>OW569412.2:69443789-74443789 GCA_937662695.2 Halyzia sedecimguttata
GTTGGAATAGATATTTCATCTGAGTGCAGGTTAGGGCGTATTGCCGAGTCCACATTGGGATAAGTCCACTTTCTGCGGTTATTTCGATTGATTCCATCAGTATTTACTAAACAGAAATAACAATCATTGAAGTGGTTTTTTGGTTCTTTCCAAACCATTGGTACGCCGAATTTTAGACATTTTCTTTTCCCGGTAGTCCACTGCCGTAAATGCTCTGTACAAGTTTAACATACGAGATGCGGGGCCCACGTTTTTTCCTGATCACCAAGCTTAACTCCAAAGTATCCAAGATACGCTCGCTTTACAAAGTCAGTAATAGTTTGTCTGTTTTGTTGAAACATGTATTCTCCGCATATACATATAGCAAAACACATCAGGTTGATTTACATAATTTCTTCTGAAAAATGGAACCTGAACTCATTTTAATTATGTTCAATTTCACAAAAACACTCGTTTCTTAACATAAAATAACACACCGAATTCGATCTACTCTCATTATAGTCCAGGAGGAATCGGCGCATGAGTACCGAAAACTATTCCACCTCAATTTTTTTTATGCGATTCTCTTCAATTTACCCTACTAATGATATAAATGCATGTTGCCATGGGGCAACCCCGTGCCATATTGTTTAAACCGAAATTGTTTTAACAATTACAAGGAATTGTTATTTTTCAACCGGACAAATTTTTTTTGTATTCTTTGTTGAAATACAATTAAAAAAAGTCTTATGGCTTATTACGATAAAGTAATTATTTTTCGACATATGAATTTTTAAAGGTTGAAGAAATCTTAAATTTTGATACTTTTGACCCATGAAAAATATATTTAAAAAAAAATTAAATATGAATTATTTTTTTTTATTCTTTATACAATAGTTAACAATATCCTTAATTACGATTTCAAGAAATTTAATTGTTTATAACTGTTTTTTAATCGTAAATTCCGAGCGCTCAAAAGTTTACTCGCTTACCTATAAGTATCGCCGTCTCTCTCTGACTCATACTCTGACGTACCCAGTTTGTGAGATCTTACCTGATTTACACGCATTTACGGTTTGGCACAAAAAAAATGGGTTCAAGCCCTGTGGACAGGAGCTTTCTGGCGCTCTAGTTCAAACAGACAAATTATATCTGGTATTGGTTTCTCAGAGTTGGGAATTATATCAATGTATTAATATGATAGAACTGCATCAAAAAGGAAATTCAATTCAAATAATAGTTTATTTATGAAGATTAAATGAGCAATCATGAGAATGAGAACTGTACCACATTTTCAAATTTTTTTTTTGACACTTTGCGGTAATCTGGTCAATACAAAACTTCACATGCGTATAAAGGTCATGATTCTACTGTCTTCTACAGTCTGGTGCTAAATTTCAGATAGATCGAGTGATCGGTTTCGGAAATATTCATAAAAAATATTTTTACTAAAATCGGCCATAACTCCGAAACCCCTTGATGGTTCACGCCCATTAACGAACTTGTCCGAGATATTTACGCTCCAAAACCACCTTGCAATTTTCAATCCGCTAACTCCTTTCGTTCGAGAGTTATCGTGCCTACGGCCGGTCGACCGGCCGGACAGAATCGATTTCGCACTCGGATTCTTGATCAGTGAGTCGAACCAAATCATTTGAGACCATTTTCAGCCAAAAATTCCAAAATTACAGACACTTGGGCAAATTGATAAGCAATCTGTTCCGAGGAACTAGAGCGCCAAAAAAACAAGTTTCGTATGACAATTGCCCAAAACAGGTTTAAAGTACCTACAAATAGTAGGTATTCCATAAAACATGTATAAAATAATAAATTACCTTGTAATCGATCAAAAATTTCCTGATCTACGTTCACAAAATTTTCTCCTCTCTCGAACTTTGGAATTATGCTTTCAATATTTAGGTACGTAATATTTTCAAACATTTTCGGGTGAGGTCCCCGATGCATCGCTAAAATACGAGTATTTCAACTCCAATATTCTTGAAGTTACAATATTCCCTTCTGTCAAGTTGACTTTATGGCAATTCATTCATAGAATATACATAGAATAATTATATCAACCTGTGAAATACGATTTACATTGAAATTTTGAAAAATCATATCTCCGAAAGTATTAGCTTGTTAGAGTTAAAAATGATATGAATGGATTCTTATGATAAAACTGCTTATTAAAAAAAATTTAATTTGGAATTTGTTTTGTAAAAAGAAAATTCTTTTTTATTACTCCGAAACCTTCTGTCCGATTTTGCCCAGTAACGAACTTAGCCGAGATATTGATCCCCCAAACCTACTCTGAAAATTTCAACTCTCTAGCTCATTCCGTTCGAGAGTTATCGTGCCTACGGCCGGACCGGCCGGACCGGCCGGACGGCCGGACAGAATGAATTTCAACCACGGATTCTTGATCAGTGAGTCGAACCAAATCGTTTAAGACCATTTTCATCGAAATATTCGAAAATTACAGACATTTGGGCAAATTGATAAGCACTCAGTTCCGAGGAACTAGAGCGCCAAAAAGCTTTAGAATTGATAAAAATAAAAGAAAATCGTGATACTCTAGTCCCTCTTGGCAATGGCTTAGAATTAAGTACTAATCAGTTAAAAGATCTAGAAACTGTATATCTAAATATTTTGGGTAAAGAAGGTTATACCGCGGATGAAGCCAGACAAATAATTTTCACACGTAGTTTTGGCAGTAATATTAATTTATCGGAAATTCCTTGCATTTGCATGCACTTAGGGCTTCAGCTCAAAAATACGTTTGGAAACAAGCTTTAAATCCCCAATATGAAATATTAGATTTTACTCAGTTCGGTTACAAAAATGAAAATGACACTTTGCTACCTTTATTTATGAAGAAAAGCTCCTTTCCAACTGATCTTGAGAAACCGTGCAATTGTAAGAAAGCTTGTAAAACCAAAGCATGTTATTGTAAAAAAAAATAATATAAAATCATTTGACTGGCTTCATCCGCGGTATTAGTTTTTTTACCCAAAATATTTAGATATACAGTTTCTAGATCTTTTAACTGATTACTGATTAGTACTTAATTCTAAGCCATTGCCAAGAGGGACTAGAGCAGGGGTCACCAAATGGCGGACCGCGGTCCGGATGCGGACCGCGAACCTTTTTTTGCGGACCTTTTTTTCCAGAAACCATGTATTCTCGATAAAAAAAATTCAGATAACTTTTCGTTTTATTTACTAATTATTGATATTGGATTTAGATTAACTGCTAGTCTAATTCTTATGCCATCATAATGCTATCGAACGGACCGCGACAGATATACAGATTTTGTGAACGGACTCCAATGAAACTAATTGGTGACCCCTGGACTAGAGAATCACGATTTTCTTTTATTTTTATTAATTCTAAAGCTTTTTTTTGTGCCAAACCGTAAATGCGTGTAAAGCAGGTATGATTTCACAAACTGGGTACGTCAGAGTATGAGTCAAAGAGAGACGGCGATACTTAGGGAAGCGAGTAAACTTTTGAGCGAGCGGAAATTACGATTAAAAAACAGTTATAAACAATTAAATTTCTTGAAATCGTAATTAAGGATATCGTTAACTATTGTATAAAGAATAAAAAAAAAATAATTCATATTTAATTTTTTTTAAATATATTTTTCATGGGTCAAAAGTATCAAAATTTAAGATTTCTTCAACCTTTAAAAATTCATATCTCGAAAAATAATTACCTTATCGTTATAAGCCATAAGACTTTTTTCAATTGTATTTCAACAAAGAATACAAAAAAAATTTTGTCCGGTTGAAGAATAACAATTCCTTGTAATTGTTTAAAAATTTCGGTTTAAACAATATGGCACGGGGTTGCCGCATGGCAACATGCATTTATATCATTAGTAGGGTAATTTGAAGAGAATCGCATAAAAAAATTGAGGGGGAATAGTTTTCGGTACTCATGCGCCGATTCCTCCTGGACTATTAGTAAGAACGCACAAATTGACGAGACTTACCCGAGTTAGGGGATTAAAAGGGTTAGTTCAGGTACCTGATAGACAATGGTTCCACTATTTATAGATTTACCTGGAATTTACTCAATTACAGACTGACAATAAAACCATTGTACCTACATTATTGAATATATAATAATTTTAGATCTCTCATAAATGAATGAAACCCACATTGGTAGATAAGTTGATGTATCTAAAAAATTAGAGCTGATAGAGCAAAATGGATTGCATGTACAGATTTTGCGTCCTAAATATAGTTAAAATCAGCCCTAAAATCCCATGCACCAAAAAAAATTTTTTTTGTTGCCCTGTGTAATATATCCCGGCAAATACACTTTCGTGTTCTTACTAATGTCACAAATATTGGCGCATCGTCCATCCTTGGCCACAGGAGATTAATAAAGAATCTGGAATATTGCGTCTTATATACAGATATATTATTTCTCTATTTATTCTCCTCACATACACCGTGAATACACGAAATACACGAAAATAAGAGATAAGTTAACAAACTGAAAAATGATCAGATAAACATCATATACAATTTTTCTTCATGATATTTGTACTCATTTTAAACAGGTCAATCTCATTGTCCTTACCTATAAATTCAAAACGGTTGAAATTATCACACTTCATTCTCAAAATCTCAGACAAATACATATTATACAGTGTGGAGAAGCCAAATGGAATACATTCATTATCTTGATTACTGTACGTACAAATTTATGCAAAATCCCGAAACACTGCAGATTCAACTTTTAAATTGTCATTCATCTTCGTAAAAATCAAACCCTACCTTCAACCCCCTTGGAAAGACAGGTACCCCACTTTATCCATTGTTTGAAAGGTCACGTCATTCTCTATTCAGAAATGTTATCACTTTCATGTTTGTTGAAAAACTCAAAATAGAAAAAAATAAAATCATTTGATTACCAAAATTCATTATAATATTGCCTAGAATAGTCACAAATCTTATTACAATAATACTAAACTTATTTGCCTACAAGATGTGATAGAAAGAAAATTGTGTTTTCCAGATGGCACACCATGAAATCTACGTAAAACACTGTATCTATTTCAGTATCGTAATGAGTCCATTCCAGCACTAAAAACAGTGCTGGAATGACTCATTCCCGCATTTGTTCCTAGTTATATTTTTAGTTTTGTGGTAGTCAGCACTGACATTCGATCCTATCAAATTTTAACATATGTCAATTGACAATACAATATAATCTGAATATAGTGAAATAACTGCTGAGGAAAAGTTTAATTTTCATTGAAAAATATGGTACTAGAGATTTCCTTCTTGCTAATTTTGAATCATTCATGCTATTAGGAAACTGTTTTAAATCTGATCTCCATGCCCTACATACGTTTTAAATTCAAATTCCGTAATCTGTCAACTTTCGTAACAGTCACACCAACTACCAAGATACAATACAAAAGTCACTAGGATGTATAATCCGAATTTTTCATTGAATTTCAACAGTATTGTACAAAACTTGCCTGAAATAGAGAAAATATCGTCTAGTACGCGTTGCAGAAGGCAATTCCAACACTCATGCGTTCGAAAACCCGCTCCGTCGTCGCTCGTTTTCGAATTTCGCATTCGTGTTTTAATAGGAGTCCATTCTGCAACTTGTTTTAGAATATACTATTCTGTGGCAATGTTAGTTTCTTTAGAACGCCTTCGCCAATTGTTTTGTGCTGAAAAGTTGCAGTTCATAAATTGTCTAATTTGTGTTTGAATTTTATTGACTTCAATTTTGAATGATGGGGTTCGATTAACGGAAATGCACAAAATAATAATTTTACGAATGATTGGTTACGGAGATAACACCCGAACATAAAAAGAAGTAAGTCGCTTGTTTCATGAGAAATTTCAGAATTTGCCGCCTTTAACCCAAGGTACAATAAGTAAAATACAGAAGCAGTTTCGCGAGTTTGGGCATGAATGCCAGATTAAAGAAGCAGCTGCTAATACCCTGTGAAATTAGATGCTTGACTTTGAAGAAAATCAACATAAATAGAGTAGAGATGCCTCCACAATATTCAATGTCTGCCATACATCGATTCTAAACATACTAAAACAAAATAAAATGATACCTACCCAGGAGCTCCCGGAAGACGATTTTGATAGGATAGTTAATTTTTGTGAACAAATGATGGACATGTTGGATAACAATATTATCCAATTAAAAGACGATTTGTTTTCTGATGAGTGTAGTTTTTCTCTCAACGGCCATGTTAATCGTCAAAATTGCCGCTGCTGGTCTACCGAAAATCCTCACTGGATGAGAGGAACACACGCAATTCCCTCAAAAGTTTAATGTTTGTGTAAGAAATGTTCTAAACAATATCATTGATGGCAATTTAATGGTGATAATTATTTAGACCTACTTAAAAATGATGTCGTTCCAACTTTGGCAAATTTATTTCCTGATCAACGAAATCCTCAAGTTCCACAGATTACGATATGGTTCCAACAGGATGGAGCACTACCACATTACCAAAGTAATGTATGGCAGTACCTAGACTCAATATTTACAAATCGGTGGATAGGAAGGCAAGGAACAATAGAATGGCCAGCGCGATCCCCTGATCTTAACCCATTATATTTATTTTTATGCGGATGTATGAAGAGCATTGTATACAAAACTGTCTCTCAGTTATATTATTATTATTATTATTATTGATAAGGGGTTACGTTGCACCGCGACCTTGAGATCTATTGTGCCCCCCATCAGAGCTGTTCTCACCATTACGCCATCTACAGCTCGCCCTCCAGTTCCAGAGTATAAATGAACCTCAATATCTGGGAAGGCTTCAAGGATATTACGTCTTCACTCCTACAAGTTTCCTGTCCAAAGCATTCCTTTCGCTGACTTGCAATGGCGAGGCATTCTGTAACAAGGTGAAGAGGAGTTTCTTCCTCCTCCCCACAGAATCTGCACTCGTCAGTATCTGATAAACCTATTCTCATCAAATGCTTCCTGAGGCGACAGTGTCCTGTGAGGAAGCCAGTGACCAGGTGTAACTTATTCTTACAGAGATCCAGATACCTTTTGGATCTCACTTCTTTAAAGTTCCTAAGGAACTTTTTGGAATGAACCAAACCTGGAAGATTCCGCCAGAGTGTCTCTCTTTTGGTTTCCTCCTTCTCCAGAAACTCTTTCTTGTAGGTGCATTTTCCTATACCGCAGAAAGGTTCTGGACCGATAAAAGGAGTTCGTGCTGCCTTTCTGGCAAGTGTATCGGCCTCTTCGTTCCCCTTGACTCCCGAGTGACCGGGGACCCAGACTAAAAAGACCTTATTATTCTTGCCAATTTCATTTAGTTTTCTTCGGCACTCCCATATCAACTTTGAATCGATGGCATGGGAGCTCAGTGCTTTGATAGCAGATTGACTATCCGAATGGATTGCTATGTCGCATTTCTGATATTTTCTTTCTAGGTTAATATCTGCACATCTTTCGATTGCGAGTAATTCTGCCTGGAAGATACTCAAACGGGAGCCTACCGACAGTGCGCACTTGGTGCCTGTCCCATATACCCCAGCGCCAGCTCCCGTCGTGGTTTTTGAGCCATCTGTGTACCATTTTATGGTATTTTCTTTGAAAGTCTGGGTGGTGAACTCCCTTTCCCATTCTTCCTTTCTACTTATCATCGTGGTGAAGTGAAGAATGGGAAAGGGAGTTCACCACCCAGACTTTCAAAGAAAATACCATAAAATGGTACACAGATGGCTCAAAAACCACGACGGGAGCTGGCGCTGGGGTATATGGGACAGGCACCAAGTGCGCACTGTCGGTAGGCTCCCGTTTGAGTATCTTCCAGGCAGAATTACTCGCAATCGAAAGATGTGCAGATATTAACCTAGAAAGAAAATATCAGAAATGCGATATCTCAGTTATAGAAGAATAATACTAGATCTTTCGTTTCCATATAAGCTATTGAATAATTATGTTAATAGTCCTTAACTACTGGGAATCATTAACTTCTATGCTCCTGGAAGGATGTCAAGAGCTGTATCTTATTTCTACACCTGTCCAGTGCGTACTAATTATCGCAAGCATTATTTTTGGCCAATCTCTGTTATCATTTAAGAAATTAGTTTTAAGTTCACTATAGTGTTTTTATTCTGATCGTTGTGTGCAATTTATATATTTTATATTCATTTTGTATCAAAAGGGATGTACCGTCAATATATATTTATGCGATGCATAAGTATTAAATAAATAAATAAATGTATTCTATGCATCTATATCGTGTCTATGTGATTCCTCAAGGACTATTACCTACCTTATGCATATGTACACTACCAAGAGGGCTAAACTGGCACTCAACATCCTGATGTAAGAATTGTCATACAGCTGAATTGTGATCCATGATCCGGCAACTACCAGACACAAACAGGTGACAATTACTGCAGTACATCCCCAGTGCTGGGGGGTGAATCCCCTTTCCCAATCCAATTTTGAGGTACTTGCTACCTCATATGGAAAGTTACAAACTTTGCAACGAAGGGATTCCTGTAATCAAAATGAAAAAAAACTGTTATCCCTTGATTAGTATTGCAAGTAATTCAAGAGATATTATATGGTAATCAATTAAATATGTGGTGACAAGAGCGATTCGAGCATGCCTCACAGGAAAGATACCTGCATATTGTAACAATGGACCATCAACTTTCTCTACCGACAGAAAATTCCCGGTATCGAAACCAGGGAGAATAACTTTACCGTCAGGTAGAAATCTTGGAAGGCGCAGCTCCATGAACCCATTGGGCAGGTATAAAACAGATCACCCGAGAAGGGTGGTCGGAAACATTTTGGTAAGTTACCGTTTTGTAACTAAAACAGGTTTCCTTAAAATAAAACTATGTTTTCGTTAGCACCTCAAATACTTTGGGATTATATTGTTGTAGATAATGGCTTTCTATATACCAGTTTTTGAGCCCTTGTTCTACCAGGAACAGCGTGCTATCATTTTGTTCAAATGTCTGAAATTTAGGTATTTATTTACCAACAATGGTCTCAAACGATTGTGTTCGACTCACTGATGGATAATCCGAGGTCCAATCCAATTATGTCCGTTCGGCCAGCCGTAAGCATGATAACTCTCGAACGAAATGAGCTAGAGAGTTGGAATTTACAGTAGGTTTGGGTCATGAATTTCTCGGTTAATTTCGTTAATGGACAAAATTCCCAAGTGGTTTCACAGTTATGCCCATTTTAGGTTTAAGTATTTTTACTGAATATTTCCGAAACCGATCGTTTGATCTAACTGAAATTGAGCTTCAACCCGTCCCTAAATGATAACAGCCTGTACCTCCCATATATCCGCTCTCGGGAACAAGAAAAAATTATATAGATACCTACCTTCAATAGCCATCAATAAATGTGAATACGCACCGAAAACTACTGGATTCGTTAAATTTTATTAGTAACCTGGTAGGACTTGATAAAAGTAACGAACCAAAATATACATTTCAGAATCACAACTCGAGTTATAGAAGAAAGGTGTGATTCGGACGGTGAAGATATCAATCCAAAAATCACAAAACAGGATATCAATATTCCACAACCGAATTTGGGTATCTCCTTGGCTATCTATTAGTTCCTAATAACGAGAACAAAAAAACCGCATAATTAGTATACTTCTCTCTATTAGACGATATCAAAACCACGATAATACCAAACTCTTCAAAATTTCTCACATTTTCGGTACCTATATTTGTTGTTAAATTTCCATATATAAACTAGCAATAGATGTTTCCAAGTCATTGCATTGTGTTGCTCCTTCAAGTGAAGTCAAAGAATACGCAAGGTGAGTAAAACATGTGTTTAGAATATTGTTGCATATACCAACTTTAATAAATTGGTTCAAGCCCTGTGGACAGGAGCTTTTTGGCGCTCTTGTTCAAACAGACAAATTATTTCTCCGAAGGAATTGGTTTCTCAGAGTTGGGAATTATATCAATGGATTCCTATGATAGAAATGCATCATGAAATAAATGAAATTTAAAAATAGTGTCGTTTAAAAAAAATGCTTCAAAAATTATCTTATAAAGAAAAAGAGCAATCTACAATGCTTCAATGCCTTGATGCTTCAAAAATTAAATTTATTTATCAAGATTAAATTCATTTATCAAGATTAAATGCAATCTGCAATGATTCAACTTCGTGGAATGGGTTGTTGCAACTTACACTCGGTGCAGAGTTTTCATAACTCGAAATACCTAAGGAAAGAATCACCGAAATGTCTAGAGCAAGGCTGGAGACAATCATAGCAGATTGTCCATTTATTCCTGATATTTGAGTAGGTAGTGGATTACGAACAAATTATTTTAATAGTTCAAAATATATTAATAAAATACTATCCTCTTTTCATAAATTAAAATTTAATAGTTCATACCACTAACACATTATTTTCTGTATTATGAACCTTAACTCAAGAAAAAATGATTGATACACAAATGTAGATCCATATTTAGGTATTATTTGCTAGCAACATTATGAAAATACTGTATATAGGAACATGTCTCACTACTTAAAGAAGTAAAAGGTAATATTAACCTCAGTGGTCAACGAACAGTAATTTCTTTTGAGGATTCCATTATGTTCTTCTTTCCTATTGCCTCCATAAACGACATCAAAACAGTCTTATATATATTCACAAATTCAAGAATTGAATACTTGCTTTCTAAGAGAAAATAACAACTCCGAATTGACAATCTCTAATAGCTAGAATGCATATTTAGAGAAGCCTTGGATGATGTTGAACTGGGGCTCCTTCTGAACGGAAAAATAATCAACAACATACGTTACGCAGACGATACGGTCGTTTTCGCTGTCAGCCTAGAAGGACTACAAGAACTCATGAACAAAATTTCACATAGCAGTCAACTGTACGGACTGGATATGAATGTTAATAAGACAAAATTTATGATCATAAGCAAATAAATAATAAACAACTGCCAACTTACAATTAATCGAACATCTATAGAACGAGTGAGTAGCTTTACTTACCTGGGAACTAAGGTCAACGAACAATGGGATCACTCTCAAGAAGTAAGAGTTCGAATTGAAAAGGCAAGGTATACCTTTAACAAAATGAGAAATATGTTCACAAGCCATCACATATTATTGAACACCAAGATAAGACTCCTTCGTTGTTATGGGTCTCTGTTCTTTTTTACGGTGTGGAAGCATGGACACTGACCGAGGCGGCAATGAAAAAACTGGAATCATTTGAAATGTGGCTATATCGCAGAATATTAAAAATACCAGACAGATCATGTGACTAACTGAGAAGTTCTCAGGAGGATGGGCAAAGAAAAAGAAGTGGTCAACACTGTGAAAATTCGAAAACTCCAATACTTAGGACACATAATGAGAAATGAGAGCAGGTTCCATCTATTGCAGTCTATCCTGCAAGGAAAAGTAATGGGAAAGCGTGGTGTTGGTAGAAGACGAATTTCATGGTTGAAAAACCTAAGAACCTGGTTTGGAATGAACACTACCGAACTGTTTCGGGCAGCAGTAAATAAAGTTAGAATAGCATGTATGATAGCCAACATCCGGAACGGATAGGAATTGTTAGAAGAAGAAGAATAGCTAGAAAAGATGACATTCATGAATAGTGATCACAGACAGATTCTGTGTTCACATTCTGTGAATACATAGAACTTACGATGCATTATTGAAACTTTGAAAAATCATATCGCCGAAAGTATTAGCTTGTTAGAGTTGAAAATGATAACAATGGATTCTTATGATGAAACTTCATCTTGAAAAAAATTAAATTCAAAAGTTGTAATGTAAAAAGAATATTTTTTTTCGTTACTCCGAAACTATAAGACCGATTTTGCCCAATAAGGAACTCAACCGAGATATTTATCCCTCAAACCTACTCTGAAAATTTCAATTTCCGTTTGAGAGTTATCGTGTTAACGGCCGGACGGACGGCAGGCCGGACAGAATCGATTTCCACCAGGGATTCTTGATCAGTGTGTCAAACCAAATCGTTCAAGAACATTTTCAGCGAAAAATTCGAAAATTACAGACATTTGGGCAAATTGATAAGCACTCTGTTCCGAGGAACAAGAGCGCCAAAAAAACTCATATGATTAGTTTTCGTGAATTTCATACAGGATTCATATAATAAATTGTACTCAAAACCATCGAGAAAAGCACTGACATGAAGTCAGGAACTTTTGCGCAGATTTTCCATTGTCTATTCACGCATCAGTCACCCTCACGAAATACTGCATGAACATTCAAGCCGTCTTTTTGGCGCTCTTGTTCCTCGGAACAGAGTGCTTATCAATTTGCCCAAATATCTGTAATTTTCGATTTTTTGGCCAAAAATGACCTCAATCGTTTTGGTTCCACTCACTGATCACGAATCCGTTGTCAAAATCGATTCTGTCCAGCTGGCAGGCCGTTAACATGACAACTCTCGAACGGAATGAGATCGACAGTTGAAATTTCAAGAGTAGGTTTGGGAGATAAAAATCTCGGTTAAGTTCGTTATCGAGCAAAATCGGCCAGGTGATTTCGGAGTAAAAAAAAAAAATATTTTTTTACATTACAAATTTTAAATTAATTTTTTTTAAGATGCGGTCTTCTCTGTATCTTGATAAATAAACTATTATTTGAATTTGATTTCCTTTATGATGCAGTTCTATCATAAGAATCCATTGATATCATTCGCAACTCTAACAAATCAATACTTTCGGAGATATGATTTTTCAAAACTTCAATATTAAATTGCAATGATTTCACAGAATGCTGTATCTAAAATTTACGTCCGTATCTATGAATTTCATCTGTGTTCATACATTTCATCATTGGCATCTCATCTACAGATAAGAGACATGTCAAACAAAGTATGATTGAATGCAAAATGACCAATAGATACCTCAGCTATCGTAGATAGCTCTTGGATAATCCATATGATGATGATGATGATGAAAATATATACTTTGACAAGTTAATCAAATTGGGTTCAGAATATCTCCAGTAAAAACAAAACTGGAATATTGGCTAAGTTTAAATTCATATAATAAAATTTTCATAGTAGATTTGAGGATTGAATATCTCGGATAAGTTCGTTATTGGGTAGAATTGGTCTGTTGGTTCTGGATTAATAATTTTTGGTACTCTTGTTAATTTTAAATTCTTTTATGAGGAAGTTCTATCATAATACTCCATCGATATCATTCCCAACTCTGAGAAACCAATACTTTCGGAGATATGATTTGTCAAAGTTTGAACAATAGCGCCAAAGCTCCTGTCCACAGGGCTTTCCCACACTTTTTAACGATAACAAGTGAAAAAATGCATCGGACATAAACTGAATTAAAATTTTAAAATAAAAATGGGTTCAAGCCCTGTGGACAGGAGCTTTCTGGCGCTCTAGTTCAAACAGACAAATTATATCTCCGAAAGTATTGGTTTCTCAGAGTTGGGAATTATATCAATGTATTCATATAATAGAACTGCATCCTAAAGGAAATTCAATTCAAATAATAGTTTATTTATCAAGATTAAATGAGCAATCATGAGAATGAGAAAAGCACCATGGAAGAAATCAAATTAAATCTGGCCAATTTTGCCCAATAACGAACTTAACCGAGATATTCATCTCCCTAAACTACTCTGAAAATTTCAACTACCTACCTCATTCCGTTCGAGAGTTATATCTATGTCTATGGATGAAAAGCAGTCTCACTACTCTCAGATCTCTTACTTCATGTTCAGTTCCGAAATGTAAGAATTTTCTGAGAAAAACTAATATCGGAGCTAACAACTGAGATTTAACTCACTTCGCTCACAATTCTTCGATAGATTAGTCTCAGGAACATCATTTGACATTATGACAATTCATATTCATACATAGAATAATATCATTCTGTGACAACGTTGAAATACGATTTGTTATTGAAATTTTGAAAAATCATATCTGAGATTTTTCTCACTTCGCTCACAATTCTTCGATTGATTAGTCTCAGGAACATCATTTGACATTATGACAATTCATATTCATACATAGAATAATATTATTCTGTGACAACGTTGAAATACGATTTATTATTGAAATTTTGAAAAATCATATCTCCGAAAGTATTAACTTGTTAGAGTTAAAAATGATATGATTGGATTCTCATGATAAAACTTTTTATTAAAAAAAATTTAATTTGGAATTTGTTCCGTAAAAAAAAAATTTTTTTTTTGTTATTCCGAAACCATTTGTCCGATTTTGCCCAATAACGAACTTAGCCGAGATATGATATGATTGGATTCTCATGATAAAACTTTTTATTAAAAAAAATTTAATTTGGAATTTGTTCCGTAAAAAAAAAATTTTTTTTTTGTTATTCCGAAACCATTTGTCCGATTTTGCCCAATAACGAACTTAGAGGAGATATTTATCCCCCAAACCTACTCTGAAAATTTCAACTCTCTAGCTCATTCCGTTCGAGAGTTATCGTGCCTACGGCCGGCCGGACCGGCCGGACAGAATGAATTTCGACCACGGATTCTTGATCAGTGAGTCGAACCAAATCGTTTAAGACCATTTTCATCGAAATATTCGAAAATTACGGACATTTGGGCAAATTGATAAGCACTCAGTTCCGAGGAACTAGAGCGCCAAAAATGGGTTCAAGCCCTGTGGACAGGAGCTTTTTGGCGCTCTAGTTCAAACAGACAAATTATATCTCCGAAAGTATTGGTTTCTCAGAGTTGGGAATGATATCAATGGATTCTTATGATATAACTGCATCATAAAGGAAATTCAATTCAAATAATAGTTTATTTATCAAGATTAAATGAGCAATCTGAGAATGAGAACTGCACCATGGAAGAAATCAAATTAAAATAGCTGAAATGAATTTGACTCTCTCTTATAGAACAGGATGACATGTAAGAGTATGAACACAGATCATATAATAAAGCGTAGATAGAATAATTATAACATTCTGTGAAAACATAGAAGAACGATTCATTATTGAAATTTCGAAAAATCATATCTCCGGAAGTATTAGCTTGTTGGAGTTGAAAATGATATCAATGGATTTTTATGGTGAATCTGCATCTTAAATGAAAGTTGAATTTGAAATTTTTTTTTCGTTACTCCGAAACCATCTGGCCTATTTTGCCCAATAACGAACTTGACCGAGATATTCATCTCCCTAACCTACTCTGAAAATTTCAACTGCCTAGCTCATTCCGTTCGAGAGTGGTCAAAACAAAACTTTACATGTGTATAAAGGTCATGATTCTACAATGTGATGCTAAATTTCAGATAGATCGAGTGATCGGTTTCGGAAATATTCATAAAAAAAATGTTTTTACTAAAATTGGCCATAACTCCGAAACCACTTTATGGATTCCGCCCATTAACGAACTCGTCCGAGATATTTACGCTCCAAACCCACCTTGCAAATTTCAATCCTCTAACTCCTTTCGTTCGAGAGTTATCGTGCCTACGGCCGGCCGGACCGGCCGGACAGAAACGATTTCGACCTCGGATTCTTGATCAGTGAGTCGAACCAAATCGTTTGAGACCATATTCAGCCAAACATTCGAAAATTACAGACATTTGGGCAAATTGATAAGCACTCAGTTCCGAGGAACTAGAGCGCCAAAAAAAATAGTGGAATTACTCAGCGCTTTTCAGGGTAGTTTGCGCATCCGAATGCGTCATTTAAGTTCGTTAATTGGCACAATCGGCTAAATTGTTTTGGAGTTATGCTCATCTGAAATTTTGTTGTTACTTCCTCTATAACTCAAAATATATACAAAGCTGATTTAATCAAAACTTGGTGATTACTTGTAGAATGCCGACCAACTAATTTTCCCGGAATTTCGTGAATATCGTATCCTGGGGTTGCTTGAGGCGAAAGTTTTTTCGTATTTCAATTCCATAGAATACATATGTCACAATTGAAAATTCTGTGATCATATACGATTCTCTACTGAAGTTTGTCATTAAAATGGTACGAAATGTATTCATATATTTTATAAAAGCTGAGAAAACGGTATATCGATGCTAAATTCGTAGTAGAGTGTTCAATAGAAGTGAGTAGACCATAGAACATGCGCGCAGAAGCTCCTGACTCCACGTTAAAAAACCCTCAAACTTTGGTATCTCAACATTTTGCACTATCTACAGGGTGGGCCACCCTGGATATTGGCTACATTTTGTATTAAGTATCCATTAAATGTCAAATAACGTGTAAAATATGATAATTTAACGTTGGGGATCGATTGTAAAGTAATGTTGAATTTTTTAACGGAGATTTGATTGAAAAATGATTAAAATGGAAGGCAATAATTAGACAAATGAAGTTTTGATGAAATTGTTTACTCTTCACGGGCAATGCGATCAAATTGTAGCAAGAACATACCGAATGTTTAATGAGATGCATCCTGACTTAGAACCAAAGAACAATACATTAATTTCTAGGATTGTAGAATAATTCCAACCTTATGGATCAAAACTTAATGCGGGACGAACAATGCCGAAGCTTATAACTTCCAAAGAAGATAACATTTTAAATGCATTGATTTATTTTAACGCAAATCCTCATGCTTTCACCAGAAGGGCATAATAAGATTTAGGCCTAACCAGAACTTATATTCAGGATTAAACATTCTGCATGTTCTTGCTACAATTTGATCGCATTTATTTATTGATAATACTGTTAATCAACATAAGTTGTTATCACAGATATAAATTTCTTATACATTAATTAATATTTATATTTATAGTAAAGACTAAAATAAATTCAACAATTTTCCAAATAAATTATCAAATTTGTTTTAAAAGAATGGAACGTCTTAGATAATCTAATAGTTTTTGGCAGTTCGTTAAAAAGTTGTGGTCCTATGAAGCTTGGTCTACTTCTGCCATAGTTTGAACGGATGTTTTTATTTAAGGTAAATTTGTCCCTATGTCTTGTTTCATAGTCGCGTGAAAACTGTTTGAAGCAGACCTTAGTTTTCAGTAAGTTACTATTTATTTTGAAAACCAACGCACACAGCTCTTGTTTTATGAGTTTTTTAATTGGCAAAATTGGGTGTTGTTCATAGGGCAGATTTGTTCTTGTTTCACATTTGAGATTAAAAATAGTTTTCACTGCTCTGTTCTGTAACCTCTGAAGCCGATTTATATTAAACTTCGTGGTATTTCCCAAAATTGGCAGTAGATATGTTAAGGCACTTTTAATATGTGAATTGTACACCAAAAGTTTGTGCTTCACATCAAAACAGTTGCCCACCCTTTTCATGCAGGCTATTAATCCAGCCAGTTTACCAAAGATCATGTCAATATGTTTTTCCCAGTTCAAATTTTCTATCTATAACCAAGCCAAAGTGTATTGTGTTACTTTTCTGATGTTTTTTCCATTTATCGTCAAATCGAGATTAATAGGTGATTTTTCTTTTCGCTTTGGTTTGAAGGTCATGCACACTGTTTTATTCTCATTCACTACCAGTTTGTTTCGACACAGCCATTTATAAAATTCGGATAAATTCTTATTAACTTTTGTCTGTAGGCTTTTGAGGTCTTTTTCATAAAATACCAAGACCGTCCCATCGGCAAACATATAATATTCTGCACTCAGATCAATTTCACCAAGACTCTCCACATATAATAAATGAAGGGTCCCCCATCTAACGTTTTTTTTTTCAACTAGTGCTTATTTCGTGAAAGGTAACACTTAGCTCATGTCTGGTTTGACAGATAATTAGTTTTATCCTTCCGCTGAACGAATATGGTTGTGTATACGCTTGAACAACGCGGGGAAATATTGCGACATTACTTTGAAAATCATGGTAATGTTGCAGAATATGTGCGAAAATTGCGTACGGATTTTGGAAGAAGAGAAGCACCGTCAGCTCCATATGTTCGTTATCTTGTGAAAAAAGTGAAAGAAACTGGCATCCTCATCGATAAACCAAAGCGTGAAAAGCCAAAAACAGTGCGTACTCCCGTGAATATTGCTGCTGTGGCAGAAAGTGTGCGTGAAGCGCCATCAACATCAATTCACCGCCGTTCTCAAGAATTAAACCTTTCGGAGACATCATTGAGACGAATTTTGCATAAAGACCTTGGTATGACGCCATACAAAGTCCAATTGGTTCAGGAGTTGAAGCCAACTGACCATCCAATGCGTTTTCGCTTCGCTAAGTGGGCCTGCGATCGACTTACAGAAGATGCCGATTTTGCCAAAAAAAAAAATCATCTTTTCAGATGAAGCTCATTTTGATCTTGGCGGGTATGTAAACAAGCATAATTGTCGCATTTGGGGCACAGAAAACCCGCACGCATACATTGAAAAGCCGATACACCCAAAACGAGTCACTGTTTGGTGCGGATTTTGGTCCAGAGGCATAATTGGGCAATTTTTCTTTGAAAATGAGCAAGGAGTGGCCGTTAAAGTCAATGGCGATCGTTACCGGGCCATGTTGAACGAATTTTTGTTCACAAAAATTGAAGAGGAGGATATTGGCAACATTTGGTTTCAAGAGGACGGCGCTACGTGCCACACAGCCGAAGCTACACTCGATGTTTTGCACCCTGTTTTCGAAGATCGCATTATCAGCCGCAGAGCTGATGTCGTTTGGCCACCTCGGAGCTGCGATTTGACACCGTTGGACTAGTATTTGTGGGGTGCCGTCAAAGATAAGTGTTACGCCGACAATTGACGCTTTAAAGATATTCGTGAAGCAATTGGTGAAATACAGCTGCACACAATCGATAATGTGCTTAAAAATTGGACCGATGATGTAGGCTACTGCATGGCCAGCCGAGGCAGCCATTTGAATGAAATTATTTTCCATTATTAACCGTAAGGATTGTACTTTCAAATAAAAAAAGAAATATGAGAAAATATTCAGTACCTAGTTTTTTTATTGCATTAAAAAAAAAAGTTATTTGGCGGACCCGTTAGAGCAGTGGTCCGAGTACCGATCCTTGGGGTAAACCACATCTAACATTTTTCTTTTTGTTTTATTGACAAACACATATTGTTGTCGATTCTGTAGGAATGATTTCATTGACCCTGAAGAATAAACAATTTCATCATAACTTCATTTGACTCATTTTTCAATCAAATCTCCGTTAATAAATTCAACAATACCTACTTTACATTGAACAACCCTGTATGATTAGGGACGTATAACATATTTCACAGTGTACATTTTGAAAATGTTAGGTTAGGTTAATTTTCCTGTCAGATAGCTAAGAAACGTTGTCCTCTCTACATAGAAGTCGTAGTAATTACATATTTTTCACAATGTGGGAAAAATATGTTGGGAAAAATAATGAATTTGAGAAGATATCATTTGAATTCAACAATTCCGAAGACCTGGCGACAGTTCACGAAAAGTTTTCATGTGTTGTTACTATGGAAAATATTTCACGTATATAAACTGGTTGGAAGATTCAGTTATGCTATTTTCTTGCACGGAAATCAAGAATCAAGTGTTGACATTTTAATGAAAAATAATGGATACAGTAGTCCGTCACTTTGTAATAGTTCATTTGAAAAAAGAATAAAAGTACCTGATTATCACGGCTAACTTCTAAACGAACAGACGTATCTTTGGAATTTCCCACTCTTCTCAATGCTCAAGAAATAAGCCTACAGAAGATATTTAAATACCTTGTTGCACAACTTCAAATACACCAGTTTAAAAATTTAGTAGTCACTGTTAAACCTTCATAAAATATAGTGATAGGATAGGAAACTAAATAATTTAATTCGAGAGTTCAACATGTCCTAAGACAGAATGAAGTTTTTCTATTGCAGATTTCAGTTCTGTATAGCACTTGCTGATGTGTACTTTGTCTCTGCTTCTCCAAAACTGCTTTCGGCATTTTCAATTTCAAAGCGAAGAGTTCTTTATTATTCGAAGATAATGATAATATGTGATAATAATACCTTGTCTAAGATGGAACATTATGTTGATTGTTGAGAGTAGAAATTGGCAACGTCTCAGAGAATTGTTTTGCCATTTACGATATTTCAGAAGTGCCAACCTGCCTTTGTTTTAGTTACAAAAACGTGATAGACCTAAGTCATGGCCAACCGGGAGACTTTATAAAAGTGAATGGAGTATATGGCATTATACGTAATTGATACACCGGATATGGGTAATCCATACCCACAATTTCGGCTTTCTAGGATTCCAAGTAATGAAGTGATAAGTGTTGAATTGAAGCTATGTTTTGCACAAAAAGGGAAGTAAATCAATTAATTACTAGAAAACCGTTAGGTAAAGGATTGAGGAACTTGATACGGAATTAATCAGTTCATCGAAAAAAGCAATAATATATAGGGTGTCGGACAATTGAAATATAAAAGTTGTTAGTACTTTTTGATATAAGCGGCAACGCCTGAGAATATTCTAGATATATAGAGCAGTGGTTCCTAGCCAAGAAACCAAATTTTCAATAAAATCGTACATCTCGTTATCCGTAAAAGTCCAGGGTACCATCGACCGCGACCCACCCTGTATATCACTTTAGGTTAGAAGATAATCGACCCTTTCCATACATTTCGACGAACTATAGTTTCAATTGACAGAAATTTGATCGAAAATGATTATATGCGTGATACTGCTTTTTCTACGAAGGTTTATTCCCTTTCGAACAAGACCGTAAAAACTTTGCATCTTAACATTTTGCGCTACCTATCTTACTAAGGAAATAATTGACCTTTTCCGCACATATCAGTAACCTGCTAGAAGATGTCATTGCAACCGAAATGTTACCTCAAATTTTATTTTTTCTACAGCCTTGCACCATGTCTTCTTCATCCAACGCTAAGAATCACCTTCTCCTATTATACGACCGCCCTCAAGAGCCTGTCTTCGTAGCCAAAGGTGACAAGAAGTCCGTCTTCAAAGTACCTAACAACTTCCTAGTAAGTAACACTGAGTAACCACTCAGTGCAGAAATATTCAATAATTAACGCAGTGTTGAAGACATCTCTCTTTCTAGGCCGACCGTTACAAGCCCTTGGGTGTCGCTTTGCAGAATCGTTTCGGCGAAGAGGCAGGAGAGGAAATCAACGTCAAGAACATCACTCTACCAAACTTAGGAGATATTCTTTCACTTGGTCGTCATGAAAACTTCTCCCTTTTCATCCCAAGACATCGTAGATTGGCGGGAAAACTCATCAACATTTTCTTGGGTAAGAAGTTCATACAAAACTCGAATGTAGCATCAAACCATTTATTCTTGAGATTCCTCTCACCTCCCCAACGCGAATCATCAGTTATATTTTTTTAGGTATGAGAAATGTTGACGATCTTCTTGCTTGCTGCGTCTACGCCAGAGACAACGTCAATCCCTACATGTTCAACTACAGTCTCTCTGTTTGCCTTCTACATCGCCAAGACACCAAAGATCTAGACCTGCCTGCTATCATCCATTCGTTCCCAGACAAATACGTGGATAGTTCCGTCTTTACGAGGGCTCGTGAAGAGGCCACCATCGTTCCTGATGGATCTAGAGTGAGTATAAGCGTATAAAAATCCAAAACTCTATCACACCGATAAACACAAGCCGTTCTAATTCCTGCAAAATATCCCCGGATACAATAACATCTGTATTTGATTTCGAGACAACCTTTGCAACGGTCGTTCGTGACCATCAAAGTTATATGGAGTTCAAATAATCAGGACAAAATATCCTCCGTGTGATATACAGACAACTCAAGTCCTCAAGTCCGGAAGCGGAGATTGGCATTTATGGACCAAAACTGCGCCTCACTATACCTCTAGGGACGCAACCCTCTGTCATACAGGCAGATATACTGGCGGTGTACATATGCGCCTAGGGGTGATTGAAAATAAACCTCAAGGGAATGAACATATACCTCCTCACAGAAACCCTGAGGTTATTGGAAGCTTACAGCCAGAGTTCCTTCTTATCCTGGGAATGTGACAACACCAATGAGTAGCTGAACAGGGGCAACAGCGCCATTGGTGTTTTGAGAGAAATCAATTGGCACACACTTGTCAAGCTGGCTACTATACAGCCACCTGTTGGACCAGAACTTTTCTGTGGCCTGAGCAAAGATCACTATAGAGAGGCTGTTCAAAAATGACAACAGAGCAAAAGGAAAGCTTCCTGGAAATAAATATGAAAAGGCTTGTCAGTATCTCGCCGTCCCACAGAAACTCATGCAATTATCACGTGATAAACTCCGTGTTATTGCAGAGGCTGCGACGGGGCACGGCCGGTACAAATATAACTTATACCGTATGGGCAAATCGGCCAATTGAGTATACAGACTCTTATGATTGGCCAATGAAACGTCTGAACACATTTTACGCATAAGTTCAGAACCGCGGCTAACAAACTAATCTAATCTAATACCCTCTATTAAAGACACCTATTGAGATACCACGCGACTACACTGCGTCCGATCTTGAGGAAGAGCATCGCGTCGCATACTTCAGGGAAGATATTGGTATCAACCTACATCATTGGCATTGGCATTTGGTATACCCCTTCGAGGGTGCTATGGAAATTGTCAACAAGAACAGGAGGGGTGAATTATTCTACTATATGCATCAACAAGTCATTGCAAGGTATAACTGATCAATAATAATTCTTCCCACTTCACTATCAATGATTTCATTCTAGATACAACATCGAACGTCTTTGCAACTTCTTGAAACGCACAGAACGTCTATTGAACCTTAGAGAACCCGTCAAGGAAGCTTACTTTCCCAAGTTGGACAGTTTGGTGGCCAGCAGGAGCTACCCAGCGCGAGCAGCCAACCAGACCATCAGCAACTTGAACCGAGAAGTCGACCAAATTCATCAAGATATCGACGATATGGAAAGATGGAGAGATAGGATCTTTGCGGCCATCCACCAGGGACACGTTGAAACTGTGAGTGCCCCACGAATTTCTTCTCTCTCAGATTCTCATGTTTCAAATCGTAGGAAAGTGGCGAAAGGATTACTTTGACGGAGAATGAGGGTATTGACATCCTTGGAAACATCCTTGAGTCCAGTATATTGTCGCCAAACAGAACTCTCTATGGGGACTACCATAATATGGGACATATATTTCTGTCCTATATACATGATCCTGATCACAGACATCTTGTAAGTGTTGTCTTAAGTATACTTTGAATAGAAAACTGAATGATTCGTTTTCAGGAAAACTTTGGAGTTATGGGTGATTCCACTACGGCTATGAGAGATCCTGTCTTCTACAGATGGCATGCTCACATAGATGACATATTCCAAGAGTTTAAAGCAACAATTCCCTCATATCCCGTAGATCAGGTAAAAACCATACTGGGTAACACTGGAGATAAGAAAAATTCTTTCGCTTTTCTAATCTCTATAATTCATATTTTTCAGCTGGCTTACCAAGGTGTTACGGTTAGTAACATCGAGATCCAATCTGAAGGATCTCAGAGAAACAGGATCAACACTTTCTGGCAACAATCTGATGTTAATTTATCCAGAGGTATGGACTTTCAACCTAGAGGACCCATCTTTGTGAGATTCACCCATTTGCAACACCAAGAGTTCAACTACAGAATCACAGTTAACAACGAGGGCGGCAGTAGGATGGGAACTTGTAGGATCTTCCTAGCTCCCAAGTTCGACGAGAGGGGTAACCCGTGGTTGTTCAGAGATCAGAAGAGCATGTTCATTGAGCTGGATAAATTTCCAGTGAATTGTGAGTTGTTAGATTTATCTACACTATAATATGGATTGTATCTTCGATTTTCTCCTTCAGTGAGATCTGGACAGAACACTATCACACGTTCTTCGATGCAGTCTTCAGTGACCATTCCGTTCGAGAGGTCCTTTAGAGACTGGGATACCAACAGACCTCAGGGAGGAGACCAATTAGAACAATTCAATTTTTGCGGGTGCGGGTGGCCACATCACATGCTCATACCTAAGGGCACTCCTGAAGGCTACCAGTGCCAGCTTTTCGTGATGATTTCTAACTATTCCAACGATCATGTAAGCGAAAGAAATAAACATAATTATATTTAGCAGTTTTACTCATACAATTTCCGTTTTAATGTTGCAGATTGAGCAAGATACTACGGGTACCTGTACCGATGCCTATTCCTTCTGTGGTTTGAAGGATAGACTCTACCCTGATCGCAGATCCATGGGATATCCATTTGACAGGACTCCTCGTGAAGGCGTGAGGACGCTACAACAATTCTTGACACCTAACATGAGAGCCCAAGATGTTGTGATTCAATTCACCAACAGGACTGTAAGACCCAGAAGTAATAACTGAACTAAATCGAAATATGTATGATCGTATTGACCATCCTAAATTTTTTTTAATAAACAGACAGCCTTGAATATTCTGGTTTCATCTACTCACATCCTCATATGAAAGTATTTCTCAAACTGAATTGATTTTTTCAGGAAAAATAATGATCACAGCACAAGAATGCAAAGTAAAGTGTAACAAAAATCCATATTAAAATATATAAAAGCACTGAAGTGTACTCAGTACTCTTTGGCACGCTTTTTCACTTTGACCAATTCGAATTGAATGATGGATGTTTTAAGCTCAGTGGATAGAGTGAACCGGAGATCAAATCAGATTATAGTTGCCACCATTCACTGTCGGGTCGAATATAAACAGTAGTGTGCCTAAGCATTCGTAAGGGTACAGTAACAAAGCCTACCCTGAACATAACTGACTATCCTAACTGGTACGAGCTCCTAGGAGCTTCTATGGCGACTTTATGGGGCAAGTGCGCCAAAGCAGATTGACCTGATTGACCTCACGTAAGTGTTTTTTTCCCTTTGTTGCTTCTAAATCTGCATTGGCGCGCTTGCCTATGACATGATTATGATTATACTGATCCTCCTAGGTCTTCCCCAAGTAGACGTCTCAGAAGATCCTAGGAGCTTGTGCGAGTAGTGATGCTCCATTTTTATATATGCCCACAGAAGGTATCTTGGCGCTCTATTTCCTTGGAACAGAGTGCTTATCAATTTGCCCAAATGTCTGTAATTTTCGAATATTTGGCCGAGAATGGTCTTCAACGATTTGGTTCGACTCACCGAGCAAGAATCCGTGGTCGAAATAAATTCTGTCCGGCCGGCCGAAGGTACGATAACTCTCGAACGAAAGGAGTTAGAGGATTTAAATTTGCAGGGTAGGTTTGGGGAGTAAATATCTCGGACGAGTTCGTTAACGGGCGAAATCGACCAAGCGGTTCCGAGCTATGGCCGTTTTTAGTAAAAACATTTTTTATGAATATTTTAGGAACCGACCACTCAAACTATCTGAAATTTAGCATCAAATTGTTGAATCATGACTTTTAATGCATACGATGTTTTGAATTGATCGGATTGCCGTAAAATGGCAAAAAAAACTACGGCCGGTCGGTCCGGCCCGTAACCGATAGCTCTTGAACGGCATGAGCTACACAGTTGAAATTTTCAGAGTAGGTTTAGGAGATAAATATCTCGATTGAGTTCTTTATTGGGCTAAATCGGCCCAATGGTTTCGGAGTAATAAAAAAAAATTAACACAAATTTCAAATTAAATTTTTTTTTAAGATGCAGTTTCATCATAAGAATCCATTGATGTCATTTTCCACTCTAACAAGCTAATACTTTCGAAGATATTATTTTTCAAAATTACAACTGTGTTCACTGTTCATTCATGTCATCTTACCTGGTTTATATGATTCGTACTTTGAAAATATTTTGTGTTGGAAAACAAGGTTCCGCATCTTGAATTTGTGAATATATACAAGACTGTATTGATACCAAAAATAATATTGACTTCCATATTGAATAATTTATGCGCAAATATTGGGGATGATGTCACAGAAGATTTAGAATAGGATCATTTTAATAATGTAGTTTATGAAGGCAAAAGGAAATAACAACATAATGGAATCATCAAAAGAAATTACTGTTCGTTGACCACCGAGGTTAATATTACCTTTTACTTCCTTAAGTAGTGAGACATGTTCCTAAATACAGTATTTTCATAATGTTGATAGCAAAAAAAGGTTAAAATATTGATCTACATTTGTGTATCAAATATTCTAGTTAAGGTTTATAATACATTGAATTATGAAAAGGGGATTGTATTTTATTAATATATTTTGAACTATTAAAATAATTTGTTTTTCAGCCAATTCAAATTTAAATATCAGGAATAAATGGACAATCTGCTATGATTGTCTCCAGCCTTGCTCTAGTTATTTCGATGATACTTTCCTTAGGTATTTCGAATTGTGAAAACTATGTACCAAGTGTAAGTTGCAACAACCCATTCCACGAGGTTAAATCATTGCAGATTGCTCATTTAATCTTGATTTAGCGAAATAAAAAACCCAGTTATTACTTCCTCGATAACTCAAAAATATAGACTCGATCAAATTGAAGCTTGCTAACTAGTTAGTAGAATATCGACATGAAGACGTGTGTAAAATTTTGTGGGGATCGTACCACTGGAAAATTAAAAAAAAAATACGAAAAACTATTATGTATCTCACGATATCTTGAGAACGGGAAGAAATAGCGACTGGCACGATTTCAGAGTAGATTGCGCATCTAAATACGACATTTAAGTTCGTTAATTAGCATAATCGGCCAAATGGTTTTGGAGTTATATCAATCTGAAATTTGGTTATTATTTCTTCAACAGTCCAAAAAATACGATGCCGATTCTATTCAAACATGGTAATAAGTTCTAGAATGCCGTCGCAAAAATTTTTACAAAATTTTGTGAAGATCGTATTACTAGAAAAAAAAAAATTGAAAACAAATTTATATACAGGGCGAGTCTTGAAGTTGTACATTAATTTTAACCATAGATTCACCTCATCCAATAAAACACTTTTTTCATTTACCATTTTTCCAGATTCGGCTCAGGTAAAAAGTTACAAGCGTTTAGGGATTTCACAATGTTCTAATACACTCCTGCAAAAATTTATTTATGACATTGATGGCGGATGGGAAAAGGGTACGATAACGTGGTTTGCAGCTGGATTCGGAATTCCAACGCTCAGAACAGGATCCATAAAAGTACTGATTATTCTGGAATTTCTGATTTTATAATATTCAAAGTAGAATATTTCGAAAACGGTGCATTTTATGAGAAATGATGAGGAATAATTTAATTTTCTAAAACGATATGAATATTCTTGAAATGAATCAAGAAAAACTTTACCTGCTTTCTTTATCCTAATTTCATTTAGTTTTATGAATCCACAAGTCTATGACTAGGAAACCATTGGAAGTAGGAAAAAACGGATGTTTGGAGAATATGTATCAAAGTTATAGGGAACTTCACACCCACGTTCATTATATTCGGAAAATACATCTCAAAGCTACAAAATATAAACTGATTTTTTTTCTAAATTTCAACAGCCTGTATATTTTTACCTGAACCGATTTTCGAGAAATGGTAAATGAAAAAAGTGTTTTATTTCATGAGATGAATATACCTACAGTTAAAATTAATGTACAATTTAAAGACTCACCCTGTATATCATCAAAGCAGTTGTGCGACATCGCAGGAATTTTGCGAGGACCTTCAAAACCGTGAATGTCATGATGCATATTATTTTATTTATTGAAAACATCAACTACTTCAAAACAAATTTCAAAGGAATATAAGTAATTCTAAATCAGTAAAACAAACAACAACATAAGGTTTTGAATGTTGATTGATACAATTATAACATAAATTTTCGGACCAATTCATAATAGAAATTGAATCATGTATCTATGGGAGAAGATAGCCCTACATTAGGATCCTGTAGCGGTCTTCGAACATCTAAAGTTCTGAATAATCATCGTTTGGATCGGCCAGACCTGGTTTTGAAAGAGACCCTGCTAAGGCCAAGAGGGTCGACATTTTCCGTTTTGAAATTAATTATTGAAGGGATTTCTAACAACAAGAGTGATATCTTTGAAAACTAGCGGAGGTGATTCTTCTTCAATAGATCCATGCGGCTACAGAGGGGACTTTTGAAAGTTTATGTATTATTGCGCGTATGTTCTGGGAAACATCGCGTTATCATTTTGCCCAAATGTCTGTAACTTTGGAATTTTTTGACGAAAATGGTCTCAAACGATTTAGTTCGACCCTCCAATGAAGAATTCGAGGTCAAATTTGATTCTGTCCGGCCGTTGCCACGATAACTTGAGGAAGGAAAGTGCTAGCGACTTGAAATTTTCAGGGTAGGTGGCGCATCCCAATACGACGGACAAGTTCTTTAATGGGCATAATCGGCCCAATGGTTTCCGAGTAATAATTTTGTTTTCAACCAATATAAATCCGATCGAATTGAAACTTGGTGAATAGTTGTAGAACAAGATGCATAGAATAACAAGGTGTGGACACTCCCTACTAATTCCTGCTAAAATTTTCGGCCGAAAAACGGACCAAGAACTGTCAAATCACGTAGTTTATGTACTACTTCACTTTATTAACGATGGTGCCGCTAGGGTCGATTTCGAAGATTCTGACAAGCGAATAAATGAAAACTGACAAGCGACAAAGTTCACTTTTCACCGTTGCTAGTTCGTAAATTCAAATTAAAAGAATATAATGAAGCAGTTTATTGAAAAATCAATCCATTTTTTGATTAATCAGATATCTGTTCGGAGATAATATGTAAACCACATTGGTTTGGAACAGAAATTTCATCTTGCCAAGACATAATGAGGTCAAATAAGGGATTTATCAGTAAAGGAGTTTCTTTGGAACATTTTGAATGGAACTGTAAATGAAGAAATCTGTGAAATCATTATTTTTCCATTACGAAAGATCACATCCAACGTCATTAGAGTACAAGCATTTAATTTATGTATTTTGAAATACATTGAATGATACAGAATTTTCTGTAATACCTCTACATACAATATATCTTTCGATATGATATTATTATTCAAATGTAGTAATTCCTTTATCATGTAAGGCTCTTTTAAATTGAGCATTTTACTTATTATATTATATGTATAATTTGAAATTTCATCAAAACATTCTCATGTATACAGCATTTTTACAGTCACCCAATACCCCTTGACAACTTTTCATGTTCTCAGCAATTAGATTGCTGAATATAGATATTTAATTCGATAGCTATTATTCAGAACTAAGTATATACTGATGAAATATCGAAAAATGATTCATTAAATTGATAAACTAACCAAATAGAGGGTAGTGTACTACGTTTCAATCTTTTATTCAATATACATATATTCGCTAGAAAAATAATTTGAACAAACAAATGTTCTAATTTTCGATACCCTACCTCTAGCACAAGCCAGTTGCCATTCTTGTCGTTTAACAATATCCTTGAAACAAATAATATTATAGTATAAGAGCGCCAAAAAGAATGACGCCTTAGGAAAGCTATTCAAATTGATGAAATCACACTGTGTGGTTGCTCTGAACTTTGTTCTCTGCTAGTCCTTTCATCGTTCACAAATAATATTGTTAGTTTTCATAACATGGCATTTCATTCCTTCTCAATATATAACTGAATTGTATAATGAATATAATTATTAATCAATAGAGTTATATCTTAATTTCAACTGTTAAAACAGTTTATGTTCATCAACCGGCAAGATTATAGTAAATCAACAAGTCTTACGTTCTCCTATGTTGATTTATTAACAATTAACGGTATCAGCGATCTTTCAATATTATTAATATTAAAATTAATAACTATCTTGATACTAGAAATCTGCTCCTGATCCGGTAAGAATATACAATTGTTAAAAAAATATATTCGCATAAAAACGAAGTATTTTCGAAATGAAAATAGTATTTGATTAAAATGGTTCTGGATACTCGTTCAGAGTTCACACAGCAAACATTTGACTTACTTTCGGCGCGGCAAACGACTTTCCACAAGAAACTGGAACAAGCAAAGATTCAAATTTAATTTGACATGTCGGTAATTTTGTCCATAAAATTTCTACTGCCGGCATCTATCGGCGAAAATTGAAGTAAAACAAAATCCTTGTATTTTGACAGTATTTGGACCGCAAATCGGCCGAAAATATGTCAAAGAGTGTCTTCACCATGTATTCTATGCATCTATTTGTAGAATATGAACCTAAGCACGTTTGTGAAATTTTGTGCGAAATGTATGGCTGGAAAATTATTAGAAATATTTTTGTTCTCACGATAACTTGAGAACGGAAAGAGATAGCGGCTTGAAGTTTTCAGGTTAGGATGTGCCATCAGAGCGTGACATTTCAGTTTGTTTATGAGCATAATCGGCCAAACGGTCTTAAAGTTATAGCCATCTGAAATTTGGTTGTTTTTTGTTCCTCATTAACTCGGAAAATACTAAATCGATTGGATTCAAACATGGTTATTAGTTGTAGAATGCCAACGCGAAAATTCTTGCAAAATTTCGTGAGGATAGTATTTGTAGAAAAATTTTAAAGAATCATTGAAAATTGAAAAAAAAAATTCTATATATCAGTAACTATTCGTTTGAAATTGCTGAAATTTTGCAAGAGCCTTCATAACCTAACTATACTGCCAAGTTTCAAGTTTTAACACGATCGGTTGAATATTGTTGGAGATTCGAGCATTCTTCTGTGAGTTCAGTAGATGGGTGACCGTTGCCTCGATAACTTTCGAACGAAAGGAGATAGGGACTTGCAATTTCCAGGGTAGGTTTCGCATCCAAAAGGGAGAGTTGAGTTCGTTTTTGGGCATAATCGGTCTAACGGTTTCCGAGTTATACCCACCTGGAATATTATTTCCTTGATAACTCAAAAAATAAATATTCGATCGAATTGAAGCTTGGTAACTAGTAGTAGAAAATCAACATGAAGACGTGTTCAAAATTTTGTAAGAACCGTTCCTCTAGAAAATTTGAAAAATGACAAAAAAAAACATTTTAAGAACCGTACCCCTCGAATTTACCATGGTAAATTCGAATTAAGAGTGTCCAATACAGGAGTTATGGGTGATTCCACTACGGCTATGAGAGATCCTGTCTTCTACAGATGGCATGCTCACATAGATGACATATTCCAAGAGTTTAAAGCAACAATTCCCTCATATCCCGTAGATCAGGTAAAAACCATACTGGGTAACACTGGAGATAAGAAAAATTCTTTCGCTTTTCTAATCTCTACAATTCATATTTTTCAGCTGGCTTACCAAGGTGTTACGGTTAGTAACATCGAGATCCAATCTGAAGGATCTCAGAGAAACAGGATCAACACTTTCTGGCAACAATCTGATGTTAATTTATCCAGAGGTATGGACTTTCAACCTAGAGGACCCATCTTTGTGAGATTCACCCATTTGCAACACCAAGAGTTCAACTACAGAATCACAGTTAACAACGAGGGCGGCAGTAGGATGGGAACTTGTAGGATCTTCCTAGCTCCCAAGTTCGACGAGAGGGGTAACCCGTGGTTGTTCAGAGATCAGAAGAACATGTTCATTGAGCTGGATAAATTTCCAGTGAATTGTGAGTTGTTAGATTTATCTACACTATAATATGGATTGTATCTTCGATTTTCTCCTTCATTGAGATCTGGACAGAACACTATCACACGTTCTTCGATGCAGTCTTCAGTGACCATTCCGTTCGAGAGGTCCTTTAGAGACTGGGATACCAACAGACCTCAGGGAGGAGACCAATTAGAACAATTCAATTTTTGGGGGTGCGGGTGGCCACATCACATGCTCATACCAAAGGGCACTCCTGAAGGCTACCAGTGCCAGCTTTTCGTGATGATTTCTAACTATTCCAACGATCATGTAAGCGAAAGAAATAAACATAATTATATTTAGCAGTTTTACTCATATAATTTCCGTTTTAATGTTGCAGATTGAGCAAGATACTACGGGAACATGTACCGATGCCTATTCCTTCTGTGGTTTGAAGGATAGACTCTACCCTGATCGCAGATCCATGGGATATCCATTTGACAGGACTCCTCGTGAAGGCGTGAGGACGCTACAACAATTCTTGACACCTAACATGAGAGCCCAAGATGTTGTGATTCAATTCACCAACAGGACTGTAAGACCCAGAAGTAATAACTGAACTAAATCGAAATATATATGATCGTATTGACCATCCTAATTTTTTTTTAATAAACAGACAGCCTTGAATATTCTGGTTTCATCTACTCACATCCTCATATGAAAGTATTTCTCAAACTGAAATGATTTTGTCAGGAAAAATAATGATCACAGCACAAGAATGCAAAGTAAAATGTAACAAAAATCCATATTAAAATATATAAAAGCACTGAAGTGTAATCAGTACTCTTTGGCACGCTTTTTCACTTTGACCAATTCGAATTGAATGATGGATGTTTTAAGCTCAGTGGATAGAGTGAACCGGAGATCAAATCAGATTATAGTTGCCACCATTCACTGTCGGGTCGAATATAAACAGTAGTGTGCCTAAGCATTCGTAAGGGTACAGTAACAAAGCCTACCCTGAACATAACTGACTATCCTAACTGGTACGAGCTCCTAGGAGCTTCTATGGCGACTTTATGGGGCAAGTGCGCCAAAGCAGATTGACCTGATTGACCTCACGTAAGTGTTTTTTTCCCTTTGTTGCTTCTAAATCTGCATTGGCGCGCTTGCCTATGACACGATTATGATTATACTGATCCTCCTAGGTCTTCCACAAGTAGACGTCTCAGAATATCCTAGGAGCTTGTGCGAGTAGTGATGCTCCATTTTAATATATGCCCACAGAAGGTCTCTTGGCGCTCTATTTCCTTGGAACAGAGTGCTTATCACTTTGCCCAAATGTCTGTAATTTTCGAATATTTGGCCGAGAATGGTCTTCAACGATTTGGTTCGACTCACCGAGCAAGAATCCGTGGTCGAAATAAATTCTGTCCGGCCGGCCGAAGGCACGATAACTCTCGAACGAAAGGAGGAGGATTTAAATTTGCAGGTAGGTTTGGGGAGTAAATATCTCGGACGAGTACTTAAACAGGCGAAATCGACCAAGCGGTTCGGTGCAATGGCCGTTTTTAGTAAAAACATTTTTTATGAATATTTTAGGAACCGACCACTCGAACTATCTGAAATTTAGCATCAAATTGTTGAATCATGACCTTTAATGCATGCGAAGTTTTGTATTGATCGGATTGCCGTAAAATGGCAAAAAAAAACTACGGTCGGTCCGGCCCGTAACCGATAGCTCTTGAACGGCATGAGCTACACAGTTGAAATTTTCAGAGTAGGTTTAGGAGATAAATATCTCGATTGAGTTCGTTATTGGGCTAAATCGGCCCAATGGTTACGGAGTAATAAAAAAAAATTAACACAAATTTCAAATTATTTTTTTTTTAAGATGCAGTTTCATCATAAGAATCCATTGATGTCATTTTTCACTCTAACAAGCTAATACTTTCGAAGATATGATTTTTCAAAATTTCAATAATAATCGTACTTCTATGTTTTAACAGAATGATGATTTAGAATAGGATCATTTTAATAATGTAGTTTATGAAGGCAATAGGAAATAACAACATAATGGAATCATCAAAAGAAATTACTGTTCGTTGACCACAGAGGTTAATATTACCTTTTACTTCCTTAAGTGAGACATGTTCCTAAATACAGTATTTTCATAATGTTGATAGCAAAAAAAGGTTAAAATATTGATCTACATTTGTGTATCAAATATTCTAGTTAATGTTTATAATACATTAAATTATGAAAAGGGGATTGTATTTTATTAATATATTTTGAACTATTAAAATAATTTGTTTTTCAGCCTATTCAAATTTAAATATCAGGAATAAATGGACAATCTGCTATGATTGTCTCCAGCCTTGCTCTAGTTATTTCTATGATACTTTCCTTAGGTATTTCAAATTGTGAAAACTATGAACCGAGTGTAGGATTAACAACCCATTCCACGAGGTTAAATCATTGCAGATTGCTCATTTAATCTTGATAAATAAACTATTAGCGAAATAAAACACCCAGTCGTCTCCACACAATAAACAATTATTTGAATTTAATTTCTTTTATAGTGCAGTTCTATTATAAGAATCCATTGATATCATTCCCAACTCTGAGAAACCAATACTTTCGGAGATTTGGTTTGTCAAAAATTGAACAAGAGCGCCAAAGCTCGTTCCACAGAGCTTTCCCCCTTTTTAACGGAAGGTCTGTTGCACTTGCATTTTTTTCTGATATATTCAGCCGACGTGGCTGAAATTGCAAGAGCCTTCAGAACCTAACTCTACTACCAAGTTCCAAGTTTGAACACGATTGGGGCTATATTGGAGATCCGAGCAGCCTTGTGTGAGTTCAGTAGCTGGATTGACCGTTGCCTCGATAACTCTCCAACGAAAGGACATAGGGACTTGCAATTTTCAGGGTAGATTGCGCATCTGAATCGAAGAGTTATGTTCCCTGTTGGCCATAATCGGCCCAACGGTTTCAGAGTTATACCCATCTGGAATATTACTTCCTCGATAACTCAAAAATATAGACTCGATCAAAATGAAGCTTGCTAACTAGTTGTAGAATATCGACATGAAGACGTGTGTAAAATTTTGTGGGGATCGTACCACTGGAAAAATAAAAAAAAATACGAAAAACTATTATGTATCTCACGATATCTTGAGAACGGGAAGAAATAGCGACTTGCACGATTTCAGAGTAGATTGTGCATCTAAATACGACATTTAAGTTCGTTAATTAGCATAATCGGCCAAATGGTTTTGGAGTTATATCAATCTGAAATTTGGTTATTATTTCTTCAACAGCCCAAAAAATACGATGCCGATTCTATTCAAACATGGTAATAAGTTCTAGAATGCCGTCGCAAAAATTTTTACAAAATTTTGTGAAGATCGTATTTAGAAAAAAAACATTGAAAACAAATTTATATACAGAGTGAGTCTTGAAGTTGTACATTAATTTTAACCATAGATTCACCTCATCAAATAAAACACTTTTTTCATTTACCATTTTTCCAGATTCGGCTCAGGTAAAAAGTTACAAGCGTTTAGGGATTTCACAATGTTCTAATACACTCCTGCAAAAATTTATTTATGACATTGATGGCGGATGGGAAAAGGGTACGATAACGTGGTTTGCAGCTGGATTCGGAATTCCAACGCTCAGAACAGGATCCATAAAAGTACTGATTATTCTGGAATTTCTGATTTTATAATATTCAAAGTAGAATATTTCGAAAACGGTGCATTTTATGAGAAATGATGAGGAATAATTTAATTTTCTAAAACGATAGGAATATTCTTGAAATGAATCAAGAAAAACTTTACCTGCTTTCTTTATCCTAATTTCATTTAGTTTTATGAATCCACAAGTCTATGACTAGGAAACCATTGGAAGTAGGAAAAAACGGATGTTTGGAGAATATGTATCATAGTTATAGGGAACTTCACACCCACGTTCATTATATTCGGAAAATACATCTCAAAGCTACAAAATATAAACTGATTTTTTTTTCTAAATTTCAACAGCCTGTATATTTTTACCTGAACCGATTTTCGAGAAATGGTAAATGAAAAAAGTGTTTTATTTCATGAGAGGAATATACCTACAGTTAAAATTAATGTACAATTTAAAGACTCACCCTGTATATCATCAAAGCAGTTGTGCGACATCGCTAAAATTTTACGAGAACCTTCAAAACCGTGAATGTCATGATGCTTATTAAATTATAACATAAATTTTCGGACCAATTCATAATAGAAATTGAATCATTTATCTATGGGAGAAGATAGCCCTACATTAGGATCCTGTAGCGGTCTTCGAACATCTAAAGTTCTGAATGATCATCGTTTGGATCGGCCAGACCTGGTTTTGAAAGAGACCCTGCTAAGGCCAAGAGGGTCGACATTTTCCGTTTTGAAATTAATTATTGAAGGGATTTCTAACAACAAGAGTGATATCTTTGAAAACTAGCGGAGGTGATTCTTCTTCAATAGATCCATGCGGCTACAGAGGGGACTTTTGAAAGTTTATGTATTATTGCGCGTATGTTCTGGGAAACATCGCGTTATCATTTTGCCCAAATGTCTGTAACTATCGAATTTTTTGACGAAAATGAAACGATTTAGTTCGACCCTCCACTGAAGAATTCGAGGTCAAATTTGATTCTGTCCGGCCGTTGCCACGATAACTTGAGGACGGAAAGAGCTAGCGACTTGAAATTTTCAGGGTAGGTGGCGCATCCCAATACGACGGACAAGTTCGTTAATGGGCATAATCGGCCCAATGGTTTCCGAGTAATAATTTTGTTTTCAACCAATATAAATCCGATCGAATTGAAACTTGGTGAATAGTTGTAGAATATGAACCTAAGCACGTTTGTGAAATTTTGTGCGAATCGTATGGCTGGAAAATTATTAAAAAATTATTAAAAAATATTTTTATTGTCACGATAACCTGAGAACGGAAAGAGATAGCGGCTTGAAGTTTTTAGGTTAGGATGTGCATCAGAACGCGACATTTCAGTTTGTTTATAAGCATAATCGGCCAAACGGTTTTAGAGTTATAGCCATCTGAAATTTGGTTGTTTTTTTCTCCTCATTAGCTCGAGAAATACTAAACCGATTGAATTGAAACATGGTTATTAGTTGTAGAATGCCAACGCGAAAATTCTTGCAAAATTTCGTGAGGATATTACTTGTAGAAAATTTTAACACGATCGGTTAAATATTGTTGGAGATTCGAGCAGCCTTGTGTGAGTTCAGTTGATGGGTGACCGTTGCCTCGATAACTTTCGAACAAAAGGAGGTAGGGACTTGCAATTTTCAGGGTAGGTTGTGTATCCGAATGGGAGAGTTGTAACGGTTAATTTTCATACTCTTTCATTTCAATATTAATTCGGTTTTGATGCATATGCGCCGAAAAGATAAGAGAGATCGCTCGAAGGAAACAGGTTTTCAGTATTAGAAAAGTATTCAGCGTAACGACTGTACTTGGCGATTAATCAGTGGAAATAATTGCGATTTTGATTTTGGATCTGATTACCAAATAATTTGGGATTTGGCGAAGTATAGTTTTAGCTCTGTTTTTAATTAATGAGCATACTTTGGAAGGATATAAACTAACGTTGATTAAATACTTGAATTTCACTCAGAGCCGCCCAAGATCAAAGGTAAAACTTTAATTGTATTTTTTTCTGAATCTAATAGTAATTATTTCAGGCTCTTTATTGTTATCTTCACCTAGTTTCATTGGCTTCCTTTCTGAATCTTCGGTGTTCTGCTATCAATAGATTTTTCAAAGTCGATTAGAAGATCTAAGACAATTTATAGAGGACTTTACTACTATCAGTCCTGAATATATCTTCCGGAAGTTAGCCAACCTGATGAATTGATTTTAAGAAGGATAATTGGATGTATCTACGACAAAACCTACCATGTAGATGAGTATTGTGATTCATGAACTTTCTGTTGTTTGATCTATCTATATTGACATTATTGATTTTCTGCATTTTCATATTTGACTGCAATTTTCATTGACATTGAGTACCTATATATTTGATAATTAAGTTTTGGTATATATGTGAACTTTTATTCTGATCTGCATAAGTTTGATGCATTTTCATGTTCGGTGATTAGTGCAATAGATACCACTATAACTTCTTTTCATCTATTCTTGGTCAACCCTTACTCACACCTATTCCACTGAGCTGGTCAGTGCTGCTCTAAAGACATTAAGAGAGGCACTTAAAAAAATTTATTTTGTAACAGAGTGTCCTCATGTGAGTGAAATTAATTTTCAAATAATTATATGTGTTACAGAGTTAAGTTCGTTTTTGGGCATAATGGGTTTAACGGTTTCCGAGTTACACCCACCTGGAATAGTATTTCCCGCGATAACTCAAAAAATTAAGATTCGATCGAATTGAAGCTTGGTAACTATTAGTAGAAAATCAACATAAAGACGTGTTTAAAATTTTTCAAGAGCCGTACCCCTAGAAAATTTGAAAAAAAATGACGAAAAACAGGACCGTACCCCTAGAAAATTTGAAAAAAATTACGAAAAAAAAAATTGGTTCAAGCACTGACGTGAAGGCAGGGGCTTTTGCGCGTATGTTCTATTGTCCATTCTCCTGTATTGGACACTCTTAATCGAATTTACCATGGTAAATTGAACCAATTTTTTATATTTTTGCGCGTACATGTTCTGGGGAACATCGCATTATCATTTTGCCCAAATGTCTGTAACTTTCGAATTTTTTACGAAAATGGTCTCAAACGATTTAGTTCGACTCCCCAATGAAGAATTCGAGGTCAAATTTGATTCTGTCCGGCCGGCCGTCCGGCCGTTGCTACGATAACTTGAGAACGAAAAGAGCTAGCGACGTGAAATTTTCAGGGTGGGTGGCGCATCCCAATCCGACGGACAAGTTCGTTAATGGGCATAATCGGCCCAGTGGTTTCCGAGTAATAATTTTGTTTTCAACCAATATAAATCCGACCGAATTGAAACTTGGTGAGTAGTTGTAGAATATGAAAGCACGTTTGTGAAATTTTGTTCAAATCGTATGGCTAGAAAATTATTAAAAAATTATTAAAAAATATTTTTGTTGTCACGATAACTTGAGAACGGAAAGAGATAGCGGCTTGAAGTTTTCAGGTTAGGATGTGCCATCAGAGCGCGACATTTCAGTTTGTTTATGAGCATAATCGGCCAAACGGTTTTAGAGTTATAGCCATCTGAAATTTGGTTGTTTTTTGTCCCTCATTAACTCGGAAAATACTAAACCGATTGGATTCAAACATGGTTATTAGTTGTAGAATGCCAACGCGAAGATTCTTGCAAAATTTCGTGAGGATAGTATTTGTAGAAAATTTTTAAAAAATCATTGAAAATTGAAAAAAAAAATTCTATATATCAGTAACTATTCGTTTGAAATTGCTGAAATTTTCAAGAGCCTTCGTAACCTAACTCTACTGCCAAGTTTCAAGTTTTAACACGATCGGTTAAATATTGTTGGAGATTCGAGCATTCTTGTGTGAGTTCAGTAAATGGGTGACCGTTGCCTCGATAACTTTCGAACGAAAGGAGATAGGGACTTGCAATTTTCAGGGTAGGTTTCGTATCCAAAAGGGAGAGTTGAGTTCTTTTTTGGGCATAATCGGTCTAACGGTTTCCGAGTTATACCCACCTGGAATATTATTTCCTTGATAACTCAAAAAATAAATATTCGATCGAATTGAAGCTTGGTAACTAGTAGTAGAAAATCAACATGAAGACGTGTTAAAAATTTTGTAAGAACCGTACCCCTAGAAAATTTGAAAAAATGACGAAAAAAAACATTTTAAGAACCGTACCCCTCGAATTTACCATGGTAAATTCGAATTAAGAGTGTGCAATACAGGGGAATGGACAACATAATTAACCATGGTAAATTCGATTAAGGGTGTCCAATACAGAAGAATGGACAATAGATCATACGCGCAAAAGCTTCTGACTTCACGTCAGTGCTTGAACCAATTTTTGTATCAAGTTTTGCGAATTTCTTTCGAACAGTTTTCATGCAAGAGCGCGCTAAAGCTCCCGACGTTAAGTCAATGGCGATATAATGTTCTTCTTAATTTATCTTACCTGGCTGCCCGACGAACTTTCAACAAGCCATCTTCTGAGACAATCATGGTGTACACTGGAAACGTCTCCCGTGCAAGCGCAAGGCTGAATCAGAGGATCTGGTTTGTCGTGATCGTAACAAATCCAGCATTCACGTTTGTTGATGAACGCTTCCCCATCCAACTCTGATATTTCCTTGCCTTGACAGACCTTATCATTTCTTGACTGAAATATTAATACATTCCAGAATTTAAATTTGCTTCACAGGAAATAGGAACATTTGTCACTTAATAGTATATTCTAAAACAAGTTGCATAATGGGCTGATATTTAAACACGAATGCGAAATTCGAAAACGAGCGACGAAGGAGTGAGTTTTCGTACGCATGAGTGTTGGAATTGCCTTCTGCAACGAGTATTAGACGATATTTTCTCTATTTCAGGCAAACTTTGGAATAAGTGTTGAAATTTAATGAAAATTTAGGTATACATCCTAGTGACTTTTGTGTTGTATCTTGGCAGTTAGGAAAGTTGACAGATCATGGAATTTGAATTGTACGTAGAGCATGGAGATCAGATTTAACAGTTTCCCAATATCATGAATGATTCAAAATTAGCAAGAAGGAAATCTCTAGTACCTTATTTTTTTATTAAAATAAAACCTTTCCTCTCAACAATTATTTCACCTTATCCAGATTATCTTATATGGACAATAATTGACGTGCTTTGAAATTTGATAGGATCGAATGTCAGTGCTGACTACCACAAAACGAAAAATATAACTAGAAACAATGCGGGATTAAGTTCATTCCAGCACTGTTTTTAGTGCCGGAATGAACTCATTACGATACTGAGATAGAGAAAATTAGTTAGAATTATGTAGCGTCTGTAAACCAAAATTCGTTTAGATATCGAATATAGTGCTCCACAAAAGTCAAGAAAGTTCAAAAATATTGTGACCATTCGAAGAGTTGCCGATTCTTGTCCACCAAATGTTCATTTATGAGAAATCAAATGTTCACTCTCTTATAACGTGCGCTTCAAAATTATGGAACAAATTCATTTTCTCAGAAGAAAAATATTTGGCAACAAAATCTTGTAACAGGTCAATTTTTGTTTCACTTTTACCAAATTTTTATGCATTTTTGAAGGATTTTTGTTGCACCCTGTGCCATCCCCATCAACCCTCTAAATTTTTTGAATAGGGAAAGTGGGTCATTTGGTACTTTTTTGGCAAGGTCTTTGTATCTTCTTTACTTTTTTGAAAAATAGTTTGTTCAAAGAGGTTTTCAGAATGTACACTTTGTCATGGCTCATTTACTTAGAGACGATGGTAACTGATGAAATTTGTCACCTAATGAAAGTCGACCATTACAGTTTTGTTCATGCACAACTTTCAACCCCTTTCAACCCCCTCACGCCCCCCCCCCATTTTTTTCCATTAATAGGTTCGTAGGGGTTGAAAGTTGTGTTTCCTATCATTATATTTTATAAAGGTATAAGAATTACTCAGGTTTCGTAGTACTACTACATTTTGAAACTGGTGTATTTCAAGGTGTGCAACAAGGTATTTAAATGTCTTCTGTAGGCTTATTACTTGAGAATTTCGAAAAGTGGGTACGTCTGTTCGTTTAGAAGTTTTCCTGTCGGGTTATTCAGGTACTTTTATTCTTTGTTCAAATGAACTATCACAAAGTAACGGACTACTCTATCCATTAGTTTTCAATAAAATTTCAACACTTGATTCTTGATTTCCATACAAGAAATTAGCATAATTGAATCTTCCAACCAGTTTATGTACGTTAAATATTTCCAGTAACAACACAGGAAACATTTTCTTCTACAATCGCCAGGACTGTGGAATTATTGAATTCACATGATATCTTCTCAAATTCATTATTTTTCCGAAGTAAATTCACATTGTGAAAATACGGAATTACTACGACTTCTATGTAGAGAGGACAACGTTGCGTAGTTATCTGACATGAAAATGACTATAACCTAACATTTTCAAAATATATATGGTGAAATGTGTCAAATTTTCATGGCCAACCGGGAGACTTTATAAAAGTGAATGGAGTATAGAGGAAGACAGTCTTTGAAGGGCGATATCGTGTTAATCTATACGCGTTCAACTGTTTCATTACTTTTTGACGGGGAAATGGAGTGGACGGATTATCAAACTTTGGAACTAATAGAAATGTATCGAGTTCGTCCACAATTATAGCATAGTACTCATATGAATTTAGCATTGTCAGGCAGGAGGTCGAAAGGAAAATAACAAAAAATAGAGTCACTTTTTGATTGAAAGAAAAAAATAAATTAACATTAATAGAACTGGCAGTGATGCCAAAGAATAGCGTCATCATTCATACTCTTTAGTGCCCAACACAACTGAGTCGTTTGGCATCATTCGGGACGTCTACACTGCAGAACCAGTCTGGACGTCATTCCAAACCGAAAGTGCCGAACCAAACGTGCCGCTCGGCATTAGCCGAATGAAGCCACCCGGCATAGTCTGGACTGGACGCGTCTTAACACCCAAGGTTTGGCAGACGTGTGTACCCGGCCATCAGATAAATCGATGTGCTATACCTCACCTTATTATCAAGTTTCACGAGCAACTTCTGCGGATTCAGAATCCATAGCTCTCCAGGTTGCATGCAGTTCCACAAGACGGCGGGAAACCAGATTGCCACCCCTATTTCCACCGTACGGAACACGACGTCGTGCCAATTCCTCGAATTGACTGGTACTTTTGTCTTCCAGAATTCCGAAAGTGTCTCGGAAAATAAAAAGCCAACTATGATGATGAGCATGAACGCCTGGCTCAAGAGACCTATGCGGGACTGGTGCAATTGTGATGTGTTGACGGGAGGTCGTAAATGGGACTCGTGGTATGCCCTGAGCGGTTCGTTTTCATGTCCACCAACTAAATGAAGAGGTCTGCCGATGAAACCTCCACGAACCTAGAAGGCAAAAGGCAATTCGTAATTAATAGAAATAACGGCGAAAGTCCAATAGGTTTGTTGGAATGGTGAGGAAATGCCAATGGATTTGGACAGCCGAACATGAGATAATTATTTCAGACGGTTTTGATCGCCATCTGGCGATGATTCGTGGCAAAATCAACATCAGCACGAAATATTTATGAATTCGTTAATGATTCGTATGCATTGAGCATTTCTTTTGCCTAAGTGCGCCACGGCCACTATGCATGAAGCCAAGTGTGACATGGGATGGTTTTGCATGTGTAGCTATGGAGTAGGACTCAAAGGTGTGTTCAATATTGAGGAAATAAGTTGGAAAAACACATTTATGGCCAGAGCTGTCACCAATCCAGATACTGAACGGGACCAAGGGCGATTAGCTCCAGGAAAAAAATAATATTCTCAAAATTTCCTAGATTTATATTCTAGGAAATTTTGAGAAAATAGCATAATTGAATCTTCCAACCAGTTTATTTTACGTGAAATATTTCCAGTAACAACAGAGGAAAATTTTTCTTCTACAGTCGCCAGGACTGTGGAAATATTGAATTCACATAATATCTTCTCAAATTCATTATTTTTCCGAAGTAAATTCACATTGTGAAAATACGTAATAACTACGACTTCTATGTAGAGAGGACAACGTTGCGTAGTTATCTGACAGGAAAATGACTATAACCTAACATTTTCAAAATATACATGGTGAAATGTGTCAAATTTTCATGGCCAACCGGGTGACTTTATAAAAGCGAATGGATTATACATTTACTGTTTGGTCGAAAATAAAAGGAGATAAAAGAATCCGAAATGACTAATAATACCTATACGAAATTATTCACGTTTCACATTTATTGAAAGATCAACTTAAATTGAATAGATATACCATACATAAAAGTTATATTTCGATAGACATGAAAAAAAAAACGACAAAGAGACAATTTCGTCTACGGGAATCGATCCCGGTACCATGTGCTATAAAGCCAATAAGGCCCCATAGTGTGACTACAGATATGACTTTTGAACAGTTTTGAACAATTGTCATTACTTATTTTCGATAAAGTGTTCACAATTTTCTAATTTAATGAAATTATCATCATGTTAAATATTATTCGACGGTTTTTATCCCTCATCTTCACTCTTTGCCATATTTCCCGCTCGAAAACGATCCGAATCAACATATTTCGCGATCTACATAATCACCTTATGAATTCTCTCCAGGCACGTCAAATATCAAAAACTGTTGACAACTTTGTTCTTCGAGACATTGTAAAATTATGGACCAGTACATCTCGATCGTTGAAATATTTCGATATTTCGGCAATATCTTCACCAATATATATCCGATCGAGATCAAATCTAGAACTTCAATGTAAAATAAGATTTTGAAGGCCCTCGCAGAATTTCAACGACATCTGACGGATAGTTTCTGAGATACAAATTTGATTTAAATATATTTTTTTTTATTTTCATGTGATCCTCACAAAATTTTGCATAAAATTTCGTCTCGGTATCGCTTTGATTTGATCAGAAGAGACAGGTTTTTTTGCTGAGATTTTTTTCCCTAAGCTCTAGTATCATACATCGAATTCATTGGTACCCCGTTACAATATTCTCTGCTAACACTTTTTTTCATGCATATGCTTTATTGTTAGATGGACAAATGTAATGTTAACTCAATGAAAAATTATATACGATTTACACTTATTGAATAAATATTGAATATTGAATATTGAATAAATAAGTGTAAATCGTATATAATTTTTCATTCAGTTAATATGGATTTGCATCAAGTAAAAGCCACAAGCATTAAAAAATGTAATGTTGAAAGATCAAAAGAATATATAAGTATATAAATATAATAAAAATAAACTGTGTTTGCTACTATGTTAGGGACAATAATTCTTTAACTATTCTTGTATATCATTATAACTAAAACTTACCTTAAAATACACTTCAACTCCATATATCAGGAAAAATATAACTACTATAAACAAGAGAACGGCGTAGCATCCGTTGAAAAGATGGCTGTAAAAGTCGGGATCATGCTCTGGAGGTGGGAAGAGTTGAGTTGTTACAATCTCGGCCAGCAATAGACTATAACTGATGATGTTGAATGTGACGAAACCAAGGAAAGACTTGGAAATAAACTGTGGCTTTTCCCAACGTATATTTTTCAAGTGGAAAACCTGGAAAAAACATAATTATTTTCGAAAATTGTCATTTCATTTTATAATCGGTTAGTTCGTGTATCCTTATAACTTTTAAGAGCTTTCGGATTTGATTTAAGAAAAAAACACATAAAATTCAGAAAAATGTATGAAATCTTTATTTGAGTCGATAGAACAATTCATATAATTTAATGTTCGAAGATTATTTCATGTAAATGTTGGCCGCGGCTGCGCTTCAAATGGCCATACGCCGGTTCCAATTTTGGCATGCTCTCTCCAACATATCGGCCGATATCTCACGATTAAATTCTTCAATATTTGCTTCCAGTACTTCAATCGTTGCGGGCTTCTTGCAATAGAAATGAGCTTCAACATAGCCCCACAAAAAATAATTAAGAGGCGTTAAATCACACGATCTAGACGGCGACATAATTTAGCGATAAAAAAGTGGATCTTCATCCAACTTTGCCAGCGCCATTCATTTAAAGTTATCCGCTGTGGTAGGTCGTGCTGCTTCAATTCTTGCACCAGCTGTATATCAAAAGGTTTCCCATCTAAATCCTTCCGCAAAATTTTTCACCTAGTGGAGTAACAGAGGCCCAATTGCTGCGAATGACGACGAATCGACAATTCACGGTCATCACTAACACTGGCGGATTCAGCAACGATATTTTCTTCTGTCCGCACTCTACGTATGCGTGTTGGTGGTTTAATATTCAATAATGTAAATTTGGTGCGAAATTTAGTCACAAGATTCCGAATAGCCGCCTGAGAAGGTCGACCAAACTGACCATAAAATGGAAGAAGTGCACAATACACTTTCTTAACCGAGCATAAATTTTGATAATAAAATTCAATAATTTGCCAGCGTTGTTCGATTGTAAGTCGATTCATAGTTAAATTATAGACCAAACTGAACATGTTTAACAGTCACACAAGGCGCGATTCCCGCATCAGCTGTAAAAAACAGGGTTGCCAAAAAGAAAGTTCTTAAAAAATCACTCGTTATTTCTCCGTGCTAAAATAGCTATACAGTGTGGAAAAGCCAAATGGAATAAATTCATTACCTTGGTTACTGTACATATTTATGGAAAATCCCGAAACACTTCAAATTTTAAATTGTTATTCTTCTTCCTAAAAATGCGAACCCTATCCTCAACCTCCTTCGAAAGACAGGTACAGCCCCCAATTTTTGAAACAGGAAGTATGGAAGATACATCGTTTGAAAGATAGCAATTCTCTATTCAGAAATGTTATCACTTTCATGTTTATTGCAAAACTCAAAATAGAAAAAATAAAATCATGTGATTACCGAAATTCTTTATAATATTCCCATTAATGTTCTCAAATCATATTACAATAATACTAAACTTATTTGCCTTCAAGAAAATGAAAAAAAAAACATAACTTTGCGTTTTCCAGTGGTACCATGAAAAATTGTTTTGTGCTTATAAGCAGTAGTTTATAAATTGTCTAATTTGTGTTTGAATTTCATTAACTTTGTGCATGTAAGGCAGATTAAATAAGCAGCTGCTAATACACTGTGTGAGGATGTGAAATTAGATGTGAAGCTTGATTTTTTCGAAAATCCACATTAATCTAGTAGAGATGCCTCCACAACATTAAATGTCAGCCAAACATCGATTCTGAACATATTAAACCAAAATAAAATGCATCCCTATAAAATGATATCTACCCAAGAGCTCTTGGAAGACGATTTTGATAGGAGAACATATTTTTGTGAACAAATGATAGACATGTTGCATAACAATATAATCCAATTAGTAGACGTTTTGTTTTCTGATGAGTGCAGTTTTTCTCTCAAAGGCCATGCTACTGGTCTACCGAAAATCCTCACTGGATGAAAGAGAGCATACACTAATTCTTGGCAAGCACTCTCCAATCCCGAAGAAGCTGTGTCTGCGCATGCGCCCCCGACAACCCCCCGCGAATCCAATTTTAAAGTAAACAAAACATGTCAATCTACGAACGAGTTGCCTCATAATATAATTATTCAGAATAATTATCACTATATCACTAACTAAATCCTGTTGAAATCTATTGTATACCATACGTTGAATATAATCGAGACTACCTTGTATTTGATGAGTTTGAAGATTGAAGGAATCTAGATAATAGATGGTATATTGATTACGTACTTATGTGAAAGAAATTCTAAATTATGGAGAACTGTAGGATAGCAATTGTAACCGCACTAATACCATATCAGGTACATGAAGTTATTCATCATTTCTAAATGATATAAGTATTAAGTTATGTTTTATTTAAGATTTGTCAGCAAATTGTTTTAAAACGAGATATCTGGTATACGTCCTTCCGGATTTCAGGCGAAAAATCAACTAGTAGTGAATTGAATGAATTACTTTTTATAGAGAAATCCAAGTCTTTATATTCACTTTCAGGAGAAATGGTTTTCAAAAAATTGAACGCAGGAGTTACTGCTGATAGAATTCTTTATAAAAACAAGGAATATGGGACTTATGTAGATTGAATATCTAGCTTATCTCATGAGAAAATTCAATATTGATAAGAGGCGACATAAAGAGGATATGAACGCTATATTTTGAATGTTCAATAGTGGAATAGCCAACAAGAAAATCAAACAAATTGGTGATGGTTCTCTTATCGTTGGCAAAATGACAAAGGGACTTATTTCCAATAAGAAAGTTTCAAGATATTCACGTTTAAAAGTGAACGATAAATCAGGGGGTGAACGAAATGAATCATAAATGCTCGATTCTAGTACATTTGCATAATAATTGTTATGGATTCATGTAATACTGTTACACAAATAAAAAAAAATTGAATTGCACTTATTCTGGTGTCCTGATATAATGGATCTGTGATGGTCCATCATCAAGGTCTTTGAATGACAGCGTATATTAAATTATAGGAATTTTTGACGAGACATTTCATTTTTTCTAATAGCGGAACATTTCAAAATACATGTATAGTAGTAGGATATAAGGAAGTAATCATGTTTTAATTATGATCCATGTATTTATCCTCCCTGTAGTGTTTTAACTATGGTGAGCTAGTAGTGGTACAAACTCGAAAAAAATTATTGCATGCTCCTTGATGTAGTATTGAAATTTCAAAATGAATGTTATTCTTGATCTCTCTTGAAGTAAATAATCAAAATGTTAATACATAGAGTTTGATTCAAAATTGTTTCCTGTGTCTGAATTACGCCTACAGTTTGGTATACAATTTTTTTGTTTACTTAGAAAATAGTAATAGTAGGTATCGGTATAAAATATAAATATTGGTATCTAAATAAATTAATCTCATTTTCACAATTACTTTTTCCCCTAAACCTATGAAAACCCATTTTTACAGGCATATTACATTACATCTTTAGCTTCAAATGTTCATCATCTTGAAATACAACTCAATACGTGGAAATGTCTGAATACTTAATTTCAAAATTGAATGGAATATTTTTTATAGTTTATCTATAATTTCAGATAAATAAATATCGCATATCAACGAGTGACAAGAGTATTGAAAATGATTATTCATCAAACGATGTGTCAAATTATTACCATATTCCATATCGAGAGACATTCTTATGATTATGAAGAATCCAAATTGTTTGATGGCTCATATAATATATGGATAAGCTATAATTCAAAGTTTTTCTTTGACTATAGAGGATAAAAAAAGCAATATTCGTAAAACACTTGTGATTATGGACATTCTAATAATTCATTCCCCAACTGGTAAATAGCTTATATTGTTTCATTTGGGTCTCCAGACGAGCTATGACCTATGATTTCCAGTATAATTGTGACAGTTCTTCATACAATACTTGCATTCTTTTGAATAATGCCTTCTAGAATATCTTGGAACAATAAACATATGAGTCAAAATTTTAAAGGGATTGAAACCTACGTATTGTATGTTAATGTATAGCTATTAGCCAGCCTCCACAGTAAGATCTGATGATTCAAATAATCCATAGTTCACGAGAGTTTAGAAATAATATTTTCGGTCCTGCCAAAGTTGAAATTTGGAGAAACAGTATTTTCAAATGTCGTTGAAGAGAGGTAAACACGCGGGGCGCATGCGCAGACACAGCTTCTTCGGGATTGGAGAGTGCTTGCCAAGAATTAGTGTATGCTATGAGAGAGGAACACACGCAATTCCCTTAAAAGGTTAATGTTTGAGCAGGAAATGTTAGAAATCATATCACAGGCCCCTTTTTCATTGAGGGCAATTTGAATGGCGATAAATATTTAGCACTACTTCAAAATGATGTCGTTCCAATTTTGGCAAATTTATATCCAATGAAATCCTCAAGTTCCATGGAATACGATATGGTTTCAACAGGGTGTAGCACTACCACATTACCAGCAGTACTTCGACGCAATATTTCCAGATCGGTGGATATTATTATTATTAGCGTATGGCTACACATGGTTTAAAACTAAAATATATGTAAAATATAAAATATTAAGGTGTATATATAAAACACACACACATACATAAAACCAAAGATGAAGTGACATCAGTCGCGGTTAAATAGTCTACAAAAAGTGGCGATCAGATTACATCCTCGTGATTTCCTGATCACTATACACATGGTTGAAGATCGGTGGATAGAAAGACGAGAAACGATCGAATGGCCGGCGCGACCCTCTGATCTTAACCCATTAGATTTCTTTTTATGGTGATATGTGAAGGTCATTGTGTACACAATTAAACTCCTTGATTTGAACGACCTAAAAGATCGAATAACGCTTGCGATTACGTCAATCACTCCTGAGATGTTGAATAATGTTGGGAGAAATTTTTATTGGAGGTTGGGATGTTGCCAAGGCGTCCGCGGTGAACACTTTGAATATCTACTTTTAAGTACTTGAGTAATGAGAGAATAGTCTAAGATCAAAGAATTTTTAATTCTGACATATGTATTCTACGGGACTTGAAATTCATTAAATATCTAATAATATACGAAAAAAATACGGCATTAATCCTCTAACCGTATATATTCCACAGAGTATTCGATTTAAAATCCTTTCAAAATATCGGAATTCACCCAAGTCTGCTCGAATCTCCAACAGTAGAGATCTGATCGTGTTCAAACTTGCAACTTGGTTTTGGAGTTATGTATTGCAGGTTCTCGCAGAATTTCAGCGATGTCAGACGAATACTTTCTGATATATAGATTTTTTTCAATGATATTCAATATTTTTTGAAAATTTCTAGTCATACGATCCTCACGAAATTTCGAAAGAATTCTACTACTAAGTACCATGTTTGAATTAGATTGTTCCATATTTTTTGAGTTGAGGAGGAAATAAAAACAAATTTCCGATAGGTATAACTTCAGAACTGTTTGGTCGATTATGCCCATTAATGAACTCAAATGTTGTATTCACATGCTCAACCTACCCTGAAAATTGCCTATATCTTTCCGTTCTCAAGTTATCATGTGATGAATATTTGTTAATATTTTTTTTTTATTTTCTAGTGATACGATTCTCACAAAATTGCACATACCTCTTTAAGTCTGCATTCCTCAACTACTCACCAAGTTTCAATTCGATCGAATCTGTATTGGTTGAAAACAAATTATTACTCGGAAACCGTTGGGCCACTTATACACATTAACGAACTTGTCCGTCGTATTCCCTAAAAATTTCAAGTCGCTATCTCTTTCCGTTCTCAAGTTATCGTGGAAACGGCCGGACAGACTCAAATTTGACCTCGAATTCTTCATCAGTGAGTTGAACCTAATAGTTTGAGACCATTTTCGGAAAAAAAATCGAAAATTACAGACATTTGGTCGAAATGATAACGCGATGTTGCCCAGAACATGCGCGCAAAAATGGCATGATGGTGAAAGGCCAAAATAAAAACTATGCAAGTGAACAATATCAATGTTTCTTCGAAAGTATTTATGGTGGAGAACACTAAAACTCGCAGGCACGGGCCTAAGGGGGGGATGATCCGCCCCCAATGTTGAATGGAGTTGGCAAATTTTCAACACAGTCGGAAAATTTTCGAAGGAGTTGGAACCAATTTCGAAGGAGTTGGAAAAAATTTCGAAGCAGTTGGAAAAAATTTCGAAGCAGTTGGAAAAATTTCAATGGAGTTGGAATTTGACCACCTGACCGGATAAATGCAAAGCAGGCAGACAATAGTGACGGGATAACATAGAATAACACCATGTACCCTGGTACACATTCCTGTTGCCGTAAATTCAATATTCAATAGTTTCCGGCACAATGTGTGTAGCCGGCAACAAATAATATTTATCATAATACCAATTGCGTTATCACGGGTAGATCTCTAGGGGCCGGTTTCTGAGGAATATAACATGTGGTTTATCTTCCGTTTATCTGTTCAATACAATAGAATTCAGTAGATAAACTGAAGATAAACTCCATTCAAATGCGTCAGAAACCGGCCCTAGATGTTCCAGTACGCAGATAATTTCCAGAATAATATAGCCCAAGATCCGAACCTAAATCCCTGCCGGTAGTAACCTTCATTTGTAAAATTTTCAATGCTTTTACCACCTCAAAATTTTGCTTCGGCCCGTCCCTGAAATCTCGAAAACACCACATCAGCGCTTTCATATTGTTTTTTCAATGTTTTCACGCGTGTAATAGTTTTGTCCATTCCTCGTTGCTCAGCCTGTGTATTTATCGTAACATTAAATGTTGACAGGTGATGAATACATTTAAATATTTTCGAAGCAAAAATGATAATATCTAGATATCAAATGGAGTTGGAATAGTATATTCTAAAACAAGTTGCAGAATGGGCTCCTATTAAAACACGAATGCGAAATTCGAAAACGAGCGACGAAGGAGCGAGTTTTCGAACGCATGAGTGTTGGAATTGCCTTCTGCAACGAGTATTAGAATTAGACGATATTTTCTCTATTTCAGGCTAGTTTTATAATTTACTGTTGAAATTTAATGAAAATTATACATCCTAGTGACTTTTATATTGTATCTTGGTAGTTGGTGTGACTGTTACGAAATTTGACAGATTACGGAATTTGAATTTGAAACGTATACTCCATTCACTTTTATAAAGTCTCCCGGTTGGCCATGAAAATTTGACACATTTCACCATGTATATTTTGAAAATGTTAGGTTATAGTCATTTTCCTGTCAGATAAGTACGCAACGTTGACCTCTCTACAAAGAAGTTGTAGTAACTACGTATTTTCACGATGTGAATTTACTTCGGAAAAATAATGAATTTGAGAAGATATTATGTCAATTCGATAATTCCACAGTCCTGGCGAATGTAGAAGAACATTTTTCCTCTGTTGTTACTGGAAATATTTCACGTATATGAACTGGTTGGAAGATTCAATTATGCTATTTTCTTCTGTGGAAATCAAGTGTTGGAATTTTATTGAAAAATCGTGGATAGAGTAGTCCGTTACTTTGTGATAGTTCATTAGAAAAAAGAATAAAAGTACCTGAATAACCCGGCTGGATCGTTCTAAACGAACAGACGAACCTATGAAATTCCCCACTTTTCTCAAGAAGACATTCAAATACCTTGTTGCACAACATGAAATACTCCAGTTTTAAAATGTAGTAGTACTGCGAAACCTTAGTCATTCTCACCTCAATAAAATATAATGATACAGGAAACTAAGTAATTTCATTCGAGAGTTCAACATGTCAGAATTAAGTTTTCCTATTGCAGATTTCGGTTCTGTATAGCACTTCTGCTTCTTCAAAACTACTTTCGGCATTTTCAATTTCAAAGCGAAGAATTCTTTATTATTCGAAGATTGAAGATTATGTTGAGAATAGAAATTGGCAACGTCTCCGCGAATTGTTTTGACCTTGACTATATTTCAGCAGTGCCAACCTGCCTGAGTTTTAGTTACAAAAACGTGATAGACCTAAATCATGGCCAACCAGGAGACTTTATAAAAGTGAATGGAGTATACGTAGGCCAACGAGTTCAGATTTAAAACAGTTTTCTAATAGCATGAATGATTCAAAATTAGCAAGAAGGAAATCTCTAGTACCATATTTTTTAATGAAAATGAAGCTTTTCCTCAACTATTATTTCACTATATCCAAATTATATTGTATTGTCAATTGACGTGTGTTGAAATTTGATAGGATCGAATGTCAGTGCTGACTACCACAAAACGAAAAATATAACTAGAAACAAACTGAAACAAACTGTTTTCAGTGCTGGAATGGTCTCATTACGATCCTAAAATAGAGAAAAACTATACTCACAGTTCAATCAAAATCATACGTCAAAATACCGAACAAATTTATGTTTCGAATATGTTGATCACATCTCGTACAACGTTAAAATAATTCGTTACCTTTTGGAATGGTTGAGGACGGAAACGACAAATTAGAATGATTTCAACATTGCTAACTCCTATTAACGAAATAAATTCTTTTGTAGTCAAATAGGAATAGTGGGATGAAGAGCATTGTCACTGACAACGGGTCAAACTAGTTGAAAAAGCACCGAGGTCCGGAGCTTTGGCGCGCTTGCTCAAATTTAAAGGCAGAGCTGTCCAGGTACTGAATTCGTCCAACGCAGCTAGGCTTCCAGGGAAGAAAATATTTTTATAATACTTCCAACAATTTAAATCCGATTGAGTTTAAATCTAGAATTTGGCGGTAATATAAGGTTTTGTAAGCTCTTGCAAAATTTCAGCGTTATCTGAACTGTGGTATACAGGGTGATTTCTGACCAATAGGCAGGGGGGTAATAGAGGACCATATGACAAGCCAGAAATGGGCACTCAAACAATGTCTCTTATGACAACTAGTTTCTGAGATACAGGGTGTTTCCTGAAAATCATAGAGCTAAATCTTCAAAACTGTTGAATCGATTTTGATGATATTTTGCAAGCTCAAGCGAAAATGAAAAAAAAACAAGATCATACCAGAACATTAATTTTTTACGTCCTCTGTATATAAAAAAAAATGTTGTCAGTTTCGTGAAGAGAAAACAAAATGCTATGAAAATCAATAATAAATTCGAATGGCACCAATTTTTTCTACGTAGTAGAGCCATCTAAAAAACAAAATCGATTTTTTTATTTAAAAATGGGTTCAAGCCCTGTGGACAGGAGCTTTCTGGCGCTCTAGTTCAAACAGACAAATTATATCTCCGAAAGTATTGTATTCTCAGAGTTGGGAATTATATCAATGTAGTCATATGATAGAACTGCATCATAAAGGAAATTCAATTCAAATAATAGTTCATTTATCAAGATTAAATGAGCAATCATGAGAATGAGAACTGCACCAAAAAAATCAAATTAAATCTGGACAATTTTGCCCAATAACGAACTTAACCGAGATATTCATCTCCCTAACCTACTCTGAAAATTTCAACTACCTAGCTCATTCCGTTCAAGAGTTATTGTAGAAAAACTTTTTTTAAATTTTCAAAATGTTTTTTTACACTTTGCGGTAATCTGGTCAATACAAAACTTCACATGCGTATAAAGGTCATGCTTCTACAATTTGATGCTAAATTTCAGATAGATCGAGTGATCGGTTTCGGAAATAATCATAAAAAATATTTTTACTAAAATCGGCCATAACTCTGAAACCGCTTGATCGATTTCGCCCATTAACGAGCTCGTCCGAGATATTTACGCTCCAAACCCACCTTGCAAATTTCAATCCTCTAACTCCTTTCGTTCGAGAGTTATCGTGCCTACGGCCGGCCTGCCGGCCGGACAGAATTGATTTCGACCTCGGATTCTTGATCAGTGAACCAAATCGTTTGAGACCATTTTCAGCCAAAAATTCCAAAATTACAGACACTTGGGCAAATTGATAAGCACTCTGTTCCGAGGAACTAGAGCGCCAAAAAAACAAGGTTCGTATGACAATTGCCCAAAACAGGTTTAAAGTACCTACAAATAGATATTAGATATTCCATAAAACATGTATGAAAGAAGAGAAGTAATAATGAAAAATTACCTTGTAATCGATCAAAAATTTCCTGATCTACGTTCACCAAATTTTCTCCTCTCTCTCTATTTACGTAATATTTTCATTCACATTTTTGGGTGAGGTCCCCGTTGCATCGCTAAAATACGAGTATTTCAACCCCAATATTTTTGAAGTTATATTATTTCCTTCCGTCCGTCCCGTCATAAATTGAGAGAACTGAGCATTCTATGTCTATGGATGAAAAGCAGTCTCACTACTCTCAGATCTCTTACTTCATGTTCCGTTCCGAAATGTAAGACTTTTCTGACAAAAACTAATTTCGGAGCAAACAACTGAGATTTTTCTCACTTCGCTCACAATTCTTCGATTGATTAGATAATGTCATGTCTCAGGAAAATAAGTTGACATCATGACGATTCATACATAGAATAATTATATCATTCTGTGACAACGTAGAAATACGATTTATTATTGAAATTTTGAAAAATCATATCTCCGAAAGTATTAGCTTGTTAGGGTTAAAAATGATATCATTGGATTCTTATGGTAAAACTGCTTATTGAAAAAAATTTAATTTGGAATTTGTTTTGTAAAAAAAAAAATTTTTTTTGTTATTCCAAAACCATCTGTCCGATTTTGCCCAATAACGAACTTAGCCGAGATATTTATCCCCCAAACCTACTCTGAAAATTTAAACTGTCTAGCTCATTCTGTTCGAGAGTTATCGTGCCTACGGCCGGACAGAATTAATTTCGACCACGGATTCTTGATCAGTGAGTCGAACCAAATCGTTTAAGACCATTTTCATCGAAAAATTCGAAAATTACAGACATTTGGGCAAATTGATAAGCACTCAGTTTCGAGGAACTAGAGCGCCAAAAACAGGACCGCATCTGAGCCTTTGTTTTGATGATGGATTATTTGAATTATTGATGAACTAATCGAGATATTTTGTTTTGCAGATGGCTCTAAGTACTCCGTAAAAATAATTGTGCCATTCGAATAGATTATTGATTTACATACGGACGTAAAAATTAATGTTCTAGTACGGTCCTGTTTTTTTTTTCATTTTCGCTTTCGGATTCTTTTAAGTCTCTCGAAGACAATGAGCTTGATAAATATTATCAAAATGGATTGAATAGTCTTGAACTCATAGGGAATTGAAAATTATATGGAGGAAAGTATCATCGGAATGTCTAGAGCTGGAGACGATCACATCATATTGCACATTTATTCTTGATATTTTAATAGTTCATTTCATTTTTTTAAAAGATTAAACTAACCAAATAGAGGGTAGTGTACTACGTTTCAATCTTTTATTCAATATATATTCGGTAGAAAAATGTTTTGAACAAACAAATGTTCTAATTTTCAATACCCTACCTCTACCACAAGCCAGTTGCCATTCTTGTCGTGTTACAATATCCTTGAAACAAATAAAGGGTTTTCCAATAAGATATTGATATTCAAAGAAAAATGCCATTTTTCAATATAAATGATCGGACCTTCTCTTTCACGTGGCCCCAAAGGAAGAAGTCGCAAGGTGTTAAATCACAAGATCTCGGTGGCCAATTGTGATCACCTCTTCGAGAGATAACACGGTCCGGAAATTTTTCCCGCAAAAGATCAATGGTTTCGTTGCTTGTGTGGCACGTAGCGCCGTCTTGTTGAAAGTAAACGTTGTCCAGATCAATACCATCCAATTCCGGCCATAAAAAATCATTAATCATCTCTCGATAGCGCAATCCATTCACCGTAACTGTTGCTCCAGCCTCATTTTCGAAAAAGTAAGGTCCAATGACTCCGCCGGACCATAAACCGCACGAAACAGTCACACGTTGAGGATAGAGAGGCTTTTCAACAATAACTCTTGGGTTTTCCGAGCCCCAGATGCGACAATTTTGCTTGTTGACGAAGCCACCGAGGTGGAAATGGGCCTCATCACTCAAGATGATTTTTCGATGAAATTACGGATCATTTTAATGCATTTCAACGACCCAATCAGCAAAGACACGACGTTTTTGATGATCGGCCGGCTTGAGTTCTTGTGTTAATTGAACTTTATAAGCCTTAAGACCCAAATCTTTATGCAAAATACGGTGTAATGAGGTTTGTGGAATGCCTTATTCCAAAGAACGACGAGGAATGGACAAACCTGGGTTTTCTTCAACACTTTCGGCTACAGCAGCAATATTCTCGGCTGTTCTTGAGCGATGTGCACGGGTTTTATTCTTCACATAACTAACTTGTTCCAACAGCTCGAATTTTTCCACCAATTTCTTTATTGCGGTCCGACAAGGTGCTTCACGACGACCCAAAAATGTTCGAGTTTTACGAACCGTCTCTACCAAATTTTCACCATTTTTATAGTGAACTTTAATATTCATAATATTGAAGCGTGTATCGTTCCATGTTTATTAATGGCGTAGTTTGTACTTGTCAAATGCCAAAAAAATTACAGCTTCAAAAGTGACATCTACCGAAATAGCGCGCTATTCAAAATAACACCTCTTATTGGAAAACCCTTTATTATTATAGAATAAGAGCGCCAAAAAGAATGACGCTTTAGGAAAGCTATTCAACTTTGATGAAATCACACTGTGTGGTTACTCTGAACTTTGTTCTCTGCTAGTCCTTTCATCGTTGACAAATAATATTGTTAGTTTTCATAACATATCATTTAATTCCTTCTCAATATATAACTGAATTGTATAATGAATATAATCATTAATTAATAGAGTCATGCCTTAATGTTTCAACTGTTAAAACAGTTTATGTTCGTCAACCGGCAAGATTATAATAAATCAACAAGTCTAAGCGTTCTCCTATTTTGATTTATTAACAACGGTATCAGCGATGTTTCAATATTATTAATATTATAATTAATACCTATCTTGATACTAGAAATCTGCCCAAGATCCGGTGAGAATAAACAATTGTTAAAAAAACTATATTCGCATAAAAACGAAGGATTTTCGAAATGAAAATAGTATTTGATAAAAATGGTTCTGGATACTCGTTCAAAGTTCACACAGCAAACATTTGGCTTACATTCGGCGCGAAAAACAAGGACGTTGAACAAAATACTCAAAATACCAAATTTCAGTAAACGGTACGACCAGGTACGACTTTCCACAAGAAAATAGAAAAAACAGAATCGAGTTTAATTTGACATGTCGATAATTTTGTCATTAAAATGTCTACTGCCGGCATCTATCGGCGAAAACTGAAGTAGAACAAAATCATTGTATTTTGACAGTATTTGGACCGCAATTCGGCCGAAAATATTTCAAAGAGTGTCTTCACCATGTATTCTATGCATCTATGTTGTGTGAATATTCAGTGAATTTTGCCCCAACACTATCAAAAAATGTGTATTTTGCCCAAGGTTGCATAGGGACACTGATACAACGCCTACTCGAAACAAAACTGCTCTTCCCTTTCAGGATTACCATTATCAAACTCTTATTTATTAAATGTAATTGCAGTCAAAAATGTCACTTACCTCCGCCCAAAAGCAAACAATCAGTGACGCACTGGACATCAATAGGGGATAGTAAGACGAGAGCAGACTGGTTGACCAATTGTATTCAAATGAATCCTGTAAAGAATATAATGTATTTAGAATCTGCGTATCAAACTTCTATCCTTGCTTGGAACGGATAAATATAGACCAATGGTGAATACCATGGTTTTTCTTGTGATAAGAAGTGTTATTGTTATAGATTGCAACAAACATCAATAAAATCATGAATTGACCCGAATATCCAGGTATTAAACTGATGACTACTAGCAGGTTTCTCCTTGATAAGAAATATTAATTAATCGAATTGTTTGAATAACAATTATCACGAGCAAGCATGCATTTCTGTTAATTGTACGAATTCATTTATATTCAGCCATCTTAGACCAGTGAAATACGAGGTGTTTCTCGAAGAGCCCTTTCGGTCATTATCAGAAAATATTATACAGGGTGTCCCACTAGTGCCGCAGCGGACATAAGCGTAACGGTCAAAGTTGAAGCAAACTTAAATTACTCCAAGAATAGCACAATCTAAAAATATTCTCGAATATATTAGTGTCCCACAAAAGAGGAATAGAGGGTGACTTTTAAAATGGGACATACTATATTCAGTAGTGTTTTTCAATTCTCTGGAACTTCCTGCATGCTATTGTATACTTTTCAAATATTTTTGTTCACCAGTTTTCGAAATATTTGTCATTTTGACAAACAATTGATACTTGTAGAGGCTATGCTATCTAATTATATTTCATAAACCCTTGCACATACGAATAACAGCTTTATATGGATTGAAGGACAAGACTTCAAAGTATCATAGCCAGCTATGATAAAGCATCTTCAGCATATGAAGTGTCCACAAAAAGACTATCAACATGACCAATTTCAAATCGATTTATCTTCATTTTTTCAAATGCAATTAATATAATTTATTTTCATCATTGTAATCACTATTCACTTTACTTCACTTTTTGTGATTACAATGATAAAAAAAAATATATGCATTGCTTTTGATAAAATGAAGATAAATCGATTTGAAATTCGTCATGTTGATAGTCTTTTTGTGGACATTTCATATGCTGGAGCTTTATTATAGCTGCCTATGATCTATGATACTTTGTCTTGTCTTTCAATCCATATAAAGCTGTTATTGGTATGTGCAAGGGTTCGTGAAATATAATTATATAACATAGCCCCTACAAGCATCATTTTTTGTCAAAATGACAAATATTTCGAAAACTGTTGAACAACAATATGTGAAAAGTATAAAAGAGCATGCAGGAAGTTCCAGAAAATTGAAAAACACTACTGAATATAGTATTGGGAAATGGCTATGTAAAATAACTAAATAACGGCCAAATTACTTTTCTAATACGTTTAATGAAATTCGGCCTTAGAACTGTTCCCTAACAACTAACTTAAACGAGGCAGAATCGGCATATCGAAAGCTTTAGAATTTACGTCTTAAGCGTGAGAAATCACTGCGGTTGCATTCCCCTATGCTGAACATAAACAGAGCTGTTGACAGTTTCACGGACCTTCCAAATGTTCCATTTAGGCATTCGTAAGGCAGACTTGCTGATAAGTGAAAACCACTTATGGTTATATAACTTCGTTAAATTAATTTTTGGAACTCCGAATAAATGAACATGCATTTCAGGAATGCTAGCTTTCAATAAACCAACATATAGTGTGTCCCATTTGAAAAATCAAAGTCACCCTCTATGCCTCTTTTGTGGGACACCCGATATATTCGAAAATATTTGTAGGTTGCGCTATTCATGGACTTATTCAAGTTTGCATCAAAAATTTTTGCCAAACTTTGACCATTACGCTTCTGTGCTTATATCGTCCGCTGCGGTACTAGTGGGACACACTGTATATTTGGAAAACAAAATTATCTATTGGAAAAATATGCTGCAAATGTAAATGTGGCGAATTCAAGCATGGCTATAAAAACTGAACCACACAATGAAGAAACACTTAATTTCATTTATATAAACCAAAACCATCCAAGCAGATATCAGGTATGTCGAATTATTTATTGATTATTATTATACATATTACTGATTATTAGCTCTGAGTGTTGAGCAGTTATATTATATTTTATTTCGCATTGTTTAGTATTTTAATTCCATAGTTTTTATGGATGCGAATTCAGAAGAGGCACAGTGCAATAGATGACAGATCTACAGAACATGGCAGTATGATGCCGAATTACAAGAAATCTATTCAAGAATCCGGTATTCCTATCATGTCTCGAGTCAACCTATAAAAGCCATTACTAAAGTAATTAGCTGAATCTGAGGACTTCAATAACTGAAGCGTGAAGCTTGCGAGATGGATTGTTCATCTTGTTCCATCCTACAGATACCGCCTTACACCTTTCACATGATCAAATCTCTGCAATCTATTTGTTGTTGTTTTGTGGGCATGGATAATCGAACCTGATTTCGATTTCAACAAGGAATTGCAATTGTACTTGTATATAGTTAAGATTATATTTAAAGGGTACAAACGACGAATACTTAAGTTCATTATGCGACACGTCAGACGTTTTCTGGACCCTTAAAGTGGGATTTCGTAGCGACGTCCAACGTTGGCGGCCTGGCCGAGACGTGCAGCCATCGAGCACTGCATCAGTGCTTTTCAGTGACAATGGTCGCATTCAGCGGACGAAACAGTTGCGCAACCATTACCAAAACGTTCGGTGGCACATGCCCTACGAACTCAACACGTTGTGGAGCGGAGGCTATTTTATGGAGCACATTTGATTTGTGCTAGGTAGCGGTAGCGTAAAGTGGCTGAGCACTTCGTCCGCTGAATGCGACCAATGATTTCGCTGGGGCGTGTCGTCTTGAAGATGCGGCAGCCCGCCCTCCACTCACTTCCAAACGTCGCGGCAGGCCGTGAATGCAAGACGTCGCAACGAAATTGCACCTTTAGGCGCCCCAAAACCAATTAAGATACCGGAAGTGATCAAAAACAGTTCCCAAAGAGCATGAACCACCCGACAAGGGATTAATTGTTGGATCCAAAAGCTCGTCCTCTGGCGCCTCGAAACCGGTTATGCTGTCTGGGTAACCCGAATATCTACAGGGTGATTTCTGACCAATGACCCATCCGGCAGGGGGTAATAGAGGTCCATATGAGGAGCCAGCAATGGGCACTCAAACATCTCTTATGACTACCAGTTTCTGAGATACAGGGTGTTTCCTGTAAATCATAGAATATTCAAACCCCCATAACTTCAAGACTGTTGAATCGATTTTGATAATATTTTCCAAGCTTATTGCCCATCTGCCAAATACTCAAATGCCGGTTGCTATATCGTTTTAGATGCATATCGAGTCCTAACTATCTCATTAACCTTGGATCGTGTATTGTGATAATCGATATAATTAAGTTTTTTTTTTTGCAATAAGTACTAATTACCAATTTGAGAAAGTATAGATGCTTTATGTCCAAGATCTTTGATTCTTTGTACAACTCATCAGATGGATATAGCCTCGTTTTGCCCATTATAATATTTATTTCAATTTTTCCTACTTTCTGTATATAACAATAAGCTACCCCACTCCAAGACAGATTTCCATAGGTTAATTTAGATTCTACCAGTGCTTAATATGTAACCTTCAAAGAAGGTAAGTCTAAAATTAGTTTTAGATATTTGAACTTATACAGTAAGCTTCTGAAAGTAAAAACCGTTTTATCTATATGAGAATTCCACCTTAAGTGGGAACCAATTGTTATTCCAAGATATCTGACCTGCTTTTGGATCAGAATTTCAGTTATAGTATCGTTCCACCCATAGTTAACCTGTCATACGAAGGAGTATTATCCGCGTCGAAGCTGAATGGGTGATAGCAAGTTTTGTCAAAATTAGTAGTAAGAAGATATTCTGAAATCCTAGAATTTCAGAATAGCTATATCAACAAAAAATAATCCTGAAGATATTCGTAAGTATCTAACGAAGGAGTCTGATATAGACTCCGAACCGTTACGAAATAGTTGTTTCATCGTTGATGTTCTTTCGTTATTGTTTGTTGGGCAACTTTGTTTCCGTTAGCACGGAAATTTTATAAGTCAAAACAAAGTAATACCAGACCGTAAGGTAACGATCACATATGATGATTATAAATAAGGTGCTAAAAAATAATTTCAATGTGTATATGATTCACATTTTTATCATTAACATGTTCATGAAGAGGAGAAAACATGCATAATATACAGTCGTGCTCGCGAGAGAATCCTCGAGAAACATTACCTAGACACTCTCAAGGACGTTTTCACGTCAACGTTTGGTTAGGTATTTATAATAATAGGCTTATCGGCCCTACTACTTCGAAAACAGATTCGTCGTGCATAATTATCTGGAATTTTTGAGATATACCCTCTCTGATCTTATGAAAGGAGTACACCGGAGACCAGAGATTTCAGCCAGGAGATTCGCCACTCGGCGTTGAACACCACCTTGGGGGTACAACCATATGAGAGCAGGGAATAGCCATCGCCAGTCGGTGTGAATAGCAGTAAGCAAGGTAAAACGAGGGAAGTTCGGTAGAATTCTTAAGACGGAAATTGGACGATAAGCGTTGATACGAGTTTTATCCCTTGACTAAGACGTTTATAAAAGACATGTTCAACATAAGGAATTCTACGACGCCGAATATTTTTCTCCCTATATCTTTCTGTGGCAGTTTTTCGTGGTAAAAATTATTTCATCAAAATTTTATGCAAAACCTGACCATACAAAAATATCGATTTCTTCGCAATGGAAACGTACAAAATATCGAAATTTGGTTCATAGTTGCATAAGACCATTAAGTATTCTGTTCCTTCTAGGAACACATAAAAATTACTATTTTTTTAATAGAACACCCTGTATATTACTACTCATTTGGAAAGCAGTGATATTTTCCTATTTAATTTTGTATACTTTCCCAATACCAACCCCGGACATTTTTTGAGATATCAATTATGAGATAAAATAGCATACATTAGAATAATTTTTGATAATAATAATGTTTATTCCGAAATAATGAATGAATTAAGAAGAAACGATGGCGAGTTCAATAAATGTTCAAAATTTTGACCGTTAGTTTAAAAAAAAAATCGAAAATCAACGGCATCTACAGAATTTCATTTGGATATACTTCCTGACCCGGTGAAGTCACTGCATGTTTTGATTCTTCCCTCATGTTAGTGTTCTGTGCAGTTTTTGCTTGATAGTACCCCATAAATAAAAGTCCAGTGGTGTGAGATCAGCGGATCTAGGAGGCCACTTCCATGGACCCAAACTTCAAATCCATTGATCATAAAAAATGCGGTGTAGTGAGCAGGAGCTCCATCAAGTTGATACCAACATAATCGATATAGTTCTAGTGACAGTTCTTCTATGAAATTCGAAACGGTTTTCCTCAAGATATTCAAATATTTTCAGATTTTTTCCCTTCATAAATCGAAGAGATTATTCCTGACATCGCTTCAAGGACTACACAAACTGACGCGGCCGCGGTGGACATCAGAGAGCGGTAGAGACCGCGATCAAAACCAACACATGGATATTCATGTGGGTGCACATACTGGCGCGGCCTGAGATGCGGCCTAAACTCGGTATTAATTTTGATCGTGTCTCTGGCCGCCGACATATCTCAAACGCCACCGCGGTCGAGCCAGTTTGTGGAGTCCTTTATAGATGTAAAACTCCTCATTCTGAATGGATACATTATTATCTTTATTATCTATTACTAGCTGACCCGCGCCAAATCGGTTATAACCGGTTTCATTGTATTTCCAAAAGTAAAAAACTAGAACCCCAATGCAGCGCCACCTACCCGGCGCCTGCGTGCTCCAGATATCATTCTCGCATGGCCAGCGGCAGCGACAACGCAATTGCTTATTGTTTTTATTTCACATTATTTTCTAACCAATTCCATCAATAAACATGCTGTAAAGAGTAAACTTTATCTCCATGAAATTTCCATTTTGATTCAGCTATAAGTTTTTATAAGAATTTGTAAAGTATACGCGAAAACTGTATCCAAACCTAATCTTGTAAAAGTTATTTAGCCACATTAATCCGCCTTGCCATAAATATGCCTAGCCAATAATCCGCCAAGCTATTAATCTACCAAGTCTTCAATCCGCCTTGCCACAAATCTAGCTAGCCATTAATCTACTCAGCCATTAATCCGAAAAGTTTCATCGAAATCGGTCAAGCCATTTTTTGGTTCCTATAAACTGATTGCATTTCCACCTATCGGGTACAGTTCGGAACTTGAGACCCACCCAAACACTCACACAAAGTTTCACCAAAATCGGTGAAGACATTTTTGAGTTCCTATAAACCGATTACACCGCCCCCTACCGTGTCCAGTTGAGAACCTGAGACTCTCTTAAACACACACACAAAGTTTCATGGAAATCGGTCAGACTATTTTTGAGTTCCTATAAACCGATTGCATCGCCACCTACCGGATCCAGTTGTGAACCTGAGGCCCATTCAAACACTAATAAAGACAATAATAAAGCGATTTCAGCGCCACCTATCGAGGCATATTGTGAGCCTGAGTCATACTGAAACACACTCAAAAAACTTCATCAAAATCGGTCAAGCCCTATTTGAGTCCTTATAAACCAATTACAGCCCACCTACTGGGTCCTGATAACCACTTAACACACACAGTTTCATCTAAATCGGCCAAGCCGTTTTTGAGTTCCTATCAAACGATTGCTGCGCCACCTACCGGGTCCAATGGGGAATAAAAACCACCCCGAGACCCACTAAAACACACACAAAATTTCATCAAAATCGGTCAATCCGTTTTTGACTTTTTTCGAAAAACAGCCTGTATAGCAGTGCTTTTTTTGCAACATGATGTTCCTGAATAATGTTTTAAAATGTTGAGAATACCCTTCCCCCTGTGGATTGGTGATAAAAATAATAATTATCGATATTTAGACTTGTTTCGTGAAGTTATTTTTTCGGAATCTATGGTTAAAATTAATTTGCAACTTAAAGACACACCATCATCATATATGTACAGGATGACCCAGACGTGCGTACATGTTCCATAACTTTGTCTCTATTCGAGCTGTCGACTTGATTTTTTTTAAACGATAGGTGGGACAATCAGCACATCCTGAAAATATTTTTATCTATATGCAGGACCTGCGAAAATTAGGGCTGGTTTTCCTGTCACGCTGACGGTCGGCGCTGACGGCCAGCGCTGATCGGTCAGCTCGGATCCTTTTAGTATCGCGCTGATCACATAGAAATAGAAGGATGCTATTGTCTCTGGCTCACTGAATGTGGAGGCTTGTCGGTGCCAGCTAGTCAGCGGCGCCGACGCGCCGGCGCGTACGTGCGCGTATATAGCTCAGCGCTGACGGCCGTCAGCGCTGCGTGACTCGAAAACGCTACCTATAGCTACATACATATTGACCCATCAGCGCCGACCGTCAGCGTGACAGGAAAACCAGCCTAAATGTACACATAAGTTCGGTTTTCTTGAATGGCAACACCCCATTTTTGTTACATTTTTGGATTTGCCACTAAATTGTTGATACAAGCACTGACGTGAAGTCAGGAGCTTTTGCGCGTATGTTCTTTTGTCCATTATTCAGTATTGGACACCATTAATCGAATTTACCATGGTAAATTATGTTGTCCATTCTCCTGTACTGGACACCCTTAATTCGAATTCACCATGGTAAATTCGAATTAAGTGTCCAATACAGGAGAATGGACAAGATAATTTACCATGGTAAATTACTTACGAAATTTTTTTTTCGTCATTTTTTTCAAATTTTATACACTTCTTTATGTTGATTTTCTACAACTAATTACCAAGCTTCAATTCGATCGAATCTTAATTTTTTGAGTTATCAAGGAAATAATATTCCAGGTGGGTATAACTCAGAAACCGTTCGACCGATTATGCCCAAAAATGAACTTAACTCTTCCATTCGGATACGCAACCTACCCTGAAAATTGCAAGTCCCTATCTCCTTTCGTTCGAAAGTTATCGAGGCAACGGTCACCCATCTACTGAACTCACACTAGGCTGCTCGAATCTCCAACAATATTCAACCGATCGTGTTAAAACTTGAAACTTGGCAGTAGAGTTAGGTTCTGAAGGCTCTTGCAAAATTTCAGCAATTTCAGACGAATAGTTACTGATACATAGAATTTTTTTTTTCAATTTTCAATGATATTTTAAAAAATTTCCACAAATACTATCCTCACGAAATTTTGCAAGAATTTTTACGTTAGCATTCTACAACTATTAACCATGTTTGAATTCAATCGGTTTTGTATTTTTCGAGTTAATGAGGAACAAAAAACAACCAAATTTCAGATGGCTATAACTCTCAAACCGTTTGGCCGATTATGCTTAAACAAACTCAAATGTCGCATTCAGATGTACAACCTAACCTGAAATCTTCAAGCCGCTATCTCTTTCCGTCCTCAGGTTATCGTGACAACAAAACTATTTTTTCATAATTTTCTAGCGATACGATTCTCACAAAAATTCACAAACGTGCTTTGGTTTATATTCCACAACTATTCACCAAGTTTCAATTCGATCGGATCTATATTGGTTGAAAACAAAATTATTACTCGGAAACCATTGGGCCGATTATGCCCATTAACGAACTTGTCCGTCGTATTGAGATGCGCCACCTACCCTAAAAATTTCAAGTCGCTAGCTCTTTCCGTTCTCAAGTTATCGTGGCAACGACCGGACAGAATCAAATTTGACCTCGAATTCTTCATTGGGAAGTCAAACCGAATCGTTTGAGACCATTTTCGTAAAAAAAATCGAATGTTACAGACATTTGGGCAAAATGATAACGCGATGTTCCCCAGAACATACGCGCAATAACACACCCCGGTTTCATTGACTTATCTGCATTAGATTTTGACTTATGTCAATTTATGTGCCGAAATGACATCATGCATGGACCCAAAGAAAAATTCATAACTTCAGCACCATTTAACATAACTCAACCATCTTTTTTCCAGTCGATTCATCAAGCTTCAGCGCATCTTTACGACAGCGGCCTGCTTGATTCCTCAAAAACCATCCACATTTATTATTTTGCAACATATTTCACAAACTTCAGAAAGTAGACCCCATCATGCTATGGTGCATTCAAACACAGTGTGTCTATTTCATTTTCGGACACCTCTATATAGATAAAAATATTTTTAGGTGCTTTTGTGCTGATTGTCGCACCTATAGTTTGAAAAAAAAATCAAGCAGATAAATTGGATAGAAATAAAGTTATGAACCATGTATGCACCCCTGGGACACCCTGTATATATATATATATTTATAGATACAAGAACGTTACGAATGACTTCATATGAATTTGCTCTGTGTAAGTCATTCTTAATATTCTAGTATAAAAATAGAGCATGAAAAAAAATTAATTATGATAATTGCTATTACATGTACCTATATAGCCTATTGTTTCACGTTATCCAAAAATATCTGCATCATTGTAGGTATTTATTTAGGATTGAATTCTGGTTTGTCGACCTGGTACATAGAAAGAATGTATTATTCTGTTGTCTACAGTCCAATTTAAAAATAAAATGAATTATTCAGACATTTTGACAGTATGATTTACCAACACTCCTAAACAAATTTAAACTTATGCAGAATATGCCTCATTCCAGACTCCTTACAGAATACATTATTCTGATAAGACTCACTTGATGTTGTAAAATCATACCCTAAAAACCAACTCTGGCTACGCTGTAAGTCGTTACATTATATTGTTTTTTTTTCAAGACCTTCAATTTCACATTTTTGGTAGATATATACCAATATAATTGGTACCTATATAAATTATTCAATTCGTTAATATGAAAACTAACAATCTATATAGTCACATAGGAGGAATCTAAGCAGAAAGAGATTTTAAAAATGCACAATAATTCATTAATATTAACTTACCGGTGATATGAAATAAGCCCCTCGAATCAAACTTGCAAAACATATAACGAGGTATATACATTTTTGAGTTGTAACCCTGCATGCCTTCAGTAAAGTTGGCGTTTTTAATCTGTGATATTCCGATAATATACACATAATCAATTGAATGGCACAGACAAGAGCCACCAAAAAGAAAACACCACCGATTCCAGCATGATATGGGAGATTCGGATCGTCACAAATATCTCCTGTATATCTTATTTCACAGAGACAAGTGCCATTAAGGCATTCCCCACGACCAGAACAATCTCGGTTACAATTTCCTAATCCTGACATTTGTAATATATTTTGGAACATTCCTTGTCCGCAATCAACAAACCTGAAAATGAAATATACAAGATGCAGAAATACCAAGAGATCACCCTGTTTTGTTTTGATGAACAAATCAGTAATTTACGTACTACTTCATCTGCGTTTGAAATGAAACTTTGAAACGTTCCACACAAGATACAAAACACAGCATAATAAAATAAAGGAATTCTATTTTCTTGTTTGGCTCCCGATAATTGATTCTTTGTTCTTTACGAACTCTCATTGACAAGACAATACAAATACCCAAATCTCCTTTCTAAATATCTGAAGTGAAACATATGTAACATGTCAATATGATGACAGCTGATGGAACAATAATGCATGATTACACGATACACGGTAGGTGGAATTAACATATAAGCGCAAAGCAAATAAGGGCCGGCCGGTTTTTCAAGGTTGTGGCTAACCCGAGTCCCCGAATGTTAGGCGTTCATGAAATAATAATAATAATAATAAATATACATGCGTATATCGCAACCTCGAGTTACCTCACAATTGAGAAACCGAAATTTCAGAGTAGTTCTGTAGTTCATTTTTTCGTCATCGCATCGCATAGCCCTAGTAGACGTATTAACCTAAAAAAAAATTAAGAATTATTTTATTTGCTCAAATCTCAAATTAGTCAATTTGCTTTTGCTGTATGAAAACAGATAACGATAACTACAGAATTAATTAATTTCTAAAATGAGGATACCGAGTTTACTTTTCGCTGCTAGATCCCCGCAAAGAGAGCCGGTTCCATTCCAGGAATTATTGCCTCTGAAATTGAAACCAAAAGTATCTGGAAAGGGTGATAAAACGTCAGAAGTATATTGTGTTTATGAAATGTCTGTTTTAATGGCTTGTTTAAAAGCCAATGAGTTCAATCAAGTAGGATGTTCGAAAGAAATTGAGAAATTCCAAGAATGCTATAATAAGAGTGTTATTGTCAAACAAGGCAGGAAAGAGAAAGAGGCCAAAGGTATTCTGATTCCTGGAGAAAAAAAACTATCACCTAAACAAGTGAATACTTTATTAGCAAAGTTTCCTCAGCATTAAGATTGTTGTGAATATATATTATGAAAGATATTATCCTAATAGTTAGTAAATTATATGTTGATTTATCAAGTATTTCATTTTTTCTTACTCCTCATTGTATTTTATCTTTTGCTAGATGTAACCTACAGCGAATTAAATTTCCTTTCAAACGATATAACATGTTCCTATACCTAAATTGTAAGGTTTTCGAATTAAAAAGTTTTCATCACACTGGGAATATTGAGCCACATTTTGTATTAGCTATCCATAAAATTTCATACAACATTTGAATTATGATAATTTCACAATTGGCATCGATTGTAAAGTATTGTTAAATTTATTAACGGAGATTTTATTGAAAAATTATTCAAATGGAAAGCAATAATTATACAAATGAAGTTTTGAGGAAATTGTTTATTCTTCACGGTCAATGCGATCAAATTGTAGCAAGATCATGCAGAATGTTCTGGTTAGGCCATCTTATTCTGCACTTCTGGTGAAAGCATAAGGATTTGCGTTAAAATATGTTAATCCATTTAAAATATTATCTTCTTTTGAAGTTCTCAGCTTCGGCATTGATCGTCCTACATTAAGTTTTTATCCATCAAGGATGGAAGTATTCTGGAATTGTAAAAATTTTCTCTTGTTCATTGGATCTAAGTCAGGATACATCTCATTAAACATTCTGTATGTTCTTACTACAATTTGATCGCATTGACCGTGAAGAATAAACAATTTCATCAAAACTTCATTTGTATAATTATTGTCTTCCATTTGAATCTCCGTTTATAAATTCTATAACACCACACAATAGATGCTGAGTTGCGTTCGAAAATTAACTCTGTAGAGTAATATTTACTCCATTGCGTTCGAAAACTGAAAGGTTGAGTAAATTTTACTCTGTGTCAGTCGTCCGAAAAGTCGGAGTATTCGACTCGGAGTTCATTTTACTCCTGTCAAAATTGACATACCTCATGGGAAGGAAAATCTAGTATCTTTGCCTAACTGTTTTATGAATGTTTTGTGAGGTAATTTAATAGTTTTTATACTGCTCACAATATCTATTTATGATTAGAGTTACATATATGTGAAGAAAACAATAATAATAGGATATTTCTTAAACCAACATAACCTATTTTCCGATATTGGCACCTTCTGTCAGTGTCAGTGTCAGTGTCAGAGTAACTCTAGAGTAAATCTGTCAAACCTTCAAAAACTCTACTCTACTCCGTGGAGTTAATTTTCGAACACAACTCTGATTGTCAAATTATGATAATTTATTATGTTCTATGAAATTTCATGGATAGCTAATACAAAATGTGGCTCAATATTCCCAGTGGGATGAAAACTTACTTTTTCGGCAACCGTCCGGAAAGTGCCCACTTCCCGGACGCTTTTTCTTAAGAAAGAAGCATTTCCCGGACTAGGCCGGAATGATCACGTCGTTTTGGTCATTGTAAATATGGAAATCAAACAAATTGCATCCCTTCAATATTAGTAATTGCTCGAATTTTAATATAAATAAGAATTGGAATGTTTCTGTTAACATGTGATATTTTCTGTTCTGTTTAATTTGAATAAGAATTAAAATATATAAAAAAGAAATGTGTCGCCTCATTGATTTGTTATTCTACACGGTTGCCGAAAAAATATAGTACGCAACACGCCCGAAAAAGGTTTTTTGGACTCATAGACTTCTAGGACTCGCTTACGCTCGTCCTAGAATTTTGTCTATTCGTCCAAAAAAACCCTATTTTCCGGACTTGTTACGTAAATTACTATTTAATTAGAAAACCTTACAATTTAGGTATAGGAACATGTTTGAAAGGAAATCTAATTCTTTCAATACATCTTATTATATACAGGTTATTCCATTTGAAATAACGCACTTTTTATCATAAGTATGTCTCGGAGAAGCCTCGGATTTTGAACAACCCTGTATGATTATGTCATACGTAAATGATACAAGGAATATATATTAATCCCTACCCGAAATTTCGGCTTTATAGGATTCCTAGTAACGAATGTTGAATTGAAGCTATATATTGCACAAAAAAGGAAGTAAATCAATTAATTACTCAAAAACCGCTAGAGATAGGGATGATGAAGTTGATATTGAATTAATCAGGAGGCTGCGGCGGATCGAAAAAAGCAATAATATGCAGGATGTTCTATTTGAAATAGCTAAGTTGTTGGTACTTTTTGATATAAGCGGCAACACCGTTCTGCTGAAAATATTCTAGATCGATAAAGCAGTGGTTCCTAGCTAAGGAACCAAATTTTCAACAACATCGTACGCCCCGTTCTCCGTAAAATTCCGGGGTAACATCGACCGTAACGAAAAGCACGTCAACATGTTCACTTTTATCGTTAAACCTGCGGCATCGTTCAATAAATAATAAACTCATATTGTATATATATGTATTGTGTCGGCACTATCTCCTGTTATGAAATAATACTCACCTTAAAAAACACCCTGTATAATTACTGGTTGAATCTTCTCCAGAATAAAAAAGTTGTTTAAATTGCATATATTATAATTTCGCACCAACATATATTTCATCGAATATACTCAACAAACTTAACCTATAAAAAAACTACAATAATATTTTTTGGAATATTTCAAGAAAATATTACAATGCCAATGAAATAGAATGGTCCAGAAATTTACAAAAATAAAGGATAAAGGTTCATTTGAAAAAGTAATTCATAGACAAGTCTTTATTCTAAACTAGTATTTTATACAGTAGAAAACTTATGAATAAGTAAGTAATATTTTGAAAGAAATTGCATACTACATGATTATGAAATTTTTTACATCTTTACAAAATATGAAAAAACCATCAAGAACCCCTTTAGGTGAAGACCAAATTTGAAATAGATCAGAAATCTGCACAGTAAGATAACGGCAAAAATTGAAAGAAAAATTCAATTATTTGAATCAATTATATTTACGTATTAAAAACTTCCTACAAATAAATTCTGTGTGGGCATATAATCAACTTAATAGTTTTGATCTCAAGATTTATATCAGAATTATAAAATACTTATAATTCTCATAAACAAATGTAGTCTGGTAGTTTTGTTTTGTACTTTCATTGAATATTTCTCCAGAGTGAATATTCTATATTTATCAACTTGATGGTTGAAATAATAACTCAACTATAAAGAAAACAAATACCTGGGGCAGTGTATACATTAGAAGATATCACCAAAAGAACAACCCAATCTAAAACAATTAGATTAAAAAAATATATTTCTCTAAATAAGAGGCCATCCCTGTATATGCAAGTTTTGATAAAGAACTCACATTAACAGAGTGATTCATATGCCACAAGCTCCAAGTGATGATTGTATGGAAAATAATTATCACCATTGAATTATAATTTTTTATTCAGATCAAATTTTTGTCCTCCTGGAAATATTGTATAGTTTCTTGAAAATTATCTGTAAGTATGGTCTGATGTTCATACTTGGATGGAGTAATTAAATAATGGTAAAGATTTTTGAGTCATACGCCTAGTGGTTTTCTTATAGTGGTCTAAGATCTGAAGAGAGGTCGTCCCGTTTACCAGATGAAAAGTTTTTTATTTATTCTCATAGATAGACGAATAAATCCCGAATGCATTGCCTATTAAAATATATTACTGGCTATTTGAAAAAAAAATTCAATGTACTGAAGTGTTTTTTTCTTATATATACTGAGATTTCCTTCTATAAAAGTTAAGATTGAAAAAAAATTATTTACCACTTGTGAATTATTTTGATAGATATGTTATCTGCAATTAAATATATGATATCAAGATCCGAAAATATAATTGTCATCCTCCTACCTGCTATATAATGAAATGTCAGTATACGTAAAGAAAATAAAAATTGAAATTTTTTTTTTAATTAAAAAAAAAAGTGATTAGAAATACATTCTGGATGCATTTGTCTATCTACGTGGCTGAATATAATAAAGTTTCATCTGGTGCATGAAGACCTCTCTTCAGATTCTGTACTATAGGGGTTTCAGATTTAGAATATGAATAAGATTGAAATAAATAAAGATGTTGAAGTCCCGCAGTAGAAAATCGAAAAAAGAATGTTCATTCAACTTGCAAGAAATGAAGATAATCGTGTTCACTGTCAATACAACGTACAGCAAAAATTAGATCAGAATGTTTATTGTTGTAGAAAAAAAAAGGAATTTTTTTCTGACATCCCTGTAGCTTCAGAATTATTTTCAGCATATTGTTCATGGACATTTTTTCGTTAGGAATAGGTCATATAATGACATGAAGTTTGTTGGTGCACCCATAAAACACCCTATAAATTAAATGGTGACACTCCTTAATGAAAAAATATGGTTTACTAACAGATTGAGACTGGAGATATAAATATTACCAATTTACTCACAGACTACGATCTGAGGAATTAATTTATACTTGAATATGATTTTAAGAAATAAAAGGTGAATATGTTTGATGACGAAATATAAAAAACTAGGTGTCAAAAAATTTTATTATCTGGACCTCTCATTCGAAATATAAACAAAACTATCTGACTATTTTCATCCAATGGGGTCTAATAAATCAAAATCATCTTCGCGAACTATATAGGACACTTGAATATAAACTTATCCTCAAAAAAAGAAATCTTAATACTTCAAATTCTAATTAACAGAACTATTTACATCTTTGCATTAAATCTGAGGAAGGACATAAACCTTATATTATCACTAAGAGAAACACTACAGTTCAATATTTTTTTGGAAGAAATTGCGGTTTTCTGCATTGCTCTTGTAAGCTAAATAATACAGAGGGATATGAGGAAAGCTCACCCACACATTTCTCTGGAGCTTTTACCCAAAAAAGTATGAATATTTATATCTGAATTGTTTTGTGGATGATAACATCAAGGAAAATATTTTTGATAGATGTGTCGGTACCGATTATAGCAAGAGTAGACATTATAGCAGAGTATCCTACATATGAGGATCCTTGAACAAACTTTACTCGAAAATGTGTGCCGAATACAAAACTGATCAATTTTCCATTATTGCATTTGGTATATCAAAAATTTTTCATGGAGTCATCATCTGCAAAAAGAATCCACAATAAAATTTTAGTATCCTACATAGAAAAGTTCCAGCGAAACCTGTAAGTTTTGCATGAATATCCCTGTATATTTACAACAGAAACAGCAGTAATTTCATCCACAAACGGTTAACTGTAACGCGGTTCTTAGGAAAATGAATGTGTTTTAATTTTGTATCAATAAATAAAAATAATTTACAAGGAATAACCCATTGCATTTCATCTTCTTGACAGTGTGAATAATGTATAAAAATAATATCTTTACATTTGAATGTTACAAAACCTCAATATTTTAAAACTTGACCAATGAATTAAAATGAAATTGAAGATAAAATTAACATACGAAGCAGTATTTAGACTGACGGAAGTTTTCGTCACCAGTTGTATGAGCCCGAAATGTAAAATTTAAAATTAGGAACAATTTGTCATGATACTCACTTTTCCTCAGGGTTGAAAAAAAATCAATGACTGTCGTTATCCAACTTAAGATTAACTTTATTTGTCTTTGCCTTTCGAATAAAGAGATCTCACGCACTATTTACAAAATCCTTTTATTCATTCATCTGCGCCGACTTTGATACGCTCTCTAGGACGTTTAGCTGGTGGCTCGTCAAGCGCATCTTCTTCATCATCCTCCAAACCAGGAAGTTGAATTTTTGTTTCGGAAGCTTCAGAAGGCTTTAAAGAAATAATAATTCTATTACTAGAATTTCAAGTAGAGTAATGAATTATGGGAATCGATCAATAAGTACCCGCGTTTGAAGACAAATGACGTTGCTGAGGCAAGTTGGCATTACCGGCTTGTACAGCCATCTGTCAAATGATACCATACACTGATACATATTATTTGTATCCGACACATTTGAAAGGTATGTAGTAGCTATACCTCATTCACTTTTATAAAGTCTCCCGGTTGGCCATGATTTAGGTCTATCACGTTTTTGTAACTAAAACAAAGGCAGGTTGGCACTTCTGAATTATCGTCAATGTCAAAACAATTCTCTCAGACGTTGCCAATTTCTACTCTAAACAATCAACATAATGATCCTTCTTAGACCAGATATTATCACAGATCATTATCTTCAAATAATCTGCAATAGGAAAACTCCATTCTGTCTTAGGACATGTTGAATTCTCCAATGAAATTACTTAGTTTCCTATCCTATCACTATATTTTATTAAGGTTTAACAGTGACTCGGGCTTCGTAGTACTACTAAATATTGAAACTGGTGTGTTTCAAGTTTGTGCAACAAGATATTTAAATGTCTTCTGTAGACTTATATCTTGACAATTTCGAAAAGTGGGGAATTCCATAGGTTCGTCCGTTTGTTTAGAAGTTTTCCTGCTGGGTTATTCAGGTACTTTTATTCTTTTTTCAAATGAACTATCACGAAGTAACGGACTACTGTATCCATTATTTTTCATTAAAATTTCAACACTTGATTCTTGATTTCCATACAAGAAAATAGTATGAAGGTAGAAACAGACTATGCCCACGTACGCAACATACGCGACGCAACGTGGGAGAGCTTGTGTGCACACTTGTCCCACGTATGCAACGCATTTTGACATCAGATGTTGTCATTTGTCAGTGTAGGTACTATGTTTTCTGATTCAGATAGTGAAATTGAGGACGATCTATTGAGTTTGTTGTTTTTACTTGAATATGTCCGTGCCTCAAGAAAAAATAATTAAGAAGAGAAGTTGTTGGACACACACTATAAATAAAGACAGAGAGAAATTTGTGTATATATACTTACATAACCTACCCAATTCAAACAGTACAAATATAGTACCAGGTAGGTACTTGCTCTAGAAATACCCCCACATATTCATTTATTCAGTTTAAAACGTACCTATATTGTGTATAAATACATACAAAACCTACCCATTTCATACAGTACAAATATGTTGAAGAAAATTATAGTAGCAGGTAGGTACTTGCCAGGCTTGCCCATTTGCTTGGCTATTTCTTCCTATGCTGCGATTCTTAGTGTTACATCGCGATATTACGTGGATTTAATGTTATAAATAACTTCATAATTCCTAATTAAATCAATGAATTGTTCATCTCCCATCTTTCCAAATTCAAACTGACGTGTTTCGAATGTAAGTTTCTATAGAAACACACTAGTCTACGCCATTTTGGCGTATACAATCCCCTCCACCTTCCCACGTCGATCTGGATCGGCGGATACCGCGTTGCGTGGGCCGCGTGGGATAGCGTTGCGTATGATAGCGTCTGTGTAGTGTGTTTCTAGGGCTGTAAATTCAAGGGTCCAGATATCATAATGCGTTGCGTACGTGGCGTACGTGGGCATAGTCTGTCTCTACCTTAACTGAGTCTTCCAATCAGTTTATATACGTGAAATATTTCCATAGTAACAACAGATGAAAAATTTTCTTCAACAGTCGCCAGGTCTTTGGAATTCACTAATATCTTCTCAATTTAATTATTTTTTCCATGAAAATTCACATTGTGTAAAATACGTAATTACTAAGACTTCTATGTAGAGAGGAAAACGTTGTGTAGTTATCTGACAGGAAAATGAGCATAACCTAACATTTTCAAAATATACACTGTGAAATGTGCAAAATTTCATGACTAACCAGGAGACTTTATAAATGTTAATGGAGTATATATTACAAAGTTTTTGACCAAAAAAGTATTAATTTCTTGTCCCAAAAAGTTGACAGACTATGTTTTTGATTTACCTTAGCCTATCGTGAATTTTTAAGAACGTAACAAGTGTGTCGCAGCGATTGTAAATTTGTACTAGAATTAAAATGGTGTATTCTATAGAAGAAAGGGTGGAAATGATAAAATTATTTTTTAGGAATAACGAGTCTGCGCGAACAACTGCGGCTTTATTTAACGAACGACATCCGAGAAAAAATGTATCCGCTGCTTACGTTGTGCAACTGGTTGCCAAATTTGGCGCTACTGGTTCAGTCGGAAACAAAAAGAAGGTGCATGAATGAGACGAAGCGAGGGACGTGGCTGTCTTAGGTCATGTATCAATGGATCCGACCGTGAGTACTAAGAAATTGTCCGATGTATCTGGTGTTTCACACGCAACAATCATGAGAATCCTGAAAGAACATAAATTCCATCCTCATAAGATACGATTGGTTCAGGAACTGCATGAGGATGGTCCATATCGCCGCCAGTTCTGTGAAATGGTCAGTGAAATGATTAACGGTAATCAAAACTACTTGTCCGATATATGTTTTTCGGACGAATGTTAATTTTAACTTAACGGCATTGTAAACGGGTATAGCTGTCGTTATTGGCCAGATGAAAATCCACGATCATTTCGTGGGGTGCATACTCAGCGTCCCCAAAAATTAAATGTTTGGGCGGGTATTTATGGAAATCAAATAATCGGCCCTTTTTTTATACCCGGTAATCTCACTGGCCAAATTTATTTGGAAGCCTCATTGCATCGACGCTCTACTGCATCGAACGTTTACTGCATCGACGAAGCAATCCATCGAAAAACCGCCCACTTTCTAGTTAGTGTTCGTGCTTTCTCCTGATTGGCCGAACGTGAAAACCCCTTTATCGATCGTCTTCGTCGGTAGTTTGGCTGGATGAGAGGTAATTTGTTTCAAAGAGTGTATGTCAGCAGACCGTAATCGGTCTAACCTAAAATTTGAAAGGTGCAGAAATTTGTCAAGAAGAAAACATCCTTATGTGATATTGCTAATGGAAATATCACGATCTATTTATTGGAAGTATTATAAAAGATAAAATGGTAGGTAAAACTTTCGCGCATGGCCAGTGAACCGATTTTGATGTTGTGTGTTGCCTAACACACAGCTGTAAGGTGCTAATGAAAACTGAAGGTTGGAGTCCGGTATTCATGCAAACATACCTAAGGTATGATTATATATATCATATGAATATCCGGATTGAATTCAACGCTCAAAGGTTTTGATGTATTTGAAATTATGAAATTTGAAATTGAGTTCATTTGAAGCTTCAATTTCTACGTAATTTCAGTTCTAGAAATATGAATTATTAAATGCATATATATATGTATATATTATTGAATATTGAATATAAATTGAAAATTTCACTTATTGCGTCGAAAATTTAGTATCTGGCCAGTGACCGATTTTCTTCATACTTGTTTCAGAGATGCATTTTGTCATAACTAATCGATTCCTGTTTGTTTTAATTCCAGGAACCACCGCGATCCGGAGATATAAAATTGTGAAAATTGAAAATTTCACTTACGGCGTCGAAAATTTAGTATTTGGCCAGTGACCGATTTTCTTCATACTTGTTTCTAAGATGCATTTCGGCATAACAAATCGATCCCTGTTTGTTTTTATTCCAGGAACCTCCGCGTTCCGGAGATATAAAATTGTGAAAATTGAAAATTTCACTTAGGTATTGCGTCGAAAATTTAGTATCTGGCCAGTGACCGATTTTCTTCATACTTGTTTCAGAGATGCATTTTGTCATAACTAATCGATTCCTGTTTGTTTTAATTCCAGGAACCACCGCGATCCGGAGATATAAAATTGTGAAAATTGAAAATTTCACTTATGGCGTCGAAAATTTAGTATTTGGCCAGTGACCGATTTTCTTCATACTTGTTTCTAAGATGCATTTCGGCATAACAAATCGATCCCTGTTTGTTTTTATTCCAGGAACCTCCGCGTTCTGGAGATATAAAATTGTGAAAATTGAAAATTTCACTTAGGTATTGCGTCGAAAATTTAGTATCTGGCCAGTGACCGATTTTCTTCATACTTGTTTCAGAGATGCATTTTGGCATAACAAATCGATTCCTGTTTGTTTTAATTCCAGGAACCTCCACGTTCTGGAGATATAAAATTGTGAAAATTGAAAATTTGACTAACTCCATGGATACTTAAGTATCTTGCCAGATTTTCTTCGCATTCATCTATTATAATCTTTATAAGAGACAAAAGGTTACATTATTTTGGCTAACATCAGCCGTTCTTAGAACGTTGCCCGGATAATAAAATTTCGACTCGGTAAGTGAAATTTTCACAATTTTATATCTCCGGAACGCGGAGGTTCCTGAAATTAAAACAAACAGGGATCGATTTGTTATGCCGAAATGCATCTCAGAAACAAGTATGAAGAAAATCGGTCTCTGGCCAGATACTAAATTTTCGACGCAATAAGTGAAATTTACAATTTTCCCAATTTTATATCACCGGAACGCGGAGGTTCCTGGAATTGAAACAAACAGGGATCGATTGGTTATGCCGAAATGCATCTCAGAAACAAGTATAAAGAAAATTGGTCACTGTCCAGATACGAAATTTTCGACGCAATAAGTGAAATTTTCAATTTATATTCAATATTCAATAATAAGAAAAAGTAAATAATAAACTTTATTGATACAAGATCAATTGGCTAACGACCGAAGTCTTCCTGCCAATATTCAATAATATATACATATATGCATTTAATAATTCATATTTCTAGAACTGAAATTACGTAGAAATTGAAGCTTCAAATGAACTCAATTTCAAATATCATAATTTCAAATACATCAACACCTTTGAGCGTTGAATTCAATACGGATATTCATATGATATATATAATCATACCTTAGGTATGTTTGCATGAATACCGGACTCCAACCTTCAGTTTTCATTAGCCCCTTACAGCTGTGTGTTAGGCAACACACAACATCAAAAACGCTATTTATCCAGCCCCCGTGCAAGTATTGGAGAATGCAGAATAGTATTAAACCATCATTCTCCAACAAGATGGCGCACCACCTCATTTCATTCAACCGGTGCGTCAGTTCTTAGATGAAAATTTTCCTCACGCCTGTGTCACTGGATTTTTTGTGAACTCGGATCATTAATGAATGCCATCAAATTACACAAGAAATCTTGAGTAATGTACCTGAACGTTTTCAGCAAAACTTATATTACTGTATGAAAGTGAATGGTGCCCATTTCCAGCATTTCATAAACTAATCTTAAAAGTAAATACTCCTCCACTATTTTACCCGTCATTTCGTTATCGATGGAAATTTTGAAGCGAAATATCAGGATCAGATAGTACTCGATAAGATCTTCCAAATGATATTTCGCAACATCCCTCATGCCTATTCAAAATCGAGGTGTCGCGCTCTTCCCCATGAGGGGGTTGCAGTTACGGGGATATAAAAAGCGGAAAAGTTGTTCCCCCTCGAATCAGAAATTGACGGGTCCAAGCGATTTTCCACATGTTCATTATAAAGCCGGAAAATCGAGGAGTTAAGTTTTCGTTGGACCACAATGTATTTAAAAGTATTGAGTGACTATTATTGAGGTAAAAGGTGACCTCAAAATGAAATTTTTTTAGACCTTTGAGGAAATTCTAAACTAGAGTTACTTCTTCAGGTTTGTGCTCAACAGATCAAAACGGTTGTCTATATAAAAATCAACTGCTGTTCTTTAGTCTCGCTAAAACTCATGAACAGCTTGACCGATTATAATCATATAAAGATCTACAACACCAATTGGAAACCTAGTAAACATCAATTAAAGAGATATGTGGTGGACCTACCTGGGCATCAATCCCATCAGAAAAAGTGTGCTAAATATTAGAAATAATTAACTTCAAGAATGCATGAAAATAAATCAGTTAATACTTACTTGGACATCATTTCCCAAAGGACCACAGCCCTCTAATTTTAGTTTATTTTTCGGCCTTTTATTTCGATCGTTATTTAACATCGATACGTTTATTGTAGCCTTCACGTTCGGTTGATATTGCAGTTCAGGTGGTAGAAAAACTCTGGTATTTGAGAAGTCTGCTTGAGGTGAAAAATACATAATTGGTATTCTAGTATCAGATGGGAAATCCTTGAGATCATAATTTGTTGTTTTAGAAACAAGCAGCCCCATCGCAAGATCACATAGTGCCCAAATTTTCTAAAAAAAAACACCATTTACTTCTACTATTTTCTTCATGAATTTGGCTTTGATAATTCTTAATACAAGAAAAAATTTAACAGCATCGAGTCAGATAACAACATATTATTATGTTGTGCTTTAGATTAATAATACATACATATGTATAATACTCTTTCTCCAAAAATAGGACAACCATAAACCTCCAACCACCATTTTTATTATAATTTAATATACAGTACGAAGCAAAAGCAGATAAAAATGTATTGTTTTGTATTACACACAACATTAATGTGTTGAGCACTGCCTCCACTTCCACATCCAGTAGGTTTTTGAAGGTGTAACAATGTTGTAATATAGTAAATCTTTCTTTGTCATATGTGTGCGCATGACTATGCACTGTGGAGTGCAGTAAAGTCCCAACTCAAGAATTGGTCTTATGTGAAATTTTGGTATTAAGTAAAAGCCACAAGAATTCAATTGTTGGAAAACTATTTGTTTTGTCTTATATTTTAATTCAGAAATACTCATCATAAAAACTTACATAATTCATCGCATCATCCTCGGGTCGAATAGCATCCTTATGATTCTTCATTCTCTCAATTAGAGTTTTATAGAATCCATAACTGAAATAATCGCTTTTAGTAACGAGAGGTTCCAATATGAACCAAAGGCATTGTTTAGCAACTTTCAGTTCTTCTACTTCATCCCACTTTGTGAATGATGTATCATGTGCCAAAAGTGGAACTGCGAATACTAGCATGTAATCTGGTAAAATGTGGGGAAGCTGATTTAGGGCCTGAAAATAAATTATTCACATTACAAGATATATTCAGCAATTAATCTTCAATATTTATTAAATCGAATTCTCTTATATGAAAGTTACAAACAATATTATAAAAGCAGTGATGTGGCATCACAGATTTTGCTAGGTCAGCTTGTCGATAGACCACCGGAATTAGGACTGTGCTTAAGATGGCGTGAGGGCAGAGTATCAAAGCATACACAGAACACAACTGATTATCCTAGGAGCTTCTGAGGGTTCACCTTGACAAAGGCATACGAGAATCAGTATAATCATAATAATAATAATAATAATAATAATCTTTATTAACGGGACGAACCCAATTCCTACAAAAATACAAACTTTAACAAATAATAGATAAACACTACTTATTAATATACATATCATAGAAAGAAGCTATAAAATTTCTTATTTCATTGTACATATCCCAAAATCTGTTATAAATTGATTCACCTTTGAACAGTTTTTATTTTTCTTCTGAAATCAGTCAGAGAGCATCCCAATATATCTATATTATTATCATTTATCGTTTTTAGTGTTCTTTGCAGTGGTGAATGTTGTCCATAATTTGTGGGGTGAAAGGTAATGTGAAATAACTCGTGGTTTCGAAGAGTTCTAGTCGACACATTGAGCTCTATGCACTCTAATATTTCAGGGCAAACAGTCATTCCATTCAATATTTTATATATGAAGCATAGATCGAAATCAAGTCTCATATCAACACAATAGTGTTTTGTCTGTGTATGCTCGATATCCATTCTAGGGGAAATCTGACAACAAAACATTTATCGGCTTGAAAGAGCTATGAATTTTAACAAATTATGGAGGAAAATGAACCATGCGTCAACATTATAATAAATCTATCAAGATATGTGAGGGAGGAAGACCTAGGAGATTAAGTTTAATCATAAACAATCATTAAATTAGAACCATAGAATTTCATAACAAATCTTTCAAATATGTTCAAATATTGTGTATATCAAATCAAAATGGGGCATAAATTAAATATGAATTGATTAAAAGATACAGTACATACCTTGTCAGTCTGAGTAGCACCCATTGTGAGGGTCTTAACATAGTCTCGTCTTTTGTTGATATCTGTAGTCATGTAACCCCTAATCGTGCTCCTCAAGCGGGATTCTGTTTCTTTACCCGCTAAGGCATAATATCCCATGAAGTCCAAGGGTAGACATTTGCTAGGAAGGCCTTTGCTCAATCCTTTGTGAAGCTTCCCAGCAAAAATTTCTCGTACCTAATCAGAAATTTTATAATTTACTATAAATGTTCATGTGATAATAATAATAACGAGTCATGAACATAATTATCTATGCATCAGACAGGTCAAAATAGTGGAGAAATAAATAAAACTGAAATAGACGATTTATAGAATATAACATAGAAAAAAAGTGTGAAAGCCCTGTGGACAGGAGCTTTGGCGCTCTTGTTCAAACTTTGACAAATTATATCTCCGAAAGTATTGGTTTCTCAAAGTTGGGATTGGATTCTTATGACAGAACTTCATTATAAAATAAATTAAAATTAAACATCATAAAACAAATTGAATTAAATAAGAATTCATTGATATCATTCCCAACTTTGAGAACCCAATCCTTTTGGAGATATGATTCACAAATGATTGACAAATTATATCTCCGAAAGTATTGGTTTCTCAAAGTTGGGAATGGATTCTTATGATAGAACTTCATTATAAAATAAATTAAATTTATACATCATAAAAGAAATTGAATTAAATAAGAATTCATTGATATCATTCCCAACTTTGAGAAACCAATACTTTCGGAGATATGATTTGTCAAAAGTTTGAACAAGAGAGCCAAAGCTCCTGTCCACAGGGCTTTCCCACTTTTACAATATGGCTTCTGTGCGTCAATATTCAAGAATTTTCGTGATTAAATTCAAAACGTAGTTCTATGACTCACCTCATGTTGGATTTACTTACATCAGCAAATTATAATTAGATTATTCTATGAAATCATATAGAATTCAGTATAATTATTGAAATTTTGAAAAATCATATCTCCGAAAGTATTAGTTTGTTAGAGTTGAGAATGATATCAATGGATTCTTATCATGAAACTGCATTTTGAAAAATTTTGAATATAAAATTTGTAATGTAAAAAATATTTTGCCCAATAATGAACTTAACCGAGATATTTATCTCCCAAACCTTCTCTGAAAATTTCAACTGTCTAGCTCATTCCATTCAAGAGTTATCGATTTTGTTCAAGGATTCTTGATCAGTGAGTCGAACCAAATCCTTTAAGACTATTTTCAGCCAAAAATTCGAAATTTACAGACATTTCGGCAAATTGATAAGCACCCTGTTCTGAGTAACAAGAGCGCCAAAAATTGTTCAAGTAGAAGTTGTAAGCAATGGTAATAGGTATGACATTAACAATCCAATAGTGGTAGAGGCAACAGACTTTGAACCAGAAGGTCCCGAATTCGATCCCAGACTAGGGAAGAAATTTCCTAGTCAAACTTTCACTGTTAGGTCAAAAATTAACAGTAATGCGTGTGTGAGGACCCAGTAACAAAGTCTATACAGAACACAACTGATTCTCCTAAATCACATAAGCTCCTAGAAGCTTCTGAGAGCTCTCCTTAGGGAAGACCTAGGGGAGTCAGTATAATCATTCAATAGCAGTACCTATAAATAAGGTTAGCTGCACTTATAATACAGACATGACTCTAATGTCGCGAAATTTTATATTTTTTTATTTCATTTATAATGATGATAATAATATTAAATGTATTTATGGCCAGCGACCTGGGTTCTGTTCGAAAATTAACTCCGTAGAGTAATATTTACTCCATTGCGTTCGAAAACTGAAAGGTTGAGTAAATTTTACTCTGTGACTGTCGTCCGAAAAGTCGGAGTATTCGACTCGGAGTTCATTTTACTCCTGTCAAAATTGACATAACTGATGGGAAGGAAAATCTAGTATCTTTGTCGAACTGTTTTATGAATGTTTTGTGGTGTAATTTAATAGTTTTTATACTGCTCACAATATATATTTATGATTAGAGTTACATATATGTGAAGAAAACAATAATAATAGGATCTTTCTTAAACCAACATAACCTATTTTCCGATATTGGCACCTTCTGTCACTGTCAGTGTCAGTGTCAGAGTAACTCTAGAGTAAATCTGTCAAACCATCAAAAACTCTACTCTACTCCGTGGAGTTAATTTTCGAACACAACTCTGAGTCCTTCACCCATAGTTTATAAATTGATACAAAACAAACAAACCAACTGCACCGAACACCAGCAAACTGAACTGCACTGCACAGACTGACAAGAGTTTATAAATTGGGGATCAACATTACATTGTTTGTTAGCCAACATTGTTTGATTGATTGCTTCTGACAAATCTGTTTTTTTTACGCAGAAGCAAATCACAAAATAATAATTTTTTTATTTTATAGATATTTTTCAGAGTTTGGGAGAGTAAACTCAGAAAGAATACCCCATTTGATAATCAACTTGAATTGTTCGAAAATTGTACCAAATCCAATTTCTGTTCCAGACCATGCCATATTTACTATTAATTGAGTAAATAATATTTATAATATACCTTCTACGAACGCATGGAGGCAGAGGTTTGCAAAGTTTGGAATACCAACACCATCAACAAACATTGGAAATGGCAATAAGGATATTGAGAAGTGAAGACCAGCTTCTGAAAATGGTGGCTCATCATGAAATTAGGAAGCCAGGAGCTTTCCTATTTAGGGCTGGTCAAAAAGCTTTGGAGAAGCTCAGTATAACTGGAATATCCATCGATCATGAGCTAGCAGGAATACCTATCACACCAACAGACCAAAGAGAGATAAGACAGGCACAACTGAAGACACTACTCGAAGATCACATGAGTAAACACCTGCACTCCATATATTTCAGGAGTTTGAAAGATCAGGGCCTTTCAGAAGAATTATCTTATGCCTTTTTGAAGTCTGCTGGGCTCAAGTCGAAAAAGGAGGGATTTGTTATGGCTTGTCAAGATGGAGTGACAAATACCAGATGGTATAAAAATAAAATCATGAAAAAGGACACTCCCACAACGTGCAGAGCATGCCATTGCCAGCAGGAAACTGTTATGAACATTCTGTCTGCTTGCAGAGTCCATGCTCCATCAGTATATGTGGAAAGACACAACGTGGCACTCCGAATTCTCTACTTCCATCTGAGAGAGGTTTATGGTATAGACAACGAACCAGTGCTACCATAGGTGCCTCTGGAGAATGAAACAGTTGTTGAAAATGACAGAGCTCGCATCTACTGAAACTATGCGATTCCAACAACTCGGCAGATCCACTCCATAAAGCCAGATATACTCCTGCTGGACAAAAAACTCAAGGAATTGTTTGTCGTCGAATTTTCCTCCCCCGCAGAAAATAATGCGGTGTTAAAAGAAACAGAAGAGGGAAAAATACAAGGATTTTTTGTTAAAACTGGGGATCCTGTATCCAAGGCATAAGGTTAGGCTGATCGTACTAATCATAGGATGCCTAGGTGGAATAAGAGCGAACTACTTTATCTAATTGAAGATTATTCCGGCCTGCAAATCTCTGACCGAGGATTTGGCGCACAGAATTCAGAAAGCGGTGTTGATCGGATCACTCCAAGTCATCAGGTCCCATCAACTGTGAAGACCGCTTGCAGCTCATCTCTTTTGTTAAGGGACGCTGTAAGGGCAGCACGAAGAACTACTCCAAGGAACACGCGAGAGGTTTTTTATTTAGTGGAGTATCACACTCCTGAGAGAAGCGGACCCTACAGGGCGGGTCTATAAAAGGTTTTTCCTCTCGAGCGGACAAAAAAAAAATATGCATGTTTGGTAAATAAGAAGGATAGAAGATAATGAAAGTATATTCCTAAATTTAATGATGAAATGGATGTTTTTAGAAATATTATATGAATTAAGGGGAAAACTTTCGCATATGGCCAGTGAACCTATTTTGATGTTGTGTGTTGCCTAACACACAGCTGTAAGGGGCTAATGAAAACTGAAGGTTGGAGTCCGGTATTAATGCAAACATACCTAAGGTATGAGTATATATATCATATGAATATCCGGATTGAATTCAACGCTCAGAGGTTTTTTTTTTTTTTAATAGTACTTTATTCAAATACAATGCGTTCCTGATAACAATACATATATACAGTTTAGAATTTATAGATCCGTAGGTTGCATTACAATGAATACTGGATAATCCAAAGCAGCAAATGTGCTGGTCTCGGAAACTGTATCCAACTTACATAATACACTTACATGTTTACATACACAAATACAAAATAAAAAACAAATAAAATTCTCCATTCTCTCAATTTTTTCCTTTTTTTCCCTTTTTCCCTTTTTTTTCCTCTTTATAGATATTTATGTGATTACATATAATTAGGCAGTTAAATGCAGTTGGGTCATATTGCATGGGGTATGGCTTAGATTTTATAAATGTTTGTTTTCAAGTTTTTTCTGTGTATATATTTTTTTAATTTTCCTTTTAAATAAGTTTATGTCGGCACAGTTTGCTATGTCCGTTGGTAAGGAGTTATAAGTTTCCATGCTCTGTACTATGGGATTTTTGAGGCCTATGTTTGTTCTCACTGGCTCTAAGTATGTAGATATTTGTTTGCGTACGTGTATTATAGTTGTGTTGCTGATTCACGAAATTGAAAGGTGTGTTACATTTAAGATTTTCTTTGATGACATTGTATACAAATTTGCTTTGTTCGATTTGTAATATATTAGAAATGGGTAAGATGTTAGTTTGATTATATATTATATGTGTTGACGTAGTATAATGGTACTTGAACAAAATCTTTACAACTTTATTTTGTAGTGTTTCAATTTTTTTGAACATTGTTTTTCCGCATGTTCCCCATAATGGGATTAAGTATCTGAATATGGACAGAAAATATGCATTGTATATTAGATACAAGCATGATGTTCGTATGTAATCTCTACATCGATAAATGGCACCAACCATGGGTGATATTTTGTTTTCTAGGTGTTTGATGTGTTCACTCCAGTTCAACTTTTCATCTAGTACAAGTCCGAGGTACTTCGCCTTCCGAACCTCGTCAACCACCTCTCCTCCTATCTTTATTGTGATGTTCTGTGCAATTTTGTTTTTTTGTGTAAAAATCATGTATGTTGTTTTATTTATATTGAGTTGTAGTCTATTTTTTAATAGCCAGGCATGATATTGTTCCAAATCTTCATTGACTGTTATTTGTAGCTGGGTTATATCTTTGTCTTTATATACCAATACAGTGTCATCAGCAAATTTGAAGTATCTACCTCGAAGTTCAGCCGTTTTCAATGACAAGACATGTAACGTATACAGAAGGGGTCCCAATACTGAGCCCTGAGGTACACCCGATTTGGTATTATCAGCCTGACTAGAAGTTCCATTTACTACTGTGAACTGTTGTCTGTTAAGGAGATATGTTTTTATAAGAGAGTGGACTCTTCCTCTTATTCCCATGTTTTCTAATTTGTTAAGTAAAATAGTGTGATCCACTACATCGAAAGCTTTCCGTAAATCAACGAAAACTGCCAACACATAACTATTATCATCTAGGGCAGAGGAGACGTAATTGACGAAGTCCATTGTGGCGCTCATAGTATTGCTATGTTCCTGAAATCCATATTGGTATTTATCAAATTCAACGAAATTAGTAATATACTTAACCATACGTTTTTTTTATAATTATCTCTATAATTTTTGAAATGGTACATATAACAGAAATGGGTCTGTAGAGTCAATTTTATTTTTTGGGCCACCTTTATGTATTGGTGTCACTTTACTGATCTTGAGGACGTCCGGAAAAATGCCTGATATAATAGTTTCATTCATTAGCTTAACAAGAATAGGTATAAGATACTCTTTGATGGTTAATAGATCTTTCGTGTTTACATTGTCATAGCCAGGTGCAGAATTTGTATTCAGTTCATGTAATACCTCTTCAACTTCCTGTGCATTCGTTTTCGTAAGAAACATTGAGTTATCACTATAGATTTCCTCAAAATCAGCAAGAGTTTCTGGTTGTGTATCCATATTATCTATTATTGCCTGTCCAATATTAACAAAATAATTGTTGAACTGTTTGGCGATATCTTCCTCATTGTCCAAGATATGTCCTTCGAGGTCAAGATTAGTTATCTGTGAATCTTTTTGATTCTTACCTTTTATCAGTCCATTAATAAGCTTCCATTGTTTTTTGGAATTGGTACCAGTTTCATTCCATTTTTTTTCAAAGTAATTCTGTTTTAATTGCTTACGTTTTTTTTCAACAATGTTTTTTTGCCTTTTGAATTGTTTTTCTATATCTAAGTTTAGTGGATTTTTTATTTTTTCTTGATATAATTCATCTCGTTTTTTCATGAGATTGAGAAATTCTGTCGTTATCCAGTCTTTATTTTCTTTGTGTTTTAACTTATATTTAAATGTAGATTCTTTTTTACATACTTGTATTGCTGATATCAGTTTTTCGTAGCTATTTACACTAAAACTATTGGCTAATTCTTGGAATTTTTTTTTAAACATGTTTTGATTCAATACAATGTGCTCATGGATTATTTTTTTACTTTTTTGGTGAGTTTTAGTTTTGGTCAGTATTTTAACATGGATTATTTTATGGTCAGTTATTAACTGGTCTATATCTATATCACAGTGTGTGTTTTTGTTTGTTAGTATATGGTCCAGAATTGACCTCGAGTTTGCAGTTACTCTTGTAGCGAAATCTTCATTAATGACATTACAGATTTGGTAACCATTAACTAATATAGTGTTCTTGTAAGTGTCAACCTCAATAGAATTATTTTTAAGAAGATCTACATTCAGATCTCCAATCAATAGTGTTTTTGATTTGTTATTATTCAATATTTCATCAAGTTCTGGTAAGAATTCATTAAATGGGTGTCGAGGTGGTCTATATAGACCGATTACTTTTAGGTTATGATCTAAGAGTTTAACACCTACAAGATCATACTTTTTTCCCTTTGTAGTATCAGTTACAGCATAATTCAAGGAGTTTTTAAGAAAAATTGAACAACCTCCACCACGTGAGTCTCGGCATGAGTGAAAGCCATCATAATCCGCAATCACAAATAAGTTAGTTTCATTTTCGTAGTACCATGTGTCTGAGATCACAAGAATATCACATTTTGATTGTCTAACATAACAGCAAATGTCATCATGTTTGTTCCTTCCACTTTGGGCATTCAGGTACAAAATTCTTAGTCCTACATCTTGCGAATTTAACAGTTTTTTAGATCTTCTTCACTGGTTATTTTTAGCACTTTACTATTTTCATCCTTTCTTATGAAGATGTTTCCTTGGGAGTACCAGACATACCTGTAGTTATTTTCTAATTTGAATTTTCTAGCTAGCATAAAGATGTACTGGTTATGTTTTGTTAAGTCGTGGTTAACATATATTTCCTCATTACTGTTGGAGATGCCTAGATTTGCTAGAGTGAGAACTTCCTTTCTTGCTTTTAGAAAACTCTCTTTATCCTGTTTGCTAGTAAAACATACTTTTATTGGGCTTTTCTGGTTAGGTTTCCTTCCATAACGAAAGTACGTAGCGCCTTGAATTTCAATTTGCAATTTATTGTAGATGTTCTGGAACATTTCCTTCAAGTTTTCATTGTGGCTTGCAGGAATGCCGTTAATAACTACATTGTTCTCGATGCTTTTTTGTTCACTTTTATTTTTTTCTTCGGCTATCTGTAATTTCAGCTCATCAATATCCCTTCTCAACTCTTGGTTCACCTTTAGTTGTTCTTCATATTTTTTCAAGAGATCACATTGTCTTTGATCCATTAGTTGAAGTTTGTCCATAACATCCTTGAGTGTGTAATTATCTGCGATGTTTTGTTGTTTTCCCGGATTATTTTGGTCCAATTCAACCTCACTTTTGCATTGTTTACAAAACCAGCGTTCACCGTCTGGATTTTTGTTTTCACGTTCAAAGTAATTAAGTTTTGCTTTCTGCATATTAATACAGCCACAATGATGCCATTTTGAACAATTGTTGCATTGTATTGCCAATGTATTATTGCAAGTTTTAAAACAGACGGGACACTTCGACGCCATCTTTTATTATTTATTGTTACTTATTGCGTCGAAAATGTAGTATCTAGCCAGTGACCGATTTTCTTCATACTTGTTTCAGAGATGCATTTGGGCATAACAAATCGATTCCTGTTTGTTTTAATTCCAGGAACCACCACGTTCCGGAGATATAAATTGTGAAAATTGAAAATTTCACTTATTGCGTCGAAAATTTCGTATCTGACCGGTGACCGATTTTCTTCATACTTGTTTCAGAGATGCATGTCGGTATAACAAATCGATCCTTGTTTGTTTTAATTTCAGGAACCTCCGCGTTCCGGAGATATAAAATTGTGAAAATTGAAAATTTCACTTAGGTATTGCGTCAAAAATTTAGTATCTGGCCAGTGACCGATTTTCTTCATTCTTGTTTCAGAGATGCATTTCGGCATAACAAATCTATCCCTGTTCGTTTTAATTTCAGGAACCTCCGCGTTTCGGAGATATAAAATTGTGAAAATTGAAAATTTGACTAACTCCATGGATACTTAAGTATCTTGCCAGATTTTCTTCGCATTCATCTATTATAATCTTTATAAGAGACCAAAGGTTACATTATTTTGGCTAACATCAGCCGTTCTTAGAATGTTGCCTGGATAATAAAATTTCGACTCAGTAAGTGAAATTTTCACAATTTTATATCTCCGGAACGCGGAGGTTCCTGAAATTAAAACAAACAGGGATATATTTGTTATGCCAAAATACATCTCAGAAACAAGTATGAAGAAAATCGGTCACTGGCCAGATACTACATTTTCGACGCAATAAGTGAAATTTTCAATTTATATTCAATAATATATATATATATATATATATATAAAACATAGAAATATGGATCATGCGGAGTAATATATATATAAGGAAAGGTTTAACGGGTAATTCCGCAAAAGGAGCAGATTGAAAATAATTCTGCTGGTACCTGCCGACACGTGTTTCTGCTAGTTGGCTTCTTCAGGACAGGGCATATATATATATATATATGCATTTAATAATTCATATTTCTAAAACTGAAATTACGTAGAAATTGAAGCTTCAAATGAACTCAATTTCAGATTTCATAATTTCAAATACATCAAAACCTTTGAGCGTTGAATTCAATCCGGATATTCATATGATATATATAATCATACCTTAGGTATGTTTGCATGAATACCGGACTCCAACCTTCAGTTTTCATTAGCCCCTTACAGCTGTGTGTTAGGCAACACACAACATCAAAATAGGTTCACTCTCACTGGCCATGTGCGAAAGTTTTACCGAATTTAGCATGGAAATTAAACTTGTTTCTGCTATCCAGAAGATTGAAATCCCTTATGGACATCACTAATCCTAGATTACCCAATGATTACAAATGAGAAAGCTCACTAACCTGTTTCACTTCATCACACATCAGAATTGATAGATTGTAGAACTGTTCGGCAGTATATTGATCACCTACTCCCTTCTGTTCACAGACCTTGAGCATTGCACATCCAGCTGCTAGTCTAAGCCAAGACATCTCTGCCTTAGAAATCTTACCAGATTGTAAAAGATCGCCTTTGTGCAGGATGAAAGCGTTCAACATTCTGAAAGTTTTCTGAGCTGAAGCTATATCTTGCTTTAAACCCAACAGCCACCTCGCCATTGCTTTGAGACCTTCAATTTTGCATTTGGTATCCTCTGGCAATTCCTCTTCACTGCACCATGCTCCTGATGTGTGTAGATCAGCCTCGCCATCTTTCACTTCCTTAACTAGAAGTTCTTTTACAATCTACAAATAAACGTTGTTAGAAACAATTTAGTATATTAAGTTGATAATTTTTGGAACCGTTGATGATACTTTATACTGAACACAGTTTACACTACCACCACTACACCAACACTAACACATTTCACTATCTTACACAGGTTTCAATCACCAAGTTATCTTCTTCAGAGACTGAAGGTAAACTGAATTTTACCGAATTTTTAGTGAAATGTGATAGTGTTGGTGTAGTGGCAGTGTAAACTGTGTTCACTATAAAATAGTATATTAAAGAACAAGACTGCCAATTTTGGATAAAAGCAACATATACATTTTTTTTTCATTTTACGATTGTTATGAACAATGGAAGATTTTATGAATTTAATATTACAGGTTGCGGCAGCAGAACTTCCTTTATCAAAATGAGCGCCATTCACCCCCGGTTTCTGAAAGGCTGATCAACACAAATGTTAACTAATCAGTGATTAATCTCTTGTTAACCCTCATCTGAGTTGCGCAAAAACTCTGATTTGACATTAACAGTTCTGTTAACTTTGACCAGCCTTTCAGAAACCGGGTGTCAATCTGCAGTATTTCCCTTATGTTTAGTAAGAACGGGGTGGTGGAACATCAATCAAGTAGCCATAACAAATTGGCTAATTAAATTGAAAGTATTCTCATTTATAATAAGAATTACCATAAAAAGATTAGTGCACTCACCTTTCTAGATACGATATTTTTTATTTGTACTTTGTATCTTTCGGGAACATTGAAAGCTATATGGCCGAGAGTGACAATAGCAGTTCTGTAATGTGGAGAATCGGCATTCAGATTGTTTTTAATACTCTCCAATATATTGGGAAATAAAGTATCATGCAAAGTTGGCATATTTTTGTATATGCAGTGTATTGCACCTTTAGCTTGTTTAGGAGTACCAGTAATAGCATACTCTTTGCATATTGGTGCCAGTTGATCCATGATTTGTGGGAAGGCATCGTCTGAAAAACAAATGCAGAATCCATTAATTTCATCATTTGAAACATTATGTTCAAATAATATTTGTACACGTTTGGCAAACTGAGGCCTTGGGTGTCACATATCAATTATATAAAAAGAGCAAAATCCTTAGTTTAATGAAGACAGGATGACCCAGGATAAAGTCGTGATATTGCTGTATATTTCCGCCAGCTACTCACGCTCTACTTTGATAGGAAACGTGTTCAGTAAGAACTGAATCTTGTTTGAGTGAAAGTCTCATTTTTATCTTCCAATGTTTTCGTTTTTCAGCCATGTTAAACATTGAATGGAAAGTACAACAGCGCCTTGAAAATTGTTGAATTTTAGCCTTCCCATAAAGCTTTCTTCTTCTTGTGAAGGGAATGAGGGCGGATTTGGACTACTTTTCAATGATTCTTGTGCATCTGATTGCTTGTCACACCTCATGCTTGCCCCTGACGGTTATCATTAGGTCATCAGTGTAACCTTGAACATTGAAACTGTTTACCGAAAGTTCCTCCTGGAGACCATCCATGACCATGCTCCACAGCAGGTGCGATAAAACCCCACCTTGGGGTGGGGGTAGCCCCCACCTGTTAGAACTGACAACCTATTTTATCCAAGAAAGGCTGTAACATCCCGCGTTTTAAACATTGTGAATATCCACTTGACAGTGGAGGATTCTATACGCTTACGTGCTACTGCATTGCACCTGGATGCATGTAGGGTGTTGTACTTTCTTGTCCCCACTACAACGAAATTTTGAAGTGAACAAGAGTGTACTTGCTAGTGTAGTATTAATATTCTCCATGGTTTTTATGAGGATGTAGGTAAGACTTATGGGTCAGCATTATTTAGTTTCCGATGAGTCCTTCCGTCCCACCTTGAGTATAAAACTACCCTTGCCTCTCTCCACCATTTGGGAATATAACTCCAAGTGAAGAGCTCTCCTAATAGAGCAACAATAAAGTCAACATCATTTTGCAGCATAGACGGAAATATTCCTTCCATACCTGCCTATTTGACGGGCTGGAAATTTCTGCAGGAGGTGATGGTTGAGTTTCATATCCTCATGCATAGGTTGCGTAAGGGTTCATCATAATGTAAAACTACGACTATGCAAAGGTTGATATGGTCTGAGTCTAATTGGATCTGTTAGAGCCGCAGAACACTGACAAAAGGCGAGTTAGCCCAAAACCTGTGCCTGCTCTTACTCCCGATTCAATGATTCTGTGTGTTAATTCGAGCGGTGAAGTGTATATTTACGAAGTCAGAGTTCCTATTGGCAGATGCTTATGTTCTGTTATACTAAATTATTAATTTTCCAATGTTTGTTTTAAATCAATCTGCTACTTACATAAACACTTATATTTTCCTAAAAATGTGAACACTGAAAGAACCAGAGGGGCTATAAATTCATCATCAATCTTCAATAAGTCCAAAAGATGTTCCAATACATCAGAATGATGGAAATGTGACGGAAATACTACCGACAACATAACCAGTAATTTCAGTCCCCTGTCACCTGCCGTTGCTGGATGCAAGCCAATTTCTTCTACTGTGTTTCCTCCTTTCAAACAATCCTCTACATATCCCACCAAAAGCTTGACTGCCTCATGATCAATCATAACAGAGCTGATTCTTTCTAACAACATTTTGACTGTGTTGTAGTACAGATTAACCATGACAGGTTGACCCAACTTCTTTAGTACAGCAGCAGTTGCTTCAGAACATTGGCTACAGCTGACTGTTGGCCTAGCAACAATTTCCATCAGCTCCAATAGATTGTTGTCTCGTTTCAAATGAGCACTGAATTTTGTAAGAAATTCATGAGCCTTCACTGGTTCTGGGAGGCACCTAGATAATGCTTGTACCTGAAATTTAAAAAATTGGATTAATTCGAATTCTAGCAAATAATCAGCAATAATTGTGCCAGAAAAAATTTAGTTCATTATTTTCTTAAATAATAATATACCTTTTGATTCGAATATTGAAAATTTTTTTGCAGTTTACGATTTAGAGCATGTATAATTGAAAAATCGGATAGAAACATGTATCCGTCCGCCGTCTTTTTGAAAAGATCATCAGCTAATTTGAACTTCAGCCGTTTGGTTGAATAGAATTATAGAAATTAATATTTCATCAAATTTCGTGAATATTATGTCTTTTTTGTAAAATTAAAAATAGCTCAGTATGCTGATTGTGATATATAATTTCTACAAATAATAATTATCATTATTAAGTCACTATTCCTGTATACTTCACAGTCAAATATCAAACCGTTTCTTCTTTTTTGCTATAGACACCATGAAATCTAAAGCAACAAGAACCAAGAACAAACAGAATGGGTGACAGTGAATGAGATGAAATGCATTGCGCAACCGTAATTAATATCCATAAAAATTTATTGTATGGCATTACAGAATGTGTGATCGGTTTAATTCTATCGGTAGATTCGCTAATCTGCACGTCGAGAAACAGAAACTGGTTAAAGAAATTTATGTCCGAAAATTACTGATCCTTGATCAAGTTTGTTCTATATATAGTGATCTTAATGACCATGCCTTTTCTGGGGTCTAGCCGGTAAATGCTTGAAACTGTTCCATTTCAGTTTTATTTTTGTTCGCATGTTTGAATTGATTTCCAGGTCCTAAAAGATTTTGAAAGCCGTTAAGAAGGTACAGCACTGTTAATTTTCGACCCAACAGTGAATGGTGTACCATGACTAGAAAATTTCTTTCCTAGTCCTGAGAACTAGAATAAAAAATGTTTATTGTCTAGACAGGAAGCACTCCCAATTAAAAGACACATGTAATAAATGTTCAAAGTTGATGAAAAAAAAAAAAACAGGTACCCAAGATAACAAAAATATTCAGGTATATAAATGTAAACAATATTAGAGACTTCTAATGAGGGATCTGCTGGTGATACAATGATTCTCTAAGCCTTAGTTTAAAAGTTCTAAGAGTATCCTCAAAGACGTCGAGGGTCTCACAAATAAGATTGAATTGTCAGCACATATTAGGGCTTTTCGGAAAGTGTAACCCGGGATCGGGTAGATCATCATCAGCTGTTTGTAGGTTCTTGCAAAGAATCGCGTTCTGGATCACTGTTTCCGAACGCCGAGGTAGAATCTTGTCTATGGGTAGAATTTACATAACCTTATTTTTTATTTGTTTATAATTCGTACTTTGAAAATATTTTGTCCCGAATCCTGAATATCAACAAGACTGTTTTGATACCAAAAATAATATTGACTTGTTGCATATTGAATAAAACTTATGTATAAATATTGGGGATGATGTTTCAAAAGATTTAGAATTGGATCATTTCGATGATAAAGTTTGTGAAGGCAGAAGACAAGAACAACATAATGGAATCATCAAAAGAAATTACTGTTCGTGGATCACCGAGGTTTATATTACCTTTTACTGCCTTAAGTAGTAATACATGTTCCTAAACAGTATTTTCATAATTTGCCAGCAAAAAAATGCTAAAATATTGATCTACACGTGTATCAAATATTATTTCGCTTAAGTCTTAGTGGAATGAACTATTAAATAATGAAAAGATTATTGTATTTTATTATTATAATTTGTCTTATAATGAGAGTTTACAAATAAAGAAAAATAAGAATATAAAACACATACTTAATCTTTCAAACAGAATGAAATGAACTAATAAAATAATTTGTTTGTTAGCGATACCCATAGCATATTCTATCTAAATAGAGTTGGCTATGCGATACCTATTCAAATATCAGGAATAAATGGGCAATCTGCTATGATTGTGTCCAGCCTTTCTCTAGACATGCTGAAGAAACTTTCCTTAGTTGTGAACACTGTGAACGAGTTTAAGTTGCAACAACCCATTCTACGAGGTTGAATCATTGTATTTGTTCTTGATAAATTAACTATAATTTTCAACTGAGCAAGAGCAGGTATTATATTATGAAAATGGAGCAAGACTTGAAACTTGTTAAACTTTCAAAGAAAAAATACATTGCTTGCTTGCAAACGAACTCTACAAATGTGGAAGTTCTAAAGATTCAATTCATATATGTGATCCTTCCTATACTTTGAATAAAATCAAAAATTCCTTCGAACCTCCAACTTTCCTTTATCTATTAGGTACCATTTGTTCTCTGAAATGATGAAATTCTCAACTCGAGCATGTTGATTAGATTTTGTGATTATTCTATTATACAGCGGACACTTAAACATCGTAATTACTCCAAAACTTATATTGTAGAGAAATAATTATATTTTCCTTACTATCCAATATCCATTCAACTTTCTTAAAGCCTTTTTAATGTTCAGAATAATTCATGACTTCAAACTCAATTCAAACAAGACCGCGAAAATAGAACTGACATAGAACAGCTGATTGCATTTACCCTCTCAACCCTAGAAAAAGCAGGGTCGACCAGATCACAACATATGGTCCAAACCCGATTTAGGATCAGTTATTTCCGAACATAAATATCTTAACCTGGTTCTGTTTCCGAACGCGCAGATCAGTGAACGGACTGATCGAGTTAACTCGATCACACTTTCCGAAAAGCCCTATTGTAAGATGGTGATCTAATCAATATGTTAGTCCTTGGCTTAGGGAGGTATAGTGCTTGCTCAAGTCTGCTATTAAGACGGGGGATACGGAAATTCAACCCAGCCCGCAGATCAGGACAATCCAACTTGTACAGGATAACACAAGTGCAGTAGATTCTCCTATTCTCCAACGATACAAAAGAAAATCTGTCCAGAAGTGCATTCTGGTTGTAACCTCGGGCTGGGTAAACACCATCCAGCTTGAAAACCAAATACTTCAAATAGTGTCTCTGGACTGACTCAAGCTGTCTGATTTGTACATTGTACAATGGATTCCATACCAGGCAGCCATACTCCAGATCTCACAAATGAGTTAAACAGGGTTGTGAAACAATACAAGTCCTTGAAGTCGCCACACACTTGGAAGATAAGGCCAAGCATTCTCTTTGCTGCGGTTGTAATATTGTTAACATGTGAAATGAATGTTAACCTACTGTCAAATTCAATGCCTAAATCCCTTGTTTGATGTACTCGGTCCAACTTTACATTGTTTATTGAATAGTTGTGCTCAATTAATAAGTTTTTCCGGGTGTATGTTATGGTTTTACATTTTTTAATATTGAGAGGGAGTTTGTTCATAGTACACCATCCACTCAGTCTCTCAAGATCCCGTTGCAGCGACTCACAGTCTTGCAAAGTGTGTATGATTCTGAAAAGCTTCAAGTCGTCAGCAAACAATAAGATGCGACAGAGCAGATCATCACCTACATCGTTGATGAAAATCAGAAACAAAAGTGGAGTCAAATTACTACCCTAGGGTACGCCACTGGTAGCTGGGAAGACATGTGATCTGTGACCTCTAAATTCAACATATAAAATGCGATTGGTGAGGTATGAGTGGAAGAGTAAAAGCAGTCGTTGATCAAAGCCAAACATGTCCAACTTCCACAATAAAATCATGTGATCTACCCTATTAAAAGCCTTTGAGAAGTCTGTGTAAATTGTATCCACCTGCGGCTGAATCTCCATAGCCTCACAAACAAACTGTGTGAAAGTTGATAAATTTGTTGAGGTAGATCTCTTGTTTATGAAACCATGTTGACTTTCTGATAGTAGCAGAAACCTATTATCAGGAAAGGCTTAGGGAAAGATTATTTTATATATACACATCTCGAACGTCTTAGCGGAGTTGGGCAGAAGTGTTATGGGCCTGTAATTGGATATGTCATCCATTTTACCGGATTTGAAAATAGGCAATATGACATTTTACATGGCTCTGGAAAGCAACTATTACTCAGTGCCATATTGAAAATCATCTGCAGTAGCTTGGAGAATTAACAACATAAGTCGAATTTAAGCGAGTAACCGGAGCAGAGCGGTTAATACCAATCTTTTGAACATAACCGATCGGTTATAATAGCAAGGGATTGGTCTCAATTCTAAACCACTCTGTTTCGGTTACTCGCTTAAATTCTACTATAGTCCGTAAAAAGGTTCTCGATCCAAAATAATCCATGAAATGGATTCATAGAGAAATAAAGTTTTATTGCTGCTTGGATCTCCAAAAACATAGATCCGATCGTGCTTAAACTTGGAACTTGGTACTAGAGTTAGGTTCTGAAGGCTGTAGCAAAATTACAGTGATATCGGACGAATAGTTTGTGATATATAGAATTTGTTTCAATGATTTGCAATGATTTTTTGAAAATTTTCTAGGGATATTATCCTCATGAAATTTTGCAAGAATTTTCGCGTTGGCATTCTATAACTAATAACCATAATCATTAAAGGATACTGTGAGAGGTATACTCATTATTGAAAGGTTTTTTCTGGGTTTTCTCTCCCAAAGTCTGAAACATATCTATAAAATCAAAATTAATTATTTTGTGATTTGCTTCTGCGTAAGAAACACAAGATATTTGTCAGAAGCAATCAATTGAACAAAGTTGCCTAACAAACAACAACGAAACAACATCAACGAAGAAACAACTATATCGTAACGTTTCGGAGTCTATATCAGACTCCTTCGTCAGACGCTTAATGAAAATCTTTAGAATTATTTTGTTGATAGTTATTGTGAAATTCAAGAATTGTGACAATTCTTGAACGACGATATGGCGATATAGTTGTTTCTTCGTTGATGTTGTTTCGTGGTTGTTTGTTCGGCAACATTGTTCAATTGATTGCTTCTGACAAATATCTTGTGTTTCTTACGCAGAAGCAAATCACAAAATAATTAATTTTGATTTTATAGATATGTTTCAGAGTTTGGGAGAGAAATCCCAGAAATAAACCATTCAATAACTAATAACCATGTTTGAATTGGATCGGTTTTGAATTTTTCGAGTTATTGAGGAAATAAACCAATTTCAGATGAGTATAACTCCAAAACCTTCAAGCCAAGGAATTATTGTGAAAATAAAATTTCGAACTGGTATCTACTTCTGGAATTTCAAATCATGTAAATCTCAGAATTATAAGAACACCTCGATTGCCGAGATTTTGTTCACAATTTCATTTATTTTAAAATTCGAATTTAGTTGATGCCCAACGCAATTTTTCATCTGTTAACACTAAAAAAAAAAAAGCACTAACGTGAAGTCAGTACTCTTTGGCGCGCGTGTTCACGGTGGCTAATTTGAATTGAATGATTCAAAAATTAACAGTGCTGTATCTAAGCTGCCATCAGGATAGAGTAACAAAGTTGGAAAAGAACACAAGTGACTCTCCTTAGTCGCACAAGCTCCTAGAAGATTTGGGAGGGTCAGTATAATCCTAATCATGTTTATAGCACGCGCGCCAAAGCAGATTGACTTTTTACACTTTTTCTTTCATTGTTAAGTCAATCTGCTTTTGCGCGCGTGCTATAAACATGATTAGGATTATACTGACCCTCCCAAATCTTCTAGGAGCTTGTGCGACTAAGGAGAGTCACTTGTGTTCTTTTCCAACTTTGTTACTCTATCCTGATGGCAGCTTAGATACAGCACTGTTAATTTTTGAATCATTCAATTCAAATTAGCCACCGTGAACACGCGCGCCAAAGAGTACTGACTTCACGTTAGTGCTTTTTTTTTTTTTTTCAAGTTCCTTTAACAAATATAGCTATCAATACAGTTTGGCTGTTAGCTTTACCGTAGATCAGAAAAAAATTCGGTTGTGGGTCCTCCGTTAGGGACGCAATTGCATCTTCTCCAAATCCGAACGCATTTTAATATAGATCTACCGAATATAGTTAGTTATAAATTCGCTTCAGGGCCACCATTGAGACATTTCAAATCGGAAACAACGCTATTTCCCCCAAACTGACTTGTGTCCGTGCACTGAATTGACATGAATATTCTTTTAAAACCTCACAATATCGGCTCTTTACTCCCAACATAACCCAAACAACCCAAAACCATTCACTTCTCGTCTGCGCAAGCGCAGTATACTCGTGGCTGCAAGTCCTCCCAAAATTACACACCTCATGAAAAACTCCGATTCTCCAACACTAGTGGTTCAGGAGATATCGCTTTTTGAATCCACGCATGCGCAGACCCTCACCAGGGGATTCTATAGCGGAAAAGCATCCGCCACCCCAATACCCCAATCCTCTCTGACGAAAGCACCAGCAGTTAAATCACTGATGGTCTGCTCATGCGCATAACGAAAAATGCCCGTAAGGGGTTACATCCATTTCGATATTAGCCCCAGGGCCACGGTACGGACACTTTAACTCTGAAACAACGCTACATCCCCCAAACTAACTTTTCCTTGCACTGAATTGCTATGAATATTCTTTTAAAACCTCATAATATCGACTCAGCACTCCCAACATAACCCATCCAACCCAAAAACAGTCACTTCTCTTCTGCGCATGCGCAATCTACTCGCGGCTAAAAGTCCTCTCAAAATAACACACCTTACAAAAAACTCCGATTCTCCAACACTAGTGGTTCCGGAGATATCACATCTTTAATCCACGCATGCGCAGACCCTCAACAGGGGATTCTATAGAGGAATAGCATCCGCCACCCCAAAACCCTACTCCTCTCTGACGATATCACCACCAGTTAAATTACTGATGGTCTGCTCATGCGCATAACGAAAAATGCCTGTAAGGGGTAACATCAATTTCAAAATTAGCCCCAGGGCCACGGTACGGACACTTTAACTCGGAAACAACGCTACATCCCCCAAACTGACTTGTCCTTGCACTGAATTGCTATGAATATTCTTTTAAAACCTCATAATATCGACTCAGCACTCCCAACATAACTCATCCAACCCAAAAACAGTCACTTCTCTTCTGCGCATGCGCAATCTACTCGCGGCTAAAAGTCCTCTCAAAATAACACACCTTACAAAAAACTCCGATTCTCCAACACTAGTGGTTCAGGAGATATCACATCTTTAATCCACGCATGCGCAGACCCTCAACAAGGGATTCTATAGAGGAATAGCATCCGCCACCCCAAAACCCTAATCCTCTCTGACGAAAACACCACCAGTTAAATCACTGATGGTCTGCTCATGCGCATAACGAAAAATGCCTGTAAGGGGTAACATCAATTTCAAAATTAGCCCCAGGGCCACAGTACGGACACTTTAACTCGGAAACAACGCTACATCCCCCAAACTGACTTGTCCTTGCACTGAACTGCTATGAATATTCTTTTAAAACCTCATAATATCGACTCAGCACTGCCAACATAACCCATCCAACCCAAAAACAGTCACTTCTCTTCTGCGCATGCGCAATTTACTGGCGGCTAAAAGTCCTCTCAAAATAACACACCTTACAAAAAACTCCGATTCTCCAACACTAGTGGTTCGGAAGATATCGCATCTTTAATCTACGCATGCGCAGACCCTCATCAGGGATCTGAAGTCTATGGAGGAATAGCATCCGCCACCCCAAAACCCCAATCCTCTCTGACGAAAACTACAGCAGTTAAAGGACTTCTCATCTGCGCATGCGCAATACGGAAAATGCCCGGAAAGGGCAGCATGAACCTCAATAACATATGTTTCGGCATTAAAAGCAAAGTATTCCGCAAAATAGTAGTAATTTTTTTATTTTTTTCATGTCACGTGATCTTCACGAAATTTTGCTAAAGTGTTTGCTTTGGTCTTTTGCATCTAACTACTGAGTTTCAATTCAATCAGATCAGTATTTCTCGAGTTATCGTGAAAATAAAATTTTCAAATTTTCAAAATTTTTTTTTACCACTTTAGGGCCGTCCGTTCAACACAAAACTTTGCAGGCATAATAAGGTCATGATTCTACAATCTGATGCCAAATTTCAAAAAGATCGAGTGATCGGTTCCGGAAATATTCATAAAAAACGTTTTTATTAAAAACGGCCTTAACTCCGAAACCGCTCGGTCGATTTTGCCCGTTAACGAACTTGTCCGAGATATTTACGCTACGAAACTACCCTGCAAATTTCAACGCTCTAAGTCGTTCCGTTCGAGAGTTATCGTGCTAACGGCCGGACCTGCCGGCCGGCCGGACCGGACGGACAGAATTGAATTTGACCTCGAATTCTTCATCAGGGAGTCGAACCCAATCGTTTGAGACCATTTTCGAAAAAAAATTCGAAAAATACAGACATTGTGACGAAATGATAGCACGCTGTTCCTTGCGGAACACGCGCGCAAAAAGACAGATTGAAGGTTCAAGAGATATTTCGTGACGGTGTCTGAGGTTTAAATAGACAATAGAACTTGCCTTTTCCATTTTTAAATTGTCAAATACTAGGAATTTTCCAAAATTTCAATGATAAATATGAAAGAAAAAATAGAATATTTAAAATCGCCCACTTGACGTCTGGAGCTTTAGCGCGATTATTCATTCAATGATCCATATATTTCACTGATTTATAATAACGAAGGAATAGAGCAAAAAAAATGTCCAAAAGTTGAAAACGGCTCAATGGAACAATCTGCAGATTTAGGGTGCTATTCGCTAAGATACGATCTTTTTACCGAAACAACTGAGAAAGATTTTGCGCGTGTTTTTTTACTTGGAATTAAAAACATTTTTTAATGTCTCGACAGATCTTTTCTGAATAGTTATTTATGTACAAAGGACGGAAAACTGTCTATTATAGTCGAGTCTGCAAGCAGGCGAGACAATAGACAGTATTTCATATCTTGTATGGACGAAGCAAGCATTTAAAAAATTGGTTCAAGTACTGACGTGAAGTCAGCAGTTTTTGCGTGCATGTTCTATTGTCTATTCACCTCTATTGGACACTCCTAATCGATTCTACCATCAATATAGACCGTTTTCTCAGCTTTTATAAGATATGAATACTTTTGTACTATTTTAATAACTTGAGTAATGAGAGAATCGTCTGAGAACACAGAATTTTTAATTATGACATATGTATTCTATCGGAATTGAAATATCTAGCGATTTGTTAAGTTCGAAAAGTCCACATTTTTTACATCTGACATAAATATAGTTCGTCCATACAAACGACTTTTGTCAGATGTAAAAAATGTGGATTTTTCGATTTAGCTAATAAACGAAAAAACGCACGTCTCAAGTCATTTTAGGCTGGTTTTCCTGTCACGCTGACGGTCGGCGCTGACGGTCAGCGCTGATCGGTCAGCTCGGATCCTTTTAGCATCACGCTGATCACATTGAGAAATAGAAGGATGCTATTGTCTCTGGCTCACTGAATGTGGAGGCTTGTCGGCGCCAGCTAGTCAGCGGCGCCGACGCGCCGGCGCGTACGTGCGCGTATATAGCTCAGCGCTGACGGCCGTCAGCGCTGCGTGACTCGAAAACGCTACCTATAGCTACATACATATTGACCCATCAGCGCCGACCGTCAGCGTGACAGGAAAACCAGCCTAATTGAAAGATCGACTTAAATTCAGTAGATATACAATTCATCAAAGTTATTACAGTAGACTCTCGATATGGTGAACTAATTAGTGCACGCCTTGTTCACTATATTGATTTGTTCACTCTAGCGAAATTCAAATAAAACAACATTGTTTGCTTGAATGAACATCGGTTTATTTTACTAAGTAAGAAACATGAGAGATTCTATTTCCTGAAAATGGTGCTTCATGGTTTTTTCTTAAAAATTGGTCAAGCACTGACGTGAAGTCAGGAGCTTTTGCGTGTATGTTCTATTGTCCATTCTCCTGTATTGGACACTTTTAATCGAATTTACCATGGTGAATTATATTGTCTATTCTCCTGTATTCCAATTCACCATGGTAAATTCGATTAAGAGTATCCGATACAGGAGAAGAGACAATAGAATTCACCATGAACATACGCGCAAAAGCTCCTGACTTCACGTCAGTGCTTGAACCAATTTTTTTTCGTGAAGTCAGGAGCTCCTGTATTGAACGCTCTTAATCGAATTTACCATGGTGAATTCTATTGTCTGTTCTCCTGTATTGGACACTCTCAATCGAATTTACCATGGTGAATTCGATTAAGAGTGTCCAATACAGGAGAATAGACAATAGAATTCACCATGGTAAATTCGTGTCCAATACAGGAGAATGGACAAAAGAACATACGCGCAAAAGCTCCTGACTTCACGTCAGTGCTTGATCCAATTTTTTTTCGTGAAGTCAGGATAGAAACCAATGATGAAAAAATTAACTCATTATTGTCTACCTTCAATTCTTCTTTAGGAGAAGAATACATAATTATTCTAGAAAAATATTACTGGAATTAATGTCATATTTGAATAATCAAAGCAAAGAAAATTATAAGTTTAGTTACTAACATATTGAATGAAATTCAATTGAATTCCAGTAATATTCAATTACTTATTCTTGAGCAATAAATGCTCATTGATAGACCTAAAGATGTTGAGGTGAAACATAAAGATATATTCTAATTAGTGATAGAAAAACTGGCCTAAAATTCCTCTCTACCCATCACGAGATTTAATATCGACAAATGAGCCTCTCACCTTACAAGATCAGAAAGTGTAGTTAATTCAAAGTTAAGTTTTGAAACCTTCAGCAAAATTTCAGCGATATCATATTAAAAATAATACATAACCTTTCAAAAGTCCCCTCTCACAAATATACTCCTCTGAAGCCACATGGGTATCTTGAAGAAGAATCACCTTCTCAATTTCTCAAAGATATTCACTCTTGTTCATAGAAATCCCTTCAATATTTAGTTGCCTCCCCCTAAGGAGGATCTCTTTCAAAACCAGGTCTGACCGCTAATGTAGGGCTATCATCTCCCATAGATTTGTGATGAAATAACACGATTTTCCCAAGAACATACGCGCAAAAATATGTCATCATGACATTCATGCTTTTGAAGGTTCTCGCAAAAATACGACGATTCGCATCCAGCTACCGAACTCACAAAAGGCTGCTCGGTTCTCCAACAATATGGATCCGATCGTGTTCAAACTTGGAACTCTGCAGTAGAGTTAGGTTCTGAAGGCTCTTCCAAAATTTCAGCCATGCCGGACGAATAGTTTATGATATATAGAATTTTTTTCAATTATTTTTAATAATTTTTTTGAAATTTTCTAGTTATACCATCCTCACGAAATTCCGCAAGAATTTTCGCGTTGGCCTTCTACAACTAATAACCATGCTTGAATTATATCGATTTCGTATTTTTCGAGTTATTGAGGAAATAACAACCAAATTTCAGATGGGTATAATTCCAAAACCGTTTGGCCGATTATACCTAAAGACAAATTCAAATTAATTTCGCATTCAGATGCACAACCTAACCTGAAAATTTCAAGCCGCTATCTCCTTCCGTTGTCAGGTTATCGTGTCATAAATAATATTTTTTAATAATTTTTTTAAAATTTTCTAGTGACACGATTCTCACAACATTTCACAAACGTGCATAGGTTTATATTATACAACTATTCACCAAGTTTAAATTCGATCGGATTTATTTTGGTTGAAAACAAAATTATTACTCGGAAACCATTGGGCCGATTATACCCATTAACGAACTTGTCCGTCGTATTGGGATGCCCCACCTACCCTGAAAATTTTAAGTCGCTAGCTCTTTCCGTTCTCAAGTTATCGTGGCAACGGCCGGATGGCACCACAGAATTAAATTTCACATTTGGGAAAAATGATAACGTGATGTTCCCCAGAAAATACGCGCAAAAATGAAGTGATTTTTGTTTGTTTTTTTGATTTTGTTACCCCTATTTCAACCATAGTATGTTTTAACTTGTGTAAGACTAGTAGAGTGGAGTAGTCAACATGATTTTCATTTTCCTCAGTACACTGTATGACCTCATTCAATGCATTAACCGTCGTAGTGGCAGGTAGATTATTCCCTAAGTCTGCATCTTGTATGTTGTGTGCGCTTAACCATCGTTTTCTTTTTATGACTTGTCAATTTCTTTAGGTTCGAGGCTTCAGTTGTTCATTGTATAGAGTACCTAATGTGAATATTTTTGTGTTCACTATTTGGAGTAGTTCATTATAAGCCGTGTTCACTATTTCGAGAGTCTACTGCATTTTGATAGGAATGAAAAAATAAATAAATAAAAAAGAAGTATTTCGGCTACGGAAGCCGATCCCGTAATGTCATTACTTACCTTCGAAATATTTTCACAATATTCTTATTTCTGCAAGTAATTCCCGAGTTTTAATTGGATCGGATTTGTATATTTTGAGTTATAGAGGAAATAAAAACAACACTTCAGATGGTTATAACACCAAGACCGTTTGGCCGATTTTGCCTATTAAGAAACTTGAATGTCGCATTCGAATGCGCAACCTACCCTGCTATGACTTTCCGTTCTTAAATTATCGTGAGATACGTAATATCTTTTCATGATTTTTTTATTTTCTGGTAATACGATATTCACAAAATTTTCCGCAAGTCTTTACGTCGGTATTCTTCAACTAACAAGTTCCAATTCGACAGAACAGCTGTATTTTTTGAGTTATCGAGAAAACAATATTCCAGATGGATGTAACTCCGAAACCGTTTGGCTGATTATGCCCAACAAAGAACTTAACCGTCCCATTCCGATACGCAACCTACTCTGAAAATTGCAAGTCGCTATCTGTTTCCGATCGAAAATTATCGTGGCGACTGTCACCCATCCTGCTACTGAACTCACCCAAGATTGCTCAAATTTTGAATTGGATCGGATCCGTTTTTTTTGAGTTATTGAGGAAATTAAAACAAAATTTCAGATAGGTATAACTCCAAAACCGTTTAGCCGATTATGCCTGTTAACAAGTCCCATTTGGATGCACAACCTACCCTGAAAATTGCAAGTAGCTATATCTTTCCGTTTCCAATGAAATTCTATTAAATTTCCAAATTTTTTTTTTCGGATAACATCCAAGCAGATTCCGAGAAATTAATTAATATTATTTACTTCAAAATGTAAACCTGTAAATTTTAGAGGGAATTCATTATTTGAGAAAATATAAAACCAAAGCTGAACTGCTTAAGACAAACATTTAATGACATTTTCTCCATAAAACTACTTGAGAAATTGTCTCTTTAAATATTTTGGATATTTAGAAAACACCCTATGTGTAAATCTCAAGCTTCTTCTACCTTTTTTGCGCGTATGTTCTGGGGAACATCGCGTTATAGTTTTGCCCAAATGTCTGTAACTTTCGAATTTTTTGACGAAATTGGTCTCAAACGATCAAGTTTGACTCCCCGATGAAGAATCCGAGGTCAAATATGATTCTGTCCGTCCGGCCGTCCGTTGCCACGATAATTTGAGAACGAAAAGAGCTAGCGACTTGAAATTTTCAGGGTGGGTGGCACATCGCAATACGACGGACAAGTTCGTTAATGGGCATAATCGCCCCAGTGGTTTCCGAGTAATAATTTTGTTTTCAACCAATATAAATCCGATCGAATTGAAACTTGGTGAGTAGTTGTAGAATATGAACCTAAGCACGTTTGTGAAATTTTGGGCGAATCGTATGGCTAGAAAATTTTAAAAAAATTATTAAAAAATATTTTTTTTGTCACGATAACCTGAGAACGGAAAGAGATAGCGGCTTGAAAATTTCAGGTTATGTTGTGCATATGAATGCCACATTTGAGTTTGTTTATGAGCATAATCGACCAAACGGTTTCAGAGTTATAGCCATCTGAAATTTTCTGAAATTTGGTGGTTTTTTGTTCCTCATTAACTCGAAAAATACTGAACCGATTGAATTCAAACATGGTTATTAGATGTAGAATGCCAACGCGAAAATGTTTGCGAAATTTGGTGAGGATAGCATCTGTAGAAAATTTTTAATAAATCATTGAAAATAAAAAAAAAAATTCTATATATCAGTAACTATACGTTTGAAATTGCTGAAATTTTGCAAGAGCGTTCATTACCTAACTCTACTGCCAAGTTTCAAGTTTTAATACGATCGGTTGAATATTGTTGGAGATTCGAGCATTCTTGTGTGAGTTCAGTAGATGGGTGACCGTTGCTCGATAACTTTCGAACCAAAGGGGATAGGGACTTGCAATTTCCAGGGTAGGTTGCGTATCCGAAAGGGAGAGTTGAGTTCGTTTTTGGGCATAATCGGTTTAACGGTTTCCGAGTTATATCCACCTGGAACATTGTTTCCTTGATAACTCAAAAAATAAATATTCGATTGAATTGAAGCTTGGTAACTAGTAGTAGAAAATCAACACAAAGACGTGTTTAAAATTCTGTAAGAACCGTACTCCTAGAAAATTTGAAAAAAATGACGAAAAAAAAAATTTTAAGAACCGCGCCTCCAGAAAATTAAAAAAAAATCACGAAAAAAAAATTGGTTCAAGCACTGATGTGAAGTCAGAAGCTTTTGCGCGTATGTTCTATTGTCCATTCTTCTGTATTGGACACCCTTAATCGAATTTACCATGGTTAATTATGTCGTCCATTCTCCTGTATTGGACACTTAATTCGAATTTACCGTCGTAAATTCGAAGTAAGAGTGTCCAATACAGGAGAATGGACAACATAATTTACCATGGTAAATTCGATTAAGGGTGTCCAATACAGGAGAATGGACAACATAATTTACCATGGTAAATTCGATTAAGGGTGTCCAATACAGAAGAATGGACAATAGAACATACGCGCAAAAGCTTCTGACTTCACGTCAGTGCTTGAACCAATTTTTTTATTTAGTATAATGTTTAATTTGCTATATCGATAGCGTAAGTAGAAAACTGTTAGAAAAGAATTGTTGCTCACCTTGAGACCTATTTCTTTAGAGTTATCGATGGAATTCTGTCTGCGATGCAATTCTAGCCATTCCAACACCAACTTCCTAACACATAGTTGATTTTTCTGTAATTCCATAAAAGCTTTGATAGCATGGTCATCTACTGTTCCAAGAAGATGATATAATTTCTTCATTCTTTCAGCTGCAGGCAACTGATATGGTACCAAACAAGTATTCAAAAGTCTCTCTACCAACAACCTATCTTCCATTCCAGACATATAATAGCCATGTAATATTTTATCTTTTATCCAAGTCACAGCTTTTTTTGTTGCATTAGGCACGTCAGGATCACTCAAATGTTTTCTGTAAATTAATGCTAAGCCTGACATTGCTTCCTTCCGTATTTTGAATTTCTTATCCAGAGTTCTTTCTTTAACAAATTCTAGCAGATCTTCTGAGTCGGAAACAACTTGAAAGTCCTTTTTGGCTGTTGTAACTATTGCCATCACAACTTCGTATCGTACATTTTCCTCAGAGTCGTGCTGCCTTAGTTTCAAAGTATCAGTGATATCTTTCCGTAATTCTGGATGATTCACTAGGAAATGCATAGAATACTGAACACATTTAATACGAATTGCAAGAGATATATCATTGAATCGTCCTAAGAATGCCCTCCACAATCCTCCAAATCTTTTTGCCAACTCTGAATCTTTTTCACTAAACATTCGTGCTAAAAGTGCTACTGCTCCCAATCTCTCTTCTTCTAAAGGAGAACGAAGTTTACATTCTAGTTGCGGTAAAACGGACACCAATATTTGTGGACAAATATGATTCAATTCATAAATAAGATCGTATACTTTCTCACAAATCTTTAAGTTCTTATCTTCCTTGCCTAATATAAGTACATGATTGAAAAAAGCTTGAATATATGGTTCTAGTGTATCAGAGGTTTTGATTATCAATTCCTTAGCTAGTAAATAAGCATTTTTACGCTGTGTCTTACTTGGTTCAACAATGTTCATCAAAATTATATCTAACAAATCATTGCTTACAATATCACTTTCAGTAATTAATGGACAGAGGACATCAAGCATGAAACTTTTTACTCTGCCAGAATGTTCATCATTTACGATCTTGAACATCAACAGAAACAATGCACAAAAAATTTCTTGACAATCTTCGAGTTCAAAGCACATATTAAATGACTTGACATAAGCTAAGTTCTCTAGCAAATAGAAATATCTTTTGAAGGCAGCATCTTTTGGGTCTTTCAAACCAGATAATTGTGTGATGAGGAACAAAAATATTGTTTTAACTTGTTCCTGGTCTTTATAAGGTGCTTCAGGGGCATATACTCTTAAAACATCTGCTATACAACATGCTATAAGAAGTTGAACATCTCGTGATGGATGAGATAAAAAGTAATCTTGAGCTAAGTGTAGGGCTAAAGGAATATACTGTTGGTATGCGCCTTCATCTTGTCCCATTGCCTGAAGGGTATGAGCTAATGTCTTGAGTCGACGAATTAGTTCATCAGACCCTAAATCGTCGGCAATAGGTCTACACCCAGGTGGATAAACTATTTCAGACATTCTAATACCTGTAATATGAAATAACTAGAGCTATTAAGTATTACTATACATCAATGATTAACAATCCTTAAACTTCAGGATAATTATTCATCATACTACTTTGGAAGGCGATGAGAAAAATATTGGATGAAAGAATTTAAGGGATACGGGGATAATCAACTATAACATTTGTTTGAAATATTTACCTGTTCATCAACCGCACTGTTTGAAGCAGTTCATTGAACATCAGTCAATATTATCATGAATCTAACTTGGAATTCCTAACTGAAGAAAATGATAACAGTTCATATGGCCATTTCGATGAATTTTCACAAATTCGGCAAAATTCACGTTAAGTAATAAATAATAACAGGGACGCGGGCGATACAACAAAAATTATCTTTAGACCACCAAACTTCCTACTTCACTTGGCTGGAAACTGTCACAGAAAACACAGAACAATAATTTCTGCGACTTCACCTGTCAATGCATATTGCCGCCATAGGCCATCTTGATTTCTTAATAGCTACAAAGATGGCGCTTACGAATAAGCAACATTTTTTTAAATAAACTAATTTTAGCTTTCAAATTCATTAAAGTGGAATTTTAAACATGAAATGCCTTTGCAAAAATTTAATTTCATGAAAGAATAGTTTATGTAGTAATTTACTCCCAACAAGAGCACTGAAAGAGAACTATCGCATATTTTTCAAATTATGCTGAGGGTGATGCAGAGTGCAGAGACTATTTCTCTATGGGGTGATATGATGTGCAACCCATATATCTAATACGTATATGGTGAAACCAGTGAACTCTATATATATAGTATATAGTTAAATCAGAGTTCAATGTGTGAAACATAAATATAGCTCTATGCATTGATGAGAGCTCTATGGAAGTTCGATCGATTTTGCGCGTATGTTCTACAATGATTTTGCCAAAAATGGTTTCAAACGATTAGATTCGACTTATAAAGACCGGCCGACACTGATAAAGACCGGCCGGCATTGCCACGATAACTTTCGAATGGAAAGATGTAGCGACTTGCAATTTTCAGGGTTGTTTGCACATCCGAATGAGACGGTTATGTTTATTAACGGGCGTAATCAGCCAAACGGTTTTGGAGTTATATATTCATCTGAAATGTTGTTGTTATTTCCTCAATTACTCGAAAAGTACAGATCCGATAGAATTGAATCTTAGTAATTAGATGTACAATGCAGACGCGCAAATTTATACGAAATTTCGTGAGGATCGAATTACTAGAAAAACAAAATTTTCTTCAAGAACTTTATATTTCGGAAACTCAGATTTTGCAGAAATTCCTTGTATTTCGTGAGGGTGTGTGACGCGTGACAAAAGAACATTAGTAGTATAGTTAAGATCTTATATAGTTTTCATGATCCATCACTAATACAAACGTGAAATAAGGTAAAAATAATAGTATATTCTAAAACAAGTTGCAGAATGGGCTCCTATTCAAACACGAATCCGAAATTCGAAAACGAGCGACGAAGGAGCGAGTTTTCGAAGGCATGGAATTGCCTTCTGTAACCGAGTATTAGAGATTAGACAATATTTTCTCTATTTCAGGCAAGTTATGTAAAATACTGTTGAAATTTAATGAAATATTCGGATTATACATCCTAGTGACTTTTGTAGTGTATTTTGGCAGTTGGTGTGACTGTTACGGAAGTTGATAGATTACGAGATTTGAATTTGAATCGTACGTAGGGATCAGATTAAAAGCAGTTTCCTAATAGCACGAATGATTCAAAATTAGCTAGAAGAAAATCTCTAGTACCTTATTTTTTAATGAAAATAAAACCGATTATTTCACTAAATCAAGATTATATTGACAATAATTGACGTGTGTTGAAATTTGATAGGATCGAATGTCAGGGCTGACTACCACAAAACGAAAAATATAACTAGAAACAATGTGGGAATGATTACGATACTGAAATAGAGAAAAATATTCACGTTGATATATTTCCAAGAAGTGGCAGCGCTTAATTATAATGTATATTGTCTATAAACTGATTTAGACATGTGATAGTATCAAATTATTTGGGTTTTTTTTCAAGAGAATGAACAACTTTCTATGTTCATATTTGATGACGTAGCAGAGCAACAGGCAACGAGGCAACATCGACAAATTATTGTGGATGTCAAAGTGTCAAACAAATATTACAATTTAAAAACCTATATTTTGATATCTCTGAAAAAATATTAAAACGTATTAAACAAAAATGGTCTCACTGATTCAAACTATAGATACGGGTCATGAAGATATGATACATGATGCTGAAGTCGATTATTATGGACTTAGGTTAGCAACTTGCTCCTCTGATAATAGTGTTAAAGTGTATGATATAAAAAATGGGCATGCTTTGCTAGATGACTTGAAAGGGCATTTCGGTCCTGTCTGGCAAATAGCTTGGAGTCATCCTAAGTTTGGCAATTTATTAGCGTCTTGTTCTTATGATAAAAAAGTAATAATATGGAAAGAGACTAATGGTAAATTCAGTAAATATTATGAATATGCTAACCATGACTCTAGTGTTAACTCTGTTCAATTTGCACCTGCCGAGTTCGGACTTATATTGGCTTGTGGGAGTAGTGATGGTTCTATTTCAATTCTGACATTCATACTGGAGAGCAACTCATGGGATGCAAAGAAAATTCAAAATGCTCATGCAATCGGATGTAATGCCGTCTCTTGGTCTCCTGCAATATTCCCAGAATCAGCACTTGATAATAACAGTGAACCAACCCTGAAAAAAATGTTGGTATCTGGTGGTTGCGATAATTTGGTGAAGATTTGGAAAGAAGAACAAGATCGTTGGGTTGAGGTTGTAACAGTAATTATTGTTATTGTATTCAATGTAAATTAAATTATGAATTCTTTTAGGTTTGCAAACTTGAAGTACATTCTGATTGGGTGAGAGATGTTGCATGGGCACCATCAGCTGGTTTACATCATCATACAATTGCAAGCTGTTCCCAAGATAGAAGGGTTATTATTTGGACTAGCGATGATGCCATATCTTGGAATTCTACCGTACTTCATACTTTTGATGATGTTGTATGGAATGTTAGTTGGTGTCTATATGGAAATGTTCTTAGTGTTTCTGGGGGTGATAATAAAGTAACTGTTTGGAAACAGAGTTTGGAGGGAAATTGGCAGTGTATAAGTAGCGATGTTTCTAAGGGTCCTGGACAGGTTAATCATCAACAAATCAGTCAATGAAGTATAAAATAATGTTATCAATTAAATTAACCTTATTTCTGATTAATTCCCTGAAAATATATATTTTAGTTCATTACTTCCTGACCATTGGTATATTTAAAATCATATTAATATATGACGATGACCGCTTTGTTAGGAGCTAGACTCACTACAAGGTGAATAAAATATTAACAGTAATTATTTTTAAACATTTATTGATTAATGTTGTACATAAGGCAGGCATTCAAAATACTCCTTATTGTTAGCTACACACCTCTGTCACTGATTTTGAATCTTTGGTTTTGAACTACTTGGAGGGTATACAGTATACACTGGTTTCTGAGTCTATTTCCACAGATTACAGATTAATCTGTGCTATTTCTTTAAATTTATACCTTGTGTGAAGGGAGAAAGGTATGTTGATGGTCAAAATCTCTTGTGGGTGTTCTTTAGCACAGCTGCTAAGCAAGACAGTTCCCCTTCTCTGTATCTGTATAAACCAAATAGTAAATGCTCACTACATTATCTAGCTGGGAACTGCATATTGAGCTGGATAGCAAAATTATAGGTACTTGTGTTCAGTTCACCTTTGTAATGTGTAAAGTTTTCAATCAAATGAATTATGAATTTACATCATTATTAGATATTAGGTATAATAAACATTTCGGTCATTAGGCTCTGGAAATTCACTTAAAAATAAAAAAAAATATTTTTCACGATAACCTGAGAACGGAAAGCGAAAAATACAGAACCGATCCAATTCAAACATGGTTATTAGTTGTAGAATGCCAATGCGAAAATTTTTGCAAAATTTCGTGAGGATCGTATTACTAGAAAATTTTTAAAAAATCTTTGAAAAAAATTCTATTTACCTATCAAGTTTGAACACGATCGGATCTATATTGTTGGAGATCCGAGCATCCTTGTGTGATTGCAGTAGCTGGATGCGTGACCGTTGCCTCGATAACTCTCGAACGAAAGGAGATAGGGTAGGGACTTGCAGTTTTCAGGGTAGGTTGCGCATCTGAATGGAACAATTAAGTTCGCTGTTAGCCATAATCGGCCCTACAGTTTCGGAGTTATACCCATCTAGAATATTATTTCCACGATAACTCAAAAAATATAGACTCGATCGAATCGAAGCTTGCTAACTAGTTGTAGAACACAGACATGTGAAATATCGACATGAAGACGTGTGTAAAATTTTGTACACAAAACAAATAGAGGATTCCATATTCCATTAATTCAATTCAATGTTACCACTACTACTTTCAGGCCCAAATGTCTGACATTTTGTAGGCCTTTATTGATATAATTCAAAGTCAAGATGGATATAATTTTCAATTTTAAGTATTTTTGAGTGTACCCGAACATATAAAACAGAATATTAATGTTGATATGAAAAATATATAATATCCTAGGGGATTTGACTTTTGTACGTTCGTCAACCTGCCATTATATCATCATATTATCATAAATGTCATAGATTTTGGCATGTTTTCAGCAGAAAACACGTTGTTTTGTTTGATTATCAGAAAAAACAAATCAAGAAATATTATATCTTGCATAAAACCTCATAAACCGGTTGATAAAAGCGTTGTGAATATATGACTATAAAATTGCAGATTTGGTAAGTTTACAAACGTATAGAAGCCAAATCCCCTAGGATATTGTATTTTTGTTCATATTAACTTAAATATTCTGTTTTATCTGTTCGGGAACACTCAAAAATACTTAAAATATTATTTGTGTTCTGTGCTTAAAATCAAAAATTATGTCTGCTTTGACTTTGAATTATATCAACAAAGGTCCACAAATCGTCAGACATTTTGGGCCCGAAACTAGTAGTGGCAACATTGAATTGAATTAATGGAATCCTCTATTGGGAACTTCCAAAACTCTGGTGGCGGGATTCGGCAACTAACCACGCTAGTAATAAATGTAAACAATCTCGTGTTGGACAGGTCAGTCGACGAAGTTTGACCGAAATTTTCATGGAAAATTTAAATTATAATTGACTTGAGATCATTGTTGGATTACTTTGTGATATATATTCAAATATTGATCATTATATAACTAATTTTATGGCACTTGATTGATATATAAAGACTACAACCAGTAAGTACATTCATATATGTTTCTCAAACTTACATTATATTTAAAAGTTCTTTCAGTTACTATTTGCGAATGATTAAGAAGGGACTCAGTTGATTAGAATTTCAGGAGTACATAGGAGCTTCAACTTCTAATTCTAGAGTCCTTGTAGAAGGAGAAGAGGTTCTAAATGTAGATCATGTAATCATGTGTGACAAAACAAATTGTGGTCCCAGTTTTATAGATATTTGTTCTTTATGTTTACAAAGTAGTTCCCTTAATTCAGTACCACATAAAATTGATGGCCCATTAATGTGGAGAATGGTAAACTTAAAATAGAAGGTATGGTATATTCTTGTAAAGTCCGAGCACGGAGGTGTAAACATATTACTGATGTATTAATTAAAGTTCAGGTGCATGATGTTCTAGTTTATTTATGAGAATATAGTGTCAAATTGAACCAGATAAAGCTTTTGTAGAACAGTTACCAATAATTGAAATGATAATATGACACATATATTATGTGAAAAGAATTATTAACAATAAGTGTAATGTTTGAGGTATAATAAAGATTATCTGGATGTAGGTCCAGGTTAAGTACTCTTCGGTCTATTAGTTATCCTTCTAACGCATTTCCAATATTTATATTTGGTTTTCCGGAGGTAAGAAGTGAAAACTCAGACCTATACATTTTGGCATTTTTTTCGCCCATGAATTGCATTGAGGCACACAACAATAGTCGTTTCTGGTCGAAGACATATTAGGCAGGATAATATTCACTATTTCAACTTGAATTTTTCTTTTAAACAAAAGTTTATTGACGAATACTGAACAATTAAACTCGAACACGTGGCTCATTACTAGCTTGGTTAGTTGCCGAATCCCGCCGCCAGAGTTTTGGAAGTTCCCAATAAAGATAAACATTTCATTTAAATCTATGCATTTAATGTTCTGTGGCTGAAAACTGACAGAACTTGACGTCAACTGAGGGTCCGGAAAAAGAATCAAATTGATTCTGATTCTGAAGTATATTACGCTGGTGCTTTTTCCTATAAGATAGTTTTCATCTCCTGATAATTATATCGAAAATTATCATCAATGTAAGCCCCGAAAAATTATTCTATTTAAATGATCAATTTGAATGATTGGTACAATAATTTCATGACTTATACTTGCTGTTATATAACTTATCCTACGAACGATTTCAGATGCTAAACTACAATGTTCTAAATCAAATGAAAATAACCGTAAGGAGTGCTGTCCAGAATAGGAATATTGGAATCTTAGCACCCTGTTTGCAGAAGGCAACTGATCCCATTCAACAACTTTTCCTGGATAAAATCCGAGAATACAAGCAAAAGAGCAATAAGTATGAATTATCAATATTTATAGATAGCGGGCTTGAATACGGGCATTTCATCATTATTTCTTTTGCAATATTCCAATTGATGTATTTTGTTGATTAGCAATTAATATCAAGATGTATAAAGCTCGCAATAATATTTGCAATTACAGTTGATATTTTCATGGATTAAAGTAAAAACCATCCTCTTTAATGATGATTCTGAATATGCGCCAGCATTTTACGAATATCCAATTAAAGGATCTGCAAAAAATATATTCACAGCCCCGTTTCTTTAATTTCCTTGAAGGCTTGTAATTAAATTGACAACTCTTGAGATTCTGATAACAATTCTCTTCTATGAAAACTGCTGTAATTTTGATTGGAATGCAAATTAAATTTCAAACTATAAATTTGCATGTTAACTAAATTCTGAAAGGGTACATTAAAACAATAAAATGCGCTATCCTACCTTTCTGTGAATTTTATTTTGCTACTCAGTATAATTGAACAAACTTCAGAAATATATATTTGGTAATTTTACTTGGTTAATATCTAATTGCACTGTGGTATAAGGAAACACTACTTTGAAATCAGCCGATAAGATTACAGTGATCATTCATTATTGAACTGTATTCCTTCAAATTAAGAATTTTGGTAACTTGTTTCAGTGAAACCAAGCTAGTGGATCCTACACCAGAACTTCAAAAAGAACTGAAAGGTGAATTAGAAAAAGTTGCCCGGCAGTATGGTGGAGCTGAGGGTGAAGATATGACAAAATTCCCAACATTCAAGTTTGTCGATCCTAAAATTGATCCTATCAATATGGAAACAAAGTAAAATGTTTTTGTGATTTGTACTGAAATTTGAATATTTCAAATGATAAGCATTAGTGTTATTAAATAACTAAATATTAAATAATTATTTTTATTCATCTTCATCTTAACATATTTGTAAAATTTGATCCATGGTTTCTCTTAATGTAGGCATATCAAAAGTTCCAGCTAAGGTTTTGAATGTCTCCAGAAGTTTTATCAAATCATCTCTAGATATCAGGCATTTGAACTCCGAGGAACATGAACAATACTTAATTAAATCTTCCATTTTTATCTGAAAAATATAAAGATTCTTATCAATAGTGACATAGACCACATTAGTTAGGTTAGGCGGGAAATATGAATTACGATCCATCCGTGGATCCTAGCACTGAATTCCCCATGCATTTCTAATGGACCTAAAATTTACGCGAATTTCTCGCCTGTTTTTAGATACTTTGGCTAATTTCTGAGGTTTATTCCGGTTGAAATAGATTCTATGAACCTTTCTCAACCATCTAGAATCAAGTTTTCATAACAAAATTGTATATTTCCAAAATAATTAATAAATATAAAAGTGTTCACCAAATTCGATTGACGTATGTCTTAGCTTACTCGAAAACAGTCAAAAATAATAACATAACCCTAAATCGGCCTTGTGATGACGCACAACAGAAGTCATCTACGACATACGGTAATCTTTCGAACTACACTGGTTTCAATTTTGATTAAAGAATAAATTGAAGTAGATTTTAATGTGGAAATAACATGAAAATTGCACTAATGATGAAGGTACCCAATACTTGATGTCTCTGTACTAACATTCTCTTTTAAAAAGGGTGGTTTCATCACTTTCATCTCAAAGTTGAAATTCCTTGTTAAAAAATTTGAATATGGATCTCCCGCCAAGAGAATGATTCTAACCTAACTAATGTGGTGAAATTGAACTGACACTTGACAGTGAAAATTTGTAATTTCACCAATCCTGCCGAATATGCAAGACAATGTTAAAATCTTCAGTATTGATTCTATACAGAGCATTTCATCAATATTTATGCTGACAAAATTGAAACAAATTTCAGAAAATGAAGTAAGGTTCTGGGAATAAAACCTTTTTATCGTTTCTTGACATGTTGAAATAGTTAATCATTAAAGGATACTTTGGAGTTGCATTCATCATTGGAGAGTTTTTGCTTGCATTGTCTGGGGAACAACGTGCTATCATTTTGCCCAAATGTAACTTTCGAATTTTTTTCTAAAAATGGTCCAAACCATTAGGTTCGACCCACTAATGAAAAATTCTAGGTCAAAATTGATTTTGTCCAACCAGCCGTTGCCACGATAACTTTCGAACGGAAAGATATACGAAACGAAATTTTCAGGATGGCGCTCCAAGTACGATTGACAAGTTCGTTAATGGGCATAATCAAAATCACTAAATATCACGTGTCACTAAAAAATTATCAAAACATATTACTCATCTTGAGATAACTTGAGAACAGAAAGATATACGAAACGAAATTTTCAGGATGGCGCTCCAAGTACGATGGACAAGTTCGTTAATGGGCATAATCAAAATCACTAAATATCACGTATCACTAAAAAATTATCAAAACATATTACTCATCTTGAGATAACTTGAGAACAGAAAGAGCGACTAGCAATTTTTAGGTATACTGCATTCACTTTTATAAAGTCTCCCGGTTGGCCATGATTTAGGTCTATCACGTTTTTGTTACTAAAACACAGGCAGGTTGGCACTGCTGAGATATCATCAAGGTCAAAACAATCCGCCGCGACGTTGCCAATTTCTACTCTCAACATAATCATAACTTAATCTTCAATCTTAGACAAGATATTATCACAGACCATTATCTTCGAATATAATAAAGAAGTCTTGGCTTCGAACTGCCGAAAGTAGGAGTGCTATACAGAACCGAAATCTGCAATAGGTAAACTTCATTCTGACATGTTGAACTCTTGAATGAAATGACTTAGTTTCATCACTATATTTTATTAAAGTGTAAGAATGACTCGGGTTTCGTAGTACTACTACATTTTGAATCTGGTGTATTTCAAGTTGTGCAACAAGGTATTTAAATGTCTTCTGTAGGCTTATTTCTTGAGAATCTCGAAAAGTGGGGAAATCCATAGGTACAACTGTTCGTTTAGAAGTTTTCCTGTCGGGTTATTCAGGTACTTTCATTATTTTTTCAAATGAACTATCACAAAGTAACGGACTACTCTATCCATTATTTTTCAATACAATTCCAACACTTGATTCTTGATTGCCATACAAGAAAATAGCATAATTTTTGCGCGTATGTTCTGGAGAACATCGCGTTATAGTTTTGCCCAAATGTCTGTAACTTTCGAATTTTTTGACGAAAATGGTCTCAAACGATTAAGTTCGACTCCCCAATGAAGAATTCGAGGTCAAATTTGATTCTGTCCGTCCGGCCGTCCGGCCGTCCGGCCGTCCGTTGCCACGATAACTTGAGAACGAAAAGAGCTAGCGACTTGAAATTTTCAGGGTAGGTGGCGCATCCCAATACGACGGACAAGTTCGTTAATGGGCATAATCGGCCCAGCGGTTTCCGAGTAATAATTTTGTTTTCAACCAATATAAATCCGATCGAATTGAAACTTGGTGAGTAGTTGTAGAATATGAACCTTAGCATGTTTGTGAAATTTTGTGTGAATCGTATGGCTAGAAAATTTTAAAAATATTATTAAAAAATATTTTTGTTGTCACGATAACCTGAGAACGGAAAAAGATAGCGGCTTGAAAATTTCAGGTTAGGTTGTGCATCTGAATGCGACATTTGAGTTTATTTATGAGCATAATCGGCCAAACGGTTTTAGAGTTATAGCCATACGAAACTTTCTGAAATTTGGTGGTTTTTTTTTCCTCATTAACTCAAAAAATACTGAACCGATTGAATTCAAACTTGGTTACTAGTTGTAGAATGCCAACGCGAAAATGTTTGCAAAATTTGGTGAGGATAGCATTTGTAGAAAATTTTTAATAAATCATTGAAAATAAAAAAAAAAATTCTATATATCAGTAACTATCCGTTCGAAATTGCTGAAATTTTGCAAGAGCGTTCATAACCTAACTCTACTGCCAAGTTTCAAGTTTTAACACAATCGGTTGAATATTGTTGGAGATTCGAGCATTCTTGTGTGAGTTCAGTAAATGGGTGACCATTGCCTCGATAACTTTCGAAAGAAAGAAGATAGGGACATGCAATTTTCAGGGTAGGTTGCGTATCCAAAAAGGAGAGTTGAGTTCGTTTTTGGGCGTAATCGGTTTAACGGTTTCCGAGTTATATACACCTGGAATATTATTTCCTTGATAACTCAAAAAATAAAGATTCGATTGAATTGAAGCTTGGTAACTAGTAGTAGAAAATCAGCATAAAGACGTGTTTAAAATTTTGTAAGAACCGTACCCCTAGAAAGTTTGAAAAAAATGACGAAAAAAAAAAATATATGAACCGCACCCCTAGAAAATTAAAAAAAATCACGAAAAAAAAATTGGTTCAAGCACTGACGTGAAGTCAGAAGCTTTTGCGCGTATGTTCTATTGTCCATTCTTCTGTATTGGACACCCTTAATCGAATTTACCATGGTTAATTATGTTGTCTATTCTCCTGTATTGGACACTTAATTCGAATTTACCATGGTAAATTCGAAATAAGAGTGTCCAATATAGGAGAATGAACAACATACCCCTTAATCGAATTTACCATGGTTAATTATGTTGTCTATTCTCCTGTATTGGACACTTAATTCGAATTTACCATGGTAAATTCGAAATAAGAGTGTCCAATATAGGAGAATGAACAACATAATTAACCATGGTAAATTCGATTAAGGGTGTCCAATACAGAAGAATGGACAATAGAACATACGCGCAAAAGCTTCTGACTTCACGTCAGTGCTTGAACCAATTTTTTTCAATTCGAATTGACTACTCAAATGCGAATTAGTAAATGCGATTTGAAAAGGTGGATTGAGTTTTCCCAAACCGATTTAATGTGCATGTATACACCAAATACGCATTGAGAGTAGTTTTAAGAGAAACAAATTTCAGAATTACCAACACCAAATTTATTAGTTTGACAAATCTGATAATCTAACGAACCTGCTTTGGGGTTACGTTAATCGTAATTCCTAAGCTGGAAGATCGAAATAAATCTCTTGAGATAAAAATGATATAATATATTGTTCGAGGTAACTTTTTCTATTATCTTTAATCATTTTTTGCCAATTTTCTGGATTCATTTTCACGATTTGCTCTTTCAATCACTTGTAACCACCCAGAAAAGGTTAATTCCTTGCGAAATTATGGTGTTCTTCATCATTTTTTAAGATATTTAGAATGATTTTCTTTTCTAAATTTCCATTTTTAATTTTTTTCAATCTTCCCATGTTGGCTACGCGAGCTTAGAATAAAGCCGAATTACAGAAAACTAGTTTCAGTTAAGGCATGTAAACTCTCAAACCATATTTCATCTAATTCGCATCAAAACATGCGCATTGGTTCAAACCGGATCGAGAAGGTGCATGTAAACGTAGTAATTGAGAAAATACGTTATTACTAGGACTTATATGTAGAGAGGACAACGTTGCGTAGTTATCTGACAGGAAAATGACTATAACCTAACATTTTCAAAATATACATGGTGAAATGTGTCAAATTTTCATGGCCAACCGGGAGACTTTATAAATGTGAATGTAGTATAGGTTGCGCATCCCAATACGACATTTGATTTTGTTAATAGGCATAACCGGCCAAACGGTTTTGGAGTTACACCCATCTGAAATTTGGTTGTTATTTCTTCAATAAGTCGAAAAAAAAACGAATCCGATCCAATTCAAACATGATAATTAGTTGTATAATGCCGATGCGAAAATTTATGCAAAATTTCGGTGAAATATTTATTGATTTTATTCAACAAATGACCCTCTTACGGCAAAAGAATGAACGTCACTGAACATCACAGAGGGTAGGAGTTTGTAAGGATTTCCATTCGTGCCGCTGGTGGGATTTTCTCCCTACCAGTTCGCAACGATTATAATTAAGTTTCCTAAAACTCCTTTGTTTGTCAGTGTGGCTAAGTTACACTGACGATTGGTATTAAAATAACCATGAAACCGGTTCGTATCTGCCCCTGAATGACGCTTTCTTCTTTGGGGGAACACTGAGCGATGAGGTGACCTAGCCCGGCTCACAGGGAATATTTGTTGATGGTTAATATAAATGAATATTTGAGTGTGTCTTTTTTAGTTATTGGCGATTGACTACAGTTCACCTCATTCTATGTTAGGATCTTGTGTAGTCCTTAATAAGTAATTTAAAATTTAAACTAGATTTTGAGTTCCATACCAGGGCGCGGAAAACGTAATCATCCCGCGGCAACAACCATTTTGGAACTAGAACAACAATCTGAAAAGGTGATTTCACTCAAAAATCCACAATAAGGCCAGTCGCAGCGGAAAGCTGCGAAATCAAGTTCGTCCGATTCCATTACCAGGTAACCATTAGGACAACCTACTTTTACAGGTTCGGACGAATTCAAATTCGCAATCAACTTTTCATAGCTTTTCTTTGCCACTGCACTACTGTTCGTATGTTCCAAAATGGTGTTGACAGAAAAAGCTATCGTAGTGAAAAGTTACAATATTTGGAAAACCTTACCTGAGCACATTTTTTACATTGTAAATCTTGAAGATTATAAGCTAAAAATTTGCGACTGACTATATCCAGAAGTAAATTCTCTATTTCACTGTTGCCATATGATGTGTTGCATAACGGACATAACCAAGCATGCTCTGATCTAAATGGATCCCTCCCAAGATCTAAATCCCTGCAGTGATTACAAGCTCTACATATAATTTGGGGTATTATGTAAGAAACGGTACAATCTTTCCAATGAGCTTTTTCAGAAAATTCACCAATACCTGTAATAAGAAAATTAAAAAAAAGTACATTGAACATAATATAGGGTTTTCTTATATCATTTCAATCAATCTTAATTATAAAAAAAACATTTATAATTCTTAAATGGTACGAAAATATGTATTTGCATTCAAAGTATGAACTAGGATTACTAGTGTTAAACAGATATCCAGGTAGACATTGTGCATATGATCATTCATTCAAACAAGAACATTTTTGAACAACTAAGACTATAACATAATTCTGAATAATAACAAGGTAAGATGGAGCACTCATCAAACCTCTTGGGTATCACTTTGAATCGCTTCATCATTAAGAATACCCACATACGTAGCATGAGAAAGGGAGTTAACTCAGAGGTACACTTTATGAGAGTGTTGTCGGAGCAGGCAGATCCATACCTGCTCAAGGTACTCTACTATGGCTTGATATGGTGGGGTAATGCTTGTGACGTTTTTGATATTTTTCAGTGCAGAAAACAATAATTTGTGCAATACACCGTGTGTTTTCAGAGAGGGGTTGTACACTTTGAAGTCCAAGCTAACCTGGAACGCACATCTCTCAGCATCAGTTGCCAAGGGAAATAAAACCCTCATGATTGCTTGCAGGGCAATTGGCAAAACATGGGGCTTGCCCGGGAATCACTAGTTATAGTAACACTGTTAGAGTGACGCCCTCCCTCACATATGCCAGTGCTGTGTGGTGGGCAAAAATGAACCAGATCAGGTCCGTCAAAGAGCTGGAGAAAGTTCAGAGAAAGGCCTTGTTTTGTGTTACTGGAGCAATGAAAAGTACTCCAACTGCGTCTATGGAGGTTCTCATGGGACTCACTCCCCTTCACCTCTTGGTGAGGACCGGAGCAAGGCTGGGAGCCTACAGATTGCAGCTAAATAATGTCTGGATACAAAGGTCATATGGACAGGCTGGGATTGGTGGACTTATGAGTCAACCGGTCCTGAACATGGTGAGCGACTGAAGTCCAGTAACTTACAAATTTGATTCTTCCTTCAAGCTGGGGCTAAAGGCCCCCGCGGAGAGGGAGAAAAGACCGCACAGTGAACTAACATGGTTCACGGACGGTTCAGTGATGGGCGGACGCTCTGGAGCTGGATTGTATGGTGCAATGTGAGCATTTCGATGTCAGGCAGCACTTAAGGCAATAGCCAGAGTCTTATGGGTAATTAACTTCAGGCTCGGGCTGAAATGTCGACAGCACCTGGAAACATTGGATGCCAGAAACCGAGTTGAGCTCGGGTGGGTGCCGGGGCACACAGGGGTTGAAGGGAATGAAAAAGCTGACGCACTCGCTAGAGAGACTATCCCCCTCTTCGCACCAGAGCCGGGAGTAGGGGTGACCAAATCGGCTGTGCAAGGCGTCATTGATCCTTGGACAGCACTCTCGGCACTGGAACAAAACTTCGGGCCAGCGGCATAGTAAGTTAATGATGGGGCAGCCCTGCTCTCACTTACTAAAGAAATCTCACTAATGAGTAGGAGTAAGCTCTGGGCAGTAACTGGCCTACTAACCGGACACTGTACCCTAAGAAAGCACCTGAACAACATGGAGATTCTCCGAGAAAACCCTGTTTGTAGGAAATGTGGGGAGGCAGACAAAACTGCCTCACATGTCATTTTTTTTTTAAATTTATTTATTTAGTATGTACACATTACAGAGAATCCATAGCATATGAATGGAAAAACAAACAGAACTAACTACTAGGAACAAAGTTCGGACAAGAATTCCGACTGATAGCTTGTAGCCTCCGTTTAAAGGAGACCAGAGTTGTATCGAATAGTATCAAATCGTCATATCGATTGCCTGCGCGACACATTCTGCAAATGGGGGAATTCTGACCCGAACTCGTTCTAAAAAATTGAACTCGAAATAAATTTACATTTCTAAGAGGACGGGGTGGAACATAGAACCTGATACGACTCAAAAGAGCCGGAACGGCCCAAATCCCATTCACTAATTTAAATAAACATATGAGATCATTATTGGCTCTCTGCGTCTCGAGAGTCAGAACATGATACTTCTCCCTCAAGAAGGATATGTTGCAGGAAGGGTAACTACCAACCAGCCTGAAGTCAACATATCGGAGAAATCTTGATTGCACAGACTCCAGTCTATTCTTGTATATTGCATACTGTGGGCTCCAAACACAAACAGCAAAACTCAATCTACTTTTGATATATGCATTGAAAAGGGCATTAAAAGCCTTAAAAGATGTAAAAATTCTGCATGTCTGCAGAATGAACACCAGAAATTTGTTACTTTTATTTACAATCATGTTAATATGCTGATCAAATATCATTTTACTATCGAACAGTATCCCAAGATCTTTGACCACCGAAACGCGAGCAATAGCCATGCCACCAAGTGAATAATCAAATACAATAGGGGAAAAGCCTCTGGTAAATGTAATTGTCTGACATTCAGAAAAATTTAAAAAGAGTTTATTTTCTACACAATAAGTAGAAAATGAATTTAGGTCATCCTGCAGCAACCGACAGTCTGATACGTCCAAAATGGGACGAAATATCTGAAGATCGTCGGCGAATAGTAGGAAAGAAGAAGATTTGAAGCAACTAGCTATGTCGTTTATATATATAAGAACAGCAATGGCCCCAGGTGGGATCCTTGGGGCACACCAGAAGTAGCCATGTCATATTTGACTGTCCAGCTCACATACAATGTAGACTTCACTATGGGGGCGACGACACGACCCTGAGAGCCAGAAACCGTAAGAGGAACCTAGTCAAGAGTCAAATCCTACTGGCTAGGAAAATGGACCTTACGTAGGTAATACACAGACAAGGCAATAGGGATGTTACATGAGACCCATATAAAGTCCGCGGTGCAGCTGGGTTAAGTAAAGCTGAGCTGCAGGGGATCGACTAAGATACCCTAAGGAGTCTAGCAACCCGAGCTGAAGGGGATCAACCATGAGATCCTGTCAGCTAATAGGAGACTGACCGAGGTGCAATAAGCCTCTCTAGGCTGCAGCAAGGGCTACTCGCTCAATCGGTATCGGTCTAACACAAACGAATACGATGAAGTGGCTGTTGTTATTTCGGAACCGAAACAGGTATTTTGCCACGTGCATCAGCTTTGACAAGGAGATAATTTTTCAGGGTAAATGATAGTTACATGCAGATGTACAAAATATCTTATTTGTTGCAGTGCAGAAAGTTCTACCGAGGTTGAAAGACCACTTCCAATGTAATCTAATCACGGTTTTTACTCCTTTTCCACCAATTTAATGGTGAGAATAATAAGTCTAGCAACTCACCTATGAGTCTTAATAAGTTACTTTTCAAGTTTATTACTGCTTCCCTGATACTAGGATCCAAATCGAAAACGTGACAAACTGCTTTGATATATTCTAATGCTGGAAAGTTTCCATCTGGTGTGGGAGGAAGAATTCTGTTCATTTTTTCTGTTATCCTGAAACAAACATTTTCTACATTAAGGGTGTAGGAATGATTTAATTGGTGCTTGGTAAAAAGCGATAAAATCGATGGTTTGAATTACATAATCTAAGCACAGCTTGTAACCTTTTGGAGAGGTAGGGCTGCAGAGCATATTCTAAAACAATTGGCGATTCAAGTTCATCTCCGAGCCACCGGGTGACGAATTCTAAAGCTTCGAACGTAGGGTAATGGAGGTTGTTTTGCTTTGAGATCGTACATTAACTAACGCATTAACTGTTGTTTGTGAGGATTGAATGCTTGAAAGTTATGATTCTGCATTTCTTTTACATATTTGACTATTGAGATTAATGATAAATTACTCCAAATGTCGATATCAAAAGTGTTTTGTTGAGTTTATGAATGTAATAGAATAGGTGCTGCAACTCTAGCTTTTTCTTAGCCGCCACTGATGACATAGACATATTTTGATTGATGTGTTATGATGCACCGAAAGTATTGTATCCAAATAAATCAGTGATGGTTCCTTTCACAAGTATCTATGAATTATTCAATGAGATAAAATCTGTCAAGAAAAAAAATCAATACTTGACAACCTTGACAGTGCTATGCGATATTATTTGACGTATTGAATAAATAAATCCTAGTTTACGCAGATATCGCAAGAAAGCTATCTTCGTTTCAAATATCAGCTAAATAAGGAGATACAGTGGTTTTAATTTTCATTCAAATTTGAAAAACAGCCTTTATATCGGATTATAGTACTCATAGATACTACATATGGAGAATTTTTGTCTTCTATGTTCCCTTAATCTGTCATGGAAATGTTTCCTATTTTATCCGGAACACCCTCAAGATCACTTGACTTTTTTGCTGAACGCTTTTTTCCTTGCATTCTCTACCCTCTGTTCTGAATTTTTTCAACTAATGCAGAATGTATTAAAATAATTTTTTTCAACCATAAATACATACTTGAAGAGAGATTGGCTTATTTCATTGTTAATCAATTCTTTTGCATAGTTTGCTACATCTTCGTGGGCAGATAATCCATTGTAGGGTTGACTGAATACTGGTGCCACCATAGTACTATTTTTGCTACATTTCAATCTCTGATAAATAGCGTCTATGTAACCAGCTATGACAGAGTTGAAACTGGTTCTACATCCAGCTTTTTCTGGAAGTTGTTCGGCTATATTCCAATTCATCGTAACAACAGGCTGAAAAACATACATTTCACACATTCATTTAAAATGTTAAAGTTTATAATAGAATAATGAGGTTCTGATCGAACTATAATATACAAAATATTCTGTTTACGTTTGACTGAAACTTAACTATACCATCGTTATATGTGCAGTCACCTTCCAGCAACATGTTGGCTATGAACCTTAAGGTTTCAGTTCAAGCCTGATGGGCTAGTAAAGACGGAAGTTTTGCAACTGAGGGGTCATGTTAAATATCAAACAAACTACTGACGACACCAAACTGTCATAAAGATGCAAGTTACAGGTTCACAACAACTATTGCACCAAAAATTTTCAATACTCTACCGCTGGATATTAGGAGCATAGAAAACTCTAAACTATTTTCAAAAAAACGCAAACATTATATTACACACAACATTGTAGAATACATGAATATCTTATAATACCAAAAAACTAGTAATCTGATTTCATTCAAGGCGTATTAACTTAGTATGTATGTGTATATGGTGATGATATATGTTGGTGTATATTGTAGGTATGATGTATTGTATTATCCTAGTGTATAAGAAGAATAGAAGAATACACATACAGGTGTGCTGACACCTAGGTGTATATCTCAAAAAACAGTGAAATAATATATGTAGTGGAAATAATTGATATAATTGTGATTATAATGTAGTTGAATAAATTGAAATTGAATAAATTGAAATCTCTCACCTAGTATATGGTTATAACAATACTATTATACAGAGACTATACACTTTTATATAATATCATGATGAAATCTATATGACAAATATTTATTATCCAGTTGAATTGGGTGATCTCTATATTGTTGTGCGAATTTTTGTCAAAATTGTATTAAATAATTTGATTTGAATCTTACACCCTCATCCTCTTCTTCTTCATCTTCTTCAAGATTCTCTTCATTTACTGGATCACTACTTTCATTTTGTAGATTCTCAGATAATTTTCCTTGTATTCCAGCATAATTTGCAGTATCTAACCAAACAAGATGTTCCCAACATTGCCTACATAAAAGAATGGTGCATTATCATTCATCAAAATATTTCACAATACGTTACCTAAAGGTTATCTCTAGTGAATGGAATAATTCTTTATTCCTTATTGAAGCGACTACGAATTCAATGTTTCCTACTGCATCTCCAACATTCCTTTTTTTTGTACAAATTACAATTTTATTAAAATTAGCATAAATTATAGTGCAACCCAATCTCTTAAATTCAGCTACAAGTTGCAGGAAAAGTTTTTGCATTAGATTTTGTAGAGATCTCAATAATGCTGGGTCATAGAGAAGAGCTTTCGGAGACCTTAACCACCTGGAAATCAATTACTGTTATCTTTATTCACACGTATCTAGATTATTATCACCTGTAAAAGTGTATAACTTGGAAATCTGCATAAATATTTTTGAACATAGAAATATCTCTCATCCAAGTGGTTGCCATTCCTCTTAAAACTTTGAAAGCTTCAGCACATCTGGTAGTTTCATCATAGGTTGTTTGGTTTCCACCCACTAAATCATCCAAAGATGCTGCAGCAACTGCATCAAATGCATTTACAGAAGAGGTGCCTTCTATATTAGTCACTTGATGGGCTTGCAACAGAGTATTTATAGCCAAACCATCGATATCAAGTTCAATACACATCGTTGAGAACCATCCAGGTTTATTACAAACCTCACTAGAGGTTTCTTGATTGTCCGCCAAAAGCCTTGAACAAAGTATTTAGAAAATACAAAACAAAGGTAAAAGATTGTTTTTATAATGAAGGTTTTCTTGTTCTAAAAGTAAATTCTTTTTTTTTTTGTAGAAAACAAAGACGACTTTCGTATAACGTATAAATAATGTTATTATACAGGGTGTCCCGGGAGGAATGCGTCAAACGGAAACCATAAACTAAGCTCATCTAGGCGGATATTGAGTGAAATTATAAAATTCAATACAACTTGAACTAATCAACTGACAGATTTCAAAGTTTGCAGCTATATCACTCTTTTCAGCTATTTTCCTTTACTATAATAGGTGCATTTGTTAAATACATCTGAATGCTCGGATCGCTCAATCGTGTTTGTTATTTACAAATCGAGTACACTGAGTGATCAAAATGGTGTATGGTTATTTTACCTCAGCGATTGCGTGGACGTCACTCGAAAAGCTCCGAGCAAATCGGTGGAGCGGATCGAGCTATCAACTATTTTTAATTTCAATGTCAATATAACCGTCTAACGTTCAACGAAATAAATACCCAAAAAAATTTGAGAATGATTTATGAATGCGAAATTTGCCAAGGAACAACAGAAAACATTTCTGTTATATGAAAATACATATGGAAGAACGTATGTTTTTTTTAAACATGATTCTAAGTTAGCAAGGTACCACACGCAAATCATTAATTGCTTCTCCATTGCGACTTCAGGATGGCCTCTAGGCACGTTATCTTCATGAACCTCATGCAATTTTATTAAAAAAGGCGACAGGAGTTATTCGAAAATAATGCCTAAATTGATTATCTGTAAATCTCATAGCGGTATCTTCGGCAAAATACCATATTTTTCTTCATGGTTGATTTCCTCATCTTCTGAATCGGTATCGAGTATCTATCTCTTCCCTATATGTAATAGATTGAATAATAATTCATTATTCATATTTTTGAAATTTCAATATGACGGAAGCAGTATATTTAGGTTAGAATTTCAAACTCAGAATAAACAATCGCGTTTGGATATTCCTAGACGCTCACAAGACTCGAAAATCACGTGACCATAAAATCCGCTCGATCTTATCGGCTCATATGTTATTACCATATGCACCTTATATCTCTTTCTCTTTCTCAGCCTGTATTCGTCCACTGCTGGACATAGGCCTCTTCCAAACGTTTCCATGTATTTCGGTCTTGTGCAACTCTCGCCCATTGTTTTCCGGCTACATTCTTCACATCATCGATCCACCTTTTCTGTGGTCTCCCTGCACTCCTTTTTGTTTCTCTGGGTCTCCAGTTTGTTATTCTTTGTGTCCATTTTTCTGACTTATCCCTAGCAACATGGCCGACCCACTGCCACTTAAGCCTCGCTACACGAGTCATGACGTCTGTTACATTTGTTCTACTCCGGATGGTGCTGTTTCGAACTTTGTCTCTTATAGTGATTCCTAGCATATTCCTCTCTATCGCTCTTTGAGTTACCCTCAGTTGTTCTGTGGTTTTCGCTGTCAAGGCCATCGTTTCTAACCCATATGTATTCACTGGTAGTATGCAACTATCATATACCTTACGCTTGAGACTAATTGGTATCTCTTTATTTTTCAGTATAAAGCTGAGTTTCCCAAAAGCTGCCCATGATTGTTGAATCCTTCGTTTTACCTCGGCTATTTGATTTTCTTTGCCGATTTTGATGGTGTGGCCGAGATATACATACTGATTGACGTTCTCCAGGGGAACGTTGTCAATTGTTATATTGTGTTGCGTGTTGCTGGTTATTTTAGTTTTATGGAGATTCATTTTAAGTCCAATTTTTTTTGAGTGTTCGTTTAGGACATGCAACATGTTTTTCAGTTCTTCTATATCTTCACTAATCAGCACAATATCATCCGCAAACCTCAAATGACTCAAGCGTACGCCATCCACATTTAGACCCTTAGTCTTCCAATCCACTAGTTTAAACACGTTTTCCAAGGCTATGGTGAACAGCTTGGGTGAAATGGTGTCGCCCTGGCGGACCCCCTTTCCTAAAGGTATTCTGGCTGTTTTTTGTATCCTCATCTCACCTTATATATGTAAAATTAAAAATGCTATTCTATTCAGAAAGATTTCGTATTTCGTGCTGGGTGGGACCAATATTATTGATATTGTTTTTTAATGATTTGTATATTCATTTGGCCTGATTTCTGCTGATACTTTTTGACGATAACACCTCGGTGCTTATTTCTGCTGGAGTCGTGAGGAGCTCCAGAAAGCTTACGAGGATATTGTGAGCGAATTTGTTAAATGGTGTCATTTGAATGCCCTGGTTGTTAATGACAACAAGACAAAATGCTTTTACTTTAGCATAAAGAATAATGTGAGGTATACCTAAATAATTCGATAGTTAGGTAGCATCATAACACCCGCTAAATTTCCAGATGTCCATATTGACAAAAATCCGCACATGTTGATGTCCTCTGCCAGAGGGTCAGTATTTTTGTTCATCACCTTACACCGGTTTCATTTCAAGATTTTGAATTGGAGTTTTTCCTCAAAAATTACCTACCTTGCATCATTTTCTTGACTACCTCCCAAATCAGGTTTATCAGAAGGAGAACACCAAAGTAAGTGATTATGTTGCTGAAGATGTCTTGCGTAAAATAAATCAGAGCCAAATATTGCTGGGTCTGCTGGCATATTTCCTATAGGTAGTAAAAAATATCTGCTTTGCTCTGTCATCAATTCATTTATTCTTTCACTGTTAAGGTAGTTTCGAACTAAAGCCTTAGCACCTACTTTCTGCCATTCTAATACATTATATAGATCCTCTGCATCCTGCAAAGATATTGTTAATTTTAACAACAAGATCCTATCTGTTCTTATGTTTTCAAGATAATCGCTTCCAGAAAAACATACATATTGACATACAAAGAGACGAACAACTGACTCTTGCTCCTTCAAAGTCACTTAAGAACTGTAATTTGTACTTATTTAAAGTACTGTCACAATGTGGGTAAATTTGATTAAGTCTACTTTTCATCATATGTCATGTTTTCTTTATGGTGTGTATCTTCATTCATTAAGTGGGAACATCAGTATTATTATTTATTATATGAGTTGTGCTGGGCAGATGAAACCCACCCCTCCACTGCGACCAATCGGACTATTGTGGCACACCTGTAGTATATAATCTATACTGCACCCACAAGCTCAAGTCTCTTGATGAAGGCAAAGTCTGCACTCGGAGTCCTCAGTCAACCCCAGAGTATTGAGGTGTTTCCTGAGGCCACAATGGCCCGTGTATACAGCTGTAAGGATTCTCAGGTCTACCCTAGAGAATTTGAGCCATTTTCTGGCTCTTTCAGCTGATTGGCCAGTAATTGTTGAGCGAGCATGCCTGTGTCCAGGTATGCTGCTCCAGATTTCTTGGACGTTTTGGTCCACTCATCTGTTGTTTTCCTTCGCCGCTGCTCTGAGAGAGATACCGCAGGCCGGTTCAGGTCCAATGAGCCCCATGGAAGCCCCCCGTGCCGCCAATGAGTCCGCCATCTCATTACCCTTTATGCCCGAGTGGCCCGGCGAGTGTGGTCCAGCAATCCTGCACAAGCAGGGATTTGCAGTTGTATGAAGTCAAGGCCTTCAAGGCAGCTTGGCTATCCGATAGGATCTTGATTGATCCGTGAGCCCAACCTTTCTCAAGTATGAGCTTCGCACAGTGATCAATGGCGAGAATTTCTGATTGAAAGACAGTCGCAAAACTACCCAGGCTGATGGGTTCACCCCTAGCAATTCTGTAACCGCTGACTCGGAGCCATCTGTGAACCAGCAGGGACCCTCAAGCAGTCGGGTCTCAGAGACACCCAGTCGTCTCTGCTGGGAAAAACGACTCGGTAGGGCCACTGTGTATTTTCTGGTTTTAGATACGTCCGATCGCAGGCCCATTATCACGTTGGTCTCCAATTCAGCCTGAAGAGAACTAGGCACGTAGCCGATCGCACCTGGCTCATTGTGAGCCATATGCAGAAGTCTGTATGTCGCCATCCGGGCTTCATGTCTGTATGTCGCCACCAGGTGAAGAGGGGCGAGGTCCATTAGGTGTTCCATGGCTGCGGTGGGAGTGGAGCGAAAAGCCCCTGTCACCATCAAGCACGCAGATCTCTGAATTTTTGTAAGCTTCAGCTGAGACTGCACTTTTACAGTACACTCCCACCAAGCAATGCAGCTGTAAGTGATTTGTGGCCTCACCACCATCACGTACAACCAGTGGAGCTGTTTTGGAGCCAGTCCCCACCTCTTTCCACAAGTCCGCTGGCACGCCAGGAGAGAGTGCCTAGCCTTATGGATCACCCTATCCAGGTGTGAGTTCCAGTTCAGCTTTCTATCCAGGATAACACCCAGATATCTAGCCTCATCCGCAAAAGGGATGTTAATTCCATTCATGGTGATGGAAACTATATAAAGTTTCCTCTTCCTAGTGAATTGCACAATCAAGGTCTTTCGAGGGTTCAGGTTTAACTGTTCCCCTTCACGCCAACCTTGTGTTGGTGCCAGTGCCTCTGATAGGCTCTCGACCAGGACTGAGTCATCCCGACCCGTGGCCATAATGACTATGTCGTCGGCGTACGCTTGGACATATACATCCAGCGTGCCTATTATGGCCAGTAAACCGTCCACCAGAAGAGACCACAGCAGGGGGGAGAGTACTCCTCCCTGTGGACCTCAGTAGTCATACAGATAAAATAATTTTCTAAGGTGCACCTACATGAATATGAACTTGTGATTGGGGAAATTCTGAAAGAGCAGGAATACTATTACAGAGGACATTAATACTAGTTGTAGATTGTATTGCTAGCAAAGTGGGTCCACGTTTTTCGTCCTTATAACTTTGCAATGATTTCTGTAATAACCGATATACCACACTTAGGTCTGTTTCAACTCTAACTTCGAATTGTATCCCTTCAGGAGGTAGGACGTCATCAGCAGGATTCTTTTCCTTTCTAAAAAAATGAAAAAGATAAAAAACGAAAGAAGTCAATTTACCTACTTACTTCACTATTCTCTCAGCTTCGTACAAATTTGCCATGTTTGGCATCAAATTTGTTCTCACAGAATCGACCACAACAACTAAAGCTTTCTTAAGGGGCGTGAGGAATAATCCAAATATTTGTTGCTTTTTGGTTGGATGTTTATGCTGATAGAAATAAATGTGTTTCAAAGAATCTTTTGGCAAATAAGCACCTCTTGATGTATTCGCCATTTCCAAGTCTTCGAAATCGAAAACATCTGTATTATCGGCTCCTTTCCTTAATTTACATACGGCTCCAATTTGAATTAGAACTCTAAACATAGAAGTAACTTGGGTCTCATAAAGTCCTTCAACGTTTGGATCAGATAAATCCAAGAACACATCTCTGGAAAAAGAGAAAATTTATATGTACCTACTATAACAACGTTTCTGTGATAATTTTCGCGTGAATTTTGGAAAACTGAAGCCTAAATCAAATAGTGATCTTGTTTGGGTGGATGCTAGGACGATATTATACTGTGAACTATTAATGCTAATGGTACGATTCCAATACCATAGGATGATAGTCCCAGAAGTACCTAACAGAAAGATAAACATTTTTGTGCAAAATGTCTTTATTTCTCCAACGATAAGATAAAGATTGTTTTGGGGCCTTCCTTGTTGAAGGGGGTTAATCCCCTTGGGTTGCTACAATACAGGATTATCAGTCCAGTGAGAATTTTTCGGATTCTTTAAACATCTACCATATCTATCAGAATATAAATTTTCTGTTGTCTTTTGCCAGTTGCACGAGTCATTTTTTGCACCAGCTTCCAAGTTCCTCAATGCCTTCTGGCTTTCTGAAGCGATGCAATGAAGTGATGATTTCTTTGTATTATGCAAAAGCTTTTAAGCATTGTGTTCATACCACTACTTCTATAACTCGAGACCTAGGAGTATCAGTATAATCATATCAGTAATAAGTTGGAATTTCTTGGTGTCCCAAGTGAATTATTGCAGTGTTCATAATCCGTTTTATCAAGCAGGAAATTTTATGTGGAGGTTAGTTTTTCTTACTCCGGTTGCAATGGTGAAGCTCCGCAAGGTTCCATACTAGGACCTCTACTGTTTATTATTTTCATAACAATACCACAATATTTCAAACAAGGCATGTTATGAAGCACCACAATACTGGGAGTAGTAAAATAAATCCATTATTTTACAATAGATGGCTTTAGTTATATGTATCCTCGCGTTGTATAAGTCCGATCGGGTTCCACTGGATGGCGTTAGAAAGATGAGATTTTGTAAAGAGAAAATACGCAATATTTTACAGTTTTTCTTCGATAAAGGCGAAAATGCAAGCCAGGCGTTTGGAACCATTTGAATAAGGCTGGACTCAAGAAGAAGCTCGATGTAGGGGTGCCACACGAATTATCACAAAAAAACCTCATTGACTGAGTTTCCATCTGCGAAATGCTGCTGAATCGCAACCAAATTGACCCATTTCTGAAGCGGTTGGTGACTGGTGATGAAAAGTAGACCACTTACGACAACGTCAAGCAAAAAAACGGTCGTGGTACAAACGCGGTGAACCGGCGGAAAACGTGCACAAGCTAGGATTGACGGCCAGGAAGGTGTGTTTGCTGGGATTGGCAGGGAATTATCTACTATGAGCTGCTCCCCTACGGCACATCTGTTAACCCGGAACTGTACTGTCAACAATTGGACCGTCTGAAGGAAGCAATCGCCCAGAAGCGGTCTGCTTTGGCCAATAGGAGAGGAATTGTGTTCCATCAGGATAACGCCAGGCCACATACATCGATAGTGACTCGCTAGAAGCTCTGGGAGCTTGGTTGGGAGGTTCTTATGCATCCACCTTATGGTCCAGACCTTACACCAAGTGATTACCAAATGTTCCTGTCCATGGTGAACAATTTTGCTGGTGAAAAATTCGCTTCAACAGAGGCTTGTGAAAATCGACTGTCTCAATTTTTTGCCAATAGGGACGAGTGCTTCTATGGGAGATGGCACAATGATATTACCTCCAAAATAGCAACAAGTTATAGAACAAAGCGGTGCATATTTGATCTAAATCGGATAATTCTAACTATGGGAATCAAAGGCTTTGATGGCGTGTTGGAATCTAGCTGGTAAGACTTGGGGCTGCAGCCCTAAGATACTGCGATGGATGTACGTCATGATTGTGAGACCCATAATTACGTATGGGGCAGTAGTTTGGTACTCAAAAACAAGCCAGAATTGCACGAGGAAAACCCTCGACAAAGTACAAAGGCTGGCCTGTGTGTGTATAATTGGGCTATGGGGACCTGTCCTACCAGTGCACTTGAGATTATAAGAAATCTCACACCACTTCATCTAGTGATAGAGAAAATGGCCCATGAAGCCATTCTCAGAATATCTAGGAAAGGATCAGGTAATGAGAGTATTAAAAACCAGAAAGTCTGGTCCTCTCTTACCAGGTACATTTCATCACCCAATCTTCCTAGTGACGAAATGATCAAGAAAGTAAACATCGAAAAGAACTTTACTACGATGCTTGGCAGGAAAAAAGACTGGGACAGGGAATCCACCACCCAAGTTCTTAAAAGAAATGCCATTAAATGGTACGTAGACGGTTCAAAAACCACTACAGGAGCTGGCGCTGAAGTATATGGGCCAGGCACCAAATGCTCATTATCGCTAGGCTCCTATCCGAGCATCTTTCAGGCAGAAGTACTTGCAATAGAAAGATGTCTGGAAATGAACCTAGAAAGAATCTATCACAAATGTGATATAGCAAACCACTCTGACAGTCAAGCTGCTATTAAAGGTCTGAGCTCCCATGTTATCGAATCCAAGCTGATATGGGAGTGCCGAAGAAAACTCAATGAAGTAGGCAAGAAAACAGGGTCTCCTTGGGCTGGGTTCCTGGTCACGCGGGAATCATAGGAAATGAGGAGGCCAACACACTTGCCAAGAAAGGAGCACAAACCCCCTTTATTGGCCCGGAACCTTATTGTGGGGTTGGTAGACACACCTACAAAAGTGAATTCCGGACGAAAGAAGAAACTGAGAGAGGTACTTTCTGGAGATCTCTCCCCGGAATGAATCACTTCAAGAAATTCCTCCGGAACTTTGATACTGTCAGATCCAAGAAATGCTTGGACCTCAGTAAGAACAAGCTGCACCTCCTCACTGGCTTCCTCACAGGAAGCATATGATGAGATTAGGGCTATCAGAAACTGACGAGTGCAGATTCTGTTGGGAGGAAGATGAAACTCCTGATCACTTGACAACGGAATGCCTCGCCATCTCAAACTAACGCAAGGAATGCTTTGGCAAGGAATCTGCAGGAGCGAAGACCTAGCCTCCTTGACGCCATCCCAGATCTGGAGTTCATCAGAACTCTGGAACTGGAAGGCGAGCTGTAGATTGTAATGATATCGACAGCTTTGAAGGGAGAGCACAATAGACTTTAAGGTCTCAGTGCAACGTTACCTCCTACAACAAAATACAACTATGGGAATTAAGGCCTTCAATTCCCTGCAAAATGATGGATTTCTTTTAACTACACCTTATATATTTTAAAGAAGACCTATTATGTAACGGACACAAAGCCAATCGGTTCATCATTTCCAACAAATCCATAGTGACGCTGTCTCTTAATATCGAGAAATATGTAGTTCGGCTTATGGTAAGTGCTAACTAAGTTCCATTCATTACAGAGGACATTCGACAAATGATTACGTAAATCTAATAATAAGGAAAATCAAGCTGACAGTCCGCTGATATTACTGATGCATAAAGTACCGACTCAGTGTTCAATAAATATGATGTAATTTTTTTTTATGTATCAAACTGATTTATAAATAAATATTCAGGCTATGCCTTTGTGGGAATCATTGTTATTTGTGGAATGTATTATGTACCTATTATTTCTACAAATAAATTTCTATTAAATTTCTATTTCTATATATAAATGAATATTGTTTCATTAACTATAATAATAATAAATTTTACTATCGGTTACTTAGAGCTACTTACTTTTCATGCTTCCTATATAACTCCTCAGGCACCGAATATCTATACAGATTATAAATTGGCCTCGATCTAGGAAGAATTCGTGTGCATTTCTTGAATAAGTCCCCTTCATCTGCCACTTTGGCTGTTCTCAAATTTACGTAATATATTTTCGGAACCTTCAATTTGAGTAAATGTAACTCCGATTCGACCTAGAAATTGTTGAAATGAAATAGGATTATGAACATTCAATGAATAATTTACCAAAGCCCACAATTTAAATTCTCCAGGTGTGTTAGTTTCAATTACTTGTATGACTTGCCAAGATGAATTATATAATTTTCTTTGAGCTTTTTGTATAAAACTTTGAATATTAGCACCTGATCTCAGAGCCGTATTAGCTGCTGTTTTGGTTCTCTTTGATTGTTGGCCATTATCTCGTTGAAAAGTTTGAAATGCCCACTTCTTCTTTTGGAAGGTTAACCAGATTTTTCTTTCACCCTTAAAAAAAATACAAATGAGTTGTTTTTCCGGAATGAACATTGTTAACCTTACCAAAGTGGTACCAAACTTTGGAGGTTCACCCAAAACTTCCCTCCAAGTTTTGTTCAAGTCATCTTCACTATATTCAGTCTCTTTCTGTCTTTTCCTTTTATTGACAACGGCGACAGTTCTCCGAAGCGGCGGTGGTTTCATTTTTCCGAAATCTTCCACATCATCTATAGAAAATGATTTTGGTGCGACTTTGAAAATTTCGTTTATTCTTCGCTGTTTGAAATGGTCATTTTTTTCCAACATTTTTTTATGCAGCCAATCCGGATGTCTGACTCTTGGAACAGGATTGGCGACCTGGAGGTTGATACATGGGATTTTAATTTCATTGAATATAAATTTAATTTAGAAAGAACAGTAAATGCTTCAACTATAATGAAAAACGGCCATAAAGCATCAGCAAATTCCGAGGTACTTCCAGATTTTTCTGTTATTGAGATTCTATCGATATTTTTGGCTAAAGTTGAATAATTATAGAAATGCTACAATAGTGAAACTAAGTTATCATCCCTAGTTAATACTCAAGTTCAAAAATGTTCAAATGAACCTTAGTCTAGGCAAATCCAGATACAAAACAAGTTGGAAAAGCGCTGTGGCCAGAAGCTTTGGCGCGCTGTTCAAATTTATAGCGGGGGCGGTCACCCATCCAGGTACTGAACACGCCCAAGGCTGCTTAGCTCCAGGAAAAAATAATGTTTCCAAGAATATAAATCCGACTCACAAACGTCCAAAAAAACTGGCCCACTTTATTGCCGAGAATAGTCTAAAACGATTAGTTTCGACACAAATACATGTATACCATTCGCTGTTGGGTTGTAAATAAACAGTGCTCTATTTGTGGTGGCGCAAGGACCCACTCAAATACATACATTCACTGTTGGGTCAAAAATAAAAGATGCTGAGTTTGTGGTGGCGTAAGGACCCATTCGAATACATACATTTACTTTTGGGTCGAAAATAAACAGTGCTCTGTTTGTGACGGCGTAATGTATAGCAGTGGTTTTATTTTCAATAATTTATTCCGAGAATTATTCCTATGATACAAATCAGTCGAATCGTACGGTTGTGCCAAGAGTACCTTTGAATTGACATTTAATCAAGAATGTATAGCAGTAATTTTTTTAATATCTAATAATATGCGAAAATACTCACGTAATTTTATGAAAATATCGAGTTAATTCCCTCCATAACCCTTTTCACAAAGTTATTATTCCGATGGAATTTGAAACAAATATGAAAAAGATCGATAATTTCGGCAACAGGAATCGGTCCCAGAACCTACTTTCCAAGAAGACGAATCCCTACCACAGGGCCACAGAAGCACTAAATAATTAATGTGAACTCCGTAACTCGTTAGTTAGTTTGTTATTACATATTATTCGATCAGGTTTAAATCAAGAACTAGGCTGTAAAATACGTTACTAATATCATAGACAAGATATACCAATTCTTACTAGGTATTGAACGAATGTTATTACTGATGTATCGATTTGTCAAATTTGACTTCGACCGACCTAATTCATTCAATAGGTCTCTTGCACGATTTTTTTTTATCATTGGAGTCCATTACTATGTCCATAAGAATACTGAAAAAGTTCAACCGCCGTCAAAAAATTCAATTCTCAACGAGAAAACGATCATTCAAATTTGGTTGCACATAATTCTTGTTCAAACGATCGAAACTTGGCGCCAGTCCGTGACGTAACCCGTCATATCTACTGTCACTCTCTTCTCGTGTCCGTTTCACTCGTTATTTCAGTGTAACACAGCTCCCTATAAAGGGCTCGTAGTCAGCATTGGCCGTAACAAGCAGATGGTAAATTTTGATTACGTCATCCGTCATACCAACGATGCAGAAGCGTTTCACGTTATTTGAAATTGCTTCTTAATTTACCGATTTTCAATACCGAAATATTCAAATTTTATAAATTATGAAAGTGTATGAGTGAGTATGTATGTGTGGATGAGGACATACATAATAATCTGGTATTGAAGTAGATTCAGAAAAACATAAACATATGGTATTTCGTGTTACATGCAAGAGACCTATTCTTTCCATCAAGTCAAAAATCAACAACATCGCTGGTCGAGTCTAAAACCAGTGGACCAGTACAGTCGATCGTTGAAATATTTCGACAATATCTTCACCAATATAGATCCGATTGAGTTCACATTTAGAACATTACTGTAAAATGAGGTTTTGAAGGCTCTCGCTGAATTTCAACGATATCTGCCGGATAGTTTCTGAGATACAGAATTTTTTATATATTTTTTTTATATTCCAGTCACGCGATCCTCATATAACTACCGAGCTTTAATTCTATCAGATCAGTACTTTTCGAGTATCGGGAAAACAAAATTTCATATGGCTATAATAACTCTGAAACCACTGGGTGGATTTTGATCAATAACGCCCTCAGCCGGCGCATTTGGACTCCAAACCTACTCTGAAAATTTCAACTCATTGCATTCGAGCATAATCGTGCTAACGGCCGGCCGGCAAGGCAGAATCAATTTTGACCTCGGATTCTTGATCACCGAGTCGAAACTAATCGTTTGACAATTACGTTTGTTATATTGTGTCCATAAACCTCTCCAATTTGTAGAACATACACATAATGCTCCATATATTCTCCATTCACTTTTATAAAGTATCCCGGTTGGCCACGATTTAGGTCTATCACATTTTTGTAACTAAAACGAAGGGAGGTTGGCACTCCTGAAATATCGTTAATGTAAAAACAATTCTCTGAGACGTTGCCAATTTCTACTCTCAACAATCAACGAATCAACATAATGTTCCATCTTTTTATTATTTATTATTATTATTGATAAGGGGTTACGTTGCACCGCGACCTTGAGATCTATTGTGCCCCCCATCAGAGCTGTTCTCACCATTACGCCATCTACAGCTCGCCCTCCAGTTCCAGAGTATAAATGAACCTCAATATCTGGGAAGGCTTCAAGGATATTACGTCTTCACTCCTACAAGTTTCCTGTCCAAAGCATTCCTTTCGCTGACTTGCAATGGCGAGGCATTCTGTAACAAGGTGAAGAGGAGTTTCTTCCTCCTCCCCACAGAATCTGCACTCGTCAGTATCTGATAAACCTATTCTCATCAAATGCTTCCTGAGGCGACAGTGTCCTGTGAGGAAGCCAGTGACCAGGTGTAACTTATTCTTACAGAGATCCAGATACCTTTTGGATCTCACTTCTTTAAAGTTCCTAAGGAACTTTCTGGAATGAACCAAACCTGGAAGATTCCGCCAGAGTGTCTCTCTTTTGGTTTCCTCCTTCTCCAGAAACTCTTTCTTGTAGGTGCATTTTCCTATACCGCAGAAAGGTTCTGGGCCGATAAAAGAAGTTCGTGCTGCCTTTCTGGCAAGTGTATCGGCCTCTTCGTTCCCCTTGACTCCCGAGTGACCGGGGACCCAGACTAAAAAGACCTTATTATTCTTGCCAATTTCATTTAGTTTTCTTCGGCACTCCCATATCAACTTTGAATCGATGGCATGGGAGCTCAGTGCTTTGATAGCAGATTGACTATCCGAATGGATTGCTATGTCGCATTTCTGATATTTTCTTTCTAGGTTAATATCTGCACATCTTTCGATTGCGAGTAATTCTGCCTGGAAGATACTCAAACGGGAGCCTACCGACAGTGCGCACTTGGTGCCTGTCCCATATACCCCAGCGCCAGCTCCCGTCGTGGTTTTTGAGCCATCTGTGTACCATTTTATGGTATTTTCTTTGAAAGTCTGGGTGGTGAACTCCCTTTCCCATTCTTCCTTTCTACTTATCATCGTGGTGAAGTTATTCTCAATGCTTACTTTTTTGACCATTGCATCACTAGGAAGGTTCACTGATGGGATGTAATTAGTCAAAGAGGTCCAGGCTCTCTGACATTTAATCCTCTCCATCTTAGACAAGATATTATCACAGATCATTATCTCTGAATAATAAAGAACTCGTCGTTTTGAAATTGAAAATTCCGAAAGCAGTTTTGAAGAAGCAGAGACAAAGTATCAGGAAGTGCTATACAGAACTGAAATCAGCAATAGGAAAACTTCATTATGCCATAGGACATGTTGAACTCTCGAATGAAATTACTCAGTTTCCTATCCAATCATTATATTTTATTAAGGTTTAACAGGTTTCTTAGTTCTACTACATTTTGAAACTGGTGTATTCAAGTTGTGCAACGAGGTATTTATATGTCTTCTGTAGGCTTATTTCTTGAGAAATTCGAAAAGTGGGGGATTCCATAGGTACGTCTGTTCGTTTAGAAGTTCTCCTGTCGGTTTATTCAGGTACTTTTATTCTTTATTCAAATGAACTATCACAAAGTAACTGACTACTGTATCCATCATTTTCAATTAAAATTTCAACACTTGATTCTTGATTTCCGTACAAGAAAATAGCATAACTGAATCTTCCAACCAGTTTATATACGTGAAATATTTCCAATATAACAACAGATGAAAAATTTTCTTCAACAGTCGCCAGGACTTTGGAATAATTGTAGAATTCACATAATATCTTCCCAAATTCATTATTTTCCCCAAGAAAATACACATTGTGAAAAATATGTAATTACTACGACTTCTATGTAGAGAGGGCAACGTTGCATAGTTATCTGACAGGAAAATGAGCTTAACCTATAATTTTCCACATATACACGGTGAAATGTGTCAAAATTACATGGCCAACCGGGAGACTTTATAAAAGTGAATTGAGTATAGTTGGTAATCAATTATAACCCCATTTGTTGAACTCATTCGAGCAAATCCCCACTCAAACATGATATGAACAGAGCGATGACATAAGGCGATGGGTCAAGATATTTCACAATTCTACATTCAACTAATATAATCATAATCTATTATATCTGCACCATTGTTCAATATAGCCAATATCACATTGAAGATGATAAACATCCCTATCATTCTCGCTTCAGTTTCTATTAATGTTATTAATAGATCTGAAGTTATCCACCGTCTTCAAAGATGGAGCCACTTACTTTTATTTCAATTTCTAAACGAGTTGATATTATAATTAAGATCTTCTACTTACCCCCTGCATAGCTGCCGGAATTGTAATAATTTTTTGAATGGCACCACCTAAACGCTCTATGTAATAACCCCAATCCAAAATGTCACGGATGTCAATGGTATCTACAGAGCTATCTTTCAGCCATTTTCTGAGGTAGTGTTTTTGAATACTCTCCTCAGATTGGAATATAGCTAGAGGTATGGCCCTAGAATGTGTGATTGTATTGATTTAAATTCCAGAACATTTTGACAAGCAGTTAAAAGGTTGGTCCACTACAACTTCTGTCGTCTGACTCTTGCATATGTTTTAGGAACGTTTCATCTTAGAGGATGGGAACATCGTTCCCGAAACATATGTCAGACAACATAATTTGTAGAAGAATGTAGTGTAATTAGGTACTCGCTACATATTCAATTATTCAATTCAATTCAATTACATTCAATTACATTATAATCACAATTACATCAATTGTTTCCACATATTATTATTAAGATGCTATATATATTATATGACAGGTATGTTTTGAGAGAAAATGCCGGAACAGGTCAATTTTTATTCAGAGGGGGACATATTTTGAGCAGAATTTCAAACCAAAATCTTTTCAAGTCTAGGTGTAGGGGTTGTCGCCCCTAAATTCTTAATAGGTAATAGGGGGATACAGTTTGCGAATTTTTATTGAGTCCTTGAAGTAGTTACAGGGTGTCGTACTTAGAGTACTAATCAAATGAGATGCTCGAAATGATTTCCATTACTAGCCAAACAGTAATACAGTCTCAAATGTTTGTATGTCCCCCTTCGAATAAAGATACACCTGTTCTGGCATCTTCTCTCAAAACATCCCTGTCGTTCACATAATATCTTCTCAAATTCATTATTTTTCCGAAGTAAATTCACATTGTGAAAATACGTAATTACTACGACTTCTTTGTAGAGAGGACAACGTTGCGTAGTTATCTGACAGGAAAATGACTATAACCTAACATTTTAAAAATATACATGGTGAAATGTGTCAAATTTTCATGGCCAACCGGGAGACTTTATAAAAGTGAATGGACTATAGCAGCGTTTCTCAACCTGTGGGGCGCGCCCCCCCAGGGGGGCGCGAATACATCGAAGGGGGGGGCGCAATATTCTCAACGAGAACTACACACATACTAAAAGATTATTTATCCAAAATGCACTTGCTTAAATGAAGTACACATATACGAAAAAATATATATTGAGACAAGATTTGTAGTCATTAAATGAAAACAGACTAGAAAATAATTTTAATTGAGACAAATCTCACTCGAACGAAGTTTGACTATATTTAAAAAATTTAATACGGTGAGTATTAATGATGTCCCTGGGCCTGTCTTGCTGAGCAAAGTTTTTCGAAGGAAGGCTTAATATTAGAAACAGCCACTCTTAGTTCTTTTTCTATATTCAGCTGAGATCTATACTTCGTCTTCAAACAAGCCATCGCCAAAAATCCAGTTTCACAAAGATAGGATGTGGAAAATGGCAACAGAATGCGGAATGCCCTCGTTTTAAGTTCAGAAAACTCATCACCTACTCCTGCCCAGAATTCAAAGAGTGATTTATCAGTGAACTGTCTTTTCATTTCGCTATTTGTCGTGAAGTCTATGAAGGTTTCTTCCTCAGAAATTGAGAGTCCTTCGGGAGTATTATGAAATGGATCTCTAACCCAATCGTAACTTGCTATAAGTTTTTCATCAGCCAAAAAATATTTTTTGAAATTCTTCTCCAGCATGGCTAAATGATTTTCAATGGTTACAAAAACGACTTCCACAAGTTTTTCCTCACCTTCGTAGGTTTTAACAAAATCATGCACGCTTGGGAACATGGTTAAATTCTTCTGCTTTAAATTTCTGCTCCACAATTCCAATTTTCTACAGAAACCGTTAATTTTATCACTCGTATCCAATATATGTGTATTTGGTCCTTGTAATTGCAGATTCAAAATATTCAGCTTTTCGAATATGTCCACCAAGTAACTCAGTTTAATTAAAAATAAACAATCGCGAAAATTCTCAGCTTCTGGCCTTTTTTTTATCTTATAGAAAAATTGCAATTTCCTCTTTCAATTCATAAACACGTTGTACAAATTTTCCTCGAGATAACCATCTTGCCTCGCAATATAAAAGCAAGGCTGAATGTGCTGCACCCATGTCTTTGCACGGTGCGGAAAAGATTCTCGATTTTAATGGTCTCATTTTTATATAATTGACTACCGTTATAACCACATTTAAAACAATATTCAGACCAGGACTCATTTCTTTGGAAGCCAGTGCTTCTCTGTGGATCATGCAATGATTCCAGATGCATTGTGGTGATTTTTGTTTTATAAGTGCTTGTATACTTTGAAATCTTCCGGACATTGAACGAGCACCATCTGTGCAAATTCCTACGCAATTTTTCCAATCTATGTTCGCCTCGTTTATAAAATCATTTAATATAGCAAATAATGCGAGTGCTGATGCTTTCAATTCAATCGATTTGCAAAAAAGTAATTCTTCCACTATTGATATCTCATCGTAAAAACGAACATGGGCAATGAAATGGGCATCTTTATTGCTGTCTGTTGCCTCATCAACCTGTGGTGAAAACAATTTATCTCGCAACTTAGAGAAAAGCTGACACTGTACGTTTTCAGCTGTATCACCAATAATTCGAAGGGCAACGGTATCATTAGAAAGGGGTATGGACTGCAATTGCTTTGCAAAGTTATCTCCGAACATAGTTTCTACAATCTCCATTGCCGCTGGTAAAATAAGCTCTTCACCAATTGTGTGAGGTTATTAACATCGGGCTATTTTATATGAAACTTTATAAGACGCAAGTATTTTCATTTTCATTCACAGATCAACTTTTTTTGAAGAATGATTTTTGATTCTCATATGACTTCAATTTCAATTTGAAGAATTCTATAGGTTCGTTGACGAACTCACAATTATGCGTTTCCAAATGTCTTTTGAGTTTATTTGGTTTCATGCTGTCTGCCGCTAACATCTTTGAGCAAATTATACATAGGGGTCTTTCTTCCTCATTAACTTCAGTACTAGTGAACCCGAATTTCAAGTATTCTGGAGAGTATTTTCTTGATTTAATTTTCGGTATTTCGCTCTTCCGTGTACTTGTTGAGGGTTGGCTATCGTCTAATACTTGCTTACGTCCATATAAAAATTTTTCCATGACTGAGCTGCAGTGAATTTTTCTACGAGAACAAATAATTAGAACGAAAACGTTCACGATATTATGTGATGCGAGTTGAACTAGCCGGCTGGATAGTTGAATTGTAACTGGAGCGTGGCCGCCGGCCGGCGTGGCGCTATATTCCTCTGGATAGGATGATACCCCCCCCCAAAGGTTCTTGCTTGGCTCAAATTCGAATCACCTTACTATAGGGGCAGGGGGGAGCGATGAAATTTGAGATTTAATTTTGGGGCGCGAAAACTGAAAGGTTGAGAAACGCTGGACTATAGAGTCGTTCACTTTTCGGTTTCCGGCACTGTACCTCTTTGGAAGTAACTTGGAAGAAGGGATGGGTTTTGGTGAATAGAAAGTTCCGGAATGTCACAGCAAATTATGAAGACTGGTTACTTTTGATCACAGCTTTAATAATTAATACTTTTGTGATCTGTGATAATTTACTAACACAATTGTTAGAGACGACTTGATGCACTTAGATGAATATGATTTGGCGATGATAAGACGAAATCATGTTTAACGTGGTTAATTCGATGAATGGTGTTGGATACGAATTTTCGAGATGATATGCTCACCGCAGCATATCCCCAAGATTGAAAATCCTATAACATCGCGTACTTGACGTACCGGGGTAGGTCACGAGGACTATTGCGCACTAACGCAAACTTTTTCTGTAGATTTATTATCAACTTAGCATTATTCATTTAACTAACCTTTCAGTTACAGGTGCTCCATTAGGTTTCTTCGAAATTATATATTTACATGCCAACCCTGCATCCTTAACCATTTGGTCCCCTAAAAATTCAGCCAATCTTTTAGCAGTACTGATTGAAGTACTTTTTTGTCCCCCGTATTCCTCTAGTTTCTTTGACATTGATCTATTTTCAGAAATAAGATCAAATAGTTCACTATCCGGCATGTTTCTACCTTGAGAAAAAAGCACATCTAACCAATAATCTGCTACTTGTGCTACAGAAGCATAACAGGTTTCTAAGGTATCACCTTTGAGGAATGCTTCAAAAACTGATGATTGAAAATTTTTAATCAGTTGTAACTCACCCCTCCTTTTTATTTCAAACCTGTAAAATAAATTAAACTATGTTGAAATTTTTCATAGATTAGTTCGGAAGTAAAAAGAAAATCAGTATAATTTTTAGTGTCCGACCGAAACTGGTATTTCAGCCGAAACCGAACTTTCGGCCAGGGTCTCAGTTTCGGCCGAAACCGAAACCGAAACTTTTTATTTCATACTGAAATCTACTGTATTTTTTACAATTTTATTCGCATATACATAAAAATAGTTAAGGAGTGTTAAATAAAATAAAAAGACATTTTTTTTGAGATCTTTATTTATTATTTTGGTATTAGAAAGTTATCAGAATAATCAGTCGAAGTATACAGGGTGATTCCAAATCAGACGTGAACCTTAGAGGAGGTGTTAGTATGGATCATTTGCTGTGGTTTGAGCCATTTTTATTGATGACCAAAAATCAACGGTTTCCGAGATATTTGAGTACTGGTTCTGTTGAAAAAGAATTAGTATGATTTGAAAGGGGATATAAGAAGCAAATAGAGGAAAATAACGAATTCAATTTTTTTTTTGCAACTAAGCTCGAAATTACATTAGAAAATGTATTCATAGATTATGTTCCACCATTCCATAGGCTAGCACGTGCCGTCTTTCTGATGTCTTCAGTTGTTATTTTCCGCCTGAAATTTACTCACGCTGTCTTTTGATACACACTCACTATTGCCGGACATTCAAAAGGTTACTTATAAAAAATCTGCTGAAACGAAACTAGTTAAGTATCTAACGAAATCTTTTAGAGAATGAAGAAGGAATTTGTCAAGTTTTTAAAATAATTTTGGCATACAAAATTGTGAAATTCGAAAGTTGCAGACAAATTGATATTAGAAATAGATTTTTCATTTATTCATAGACCACATTTCAAATCATACTAATTCTTTTTCAACCTCTTATACAGCATAGTTTTGCTTTTTTCGTACATATCATATTCTTTTCTGATGAAAATAAACCAAAATTATCACCAAATTTGGTCAACGTAGAAAATATTTACGAAATATGTTCAGAAATCTTTTGAAAATCGCCCGAACTCCAAAAACCGTTGATTTTCGGTTACAAATAAATATGGATTAAACAACAGCTAATGTGTCATACTCCAAGTTTCACGACTTATTTGGAATCACCCTATGTAATCTAATTAATAATCATTAAAGTGAATTCTCAGTCTTAACAAAGATAGATCACAATAACTCGTACGACAATTACGTATACCTACTTATAACTCCTGGCCAAACGACCAGGATAATTCACGCACATTCTAGTTTCGGCCTGGCCGAAAGTTTCGGCCATTTTAGGCCGAAACCGAAACTAAGGCCGAAACTAGATTTCTTGGCCGAAACTGGCCGAAACCGAAACCGAACTTTCGGTCGGTCACTAATAATTAGTGACCGACCGAAAGTTCGGTTTCGGTTTCGGATTCGGCCAGTTTCGGCCAAGAAATCTAGTTTCGGCCTTAGTTTCGGTTTCGGCCCAAAATGGCTGAAACTTTCGGCCGGGCCGAAACTTGAATGTTCGAGAATTATCCTGGTCGTTTGGCCAGGAGTTATAAGTAGGTATACATAATTGTCGTACGAGTTATTGTGATCTATCTTTGTTAAGACTGAGAATTCATGAGAATTCACTTTAATGATTATTAATTAGATTACATAGGGTGATTCCAAATAAGACGTGAAACTTGGAGTATGACTCATTAGCTGTTATTTAATCCATATTTATTAATAACCAAAAATCAACGGTTTTTGGAGTTCGGGTGATTTTTAAAATATTTCTGAACTTATAGTACATATTCCGTCAATTTTTTCTACGTTGACCAAATTTGGTGATAATTTTGGTTTATTTTCATCAGAAAAGAATATGATATGTACGAAAAAAGCATAACTATGCTGTATAAGAGGTTGAAAAACAATTAGTATGATTTGAAATGTGGTATATGAATAAATGAAAAATCAATTTCTAATATCAATTTGTCTGCAACTTTCGAATTTCACAATTTTGTATGCCAAAATAATTTTAAAAACTTGTCAAATTCCTTCTTCATTCTCTAAAATATTTCGTTAGATTGCTTAACTAGTTTCGTTTCAGCAGATTTTTTATAAGCAACCCTTTAAATGTCCGGCATTTAAAATAGTGAATGTGTATCAAAAGACAGCGTGAGTAAATTTCAGGTGGAAAATAACAACTGAAGACATCAGAAAGACGGCACGTGCTTGCCTATGGAATGGTGGAACATAATTTATGAATACATTTTCTAATGTAATTTCGAGCTTAGTTGCAACAAAAAAATATTGAATTCGTTATTTTCCTCTATTTGCTTCTTATATCCCCTTTCAAATCGAACTAATTCTTTTTCAACAGAACCAGTACTCAAATATCTCGGAAACCGTTGATTTTTGGTCCTCATAAAAATGGCTCAAACCACAGCAAATGATCCAGCTAACACCTCCTCTAAGGTTCACGTCTGATTTGGAATCACCCTGTATACTTCAACTGATTATTTTGATAGCTTGGTAATACCAAAATAATAAATAAAGATCTCAAAAAAAATGTCTTTTTATTATATTTAACACTCCTTGACTATTTTTATGTATATGCGAATAAAATTGTAAAAAATACAGTAGATTTCAGAATGAAATATGAAGTTTCGGTTTCGGTTTCGGCCGAAACTGAGACCCTGGCCGAAAGTTCGGTTTCGGCTGAAATACCAGTTTCGGTCGGACACTACTAATAATTTTACATAAACAAACAAGATAATTATTGATTTGTAGGAAATTCAGTTTATGGTACTCTTTAGATGATGAGACTTCCCTCTATACAGGGTGTATGCAGAGGCGAAGATGAAACATAGATAAAACATAGATGAAATTTCAAGGGAGCAAAATTCTCGTGTTGGATACATGCAGATTTCTATTGAGTTTAGATAAAACAAAACAGTAAAATAATTAATTTATCATTAAACCAACAAGCGTGTTTCAAGTTCCTGATTGAATATTTTTTTCAATGCATGTTACAATACCTACCCTTTCAATTCAGCTAATGATCCATCGAAATTAAAAACTGCATAACGTTTCTTTAATCTCTTGCCTTCTTCTTTTGAGGCTGGTAAAACCATAGCTTTATAAGGTCCATCAACTTCGAAGAAAATGGAGTTTTCTTCCTTTAATTCATATTCCAGTCTTTCTGGATTCACCAACTCATGATACTGATCGTTGGTAAAATATTCTTTGACCATCGAATTCAGAACAGCATTTGGGTAGGAAATGATCAGTTTCTTCTTCTTTTCATCGCTAGTGTGTACTACTAAATTTTCTGGGAATGATGCAGGAAGTACACACCAGATACCATCAGTATCTAATTCTAATGGTCTCCCTACCCTTTCAATAATTTCTCTAGCTCTCATTATTATATGTGCCCCAGTATAACACACAATACCAGCCATTTCCATGCTATGCCAGCGAGCCCTAAAAGAATAATTCATGAAAAAATGGGTTCAAGCCCTGTGGACAGGAGCTTTCTGGCGCTCTAGTTCAAACAGACAAATTATATCTCAGAAAGTATTGGTTTCTCAGAGTTGGGAATTATATCAATGTATCCTCATGATAGAACTGCATCATAAAGGAAATTAAATTCAAATAAAAGTTTATTTATCAAGATTAAATGAGCAATCTGAGAATGAGAACTGCACCATGGAAGAAATCAAATTAAAATAGCTGAAATGAATTTGACTCTCCCTTATAGAACAGGATGAAATGTACGAGTATGAACACAGAACATATAATAAAGCTAAGATAGAATAATTATAGCATTTTGTGAAAACATAGAAGTACGATTCATTATTGAAATTTAGAAAAATCATATCTCCGAAAGTATTAGCTTGTTGGAGTTGAAAATGATATCGATGGATTTTAATGGTGAAACTGCATCTTAAATAAAAATTGAATTTGAAATTTGTTGTTAAAAAAAACATTTTTTTTTTCGTTACTCCGAAACCATCTGGCCTATTTTGCCCAATAACGAACTTAACCGAGATATTCATCTCCCTAACCTACTCTGAAAATTTCAACTGCCTAGCTCATTCCGTTCGAGAGTTATTGTAGAAAAAATTTGTTTAAATTTTGAAAATTTTTTTTGACACTTTGCGTTAATCTGGTCAATACAAAACTTCACATGCGTATAAAGATCATGATTCTACAATTTGATGCTAAATTTCAGATAGATCGAGTGATCGGTTTCGGAAATATTCATAAAAAATGTGTTTTACTAAAATCGGCCATAACTCCGAAACCGCTTGATGGATTTCGCCCATTAACGAACTTGTCCGAGATATTTACGCTCCAAACCCACCTTGCCAATTTCAATCCTCTAACTCCTTTCGTTCGAGAGTTATCGTGCCTACGGCCGGACCGGCCGGACAGAATCGATTTCGACCTCGGATTCTTGATCAGTGAGTCGAACCAAATCGTTTGAGACCATTTTCAGCCAAAAATTCGAAAATTAGACATTTGGGCAAATTGATAAGCACTCAGTTCCGAGGAACTAGAGCGCCAAAAATTGATTTGTAGAAGAAATATATTCTGACAAAATATATGTTAGCATAACATTTTTCTGCTCTCAAGCCACCTCCACCTTCTTAAAATAGATTTATATTCATACTGAAGTTGATCATAATATAGATGATTCATCATTAATATTTTTTGACAGAGCTAGTTGCAATTGGTCAATGTTTCATCAATTTTGTATTTTTTTTGCACTCACACTTTACAATAGCGCCAGAATCTTAGTAGTAGTGCGTTTGATTAGGAACCGTAAGATCCCAAGTACAATGTCAGGCTAGGAAAGAAATTTACTAGTCAGACGGTAGCGGCCACCACTCACTGTTGGGTCAAAAATTAAGAAAGATGTGTCTAAGGTGGCGTAAGGACACAGTACCAAAGCCTACACACAACTGATTCTCCCAACTCGCAAAGGTCTTAAGAGCTCATGAGAGGTTTCTGGAAGACTTAGCAGTTCCAATATAATCAAATCAAAAATAAAATCAAAATAAAGGCGATATGAGGCGAGTTTGTACAGCAAATATAACAAATTAAAATAAAACAAGAAAGTTGAACATTTCAATGAGAGAACGTTAATTCAAGAAATAACATAAAATAAGAATAAGAACTTAAGATGGCCAACTTTCTTAGTTTTTATTTCTTATTTTATTTCGTTTGGAAAATGAAAATGTGCATCGATTACAGATATCAAAACGTATCAGGTTTTTAGGGTAGAAAAACCTTGATCCAAACCGTCCATTAGTCAATAGGGGAAAACCATCCGACAACCTCGCATTTATTCTAATTTAACAGAAGCAAGCACAGAAACGTAATAATTATTAGGATATATTCGAATTTATCCAATACTAGCTGCCCGCCCCGGCTTCGCACGGTTGAAATGCTGATACTAAATATACTACAGAATTTCTTTATATACAACATTCACAGCATTTTTGTCGTTTGACAAAATGTTTTCTTAAGAGGTTACTCTTGGAAGAGCGACATATAATTGGCCATGTGAAAAACACTCAACGCTCAAATATAAGCCTGCAGCGTTGAAAGTTGGACCCTGCGATTTATTGATGGTCATTGCTAAATATATTATTAGCGGAAATTGTAGGCGTTTAAATTGGATCAGTAAATCCGATGTTATTAGAGGAATTCGGGGAATCAATATATCTATCCTGGCTGAGGCGAGCCTCGCGCTCTACAGATGATTCTCTGGCTCTCTGTATTCGATTTCTATCCTTATCCTGGCTGTGCCGGCCCCCCGGTCGGTACCACCGCAACCGCTATGTCCCTGCATTTTAAATCTGCAATATCTTCGAAAATATTCATTTAAATTACATGCTGTAAAGGGCCATATTGATCAATATTAAATGCACAATGCATTTAAGGTAGTTAATTGGATCGAGATCAATGCTGTATTGCTTAAAATAGCTTCGTAATCAAGCCATTATTTCTCGTAGAATGTAAAGGATAAAAAACTTGGTCAGAAGCTTTTGCGCGTATGTTCTATTGTCCATTCTTCTGCATTGGACACCCTTAATCAAATTTACCATGGTAAATTATGTTGTCCATTTTCCTGTATTGGACACTCTTAATTCGAATTTACCATGGTAAATTCGAATTAATTCGATTTTTTTTGAATTTTCTACAGATACTATCCTCACGAAATTTTGCAAGTATTTTCGCGTCGGCATTCTACAACTAATAACCATGTTTGAATTCAATCGGTTTAGTATTTTTCGAGTTAATGAGGAACAAAAAACAACCAAATTTTAGATGGCTATAACTCTAAAACCGTTTGGCCGATTATGCTCATCATAAACAAACTGAAATGTCGCGTTCTGATGCAGATCTTAACCTGAAAACTTCAAGCCGCTATCTTTTTCCGTTCTCAAGACCGTTCATATTCTACAACTACTCACCAAGTTTCAATTCGATCGGATTTATATTAATTGAAAACAAAATTATTACTCGGAAACCACTGGGCCGATTATGCCCATTAACGAACTTGTCCGTCGTATTGGGATGCGCCACCCACCCTGAAAATTTCAAGTCGCTAGCTCTTTACTTTCTCAAGTTATCGTGGCAACGGCCGGCCGGACGGCCGGACAGAATAAAATTTGACCTCGAATTCTTCATTGGGGAGTCGAACTAAATCGTTTGAGACCATTTTCGTCAAAAAATTCGAAAGTTACAGACATTTGGGCAAAACTATAACGCGATGTTCCCCAGAACATACGCGCAAAAAATGGTTATTGTGGGTTATCCTTAAGAGATAGACATATACCATCGCGGACTTCTTTGTAGACCTTCTTAAGGTGTACCATACTTTCCTACATTATTTTGATCTATCTCGTATGGTTCAGCCAGCGTTTGCAATGTAATCGCAAAAAAATGTGTTTATTTACGACATCACATTAGAAATCTCTAAAATTCTCTGTTTCTCCAGTATTTTATGCATGTATTATACATATAAACCTTCCTATTGAATCACTCTATCTATTAAAAAAAACCGCATCAAAATCCTTCGCGTAGTTTTAAAGATCTAAGCATACATAGGGACAGACAGATAGCGGGAAGTGACTTTGTTTTATACTATGTAAGGATTTCTATGTGGAAGCGTCCATTTCGTTATGTTTACATAGATCAGTGGTTACATTTGAGCTAAATTGGAATTATAAGAAATGTCTCTTCAATAATAAATAGGGTGTGTCACAGTACAATCAAATAGGTGAAATTCAGTCTTTTCGTCAAACGATAAATAAATTTAACACTTCATTTCAAATTTATTTATCGTTTGACAAAAGACTGAATTTTGATTTGCGGAAACAAACTTATGATTCAACGAGTTGGAATAAAATAATTGGAAGTGAAGTGAGTTACCTATACCTGTAGAAAATTATTTATTGAATGTGTATTACATGATGAAATTGAAATTATGTTCAATATATGAGAAAAATCCTTAGAATGGTTGTGCAGAATCAAAGTATGAAAATAAATGTACCTATGCTATGGATAACAGATAATTTAATGTATATTTCAGTGCGATTGGCTCAGTGGTAGAGCGTTTGACTCAGGAGCCAGAGGCCCCAAGTTCGACCCCGAGGCTAGGAAAGAAATTTTCTAGTCACGATAATCGCCACCCTTCACTGCTGGGTCAAAAATTAACATTGCTGGGCCTAAGGTGGCGTAAGGACACAGTAACAAAGACTACACAGAACACAACTGATTCTCCTTACTCACTCAAGCTCTCAAGAGCTTATGAGGGGTCTCATTAGTGAAGACCTAGGACGACTCTAGGTATATTTATGAATTTGAATATTTCGAGCTGAAAGAATAACATGGAAAACATACCCTCTTCTCATAACATATCCATAAAATGAATTCAAAATGCACTTATGAGCCAATTGTAGCGAGTCATACAAAACTTCTCGGTTTTTTGCAGACTTAATTTCTGAAGCGTTTCCTCCTTTAATAGCTGCTGATACTGCAGCCTTGGCACTTTTTGACAAACCTTTGTACTCGTATCTGAAATTAAACAAAATATGATACAATGTTCTGGCGGGAAGAACTTCAACATTACCTCCTATCTCGAAAAGCTCTAACTGTATCAACATAAAAAGAATTTTCCTTCTGACAAATGGTAGTTGTTTTTTCTTCCACTCTCGTGACTTTTTGCTTCTTGTAGACCTTCCTACAGTAAATTAGAAGTCTCTTTTTTTCTAGATCTGCTTGTTCCTGTTTTGACAATTGGTGAAAGGCCCGTTTAGGGGCCCCAGGAAATAGAGCGGGAAACTTCTCTGTTTCTAGTTGCTGCTGAATTCTATGATATTCATTCCTTGTAGCAGGCACTTTAATCAAATTTTAGACATCAATACATCAAATAACTCGATGAACAATTTCACTTAAATAATGATTTCAAAAATGGGCAACACGCTACATTTGAACCAATTTAAATTTAATTAATAAAAAAATATGGTATATTGTTTTTGGAGCGCTTGTTCCCAAATATCAGTAATTTTCGGCCGAAAATGACTCGAGCATTTAGCTTCGTCTCACTGATGAAGAATCAGAGGTGAAAGTTTATTCTGCCCGACCGGCCGGCCGTTCGTGATCACGATAACTCTCGAACTATGAGAGAATTGAAATTCTCCGAACAAGCTCACCAAATCAGACTGACCTCACACCAGAAGCTTTCAAATTTTTTGGCGTGCTTGGTCCTCCGAACAGAGTGCCTATCAATTTGCTCAAATGTCCGTAATTTTCGAATTTTTGGCCGAAAATGGTCTCAAAACGGCCACCTACCCTGAAAGTTTCAAGTCGCTATCTTTTTCCGTTATCGTGGCAACGGCCGGCCGGAGAGAACCAAATTTGACCTAGAATTCTTCATCAGTGAGTCGAACCTAATCGTTTGAGTACATTTTAGGCAAAAAATTCGAAAGTTACAGAGATTTGGGCAAAATGATAACGCGATGTTCCCCAGAACATGCGCGCAAAAAGGACAACGAATTGGTTGACTAGGTAAATAAAGATACCTATATTTACAAATAACGCGCTTGTCAAGCGCTGACATAAAGCACAGAATAAAGAAATTACTTATGTGTATTCCGAAATGTGAACGAAGTGAGAAAAATTTCAGAAGCTTGATCCGAAATTATTTTCTCATACCAATTTCTTAGAAGATTCCTATATTTTGGTACAGAACATGATGTAAGAGATATGAGAGAACTTATGTTCTATACCGAAATATAAGAATCTTCTGGGAAATTGGTGAGATAAATCAATTTCGAAACAAACTTCTGTGATTTTTCTCACTTCGCTCATATTTCGGAATATACATTGATTTGTATCAAATAAAATCCATCAGCATTCAAACGAAATCGTCGTAGATATAGAAAATTTGATAGTAGAAATGGAAAATATTCAAATTCTATTCAAGACCCATCTTTGAGAAATCTAACTGAGCAAAAATAGGTAACAGTAAAAGAAAGTTTTTGCATACACTTCATAATATTGGCAGAACACTAAGGTCTTGTTGATTTAATTCATTTCAGTTGGTTTTATAGAAACAAACCAATACAAACCTAACCAATGACAAATAAGGAAATCGGGAATTTTTTTAAAAATCTAGATTTTCCAGTAACGAACAAAAAGATTATTTTTTCCTTCGCGGACTCAAAACGCGACTTGCGACACTAGAAAGCTAAAGGTTCGGATGGAACGAGAGCTCGACGTTCGAAGTCTTCGCCGAGATCGAAAGCACATATTATCGATTTACCAGGTTACTGTTTTTTGTTTACCTAGGATAAGCCTATCTTCAAAATCTTTTATTCCAACAAATACAAGCAAACTAACATAACTGTTAGATACATAAGGTGGTGCAGTTCCCTCAAGCCCTTTTAAAAGTGCTTCATTTTCTCATTTGAACAACAAATCAGTATTTAAGAAGTACCTTCATTTCAAATTATTGTAACCCAGAATTTAATTTATTTCAAGTCATGATTAACGATCTTGATCTTCACATTTGAGCTTAAAACAAATGTTGGTCCCTAAGATGTATTTTTTATTTGAACCTACCAGAAGCACAGAATTAAATTTGACAACAATTGGTCATCATTTGGTCCAATAAAACATTTGGACCTAAAATAAAACAATTGGACCTAAAATAAAGCGTCTTGGTAACATGCGTTCAATTAAATTCGTGGTCAAGTAGGCTATGGAATTTTAAAGGTTAATTTTCTGTGACTGGACGTATTTCTTTACTTGAATCACTCCATGTTCCCAAAACATTGATGACATTAACCTCTATATTGCTGTATATCGTAATTATGTATGAAATAGCACTTTTTCAGAAAAAGTTACTACCAGATTGAATAATGATTTCTTCCTAGACTACACATGATTCTCATGTCAAAAACCTGAATCTTGATTGAACCGAGGTCGAATATTTTTGATACTGAGGGCCGGTTTCTCAATTGCAAGTTAACTCGAGGTTGCGGATAACCCGAGTGTTACGCGTTGAGGAATATCGTTAAATACATGCGTAACTCTCAACCTCGAGTTAACTCGCAATTGAGAAACCGGCCCTGAATTATGCAAAAAGGTTGTATTCATTAATGTAAATAAATCACAGTGAGAATCTCAATATGTTTAATTCTCAACAAATGTTGAATTGATGAGTCCATTACTTCATAAAAAGGCATAACTGAAGTGAAATAACAGGATTTCATTACAATGGCTCTCAGGATTCAAAGTTCTCTTTAATTAAAGTAGATGCTGGAAATGTCCTCCTCTTTGCTCCAAGCACTTCTCACATCTTCTTTTGACAGATTCAAATACATTATTCAAAATGAAAGGATCATCGTTAATTTGATGAATTTTTTCAATGATTCTCATCTTTAGTTGGTCCAAATCAGAAATAGGCATTTGAAAGATAGAATTCTTCAGATGAGGCCATAGGAAAAAGTCACATGGTGTGAGATCGCACGATCTTGGTGGAAATTCATGTTCGGTATGGAGGCTTATTAGTGGATCATGAAAAATATTCCTTAGGGTTGCAATGGTTTCTGTAGCTGTGTGTGTTCTGGCTCCATCTTGTTGGGAATAAGAATTGGAACGTTCATTGAAAATCAATTCAGCCACCCTACGAGGGTAATCAACTTCTTCAATTTTTTGAAAGCACGTTAATCTATAGGGAAATAAATGGATGTCTTCTTTCAATATCGTGTGACATGTACCAACGGATACTCCAGTCTGTTGAGATAAAACTCGAATGGAGGTTCGTGGAGCTTCTGTCATGACATTTTCAACATTGCTGATTAATTCTGGGGTTCTCATCTTTGAGTAATCATTAAAGGATACTGTGGGAGGTATAATCATTATTGAAAGGTTTTTTTCTGGGTTTTCTCACCCAAAGTCTGAAAAATATCTATAAAATGAAAATTAATTATTTTGTGATTTGCTTCTGCGTAAGAAACACAGGATATTTGTCAGAAGCAATGAATTGAACAATGTTGCCTAACAAACAACAACGAAACAACATCAACGAAGAAACAACTATATCGTAACGTTTCGGAGTCTATATCAGACTCCTTCGTCAGACGCTTAATGAAAATCGTTAGAACTATTTTGTTGATAGTTATTTTGTGAAATTCAAGAATTGTCACATTGACAGTATTTAAAAGTCATAGCTAGCATAGTTTTACTTCGCATAGAAATTTCCCTTTTCCAACTCCTTTTTCAATAAATTCAGCCAAATATGGTCAATACCAATTGAGCAATTTGCAAAATTGCATTCTCTGTTCAATAAAATACGAGTTGACTCCTTAAGTTTCCATTTCATAAAATCAGGTTCTGTCATTAGAATCTTTGTATTACTCCAATATTATTATGCTCTGACTTTCTTACTTCTAGTGGTCTTGATGTTTCTCCTGTGTATGATTTACCACAAATACAAGGAATATTATGTACACAGTTTTTTGATTTTTGTTTTTCATTTATGGGTTTTGTTTTCGTTAATAAAGACCTAAGATCATTCTGTGTTTTGATTGGAGTAATACAAAGATTCTAATGACAGAACCTGATTTTACGAAAAGGAAACTTAAGGAGTCAACTTGTATTTTATTGAACAGAGAATGCAATTTTGCAAATTGCTCAATTGGTATTGACCATATTTGGGTGAATTTATTGAAAAAGGAGTTGGAACTTGGAAATTTCTGTGCGAAGTAAAACTATGTTAGCTATGATTTTTAAATACTGTCAATGTGACAATTCTAGAATTTCACAAAATAACTATCAACAAAATAATTCTAACGATTTTCATTAAGCGTCTGACGTAGGAGTCTGATATAGACTCCGAAACGTTACGATATAGTTGTTTCTTCGTTGATGTTGTTTCGTTGTTGTTTGTTAGGCAACTTTGTTTAATTGATTGCTTCTGACAAATATCTTGTGTTTCTTACGCAGAAGCAAATCACAAAATAATTAATTTTTATTTTATAGATATTTTTCAGAGTTTGGGAGAGAAAACCCAGAAAAAAACCTTTCTCTTCTTTGGTCTAGCACTTCCTTTTTTTCTTTGAACACTACCTGTTTCACGGAAAACGCTAACACATCGCGAAACTGTGCTTTGGAAAGATTGATAATCCACAGCAACATTGGGATACTCGATCCTGAAGTCGATTAAACATTTGCCGACAGAATATTTCCACTCGTCTTCTATTCTCTCCCCATTTCTGAAGTACGATTCAATTATGAAGCCTTTTGAACATCCGTGAAAACCATTTTCAGAATTCGCTGATGATTTTAATAAAATAATAATAAACAATAATCGGGAACGTTAACTTGACAGTTAACCTGGAAAATGGTGAAGCAGAAGCTAAGAACTACGTTCAGCCCAGAATATTGACATTAAAAATTCCATAGCCTACTTGACCACTAATTTTTTTGAACGCACGTTACAACAATTCCATAGGTGCGATCGAAATATTATTATTATTATTATTATTATTATTATTATTATTTATTAACGACAGTAGACGGTAGACACCGATGAGACCGCCGTGTTTGTTCGAACAATTATCGAAAGCATTTAATATCACAGAAAGGTGTATCGAAAGGTCTTATATCACTTTACAAAATACATATATCACATTAAACTATCACAGTCGTTACATTATTCTTCTTCCCTCCCCCATACATCTATACACCATAGTGCACAAAAAAGGATGTGGTCTGAGTCCTCATTTCCTGGTCAAAACGATTCTTGAATTGATTTATTGAAGCAGAGTTAACAACACTCTCACTCAGGTGGTTCCAATGGTATGCATTTTTCATAGAACACTCAACTTACTAAATTCAGACCGACTCATCCAAGCCATATTTCGTTGGCACTTAGCATTAGGTTTGTTGAAGTCACAGGCTGCACAAATTGTTTCATTTACCATTGCACATGGCTGTAGTCTGTTTGTCAAAATGATATTTGGATACATGGCACCAACATCTAAATGATATATCAAAGGTCTTTCCAATCGCATTGGACGTTCCTAAAAGAAGATTTAAACATTAACAGCAAAGTTACTTGATTATTCAGAAGTGAATACTGATGATCTGTGAGCTACTACATGTTTATATATCCGTTGATAAAGGGTGGTGGTATTTTGGCGTTCTGCCTTCGTTTGAGTAGGGGCACCAAATTTTCCGGACTTCTATGCTCGGATGTCTATAAATACAAGTGTTGATTTTACTGTATGAAGATTGCCTCTCTGAACTTGCGCTTATTCCAATGTTGTTCACGGTGAATAATTTTTGCTTAGTTCCATTGGATGTTGTGATGCTCAACCCAGCTATGTTCCTCTATTCCTGATTTATTATTGGGAAACAAAGTGGCAAACATAAAGAAGGATCTCTCACAAAATGGTTACAGTCCTAAGCTAACTGACTCCACTATGCAGATATGCAATCAGCGAACAAATATCTTTGATCCTTCAGAGGATGACACAAGAATATTGATACCATATGTAAATGGCTTATCAGAGAAAATCCGCAGAATAGCTCATGACTACAACATCCAGACGGCTTTCAATTCGGAAAATACTCTGAGAAGTTTTCCTAGAAAAACAAAAACGGGAGAATTAGTAAATAATAAAAACTTCATCTACTCGATACCTTGTGAATGTGGAAAAACCTACATGGGAGAAACAAAACTTCCACTGGAAGTCAGAATCAAGGAACACAAAAATCACAACATTAAAGGAGAAACAACAAAATCAGGAATAGCAGAACATTCCTGGGTTGAGCATCACAACATTCAATGGAACCAAGCAAAAGTCATCCACTGAGAACAACATTCGAAAACATAAACATAAACATGTGTACAACCATCCAAGCATAGAAGACTCGCAAATTTGGCGCCCCCTACTCGAAAATGAACATTTCCTTCCCAAAAAAGTTAACACTTTTGCACAGGCAGTGCTTGCTTACATTTTTCAAAATGAAACTAATTCAAATGCAAGTTTTGTGTGGTCGTTTAGGTTGAAAATCAATCAATGTGGAATAGGGTGATTCAAAAAAAAAAAATATTTTTTTTTTCGTTTGGTACTCTGAAAAATAGGTTCCTAGACACCTCTAAGAAAGCCTCTCCAAGCATGAGTTCTTAATTGTAACGGGAAGGTCCTCCTTCTTACAGTTTTCTATTTTTTCTTATTATCAGATAGAAAAATTTATATCTCGCTTCCAACTACTTGAAAAAATATCTTGTTCCTTAGATTTTGTAGGAAATTGAATGCTCTACAAAAAAGTTCTCTTACGATTTTTTCTTAAACCCAACCGTTTAAAAGATATTAACGTTTAAAGTTTGATTATTTTTGCGAAAATTTTTTATTTCTTATGAATTTTATAACTCAATGAAAAAAAATCATTATGAATGATGAAACTCATAGTTTTGTAGGAAATTTACTGCTCTATAAAAATGGTCTCTTATGATTTTTCGATCAAGTTGAGCGTTTACGTGATATTCATCGTCAAACATCAATGCATATCAATTTTTCTAGTTTTTGATCAATAATTCGAAAAATTTCAATTTATTCTGTGAGTTTCAAGGAAATTTAGACAAATTTGAGTTTCTATGAATAGAAATATGTAATGAACTATTTTTTTAATAAGTTTTTTTAGTCTTGGGCATGTTTGATTACATTAAAACAAAAAATTAGTGCATTTTTTTAAATATATAATTCAATTTAGTGTGTTTCACATGTGTTTCACATGTGTTTCACTTTTTTATCGAAGAATTTATTTATTTAAGGGGGGGGTAAGGTCAAATCATACAAAAAAAGCCATGTTTTCGTGATTTTTTTTCTGACGACGCAGTTAAAATTTCTTTACTCAACCAATGGTACATTGAAGTATGACATTCGAAGAATGTTTCATCAAATTTGTACAAAGAAATATTAAAAAATACGGCAATGGCAGCAATTGTTCGGACGTGTCTCGAAAAAAAGGTGAATTGCGGTGCCCCTCATAACTTGGTGCTGGATCATTTGAAATCAAAAAATCAAAGTGCATTCGTTAGATAATAGTTTTCCCCAGGTAACGCTGTCGAGTTTTTTTTTTTTTTCAATTTTTTTCATTTTTTCGAACACTTTGAAGTGAAAAACACAATTTTGTGGGAAAAAATCGGCTAATTTGTTATTGCGAAATTAAAATTATGAACAAAAAAAAAAAAAAACTCGACAGCGTTACCTCGTAAATGATGTACAGAAATAGTGTTTAAAATTTCAAAAGGATCGGTGCAGTAGTTTTGGAGTTATCAGGGGCACCGACTTTGAAAACGTGAGTTGTGGGAAAAACGCTTTAAAGTTTTCCTGCTGACTGAATTTTGTACGTCACACTGACATAGTATACAAACCAGGTATAAACCCGTTTGTCCTTGCCTTGAAATTTCGATAAATTAAACTGGGAGGTAAGGTACTACATTAATAGAGAACAAAACATCTGCCGGGTAACAATAGCGCGCTCGGGTTGGGGCGCTCGGGTAGGTTCGGGTATAGGTACAAAAATCCGGCAGGTATAAAAATACTCATAACTTCGTCAATTTTGCTCCAATTGACTTGAAATTTTGATACAATATTCTTCAGATATTACGGATTCAATTTCGAAAATAACAAAAAATGCAAACAAAAAAAAATTAAATACCTTACCCCCCCCTTAATTATCAACTGCCATATAATTTTCAATATTTTATTACGTATTCAAGATGATCAGTTTTAGGAACACTGAAAATACGGTATTAAATGGGTAGATACTGAAGATAGTTGAGAGTAAAAAACATAGATGTCGTTAGTTTCAGAAGACAAACAGAAGAAGAAATGGAATTCGAAACAAAAATCCCCTCGAACGAAAATTTTATGTATATTTTGTGAAAAACAATTTAAAAATACGCACTGAACAAATTTCATAATAATAAATGACAACGCGATTAAGATTTTAAATTATTAAAGATAAAATTAAAAAAAAATATTATTAGAATAAAAACTTTCAAATGAATTTTTGAACAGAAAACATCTATCTATAGGAGTTGCTTTTATAATAAAAACTCAAATTTGTCTAAATTTCCTTGAAACTCACAGAATAAATTGAAATTTTTCGAATTATTGATCAAAAACTAGAAAAATTGATATGCATTGATGTTTGACGATGAATATCTCGTAAACGCTCAACTTGATCGAAAAATCATAAGAGACCATTTTTATAGAGCAGTAAATTTCCTACAAAACTATGAGTTTCATCATTCATAATGATTTTTTTTCATTGAGTTATAAAATTCATAAGAAATAAAAAATTTTCCCAAAAATAATCAAACTTTAACCGTTAATATCTTTTAAACGGTTGGGTTTACGAAAAAATCGTAAGAGACCTTTTTTGTAGAGCATTCAATTTCCTACAAAATCTAAGGAACAAGATATTTTTTCAAGTAGTTGGAAGCGAGATATAAATTTTTCTATCTGATAATAAGAAAAATTAGAAAACTGTAAGAAGGAGGACCTTCCCGTTACAATTAAGAACTCATGCTTGGAGAGGCTTTCTTAGAGGTGTCTAGGAACCTATTTTTCAGAGTACCAAACGAAAAAAAAATATTCTTTTTTTTTGAATCACCCTAATGTGGAAGCATCATGTTAGTCCAAAATTCTACATTTGAATATACATACATAACACAACTTTTTCAAGTTTCCATCAACATCCATTAACTTCGAGCTTATCATATGGCGACTTTTTGCGCCTATGTTCTGGGGAACATCGCGTTATCCTTTTGCACAAATTATCGAATTTTTTGAGGAAAATGGTCGAAAACGCTTCCCATGATGAAGAATTCGAGGTCAAATTTGATTCTGTCAGTCCGGCCGTTGCCACGATAACTTGAGAACGGGAGGAGATAGCGACTTGAAATTTTCAAGGTAGGTGGCGCATCCCAATACGACGGACAAGGTCGTTAATGGGCATAATCGGCCCAATGGTTTCCGAATAATAGTTTTGTTTTCAACCAATACAAATCCGATCGAATTGAAACTTTGTGAGTACCTAGTTGTAGAATACAAACCTAAGAATGTTTGTGAGGATCGTATCTCTAGAAAATTTTAGAAAAATTATTAAACAATATGATTTATGTCACGATAACCTGAGAACGGAAAGAGATAGCGAATTGTTGTGCATCTGAATGCGACATTTGTGTTTGTTTATAGGCATAATCGGCCAAACGGTTTTGGAGTAATACCCATCTGAAATTTAGTTGTTATTTCCTCAATAACTCGAAAAATACAAAACCCAGCCAATTCAAACATGGTTATAAGTTGTAGAACGCCAACGCGAAAATTCTTTCAAAATTTCGTGAGGATCGTATCCCTAGAAAAAAATTAAAAAATCATTGGTCGCATTCAGCGGACGAAGCGCTCAGCCACTTTACGCTACCGCTACCTAGCACAAATCAAATGTGCTCCATAAAATAGCCTCCGCTCCACAACGTGTTGAGTTCGTAGGGCATGTGCCACCGAACGTTTTGGTAACGGTTGCGCAACTGTTTCGTCCGCTGAATGCGACCATTGAAAATCTTTGAATAAAATTCTATATATCAGAAACTATTCGTCCGACATCGCTGAAATTTAGCGAGAGCCTTCAGAACCTAACTCTACTGCCAAGTTCCAAGTTTGAACACGATCGGATCTATATGGTGGGTGATCCGAGCAACCTTGTGTAAGTTCAGAGCTGGATGGGTGACCGAAATATGGATTTGCAATTTTCAGGAAAGGTTGCGCATCCGAATGGTAGAGTTAAGTTCGTTTTTGGGCATAATCGGCCCTACGGTTTCGGAGTTATACCCGCCTGCAATATTATTTCCTCAATAACTCAAAAAATATAGACTCACTCGAATTGAAACTGGGTAACTAGTTGTTCAATCAAGTTGTCATGGAGATAGCCCACGCCTGAAGACAGGCATGGCACCGAAAGAAGAAGAAGAACTAGTTGTAGAATATCGACATAAAGACGTGTGTAAAGTTTTGTGAGAACCGTACCCCTAGAAAATTTTAAAAATTTTCAAAAAAGAAAAATTGGTTTAAGCATTGTCGTGAAGTCAGGAGCTTTTGCGCGCATGTGCTATCGTCCATTCTCCTGTAAGTAAATTACAGGAGAATGGAATGGAATGCTTGGGCCATGAAATCATGAAGTATGGAGACATATCCTCCATGTAGCCTTCTGAATTGGAGTTCATTAGAAGTTTGGAATTGGGTGGGGATCTGGAGGTAGATGTACACCCGTCAGCTCAAAATAGGAGGAATAATAGATCATCAGGTCGGAGTGCACTAATAAAATTGATTGTAAATACCTTCAAAGCTGTCAACTTCTCCAGAATTTCCTTTTTTACTTCCTCTAAATTCGATACTTTCTCCATAGCGACACCTTCCTCTATTTCAATAGCATGTTGCAGGGTATGTGGTAGTTTCTCAATAAGAGCATCAATCGCATCTGGTACAAGTTTGAATCTGCAAGGTATATCAGCTCGAAAAACCCCTGATTCTAAAGCTTCGACATGACCTCCCACGTATGTTTCTTGGTGAAGAACATGGCCATCTTCAGTAAGCTTATTGAGGACCGTTTCCTCTTTATTTGGGAATATTATGTTTCCATGGAAGGCTTCCACCATCAGAAGAGCCTCGCAAAGTGTTCCTAAAACAGGAACGTTAAAGTTTTGTTAACCAGAATGGAAAACTATGAACGGCCAAAAAGTCATTTATTCTTTTTTGCGCACCTGTAATAGGACATTATCATTTTTTCTGCACATGTCTGACAACATACTATTTCTGTAGGGTTGCGTTCTTTATCAAGAAATTCAAAATACCTTACCAGAGCCTTTTCGGAGTACTTCATCTGGTTCACAAGGAATAATTGTACACAATGCAAATATGAAAGGGTGCACATATTGCATGTATAAATAATATGTGGCCACGGCATCTGATACAGAATAATTAGAGAGAACTTGGGGGGCTGAGGCAGCTAAAGGACACATTTCTTCTGGGTCCAATTCTACTGGGTCATACCTACAAGAAGACATTGTTTAGATTATATAATTATTTTCATTGGTATAACTGAATAATTGATTAATGATTTAAAAATTCACCTCAATGAACAGAGTTAAACATTTCAATTTCATTGAAATATATTTGCATTTACTGGAATAATCATTTACCCCAATTTTGTAACAGATTTGAAATAATCAGGAATAAATACTAAAAATCACGACCTCCTTGTTGAACAAATAGAAATTGAAGTTATAGAATACTTATAGAGCTACTAAAAGAAGCAAGAGAACTTAATAGCTTGGGATACAAGTACTTGTGGTCAAACAATGGAAAAGTGCTGTGTCGCAAAAGTGATTGAACTAGAGAGTGCAGAACAAATAAATCGTTTAAAAGGGGAATAACATAAAGGATTTGTAATATAGGTGTAAGTAAATTTGTTGCGTTTTATGTGGGCCAAACGGACAGATACATTGTAGACTTTGACAATTTTCAGTTTCAAACGCTAAATTTGAGACAAGCGAGTACCCTTAAGACGACACTCAAAGACGATAATTGTGATACATTTAGAATTCTCCACAACAACATCAGAAGCGTCGCAAAGAATCTAGACGAATTTCAAATTCTATTAGCGCAGTTAGATATAAGTATTGATGTTGTTGTTTTGTCGGAAACCTGGCAAATTGCTGATGTGGATTTGTTCAATTTGGGAGGATACGAATCGTATTATAATTCAGGTACAATCAACCAAAACGACGGAATAATAGTCCATATTAAACAGGGGATCCAACATAATGTGGATATAGTTACTGTGGGTGAGATTAGGGTAATAACGGTGGAAATCGTCGCATACAGATCATAGCTTTGTATCGCTCTCCCAGCTTGACCTGCACCGAATTCAATAGAGGCCTAAAGGAATTAATAAACACTTGTAATGGAGGAGGAAGGTTCGACATGGTCTTTTTCACTGTTGATATTAACATAGATATCCTAAATAAATCGAAAGACTCTGAACATTATCTGAATACCATGGGTGGAAATGGCTTCTTGTCCCTAATAAATGTTTATACCAGAGTAACAAAAGACACAAAGTCATGCATCGACCACATATTCTTAAAAAGTAACTTCAGCACAGAACTGTTCACGGCGGCAATCCTACAAACATCCATAACTGATCATTATACAGTTTTTGCAGAATTTTCTGCGAATGAAACAAAAACTGAGGACAGGAATAGTGGTATGGATGAAAATGTTAAAGAGTATATTAACTACAGCAATTTACATAAACAAATAGAAAAGCACTCCTGGGACGAAATATTGAGTAGCAATGATATTAATCAAGCGTGGGAGAGGTTCATTCACACTCTACAACAAAAAATTGAAACTAGCACCAAGTAAATAAAAATACAAAAACAAAAAACGAAGTCCGGATAAAAGGAGGATTGGTCAAATCCATACAAGAAAAAGACAAGCTTTTTAAGAAAATGATGAAAAATCCGAATGATGTAGAAATAGAACACAAATTCAAGAAATTTAAAAATTAGTCCGGCAGACAAAAAAAATATACTACCGTAAACAAATAGCAAAGAATGAAAAAGACTCTAAAGGACTATGGAATTTAGTAAATAAGACTAAACTAAAGCATAAGAAAATATCTAAAATTAATCCTGACGGTGATGGGAAGCTTCTGTTTGAGGATGAAGAAATAGCAGACGAGTTCAATAGATATTTTGCTAAAGTTTGAGAAACATTGGCCAAAAAAATTAAATCAGTATCAGACAATAAAAGAAAGCAGAGTATAATGAGTTCAATTGTGTTTTTTGAAACAGATGAAAAAGAAGTAGGGGATGTAATCAGGGAACTTAAGAACGGAACTGCACCTGGAATAGATGGGCTCAAAACGGAGACGATAAAGAATATTTCAAGCTATATTAAAGTCCCATTGGTGTACCTTATAAATAAAAGTATAAGTGCAGCCGTATTCCCGGATATTGTAAAAACATCAATAGTTACTCCTATACACAATTCATCGAACAAAATGGAACTCGAAAATTATAGACCAATATCCCTAATTTCGACGCTGCCAAAAATTTATGAGAAAATCTTAAAGAGGATGTGTTCATTTATTGAAAAATACAAATTACTATCTGATAAGCAATTTGGATTTCGGGAAGCCAGGTCAACACAGGATGCAATAACTAAGCTGGTTAAACTCATTGCAGAAGCACTTGACAAGCAAGTGCCAGTCCTATGTATATACGTTGACCTGGCAAAGGCGTTCGATACGGTAGAACACGATGAATTGTTGGAGACGCTGGAATCTTTGGGTTGGAGAGGTCAAGCTTATAAGTTAATGGAGAGTTACTTAAAAGGACGCCGACAATATACAAAAGTTGGAAATACAATAAGTAATGATGAGCCAATTACGTATGGAGTGCCGCAGGGATCCGTCTTGGGTCCAATTTAATTTTTGCTTTACATAAATGAACTATTTCAAGTGGATGTTCATGGAGAAATCGTCAGTTTTGTGGATGATACAGCAATGATATTTACAGCACCGACGTGGGACGAAGCAAAAGCGAGGGCACAGGATGGGTTCCTGGCTTGAGTTAAGTTCTTTGAGTCAAAAAAGTTAACGATTAACTACAATAAAACAAAATTCATGGGATACACTAGCTACAAAAACACAGGACCAAAATATAAGACACTAGAAATAGTAAGGCATGGAACACTCATAAACATAGACAAAGTAGAGCAAATCAAATATCTAGGCATAATCATTGATACCCACCTAAAATGGAACTATCAGTTGGATTTTATAACGAAAAAAACTCGGATACTTATAGCGAAGTTCAAAAATCTTAAGCATATATGTGAAGTGGAAGAGTTGCAAAAAATTTACTACGCGCTTGTTGAACCTCTTGACCTACGGGATAGTAGCCTGGGGAGCTGTGGCTGGCCACTTTTATGTACATGGGGAAGTAATGCAGAAGTGGATCATTAAAAGTATGTATAATAAAAAGAGAACTTATCCATCTGAAGATCTGTACCGCATTTCGGGGATTTTCACAATGCGGGAGTGGTATGCGCGATCTCTTCTACTATACCAATTCAAACATTTCACAAACAATAAGGTCGATAAAGGAAACCACTATGATCTGAGGATAGATGCGATAAACTTGCCAAAAGTGAACGAAACTGTTGGTCAAAAATCATTTGCATATCTGGGTCCACGTCTATTCGGTATGCTACCAGAAAGCATTAGGGACGCCAAATCCTGTGCCTCGTTTAAAAGGCGCATCAAAGGCTGGATAAAGAGCCAACCTAAAATTTTATGGGAGACTTTTTATAGTAGATATAAGTTCACATTAATGGAACCAGGATTGATTATCTCAGGACGAATGAAATGTCCAAAAAAAAATGGGTTCAAGCCCTGTGGACAGGAGCTTTCTGGAGCTCTAGTTCAAACAGACAAATTATATCTGGTATTGGTTTCTCAGAGTTGGGAATTCAATATCAATGTATTCATATGATATCACTACATCATAAAGGAAATTCAATTCAAATAATAGTTTATTAGATAAGTAATTATAAATTACCTTGTAATCGATCAAAAATTTCCTGATCTACGTTCACCAAACTACAGAATTATGCTTTCAATATTTACGTAATATTTTCAAACATTTTCGGGTGAGGTCCCCGTTGCATCGCTAAAATACGAGTATTTCAACCCCAATATTTTTGAAGTTTCAATATTCCCTTCTGTCAATTTGACATTATGAGAATTCATACATAGAATAATAATTATATCAATCTGTGAAATACGATTTACATTGAAATTTTAAAAAATCATATCTCCGAAAGTATTAGCTTGTTAGAGTTGAATATGATATGAATGGATTCTTATGATAAAACTGCTTATTAAAAAAAAATTGATTTGGAATTTGTTTCGTAAAAAAAAATTTTTTTTTTGTTACTCCGAAACCATCTGTCCGATTTTGCCCAATAACGAACTAAGCCGAGATATTCATCCCCCAAACCTACTCTAAAAATTTCAACTCTCTAGCTCATTCCGTTCGAGAGTTATCGTGCTTACGGACGGCCGGCCGGCCGGACCGGCCGGACAGAATGAATTCCGACCACGGATTCTTGATCAGTGAGTCGAACCAAATCGTTTAAGACCATTTTCATCGAAATATTCCAAAATTACAGACATTTGGGCAAATTGATAAGCACTCAGTTCCGAGGAACTAGAGCGCCAAAAAAAGCATTCAAAAGTAAAAGAAGAATTTTATATTGTTTCTTAATTTTTTGTTATTTTGAATACACATTGTGAGGGGGAACGGGATGACTTAGATGTCACTATATTTTTTACTTTATTCACTTATTCTCACGCACAAGTGGCTTTAGGTCATTTTTGTGAGTAACTAAAGTTTATTTGATACCATTAATAATGAGGTGTGAAAATTTTTTGATTTATGTAACCATTTTCACAAATAAACATTATTAATAGTTGAAAAAATAGATATAGAAATAATCTAAAATAACGCTTCAATTTTATTATTTTCTCAAAATGCAGTATGTTTTGTTGCCATTTTGTATATATGTGTATATATGTTTTCCTCTTCTTTAAATTATAATTATATTGATACGTGGAATAGTTCTCCCCAATAAAGCCTGTATATTCTAACACTATCTTGCTGGCTCTGCGCATAGATATCGATTATGCCAGACTTAAGCCAGAGTAGAAGAAGAAGTAGAAGGCCCCCTCCTACGAAACCACAGATCCCAAGGAATGACGGTACCTTCCTTGGCACGACCTGACCAGTTCGTTTCTAATCTCAGCGAAATAAGTCGCTCAAAATACCACCACGAGTTTCTACTGGTAAGTCTCTTCTCCAAGAGATCCCATGCGCCTACAGAGAAGTATATTTGTGAGAGGTGACTTTTGAAAGGTTAGTGATTTTATGATTGCTTGGACTTGTATTTCCCGGTTCATTATATCTCAATATTCATATTGTCTAAAATCGAATTAGCGAATCTGAAGAAATTACTGTTCATTTGGTTGAAAACAAAATACAGTAACACAACTGTCTCACTGTTTCTTCTGTATCTACTAATTTGATGACATTTCTTCACCACTGTTTAATAACTTGTGAACAACTGTCCAACCAGAATTTGCCGTAAGAAAGTTTTAATTCATCATAAGAAAAGTGATATATGAATACAGCATGATTATTAGAAACCGTACATTAGAAGAATATGAAGTTTGGAAAATCGTATGGTTCTGAAATTTTGGTGTTAGCTAAAGTCCGGAGTGATCTTTCTAATGAAAATATTTTGAAAATGGCGCCACTTCCGGAAATACCAGAAGTTGATACATACTCTCTTATTTCAAATACGACTACATATTTTTTATTGCTTTTTTGGATTCAGCAGCTAATTTAAGATTAACTTTCATCAACATTCCCTATACTTAACTGCAGCTATTCTGCAGTTATGGCAAATTACGAATATTTTTACGCGCATGTTCTGGGAAGATCGCGCTATCATTTTTCCAAATGTCTGTAATGTTCGGATTTTTTGCCGAAAATGGTCTGAAACGATTAGGTTCGACTCACTGATGAAGAATTCGAGGTCAAATTTGATTAAGTCCGGCCGGCCGCCCGTTGCCACGATAACTTGAGAACGGAAAAATATAGCGATTTGAGATTTTCAGGGTAGGAGACCAAATACGACGGACCAGTTCGTTAATGGGCATAATCGGCACAACGCTTTCCGAGTGACAATTTTGCCATCAACCAATACAGATCCTACAGAATTGAAATTTGGTAGCTACTTCTAGAAAACTGACACAAAGATCATTGTGAAATTTTGTGATAATCGTAACACTAGAAAATTTAAAAAAATATATTAAAAAATATTATTTGTCACGATAACCTGAGAACGGAGAGAGATAGCGACTTGCAATTTTTAGGGTAGGTTGAGCATCTGAATGCGACCAATTCTAACATGGTAATTAGTTGTAGAATGCCGGCGCGAAAATTCTTGCAAAATTTCTGGAGGATCATATAACTAGAAATTTTTTAACACATCATTGAAAATCGTTAAAAAAATTCTAAACATCAGAAACTATTCGTCTGACATCGCTGAAATTTTGCGAGAGCCTTCAAAACCTAACTCTACTGCCAAGTTACAAGTTTGAACACGATCGGATACATACCCGATCGAATTGAAACTTCGTATCTAATTGTAGAATATCGACATAAAGACATGTGTTAAATTTTGTGAAAATCGTACCAAGAGAAAATTTTAAAAAAGTTACGGAAGAATATTATATACCTGATGATAACTTGGCAACGAAAAGAGATAGTGACGTGCAATTTTCAGTGTATCCACATCGTAATGCGACATTTAGGTTTGTTAATTGGTATAATCGGCCAAATGGTTTTGAATTTATACTCATCTAAAATTTTGTTGTTATTTCCTCTATAACTCAAAATATACAAATCTGACCCAATTAAAACTCGGTGATTACTTGTAGAATGCCGACCCACACCCACTAGTTTTCGCGGAATTTCGTGAATATGCATGATATCCTGGAGTTACTTGAGACGTGAGTTTTTTCGTATTTGAATTTCAATAGAACATACATACATATGAAAGAATTGAAAATTATGTGATCATTATATTCTTTCGTTACTGAAGTATGTCATTAAAATGGTATTTAATATTTTCATATATTATAAAAGCTGAGAAAACGGTATATATCGCTGCTACATTCGATAAAGAATGTCCAATAGAGGTGAGTAGACAATAGAACATGCGCGTGAAAGCTCCTGATGTTACGTCAGTGCTTGAACCCATTTTTTGCGCGTATGTTCTGGGGAACATCGCGTTATCGTTTTGCCCAAATGTGAAATTTAATTATGTGGTGCCGTCCGGCCGTTGCCACGATAACTTGAGAACGGAAAGAGCTAGCGACTTGAAATTTTCAGGGTAGGTGGCGCATCCCAATACGACGGACAAGTTCGTTAATGGGTATAATCGGCCCAATGGTTTCCGAGTAATAATTTTGTTTTCAACCAAAATAAATCCGATCGAATTTAAACTTGGTGAATAGTTGTAGAATATAGGACCTAAGCACGTTTGTGAAATTTTGTGAGAATCGTATCGCTAGAAAATTATTAAAAAATATTTTTGTTGTCACGATAACCTGAGAACGGAAAGAGATAGCGGCTTGAAAATTTCAGGTTAGGTTGTGCATCTGAATGCGACATTTGAGTTTGTTTATGAGCATAATCGTCCAAACGGTTTTAGAGTTATAGCCATCTGAAATTTTCTGAAATTTGGTTCTTTTTTGTTCCTCATTAACTCGAAGAATACAAAACCGATTGAATTCAAACATGGTTATTACTTGTAGAATGCCAACGCGAAAATTCTTGCAGAATTTCGTGAGGATGGCATAACTAGAAAATTAAAAAAAAAAATAATTAAAAATAATTGAAAAAAATTCTATATATCATAAACTATTCGTCCGGCATGGCTGAAATTTTGGAAGAGCCTTCAGAACCTAACTCTACTGCAGAGTTCCAAGTTTGAACACGATCGGATCTATATTGTTGGAGAACCGAGCAGCCTTTTGTGAGTTCGGTAGCTGGATGCGAATCTGAGTATGCGTATGATATGTTGTCTATGGTCGTATTTTTGCGAGAACCTTCAAAATAAGAATGTCCTGATGACATCTTTTTTGCGCGTATGTTATGGGAAAATCGTGTTATTTCATCACAAATCTATGGGAGATGATAGCCCTAAATTAGCAACTAAATATTGAAGGGATTTCTATGAACAAGAGTGAATATCTTTGAGAAATAGAGAAGGCGATTCTTCTTCAAGAGATCCATGTGCCTTCAGAGGAGTATATTTGCGAGAGGGGACTTTTGAAAGCTTATGTATTATTTTTAATATGATATCGCTGAAATTTTGCTGAAGGCTTCTGATCTTGTAAGGTGAGAGGCTCATTTGTGGATATTACTTCTCGTGATGGGTAGAGAGGAATTTTAAACGAGCTTTTCTTTTCACTAATGAGAATATATCTTTATGTTTCACCTCATCACCTTTAGATCTATCAATGGACATTTATTAGTTAAGAATAAGTAATTGAATATTACTGGAGTTCAATTGAATTTCATTCAATATGTTAGTAACTAAACTTATAATTTTCTTTACTTTGATTATTTAAATATGACATTAATTCCAGTAATATTTTTCAAGAATAATTATGTATTCTTCTCCTAAAGAAGAATTGAAGGTAGACAATAATGTGTTAATTTTTTCATCATTGCTTTCTATCCTGACTTCACGAAAAAAAATTGGTTCAAGCACTGACGTGAAGTCAGGAGCTTTTGCGCGTATGTTCTATTGTCCATTCTCCTGTATTGGACACTTTTAATCGAATTTACCATGGTAAATTCTATTGTCTATTCTCCTGTATTGGACAGCATTAATCGAATTCACCATGGTAAATTCGATTAAGAGTGTCTAATACAGGAGAACAGACAATAGAATTCACCATGGTAAATTCGATTAAGAGTGTGTTCAATACAGGAGAATGGACAATAGAACATACGCGCATAAGCTCCTGAATTCACGAAAAAAAAATTGGTTCAAGCACTGACGTGAAGTCAGGAGCTTTTGCGCGTATGTTCAATTGTCCATTCTCCTGTTTTGAACACTCTTAATCGAATTTACCATGGTGAATTCTATTTTCTGTTCTCCTGTATTAGACACTCTTAATCGAATTTACCATCGTGAATTCGATTAAGGCTGTACAAAACAGGAGAATAGACAATAGAATTCACCATGGTAAATTCGATTAAAAGTGTCCAATACAGGAGAATGGACAATAGAACATACGCGCAAAAGCTCCTGACTTCACGTCAGTGCTTGAACCAATTTTTTGATAACTTCCATTGAAATAAAAATTAAAGCCATATTTAAAACTAAAACACTGAAATTCATAGATGATATCCATGCTTTGTACTCTAATCGACACTTATTTTATAATAGTTCTTGTAACAGTATCGCTTCGTCTTTTGCTGCGTATTCACTTGCAACAGAATGCTCCGAACGAACCAAACGTGCCGCGCGCGCTGTCACAAATTTGTCTAGTCAATACGTCGCGCAGAACAGAACCGAGGTTTGTCGGTAAATGCGATTTGCACTGGGAACGCAGCGAATACCGCAAACTCTCCAAACAGCCCGCACAATGTTTGTTGCAGCGTGCGCGGTGTGTTTGATTCGTTCGAAGTGATCTGTTGCAAGTTTATACGCACCTTTTGAAGATTTTTTTTTTATTTATCTCATAATTAACAATCAGAAATCAAATTCTTTAAGCTAATATGTTAACAATAATAATAATAATAATAAAATTAATGAATATACGTGAAAAGTTTATCTCCAGTGAGAGAAACTCCTTATTCCATCAAATCAGCTGGCCAATGTCTCCGTAGTCTCCTTGGTAATGTACTCTGCAGTGGTGGTTGAAGTAAGGTATTTGGATGGTTTTCCATTTGTGCATGGTGTTTTTTGCTTTTATATTTGATGACTTCTTCAACATAGGGTATTTTGAGGTCTTCATGTAGAGTCTGATTTGTCACGTACCATGGGGCGTCGGCCATCATTCGTTGTATTTTTGATTGGGCTCTTTGGATTACAGCTATGCTGGATTTGCTCGCGCATCCCCAGATTTCAATCCCATATGTCCATATTGGTATAATTATGGATTTATACAATAATATTTTATTAGCTAGTGATAGCTTGGATTTTCTACCTAAAAGCCAGTGAATTTCCTTGGTTTTTAATTCAATTTGATTTCTTTTTTTGACAATGTGTTCCCTCCATGTTAGCCTAGAGTCCAAATGAAAGCCAAGATATTTTGCTGTTGTAGCTTTTGGTATTACTGAATCATTCAATTTAATTGGCGGACAGTGTTCTTTCCTCAGTGTAAAATCTACATTTTTTGATTTGGTTTCGTTCACTTTTATTTTCCACTTTTTCAGCCAGATTTGCAGTATATCTAGGTGTTCTTGTACTAGGTTTGAAGCTGTTGCTGGGTCTTCATGTGATGCCATTATGTAATCAGCAAATGTTCCTGTTGTTGTGTGACTAGTAGTTGGTAGGTCTGAGGTATATAGTAAGTACAGAAATGGACCCAGCACGCTACCTTACGGGACTCCTGCTTGTATTGGGCAATAGTCCGACACTTCCTGTCCTACTCTGGTTCTAAATTGTCTGTTTGTAAGGTATGATTTCAGTAAATTGAAGAACTTCAGGGGAAGAGTTTTCTTGATTTTGTATAACAGTCTCGAATGCCAAACTTTATCAAACGCCTGACTCACATCCAAGAAGACTGAAGTACAGTACTGTTTCTTTTCAAACGCTTTGTTAATGGTTTGTGTTATTCGGTGTGTCTGTTGTACTGTTGAATGGCCTTGTCTGAAACCAAACTGATGTGGAGGAATCCACTGTTCAGTGGGGATTTCAGCGTTTATTCTCTGAAGTAGCAGTCTTTCCAGAATTTTTGAGATAGTTGGTAGTAAGCTTATGGGTCGGTATGATGTCACCTCGTGTGGTTTTTTGCCTGGTTTAAGTATCATGAGTACTTCTGCGGTTTTCATAACTTTGGTCCAGTACTTAAGTCGGAGTATTGCATTGAATATGTAGGTTACCAGGACTATCCCTTTTTTTGGCAGTTCCCTTTTCATTTTTGGAGTTATTCCATCGATTCCAGGTGCTTTTTTTAGGTTGAGATGAGTGATTTCCTTATAAACGTCTTTTGGTGTGAATAACTTAATATTTTGTGTCTCTTGAGTGTTCGTAATGTTTTTCTCAATGCTGTCATCTGTCATTTGGTCATTTGGTTTAAATACGTATGTTTGATGTTTTGCAAATAAATTCGCCTTTTCTTGCTCACTTCTAGCCCATGCTGAATCGGTGTCGTTGAGGTTTCTTACTGGAAACATTTGTTCTTTTGGTTTTTTCTTGGACTTTATCGGTTTCCATATTGAGTTATCGAATCGGTTCAATCCTGTGATGTACTCGTTAAATGAAACTTCTTGTAGTTCCTGAAGTCTTTTTTTAAGTTTATTGTTTATGTAGTTCAAGGCTGTTTTGTCAGTAGGAGCATGTCGTCGTTGCGCCTTCAAAAAGCGACATGTGACTTTTGATAAATTGTGCATTCATACACTTAGCGTGTTTGCAGGAGCATATTTTCGAGTTCGTACTTGTCGCTTTTCGATCAAATCCAACTGGAACCGAAACTAGTGTGATTATCACATGGCAGCTTTTAACGAAATATCCATCTTGCGCAGTTCTTAATCGAAATATACACTTAACGCATTTCGCACAATATATGCACATGTCGCGTTTTGAAGGCGCAACGACGATGTGTGCTTTGCCATTTCGATCTTATTTTTCTTTTTTGTGCTATCAGTCTTTTGATTTCCCATGGTATTGAAGGTGTTTCGATGTCTTCTCTGATTTTGGGAGTACTTCGGATAGCCGCATCTTTCAAGATAGCAGTAAATGCTTCAAGGACCTCATCAATTTCTTCAGTGTTTTTCAGTCTCACGGAAAGAGAAACATTTTCGTCGATTATTCTACGGTAGTTGTCTATTCTATTGTCTGTTCTCCTGTATTAGACACCCTTAATCGAATTTACCATGGTGAATTCGATTAAGGCTGTCCAATACAGGAGAATAGACAATAGAATTCACCATGGTAAATTCGATTAAAAGTGTCCAATACAGGAGAATGGACAATAGAACATACGCACAAAAGTTCCTGACTTCACGTCAGTGCTTGAACCAATTTTTTACATTTGTAACGTCATGCTTGAAGTCATCTACTGTCGTCAACTTTGTAGACACAGCGCTATAATTGAGAGATACGCAGCAGAAGCATTATTTTTTGTATCGCAATTTTGCAAAATGATATTTCATCTATATCTATAGGATGTTCGAAATTTAATTTCCATTCAAGGCAATTTCAAACCACAAAAACTCGATTTTTTCAAATAGGATGCTACACTCTCTATTCGTACCTCACCCTTGATTTAAAAATATTTTCCTTAGAGCAAAATATCAAAACACATTTAGAGTTATAACTTCCCAACAATTGACTAAATATGAAAAAAAGTTGTCGAGCCTAAATGCAGAGATGCATGTTTCATATCATTCAGATTCTTGTCAGTGCGGCTATAATGTCTGACAAATGTAATTAAACTACTGTTTGAGGATTGAATTTTCATCTTATTGCTGCCAATTTAGATTCATTTTTGAGATTAAAAATATGAATTCTTACCTAAGCTTTGCTTTGGCCACTGCTTTCAAATTTTGGGATCCTACTGGTAAATAAGAATCTCTCTTTACCCAACATAGACAGTCCATATGCATTGCAGGTCTGCATACATAAATATCTTCCTTATTTCGACTGAAACCTATTTCAGTTTTCATATCCAAGTCATAAACAGCTGCTCTGGTTTCCAAAAAAGGCCAATCAAAGAAGTCCCCATTGTAAGTGACAAAAATATGTGGCCTTATATCCATGATATGTTCAAAAAATCTTATAATAAGGGCTCGTTCATTTATTTCATTGAATATGGTGAATTTTCCTTCATATTCAGGTTTTGGTGTGTATTCGAAGTCGTCTATATCAGATGATAATATCTCTCTGTTAGTAATCAGAAAACCTGAAAAGTAATACAAAGTTGATTCGAAATTGACAAATTCTTGTTTTCAATGGTGAACTGTTTTTCAAGCTAATATACACTGAAAAGTTTGGATTTATTTGGTGGATACAATTTCAACCATGACTTCATATTTAAATAGGGTGTTCCAGAGCTCGACGTCAAGCCGGAAGCGGGTGATAGTTCAAGTCGTGATAGTTATCAGAAAAATATAAAGAAAAAATTAGGTAATATAATGTAAAATTATAGGCATTTAAAGAAAATCGAGAAAATCTACACCTTTTGATGGTTTTTCAATTCGCATTTCTACAAAACTTAATTTATTGTCAATTTTATTTTTGCTATGTGATCCTGAATAATGTGACTGTAAATTATTGCCCAAAATTTTATGACTTTTGCCCCTGTTTGGAGCAGAATGTTACTTTTTGCCCCATTAAATATTCAAAGCTCATATTTCATCAAATTTCAACTGTCTGTACTGACAAAAAATGTACTATGCTAGTTCGGCAAGTAACTCGTTAAAGTTGGCGCAATTAATGAGGATTCCAAAATGCTATAACAATTGCTACTTCTTTTGCAAATTTCTCGTTTGAGAATTTTTTCTGCAGAGAAACCCATTTGCAAAACTCTAATTGATTCTAGGGCACTTAAGGTGGTTACTTTGAGTTCTTTATTTGAAACAGATATGTGGACCGGAAGTTTGAATGGAAAAATAATTGGACCTTTTGAGCTGCCAGGGATAATTCTTGAAAAATCATTTACCAAATTTATTGGAAGACGTGCCACTAAGCATACGTAGAGATATGTGGTTCCAGCAAGATGGTCACCCCGCGCACTATTTTCGCTCAGTTCGAGAACATCTTAATGAAGTATACCCGGGCAGATGGATAGGGTGGTCTGACACTATCTCATGGCCAGCCCGTTCAACTGATTTAAATCCATTAGATTTTTCTTTACTGGGGAGCGGTGAATGAAAAAGTTTACCCAAGACCTATCGAAAATGTATCTGAGCTACGGCGAAGAATAATGAAAGGCGTGTTCCTTTTTGGTTATTTTTTTCTTGTTTCAATTATTTATTTCTCATCAATACTGTTAATCACAAAGTGACTTAAGTTTAAGCTTTTTATATTTAAAATGTATATTTTTTTGAGCCCCTATAGGTATTAGCCTTGGCTCTTATGAATTGAATAATAATCACCTAAAACAGAAAAAAAAAACCTGGAAACAGTAGAAGACCGACTTTTATCTGGCGTCATTATCTGCATCGCTCACACATCGTAGAATTCACCATGGTAAATTCGATTAAGAGTGTTCAAAACAGGAGAATGGACAATAGAACATACGCGCAAAAGCTCCTGACTTCACGTCAGTGCTTGAACCAATTTTTTTTTCGTGAATTCAGGAGCTTATGCGCGTATGTTCTATTGTCCATTCTCCTGTATTGAACGCACTCTTAATCGAATTTACCATGGTGAATTCGATTAAGGCTGTCCAATACAGGAGAATAGACAATAGAATTCACCATGGTAAATTCGATTAAAAGTGTCCAATACAGGAGAATGGACAATAGAACATACGCGCAAAAGCTCCTGACTTCACGTCAGTGCTTGAACCATTTTTTTTTCGTGAAGTCAGGATAGAAAGCAATGATGAAAAAATTAACACATTATTGTCTACCTTCAATTCTTCTTTAGGAGAAGAATACATAATTATTCTTGAAAAATATTACCGGAATTAATGTCATATTTAAATAATCAAAGTAAAGAAAATTATAAGTTTAGTTACTAACATATTGAATGAAATTCAATTGAATTCCAGTAATATTCTATTACTTATTCTTAACCAATAAATGTCCATTGATAGATCTAAAGGTGATGAGGTGAAACATAAAGATATATTCTCATTAGTGATAGAAAAGCTGGCCTAAAACTCCTCTCTACCCATCACGAGAAGTAATATCCACAAATAAGCCTCTCACCTTACAAGATCAGAAGCCTTCAGCAAAATTTCAGCGATATCATATTAAAAATAATACATAACCTTTCAAAAGTCCCCTCTCGCAAATATACTCCTCTGAAGGCACATGGATCTCTTGAAGAAGAATCGCCTTCTCTATTTCTCAAAGATATTCACTCTTGTTCATAGAAACCCCTTCAATATTTAGTTGCCTCCTCATAAGGAGGATCTCTTTCAAAACCAGGTCTGACCGCTAATTTAGGGCTATCATCTCCCATAGATTTATGATGAAATAACACGATTTTCCCATAACATACGCGCAAAAAATATGTCATCATGACATTCTTATTTTGAAGGTTCTCCCAAAAATACGACCATAGACAACATATCATACGACGATTCGCATCCAGCTACCGAACTCACAAAAGGCTGCTCGGTTCTCCAACAATATAGATCCGATCGTGTTCGAACTTGGAACTGTGCAGTAGAGTTAGGTTCTGAAGGCTCTTCCAAAATTTCAGCCATGCCGGACGAATAGTTTATGATATATAGAATTTTTTTCAATTATTTTTAATTATTTTTATATAATTTTCTAGTTGCCTCGACAACTCTTGAACGAAAGGAGATAGGGACTTGCAATTTTCAGGATAGGTTGCACATCTGAATGAAAGAGTTAAGTTCGCTGTTGGTCAAAATCGGCCCAACGGTTTCGGATGTGTAAAATTTTGTTAGGACCGTACCACTAGAAAAATTTTTAAAAATTACGAAAAATTATTATGTATTTCATGATTCCTTGAGAACGGAAATAAATAGGGACTGGAAGTTTTCAGGGTAGATTGCGCATGTTAACTAGCATAATCGGCCAAATGGTTCTGGAGTTATATCCATCTGAAATTTGGTTGTTATTTCCTAAATAACTCAAAAAATACGAATCTGATCCAATTTAAATATGGTTATTAGTAGAATACCAACGCGAAAATTCTTGCAAAATTTCGTGAGGATCGTAGCACTAGAAAATTTTTAAAAAATTGGAAAATAAAATTGGTTTAAGCACTGACGTGAAGTCAGAAGCTTTTGCGCGTATGTTCTCTTGTCCATTCTCCTTTATTGGACACTCTTAATCGAATTTACCATGGTGAATTCTATTGTCTGTTCTCCTGCATTGGACACTCTTAATCGAATTTACCATGGTAAATTCGGAGTGTCCAATACAGGAGAACAGACAATAGAATTCACCATGGTGTCCAATTCTATTTATTTTGTATCTTAAAATTGGTTCAAGCACTGACGTGAAGTCAGAAGCTTTTGCGCGTATGTTCTCTTGTCCATTCTCCTTCATTGGACACTTTTAATCGAATTTACCATGGTGAATTCTATTGTCTATTCTCCTGTATTGGACAGCCTTAATCGAATTCACCATGGTAAATTCGATTAAGAGTGTCTAATACAGGAGAACAGACAATAGAATTCACCATGGTAAATTCGATTAAGAGTGTTCAAAACAGGAGAATGGACAATAGAACATACGCGCAAAAGCTCCTGACTTCACGTCAGTGCTTGAACCAATTTTTTTTTCGTGAATTCAGGAGCTTATGCGCGTATGTTCTATTGTCCATTCTCCTGTATTGAACACACTCTTAATCGAATTTACCATAGTGAATTCTATTGTCTGTTCTCCTGTATTAGACACTCTTAATCGAATTTACCATGGTGAATTCGAATAAGGCTGTCCTATACAGGAGAATAGACAATAGAATCCACCATGGTAAATTCGATCAAAAGTGTCCAATACAGGAGAATGGACAATAGAACATACGCGCAAAAGCTCCTGACTTCACGTCAGTGCTTGAACCAATTTGTTTTCGTGAAGTCAGGATAGAAAGCAATGATGAAAAAATTAACACATTATTGTCTACCTTCAATTCTTCTTTAGGAGAAGAATACATAATTATTCTTGAAAAATATTACTGGAATTAATGTCATATTTAAATAATCAAAGTAAAGAAAATTATAAGTTTAGTTACTAACATATTAAATGAAATTCAATTGAATTCCTGTAATATTCAATTACTTATTCTTAACCAATAAATGTCCATTGATAGATCTAAAGGTGATGAGGTGAAACATAAAGATATATTTTCATTAGTGATAGAAAAGCTGGCCTAAAATTCCTCTCTACCCATCACGAGAAGTAATATCCACAAATAAGCCTCTCACCTTACAAGATCAGAAGCCTTCAGCAAAATTTCAGCGATATCATATTAAAAATAATACATAACCTTTCAAAAGTCCCCTCTCGCAAATATACTCCTCTGAAGGCACATGGATCTCTTGAAGAAGAATCGCCTTCTCTATTTCTCAAAGATATTCACTCTTGTTCATAGAAATCCCTTCAATATTTAGTTGCCTCCTCCTAAGGAGGATCTCTTTCAAAACCAGGTCTGACCGCTAATTTAGTGCTATCATCTCCCATAGATTTGTGATGAAATAACACGATTTTCCCATAACATACGCGCAAAAATATGTCATCATGACATTCATATTTTTATTTTTGAAGGTTCTCGCAAAAATACGACCATAGACAACATATCATACGACGATTCGCATCCGCTACCGCTACCGCTTCGCTACCGAACTCACAAAAGGCTGCGCGGTTCTCCAACAATATAGATCCGATCGTGTTCAAACTTGGAATTCTGCATTAGAGTTAGGTTCTGAAGGCTCTTCCAAAATTTCAGCCATGCCGGACGAATGGTTTATGATATATAGAATTTTTTTCAATTATTTTTAATTATTTTTTTTTTAATTTTCTAGTTATACCATTCTCACGAAATTCTGCAAGAATTTTCGCGTTGGCATTCTACAAGCAATAACCATGTTTGAATTCAATCGGTTTTGTATTCTTCGAGTTAATGAGGAACAAAAAAGAACCAAATTTCAGATGGCTATAACTCTAAAACCGTTTGGACGATCATGCTCATAAACAAACTCAAATGTCGCATTCAGATGCACAACCTAACCTGAAATTTTCAAGCCGCTATCTCTTTCCGTTCTCAGGTTATCGTGACAACAAAAATATTATTTAATAATTTTTTAATAACTTTCTAGCGATACGATTCTCACAAAATTTCACAAACGTGCTTAGGTCTATATTCTACAACTATTCACCAAGTTTAAATTCGATCGGATTTATTTTGGTTGAAAACAAAATTATTACTCGGAAACCGTTGGGCCGATTATACCCATTAACGAACTTGTCCGTCGTATTGGGATGCGCCACCTACCCTGAAAATTTCAAGTCGCTAGCTCTTTCTGTTCTCAAGTTATCGTGGCAACGGCCGGACGGCACCACAGAATTAAATTTCACATTTGGGCAAAACTATAACGCGATGTTCCCCAGAACATACGCGCAAAAACATCAATTTTCCGCCATCTTTGAACCGCAATCACACCCTTAAATTTTTCGGACCTGTTTTGAAACACCCTGTAAATGGTCGGAGGAAAGCTAGATAAATCCAGCATTACAACGACGTCGTTCAAATGACTAAACGAACGACGAGAACTTGTCGTTGCGATTTAATCGTATAATGAATTTTCGCCTTAAGAGTTCCGATTCTGTAGCATCTTCTATACTGGTTATAGAATACCAAAATTGGACGCGATAGAAGAGAAACATTCCGATTTGTCAGATTACGACCGGATGTGTTCATTTCCATCCTAGTTACAGAATAGGTCCGAATACCTGTCCTATTCAGGGTTGTATTATTAGTTATGACTGATTTCGAGTGAGCTACACCGAACGTCCATCGAATTTGGAGAACACTTTAATCTTCATTGATTATTTTGAAAATATACAATTTTGTTATAAAAATTTGATTGTAGTTTGTTAAGAAAGGTTCACTGAATCTGTTCTGAAGAAATTTACAATTCTGATTCATTGTCCACTGCTTGCAGTTTTCCTCTTACAGTAGTGAGCGAGTAGCTGATGAAAGGGAAATAAAGCAAAATCGTTATTTTATCCCACAGACCAATTCTGTTTGCATATTGCTATAAACATTGCTATTCAAGTGATATTGCTATCCCCTTAATTTTTAACAATATGGCTATGGTATTAAGTATTCTGTTCGGACTGTTATAGCAATGTTGGTTATCAATTTTCTCCCAGCAATATTGCTATCAAGTAGTTCAAAAATCATTGATTTGAGAGCTGACAACACTGTATTTCATGACTTTAATGTGAAATAGAAGAAGTATTTAACTTTACTTGATAAATATTTCGTCTATTTTTCGGTGGATATTCGTAATTCCTAACCAAGTATATAAAATGTCACGAAGGCGAAACACTAACTGTTATAATTTATAAAACTAACAAGATGGAGTTATTGAGTAATTTTCAACCGAATATTGATAACCACTACCATGACCGAAAAATTGAAGACTTGCAAACACCTAAACAAATATTAAAATTAAATTTTTTCATCCCGTCAGTCCGACTTCGAATGTGCACTTCTAAGTGAAACGGAACAGTATCTCTCCTGAACAAATTCCCTCAGTTCTTCAATTAAATCAAAAGAAGTCATCTTTGTATTAAGGCTGAGTTAATAGTTTATTCAATTTTTTTCATCCAGACAGTATTCGAATGCATATCTAACTTAAAAGAAGCAGTATCTCCCCTAAATTTTTTTTTTTATTATTATTATTAAATTACAATAAGAGTGGAGGTAAAAGTATTCTGCTAGAATTGTAAAGGAAAAATAGAAACTAATTAACACCGCATTGGTCATAAGAGTTCTTGAATCCATTGGTGGATGTTGCATTCACCACTGCACCTGGGAGACGATTCCAAACCTCAAAAATTCTGTTGGATAGAAAGTTCATTCGGCAGGAGGTTCGAACTGGTTCCTTGGCCAATTTATAAGCGTGTCCGCGAAGGTTGTTCCGATTTGGAAGGAATAACTGTCCAAGCTCAATACCGAAGAATCCATGCATTGCTCGGAAAGCTACTATCATGTCGCCTCTGGTACGCCGGTCCTCAAAGCTGGTTAGCACGAATAAACCATACCTTGTCTGGTAGTCAGGTCGAGAGAAGGAGGAAAATGGGATTCTTGTGCACCATCTTTGAACAGACTCAAGAAGTTGCGAGTCAGATCTTAGAGCGGCCCACCAAACTCGACCCGCATACTCCAGAATTGGTCTCACATATGTTGTGTATAACAATTTTGCAGTCCTTATACTACCGCCGCCAAAAGACCGCTGAATGAGGTAGGTCAATTTTTTGGCTCTACTGCAAGTCTCCGTAATATGCTCAGACCAGTCAAGATCTGCGTTGAAGACCACACCAAGATCCCGGTGGCTCCGGACTGAAGTAAGAGAGTGCCCACCAAGCAGATACGGCAGCTTTGGATTGTCCTTACCAATGTGCAGCACACAACATTTTTCGATGTTGAGAGGTAACAACCATTCCTCGACCCACTGAGCAATCGCGTCCAGGTCCGCCTGCAGCTGGTTGGAGATAAGAGATGGAACACTGTATAGTTTAACATCGTCAGTGAACAGAAGACATCTCGAGCCGATCAAATGGGGGAGATCCGATGTGTACAGTAGAAAAAGTACTGGGCCAAGAACTGAACCCTGGGGCATTCCGCTGGTTACCTTCCTCTCGTGTGCAGAGAAAACTCCGCCAACCCTGACCCTGAAAGTTCTGTCACTGAGGAATGATCTAATCCAAGCCAGCAAAATACCTCGAATTCCCATATACTCTAGCTTGTGAATGAGACGACGGTGAGGAACTCGGTCGAAAGCCTTCGCGAAATCCAAGTAGATGACATCAACAGGGACACCAGCGTCCACAAACTTAGTCCAATAACCGCCACGAGAAGGTTGGTCAGTTTTGAGCGACCCGGAAGAAAACCATGCTGTTCATCGGGAATCAAATTATTGGATTCAGCAAACCCACGAATGTGGTCGGTGATTATTCTTTCAAGGACTCGGAGACCACTGACACAAGACTGATAGGGCTTTGATCATGAACAAATAAATAAATGAATAATATTCCCTCAGCTCTTGAATTAAACCAAAAGCATCAATATTATTATTAAGGCTGAATAGTTTGTGAACTTTTCTGTTTATAAATATAAGGGATTGTTAGTGTCAGAACAAAGTCTTAGAAATTTCTTTAAAATTAAGTATTTTAAAGTACCTTTGACAAATATAAACGAGTATGTTTACCTATATTTATTAAAGGACCTACCAATTTTCAATATTTTCGAATTCTTGGAAGAAAAAACTGCTTCTCTGTCATATTCCAAATCTTATTATCCTCTTAGCAAGTACTATTATGAGGTTGCTAAGATAGCAATAGTGATATTCTTTTTACCAACTTCAGCTGAGATTAACTGAGATTCTCAGTACAGCTCAAATGCTCAGTCGTAGTACTTGTTTCATTTATCTCAGTTTGATGAGATTTATCTAAGAATTTACTAAGACAATTTCTTCCCCCCTTACCCCAACTGACCATGCTATTCATCAGGTGCTTTACTGCGCATAACGTGAAAATTGTTTATTTTGAAGTTATCTGTCTTATTTTTGAATAGAAATATATCTATTTCAGTTTTGCAACTTTTGTTCAAATAATTTAGTTTATGTTTACTTCACAGAACATTAAATATACTTCAGCTATCTCCCCTGAGATTCCTTGTCTATGGTCCTGATAAAAACGTGTTCTTTTATGTTAATCAACAACTCAGTTTAGTCTCACCCAAGATGCATAGAATAACAAGGTGTGGACACTCCCTACTAATTCCTGCTAAAATTTTCGGCCGAAAAACGGACCAAGAACTGTCAAATCACGTACTTTATGTACTACTTCACTTTATTAACGATGGTGCCGCTAGGGTCGATTTCGAAGATTCTGACAAGCGAATAAATGAAAACTGACAAGCGACAAAGTTCACTTTTCACCGTTGCTAGTTCGTAAATTCAAATTAAAAGAATATAATGAAGCAGTTTATTGAAAAATCAATCCATTTTTTGATTAATCAGATATCTGTTCGGAGATAATATGTAAACCACATTGGTTTGGAACAGAAATTTCATCTTGCCAAGACATAATGAGGTCAAATAAGGGATTTATCAGTAAAGGAGTTTCTTTGGAACATTTTGAATGGAACTGTAAATGAAGAAATCTGTGAAATCATTATTTTTCCATTACGAAAGATCACATCCAACGTCATTAGAGTACAAGCATTTAATTTATGTATTTTGAAATACATTGAATGATACAGAATTTTCTGTAATACCTCTACATACAATATCTTTCGATATCATATTATTATTCAAATGTAGTAATTCCTTTATCATGTAAGGCTCTTTTAAATTGAGCATTTTACTTATTATATTATATGTATAATTTGAAATTTCATCAAAACATTCTCATGTATACAGCATTTTTTCAGTCACCCAATACCCCTTGACAACTTTTCATGTTCTCAGCAATTAGATTGCTGAATATAGATATTTAATTCGATAGCTATTATTCAGAACTAAGTATATACTGATGAAATATCGAGAAATGATTCATTAAATTGATAAACTAACCAAATAGAGGGTAGTGTACTTCGTTTCAATCTTTTATTCAATATACATATATTCGCTAGAAAAATATTTTGAACAAACAAATGTTCTAATTTTCGATACCCTACCTCTAGCACAAGCCAGTTGCCATTCTTGTCGTTTAACAATATCCTTGAAACAAATAATATTATAGTATAAGAGCGCCAAAAAGAATGACGCCTTAGGAAAGCTATTCAAATTGATGAAATCACACTGTGTGGTTGCTTTGGACTTTGTTCTCTGCTAGTCCTTTCATCGTTCACAAATAATATTGTTAGTTTTCATAACATGGCATTTCATTCCTTCTCAATATATAACTGAATTGTATAATGAATATAATTATTAATCAATAGAGTTATATCTTAATTTCAACTGTTAAAACAGTTTATGTTCATCAACCGGCAAGATTATAGTAAATCAACAAGTCTTACGTTCTCCTATGTTGATTTATTAACAATTAACGGTATCAGCGATCTTTCAATATTATTAATATTAAAATTAATAACTATCTTGATACTAGAAATCTGCCCCTGATCCGGTAAGAATATACAATTGTTAAAAAAATATATTCGCATAAAAACGAAGTATTTTCGAAATGAAAATAGTATTTGATTAAAATGGTTCTGGATACTCGTTCAGAGTTCACACAGCAAACATTTGACTTACTTTCGGCGCGGCAAACGACTTTACACAAGAAACTGGAATAAGCAAAGATTCAAATTTAATTTGACATGTCGGTAATTTTGTCCATAAAATTTCTACTGCCGGCATCTATCGGCGAAAATTGAAGTAAAACAAAATCCTTGTATTTTGACAGTATTTGGACCGCAAATCGGCCGAAAATATGTCAAAGAGTGTCTTCACCATGTATTCTATGCATCTATGTCTCACCTAATTCTGACTCAGTTGATCTCAGTAGTGAGAATGCAACAAGGTAAAAAGAATACTACTATTGTGGATAGCAATATGTTTATAAAAAATGACAGATCATATTGCTCAAAATCGATGATCAGAATAGCAATATTTCTGTGGAAGCAATATCTTTTTCTAAGCAATATTGCTATGCACGAACAGAATAGGTCTGCTTGTTCTCTGACTTCTCTGTTTATCGAATTGATATGTGTAAGCCCAACACCTCAGTTTGCCAGATATGTAAATGATTAATGATTACACATACATACCTTGACCATCTATCATGTACGAAATCATCATAATTTGATCTGTGTTAGCATCAGGAAATTTAAGTGGCAGCTTTGTTGTCTCAATATCATAAGCTAAAACTATTGGTTCTGGGCGTTCAATGATATCACTTCTCAGTATGATACTAGGGGGATCTGTGACTGCTCCTTTACATTTAACTGTATACCATGATCCACAAAATATCTTCAAATCAATGGAAACTCTGACATGATATGGTACATCGTATTCCCTGAAACACGGATTTTCATCAATTTTCCATTTCATATGAATAATAAATGTGTTTTTCAATCTCACTAGGAAATTATAGCGAATCATTTTTTGATTGAGAATTTTCAGTTCATCATCATCATAATATGAGAAAGAAATCTGAACAGCAAAAATATAGACACTGATAATATTTTATGCAGCATCAAAATCTGTAATTTTCGAATTTTTGGTCTAAAACGTTTTGGTTCGACCCACTGATCATGAATCCGTGGTCAAAATCGATTCTGTCCGGCCAGCCGTTGACACGATAACTCTCGATCAGAATGAGCTAGACAGTTGAAATTTTCAGAGTAGGTTTGGGAGTCTTAAAAAAACTTATTTAAAGAAAATTGTATTTTTATTTGTTACATCACTAAACCTAGTGAGGAAGGAGTTACGAACACCCAAGTTTACGAATTATTAGGTTTGTTTTAGCAAGGCATGAATCCCGGTTCTAAATGGGCTGGAACTGAACGACGTGCTCAGTTAAGAATTTTCATCATAAATACTCTACTGAGCAAGCATCGTCAAGTTCCGGACTGTCCGGATATCATGCTTAGACAAATCTATTGTAGTTAACTCCAGGTAGGAAAACATGCATGTTACTGATCATGACAATGCCGAGTAGCACCCTGAAAGCGCCTATTTTATAGAATGTACACATGTTCCTTCTGATTTTAGAACTTGTTTGATCGTTCCAGCAGCATAAATTTATTGCACTCTAGATTCTAGAAAACACCCATTATTCGTAAATACCTTATATCTATTATGTTTTCCATTGGATCTCCCTTACTCTTGATGGAATCAATTTGCACATTATTAACCAATGACTCAGTTAACATTTCAGTATAAAAACTATTTTCATCAACTTTACTTCTATTTTTACGAACACTTTTGAGTATTTCCTTTCTTACTTTAATCAAGTCAGTTTGATTTGCAAAAGAAAGTTTAATATATTTTTGTTTCAGTCCTGTCAGATGATTTTGCTGAAAATTAAAGGTAATTAAAACTACACACCCATGAATTCCTATGAATACTTACTAGGTCTAAATCTTCTTTATCTACAACATTGCACTCGGAAATAGTGCCCCCATACTTTTTTATGAGAAATTGGCTGATTTCATTAATGTATTCCCGCTTAGTTAATATATAGAAATAAGGCATAAAAGCATAGGAAGCTTTGAATCTGGTACCATCTTCCTCGATAAAATAAAAATCAACTGCAGAAATCAACCTTTTGTCCTCATCCAACACTTCCGTCTACAAAATAGTAAAATAAAGTAAATTTCATACAATTTTAATTCAAAAACTACCGAATGCATATTGAGTAGAAACCCAGTATGTTCTTGGCAATCTGTAAGTCTTTCAAAACCATATTTAGCATCTATAGCATCGTTTTCCAGAGACAATCGCAATCTATATTCTGAAGTTTCTTCTCTAAAACAGTTAAAAATTAGTATCCATAACATAATAATTTTTCAACTAAAATACCTTTCTGGAGCAGAACCTCCAGATCGCCCAGCTTGGTTTTCCCCCTTTTTATCAGCTACATATCTCCCAGAATTTTGCAAAACCATTTTCATTCAGGTATAATATCCTGCTTTTTCATTTCCTATCCTGAAACATAAAATTCAATATTTTGATGATATTTTGGAAATTAAACTGTTGACTTTTGAAAATTCTGTCATTTTACCCGCCACCCGCCACAATAAAAAAGCAGGCTGACAACCTAACAACAAACAATCTATCAATTATTATTATTAATATTAATAAAACTCATTATACAATATGATTTTCTACAAACATTTCTTCCATTTACTATTCTTAAAATAATGTTGTGTAGATTTCAAATGACAGTTACTTTTTAAAATGATATGATTCATAGAATCGAAAATCAAGCCATTTTCCCGCCAACGTGTGTCATATGTCATGTCAATGTCATATTTGAACTGGCGTTTGCGTTGCAATGGCATGGCAACGCCGATTATTTGTGAGCGTGAGTTGTCTTGTCTATGGTTCCGACTTTGTAATTTGTAACGTATATTTTTCAACTGAAATCAAGCCAAAACTTTCCAAATGTTCTAGAAATCGAAGTTGTGTCTATGAATAAGTGTCAATTAATTATTTATTTATTTCGTGTTCACTTCGTATCACATTTTATTGTATTGAGAAGATTTTAAATTTTAGTTCTTTCTCTATTTCGATAGTTTTTTGCTCAAACGGTGAGTACTAGTCTTCATAATTCATGTCAGTTCAGTAGGCCCGATCTTGAAAGCGTCCTTTTTCAAAGACTTATAATGAGGATTCGTTTATTTGTTGATGAAGCCTTTGATAGTATTACCGAAAATTGTATTCCGAAAGAATTTTGATTGCATTGATTTAGCCGGAATTGAAGATATTTTTATGTCTATTATCTTCAGATTTTCTGGTGATTTACCTGCTTTCTTTAATAGATCTACCTATGTTTGGTTCCTTAAGTTAATCAAATACAATATATACAATCGTCAATACAACTATTTCGGATTCACAATCAATTCTGTTAGCTGATTTTTTATTATGTTCAGCAAAGAACATAATATGCATAACATATGAATATTTGGTAATTGAAAACGCTGTATTATTTTGACTCCAATGTCTCCAATTCACCAGCTTCATACGAGTGAAATGAAAAAAAAAATTGTTTCAACAACTCTTTGATTTGACTTTAATATTGTGAATCCCAATATCAATTGATAAAAGCTATTCTTGTATAGTAAATTACAGTATCAACTCATGAAGCTTTATGGCATCCATGCATTCTTTTGTATCTTACATTCATATTTTGAATACACCATATTTTGAAATGTATGCTGAATTGCAACTGAAATATCTTTCAGTTTGTGTTCTTAACATTTATTTTGTATTGAAAACATAATTTTTTAGATGGCTGATAATTCATCAGTAAAAGTAGCTGTGAGATTGAGACCTTTGGTCACAAGTGAAATAGAAAAGGGCTGCAAAAATATTTTGGAAGTATATAAAGATGCATCTCAAATCCATGTTAAAGACTCTGAGAAGGCTTTCACTTACAATTATGTTTTGGACACAGATGCAACGCAAATTGATGTATATAACTCATGTGTGAGAGATATAATTCCCAATTTGTTCGAGGGTAAGTTCTGAGTTTGCATTTTCATTAATGGTAACTCTCATAATGTCACTGGATCATTACAGTCATTTATAAAGATGTATATTTTTAGAAATATTTGAACAATCATAGGAGCGGTCTTACTCAAGAATTTCACTGATTAACCCACTATACTCCATTCACTTTTATAAAGTCTCCCGGTTGGCCATGATAATTTGACACATTTCACCGTGTATATTTTCAAAATGTTAGGATATGCTCATTTTCAGATAACTACGCAACGTTGTCCTCTCTACATAGAAGTCGTAGTAATTACGTATTTTTCTCAATGTGAATTTACTTCGGAAAAATAATTAATTTGTAAAGATATTATGTGTATTCAATAATTCCAAAGTCCTGGTGACTGAAGAAGAACATTTTTCCTATGTTACTGGAAATATTTCACGTATGTATAAACTGGTTGGAAGATTCAGTTATGCTATTTTCTTGTATGGAAATCAAGTGTTAAAATTTGACTGAAAAATAATGGATAGGGTAGTCCGTTACTTTGTGATAGTTCATTTGAAAAAAGAATAAAAGTACCTCAATAACCCGGCAGGAAAACTTCTAAATGAACAGACGTACTTATGGAATTGCACGTATACTCCATTCACTTTTATAAAGTCACCCGGTTGGCCATGATTTATGTCTATCACGTTTTTGTAACTAAAACATAGGCAGGTTGGCAGTAGGCACTGCCGAAATATCGTCAATGTCAAAACAATTTCCCGAGACGTTGCCAATTTCTACTCTCAACATAATCTTTCATCAACAAGATCATATACCATCTTCGAATAATAAAGAACTCTTCGCTTTAAAATGACCGAAAGTAGTTTTGAAGAAGCAGAGACATCAGGATATCAGGAAGTGCTATATGCTATATATATTACTTAGTTTCCTATCACTATATTTTATTAAGGTATAAGAATGACTCAGGTTTCGTAGTACTACTACATTTTGAAACTGGTGTATTTCAAGTTGTGCAACAAGGTATTTAAATGTCTTCTGGAGGAGAGTGGGGAATTCCATAGGTACGTCTGTTCATTAAGAAGTTTTCCTGCCGGGTTATTCAGGTACTTTTGTTCTTTTTTCAAATGATCTATCACAAAGTAACGGACTACTCTATCCATTATCTTATATATAAAATTCTTGTGTCACAATGTTCGTTCCCATACTCCTCCGAAACGGCTTGACCGATTCTCATGAAATTTTGTGAGCATATTGAGTAGGTCTGAGAATCGGCCAACATCTATTTTTCATACCCCTAAGTGATAAAGGTTGTTCACCCTTAAACATTTTTTTTTTTATTTTGGACGAAATTTCTTGTTTTTATTTTTTTATAAGGTAGCATTACAAAATACATACAACCCTAAATTTTCACCCTTCTATCACCAACCCCTATTTCTTAATAGTCATTTTAGTAATTAATCATTTTTCATCGCGCTCGATAACTGATCAATTATCACTTGGTAAGTTATCCCAGAGAAAGAACTAATTAAAACCAAGTCGCCGTATTTTTTGTGAATGTTTTTCACTCTATTTCGATTAAAATTTCCCTGAGCTTATGGCAAAGCTAAAATTTCCGTACAAAAAAAATACTTATTTTTATCAATGTATCAAGGCAGTTTATTCCTGCTATACTTGTGTTAGATTTTTTAAAATTTCCACGTCTTTCTGGATCTACACTCATTTGCCAGACTATACCGGTGTCACGTCCCAGTAAACAGCACGGAGTGGGAATGAGAACGAAGCCGGTCTCCTGTCTTTCTCACCATTTCTCACTTTTTTTAATCAGATACGTTTGAGTGGGTAGTTCGTATTCACAATTGAACCCGGTAGGCGCCGAAATCGGGTTCTAGGTATTTTTTAGAATTACGTGTTTTAGTGGGTCCCTGGATAACTTGGAAATTCAACTGTCCCGGTAGGAGGCGCTGCAATCGGGTTCTAGGTTTTTTTTTTAAGATTTTTCGCATTTGGAAATGAAATTGCAACCGCAATAACCGATTTGGCGCAGGCGAAGTTGCGTGGGTCAGCTAGTTTTTCAATAAAATTTCAACACATGATTCTTGATTTCCATACAAGAAAATAGCATAACTGAATCTTCCAACCAGTTTATATACGTGAAATATTTCCAGTAACAGAGGAAAAATTTTCTTCTACAGTCGTCTGGTCTATGGAATTATTGAATTCACATAATATCTTCTCAAATTCATTATTTTCCCGAAGTAAATTCACATTGTGAAAAATACGTAATTACTACGACTTCTATATAGAGACGACAACGTTGCGTAGTTATCTGACAGGAAAATTACTATAACCTAACATTTTCAAAATATACATGGTGAAATGTGTCAAATTTTCATGGCCAACGGGGAGACTTTATAAAAGTGAATGGAGTAAGAATAAAAGTACCTGAATAACCCGGCAGGAAAACTCCTAAACGAACAAAGGTATCTATGGAATTCCCCAATTTTCGCAATTCTCAAGAAATAAGCCCACAGAAGACATTTAAATACCTTGTTGTTGCACAACTTGAAATACACCAGTTTCAAAATGTAGTAGTACTACGAAACCCAAGTCATTCTTATACCTTAATAAAATATAGTGATAGGAAACGTAATTTCATTTGAGGGTTCAACATGTCATAATGAAGTTTTCCTATTGCTGATTTCGGTTCTGTATAGCACTTCCTGATACTTTGTCTCTGCTTCTTCAAAACTACTTTTGGCATTTTCAATTTCGAAGAGTTCTTTATTATTCGAAGATAATTCTTGTCTAAGATGGAAAGCTTATGTTATGATTATGTTGAGAGTAGAAAGTGGCAACGTCTCGGCGAATTGTTTTGACATTGACGATATTTCAGCAGTGCCAACCTGCCTTGGTTTTAGTTACAAAAACGTGATAGACCTAAATCATGGCCAACGGGGAGACTTTATAAAAGTGAATGGAATATATTATTCTAAGGAGACCCCCTAGATTTAAAAAAAAATCACAATGGCAAAAGTAATGTTCCAAATCGGCAATATTGCTGGGGATAGAACATTATTTGTAAAAATAAACACAGCACATAAATTTTAACTTCAACAAACGGTCACAATATATCCCTCAGTAGTAGTAGTATGTAAATACATACAGTTGCTATACATTTCAACAATAAATACATATTTATGTAAAATGTGAATACAAAATTTATCATAAAAAAAACAAGAACGAACGCAATACACAAGTATCTCTTAATGCGGAGGTCATAAGGTCATTCTGGCTTCAGTTCAGTCCATGATTGATGTTAGAATGACTGAAAACAGATTGTATTTGCGTAGACTGATGATCTGATGAACTAGACTAGATAGATGGATATTTAAAAATTTCTATCAGTCTGGTCAGACTGCCGCCTAAGGCTTGTTCCACATGCATACAATTCCATTCGGTTCGGGTTGTTTTCAGTTACAACCGAAAACGAATTAAACCCTTTCACATGAACATGTTTATCACACGGTTCACATGGCAATAAATACCGAAAATATGTATTTACTATGTATGTTTACATATCTATACGTAAACAATTCGGAAAAGAAATCTGCTCACTTTGAGGTTAAAACCACAGAACATATGTAAATATTTACTTTACGGTTAAAACCGAAACTAAACCGTGTTTATGGGAACGCTCTGTTGATCAGTGTTCCCTGCACACTAATTCAGACCCGATAGAAAAATCATATGAAACCTTTGTGTTGGAGCTTAATGCCACTCAAGTGTAAACATAAACGAACTGGCTAATAAGACTTGTTCTATTGTTGAACAATTGTCAGTGTATCATTTAGAGTCACACTAGTTCTTACTTGTGTTCCTCTTTGGCTCTAGTCACAAACTTCATTTATTAGTTTTATGGATATGATACATTTTGTTGGTTTCTTATGATCCTAAGATATTTAGATACGAAAAACTGCCTGTCGAATATTAATAGTGTTGTGCCTTAAGTAGTGTCACAGTAACAAAGCCTAACCAGATAACAATTGATTCTCCCAACTTATAATGAAGACCTAGTTGCTTCTCAATAATTATATCATCTGCCTACAAGCTGTAAATCTTAAATTAGCAACCTGTGATATTTTCAGGATTCAATCTGACCATCCTGGCTTATGGACAAACAGGTTCAGGTAAAACCCATACGATGGGGACTACATATTCAGGTAATGAAGATATGGGTGTCATACCCAGAAGCGTCAAACAAATATTTGAAATAGTGAAAGATAATTTCACATTTGACTTTACCATAACTGTTTCATTTATGGAACTATATCAAGAAATTCTTTATGATTTATTATCAGAGAAATCCAGGGAACAGTGTATGTTAGAAATTAGGGAAGACGCTAACAGAGGTAAGGTCAAATTTAATATTTATCTTTGTAGTCTGAAATTTACTACTGCCATTTTAGGAATTCATATACCAGGCCTGACAAATATACCTGTTGATAATGCCAATGATATTTTCAATTGTTTGATAAGAGGTTCTAGTGGTAGAGCTACTGCATCTACCAACATGAATGCTCAGAGTTCAAGAAGCCATGCTATCTTTACGATAACTCTTGCAATGCAAGCAAAACATAATAGGTGAGTAAATAATCATTAAAGGATACTATGGGAGGTATATTCATTATCAAATGGTTTCGTTCTGGGTTTTCTCTCCGTAACTCTGAAAAATATCTATTACATAAAAATTTATCATTTTTTGAATTGCTTCTGCGCAAGAAACACAAAATATTTGTCAGAAGTAATAAATCGAACAATGTTGCCTAAGAAACAATAACGAAACAACATCAATAATGAAACAACTATTTTGTAACGTTTCGGAGTCTCAATCATACTCCTTCCTCAGACAATTCAGAATTATTTTTTGTTGATATAGCTATTCTGATTTATACTCCGAAACGTTACGAAATAGTTGTTTCATCGTTGATGTTGTTTCGTTATTGTTTGTTAGACAACATTGTTCGATTTATTGCTCCTGTCAAATATTTTGTGTTTCTTACACAGAAGCAATTTACAGAATAATAAATTCTTATTTAATAGATATTTTTCAGAATTTGGGAGAGAAACGGACACGAGAAGAGAGTGAGAGTAGATATGACGGGTTACGTCATGGATATGCGCCAAGTTTCGATCGTTTGAACAGCCATTATGTGCAACCAAATTTGAATGATAGTTTTCTCGTTGAAAATTGAAATTTTTGACGGCTGTTGAACTTTTTCAGTATTCTTATGAATATAATAATCGATTCCAATAATAATAAAAATACATGCAAGAGACCTATTCACAAAATAATATTTTTTTTTATTTTATTGATTTTTGGGGAGAAAATCCAGAAAGAAACCATTTAATGTTTCACAAAGAATTGAAAGAGTTATACACGCTACCCATATCTCTATTATCTATTGCTGCTTCATACTCTAAATAAGCAAACTAAACTATTTCATGTGTAGATTGATACAAATTTTTTAACATACAATATAACTCGGAATTAAATAAAAAAAGTTACAAACATATTCAGAAAGAGATTACTAATCTGATTACTGTTAACAAAGCCAAACATTACGAGGAAAAAATAAAAAACTGTGATGGTTCCCCAGCAAAAAAATGGGAGGTACTGAGAGAAATGACAGGACAATTAAAATCGAAAACAACATGTAAAAGTGTTATATACAATGGTAATGAATATTACAATCAATCAGATATAGCCAACATACTCAACAACAATTTTTTGAATATGGCTGAAAGTATCATTGTGAACAGGAAAAAAATAAAACCGAACTCCAAATCCAACCAAGTATCTTTTTATTTGAGAAAAACCAACACTAAAGAAATTATCCAGATAATTAAGGGCTTAAAGCAGAATGCAAGCCCTGGATGTGATGGGATTAAGGTAAAACTGATAAAAGACTTAGCTACAGATATCGCTCCAATACTTGCATTACTCATCAATAAACATATCAAAGAAGGAAATTTTCCGGATATTCTAAAAATAGCGAAAATTACCCCAGTTTACAAAAAAGGAGAAGTGAACAATCCAAGTAATTATAGACCTATATCAGTGCTTACTGTGTTTTATAAAATTTTTGAAAAAATATTGAATTTGAGACTGTTAAAATTCTTAAGAGGAAATGGGTTTTTTTATTTATTTATTTGGATCAAACTATGGAATACTCACAGGCAAAGCCCATATACAGTATCCTCTTAATAATAATACAAATTTACGTAAATATATCCCAGAAATTAAGACTACGTCAAAACTAACTACATTTACATAAAAATTATTGGACCAATATGCAACCTAAAGTACAACAAATAAAAACATGAATAAAGAATAACAAACCAAAAAATACAACAGTTATCAACAGAAAGAATTATGCGAAAATGTTCCTGAGACTACGCTTCAGACTAGGCAGAGACACGCGGAAAAGATCCAGTTCCCGACAGTGTACATTATAAGCACACAGCATCCGGAGAATGGGAGAGTTTTGAGCGCTGTTTGTTCTCCTGAACGGGACATAAAATGTATCATTGCTACGGAGCCTCCTATCAGGAACTTTAAAAGAAATAGTCTGTAGAATATTAGGTGTCACGAAAAAACTATTAAGGAGCTTATAGAGTACAACAATATCAGTAATTTGGCGACGATTTTTTAATTGTAATAAGCCAAATATTTGTCGTATGTGCGAATAATCATGATTGTTGTAAGTTATGTTATTTTTAAAAGCTAGAAAGCTAAGAAATTTATTTTGTATCCTTTCAAGTCTGGGTTAATAACTAGTAAACAACACGGATTACTACAAAAAAGAAATACTCAATCAGCTATCACGGATGCATTGGAAAAAATCTATTCTACTATCGATAATGGAAGATGTTTACTTGCAGTCTTCCTGGACCTTTGCAAGGCTTTTGATGTGGTTGATAGGGTCTTGCTGTTGGAGAAGATGCAACAAATGGGAGTGGTATCTGATGCTCTGCAGATGTTTGCTAGTTATCTTCAAAACCGTGTGCAAAATACTCAGGTGGGCGATACTAAGAGTGAGAGAAAAAAAAAGTTCCATTTGGTGTTACTCAGGGGTCCATACTTGGTCCTACTCTATTTTTGATTTATATCAATGACATTTCCTTGATTTATATCAATGACGATACCTTTGATAGGAGATATTACGTTGTATGCTGATGACACAGTGCTCATTTTGGAGGGTGATGAGGCTGCTGTTTCTTGTAATGCGCAGGAAGATTTGGACTCCATATGTGAATGGGGTAATAATAACAATTTAATGCTGAATGAGAATAAATGTAATTTTATTTTTAATAGAAGGAAAATAAAAAATATAGAACTGAGAGTTAATGATGAAAACATAAAACAAATTGATTCAGCCAAACATCTGGGACTTACAATAGACAAGGATATTAAATTTAACGAGCATATTAGACTGATTAAAATGAAGATATATAATGTTTTCCAACTATTTAGAAAGAATTCAATCTATCTAAGTGAAAACTCGAGATTCTTGCTATATTATGCATTTGTGCACTCTCACCTGATATACCTGGATGCCTTCTGAGGACAAACCAGTGAAATAAACTTGAATAATTTGCAGATAGCTCAGAATAGGGCAATTAAAATTATTTTCAATCTTGATCAACGAACAAACACTGATAAGTGATAACATGTATAAAAGGCTGAAAGTACTAAAAGTAAGAGAGATAATTAAACTGGACAGCATCAAACTAATTTATAAAATAAGGAACCAGCTATTGTGCCCGAATATCCAAATTGTACCTAATTCTGCATTATATGGATACAACATACGCACTAAACAACATTTTCAGGTGATGCCTGTTGCTACTAATATGGGAAAAAAGAAGATCACTAGCTGTGCAGTTGATTGGTTTAATAAACTTCCGTTAAAAATAAAATGTGCAAATACTCTTAAAACATTTTCTAGGATGAGCAGCAAGTCCTACCTTTTTGAACTGAGATCAGACCTGTGATAATCTAATGTGATACCAAAAACGTTGATTCTTCCTTTAATTTTCATTCCCTTATTTTTTGTTGTTTCAAATTTTATATAAAAAAAAAGATAAAAAATAGAAAAGGGAAATGAAAGTATTTGTTATTGAATTATACATTATACATGATATATTTTAAGTTGTAAATGATATATTTTAAGAAAACTTACAGTACGTGATATTTTGTGAATGTAAATTTGCTTTTGAACACCTCTTTAAATGTTAAGTGTACCTGTAATAGGCTTTTTTTGGCCTCTTGGGTCCTAATAAATAAATAAAAAAAAAAAATTATGTTCTAACCATTTACAAAAATGTGTCTTCATTAAGAATTGAAATCTCAAAAAAAATTTCATTATTTACTTGATTTGAGTGATAGCCTCAGTGTTAAATAGTTTGCTGATCCTAATTTATTTCATATACTTACCATTCATTTTCAGCGAGGAAAATAAAACGGCCAAGTTCCATTTAGTCGATCTGGCAGGCTCAGAAAGACCAAAAAAAACTGGTGCTATTGGTACAACGTTCAAGGAGGGTGTGAACATCAATAAGGGTCTCTTAGTTTTGGGGAATGTTATTTCTGCACTAGGAGAGGAAAAGCAGGAAAATAGGTTTATACCGTATCGCGACAGTAACCTCACTAGACTTTTAAAGGGTAAGCATTCAATTCATGTAAAATTGAAATATTATTGTGCCTTAGTCTTGTATCATAACCCGTATTACATGAGAAGACATATAAGTATACTTTGTAAAATTTGGAGTCTGCCGTAAATTTTTTTAAATAAAAATAAACATTTGTATATAGATTCGCTTGGAGGAAACAGCATAACTCTAATGATAGCGTGTGCTAGTCCAGCTGATTATAACATAGAGGAAACTATATCGACTCTGAGATATGCCGACAGGGCAAGAAAAATAAAAAATAAACCAATTGTCAACCAGGATCCCCAAACTGCCCAAATAAATGAACTGAAAAAGACTGTTAAAACGCTACAACTACAACTATTAGGACAAGGTATGTACAATATTTGGTTCAATCACAGCCCCCTATATCTACTAGCCTGGAAGATGATAAAATGACAACACCGCTCTGAGTCGTACGCCAGGCGATTCAGTCGAACGTTGTTATTGTAAATGTAAATGGACGATTACTTCTGATTCTGGAGTTAACCAATATTGTTTTTCGCGGTATTTTTGTGTATATCGGTGTCCAATGTGAACTAATGCAATGCAGTGAAAAATATGGTCGGATATTTGATATTTATATGTTCTGTGATTGAACTGCACTGTGTAAATAGTGAAATTTCCTTTGGATTATTTCTACTTGGAGATGAGTGCATTTCAGTTGACACTATAGACAACAAGGTGGCCTAGAAATATGAGTGAAATAGAACTTTCATTTCTTCAGATTTTATAAGAGATTTTGATGACCTTTCTAATAATTTTTCAACAAAAATTGATCAAGAAGCTCAAAGAATCTATTTATTTTTGATATGTATTCAATTACCAAAAGTCTGCATCTGTAGATGCTTCGGTTGAAATCAATAAGAACCTTATTCATCTTAAATTATTCATTAAGAATGTTCAGATTTCCTGCTGTGATTTGAAATGGATTCTTCCTTTCGATCTTACCCCGAGTAGGTGGTCTCAACTTACTAATCTGATTTCCCGCTACAGAACTATAATTAATGGGGATTCAGATTCAGAATTTATCAATTTGTTTCATCAACATTTTTACACAGTTCAGACCAAAAAAAAATGTATGTGAATTTACTCTTTGTAGCATTGAATTGATATTCTGAATTCACAGTGACTTGTAGTTGTGGTTTACATTTGTAAATCATTCTAAATTCACTTTGTTCTGTTTTCGCAAATTTACTTTTGAAAAATTTTGAAGAAAATACGAATTACAATGTTATTGTCCACCGAATGGAAAATAAACAGGAACATTTGTAGATAGCAGAAACTCACCATTATATTAAGAACCAAAACAAGATAAACTATAAGATGATTATCACAATTTTCATTATCCTACCTTATTAGTCTTATATAATAGTCATGTTTGGGAATATATTTTTATTTTGAGAATTTCATTCAAGTTTATAATTTTTTGCCAATAGTTAACCCTACACCTTCTCGTGGTTCTTGCTGAACAATCAATTGAATAACAACTACCTAGGTTTCTATTTCAACTTGATCTCAATAATATTCTACAGAATGAAATGTAGTTATTCAATAAATTGAAAAAGTAGGGTCTCATATTGTTTATTCATCCAGAGATTCCAAGCAAGAAAACCTATTCAATGAGTTCATTAGAGTTTTAAATTGGAAATATACGATATCCAGCGCTACCGCATTGAAGAAGTATGCCTCTAAGAGACTATAAATTGCGGCGTCGTCAGACTCCGTTCCAGGCTATCTCTATAGTGGGCTGTGGTTCAATCTATTCCTTTTTCTTTTCATATGAAAATTATAAATATTTTGTTACAGGAGGTCCTGTAATTTCGTTTGAGAAAATTAAGCTTCTCGAACAAGAAGTAACCGATATTAGATTGAAAAATCGTGATTTGACACACAAGTTATCCTCGGCACTAAATGACAAAGCTGGCTTGTTAGAAAAACTGTTACATCTTCAAAACTGTAACGAAATGCTGAGTAAAAAAATTTATGACCTAAAAGAGAACTATGATGTTACCTTGAATAACATAACTATCGCCTTAGAAACTGGGAATGCTGACAGTCTGAAAGACTGTAAAAGCAAATTTGAGGAAATGAAACATCAGTTTGAAGACCTTAATGCGGAAACCAAAAAGGCCGAAGTTGATATACATATGCACGAAGCAGAGATATCTAGCCTCATGGAGTCCACTAATAGCCATTGTAGTGAAACTCAAGCTATAGAAATTAATGATATACAAGAAAATTATGCTACACGACAAATAGAGCTGAATAATGAATTGAAGGACGTGATGAAGAAGCTGGCCATGAAGGAGATTTTAGCGAAAGAATTGGAGAAGAACGTACAAAATATGGTGGACTACAACAATATCCGTGAAAATGAACTTAGAATTCAAGGTGACAAATTATTATATTATAGGATCTCTTGATAGCGCTGATTGATGTTTTTGAGAAACGTCTGTTGAAATCGATTACCGAATTTCAGCTCGACCAACTTCATATGAGGAGTGAATAGAACAATGGGAACATGCGCGCAAAAGTTTCTAACTTCACATCAGTGCTCTTTGAACATTTTTTCACATCTACAGGTCGGTTCCAGAGTAGGCTGGTTTGACATGCCTGTTAATTGCTCAGTTGCAAGTAAATATGATACTGATGTTGTTAATTGAAACGACAACAGTGAATAAGAGTGCAAAAACCTATAATTTTACTCATTTATTTTTTATCAATCTGTATTTTTTAATGATAGTTTGTAAAATAATCTAAGTATTTTTTGTTCAAATAGTTTTAGAGAAAGAGAAAAACGAGCTGATGCAACAATTGAAGAATGCACAACATAACGTGCCCAACAAGATTGCTGAAGAACGTCGTAAAAGAGTGAAAGAACTAGAAGTCCAGATTCATGAATTGATGAAAAAATTAAATGAGCAAAATAAACTTATAAGGTTAAAAGAAAAGGATGAACACAAAATAAAACAACTCAATCATGAAATATTACAAATGAAACAGAATAGAGTAAAGTAAGTAAACGTTTTCTGTAGAAATAGAATTATTAATTTATTTAGCTATATACAGACAAGCGATTTCTCATATTAATATACAAAATTAACAATATTATCAAAGCACTTTGCAATAATTTTTCAATTGAAAAATTGAAACATGAAAAAGATCTATCTCCTGCAGCCCGCAATGCTCTATCGAGAGGATTGTTCATTGAGTAATTGGTTCTGCCAAATGTTATGTTAAATTGGTCGCAAGGCCTGGGATTCCTATGAGGAACAATCAAATTTATTTTTTGCTGATGATAAGGATATAGTCAATGTAATTGTGCAAAATCTTCCGTCTAAAAGCTCTTGATGATGCATAATCTATGTGCTCTGTGAAACTCAAATTAGTATCTAGCAATACTATATTATGTTTTTTGTACTAAAGCCATAATTTCGGTGAGAGCTACAAAGGTCTTGAATTCTTAGTTCTGGGGGTAGTTGTTAAGTTTGAAATTGAATATTCCTGTGTATTTTCATGTGAAATATAATCAATTGGTCATAGATGAATTTTTGCAATGTTCTTTCAAATTCAGGGTTGATTAGTTAGTTACTTCTTGCTCACTCATACCACAATTTCATATTTTTATCAAATGCGATGTAGATATCCTTGCCGTTTTTTGCCGTACAAACAACTGTTCACAAGTTCAACATCTCTCAACAACAACTTGTACTGCATCCATTATCCTTGTTTCTGAATCATTCCCTTGTTGTTAAGGCGTGTTCAAATTGCTTGTTGAGGTACTCCTAATGATCTTGCTAATAATTCTCGACGAATCATGATCCAGGCATGCCTCCAATTCTTTCTTCGTTAGGAGAATTAGTTCTATGTAGGCATTCTACTGTGTCCTTACGCCATCTTAGATACAGCACTGTTAATTTTTAACCCAACAGTGAATGGTGGCCGCTAACATCTGACTAGAGAATTTTGATCCAAGCCTGGAATTGAACTCGTCAATGTTCTAACCAACTGAGCTAGCAGCGCTTAATTCAGATTGTTAACTCACATTTTCAATCGAGAATAACTTTACGATGCAGACACAAAGAGAATAAAGTTTTTATGAGGTTATATTGATTGATGGCCAAGCTTGTTGCTCTATAATCTGTTTATTTGGACCACTACTCATGGCTAAAGCCATCACTAGGTGAACGGCCAAAGCAGAGTTTCTCACCTAATCTATCATTGAAGATTTATTTGCACTTTACCTGTCATCTACACTTGATATCAGTTTATGTAAAAACAATGCTCATCCCATAAACTCGCTATAATGTGTATAAAGTGTAATGAGAATCTTCAAATTGCCAAATCTTTCATTCATTGAAAACATTTTTTTAGGTTGGTAAAAAGTATGAAAGAAGAATCGGAAAGATTCAGGACGTGGAAACTACAGAGGGAGAGGGAGTTGGCAAAACTCAGACAGGAAGATATCAAAAAGAAGAATCAAATTCAGAAGATGCAGACCATACACTTGAAACAACAGAATGTTCTCAAAAGAAAGGTAGAAGAAGCAGTGGCCGCAAATAAAAGATTGAAAGATGCTTTAGCAACTAGAAAACTAGCAAAGGATCTTAAATCTTCTGGACTAGAGAAGTTCACGAACTGGGTCAGTATAGAAGATATTTCATTACAGGCTCACATAGAGTGTTGTGCTATTAGCTGTATGCTGTATATGACATGTTTGTGGGACTTATTATACAATTCTGAAAATATTCTAGTTAGAAAAATATTAGATCACTGGGGTTCATATAAATTTGTTGATAATCAGACCTATTCTGTTTGCGTATTGCTATAAACATTGCTATTCAAGTCATATTGCTATCCTCCTAATTTTTAACAATATGGCTATGGTATTCTGTTCGGACTGTGATAGCAATGTTGGTTATCATTTTTCTCCCAGCAATATTGCTATCAGGTTGGTCCAAATTCATTGATTTTAGAGCTGACAACACTGTGTTTCGTGACTTTTATGTGAAATAGAAGAAGAATTTAACCTTAATTGATAAACATTTCGTCCGTTTTTCGGTTGTTATTCGTAATTGCTAACCAAATGTCACGAAAGCGATAAACGAATTATTTTATTCATGAAACTAACTAGATGGAGTTATTGATCAATTTTCAGGAAACACATCGAATATTGGTAACCGCTACCATGACCGAAAAATTGAAGACTTGCAAACACCTAAAGAAATATTGAATTTCAATTTTTTCCTGTCTTCAGTCAGACTTCGAATGCACAAGTTAAACGGAACAGAACGTGTCCTAGTTTTCTTCAGAACAAATTCCCTCAGTTCTTCGATTGAATCAAAAGAAGTCATCTTCATATTAAAGCTAAATTTATAGTTTATTTAATTTTTTGTATCCAGTCAGTCAGTCTTCGAATGCATATCTAACTTATAAGAAGTATAGTTTGCTCATGAACAAATGAATAAATGAATAAAATACCCTCGGCTCTTCAATGAAATTAAAGACAGTCATCTTTTTACTTAGGCTGAATTAATAATTTATTTAATTTTTTTCATCCGGTCGGTCAGTCTTCGAATGCATATCTCTAACCAGAAAGAAACAGTACCTATCCTAGTTTGCTCATGAACTAATAAATATATATGAATAAAATTCTCTCAGCCTCTTATTATTAAGGTTGAATAGTTTATGAACTTTTCTGTTTACAAATAGAAGGGATTGTTAGTATCAGACCTAAGTCATATAAATTCCCTCGAAATTAAATATTTTAAAGTACCTTTCATAAATATATACGATTATGTATACTTATATTTATCAAAGTACCTACCTATTTTCAATATTTTCGATTTCTTGGAAGAAAAAAGTGGTTCTCAGCCATATTCCAAATCTTATTGTGCACTTAGCAAGTACTATTTTGAGGTTGCTGAGATAGCAATGTGGATAACAATATGTTTATAAAAATGACAGATCATATTGCTCAAAATCGATGATCAGAATAGCAGATCTAGCTGTGGAAGCAATATCTCTTTCTTAGCAATATTGCTATGCGCAAACAGAATAGGTCTGATTGCTTAAGTAAATGGAGGGACAGCTCCAGGGAAGGTTTATTTCGTATAATATAATGAGAAACAACAGACATTTTTAATTTTGTATTCTTTGGAAACAAATGATTTTGGATGTACCCCGAATGTTTTGAATTACTGAAATTATCATATGATATATTCATTAGATATGAGCCCGAGGAAGTAAATATATATTTGTGAACCATGCACACATGTCCAGTATCTTGCGCTCGGCGCAGTTAGTAAAACTAACAGTTATTTTGTTTGTTCACATATCAGTCCAAGTTCCAAATTTTCGGTGGTTACGACATTCAGCTGACCCCCTCTATTGCGGTTTGGATCCAAATTGCCGTGCACCCGGAATTAATACGATTGGTTGAAATTTGACAAATCTCAACTGGCTGTCAGGACACTTAATCCCATATCTTGAGTCTGATTGGCAAGTTATTCTTGGGAAATACTATAACAATAAAGGATAAAATCACTTTAATAAAACTACTGAATGAAGAAATTGATCAAACAATCCACCAAGACCAAACTACACCACAGCAGTAACGAAACAAAAGGAAGAAGTTATAATTATAAAGCTAAAAACGATGGGGCAGACAAGTAAAATTTCAATAATGGGGTGGAAACTCTGGTAGACTCGTGCGGTTTGAAAATCAATGTATCTAAGGTAAAATATGTTACACAAGTTGGAATTGCGATCAAGTGTAATGAGAATAAGAGGGGCAAGGTAAAAAATATATGTGAGAACATTCAGAACACATTGGCGTAACATTATTATTTAGGAATCATAGAATTATGGTATTCCATATCCAAGAAGATGAGTTAGAGGAAGAAATTATTACTTGAAAAACTACAAAGAACAAAATATGATCAAAAATGAACCTGATTGAAGTGAATTGAAGTTAGTTAATAAAAATAAAAACAAAAAAGGGTTGATGAATATCATATTACATAGGAAAATGCATCTACAAGAAAGAGTTTCTGGAGAAGGAGGAAACCAAAAGAGAAACACTCTGGCGGAATCTTCCAGGTTTGGTTCATTCCAAAAAGTTCCTTAGGAACTTTAAAGAAGTGAGATCCAAAAGGTATCTGGATCTCTGTAAGAATAAGTTACACCTGGTCACTGGCTTCCTCACAGGACACTGTCGCCTCAGGAAGCATTTGATGAGAATAGGTTTATCAGATACTGACGGGTGCAGATTCTGTGGGGAGGAGGAAGAAACTCCTCTTCACCTTGGTACAGAATGCCTCGCCATTGCAAGTCAGCGAAAGGAATGCTTTGGACAGGAAACCTGTAGGAGTGAAGACGTAATATCCTTGAAGCCTTCCCAGATATTGAGGTTCATTTATACTCTGGAACTGGAGGGCGAGCTGTAGATGGCGTAATGGTGAGAACAGCTCTGATGGGGGGCACAATAGATCTCAAGGTCGCGGTGCAACGTAACCCCTTATCAATAATAAAAAAAAAAAAAATCATATTAGAAGTTGATAGGTATACATATGAGACCATAAGAAGAAAAGATATACTCCATATTGGCTGGAAACTATTCCTTTAAGGATAGCATTAACGTCAGGCAATGCTTCAAACGTTGGAAATTAACACAAATCTACATGCCGGTGCTGGTGAACATAGAAATGAAGAATTTCCATCGACTGTTGAATGCTGTACAGATTGCTACTACGCTTCGGATGCATTTAAAGTTCCAAACATTAAGTATAATCATAATACCCAAGGCAAAAGTTGCGAAACCTATAAAAAAATTTCTACCTACTTTTTTTTTATTGGGGATTTTAAAATAGATTTGTCCAGCAACACATTTTATGCTACATTGGTTGGATCTTTTGGTTTTGAGCAAATAGTAGATGATTTTTGACGGATATGAAAGGAATCATTTGATACAATGATGATTGTGACCAACAAAAAAGATCTGAGGCACAAAGTTGAGCATGCACGTAGAATAACTGACCATTAAATGATTTTAGTATTTGTAAGGAATGTCTTATAGAAAAAAAACTAAATATAAAATTCCAGTTGTAACGAGACGCAGTATTTATGGAAGCAATGAAATTTGGAACATAGAAGAGAAATTAGGTAGTAGCAATGGTCAGAGGAATAAGAAAGAAAGATTATGAAGAAGAAAATGATGAGTTGAAAACCAACCAAACCCATATGGAATCAATGTACAATTGAACATCTGAAAACAAACGAATGTGAAGTTGCTGCAATTTTAATACCAAGCATAAAGAACCATTTTTTACTGAAATTGCTAGAAGAAATCCGAAACTTCAAAAACAATAACCAAAAGCGATGTAAAATAATTAAACTTAGCAGTGAAAACAACTTTGTGATAGAGAATTGTTTAGCAGGAGGCAACTGAGAGCTCCACATCTAACCAAACAAAACAAAATCGATCCATTAGCTTGGTGTTTTGAGCACCAGAACTGGACTATAAAATAATGGAGAAACATATACTTGTATGTTTGTTTTCAAGCTGCTTGATTTGTCGAAATGTGAAAGAGTGATGTTTTGGGGCTAGGTTATATTACTGGAAAAAACTTCCCTATTCCCCATACAATCATGCAACATAATTTCACTGGGTACATGCAGTGACGGCCTGTGAGTTCTGTCAGAGGTTGGGCGCAATAGAAATGCTAATTTAGTGTACCAGCCAGAAAAAACCGTTTTTTAGCTGGAATAAATGGAAGAAATCCAGAACTTTAAATACAATATCCACAAGCGACTATTCATAAAGTTCTTTTAGAAAATTGGATATCGTATTTCACTTATAACGTTACATGGGATTTTATTCCATTTTTGCAAAGAATATTTTGAAATGAATTATTTTTAGATATTTTATTGCTTTATAATTTATTTGTGTTAAATACTAGGTGTTTCGATAAAAGTTTGGTTGTATGTTTGTATGTAATCAGTAGTCTGCCCATTGTTTCTTCCTAACCCTTCAGTAAATAGATTGAGTTTTTCAAGATACTGATATATTCAGAATTCTTTCTTATAAATAATAATTTCAGCTTAAACATGAAGTTGAAGTAACTTTAGGGTTCACTGAACTTGAAGTCACATTGGCAGGACTTTTAGAAGACAGAGCACTACTACAAAAACAATTGGATACATTGCAAACTGCTAACAATCCGGATTTTGCAGAAATAAAGAACTTGGAATATGATATAGAACTACGTTCCGTCCAAATTCAAGACATGCAACAGAAACTATTGGATGTTGATGATGGTAAGTCCCCCATATTATCTGTGAGTTATAGCTGGTTGAGTCTAGAATTAGATATATTTTCATATGGTGTGTTGCTTCTAACATCTATCAAATTGAAAAATTTTGCCAAAAATCGCCTTTAAAAAGTTGGAAAAATATAAAATTCAAGCATCTAAGAGTGGCTTTATAGAACACCAATGGTGTAACACAACCCCAAGAAGAAATAAAAATATTCCTACATGACACCTCCATATACAGGGTGAGTCTTTGACCATTGCATTAATTTTAACCAAAGATTCCTCTCATCAAATGAAACACTTTTTTCATTTACCAGTTTTCCAGATTCGGCTCAGGTAAAAAGTTACAAGCGTTTAAAGATTTCACAATGTGCTAATACACTCCCGCATATAAATTATCTATGACATTGTTGGCGGACGAGAATAAGGCATGGTAACGTGGTTTACAGCTTGATTCGGGATTCCAACGATCAGGGACGGATCCATAAAAGTAGTGAAATTTCTGGAGTTTTCCATTTTAAAACATTCAATGAAGAATATCTCGAAAACGGTGCGTTTAAGGAGAAATGATGAAGAATAATATAATGTTCTAAAACGATGGAATATTCTTGAAATGACTCAAGAAAAACTTTATATACTTTCTTTATGCTAATTTCGTTTAGTTTTATGAATCCACGAGTCCATAACTAGAAAACCAGTAGGAGTAGAAAATAACTAATATTTGGAAAATATAATCATAGTTATAGGAAACTTTACCCCAACATTCATTTTATTCGAAAAAAGGATGTCAAAGCTACTAAATAAAAACTGATTTTTTTTCAAAATTTCAACAGCCTGTATCTTTTTACCTGAGCTGAATTTGGAAAAATGTTAAAAGAAAAAAGTGTTTCATTTGATGAGAGGAATCTTTGGTTAAAAATTAATGCAGTGGTCAAAGACTCACCCTGTATATATTTATGACGAGCGAAACTCATTTTTACCGATAAATCATACTTTAGGATACCACAATAGCATCAAACACCTTGAATTTCAGGAATACTCTCAAAACTGCTTACGTCAGAAGAGACTCCTGAGCACCTGGTAACAGGATGCCTTCTAACATATTTATTTTTCGTTCTTTTCATCACATATCAAGTAAAAAATGTTTGAAAAGGCCATATAACCTACGGCATCAGTGTTCGAAATATGTTCTAAGTATATTCGTTTTTGAGATATTTTATGCCATTCATCAAAAACTTTCAACCAGAATAACTCTTGAATGCTTTCATAGACTTCCATGAAAATTTCAAGGAATATGTCTAGGACCAATATTCAGTTCTAGATAATAATCAATAGCGCAGGCCCGGACTGAGGGCTGATACTTTCAATGTTACATCTAGTAAAACCCACTACATACATTTTTCAAAAAACAAATTTAAGCTTATAAACTGCATTGAATACTCTATCAAACAAGCCTATCTACAATACAGCCATACTCCGTATCAATATTTCAAGTAGCATTAAATTACCAGGTATATTGCGTTAATACATTTTAAATAACAAAAAAATCCATAGTTATTCCTTAAGTCTTCAATAGTATCCAGCATATCCCAAATTTACAGTTTTCAATCAGAATTTTCAGTCGATTGCATCAGTTTCTTCAAATTTTTCTAGAAATGCCCATTCAATTATTAGTAAAACATTTTATTGTGATTCTTTATATTACTCTAGGATTAAATGTTTCTAATTTCAGATGTGAAAGCAAGGATAAATCTAGACAATATTCAAACAATGGCGGAAGCCAAACAAGGCATGAGAGTACTCATAGACTTAGCTATTGAATCGAAGAAAAAAGAATGTGGTTTGACAATGAGATCAATCGAATTAGAGAATACTCCAAGTGAAAGTCATCCAGAGAGAATAGCCTATGAAGAAAAATTGAAGAAACTTGAAATGGAACATAGTACTATTATTAATAATTTAGAACAAGAATATCAAGAAAGAATAGCAATTCTTTTAGGACAGCTGAGAGGAGTTGAATTGAAGTGTGAGTTCTAATAACATTGGAATTAGACTTGTTGCTTGTCGATCAACAATTTCTTTATTTAATTTATGTCTGAGATTAATAGAGTAAGATCCCAGAGTGATCAGGCACCGTTCAAACCTTAGGTTCTCAATAGCGTCTCCTATGCTTTGAATACCTGCGCGATTGTGAAGGTCGCTTTGTGACACCTGGGTAGGTACCAGGTGAGAAAGGTAACTAAAAATAAGAGTTATTTAACTTAAATTTGTATGGCTCATTTAAATATATGTAATATTTTGTAGAATATTATTATATCCTACAAAATGTAAAATATATATAAAAAATAAGCCATACAAATTTAAGTTAAATAACTCTTTTTTTTAGTTACCTTTCTCACCTGGTACCTACCCAGGTGTCACAAAGCGACCTTCACAATAGCGCAGTATTTTAATAGAATTTCAGACAAAATAATAGTCAGATTGTGTTTCCAGAACCCTCAGAAGAGACTCATTTGAATATAATTTTAAAAGAAAATAAGTGAATTATTATTAGTATCCTAATAAATGATATCCTTCCAGCATTTAATTCAGAGACTGAGAATTTCAGTACAATAATAAAGATGCAGGCTGAACAATTAGAAATTGAAAAGGAAAAAGTAGAAGAATTGACCAAATTATTAGAGAAAAAAAATAATGACAGAGAGATTACTCCACCACCCGAAATTGTAGTAACTAAGGATGAAACTCCTCCGAAAAAATTGAAATTACTCGATGGAACCTTCATTGTAGAATCGAAGGTAATCTATTAATTTTAACCTTGGTATTTAGTTGAGTTATCTTTGTTTTTTGCACAGGGTATTATGGAAACGCCCATGGCAGATGATAAAGTGAAGGACCCAGATTGGGTTCAGACACCAATTGGACGCCGAGTTTTGGAAGAGAAAAAAAATATAGTCCAAAAGCAAAAGCAGTATAAGAAAAAAACGCTTTCATTTGAGGGTATGTCAATAGTTTTTCTTTCGTTCAATTTCTATCAAACTTAATTCTATGTTAAATTACCAATATTTATTTTCCTAAATAAATATATTATCTTTTGCATAATTCTTGATGGAATAATATTTTGTTCATGCCATATATTTCAAATGAGATTTTCAGATCAAAGAAAGAAACAGGCATTTAAACACCTATGTCTCTATAGGCGTAAAAGCAGACCTACAAGCAAAGGTGCTGTTGACTAGAAAATCTGTTAGATTTTTCCCTAGATACCACAGAACTCTAGTAGCTTAAAGGTCATTTTATCAGGTAATTTGGCAATTATACTCGCAATGTTTTTAATTATGTCTTGAAAAGTTAATTTTTCTATGCATATTGATTGGATGATTTATCAGATTTGAAAATTGAAAAATCTACAAGGCTAATAAAGAAACATTTCATGGAGAATTTATAACAAATATCTTCTAATCAATCTATATTGATGGTCATTTGATCACAAAGAAAATCCTTATTAAAAGCATAAGTATGTGATTTGACTCTATTTTATATTTACCGAATAAATATACATATAAAAAAAAAAAAAGCACTGACGTGAAGTCAGTACTCTTTGGCGCGCGTGTTCACGGTGGCTAATTTGAATTGAATGATTCAAAAATTAACAGTGCTGTATCTAAGCTGCCATCAGGATAGAGTAACAAAGTTGGAAAAGAACACAAGTGACTCTCCTTAGTCGCACAAGCTCCTAGAAGATTTGGGAGGGTCAGTATAATCCTAATCATGTTTATAGCACGCGCGCCAAAGCAGATTGACTTTTTACACTTTTTCTTTCATTGTTAAGTCAATCTGCTTTTGCGCGCGTGCTATAAACATGATTAGGATTATACTGACCCTCCCAAATCTTCTAGGAGCTTGTGCGACTAAGGAGAGTCACTTGTGTTCTTTTCCAACTTTGTTACTCTATCCTGATGGCAGCTTAGATACAGCACTGTTAATTTTTGAATCATTCAATTCAAATTAGCCACCGTGAACACGCGCGCCAAAGAGTACTGACTTCACGTCAGTGCTTTTTTTTTTTTTCAAGTTCCTTTAACAAATATAGCTATCAATACAGTTTGGCTGTTAGTTTAACCGTAGATCAGAAAAAAATTCGGTTGTGGGTCCTCCGTTAGGGACGAAATTGCATCTTCTCCAAATCCGAACGCATTTTAATATAGATCTACCGAATATAGTTATTTATAAATTCGCCTCAGGGCCACCATACAGACATTTCAAATCGGAAACAACGCTATTTCCCCCAAACTGACTTGTGTCCGTGCACTGAATTGACATGAATATTCTTTTAAAACCTCACAATATCGGCTCATCACTCCCAACATAACCCAAACAACCCAAAACCATTCACTTCTCGTCTGCGCAAGCGCAGTATACTCGTGGCTGCAAGTCCTCCCAAAATTACACACCTCACAAAAAACTCCGATTCTCCAACACTAGTGGTTCAGGAGATATCGCTTCTTGAATCCACGCATGCGCAGACCCTCACCAAGGGATTCTATAGCGGAAAAGCATCCGCCACCCCAAAACCCCAATCCTCTCTGACGAAAGCACCACCAGTTAAATCACTGATGGTCTGCTCATGCGCATAACGAAAAATGACCGTAAGGGGTTACATCCATTTCGAAATTAGCCCCAGGGCCACGGTACGGACACTTTAACTCTGAAGCAACGCTACAGCCCCCAAACTGACTTGTCCTTGCACTGAATTGCTATGAATATTCTTTCAAAACCTCATAATATCGTCTCAGCACTCCCAACATAATCCATCCAACCCAAAAACAGTCACTTCTCTTCTGCGCATGCGCCATCTACTCGCGGCTAAAAGTCCTCTCAAAATAAAACACCTTACAAAAAACTCCGATTCTCCAACACTAGTGGTTCAGGAGATATCACATCTTTAATCCACGCATGCGCAGACCCTCAACAGGAGATTCTATAGAGGAATAGCATCCGTCACCCCAAAACCCTAATCCTCTCTGACGAAAACACCACCAGTTAAATTACTGATGGTCTGCTCATGCGCAGGGCCACGGTACGGACACTTTAACTCGGAAACAACGCTACATCCCCCAAACTGATTTGTCCTTGCACTGTATTGCTATGAATATTCTTTTAAAACCTCATAATATCGACTCAGCACTCCCAACATAACCCATCCAACCCAAAAACAGTCACTTCTCTTCTGCGCATGCGCAATCTACTCGCGGCTAAAAGTCCTCTCAAAATAACACACCTTACAAAAAACTCCGATTCTCCAACACTAGTGGTTCAGGAGATATCACATCTTTAATCCACGCATGCGCAGACCCTCAACAGGGGATTCTATAGAGGAATAGCATCCGCCACCCCAAAACCCTAATCCTCTCTGACGAAAACACCACCAGTTAAATTACTGATGGTCTGCTCATGCGCATAACGAAAAATGCCTGTAAGGGGTAACATCAATTTCAAAATTAGCCCCAGGGCCACGGTACGGACACTTTAACTCGGAAACAACGCTACATCCCCTAAACTGACTTGTCATTGCACTGAATTGCTATGAATATTCTTTTAAAACCTCATAATATCGACTCAGCACTCCCAACATAACCCATCCAACCCAAAAACAGTCACTTCTCTTCTGCACATGCGCAATCTACTCGCGGCTAAAAGTCCTCTCAAAATAACACACCTTACAAAAAACTCCGATTCTCCAACACTAGTGGTTCAGGAGATATCACATCTTTAATCCACGCATGCGCAGACCCTCAACAGGGGATTCTATGGAGGAATAGCATCCGCCACCCCAAAACCCTAATCCTCTCAGACGAAAACACCACCAGTTAAATCACTGATGATCTGCTCATGCGCATAACGAAAAATGCCTGTAAGCGGTAACATCAATTTCAAAATTAGCCCCAGGGCCACGGTACGGACACTTTAACTCGGAAACAACGCTACATCCCCCAAACTGACTTGTCCTTGCACTGAATTGCTATGAATATTCTTTTAAAACCTCATAATATCGACTCAGCCCTCCCAACATAACCCATCCAACCTAAAAACAGTCACTTCTCTTCTGCGCATGCGCAATCTACTCGTGGCTAAAAGTCCTCTCAAAATAACACACCTTACAAAAAACTCCGATTCTCCAACACTAGTGGTTCAGGAGATATCACATCTTTAATCCACGCATGCGCAGACCCTCAACGAGGAATTCTATAGAGGAATAGCATCCGCTACCCCAAAACCCTAATCCTCTCTGATGAAAACACCACCAGTTAAATCACTGATGGTCTGCTCATGCGCATAACGAAAAATGCCTGTAAGGGGTAACATCAATTTCAAAATTAGCCCCAGGGCCACGGTACGGACACTTCAACTCAAAAACAACGCTACATCCCCCAAACTGACTTGTCCTTGCACTGAATTGCTATGAATATTCTTTTAAAACCTCATAATATCGACTCAGCACTCCCAACATAACCCATCCAACCCAAAAACAGTCACTTCTCTTCTGCGCATGCGCAATCTACTGGCGGCTAAAAGTCCTCTCAAAATAACACACCTTACAAAAAACTCCGATTCTCCAACACTAGTGGTTCGGAAGATATCGCATCTTTAATCTACGCATGCGCAGACCCTCATCAGGGATCTGAATTCTATGGAGGAATAGCATCCGCCACCCCAAAACCCCAATCCTCTCTGACGAAAACTACAGCAGTTAAAGGACTTCTCATCTGCGCATGCGCAGTACGGAAAATGCCCGGAAAGGGCAGCATGAACCTCAAAAACATATGTTTCGGCATTAAAAGCAAAGTATTCCGCAAAATAGTAGTAATTTTTTTATTTTTTTCATGTCACGTGATCTTCACGAAATTTTGCAAAAGTGTTTGCTTTGGTCTTTTGCATCTAACTACTGAGTTTCAATTTAATCAGATCAGTATTTTTCGAGTTATCGTGAAAACAAAATTTTCAAATTTTCAAAATTTTTTTTTGCCACTTTAGGGCCGTCCGTTCAACATAAAACTTCGCAGGCATATAAGGGTCATGATTCTACAATCTGATGCCAAATTTCAAAAAGATCGAGTAATCGGTTCCGGAAATATTCATAAGAAACGTTTTTATTAAAAAAAAAAAAAGCACTGACGTGAAGTCAGTACTCTTTGGCGCGCGTGTTCACGGTGGCTAATTTGAATTGAATGATTCAAAAATTAACAGTGCTGTATCTAAGCTGCCATCAGGATAGAGTAACAAAGTTGGAAAAGAACACAAGTGACTCTCCTTAGTCGCACAAGCTCCTAGAAGATTTGGGAGGGTCAGTATAATCCTAATCATGTTTATAGCACGCGCGCCAAAGCAGATTGACTTTTTACACTTTTTCTTTCATTGTTAAGTCAATCTGCTTTTGCGCGCGTGCTATAAACATGATTAGGATTATACTGACCCTCCCAAATCTTCTAGGAGCTTGTGCGACTAAGGAGAGTCACTTGTGTTCTTTTCCAACTTTGTTACTCTATCCTGATGGCAGCTTAGATACAGCACTGTTAATTTTTGAATCATTCAATTCAAATTAGCCACCGTGAACACGCGCGCCAAAGAGTACTGACTTCACGTCAGTGCTTTTTTTTTTTTTTTTCAAGTTCCTTTAACAAATATAGCTATCAATACAGTTTGGCTGTTAGTTTTACCGTAGATCAGAAAAAAATTCGGTTGTGGGTCCTCCGTTAGGGACGAAATTGCATCTTCTCCAAATCCGAACGCATTTTAATATAGATCTACCGAATATAGTTATTTATAAATTCGCCTCAGGGCCACCATACTGACCATTCAAATCGGAAACAACGCTATTTCCCCCAAACTGACTTGTGCCCGTGCACTGAATTGACATGAATATTCTTTTAAAACCTCACAATATCGGCTCATTACTCCCAACATAACCCAAACAACCCAAAACCATTCACTTCTCGTCTGCGCAAGCGCAGTATACTTGTGGCTGCAAGTCCTCCCAAAATTACACACCTCACAAAAAACTCCGATTCTCCAACACTAGTGGTTCTGGAGATATCGCTTCTTGAATCCACGCATGCACAGACCCTCACCAGGGGATTCTATAGCGGAAAAGCACCTGCCACCCCAAAACCCCAATCCTCTCTGACGAAAGCACCACCAGTTAAATCACTGATGGTCTGCTCATGCGCATAACGAAAAATGCCCGTAAGGGGCTACATCCATTTCGAAATTAGCCCCAGGGCCACGGTACGGACACTTTAACTCTGAAACAACGCTACAGCCCCCAAACTGACTTGTCCTTGCACTGAATTGCTATGAATATTCTTTTAAAACCTCATAATATCGACTCAGCACTCCCAACATAACTCATCCAACTCAAAAACAGTCACTTCTCTTCTGCGCATGCGCAATCTACTCGCGGCTAAAAGTCCTCTCAAAATAACACACCTTACAAAAAACTCCGATTCTCCAACACTAGTGGTTCAGGAGATATCACATCTTTAATCCACGCATGCGCAGACCCTCAACAGGGGATTCTATGGAGGAATAACATCCGCCACCCCAAAACTCTAATCCTCTCAGACGAAAACACCACCAGTTAAATCACTGATGATCTGCTCATGCGCATAACGAAAAATGCCTGTAAGCGGTAACATCAATTTCAAAATTAGCCCCAGGGCCACGGTACGGACACTTTAACTCGGAAACAACGCTACATCCCCCAAACTGACTTTTCCTTGCACTGAATTGCTATGAATATTCTTTCAAAACCTCATAATATCGACTCAGCACTCCTAACATAACCCATCCAACCCAAAAATAGTCACTTTTCTTCTGCGCATGCGCAATCTACTGGCGGCTGAAAGTCCTCTCAAAATAACACACCTTACAAAAAACTCCGATTCTCCAACACTAGTGGTTCGGAAGATATCGCATCTTTAATCTACGCATGCGCAGACCCTCATCAGGGATCTGAATTCTCTGGAGGAATAGCATCCGCCACCCCAAAACCCCAATCCTCTCTGACGAAAACTACAGCAGTTAAAGGACTTCTCATCTGCGCATGCGCAATACGGAAAATGCCCGGAAAGGGCAGCATGAACCTCAAAAACATATGTTTCGGCATTAAAAGCAAAGTATTCCGCAAAATAGTAGTAATTTTTTTATTTTTTTCATGTCACGTGATCTTCACGAAATTTTGCAAAAGTGTTTGCTTTGGTCTTTTGCATCTAACTACTGAGTTTCAATTTAATCAGATCAGTATTTTTCGAGTTATCGTGAAAACAAAATTTTCAAATTTTCAAAAATTTTTTTTGCCACTTTAGGGCCGTCCGTTCAACACAAAACTTCGCAGGCATATAAAGGTCATGATTCTACAATCTGATGCCAAATTTCAAAAAGATCGACTGATCGGTTCCGGAAATACTTATAAAAAACGTTTTTATTAAAAACGGCCTTAACTCCCAAACCGCTCGGTCGATTTCGCCCGTTAACGAACTTGTCCGAGATATTTACGCTACGAAACTACCCTGCAAATTTCAACGCTCTAAGTCGTTCCGTTCGAGAGTTATCGTGCTAACGGCCGGACCGGCCGGCCGGCCGGCTGGCCGGACCGGACGGACAGAATTGAATTTGACCTCGAATTTTTCATCAGGGAGTCGAACCCAATCGTTTGAGACCATTTTCGAAAAAAAATTCGAAAAATACAGACATTGTGACGAAATGATAGCACGCTGTTCCTTGCGGAACACGCGCGCAAAAACGGCCTTAACTCCGAAACCGCTCGGTCGATTTCGCCCGTTAACGAACTTGTCCGAGATATTTACGCTACGAAACTACCCTGCAAATTTCAACGCTCTAAGTCGTTCCGTTCGAGAGTTATCGTGCTAACGGCCGGACCGGCCGGCCGGACCGGACGGACAGAATTGAATTTGACCTCGAATTCTTCATCAGGGAGTCGAACCCAATCGTTTGAGACCATTTTCGAAAAAAAATTCGAAAAATACAGACATTGTGACGAAATGATAGCACGCTGTTCCTTGCGGAACACGCGCGCAAAAATAGAATGATTCTTGGCAGTATGTATTCACGAAGGTTTCTTGTGCAATAGATGCTAACAATGGGTTTCGTAGGTTGAATACCAATTTCAAAATAATTGTTGCCAAAAAGAAACTTATGCAAGTGAGAAGGCACTCAAAAAAGTTTTTGGTGTTTTTCCCCTATCTTTGCAAGGGATAGAACATTTGTTTCGCAGGATGTTCTGGGCAACATCGCGTTATCATTTTGCCCAAATGTCTTTAATTTTCGAATTTTTTGCCGAAAATGGTCTCAATCGATTGGGTTCGACTCCCCGATGAAGAATTCAAGGCCAAATTTGATTCTGTCCGGCCGTTGCCACGATAACTTGAGAACGGAAAGAGCTAGCGACTTGAAATTTTCAGGGTAGGTGGCGCATCCCAATACGACTGACAAGTTCGTTAATGGGCAAAATCGGCCCAATGGTTTCCGAGTAATAATTTTGTTTTCAACCAATAGTTGTAGAATATAAATTTTGTGAGAATCGTATCACTACAAGACATAAAAGAAGTTATTGAAAAATATTTTCTGTCATGATAACCTGAGAACGGATAAAGATAGTGACATGAAATTTTCAGGTTAGGTTGTGCATCTGAAAGCAACATTTGAGTTTGTTTATAGGCATAATCGGGCAAACGGTTTTGGAGTTATACCCATCTGAATTTTGGTTGTTATTTCACCAATAACTTAAAAATACAAAAACGATTAAATCCAAACATGGATATTAATTGTAGAATGCCAACGCGAAAATTCTTGCAAAATTTCGTGAGTATCGTATCAACTCTACCAGGAGAGACCACAACAGAGGGGAGAGCACTCTTCCCTGTGGGCGGCCACTCCTGGCCAGGAATCTGACTACGTCTCTACACAGGGACGTGGAGATGAGTCTGTTATTCAACATGGATCTTATTTATTCCACAATGAGGTCTGGTACTTCCCTGGCTCGAGCCGCTCCACAGAGCGAGTTCGTGAGCGGTGCATTAAAAGCACCCTCATTGTCCAGGAAGGCCACTAGAGCAGTCTCCATGTTGTCTAGAGAATGCTGTGGCCTTTCCACCAGGTTGTTCAGGGCCAGGTCAGTTGATTTACCACTCTGGAAGGCGTACTGGTGCACAATCATAGGATTTAGTGATGGACACTGCCCTTGACGTAGGTATCAAGTATCTACTCAAGGGTTTTCGGAGCGGAAGACCTGAGACTTATCGGTCTGTATGAGTTAGGTTGTTACCAAACTTTGCCCACCTAAGGGGGTGAACACAACCCTAGCCTTATACACCACATTAGTTAGGTTAGGCGGGAAATTTGAATTACGATCCATCCGTGTATCCGAGCACTGAATTCCCCATGCATTTAATATGGACCTAAAATTTACGCGAATTTCTCGCCTGTTTTTAGATACTTTGGCTAATTTCTTATGGTTTATTTTGGTTGAAATAGATTCTGTGAACCTTTCCCAACCATCTAGAATCAAGTTTTCATAACAAAATTGTATATTTCCAAAATAATTCATAAATTTAAAAGTGTTCACCAAATTTGATTGACCTAAGTCTTAGCTCACTCGAAATCAGTCAAAAATAATAACATAACCCTAAATCGGCCTTGTAATGACGCACAACAGAAGTAATCTACGACATACGGAAATCTTTCGAACTAGAATGGTTTCAATTTTGATTTAAGAATAAATAGAGGTAGATACTTGTTGTCTCTGTACTAACATTCTCTTTTAAATAGGGTGGTTTCATCTCAAAGTTGAAATTCCTTGTTAAAAAATTTGAATATGGATCTCCCGCCAAGCGAATGATTCTAACCTAACTAATGTGGTCTATACCAGCGTGTCGGGTACAAATGGCGATTTCCATTGACACGCTCGGATCACTCGGAGCTGTCACACTGACATATTTGACAGATATTTTCGGTTCAATTGGACAGATGCATGACAGATGAGATCGATTTCGAGTGCTCCGAGCGTGTCAATGGAAATCGCCAAAAGTTTCAGGCAACACTGGCTCTAAAAAGCCTAATCAGGTACGGGAGGAGGAACTTGTTGGATTGTGTCATTGTGAATGGAAAAACATGATGTGGGATTTGTTCAGAAAATAAAAAAAATTTTATCATTTCACAATTATTTGGCGAAAGATGAATGTCATGTTTTTTTTTTGTTTTATTTCTCCGTTGGTGCTAGTTTCTGGCTTGTCATGGATTTATTTGATTTATTTCAGTATCTGTAGTTAGATCTTGTAATTGTGAATTCTTTATTGTTGATTTTGCAATGTTCTATTATTCAGGGCATCAAACTTGTTCTGATAATTCTTATAGTGGTATGAAAGACTTAACAAAATATGTTTCATTTATACATATATCAATATATTAACCATATTTCCGATTCCAGAAATTTTTCTTCCAAGGATTTACGTCTTATCCATTATATCACAAAATTATTTTACTAAAAATGTTCACACAATCTTCACTGTTAGGTCTAAAATTATACAGTGTGTCATAACTGCGTTATTGAATGTTTTCAAGGAAAACGCTCGGACAGGTCAATTTTAGTTTTTAAAGCCACCTTATGGCATAAAAATTTTACTTATGACGTCAATCATTTTTACAGAGTGACGTCTTGATTTTTTTTTAAATGACAATTCCAAAATTTTTGCTGTTTTATTAGACGGTGTAACTTGAATGATAGTGTAAAAAATTGTTACTGTAGATAAAAAAAAATTTCAGAAAATAACACATTTACTGTAAGAAATAAAAATGGAACTTTCATGGAAGAAAATCTGTATTCAACCCCAAAAAACAAACGAAATTTAACGCTAATGTTCAAATTGCCCTCTGTCACCCATTTGGAATTGAACGATATGACTGTAAACAATATGTAACAAAACCAAAATGTTTTTTGCACTAATTATCGTCTTTGTCGCATTTGGTGGATGAAACAAAAACAAACTCTCAAATACTACTTCTTAAAAACATCATTTGGGTAATAGGTTTATTGCATGTTACACGAAATACCATAAATTTATGTTTTTTTTTTTCAAAATGCTTCAATACCAGATCATCATGTATGCCCTCATCCACTTTCATAATTTATAGAATTTGAATATTTCGGTATTGAAAATCGGTAAATAAAGAAGCAAATTCAAATGAGGTGAAACGCTTCTGAATCATTGCTATGACGGCTGACGTAATCAAAATGTACCATCTGCTTGTTACAGCCAATACGGTGTTGTGTTACACTGAAATAAAGAGTGAAACGGACACGAGAAGAGAGTGAGAGTTGATATGACGGGTTACGTCACGAAGAGGCGCCAAGTTTCGATCGTTTGAAACAAATTTGAATGATCGTTTTCTCGTTGAAAATTGAAATTTTTGACGCCGGTTAAACTTTTTCAGTATTCTTATGGATATAATTATCGATTCCAATAATAAAAATAAAATCTTGCAAGAGACCTATTGCAGTCAGAGTGTGAGAAAGGCATAACAATTGCAAACTTTCAAAACTTTTGACAATTACAAACTTTCAACAGATGTCAATCACCAATAACTTACCTCAAGGACCCAGTCATGAAATTTGTAACCAAATATAATAATAATAATAATAAGTTTAATCACCAAAGCATAAGTTACATATTTACATATTTTGGTTCTTATAATTATGTTTGTTACAAAAACTGAATTTATATAGTTTCTGATGCGAATTTGAAAAAATCATGAATGAAACTCTTAAACATTGAGTTTGAACTTGCATTCGCAGTAATAACCCAAGTTAAGGAGAATTGCCCATTACATGTGGCTCATGCTTATTCGTCAAATTCCATAGACTTCAGAAGATAAACTACATTCAATTGTCCACAGAAACTGGCCCCTAGACAATCTCTTGTAACAATTTTGAATAAAATCATCAATCTAGCCTTAGATGGAACAATCAAAGTTTTTGAAAACCCACTATATATATAGGAACTATTCCTGATTGGGATATGGCATATTTTTGAAATCTTTTATAGTCCTATAAGAGCAAATGTCAATATTTGTGATGCCTTGAATAAAATTTTTCTCAAATATTTTTTTGTATAGGTATTTTTCTGAAGGAATCATAATTTCCAATTGTATCTCACAAAGAAACATTTTATTGCAGAAGATACAAAAATTGAGAAGGCAGGCAAGAGATCATCCGATGGAGGTTGCGCATGTTCAACCAATTGTCAGTCAAACCGATGTGGATGTCGAAAAACAGGCCAAAATTGTAGAGGAAATTGTAAATGCAATTCTCTAGCCTGTACAAATAGAACAGATGACAACACAGTAAGTAACCTGAATTATTAAACTTAGTTTTGGCTATGTTTTGTATTGATTCAAATCATGAAAGAGAATAGGCTGTATGCAGCAATTGAATCTGGTCCACTTCCTGTCGGATCCGTTCTTTCAAGGCTTGAATTGTTTGTGGTGGGTTATCTTGATCTTGAAATACTCGAACCTTCACGTAACCTCACAAGAAATAGTCGTGTCTTGGGGTCCTGGGAACGAGGAGGCAGGGGGATGTCCCCATTACGAGAAATGAGATGATTTGGAAAGAACCCATTAGCAATTTTTATGTTTACTCTCGCTGTATGGGAGGTTGCTCCGTCCTGTTGAAAGATTTTTTACTCGTTAATTTCGTTTCCAACATATGCATGTGTTTGTTTGTAAGGTTTCATTCTCAGGATACTTTCATTAATCTAATAAAAATGCCTAGAACTCGATAATTTTCTTTAAAGCATTTCTAGCTTCTCATCCCAAACTCAAGGATAATAATTGCTTAATCTTTCTAAAATTACAAATTATTTCTAAATATCCATAAGAGAGATAAGAGAAGAGAAAAAGATGAATTAACTTTATTGATTGAATGAATCAAATGGCTATGGATCTTAGTCTTCCAGTGAGTTATATACAATTTAATTTACAAAAATCAAAATGATGTGTTACAAGAATGGGAGCGCTGGTATTTTGGCTTCCGGTGTAGTTTCAGTCTTAGTTTTGTGATTTTGCTTAGACAAGTTCTTCCTGCTGCTTCATTAATACTCAGGGTTGTTTTTGGGGTGTTCAGGAATAGTGTGTCCATAATTCAATAAGGGTCGGCATATCATCTTATAAGTTGAGCTTGCTGTTTTGTTACTGAATCCTATGTTTTTGGCGCTCTAGTTCCTCGGAACTGAGTGCTAATCAATTTTCCCAAATGTCTGTAATTTTCGAATTTTTGGCTGAAAATGGTCTCAAACGATTTGGTTCGACTCACTGATCAAGAATCCGAGGTCGAAATCGATTCTGTCCGGCTGGCCCAGCCGGCCGGCCGTAGGCACGATAACTCTCGAACGAAACTAGTTAGAGGATTGAAATTTGCAAGGTGGGTTTGGAGCGTAAATATCTCGGACAATTTCGTTAATGGGCGAAATCCATCAAGCGGTTTCGGATTTATGGCCGATTTTAGTAAAACACATTTTTTATGAATATTTCCGAAACCGATCACTCGATCTATCTGAAATTTAGCATCAAATTGTAGAATCATGACCTTTATACGCATGAGTTTTTGTATTGACCAGGTTACCGCAAAGTGTCAGAAAAAAAATTCAATATTAAAAAAAAAATTCCTACAATAACTCTCGAACGGAATGAGCTAGGCAGTTGAAATTTTCAGAGTAGGTTAGGGAGATGAATATCTCGGTTAAGTTCGTTATTGGGCAAAATAGGCCAGATGGTTTCGGAGTAACGAAAAAAAAATTCTTTTTTAAGCAACAAATTTCAAATTCAATTTTTATTCAAGATGCAGTTTCACCATTAAAATCCATCGATATCATATTCAACTCCAACAAGATGATTCTTTCGGAGATATGATTTTTCTAAATTTCAATAATGAATCGTATTTCTATGTTTTCACAGAATGCTATAATCATTCTATCTAAGCTTTATTATATGATCTGTGTTCATACTCGTACATTTCATCCTATTCTATAAGAGAGAGTCGAATTCAGTTCAGCTATTTTAATTTGATTTCTTCCATGGTGCAGTTCCCATTTGATTGCTCATTTAATCTTGATAAATAAACTATTATTTGAATTGAATTTCCTTCATGATGCAGTTCTATCATAAGCATACATTGATATAATTCCCAACTCTGAGAAACCAATACTTTCGGAGATATAATTTGTCTGTTTGAACTAGAGCGCCAGAAAGCTCCTGTCCACCGGGCTTGAACCCATTTTATATGTTAGCGATCTAAAGTGTAAGAATCCGGTTTTTTTTGAGATTTTAGTGTTCTCTGAATTTCATCTTGTTGTCTATTTGTATGACCAAGTACTTGCATATATTTGTAGGCGTAGTTGTATTATTTCCAAGTTTAATATTTGGGGAGTTGGATTTGTTTTTGTGGTTGAAAATAATAAGTTTTGATTTTGTTTGGTTTGGTTGAATTCTCCAATGTCTCATCCATGCTACAGTGGTAACTGCTAATTTTTTTAGTTTCTTTACACATTGTTTCATAGTGTCTTTGTCGGCCATAAATGTTGTGTCATCAGTAAATCGAAGTATACATGCTTGTTTGTAGATATGGCTTCCATTGTATTGCATAGTATATTAGCATATCAGAGCAGATCAGGTTATATAGTAGAGGAGAAAGTAGTGAGCCCTGTGGTAGGCCTCGTATCAGAGTAAACTGATTTGAAATATTATTTATAACCTGGACCAGTATCTTTCTGTTCAATAGGAAATTATTTATGATTTTTGTCAAATAGATAGGATTTAGTTGAATATCTTCTAAGTCAGACCAGCGTGCTAGAAGGCTTTTTGTATAAACATAAATAAAACAGCTCATATTTTTCCCTTTTTTCTGTTGCATTGGATGTTTGAAATGAAGTAAGACTGACATAAACTTAAATAGCATGTTTTCCCGATACTACATCAATAATATGGATACAATTTTCCTTGTACTTGTTGCATTTTGCATGACTATTTCCAAATTGAATTCCTTATTTTCACCTATTTCTGATTTTTAAATTTTACTCACGAGTTCATCATCAAAATATATCGACTGATTCGAAAATTATTCCGATAATAAGCATTTTTTTTTATTATACATGTGTATCGCCTACGTATATTCTGATTCCAATTTTTTTTTCAGGAAAATAGTTTGGATAAAAGGCCATTCAAGAAACCAAGGTAGGTTTAAAAAAAATATTTCATTGAGAACAATATCCGAGTTATTTAAAGATAAATGTTCAAATATCAGTACCGGTCAAATGGGGTGAAATTGATAGTTATTTTTAATTAATCATGAATTAAACTCAAACTACATACAGGGTGTCCCAAGTTCGAGTGTCTATTAGACGTTTCTGGAGAACTGGACATATTTGAAATCTGAAAATTGAGATTATTATATAGCTTGAAATTATCTACAGAGCTAAAATATTTTCGAAGCCCAATCACTTCCGGTTATACAGGGAGTGAAAATAAATTTGATGATACAAATTTTTTTTCAAGTTTTGCATTCCTGTTATGATCAAGTATTCAATGCTGAATACATTTCTGTTAAAACCATTGTATTCATACGAATAGTTTTCAAAATATCGGAAAAAAAGTCAAATATGTTTAGTCAGTATTATGTTCATTATTCTTGTTTTAAACATCCTGAGCGTGAACCGTTTTTAGAACATCGAAGAGGAAGAATGTGGAAAGGTCATGCATCTTTTGAATTTCAGAAATAACATCACAGGGTGTTTCAAATTTTGTGTCGAAAATTGTGATAAAAAATTGGCCATAACTTCTGTTTTTCAAATTAGAACCCTGTTTTTGGCGCTCTAGTTCCTCGGAACTGAGTGCTTATCAATTTGCCCAAATGTCTGTAATTTTCGAATTTTTCGATGAAAATGGTCTTAAACGATTTAGTTCGACTCACTGATCAAGAATCCGTGGTCGAAATTCATTCTGTCCGGCCGGCCGGCCGTAGGCACGATAACTCTCGAACGGAATGAGCTAGAGAGTTGAAATTTTCAGAGTAGGTTTGGGGGATAAATATCTCGGTTAAGTTCGTTATTGGGCAAAATCGGAGAAATGGTTTCGGAGTAACAAAAAAAAAATTTTTTTTTACATAACAAATTCCAAATTAAATTTTTTTTAATAAGCAGTTTTATCATAAGAATCCATTCATATCATTTTTAACTCTAACAGGCTAATACTTTCGGAGATATGATTTTTCAAAATTTCAATGTAAATCGTCTTTCACAGATTGATATAATTATTCTATGTATGAATTGTCATAATGTCAACTTATGACATGACATGACATTATCTAATCAATCGAAGAATTATGAGAATAAAGTGTATTCCGAAATGTGAGCGAAGTGAGAAAAATCTCAGTTGTTTGCTCCGAAATTAGTTTTTCTCTGAAAAGTCTTACATTTCGGAACGGAACATGAAGTAGGAGATCTGAGAGTAGTGAGACTGCTTTTCATCCATAGACGAATGCTCAGTTCTCTCAATTTATGACGGGACTGACAGAAGGGAATATTGTAACTTCAAAAATATTGGGGTTGAAATAATCGTATTTTAGCGATGCAACGGGGACCTCACCCGAAAATGTTTGAAAATATTACGTAAATATTAAAAGCATAATTCTGTAGTTCGAGAGAGGAGAAAATTTGGTGAACGTAGATCAGGAAATTTTTGATCGATTACAAGGTAATTTTTTATTATTACTTACCTTCTTTCATACATGTTTTATGGAATACCTACTATTTGTAGGTACTTTAAACCTGTTTTGGGCAATTGTCATACGAAACTTGTTTTTTTGGCGCTCTAGTTCCTCGGAACAGAGTGCCTATCAATTTGCCCAAGTGTCTGTAATTTTGGAATTTTTGGCTGAAAATGGTCTCAAACGATTTGGTTCGACTCACTGATCAAGAATCCGAGTGCGAAATCGATTCTGTCCGGCCGGCCGACCGGCCGTAGGCACGATAACTCTCGAACGAAAGGAGTTAGCGGATTGAAAATTGCAAGGTGGTTTTGGAGCGTAAATATCTCGGACAAGTTCGTTAATGGGCGAAATCCATCAAGGGGTTTCGGAGTTATGGCCGATTTTAGTAAAAATATTTTTTATGAATATTTCCGAAACCGATCACTCGATCTATCTGAAATTTAGCATCAAATTGTAGAATCATGACCTTTATACGCATGTGAAGTTTTGTATTGACCAGATTACCGCAAAGTGTCAAAAAAAAAATTTGAAAATGTGGTGCAGTTCTCATTCTCATGATTGCTCATTTAATCTTGATAAATAAACTATTATTTTATGATTGCGTTGGATTCTGCGGTGAAAAATAATAATAGTTTTCTTACATGATTATGCCCCTAAATTAAATAATTTCTGACTTTTTTTTTTAATTTTGGAGCATAATCATGTTAGAAAACTAAAATTATTTTTCACCGCAGAATCCAACACAATCATAAAAAAAATTGGTTCAAGCCCTGTTGACAGGAGCTTTCTGGTGCTCTCGTTCAAACAGACAAATTATATCTCCGAAAGTATTGGTTTCTCAGAGTTGGGAATTATATCAATGGATTCTTATGAAAGAACTTCATCCTAGCATAAATTGAATTCAAACATCATAGAAGAATTTAAATTTAACAAGAGTGCCAAAACTTATCAATCCAAAACCAATAGACAAATTCTACCCAACAACGAACTCATCCGAGATATTCATTCCTCAATTCTATGATGAACGATGATATATATTCTGAACACAATATTATTAACTTACCATTACCATTCCCATCATCATATGGATTGACCACGGCATGAAAATATCAACCAACATAAAGTATGATATCATATTATAATTCTCATAATTCTACGATTGTTGAAATGAATTTTGACAATGTCATGTCTCAGGAAAATAAGTTGACATTATAACAATTTATACATAGAATAATTATATCATTCTGTGAAAAAGTAGAAATACGATTTATTATTGAAATTTTGAAAAATCATATCTCCGAAAGTATTAGCTTGTTTGAGTTGAAAATGATATCAATGGATTTTTATGGTAAAACTGCATAGGTGTCGAAAAAAATTTAATTTGGAATTTGCTATGTAAAAAAAAATTTTTTTATGTTACTCTGAAACCATCTGAAACCCAATAACGAACTTTACCTCCCAAACCTACTCTGAAAATTTCAACTGTCTAGCTCATTCCGTTCGAGAGTTATCGTGCCTACGGCCGTCCGGCCGGACAGAATGAATTTCGACCACGGATTCTTGATCAGTGAGTCGAACCAAATCGTTTAAGACCATTTTCATCGAGAAATTCGAAAATAACAGACATTTGGGCAAATTGATAAGCACTCTGTTCCGAGGAACAAGAGCGCCAAAAATAAGGTTCTAATTTGAAAAACAGAAGTTGAGGCCAATTTTTTATCACAATTCTCGACACAAAATTTGAAACACCCTGTGATGATATTTCTGAAATTCAAAAGATGCATGACCTTTCCACATTCTTCCTGTTCGATGTTCTTAAAACGGTTCACGCTCAGAATGTTTAAAACAAGAATAATGATCATAATAATTAATATATATATTTTGAAAACTATTCGAATGAAAACAATGATTTTAACAGAAATGTAGTCAGCATTAGCATATTATCAAAGTCCCCCCATACAATCAATTTTACCCCATTTGACGGTAATGGAAAATAGATTGTCCAAAAACAAAGTATAATGGATGTACAGAAAAAATAAGTGACCCTTTTTTCTGAGTAAATTTAATGTCAAGCATTATACTTACCATGTAGTCATCTAGTATATGAAATATATCAAAGTTATAAAAAATGGATTTTCCATTTTTATTCACGAAGCTTAAAACTAAGTGCAAACCAGATTTTTGTTTGTGAACCTGTACAAATCAGGTTATTTAAATGTTTAATTGAGTGATGCAAACAAAGTACAGTTGATGCTATATTAGCAAAAGATTTTTGGGTGTTTTCAAAGGTGAGGTATTTTTATTTACAGAAGCTAGAACTTATTGAAATGAATATGATATGTTGTATGTATAGCCTTACTTTCGTTCAGCTAACTGGTTGTTGGTGTTAGCTGTGGTTTGGTGCAGTTTGGCAGAAAAACCTTGTGTTTGATGTCAAATAGACGCAAACAGTTTGAATACCGACAACCGACATAAGGACGTATGTGAAATTTTGTGAGTATCTTATGTCTTGAAAATTAAAAAAATATTATGTAACTCACGATAACTTGAAAACTACTTGCAATTTTTGGGGTAGGTTGTGCATCCGAATGCGACATTTGAGTTCCTTAATAGGCATATACACAAGTTCGTGAATATCGGTATCTCGGAGTTACATTGGACGAAGGTTATTTCGTATGTTAGATATTTAACGAATTTCAATTTCGATAGAATACATGTCAGAATTAAAATTCAATTTCACTGTAAACAGTGTGGCAACTAGAATAACTTAAACATGTGGTAGAAGGGACTGGCCCTTTTGGTCTTTTGATGCAGTGGACTGCAGAAATAGGATCCCAGAGAGGAATAAACCGAATAAATAATAATGCCAATTGTTTCGTGTTATAAAGTTGCGTTGAGGATTTGAGGGCTTACAATGAGGGTGTGTGATCTACCGAAATTAAACTTTAGTTCTTCGAGTTTGGCGGACAAGGTATATATCAACGAATGACCTATGCCCGTATTGAATTTAAGGCAAGTGCAACCCGGCTATAAGAATCGGGCGGGGTTTTCGCGAAAGTTTGACACATATGATTACGGAAAGACTTTATGGATGTGCGGATATGAAGAAAAATGCGTTTTTTTGTTTCGTTTGTTTACTGTTTGGTGGAGACGATAACTGGACAAAAGAAGGTGCACGTGATTTGAAACATATCGCTTCTGGTTTTAAAAATTGGTTCAAGCCCTGTGGACAGGAGCTTTCTGGCTGGAGTTGGGAATTACATCAATGTATTCTTATGATAGAACTGCATCATAAAGGAAATTCAATTCAAATAATAGTTTATTTATCAAGATTAAATGAGCAATCTGAAAATGAGAATGCACCATGGAATAAATCAAATTAAAATAGCTGAAATGAATACTCTCTCTTATAGAACAGGATGACATGTACGAGTAGGAACACAGATAATATAATAAAGCTTAGATAGAATAATTATAACATTCTATGAAAACATAAAGTACGATTCATTATTGAAATTTCGAAAAATCATATCTCCGAAAGTATTCGCTTGTTGGAGTTGAAAATGATATCAATGGATTTTTATGGTGAAACTGCATCTTAAATAAAAATTGAATTTGAAATTTGTTACAAAAAAAAAAATTTTTTTCGTTACTCCGAAACCATCTGGCCTATTTTGCCCAATAACGAACTTAACCGAGATATTCATCTCCCTAACCTACTCTGAAAATTTCAACTGCCTAGCTCATTCCGTTCGAGAGTTATTGTAGAAAAAATTTAAAAAATTTAAAATTTTTTTTTTTACACTTTGCGGTAACCTGGTTAATACAAAACTTCACATGCGTATAAAGGTCATGATTCTACAATTTGATGCTAAATTTCAGATAGATCGAGTGATCGGTTTCGGAAATATTCATAAAAAATGTTTTGACTAAAATCGGCCATAACTCCGAAACCGCTTTATGGATTTCGCCCATTAACGAACTTGTCTTAGATATTTACGCTCCAAACCCACCTTGCAAATTTCAATCCTCTAACTCCTTTCGTTCTAGAGTCGAACCAAATCGTTTGAGACCATTTTCAGCCAAAAATTCGAAAATTACAGACATTTGGGAAAATTGATAAGCACTCTGTTCCGTGGAACTGGAGCGCAAAAAATGCATGTGTCGAAAATATTTATAAGCACAACGAAATGATATCAAAAAGCCGTTATGTCTTGTCAAAAATTATCGATAGTCTGGAAATCATTCGATTAAGATTAACTTTAAATGAAATGATAGAACACGTTCTATGCATATGTCCAGAACTGGCTCGTCTCGGAACCGCGCACTTGAGCGAGCCAGTTCTTGATCCTTACAAATTGATGACCAGGACTCCCAGGGATGATGTCGGGTAGGCAGAAGCCGTGGACTGAGCAGGGTAATAGTACTGACCAACTGAGCAGGGTAAAAGGAAGAGATGCCTATCGCCGCATCTAGAAATCTAGATATACAGGGTGAGTCTTTGACCACTGCATTAATTTTAACCAAAGATTCCTCTCATCAAATGAAACACTTTTTTCATTTAACATTTATCCAAATTCAGCTCAGGTAAAAAGATACAGGCTGTTGAAATTTTGAAAAAAAAATCAGTTTTTATTTTGTAGCCTTGACATCCTTTTTTCGAATAAAATGAATGTTGGCGTAAAGTTTCCTATAACTATGATACATATTTTCCAAATATTAGATATTTTCTACTTCTACTGGTTTTCTAGTTATGGACTCGTGGATTCATAAAACTAAACGAAATTAGCTTAAAGAAAGCATATAAAGATTTTCTTGAATCAGTTCAAGAATATTCATCGTTTTAGAACATTATATTATTCTTCACATTTCTCCTTAAACGCACCGTTTTCGAGATATTCTTCATTGAATGTTTTAAAATGGAAAACTCCAGAAATTTGACTACTTTTATGTATCCGTCCCTGAGCGTTGGAATCCCGAATCAAGCTGTAAACCACGTTACCATGCCTTATTCTCGTCTGCCAACAATGTCATAGATAATTTATATGCGGGAGTGTATTAGCACATTGTGAAATCTTTAAACGCTTGTAACTTTTTACCTGAGCCGAATCTGGAAAGATGATAAATGAAAAAAGTATTTCATTTGATGAGAGGAATCTTTGGTTAAAATTAATGCAGTGGTCAAAGACTCACCCTGTATACTCCATTCACATTTATAAAGTCTCCCGGTTGGCCATAAAATTTTATGCTCATTTTGCTGTCAGATAACTACGCAACGCTGTCCTCTCTACATAGAACTCGTAGAAATTACGTATTTTTCACAATAATGAATTTGAGAAGATATGTGAATTCAACAATTCCAAAGACCTGGCGACTTTGAAGAAAATTTTTCATGTGTTGTTATTATGGAAATATTTCACGTATATAAACTGGTTTGAAGATTCAGTTATGCTATTTTCTTGTACGGAAATCAAGAATCAAGTGTCGAAATTTTAATGAAATATAATGGATACAGTAGTCCATTACTTTGTGATAGTTCATGTGAAAAAAGAATAAAAGTACCTAAATACACCAGTTTCAAAATGTAGTAGTACCACGAAACCCGAGTCACTGTTATACCTTAATAAAATATAGTGATAGGATATATGAAACTAAGTAATTTCATTCGAGAGTTCAATATTTCCTAAGACAGAATGAAGTTTTTCTGTTGCTGATTTCAGTTCTGTAGAGCACTTCCTGTTACTTTGTCTCTGATTCTTCAAAACTGCTTTCGGCATTTTCAATTTCAAAGCGAAGAGTTCTTTATTATTCGAAGAAAATGATCTGTGATAGTATCTGGTCTAAGATGGAACATTATGTTGATTGTTTAGAGTAGAAATTGGCAACGTCTCAGGGAATTGTTTTGACATCGAAATCGGTCCAATCGTTCTTGAGTTGTTATAAATCGATTGCAACGCCACCTAACGGATTCCTATTGTGACCCTGAGAGCCACAATGTTTCATCAAAATCGGTCGAGTCATTTCTGAGTTTCTATAGACCGATTACAGCGCCACCTACTGGGGTATATTGCGGACCTGGCACATACTAAGATACACACACAGTTTCATCGAAATCGGTTCAGCCGTTCTTGAATTTCTATAAACCGAATACAGCGCCACCTACCGGTTACCTATGGTGAACCTATTACACACTAAACACGCACACAATGTTTTATCAAAATCGGTCGAGCCATTTCTGTGTTCCTATAGATCATTATCAGCGCCACCTACCGGATGCTATCGTGAAGCAATTACCCACCGGAACACACAAACAAACTTTCATCAAAATCGTTCAAGCCGTTTCGGCGTTGACATTTTTTTAACACCTGTATAGCAGCGGTTATCTTTTCTTAACGTTTTTACAATGTTGAGAATTCTCTTCAACATAGATCTTTTGGGGTGACATGTTACTTAAAAGACCCTGTATATCAATGGTTTTTCATTTTCGACCGTTAATTTTCCGCTTAATGTTTGAATATTTCGAGTAATTTGACTGCAAAAATCCGTCCGATCGATCGGATATTCATTATAGATTTCGTAACTTAACGAAAAGATCCAAATCCCAAGATACGTTTACTGTAGTAACGCTCCTTTGCGTTTTTCATTGGGTAAAAATGAAAAAATTTCAGAGAAAGCTATTTCCGATACGCTCCGAGATTCGATCCCACTGCCTCGCGAACTATAAAGTCCAAAGAGAACGCCTTAGATCACTGGGCTACATTACCTACGTGAGACAACTCCGATTTTCTACCAAATAAACAATTTATAGTACTCAGATGATTTCCGTCTTTCGATTTTCAGAATATCGTCAATCCTGTCAAGCGATCGATCGGAATCGATTACTCGTTCATGTTTCTCGCGGTTTTTCTAGACGATTCCAAGATTTTCGAGTAATTCCGTTCGAAATTCAAATTCGATTTGACATTTCTCGTCGCTCGTTCGGACCGTCGATCTTGAAGGAGCCGCGTTAAAATTCGCCACAGAAATAAGTGAAAATTTTGTCGATTTTCGCGAAAAGTCACATTTTTTCATCGTTTTTCCGGGAAAACGAAAGAGAGGATCGAAAAAAGGGCTCTGTTACGGACTAATTTCGAATCTCGTCTTCGCGTTCCCGCAAATACCTTCGTTTCGAACGCCACCGTTCCTCCGAATGTCTCTACTCTACTCTACTCTACTCTACTCTACATAGTTTTGCACCTTTTGCCAAAATCGGCGTTTTTTCGCCTTTTCGCTATTTTTTTTAAACACACCCCCGTCTTTCGCTCCGAAAACGCGAAATTCTACGAAACTTCCTATTTTTCCTCGATAAACCCCTCGAAATTTCCCCCAAACCCCCCCGTAACGTCAAAAAAACGTCACGTCACATTTTCAAAAAGTTTCCTTTGATCCCCTTCTATGAATTACACATCATTTTAGTATGGGGAAAACGTGATAGACCTAAATCATGGCCAACCGGGAGACTTTATAGAAGTGAATGGAATATATCTAGTTCTTGTGGTAGCCCATTATGAACCATTAATTGTATTTCCTAATCTGAATAGGCAGTCATGAGAAATTTAACTGGAATTAACAATTTCTGAGTACTGTGTATTGATTTATTTATTTATGAAATAATTTATTCTGATTGTGCTACAAGGGTTTTTAATATTCCTGTTCATATTACCCACATTTACCTTCGTATAATAAATTTTCAGAAGAAAATGTAAATAAGAAGAATCTATAAGGTTCATTCCTGAAATCTCCCGAGATCCATCAGCTGATTTCCTGGGTTTCATTTGAAATCAATATTTGAGAGCAGAATGTAAGTTTAAATTTTATTTTCTTCTTTTTCAGAATTAAACAGTGAACATAGCCCCTGCAAAAGTGATATTTTTTATCTTTTATTAACTGTGATACAGAACATCTTCAACAAATGTTTGCTGGATACCTTCTAAAATATTAAACATGTATTTACATTTTAGGAAACAAAATGCACAATGGTCATTGAAAATTTATTGAAGATGTTCTATTCCCATTAAATTAATTATTTTAATTATTGAACTGAACTTAGTAGACTGGTGTGATGTTTATATGTATATTGGTTTGTTGAAGTGTGTCAAATATTTTACAAACTTTTTAAATCATAATCACCAATTAGTTGATTGACTTGTTTTTATCAGGCTCTGAATTGCTTGAATTTCCTTTGCAACCCTAATTTATAAATTACGCACTGGAAGCAACAAAAAAAATTGTTTTTGATATTCGAGTTTTGGAATGGGATCATTGAATTTTGAAAAAATATATTGAGAAATCTTGGTCTAGGATGAATGTATATTTAATAATATGTATGTTAACAATCAAACTGTAAATATGTATTCAAGTTAATTGTTTTGCTCTACCATATTTTCATGATAATTATATTGAATCGTGAAATATTGTTCTAAATAAAAGGAAAAAGAAGTAATATATTTGAATTCATTGTATCGTTGTATTAAATCCACATTTGTTTATTTCAATATTCCAATTCATTATTTTCCTACTCCAATTTTTCCCATACTATAACATAAATATGAATGAATCCGGTCGTCCGTTAACACGATAACTCTCGAACGGAATGAGTTAGAGTCTAGACAATTAAAATTTTCAGAGTAAGTTTGGAAGATAAATAGCTCGGTTAAGTTCGTTATTGGCCAAAATCGGCCAACGAAAAAAAAAATTTTTTTACATTACAAATTTCAAATTCAATTTTTTTAAGATGCAGTTTCATCATAAGAATCCATTGATTTGATGTCATTCTCAACTCTAACAAATACTTTCGGAGATATCAATAATTACTCGTAATTTTATGATTTCAGGGAGGGGGGGGTTGGTTGGAAAGTTGTCTGGGTTGAATATCTTTATTAAAATTTAGCGTATTTATGGTTTGGATGGCGTATCATGGTGTGTGGGACTTTTTGAAAATATTTTTATTTATATTTTTCTGATGATTTCAAAGGACATTTGCAGTCCTTTGACACCTTTCAAAAGGACAAAGGATATAGTTTTAAAATAAAGGACTGTCATTTGAAATAAATGACGGTTGGAAACCCTATCTGAGAAACCAATCATTTCGGAGATAATTGGCAAAAGTTTGAACAAGAGCGCCAAAGCTCCTGTCCACAGGGCTTTCTCACATTTTTGTTGAATAAGTAGGTATACTCCATTCACTTTTATAAAGTCTCCCGGTTGGCCATGAAAATTTAACACATTTCACCGTGTATAATTTGAAAATGTTAGGTTACAGTAATATTCCTGTCAGATAACTACGCAAAATTGTAGTAATTACGTATTATTCACAATGTGAATTTACTTCGGAAAAATAAGGAATTTGAGAAGATATTATTTCCTTTGATGTTACTGGAAAGATTTCACGTATATAATCTGGTTGGAAGATTCAGTTATGCTATTTTCTTGTACGAAAATCAAAAATCAAGTGTTGAAATTTTAATTAAAAAGAATGGATTTCAGTTAAATTTAAATACCTTGTTGTGGCACAACTTGAAATACACCAGTTTCAAAATGTAGTAGTACTACGAAACCCGAGTCGCTGTTAAACCTTAATAAAATATAGTGATACGAAACTAAGTAATTTCATTCGAGTGTTCAACATGTACTGAAACAGAATTAAGTTTTCCTATTGCTGATTTCAGTTCTGTATAGCACTTCCTGATACTTTGTCTCTGCTTCTTCAAAACTGCTTTCGTCATTTTCAATCAGAAAAAATTAAACCTTTTATTTCATATAAATTTCTAAAAATTTTGTATGTGTATCTTAAGGGGAACGATGGAGTTATCCGAAGATTCAGCTATTATAGGCTTTATTACCATAATAGAAAATAAGTTATATGTATATGGAACCCGGATAGCTAACTCAATGACGGTATCTAAGTACCTATACATGATTTAATCGTTGCTATAAATTTGATCTACTCTTTAATATTTGTTTTAATCACTGAAAAATATCAATATTAACTCTGACAGATTCACTAAATGCTTAGTGGATTTGCGTTTTTATTCAAATGAATATTTCGAATCATTTCCAGAATATGTCTTTCTGAATTCTTGATAAAAGAGGTCTCTATAATAACTATAAATTTCAGTACTTTGGGGTGTTACAAACCAGTGAAAAATGAATTGATCGTTAAATGAACTAGTGCGCTGAAGCTCCTGATGTCTTGAAACTATTTTTTTTAAATATCCATGTTTTGGACTAGGGTAATTTAATAATGAACCATTGTTTATTGAAAAAAATATTTTGTTTATTCTAAGACACTATTATTGTCCCAGAGTATTAATCAAATTCAAAACATAGCTTCCTATATCTTCATCTTGATTAGTCCATGTCACTCTTACACTTTTATGATCACTTTCTTCTCCTTCTACAGTTATCATCACAGATTCTACCGATATTTCACCTTCAATGAAAGTTACTGTCCACTGAGATAATTTTTCCTTCATAATATCATACAATTTATGGGCCGTTGAAACTGCAGGTCCCGAATCATTGATGTAAACTGTCGAAGTGAATCTGAAAAAATTAAATTATATCTATAAGAAAAAACAAAAAATAAATTCATTCATTAAATAAATATTTATTTATTTATAAATAAATAGATATTTATTATTATAAATAATATGTATAATAAAATCCATTGGACCAGTAGTGTGTGTCCATGAACAAAGAGGAGCGAGGAAAGGAGTACAGGGGTGCAAGAACAACCTCCTTTTTAGGGTGATTAAAAAAAAAAGAATATTTTTTTTTTCGTTTGGTACTCTGAAAAATAGGTTCCTAGACAACTCTAAGAAAGCCTCTCCAAGCATGAGTTCTTAATTGTAACGGGAAGGTCCTCCTTCTTACAGTTTTCTATTTTTTCTTATTATCAGATAGAAAAATGTATATCTCGCTTCCAACTACTTGAAAAAATATCTTGTTCCTTAGATTTTGTAGGAAATTGAATGCTCTACAAAAAAGGTCTCTTACGATTTTTTCGTAAACCCAACCGTTTAAAAGATATTAACGGTTAAAGTTTGATTATTTTTGGGAAAATTTTTTATTTCTTATGAATTTTATAACTCAATGAAAAAAAATCATTATGAATGATGAAACTCATAGTTTTGTAGGAAATTTACTGCTCTATAAAAATGGTCTCTTATGATTTTTCGATCAAGTTGAGCGTTTACGAGATATTCATCGTCAAACATCAATGCATATCAATTTTTCTAGTTTTTGATCAATAATTCGAAAAATTTCAATTTATTCTGTGAGTTTCAAGGAAATTTAGACAAATTTGAGTTTCTATGAATAGAAATATGTTATGAACTATTTTTTTAATTAGTTTTTTTAGTCTTGGGCATGTTTGATTACATTAAAACAAAAAATTAGTGCATTTTTTTAAATATATAATTCAATTTAGTGTGTTTCACACGTGTTTCACTTTTTTATCGAAGAATTTATTTATTTAATTATCAACTGCCATATAATTTTCAACATAACGGTACACTTTTACTGTAAATAATTTCCTCTATTGCAGTTTGGGTATTTTTTTCGATGTTCTTTGATAACTTGCAATAAGTATTGGAATTGCTCTTCATTTTTTGTCAAGCATTGATTATACTCACTAACTAATACAACAGCTCGTTCTGCTGAATCATTAACAACTTTCAATTGGTTAAAGTATTCTTTATTTTCAATGTAACTGTCATAAGTAGGCCACGATTCATAAATACATAAATTAAATGTTTATATTCTAATGACATTGGATAATGGATGTGATCTTTTGCAATGGGAAAATAATGATTTCACAGATTTCTTCAATTACAGTTCCATTCAAAATGTTCCAAAGAAACTCCTTTACTGATAAATCCCTTATTTGACCTCATTATGTATTGGCAAGATGAAATTTCTGTTCCAAACAAATGGGGTTTACATATAATGTCCGAACAGATGTCTGATTAATCAAAAATTAAGTGAATTGATTTTTCAATAGGTGAACTGCTTTATTATATTCTTTTAATTTGGATTTACGAACTAGCAACGGTGGAAAGTGAACTTTGTCGCTTGTCAGTTTTCATTTATTCGCTTGTCAGAATCTTCGAAATCGACTCTAGCGGCACCATCGTTAATAAAGTGAAGTAGTACATAAAGTACGTGATTTGACAGTTCTAGGTCCGTTTTTCGGCCGAAAATTTTAACAGGAATTAGTAGGGAGTGTCGACACCTTGTTATTCTATGCATCTTGGCTAGCAGGAACACCTATCACGCCAACAGACCAAAGAAGAGTTGGCAGAGAGATAAGACAGGCACAACTGAAGACACTACTCGAAGATCACATGAGTCAACACCTGCACTCTATATTTTTCAGGAGTTTGAAAGATCAGGGCCTGTCGGAAGAATTATCCTTCGCCTTTTTAAAGTCCGCTGGGCTCAAGTCGGAAACGGAGGGGTTCGTTATGGCTTGCCAAGATGGGTTGATAAATACAAGATGGTATTAAAAGAACATCATGAAAGTGGACACCCCAACAACGTGCAGAGCATGCCACAGCCAGCAGGAAACTGTTATGCACATTCTGTTTGCTTGCACAGTCCATGCTCCAACAGGATATGTGGAAAGACACAATGCTGCGCTTCGAATCATCTACTTCCATCTGAGAGAGGTTTATGGTATAGAGTATAGACAACAAACCAGTGCTACCATATGTGCCTCTGGAGATTGAAGCAGTTGTTGGAAATGACAAAGCTCGCATCTACTGGAACTATGCGCTTCCAACAACTCGGCAGATCCACGCCATAAAGCCAGATATACTCTTGCTCGACAAAGAACTGAAGGAATTGTTTGTCGTCGAATTTTCCTCCCCCGCAGAAAATAATGTGGTGATGAAAGAAGAACAGAAGAGGGAAAAATACAAGGATTTCATGTTCGAACTGGGTATCCTGTATCCAGGGCATAAAGTTAGAATGGTCTTACTAATCATAGGATGCCTAGGCGGAATGAGAGCGAACTATGTGACCGAATTGAAGATTATTCCGGCCTGCAAATCTCTGGCCGCGGATTTAGCGCACAGAATGCAGAAAGCGGTGTTGCTCGGATCACTTCGAGTCATCAGGTCTCACACTCCTGAGAGAAGCGGACCCTCTCAGGGCGGGCTTATAAAAGGTTTTTCCCCTCGAGCGGAAAAAATATACATAAATTATATTTACCCTGAAACAGGTAATAATAAGTAATATTTATTTATTGTTACCCTGTAACACGTAACACCTTAACATTACGCTAGGTAGTGTGAAGAGCAAATTATTGAATGATGCGAGAAAAAAAACAGTTCTGAACGCTTGGACATTTGAAGCTCCTATTTGCGTCGTTGTCATTTCTGGTGAAGCCCTCTATAATATCCAGACAAATCAACAAGTACAAATGGCGTTCATTGCCCTATAAAGATAATCACCCCTATTCTGTGAATCGGATAGAAATGAACGCATCGGATCGTAATCTGACAAATCGAAATGTATCTCTTCTATCGCGTCCAATTTTGGTATTCTATAACCAATGTAGAAGACGCTGCAGAATCGGAATTCTTATTTCTATTCGACGCTCTTGGAAGTAGCCGGCAACGTTGCATGTGCACGCAAATCTCGCCCTTAATAACCACTGACATTTATCAGTTTGTTTATTTTGGGTAACTTAACCTAGCAAATTTCATAAGGATATGCAGTTTACTTTCATGAATTTTAGTAGAAAACGATAACACGCTGTTTCTGGCGGAGCAAGCGCGTAAAAAGAAAAGAAAACGAGGTTTTTTTTTTAATAAAAAGCGAAGTGAATAAATTTTCAATTTATCCCGTGGGATTTAAAACAGAAAGAAAATTACAATTCTCCAATAGCTTCAAATGATTCGGCAGTCGTCAGAATTGGTTTTTCAAAGTGAGAACTGGCTTCGATGAAATCGACAGCAATTGTTTAAGGTAAACGGTAAAGCTTCCTAAACATTTCTTCTGGGATTTCAAAAGGATTACTAAAGGCTGGTTTATGCTGGCTGGTAACTTTAACTTAATCATATATATATAATATATATAGACATTTATTTTTAGTGTTGCGCTTTATAATCAGACTCAATAATCCGTTAACTTATTCATTATTATTATTAATAATAAGAAAACGGATTATCCCGTCTCAGTATCAACCATAGCGTTAGAAATCTATGTTTCAATTTTTAAGTTAGGGAATAAGTTAAAGTTACCAGCCAGCATAAACCAGCCTTAACTGGTATCCCTAAGTTTACGACGCTCCATTCTGAACATTTGCTGTTCGATTTTTTCTTCTATCGCAGAACGTAATTCAGAGATTATATCCATGTTTTTCACTCTGATTAATCGACACTTGTTTTAAAATGGTTCCTTCTGGCAAAACACCTATTAAACTTTTCCGTATTTACAAACGCTAAATTGAATTTGTCAATTTCATATGTCAAAATACGGCGACGGCGCATGCTCCCGCTCATGGTTCCGATCTCGTAAAGCGATTCCCATATGGTTTAGGCGGTAGAGAGCAATTCTATTCGATTTCAGATCTCGATAATAGAATTCGAGTTGAGTTACATAATACCAATTTGAAGCGATTCCGATTTGACCGGTGTATTTCTATTCAATGCATACCATCTCTATTCGATTTGAAGTTACAGAATAGGGCTGAATGTTTGAGCTCTGTGGGAGTCTTTTCTTGATTAATATCGTGCGAATGGGGGCATAAGTTTTCACGGTTAAAATTTCAACAGGGGGGAAAGCTAAGTTCCTTGTTATCTACCATAGGTGGCGAAAGCGTTTATAGATAACGTTTCAGGTTAACACGGCCCAGTTTAGTTTAATTTGTCGAGAGATACAGAACACTGATGAAGACCAAGAAGTCTGAAGCGCGTCTGTTGTTACTCTCGGCAAATCAATGGAATCTCCTAGATGTTAATTTGATTTGTTACCTCTATGCATAAGTATAAAACATGAGAAAAGCACTGACGTGAAGTCGGGAGCTTTTGCGCGCATGTTCTATTGTCTATTCGCACACCCTCACGAAATACTGCATGAACCTTTTTAGCGTTAACTCGTGGAAAACTTAATTTAAAATAAATAAAATAGTGAACTAACTCAGCGGGTATTCGAACCCGGATTTCCTGAGCGATAGGCGAGCACGCTAACATTTCGGCCATCGCGATGTTGTTACAATTCTGAGATTTACATGATTTAAAATTTCAGAGGAAGTAGATGCTAGTTCGAAAATCACAATTATTTGTAAAATACAGCAAGAATTTTTTTTCTTAGTGTTTCGATCCGAGCGTCTGCAATCTACAACTAATTACAAAGTTTCAATAATTCAATCGGATCTGTATTTTTTGAGTTATTGAAGAAATAATATTTCAGATAGGTATAACTCCGAAAGCGTTTGGCCAATTATGCCCACTAGCGAACTTAACGCATTTGGATGCGCAACCTACCCTGAAAATTGCAAGTCGCTATGATTTTCCATTCGAAAGTTTTCGTAGCAAGGGATGGCCAGCCGGACATAATCGAATTTGACCTTGATTTCGATCAGTGAGTCAAAACTAATCGTTTGAGTTAAAAAAAATGGAAAATTACAGACATTTGGCTAAAACATCATCACCTAATTTTCGAATTGGTGGGGGGGGCTTTGAGGCTGCAGCGCAAAAGCTCCTTACTTCACGTCAGTGTTTTTCTCGAATTTTCATCCAAGTATTGATCATTCTTCTTCCTAGATGATCCCAAATGGGGTATACTTTCAAACTTATAGACACTTAAATACACAAAATTTTGGACATTGTTCAATAAAACAACAAACGTAGACGATCAACATTCGACATTCATAAGATAGCTGAGTACAACCCACAACGCTAGTCCAGACCCGTATTAATTTCTTAAGTGAATTAATGTCTACTTCAAATTAAGAATACGGTAGAGCGGTTTGACTTAGCCAACGGAGGTGACTTTGACGAACAGCCTAACATTTAAGTTTCATTTTATTTTTGTAAAGTTGGCTATCTCACCGACAGCACGAATAGGAACTGTTAACCACGGTATAGCCACAGCCCCCTATCTCTATAGTGGGCTGTGGTATAGCACACTCGATTGTGCCATTTAAATGACAAGTGAGTAGGGATGGAGTAGATACCTGCAACAGGCCACCTAATTTCCTATTCTTGTTGAATTTGCGATGACTTGAGGACCTCGCAATAGGAATGCGTTATCCACGTTACACTTGTGATATCTTGAGGAGCTCGCAATAGGAATATCTTATGCTAGTTATCTGCGTGATAGCCTTCTGGTTACATATGCAATATCTTGGGGAACTCCGAAATAGGAATTTCTTATTCTCTTTGCACTTCCGGGTACAGAGTAGACCATCGTCTACTGTGAAGTATTTGGCGCTATACATGTACTGCACATCGGGAGGATAGGTATATAGATTATATATCCATATCGCAGCCATCTTCTCTCAGTACTGCCCCGGTTGAGTAGTTTGAGAACTTCCCTGTGTGATGTCTCTGAGATGTTACTAGGCTCATCCCCTGTGGCGGACATCTGAAGGTGATAGGGAGCTCTTGGTGACCTCCCAGCGATATCGCAAAAGGCGTCACAATATCCCGGAAAGAGCTCACCGAGATATCTCTGGGAGGTCCCTGTGTTGCCTGGGAAGCGGTACACGAAAATACATTTAGCAGCTTACTTTACATGTATGTAGAGTCACGTAAAAAAAAACTTAGAGCATTTGGTTGAGAGGGTTTCTAGATTTCGGGAAATTTTTCTATTGTTGGACTTTTGCGGGGAACTTTGCCACATACCAGGATGAAATATTGAATGGAAGCAACAGTTTCAAGGTTTTGGAAAATGAAACTGAAAAAGAGGATCTGCCTCCTACTTCATTCATCAACAAGAAAAAACCCTCTAATGGTGATTTTGTGATAGTAGCGTGCCCTGCTACGAAAATTGTTAAACATTATATTGGAGAAGTTAGAAACAAAATTGGAAAAACCAACGTCTTCCAGGGGACATTATTATTTCCATACACTCTTAAGGTCGTATAATATTAATTAGCTTGTTATTTTGGACGCGTTTGCAAATGTTTCTAGTTTATTTAATCTCACAGGGCCGTTTTCAAGTTTATATATTGTTTATTTACAAAGAGACTGATTTTTTGTATTTTATAAAGAATAATAGATTTTATTTTCCTATAATTTGTTGTTTTATTCGCCCCTAAAAGCAACATTGTCTTTAATAAAATTTCAAAAACTTTTTTGTGACAAGGTATAATCAGTATAATCATAATCATGTTTATAGCAGGCGCGCCAATTGCAGATTTACTTCATAATGAAAGAAAAAGACTAAAAGAGCATTGCCGTGAGGTCAATCTGCTTTGACGCGCGTGCTATAAACATGATAATAATTATACTGACCCTTCCAAGTCTTCCCCAAGAAGATACCTCAGAAGCTCATGGTAGCTTGTGCGACTAAGGAAAGTCAATTGTGTTCTTTGTTACTCTATCCCTTATGCCATCTCAGACACAGCACTCTTAATTTATGAACCCATAGTAAATGGTGTTCACTACCCTCTGGGTAGATCTCTGGCTCGTTCTATCTACTGAGCTTGAAACCCACAACATTAAATTCAAATTAGCCAACGTGAACACGCGCGTCAAAGAGTACTGACTTCACATCAGTTCTTTATTTATGGCCTGAATTGGTTCCTCCTGATTTCCAGAACATGTGGTTTCAACAGGACGGTGCCACTTATCATACTGACGATGACTTAATTAAAAACTAAATTCTGTTATTCGATTATTTCAAAAAATTGACCGATAAATGATTCGCCTCGTTACCGCGATTTAATTCCATTGGACTTCTTTCTTTGAGGTTACATTAAGTCAATGGTTTACATCAATCATTCAACAAATTCAGACGATTTACAGATCAATATTGAACGTGTGATTGCTAACATACGATCTTATTTGTGTGAGAGAGTCATCAAAAATTTGGTTCAACGACTTAATTCCTGCCAGCGTTTCAGTGGTGGACATTTAAATAATGTTTTAATTTTTCTTGATAGGGGAAGGAAAGAGTTTTTTTTTTGTGAATCATTTTTTTGGTTTCTTTGTATTATTTTTCTAGCTTCCAGTAAATATAAATATGTAGTACGAGAGCTAGCAACGTTGGGAAAACAAGAATTTCAGGTTGGCCAGTTTTTAGATATGCTATTCCTCTCACTCTCCCGGACGTTATACGGGCAATCTGGCTGGCGGTAGTGCTTGCGTTCATCAGTGCGCAGCGTACCTGTACAGGTAAAATATCGATTTTTCAAAGAATTTCAGGAAGGTTTTTAGTTTTTTAATTGTTTTTATTGAATGTTTTGACACATGAATATATTATTGCCAGATATTTTTATTGTTGTTTTAACTGTGCCAGACGCCAATTTTGTATTGAAAAAAAATTTTTTTTTTCAAATTATTTTAGTACTGCTGAAATTTTGATATGATGTCATTTAATTATCTACAGACCCAAAATTAAATTGCCAAACAATAATTCAATTGTTAAAACTTCAGCCAGACCGTTCTAAAAGTGAAAAGTTGTGGGGTATCATTTTGCTTGGTCTAGAAATAGTTGTAAAATAAATTTGAAAGAAAGGATTGAAAACCATTGAATTGAGTGGTGAATTAATACGGTATCAAAATAATTATTTATTGTTATATAAAATTAAAATAATTATCAATCTATAGTATTAAAATAGACAAAAGTTCGGATGGTTACATAAAAATTATGGTTAGAGTTTTTAATCCATAATCGTATCATAAAAAACAGAGGCATTTCGGTAATCATCATCATCTTCATCACTGTATTTTGAAGTATTATCATTTTGTAATATGGTAGTATCTGTAATGGAATGGAAAATTTAATGTATAATCTTTCGGCAAAGAAATTTATTAGTATTTTATTCATAATTTTAACCTTCAATAATAATATCGTCAACTAATGATGGTAATTTCTTTCCAATGAACCACACAAAATCATATTTAGCGTCTTTTATGGTCCAGCCGGAAGCTTGAGTTGACAGAGATGTTGGGTGTTTTAATTGAGCACTTCTCCAAAACTTTTTAACTTAACGAACTCGTAGTAAATATTGATACAATTCAGCTTTGCATAGTGGTAAGCTTGATGGGTCAAAATTACGGAATCTTTTCTCAAAGTTATCGTCTGATTTTTCAGACCGGCAAGTGTTTGAAAAAAGCTGGAACCGAACGCCATTGACGTTCTAAGAAACACGAGCTCCGTAGATATGGCAAATTAATTTTTTCAAGATCTCAAATGTCTTATCCAGCAATTCTTCATCCTCTGTTATAATATTTTGACAGGCTGACTGATACTGAACTTATTGCTCTAACAGTTTAAAAGGTCGAAGTTTACCTTTCCGTAAAAAAGCTGGTGTATAGTCGAATCCTGTGAGTGCGTGAAAGCACGGTCGAGCTTTCGATAAAGAATTCCCTAGAATTTCGTATACTTGATTTACGCTTATAAATCACTCATTATTCCACACATCCAGATTTATCCAGAGTTTTAGTGATGCATTCAAATGATCCATGTTACCAAGAAGTATTACTAAAATGTCTGTGTCTGAGAGCGTACCATAACTTCGGCATCGACATTTATTAGGCATATGTGACATATTATGCGAGAATCGGCTTCTTACCCCCGGTTTCTGAAAGGCTGATCAACACAAATGTTAACTAATCAGAGATCAATCTCTTGTCAACCCTCATCTGAGTTGCGCAAAGCGCAAAAGCTCGGACTGATTTGACATTAACAGTTCTGTTAACTTTGACCAGCCTTTCAGAAACCGGGTGTTAGTGTTCTTCAAAAGATAATGAATCATCAATAGTTCTGATAACTTTATTACTTTCAACCCGGTATGAGTAGCACTTCTTGAAGTTCAGATAAATAATTTTGTAAGTGAACTTAAAAATATATATTTCAAAGAAGCCCTTGTATATTTATTGACCATTGGGCTGGTGATGAAATGGCTCCCTTCGTTGGTAATAAAATTATTTATCCGAACTTCAACAAGTGCTACTCATACCGGGTTGAAAGAAATTAAGTTATTAGAACTGTTGAAGATTCGTTATCTTTTGAAGAACACGAAGAAGTCGATTCTCGAATAATATATCACATTTGCCAGATAAATGTTGATGCCGAAGTTGTGGTAAGAATTATGAATAAAATACTAATAAATTTCTTTGCCGAAAGATTATACATTAAATTTTCCATTCCATTACAGATACTACCATATCACAAAATGATAATACTTTAAAAGACAGTAATGAAGCTGATGATGATTACCAAAATACCTCTGTTTTTTATGATACGATTATGGATTAAAAACTCTAACCATGATTTTTATGTAAAAATCCGCACTTTTGTCTATTTAAATACTATAGATTGATAATTATTTTAATTTTATATAACAATAAATAATTATTTTGATACCGTATCAATTCACCACTCAATTCAATGGTTTTCAATCCTTTCTTTCAAATTTATTTTACAACTATTTCTAGACCAAGCAAAATGATACCCCACAACTTTTCACTTTTAGAACGGTCTGGCTGAAGTTTTAACAATTGATTTATTTCTTGGCAATTTAATTTTGGGTCTGTAGATAATTAAATGACATCATATCAAAATTTCAGCAGTACTAAAATAATTTGAAAAAAAAAATTTTTTTTCAATACAAAATTGGCGTCTGGCACAGTTAAAACAACAATGAAAATATCTGGCAATAATATATTCATGTGTCAAAACATTCAATAAAAACAATTAAAAAACTAAAAACCTTACTAAAATTCTTTAAAAAATCGATATTTTACCTGTACAGGTACGCTGCGCACTGATGAACGCAAGCACTACCGCTAGCCAGATTGCCCGTATAACGTCCGGGAGAGTGAGAGGAATAGCATATCTAAAAACTGGCCTACCTGAAATTCTCTCTCGAAAACGTTGCTAGCTCTTAGACTAATGTGAATACTGTTTGGGTGACTGTGTCACCTGTTTGTGTTCCATCTTATAAATAAATAAATAACTAATGATAGCCATTGTACTTTAAAATGAAATGAAAATTTCAATCATTTTCAAATAAATAATATATTTTATTTACAAAACAAAATGGGGCGCTCTTAATGAAAGACCCGTTATAATATCATAGTACCTATACTCCATTCACTTTTATCCCCGGTCTCCCGGTTGGCCATGATTTAGGTCTATCACGTTTTCGTAACTAAAACACAGGCAGGTTGGCACTACTGAAAAATCGTCAAGGTCAAAACAATCCGCCGAGACGTTGCCAATTCTAGTCTCAACATAATCATAAAGAACAGAACCGAAATCTGCAATAGGAAAACTTCATTCTGACATGTTGAACTCTCGAATGAAATGACTTAGTTTCCTATCACTATATTTTATTAAGGTATAAAAATGACTCGGGTTTCGTAGTATGTACTACCTACTACATTTTGAAACCTGTGTATTTCAAGTTGTGCAACAAGGTATTTAAATGTCTTCTGTAGGCTTAGTTCTTGAGAATTTCGAAAAGTGGGGAATTCCATAGGTACGTCTGTTCGTTTAGAAGTCTTTCTGCCGGGTTATTCAGGTACTTTTATTCTTTTTTCAAATGAACTATAACAAAGTAACGGAGTACTCTATCCATTATTTTTCAATAAAATTCCAACACTTGATTTCCATACAAGAAAATAGCATAATGGAATCTTCCAACCAGTTTATACGTGAAATATATCCAGTAACAACAGAGTAAAAAATGTTCTTCTGCAGTCGCAAGGACTGTGGAATTATTGAATTCACATAATATCTTCTCAAATTCATTATTTTTCCAAAGTAAATTCACATTGTGAAAATACGTAATTACTAGGACTTCTATGTAGAGAGGACAACGTTGCGTAGTTATCTGACAGGAAAATGACCATAACCTAACATTTTCAAAATATATATGGTGAAATGTGTAAAATTTTCATGGCCAACCGGGAGACTTTATAAATGTGAATGGAGTATACTAACTGTTTTGATGATAGTCTCAACGAAAGCAGCATATATTTTAAATTGAAATTAATTTTTTTTTTCAGATAAGAACAGCTGGAATCATGATGACCATCCAACATTTTGTGTCTTTCGGACTATTTTTAGTGATAATTTAGGGACCAAAACATTTGTAATTCCTCTTGATTCGTTCATAAAAAATGGATTATAATTAATTGGGAGTATTTTTATCCAAAAATTACTCAGCAGAGCTTAAGAGCATCTTTTATTCTTTTCCGCCAGTAAATGAACAAAATGAACTCTGAAAATATTGTAGGATTTTTATATCAATCGTCTAAGAATTGATTGAATTTCGCTCGCAACATTTTGTCTTTCACGTCTTTGGTTTTCAAAAAAACTTGTTCTCATATTTACACACTTAATTTACAATAAAGTCGAAGAAATATTTACAACTTTGACAGTATTTAATGATTCAGAATTCAATTCAATTAAATCGTCAAAGTCTCAGGGATAAAAACTCGTATTCGTATACATGGGACCGATCCCACGGTTTTAAGGCAATTCCAGGAATATAGTCGTTGTTTACGTTGCATCATAATTTAGGATAGCTATTCGAGTATTATAAACTCCAGATACAGATATCCCGTTAACCCTGATCTCCTTGGAGACGCCAGAGGGTCGGGGTTCGGTATTAAATACTTCATCTCTTGTCGGGTGGTACATGGATCTAACGGTATACTAATGAGTTTTGTCGATAATGCGTCGCTTGCACCCATAAAATGTAATCCTAATTCTAAGTATATACAAGTAGAATTATTGCGAAAATTGTATTTTTGTTCCATTAGAGCCCTATTAAACAACATCATATATTCCTGAATTCAGAGTATTCATCTTCCGTATATAATGAGTTTTTGGATTGTTAATAGTCTTAACATTTGAACACTCCGGCGCAAATAGTCCGACAGCCGTGGGACTTTTTTGCAAACAATTAATACCCGGCTAATTCCCGGTTTTATTTTGTCGAGACGCCCAACTTTTTCATCTGCTAAAATTATTGGAACAGGTAGCTAATAGACTGTGCAGGTATATTTGATGATTATGAAATCTTGGTTAATTAATATCAGTTAAATTTTCAAGTTAATATTGAGATTATTTTATAAATAACTTAAAACAACATTTGTTCTACAAAAAAATGGGTTCAAGCCCTGTGGACAGGAGCTTTCTGGCGCTCTAGTTCAAACAGACAATTATATCTCCGAAAGTATTGGTTTCTCAGAGTTGGGAATTATATCAATGTATTCTTATGATAGAACTGCATCATAAAGGAAATTCAATTCAAATAATACTTTATTTATCAAGATTAAATGAGCAATCTGAAAATGAGAACTGCACCATGGAAGAAATCAAATTGAAATAGCTGAAATGAATTTGACTCTCTCTTATAGAACAGGATGACATGTACGCGTATGAACACAGATCATATAATGAAGCTTAGATAGAATAATGATAACTTTCTGTGAAAACATAGAAGTACGATTAATTATTGAAATTTCGAAAAATCATATCTCCGAAAGTATTAGCTTGTTGGAGTTGAAAATGATATCAATGGATTTTTATGGTGAAACTGCATCTTAAATAAAAATTGAATTTGAAATTTGTTGCTTAAAAAAAAAAATTTTTTTGTTACTCCGAAACCATCTGGCCTATTTTGCCCAATAACGAACCTAACCGAGATATTCATCTCCCTAACCTACTCTGAAAATTTCAACTGCCTAACTCATTCCATTCGAGAGTTATTGTAAAAAATTATTTTTTTAATTTTCAAAATTTTTTTTGACACTTTGCGGTAACCTGGTCAATACAAAACTTCACATACGTATGAAGGTCATGATTCTACAATTTGATGCAAAATTTCAGATAGATCGAGTGATCGGTTTCGGAAATATTCATAAAAAATGTTTTTACTAAAATCGGCCATAACTCCGAAACCGCTTGATGGATTTTGCCCGTTAACGAACTTAACCGAGATATTTACGCTCCAAACTCCCTTCGTTCGAGAGTAATCGTGCCTACGGCCGGCCGGACAGAATCGCTTTCGACCTCGGATTCTTGATCAGTGAGTCGAACCAAATCGTTTGAGACCATTTTCAGCCAAAAATTCGAAATTTACAGACATTTGGGCAAATTGATAAGCACTCAGTTCCGAGGAACTAGAGCGCCAAAAAGTGGTAAAGATCTGTGGACAAGGGCTTTGGCGCTCTTGTCAAACTACTAACGAGTAATTATTCAAACTTTGAGAAATCATATCTCCGAACGTATTGGTTTCTCAGACAGTCAAACCAAAATGTTTCAGACCATTTTCAGCAAAAAATTCGAAAACTACAGACATTTGGGAAAATTGAGAAGCATCTGTTCCGAGGAACAACATCGCCAAAAATAAGCAATACCCAGCTGATTTTTTTACTGTGGATTGATAAATTAGCATAACTAAATGACAACATTCTCTACAAATAAATTGGTAGGTTATCCTAGTCCTACACTCGCAAATTGTAGATCATGATACATTCTAACGGAAAGAGATAGCGACTTGAAATTTTCAGGGTAGGTTGCGCTTCCAAATGTGACAGACAAGTTCATTAATGGAGAATCGAGCAGCCTTGTGTGAGTTCAGTAGATGGATGGGTGACCGTTGCCTCGATAACTTTCGAACGAAAGGAGATAGGGACTTGCAATTTTCAGGGTATGTTGCGTATCTGAATGGGAGAGTGAAGTTCGTTCACGGGCATAATCGGTCCAACGGTTTCAGAATTATACCAACCTGGAATATTATTTTCTCAATAACTCAAAAAATTTAGACTCAATCGAATTGAAACTTGGTAATTAGTTGTATAATGTCGACACAAATATTTGTGCGGAATTTCGGAAGGTTTGATAGCAGAACTTATTTTGGCATATCAAATGCTACTTTATACTGCAATATATTTTACCTTATTATATGCCTATTGATACCTGCTTCCTTACATGCTTCTTCCACATCCATAAAGCTAACATTATTATCTTTAATCATCAATACACCATGCAGAGTACGTCTCCTCTTTGGATCTGGAGGTAAAGCACTGAAGGCTCTAGCTTCTTCTTTCAGCAATTGTAAACTAACATTTATAGGCATCTTGATAGGTGTCTGAATAACAGCAGTTTCTCCATTTGCAGGATCAAAACATTTAATACTGAATTGTTGCTCAATTTTATCCTTCAAGAAAGCTATTTTCTCAGCTTCCCCATGAACTAGCATGACATTTTTAGGTTCACAATATTGAATTAATTGCATAATACCTTTGGCATCTGCATGGGCTGAAAAGCTCATGTATTCTACAGACATTTTTACTTCAACAATTTGACGATTCTCAAATTCAATCTTTTTAGCTCCATTCAAAATTTTATGACCTACAGTCCCCTGTACGCAAAAACCAGGCATTATCACCATATTGTTCTCATTTGGAGCCCATTTTTTGAAAATGTGTAGACTGAGACCTGCATGCAACATACCTGGTGTGGCAAAAACTACCATCGGCCCGGGATTATCCATGTATTGCCTATCAAATGGTTTAATATGCTTGAAATCAAACATATTTCTTTGAACAAACGTCTTTCGTATTTTCTGATTAGTCCAGGTAATGAACATCTTGTAATAATTATTAGCCTTTTCTGTTAAACCCAATGCAAAATAAACAGGTGCTTTGAGATTCATTCTTTCCCAATAAGTCTCTAATAAAATGCAAAGTTCTTGGGCTCTTCCTAAAGCAAACACAGGAATTAATACCTTTCCTCCTTTATCTATGCATTCATGTACCTTCTTCAAAAAATCTCGTTCTCTACATCTTTTTGAATCTCTGATTGTTGTAGCATAAGTAGCTTCAGAAATTAACACATCTGGCTTACATTTATCTATCCAAGCAGCTCCTAAGTGTCTATCAGGTGTCATATTATAATCCCCAGTATATACAATAGATTGAGATCCAACTCTTACCCAGAACATGGCAGCACCCAGTACATGACCAGCATAGTATGCTTTTATCTCAATATCATTATCTACCATAACGGATTGATGTAATGTTACAGCAACAACTTTCTTCATGCAGTCTTTGATCATTTGTGAAGTAAAAAAATTTTGTTCACCTTTACGTTCAACAGACACTTTCCTCATATCTTCCAATAAAATAGGTGCTATAGCTTTTGTTGGATGTGTCATATAGATTGGTCCATTGTATCCTACCATTTCTGACATATATGGTAAAGCTCCACAGTGGTCTAAATGAAAATGGGATATTATAACACAATCTATATATGGAGTCAGAGGTCCTTCTTGACTGATATAGGTAAAGTCGGGAAACCTTCTTTCATCATTGTATCCCATGTGCATTCCACAATCCAGCATGATATTCTTACCCCCCATGGATAAAAGTATGCAGCTTCTGCCGACATCTTGACCGGCACCTAACGGGGTTAATTTTATATCTGGCATTTTGAGATCGGCTTTTTTGTTTACTTTCCACTCACACTTTTATTTACAAATTTCATGAATCAGGTTAAGTCAATGACCACAGAACATATAATAGTCAAGACATAGAATAATGAATAAAGTCATAGACCATAGCATACAGTAAATAACACAAAACACAAATAATGCTGCCAAACCTCTTGTATTCTTAGATTGGTGTGTGTTTTCTTCGAATTTCTTTCTTCGAATTTCTAACGCGAAGGGATATTAAATCGAAGAAAAATGAAAACCACTTTTTGCCATCGAAAAATGTTAATATTTCGGAAAAGAGTAAAGGCTGGTTTATGCTGGCTGGTAACTTAAACTTAATCATATATATATAATATATATAGACATTTATTTTCAGTGTTATGCTTTATAATCAGACTAAATAATCCGTTAACTTATTAATTATTATTATTAATAATAAGTAAACGGATTATTCAGTCTCAGTATCAACCATAGCGTTAGAAATCTATGTTTCAATTTTTAAATTAGGGAATAAGTTAAAGTTACCAGCCAGCATAAACCAGCCTTTACTGTTCATTCTTTCACTGAAATATTCTTACTGAGATGAGATGTATCAAAATAGTCATCTCTCAGACAAAGTAAGGCCGCCGTCCGGAATTCGTGATATCGGATAAACCACAGATTATCTGATAATCTGTGGATAAACCATTTAGCCACGGATTTCTTCCATCGACAAGAGCAAGATGCATAGAATATGTATTCTATGCATCTATGACAAGAGTTAATCCGCCGTATTCACAATGCATTCAATCCATAGACTACATACCCTGTAGTCTATGATTCAATCTCCGTTAAGTCCTAACTGAGGTCCTCATTTAAGGATAAATTTAAATCGCAAGCTCAATTAACGTGAAACAGGCCTGTTTCACCACCGTTACATACGTTAACTGAGGTTGCGATTCATATTTATCCTTAACTGAGGACCTCATTAAGGACTTAACGGAGGTTGAATCACAGATTGAATGCTGTGTGAATACGGTGGATAATCTTAGAAATTAGTAACTGCTCATTAATAATTATTTCACTGAAATATTCTTATTGAGATGTTTCAAAATAATCATCTCTCAGACGAATTGATGATGACTCAGCCATGGATTTCTTCCATCGCAAAAAGATAATCCGCCGTATTCACAAAGCAGTCAATCTCCGTAAAGTCCTTACCTAACTGAGGTTCTCAGTTACGGATAAATTTGAATCGCAACCTCAGTTATATTAGCGTGAATACGGCGGTATATCTCAATTAGTTACTGCTCATTAATAATTCGTTCACAGAAATGTTCTTATTGAAATGCTTCAATACAATAAGCTCTCAGACGAATTAGGAGCGCCGTCCGAAATTCTTTTTAACGAGAAAACAACTCTTTCATCGAAAAAATATCTCGGAAAATAATTCTGTCACTGAATGATTTTTATCGAAATGCTTTAAAACAATCCTTTCTTAGACGAATTGAGGCCTCCGTCTGAAATTCGTCAAATCAAAAACACCTTTCAGCTCTCTCGATTACACCATCCTTATCGTAGCCCCTTTACGTAGCCCAAGATGCATATTCTATGCATCTATACGTAGCCCAAGATGCATAGAATAACAAGGTGTGGACACTCCCTACTAATTCCTGCTAAAATTTTCGGCCGAAAAACGGACCAAGAACTGTCAAATCACTTACTTTATGTACTACTTCACTTTATTAACGATGGTGCCGCTAGGGTCGATTTCGAAGATTCTGACAAGCGAATAAATGAAAACTGACAAGCGACAAAGTTCACTTTTCACCGTTGCAAGTTCGTAAATTCAAATTAAAAGAATATAATGAAGCAGTTTATTGAAAAATCAATCCATTTTTTGATTAATCAGATATCTGTTCGGAGATAATATGTAAACCACATTGGTTTGGAACAGAAATTTCATCTTGCCAAGACATAATGAGGTCAAATAAGGGATTTATCAGTAAAGGAGTTTCTTTGGAACATTTTGAATGGAACTGTAAATGAAGAAATCTGTGAAATCATTATTTTTCCATTACGAAAGATCACATCCAACGTCATTAGAGTACAAGCTTTTAATTTATGTATTTTGAAATACATTGAATGATACAGAATTTTCTGTAATACCTCTACATACAATATCTTTCGATATCATATTATTATTCAAATGTAGTAGTTCCTTTATCATGTAAGGCTCTTTTAAATTGAGCATTTTACTTATTATATTATATGTATAATTTGAAATTTCATCAAAACATTCTCATGTATACAGCATTTTTTCAGTCACCCAATACCCCTTGACAACTTTTCATGTTCTCAGCAATTAGATTGCTGAATATAGATATTTAATTCGATAGCTATTATTCAGAACTAAGTATATACTGATGAAATATCGAAAAATGATTCATTAAATTGATAAACTAACCAAATAGAGGGTAGTGTACTACGTTTCAATCTTTTATTCAATATACATATATTCGCTAGAAAAATATTTTGAACAAACAAATGTTCTAATTTTCTATACCCTACCTCTAGCACAAGCCAGTTGCCATTCTTGTCGTTTAACAATATCCTTGAAACAAATAATATTATAGTATAAGAGCGCCAAAAAGAATGACGCCTTAGGAAAGCTATTCAAATTGATGAAATCACACTGTGTGGTTGCTCTGAACTTTGTTCTCTGCTAGTCCTTTCATCGTTCACAAATAATATTGTTAGTTTTCATAACATGGCATTTCATTCCTTCTCAATATATAACTGAATTGTATAATGAATATAATTATTAATCAATAGAGTTATATCTTAATTTCAACTGTTAAAACAGTTTATGTTCATCAACCGGCAAGATTATAGTAAATCAACAAGTCTTACGTTCTCCTATGTTGATTTATTAACAATTAACGGTATCAGCGATCTTTCAATATTATTAATATTAAAATTAATTACTATCTTGATACTAGAAATATGCCCCTGATCCGGTAAGAATATACAATTGTTAAAAAAATATATTCGCATAAAAACGAAGTATTTTCGAAATGAAAATAGTATTTGATTAAAATGGTTCTGGATACTCGTTCAGAGTTCACACAGCAAACATTTGACTTACTTTCGGCGAGGCAAACGACTTTCCACAAGAAACTGGAATAAGCAAAGATTCAAATTTAATTTGACATGTCGGTAATTTTGTCCATAAAATTTCTACTGCCGGCATCTATCGGCGAAAATTGAAGTAAAACAAAATCCTTGTATTTTGACAGTATTTGGACCGCAAATCGGCCGAAAATATGTCAAAGAGTGTCTTCACCATGTATTCTATGCATCTATCGTAGCCCTTGCCATAGAGAAAGTTTAAGAAAGATTCAGTAGTACATATAAACGAAGAAGAAGAAGATTCAGTAGTTATAAAATATATCCCGAGTGCTTGCCAAATACTCGAATATATTAGATAATTTGGCAAGCACGAGGGCTCTGTATGAAGGACTATTTCACGAAAAAAAATTCACTAAAAAAAATTTCAGAAATAATACTGAAATTTGTATGAAAAATTGGCACTGACGTCAAGAAGGAGCTTTTGCGCGTAAGTCCATTCTCCTCTGTATTGGACACTCTTAATCGAATTTACTATATGGTGAATTCTATTGTCTGTTCTCCTGTATTAGACACTCTTAATCGAATTTACCATGGTAAATTCGATGAAGTCTCTTTCAGTTCTCAGGTTATCGTGACATAAATGATATGTGTTAATAATTTTTTTTTTAAATTTCTAGCGATACGATTCTCACAAAATTCCACAAACGTCCTTAGGTTTGTATTCTACAACTACTCACGAAGTTTAAATTCGATCATGATTAGTAATGGTTGAAAACAAAATTATTACTCGGAAACCGTTGGGCCGATTATGCCCATTAACGAGCTTGTCCGTCGTATTGGGATGCGCCACCTTCCTGAAAATTTCAAGTCGCTATCTCTTGCCGTTTTCAAGTTATCGAGTCAATGGACGGCCGGACAGAATCGAATTTGACCTCGAATTCTTGATCAGTGAGTTGAACCTAGCCGTTTGACACCCCTCTCGGCAAAAAATTCGAAAATTACAGACATTTGGGCAAAATGATAACGAGATGTTCCCCAGAAAATACACGCAAAAAAAAACCTTTTTGACAATAGCTGGCCATACACGTACGTCTTTTCGCGCGGTTTATCATGGCGCGTTGTAACGTGACGGTTATCATGCCGAAAAGAACGGCGTGGCGAAAAAACTGTCGTTGCCCATACACGTTGTGAATTATTCAGATGATTTTGCACGTGATGGTTCGTAGCGAATCATTTGAAAGGATAAACCGTGTGTGTATTGCAGCGCGGTTTATCGTGTTATCTACAAAATCATGTGGAAAATCCCTTGCGTGAGTGAGCATTGCAGCACGCCATGATAGAGCTTTAGGGGATGTCTCACGTCCTTTCCTCTGGAATGGCGTTTCAGCGCCATACACACAGATGATCGAGCTGTCGGGGATCAAATGTCTTTGCGTCCACCTTTAATACCATTTAAAGTAATCGGGATTATTATTATCTTTTAATTCCCATAAAAGCGACATGTGATAATATTTTTCTTTGTCAGCCAGCCAACTTTTCGGCAATGGCGCTCTTGTTCCTCAGCACAGACAGTGCTTATCAATTTGCCCAAGTGTATGTAATTTTCGAATTTTTGGTTGAAAATGGTCTCAAACATTTTGCTTCGACTTACTTATCAAGAATCCGTGATCAAAATCGATTATGTCCGGCTGTCCGTTAACACGATAACTCTCGAACAGAATGAGAAAGACAGTTCAAACTTCCAGAGTAGGTTTGGCCAGCTTGGCTCGGCATTAGCTGGCACTTGATGGTTCGTAGCGAATCATTTGAAAGGATAAACCGTGTGTGTATGGCCGAAAAACGTCGGAAAAAGTGTCATTTGGAACGGCATTCAGTCATCTTCGAATTTTCAAGATGATGAACTGAATTCTTGGCGATTCCGCTACACGATGGCGTCGTTCACCATCCAGTTCAATTTAGTTAGTTAAATATTTTCGTGTTCTCCGAAAGTATTAGTTTGTTAGAGTTGATAATGATATCAATAGATTCTTATGATGAAATAAAAAAAATTGTATTTGAAATTTGTAATGTGAAAAACATTTTTTTTTGCTTACTCCAAAACCACCAGGGCCTAACTGAGATATTTATCTTCCAAAACTACTCTGGAAATTTGAACTGTCTTGCTCATTCTCTTCGAGAGTTATCGTGTTAACGGACGGCCGGACATAATCGATTTTGATCACGGATTCTTGATTAGTAAGTCGAACCAAAACGTTTGAGACCATTTTCAGCCAAAAATTCGAAAATTACATACACTTGGGCAAATTGATAAGCACTCTGTTCTGAGGAACAAGAGCGCCATGGCAGAAAAGTTGGCTGGCTGACAAAGAAAAATGTTGTCACATGTAGCTTTTACGGCAATTAAAAGATAATAATAATCCCGATTACTTGAAATAGTATTAAAGGTGGACGCACAGACATTTGATCCCTGACCGCTCGATCATCAGCGTGTATGGCGCTGAAACGCCATTCCAGAGGAAAGGACGTGAGAAATCCCTCAAAGCTTTATCATGGCGTGCTGCAATGCTCACTCACGCAAGGGATTTTCCACATGATTTTGTAGATAACACGATAAACCGCGCGAAAGAACGTCCGTGTATGGCCAGCTATTCAGTCATCTTGAAATTTTCAAGATGATGAACTGACTTCTTGGCGATTCCGCTACACGAAGGCGTCGTTTCACCATCCAGTTCAATTTAATTAGTTGAATAATTTCGTTTTCTCCGAAAGTATTAGTTTGTTAGAGTTGATAATGATATCGATGGATTCTTATGATGAAAAACTAAAAAAAATTGAATTTGAAATTTGTAATGTAAAAAAAAAATTTTTGTCGTTGCTATCCGAAACCACCGATTTTGTCCAATAACGAACTTATCCGAGATATGTATCTCCCAAACCTACTCTGGTTATTTGAACTGTCTAGCTCATTCTGTTCGAGAGTTATCGTGTTAACGGGTGGCCGGATATAATCGATTTTGACCACGGATTCTTGATTAGTAAGTCAAACCAAAACATTTGAGACCATTTTCAGCCAAAAATTCGAGAATTACAGACACTTGGGCAAATTGATAAGCACTCTGTTCCGAGGAACAAGAGCGCCATAGCAGAAAGTTGGCTGGCTGAAAAAGAAAAATATTGTACATGTCGCTTTTACGGGAATTAAAAGATAATAATCCCGATTACTTTAAAAATTATTCAAGGATGGACGCAAAGACATTTCATCCCCTACCGCTCAATAATCTGTGTGTATGGCGATGAAACGCCATCCCAGAGGAAAGGACGTGAGAAATCCCTTAAAGCTCTATCATGGCGTGCTGCAATGCTCACTCACGCAAGGGATTTTCCACATGATTTTGTAGATAACACGATAAACCGCACGAAAGAACGTCCGTGTATGGCCAGCTAATCATTCCGAAAGTATTCGATGGTTAAAACGTCACAAAAATATTCATGCACTCGTGCAAATATCACAGATAACTAAATATATATGGCAAATACCCGAATATTTTCACGCTGTGTGTCACGATTTGAGGGTGATTCCGAATATCAGCTGGTATTAGGCATATTCTTTCGAACTGATTTAAGTTACATAAAATCACTTCGTTCAGTACTGATTCAACTGATTTTAGTTACATAAATCACTTTGTTCAGTACGAAGGAACATGCAAAAATAGTTAGTTTCCTGACTAATCTTTTCAAATGACCCCAAAAAAAAATGGGGTAAGATGAGAAATGCTCTTTTCTATTTTTTCTCCTCTTCATGAATATGTTAAAGAGAAAAATGTGAATCGTATACAGAGTGATGTTTTTAAAATCTGATCATCAAAACAAAGGCTCAGATACGCAGTACTGTCTTTTATTTGATATTATTTTCAACACCTTATTCATAATCATAATTTTCATTGAAATTGAAAGATATTTCGTTTTTTCAGATGGATCTACTCCGTATATAAAATGTGTGCCATTCGAAGGGATTGTTGATTGCCATACCTTTTTTTTTTCTCTTTTTTGTTGGATAACACTTGTTTTTAAGCGCTGCCACATTTCTCTGAGTTTAAACAAGGCGAGCAATATCATACAAGTCGAATTTAAGCGATTTACCAAAATAGAGCGTTCAAAGGCGAAAATTCATGGAACGATTAAATCGCAACGACAAGATTCTCGTCGTTCGTTTCTAAACGAACGACGTCGTCCAAATGAGTATACAGTCGTTTGGACGACGTCGTCCTAATGCTGGATTAATCCAGCATTCCAACGACAACTGATGATATACCTCTGACAGCCACTAAAATTAAAATTATTGGTTCAAGCACTGACGTGAAGTCAGGAGCTTTTGCGCGCATATTCTATTGTCCATTCATCTCTATTGGACAAATTCAAATGAAAGTAGATAATATTATCCTATCTAATATGTCTTCGACCAGAAATGACTATTGTTGTGTGCCCAAATGCAATTCATGGGCGAAAAAAATGCCAAAATGTATAGGTTTGTGTTTATACTTCTTAACTCCGGAAACCCAAATATAAATATAATTATTGAAACTGCGTTAGGAGGATAACTAATAGACCGAAGAGTACTCAACTTGGAACTACATCATCTTCAAACAGAGTACAAGGAGGTATCCCGTGAAGAGAACTGAGGAAGGATGTGTCGATGACTTGATGTGCTGAAAAACCTCATTCAGAAGAAGAAATAAGCATCGCCCAAGCATCCTTGAGTTAGTTGAACAGCAATAATAATGCTAGCATAATAATAATACTATAATGTTGAACAGCAATAATAATGCTAGTAGTAGACTTGGTTGTGTACATTGTTACCAGACCACCTAACACTTGTGCCGTTGATACATCCCGGTTATCTACAAAGAGTGATATCTTGAACAGTGACAGTGCTTTGAAAAGTTTCACAGGCATAAACAATTTTGATATTTTCAATTGAATAGAAGGGATGGTCATCAAAACTCTTGGAAACAAAACAAAAAAATTGGTTCAAGCCCTGTGGACAGGAGCTATTGGGCGCATGTTCATCTTCCTTGTGGCCCGTACTGACCAGTAAAGAAAAAAAGCAGTATCATGTTGAATACCTTAATATTATTCTGGAACTCAAATTTTCCATTACAATAATCTTCATCTAGCTTCTATTTAGTATCAATTCCTGTAGAACGAGATCATAATAAGTGTTTTCCATATAATAAAATGTGTTTGAACTTGGTATGTAGGAAATCTGACATCAATTATTGGAATTAATTGATTTGACAAACAGCCGTCAAATGAGGTAAATAGATTTTTGTGACGATTTTCTGTGACCATAGAACGTCAAAACACGCTGGAATGTGAATTTTAAGCAATATCTTCTGGAATTGAGATCGTATCGAACTGAAATTTTGCACACTCGTGTAGAATGCTTGATTTAACGTCGGTACAAATTTTTTTATTAAAAAATTTTCCAACTGCCCGATCCCAACAATACTTAGATAATATTATATCCATAAATTAAGCATTTCATTATTGCATTTCTTGAAATAGGTACCTTTTCAAGTCGATCAACATCGTCCTTCTTTCGACGTCTAAACTATGACTTGATTCTTTATGTTTATGTCTTTGAATTTGTTTTCGGTGGAATTCAAAGAGTTCATAGAATAATCGATGAAAATACTGAGAGAGACCCAGGAAATTTGACACATTTTGTCTTATATCTCCAGAAATTGAAATCGTATAGAGCCAAAATTTTGCACAATGTTGCAAAATACTACAATTGACGTTAGTACAAGTTTTTGTTGCAATCTGATGAATAGTTCACGAAAAAAAAATTTTTTTTTCGAAAAAATTAAAAGAAATATTTTTTTAAAAATTACCAACATTTCGATCATAACAGAATTTTGCCAAAAGTTGCGCGTTTATATCCTCGAACTGACTACCAAGTTTCGATTCAACATCTTCTTTAGTTCCTGAAATATCAGGGAAATAACCTCAAAATTTTAAATGTCTATAACTCCTAAACCGTCCGGCCGATTTTGCCCGTTAACGAACTTAACCGTCGCATTTTGATCAGAAACCTACCCTGAAAGTTTGAAGTCGATAGGACCTTCGGTGCTCCTGTTATCGTGCCTACGGCCGGCCGGCCGGCCGGACGGCACCCAAAAATCTGACACCGGATTCGTGATCAGGGAGTCCGAATTAGTCTATTAGCCAATTTTCAGCTCGAAATTCGAAAATTACAGACATTTGGACGAAATGATAGGACGATGTTCCCCTAGAACATGCGCCCAAAAAACAACTTTATTATACCTCAAACATTACACTTATTGTTAATAATTATTTTCACATAATATATATGTATCATATCTTGAAAAAATCATTTTAATTATTAATAACTGTTTTACCACAGATTTATCTGGATCAATTAGACACTATATATCCTCATAAATGAACTAGAATACCATGCACCTGAACTTGAATTAAAACATTAGTACCTAATATGTTTACACCTGCTCCATGCTCCGACTTTACAAGAATATAGGTACCATACTTTTTTTTTTAGTTTACCATTCTCCACATTAATATGGGCCATCAATTTTATGTGGTTCTGAATTAAGGGCACTACTTTCTAAACACAAGGAACAAATGTCTATAAAACTGGGACCACAATTTGTTTTGTCATACATGATCTACATTTAGAACCTCTTCGCTCTTCTCCTTCTACAAGGATTCTAGAATTAGGAGTTGAAGCTCCTATGTACCTATGTACTCCAGAAATTGCATCGTCTTGGACGTTCCCAATTGTTTCTCTTTTGCGATTTAATACATTTATATAATTATTAGAGATAACTGTAGTACTTTAGGAACTCATTTTGTACCTAAATATTTATTTAGTTGTAATATTCATATTCAATTAGGTTATGTTTCTATGTCAGTTGCTGTCGTCCGATTTCGTCGTTCCATGAAAATAAGGGAAGGGAAATTTTGAATGAAAGTCGTTGCTTTTGAACGAAAAAGTCGTAAAAATTTTGGACGACAAAATCGTCTCATGAATTTTCGCCTCAACCAATCCCTTCCTATCGCATGACCAATAATTGGTTATGATCTTAGACTATATAAGTATCAGAGACAAGAAGTCGCTGATCTTGGTGATCTTGGATATTTGTATTCTGTGTCGCTGATATCATATCATTACAAGTTCAGGCTGGTTTTCCTGTCACGCTGACGGTCGGCGCTGATAGGTCAATATGTATGTAGCTATAGGTAGCGTTTTCGAGTCACGCAGGGCTGACGGCCGTCAGCGCTGAGCTATATACACGCACGTACGCGCCGGCGCGTCGGCGCTGCTGACTAGCTGGCAAGCTGGCGCCGACATGCCTCCACTCCACATTCAGTGTTCAATAGCATCCTTCTATTTCTCTATGTGATCAGCGCGATACTAAAACGATCCGAGCGGACCGATCAGCGCTGACCGTCAGCGCCGACCGTCAGCGTGACAGGAAAACCAGCCTCATTTGGCGACCACACTACATCACAGAACACAAATAATACTACATACCTTATTCTATAGTCTAAGACTTCATACTCTATTTAGTTATTGTGGCGACTACACCATTTTTGCGTGGCATGTTCTTGGGAAGAGCGTACTATCATTTTGCCCAAATACCTGTAAATTTCGAATTTTTTAGGGAAGTGATAGTAACGATTTTATCGGCCATTCAAAAAGTTTTAAGAAAAATGTAAATCTTGGAAACGCCAAAAATTTGCTAAAATTGTGTATGTATCGGGTTTTCCAATGGGGACTTGACAACTTTGAATTTAATTTGTGAACGCACCCTTAGACCAATCATCGAACTGTCAACGTCAATTTATTCAGTAAAGTAAACATTTTCATCATGGTGAAGTACATGAACGAACAACGAACAACGTTTGCAAGTTATAAAAATATACTACCGAAATTCGGAGTCGGTGACCGCGACTTTAAGAGCCTTAACTCCAATTTTCGGGCGTAATTCGCGCCCTAGTAGACAGGCAATTACAAGTTTGGTGCAAAAATTTGAGTCTACATATTCGCTGTTGGATGTTGTCGTGCCAGTGAGACAAAGGACCGGTCGCAGTAATGAAAACATCGCTGCCGTTCAGGCCTCCGTAGCCGACGACTCAAATCAGTCAATTCCACGGCGTTCTCAAGAATTGGGCATCCGTCAGACCACTCTATGGCGAATTTTGCGTAAGAATCTTGGTTCAAACCCGTACAAGATCAAGCTGACTCAAGAATTGAAGCCGTTAGACCATTTGAAGCGACGTACGTTCTCCGATTGGGCTCTGGAAAAGCTGCGCCACGATCATGATTTTCATCGAAAAATCATCTTTAGCGATGAAGCTCATTTTTGGCTAAATGGCTTTGTCAATAAGCAAAATATGCGTTAATTGGACAGGCAGCAATCCACACGTGATTCACGAGACTCAATTGCATCCCCAAAAAATCACGATTTGGTGCGGTCTTCACGCCGGCGGCATCATTGGACCATATTTTTTCGTTGATGCCAACAATCGTCACGCTACGGTCAATGGCGATCGCTGCCGCGCCATGATAACGAATTTTTTTTGGCCCCAATGGCCAACATGTGGTTTCAACGGGACGGTGCCACTAGCCACACAGCACACGTAACAATCGGTTTATTGAAGCAGACATTTGGTGAGCGTGTAATTTCGAGAAACGGCCCCGTCGATTGGCCGCCTCGTACGTGCGATTTGACGCTTCTGTACTATTTTCTTTGGGGCTACGTCAAGTCACTGGTCTATGCCAACAAGCTGACGACATTGCAAGAGCTCAGAGACAACATTGAACGCGAAATAGCGGCCGTTTCGGCTGAAATGTGTGGCCGAGTCATCGAAAATTGGGTCCAGAGAATTGACCGCTGCAAACGGGCCCTTGGTGGCCATATGAACGAAGTCGAGTTCCATTCATAAATGTTATGTTTGTACTTCAAGCCAATAATAAAGTTTTTGAAATATCTCAAATGGTTTGTGTTTTATTTAGATTCAAAGTTGTCAAGTCCCTATTGGAAAACCCTTTACATACATAAAAGGCAACGATAAAATGAGTTATCTGAATTTTTAGGCCGAAAATGGTTTCGACTCACTGATGAAGAATCCTAGGTCATTGTTTAAAGTCAATCTTTAAACAATGTCACTCTTTAAACAATGCCTAGGTCAAACTTCCTATCCGGCCGGAATTTGCGGGGTAGGTCGAAGTCGAACCTCGTTCGTTAATAGGCAAAAGGCACCGAGTGGTTTCGGAGGTATGGCCATCTGAAATTTTTTTTTCCCAAAAACTCGAAAAATACTGATCTGAAGGAAATCGAACAATATCAACTAGACTAGCAAATAATCGAAAAATTATTAAAAAAAATCTCTATGTTGAAAAGTATCAGTCAGATATCGCTGAAATTTTGCAAGGTCCTTCAAAAACTTATTTTATAGACAAGCTCTAGATTTAAACCTCATCGGATCCATAGTGTTGGAAATATTGGGAAAATATGATTTATTTCCCTGGCTATGAATTTGAACAAGCGTGTCAAAGCCGAATTTCCTCACGTGCATTTTCAATTTACATAATATGTTGTTTCGAGACCTCAGATATAATTGGTAGTTACTTTCGCATTAATTTCCACCATTGTACCTATTTGAAGCAATTAGTCCGTCTCTATTATTAAAATCTAAAAGTTCTGAACCACCGAAGGTAGATTTTGAAAACTTTCGAAAAGAAGCAGTTATTTCGACTTCGGTAGTCACAAAATGGATTCAAAATCTATCGATTTGCAACAGAGTGATGTTTTCTGGAAAGTACCTATGTATTTATTATGGATTCGCTCATTTATATTGAAAACATATTCTAAATACCTATGCATATTTGAAATTTTGTTTTTTGCGCGTATGTTCGGGGGAACATCGCGTTATCATTTTGCCAAATATCTGTAATTTTCGATTTTTTGCCCGAAAATGTTCTCAAATGATTAGCTTCGACTCCCTGATGAAGAATTCGAGGTCAAATTTGGTTCTGTCGGACCGGCCGTTGCCACGATAACTTGAGAACAGAAAGAGATAGCGACTTGAAATTTTCAGGGTAGGTGGCGGATCCCAATACGGCGGACGAGTTCGTTAATGGCCATAATCAATGGTTTCCGATTAGTAATTTTGTTTTCAACCAATACAAATCCGATCAAATGCTCTAACCACCGAGCTGATCGCACTGCATTCATTCAAGTCCGAAACATTGGAAGTCCAATGGAAGCCATCAGACATCCGATGGACTTTTGTTGGATTAACAATGTATGGCCCTTGTAGTTGGAAATTAGTTGGATTATCGTCAAAGATCCAATTTATGTCCAATCCAATTGGAAGATTATTGGATACCTATCAGAAATCCAGTGAGATCTAGAAGGTTGCATAACCTACAAAAAAAACTAGCTTACTCTTGAATTGTATGATAGTATACATAATAGTATAACATGATATCCAATGGATATCCATGGACATCCGGTTATCTGATGGATATAAAATGGACATCTAATGGATATACACATTTTGATATCCATTATACATCTACAAAATGGATATCTAATGAATATCCAAAGAATACGGCTACCTGATGGAGATAAAATCGCCATCCAATAAATGAATGTATGTGTGTTGCATGTCTCCATTGGCAACATATTAATATGATATGACACACTATTCGATTGAAATTTTCATCTGCTTGAAAGCAAAACAAGTGTATTTTTAGTTTAATTCAATTTAATAACTGCACATATCCAATTATACTTGATACAATTTCAAATGAATCGGAAATTTAACTTGGCAGATGACTTTAAATAGGTGATAATATATGTGGTGCGTACATTGCCCAGCAAGCAGCAAATGCAGTATTTTAGGCTGCCAATGCAGGACTAGCAGCAATGATGGCAATTTGAACCGTCCCAAATACGGCGCCTACAGCAGAGAAGCAAGCTACAGCAAGAGCGGCGCAGCCTCCATAAGTTAAAGCCATAATAACCTGTAAAGAAATTGCCACAATGAGTAATATTAATCAAGCATATTGAATTATTGTTATGAAAAAATCATTCGAATCTAATTTGAATAAGTTTCGGATTTCGGATATGATTTTTGCGCGCATGTTCTGGAGAACAGCGTGCTATCATTTTGCCCAAATGTCTGTAATTTTCGTATTTTTTGCCGAGAGTGGTCTCAAACGACTAGGTTCAACTCGTTGATGAAGAATTTGAGGTCAAATTCGATTCTGTCCGGCCGTTCGTTGCCACAATTACTTGAGAACGGAAAGAGATAGCAACTTTTGATTTTCAGGGTAGGTGGCGTATCCCAATACGACGGACAAGTTCGTTAATGGGCATAATCGACCCAATGGTTTCCGAGTAATAATTTTTTTTTCAACCAATACAAACCCGACTGAATTGAAACTTGCTGAGTAGTTGAAGAATACAAACCTAAAGGCGTTTGTGAAATTTTGTGGGAATCGTATCAAAAGAAAATAAAAAAAAATATTATTTATTTCACGATAACCTGAGAACGGAAAGATATATAGCGACTTGAAATTTTCAGGTTAGGTTGTGCATCTGAATACGACATTTCAGTTTGCATGTATAGGCATAATCGGCCTAACGGTTTTGGTGTTATACCCATCTGAAATTTGGTTTTTATTTCCTCAATAACTCGAAAAATACAAAACCGATCCAATTCAATCATGGTTATTAGTAATAGAATGCCAACGCGAAAATTCTTGCGAAATTTTGTGATCGTATAACTAGAAAATTAAAAAAAAATCATTGATAAAATTCTATATATCAGAAACTATTCATCCGACATCGCTGAAGCCTTCAGAACCTTATTCTACTGCCTAGTTCCATGTTTGAACACGATCAGATCTATATTGTTGGAGATCCGAGCAGCCTTTGTGAGTTCAGTAGCTGGATAGGTGACCGTTGCCTCGATAACTTTCGAACGAAAGGAGATAGGGACTTGCAATTTTCAGGGTAGGTTGCGCATCCGAATGTGAGTTTCGGAGTTATACCCACCAGGAATATTGTTTCCTCGATAACGCGAAAAATATAGCCTCCATCGAATTTAAGCTTGGTAACTACATTTATGTAGACTATCGACATAAAGATGTGTGTAAAATTTATTTTTAGAACAGTACTCCTAGAAAAAAGAAAAATTGGTTCAAGCACTGACGTCAATTCAAGAGCTCTTGCGCGTATGTTCTATTTTTCATTCTCCTTTATTTTTTTTTTATATGCCGGATGTCTGACAAATATCCATAGACCTAATTAGGTCTATGGATTCACAATGAATTCAAAACTTTATTGAAGTCACAAAATTAGATTTAAAATATATCCAGGGCAAATAAGTGCGACAAACTTCATGGGGTGATTCTGCCAGGCACGGGCCTAAGGGGGGTGGGATGATCCCCCCCCCAATGTTGAACGGAGTTGGCAAATTTCCAACACAGTTGGATGAATTTCGAAGGAGTTGGCAAATAATTTCGAAGCAGTTGGAAAAATTTCGTTGGAGTTGGATAAAATTTCGAAGCAGTTGGCAAAAATTCGAAGGAGTTGGACAAAATTTCGAAGGAATTGGAAAAAATTTCGAAAGAGTTGGAAAAATTTCAATGTAGTTGAAATATTTCCGAAAATATTGTTTTAATATGTGAATGAATTTTACCGCCTGACCGGATAAATGCAAAGTAGACAGATAATAGGAACGGGATAACATGGAATAACACCATGTACCCTTGTACAGATTCCTGTTGCCGTAAATTAAATATTTCATAGTTTTCGGCACAATGTGTGTAGCCGGCAAGTATGTCATAAAATAAACCATCTGGTACCAATTGGACCTATTTCCCATTGTCGAGCGGTATTTTAAGAAACTTTTTTTGGCACTCTTGTCCCTCGGGGCAGTGTGCTTATCAATTTGTCCAAATGTCTGTAATTTTCGAATTTTTTGGTGAAATGGTCTTGAACTATTTGGTTCGACTCACTGATCAAGAATCCGTGGTCGAAATCGATTCTGTCCAGCCGTCCGTTCGTCCGGCCGCCCGGCCGTTAACACGATAACTCTCGAACGGAATGAGCTAGACAGTTGAAAATTTCAGAGTAGGTTTGAGAGAGGGTCAGATGTTTTCGGAGTAACGAAAAAAAAAAATTTTTTTTAATTACAAATTTCGAATTAATTTTTTTTAAGATGGAGTTTCATCATAAGAATCCATTGATATCATTTTCAACTCTAACAAGCTAATACTTTCGGAGATATGATTTATCAAAATTTCAATAATACATCGTAATTCGATGATTTCAAAGACTGTCTGTCTGTGTTCTATCTGTGTTCACTGTTCATGCATGTAATCTTATTCACCTATACCCTATACCAAACATGTCAAATGTAACTCTCAATAATCTATAATTATCTTACAAACAAAGTATGATTGAATGCAAAATGACCAACTAAAGGATTTTATAATTACCCCTACCCTATATGCCCTTGGATAATCCATATGATGATGGAAATATATAATTTGGTAAGTTCAGAATATCTTCAGTGGAAACATAACGGGAATATTGGCTAAGTTTCTATTTATACAGGGTGAGTCTTTGACCACTGCATTAATTTTAACCAAAGATTCCTCTCATCAAATGAAACACTTTTTTCAGTAACCATTTTTCCAGATTCGGCTCAGGTAATAAGTTACAAGCGTTTCAAGATTTCACAATGTGCTAATACACTCCCGTATATGAATTATCTCTGACATTGTTGGCGGACGAGAATAAGGCATGGTAACGTGGTTTACAGCTTGATTCGGGATTCCAACGCTCAGGGACGGATCCATAAAAGTAGTGAAATTTCTGGAGTTTTCCATTTTAAAACATTCAATGAAGAATATCTCGAAAACGGTGCGTTTAAGGAGAAATGATGAAGAATAATATAATGTTCTAAAACGATGGAATATTCTTGAAATGACTCAAGAAAAACTTTATATGCTTTCTTTATGCTAATTTCTTTCGGTTTTATGAATCCACGAGTCCATAGCTAGAAAACCAGTAGAAGTAGAAAATAACTAATTAATGGAAAATATGTATCATAGTTATAGGAAACTTTACGCCAACATTCATTTTATTCGAAAAAAGGATGTCAAAGCTACAAAATAAAAACTAATTCTTTTTCAAAATTTCAACAGCCTGTATCTTTTTACCTGAGCTGAATTTGGAAAAATGATAAATGAAAAAAAAGTGTTTCATTTGATGAGAGGAATCTTTGGTTAAAATTAATGCAGTGGTCAAAAAATCACCCTGTATAATTAAATTTTCAGAGTACATTTGAAGAATGAATATCTCGTATAGTTTCGTAATCTAATTTTAAATTAGTTTATTTTCTGAATCAGCTATATTATAATAAGAATCCATTTATATCATTCCTAACTCTGGAATGAATTGTCAAAGTTTGAAGAAGAGCGCCAAAGGTCCTGTCCACAGGGCTTTTCCTATTTAATTTAGCAACGTTAATATGTGAGTACACAGATTGCTAATTCTTTTAATAATAGAAATAGATAGGTTTGAATTTCCGAAAACAAGTTTTGAAGTTCTGGGTTTCGCAAATGGGCAGGAATAACCATTGCCAGGGACGGGCCCCTAAGGACTAAGGAGGGGGGGGGGGCGATCTCCCCAACCTCCACGGAGTTGGCAAATTAACAAAAAAAGTATGTCACTGAGATATTTCAAACTAAAAATCATTTTTGAATTACTTGTTCAATTTGTGACGAAAAATCTTTCACGCCTTTTATCGTATGAGGCGCCGTTTTGATGCAAAAAAATAAAACATCTTAATGCGTATTTTTAATTTATTTAATAAATTATCAAGCAGCGACGCTAGTTAGGCTACTGCCAACTTTCTGTTAAATACGAATATTTTAACGAATTGCACCAAATTACATTTGCATATCTCAACCGGTTTCAGAGCAATAAATAAACAGTCAGGTTTTAAGAATAACTTTTAACACTCCGTATCTCGGAAAAGTATGTTAGAAATTGTTAAAATTATAAATTTGAAAGGAGGAATAAATAATAATAATAAAGCATTATAAATCACTTATAATTAGTTCGTATTCATAATAAACCCAGCGCTATCCTGCTCATCAGTGCTTTTGAATTTTAATATTATGTTCGATTTTAGAATTGCAAATACATACTTAGAAAAAAATTGGTTCAAGACCTGTGGACAGGAGCTTTGGCACTTTGAAAAATCATATCTCCGAAATTATTGGTCTCTGGGAATGATATAAATTGATTCCTACGATAGAATTGCATAATGAAAGAAATTAAATTCAAACAGACCGATTCTCCCCAATAAGGAACATATCCGAGATATTCATTCCTCAAATCTGCTCTGAAAATTATATTATATCAATTAAAACAATATTGCAATTTTCTTTTTACTGGAGATATTCTGAACCCAATTTGCAGATTATGTATCTTACCAAAGAATATATTTCCATCATCATATGGATTATCCACGGGCATTATATTATCACCTTAACAAATATCATATCATCCTCATAATTCTACGATAGCTGAGGTTATTTCATTGGTCATTTTGCATTCAATCATACTTTGTTTTATAGAACACGAGGTTTATTTTATATGAAGAATAATGAACCAGAAATAATTTTGACATTTTTCTCTCATAGGAAAATCAGATGACATGTAAAAACACAGATCATATAATAATTCATAGATAGAAAAGTATTAGCTTGTTAGAGTTGAAAATGATATCAATGGATTTTTATGATAAAACTGCATCTTAAAAAAATTGGTTCAAGCACTGACGTGAAGTCAGAAGCTTTTGCACGTATGTTCTATTGTCAATTCTCCTGTATTGGGACACTTAATACGCGCAAAAGCTTCTGACTTCACGTCAGTGCTTAAACCAATTTTTTTTCGTAATTTTTTAAAAATTTTCTACTGGTACGGTCCTCACAAAATTTTACACACATCTTCATGCCGATATTCTACAACTAGTTACCAAGCTTCAATTCGATCGAGTATATATTTTTTGAGTTATCGAGGAAATAATAGCTTTGTTCCTACAGCGGCCAAAACCGTACAGTGAACGGTCCACGGACTGCGCGGTGGTGTAAAAGCCTTCCTTTTACACCACCGCGCAGTCCGAGGACCGTACACTGTACGGTTTCGGCCGTTGTAGGAACAAACCTAATAATATTCCAGATGGGTATAACTCCGAACCCGTTGGGCTGATTATGGCCAACAGCGAACTTAACTCTCCCATTTAGATGTGCAACCTATCCTGAAAATTGCAAGTCCTTTCTGCTTTCCTTCAAGAGTTGTCCAGGCAACGCTCACCCAATCAGGTACTGATCTCACACAAGGCTGCTCGGATATCCAACAATATAGATCCGATCATGTTCAAACTTAGAAGTTTTGGTAGTAGAGTTAGGTTCTGAAGGCTCTCGCAAAATTTCAGCGATATCGGACGAATAGCTTCTGATATATAGATTTTTTTTCGATCAACTTCTATGATTTTTTAAAAATTTTTTAGTTATACGATCCTCACAACATTTTGCAAGAATTTTCGTGTTACCATTCTACAACTAATAACCATGTTTGAATTGGATCGGTTTTGTATTTTTCGAGTTATTGAGGAAATAACAACCAAATTTCAGATAGGTATAACTCCAAAACCGTTTTGCCGATTATGTCTATAAACAAACTCAATTGGCGCATTCAGATTTTCAACCTAACCTAAAAATTTCAAATCGCTATCTCTTTCCGTTCTTAGGTTATCGTGACGTAAATAATATTTTTTAATAATTTTTTGAAAATTTCATAGCAATACGATGTTCACAAAATGTCACAAAGGTTCATATTCTACAACTACTCACCAAGTTTCAATTCGATCGGATCAGTATATTGGTTGTAGATAAAATTATAACTCGGAAACCATTGGGCCGATTATGCCCATTGTCCGTCCTATTGGGATGCGCCACCTACCCTGAAAATTTCAAGTTGCTATCTCTTTCCGTTCTCAAGTTATCGTAGCAACGGCCGGCCGGACGGAATCAAATTTGACCTCGAAAATTCTTCATCAGTGAGTTGAACTTAGTCGTTTGAGACCATTCTGGGCAAAAAATTCGAAAATTACAGACATTTGGGCAAAATGTTAACGCGATGTTCCCCAGAACATATACGCGCAAAAAAATGAATTTGAAATTTGTAATGTAAAAAAAAATTTTTTTCTTCGTTACTCTGAAACCATCTGGCCGATTTTGCCCAATAACGAACTCAACTAAGATACTTATATCTCCCAAACCTACTCTGAAAATTTCAACTGCCTAGTTCATTCTGTTCGAGAGTTATTGTAAAAACAAAATTTAGAAATTTTTAAAAAATTTGTTTACACTTTACGGCAACCCGATCAATACAAAACTTCGCATTCATATAAAGGTCATTATTCTACAATTTGATGCTAAATTTCAGATAGATCGAGTAATCGGTTTCGGAAATATTCGTAAAAAATGTTTTTACTAAAAACGGACAAAACTCCGAAACTGCTTGGTGGATTTCGCCCGTTAACGAACTTGTCCTAGATATTTACGCTCCAAACCTACCCTGCACATTTCAATCCTCTAACTCCTTTCGTTCGAGAGTTATCGTGTTATCGGCCGTACAGAATCGATTTCGACCACGGATTCTTGATCAGTGAGTCGAACCAAATCGTTAAAGACCATTTTCAGCCAAAAATTCGAAAATTGCAGACATTTGGGCAAATTGATAAGCACTCTGTTCCGAGGAACAAGAGCGCCAAAAACGAAAGAAAATACTGCTTATGCTATTCAGGAATAATAAAATTAAATTAGCATTCCTATACCTAATGATGAATATTATGATTAATTTTCCATCCACCAAATTTTGATAGAACCAATTCCCTTCAAAGCAAATAGAAATCAGTCATCAAATAGAGAATATACCGTCAGAATTCGGAATAATCTTTATTATTTTCTAGTAGCTCTACTTTGCAGAGTGAAAGAATATATTCAAGCTTATTTATACTCTTATGTAACCCTTTGTCACACATTCCGCGTAGGTACTGTTGGACCTCCCCTAACATATTCTATTGCCCCATTATAGGTACACCAACCAGTTCTATATACGTGTTATCTGGAAATACAAAAAAGTTGTTTGTATTCGGAAACATTCATTCCATATTTCTTAATGTTTCCTGTTTGAATATGCGACTCAAAAAGATATATTATTTTGCTATGGGGAATTTTTGATTTCAAGTATATGGATAGGAATTTGAGATCAATCATATTATTAATGTTTCCCCGATTCAAAATGAAGATATCACATTTTACATTATGAATATCAATGTTCAAGGCACGCTCTCGAGTTTAGTGGTTTTATCATACTGAAGCTCGACTAAACTTCTAAGTACGTAAACACATATAGAAGAACGCTATTAAAATTGTTATAAATTGTAATTTAGAACGTTGGCCAAATTAGATTTTTCTACTTCGATAAAAAGAAAGGGACACGAATATCCGCGCATGATTCTTATCTTCTGTTCCTTTTTTCATCCAATAGAATTTCAATTTTTTTTCGTAGGAACGAGTTCAGCGCCTCTCCCGTCCAACAAGCCAAGCTTTGAAGCTTTCAGAATAATAGAAATGGCGATATTGTTCAGTTCGTGTCGATATCGAGTGCAGTTATTGTCAGAAGTATATTCATATAAAAGACCATCGCGATATTATTTTGGTATATAATTGTCTTAAATCACAAATATTCCAAAAATGAGTGAAAAAGTTATTAATTCAGATGTCATAAAACAAGAAATGCAGTCAGTTGCAGATCGTCCCCAAGATGACGTAGTTGAAAAGGAAGATACGCAAACGAGTGCATCCGTTAAACCCGATCATAACACGAAGATTCCCGATCATCACATTCCACAGAAAAAGAGAAAGACAAGGCGCGGGAAATCTAAACGTAAGCAGCCTTATATGAAGTGCAGAATACCGAATGTTATAAAACCTGAAGCTCCTCACAATAGTAATCAATTCTTATTAGAAGATCATTGCGATTTTGACAACTTGGATGAGAGATTATTGAATAAAACTAAAGCTTCAACCTCCATTTTCAACAGAAATAGAGATTCCAGTTTCAGTGTAGAATCTGATGGTGAATTCTATTCTTCTCCAGATGATGAAGAACAATTTTTAATTAAAGACTTCGATAATCAGTATGAAACTGTGCATGCCGAGCACTTGAACAATATGTCCAAAATAGATTTGATTCAAGAGTATCTGAGTTTGGAGAAGAAAGTCGAATTATTATCAAATATTTTGCGGAAGCGCACAGAAGGTGATTATGATAGAACCAAAATAGATTTGCAGATGGAAATTCAACAGTTGAAATCCGAAAACGAAACTTTAAAACAACAGAATCAAGAATTGCTATCGAAACTTTCCAAGTCTAACAGTAGTAGTGATAGTTCATCCGATTCTGAATCAGATTCGAGTTCTTCAAGTTCAAGCTCCATGAGCTCATGTGATATGAACGAATCAGAAATTTTGAATAATTCCTCGAATAATGTGGAAACTGTTAATAAACGTAAATGTGTAAATCTAAGTTCTTAAACCAGTTTTTGTAATACAGTTGTTATATTTTTTAAATTGTCCTGTTTATTTCTCGATGATTTCTGCACAATGATTCATATGAGGCAAAATTGTAATTTTTGTAAATACATATACAATATGTAATTTTTCCAGTTATGTTCTTTTATATTTTCGAAGAAAATGTAATGTGTTATTAGTTTTAAGAAAAGATATCAATTTGACTTACTTGTTGTTTTGACTTTTAATAAACAGATACAGAAATGATTATTAGTTGTTGGAAAAATGAGAAGAAATAAAATTTATCATATGTATATTTATTAATAGTATGCAATCTGAAGAATTTTTTCTTAAACTTTTCGAAAATATTTCAGCTTTCAAATTAATTATGAAAGAGTTCTAAGTAAGTGAATTTACTGTGATCAAAATGCATTTTATGAATGGAAGTGATCAATAGTTTATGAATTTTATCTTGTATTTCTTTTAGAAACCTGAATGTTCAAAAGGAATAGAGTTTGGAGAAATTTGGATCAATTTAATTTGTTTTTCGGCACAACATAATTCAAAAATATTGACTTTTTATATGGTGTGGACATCAGAAAAAAATTTCATGCATTGCTTAGAATAAGCAGAAATATCCAAAACTAGTCATTTTTCTATAAATTTTTATTTTATAAATATAGGATATATCAAGATATTACGTAGGTGTTAGATTTTATACCTTTCTTATTTTAAATATTATAGACTGTTTTAAAAAGTACAATTCTTTAATAAGAATTTAGATATTCATTACGATAGTTTATAAAGTGAATGTTAAGAGGATCATGTTGCGATTTGAATAAATATTAGTTTTACTTTTTTTGAGATATCCAAAAAATTTCTTTGTTCCCTAATTCGTTCAAAAATTTCTTTTATACCAGGTGAATATTTACAAGAATTGATGTTGCAAAAAATTCGAAAATTGGGCTAAATGATAGCACGCTGTTCCCGCGGAAAAAGTTACACCGGTGGGAAAAGCTATAATATATCTACATCTACATGTATTCAATTCTTCTTTCGAAATTTTTAAGGGGTTAGGTGTAGTCAGCTTTTTCAAAAAATCTTTTTTTGCATTTTCTTAAAGCATAATGTCTCAGAAAATTTGAACTAAATCCGACAAATACTTTTTTCGATTTATTCGATAATTAGTAAAGGGTTCTCGGGCTCTAGCATCTAGCTTGCTAACGACAAAACTCCAGAAGGTATACGTATAATGTAATTAAATAATATACGTAAATGGAGTGTAAAACTTCAAATGCGTTTTTCTCAAAACCATGTTCTTTGAACTGATGGCCACTTGAGCTCGAAAACCGCTCGGTAGATTTTAATGAAATTTATAAAGCTTTTCGAAAAACTAGTGCGCCTGATCGAAGGATTTTCTTTTTGCGCGTATGTTCTGAGGTACATATCGCGTTATCATTTTGGCCAAATGTCTGTAATTTTCGAATTTTTGCCAAGAGTGCTCTCAAACGACTAGGTTCAACTCACTGATGAAGAATTTGAGGTCAAATTCGATTCTGTCCGGCCGTCCGTTGCCACGATAACTTGAGAACGGAAAGAGATAGCGACTTGAAATTTTCAGGGTAGATGGCGCATCCCAATACGACGGACTACAGTGTTACTTGTTAGAGTCACTGTACGACGGACAAGTTCGTTAAATGGGCATAATAATCTGCCCAACGGTTTCCGAGTAATAATTTTGTTTTCAACCATTACTAATCTGATCGAATTGAAACTTGGTGAGTAGAGTTGTAGAATACAAACCTAAGGACGTTTGTTAAATTTTGTGAGAATCGTATCGCTAGAAAATTAAAAAAAAAATTATTAATTAGTTATTTTTGTATCTAGTGCGCGAAATGCTACTTTGGTGATCGAGAACTGATTTTTTTAACGAGGCGCAGCCGAGTTAATGGGCATAATCGGCCCAGTGGTTTCCGAGTAATAATTTTGTTTTCAACCAATATACATCCGATCGAATTGAAACTCGGTGAGTAGTTGTAGAATATGAACCTAAGCACGTTTGTGAAATTTTGTGCGAATAGTATGGCTAGAAAATTTTAAAAAAATTATTAAAAGATATTTTTGTTGTCACGATAACTTGAGAACGGAATGAGATAGCGGCTTGAAGTTCTCAGGTTAGGATGTGCACCAGAACGCGACATTTCAGTTTGTTTATGAGCATAATCGGCCAAACGGTTTTAGAGTTATAGCCATCTGAAATTTGGTGGTTTTTTGTTCCTCATTAACTCGAAAAATACTGAACCGATTGAATTCAAACATGGTTATTAGTTGTAGAATGCCAACGCAAAGATGTTCGCAAAATTTGGTGAGGAAAGCATTTGTAGAAAATTTTTAATAAATCATTGAAAATTAAAAAAAAAAATTATATATCAGTAACTATTCGTTTGAAATTGCTGAAATTTTGCAAGAGCCTTCATAACCTAACTCTACTGCCAAGTTTCAAGTTTTAATACGATCGGTTAAATATTGTTGGAGATTCGAGCATTCTTGTGTGAGTTCAGTAGATTGGTGGCCGTTGCCTCGATAACTTTCGAACGAAAGGAGATAGGGACTTGCAATTTTCAGGGTAGGTTGCGTATCCGAAAGGGAGAGTTGAGTTCGTTTTTGGGCATAATCGGTCTAACGGTTTCCGAGTTATACCCACCTGGAATATTATTTCCTTAATAACTCAAAAAATAAATATTCGATCGAATTGGTGCTTGGTAACTAGTAGTAGAAAATCAACATAAAGACGTGTTTAAAATTTTGTAAGAACCGTAACCCTAGAAAATTGGGAAAAAATGACGAAAAAAAAATTTTAAGAACCGTACCCCTAGAAAATTTTATAAAAATCACGAAAAAAAAAATTGGTTCAAGCACTGACGTGAAGTCAGAAGCTTTTGCGCGTATGTTCTATTGTCCATTCTTCTGTATTGGACACTCTTAATCGAATTTACCATGATAAAATATGTTGTCCATTCTCCTGCATTGGACATTTACCATGGTAAATTCGAATTAAGTGTCCAATACAGGAGAATGGACAACATAATTTACCATGGTAAATTCGATTAAGGGTGTCCAATACAGAAGAATGGACAATAGAACATACGCGCAAAAGCTTCTGACTTCACGTCAGTGCTTGAACCAATTTTTTTATTTCGATTTTTTATAAACTATTAACTATTGGTTTTTTTCCCGAAAATATGGAAAAATTTTTCTGAGGCTTGCAATTTCTGTCAAATCAAGTCGAAACCTTGATGAATGATGCTATATTTCTACTTTTATAAAATAAAATAATTTACTAGCAAAAAAAAATTATTTAAAATTGTGAATGTCTCTGACTACAACTAATCCCTTCAAAGCAAATAAAAGGATTTGTGAGCATTGAAAAACTCTCAGAAATACCAACATTTAATTCCTATAAAATATTATTTTCATTAAAAGCATAAATTAGAAAACAATAAAAATATATCGAATAACCAAAACGTAATAATATATTTAAAAATATATAAAAAAAAATTCTTCTAACTTCTAATATCGTATATTTATGTACTATATATGGGGATGATATGAATGACCCTCAACATTTTTCAATTTTTGAAATTTTTTTCCCTCTAATTTTAACTTTACATTTAGGAGCGTTAGGATTCACTCCTTGATAAAATGTTTTGAGCAAACTCATGGCATCGCTTGCTCTGTATCCACCTTTCCGGACAGTTACTGGTTTCAGTACAGTTGCCACATTGAAAACTGTCTCACCACCAAACCTATCATTTTTACAACCAAAAATTATATATTGCACTTTTAAATCATATAAGGCTGCAGCACACATTATACAAGGTTCCACAGTTACATACACTGTTATTTTTTCAAACACTTCAGATGGTTTCAAATCTTTACTGCGGCAATATTCAAAAACATCATCTATACAGTTCATTTCAGCATGTCTGGTAGCATTTCTTGTTTCATTAACTGTGTTACGCCCCACAGCTATGATATCATTATTGAAAACGAAAATGCAACCAACTGGAACTTCCTGCGCTCGAAGAGCTTCATTTGCGTGATGAAAAGCTACTTCCATATATTTCTTTTCAATGTCTTCGAGATTATCTACTTGTTCTAATTCATCTAAATCTGGTGAAGGTTTTTTGATTTCAGATAATTTAATTTTTTTTGATAGTGGTTCCATTTCTTCTTCAATTTATAGGAAGTATTGTGTTAAATTATTTTCAGTAATGACATGATCTGCTTTTTCTGGCCAATTATGGTTATTAACTGCACGTGGGCTTGGATGTGGCATAAATATTACATTTATGCGATTAGGTGAGTGTTTCACAATTTTCAGAGCTCTTTCTTCTGCATATCTTCCAATTCCAATTATAATATCAGGTTTTAGGAGCAGAATAACTTCTCCCAGTGCTTTATCGCAGGCTTCTTGTAAGGGATTCCTGAGAGTGATCTGTAAAAACAAAATTTTGTTATTTGATTGGGAAAATTAATACATGAATGATGGGGTAATCATTAAAGGATACTGTGGGAGGCTCATTATTAAAAGGTTTCTTTCTGGGTTTTCACTCCCAAACTCTGAAAAATATCTATAAAATAAAAATTATTGTTTATTGTTGTTTATTTTATTTTGCGCGTTTTAATTTTCTAGTGATACGATTCTCACAAAATTTTACAAACGTCATTAGGTTTGCATTCTACAACTACTCACCAAGTTTCTATTCTATCGGATTTGTATTGGTTGAAAACAAAATTATTACTCATAAACAATTGGTCCGATTATGCCCATTAACGAAGTTGTCCGTCGTATTGGGATGTGCCAACTACCCTGAACATTTCAAGTCGCTATTTCTTTCCGTTCTCAAGTTATCGTGGAAACGGTCGGTCGGCCGGACATAATCAAATTTGACCTCGAATTCTTCATCAGGGAGTCGAACCCAATCGTTTCAGATCAATTTCGGCAAAAAAATCGAAAATTACAGACATTTTGGCAAAATGATAACGCGATGTTCCCCAAAACATACGCGCAAAAAAATTAAAAACTAGAACATTAAGAAATGTTATTAAACTACACTGCATCCAGCATTTCACTAGCCCGTATTCGACCATAATCTTTTTAGTTTGGCCAGATCAGATCTACTATCTATTAACATAAACTATATTTGTAATTTTTTTATTTTGATACTAGCGATTTTCGGTGAAATGATTCACTTTGATCAGTTCTAAATCCTGCCCCTACCTATGAAAAATGTTGGCCCTTTTTCAACGGTAAGTAGAAACTCAACAAAATAATTAATTTGACCAAAAATCACCAAAAAAAAGTAGCAAGATGCGAGAGATACGGCCATCCGAAGTTGCCATTATTTTGATTGTGGGTCTCAAGTTGGGTTGACAAATTTTCTACACAGTTGGAAAAATTTCGACGGAGTTGGAAAAAATTTCGAAGCAGTTGGAAAAATTTCAATGGAGTTGGAATATTTCCGAAAAAAATGTCATAAAATGCCAAAGAATTTGACCACCTGACCGGATAAATGCAAAGCAAGAAATAAAAAAAAATAAAAAATGTCATAAAATGTCAAAGAATTTGACCAGCTGACCGGATAAATGCAGAACCAAGAAGAAACAGCACGATGGTAGAAAGGAAAGTGGCGACTCGAATAAAACGTTCCTGTGTGTGTTATCAGCAAAGTATTATAATGGTGCGCCCATCATTATTGACTCAGGAGCAGAAGGTCACATGTCACCAAACAAGAGGATTCTTGAGAACTATCATGCAGTTTCATCTAATCAAAGTGTCATGGTGGATGATAAGGGACGTCTTGATATAGCCGGTGCAGGTAACATAAAGTTGGATGCGAGTGATTGTGCTATTGAAAGAATACAGAATGTCTTGTATGTACCAGGGTTAAGTGCCACTTTGTTGTCTGTAAGCCAATGTACAGATCATGATTCGAATGTTCTGTTTACTAAAGATGGATGTCAATTTCTCGACGCTGATAAATGTGAGGTAGTAGGAAAACAATTAGCATCAGGTACTAGAGTGGGTGGTTTGTATCATCTAGATGGTAAACCTTCTGCTAAATCAGCACTGGTGGCTGAGAATGTCAGAAACTTTGATCTGTGGCATGGTAGATTAGGGCATGTTGGAGTTCAGAAACTTAAGTATTTGTGTGAGCATACAAATGATGTTAAGTTTTCCAGTATTAATCATGAACTCTGTGTTGCTTGTGCCTTGGGGAAACAATGCCGTCAGAGCTTTCCTAGATCAGTGTCACCAAAGGTGTCTGAAGTTCTAGATCTTGTGCATACTGACTTATGTGGCCCTTTGCCTGCAAGTTATGGTGGGAGTAAATATGTGTTGTCGATCGTTGATGATTATTCCCGACATGTGACAGTGTATTTTCTGAAGCACAAAAGTGAAACCAAAGATAAAATCAAAGAATATGTGGTTGAGTGTGAGACCCAGAAGCAGAAGACTTTGAAAGTTTTCCGTTCTGACAATGGTGGAGAATTTATCAACAAAGATGTGAGAGAATTTTTTAAATCCAAGGGCATTTTGCAACAGAGATCTGTAAGGTACACACCTGAGCAGAATGGTGTGGCTGAACGCCAACAGAGGACAATTTTTGAAGCTGCCAGAAGCATGATGATAAATGCTGACTGTTCCAAGAAATTGTGGTCAGAGGCGGTCAATACTGCAGTGTATGTTCAAAATAAGCTGCCTCATTCTTCGAGTGGAAATGTGCCTGAATTGTTGTTTAATGATGATGCTTCAGTTGCTTACTCTCACTTACGAGTGTTTGGTTGTTATGGTTATATGAATATACCTAAACAAGTAAGGATTGATAAGTTAGATCCTAGAAGTAAACTAATGTTTTTTGTGGGGTATTCTACTGAAAGTAAAGGGTACAGATTAATTGATCCCGAGAAGCCAAATGATGTTTGTGAAGCACATAGTGTGAGATTCGATGAGAAGAAGTTCACGGCTTGCTCACAGAAAGGTAAAGCTGATATAGCTGAAATTGTCTATGTGCCTATACTTGATCTATATGAAAAATGTGATGTAGTAGAAGTTCCCATTGAACAGCCTGATGATGATGAATTTGAGGGAGAGAATGAAATTCATGAAGAACATGAAAATGTTGATGATAACAATGTAGATGTAAACATGGATCAGGAAGTTCCAATTCCTAGGAATCCTGTTAGAGATAGAATGCCACCAAAGCGTTACAATGATTTTGTGATGTATGCTGCTAGTCTGTTTGACTCTAGTGTGTTTGCTGAGAAAGAGCCCCAAAATCTAAAAGAAGCACTGAATTGTGAAGAAAGTGTGAAATGGAAAGTTGCCATAAATGATGAGTTGGAATCTTATAAAAGGCATGATGTTTTTCAGTTAGTTGATAAACCTGAAGGGTGTAATGTGGTAAAGTCTAAATGGGTCTTTAAGATAAAAAGGGACGAAAATGGAAATGTATCTTCATATAAGGCTAGGCTTGTCGCTGTTGGCTGTAGTCAGAAGTTTGGGATAGATTTTCAAGAAGTGTTTGCACCTGTAGTAAGATACGATACTCTAAGACTTTTCTATGCTTTGTCTGTAAGATTGGATTTACAAATTCATCATGTAGATGTGACCACTGCCTTTCTCAATGGAGACTTGCATGAAGACATATACATGTCTCAGCCTGATGGTGTAGATGTAGTTGAAGGGAAAGTTTGGAAATTAAAGAAGGCAGTATATGGGCTCAAGCAAGCAAGCAAATGTTGGTATGAAAAAGTACAAGAAGTACTGTTGAGTATTGGATTCAAGCAATCTCAGTACGAACCATGTGTGTACATCTGGAAAGATAGTAAGAAGTTGGTCATTATTGCTCTTTATGTGGATGATTTTTTCCTGTTTTTCAATGATGAGGTAAAGACTGGAGAATTGAAAGACTGTTTGAAAAAGAATTTTCACACCAAAGATCTTGGACAAGTGAAACAATGCCTGAGCATGCGAGTGACAAAACTGTTAGACTGGAACAAAAAGCTTACTGTGAAAAAATGTTGAAAAAGTTTGGAATGTTCAACTGTGTTGGTTCTAAAACTCCAATAGAAGTAGGTTTAATTCTACCTAAAGGTGAGAAGTGTGTCAAATCTATTCCTTATCAGGAAGCCATTGGCAGTTTGCTGTATTTATCTCTGTGCACTAGGCCTGATATTGCCTATACTGTAAATTACTTGAGTCAATTTAATAAGTGTTACTCTGATGTGCATTGGAATGCAGTTCAAAGGGTTTTCAAGTATCTAAAGCAAGCGATTGATAATGGGATTGAGTATTCACCTTCAGAGGCAGATATTTTAGGACACTGTGATGCTTCATTTGCCAATGATCATGATAGACAATCGGTGAGTGGATATGTCATCACCTTGAATAATGGAGCTGTAAGCTGGGAGAGTAGGAAACAAGAAGTGACAGCGCTCTCAAGCACTGAAGCTGAGTATATCTCAATTACTCATGCTAGTAAAGAGTGTATGTTTTTGAGAGGTTTTTTGTTTGAATTGTGTGGTAGGTCTGGTAGTATGGTGCTATATAATGATAATATGAGTGCATTGAAGCTAACGCAGCATGCTGGTTTTCATGCTAGGACTAAGCATATAGATGTGAGGTTTCATTAAATTAGAGAACTGTGTAAAGAGAACAAGTTGGAGCTCATGCACATGTCAACCAAAGAAATGCCTGCATTGTATTGACCAAGGGTTTGACTGCCAAGTGCCATGATAAATGTATCAAGCGTTTTGGAATCGGTTAATTTTATTTTGATATAACTTTGAAATGTCATGATTAAGGGAAAGTGTTGAAATACTGTCTGAAGTTGGTATTACTTAGTTATAATCATGTCATTTAGTTTTTCTGTACGTTATGTTTCCTGTCCTGTTACGCTTGTCAACTGTTTACTGTATCGTTTCTGGGGAGATAGTCTGAAATAAAAGCTGTTCCTGGAAAGATGTTCGTGCTTCATTTGTGAAACTAATCCGATTGAATCCTGGAATATCGGGCTGAATCATTGCGTAGCTCAATTAATTTCAACAGATATAATAGGGACGGGGTAACATGGAATAACACCATGTACCTTTGTACACATTCCTGTTGCTGTAAACTCAATATTCAATAGTTTTCAGCACAATGTGTGTAGCCGGCAAAAAATAATATTTCTTTTGCGTTATCCTAAAGCGGGTAGTCATATCTCAAACCATATGGTACCAATTTGAGCTGTTTCTCACAGTCAAGCGGCATTTTAAAAAGCTTTTATTTCTATTGAATTTAGCAAAGTAAATATGTATGTACGCAGCTTGCACCTTAATAAAAAAATAGATAAGTCTGAATTTCTGAAAACAAGTTTTAATGTTCAGGAACGGTCCTAAGGGTCCTAATGTTGACAATAGTTGGCAAATTTTCAAAGCAGTTGGAAAAATTTCAAGGCAGTAGGAAAAACCAATTGAAAAATATACTGGTGATCAAAACCTGCTGTTCCAGAGTGATCAAAATTGACTGGCACTACCTGGTGGCCAAACAGTTAATGTAAAGTATTTCATACAATTGTTAGTACCTCCATTTCTTTAGGTGTGATATTTCCTCCATCTTCTTTCATGAATGCAAGAGGGCAATAATTATACACAAAACAGTTGTTGAAAAAACGTTGAGGTGTAATACACAATTCCTTGAAAAAATTCCAGAATCTTTTACCACTAACTTCTTTTCTAGTACAGTTGAATCCTTTAATTATTCTTTTGTTGCATACTATATTTGGCTGGCCAACATTACCATTTATGTGCAACCAATCTTTAACCGCATTTATCTCACCAAAAGGAATACCAGTTTGACACATTCCCCATGGGCCAGGATTTTCACCCACGAAAAGAATTTTCTTTCGTTTATTGCAGTAAGACTTCAAGTATTCTTTATATGGTTCACAAGCATATACTGTAGGATTATACTCATAGTGAATAGGATGTTTGAGAAAGTTTGTCTTATCCAATATTTCATTCAAATTTTGTTGAATATCCATCATTTTATGAGAGATTAAAGTATCATCATCCGTAAGGGAACCAACGAAATACATCGATTGATTACTTTGCAAGTCATAGCTAATGTTTACATTAGTGGGTGTTGAAGCTAAGTTGAGTTGCTTAGATGAATTATGTCCTGAATCTTCATGATCATTATGCTCTTCAATATTACGAAGTTTTAGTTTTTTTCTCAGCATTTTACGTGTACAAATTGATAGTTATCTAAACTACATCTACTTACAAATTCTATTCCAGGTATATAATTATATTTTTATGATATACTATGAGATAATTATGATAAGATATCCTATCACGATTCGAATTTCGAAGTCTAGTCACACGCTGTTTTCAGTGAGATTTTCTGAATTTTGTTTGTTTATAAAATGCCAGGGCACAGAATATTATAAAATCAGGGATACAGAGTACCGACTACAGACAGATATGATTAATGTTATCTTCTATGTAGAAGCAGTGGCGGATCTCGAGATTTTGGATTGCGGGGGCATTTTTTAACTAGGATGTCCAGCCTACATCTTAACTTTTGAGAATTTATCAGTGCTGTGGCTAAGGGGGATTAACAAATTTTCAGAACACAACTGATCTCCTAACTTGGAAGAGCATACGAATGAGTTTCCAAGGATTTGTATCCTAGGATGATATCAATGCAATACTTAATAATTAATACCAATAATATAATAATAATATGTAATATCACTCTATTAATTCCTAATAACTGTTACAAAAAAAGTGAAACGTGGTTACAAATTCTTCAAAGGAATGACGTGAAGGCAGGAGCTTCTGCGCACATGATCTATTGTCTATTCACACCCTCACGAAATTGTTGTATATTGTATATTTGTATATTATTATACTGATCCTCCTAGGTATTCATGCCAAGAAGACCCCTCATAAGCTCTCGAAGAGCTTGAGCGAGTAAGGAGAACCAGTTGTGTTCTGTGTAGGCTTTGTTACTGTGTCCTTACGCCACCTTAGGCACAGCACTGTTAATTTTTGACCCAACAGTGAATGGTGGCGATTACTGTGACTAGAAATTTTCTTTCCTAGCCACGGGATTGAACTTGGGGCTTCCGCTCCCAAGTCAAACGCTCTACCCCTGAGCTACCGCACTACTGCATACACTTTTAGAATAAATAAAATAGAGAACTTACTCAGCGGAGAATCGAATCCAGATCTCCTGCGTGGCAGGCAACGATGCTACCATCTCGGTTGTACAGGACTTATTGCAGATCTGATATTTACATGATTTGAAATTTCAGAAGTAGTTAACCAGTTTGAAATCTTATTTTAACAATAATTGCTAAAATATAAAGCCGATTTAGTTCGGTACTCGATTGAATGACGGCTGCTTGAACGTTTGTGCGGAATGTCAGCGGAATCTGCCAAGTACAGTTTCGGAAATATAACAGAAATTCTGTATACATTTGTGCGTCAGCATTCTACAACTAATTAAAGTTAACCCTTAACTACTAACGTTTCAAATATGTATGTTAACGTCAACGTCGTCACTACCTATACGTCTCACAGACGGCTATGTAATAGACATATTAATCCATAGATTGTAGTTTGTGAACTGTTTATCTGTTTAACTGTTCGCTTTAATATTCCGGAGGTGAAAAATATGCTCGGAAATGTAATAAAAGTTCAATTTTCAGTGAAATTCACCATTTTCCAAAGGAGTTCCAAATATTCGGCATTTTGACATCGATCTTTTAAACAACTGCAATTAGATCGAAAGACTCTAAAAATATGTGAAATTTTTATTACTCTTGATACAATAAGAGTTGAACTGAAATGTAGTCAAAAGAATTGGTCAAAAACAAGTATTTTGAAAAAACTGACAATGCCTGTCTATCACGAATTTGATACACAATCCGGACACACTTTTTTCGCATACTCTCGGTAAATAGGATTCTGGCATTCGTAACAAACATATGCCGTTCTTCTTTCCTTCCGATAAGAACATAGAGAATTTTTTTTTCTTTTTCCAATAGTGAAAATGGATTCTGTCCGGCCGGCCGTTCGGCCGTCCATCCGTCCGGCCGTAACCACGATAACTCTCGAACAGAATGAGGTAGAGAGTAGAAATTTTCAGAGTGAGTTTGGTAGATGAATATCTCAGTTAAGTTCGTCATTGGGCAAAACCGGCCGGATAGTTTCGGAGTAACAAAAAAAATTTTTTTTTTACATTGCAAATTTCAAATAAAAAAATTTTTCAAGATGCAGTTTCACCATAAGTATCCATCGATATCATTTTTAACTTTGAAAGACTAATACTTTCGGAGATATGATATTTCAAAATGTCAATAATAAATCGTACTTCTATGTTTTTAATGTTACGTTAACGCTAACTATAGACCACATTAGTTAGATAAGGCGGGAAATTTGAATTACGATCCATCCGTGGATCCGAGCAATGAATTCCCCATGCATTTCTTATGGACCTAAAATTTACGTGAATTTCTCGCCTGTTTTTAGATACTTTGGCTAATTTCTTAAGGTTTATTCCGGTTGAAATAGATTCTATGAACCTTTCTCAACCATCTAGAATCAAGTTTTCATAACAAAATTGTATATTTCCAAAATAATTAATAAATATAAAGTGTTCACCAAATTCGATTGACGTATGTCTTAGCTCACTCGAAATCAGTCAAAAATAATAACATAACCCTAAATCGGCCTTGTAATGACGCACAACAGAAGTCATCTACGACATACGGTAATCTTTCGAACTACAATGGTTTCAATTTTGATTTAAGAATAAATTGAAGTAGATTTAAATGTGGAAATAACATGAAAACATGCACTAATGATGAAGGTACCCAATACTTGATGTCTCTGCACTAACATTCTCTTTTAAAAAGGGTGGTTTCATCTCAAAATTGAAATTCCTTGTTAAAAAATTTGAATATGGATCTTCCGCCAAGAGAATGATTCTAACCTAATCGATCGGCTATCGATCTTTCACTAGAGATATCTCGGAAACTAGACAATGTACGACAATCAACCTTAGGGTACTAAGGTTATATTCCGTAAATCACCTTGGTTGGTATTTTTCCGTTCCGTAAATATGATACTCTCGGTTGGTTCCTCAAAAAGAGGTTATTTACAGAACATATAATATAAGAAGTGCTACCTGCCTTGTAAACTGTGTGCAACAGTAGTGACATTTACATACCATAGATTAGAGAGAGATGGGGCGAAAAAGGTGGGGATATTCCATTATGGTTCTAGGGGGTGTCCCCTTGTTGAAGTATATGTCACACTAAAATGACATATACAAGGGGACACCCCCTAGAACCATAATGGAATATCCCCACCTTTTTTTCATTATTGTATTCGAAATTTGAAATGATTCGAAAGGAAAGATGCTTCAAAATGAAACAAAGCTTTATAAACAATAATTTCTTTATCAACATTATTTTTACAATTATATATAATACATCTATTATAGAATCAAACAAGTAAATGATATTTGTCGAATTTTTCGAATGTGATTATAATTTAGTTAGCAGTTTTCTAAAACAAATAAGTTCAATTTGCTTCTGGAGCAAGGTTTCTCAAACTTTTGGCTCCACGAATCCCTTTTCAAGTTTCCAAATGACAGCGAACCGCTTAACTAACACATGGTGGTGAGCCCATGCCACCGTCGAATGGCAAACCCCTAGGGGTTCACATACCCCACTTTGAGAAACCCTGTTCTAGAGAAACTAAAAACCATGACACAATTCAATGAAACAAACAAAATTTTTGACCAACCATAGGTCTTTTTGGAATTTGCTGAGTTATTACAAGTTCTTAGGGGTACCTATATCTACCAAATTCCAGTACAAATATCTGAATAAAATGTCAAAATAACACTTGTATATAGAGTTAGGGATAAATTATTCGTGGGTCAACACTCATTCACAACGGTCTTTCAGTCTCATTATGATCAGAATTGTCACTTCACTAAATCACAATAACACTGATTCATCTAGGAAGGAGAAGAAACTACCACCAGTCACAATTGACAGTCAAAATCCGGTAGAATCCATCAATCTAGGTAATGACGGTCACCATCACCATTTTCTGAAAAAAGAAATAAGTATTTTTACATATTAAGTGATAGAAGATGAATATTCAAATATATTTTAAATATAAATATTCGTGATCAAGATAGATCTAAATGGGTTGGTTCTATCAGAATTAAGTTTAATAAGGTATATCAATTGTCGTTCCCAAAAAATGCTTCTCACTTCTCAGTTTCTTTGGTTGCTTTGGTTTGTTACATAGAAATAGAAAATAAAACTTGTGAATTTCTTTGATTTTTATTTTGGGATTTAGGCAGAGACAATAGAATAGAGAGACCGCCAGATAGCCCGCATTCCAGGCGGCAAGTTTGTGGAATGCGAAGAATCCAGCTGGTTTCCAACAGAGAGGAGAATATCTCCTCTCTTTCTCCGTTAATCAATAGAACGGGAACTTGAAATCATGAAATGTATTATTTAAAATGGCGTTTGTTTTTGTTATGGAGATTGTGCTTTCGAACAGAAGATATCTCTGAGACTCTGGGTAAGTTTGTTCAAAAACGTTCTCGTTTTTGTTTATATTATACATTGGATATGGATAAAGACTCCCTTTCTAAATTTTATACTGACATATAGTATACTATAACTTCCCTGTAAAAGGAAGATCAATTTTGTATTGTTGTTGATTAAATAATTTTTTTCAGATATAATATGCTAAAACTAGTGAAGATTGATATAATGATAGAGAACTGAATTCACCATTTTTACATTTTGGAGTGGTAAGTAATTTCACGTATTCCTGTGAAGTGTTCAATGATGAAAATATATTTCGAAAATTATGCTACAAATCTAATAATTGTATACAAAATATGAGATCAAGCATAGTTTTATAATAATTTAACACTTTATGTGATATTATAATTGTTTATAGACCCCCTAGTGTATGTTTAATACTGTTATTAGTATAACTTCACTGAAGAACAATTTTATATGCTTGTTGATTAAATGTTTCTTTCAGATCAATGCCAAAACTACTGAAGATTGATATTATAATATTAATAATAGGAACTTTCAAACTAAATTTCCTGAGAAATGCCCACCAAGAAGACAGCAGTTGTTTGCCATCATGAATTTATCAGAAACCAACGCGAGGCAATACTTATGTGAAGATCACTTTGAGGAATCTGCTTTTACTTCTACAACAATAGGTAGGCTGACAAAATTTGCTCTGCCAGTAAACATAAAAGATGAATCTGAAACTGATGAATCTGAATGTGCTGCTACTTCTGAAACCGCAAGCGTAGGAGAAAGTCTTGCTGGTCCTTCATACGAGGTACTTTCAGGTCAGAGGAAGGACTAGCATTCTAGGGCATATAGGTGAAAGTAGGATGAAGAATCTTACACCTAGGAAAAGTAAGTTGTATAATGTGTGTAGATCCCAACAGAAAATTAGAGGTAAACTTAGAAAATCATTGTTTCTGTCAAAATCTAACTACAAAATAACAATCTAACACTATACAAAAAGTTTTGCAAGGCAGTCCTATTGATGTGGGTTTGAATAAATAGATATTAATAAACCTTGTTAAACTTACATCAAACTTGGTGCTTAGAACAAATGCTATACAGTTGATTTTGATGGAATAACTTTCTTAAAGCAAGATGTGCTGGGTCGAGTAACTGATAAAATTGTTGGATTGGTTGATTTGGGTTCCCTGGGACGTAGGAGCGATTTGGCCAACCAACCTCTGGGTTTTTATTTTACCAGAGGTACAGACAGCAGATCTGAAGCATTTATTGTTCGAAATAGTTGAAATTGTCCAAAGCATTAGGTTGGAGGTAATGGGGACTGTTTATGACCAGGGGACAACTAATCGAGCAGCAATCAGACAACTTTGTAATACTCAAACAGGTAGAACTGATTATTACTTTAGCCTAAATGATAATTTTTTCGCTTATTCGATCCCCCTCATCTGCTAAAATCAACAAGAAATACTTTCCTCAAATATAATATTCAGTTTGATAACCATGAAATTGCAAAATCATGTTACGTTGAACAATATTTAGATTTAGATTAAACAAGAAAATTTTATTTGGCACCCAAAATACGTAAAGAATATATCAATTTGAAACAATATCCTGGATATGAAATGAAAGTATCTATTGCTGCCAAAACTTTAAGTCAAACTGTTGCAGATATGATGGAAAAATCCCTGTCCTTCGGAGCATTGCCAAGTGAATTTATTTACACAATATATTTTCATGAATTGATTGTTTAATTCTTATACTGTTATGCATAAAAATTATTGTATAATTAATATAATAATCATTGACTATTTTATACCTCAATGAAAATTTATATAAGATTTATATTTTATTTATTATGTTATCGAACAATTGTTCAAATATAAACAAATTGATCAAAGTACTTTTTTTTCCTCTTCTCCTTCCTTTTTTTCAGAGGCTCAATAACAATTTTCTTTCGTACTGATTCAACTAATTTTATTTACATAAATCACTTCGTTCAGTACTGATTCAACTCAAGTTATATAAATCACTTTGTGATTTATGTAACTAAAAACAGTTGAATCAGTAGTGAACGAAGTGATTTATGTAAATGAAATCAGTTGAATCAGTATCACACTACTAATAAATTCAAAGAGCGCGGGTAAATGCCCGCATGCGCCCTTCGCAATACCACCACGGTATACAAATAAATAAAAATTACACCAAACCCAGCTGGATTCCTTGCCGCCCCTGTTTAGTAGGCAATCGAACTCTCTCTTCCTTCTATTTCTCTATGGATTTAGGTTAATTAAAGGACATTTCATATTTCATGATTTCACAATTGTAAGGTTATTTCTGGTCATTTTTATTCGTTTTGATTATATTGAACAAACTGTAAACTGTGATGGATTCATTCAACGAGGTAATAAAGCTGCGTTTTGATCTGTCATATTAAAAATATTGTTTTTAAAAAAGATTGAAATAATACCAGCAGCCGGTAATTCAAGTGAAAGTTTGTTATTATTTTATTATTGTTATTCTATTCGAAAGTTGAACCACAGATAACGGAAGATTAACCTAAAATTTCATTGCTGGTCTATGCACTCAGTAACCGAATTCCGTTCCGTAAATAAATTTCAACCGAAACAACCAGACTATAACCGCTGCCAAACCAGTCTTGGTTGATTTACGGAATATAACCTAAGTGAGTGTGGTACGATGATAAATTACATATAAGGGCAATGGCAGGAGTTGAAAGGGAGGGGTTATCTGACGAATCGGATGGGGTGATGCCGTCTCTGAGACGTATGATTTGTCTCTGTTAGTGGTTAAGGGTTGAAGTCAATTCGATCAGATCTGTATTTTTTCGAGTTATTGAGGAAACAAGATTTCAGATGAGTATAACTCCGAAACTGTTTGGCCGATTATGCCCATTAACGAACTTAATCGTGGCATTCGGATGTGCAAGTTATCGTGGCAACGGCTGACCTCAAATTTGACCTGGAATTCTTCATCATTGAGTCGAACCTAATCGACCATTTTCGGCAAAAAATTCGAAAATTACAGACATTTGAAAAAATGATACCACGCTGTTTCAGAACATGCGTGCAAAAAGGATATCAATAAAACTAACTCAAGAGTGCTGGTGATGCTTATTTTTTCTTCTGAGGTTTTTCAGCACAGCAAATGTCATCTACACATTCCTTTATCTTTCGAGGTACCTCCTTGTCCTCTGTTTGAAGATTATGTTGATGTAGTTCCATGTTAAGTACTCTTCGGTCTATTATGGCGTATTCCATTGGTAGAACTCGGGCGCACTGAGATGGCACTGAGTGCATGAATCGTATTCCATTGGGGAATTTCGTCAAGCATTTTGACACATTTTGACGTCCAGTGCAACATTTTTTGCACTCAGTGCGTGCTCAGTGCAGCACTGGTGCTGCCAATGGAATACGCCATTAGATATCCTTCTAACGCATTTCCAATATTTATAGCAACTAGTAATAACACGAAAGCACGAAAGTCAACAAATGGCGACTACGCTACGTTTGAACGTTTGAGCTTAATTGCCCCAAATTTGATAGACCTGCTGTGACGTCACTTGAAAATGGTCTAAAGTGCATAAGTTCTTAAGTAAAAAGATGAAATTTTTCATATACACATAGGGTTACCATATCTCAGGATTTGTCCTGAGATTTCAGGATTATTCGACTCTTCTCAGGATTCCGGCCGGATTTAGCAAAGCTCAGGATTTTTAATAAAAAACGGTAGGTTCTCTTCCATCTTTCATAATCGGAAATTTTTGTTTTAAAGTATCTGTGAATGTACACACGTATCGTGGTCGTTTGGTACTTGAAGACATTTTAAACTCGTATCAACAGATAAATCCAACAGATGGAGCGTAGTCCAACCCTCGCAATGGCGCAAGACGAACCATAGACAAGAGATATATATAGATGGGCCACTCTCGCCTTATTTTGGTTCGTGGAACACTAGCGGTACGTCGCGGGCACCTCAAGAAATACATCCGAGCGGGAAATTCAAATGTACTTCGCATTATAATATCCTATATTCTATTTTAACATATTGTTCCAAAACACTGCCAAACACCAAATAGACGATAATTCGTCTAACACCTGGCTTTTGACAATGTTTTTGGAACCATGGTTTTAGTTCTAATGGAAAGGAAATAAATGAAATCCCAAAACTTTTAATAAAAGTATTTATTCAGATTCATGAATTGAAGTTGTTCATTTGATGTGAACTAATTATTAGAAGAATTATTAAATAATATATATAAAAATTAAAAATACATCTCGAATCATTTAGAAGAAAAGAGAAAATTAAATGTGAAATATAATATAAAAAATGGATAGCAGTAAGTATATTATGTACAACGCAATGTGGAAGATATTCTCTTCATGAAATCTTCTCTAATCTATAGCTTTGAATATGAAAGAGCTATCAAATAAATGATTGCAAAATTTTTAGTATGCATTTACAAGGACAAAATCAAATGTGAAATAAAGTATAAACAAGAGCACCAAAAATGGATATCATTACGCAAGTACAACGAAATGTGGAAATATATTATACATTAAAATAATCCATTATCTTGAATATGAAGGAGCTAATGAATTATCACAATATTTCCAATATACATTTAGAAGGACAAAACCAAATGTGAATTATAATATGAAAAATGGATAATGTGGAAAACATTTCGTACATGAAAATGCAGTCACAAATTTATACATTTCCATAGCCTCTGGGAAAAAATCAAATATGAAATATAGTAGATATAGATATTGAATCAATTCTAATATTATGTATTGAATCCATAATATTAGAATTGATACCTGTACTGAAATTTACTGAATGCAATAATTTTGACAAAGTTTTGCTGGATGGAACCGCAAAAATGTTGCTGAGTAGTTTGTATCCCTTAGGGCTATTTTTAAATGATGTCAAAAAAAGAATTTTCTCATCTAAAGTACAGCACCTTCCTCTGGGTTTCAGGTTTTTACACCTTATTTGAGACAAGAGAAAATTAAAGGTTGGTGTGTTCATCGAGTGGCTGAGCGGTTCATGAGAATGGCAAGCATTCTGTAGCTCTTTCACTACAAATTTCAGGCCTTTATTCTTTTCAGCAATCCTTCCCACTTTACGTGCAGATCAGTGGCAATTTTGTAGTATTCCCTAGCGTCTGGCGATACCTTAGAGAATCGTGTCCTTCTGGTTTTTCCTGAAGAGAAAATTATAACAATTCAATTTTATATAATCAAAAATCATTCAAGATTAGTAAATAAAATAAGTTATTTGGGGTAGCAGGAATTACAGGTTCAACTTCAGACTCATATTCTACCTCAAGCACATCTTGGACATCTAGGAATAGATATTCAAATAAGAAAAATCATCAAGCATTTTATATCATGCATAATATTAACATATCACATTGAAATTTATAACTTTAAATGAAATAGTATCAATAAATGGAAATCTTACATGAACATGAAGGTCCTGCTTGCACTGGTGTGGAACCATTTCCGATAATATAATCTGGATCTATTAAAAGAAATTCAAATATCAATGAATTGCTTTAATTTTACAAGAAAGCATGGTTAGTAAGTATTTCAGATAGGTCGAGAAAACAAGTTTTTGAATCTACACATTCTAATGAGGTAGTGTGCAAGCTCCTGCAACTATAATCATTCAAGATATGAACAATAAAATGGAAAAAATTCATTTACCTTGTACTCCAACATCCATCGTCAAGCCTCGAGTAGGAAAGGCAACAGGTCGTACAATGAATTGCTTCTTAATATTTATTACAATGTTGGATGGATCAAAATGACTGGAACAAATTCGATGATGTCCGTACACTAAAATTGCAGCCCTAGTCAGCATCAAGGCGTCCTATTCTTTCCAGCCATATTTTCCAAACCTGAAAATGATGACATAAAAGTTTTTTGGATATATCAAAGTATCAATAAATTAATCACAATTAAGTACTTCATTGCTCATACATGTATACAAATAAGATCCTTCAGCCTTAAACAATCATATGCAAGGAAACAAAAGAGATTAAATATGGATGTTCCATTTTCTATTAGTATTTTGTTCTGTTAGTGTTTGTATAAGTGCTTTTAGTGGGTATTTTCTGGCCCTTTGGTAACTATCTTTTTGATGAAACACATTCAAAGTGTCTTGTAAGTCCTTGAGTCGTTTGAAACAGTTTTTATTCAGTACGCAATAAAGTATTAAAAATACATGAAAACGAACTTACCTCATCATCTTTAGGAAGCCTGTGCAACCTACTCCTGTTCAAACAGTCTTTCCTGTCTTTCACTATACAGCTAACCATCTTTAAAAACAAAACCAAAACTACGCAAAACAGAACACTTTATAATTTCAACAACAAGCAATATCTCTTGTCTATGCAAGCAATCTCCAAATTGAAAATGAATTGAAACAAGTCGGCAGCGAACAGCTGTTAAACCATCACGTGACCCACAAAACGCGGAGGAAGAGACATCTACAAAATTTCACGGGCACCTCGCGAACTATATTACTCTGCCCAGACTTTAGTGAGAGAGTTTCCACCCCATGAGACGAACTGACTGAGTGAGCGAGCGAGCTGTTTTGAGTGCGATGTACATACAAGCTTGTAACGCGTCGCGTAAAACGCGTGCGCAAGATCCGCAGTGTATACAACGATAATAATACGTTTTTGAGAGAAAATTCTCATCTGTAGAAAATCTCAGGACTTTTCCATGGAAATCAGGCCTTTTCTCCGACATGCGTCTAGAGACAGGGACATGCAGGTTGGAATCAGCCAATCAGAGAAAAAGCTGTATGGCGGCAAATTTGAATTTCAGAACGGAATGAATAGATCCTTCAGAAATTATATTTTAACCGTTTACATGTGTTTTCAATTCATATATGTATGTACTTGTAATCATCTCGATATTTATTTCATTGCTCATATTGTTTGACTCTTCATAAATAGTCCTAATCCAGTGAAATGATTATTCAAGGAATAAATGCAATCGGTGCAATAACGGAGAACGTGCGCTATCGTTCCATCCTTCCGTCTGTATTAGCGCGAAAAGAATAGGAATAGATTATTTCTGCTTTTCGATTTCTTGGCGAGAAAATACTAATTCTTCAACATTTTCATACTGTCTAAACCTGTGTAGAGTTTCGTCTGCTTTAAATGCAAATCAAAGTATAAAAGTCTAAAGAGTTTGAGGTAAGTAGGTAATTATGAAAAATTCTAGAAAAGTACTGATGCGAGTCTGAAGCATTTTCAAGCTGGTTTCACATGGAAATTGAAAAAAATGATTGGAACATTGAAACAACTTTATTATTTTTTCAGGTTGCATGCAAAGAAAAATCACTTCGAAGAAATGGAGTCAATTATTGCACAATTAGACAAGAGGAAATTAAAAAGTGAATTTTGTGATAAAACCTACAATAACAGCAAATATATATTTACTCAAGCACAAAAAGGCTGCCCACAATGTGAGTTATGTGAAAACAGGACAATGTTATTACAGCTGTCCAACATGTCCTTTCAAAAGTACAAAAAAAGATTTCTTATTCAAGCATTATGAGGAAATACATGGATTGAATATAGAGCAAACTACCGCTATTTTTCAATCATTTGAAGATTTCAAGTCGTGGAAAGAAGATATCGAGAAGAAAACACAAAGCAAATTCATCAAAGATAGTGGGACACACAAAAGGGGGAACCAAATTTTTCATTTTTGAAAAATATTTTTCAAAAAAGAAACTTTTTTCTTGAAATTTCTACACTCGTAAAGAAGATAAAAAGACCTTGCCAAAAATGTACCACATGACCCACTTTCCCTATTCAAAAAATTTAGAGGGTTTATGGGGATGCCACAGAGTGCAACAAAAATGCTTCAAAAATGCATAAAAATTTGGTAAAAGTGAAACAAAAATTAACCAGTTTCAGGATTTTGTTGCCAAATATTTTTCTTCTGAGAAAATGAATTTGTTCCATAATTTTGACGCGCACTGTATATGTTACTTATGCTATAAATATATGAATAACACATTTTTCTTCATAAATAAGGGAAGACAGTCTTTGGTTACAACAAAATTAATAAAAGTTAAGATAAAATACTATGTGGTACCACAGATCGATCAGTCTAGCAAACTACACTTTCGTTTCGAAATTCAAATTTTACCGCCATACTGTGGTTTCTCTGATTGGCTGATTCCAACCTTCATGTCCCTGTCTCTAGTCGCATGTTTTTCTCCGGACTTTTGATTTTTTCATCTGGTAACCCTATATACACAGGAGAATTTAGAGGCCGAGTCTGTCACGTGATCGGTACAACCAATTGGGAACTTCCAAAACTCTGGTGGCGGGATTCGGCAACTAACCACGCTAGTAATAAATGTAAACAATCTCGTGTTGGACAGGTCAGTCGACGAAGTTTGACCGAAATTTTCATGGAAAATTTAAATTATAATTGACTTGAGATCATTGTTGGATTACTTTGTGATATAGATTATAATATTGATCATTATATAACTAATTTTATGGCACTTGATTGATATAAAGACTACAACCAGTAAGTATATTCATATATGTTTGTCAAACTTACATTATATTTAAAAGTTCTTTCAGTTACTATTTGCGAATGATCAAGAAGGGACTCAGTTGATTAGAATTTCTGGAGTACATAGGAGCTTCAACTTCTAATTCTAGAGTCCTTGTAGAAGGAGAAGAGGTCCTAAATGTAGATCATGTAATCGTGTGTGACAAAACAAATTGTGGTCTCAGTTTTATAGATATTTGTTCTTTATGTTTACAAAGTAGTGCCCTTAATTCAGTACCACATAAAATTGATGGCCCATTAATGTGGAGAATGGTAAACTTAAAATAGAAGGTATGGTATATTCTTGTAAAGTCGGAGCACGGAGGAGGTGTAAACATATTACTGATGTATTAATTAAAGTTCAGGTGCATGATGTTCTAGTTTATTTATGAGAGTATAGTGTCAAATTGAACCAGATAAAGCTTTTGTAAAACAGTTACCAATAATTGAAATGATTTTTTCAAAATATGATACATATATTATGTGAAAAGAATTATTAACAATAAGTGTAATGTTTGAGGTATAATAAAGATTATCAGTATGTAGGTCCAGGTTAAGTACTCTTCGATCTATTAGTTATCCTTCTAACGCATTTCCAATATTTACATTTGGTTTTCCGGAGGTAAGAAGTGAAAACTCAAACCTATATATTTTGGCATTTTTTTCGCCCATGAATTGCCTTGAGGCACACTACAATAGTCGTTTCTGGTCGAAGACATATTAGGCAGGATAATTCCATATATACTAATTGAAATTGAGTCATGGCAACCGATTACTTAGGGAAAGATGTGTAAAAACGGGCGGTGTCTGGATGGCTAAACCCTCTTATATAACCGCTATATTACGACGGGAGGGGAAAGGGGAAAGATTTCTACAACAAAAAAAATCTTCTCGAGCTATCGAGAAGGGGTCCTTATGCGTTAAAAAAATTCGAGAAATGGACTAAATTTTTGCGATTTTTCCTAAGTAAATCGGGAATTTTGTATTCACTATTTCAACTTGAATTTTTCTTTTAAACAAAAGTTTATTGACGAATACTGAACAATTCAACTCGAGCACGTGGCTCATTACTAGCTTGGTTAGTTGCCGATTCCCGCCGCCAGAGTTTTGGAAGTTCCCAATAGAATACAGTGACTATATTCTCACTGTATTCTCACTATATAGTCACTGTACAATAGAAGAGCTCGATCTTAGAGTCAAGTTACAATATCTAAGTGATAAGAGCTATATTCTTTCTGCATAAACCCACCATAACAGAATAATAATTACCCCTTCGTTTATTTTTGGATCCGCCATTGTTTAGACTGGATCACAGATTACAGAAGCATTTTTAAAAAGAATTACATCAAAATGTCAGTCATAGACAAAGACAAGTCACAGTCAGCTGATGTATGGCTGATGCAATATGCATATGCCGTGTTCCGATATTCCTGAACAGTAAATTGAAACGTCAGATATTACTAGTGATGTGAAATACTCGAGTTTATAAGAAAGGGACAAATATCCTGGAAAAATGTCCGAAACTTTCCCCCAAGGTCGAGCATTTTGAGTATTTAAGTATTTACGGACATTGCGGAAAAATATGACAATCGTCACATGTTAAGTTAAAATATCAGCAATTTGAGGCATTTTAAGAAAATTTTCATGGTCAATTTGGAAATAACAAATAACTTATCATTGAATGAGTTATTATCGTGTTATTTTATTGAGTATCAGAGATAAAGGACAGGAGCCAGGTTCTGAATTAAGAATTAGTATTAGAAAAATCGATTTAATTAGACTGTTAAATAATAAAAATAAACTTGTTAAAAAAAAACTTTGTATAATTTCCCAATTGGTTCACAGATCGTTAAGAATCTACGATCCAGGTAGGAAAAAAATGAAATTCTAAAAAAAATTTTGTATAATTGGCATCTCAGATCGTTAAGCATCATCGATCCAAGTAGAAAAGAAGAATAATTATCGGACAAAAATGAAAATTGTCAAACAATTCTTAAGTAGAAAAGAAATTTATGATATTTATCCAGAAATTTTCGATAATGTCGATAAATACTAAAAAACTCCAAATGTCGACTGTTTTTAGATGTAATGATAATTTTCGGACATTTTTCAGTATTTATCAGAGGAGTATTTTAGACATTTTCCACACTCACAACACTAGATATTACTGAAATTCACTGGCGAAGCTTACTATTACTTAAGAGCGTTCCGAAATTCCTTACTGCGGTAGTAGTGCGTAGTGCCAGTAATTTCGGAACACAAGGCATGACCTAAATGGGATATTAGGTCTATGGGCGGGCAGATGTGAGATCTGAGATCATAGACCATCTTGTCTATGTGTATATTATATGTTCTGTGGTCTATGTCATAGACCTAATATATTCCTAGCTTTCTATTTGACGCTGTATCACTTCCAAAGTGATGCGAAATCAGTTCAAACCAGAGAAATAGAGGGAAATTCCGGCTATTTCTCTGGTTCAAACTGATTTCGCATCAGTTTGGAAGTGATACAGCGTCAAATAGAAAGCGCCTATTATGTCTATGTGTGAGTGTGAGATGTGATTCAAAACAATAATTTTTGAAAACAAATATAAAATTTTGTATCAATAATTATTTGATTCTCTCAGTATTATTATTATATAATAAATTGACGAAAGATGATGCAACAGTATATGAAGGAGCTTGAACAGGTTGAATGCATATTATTTAAAGAGTTCGCACTATTTAACATTGATTTTCACATCAGGAGCCCTTTGATGCTAAAGAATTTGTTGAATGTCTTGCCTGGAGGACTATTGCAGAAATTAAGCAAGACGGCAAAGGAGATTTTAACGCTTCATTACTCCATGAATCCTTCATTCAAGCTATAAAGTAACGATATGCATGATAAAATTGATATGTATGTGATTAATACTTTTCTTATGTAGAGACCTAACATTGCTACAAGAACGGCAACAAAAAAAGTGTGAACGTTTGGAAGCCATAGTTAAAGAGGATGAAGAAATATTCTGCAAAAAAGTTCAAGGTTTTCTTGACCAAAACAAGGTATAGGAATTAATTATCTAAAATTCTACTTAACTAGGTGAATTTACTTTGCAGCAAACAATAAGTCATTTCCAAGAGTTAGATGGAAAAATTAATCATGTAGCTACTAAGGTTCTCCATTTAGGGGATCAGTTAGATAGTGTTAATGGACCTAGAGCAAGAGTAGTAGAAGCACAGAGATTAATGACACATTTAAGTGAATTTATATCAACAGGTCCATTAACATCATTTCTGTTTACAGATCCTAAAAAAGTATGTGCATAATATATGAAAATAGAATAAACTGCATGAGTAGGTTTTCAGATTGACGATGCAGCAGATGTTATCCAAAAATTATATTTGATATCTCAGGACTTGCCGTCACCCAAGTAAGTTCATCTTCCTTAGTTCATAATTTACAAACATTTCTATTAGGATAATCATAGACTTATGGTGGGTTTCACGAAGCTTCGATTAGCTTAATTGTGGCTTTAATTCGATGGTTGTATCAAAAATGAACTGAAAATCGACACAGAATCGCACTAATTTCTCAATTAAGAGCTGTCAAAGCTTTGTGAAACACACCGTTACCATTTAAAAATTTGAAGATATGTATCAAATTGTAAGCAGAACAATATAGTAGTATCTTATATAGACTGGGCCCACGCATAGTTGCGTATGATAAGTATATTTCTAAGTCATCTGCTGTAATATAAATTCAAGGGTCTAACACTGGGTTTCACAAAGCTTTGACAGCTCTTAAGTGCCAAATTAGTGCGATTCTATGTAGATTTTCAGTTCATTTTTGGCGCTCTAGTTCCTCGGAACTGAGTGCTTATCAATTTGCCCAAATGTCTGTAATTTTCGAATTTTTCGATGAAAATGGTCTTAAACGATTTGGTTCGACTCACTGATCAAGAATCGGTGGTCGATATTCATTCTGTCCGGCCGGCCGGCCGTAGGCACGATAACTCTCGAACGGAATGAGCTAGAGAGTTGAAATTTTCAGAGTAGGTTTGGGGGATAAATATCTCGGCTAAGTTCGTTATTGGGCAAAATCGGACAGATGGTTTCGGAGTAAAAAAAAAATTTTTTTTTTACAAAACAAATTCCAAATTAAATTTTTTTTAATAAGCAGTTTTATCATAAGGATCCATTCATATCATTTTTAACTCTAACAAGCTAATACTTTCGGAGATATGATTTTTCAAAATTTCAATAATAAATCGTATTTCAACGTTGTCACAGAATGATATAATTCTATGTATGAATTGTCCTAATGTCAACTTATGTTCCTGTGACATTACATTATCTAATCAATCGAAGAATTGTGAGCGAAGTGAGAAAAATCTCAGTTGTTTGCTCCGAAATTAGTTTTTCTCAGAAAAGTCTTACATTTCGGAACGGAACATGAAGTTAATAAGAGATCTGAGAGTAGTGAGACTGCTTTTCATCCATAGACATAGATATAACTCTCGAACGGAATGAGGTAGGTAGTTGAAATTTTCAGAGTAGATTAGGGAGATGAATATCTCGGTTAAGTTCGCTATTGGGCAAAATTGGCCAGATTTAATTTGATTTCTTCCATGGTGCAGTTCTCATTCTCATGATTGCTCATTTAATCTTGATAAATAAACTATTATTTGAATTGAATTTCCTTTATGATGCAGTGATATCAAATGAATCTATTGATATAATTCCCAACTCTGAGAAACCAATACTTTCGGAGATATAATTTGTCTGTTTGAACTAGAGCGCCAGAAAGCTCCTGTCCACAGGCTTGAACCCATTTTTTTGATACAACCATCGAATAAAATCCACGATTAAGCTAATGGAAGCTTCGTGAAACCCAACATTAATGTCATAATGCGCGTTGCATATGTTGGCGTACGTGGACTCAGTCTATATTTTTATGCTTACAATTTGATACATATCTTCAAATTTTTTAATGGCAAGTCTAGTCAGTTTAGTTGCTGTATATGTAATATGATGCGCATGATATTCCATATGTGGGACAATCTGTTTCTTGACATTTTTCATGAATTTTTGATGATCTAAATGACTGAAACTTACCTGAGTAGGTACTTGAAATCACTAATAAGTTCAAAATAGTTTAGTTATGTCCTGAACATAATTTTCAATTACTTCAGTCTCCTCAAGTTCATCGGGTTCGGATGTGAGTATTACTTCTCGACGTGTTTAATCCTCATCCGATAAATCAGATTCTTCACTATCAAAGTCAGGAATCCTTAGGGCATTCATTTTCCCATATAAGAGTTTTAGATTCATATCTAAGAAAAATATGAAATGTCATTTCGGAATCTAACACTGCGCAGTGTTAGATTCTCATCCTCATTTTTGGCAAAAAATCCAAAAGTTACAGACATTAGGGCAAAATGATAGCACGCTGTTCCCCAGAACATGCGCTTAAATAAAGACTGTTCAAACTTGATAACATCAAATTGATATATAACATCACAAATAACTTGCCACATATTGATGTTGAATTGAAATATGGAATAATATAAACACTTCCGCATTCCCGAGTCCGCAAGTAGGAAACAATAGAAAGCCGGAGCAGTGGTTTATTGAATTACCATAGGCAATCAAGCGATCAAGAATCATTCATAAGACTGGCACCCTGTGATGAAGATACCTTCAAGACAATCTTCCACATATTCTAATAGATGTGATGTACGTGTGGATATTATGGATGTTTGATTTAATTTTTGTCAAATTGAACACATATTTAAGACCATGCTTATTCGAGCAAATGTATCAGTTGAGAGCATGCTGGTACTAAGCATTCCAATATGTGAAGCTCATTTTTGAGCATGTCGGTCACTACCTTGAAGGTGCATCCTCTTTCTATCCATTTAAAATGAATGTATTCATTTGCATAATGTATTAAGTATTTTAAATTAAACATTAATTTTACATATTTAGATTTGATGGAGTAAAACGAAAAATAGAGAGAAAATATGATGAAATTGAAAGGGCCCTTATCGAAGAATTCGTGAATGAGCAGAAGATTGGAAATTTGAAGAGGATGCAAGAAATAGCTGCAGTGCTTTCAGATTTTAAGAACTATACTCATTGTATTGACGCTTTCATTGAGCAGAGTCAAGAAGTAAGTATTATGTAAGGAAATTCATGGAGATTTCAATATTTGTCTAGTATACGGTGTATGGTCCCTAGTTCGGTTAGGTTGCTGCAATTGAACAAAATATCTTCTGCTGTTTTATCTGTGTTATCCCTGCCTTTTCCACATAAGTTGACTATGACAAGGATGCATAGGTTAGAATAGCATTCACCACCACTACAATGTATATAGCAAATAATTTTCGCTAAGGATCCCTGTATAGCCAGACTACTCATAAAATCGCTAAAAAAATAGTGTTAACCCCGCACTGCCTTATACTTGATTTTTGATTGAAGGGACGACCCCCCCTTGAAAAAGATGATGATTTTATTCTGTTATAATAGGTTATAATAAAGGATGCAACAAGATTGACCTACTTGTGTCCTTTCCTTGAACGGAAGATCCCGAGTTCTGGGTGTTTTGTTGGATGTAGCTGGTATTCTCGTTATTTCTCTCTCTCCTTTTCGTTGTGACAACCTGTTTATTTCCGGGTAGTGCACAAAATGTGCAAAAAGTTCAAGTCAATGAATAGTTGCCCAAAAATGCTAGGTTGAGTGACTGCCACTGTATATTTAAGAACAATATTATATATTGATTTTATCCAAGGAGTATTGTTGGGAGATTAGACAAGGAAATACATACCAAAATAATTCAGATGTATGAATACTGTTTGAGGTCCGGGGTATTCCCAAAAATATGGAAAAAAGCCACCATAATAACCATTCCAAAACACGGTACAGATCGTCATAAAGTACAAAATTATAGACCCATCACACTGCTGCCTGTACTGGGAAAACTGGGAAAATATAACACCATCTCCCTCAATGAAATACATTGGCATACAAATCGACAGCAAAGCAAATATGAAGCTACAATCAAACCTTTCAAAGAAAAAAACAATTGCAAGAGCAAAACACTTCAAATATCTCACCTACAAGAACGAAGGAATAAGTATTGAAAATGCCACGAAAATGTACAAAACAACCTGCAGACCAATTCTTGAGTATGGACATGCACTATATGCAAATGCCACAAAAATTGGTATTACAAAATCTAGAGGTAGGAGAGAGAACATCACTGAGAGCAATAACACGAATGAGACACCCCCTCAATAGATTGCACAACCCACCCAATGAACTACTCTAGAGAAAGACCAAGTTATAGCCGATAACAGAAAGACTGAAAATCCTAAATGGCAGATTTTTTAATCAGATCAAAGAACTGGAGGATATATATGGCATGTTCCACAAAGATACAGTGACCAACCCACCCAGGAAATTTCCAGCCCAAACTTTCATGGACAGACTCATGTCCATGGCCAATTAGATAAGCGACTAAACTGAATTTTGCACACAACAGATTGTTAATTGTTTTTTTTTACAACATTAATGTAATCAGATGTACAAGGCTGAAGGACTTTGGTCGATGGCCTTTGACTGTGGTCAATAAATGACAGATATTATTATTATTATTATTGATTTAATTCAATTGAGGACATCGGAGTGATGTTCGTTTGGAATTATTTTTCTCTCTAGTATCAAATTCTGCTTAGAACATATTTTCATTCTGTTATAGGGTTGCCTTTCTACTAAAGATGTGTTTACATATCTATTCAAATTATGTGAGAGTAGTGAGGAAATCATCAAGAAAGTTTTTGTTAATCCAGAAAAAGTTATGGCTAAATTTGTTTTGAATATTTATCAACTGAAAATTGCTGAATACATTGCAAAAAATTTAGATGGCACAAAGGATACATACGTTTATTTATGTTCTCTCTATGATTTGCATCTTAAGTAAGTAGATGCAACATTTGACTCTGTAATTTTTAGATTTTTATTTTTAGGACTAATCAGCTCTCCAGTGAATTATCTGTTTTCAACTTTGGGACAGATAGTAATTATTTAGAAAAATTAACCTGTAACATATTTAATAAATATGTAGATAATTATATCAAGTATGTACAAAGATTCATTATTGTAAAGTAATTTCTTGGTCACACTCATTTTTCTATTTAAATTTTTTAATATAGTCTTGAATTGAAGTGTCTGAGGGAAAGAAACACTTTAAATCTTCAAAAATATTATGAATCCAAGCATCATCAAAAGAAACCCTTACAGTCCGGAGGGTAAGTAATAGTAAAAATTGTGATATACCATCCTTAATCTATTTTGTATAAGATTTCAAGATTTGAGGAGAGATATACAGGCTGTAATAGGCACAAGGACAAACATTAATATAGTGCAAATTGAAAATTATGGTGGAGAAACATTTCTTTCTGAAGAATTGGCTATTACGGTACTCCAAGATACAAAAAATGCTTTCCAAAGATGTGAATTGGTAAGGATAAATAAATATCAGCTACGATGATTTCATACAGGGTGTAGATAACGTTTGGAATGAAATTAAAATTTCTTATAACCAGGGTCTGCTTGAAAGATAACGAATCATATCAATGACTTCCACTTTGAAATTTACTTGCACATTTCATGACGTTAAAGTTACAGTCTGACACTATCGGATTAGGGTCAGACATAACTTTGCCAATTCTCCCCTAATTTTGGGGAGCGAAAAAAAAAACTGTATAAATATCTGATTTTTCGATCAGATTCTAAAATCTGTGGCAACCTTAACTTTCAACTACCTTTCGGCAGATAAACAAGTTTTCTTGGGTAGCTGCTCTATTGTTGTGACTTTTTTGATAGTTAATACATTAAAAATTATATATTTTTTGGATTGGTATAGGAAGCGTTTGCTGAGCAACATCTGGTACTTATCATCGTAAACAATCTTGTAAAGTTACGACATCTGCGGCAATTATTGTGTTGGGAGTACCGGATGAGGTTGGTTGGCTAGTCTAAGTGCAAAAGAAAGAATTTATATTGTTTGGATAGTTGGATTTAGGGACTTAATGAGGATGAGACTTGTCGACTTATTTAATGATTAAGAATATCCTGATTAGCCACAAATTTCTTAGTTGGCAGTTTTCGAAAAGTTTGAAGAAACCGATATTGTTGAGGGAAGGTCTTGATATGGGGTTTCCAAAGTGTTCAAGTATGTCTCAGGCAATGCAAAATGGTCAACAGAGGCCGTCATTTTGAACACCCTTGATGATCACTGGAAGCTCATTCTGGTGTAAATTGTAAAATTTTAGGTATGAATAAAGTTTTTCTCAGAAATCTGGTAGGAGAGGTGAAAGAATTTAATATCCTCACATGCACACTTGATGATAATTGAGCAAGATATTAGGGGAAGTATAATTATACTTCCCCTATATAACAATGTTATTTGCAATTGTAGGGGGTGCAAATAAAATTGTTATATTGTTTATATACCATAATATCACATAATATGTTGATATTAGAGTAAACGTGATTTATCAATTTTTCAGCAGACCCTTGCTACAAGCAATATGAATTCTGTTCCTTAGGTCTTCATCTACGCCTTGCATACATTTAATTAATAAAATATTTTAGTTATCTAGATCAGAGGATAAGGCTAATAATGCTACGCAAATATTAGATAAATTGATGAATTCTCTTTTGATAGAACATGTCGATTATGCATTAGAACTTGGTCTTCAATCAGTTCCAGTAGTTGAAGGATCACGGTCTCCTCCTATTATATATTTCTTCACAGTCCTTCATCATGCAAACAACATTATTCATCTGGTGGAGAAACAATTTTCTGATATTGTAATACCATTAGTCAGGTGAGATTTCAAGAGGTAGGCATTTTAAATAATATGGGGATATAGTATGGGACACATTCTGTGGATTACTCCAGACATTGAACTCAGTTGGTGCGATTCGAATCATTGTCCAAGATGCCATCAAAAGTTATAAGGAGACTGGTTCTTATACCAGAAGAACAGGTCAAGACAAATCTAAGAAATTCTTAAAAATCTGGTGGCCAGTTAATTTCACCGGAGAGTGTATAGTCAAGTCGTGAAATAGTTTGAGCTTTATTATTATTTTTTATTGATAAATGGTTCATTTATCATTTCATGCCCTTTGAATGTTTTGGCTAAGCCACACAACCTTACGCCATGACTTTTAAACATCTACATGGACAGAAAAGAGAATTTCAGGAAATCCAGAAGCAGAACTTCATCACCAACAGAGTATTCCATCTGTCAAACAGACTACCTGAATGTTTAGTACCAACCACCAATGGCAACTCTTTCAAAATCGGCTATGACAGTTGGGTTTCACGGCATGGACCTATTTAATGATCTGTATATTCTTTTTTTTCTCATTTTCTTAGAAGTTACTTTTACTTTGCAGAGTATTCGTGCCTTTTTATGTTTCTTTCTTTTTCATGATCTTTTTCTTTTTCACAGTTTGAATCATACGTATATTATGAAGGTTTTTAGTTATATCAAATTGAGTATATTTTTACCTATACTCTTATATTACTTCTTATAATAATAATATTAATAGAGACAAAAAACTGCTGAAGGAATAGATCGATGGCCTTTTGGTTTACAATGAAGTACGGTTCTATCTATCTATCTAATATTAATATAGTCATTAGTCAGTTAAATACACAGGAATATAGTAGTACCATTATGCTAGTGAAATTAAATAAATTTATTATGCATATAAAACATGTTTGTCTCAACCTAGAGTGCCATTGTCAAAAAATATTAATTATGAAAATTTAATATATTCAGACAAAATGTTATTAAAATTCCAAGGAATTTGAAAGAAGTCGTATTGTTGGTTTACAGGAAAGTGTTTTTTACTCAGAGGTATATGCAGAAGTTGTAGGTATCCTTTGAACAGTTTACTGTAGAATGAGCTTTCAATTTGCAATATTATTGACCATACTTGGTAACAGATTACTCCGTTATAAGGAAAATTATATTTAAATTGTTTAAAGTATACATTTGAATTAATCTGCAATCTACTAAGTTGATGACAGAATTCCTACCATAGCAAGCACCTCCGGTTAATCTATTGATATCTATGAAATATTGATTTTTTCTGAAAAATTCCATTATAAAATTATTGCAGCAACACCCTCAAGTACGATGAATGTGTAGGGAGAAAAAAATTCATATTGGAAGATATTGAGAAAAAAATGAATATTGGCTTGGAAAGGTAATCATTTTGAATCTGTAATGGAATGAAATATATTATCCGTTATTATTATGTATTGTAGGTCTTTGAACGCTATCACTACTTGGGTAAAATTATATCTACAAGCCGAACAGAAGAAGATTGATTTCAAACCAGAAACAGATGATTTCGATACTGTTGCCAGTCTAGTAAGTTTTGATAAAAATAGCTTTAAAGTCATATTGTAATATAATTGTTCATAGGCTTGCAAACAAGTTTCTCAATATATAACTGGTGTTATTAAAGAAATCACTGAAAATTTAGATGGAAGTAGGGTAAATCAAGTCTTACAGGATTTGGGCCTTAAACTATATAAGATTGTTTATGACCATATGCTCCAGTTTCAATATAATACGGCAGGTAAATATTCTACTGAAATCCAGATTAAACGATCCTGATATGATTCTGAGGGGTAAAGTATCCCAATTTTATTTTATCATTTTTAGGTGCTATGGTTGCCATATGCGATTTAAATGAATATCGATCTTTTACTAAACCTCTGGGTCCAGTCACTGCAGAGCACTTCGAAACACTCCACGCTCTATGTAATCTTCTACTTGTAAAACCAGAAAATTTACAGCAAGTCTGTTCCGAAGATTCTTTGGTATGTGTGTAGTAATACAAAAAAATTTATATGGAATCGCCTAATAATATACAGAAACAATTGCTCGCTAAACAAAGAGAATGTTGTTTGTACCAATGAAATCCATCTGGTTGAAAAAAAATTATACCATAATTTACTCTAATGTTGGCTTTGTGATTCAAGAAGTAACATCGTGATCGTAGATTTTGTTTATTGTAATATAAGGTGTAGTAAAAAGAACTCCATTATTTTTACAATACATGGCTTTAGTTATATGTATCTGGCATTATACAGGGCGAGTCTTTGACCACTGCATTAATTTCAACCAAAGATTCCTCTCATCAAATGAAACACTTTTTTCATTTACCATTTTTCCAGATTCGGCTCAGGTAAAAAGTTACAAGCGTTTAAAGATTTCACAATGTGCTAATACACTCCCGCATATAAATTATCTATGACATTATTGGCGGACGAGAATAAGGCATGGTAACGTGGTTTACAGCTTGATTCGGGATTCCAACGCTCAGGGACGGATCCATAAAAGTAGTGAAATTTCTGGAGTTTTCCATTTTAAAACATTCAATGAAGAATATCTCGAAAACGGTGCGTTTAAGGAGAAATGATGAAGAATAATATAATGTTCTAAAACGATGGAATATTCTTGAAATTACTCAAGTAAACTTTATATGCTTTCTTTATGCTAATTTCGTTTAGTTTTATGAATCCACGAGTCCAAAACTAGAAAACCAGTAGAAGTAGAATATAACTAATATTTGGAAAATATGTATCATAGTTATAGGAAACTTTACGCCAACATTCATTTTATTCGAAAAAAGGATGTCAAAGCTACAAAATAAAAACTGATTTTTTTTTTCAAAATTTCAACAGCCTGTATCTTTTTACCTGAGCTGAATTTGAAAAAATGTTAAATGAAAAAAGTGTTTCATTTGATGAGAGGAATCTTTGGTTAAAATTAATGCAGTGGTCAAAGACTCACCCTGTATAAGTCCGATCAGGTTCCACTGGATGTCGATGAGATTTTGTACTACAAAAACTTTCCTGACAGTTTTATGATCAGTTGACTCAGTTTAGTTTGAGCGTGCGTCAAAGATGGACACCTGCAAAGAGAAAATACGCCATATTTTACAGTTTTTCTTCAATATAGGTGAAAATGTTTGCCAGGCGGCTTAAAATATGAATACTGTTTATGGTCCTGATACTATAACAGCCAATTACGCGCAATTTTGGTTTCGTCGATTCCGTTCCGGTAATTTCGATGTCAAAGATGCGCTGCGCACTGGAAGGCCACTTGTCGAAAATGTCGATAAAATCATGGACATTGTCGAGTCCGACCGTCATGTGAGCACTGTTTCGATTGCCAAGAGCTAAAGATTGCACAAAAAAACATTTGAATATATCTGGACTCAAGAAGAAGCTCGATGTATGGGTGTCACATCACCTGGTGATCAGGAGCGTGGCCCGGATGGCGACATACAGACTTTTGCATACGGCTCACAATGAGCCAGATGCGATCGGCTACGTGCCTAGTTCTCTGCAGGCTGAATTGGAGGCCAATGAGATAATGGGCATGCGATCGGACGTATCTAAAACCAGAACCTACACAGAGTGGCCCTACCGAGTCATTTTTCCCAGCAGAGACGACTCGGCCGTCTTTGAGACCCGACTGCTTGAGGGTCCCTGCTGGTTCACAGATGGCTCCGCTACGACCCAAGGGGTGGGAGTCAGCGGTTGCAGAATTGCTAGGGGTGAATCCATCAGCCTGGGTAGTTTTGCGACTGTCTTTCAAGCAGAAATTCTCGCCATTGATCACTGTGCGAAGCTCATACTTGAGAAAGGTTGGGCTCACGGATCAATCAAGATCCTATCGGATAGCCAAGCTGCCTTGAAGGCCTTGAATTCATACAACTGCAAATCCCTGCTTGTGCAGGATTGCCGGACCACACTCGCTGAACTTGGAAGGCGCTGCAAGCTGCAGCTCTTGTGGGTCCTGGGCCACTCGGGCATAAAGGGTAATGATATGGCGGACTCATTGGCGGCACGGGGGGCTTCCCTGGGGCTCATTGGACCTGAACCGGCCTGCGGTATCTCTCTCAGAGCAGCGGCGAAGGAAAACAACAGATGGGTGGACCAAAAGGTCCAAGAAATCTGGAGCAGCATACCTGGACACTGACATGCTCGCTTAACAATTACTGGCCCATCAGCTGAAAAGGCCAGAAAATGGCTCAAATTCTCTAGGGTGGACCTGAGAATCCTTACAGCTGTATACACGGGCCATTGTGGCCTCAGGAAACACCTCAATACACTGGGGTTGACTGAGGACTCCGAGTGCAGACTTTGCCTGGAGGACGACGAGTCTATCGAACACATCATGTGTGACTGCCCCGCTGGGGACAGGATCAGATTGGAGGAACTAGGAGTCCACAAACTGACTCTGAGGGAACTGGACAAGTTCTCACCCACCAGACTCATATCCCTCATCGAGACTTGAGCTTGTGGGTGAAGTATAGATTACATACTACAGGTGTGCCACAATAGACCGATTGGTCGCAGTGGAGGGGCGGGTTTCGTCTGCCCAACACAACCCATATAATAATAATAATGGGTGTCACACGAGTTATCGCAAAAAACCTCATTGACTGAATTTCCATCTGCGAAACGCTGCTGAATCGCAACAAAATTGACCCATTTCAGAAGCGGTTGGTGACTGGCGATGAAAAGTGGACCACTTACGACAACGTCAAGCAAAAACGGTCGTGATAGAAATGAGGTGAACCGGCCTAAACGGTGCCCAAGCTAGGGTTGACGGCCAGGAAGGTTATGCTGTGTGTTTGGTGCGATTGGTAGGGAATTATCTACGATGAGCTGCTCCCCTACGGCACAACTGTTAACTCGGAACTGAACTGTCAACAATTGGACCCTCTGAAGGAAGCAATCGCCCAGAAGCGGTCTGCTTTGGCCAATACGGGAGGAATTGTGTTCCATCAGGACAACGCCAGGCCACATACATCGATAGTGACTCGCCAGAAGCTCTGGGAGCTTGGTTGGGCGGTTCTTATACATCCACCTTATAGTCCAGACATGGTACCAAGTGATTACCATCTATTCCTGTCCATGGTGAACAATATAGCTGGTGAAAAATTCTCTTCAACAGAGGATTGTGAAAATTGACTGTCTCAATTTTTCGCCAATAGGGACGAGGGCTTCTATGATAGAGGCACAATGATATTACCTCCAAAATAGCAACAAGTTATAGAACAAAACGGTTCATATTTGATTTAAATCGGACCATTCTAACTATGGTAATAAAGGCCTTCAATTTCATGCAAAAATAATTGATCACTTTCTACTACACCTTATATTTTCAAATAATTCAGAGCAAATACTTTCTGCAGGATGCTCCAAAGATCCATAATCTGTGTAGTAGGTGTTTCACAAGGGCTGGTTGCAAAAACCTATGCAAGATTCATACAAGTATAATCAAGAAATCTGAAAAACGGAAGAAGTAGATTTTGTTGAACGGTTACTACTGAGGAGCAGAATCGTTTTTTAAGCTTCAATAGCTAAAAGAAATCCAACGGTAACTCATCCCGAACTTCTAAAACAATTGGAATGTGTGTATCAGTTGAAATGACTTTGTGATAGAGAATTGTTTAGTAGGGGAGCACCGAAACTAAAAAAATCGAACAAATCCAGGATAGTTCTTCTGATTAAGTTAAGTCTTTAGTGAGACCGTGGAAAACAAGCCAAGTATGTTTATTTATGCAGCATAATGCTCCACCGCAAACTGGCAGGCTCGTAAAATGCCTGGGATACAGATGGTGTGAGAGTATTCTATCCAGCTTAAAGCCAACCTTAAAACCATCGATCATTCTTGAGATATGGGGAAAAGATAAGAGAACACAGAACAACTGAATCGACCAGTTCTCAAAGAATGGACCTCTATTCCCTTTGATAGTTTAATAGAAAGTATGCCCCCGTCTAGTTAAACTATTTAAAAAAAAACTTGGTTCAAGCACTGACGTGAAGTCAAGAGCTTTTGCGCGTATGTTCTATTGTCCATTATCCTGTATTGGACACTCTTAATCGATTTACCAATACAGGAAAATGTACAATAGAACATACGCGCAAAAGCTCCTGACTTCACGTCAGTGATGAACCAAATTTCTTTTTCGTAATTTTTTTAAATTTTCTAAGGGTACGGTTTTATCACAAAATTTTACACACGTCTTTATGTCGATATCCTACAACAAGTTACCAAGCTTAAATTCGATCGAGTCTATATTTTTTGAGTTATCGAGGAAGTAATATTCCAGATGGGTATAACTCCGAAACCGTTTAACCGATTATGTTAAAAAATTGGTTCAAGCCCTGTGGACAGGAGCTATTGGGCGCATGTTCATCTTCCTTGTGGCCCGTACTGACCAGTAAAGAAAAAAAGCAGTATCATGTTGAATACCTTAATATTATTGATTATTATATAATAATCGATGAAAATACTGAGAGAGACCCAGGAAATTTGACACATTTTGTCTTATATCTCCAGAAATTGAAATCGTAAAGAGCCAAAATTTTGCACAATGTTGCAAAATACTACAATTGACGTTAGTACAAGTTTTTGTTGCAATCTGATGAATAGTTCACGAAAAAAAAATTTTTTTTTCGAAAAAATTAAAAGAAATATTTTTTTAAAAATTACCAACATTTCGATCATAACAGAATTTTGCCAAAAGTTGCGCGTTTATATCCTCGAACTGACTACCAAGTTTCGATTCAACATCTTCTTTAGTTCCTGAAATATCAGGGAAATAACCTCAAAATTTTAAATGTCTATAACTCCTAAACCGTCCGGCCGATTTTGCCCGTTAACGAACTTAACCGTCGCATTTTGATCAGAAACCTACCCTGAAAGTTTGAAGTCGATAGGACCTTCGGTGCTCCTGTTATCGTGCCTACGGCCGGAAAACCGGCCGGCCGGCCGGACGGCACCCAAAAATCTGACACCGGATTCGTGATCAGGGAGTCCGAATTAGTCTATTAGCCAATTTTCAGCTCGAAATTCGAAAATTACAGACATTTGGACGAAATGATAGGACGATGTTCCCCTAGAACATGCGCCCAAGAACGAACTTAACCCTCCCATTCGGATGCGCAACCTAACATGAAAATTGCAAGTCCCTATCTCCTTCCATCCAGCTACTGAACTCACACAAGGCTGCTCGGGTCCCCAACAATTATAGATCCGATCGTGTTCAAACTTAGAACTTGGCAGTAGAGTTGGTTTCTGAAAGCTCTTGCAAAATCTCATCCATGTCGGATGAATAGTTTCTGATATATAGAATTTTTGTCAATGATTTCTAATAATTTTTTAAACATTTTCTAGTGGTACTATCCTCGCGAAATTTTTCGCGTTCGTATTCTACACCTAATAACTACGTTTGAATTGGATCAGTTTTGTATTTTTCGAGTTATTCACGAAAGAACAATCAAATTTCAGATGGGTATAACATCAAAACCGTTTGGCAGATTATGCCTATAAACAAACACAAATTTCACATTCAGATGTACAACCTAACCTGAAAATTTCAAGTCACAATCTCTTTCCGTTCTCAGGTTATCCTGACATAAATAATATATTTTTTTAAATTTTCTAGTGATACGATTCTCACAAAATTTCACAAACGTCCTTAGGTTTGTATTCTACAACTACTCACCATGTTCCAGTTTGATCGGATTTGTATTGGTTGAAAACAGAATTATTACTCGAAAACCATTGGGCCGATTATGGCCATACCATCGTCCGTCGTATTGGGACGCGCCACCTACCCTGAAAATTTCAAGGCGCTATATCTTTCCGTTCGCAAGTTATCGTAGCAACCGCCGGTCGGAAAGGATCAAATTTGACCTCGAATTATTCATTAGAGAGTCGAACCAATTCGTTTGAGACTATTTTCGGCAAAAAATTCGAAAATTACAGACATTTGGGCAAAACGATAACGCGATGTTCACCAGAACATACGCCCAAAAATTAGACATTTTACCTAACTTCTGATATATACAGAATCATTTTTGTCAAAAAAAATGTTGAAATTATAGTAATTTACGTAACAAGTCCGGAAAATAGGGTTTTATTGGACGAATAGACAAAATTCTAGGACGAGCGTAAGCGAGTCCTAGAAGTCTATGAGTCCAAAAAAACCTTTTTCGGGCGTGTTGCGTACAATATTTTTTCGGCAACCGTGTAGTATAACAAATCAATGAGACGACACATTTCTTTTTTATATATTTTGATTCTTATTCAAATTAAACAGAACAGAAAATATAACATGTTAACTAATTTTATATGAACTGTCAACCGTTTTCTCAGTGCCATGGTAACTTCATTTATCAAAAATATACTTACCAAGATTTTCATAATGTATTTACAATGACCAAAACGACGTGATTCTTCCGGCCTAGTCCGGGAAGTACGTACTTCCCGGACTAGGCCGGGAAATGCATCTTTCTCAAAGAAAAAGCGTCCGGGAAGTGGGCACTTCCCGGACGGTTGCCGAAAAAATATATTTTGATATCCACTGACATTTTCATCATGAATACTTTCTTTCTGTAAAATACTGGGCGATTTCATATAAGTTTGGTTGTGCTAATAAGTTCTAACATTAATGCTTTTTCAATGTTGCAGGTGAAATTAGATAAATCTATTCTATACAACTTCATTCAGCTTAGAAGCGATTTCAAATCGCAAAAACAACATTTTTTTAAACCTTGAGGAATTAAGTACTTCAGCGTCAAAATTTTTCAAGATACTGTAAAATCCATTTTATCAAGAGCAATTGGAATAAGTGAATTTAATATATTGCCTTGCTTTTGTTCACCAAGTATACTCAAAAGGATAAAACATGTATTCTGAAAGTATCCTCCAAAATTTCAAACGAACATTCCTCAAAAAAAAAATTTTGACAACCTTCCAAAATTTACGGATTTAAAGGAATCTGGTAAATTTTACTCACTTGAAATATTATTTATCACTTGCTAAATCGTAAATTTCGGAAGGCCGCCATATGATGTATTCTGTTATAATCGTAAGCAACGTATTGCTCGAATAAAATATTAAATTGTCAGATATTGTTTTATTTTCATGATAATAAATAGTATAGGCATGTCGTACAAATTAATATTCCATAAATTCATGTAACATTTTTATCCAAAACTATCATATATTTTATCGAAAATATGTTACAAAAATGAATTAATTCCCAATTTCCCCATCAACATGAGAACAAAAGAAACATTTATTACAAAAAGCGGAATTAATTGTTGAAAAAAATAAAAGAAATACACTTTTGGCCCATTACTGTTGGTTTACCATTCAATCTTGAATTGATCATAATTTTTAAGAGATTCATTCCAATTATAAAAGATAATTGTTTTATTTACAACTATAGTAGTTTGTTCTGACAAATTTTACAGTATAAGAGCTAATGGAAGTCAAGGTTTAGAAAACATTAAACAAAAGGTACCCTAAAAATGGAAAAGTACAAAACCTTCTACAGAGTTTAGTTTCAAATTCATCACAATCTGCCATCTTCCTGCTCAGGACTAGTGAGACTTGCACTAATAAAGGAAAGTTAAAATGAAAAAATATTAGAACATTTCCGAAAATAAAAATCTTTGCATTGATAATTTAATATTTGTATAAAAATTACACTTCAGTAATTACTTAGAAGACCTTTATAATAAAATATTGAATCATTTTTTTGCAACAAAATATCTGTAAAACAGTTAATAGCCAAAATGCTACTTTAAAAAATGAAGTCAACATATACATTATTAAAAATAAACATGTTTTGAAGTATCCCCTGAACGAATAAGGTAATGAACACCCCTGAACAGTTGAATAAGGTAATGAACAATCTATCATACCTGACAAACCGAGGTTAGTCATTGTCAATAAATAATATCGCTTAAGATTGCAACGAATACAGATAGTAACAAAGTTATTGAAACAAAACCATGTTGAATTGTTCAGAGGCTACTTGTTTTTTCAGAAGCATAACATGTGCCGGTGTAATATAAAGTTCAGCAAATTAAAAATTCGAGTACAAGAAAAAATCATAAACTATCTAGATAATACTAATATATAGTCTTATATATTGGGAAAATATCATTTGGGGTCAACCAATACAAAATAAATCAATTGATGAAGATTCCCATGTTTTGTCAAAAAAATTAAGAATAACCCTAGCATTTTAATGCTGTTCATTATATTTCATTTTCAGGTTTCCTCTCATTCAATTATTCGAAATTCAGTAAACGGCTTAAGACTAGCTCAAAAATAAACACATATTTGTGAGTCACACTATTCAGTAAACGGAAAAGCCAAGGAATTATGAGATATACTTTTAACGCATTCTATATCTATTAGTTTCATGGACCTCTCCAAGTTCACCTTTGAAATTAATATCAACAACAAAATCTAAGTCTCTGTTGTTTCTAGGGTTGGGTTTCATTGTGAATGTACCATCAATTTCCTCTCCCTTTTTCACAGTTAAGTAATCTTCAAAGTAAAATACAGTTTGCTTCCAATGTGTATAGGCTGCATCTGGAGCTGTTGTGAAGCCAAGTCTTTTATGACATTTTGTAAATTCAACATTGAAAAATGTAACAAGAGCTTGAATATAATCATTTCTTCTACAAATTAAATGAAAAGGCGATGAGAATTCCAAATCTTCTTTGGTGACTGTGTACAAATCAACTTCTTTGAGAAGACATGCATTTGAAACTACTTGCTTAGGATCAACGACATCTACCAAAGGTTCACTTATAGCTATTTTTCTAATCGAACTCATATCAAAACCGTACACGTCATCCCACCAGTTGATTTTTTCATCCTTGTATTGCCTATCTTCAATGGCAGTAACAAAGAGAGAGCATCGATCAGGAAACAAAAGACCATCAGGTTTGAGCCATTTATCACGAGCAAATAAAACAGTATCCAACATGCTTTCATAGAAAAGACAATATCCCATCCACTCAGATATAATAATATCTACTGATTCTATTCCCTCAGGTAAAGTTATTTCTTCAACTTTTCCTTTGATGATTGTGATGATGTGATCTAATTTATTCGCTGCAACTATTTTACGAGCAAAATCTACTATGTTAGAACATTCAACTGCTATCACTTTTTTGGCTCCAGCTTTAGCTGCAAACATACTTAAAATACCAGTTCCACAACCTATATCCATCACAGTTTTTCCAGCAAATAAATGTTTATTATGGTACATCGAATTACGGTAGGTTAAGGTCCTAACTTCATCTTTCAACATTTCTTCATGAATTCCAAAATGAGCATAAGAATCGAAATAATAATCCCTAGATGTCATTTCATCAGCAGGCACATCTTCCATTTTTTCGTCCTTAACTACGTTATTGGTAACTGTTTGTCCTATTTCCATTGTTTCGTCCGTTTGCCCATTAATCTGGTTCGACTAAAAACAAGAAATAGGCACAATTGTTTAATTATGAGCAGCAAATTTTGCCGGTAACACGTGTTAAATGGAAAATGTGAGAAGTATATAAATTTCCAGTAGAATGCATAACATCGAAAGTGTTTCAACAAAATCTCACCATTTCGATAATTGAATCAGCTTCGTCTGTTTTTGGCGGTAACGATATTTTCTTAACTATTTCACTGTTAACGAACGCCTTAATAGAATTCGTTGTATCGTAAGAAATAAAAGACAAACCAAGCGGGATCAATTTGACCGGTTGTACCAACAAAGGATACTAACCACAGAACACAGAACACAGAACATACTAACTGTCACCAACATAAGGATTTAAAAGTTTTAGGAGTAGCCATAGAAAAAATCAAATCCTGTTTTTCAGCGAGGTTTCCACTTATAACCCGGTTATTAAAAACGGTATGTTATTAATGCCAAAGTTGATTGCCCACCGAATAATCTCCTCAAAATGCTACCGAGTTTGTCACTCGTCTGTGGTTGATCTTGCCAGTTAAATTAAAAATACCTTAGCGAAGGAGGAGTGAATTGTACTAATTGAATTATAGTTTTTTGCGCGTATGTTCTGGGGAACATTGCGTTATCATTTTGCCCAAATGTCTGTAATTTCCGAATTTTTCGCCGAAAATGGTCTCAAACGATTGGATTCGACTCCCTGATGAAGAATTCGAGGTCAAATTTGATTCTGTCTGGCCGGCCGTTGCCACAATAACTTGAGAATGGAAAGAGATAGTTACTACGTTAACATGCACCTTCTCGATCCGTTTTGAACCAATGCGCATGTTTTGATGCGAATTAGATGAAATATGGTTCGAGAGTTTACATGCCTTATCTGAAACTAGTTTTCTGTAATTCGGCTTTATTCTAAGCTCGCGTAGCCAACATGGGAAGATTGAAAAAAACTAAAAATGGAAATCAAGAAAAGAAAATCATTCTAAATATCTTAAAAAATGATGAAGAACACCATAATTTCGCAAGGAATTAACCTATTCTGGGTGGTTACAACGATTGAAAGAGCAAATCGTGAAAAATTAATCCAGAAAATTGGAAGAAAATGATTAAAGATAATAGAAAAAGTTACCTCGAACAATATATGATATCATTTTTATCTCAAGAGATTTATTTCGATCTTCCAGCTAAGGAATTACGATTAACGTAACCACAAAGCAGGTTGGTTAGATTATCAGATTTGTCGAACTAATAAATTTGGTGTTGGTAATTCTGAAATTTGTTTCTCTTAAAACTACTCCCAATGCGTATTTGGTGTATACATGCACAAAATCGGTTTGGAAAAACTCAATCCACCTTTTCAAATCGCATTTACTAATTCGCATTTGAGTATTCAATTCGAATTGAAAAATGTTTACATGCGTTTTCAATGCGCATTACGGAATACGCATTGGCTTAAAACGGTTCGAGAGGATGCATGTAAACGTAGTAAGTGATATAAAATTTTCAGGGTAGGTGGCGCATCCCAGTACTACGAACAGGGTCGTTAATTGGCATAATCGGCTCAATGGTTTCCGAGTAATGATTTTGTCTACAACAAATACTAATCCGATCAAATTGAAACTTGGTGAGTAGTTGTAGAATATAAACCTAAGGAAGTATGTGAAATTTTGTGAGAATCGTATCTCTAGAAATATTTTAAAAAATTATTAAAAAATATTTTTGACGTACGATAACCTAAGAACGGAAAGAGATAGCGACTTGAAATTTTCAGGTTAGGTTGAGAATCTGAATGCGCCATTTGAGTTTGTTTATAGGCATAATCGGCAAAACGGTTTTGGAGTTATACCCATCTGAAATTTGGTTGTTATTTCCCCTATAACTCGAAAGATACAAAACTGATCCAATTCAAACATGGTTATTTGTTGTAGAATGGCAACGCGAAAATTCTTGCAAAATTTCGTGAGGATCGTATCATTAGAAAATTCTTTAAAAATCATAGAAAAATATTGAAAATAAATTCTATATATCAGAAACTATTCTTCCGACATCGCTGAAATTTGCGAGAGCCTTCAGAACCTAACTCTACAACCAAGTTCCAAGTTTGAACATGATTGAATCTATATTGTTAGAGATCCGAGCAGTCTTGTGTGAGTTCAGTAGCTGGATGGGTGACCGTTGCCTCGATAACTCTTGAACGGAAGGAGATAGAGACTTGCAATTTTCAGGAAAGGTTGCACATCTGAATGGGAGAGTTAAGTTCGCTGTTGGCCATAATATTATTTCCTCGATAACTCAAAAAATGTAGACTCGATCGAATTGAAGCTTGGTAACTAGTTGTAGAATATCGACATGAGGACCGTACCACTAGAAAAGTTTTGAAGAATTACGAAAAAATTATGTATCTCATGATTCCTTGAGAACGAAAAGAAATAGCGACTTGCAGTTTTCAGGGTAGATTGTGCATCTAAATGCGACATTTCAGTTCGTTAACTAGCATAATCGGTCAAATAGTTTTGGAGTTATATCAATCTGAAATTTTTTTATTATTTCTTCAATAACCCAAAACTTGCGATGCCGATTCAATTCAAACATGGTAATTAGTTCTAGATTGCCAAGGCAAAAATTCTTGCAAAATTTCGTGAGAATCGTAGCACTAGAAAATTTTAAAAAAATAATTGAAAAAAAAATTGGTTCAAGCACTGACGTGTCCAATTGGTTCAAGGACTGACTGTCCAATAGAGGTGAATAGACAATAGAACATGCGCGCAAAAGCTCGTGATTTCACACCAGTGCTTGAACCAATTTTTTTCGTTTGTAAAATAAATACACCACCAAATGAATCCCAACGGACTGACCGCAAAAACGCACGTGCGAAAATGCGTTTGCAGTTAGGACATACATTTTGGTCGTGCGATCACCACATGATGCGTACGATCATGTCCCAATTAAGACATAGTGTAACCAGAGAAATAGTCTCTGTCTCTGAGTGTAACCCTATGTCCTCATTGGGAAGTCATCGTACGACACGACAGTGCGTCCAGCGATGGTCGGACGCTCGTACGAGCATAAATAAAAACTAGGAAACATGGGAAGGTATCCAGATTGATTGGGAAAGGCAGTCGTACGATGCCGCGTAATGTACGGATTGGTTTGATTCGTTATCGTACGAGTAGATCGTCCCTTGTATATGGTCCGGACTACGCATATAAACAAACTTGCATGTAAACACAGTTGTGTCCAAATTGGCTTGAACCCATTTTTTTTTCCTAAATTCCTACTATTCTGAATTCAAGCCGCATGTATTTGCTCTAGGAGTGAATAAAAGCACATAAATATTCAACTAAGATTTATTACTTGCAAGTCATCAATAAAGAAAAGAGGTAATCATGTTTCATCTCGATGTTCTTCTAGAATTCCCAAATCATCATTGTGCTGTTAAACCAGGTTGAGTCCTAAGTCCAGGAAATGTGGATTGCCCTGGTAAACCGGGGTAAAGTGGGTTTTGGAAAGGTTGTGTGTAAGGGTTGTAGGTTTGGTAGGGGTTATAGGGGTTGTAGGGGTTGTACGAGTTGTATGGGTTGTATTGGTTGTACGGGCCTAGATTCGCTTGAAAACCATTCGGTGACACACTTGCTGTGTATGTTTGTCTCTTTATCCTGATTTCAGCAGCAGAGCCACTGATGAGGGCTACTAAAAGAGCAAAGAAGACGAGAACCTAAAAAAAAAATAGATAGAAGAAACTTCATAATTTAACACTCATTATTTCTAAAATAAAAATTGAGTTGCATTTGAATTGCTCCCATATACCGGGTGGCCCACCACAGACGCGGATCTCGTTTTGAGGGAGTAAATGGAAATATTTTGGGATTTTTTTTTTGATGTGTGTAGGGTGTTCTAAAGCACAATTTTATTTTCACACAAATTATTTTCATATATACAGGGTGTTCGAAAACAATGATATAGACCAAAGTTACATTTTTTTAATAGTAACACCCTGTATTTGACCTAAAAAATGGAATGGCAAGCTTAAATTATGGTGAGTTTCTTTAGTTCACTTTATACCTTAGAAGTACCATTTACGAGAAAATGGCGGAAAATTGTAAATATGGAGTTTTTTTAAATACCAATTAATGAAGAAACCAGTTGCGCCCGCGATAAAGACAGTATTTTTTTGAACAGAAATATTAGCTACTCCTATAAAGAAAATAAAAAATTATTTCTGGAATATACAGAGTGATCATAATTCATTTTCAAACATCAACTACGAATAATGGTCAAAAACTTTCTTATTTCAAATGGCACACCCGGTATTTCTATATCTCGTTGAACGTAGAAAATAATTTCGAAACTATCTTCACACCTTAACCTGATAGTTTTCTCAGCAATTTTCGACCATTATTTGTAGTTGATGTTTGAAAATTAATTATGATCACTCTGTATATTCCAGAGTTAATGTTTTATTTTCTGTACAGGAGTAGCTGCTATGTCTATTCAAAAAAAAACTGTCTGTATCGCGGGCGTAATTTGTTTCTTCATTAATTCCTATTTAAAAAAACTGCATATTTTCAATTTTTCGTCATTTTCTCGTAAATGGTTCTTTTAAGGTATAAAGTGATGAGAAAAAACTCATCATAATTTGAGCTTGCCATTCCATTTTTGAAGTCAAATACAGGGTGTTACAATTAAAAAAATGTAACTTTGGTCTATATCTTTGTTTTCGAACACCCTGTATATATGAAAATAATTTTAAATTGTGCTCTTGAACACCCTACACACACCACAAAAAAAAATCCAAAATTATCTTCATTTACTCCCTCAAACCGAGATCGGCGTCTGTGGTGGGCCACCCGGTATAATAAAGAACTAACGTAGCGTGAGGAGCTTAAGCGCACTCGTTCCTTGAGCAATAAATTGATTTCACTGATTTGTAATACCGTACACTTGGTAATGAATGGTTATCACAAATCCTTTATATCAAGAGAACAAACTTTTATATGGGGTCATTGAGAAGATTGTTTTTTTTTTTCATTCGATAATATATACCTGTACATACGAATAAATACACACCGGAGGAAAAAATATGTCTATGGAAAAAGTTGCGATGTCGAATTTTTATGTTTTTTGAACTGGAAATACCATTGTATAGCACGAGTGTGGTAAAAACGGACCGCCAAAACATAATTTGCAGTAACACGCAGAGTCACGGAGTAACATTCATACAAAATTATTCATACAATGCCAGAGGTCCCGAGCTCAATACCGGGGCAAGGAAAACAAATCAATCACGGTAATCGCCACCATTCACTGTTGGGTCAAAAATTAACAGTGCTGTGCCTGAGGTGGCGTAAGGATGTGCCTAAGGTGTCGTAAGGACACAGTAACAAAGCTTACACGGAACAAAACTGATTCCTCCTTACTCGATCAAGTTCTTGAGAGCTTATGAGGAGGTCCACTTGGGGAAGCCCTATGAGGCTCAGTATAATAATAATAATATCAATATCAATGCAATAACTAGTATTGTCTAATCTTAATTCAGTAATTTCTCAATTAATTCATTGTCTTAGGGACATTGCATTTTTTACTCTGTGCCTTTTCTTATGCAAATCCTTAAATTTTCCAGGAAACGTCACTTTTTGATGCAAATGTACCTGCTTATAGATTTTTAATCCAACATGATTTATTCAGAGAACCAAGATAATAATAATAATAGTGAATGAAAGGTAGAACAACGAAAATTTTGTTTACTTGGATATCATCATTGGGATACACAGGTTGTCCGAAAAATGTGCCCATTAGAAGTTTTCGGAGAAATATTTATTGGATCCTGTTTGAAATTTTGTACAAATACATTAGGTGAATGAAACTTCCAATTTGAAATATTTGTAACGATTTATGACTTCCGGTTATACCGGAAATGGATATCAATCCTGTTATTTCAAATGGGACACCCTGTAAGTTATTAAATTTGTTGATAAATTCTCATTCTACGTTCATTTCATTATGTTATCTTCAGCAGTTTTCGAGTTATTCACCGTTTTATGAAAAAAATTACACATGAAAGCTTGTAAGAAATTTTGTATTTCTCGAGAGCACCATACATAACTTGGTTTGAAAAGGTATTTAATGTTATTTTGTACGTAACATTAGGTTCTGATATGCAGGAGGTTCAAACGAGACTGCCAAAGTTGGATTTCAGAAAAGGCCAAAAAGTATTTTTTTTCAATTGCAAACAGTAGGTATGTTTTACCTCACATTTCAATGTATAACAAAAAAATCTTAAAATGCACTGACGTGAAGTCAGGAGCTTTTTCGCGCATATTCCATTGTCAGTTCGATCGACTTTGTATGAGGCGTGAATACCTCATACAAAGTCCATCGAGCTGAAATTCCATACCATTTCATGCTATTTTTCAAAAAACGATTTTGGCCATTTCAATTGTTTTTGGCAGTCAATTGTGACTTGCTGACTTGTCGGATGTAAGACGGACGTTACACGGTCAATCTGGCATCAGTTCAGTCTGACATCAATCATGGATTGATGTCAGATTGACGGGAAACTGATTGTATACGCGTAGACTGATGGTCGGGATTGATGGCCAGATTGATGCCAGATTGATATAAGATTGATCGTGTAACCTCCGACAAAATGGTACAATGCCCGGTACCACACTGTGACTGGAGCGATGACAATAATTGATGCACACAAAAAAAAATAATGAATAATTAAAAAATCCGTGATCTGGCAAACTCAATGCGTAAGCTCTCCATACACAAGTTTGTAAATACGTCAACACGGTGAAAATTTGAGGAAAAACACGACTTTTAAACACAAACAAAGAATCGGTATACAGGTTGTCCCAAGTTCGAGTGCCTATTAGACGTTTCTGGAGAACTGGACATATTTGAAATCTGAAAATTGGGATTATGATATTGCTTGAAATTCTCTACAGAGCTAAAATATTTTCGAAGCCCAACCACTTCCGGTTATACAGGGAGTGAAAATAAATTTCATGAAAAAAATTTTTTTCAATTTTTGCATTGCTGTTGTGATCAAGTATTCAATGCTGAATACATTTCTGTTAAAATCATTGTATTCATTCGAATAGTTTTCAAAATATCGAAAAAAGAACCGGAGAAAAAATCAAATATGTTTAGTCAGTATTAGGTTCATTATTCTTGTTCTATACATCTTGAGCGTGAACCGTTTTTAGAACATCGAAGAGGAAGAATGTGGAAAGGTCATGCATCTTTTGAATTTCAGAAATATCATCACAGGGTGTTTCAAATTTTGTGTCGAAAATTGTGATCAAAAATTGGCCATAACTTCTGTTTTTCAAATTAGAACCCTATTTTTGGCGCTCTAGTTCCCCGGAACTGAGTGCTTATCAATTTGCCCAAATGTCTGTAATTTTCGAATTTTTCGATGAAAATGGTCATAAACGATTTGGTTCGACTCACTGATCAAGAATCCGTGGTCGAAATTCATTCTGTCCGGCCGGCCGTAGGCACGATAACTCTCGAACGGAATGAGCTAGACAGTTGAAATTTTCAGAGTAGGTTTGGGAGATAAATATCTCGGCTAAGTTCGTTATTGGGCAAAATCGGACAGATGGTTTCGGAGTAACAAAAAAAAAATTTTTTTACAAAGCAAATTACAAATTAAATCTTTTCAATAAGCAGTTTTACCATAAGAATCCAATGATATCATTTTTAACTCTAACAAGCTAATACTTTCGGAGATATGATTTTTTAAAATTTCAATAATAAATCGTATTTCAACGTTGTCACAGAATGATATAATTATTCTATGTATGAATTTTCATAATGTCAACTTATTTTCCTGAGACATGACATTATCTAATCAATCGAAGAATTGTGAGCGAAGTGAGAGAAATCTCAGTTGTTTGCTCCGAAATTAGTTTTTCTCAGAAAAGTCATACATTTCGGAACGGAACATGAAGTAAGAGATCTGAGAGTAGTGAGACTGCTTTTCATCCATAGACATAGATATAACTCTCGAACGGAATGAGGTAGGTAGTTGAAATTTTCAGAGTAGGTTAGGGAGATGAATATCTCGGTTAAGTTCGTTATTGGGCAAAATTGGCCAGATTTAATTTGATTTCTTCCATGGTGCAGTTCTCATTCTCTTGATCGCTCATTTAATCTTGATAAATAAACTATTATTTGAATTGAATTTCCTTTATGATGCAGTTCTATCATATGAATACATTGATATAATTCCCAACTCTGAGAAACCAATACTTTCGGAGATATAATTTTTCTGTTTGTACTAGAGCGCCAGAAAGCTCCTGTCCATAGGGCTTGTTTTATGATTGCGTTGGATTCTGCGGTGAAAAATAATGATAGTTTTCTAACATGATTATGCTCCTAAATTAAAAAAAAAATTGAAGAAACTCAGAAATTATTTAATTTAGGAGCATAATCATGTAAGAAAACTGTCATTATTTTTCACCGCAGAATCCAACGAAATCATAAAAAAATCGGGTTCTTATTTGAAAAATAGAAGTTATCGCCAATTTTTTATCACAATTTTCGACACAAAATTTGAAACACCCTGTGATGATATTTCTGGAATCCAAAAGATGCATGACCTTTCCACATTCTTCCTCTCCGATGTTCTAGAAACGGTTCACGCTCAGGATGTTTGAAACAAGAATAATGAACATAATACTGACTAAACATATTTGACTTTCTTTCCGGTTTTTTTTCGATATTTTGAAAACTATTCGAATAAATACAATGGTGTATGTGTGTGAAATGTATTCAGCATTGAATACTTGATCTATTTTTTCATCAAATTTATTTTCCCTCCCTGTATAACCGGAAGTGATTGGGCTTCGAAAATATTTTAGCTCTGTAGAGATTTTCAAGCAATATCATAATCCCAATTTTCAGATTTCAAATATGTTCAGTTCTCCAGAAACGTCACTCGAACTTGGGACACCCTGTATATACTTTGAATATGAATCTCTAAGTTCATATAAACATATTATGTGCGTTTTCGTTTCGTTTGTTCATATTTAATAACTAGACTATATTGGAAATTCGAATAAAACTTTAGTTTTAATCATAGGAACTCCGAGTGACATAATAATGATTATTTTGGATAAATAAATGATACAGCACTTCATAAATATTTTCTTAATGGTCCTTCATTTCGTAATGAAAATGACTTCTTGAGATATTCTCGTATTTTGAATTGTTTTTAATCGAAAAAAAATGTTTGGAATAGATTTTGACATATCAAAAATAAAGCTTTAACATAATTACATGTATAAGTTTTTATGATGTGTTTGACTAAAAAATCACGCATAGACCAATCTCCTTAAACATTGAAAATTAACAAGAAAGTATATCCCTAAACTTATAAATGAATATGTATCTCTATAGTTACCTTGATCATTTTGTATTTATTAATGCGATTGTGTGAAGAATAACTAAACAATGATTTGATTTGATCAAAATCTAACTTATATACCTAGTCGACCTCTAAAGCATCCCACCCCAGCTGGAAATGATATCGTAGTAAGGACATACCAATTTTTCTTGAAGAAAGTTTATAGTTTTAATTGATCCAAATGGGAGAGTTAATCTAAATTAACACTTTAGTGTTAATATGGTGCGATTTACGGAATAACAAATTGTTGTTTATTGATGCAATATAAGATATCGATTTTTTCGATAATAAACTTTTACAGTTCTGTCGGTAGATTTCGAGATCCATGGATTCAAATGTAGGCACTTAAGCAGCTGATTTCTGGGAAACATCCGAAAAACGTATCAAATTTCCTCCCTCTTTTATGAAAAATGGATGTAAAATAATTTTGGAGCTATTTCTTTTTCTGTACAAATAAACAATCTGGCGTTGAACGTATACAAACTTCAAACTGTAATACATTTCCTTTTAATTTTTTTACCCAAGTTATTAAGAATACGGACTACTGGAGAATGTCAAGAATGTGACAAGAAAATGCAGATGTAGGTACAGATCGGACAATATTCGGGCTTGAGTGTTCCAAGGCGTTGGATTGGCCGCAGGGGTCCTATATGCAGGCCACGATCTAGCTTTGTAGCTGCAGCGACAAAAAAATTATTTATCGCCCTACAATGCCCCACAAAGAAACCTCATGAATCATAAGCATGATATTCCAAGGAATTTTGCCTGCAGTTTTGATATTAGAAAAAAAATGAGGGAAAGCCCTGTGGCAGGAGGTTTGGCGCTCTTGTTCAATTTTTGACAAACCATATCTCCGAAAGTATTGGTTTCTCAGACTTTGGAATGCTATCAATGGAACTGCACCATAAAAGAAATGTAATTCAAATAATAGTTTATTTATCAAGATTAAATGAGCAATCTGCAATGATTTAACCTCGTGGAATGGGTTCTTGCAACTTACACTCGGTGCATAGTTTTCACAACTCGAAATACCTAAGGAAAGTATCATCGAAAAGTCTAGAGCAAGGCTGGAGATAATCATAGCAGATTATCCATTTATTCCTGATATTTGAATAGGTATAGCTCACGAACAAATTATTTTAATAGTTCAAAATATATTAATAAAATACAATCCTCCTTTCATAATTTAATAGTTCATACCACTAACACATTCATTCTGCATTATGAACCTCAACTCAAAATACAGAGTGTTAAAATTATTAGATAAAAAAGAATATTTGATACACAAATGTAGATCAATATTTCAGCATTTTTTTGCTAGAAAATACTGTATATATAGGAACATGTCTCACTACGGAAGTAAAAGGTAATATTAACCTCGGTGGTCAACGAACAGTAATTTATTTTGATGATTCCATTATGTTGTTCTTTCCTATTGACTTCATAAACTACATCATTAAAATGATCCAATTCTAAATCTTCTGCAACATCATCCTCAATATTTGCACATAAATTATTCAATATGCAACAAGTCAATATTATTTTTGGTATCAAAACAGTCTTGTACCTATATTCACAAATTCAAGATGTTGTTCAGCACGAAATATTTTCGTAAGTACGAATTATATAAACAAATAAGATGACATGAATGAACAGTGAACACAGACAGATAGAACTCGCATTCTGTGAAAAATAGAAGTACGACTAGAAGTACGAGGTATTATTGAAATTTTGAAAAATCATATCTCCGAAAGTATAAGTTTGTTAGAGTTGAACATTTTATCAATGGATTCTTATGATGGAACTGCATCTTAAAAAAATAGAATTTGGAATTTGTAATGTAAAAAAAATGTTTTAGTTGCTCCGAGACCATTGTGCCCATTTAGCCCAGTAACGAACATAACCGAGATAATTATCTCAAACCTACTCTGCAAATTTCAACTGTGTAGCTCATTCTGTTCGAGAGTTATCGTGCCTACGGCCGGGCGGACCGGCCGGCCTAGTGTTTTGCCACTTTTCGGCAATCCGATCAACACAAAACTTCGCATGCATATAAAGGTTATGATTCTACAATTTGATGCTGATTTCAGATAGATCAAGTGATCGGTTTCGGAAATATTCATAAAATATGTTTTTACTAAAAACGGCCATAACACCGAAATCGCTTGGTGGATTTTGCCCGTTAAAAAACTCATCCCAGATATTTACGCTCTAAACCTACCCTGCAAATTTCAATCCTCTAACTCCTTTCGTTCGAAAGTTATCGTGCCTACGGCCAGATCGGCGAGTCGAACCAAATCGTTTAAGACCATTTTCATCAAAAAATTTTGAAAATGACAGACATTTGGGCAAATTGATAAGCACTTTGTTCCGAGGAACAAGAGCGCCAAAAATGCAAATAGAAAAGTTACAGTAACTTTGTAGAGACACAAAACGACTTAATTCATTCTTAAAAAGTGAACAAGTATCAGTATATCTGTAAAGTTCATTAATGGGCATAATCGGCCCAATGGTTTCCGAGAAGGTACTAACTTTGTTTACAACCAATACAGATCCGAACGAATTGAAACTTGGTGACTATTTGTAGAATACGGACTCAAAGACATTTGTAAAATTTTGTAAGGATCATATCACTAGAAAATTTAAAAAATATTATTTACCTGACGATAACTTGAGAATTTGAGTTTGTTAACAAGTATAAACGACCAAACGGTTTTGGGGTTATACCCTTCTGGTATAACTTTTTTGGTTATTATTTACTCAACAACTCAAAAAATACGAATCCGATACAATTTAAACATGGTAATTAATTGTAGATTGCCGACTTGCAAATGTATGCGTAATTTCGTGAGTGTCACTAAAAAATTGGTTCAAGCCCTGTGGACAGGAGCTTTGGCGCTCTTGTTCAAACTTTGATAAATTATATATCCGCAAGTATTGGTTTCTCAGACTTGGGAATGATATCAATGGAATCTTATGATGGAACTGCATCATAAAATTAAATAAATTAAACAAGAATCCATCGATATCATTCTCAACTCGGAGAAACCAATAGTTTCGGAGTTATGATTTGTCAAAGTTTGAACAATAGCGCCAACGCTCCTGTCCACAGGGCTTTCCCAGCTTTCCCACTTTTTCAATTTGGCTTCTGTGCATCAATTCTCAAGAATTTTCGTGATTACATTCAAAATGTAGGTCCTGTCTATGACTCATCTCATGTTTTATTTATATACATCAGGAAATTATAATTCTATGAAATCATATAGAAATGCGAATTCTTCTTAAAAAAAAATTAATTCAAAATTTGTAATGTGAAAAATTTTTTTTTACATTTTTACTGGCCCATTTTGCCATATAACGAACTTAACCGAGATATATATATATATATATATATATATCTCCTAAACCAACTCTGAAAATTTCAACTGTCTAGCTCATTCCGTTCGAGAGTTATCGTGTTAACGGCCGGACGGACAGCCGGCCGGACAGAATCAATTTTAACCATGAATTCTTGAACTGTGAGTCGAACCAAATCGTTTAAGACCATTTTCAGCCAAAAATTCCAAAATTACAGACATTTGGGCAAATTGATAAGCACTCTGTTCCGAGGAACAAGATCGCCAAAAATCATTGAAAGAAAATCTATATCTCAGAAACTATCCGTCCGTTATCGCTGCCTTCAAAACCTAACTGTACACCCAAGTTCGAAATTTGAACACGATCAGATCTATATTGTTGGAGGTCTGAGCAGCCTTGGGTGAGTTCAGTAGCTGGATGGGGGATCGTTACCACGTTACCAACTTTCGAACAGAAAGCGACTTGCATCTTTCAGGATATGTTGCGCATCCGAATGGGATAGTTAAGTTCGTATAGTTGGACATAATCGGCCAAAATGTTTCGGAGTTGGAATATTGTTTTCTCTATTTCAGTATCGTAATGAGTTCATTCCAGCACTAAAAACAGTGCATTCCCTCATTGTTTCTAGTTATATTTTTCGTTTTGTGGTAGTCAGCACTGACATTCGATCCTATCAAATTTCAACACACGTCAATTATTGTCAATATAAGATAATCTGGATAAGGTGAAATAATTGTTGAGAGGAAAGGTTTTATTTTCATATAAAAATAAGGTACTAGAGATTTCCTTCTTGCTTATTTTGAATCATTCATGATATTAGTAAACTGTTCAATCTGAGCTCCATGCACTACGTACAATTCAAATTCCATGATCTGTCAACTTTCGTAACAGTCACACCAACTGCCAAGATACAATACAAAAGTCACTAGGATGTATAATCCTAATTTTTCATTAAATTTCAAGAATATTTTAAAAAACTTGCCTGAAATAAAGAAAATATCGTCTAATACTCGTTACAGAAGGCAATCCAACACTCATGCGTTCGAAAACTCGCTCCTTCGTCGCTCGTTTTCGAATTTCGCATTCGTGTTTGAAAATCAGCCCATTCTGCAACTTGTTTCAGAATATACTATTCTCGATCTCAAAAAATAAAGATCTGATCGAATTGAAACTTGGCAACTAGTTGAAGAATACCGACACAAAGATTTATATGAAATTTTGTGAGGATCGTATTACTAGAAAAATTTAAAAAAATTATGAAAAATGTTATGTATCTCACGATAACTTGAGAACGGAAAGGGATAGCGACTTGCAATTTTCAAGGTAGGATGCGCATCTGAATGCGACATTTGAGTTCGTTAATAGGCATAATCAGCCAAAGATATATTTGGAGTTATACTCATCTAAAATACTGTTTTTCCTCTATAACTCAAAATATACAAATCCGATTAATTAAAACTCGGTAAGACTTTGTAGAATGCCAACGCGCTAATTTTCGAGAAATATCGTAAATATAATATCTCCAGGAAAAAAAAAATGTCTTCAAAAAGTTTTATATTTCAGAAACTATGCGTCAGAATCATCTGAAATTCTGCACATAACCTTGAGCTACCATTTTACAAACGAGTACCGAACTTAAGCTCGATCGACTTCGTATTAGGCGAGAATAGACAATGGAACATGCACACAAAATTTCCTGACTTCACGTCAGTGCTTTTCTCTTTAATCATCGTAAGGTATAATCAACAATTAAATTTTAGAAATTTGGGTCATATCAAAGGGCGGCAAATTGATTCATTTCAAAGGGCAGAAAAAGGACGTATAAATTTGAATAAACATGTCTCGAGAATCAATGAAGTCATCTACATAAAATTCAACAATTTTCCCAAGATCACTAGATTTTATTTCATCATAATCTACGATCAGTATAGTTCCTGAGTTATTATTATTATTGTAGTGGAGAAAAAATTAACAAATATGAATAAAGAATACAGGAAATTGGTGTATTTAAGGAATGAAATTCAAATATTATAAAAATATTTATTAACTTCTGCTATAATTTGTTCATGAAACCCCAGAGGATACATTCATCAATTGATTAAGGGCTGGCCATTTCTTCCGGGTAGTGTATTTTGTCCAGGTTGGTACAATTGACCCTGGTAAGAATTATATGGGTTGTAAGCGTTGTATGGATTGTATGGATTGTATGGATTATAGGGATTGTATGTATTATAGGGATTGTATGTGTTCAAGGATGGATTGATCCCAGCCTGGAAATTATTAGGTGTTGCAGCTGAAGGTAATGTTTGGGCCAAACTTGCTCCAATCATGGCTAAGACGAAAGTTAAGGCAGTGATGAAAACCTGCAAAATGAAGAATGCTTTAAACCCATAATTACAATAATAGTGCAACAACTTAAAAATTGTATATTCCGATGTTATCATTCAGATATGTAGTTTCCAAATAGTATATTCTAAAACGAGTTGCAGAATGGGCTCCTATTCAAACACGAATGCGAAATTCGAAAACAAGTGACGAAAGAGCGAGTCTACAAAATAGTCCCGGGCGCATGTGTATTTCTTCTAAATTTCAGGCGCAGTCAGTCAGGCTGACAAATAGGCACGAAAAAGGCATACCGCCGTATTCACATAGCATTCAATCTCCGTTAAGTCCTAACTGAGGTCCTCAGTTAAGGATAAATAAGAATCGCAACCTCAGTTAACTTATGTAACGGTGGTGAAATAGGCCTGTTTCACGTTAATTTTCACTTAAACTGAGGTTGTGATTCTTATTTATCCTTAACTGAGTACCTCAGTTAGGACTTAACGGAGATTGAATGCTTTGTGAATACGGCGGATAGTGTAATAAGGGTATAAGATATTTGATGGATATGGGTAGGTCCAATGTGATCGTGCTCCAATATAGAAGCTCGCAAATCTGATGAATTCATCAAGGAAACTCGAAGTATACTGCTCCAGAAAAGTTAATGAAGTTCAGAAATTTTGAGACTTTCAGGTGAAAATTTATTTTTAGTATTTGCAGTGCAAAATCAGTTCACTCAAAAAATTGACAAAATAAAGTTCAGTAAAGATTATGGCCTCCAAGAACATCAATCACAGCCCGACAACGCCTTTGCATACTTTCGATCAGATTGTTGAATTAGCTTTGATCATTTTATCTCCAGAGTTGCAGTAAAAGCCGTCTGAGATCTTGAAGTGTATGTGGAATTGGTTCATGAGAATACAAAGCTCTTTGTAGCTGATCCCAAGCGTGTTCAATGGGATTGATGTCTGGCGATCGAGGGGACAGGGCCAAATGTGAATAGTATGGATTTCCAGAGCTTCATCGACAATTCTCTTACGATGGGGTGGCGCATTATCGTCCAAAAATAGGAAATTTGGCTCGATAGCAGAATAAAACAATGGAATAATATTTTCAATATCTTGCCATATGTTAATCAGTGCATTCATGATAGCATCAAGCACAAACAATTCTCTACGTCCATTGAAACAAATGCCCCCCCAAACAGTAACTGTACCACCTCTGAACGGATGAACTTCCTGTACCGATCTGTGTTTTCTGGGTATCAGAGGATGGGTCCATATCCGAACACGCCGACTATCCGAAAACCGTCTATATCTCTACTCATCTGTGAACAATACAGACCTCCAATGATCGTTTCAATTCACCTGCTCTTTGGCCCATTTCCATCAAAGTCGCATATGATTTTGAGTTAATGGAATCCTTCTCAAAAGTCGTCAAGAATGTAGATTTACGTCTCCAAGTCTTCAACGAACTGTTTCAATTGAAACTAAAACGCCAGTAGCGTTCAAAAGGCGCTGTTTCGTGATTCGATAAGTACTCAAAGGCTCTCTACGGGTAGACATAGTCAGAAACCGATCATGTGCAGGAGTGGTAGATCTTGGGCTTCCACTACTCGGTCTTTCGGTCACATTTCCAGTTTCTCTATATCGATGGAGGAGCCGGGAAACTAGGGCTTCACGCGAGAGCGAGATTTTTCTGGTCTCGTCTCGTTCTCGTCTCGGAAAAGCGAGACGAGACGAGACGTTTTCAAAAATATTATAGGCGATACCGAGACCACATACACTCTCGTTTTTGGTCTCGTTAAATTTTTTGTTTGAAGTTTTATATACGACTCGACTTTTCTCAACACCTACAGAAAACAATTGAATATGAAGAGTTTCCACTATAATTACCAATATACAGGGTGAGTCTTTGACTACTGCATTAATTTTAACCAAAGATTCCTCTCATCAAATGAAACACTTTTTTCTTTTACCAATTTTCCAGATTCGGCTCAGGTAAAAAGTTACAAGCGTTTAAAGATTTCACAATGTGCTAATACACTCCCGTATATAAATTATCTATGACATTGCTGGCGGACGAGTATAAGGCAGGCTAACGTGGTTTACAGCTTGATTCGGGATTCCAACGCTTAGGGACGGATCCATAAAAGTAGTGAAATTTCTGGAGTTTTCCATTTTAAAATATTCAATGAAGGATATCTCGAAAACCGGTGCGTTTAAGGAGAAATGATGAAGAATAATATAATGTTCTAAAACGATGGAATATTCTTGAAATGACTCAAGAAAAACTTTATATGCTTTCTTTATGCTAATTTCGTTTAGTTTTATGAATCCACGAGTCCATAACTAGAAAACCAGTAGAAGTAGAAAATAACTAATATTTGGAAAATATGTGTCATAGTTATAGGAAACTTTACGCCAACATTCATTTTATTCGAAAAAGGATGTCAAAGCTACAAAATAAAAACTGATTTTCAAAATTTCAACAGCCTGTATCTTTTTACCTGAGCTGAATTTGGAAAAATGTTAAATGAAAAAATTGTTTCATTTGATGAGAGGAATCTTTGGTTGAAATTAATGCAGTGGTTAAAGACTCACCCTGTATTTTGTCTATATTATACATCGATCGTTCGAGAAATACACGATGTTTTAGAAGATTATTAATTCGTTACGACCTTGCGATAATTGAGATTATTTTTCAAGAAAAAATAGAATTCACAACCATAAAAACGGATGCCATTCAATACTTAACGGACAACTTTTATTGCCCCTTAATCCCAATGCTTTGAAAATTTCGTATCTATCTGAACATCTGGAGAAATTTATTCTCTTGTGCTCCTTGTAGTGAAGATGTGAATAATTATTGTATACATCTGTGGAACTACGTATAATGAAAGTGATAAAGAAATGAACTATTCAATGTTTCAAAAAGTGTTATGAGGAATACGCCAAGAACACCCTCAATTATCTACCCATTGGGACGGTATTCTTTGAAAACTATACCAAACTGTTCAATTGTATTAAAAAATGTATCGACATTGATAGCCTATTTAAAACATCAACAAAACTTTCGAAATATTGGAAAGCTGAGTTTGAAGAATATTTGCTGTTAGAAAGAGCAAATAGGAATCAAATATTTTACAGTGGTGAAGAGTGATAAAAAAGTTGATCCTACACTTTCCAAGATGGCCGATGATTTATTAATGGCTACATGCGTACCTGTTGAAAGACTATTTTCCACAGCAGGTATGATCATGACAAAAACACGTACATCATTGAAAGATGATGTGATGCAAGCGTGATTATGTTTGAATTCTTGGTCATCGAGTGATTTAAAAGTTGAAATTATCAGTATTTACAATTAAAAATAATATGTACTTATACAAAATAAATATTTTTGTATAAGAGCGTAATAAATATAGCTTTACAAAATTATTCATTATTGTATACCATTTCGTTTCTGATTACATCCCGCCTCGATCATACCAATAGGCCTGTTGACTTCATCCGCACTAAGTTTACATCTAGGCATTATTGCAAAACAAATTTTCAGATTTTGAATCGAAGTTGATTGTAAGAACGTAAAAGAATAACTGACCTAAAATTCTCAGAAACACAAATAACAATAACTTGCCGGAAACTGAAAAAGTTATCAAACGAGGAGCAAAAAAACCATTCATATATAAGAGAGTAAACATTTGATCTCTCATAAATGAACATTTGGTGGACAAGAACCGGCAACTTTTGAAACGGTCACAAAATTTCTGAACTTCTTCAACTTTTGTGAAGCAGTATAATATCTAGTAATGGATTTGCACCATATGAGAATAAAATGCAATCTCACCTGGGACATTTTGAATCGTTATTTTTCTGGCGGAGGCAGAATTGAATCTGAAGTTACTATAAGCCATCAGATCATTTATACCTGTTTGATTAGTGAAATATTACTCGTCATTTATTGTATAACGCGTCAATAAGTATCTAGTATGTATATGCAAATTGTGACGACTACAGTCTTCTCATTTCATTTATTATTTTGTAATAAAGTAGGTACCTATATGAGGTGTTTCCGAATTGATACAAAATATGTTAGAAGGTGATGCATATAATTTTTGCGCGCATGTTCTGGAGAACAGCGTGCTATCATTTTGCTCAAATGTCTGTAACTTTCGAATTTTTTGCCGAAAATAGTCTCAAACGATTAGGTTCGAATCCCTGATGAAGGATTTGGGGTCAAATTTGATTCTGTCCGGCTTGCCGATGCTACGATAACTTGAGAACGGAAAGAGATAACGACTTGAAATTTTCAGGGTAGGTGTCGCGCCCAAATGCGACAGACAAGTTCGTTAATGGGCATAATCGCCAACGGTTTCCGAGTACAAATTTGGTTTTCAATTGAAACTTGGTGACTAGTTGTAGGATACCGACATAGAGACGTATGTGAAATTTTGTGAAGATCGTATAACCAGAAAATTAAAACAAAAATTAATAAAACTATTTTTCATCTCAGGATAACTTGAGAACGGAAAGAGATGGCGACTTGCAATTTTTAGTGTAGTTTGCGCATCCGAATACGCAATTGAGTTCGTTAATAGATATAATCGGTCAAACGGTTTTGGAGTTATACTCATCTGAAATTTTGTTGTTATTTACTCAATAACTCAAAAAATACGAATCCAAATCAATCATGGCAATTAATTGTAGAATGCCGACTTGCAAAGTTTTGCCAAATTTCGTGAGGATTGTATCCATAGAAAATTAAACAAAAATCATTGAAAAAAATTCTAACTTTACAGCCAAGTTCCAAATTTGAACACGACCGGATCTAAATTTTTGGAGATCCGAGCAGCCTAGGGCGAGTTCATTAGCTGGATGGGTGACCGTTGCCATGATAACTTTCGGACGGAAAGAGGTAGCTACTGGAAATTTTCAGGGTAGATTGCCCATCCGAATGGGATAGTTCAGTTCGTTCATCGTTATTGGGCATAATCGGCCCAATGGTTTCGGAGTTATTCGCGATTCAAGGGTAGGCTGCGCCCTCTACACCACGTGTTTGCCTGTATGGGTAAGATTTGTAAACATTAGGTCTGACATAAGGTTATTTGCGAGGAAAAATTAAGATGGAAAGAGAAAAGAGTGTGTTTATTAGCATTAGTGAGTATTTCCGATATTTGGAAGCAACGCCAAATAGTAGGAACGTGATAGAAGGTGAGTTCATTGAAATTTATAAGTAATCATGCATTATCCAAAGATCAAATATTTTAGGAGAAGCGGTCTTGAATGCCGGTCACATTATTATGTGTGGAAGTTTGGGCAAAAGTCAGCGATGCTTAGAAGTGTTCGGTTTGTGTTTGCAAACCTCAGCCCTCTCAACAGATCCTCACGAAATAAGAGGAAAAATTATATCGGATGAAAGGTCGGCAAGAATATCAGCTTTTAGCTGTTCTTGTAAGGCTGGTTTAGGAGGCAGATGTAAACATATATCAGCTCTACTTCTACATTGCACAAGGTTGTATAATTTTAATTTATTTGATGTCTGAATCAGGACTTGCAATTTGAGAATAATATATACAGAATATAATTTTTAGATATTTTGCTTTTCCTTGCGTTTTTTGTTTCAGGACTGACCTCCTCAAGCGCTTGTGGAAAAATAAAAAAAATGAGAAGAGCACCAAATATAAAGCCGTTCCCCCCCTGAGAACACTTCTTTTACTGTCATACATATGCTTTATTGTTAAACAAATTGATCTTGATTCAGAAGAATATATAATATCAATTTGAATGAATACAGTCAAATAGGATTGTATCAGCTAATGATACAACATGCGAGTGTTTACATAGGTACTTACTCACATACTTACATCACTGGAGATATAAGAGCCGCTCAGAGGAAAAGTGGTATAACTCCATTTGTGATTTGTTGGGAATTTAAGGTTTTACCTTTCAATGGATTCAAAAAATCAAGGCATTTCGTTGAGAGGTAAAACATCAACAGGCTCTAACTCGGTCACAAAATTGTTTCGACTTATACCATTCATTCAGGGAATGAAATACATACCAAAATATGAGTATCAACTCAACAATTCGAAATTTGTGAGTTATACCAGTTTTCCTCTGATTGGCTCATAAGTACTTTGACATTGAATGTCTTATACTCTGTTTCGTTTCTTTATTTATGTATATATTAATGTATAAATTAAATATGTGTGACGTTCCATGAAACTTTCATTAACTTATCCTGAAGGTCTTAAATAATACCTTGATAAAATTATGTAGGTACAAGGTGGTAAGGGTGAGGTTTTTCAAAGCACTACAATGCGATTCAGATTATATAATGTGAAATTTATACCAAATGAGCAATAAATACATTTGGGCAATATTGACGTATTATGGAGCTATACAAAATAATAAATAGAAAGAAAAGTACATTAGGCCTCAAAAATAAAAAAACTACGTTCAGAAACGATCTTCGGAAAAAAATAGGGTTTGATAGGTTCACCACAGCACAACATAATTGTCATTCCTCTACTTTGGGAACCAGATTCCATGTCAGAACAGAACACTTTATCCCTGTTGGCCAAACTATTACATCCATAAACACAACAAAACACTTTTGATTTGGACATTTGAAGTAATTTATCATTAACCTCAATAGTCTAATAGATGAAAGAAGTGCAGAAAAATACATTTTAAGCATTCAATCCTCACAAACAACAGTTAATGCGTTAAGAAATATACCATCTCAAAGCAAAACAAACTCCATTACCCATACACGACGCTTCAAAATTCGCCACCAGGTGGCTCGGAGATCGACTTGAATCGCCAATACCCAATAGAATATTATTTTCTCGATAACTCATAAAATACAGCTCTGATCGAATTGAATCGTAATTTCTTCCGAATTTCGTGAATATCGTGTCCTTGAGAACTTGAGAAGCAAGTTTTTTCGTATATCATCAGGTATTTAAAGAATTTCAATTGCGATAGTATACATATTATGTCAAATTTGAAAATTCCGTGATCATAGATTCTCTCATTACTACTAAGTCTGTCATTAAAATGGTACGAAGTCGAAATGTAGCTACTCATATCTTATAAAAGCTGAGAAAACAGTATATATTGATGGTAAATTCGAATGAGGGGTGAATAAAACATTTAGAATAGTAATTTTGTAAGTTTAAGGTTAAATTTTAATTTTTTTCAGCTTATCTTGGAAAATGTTTTATTTCAGAAACTATGCTCGATCGTATGAGGAGTGAATATACAATGCAACATGCGCGCAAAAGCTCTTGACTTCACGTCAGTACTTCAATCAATTTTTGTTCTAAGCCCCCTCGGCTCCAAGTTATTGCCCTTTGAAATTGGGGAAACCCCTCGGATCATTAATTAAAAAGTTTACTTATTAATCTGAGGAACTACCCTCTAGACATTATACAGATTTGAGAAGTAAAAATATTTGTCATTAAGACTTCATTTGACAACAACCTTTTCGATATTAGTTAATTTTAACATTTGACAGTAGACTGCTTCATTTTTGGCCCTCTTGTTCCTCGGAACAGAGTGCTTATCAATTTGCCCAAATGTCTGTAATTTTCGAATTTTTGGCTGAAAATGGTCTCAATCTCAAACGATTTGGTTCGACTCATTGATCAAGAATCCGTGGTCGAAATCGATTCTGTCCGGCCGTCCGGCCGTTAACACGATAACTCTCGAACGGAATGGGCTAGATAGTTGAAATTTTCAGAGTAGGTTTGAGGGATAAATATCTCGGTTAAGTTCATTATTGGGCAAAATCGGTCTAATAGTTTCGGAGTAACGAAAAAAAAATATTTTTTTTTTTGTAACAACTTTTGAATTAAAATTATTTTAAGATGCAGTTTCATCATGAGAATCCATTGTTATCATTTTCAACTCTAACAAGCTAATACTTTCCGAGATATGATGTTTCAAAGTTTCATTAATACATAGTAAGTTCTATGTATTCACAGAATGTGAACACAGAATCTGTCTGTGTTCACTGTTCATAAATGTCAACTATTTTAGCTATTTAGAGATTGTAAAATCGTACTTTCTCTTGGAAAATAAGTATACAATTCTTGAATTTTTGAATATATACAAGACTGTTTTGAAACCGAAAATAATATTGACTGATTACATATTGAATAATTTATGTATAAATATTGGGGATGATGTTTCAGAAGATTTAGAATTGGATCATTTTAATGATGTTGTTTATGGAGGCAATAGGAAAGAAGAACATAATGGAATCATCAAAAGAAATTACTGTTCGTTGACCACTGAGGTTAATATTACCTTTTACTTCCTTAAGTAGTGATACATGTTCCTATATACAGTATTTTCATAATGTTGCTAGCAAAATAATACTGAAATATGGATCTACATTTATGTATCAAACATTTTTTCTTGAGTTAAGGTTGATAATACAGAAAAGAATGTGTTAGTGGTATGAACTATTAAATTTTAAATTATGAAATGAAAAGATTATAGTATTTTATTAATATATTTTGAACTATTAAGATAATTGTAGCATGGCTACCAGTCGTATTAATGGGTCCTTTTCAGGTTTCAGCGTTGCCGAGTCCTACATTCGTTAATACACAAAAGCAGATGTTCTGGAAAGTTCCAATATTCAAGAAAACCTTATGCCTACCTTATATCTTAAATATAAACGATTACTGTACACTACTAGCGGTCCGGTACGTGCTTCGCTACGTATAAACTGAAATAATAAAACAATGGAATTGGAACATCAAATTCATTTATTGAAACAAAATATATTTTATTAATTGCTAGCTATTTTTTATGAATGAACAAACGGCTGGGAGTTTTTCATTTTCGGCCGTTAATTTTCTGCTTAATGATATTTTGCCTTTCAGATGTTAAATTTTTCACCTCAACTTAAATTGTCTCATATAGAAAGCAAATACTTCGAGAATTTTCGTTTTTGTGTGTGAATTGTACGGATTTTATTGAAATAGACTTCACTTTCATACGAAAAAAAATTGAACATTCTATCTTTCTACCGAATATGCACATTTCTCCTACCTCACCGCTAAAAATTTCAATCAATCATAAGTTGGAGGAAGAGCAGGAATTTACACTTAACTCAAATTAGAAAGTCTCACAGACTCCGGCATTAATAAAAGCTGAATCAAGATATTCACTTAATTTTGTTTTATTCAAAATCAAAATACTAACATTACTATAGAATATTCATTCAATGCACACATTCAACATAAGCATAATAATCGTACTGCGGTCAAAGCCTTTAACAAATATACCAATTATTGAGAGTTTTTGGATTTGTATTCATTTTCTCGATAATTTTTGCCATTTGGCAACATAGGAATGACCTACCAGAGACGCTCATAACACGGGGAATCCCCGAGATCAGCTGATTACTTGCTTCAGGACGATGAAGTAGGCGACCGCTAGAGGCGAGAGCTGTGTTGCCAACCCTTCTGTTCTAACAGTAGATTCACCGTTTTCACACTGATGCTCCTGTTTTCTGTTTCATTCGTAATTTTTACCGTTTTTCAACTAGCGTTCAGCGCTACCTATTACAGTATGCAAATATTTTTTGATAACCATTATATGATTCAAAGCTTATTTTCGACCATCATATTAATTACATTTCTCAGAAGGCTAACAAAATGCTTGGTTTCATAACCAGGGTTTGTAAACATATTCGCCATCATCAATCCCTCAGAACGCTATACGTTGCACATGTGCAGAGCATTCTTAGTTTCGGATCCGCAATTTGGAACCCCAGTTACAATATCTATATAAATCGGTTGGAAAAGGTCCAAAGCAAATTCCTCAAGCACGTCAATAGAAAATGTTACCAGAATACCATATTAGTGATCCACGTCGAATAATAAAAGAATTGAATCAACAACTTTGGCTGACCAACGAATGATGAGAGATATGAAATTTGTTTACAAAATTATAAATACCTTTGATTGCTGTGAGCTTTTGAATATGCTAACCTTCAATGTGGCATCATATTGCACACGAAATAAATTTCTATTTCATATCAATCAAAGTTCAACGAATTATCTTCTAAATTCGCCTTTAATTAGATGTTGTAAATCCTACAACTCGCTCTCTAACCTTGTTATGGTCGATCCTTTTTCGAATTCTTTGCTTAATTTTTCTGGTATTTTGAAACGGTTCTTTAGAGGCCATTCTTAAAAAAATAAAATTGAAGAAAGAAAAAATTAACTGTGATTGAATTATTCTCAGCGAAAAATTCGAAAATTACAGACATTTGGACGAATTGATAGGCACTCTGATAACTGGAACAGCGCGCCAAAAACATACCAATGCCTTAATGACCTGTCAATATGTGCCTTCTGAACAGAATATTTAGAAATGGGGATTTTTTGGCATGGAACCACATTTTTCTTCAGTCTCGTCCTCATATTTTTTGCTGTAAAATTCCTAACAATGGCAATAATGTTGTACTTAATCATTTAATGGCTATTAACTCACAACTCACCAATAGTGAAGTCAGTTTTTTGTGTTTCCTTCTCAATTTTTAATGTATTTTTTCACTTCTCCTTCATTTTGTTATAGTTTTGGAAAGTAATGTGATGAATTGTTCTGTGTGCAATATGAAGAACACTAGGGAACAGAACATAACTTCCTGGACTTATTATTTGTAGTTTTATGAACAACTTGCATTTTTTCTTAAAATATTTGCGTACAAACCTAACGTAATAAAGTACAAAATGCACAACACTTTACAGAAAAAAATCCAATCTTAAGGCGAAAATTCATGAGACGATTCTGTCGTTAAAAAGCAACGACGTTCAAAATTTCCCTTCCTATACTTTTCATGGAACAACGAAATCGGAACAGCTTATTTTGAACTGTTTTTGAACATAACCTAATTGAATTTAAATATTACAACTAAATATATAGGTACAAAATGAGTACCTGAAGTACTACAGTTATCTCTAATAATTATATAAATGCATTAAATCACAAAAGAGAAACAATCACAGCAACTCCAATTATAATTGCTAACAAAAAAAGAAAATATAATAAAAAGAAAATGTTGGGTTGCGTATTTATAATATACTTGCGGGCTGAAATTCTATATAGATCGTATTCCATTGCTTGAAAAAAACCTGCATGGTTTGAACATCCTACTTTCTGCGCGCATGTTCTAGGGGACACATCGCATTATTATTTAGCCGAGCAGGACGTATAATATGAATCTGCCTTAAGAGTTTCCAATAGAGATGAAAGGACAATAGAATATGCGCCCAAAAGCTCCTGACTTCACGTTAGTGCTTGGACCAATATTAATTTTTGCGGCTGTAATTATACAGTGCGCGTCAAAATTATGGAACAAATTCATTTTCTCAGAAGAAAAATATTTGGCAACAAAATCCTGAAACAGGTAAATTTTTGTTTCACTTTTACCAAATTTTTATGCATTTTTGAAGGATTTTTGTTGCACCCTGTGCCATCCCCATCAACCCTCTAAATTTTTTGAATAGGGAAAGTGAGTCATGTGGTACTTTTTTGGCAAGGTCTTTGTAACTTCGTTACAGGCGTGCAGAAATTTTCAAGAAAAAAATATTCTTTTTTGAAAAATAGTTAGTTCAAAGAGGCTTTCAGTATCTGCACTTTGCCATGGCTCATTTACTTTGAGACGATGGTACCTGATGAAATTTGTCACTGAATGAAAGTCGACCATTACAGTTTTGTTCATGCACAACTTTCAACCCCCCACGCCCCCCAAATTTTTTTACGCGTTTTTTTTCACGTTGCCTGCGTGAATCAACTCCGATTACGTACCAAATAAAGATTTTTAGTACTCGGATGATTTCCGTCTTTCGATTTTCAGAATATCGTCAATCCTGACAGGCGATCGATCGAAATCGGTTACTCGTTCATATTTCTCGCAGTTTTTCTAGAAGATTCCAAGAATTTCGAGTAATTCCGTTCAAAATTCAAATTCGATTTGACATTTCTCGTCCTCCGTTCAGACCGAAAACGTCGACCTTGAAGGAGCCGCGTTAAAATTCGCCACAGGGTGCGTCCACACTGAATGCGCGGCGGCGGAGGCCTAAGCGGGCGCGACCAGCTGGAGCGTGCTGTGGCCACAGTGCACCGCGAGTTCTCCTAGCGATTCGACTTATTTCAGCAGTTAGAAACTATGGACGAGGATTTGGTATTTTTACTGGACAGTCCAATCCTGAGATGGGAAGTGTTGAACATAAGAGATGGTGTACACGAAATAAATAAAAGTATAGAAAAATGTGGTGAATTTTTTAATTTGTATGAACAATTGAGATTACATCCTAACAAATTTTTCGAGTATACCCGAATGACCGTCTCAACATATATGGGTTGTTTTGATTGAATTGCACTTATAAACAGTTCAGTATTTACCGCCATTTCATATCAAGAAACATGCAGTCTCGCATGCGCCGAGCGTTAAGACCGAACTGTTTTGATACCTCCGCTAACCGCGCATTAGGCTTGTTTTGGTTCGCAGTAGGAACAGTTCCGAATCGGTTCTAAAGAGTGGGCCAAACGTAGAGTGTGAAAGATTTCGCCCATTCGCGCAAGTCCAATTACAATAAACGACTGTGTGACTACTTTGAACTGTTCTAGGACAGTCCGAACGAATTGCGAACCAAAACAAGCCTATTAAGTCGCTTGCTTACTAGGCCGAGGCCCTTAATGTGGCCAGAAAGGGCGGACAGGAACGTTTGAAAACTACGCGCGATGACTCGCTCATTACAGTCGCGCGAGGCTCCCGCCTTAGTCACTGCACTATGGCCGCAAAAGCGCGTTTCATATGTTTGATATTTCGCGTCCGTCGTCGCATCCGCGCTAGGCTCGCAGTGTGGACGCACACACAGAAATACGTGAAACGTCAGAATTTTCCTATCGTTCTTCCAGGAAAACGAAAGAGAGAATCGAAAAAAGGGCTCCGTTAGGGACTAATTTCGATTCTTGTCTTCGTGTTCCCCAAATACCATCGTTCCGAACGCCACCGTTCCTTCGCATTCCTTTCCAAAATTTTGCTCCTTTTGCCAAAATCGGCGTTTTTTCGCCTTTTGCGATTCTTTTTGCGCGTATATTCTGGGGAACATCGCGTTATCATTTTGCCCAAATGTGAAATTTAATTCTGTGGTGCCGTCCGGCCGTTGCCACGATAACTTGAGAACGGAAAGAGCTAGCGACTTGACATTTTCAGGGTAGGTTGCGCATCCCAATACGACGAACAAGTTCGTTAATGGGTATAATCGGCCCAATGGTTCCCGAGATTTATTTTCAACCAAAATAAATCCGATCGAATTTAAACTTGGTGAATAGTTGTAGAATATAAACCCTGAGCACGTTTATGAAATTTTGTGAGAATCGTCTCACTAGAAAATTAAAAAAAAAATAATTAAAAAATATTATTTATGACACGATAACCTGAGAACGGAAGGAGATAGCGGCTTGAAATTTTCAGGTTAGGTTGTGCATCTGAATGCGACATTTGAGTTCGTTTATAAGCATAATCGGCCAAACGGTTTTAGAGTTATAGCCATCTGAAATTTGGTTGTTTTTTGTTCCTCATTAACTCGAAAAATACAAAACCGATTAAATTCAAACATGGTTATTAGTTGTAGAATGCCAACGCGAAAATTCTTGCAGAATTTCATGAGTATGGTATAACTAGAAAATTTCAAAAAAATTATTGAAAATAATTGAAAAAAAATTCTATATATCATAAACTATTCGTCCGGCATGGCTGAAATTTTGGAAGAACCTTCAGAACCTAACTCTACTGCAGAGTTCCAAGTTTGAACACGATCGGATCCATATTGTTGGAGAACCAAGCAGCCTTTTGTGAGTTCGGGGTAGCAGGATGCGAATCGTCGTATGATATGTTGTCCATGGTCGTATTTTTGCGAGAAAAATATGAATGTCATGATGGGAGATGATAGCCCTACATTGGTCGCGTTCAGCAGAACCAACAGTTGCGGAACAGTTGTAACATTTCGATGATTTTTCTGCTGAACGTTACGCTCACTTTGGAACATGTTGAGTAGCTGTTGTCATTTCAAGGAGCGTAGATTTTTTTCGCTCAGTATCGGTAAAATGTTGTCAGTTTGAAAGTTGTGACATTTATTTTAAAAATAAGGAGCGAAAAAATAGATACTGGACATATATTTTCGACAGAAAGAATTACTTCTGATTCCTGGGAACAATTTCTCTGTTTTCATCTTCCAATGAAGGCAGAGGTTGAGCCAATAATTTAACAAGTTCACTTCTTATGTTGGCCGTAATATTATCATCTTCAAAGAGTAATGAAATGATATTTGGATTCATGATTGAATATTTATTTTTGTGACAGGTAATCAAAGAAAATTCGAATCACCTAACCTAACGTTCGGCAGATTACGATACCGCTAGCTATCGGTAGCGGAGCGGTTCATGCTACCGATCTTTCTGCCGAACGCGACCATTAGCGGTCAGACCTGGTTTTGAAAGAGATCCTCCTTAGGAGGAAGCAACTAAATATTGAAGGGATTTCTATGAACAAGAGTGAATATCTTTGAGAAATAGAAAAGGCGATTCTTCTTCAAGAGATCCATGTGCCTTCAGAGGAGTATATTTGTGGGAGGGGACTTTTGAAAGGTTATGTACTATTTTTAATATGATATCCCAGAAATTTTGCTGAAGGCTTCAAAACTTAACTTTAAATTAACCACACTTTCTGATCTTGTAAGGTGAGAGGCTCATTTGTGGATATTAAATCTCGTGATGGGTAGAGAGGAATTTTAGGCCAGCTTCTCTATCACTTTAGATCTATCAATGGACATTTATTGGTTAAGAATAAGTAATTGAATATTACTGGAATTCAATTGAATTTCATTCAATATGTTAGTAACTGAACTTATAATTTTCTTTACTTTGATTATTTAAATATGACATTAATTCCAATAATATTTTTCAAGAATAATTATGTATTCTTCTCCTAAAGAAGAATTGAACGTAGACAATAATGTGTTAATTTTTTCATCATTGCTTTCTATCCTGACTTCACGAAAAAAAATTGGTTCAAACACTGACGTGAAGTCAGGAGCTTTTGCGCGTATGTTCTTTTGTCCATTCCCCTGTATTGGACACTTTTAATCGAATTTACCATGGTGAATTCTATTGTCTATTCTCCTGTATTGGACAGCCTTTAATCGAATTCACCATGGTAAATTCGATTAAGAGTATCCAATACAGGAGAACAGACAATATAATTCACCATGATAAATTCCATTAAGAGTGTCCAATACAGGAGAATGGACAATAGAACAAACGCGCAAAAGCTCCTGACTTCACGTCAGTGCTTGAACCAATTTTTAAATACAACTTTCCGCTCCGAAAACGCACATTTCTACGAAACTTCCTTATTTTTCCTCGATAAACCCCATTGAAATTTCCCCCAAACCTCCCTCCTTACATCCAAAAAAACATCACGTTTATAGTAACATTTTCAAAAAGTTTCCTTTGATAAATGAAGAACCACTTGACCGATTTTGTGCAAACTTCACACAAACCATCAACTAAATAGTTCGAACAAAGCCTGAAAATTTGGTTTGGATAGGTGAGCCCGTTCTTGAGTTATAAAATTACAACGAAAGGTGGCATTGATTTTTATATATATTGATAAAATAGAAGTATTATGATCCAATGGATATCCATGGCCATCCGGTTATAAAATGATGGATATAAAATGGATGTACCTACAAATTTTGATGTCCATTGTACATCTGCAAAGTGGTCAAAGTGGATATCCAATTAATATGATCTATGGATATCCAGCTACCTGATGGCGATAAAGTGGCCATCCAATGAATGTATGTGTGTTGTCTGGCTTCATTGGCAACACACTATTCGATTGGAATTTTATTTGAATAAAAGCAAAACAGGTGTATTTTTAGTTTAATTCAATTTAATGACTGCACATTTCCAATTATAATCGATACAATGAATCGGAAGAAAATCAGAAATTTAACTCGGCAGATGTCTTTAAATCGGCGATAAAAGGAGTGGTGCGCACATCGCACTACATGAAGCAAATGCAGAATTACATGCTGCCAATGCAGGAGTAGCAGCAATGAAGGCACCTGGGACGGTCCCAAAGGCAAAGCCTGCTGCAGAGAAGCAAGCCACAACAACAGCAGCGCAGCCCGCCTGGCATATCCCGTATGTTAAAACCATAATAACCTGAAAAGAAATTTCACAATGAGTATTAATCAAGAATATTGTTATGACCAAATCATTTCAATCAAATTTTGACTACTAACACTATACAGGGTGTCCCAAGTTCGAGTGCCTATTAGACGTTTCTGGAGAACTGGACATATTTGAAATCTGAAAATTAGGATTACGATATTGCTTGAAATTCTCTACAGAGCTCAAATATTTTCGAAGCCCAAGCACTTCCGGTTATACAGGGAGTGAAAATAAATTTGATGAAAACATTTACGAAGGGGGCGAGGCTTGGGTAAGCCGGGGTGCCTGTTTTCGGACGTATTTCCAACCCTCTAGGAAAATTATAAATATTGGTCCTAGTTCCGGGAGGTGGGACTTTTTTTTAGGAAATTTCCTCCTCTATTTCAATTTTTCTTCAAATTTCAATTGTGTTAGATAGTTTTAGAAGAATTTTGCGAGAAACTAAACCTCCTTAATTTTTTTCACTTAATTGTTTATAACTATTGCAATTATTGCGAGCGGCCTTAGCATTTTCTCAAAAACTATCTACATGCCATTCCGAATTGATTGACACCTCAATCATAATTTTTGGAGAATACGCAAAAATTTTTACCTAAAAAGCACTTGTTGACTACTAGACTAATAGCCGTAGATATATATGGATGTACGAGTATATGGATGGAGCCATATTCACAATAGGAAAAAAATCGTTCACATTTCGGTTACCGCCACTGTACATTATAAATATACAGGGTGAGTCTTTGACCACTGCATTAATTTTAACCAAAGATTCCTCTCATCAAATGAAACACTTTTTTCATTTACCATTTTTCCAGATTCGCCTCAGGTAAAAAGTTACAAGCGTTTAAAGATTTCATAATGTGCTAATACACTCCCGCATATAAATTATCTATGACATTGTTGGCCGACGAGAATAAGGCATGGTAACGTGGTTTACAGCTTGATTCGGGATTCCAACGCTCAGGGACGGATCCATAAAAGTAGTGAAATTTATGGAGTTTTCCATTTTAGAACATTCAATGAAGAATATCTCGAAAACAGTGCGTTTGAGGAGAAATGATTGAGAATAATTTAATGTTCTAAAACGATGGAATATTCTTGAAATGACTCAAGAAAAACTTTATATGCTTTCTTTATGCTAATTTCGTTTAGTTTTATGAATCCCCGAGTCCATAACTAGAAAACCAGTAGAAATAACTAATATTTGGAAAATATGTATCATAGTTATAGGAAACTTTACGCCAACATTCATTTTATTCGAAAAAAGGATGTCAAATCTACAAAATAAAAACTGATTTTTTTTCAAAATTTCAACAGACTGTATCTTTTTACCTGAGCTGAATTTGGAAAAATGTTAAATGAAAAAAGTGTTTCATTTGATGAGAGGAATCTTTGGTTAAAATTAATGCAGTGGTCAAAGACTCACCCTGTATATCAGTGATTTGAAAAGGTTAGTAATAAGGAATCAATAAATATGCAACTCGTAAAATTTATATCAACTTCAGTTAAAAATATATGGTTATATACTTTGTTTATTTGATGTATCGCATTCTGCACGTTTAATTGCATTTTCATGGAGAATATAAAAAACAAATATTTCAGTTCATTTTACTCATCATAACACTGCAATTGTATTTGGTTTATGCTTGAATCAACGGAACGAAAAGAGGAGAGATAGATTACATTTTTATTGGACTACTTTAATTGCATTCAGCTTCGGATTGCTTTCATTGTAAAAATTTCGAGAATCGGTGGAAATTACAATGTTTGAATATTTTGGAGCATATATGCATGAACGATATAATGTAAAATTATTATTGATTGGTCGAAATTTCCATTGACAATGGATTTGAATTGGAAAAAAATTGAGGAAAACGATAAATTTCTAATAACTGGCGAAACAATTGTGCTCAGATAAAATTTTTATCGTTCGTTCATAATGAGTATGATAGCTATCTAAAGAAATATCATTGATACTCGATATTTGCAGGATATATAGTCCCCTATGAGGGGCTCAGTATACAAACAAACAAACAAACAAAAGCTTTACTCCCTGAATCTGAAAAATTCTCAGATTAATAGTTTAATAATTACCATACTTACAATGTTAATATTCGTGTTTTGTAGCACGAATATTAACTACCTATATATAATAAATAAATAACAAACAAATAACAATATATTATATTGTTAATTGATAAACATTTTTGGACTACGAATTATTGTTCACTGATCCTGCAGGCGCCTGATTTTTTCAATATTTCATTTTCATATTTAAGAAGTTCAAATAAAATTTATTCATTAAAGGTCTGAAGTGGCCGAGGCTTGCGCTAGCTGGAGTACCCGTTTTCGGTTGTATTTTCAGCCCTCCGGGAAAATTATTAATATTGGTCCTACAGTTTCGGGAGTTTGGACTTTCTTTAGGAAATTTACTCCCCTTTTTTAATCTTATTTCAAATCTGAATTATCTGAAACAGTTTTTGTAATATTGGCGAAAACCCATACCTCTATTTTTTTTCCACTTAATTGTTTATAACTATTGCAAATTTTGCAAGTGGCTTGAGCATTTTCTCTAAAACTATCTACATGTCATTCCGAATCAAATGACAGCTCAATCATAATTTTCGGAGAATATGCAAAAATTTTGAACTAAAAAGCACTTATTCACTAGACTATAATCTTTAAGGTAAATATTTACTACTGTATATTCTAGAGTCATTAGAGTACCAAAATGAGGTGGATGACAAAATTTGATTACGTTACGGGCGGCTGAAACCTACGCTACGCCATTGCCAATGACTGTTAGATATAGTTTAAAGTATTACATATAGAATACATAATATTCCATTCACCGAAATTAACTGCCAATGTTTAATTCAAGCGTATAGCATATAAAGAATATATTATTGGTTTATTTTCCAAAATGGTATTTTTTTATTTCTCCAAAAATATGCATATGGTCATGCCGTTTTTATGCTGCTCATACTTACTAAATATCTATCGATCTTATTATATTCACGCAAAATATTCATAAATTCATATCAACTGGTGGACTCGTATCATGTTTAGATAAATATAAAACAAACATTACAAACTAAATACTTACTGATTTTAACTATTTCAAAAACGTATGGATAGTAACTAGTTAGTTCGAATACAGAAACTGGATAACTGACGCCGAAAATGGCAACGAGTCATATTTAAACGTTCCTTTTCAGGTTTCAGCGTTGCCGAGTCTTACATTCGTTAATACACAAAAGCTGATGTTCTGGAAAGTTCCAATATTCAAGGAGACCTTATATCTTAAATATAAACGATTATTCTTTATGTTTTCAATATATAGAATACTGCGATTACTGCAGGACGTCGTAAACTTTTGAAGAAACTCTGTGATTCTTCAAATATCCGGAACACTGTCCATTTTTCCGATCCTTTCCTGAAGAAACGGAATATATTTTTGCTTGATACACAATTCGCTATTTTGCCTTTCAGATGTTATCAAAATTCCTTACCTCAACTCAAATTCGCTCATTCAAGGCGGATTTATACAGCAAATAAAATACGATGAAATAAAATAAGAAACGAATTAAAATAAAATAAGGAAGTCGAACAGGTACATTTCTATGAGAGTGTTTATACACGAGTTAAGATAAAATAAGATATAAGAATAAAGGCGGATTTATGCAGCAAATGAAATAAGATAAAATAAAATAAGAAACAAATTTCAATAAAATAAGGAAGTTGAACATGTACATTTCTATATGAGAGCTTTTATACACGAAACAAGATAAAATAAGAAAAAAGAATATGAACTAAAGTTGGCCAACTTTATTTCTTAGATTATGGTATTTTGTTTGGAAAATGACAATGCACATGCTCATAGAGTGAAATTCACAGAACTTGCATAAAATTGTCAAAAAGCTGCGATTTGATTGGTTCATTCTTATTTCTTAATCTGCTTAAGATCATCTGTATAAACCGGTCCAGTTAACCCTTTAATTCTTATTTTATTTTAATTTGTTTCTTATTTTATCTTATTTGCTGTATAAACCCGCCTTTAGACGATAAATACTTTGAGAATGTTCGCCGAAATCGTTTTTTTTTCGTGAAATGTACGATTTTTATTGAAATGAACTTCGCTTTACTACGTAAAATATTGGAACAATAGGAAATTCCATCTTCCTACCGAATCTTCACATTTTGCATACCTTACCCTTAAATATTAAAAAAAAATCATAAGTTGGAGGAAGAGCAGCAACTAAACCTCAACTGGCACTCGAACTAGTTACTCACCCAGCAGATGAAGCGAAGTCTCAGGATTCCGGCATTAATAAAAACTGAATAAAAAAAAACACTCGTATTTGTTTTATTCAAAATAAAAATACTAGCATCGTTAGAGAATATTTATTAAATGCACAAATCCAGCATGACAATAATAATTTTTCTGCGGTCAAATTCGAAGCATTCACAAAAATTTGAGTTAAACAAAACAAGAGACCAACCTGAAAATATGGAAACCCAAAAAACATATTTCATGTACAAAAAAAATCGGCGAAAACAACAACTTATTTTGGTTATATTGGTATATCTATATTTTTATTACCTACAACAGCACCGAATGCGGAAAAATTATGGAAAAATTGTTTTTTTGCATTTCAAACACAAATTGAATTCATTCGTCGTTTCTGAGAAGGACAAATTTAGCAATATTTGCTAGTTTTTGGATATTTCAACAAAACTGGTGACACGAAGTATGTGTTCATTTTCTCGATGAATTGTGCGATTGGGCAACATAGGAATATGATATAGGAATGACCTTCCAGAAATGCACATAAAACGGGGAATCCCCGAGATCGGGTGATTTCTCGCTTCATGACGATCAATATTACGCAGTTGGCACAGACTCACAGAGGATATCTCGAGTGTCTAGATTGTAACATATGTGACACATTTTCTAAAGGGTGTGACGTGTGACGGTTTCACGTACTCTACTGTTACAAATTTTTATATTTTGATATAGTTCCTCATCAAAAGAGTTGCAGGAAGACTCAAGGGCGTAGCCAGGGGGGGGTTTGGGGGTTCAGAATCCCCCCAAAATGTTATTTTTCTTTTAAAATAAAAAATTTTTGCTGCAGAAAGTGAAAGTGAAGTTAATTTCTATTTCAAAACACCCTCGAAATCAATTCCTGGCTACGCCCTTGGAATGACTACAGAAGATTGTATATATGCAAGTTATATCTTCCCACAAAAAATACTCCTTATGTTATTAACATTAGGACTTAGGATAGGCTGGATAGGATTATAGGATATTATTATGTCTATGCTATGGTTATACCTTATGCGTTCCAAAATGGGGTTACGTTACGAAGTTACAGTTTAGGCACTGAAAATGTTACAATCTCCTAGTTGCTTTGCTATATTGTTGGCCACACCGCGAAATGCGATTTGAGAATATGACGGACATGGATAAAAATAATCGAGTGAAACGAGGAATCTCGTTGGGATCTTCACCGAATTATAATCGTATTTTATTTTGTGATTCTGATATTTAAAGAATAATTTTATAATCATTTTAACTCAAATTTCCGAAAAATTGTCGATTTTCCTGATCATTTCCTGAAAAAACGGAATATATTTTTGGGAAAGAAGGCTGCTTGAAACACAAATGGCTATTTTGCCTTTCAGATGTTATCCAAATTCTTTACCTCAGCTTAAATTCGCTCATCTAGACGATAAATACTTTGAGAATGTTCGTTGAAATCGTTTTTTTTTTCGTGAAACGTACGATTTTTATTGAAATGAACTCCGCTTTACAAAATAAAATATTGAAACAATATAAAATTCCCTCTTTTACCGAATCTTCACATTTTTCATACCTTACCCTTAAATATTAAAAAAAATCATGAGTTGGAGGAAAAGCAGCCATTAACTTAATCCTCAACTGGCACTCAAAATAGTTAGTTACTCAGCAGGTGATGCGAAGTCTCAGACGACTCCAGCATTAATAAAAACTGAATCAAGAAAAACACAAATTTTTGGCGCTGTAGTTCCTCGGAACTGAGTGCTTATCAATTTGCCCAAATGCCTGTAGTTTTCGAATTTTTGACTGAAAATGGTAAATGGGTAAAATCCATCGAGCGGTTTCGGAGTTATGGCCGATTTTAGTAAAATCATTTTTTATGAATATTTCCGAAACCGATCACTCGATCTATCTGAAATTTAGCATCAAATTGTAGATCATGACCTTTATACGCATGTGAAGTTTTGTATTGACCAGGTTGCCGCAAAGTGTAAAAAAAAAATTTGAAAATTAAAAAAAAAATTTTCTACAACAACTCTCGAACGGAATGAGCTAGGCAGTTGAAATTTTAGACTGGGTTAGGTAGATGAATATCTCAGTTGAGTTCGTTATTGGGCAAAATAGGTTTCGAGTAACGAAAAAAAAAATTTTTTTTTAAGTAACAAATTTCAAATTCAATTTTTATTCAAGATGCAGTTTCACCATAAAAATCCATTGATATCATTTCCAACTCCAACAAGCTTTTCGTAGATATGATTTTTCTAAATTTCAATAATGAATCGTACTTCTGTTTTCACAGAATGCTATAATTATTCTATCTAAGCTTTATTATATGATCTGTGATAGTCGTACATGTCATCCGGTTCTATAAGAGAGAGTCAAATTCATTTCAGCTATTTTAATTTGATTTCTTCCATGGTGCAGTTCTCATTATCAGATTGCTCATTTAATCTTGATAAATAAACTATTATTTGAATTGAATTTCCTTTATGATGGAGTTCTATATGAATACATTGATATAATTTCCAACTCTGAGAAACAAATACTTTCGGAGATATAATTTGTCTGTTTGAACAAGAGCGCCAGAAAGCTCCTGTCCACAGGGCTTGAACCCATTTCTCTTAGCAATATTGCTAAGCGCAAACAGAATAGGTCTGAATATCGCCATGCAATGAATGTATGTGTATTGCATGGCTCCATTGCCACCTTATCAATATGACACACTATTCGATTGAAATTTTCATCTAATTAAAAGCGAAACAAGTGTATTTTCAGTTTAATTCAATTTAATAACTGCACATTTCCATTTATAATTGATACAATTTCAAATGAATCGGAAATCTAACTTGGCAGATGACATTAAAACGGTTATCGTAATAGGTCTGCGCACATGGAACTGCATCTGCCAAATGCCGTGTTGCACGCTGTCAGTAGAGGACTAGCAGCAATATTGACAATTGTAGCCACTCCAAATACGGCGCCTGCGGCTGTGAAGCAAGCTACAGCAATAGTGGCGCAACCCGCCTGGCAGATTCCATAAGTTAAAACCATAATAATCTGTAAAGAAATTTCACAATGAGTAAAATTAATCAAGCATATTGAATTATTGTTAAGAACAAGACATTCGAATCTAATTTTGAATAAATTTCAGATTTTTTTGATAAAGTTTAGGGCATGTGTATACAGTGTGGAAAAGCCAAATGGAATAAATTAATTATTTTGGTTAATATACATATTTATGGAAAATCCCGAAACACGTCAAATTCAAATTTTAAATTGCCATTCTTCTTCGTAAAAATGTGAACTCTTCGAAAGACTGGCACAACTCCCAATTTTTCAAATAGGAAGTAATACAATACAATACATAGTTTGAAAGCTCTCGTCATTTTCTATTCAGAAATGTTATCACTTTCATGTTTATTTCAAAAATCAAATTAGAAAAAAATAAAATCAAGTGATTGGCATCAATGTCAAGACGTGTTGGGGAGTGTATAGATAATCGCGGTGGACAAACACATTATTAACAAATTTATTGAAATTGTGAACCCTTCGTTTTTTGCGCGTATGTTCTGGGGAACATCGCGTTATAGTTTTGCCCAAATGTCTGTAACTTTCGAATTTTTTGACAAAAATGGTCTCAGACGATTAAGTTCGACTCCCCAATGAAGAATTCGAGGTCAAATTTGATTCTGTCCGGCCGGCCGTCCGGCCGTACGGCCGTCTAGCCGTTGCCACGATAACTTGAGAACGAGAAGAGCTAGCGACTTGAAATTTTCAGGGTAGGTGGCGCATCCCAATACGACGGACTAGTTCGTTAATGGACATAATCGGCCCAGTGGTTTCCGAGTAATAATTTTGTTTTCAACCAATATAAATCCGATCGAATTGAAACTTGGTGGGTAGTTGTAGAATATGAACCTAAGCACGTTTGAAATTTTATGCGAATCGTATGGCTAAAAAATTTCAAAAAAATTATTAAAAAATATTTTTGTTGTCACGATAACTTGAGAATGGAATGAGATAGCGGCTTGAAGTTTTCAGGTTAGGATGTGCACCAGAACGCGACATTTCAGTTAGTTTATGAGCATAATTGGCCAAACGGTTTCAGAGTTATAGCCATCTGAAATTTTCTGAAATTTGGTGGTTTTTGTTCCTCATTAACTCGAAAAATACTGAACCGATTGAATTCAAACATGGTTATTAGTTGTAGAATGCCAACGCGAAAATGTTTGCAAAATTTGGTGAGGATAGCATTTGTAAAAAATTTTTAATAAATCATTGAAAATAAAAAATTAAATATCTATATATCAGTAACTATTCGTTTGAAATTGCTGAAATTTTGCAAGAGCCTTCATAACCTAACTCTACTGCCAAGTTTCAAGTTTTAATACGATCGGTTAAATATTGTTGGAGATTCGAGCATTCTTGTGTGAGTTCAGTAGATGGGTGACCGTTGCCTCGATAACTTTCGAACGGAAGGAGATAGGGACTTGCAATTTTCAGGGTAGGTTGTGTATCCGAAAGGAAGAGTTGAGTTCGTTTTTGGGCATAATCAGTCTAACAGTTTCCGAGTTATACCCACCTGGAATATTATTTCCTTAATAACTCAAAAAATAAATATTCGATCGAATTGGTGCTTGGTAACTAGTAGTAGAAAATCAACATAAAGACGTGTTTAAAATGTTGTGAGAACCGTACCCCAAGAAAATTTGAAAAAAATGACGAAAAAAAAAATTTTAAGAACCGTACCCCTAGAAAATTTAAAAAAAATCACGGAAAAAAAAATTGATTCAAGCACTGACGTGAAGTCAGAAGCTTTTGCGCGTATGTTCTATTGTCCATTCTTCTGTATTGGACACCCTTAATCGAATTTACCATGGTAAATTATGTTGTCCATTCTCCTGTATTGGACACTCTTAATTCGAATTTACCATGGTAAATTCGAATTGAGTGTCCAATACAGGATAATGGACAACATAATTTACCATGGTAAATGCGATTAAAGGTGTCCAATACAGAAGAATGGACAATAGAACATACGCGCAAAAGCTTCTGACTTCACGTCAGTGCTTGAACCAATTTTTTTTTTCGTGATATTTTTTAAATTTTCTAGGGGTACGATTCTTAAAATTTTTTTTTTCGTAATTTTTTTCAAGTTTTCTAGGGGTACGGTTCTTACAAAATTTTAAACACGTCTTTATGTTGATTTTCTACTACTATACCTTTTCAACTTCAAATTGGGAACTATCAAAATCAAATTGGGAATTAACATATTCAAATTGGGAATAATCAAAGTCAAATTGGGAATAAACACATTCAAATTGGGAATAATCAATTTCAAATTGGAACGACATCCGTTTCTATGTTTATCAGATCTATGTGTAATTAATTGTTAAATTTGTTTAAAGTCAAAAGTAAGTAGCGGACGATAAGATTTCTTTTTCGAAAACATGTCTTATATAAAGAAGAAAGCTGGAGATTCAATGAAAAGACAGATAATTGTGGTAAATAACAGAAACGGCAATTGGAGAGAACTAGCTAATGCCTTGGGTATTAGTAAATCTACAGCCTATAGATGGGTTACTACACAAAATAAGGAAGAATGTCAACGAGATGGGAGAAGGAAAGTAAAAATAGAAGAATTACATAAGAATAGCATGATAGAATATATCGAGGAAAACCCAAGAATAACTTTAAAGGAGATAATGTAATAGTACGATGGTGTTTTTTGATGTTCTTAGGTTTATTACAAAATAAAGATGTTAGGCCGCTGTCACCAGAGCAAACTTAGCATGGCTTTTATTCCTAAAATAAAGTGAAATCTCAGAAGAGTTCACTTTATTTATCGTCAGACAAACCGGTTAAGTTTACTCAAAATTTTGAGAACATACTTCGATCAAGGCTTTGGAAAAGACTATAGGTCCGTGCTCCTTGCACGAAGAAGGAGTCTATATGTTATATACTTCTCTGAGGGATATAATTAGGAAAGAATACTACATTTCGAAACTTACTTAAATACTATATTGTCATAAAATTACAGTTACACACTTAGAGAAAAACAAATGGAAAATTTCGTGTCTCTGGGACACCGGACCAATACTCAGTTTCAACAGAGCAATATCTATACAAACAAAATTAATCCTTCAACATCTTTTACTATTCCTAGCTTCAATCGATATTAACACAAATATGGGGTTACCTCTTTCGTTTGTACGAGGGGTTCAATATTATATAACAACAAATCACAAATGTTACATCAAGTCAATTTACCTACGGGAGCTGTCAGTGATTATGGGAATATTTTCATAGAGAATCATAAACTTTGCATTACCTATGACTTACTACTTCTGTCTCGAAAACCATTAATCCAAAAGGGTGTATCAGTACCAAAATCCACCCACTTCACGAATCTATACCTTTTCTTAAATACAACTACTTGCTTCCAATTTACACCTCACATTTACCGCGACTTCGTTCCGTTACTCTACTTTACTTCTTCATTACAATTACCGGCCCGAACTGCCTAAGTCGCCTTTACTCAATATTTCTGCATTTCCACGAGCTACCGTCTCGGAGGCTAAAACGTAACTCCAATTACCGGCCCGAACTGCCTAAGTCGCCTTTACTCAATATTTCTTCATCTTCACGAGCTACCGTCTCGGAGGCTAAAACGTAACTCCAATTACCGGCCCGAACTGCCTAAGTCGCCTTTACTCAATATTTCTTCATCTTCACGAGCTACCGTCTCGGAGGCTAAAACGTAACTCCAATTACCGGCCCGAACTGCCTAAGTCGCCTTTACTCAATATTTCTTCATCTTCACGAGCTACCGTCTCGGAGGCTAAAACGTAACTCCAATTACCGGCCCGAACTGCCTAAGTCGCCTTTACTCAATATTTCTTCATCTTCACGAGCTACCGTCTCGGAGGCTAAAACGTAACTAACTCTGTTTTTCCAAACCACCGCAAACGGGGGGGTCTGTCCCCTCTTCTTAAGTTTTTGCAAGCCGGAATTTTTCTGTTCTCATGCCGCCCACTCGAAAATATCCCACGGGTTTTTCAGGTCCACCGACTCTGCAATTTCGGCAGTTTTTAACGATCTACTACCAAGAATATCAATGCATATCTCGCTGTTTAAGGGGACCTTTTCGTCAACCTCAACTGACGCAACAAAGTAGCGTCTTATCGGTCTTGAAACCTATAAAGTCTACCTATCACAAAGGTTGGCCGCCGGATGGGGTACATATCCTTATCAGCCCACGTCTAGACGAAAACCATAAACACTCAATGACCCATTGTGCGATATATATGATACAATGTATGAGTTTACTGCCGATCGATTCTTTCCATATTCTCAACTTGAACCGTTTTTCCATATATTCCCATATATTACATCACTCTCCCCAACGAAAAAGTCTTGGCACCACAAGGCCAATACTTTTCAAACAACAACCGAAAATCAAGCTACTCCATGCATTACAAAACATTTCTTTCTAACCTTGTCTTCATATAATCAATACATCATCTACCTACTAGTGACCTGAACTCCTTATTCACGGGTAACCCTCGTACATTTATACATATCCACCGTAATAACAAATTCACAATCTACTGGTAACCTTTCAACTTACTGGTAACCCCTTGTACCTTTATATGTACGAATTTCATTACTATACGAGATTCTACCTACTGAGTGCATATGAAACTAAATCTAAAATACAATGATAAGAAAGCCATAAACATGTTATACATAACTACAATCGTTATCGGGACCACCTGTAATGTAACTTAACCTAAACATTTCGATAAGAAAACACGTAAACATATCGTTCACGTACTTCCGAGTTATCGCGACGACCTTCCTAACAATAACAAACCATTCATATCGATACCTCTAGTACGATGACGACCTTCCTGACAATAACAAACAAAACCTTTTTCATGGGTGTCATCAATATCTTATTACTAAACATCGGAAACGTTCAATCATTTCAAAGTACCTTCCGCTATAGGTTCACTATCACTTCTCGCATATAGCTTTTCCGATCACTTTACGTTTGATTCTTTTTCCACTTTCGCGAGTCTTGTCGTCACTCGCGCTTCACTCTTACACACGTTACATTTCTAGTGACCTTCTCTGGATGATGGCGTTGCATCTCGAAACCTTTCGACCAGGACGACCGGTGTCCTTGGGATTTTTCTCTCTTGTAGCGGGCAAGTCTTATGTTACGGGGGGCTGCGACCTCTCGCAGGGAACGAGGTAGCCTGTTATGGTGGGAAAATTTATTAGAAGAGGGAATAACCTTCTGGGGGAGTCCCTGACGCGCTCGATCATTCGGGATTCGCGCTCACGTTTATTCATTCGTTTGATCGTTTTCGTTTGACAGGAACCGCGCACGACTCCGTTCGGGGATTTTCCTTATAGTTTTGTCGTCACACTTCTTCTGCCGAATAACTTGTCTTTCGCGTCACTTTTCACTTTGCTTCTTCCGTCCAGTGGGGTGCACTGGAGGTTAGAGGGGGGTATATTCTAGACGTGGTCACTTCTTCAAGCGGTTCTGAATTCTGGTTGTCTGAATCAGTATTCAGCCTGTCTTGCTTTGTTCTATGTTTATGCATTACCCACATAGTAAGTGTGTTCCATAGACTGGCTATGATCATAAATCCACATCCTAACGTCTGGTATAAGTGTATTCCATTCAATACCACTCCCAAGGCATATTTTACCATCCGGAAAATAGCATAAAATCCCATTAGTCCACTCATGAATAATCCTATATCGGTGAACCATCCCCATACTTGTTGCATTGTATGGTGGGCTAATTCTTTCATTTCATCTGGGTTAAATAAATTTACTGTAGAGAACCCTTGTCCGGTCGTGTCCAATCCGGCTACTTTTCTAGCGATTATATTTTCTACGGCTTTTCGTTCCGTTCCAAAACTGAGAATTCTCTGGGCCTTACTGATTTCTTCCTGTGTGTATATTCCTAATGCTCCTACAGGCTGTATTGGCGAAAACTTCAACTTTTTGCTTGTTTCTGGTGATAATTCTTCGGGTGTCTCTTTCATTGTGGGGTAAGGGCTCAGGCCTATCCATTGATCATCGATCTTATATAATGGGGGCATTAATCCGTTACAATCTACTCCTTCTGCATGGGTCTGGATGACCCTAGTGACCGGTGCCATAAATTTGGTTTGGTTATCTATTAATATAGGTAGTTCATTGTAACACTTCTCAGTGCGTCGAATTGTAACAGTGCGGGGTACGCAGCGCATTATGTAAAGTACCTCTCCTAATACTCGTCCAACGTAACCACCACTTTCCTTTACTAACTGGCTGAGGGTGTTCGGAACTAAGGGCGCCATTAATAGACGATTGCGTAGTATTTCTCTCTGGGTTAGGCAACGTCGATGGACGGTGTCGGTATATAGCTGATCCAGCTTCCTTGTGTAGGCTTGTTCGACGTATAAAAATTTGCTGTTGACGTAGGCCATGAGATCTGCATTATGAGGTAAAATATTCATTTTGGGGTTTATATGGTCTTGTTGTTTGCCCTCGATAACCAAAATTCTAGGGTGTTCTGTTTGCCATATTTCTTGCTAGCATTGCACGATCTTTTTAATCAAGGATACGGCAAACACTTTCGTACTATCTTCTACAACAATGATCTGTTCGGTCGTGAACTGGTTAGATACTTTTTCTGCCTGTCCATGGTACAGCAGACTTAGGGATTCTTCACATGTTCGTAGTGGGCCATTTTCCCAGGTGACTTCTCCCAAATTGGTATCGAAACAATATCCTTTTAAATATGGACAAACTACACCTCCTTGTAGACTGATCTCGTTTTCATCAATTTTGACTCTCGCTTCATAGTCAGAAACTCGAATTTTCACTGATGCTACAATCGTAACATCTTCCCAAGTTCGCCCATTTTCTTGATATGTTGTGCCCTCACACGTTCCTTCGTTATTTACTGATCCTACTAAGGTGATAGATGCCGTCGTCGTACCGTTTAAGTTAATTCCGCCTATCTCTTGGTGATATATACTTAGAGTTCCGTAACGATGAATAGATCGACACTCCTCGGCACCTACTCGGTGAATAAAGTTCGACACACCCCCGGATACAATCGAGCTGTGACTGTGCATACCACAATGCATTATTACCCGGGTCAGTTCAACGCAGCAAGTCCATACATGTTCAAGTTTAATTTCGTCCCTCTGTACTACTTTCACTTTTACCGATTCACTTTTATACGACGTTTCTAGTTCCGGACACTCCGCGACGTCTCGAATCGATACTGCTGTGATTTCCGCACTTTTGTCCTTACAGTCATAGGCTATTAAAGCCTGGGTACCGATAACGGAAACAACGATGATGAAGGTTATTCCCCACATAGTTATTGTCTCAGGCTTTTCCCACCTTTTCCTGTGGACCATGTTTCTATGAAAATAAAACAAAAATGTCACTTTAACATGGATAGATACAATGCTACTCGGACCACATCATCATAGATCAAAAATACACTGATTGTCGTTCAAAAATTATTATACAATTTACATACAATAACATCGATCAATTTTCCTAAAATTAAATCAGGTTCACAGAACCTAAGGGAATAAACCTCACACAATCCTATACTAGCGTTATGCTCACCTATGCACTATCTCAGCGATCATAACGCTTCTCTTTAGACAACTTTCAAAACTTTCTTCTATCTGAATTCCAATGAGTATTTAAAACAACTTTAGTTTAGTTTAGTTCAACAAAAAAAAATCCTTTATTCATGCGTTAGCTGGGGAAACCTACTTAAGCACAGAAAATTAAGCGAAGAGAATAGACTCTCAAAGCGGAGGGGAAAATTGTAAGTTTGGCATAGACCATACACTACGAAGATCTGGAGCGGAACCGCTGATGGTTTGGCCCCATATCAAGTGTTATTATTATTATTCCATATGGGAAGAACCCATTGGAGGAGATGAAAGCGACGAGGAAGAATTAACCTGGTCGAGGTTGATTATAATGCTTATATAGAATATGAAGCAGAGCCTAACAACTAAGCGAGATGGAGAGGCAGTAAAACCCATGAACATAACGGAAGAGTTCCGTAACGTAACGTAGCGAAGCAATCAATGATCAGACGGATAACGGTAGAAAAATTCTGGGACCAATTAACAAAATAGGGGAAAAGGAACAGGCACCATCCAATTCAGGAAAACCTAGAAAAGATGCGAGTACACAGGCGGAAGAGTTCCAGTTTATTTAGTACACAGGGAGATATTATGGCTTAGACGAGGCTGTCAAGTCAATGAAAATCACAGAGAAATCTCAGTTTATCATCTTGCCCAGAGTGGAAGATTTGCATCATAAATTATTAATTAATTATTATTAGTATTTATGAGAATTATGAGGATTATTAAGGTTATTAAGGTTATTAAGGTTATTAAGGTTATTAAGGTGTCCGTTTCCCAGGACAGGGTCCCTCTTCAGGTGGTGGCTCTCCGGGACAGTGAGCACCTGGAATCTACCATTCATGGGGCAGGAGGAGATTCGCTTCTCCTGAGGGAGTGTCATTAAGACCCGCCCCTGGTTACCCCTAGCGTATACATCATCATGCTACTTTTACTTTCTGGTGAAGTATTTGCATTACTAGCAGAGGGAGTGGCAGGCAACATTATTTATTTTTTGAATAATAAAATAAAATTTAATGAATTAATTGAATGTGATTTTTTTCGAACAAAATTTGAAATACTTTCCAACTGACCATATAATTTTTTATTCCGTCGGAAAGATATCAACTTACTCAGATGTCGATAATATTAAGTCTTCACAATTAGTTAAACGTCAAATAAAATTCTTTTACAAAATACTAAAACGCCCTAGAACACTCAAAAAATCGAGATTATAAATGGATAAAACCGCCCTGAAACACACACACAAAAAAAATCAACGTTATAAAATTAATAGAACCGCCCTGAAACACACAAAAAATTTAACGTTACAGATTACACATTCGACTTCAATTGATGAACTACCTGAAACATAGATGATTATCAGTTAAAATTTTCACTTGATACTTTATTCTGCTGACAGTCCTTGTGCTTTAACTGACTTGATGTTCGACTAATATTGGAAGGGATGTTTCACTGCTATTCTTTGTTTTTTCAAAATATCGTTTCAATCACTAATTTCCTCTTTTTGCGCGCGTGTTCCGCAAGGAACAGCGTGCTATCATTTCGTCACAATGTCTGTATTTTTCGAATTTTTTTTCGAAAATGGTCTCAAACGATTGGGTTCGACTCCCTGATGAAGAATTCGAGGTCAAATTCAATTCTGTCCGTCCGGCCGGTCCGGCCGGCCGGTCCGGCCGGCCGGTCCGGCCGTTAGCACGATAACTCTCGAACGGAACGACTTAGAGCGTTGAAATTTGCAGGGTAGTTTCGTAGCGTAAATATCTCGGACAAGTTCGTTAACGGGCGAAATCGACCGAGCGGTTTCGGAGTTAAGGCCGTTTTTAATAAAAACGTTTTTTATGAATATTTCCGGAACCGATCACTCAATCTTTTTGAAATTTGGCATCAGATTGTAGAATCATGACCTTTATATACCTGCGAAGTTTTGTGTTGAACGGACGGCCCTAAAGTGGCAAAAAAAAATTTTGAAAATTTGAAAATTTTGTTTTCACGATAACTCGAAAAATACTGATCTGATTAAATTGAAACTCAGTAGTTAGATGCAAAAGACCAAAGCAAACACTTTTGCAAAATTTCGTGAAGATCACGTGACATGAAAAAAATAAAAAAATTACTACTATTTTGCGGAATACTTTGCTTTTAATGCCGAAACATATGTTTTTGAGGTTCATGCTGCCCTTTCCGGGCATTTTCCGTATTGCGCATGCGCAGATGAGAAGTCCTTTAATTGCTGTAGTTTTCGTCAGAGAGGATTGGGGTTTTGGGGTGGCGGATGCTATTCCTCCATAGAATTCAGATCCCTGATGAGGGTCTGCGCATGCGTAGATTAAAGATGCGATATCTTCCGAACCACTAGTGTTGGAGAATCGGAGTTTTTTGTAAGGTGTGTTATTTTGAGAGGACTTTTAGCCGCCAGTAGATTGCGCATGCGCAGAAGAGAAGTGACTGTTTTTGGGTTGGATGGGTTATGTTGGGAGTGCTGCGTCGATATTATGAGGTTTTAATAGAATATTCATAGCAATTCAGTGCAAGGACAAGTCAGTTTGGGGGATGTACCGTTGTTTCCGAGTTAAAGTGTCCGTACCGTGGCCCTGGGGCTAATTTTGAAATTGATGTTACCCCTTACAGGCATTTTTCGTTATGCGCATGAGCAGACCATCAGTAATTTAACTGGTGGTGTTTTCGTCAGAGAGGATTAGGGTTTTGGGGTGGCGGATGCTATTCCTCTATAGAATCCCCTGTTGAGGGTCTGCGCATGCGTGGATTAAAGATGTGATATCTCCTGAACCACTAGTGTTGGAGAATCGGAGTTTTTTGTAAGGTGTGTTATTTTGAAAAGGACTTTTAGCCGCGAGTAGATTGCGCATGCGCAGAAGAGAAGTGACTGTTTTTGGGTTGGATGGGTTATGTTGGGAGTGCTGAGACGATATTATGAGGTTTTAAAAGAATATTCATAGCAATTCAGTGCAAGGACAAGTCAGTTTGGGGGCTGTAGCGTTGCTTCAGAGTTAAAGTGTCCTTACCTTGGCCCTGGGGCTAATTTCGAAATGGATGCAACCCCTTACGGGCATTTTTTGTTATGCGCATGAGCAGACCATCAGTGATTTAACTGGTGGTGCTTTCGTCAGAGAGGATTGGGGTTTTGGGGTGGCGGATGCTTTTCCGCTATAGAATCCCCTGGTGAGGGTCTGCGCATGCGTGGATTCAAGAAGCGATATCTCCTGAACCACTAGTGTTGGAGAATCGGAGTTTTTTGTGAGGTGTGTAATTTTGGGAGGACTTGCAGCCACGAGTATACTGCGCTTGCGCAGACGAGAAGTGAATGGTTTTGGGTTGTTTGGGTTATGTTGGGAGTAATGAGCCGATATTGTGAGGTTTTAAAAGAATATTCATGTCAATTCAGTGCACGGACACAAGTCAGTTTGGGGGAAATAGCGTTGTTTCCGATTTGAAATGTCTGTATGGTGGCCCTGAGGCGAATTTATAAATAACTATATTCGGTAGATCTATATTAAAATGCGTTCGGATTTGGAGAAGATGCAATTTTGTCCCTAACGGAGGACCCACAACCGAATTTTTTTCTGATCTACGGTAAAACTAACAGCCAAACTGTATTGATAGCTATATTTGTTAAAGGAACTTGAAAAAAAAAAAAAAAAGCACTGACGTGAAGTCAGTACTCTTTGGCGCGCGTGTTCACGGTGGCTAATTTGAATTGAATTATTCAAAATTTAACAGTGCTGTATCTAAGCTGCCATCAGGATAGAGTAACAAAGTTGGAAAAGAACACAAGTGACTCTCCTTAGTCGCACAAGCTCCTAGAAGATTTGGGAGGGTCAGTATAATCCTAATCATGTTTATAGCACGCGCGCAAAAGCAGATTGACTTAACAATGAAAGAAAAAGTGTAAAAAGTCAATCTGCTTTGGCGCGCGTGCTATAAACATGATTAGGATTATACTGACCCTCCCAAATCTTCTAGGAGCTTGTGCGACTAAGGAGAGTCACTTGTGTTCTTTTCCAACTTTGTTACTCTATCCTGATGGCAGCTTAGATACAGCACTGTTAAATTTTGAATAATTCAATTCAAATTAGCCACCGTGAACACGCGCGCCAAAGAGTACTGACTTCACGTCAGTGCTTTTTTTTTTTTTTCCTACCTCTCTCCCGTTTATTCACCTCAGAAAAATTAACAATATCCCACCGCTGTCACCAAATGTAATAGTACGATGGTGTTTTTTGATGTTCTTAGGTTTATTACAAAATAAAGATGTTAGGCCGCTGTCACCAGAGCAAACTTAGCATGGCTTTTATTCCTAAAATAAAGTGAAATCTCAGAAGAGTTCACTTTATTTATCGTCAGACAAACCGGTTAAGTTTACTCAAAATTTTGAGAACATACTTCGATCAAGGCTTTGGAAAAGACTATAGGTCCGTGCTCCTTGCACGAAGAAGGAGTCTATATGTTATATACTTCTCTGAGGGATATAATTAGGAAAGAATACTAGATTTCGAAACTTACTTAAATACTATATTGTCATAAAATTACAGTTACACACTTAGAGAAAAACAAATGGAAAATTTCGTGTCTCTGGGACACCGGACCAATACTCAGTTTCAACAGAGCAATATCTATACAAACAAAATTAATCCTTCAACATCTTTTACTATTCCTAGCTTCAATCGATATTAACACAAATATGGGGTTACCTCTTTCGTTTGTACGAGGGGTTCAATATTATATAACAACAAATCACAAATGTTACATCAAGTCAATTTACCTACGGGAGCTGTCAGTGATTATGGGAATATTTTCATAGAGAATCATAAACTTTGCATTACCTATGACTTACTACTTCTGTCTCGAAAACCATTAATCCAAAAGGGTGTATCAGTACCAAAATCCACCCACTTCACGAATCTATACCTTTTCTTAAATACAACTACTTGCTTCCAATTTACACCTCACATTTACCGCGACTTCGTTCCGTTACTCTACTTTACTTCTTCATTACAATTACCGGCCCGAACTGCCTAAGTCGCCTTTACTCAATATTTCTGCATTTCCACGAGCTACCGTCTCGGAGGCTAAAACGTAACTCCAATTACCGGCCCGAACTGCCTAAGTCGCCTTTACTCAATATTTCTTCATCTTCACGAGCTACCGTCTCGGAGGCTAAAACGTAACTCCAATTACCGGCCCGAACTGCCTAAGTCGCCTTTACTCAATATTTCTTCATCTTCACGAGCTACCGTCTCGGAGGCTAAAACGTAACTCCAATTACCGGCCCGAACTGCCTAAGTCGCCTTTACTCAATATTTCTTCATCTTCACGAGCTACCGTCTCGGAGGCTAAAACGTAACTCCAATTACCGGCCCGAACTGCCTAAGTCGCCTTTACTCAATATTTCTTCATCTTCACGAGCTACCGTCTCGGAGGCTAAAACGTAACTAACTCTGTTTTTCCAAACCACCGCAAACGGGGGGGTCTGTCCCCTCTTCTTAAGTTTTTGCAAGCCGGAATTTTTCTGTTCTCATGCCGCCCACTCGAAAATATCCCACGGGTTTTTCAGGTCCACCGGCAGTTTTTAACGATCTACTACCAAGAATATCAATGCATATCTCGCTGTTTAAGTGGACCTTTTCGTCAACCTCAACTGACGCAACAAAGTAGCGTCTTATCGGTCTTGAAACCTATAAAGTCTACCTATCACAAAGGTTGGCCGCCGGATGGGGTACATATCCTTATCAGCCCACGTCTAGACGAAAACCATAAACACTCAATGACCCATTGTGCGATATATATGATACAATGTATGAGTTTACTGCCGATCGATTCTTTCCATATTCTCAACTTGAACCGTTTTTCCATATATTCCCATATATTACAATAAAGCAAAAATTTCAAGAGCATTAAGGTATAAATGTTTGGATGGATTAATGTTTACTCTAAAAGATATTCGCAGGGAGACCGATAGAATTAATAGCGAAGAAAATAAAATGAAGAGGTGTGAGGTGTGAAATATAAGGAATATTTTACATTTTCAAGCCTGAAATATTCCAATCATTTACATGGATGAAACTAATTTCAACATGTTTATTTCAAGAAGAAAGGGACGTTCCAAGAAAGGAAGTCGATGCTCCTATATATCGGCAGGCTGTCGTGGGGCAAACATTCATAATTATAGGATGCATAGGAAATATGGGCCTTTTACACATGAAATAAGGCGTGGTTTCTTTTAGAAAAGAAGAGGCAAATGAATTCGTACGTCGATCCTTGCGTGCTGCCTATGATTGTTATCAAAGGAATATAGTTATAGTTGCCGATAATGCTCTCTGCCATACCGGTATGGAGTCTGTATTCCAGGAGGTCGAATTCAGCCAGCATCATTTCGTTAGGCTAAGTCCATACAGCCCAATGTTCAATCCAATTGAGCTTTCCTGGTCTTGTTTGAAGGCTGGGGTAAAAACGGATCTAGCTACGGAGATTTTATTGGGCGAAGAGAGAGCAAACATATCACAGGTAGAATTTCGTCTTCAAAGAATGGAGAACACAATTAGAAGAAATATATCCACTATAACAGTCAGTACCTGTACAAGATATGTGGCTCATATCCAGAGGTTCATACCTGATATTTTGAATTTATTGGATATGAGAGTTTCATAAGAAACATGACATTTTTTTAGTACTTCTTTCACGTCTTTGAATGCTTAAAATGTTTGTTTCGAATGTAGGTATTAGTTTTATTTTCCAGTTTCATCAATAAAAAAAAAAAAAAAAAGCACTGACGTGAAGTCAGTACTCTTTGGCGCGCGTGTTCACGGTGGCTAATTTGAATTGAATTATTCAAAATTTAACAGTGCTGTATCTAAGCTGCCATCAGGATAGAGTAACAAAGTTGGAAAAGAACACAAGTGACTCTCCTTAGTCGCACAAGCTCCTAGAAGATTTGGGAGGGTCAGTATAATCCTAATCATGTTTATAGCACGCGCGCCAAAGCAGATTGACTTTTTACACTTTTTCTTTCATTGTTAAGTCAATCTGCTTTTGCGCGCGTGCTATAAACATGATTAGGATTATACTGACCCTCCCAAATCTTCTAGGAGCTTGTGCGACTAAGGAGAGTCACTTGTGTTCTTTTCCAACTTTGTTACTCTATCCTGATGGCAGCTTAGATACAGCACTGTTAAATTTTGAATAATTCAATTCAAATTAGCCACCGTGAACACGCGCGCCAAAGAGTACTGACTTCACGTCAGTGCTTTTTTTTTTTTTTTTCAAGTTCCTTTAACAAATATAGCTATCAATACAGTTTGGCTGTTAGTTTTACCGTAGATCAGAAAAAAATTCGGTTGTGGGTCCTCCGTTAGGGACAAAATTGCATCTTCTCCAAATCCGAACGCATTTTAATATAGATCTACCGAATATAGTTATTTATAAATTCGCCTCAGGGCCACCATACAGACATTTCAAATCGGAAACAACGCTATTTCCCCCAAACTGACTTGTGTCCGTGCACTGAATTGACATGAATATTCTTTTAAAACCTCACAATATCGGCTCATTACTCCCAACATAACCCAAACAACCCAAAACCATTCACTTCTCGTCTGCGCAAGCGCAGTATACTCGTGGCTGCAAGTCCTCCCAAAATTACACACCTCACAAAAAACTCCGATTCTCCAACACTAGTGGTTCAGGAGATATCGCTTCTTGAATCCACGCATGCGCAGACCCTCACCAGGGGATTCTATAGCGGAAAAGCATCCGCCACCCCAAAACCCCAATCCTCTCTGACGAAAGCACCACCAGTTAAATCACTGATGGTCTGCTCATGCGCATAACAAAAAATGCCCGTAAGGGGTTGCATCCATTTCGAAATTAGCCCCAGGGCCAAGGTAAGGACACTTTAACTCTGAAGCAACGCTACAGCCCCCAAACTGACTTGTCCTTGCACTGAATTGCTATGAATATTCTTTTAAAACCTCATAATATCGTCTCAGCACTCCCAACATAACCCATCCAACCCAAAAACAGTCACTTCTCTTCTGCGCATGCGCAATCTACTCGCGGCTAAAAGTCCTTTTCAAAATAACACACCTTACAAAAAACTCCGATTCTCCAACACTAGTGGTTCAGGAGATATCACATCTTTAATCCACGCATGCGCAGACCCTCAACAGGGGATTCTATAGAGGAATAGCATCCGCCACCCCAAAACCCTAATCCTCTCTGACGAAAACACCACCAGTTAAATTACTGATGGTCTGCTCATGCGCATAACGAAAAATGCCTGTAAGGGGTAACATCAATTTCAAAATTAGCCCCAGGGCCACGGTACGGACACTTTAACTCGGAAACAACGGTACATCCCCCAAACTGACTTGTCCTTGCACTGAATTGCTATGAATATTCTATTAAAACCTCATAATATCGACGCAGCACTCCCAACATAACCCATCCAACCCAAAAACAGTCACTTCTCTTCTGCGCATGCGCAATCTACTGGCGGCTAAAAGTCCTCTCAAAATAACACACCTTACAAAAAACTCCGATTCTCCAACACTAGTGGTTCGGAAGATATCGCATCTTTAATCTACGCATGCGCAGACCCTCATCAGGGATCTGAATTCTATGGAGGAATAGCATCCGCCACCCCAAAACCCCAATCCTCTCTGACGAAAACTACAGCAATTAAAGGACTTCTCATCTGCGCATGCGCAATACGGAAAATGCCCGGAAAGGGCAGCATGAACCTCAAAAACATATGTTTCGGCATTAAAAGCAAAGTATTCCGCAAAATAGTAGTAATTTTTTTATTTTTTTCATGTCACGTGATCTTCACGAAATTTTGCAAAAGTGTTTGCTTTGGTCTTTTGCATCTAACTACTGAGTTTCAATTTAATCAGATCAGTATTTTTCGAGTTATCGTGAAAACAAAATTTTCAAATTTTCAAAATTTTTTTTTGCCACTTTAGGGCCGTCCGTTCAACACAAAACTTCGCAGGTATATAAAGGTCATGATTCTACAATCTGATGCCAAATTTCAAAAAGATTGAGTGATCGGTTCCGGAAATATTCATAAAAAACGTTTTTATTAAAAACGGCCTTAACTCCGAAACCGCTCGGTCGATTTCGCCCGTTAACGAACTTGTCCGAGATATTTACGCTACGAAACTACCCTGCAAATTTCAACGCTCTAAGTCGTTCCGTTCGAGAGTTATCGTGCTAACGGCCGGACCGGCCGGCCGGACCGGCCGGCCGGACCGGCCGGACGGACAGAATTGAATTTGACCTCGAATTCTTCATCAGGGAGTCGAACCCAATCGTTTGAGACCATTTTCGAAAAAAAATTCGAAAAATACAGACATTGTGACGAAATGATAGCACGCTGTTCCTTGCGGAACACGCGCGCAAAAACATCTTCCAATTATATATGATCTTGATTTACATAGCCACGAATGCCGTCCCAATTTGAAATTGATTATTCCCAATTTGAATGTGTTTATTCCCAATTTGATTTTGATTATTCCCAATTTGAATATGTTAATTCCCAATTTGATTTTGATAGTTCCCAATTTGAAGTTGAAAACGTATAGTTACAAAGCGCCATTTTGATCGAATATTTATTTTTTGAGTTATTAAGGAAATAATATTCCAGTTGGGTATAACTCGGAGACCGTTAAACCGATTATGCCCAAAACCGAACTCAACTCTCCCTTTCGGATACGCAACCTACCCTGAAAATTGCAAGTCCCTATCTCCTTTCGTTCGAAAGTTATCGAGGCAACGGTCACCCATCTACTGAACTCTCACAAGAATGCTCGAATCTCCAACAATATTTAACCGATCGTATTAAAACTTGAAACTTGGCAGTAGAGTTAGGTTATGAAGGCTCTTGCAAAATTTCAGCAATTTCAAACGAATAGTTACTGATATATAGATATTTAATTTTTTATTTTCAATGATTTATTAAAAATTTTTTACAAATGCTATCCTCACCAAATTTTGCAAACATTTTCGCGTTGGCATTCTACAACTAATAACCATGTTTGAATTCAATCGGTTCAGTATTTTTCGAGTTAATGAGGAACAAGAACCACCAAATTTCAGAAAATTTCAGATGGCTATAACTCTAAAATCATTTGGCCGATTATGCTCATAAATAAACTGAAATGTCGCGTTCTGATGCACATCCTAACCTGAAAATTTCAAGCCGCTATCTCATTCCGTTCTCAAGTTATCGTGACAACAAAAATATTTTTTAATAATTTTTTTAAAATTTTCTAGCCATACGATTCACACAAAATTTCACAAACGTGCTTAGGTTCATATTCTACAACTACCCACCAAGTTTCAATTCGATCGGATTTATATTGGTTGAAAACAAAATTATTACTCGGAAACTACTGGGCCGATTATACCCATTAACGAACTTGTCCGTCGTATTGGGATGCGCCACCCACCCTGAAAATTTCAAGTCGCTGGCTCTTTTCGTTCTCAAGTTATCGTGGCAACGGACGGCCGGACAGAATCAAATTTGACCTCGAATTCTTCATTGGGGAGTCGAACTTAATCGTTTGAGAACATTTTTTTCAAAAATTCGAAAGTTACAGACATTTGGGCAAAACTATAACGCGATGTTCCCCAGAACATACGCGCAAAAATGGGTTCAAGCCCTGTGGACAAGAGCTTTCTGGCGCTCTTGTTCAAACAGACAAATTATATCTCCGAAAGTATTGGTTTCTCAGAATTGGTAATTATATCAATGTATTCTTATGATAGAACTGCATCATAAAGGAAATTCAATACAAATAATAGTTTATTTATCAAGATTAAATGAGCAATCTGAGAATGAGAACTGCACCATGGAAGAAATCAAATTTAAATTGCTGAAATGAATTTGACTCTCTCTTATAGAACATGATGACATGTACGAGTATGAACACAGATCATATAATAAAGCTTAGATAGAATAATTATAGCGTTCTGTGAAAACATATAGAAGTACGATTCATTATTGAAATTTTGAAAAATCATATCTCCGAAAGTATTAGCTTGTTGGAGTTGATAATGATATTGATGGATTTTTATGGTGAAACTGCATCTTAAATAAAAATTGAATTTGAAATTTGTTCCTTAAAAAAAAATTTCTTTTTCGTTAGGTACTCCGAAACCATCTGGTCTATTTTGCCGAATAACAAACTCTACCGAGATATATATATCTCCTAAACCTACTCCGACAATTTCAACTGCCTAGCTCATTCCGTTCGAGAGTTATTGTAGAAATTTTTTTTTTTAATTTTGAAAAATTTTTTTTTACATTTTGCGGTATTCTGGTCAATACGAAACTTCACATGCGTATAAAGGTCATGAATCTACAATTTGATGCTAAATTTCAGATAGATCGAGTGATCGGTTTCGGAAATATTCATTAAAAATGTAGGAACTAGAGCGCCAAAAAAAATTATTAAAACATATTATTTGTTTCACGATTACTTGAGAAGGGAAAAACATAGCGACTTGCAATTTTCAGGGTTGGTTGTGCATCCTAATGCAACATTTGAGTTAAAAGGCATAATCAGCCAAACGGTTTTGGAGTTATATCAATTGGAAATTTGGTTGTTATTTCCCCAATAACTCAAAAAATACGATGCCGATTTAATTCAAAATCATGGAATATCATTGGAAAAAATTCTATATATCAAAAAGTATTCGTCAGACATCGCTGAAAATTTTGAGAGAACCTTCAAAACCTAACTCTACAACCAAGTTGCAAGTTTAAACACGATTGTATATCTATTGTTAGAGATCCGAGCAGACTTGGGCGACTTCGGATATTTTAAAAGTAAATTATGCTAGCTTTCAATAAACCGACAATTTTGAACATGGATTCTTGAGACTATTTTCTGCAAAAAAATCGCAAACATACAGACTTTTGCTCTAGACGATAGCACGCTGTTCCTGGTCGAACAAGTGTTCAAAAATGGAAACCTCAAAAATTCACATTACTAAATTATAAGTTTTCTAAGATTGGCGGATCAACCGATTTCTCTCGCAAAACTACGTCGAAGGATTATTGGGCAATAGGTAATATCTAGGGTAAAGATTAACTACGGTATATTCCTGAGCCTTTAGAGTACCAAAATGAGGAGGATGACAAAATTTACGAGCGGCTTAAACCCAAGCTACGCCATAGACCACATTAGTTAGGTTAGAATCATTCGCTTGGCGGGAGACCCATATTCAAATTTTTTAACAAGGAATTTCAACTTTGAGATGAAACCACCCTATTTAAAAGAGAATGTTAGTACAGAAACAACAAGTATTGGGTACCTTCATCATTAGTGTATGTTTTCATGTTATTTCCACATTAAAATCTACTTCTATTTATTCTTAAATCAAAATTGAAACCATTCTAGTTCGAAAGATTTCTGTATGTCGTAGATGATTTCTGTTGTGTGTCATTACAAGGCCGATTGACATACGTCAATCGAATTTGGTGAACACTTTTATATTTATTAATTATTTTGGAAATATACAATGTTGTTATGAAAACTTGATTCTAGATGGTTGAGAAAGGTTCATAGAATCATAGTATTCGCGTAAATTTTAGGTCCATAAGAAATGCATGGGGAATTCAGTGCTCGGATCCACGAAAGGATCGTAATTCAAATTTCCGTTTGGCATAGTTACATAGTATTAGTAGTATTACGAGTAGATACAGAATTGATAATATTCCACAAATTCCACTCAATGAAATTATTAGTGTTTCATTTTCCTGAGGTCAAAGGGTCTTTATTTATTTATTCGAAAATATTAATACGGACGTGCCGTTTCTATGCTACTTCAGGCAAAATATTCATCAACCAGTGGACTAGTATCATGTTTAGATAAATACAATTCAATACAACTAAATACTTACAGATTTTAACTGTTTCAAAAATTTCTAGGTGATAACTAGTAGTACGAATACAGAAACTGGATAACTGACTCCGAAAGTGGCTACCAGTCGTATTTAAAAGTTCTTTTTCAGGTTTCAGCGTTGCCGGATCCAACATTCGTTAATACACAAATGCAGATATTCAAGGAAACCATATCTTAAATATAAACAATTATTTTTCATTTGTTCAGTATATAGAATACTGCGATTATTGCAGCAAGACTTGAAAATTTCCGAAAAATTGACAATTTTCCCGATCATTTCCTGAAAAAATTGGTTCTAGCACTGACGTGAAGTCAGGAGCTTTTGCGCGTATGTTCTATTGTCCATTTTCCTGTATTTGACAGTCTTGATCGAATTTACCATAGTAAATTCGATTGAGAGTTATACGATCCTCATGAAATTTTGCAAGAATTTTCGCGTTGGCATTCTACAACTGACAACCATGTTTGAATTGGATTGGTTATATATTTTTCGAGTTATTGAGGAAATAAAAACCAAATTTCAGATGGGTATAACTCCAAAACCGTTTGGCCGATTATACCTATAAACAAACTCAAATGTCCCATTCAGATGCACAACCTTACTCGAAAATTTCAAGTCGCTATATCTTTCCGTTCGCAGGTTATGGTGACATACATAATATTTTTTGATGTATTTTTTTAATTTTCTAGTGATATGATTCCCACGAACGTCCTTGAGTTTATATTCTACAACTATACTAACCAAGTTTCAATTCCTTCGAATTTGTATTGGTTCAAAACGAAATTATCAATCGGAAACCGTTGGGATGATTATGCCATTAATGAACTTGTCCGTCGTATTGGGACCTACCCTGAAATTTTCAAGTCGCTATCTCTTTCCGTCCTCAAGTAATCGTGGTATCGGCCGGCCGAACGGACGGACCGAATCAAATTTGACCCCTAATTCTTCGTCATCTCCGGGAGTCGAACTCAATCCTTTGAGACCATTTTCGGCAAAAAATTCGAAAATTACAGACATTTGGGCAAAATAATAACGCGATGTTGCCCAGAACTTGCGCGCAAAAAATTTCAATTAATTACAAGCTGATGGCAAAGCAGGAATTAACCCTCAACTGGCACTCAGACTACTTAGGTACCTACCCAACTGGTGATATGAAGTCTTACAGAGTAAGGCATTAATAAAAGCTGAATCAAGAAAAACACTCATTTTTGTTTTATTCAAAATACTAACATTGTTATGGAATATGAATTAAATGCACAAATCCAACATAAGCATAATAATTTTTCTACGGTCAAATTCAAACCATTTAACAAAAATATGAGTTAAAGAAAAGAAGATGATAAATATTAATCGCATGAACTCAATTCAAGAAATCTCCAGAGGCCAACCTGAAAATATGGAAACCTGAAAGAAAAAGATAATAGTGTAATAACAAATAAACATTTTTCATGTAAAAGAAAATCGGAGAAAACAACAAAGCACTTATTTCGGTTAAATTGATATATCCCTATTTCTATTACCTCTAACAGCACCGAATGCGGGAAAATTATGGACAAAGTGTTGTTTTGCATTTGAAACACAAATAGAAGTCATTCGTCATTTCTGAGAAGGAGCTATATATACAGTAATATTTGCTAGTTTTTGGATTTTGCAACAATACTGGTGACACAAAGTATTCATTATCTCGATAAATTTTGCGATTGGGCAACATAGGAATATGTTATAGGAATGAACTTCCGGAAATGCACATAGAACTGGGATTCCCCGAGATCGGGTGAATCCTCGCTTCATGACGATCAATATTACGAAGTTGGCACGGAGAAGCCCTAGAGAGTTTATATCGTAACACATGTGACACATTTTCTAAAGGGTGTGACGTGTGACGGTTTCACGTACTTTACTGTTACAAATTTTTATATTGTGATATAGTTCCTTATGAAAAGAGTTGCACTGCAAGTAGACAACAGAAGATTGTATATATGCAAGTTATATCTTTCCACAAAAAATACTCCTTATGTTATTACCATTAGGATTAGGAATTAGGATAGGCTGGATAGGATTATAGGATTAGGAATTAGGATATTTAAGATATTATTATGTCTATGCTATGGTTATACCTTATGCGTTCCAAAATGGGGTTACGTTACGAAGTTACAGTTTAAGCACTGAAAATGTTACAATCTCGAATCTCCTAGTTGCTTTGCTATATTGTTGGCCACACCGCGAAATGCGATTTGAGAATACGACGGACATGGATAAAAATAATCGAGTGAAACGAGGAATCTCGTTGGGATCTTCACCGAATTATAATCGTATTTTGTTTTGTGATTCTGATGTTTAAAGAATAATTTTATGATCATTTAACTCAAATTTTCGAAAAATTGTCAATTTTCCTGGTCATCCTGAAAAAACGGAATATATTTTTGGGAAAGAAGGCTGCTTGAAACACAAATCGCTATTTTGCCTTTCAGATGTTATCCAAATTCTTTACCTCAGCTCAAATTCGCTTTGAGAATGTTCGTCGAAATCGTTATTTTTTTCGTGAAACGTACGATTTTTATTGAAATGAACTCCGCTTTACTAAATAAAATATTGAAACAATATAAAATGCCATCTTTCTACCGAATCTTCATATTTTTCATACCTTACCCTGAAATATTAAAAAAAAATCATATGTTGGAGGAAAAGCAGCAATTAACTTAATCCTCAACTGGCACTCAAACTAGTTACCTACTCAGCAGGTGATGCGAAGTCTCACACGACTCCGGCATTAATAAAAACTGAATCAAGAAAAACACTCATTTTTGGCGCTCTAGTTCCTCGGAAGTGAGTGCTTATCAATTTGCCCAAATGACTGTAATTTTCGAGTTTTTGGCTGAAAATGGTCTCAAACGTTGGTTCGACTCACTGATCAAGAATCCGAGAATATTTCCGAAACCGATCACTCGATCACATATACGCATGTGAAGTTTTGTATTGACCAGGTTACCGCAAAGTGTCAAAAAAAAATTTTGAAAATTTTTAAAAATTTTTTCTACAATAACTCTCGAACAGAATGAGCTAGGCAGTTGAAATTTTCAAAGTAGGTTAGGTAGATGAATATCTCGGTTAGGTTCGTTATTGGGCAAAATAGGCCTGATGGTTTCGGAGTAACGAAAAAAAAAATTTTTTTTAAGTAACAAATTTATAATTCAATTTTTATTTAAGATGCAGTTTCGCCATAAAAATCCATTGATATCATTTTCTACTCCAACAAGCTAACACTTTCGGAGATATGATTCTTCTAAATTTCAATAATGAATCGTACTTCTGTTTTCACAGAATGTTATAATTATTCTATCTAAGCTTTATTATATGATCTGTGTTCATACTCGTACATGTCATCCTGTTCTATGAGAGAGAGTCAAATTCATTTCAGCTATTTTAATTCGATTTCTTCCATGGTTCAGTTCTCATTCTTGATAAATAAATTATTATTTGAATTGAATTTCCTTTATGATGCAGTTCTATCATAAGAATACATTGATATAATTCCCAACTCTGAGAAACCAATACTTTCGGAGATATAATTTGTCTGTTTGAACAAGAGCGCCAGAAAGCTCCTGTCCACAGGGCTTGAACCAATTTTTTTTGTTTTATTCGAAATAAAACTACTAACATTGTTATACAATATTTTTTATTAAATGCACAAATCCAACATAAGAATTTTAATTTTCCTGCGGTCAAATTCAAAGTAAGTATTCAACAAAAATATGAGTTGAAGAAAACAAGATTATAAATCCCATGAACTTAATTGAAGAAAACTCCATACATACCTGAAAATAGGGAAACCTGTAAGAATAAGGTGACAGTGTAATAACAAAAAAATTGGTTCAAGCACTGACGTGAAGTTAGGAGCTTTTGCGCGTATGTTCTATTGTCCATTCTTCTGTATTGGACACCCTCAATCGAATTTAACATAGTAAATTCGAATTAAGTGTCCAATACAGATGAATGGACAATAGAACATACGCGCAAAAGCTCATGACTTCACGTCAGTGCTTGAACCAATTTTTTTTTTGTGATTTTCTTGAGATTTTCTAGAGGTACAGTTCTTACAAAATTTTTTTTTTCGTCATTTTTTTCAAATTTTCTAGGGGTACGGTTCTTACAAAATTTCAAACACTCCTTGATGTTGATTTTCTACTACTAGTTACCAAGCTTCAATTCGATCGAAACTTTATTTTTAGAGTTATCAAGGAAATAATATTCCAGGTGGGTATAACTTGGAAACCGTTAGACCGATTCTGCCCAAAGATGAACTCACCTCTCCCATTCGGATACGCAACCTACCTTGAAAATTGCAAGTCCCTATCTCCTTTCGTTCGAAAGTTATCGAGGCAACGGTCACCCATCTACTGAAGTCACGCAAGGCTGCTCGAACCTCCAACAATATTTAACCGATCGTGTTAAAACTTGAAACTTGGCAGTAGAGTTAGGTTCTAATGGCTCTTGCAAAATTTCAGCAATTTCAGACGAATAGTTACTGATATATAGATTTTTTTTGCAATTTTCAATGATTTTTAAAAAAATTTCTACAGATACTATCCTCACGAAATTTTGCACGAATTTTCGCGTAGGCATTCTACAACTAATAACCATGTTTGAATTCAATCGGTTTTGCATTTTTCGAGTTAATGAGGAACAAAAAACAACCAAATTTCAGATGGCTATAACTCCAAAACCATTTGGCCGATTATGCTTATAAACAAACTCAAATGTTGCATTCAGATGCACAACCTAACCTGAAATCTTCAAGCCGCTATCTTCTTCTCAGGTTATCGTGAAAACAAAAATATTTTTTAATAATTTTGTAGCGATACGATACTCACAAAATTTCACAAACGTACTTATTCTACAACTATTCACCAAGTTTCAATTCGATCGGATTTATATTGGTTGAAAACAAAATTATTACTCGGAAACCATTGGGCAGATTATGCCCATTAACGAACTTGTCCGTTGAATTGAGATGCGCCACTTACCCTGAAAATTTAAAGTCGCTAGCTCTTTCCGTTCTCAAGTTATCGTGGCAACGGCTGGACGGCCACAACATTTTTTTTGTTATATTAGTATAACCATATTTCTATCACCTACAACAGCACCGAAACCGAATGCGGGAAAATTATGGCAAAAATGTTTTTTTGCATTGAATTCATTCGTCGTTTCTGAGAAGGACAAATTTAGCAATATTTGCTAGTTTTTGGATTTTGCAACAATACTGGTGACACGAATTCATTTTCTCGATAAATTGTGCGATTGGGCAACATAGGAATATTATATAGGAATGACCTTCCAGAAATGCACATAAAACGGGGAGTCCCCGAGATCGGCTGATTTCTCGTTTCATGACGATCAATATACGCAGTTGGCATGGAGGATCCCTCGGATTTTTAGATCGTAACGTAACACATGTGACACATTTTCTGAAGGGTGTGACGGTTTCACGTACTGTATTGTTACAAATTTTTGATATAGTGATATATCCTCTTCCTCATCGAAAGAGTTGCAGGAAAGCTACAGAAGATTGTATATATGCAAGTTATATCTTCCCACAAAAAATACTCCGTTATTGCCATTAGCAATTAGGATAGGATAATATTAAATATTATGTCTCTCTTTGGTTATACCTTATGAATTCCAAAATGGGATTATGTTACGAAGTTACAGTTTAACGACTGAAAATGTTACAATCTCCTAGTTGCTTTGCTTTATCGTTGGTCACACCGCGAAATGCGATTTGAGAATACGACGGACATGGATAAAAATAACCGAATGAAACAAGGAACGCCGTTGAGATCTTCACCGAATTATAATCGTATTTTGTTTTGTGATATTTACAGAATAATTTTATGATAATTTTAGCTCTGGAGAAACATTTGAAGGGTCTAGCTTTGTTTCTATTATTTGTTCATCTTAAAGATGTTGGTATACATCAATATCTCTATCAACATTTGCAGAATGCATGAAAGATACAGTTTTTCGTGCTTCGATGACAGATGAAATTTCGATCATGAAAAGATTCTTGAAGAAGCACTGACGTGAAGTCAGGAGTTTATGCGTGTTTTACGATTCTATACCTTGTTTACGGAAAAAGTGGGAATGTATACTAAATTTCCGATGCCAGCACCAATGAGTGAACTTCTAGGGTGTTTCAATCTTAGGAATTCGAAATCTCAAATTTCTCCCACTATCTGGACTAACTTTAACTTTAATGACTTTCACAGACTAGGGGTTACCATAGAGTCTAGACCAGGGCTTCCCAAACTGTGCGTCGCGACACCCTGGGGCGTCGCGACATTGTCCCAAGGGCGTCGCATGTCGATGCGAACGAGTCTAGTGAGCTGATAACGTATTACTAGTCTAGTACTATAATTGGTAAATATAATTGGGGACTGAGTTAAGGGGCGTCGTACAAAAATGGCAAAGTCCCAAGGGCGTCACAGTAAAAATATGTTTGTGAAGCCCTAGTCTAGCTAGACAAAAAGAATAGAAGCACTGGGCAATGTGTTCGAAACCTGATAAGTTTTCTTACCACTTCAGTAAAAGAATGAAAGTTTTCTCAAAATATCACACCTTACAAAAAACTCCGATTCTCCAACACTAGTAGTTCAGGAGATTTCGCAGCATGCGCTGACCCTCACAAGTAGATTTTATGGAGGAATAGCATTCTCCACCTCAAAACACCAACGCAAAACTCAAAAGTGTTTGCATTGGTCTTTTGCATCCAACTACTGAATTTCAATTCAATCAGATCAGTATTTTTCGAGTTATGTGAAAACAAAATTTTAAAATTTTGTTTGCCACTTTATGGCAATCCGATCAGTACAAAACTTCACATGCATATAAAGGTCATGATTTGATGCTAAATTTCAGATAGATCGAGCAATCGGTTCCGGAAATATTCATAAAAAACGTTTCTACTAAAAATGACCTTAGCTCTTAAAGCGCTTGGATTTCGCCTGTTAACGAACTCATCCGAGATTTACGCTCCAAACCTACCCAGCAAATTTCAATCGTCTAACTCCTTTCCGTCGAGAGTTATCTTGCCTACGGCCGGTCGGACAGAATTTGATTCGACCACGGATGCTTGATCGGTGAGTCGAGCCAAATCGTTTAAGACCATTTTCAACCAAAAATTCGGAAATGACCGATATTGTGGCAAAGTAATAAGCACTCTGTTTCGAGGAACAAGAGCGCCAAAAATACTCTAGAAAGGAGCTTTTAGCTTAGTTAAAGTTACTCAAAAATCAAAGTAGGATGCTCAGTGAAATTCGCAATGACTCTCAAATCTTAAGAAAATCAGTTTTAAATCTATGGAAGAGTGCTGAAAAATGCATAGAATTGTACGTTCCTATGAATATATTATAAAATCGAATAGGTAATGAATTTTCTCTATTTCAGTATCGTAATGAGTCCATTCCAGCACTTAAAACAGTGCTGGAATGAACTCATTCCCGCATTGTTTCTAGTTATATTTTTCGTTTTGTGGTAGTCAGCACTGACATTCGATCCTATCAAATTTCAACACACGTCAATTGACAATTGGATATAGTGAAATAATTGTTGAGGAAAAGTTTTATTTTCATTAAAGAATATGGTACTACAGATTTCCTTCTTGTTAATTTTGAATCATTCATGCTATTAGGAAACTGTTTTAAATCTGATCTCCATGCCCTACGTACGTTTCAAATTCAAAGTCCATAATCTGTCAACTTTCGTAACAGTCACACCAACTACCAAGATACAATACAAAAGTCACTAGGATGTAGAATCCGAATTTTTCATTAAATTTCAAGAGTATTTTACAAAACTTGCCTGAAATTGAGAAAATATCGTCTAATACCCGTTGCAGAAGGCAATTTCAACACTCATGCGTTCGAAAACTCGCTCTTTCGTCACTCGTTTTCGAATTTCGCATTCGTGTTTTAATAGGAGCCCATTCTGCAACTTGTTTTAGAATATACTATTCCGAACTGTTTTCGACAGCCCTTTTTCTCCTCTTCATGAATATGTATGTTAATGAGGAGAAAAATGAAACTCATATAGAGAGTGCTCTTTTTAATATCTGATCGTCCAAACAGAGGCTCACATACGGTCCTGTCTTTTACATTGCAATTATTTTTTAGTACCTTATTTATAATCATAGCATAGTTTTCATTGACATAAATTGATTATTTCGAGAATTATAGGGATTTTTTTATAAAATATTTTGTTTTCAGATGGATCTATTCCGCTGAAAAAATTGTGCCATTGTTTCTCGTTTTTTTTTATTTTCTAATGTATTCTAGATCCTTACGAAATTTCACATAAGTACGTCTTTGTGTCGGTATTCAACAACTAGTTACCAAGTTTCAATTCAATCGAATCTGTGTTGTTTGAAAACAAAATTGGGAAACCATTTGGCTGATTATGCCCATTAACGAACTTCCGTCGCATTTGGACGCGCAAAATATCCTGAAAATGGGCAGATGTGATGTTATACAGGGTGTTTCATTGGTAAACGGAAAAACTTTAACAGTGAATACCAAAGTGATTCTAGATATACCCCGTTTATTGGGTCTAACTGCTTTGGTTACCGAGATACAGGGTGATCAAGGAATTTTGCTCATTTCTTTCCGAGCTCATAACAAGTGAACCACCCAGTAGAACTTCTTTATCTTTGGCACACATATTTCTTATATGAAGCTTAAATAAATCACTTAATGATCACAAGGAAGTGGACACCATTCACTGTCAGGTCATAAATTAAGAGTGCTGTGTCTAAGCTGGCATAAGGATAGAATAAGAAAGTTAACAAAGAACACAACTGACTTTCCATAGTCGCACAACCTCCCGTGACCTTCTGAGGTTTCTTCTTGGGGCAGACTTGGGAGGGTCAGTATAATCATAATCATATTTATAGCACGTGTGCCAATTGCAGATTGACTTCATAATGAAATAAAAAGGCTAAAAGAGCAATGACGTGGAGATCATACTGACCCTCCCAAGTCGTCCCCAAGAACGAGTTTGGAGTTATACCCATGTAAAATTTGGTTGTTATTTCCTCGATAACTCGAAAAATACAAAATTGATTAAATTCAAACATGGCTGTTTGTTGTAGAATGCCAATGTGAAAATTTAGAGAATCGTATTACTGGAAAATTTTAAGAAAATCATTGAAAATTATTGAAAAAAAATTTATATATACGATCGGATATATATTCTTGGAGATTCGAGCAGCCTTGTGCGAGTTCAGTAGATGGATGAGTTACCCTTGCATCGATAACTTTCGAACGAAAAGAGATGGGGACTTGCAATTTTCAGGGTATGTTGCGTATCCTAATGGGAGAGTTAAGTTCGTTTACGGGCATTATCGGTCCAACGGTTTCGGAGTTATACACGCCTGTAATATTATTTCCCGATAACTCAAAAATATAGACTCGATCGAATTGAAGCTTGCTAACTAGTTGTAGAATATCGACACAAAGACGTGCTTAAAATTTTATAAGAACTGTACCCCTAAAAAAATTACGAATTACGTATCGTTAGAAAATTAAAAAAAAGTTATTGAAAAATATTATTTACGTCACGATAACCTAAGAACGGAAAGAGATAGCGACTTGAAATTTTCAGGTAAGATTGAGAATCTTAATTCGCGATTCGAGTTCGTTTATTGGCATAATCGGCAAAACGGTTTTGGGGTTATACCCATCTGAAATTTGGTTGTTATTTCCTCAATAACTCGAAAAATACAGAACCGAACCAATTCAAACATGGTTATTAGTTGTAGAATAGCAACGCGAAAATTCTCGCTGAATTTTGAGAGGATCATATAACTAGAAATTTTTTAAAAAATCAAAAAATTCTATATATCAGAAACTATTCGTCCGATATCGCTGAAATTTGGCGAGAGCCTTCAGAACCTAACTCTACTCCCAAGTTTTGAATATGATCGGATCTATATTGTTGCCTTGTGTGAGTTCAGTAGCTGGATGGGTGAGCGTTGCCTCGACAACTCTCGAACGGAAGGAGATAGGGACTTGCAGAATAGGTTGCACATCTGAATGGAAGAGTTAAGTTCGCTGTTGGCCATAATCGGCCCTACGGTTTCGGAATCTGGAATATTATTTCCTCGATAACTCAAAAAATATAGACTCGATCGAATTGAAGCTTGGTAACTAGTTGTAGAATATCGACATGAAGACGTGTGTAAAATTTTGTGGGGACCGTAGCACTAGAAAATGTTTAGAAAATTACGAAAAAATATTATGTATCTCATGATTCCTTGAGAACGGAAAGAAATAGCGACTTGCAGTTTACAGGGTAGATTACGCATCTGAATACGACATTTGAGTTCGTTAACTAGTATAATCGGCCAAATGGTTTTGGAGTTATATCAATCTGAAATTTGGTTGTTATTTTCTCAATAACTCAAAAATTCCGAAATGATCCAATTCAAATATGGATATTAGTTGTAGAATACCAACGCAAAAATTCTTTCAAAATTTCGTGAGGATCGAAGCACTAGAAAATTTTTAAAAAATCATTGAAAAAAAAATTGTTTCAAGCTTTTGCGCGTATGTTCTCTTGTCCATTATCATCATAGAGAAATAGAAGGAAGAGAGAGTTCGATTGCCTACTAAACAGGGGCGGCAAGGAATCCAGCTGGGTTTGGTGTAATTTTTATTTATTTGTATACCGTGGTGGTATTGCGAAGGGCGCATGCGGGCATTTACCCGCGCTCTTTAAATTTATTAGTAGTGTGATACTGATTTCATTAACATAAATCACTTCGTTCAGTACTGATTCAACTGATTTTAGTTACATAAATCACAAATTGATTTATGTAACTTCAGTTGAATCAGTACTGAACGAAGTGATTTATGTAAATAAAATTAGTTGAATTAGTACGAAAGAAAATTGTTATTGAGCCTCTGAAAAAAAGGAAGGAGAAGAGGAAAAAAAAGTACTTTGATCAATTTGTTTATATTTGAACAATTGTTTGATAACATAATAAATAAAATATAAATCATGATTTTGCAATTTCATGGTTATCAAACTGAATATTATATTTGAGGAAAGTATTTCTTGTTGATTTTAGCAGATGGGGGGGATCGAATAAGCGACAAAATTATCATTTAGGCTAAAGTAATAATCAGTTCTACCTGTTTGAGTATTACAAAGTTGTCTGATTGCTACTCGATTAGTTGTCCCCTGATCATAAACAGTCCCCATTACCTCCAACCTAATGCTTTGGACAATTTCAACTATTTCGAACAATAAATGCTTCAGATCTGCTGTCTGTACCTCTGGTAAAATAAAAACTCAGAGGTTGGTTGGCCAAATCGTTCCTACGTCCCAGGGAACCCAAATCAACCAATCCAACAATTTTATCAGTTACTCGATCCAGCACAGCTTGCTTTAAGAATGTTATTCCATCAAAATCAACTGTACAGCATTTGTTCTAAGCACCAAGTTTGATGTAAGTTTAACAAGGTTTATTAATATCTGTTTATTCAAACCCACATCAATAGGACTGCCCTGCAAAACTTTTTGTATAGTGTTAGATTGTTATATAGTTAGATTTTGACAGAAACAATGATTTTCTGAGTTTACCTCTAATTTTCTGTTGGGATCTACTCACATTATACAACTTACTTTTCCTAGGTGTAAGATTCTTCATCCTACTTTCACCTATATGCCCTAGAATGCTAGTCCTTCCTCTGACCTGAAAGTACCTCGTATGAAGGACCAGCAAGACTTTCTCCTACGCTTGCAGTTTCAGAAGTAGCAGCACATTCAGATTCATCAGTTTCAGATTCATCTTTTACGTTTACTGGCAGAGCAAATTTTGTCAGCCTTCCTATTGTTGTAGAAGTAAAAGCAGATTCCTCGAAGTGATCTTCACATAAGTATTGCCTCGCGATGGTTTCTGATAAATTCATGATGGCAAACAACTGCTGTCTTCTTGGTGGGCATTTCTCAGGAAATTTAGTTTGATATTTCCTATTATTAATATTATAATATCAATCTTCGCTAGTTTTGGCATTGATCTGAAAGAAACATTTAATCAACAAGCATATAAAATTGTTCTTCAGTGAAGTTATACTAATAACAGTATTAAACATACACTAGGGGGTCTATAAACAATTATAATATCACATAAGGTGTTAAATTATTATATAACATTGGCTTGATCTCGTATTTTGTATACAATTATTAAATTTGTAGCATAATTTTCGAAATATATCATCATCATTGAACACTTCACAGGAATACGTGAAATTACTTACCACTCCAAAATGTAAAAACGGTGAATTCAGTTCTCTATCATTATATCAATCTTCACTAGTATTAGCATATTATATCTGAACAACAATACAAAATTGATCATCCTTTTACAGGGAAGTTATAGTATACTATGTCAGTATAAAATTTAGAAAGGGAGTCTTTATCCATATCCAATGTATAATATAAACAAGAACGAGAACGTTTTTGAACAAACTTACCCTGAGTCTCAGAGATATCTTCTGTTCGAAAGCATAACCTGCATAACAAGAACAAGAACCAAACACAAACGCCATTTTAAATAATACATTTCAAGTTCCTGTTCTATTGATTAACGGAGAAAGAGAGGAGATATTCTCCTCTCTGTTGGAAACCAGCTGGATTCTTCGCATTCCACAAACTTGCCGCCTGGAATGCGGGCTATCTGGCGGTCTCTCTATTCTATTGTCTCTGATTATCATGTATTGGACACTTCGAATTTACCATGGTAAATTCGATTAAGAGTGTCCAATACAGGAGAACAGACAATAGAATTCACCATGGTAAATTCGATTAAGAGTGCCCAATACATGATAATGGACAATAGAACATACGCGCAAAAGCTCCTGACTTCACGAAAAAAAATTAGTTCAAGCACTGACGTGAAGCCAGGAGCTTTTGCTCGTATGTTCTACATAGACAATAGAAATTCACATAGACAATAGAATTCACCATGGTAAATTCGATTAAGAGTGTCCAATAAAGGAGAATGGACAAGAGAACATACGCGAAAAAGCTTCTGACTTCACGTCAGTGCTTGAACCAATTTTTATTTACAATAGGTGATTCTGCTGAAAAATATTTTCAAATTATTTGCTTTTCTGTAGACAGAGTTAATTGGCTGAGGAGTATTAAAATAATTGCTCATTTGATAAAGTTCTCCGACTTTGTTTTGGAAGGGGTTTGCGAATTTTTTATCTTTAATGAGGTATTCACCAGACAACAGAAGTTAATCCATTGGACATTCAGCTTTGGATACCCTGGAAATCCATTGGATGTTCAGCATTCTCCAATATACGTCCAATGGACATCCATTGATATTATTATTACACTGACCCTCCAATAGGTCTTCCCAAGGAGACCCCTCATAAAGTGTTAAGAGCTTGAGTGAGTTCAGAGGTATCAGTTGTGTTCGGTTTAGGCTTTGTTAATGTGTCCTTATGCCACCTTAGACATAGCACTGTTGATTTTCGACCCAACACCTCCAGCCCCTGAGTCAAATGCTCTAACCATCGAGCTGATTGGCATTGGACCAAACAAGTCAGAAATATTGGAAGTCCATTGGAAACCATCAGATATCCGATGGACTTCTGTTGGATTAACAATTTATGGCCCTTCTAGTTGGAAATTAGTTGCATTTTCGGCAAAGATCCAATTTATGTCCAATCCAATTGGAAGATTATTGGATACCCATCAGAAATCCAGTGAGATCTAGTAGCTCAATGAAAAATTATATACGATTTACACTTATTTATTCAATATTGTGACGCGTTTCGTAGACACAGCGACTTCATCAGACTACATCATACTAAATTTTTAACAAGTTATTATCTCCCTATACCTAGATGACATGGACACAGAATCATTTAAAACTAATTACATGAGAAACTTAGTTAAAACAAATTACATAATAGACTTATTTAAAACTAATTACATGAGATTTCGCTGCTGGTTTCTTTGTACACATTAACAATAATTCATTCCTAATGCTTTTATAAATTGATTCTCTATTTGAATAGTTTGAGTAACGGTGAAAAATTTAGATCTAATTGTTCATTAACTAAATTACCCGTATGTTTTTCCCTATTTATTTTCACCATTTCCCAGTAATTGAGTTGCGCACCTTTATTCAAATTGTGTAGAATTTTGAAATCCAGGTTAAACTTATGTCCTTCTGCTAATGAATGATTCGAATAATTTGAATTAATTTTGTTGTTTTTGTAGCTGTGATGATGTTCCTTCATTCTTATGCCAACATTTCTACCAGTTTTTCCTATATACGATTTTTCACAACTCCCGCAATTTAATTGATAAACACCGGATTTATCTTCTTTATTCCTTTTCGATTTATTGTTCTTTATGAGTTTGGCAAGGTTATTATTTGTCTGGAATGAGATATTCACCTGTTAAGGATAAAAATAAAATATTCAATAGCTTAACATATTTTGGTACACCGAGTCAACAACTTAAAAGGTTTCTTCAAAACCAACAGGTGAATATCTCATTCCGGACAAATAATAACCTCGCAAAACTCATAAAGAACAATAAATCGAAAAGGAATAAAGAAGATAAATCCGGTGTTTATCAATTAAATTGCGGGAGTTGTGACAAATCATATATAGGAAAAACTGGTAGAAATTTTGGCATAAGAATGAAGGAACATCATCACAGCTACAAAAACAACAAAATTAATTCAAATTATTCGAATCATTTATTAGCAGAAGGACATAAGTTTAACACGGATTTCAAAATTCTACACAATTTGAATAAAGGTGCGCAACTCAATTACTGGGAAATGGTGGAAATAAATAGGGAAAAACAAACGGGTAATTTAGTTAATGAACAATTAGATCTAAATTTTTCACCGTTACTCAAACCAGCAATGAAATCTCATGTAATTAGTTTTAAATAAGTCTATTATGTAATTTGTTTTAAATAAGATTCTCATGTAATTAGTTTTAAATGATTCTGTGTCCATGTCATCTAGGTATAGGGAGATAATAACTTGTTAAGAATTTAGTATGATGTAGTCTGATGAAGTCGCTGTGTCGACGAAACGCGTCACAATATTGAATAAATAAGTCTAAATCGTAAATAATTTTTCATTGAGTTAATATGGATTTGCATCAAGTAAAGGCCACAAGCATCAAACATTTGAGATCTAGTAGGTTGCTTAGATAACTAACCTTCAAAACTATCTCACTCTTGAGTTAAATGATAGTATAAATAATAGTGTAACATGATATCCAATGGATATCCATGGATATCCGGTTATCTGATGGATATAAAATGGATATCCAATGAATATCCAAAGACATACGGCTACATGATGGAGATAAAATCGCCATCCAATAAATGAATGTATGTGTGTTGCATGGCTCTATTGGCAACATATTAATATGTCATACTATTCGATTGAAATTTTTACATGCTTGAAATCAAAACAAGTGTATTTTTAGTTTAATTCAATTTAATAACTGCACATTTCCAATTATACTTGATACAATTTCAAAGGAATCAGAAATTTAACTTGGCAGATGACTTTAAATTTGTGGCAATATGTGTGGTGCGCGTGCGCACATTGCACAGCAAGCAGCATATGCAGTATTGCAGGCTGCGAATGCAGGAGTAGCAACAATCATGGCAAGTGGAACCGTCCCAAATACGACGCCTGCTGCAGATAAGCAAGCTACAGCAGCTACGGCGCAGCCCATTAAATCCATAATAATCTGTAAAGAAATTGCCACAATCAGTAATATTAATCAAGCATATTGAATTATTGTTATGAATTCATTCGAATCTAATTTTGAATAAATTTAGGATTTTTTTGCGCGTATTTTCTGGGGAACATCGCGTTATCATTTTGCCAAAATGTCTGTAATTTTCGAATTTTTTGAGGAAATGGTCATAGACGATTGGGTTTGACTCCCTGATGAAGAATTCGAGGTCAAATTCGATTCTGTCCGGCCGTCCGTTGCCACGATTACTTGAGAACGGAAAGAGATAGCAACTTGAAAATTTCAGGCGTATCCCAATACGACGGACAAGTTCGTTAATGGGCATAATCGACCCAACGGTTTCCAAGTAATATTTTTTTTTCAATCTATACAAATCCGATCGAATTTAAACTTGGTGAACAGTTGCAGAATACCAACCTAAGGACGTTCGTGAAATTTTGTGAGAATCGTATCACTAGAAAATTTTAAAAAAATTAGTAAGAAATATTATTTATGTTACGCTAACCTCAGAACGGAAAGTGAGAGCTACTTGAAATTTACAGGTTAGGTTGTGCATCTGAATGCGACATTTGAGATTGTTTACAGGCATAATCGGCCAATCTGTTTTAGAGTTATAACCATCTGAAATTTGGTTGTTATTTCCTCAATAACTCGAAAAATACAGAACCGATCCAATTCAAACATAGTTATTGGTAGTAGAATGCCAACACCAAATTTCAATTTTTTTTTAAGATGCAGTTTCATCATAAGAATCCATTGATATCATTCTCAACTCTAACAAACTATTACTTTCGGAGATATGATTTATCAAAATTTATTTCACAAATGGAAAATTAACGTTCGTATTTGTATCTATGAATTTCATGATCTGTGTTCATACATGTCATTATCATTTTATCTACCGGTAAGAGGCATGTCATATTTATTTCTGGTTCTATTCAAAATTCGTTACTCATGATATAAAATGCCTCCTCTTCCAGAAAAAAAAAGTATGATTGAATGCAAAATGACCAATGAAATAACCTCAGCTATCGTAGAATTATGAGGATTATAGGATATTGTAGTTTTTGGCTGATAATAAAATTCCCTTGGATAATCCATATGATAATAGAAATATAATATATTTTGGTAAGTTAATAAAATTGGGTTCAGAATATTTCCAGTAAAAACAAAACTGAAACATTGGTTTCAATTGATATAATATAATTTTCAGAGTAGATTTGAGAAAATAATATCTCGGATAAATTCTTATTGGGTAGAATCAGTCGGAATGACTCATTTTTCAATTTGATTTCTTTCATAATGCAGTTCTATCATAAGAATCCATTTATATCATTCCTAACTCTGAGAAACCAATACTTTCGGAGATAATATGATTTGTCAAAGGCGAGAGCGCCAAATCCCCTGTCCACAGGTCTTTCCCACATTTTTTACTTTATTAAGTTGTAGATTTGATTTCGATTGGATGTACAGGGTGAGTCTTTGACCACTGCATTAATTTTAACCAAAGATTCCTCTCATCAAATGAAACACTTTTTTCATATACCATTTTTCCAGATTCGGCTCAGGTAAAAAGTTACAAGCGTTTAAAGATTTCATAATGTGCTAATACACTCCTGCATATAAATTACCTATGACATTGTTGGCGGACGAGAATAAGGCATGGTAACGTGGTTTACAGCTTGATTCGGGATTCCAACGCTCAGGGACGGATCCATAAAAGTAGTGGAATTTCAGGAGTTTTCCATTTTAAAACATTCAATGAAGAATATCTCGAAAACGGTCCGTTTAAGGAGAAATGATGAAGAATAATATAATGTTCTAAAACGATGGAATATTCTTGAAATGACTCAAGAAAAACTTTATATGCTTTGTTTATGCTAATTTCGTTTAGTTTTATGAATCCACGAGTCCATAACTAGAAAAACCAGTAGAAGTAGAAAATAACTAATATTTGGAAAATACGTATCATAGTTATAGGAAACCAAAATTCATTTTATTCGAAAAAAGGATGTCAAAGCTACAAAATAAAAACTATTTTTTTTTCAAAATTTCAACAGCCTGTATCTTTTTACCTGAGCTGAATTTGGAAAAATGTTAAATGATAAAAGTGTTTCATTTGATGAGAGGAATGTTTGGTTGAAATTAATGCAGTGGTCAAAGACTCACCCTGTATATTGTTCGAAATATTGCGAAAATATTATTTTATTTACTGGAAGCCAAGCAGCCTTGTGCGAGTTCCGTACCTGGATAGGTGACTGCACTGGCTATAAATCATAACAAGCGCATACAAGCAGACTGACTTCAAGTCAGTACTTTTCCAATTATTCATAAAAAGAACTCAATAGTTCGCAGTTCATATCATAGAATTACCAAAAAATTCTAATAACAAAATTGAAAAAAATTGGTTCAAGCACTGACGTGAAGTCAGAAGCTTTTGCGCGTATGTTCTATTGTCCATACTTCTGTATTGGACACCCTTAATCGAATTTACCATGGTAAATTATGTTGTCCATTCTCCTGTATTGGACACTCTCAATTCGAATTTACCATGGTAAATTCGAATTAAGTGTCCAATACAGGAGAATGGACAACATAATTTACCATGGTAAATTCGATTAAGGGTGTCCAATACAGAAGTATGGACAATAGAACATACGCGCAAAAGCTTCTGACTTCACGTCAGTGCTTGAACCAATTTTTTTTTCGTGACTTTTTAAAAATTTTCTAGGGGTACGGTTCTTGAAATTTTTTTTTTCGTCATTTTTTTCAAATTTTCTAGGGATACGATTCTTACAAAATTTTAAACACGTCTTTATGTTGATTTTCTACTACTAGTTAACAAGCACCAATTCGATCGAATATTTATTTTTTGAGTTATCAAGGAAATAATATTCCAGGTGAGTATAACTCGGAAACCGTTAGACCGATTATGCCCAAAAACGAACTCAACACTCTCTTTCGGATGCGCAACCTACCCTGAAAATTGCAAGTCCCTATCTCCTTTCGTTCGAAAGTTATCGAGGCAACGGTCACCCATCTACTGAACTCGCACAAGAATGCTCGAATCTCCAACAATATTTAACCGATCGTATTAAAACTTGAAACTTGGCAGTAGAGTTAGGTTATAAAGGCTCTTGCAAAATTTCAGCAATTTCAAACGAATAGTTACTGATATATAGAATTTTTTTTTTTTATTTTCAATGATTTATTAAAAATTTTCTACAAATGCTATCCTCACCAAATTTTGCAAACATTTCCGCGTTGGCATTCTACAACTAATAACCATGTTTAAATTCAATCGGTTCAGTACTTTTTGAGTTAATGAGGAACAAAAACCACGAAATTTCAGAAAATTTCAGATGGCTATAACTCTGAAACCGTTTGGCCGATTATGCTCATAAACAAACTGAAATGTCGCGTTCTGGTGTTCATCCTAACCTGAAAATTTCAAGCCGCTATCTCATTCCGTTCTCAAGTTATCGTGACAACAAAAATATTTTTTAATAATTTTTTAAAAATTTTCTAGCCATACGATTCGCACAAAATTCCACAAACGTGCTTAAGATCATATTCTACAACTACCCACCAAGTTTCAATTCGATCGGATTTATATTGGCTGAAAACAAAATTATTACTCGGAAACCACTGGGCCGATTATGCCCATTAACGAACTTGTCCGTCGTATTGAGATGCGCCACCTACCCTGAAAATTTCAAGTTGCTAGCTCTTCTCGTTCTCAAGTTATCGTGGCAACGGCCGGACGGCCGGACGGCCGGACGGCCGGACGGACAGAATCAAATTTGACCTCGAATTCTTCATTGGGGAGTCGAACTTAATCGTTTGAGACCATTTTCGTCAAAAAATTCGAAAGTTACAGACATTTGGGCAAAACTATAACGCGATGTTCCCCAGAACATACGCGCAAAAAGGAAACTACATTAAAATTAAATAACGAACTTATCCGGGATATTCAATCTTCAAATCTACTCTGAAAATTATATTATATCAATTGAAACTTAGCCAATATTCCAGTTTTGTTTTCTCTGGAGATATTTCTGAACCCAATATGATTAACTTACCAAAGTATATAAATATTTACATCATCATATGGATTATCCAAGGGTATATAGGGTAGGGGTATATCACCCAAAAATTATAATATACTATAATTGGTCATTTTGCATTCAATCATTCTTTGTTTTTTGGAACATAAATAAATTTGACATGTCTCTTATACGTAGATAAGATGACATGTATGAGCAGTGAACACAAACAGATAGAATTCGCATTCTGTGAAAACATAGAAGTATGATGCATGTATTATTGCAAATTTAAAAAATCATATCTCCTAAATTAATAGCTTGTTAGAGTTGAAAATGATATCAATGAATTATTATGACCAAACTGCATCTTAAAAAAAATTAATTTGAAATTTGTAATGTAAAAAAAAATTTTTTTTCGTTACTCCGAAACCATCTTGCCCAATAACGAACTTAAACCAGATATTTATGTCCCAAAGTGTTCCTGGTTGAACAAGCGTTCAAAAATGGAAACCTCCAGAAATTCATATCTACTAAATAATAAGTTTTCTAAAATTGGCCGATCTACTCTCGCAAAACTACATCGAAGAAAAATTGGACAATAATATCTAGAGTAAAGATTAACTGAGGTATATTCTAGAGCCATTAGAGTAACAAAATGACAACATTTGACTAAGTTATGAGCGGCTTAAACCCCCGCTATGCCATTGCCAATGAATTTTCGTTTATTATAGTTATTACATAGTATTATTAGTAGTACTACGAGTGTATACAGAATTGATAAAATTCCACAAATTCCACTCACCGAAACTATCTGATATTGTTTAATTCAAGCGTGTAGACTAAGAACAAGACCTGTGGACAGGAGCTTTCTGGCACTCTTGTTCAAACAGACAAATTATATCTCCGAAAGTATTGGTTTCTCAGAGTTGGGAGATGATAGCCCTATGGGCCCTGTAGCGGTCTTCGAACATCTGAAGTTCTGAATATTCATCACTTGGACTGGCCAGATCTGGTTTTGAAAGAGACCCTCCTGGCCTTACGAGTAACAATTTCCTTTTTGAATTCAAATATTGAAGGGATTTCTAAGATCAATATCTTTGAGAACTAGCGGAGACGATTCTTCTCCAAGAGATCCCATGCGCCAACAGAAGAGTTTATTTGTGAGAGGAGACTTTTGAAAGGTTATGTATTATTTTTAGTTTGTTCGTTCTTCTCCTCTTGTCTTTTCATTTTTCAGGTTGAGTTTCGGGTACCTTGGAGAAACCTCTCCGTTTTTTGACGAAGGAGTCCATATTGAAGAAATAAATGCCTATCAATATTTCTAAATTTCAGCAAATTTTGTGAACAATAGTTACAAATCACAACACTCACGGGGAGACAGGGTTTTTTGCTGAGGTTTTTCCCTAAGCTCTTGTATCATACTCAGAATTGTATGGTACCCCGTTACACCAACCTCTGCCAACACATATAAAACTCTCAGTCAAAAGAATATATATATATATCATAAGGGAAATTCAATTCAAATAATAGTTTATTTATCAAGATTAAATGAGCTATCTGAGAATGAGAACTGCACCATGGAAGAAATCAAATTAAAATAGCTGAAATGAATCTGACTCTCTCTTATAGAACAGGATGGCATGTACGAGTATGAACACAGATCATAATAAAGCTTAGATAGAATAATTATAGCATTCTGTGAAAACAGAAGTACGATTCATTATTGAAATTTCGAAAAATCATATCTCCGAAAGTATTAGCTTGTTGGAGTTAAAAATGATATCCATGGATTTTTATGGTGAAACTGCATCTTAAATAGGAATTGAATGTGAAATTTGTTCCTCAAAAAAAAAATTTTTTTTCGTTACTCCGAAACCATCTGGCCTATTTTGCCCAATAACGAACTTGACCGAGATATTCATCTCTCTAACCTGCTCTGAAAATTTCAACTACCTAGCTCATTCCGTTCGAGAGTTATTGTAGAATTTTTTTTTTTAATCTTCAAAATTTTTTTTTGGCACTTTGCGGTAACCTGGTCAATACAAAACTTCACATGTGTATGATTGCCATGATTCTACAATTTGATGCTAAATTTCAGATAGATCGAGTAATCGGTTTCGGAAATAGGTTAATTTGCAGTTCAACGCCCCCTCGTGATTATCGACTTTTTCAAGTTTTTCGAAAAAAATAAGCATTGTACAGTGATTTTTGATGATTTTCAATAGTGGCAAACTAGTTTTTTTGGAGATATCTAACGGGATGGGGAGTGAATAGGGGTGCTGGGTGGGGTAATAAATTTTTTTTCGTAATTTTTTTTTTTATTTCTAGGGGTGTACTGTACTAACCTAACCTACCATATTCACCTGAGATGTCGTAAAGATTAAGACTGTACCTTTATGAATTTTCGCCATAAAGGTACTCTTAATCTTTACGACATCTCAGGTGAATATGGTAGGTTAGGTTAGGTTAGGTTAGGTTAGTAGAGTAGCCCTGGAAATTAAAGAAAAAATTACGAAAAAAAATGTATTACCCCACCCAGCACCCCTATTCACTCCCCATCCCGTTAGATATCTCCAAAAAAACTAGTTTGCCACTATTGAAAATCATCAAAAATCACTGTACAATGCTTATTTTCTTCGAAAAACTTGAAAAAGTCGATAATTACGAGGGGGCGTTAAACTGCAAAATTACCCGGAAATATTCATAAAAAATGTTTTTACTAAAATCGGCCATAACTCCGAAACAGCTTGATGGATTTTGCCCATTAACGAACTCGTCCGAGATATTTACGCTCCAAACCCACCTTGTAAATTTCAATCTTCTAACTACTTTCGTTCGAGAGTTATCGGGCCTACGGCCGGCCGGACAGAATCGATTTCGATCTCGGATTCTTGATCAGTGACTCGAACCAAATCGTTTGAGACCATTTTCAGCCAAAAATTCGAAAATCACAGACATTTGGGCAAATTGATAAGCACTCTGTTCCGAGGAACTAGAGCGCCAAAAAATATATTAGTGGTTCAGTTTCCTAACGTCCCTTTCACCTCCGAAAATATTAATATGGTCATGCAGGTTCTATGCTACTTACTAAATATTTATTATCTATCGATCATTTTATATTTAGGCAAAATATGCATATTAACCGATGGAAGCTCGTATCTTGTTTAGATAAACACAATGCAAACTAAATATGTTAGACCAGGGTCGATAATTTTTGAAACCGAATAAAATTATAGTAGAATGAAACCCATTGTAAAAGGAAGAGAATATAACAAAAATTAAAGGAAAAATAATTTACGGGTGATCTGAGGTCGGGAAGGGGAAGAGGGCGAGTTTTTAAGGGTAAAAAACGGTTTATCTCGATTTCCGGCAAAACTACAAGTCCTATGGGGAAATGTTGAATGGCAAAGTTGTAGGTAATAAAACTTACAACTTTTGTTTTCACACATTTTTCACATAACCTCAAAATTTATGTGGAAAATTCAAATAACCACGTTTTTGGTTTTTAATTTTTATCTTTTACAAAAAAAATATTTTTTCACCAAATTTGGTAAAAACTTACCTTTTCATATCCCAAATACACTGTAATTTTTTGGATTCGAAATATTTTTGTTTTCACCTTAATTTGACTTAATATCGAAAAAGCATCCTAATTTTCAATTAAAAATTCTCACGTCAAAATATCTGCTTTTTTAAAAAAGTAGGTGGTCTTTCTATTCGATAAAATCTCTGCTTTCTGATGGTCTAAAAAAAATATACATTACTATGGTAAATTTTCCAGAAAATGCTACGAAGTAACAGGCAGTAAGGCGCAGACCCTCATAGCCCCTTCCTCACTTCTCTATGAAATAACTTTTGATGGGCTAAAATTATCCGTAGGTCACTCAGATGTACAAGTTATCTCAAAAGACCAATAAATAGGCATCTACACATATAATTTAGAGAAGATTGTACAACTTTCTCAAAATATTGTGGATATCTTATTAAATATTAACTTTATTAACTTAGCATTTTCCGAGAAAATTTACCATAGTAATGTATATTTTTTTACACCATCAGAAAGTAGAGACTCCAATGAACAAAAAACCCACGTACTTTTTTAAAAAAGCAGATATTTTGACGTGAGAATTTTTAATTGAAAATTAGGATGCTTTTTCGATATTAAGTCAAATTAAGGTGAAAACAAAAATATTTCGAATGGGTTTCAATCTACTATAGTTTTTGTTCACTTTTTATCATTTTTAAAGGCTTCGACCCTGGTCTATGTATGTACTTACTGAATTTAACTCTTTCAAAAATGTATAGATGGTAACTATGTAGTTAGTACGAATACAGAAACTGGATAACTGACGCCGTGACGCCGAAAGTGGCTACGAGGCGTATTTAAACGTACTTTTTCAGGTTTCAGCGTTGCCGGATCCTACATTCGTTAATATACAAATGCAGATATTCAAGGAAACCTTATATCTTAAATATGAACAATTACTTTTCATTTGTTCAGTATATAGAATACTGCGATTATTGCAGCTCGTCGTGAACTGTTGAAGAAATTCTGTGATTCAAATTTCCGAAAAATTGTCGATTTTCCCGATAATTTCCTGAATTAACGGAATATCTCTTTGGAAAAGAAAGTTGCTTGAAACACAAATCGCTCTTTTGCCATTCCGCTGTTATCAAAATTATTTACCTCAGCTCAAATTCGCTCATCTAGACGATAAATACTTTGAGAATGTTTCTGTTGAAATCGAATTTTATTGAAATAAACTTCGCAGTTCGCATTACCACGTAAAATATTGGCACAATAGAAAATTCCATCTTTCTTCCGAATCTTCACATTTTTCCTACTTTACACTTAAATATGTGAAAAAATTTTCAATTAATCAGAAGTTGAGGGAAAAGCAGGAATTAACCCTCAACTGGCACTCAAACCAAAGGGTTTTCCAATAAGAGGTGTTATTTTGATATTCAAAGAAAAATGCCATTTTCCAATATAAATGATCCGATGTTTATTTCATTATAAAGAAGAAGCTATGCCGTTAATAGTGGAAAATAACATCAACAAATGACCACCACGACCACGCTTACAGGACCATATCCTTTTAATGAAATCATTAATCATCTCTCGATATAGCGCAATCAATTCACCGTAACTGTTGCTCCAGCATCATTTTCGAAAAAATAAGGTCCAATGACTCCGCCGGACCATAAACAGCACCAAACAGTCACACGTTGAGGATAGAGAGGCTTTTCAATACTATCTCTTGGGTTTACCGAGCCCCAGATGCGACAATTTTGCTTGTTGACGAAGCCACCGAGGTGGAAATGGGCCTCATCACTCAAGATGATTTTTCGATGGAATTCCGGATCATTTTCATGCATTTCAACGACCCAATCAGCAAAGACACGACTTTGTTGATGATCGGCCGGCTTGAGGTCTTGTGTTAACTGAACTTTATAACCTTAAGACTTTATGCAAAATACGGTGTAATGACGTTTGTGGAATGCCTAATTCCAAAGAACGACGAGGAATGGACAAACCTGGGTTTTCTTCAACACTTTCGGCTACAGCAGCAATATTCTCGGCTGTTATTTAGCGACGTGCACGGGTTTTATTCTTCACATAACTAACTTGTCCCAACAGCTCGAATTTTTCCACCAATTTCTTTGTTGCGGTCCGACAAGGTGCTTCACGATGACCCAAAAATGATCGAGTTTTACGAACCGTCTCTGCCAAATTTTCACCATTTTTATAGTGAATTTTAATAATTCCAATACGTACTTGAAGCGTGTATCGTTTCATTTTTTAATGACGTAGTTTCTACTTGTCAAATGTCAAAAAATGACAGCTTACAAATTGACATCTACCGAAATAGTGGACTATTCAAAATAACACCTCTTATTGGAAAACCCTTTAGTTACTTACCCAACTGGTTATACGAAGTCTCACAGACCCGGGCATTAATAAAAGCTGAATCAAGAAAAAGACTCATTTTTGTTTTTTTCAAAATCAAATTACTAACATTGTTATAGAATATTAATTAAATGCACAAATCCAACATAAAGCATAATAATTTTTCTGCGATCAAATTCCAAGCATTCAACAAAAATATGAGTTAAGAAAACAAGATTATAAATATAAATCGCAACTTAATTGAAGAAAACTCCAGAGACCATCCTGAAAATATGGAAACCTGTAAAAAAAAGATAACAGTGAAATAACAAAAAAAACTTTCCTGTACAAAAAAAAATCTGAGAAAAGAACAAAGCACTTATTTTGGTTATATTGATACATTCCTATTTATATTACCTCTAACAGCGCCGAATGTGAGAAAATTATGTACAAAGGGTTTTTTGCATTTTGTCATTCCTGATATACTCATAGCAATATTTCTAATTTTTTGGATTTTGCGACAAGAGTGGTGACACACGGAGACTAATTTTCCCGATAAATTTTGCGATTGGGCAACATAGGAGTATGATATAAGAAAGACCTCCCAGAAATGCACATAAAAAGGGGAATCCCCGAGATCAGCTGATTTCTCGCTTCATGTATCAAAACCTTTCAATCGGCATTACTCTTGAGAGCCTGCAGGAATCTTCATAAAAATTTCAGGGATTGAGTATAGGCCTATGCCTCATAAGAAGAAGTGAAATTTTTCACAGAATCTGCAATAAATACTCTTTCAAACAAGCCTCTTTGCAATAAGTGCACACTTTGTATCAATATTTTATGAACCATTGAATATTTGGAATTTTCAATTCATAATAAACACGGACCTGCGAATCTCCGAATAATGCGTTAATTCATATTGAATCAATTGAAATTCTCAGTCACATCACTTAAGGGGGGGGTAAGGTCAAATCATACGAAAAAAGCCATGTTTTCGTGATTTTTTTTCTGACGACGCAGGTAATATTTCTTTACTCAACCAATGGTACATTGAAGTATGACATTCGAAGAATGTTTCATCAAATTTGTACAAAGAAATATTAAAAAATACGGCAATGGCAGCAATTGTTCGGACGTGTCTCGAAAAAAAGGTGAATTGCGGTGCCCCTCATAACTTGGTGCTGGATCATTTGAAATCAAAAAATCAAAGTGCATTCGTTAGATAATAGTTTTCCCCAGGTAACGCTGTCGAGTTTTTTTTTTTTTCAATTTTTTTCATTTTTTCGAACACTTTGTAGTGAAAAACACAATTTTGTGGGAAAAAATCGGCTAATTTGTTATTGCGAAATTAAAATTATGAACAAAAAAAAAAAAACTTGACAGCGTTACCTCGTAAATGATGTACAGAAATAGTGTTTAAAATTTCAAAAGGATCGGTGCAGTAGTTTTGGAGTTATCAGGGGCACCGACTTTGAAAACGTGAGTTGTGGGAAAAACGCTTTAAAGTTTTCCTGCTGACTGAATTTTGTACGTCACACTGACAAAGTATACAAACCAGGTATAAACCCGTTTGTCCTTGCCTTGAAATTTCGATAAATTAAACTGGGAGGTAAGGTACTACATTAATAGAGAACAAAACATCTGCCGGGTAACAATAGCGCGCTCGGGTTGGGGCGCTCGGGTCGGTTCGGGTATAGGTACAAAAATCCGGCAGGTATAAAAATACTCATAACTTCGTCAATTTTGCTCCAATTGACTTGAAATTTTGACACAATATTCTTCAGATATTACGGATTCAATTTCGAAAATAAAAAAAACTGCAAACAAAAAAAAATTAAATACCTTAGCCCCCCCTTAATTATAGTGCTGCATCATATTCCATCCAATACATGAATTAAGGAGTTCCACATTAGATTACCTATGTACCTACTTGAAAATAGAAATGATAGAAATACTCATATTCGAATTATTCATCTTTGAAATTTATTTTTTCGAATAATTTTAACAAAGATATTAGCATAATTGAAGATTTTATGCCAAACAACCTAAAACTCGAATTAGGTATTGATAGAAGGAATAGTTGCCTGTGTTTTAGTTGCTTAGACCGATATTCCGCACCTGAGACTCGAAATAACTTTTTAATTTAATTGGACTATTATAAAATGGGCTTAAGAATAAAAATGTAAAATGTATCTTATAAATATTAAACTAAAAACAAACGACAATAAATGAGAAAAAAAATCTTAACTTTGTTTTCGAAAATACACTTTCTTCTAAACATTTTCTAGCTCTTGTGATCAAATGCGCTACAGATTTCTTTATAATTTCTGGACGATCTCGTATCTCTTCACATGAAGCTTGGATACAATTAATCAGTTGATCCCTATCCATGATTTTTTCGGAGTAAACTTTATATTTCAAGTGTTCCCAGAGGAAATAATCCAAGCAAGTAAGATCTGGGGATCTTGCAGGCCAGTCATAACGTCCCTTTTATAATGAGTAAGAATAGGAATATTAATTTGTAACATCTGTACACAGTTATCAGCTCCTGAGAGCAAATAAGTCAAAGTTTTTATTAATTCACTTGTCATAACTTTTCAATCAAATTAATTTTCAGATTTAATATTTTTTTGTGTTTTGTTTCTATATAATCTTTGATTCTGTTTCAGATATTCAAAACAAAGAGGTTGTGAAGATAAATAATTCGAGAATGAGAATTTCTGTCATATGAACCATATTTTCGAACATAGCAGTATTTTTTTGAAAAACCCTTTTGGGTAATCTGAATTCGAAACTGTGAATTCGTGTATCGGGTGAAATAAGATGCACCACATTCCTGAAGTCATGTTACTAAGAATAGTATCATGACTTCAGGAATGTGGTGCATCTTATTTCACGAATTCAGAGTTTCGGATGCACACAGGTCCGTGTTTATTATGAATTGAAAATTCCACATATTCAATGGTTCATAAAATATTCTTGCGAAGTGTGCCATTATTGCCAATAGGTTTATTCGAAAGAATATTCATTGTAGATTCTCAGAAAAATTTCACTTCTTCAAAATTTGATGTACAGGGTGTTTTATGGGATGTGGAATAAATAAAATAATTTTCTCAGTCCGGACCTGTGCTATCAAGGAGTCATTACGACTATTACGAGCGAATATTAGGCATAGGCCTATACTCATTCCCTGCAATTTTCATGAAGATCTACGCAGGCGTTCAAGAGTTATGCCTATTGAATGTTTTTGATAGAATACATAAAACATCCTGTATCTGTTTAACGAATACAGTTAGCACATATTTCGAACACTGATTTAGACTCACCAAAATGTCCTGCATCTGCACTGAAAGCCTGTACAATAATTCGTGAAACACCCTGTAGATCGATTATTGAAATCATTCGATTACGCCCAACTCTAATTGTGATGTACCTTATCAAAAGACTTGCAGGAAGACGAGAGGAGATTGTATATCTGCAAGTTATATCTTCCCACAAAAAAACCTTATATTATTACCATTAGATTAGGATAGGTATGATAACATTAATAGGTTTATTCTATGGTCTATGCTATAGTTATTTTATTACCTACCTTATGCGTTCCTAAAAGGGGTTACGTTACGAATTTACAGCTTAACGACTGAAAATGTTACAATCGCCAACTTGCTTAGCTATACTGTTGTCCACAACGCTGGCACCGCGATATGCGATTTGAGATTACGAAGGACAATACATTAGTCCGGTCAATCTAGACCAAAAAATGAGAGTGAAGGTACATAAAATCCCAACAAGCTGAAAATCAGTAAAATTGTTCAAAACATAGTTATAAATAATATTTACAAGTTCCCCATCATTCCCGTGTGTATGGAAACATTTTTATTCAAGGTCAAAGGTAAGTTTATCATAAAAGTACCCTAGACAAAATTTGTAGATCATAAAATTATCTATAAAAAATATATCAATACTTTTTTTCCTACGAGCCACTGTTTCTGAGATATAACGATTCAAAAAGTTATAAAAGTTGTTATCTTCATAATATGCATGAGTACGCCACAGCAATAGAGTAATTCAATTTGACAAATACAACTATTGTTGTTGTTGATGTAGACTTACTCGTATTACTCACTGCTCGAACGCCAACTGAAAACTCAATGTTTTTCTTAAATCCAGGAAAAGCTCAATATCCTGTCAACCCTTACCTAATTCTTATTTTCACCATATTCCACAAATGTTTAAAAGTATGAAGGTTCGGAGAACAAGCAAGGCAGTTTATCTGGCATCCGCTGTAACCAAAGCCTTTTGGTGAATCCTACAGAACTGCTTTATGGTACGTCACTGGTACCTGTTCAAAAGAAAATAAAAATGTTTGTTCCATTTAAAAACTTTTTGATCTTCAGCAATTTGTATCGGAAGAAATAAACCTTATCTCCTACAAAAAAATATGGACAATACAACGTTCAACCAAATATCCTATTTCAGGATCAAAATTCAAATTTCTTAACAATATATAGCTTCCAAGAAAGACTTAAATCCTTATGTATTTTCTCGTATGGTGATTTCCGAATATTTTCATTGTCAGTAGATTTAATTTTGTTTTACTTGCTATACAATTAGCTATAAACTACCGACAAATCGTAGACGTATCCGATTTCCTGATATCCAAAGTTCTCTCGCTTACTTCATAGGAAGTTTTTCGGTTACCCAAAGGGTTAAACATTCAATTCTTCCACATATATTAGCACCAGATCAACCCTAAATTATGGACATATAAGATTTTCCACTTTTCGAAATTTTCCTACCTACTTCATTCAAAGTAAGCTGGGCACCCTAATTTTTTCCTTGACACAAATTAGCAAGAAATTCTGGATCACTCAGTTCGTAATAGTATATGAAGTAAGTCGGACAACTCATATATTTCTTGGAAAGTGCTATATTGTTTTTCTGCTATCAAATATGGGACAAACTTTGAACCTATTAGTTTTCCAGATTTCCAAAATTGTCCTGTTTATGTCAGTGCCTGCTTTACCATCAGGAGTGAATGAATCGTGAGATATTAGGAACTTTGAAGGACATATTAGGGAAAAAGTGAAGTTTGAATTATTTAATAGCATTTCTCAACAGTACCAATTCAGCTAAAAAATTTTGAAAACCAGCACTAAATGAATTGAAATGTTCCTGCGAACAACGCACAACAATCGAAATTGATGCGGTTTATCCTTTAGATTAAAAAAAATCGGCCTGCTTACTTCAACGTCAGAAAACATCTTTGTGATATTTATAGTGAAATTATGAGTTTATTAATCCCGAAATACTCCTACATACATCTGTGTATATAAATGAAATACAATAAGGTCCTTTATGCAATTTAGTATATATCGAAAAATTGAAGCTGCTGACTCGGTAAATAGGTTTTGGTGTTCCTCTTCAATTCTATCATCTGCATGAGATGCTGGCTTATACCTACACACATAATAATTATTGCCCCCTAATAAAGTTATCGACAAAGATATTTCACAATTTGTGTTTAAAGACGAGATAGTACTTATATGATGAGTGATAATTTCACTAAGAGTTCATATAAAAGGAATGTTCATTTGCAAAAAATTCAGAGTCGATCTTCATCCGTCAGAAGTATATCCATTTTTGTTTAATAAATATAAGATGACGAAGGTAAGGGTCCATTTTGATTTATCAAAAATTTGGTTATAGTTGAAGTAGCTATATATAAAATATCTATGCCTCATGAATGGCTTAACTAACTGAATTTAGGGATTATTTCATTGAATTTAATAACTTAACTGTATTAAATTCTGTATGTAGATCAGGAATTCATGAAGAATTTGAATTTATACAATATTGATTGCGCAAACTTGAGGTAAAGGTAAAGAAAAACAACTGGAATTGTTCACAAGATATAATAATATATTTTTGAAATATACGAGTATGTTTCGTATTTCAGCCCATTTTGAAAAATTATATATTATTATTATTATTATAACTTCAGAAGCCAAGCTGTTTTTTTCACTGATTTTGTTCATAATGTTTAACCGAGTGATTTGATAGAATTCAATATTCAACCAATTTTACAGATATCCATCATATCTATAGCTTCAATCTTAGCCATGATTGGAGCAAGTATAGCCCAAACATTACCTACAGCTGCAACGCCGAATAATTTCCAGGCTGGGATCAATCCATCCTTGAACACATATAATCCCTATAATGCATACAATCCCTATAATCCATACAACCCATACAACCCATACAACCCTTACAACCCGAACCCATATAATCCTTACCAGAATCAACTCTACCAACCTGGACAAAATACACTCCCAGGAAGAAATGTCCAGCCCTGAAAATTGGTCAATATAAACAATGGAATTTGATAGAATAAATAATTTCTGAGGTTAATAAATATTGTTACAATCATAGAGTTATTGATTTCTGTACATTTTTCTGCGCTTTTGCACTTCTGGTTTAGAATTTTACCAAATAATATAGCTGTAGAATCTAGTAGCGATAAAACTTTCGTCAATATTCGTGAAATATTCATGGTTTACGTTCTGAAAGTGTAGAATTCAATATCTGAATGAAAAAAATTCGTCTATCCGTCGTACATAAAAAAAATGTAAAGCATGGACGTGAAGTCCGGAGATTTTGCGCGCATGTTCCATTGTCTATTTCATCTGATTTTGACGCATAGTTTCTGAGATATAAAATTTTTGGAGATATCGAAAATAAATTAAAATTGAACCTTAAACCGACGAAATTACTGTTAAAAATGTTTTATTCACCCCTAATTGGACACTTGAATTTACCATCGATATTGACCGTTACCTCAGCTTTTATTAAATATTAATTCATTTCTTACCATTTTTAGACAGTAATGAGAGAAACGTCAAAGAGCACAGAATTTTTAATACTACAAAAGCAACTACACTCTTGTCCACTACAGTTTTTGTCGTCGTTTTGAGACGATAAAACTGTAGTGGACAAGAGTGTAGTTTCTTTTGTAGTGTTCATAATAAGTCCACAGTGAACTCGAAATAGAATATACAGAATTTTTAATTCTAACATATAATTAGTATTCTATCGGAATTGAAATTCGTTGAATATCTAATAATATACGAAGACACGTATCACGTCTCAAGTAATTTTATTGAAAGATCGACTTAAATTCAGTAGATATACTAATCATCAAAGTTATATTATTAGCGCGCGGCATTCTACAAGTAATTACCTAGTTTTAATTGGATCGGATTTGTATATTTTGAAATATAGAGAAAAGAACAGCAAAATTTAACATGGGTATAACTCCGAGTATAACTCCAAAATCGTTTGCCGATTATGCCTACTCATGAACTTATATATCGCATTGGGATGCGCAACCTACCCTGAAAATTGCAAGTCGCTAACTATTTCCGTTCTCAACCTAAAGACCATACTGGTGGCTGGTTCTGTCAAAATTACTCACCTCACACAAAACTACGAGTATCCAGTAAAACAGTGGCTCAGGAGATATTGCAGCTTCAATCCACGCATGCGCGCGGACCTTCACAAGAGTATTCCTATGGAGGAATAGCATCCTACACCCTAAAACTCCCCTCCTCTCAGCCAAAAACTCCAGCAGTTAAATCAATTTTTGTCTGCTCATGCGTATAACGAAAAAATCATCCTGTGCGTATGTGGAACTCGCAAAGAATGATTTCGAGCATTTCACGCAGAAATTGATTGCATGCTTCAGTAACGCTTCGTCTTTGAAGATGGAAACTTTGTTTCCGAAACATATATGTCAGATGACAAAAACTGTAGTGGACAAGAGTGTATAGTTACTTTAGTAATGTTCTTGTCTCATATATCGAATAATATGGCACCCCGTTGCACTAACCTCTGCTAACACATCTAATGCTCTCAATCAAGAGAATATATTATTACTGATGAACTTATTAATACGGCTGGTTAAGTGAGAGCCTGCACTGATCAGCATGAAGGTGACGAGGTAACGTCTCCTGGCGGGATCGGCTGAGAGGCAGAAGGGTCGGAGGGAAGAATGTAGTTCCCTACAATTTGATAACGTAGGATTGATGTATTGCAATGATCAGTGCAGTCTCCAGACCTGAATCCACTCGAGCGTGTTCTGGACATGCTACAAAGAAGAATTAACGCGTATTTGGGCAACATTCAATCATAGTGCTTTCTGCATTCAGGGAGCTTCTGACGCACAACTGGACCAATATACCCAAAGACGACATTGACAATCATTTTGACTATGAAAAATAGGTGTAGAGCTGTGCTGTGAATAGTCAACGAGGTGGTCATTCACTCGATATTGAGTGTTGAATTTTTTTCTTTTACTGTTAATCTGTATTTCACAAAATTTTTACATTATTTCCCCTTTATTGAACATTTAATAATCAAATATGTACCTATCAAAATTTTTAATAGTGCCATCTTATTCTTGAAAGTACTTTTGAATTTAAAGAATATACCTAGATGTTTCCGATCGTGTCCCCGATGTACGACGGAATGGACGGAATTTTTGGCGCTCTTGTTCCTCGGAACAGACTGCTTATCAATTTGCCCAAATGTCTGTAATTTTCGAATCTTAAAATGGTCTTAAACGATTTGGTTCGACTCACTGATCAAGAATCCGTCGTCCAAAACGATTCTGTCCGGCCGGTACGACCGTAGACACGATAACTCTCGAATAGAATGAGCTAGACAGTTGAAATTTTCAGAGTAGGTTAAGGAGATAAATATCTCGGTTGAGTTTTTATTGGGCAAAATCGGCCGGATGGTTTCGGAGTAATCAATTTTTTTTTTACATTACAAATATCGAATTAAATTTTTTTAAGACGCAGTTTCATCATGAGATCCCATTGATATCATTTTCAACTCTAACAAATCAATACTTTCCGAGATATGATTTTTCAAAATTTCAATATCAAACCGTAACTCTATGATTTCACAGAATGGTGTACCGCCCGTATCTATGAATTTCATCATTGTCATCTCATCTACAGATAAGGGACATGTCAAACGAAGTATGATTGAATGCAAAATGACCAATGGATTAACCTCAGCTATAGTAGATAGCTCTTGGATAATTATAATCCATATAATTATGATGATGATAGAAATATATACTTTGGCAAGTTAATCAAATTGGGTTCAGAATATCTTCAGACAAAAACAAAACTGGAATATTGGCTAAGTTTCAATTGATATAATAAAATTTTCAAAGTAGATCTGAGGAATGAATATCTTGTATAATTTCGTTATTGGGTAGGATTGTTCTGTTGGTTTTGGATTAAGAATTTTGGGCACTCTTGTTGAATTTAAATTATTTCATGATGTTCGAATTAAATTTCTTTTATGATGAAGTTCTATCATAAGAATCCATTGATAGCATTCCCAACTCTGAGAAACCAATACTATCGGAGATGATTCGTCAAAGTTTGAACAAGAGCGCCAAAGCTCCTGTCCACAGGTCTTTCCCACTTTTTTTTCATTCAAATATTTAATTCTACACTTTCAAAACGTAAACTATGAATATTTCACAGATATTGACGAAAGTTTTTTCGCTACTAGATTCTACAGCTATATTATTTGGGAAAATACTAAAACAGAAGTGCAAAAGCGAAGAGAAATATACAGAAATCAATAAAATTCTATAATATTAACAATATTTATTAACCTCAGAAATCATGTATTCTATCAAATTCCATTGTTTATATTGATCTGGGCTGGACATTTCTTCCTGGGAGTGTATTTTGTCCAGGTTGGTAGAGTTGATTCTGGTAAGGATTATATGGGTTGTAAGGGTTGTATGGGTTGTATGGATTGTATGGATTATAGGGATTGTATGCATTATAGGGATTGTATGTGTTCAAGGATGGATTGATCCCAGCCTGGAAATTATTCGGTGTTGCAGCTGAAGGTAATGTTTGGGCCATACTTGCTCCAATCATGGCTAAGATTGAAGCGATATATATGATAGATATCTGCAAAATTGGTACAGTATTGAATTCTATCAAATCACTCGGTTAAACATTTTGAAAAATCAATGACGAAAAACAGCTTGGCTTCAAAAGTTATAATAATAATAATAATTATAGAATTCTTTAAAATGGGCTGAATTAAAAAAAATATATTATTCTATCTTGTGAACAGGTCCAGTTGCTTTCGTTTACCTTTACCTTAATTCTGTATAAATTCATATTCTTCATGTATTCCTGATTTACTTACAGGATTTAAACAATGAAGTTATGAAACTCAATGAAAAAATTCATTCAATTATGTCAATAATGAAGCATAGATATTTTGAATATACTACAAGGAGAACCAAATTTTTGATCAAAATGGACCCTTACCTTCGTCATATTATATTGAAACTGAAATAGATATAGGTACTTGTGACGGAGGAAGATCGACTGTGAAGTTTTAGCAAATGAACATTCGTTTTATACCAACTCTTAGTGAAATTATCACTCGTCATATAAGTACAATCTCGTCTTTAAACACAAATTGTGAAATATCTTTGCCGATAACTTTATTAGGGGGCAATAATTATTATGAAGTATAGGTATAAGCCAGTATCTCATGTAGATGAGAGAATTGAAGAAGAACCCCAAAACCTAATTACTGAGTCAGCAAGTTCATTTTCTCGATACATACTAAATTGCATAAAGGCCTTTTAATGCCCTGATTGTATTTTATGTATATACACAGATGTATGTATTTTGGGATTGATATTTTCACTCAATGAAAAATTATATACGATTTACACTTATTTATTCAATATTGTGACGCGTTTCGTCGACACAGCGACTTCATCAGACTACATCATACTAAATTCTTAAGAATTTAGTATGATGTAGTCTGATGAAGTCGCTGTGTCGACGAAACGCGTCACAATATTGAATAAATAAGTGTAAATCGTATATAATTTTTCATTGAGTTAATATGGATTTGCATCAAGTAAAAGCCACAAGCATTAAATTTTAGATATTTTCACTATAAATATCCCAAAGATGTTTTCTGACTTACCGATTTTTTATTTATTTAAGAAATAAATCGCATCAACTCGATGGTAATTAGCGAAGGAACATTACAATTCATTCAATGTGGTTGTTTTTAAGCTGAATTGGTACTGTTGAGAAAAGTTATTACATTATTCAAATTGCACTTTTCACCTAATATGTCCTTCAAACTTCCTGATATCCCATAATTCACTCTCTCTTGATGGTAAAGCGGGCACTCACATAAACGGGACGAGTTGGGATATCGGGAAAACTTTCCCCATATTTGATAGCACAAAAACGATGCTTTCCAAGAAACATTATACTGTTACAAACTGATGTAAGTGGAAAAATTTCGAAAAGTGGAAAAATTTATATGTCCATAATTTAGGGTTCAAATTTTGCCCCATATTTGATGGGGCAATATAGCGCTTTCCAAGAAATACATGAGTTGTTCTGCTTACTACATATACTGTTCCTCCTTGGAGTTCGTGGCTATAGGAGAATCCGTTGTGTTCCTTGTATACGCCTTGTTACTTTGTCTTTACGTGACCTTAGGCACTGTACTGTCAATTTTTGACCCAACAGAGAGAACGCTGATCACTACCCTAGGACTAGAACATTTCTTACCCAGTAAAGGAATTGAACTCGGGACCTCCGGTTCCGAATCAAGCGCTCTATACACTTAGCAAGAAGCAATCATCATTCAAATCAAATTGCTCAACGTGTACAAGCACTCCAAAGAATATTGACTTCACGTCATCGTCATCGAAGAATTGTTGTTCTTGAAGGTTATACAAGTAAAACCTGAATAATTCAGATACTCTTATTTCCTACTGTGAATGTAATCATATGTAATATTACATAACAATCATAAGATGAAAATTCAATAATATCATCATCACAATAAATGTGTTTATTCAAAATCATTGCAGATTTAAATAATTTGGAAACTTAATTGTCACGAATTTTAAAAAGAATCTTAAGAATTAGTCCAGGAGGAATCGGCGCATGAGTACCGAAAACTATTCCACCTCAATTTTTTTATGCGATGCTCTTCAAATTACCCTACTAAGGATATAAATGCATGTTGCCATGGGGCAACCCCGTGCCATATTGTTTAAACCGAAATTGTTTAAACAATTACGAGAAATTGTTATTTTTCAACCGGACAAATTTTTTTGTATTCTTTGTTGAAATACAATTAAAAAAAGTCCTATGGCTTATTACAGTAAAGTTATTATTTTTCGAGATATGAATTTTTAAAGGTCGATGAAATCTCAAATTTGGATACTTTTGACCCATGAAAAATATATTAAAAAAAAAATAAAATATAAATTATATATTTTTTTTATTCTTTATATAATAGTTAACAATATCGTTAATTACGATTTCAAGGAATTTAATTGTTTACAACTGTTTTTAGATCGTTAATTCCGCGCGCTCAAAAGTTTACTCGCTTACCTATAAGTATCGCCGTCTCTCTCTGACTCATACGCTGCGTCGACCTCTCGGTGTCCTGAATTATTATTTATCATTTATCTTTTAAACTATCAATTTTATAAGAATTTTTTAGGAGAGCAATGTTATCAATAATTAAATGCTCTACAATTTGTTCTCCACAATTTTTTTTCTAAAATCAGATTTTCAAAAGTTATTTAAGGATGAAGGGGAACAGATAATTAAAATTTCTTTTTATGGGTTTATTTTGCTTTTTTGTCATTAAAACAGAAATTAGTGCTTCTTTTTTTTTCAAAAAATATAATATAATGGTATTTGAACATTTTTAGAGATCCGAATCATATATAAATTATAAAAAATAATTGCTTCGGAGTTAAATGTTCGAAATGAAAAATAGAAAATAAAAAAAAAATATGTGTACGTTCTATGGTGTGTATATGATTGTGTCTAAGTAATGAAAAGATTCTTTATTTTTGTTTCTTATTTTATCAATATCGTTCTTTGTAAAAAACTTCTAGATTTACGTCTGTTGTTGTGACAAAATTGTTGATTTTAAAGAGCACTTAAAACTAAAATACAAGTTAGTGCGTGTCAATTTCCATTCGATCGTATTTTGTTTTTTGCTCAGAGCTATTCAGTCTTTTTCATTTTGTCACAGTATTAAGATTGTTAAACGTATTTACGTCCATGCCAGTGATTTTATGTATAATTAATATTTTTGAATGAATATACTTTCAATATTAGTGATTTTTCGTTGCAATTATCGTGAGTGCCATGTCATTTTTAGTTGTTCCGAAGAAAAGAAAATATTCTGAAGATACTCTACCCTGTATTTTTTGTGATGTTCCAAACAATAGAGTGAAGAATCCGAAGCCTGATACATATCTAACTGTACAACGTGCAGCTCATCGACGAAACGATGAGCATTTAATTATTGATAACATTGCTCTCTTAAAAAAATCTTATAAAATTGATAGTTTAAAAGATAAATGATATATAATAATTCAGGACACCGAGAGGCCGACGCAGCGTATGAGTCAGAGAGGTAAGCGAGTAAACTTTTGAGCGCGCTGAATTAACGATTAAAAAACAGTTGTAAGCAATTATATTCCTTGAAATCGTAATTAACGATATTGTTAACTATTATATAAAGAATTAAAAAAAAAATATAATCTATATTTTATTTTTTTTTAAATATATTTTTCATGGGTCAAAAGTATCCAAATTTGAGATTTCATCGACCTTTAAAAATTCATATCTCGAAAAATAATAACTTTATCGTAATAAGCCATAGGACTTTTTTTTAATTGTATTTCAACAAAGAATACAAAAAAAAAATTTCCGGTTGAAAAATAACAATTCCTCGTAATTGTTTAAACAATTTCGTTTTAAACAATATGGCACGGGGTTGCCCCATAGCAACATGCATTTATATCATTAGTAGGGTAATTTGAAGAGCATCGCATAAGAAAATTGAGATGGAATAGTTTTCGGTACTCATGCGCCGATTCCTCCTGGACTAAATTGACAATAATTCAATATTGGGTGTCCGTTCAGAAATTCTATGATATAAACAGAACACAAAGTTAGAAGTGGCAAATTAGAATCCAATGTTAAGTGCGATGTTAAAGACCCTGTATAACAGTACAGTGGATATATGAAAAGTTAGCTTATGCATTCAAAGAATGGAGTGAATTGATGTATTTTGACGAGAAAATAATGAAAATTTGTGTCAAATTTGTAGCGTTTTCATTATTTTATATTTCTAGGTTCTTTAATCATAAAATAATGCTATCATGGCAAGAATACAAATGTTTATAATTAGAGAAAGTATGAAACCAAAACTTGTACATTTTTGTTGATAACTCCAAATAGTTGAAAGCGATAGTGTCGACACTATTTTTCTGACCAAAAGTATTTATATCTATAGAGTAAAAAGTATCATTATATAGTAAATATTTATTCACAGTTTGAAATAACTTTCACCAAAAAACGAACTAATTACAGATAAACGTATCTATATAAATGTAATGTAGAATCAACCATGAAATCCTTATGCTTTCTCCTCCTCGATATCCTAGTACAATTTTATCTCATTTTCAAACAGTACAAATTAGGCTTCTTGACCTATAACAGAATTCAATAGGTTCAAAAATTATAAGAATAGAAACGACCATACAATTTCCTCCGGAATGTCACTCAATGTTAGTAGGGGAATCAGAGTAGGTCTCCCGTGGGCACATTGAAAAGGTAGAGTACAATAGGATAGCTGATCGATAAGTTTCTCCATTTCTTCTCGTGATAATAATTCTCCAAATTTCACAGAACCTGTAATATATCTCCATTATTATAGGAAGGAATCAAAAATGCCTCGCCATATATTCATAAACAGTAGTATTTTTCCAGGTTAATTATAACTCACGAACCAACCATTTCCAACAATAAATTAATATCGCCTATATGAAAGTTGCATGAAATTTCAGTTAATTTTCTATATACAGGGTGTTCCAGTACTACGTGACTCTTTCTCAGATATAAATAAAGTACATAAAGACGAGTCAGGGATGCTTTAATTTTTGGCGCTCTTGTTCCTCGAAACAGAGTGCTTATCAATTTGCCCAAATGTCTGTAATTTTCGAATTTTTGGCTGAAAATGGTCTTGAACGATTTGGTTTGACTCACTGATCAAGAATCCATGCTCAAAATCGATTCTGTCCGGCCGGCCGGCCGACCATCAGTCCGTCCGGCCGTTAACACGATAACTCTCGAACGGAATGAGCTAGACAATTGAAATTTTCAGAGTAGGTTCGAGGGATAAATATCTCGGCTAAGTTCGTTATTGGGCTATATGGTTTCGGAAAAAAAAAAATTTTCCATTACTACTTTTGAATTCAATATTTTTTAAAATGCAGTTTTTTCATAAGAATCCAATGATATCATTTTCAACTCTAACAAGCTAATACTTTCGGAGATATGATTTTCCAAAGTTTCAATAATACATCCTAGTTCTATGTATTCACTGAAGCTGATTTAGAAATGATTTATATTGCTCTATAGCCCTATGTAAATAAAATCTTCCAAATGGCATTATGTCCCTGTGTAATTCAAATCCAAAGTATGTAAGCCGCATCGCCATGAATTATGATTACGTCTGTATTTTTAAAACAAATTAAATATGACTAAAAAAATTGTTATCGATTTGCCCGTGTTAATTAGGTTACAGGCTAACACTTACTGTACAGACAGTTTTCTCTAAATTTATAATAAATTTCAACAAACAGCATTATGTTCAATTTCAACCACAACAAAACGCATTATATACAATGGGATGAATCAAAACGCAAGTCCAAAGGTTTTTTACATTTCTTGTGTATATCTGATCAATATTGATTTAAATGAGATCAGTTATTAACTTTAGATGTGAATTTCTATCAAACAAACTCGACGTACTCAAATTATAAGCCAGGGTGGAAGAGAAAATCGTTTTTCGTTGCTTCCCAATAAAATGGTTTTTGGACTAAATGCGTTTTGAAAGGTTGCTCCTTATATATGAACTTAACATGCAACATTCATATTGATGATTTTTTGTGGAATAGTTCATTCTAGCGAGTCCAGCAGGCTGTAAATACCCTATATATCAAACGAATTTGCCTCAAGCGGTTACTTGGCTCTCTGTTGCCCGTCTTTTGCAATGATGACTGGGGGCCGGTTTCTGAGGAATATAACATGTGGTTTATCTCCCGTTTATCTGTCCAATTCAATAGAATTCAGTAGATAAACTGAAGATAAATTCCATTAAAATACGTCAGAAACCGCGGCCCTAAGACTGGAAACTCCGCATAAGGAACCCCGTTTGATGCTGTTTTTAACGGTGCAGACCTTAACTTACCTCGACAAGCCTCCATGTTTATGATTTGATTCATAATTTTCGGCAAACCTGTTAGGACTCCTCTGGTATCTCTCACTAGCTCCAAGAGCTCCCTTATAAAAAGTTGAAGCAATTTCGGAAGAGGATACTGTAAAATGGGAGACGGAAATTAAAGAGTCGATTTTTCTGTTATTATAAGAAATTAGGAATGAGTCAATACAATTTATTGTGTTCCCTCATGCATGAGTTGTACCCCGAGCTATTGTCTCTCATCTATTTCCAGAGTCATGATGAACTCCAGTAGCTGAGATGGCTTCTAGGGAGATATTTCTCCATTCTTTATATGATTTCATGGTCCAAACATTCTTTATGTTGGCTTCAAATGGCAAGGAATTCTATTACAAGGTATTCAGTAGTTTATTTCGCTCCCAACAGAAATTAATCTCATTGAGTACTGTCCAATGCAACAATGCCGTGTGAGTAAACCATGTAAAAACTGTAAAAAGCGTATTCTTGCTGAGATCTAGATGATCATTTGATTTCACAGTCTTAAGATTCCGAAGAAATGTTTTGGATCCTCCGATCCATGAAATCCTTATGCTTTCTCCTCCTCGATATCCTAGTACAATTTTATCTCATTTTCAAACAGTACAAATTAGGCTTCTTGACCTATAACAGAATTCAATAGGTTCAAAAATTATAAGAATAGAAACGACCATACAATTTCCTCCGGAATGTCACTCAATGTTAGTAGGGGAATCAGAGTAGGTCTCCCGTGGGCACATTGAAAAGGTAGAGTACAATAGGATAGCTGATCGATAAGTTTCTCCATTTCTTCTCGTGATAATAATTCTCCAAATTTCACAGAACCTGTAATATATCTCCATTATTATAGGAAGGAATCAAAAATGCCTCGCCATATATTCATAAACAGTAGTATTTTTCCAGGTTAATTATAACTCACGAACCAACCATTTCCAACAATAAATTAATATCGCCTATATGAAAGTTGCATGAAATTTCAGTTAATTTTCTATATACAGGGTGTTCCAGTACTACGTGACTCTTTCTCAGATATAAATAAAGTACATAAAGACGAGTCAGGGATGCTTTAATTTTTGGCGCTCTTGTTCCTCGAAACAGAGTGCTTATCAATTTGCCCAAATGTCTGTAATTTTCGAATTTTTGGCTGAAAATGGTCTTGAACGATTTGGTTTGACTCACTGATCAAGAATCCATGCTCAAAATCGATTCTGTCCGGCCGGCCGGCCGACCATCAGTCCGTCCGGCCGTTAACACGATAACTCTCGAACGGAATGAGCTAGACAATTGAAATTTTCAGAGTAGGTTCGAGGGATAAATATCTCGGCTAAGTTCGTTATTGGGCTATATGGTTTCGGAAAAAAAAAAATTTTCCATTACTACTTTTGAATTCAATATTTTTTAAAATGCAGTTTTTTCATAAGAATCCAATGATATCATTTTCAACTCTAACAAGCTAATACTTTCGGAGATATGATTTTCCAAAGTTTCAATAATACATCCTAGTTCTATGTATTCACTGTCTATGTTCACTGTTCATAAATGTCATCTAGCTATTAGAGTCATGTCAATTCATAGTTTGAAAAACAAGTATCCGATTCTTGAATTTGTGAATATATATAAGACTGGTTTGAAACCGAAAATAATATTGACTGCTTGCATATTGAATAATTTACGTATACATTCGGGATGATGTTTCAGAAGATTTAGAATTGGATCATTTTAATGATGTACTTTAGAAGGCAATAGGAAAGAATATTGGAATCATGCTCCTATATACACTATTTTCATAATGTTGCTAGTTAATATATTTTGAACCATTAAAATATTTTCTCTTGGAAAACAAGTATCCGATTCTTGAATTTGTGAATATATAAAAGACTGGTTTGAAACCGAAAATAATATTGACTGGTTGTATATTGAATAATTTACGTATACATTCGGGATGATGTTTCAGAAGATTTAGAATTAGATCATTTTAATGATGTAGTTTATGAAAGCAATAGGAAAGAATAATGGAATCATCAAAACAAATTACTGTTCGTTGACCACTGAGGTTAATATTACCTTTTATTTCCTTAATTAGTGAGACATGTTCCTATTATATATTATACACTATTTTCATAATGTTGCTAGCAAAAAAAATACTGAAATATGGATCTACATTTGTGTATCAAACATTTTTTCTTGACTTAAGGTTCATAAAACAGAAAAGAATGTGTTAGTGGTATGAACTATTAAATTTTAAATTATGAAAAGATGATAGTATTTTATTAATATATTTGGAACTATTAAAATAATTTGTTCGTAATCCACTACCTACTCAAATAGGAGTAACAGGAATAAATGGACAATCTGCTATGATTGTCTCCAGCCTTGCTCTAGACATTTCGATGATACTTTCCTTAGGTATTTCCTTAGGTATTACTTCCTTAAGTAGTGAGACATGTTCCGATATACAGTATTTTCATAATGTTGCTAGCAAAAAAATACTGAAATATGGATCTACATAAGTGTATCAAACATTTTTTCTTGAGTTAAGGTTCATAATACAGAAAAGAATGTGTTAGTGGTATGAACTATTAAATTTTTAATTATGAAAAGAGGATAGTATTTTATTAATATATTTTGAACTATTAAAATAATTTGTTCGTAATCCTCTACCTACTCAAATATCAGGAATAAATGGACAATCTGCTATGATTGTCTCCAGCTTTGCTCTAGACATTACAATGATACTTTCCTTAATCCTTAGGTATTTCGAGTTGTGAATACTATGCACTAAGTGTAAGTTGCAACAACCCATTCCACGAGATTGAATCATTGCAGATTGCTCATTTAATCTTGATAAATAAATTTAATGTCAATTTTTGAAGCATTAACCCATTGTAGATTGCTCTTTTTTTAAGATAATTTTTGAGGCATTTTTTTTTAAACGACACTTTTTTTTAATTTAATTTCTTTCATGATACAGTTCTATCATAGGAATCCATTGATATAATTCCCAACTCTGAGAAACCAATACTTTCGGAGATATAATTTGTCTGTTTGAACAAGAGCGCCAAAAACCTCCATTTCAACAGAACCAATTTTTAATGTGCAATATGTGGAATCAACCCATCACCAATGAAAATTATGTTTATAATTTGCTCCTTTACTTCCACATTTCAATCAATTGCTGCATTTCAAAAGTTAAACGTTTCGGTATAGTTTTGCCAAAAATTTCCTATTTAGTGGAGCGATTTGTTTATTGTTCTTGAACGTCTTCGCCTCACTGCAGTGAGGATATCGGATGGAAATTTCTGACTTTATTTCGGATCAATTAATCTGTATATGAGTATATATATGAGGAGTAACTTTTCGAAACTCATTATGTCCAATTTGGGCGAAATTGAGTTTGAAGCTGATTTAGAAATGATTTATATTGCTCTATAGCCCTATGTAAATAAAATCTTCCAAATGGCATTATGTCCCTGTGTAATTCAAATCCAAAGTATGTAAGCCGCATCGCCATGAATTATGATTACGTCTGTATTTTTAAAACAAATTAAATATGACTAAAAAAATTGTTATCGATTTGCCCGTGTTAATTAGGTTACAGGCTAACACTTACTGTACAGACAGTTTTCTCTAAATTTATAATAAATTTCAACAAACAGCATTATGTTCAATTTCAACCACAACAAAACGCATTATATACAATGGGATGAATCAAAACGCAAGTCCAAAGGTTTTTTACATTTCTTGTGTATATCTGATCAATATTGATTTAAATGAGATCAGTTATTAACTTTAGATGTGAATTTCTATCAAACAAACTCGACGTACTCAAATTATAAGCCAGGGTGGAAGAGAAAATCGTTTTTCGTTGCTTCCCAATAAAATGGTTTTTGGACTAAATGCGTTTTGAAAGGTTGCTCCTTATATATGAACTTAACATGCAACATTCATATTGATGATTTTTTGTGGAATAGTTCATTCTAGCGAGTCCAGCAGGCTGTAAATACCCTATATATCAAACGAATTTGCCTCAAGCGGTTACTTGGCTCTCTGTTGCCCGTCTTTTGCAATGATGACTGGGGGCCGGTTTCTGAGGAATATAACATGTGGTTTATCTCCCGTTTATCTGTCCAATTCAATAGAATTCAGTAGATAAACTGAAGATAAATTCCATTAAAATACGTCAGAAACCGCGGCCCTAAGACTGGAAACTCCGCATAAGGAACCCCGTTTGATGCTGTTTTTAACGGTGCAGACCTTAACTTACCTCGACAAGCCTCCATGTTTATGATTTGATTCATAATTTTCGGCAAACCTGTTAGGACTCCTCTGGTATCTCTCACTAGCTCCAAGAGCTCCCTTATAAAAAGTTGAAGCAATTTCGGAAGAGGATACTGTAAAATGGGAGACGGAAATTAAAGAGTCGATTTTTCTGTTATTATAAGAAATTAGGAATGAGTCAATACAATTTATTGTGTTCCCTCATGCATGAGTTGTACCCCGAGCTATTGTCTCTCATCTATTTCCAGAGTCATGATGAACTCCAGTAGCTGAGATGGCTTCTAGGGAGATATTTCTCCATTCTTTATATGATTTCATGGTCCAAACATTCTTTATGTTGGCTTCAAATGGCAAGGAATTCTATTACAAGGTATTCAGTAGTTTATTTCGCTCCCAACAGAAATTAATCTCATTGAGTACTGTCCAATGCAACAATGCCGTGTGAGTAAACCATGTAAAAACTGTAAAAAGCGTATTCTTGCTGAGATCTAGATGATCATTTGATTTCACAGTCTTAAGATTCCGAAGAAATGTTTTGGATCCTCCGATCCATGAAGATTCTGCCAGAGTGCTTATCTGCCAGTTCTAATTTTTTTCTGAACTTTTCCTTTTAGGTGTGCTTCCCTAAGTCACATAAACGTTCTTGTCCAACGAATAAGGTAGAGCTTCTTTTCTGGCATTCTGGCTTGTGTACTATTGGCTTCCTAGTTCTCCCTGATTCCTGAATGTCCGGGAATCCAGTCCAATGAGATCCTATTTTTCTTGCCTAGTTTGTGGAGTTGACCTAGGCACTCCCATACCATCTTTTAATAAATGACATTGGAGCTCACCACTTTGATAGCCGCTTGGTCATCATAGTAGCTATAGCTCTTTTCTGAGTGTTGATTATAATGGCCGAACTGAGAATTATTTCAACTGAAGTTCTGAATAGTTAGAAATTTTCATCGAAAATTTAATTTGAAATATTAGGTGTGTGAATAAGTCTTTCCCGTTTTTTTCAAATTTTGAGCCTTTATTGTGAAAAAATGGTTACAAATGAATTATTGAAAGTATTGGCCATCGCTAGCTACAACTTTTTCCCATCTTTCTGGCAACATACGAATCCCGTTGCGAAAAAATTCGACCGGTTTGGCCTCTATCCAGTCATCCACCCATTTTTTGGCTTCCTCGTAGGAATGGAAGTGCTGGTCAGCCAGGCCATGCGTCATCGATCTGAAGAGATGGTAATCAGACGGAGCAATGTCTGGACTATACGGCGGGTGGGGTAGGACTTCCCATTTGAGCGTTTCTAAGTATGTTTTCACCGGCTGTGCAACATGTGGGCGAGCATTGTCATGTTGCAAAATAACTTTGTCGTGCCTGTCGGAGTATTGTGGCCGTTTTTCTCGCAGTGCGCGGCTCAAACGCATCAATTGTCGTCGATAGACCTCGCCTGTGATCCTTTCATTCGGTTTCAGAAGCTCATAGTAAACCACACCTAGCTGGTCCCACCATATACAGAGCATGAGCTTGGCGCCATGAATATTTGGCTTGACCGTCGATGATGATGCATGGCCGGGTAGTCCCCATGATTTTCTTCGCTTCGGATTATCGTAACGGATCCACTTTTCATCGCCAGTCACGATACGATGCAGAAAACCCTTTCTTTTATGTCGCTGAAGCAGCTGTTCGCAAGTGAAAAAACGCCGTTCGACGTCTCTCAGCTTCAGTTCGTACGGCACCCAATTTCCTTGCTTTTGGATCATTCCCATGGCTTTCAAACGCTTGGAAATGGTTGTTCGGTCAACTCCCAATGCTTCAGCAAGTTCTTCTTGCGTTTGACACGAATCTTCATCAAGCAAAGTCGCCAATTCTTGATCTTCAAAGATTTGCGGCCGCCCGGAACGCTCCTTGTCTTCCACGTCGAAATCACCACTTTTGAAGCGTCGAAACCATCCGCGAACACTTGAATCATCGACACAACCTTCTCCATAAGCTTCCTGAAGCAATCGATGCGCCTCGGCAGCAGATTTCTTCAAATTGAACCAATAAAGTGAAACTTCCCGCAAATGACGTCGACTCGGCTCAAATTTCGACATTTTCACAATATCAAAAATTTATGATGCGAAAAAATTTCAACTAATGTGTTAGTGTGGAATTGTTGACATATGAATAAGCTTTGATTATGACATATGTAACCATTGAATACTCGCACAGTATTGGTGGCGCCATCTCTTACAAAAGACGGGAAAGACTTATTCACACACCTGATACTATTATAATTAATTATCTCAATATTGAAAGGTTTCTTTCTGGGGTTTCTCTCCCAAACTCTGAAAAATATCTATAAAATAAAAATAAATTACAACTATATCGTACGATATAGTTGTTTCTTTGTTAGGCAACATTGTTCGATTGATTGCTTCTGACAAATATCTTGTGTTCCTCACGCAGAAGAAAATCAAAAATAATTATTTTTTTATTTTATAGATATTTTTCAGAGTTTGGGAGAGAAAACCCAGAAAGAAACCTTTTAATAATGAGTACCTATACCTACCACAGTATCCTTTAATGATTAATTATCCCAATGTTCATTCTTTATGTTAAGTGTATGTTGACTATATTTACCTCTTTCGTTACTTTATTCAAGAAACACAAAGGAACTTCATACACAGTTATTCCATTTTTTAAAAAGCGGAAATGAATTCCAATATCATTCAAATATTTGTTGTGCTTCGCCAGAAGTTCAACATCGGATTGATTCATAAATAAGGTAACATTTTCACAGCTTGAACTTTTTCCTTGGTATTCTGAAAATAAAGCGGTTGGGAGAAATTATTGTCAGCCACACGAAGAATCATTCACATCTGAATTTCTTGAATTTATATCCTCACAATCAGCATAACTTAATATTTTCTATAAGTAGTAATAAAAGTTGGAACAATGAAATCAATTCGAGCAAATCATGACCAATTTGTGACGAACAAAATGTGGTGTCAATATATCAGCACGGGCCGATGGGGACCTTATAATGGTTCCAAAAACTCCCGATGTGATCTCTGCCTCCATGCTTCTTGGTTACGCTAACTAGTGTTACTTTACTACACAGTTCACATGGTCAACACTCAATACGATCTCTTTGAATTTGGGTAATTATAATAATTAACGATAGTTAATAACTAGTAATTCAGGACCAAAGTTTAGAGTAATCCACAGAGTGTGATGTCATCAAAGTTGAATAGCTACATACCGGTTTCATCCCTATTAGGAATCATCAGTGAAGCATAATTCATCATTTTAGCTTCTCAAGTTATGGCTGCAGAAAATAGGATGATTGGATCTGTTGGGTAAAACGAAGCAATACTTTATATGAGAACCACCGAATTTGTTCAAGTCATTTCGATCCTTCGCAATACGTATAGCAGTCATGAGGAATCCAAAGGTTCTGAGAACCAGTGTAATTCCGTGTTTATTCTTACCAACAAATGTTAGCATGCGAGATAAATGAAATTTATAACATTGTTTATATTTTGAAACCTCAATATAAATCATAGTTGAAAGTGCAGGCATTCTAAAACCCGAACTCTTTGAACTTTTGAGTAAAACAAACATTTATAACTCATCCAATATTAATTTCCTAGATCTACAAGGAATTATTCATTGAAGAATTAAAATGGGAGTTCAAATGTCCTTTTATTCACTTATCTGAATTGAATAAGTCTTATGATTATTTTGAACCTGAAGTCTTGAAATTTCTTTGTAGGCAAAAGGAGTAGGCAGAAGGTTTTATCTGTCTGTGGAAGAAGAAGACAACTCTCCTCACAGGCTAGAAGGATTTTGATATCGCCACAAAACTAAGAAAAATGTATGAAAAGAATAAAGAAAGGCCTGAAACTGATAGTCAAAGATCTTTAGGGTGCATGCCATTCTCTTGAACCTATCAGACACTTGATGAACACACAAGGCTTTAATTTTTTCCTGTCTCAAATAAGGTGTCGAAAAATTAAAAAAAAAATGTTGCGGTTCCATCCAGAAGAACTGTGTCAAAATTATTACATTCAATCAATTTCAGTACAGGTATCAATTCTAGCGTTATAGACTCAATTGAACTTGAGCTCAATTTCTCGAATTATCGACAACTTTGTTTGTAGCATTGTCGTGGAACCATTTTCTCACGGCATAATGAAATATGCCATATTTACGCGCACTAATGAGTTTCAAAAGACTGTTTTTAAACTAATATATCCACGAAGAGAGTTGGCCTTTACCTGTTAACCCAACTCTAATATTATACAATAGGGATTACCTTTGAGTAGCTCTTCTAGTCGAATCCTTTCATGTACAGCATGTTGATCGAAAAGAATCAGATTAAATTTTTTCTTATCAATTGCAGCAATGAATTTCTGATCAATCTGTCCAATTACCCTCAAGTCACAAAATATCATCTTGTTGAATTTATGATCGTAGGAAGATTTCAAAGCGAATCGTGGCATCTTCGTTTTGATAACATTGGGTACTTCCTTCTCATACTCATTGACCTTTTCGCTATATAAAGTTTCGAAGAATTTTTTGGGGTCTGAAAATCCTTTTGATTAAACGATTATCCATGGATGTTTGAAGATTTTACCATAGCCTTTAATGCATTTTTCCCACTTGATAAGGCCCAAGTCTTCAACATAGGACTTGAGAATTTCATCGTTAAGCTTTTCCTTAGAAATGGGACTCAGACTTTTCTCTAATTTTTGATATGGAATTAAGAGAGGCGACAAACCCTTCGGCATAAATTCTGGTCTTTCCTTGATAATGTATATTTCTTCTTTTCTCGGGTACAAGAAAGAAGTTATTCCTGAAAATGTTACCAAAAAAAATTAAAAGAATGTGTTAATGATGGATATGAAAAATGGTTGCGAACAACTCATCATTGAAATACAGGGTGTCTTTAAAGGTTGGTCTTTCCGTGTACAAATTTTGTTTTAAACCGATACATATCCGATCAAATTGAATCTTGGTTGCAGAGCTGAGCCGAAGCATTGTGCTTAGTGATTGTGAATGTGCTTGAAGCCTTAATGTGCTCCCGAGTACTGTGCTCCCGAGAACTTTTTAAAAGCAGTGCTTAGGGCTTAGTAATTCAAGCACTTCATGAAAAGGCTTAGTGCTTAGTAATCCCTTAAGTGCTCCCGAGTAGTTCCGAGGATTACTAAGCCTTTCCGAAATCGTGTCGTAATGCTGCGTATTCACTTGCAACAGAATGCTCCGAACGAACCAAACTCGCCGCGCGCGCTGAAACAAATTTGTCTAGTCAATACGTCGCGCAGAACAGAACCGAACGCGCCAAACATTTTCCGAGGTTTGTCGGTAAATGCGATTTGCACTGGGAACTCAGCGAATACAGCAAACTCACCAAACAGCCCGCACAATGTTTGTTGCAGCGCTCGCGGTGTGTTTGGTTCGTTCGAAGTGTTCTGTTGCAAGTGAATACGCACCTTAACATGAATAGACGCGGACGCGCTGCGGTCGGAGGAGTTAATGAGTACCAGATTTATTCGATATATGCATTTAAATTTCTATCTTATTTACAATGCTAAATTGCTTATACAATCCAATAGAACAATCACAATAGAAAATATTGCTACCCGATTTCTGCGGGTTAAATTTTTGACATTTTGAGGAATTAAAAAAAACTGACTTCATGTTGATCAATTCGAATTCAATTATGTATTAATGAAGAAATGTCCCAAAGAGCACTGAATTCACGTCAGTGATTTTTTTCATTATAAAGGGAAAGAAAATACTTAGCCTAAGTTTCATAATATAATAGTATGTTGTTGTCATATATGTTTCGGGTTTTGTCCCATATTTAAATAGGGAAATACATTTTACATGTGCAGAAAAAATCAAGACGCTTATGGAATTATTATTTCCACTCATTGTGTCATTTCCTTAAAAAATAAAGACCTTTTCAATATGTGTGAGAATAGAACGAATTTTGAGATCGTTAGTTTTATAGAAATTTGTTTCACTGCACTCTATTTCTTATCCTTCAATGATGCATATGAGCAATGCAAGTTTGCTAGTTTACATGTTTCTCCAATTGAATGCAATTTTACATAACAATTCGCAGAGAATATATCCTCATTTCCATCTAAAAGTGCTTAGTGCTTAGTGCTCGAAAAACCGAATTACTTTTATAAAGTGCTTAGCAATAGCAAGCCTTTTGTGAGAATGCGGTGCTTTGTGCTCGAGGCTCGGGAACATTTTTATTGAGCTTAGTGCTTAGGGCTCGAATCACTTTTCTTCAGTGCTCGGCACAGCTCTGCTTGGTTGCTATTTGTAAAATACCGACATAACGACGTATGTGAAAGTTTGTGATGATCGTATAACCAGAAAATTAAAAAAATATATATTCAAAAATATTATTTATCTCACGATAACTCGAGGACAGAAAGAGATAGTGACTTGCAATTTTTAGGATAGGTTGAGCATCTAATATAAATACGACATTTGAGTTTGTTACTAGGCATATTGAAGTTTTGCCCATCTGGAATATTATTTTCTCGATATCTCAAAAAATACATATCCGACCGAATTGAAACTAGTTGTGGAATACCAACATAAAGACGTGTCAAATTTTGTGTGAATTATATCACTAGAAAATTCTAAAAAAATGATTCAAAAATTAGTCGCTTCCAAATGCGACATTTAATTTCGTTAATAGGCATAATCGGCCATATCGTTTTGGAGTTACACGCATCCGAAATTTTGTTCTTATTACCTCCATAACTCAAAATATGCAAATCCGATCCAATTAAAACTCGGTAATTACTTGTAGAATGCCACCGTGCATACACAGAATTTCGTGAATATCGTATCCTAAAATTACATGAGACATAAGTTTTTTCGTATATTCGGATATTTAATCGATTTCAATTCCGATAGAATACAAAATTCTGTGATCTTAGACGATTCTCTCATTACTCAAGTCTGTCATTAAAATGGTACGAAATGTATTCATATCTTATAAAAGCTGAGAAAACGGTCTATATTGATGGTAAATTCGATTAAGGGTGTCCAATATAGGTGAGATCTAAGACGATCCTCTCGTTACTCAAGTCTTTCATTAAAATGGTACCAATAGTATTCATATCCAATAAAAGCTGAGAAAACGGTCTATATCGATAGTAAATTCGACTAAGAGTGTGCAATAGAGATGAATAGACAATAGAACATGCGCGTAAAAAGTCCTGACTTCACGTCAGTGCTAGAACTAATTTTTTGACTACAATTTGTTTCCAGTGTTTCTTTCAGGTACATTGCCGGGGTGGCAGTGCCCCCCCGGAGCTGTACAGGCGCCCTTCCCCCCCGGAGGAAAATTGAGAGCGCCTAAATTCAGTTACGGCGTTCTACTTAAGGAGCAAAAAATTCACATATGCAAAGTGCCAAATGAGAAAGCAATCACGAGTTAAGAGAGGAATACCGACGAATTTAACTATTATAAAAAATTGGTTCAAGAACTGACGTGGAGTCAGGAGCTTTTGCTCGTATGTTCTATTGTCTATTCATCTCTATTGTTTCTAATTGTTCTAATTAGAAAAAAAAATTGGTTCAACAACTGACGTGAAGTCAGGAGCTTTTGCGCGTATGTTCTATTGCCCACGCTCCTGTATTGGACACTCTTAATCGAATTTACCATGGTGAATTATATTGTCCGTCTGCTGTATTGGACACTCTCTTAATCGAATATACCATGGTAAATTAAATATAATTCACCATGCTAAATTCGATTAAGAGTGTCCAATACAGGAGACTGGACAATAGAACATACGCACAAAAGCTCCTGACTTCACGTCAGTGCTTGAACCAATTATTTTTTTCTAATTTTTTTTAAATATTCTAGTGGTATGGTTCTCACAGAATTTTACACACGTCTTTATGTCGATATTCTGTAACTAGTTCGCAAGCTACAATTTGATCGGGTCTATATTTTTTGAGTCATCGAGGAAATAATATTCCAGATGGGTATAACTCCGAAACCGTTGGGCCGATTATGGCCAACAGCGAACTCTCCCATTTAGACGCCTTTCGTTCGGGAGTTATCGAGGCAATGGTCACCCATCCAGCTACTGAACTCACACAAGGCTGCTCAGATCTCCAACAATATAGTATAGATCCGATCGTGTTCAAACTTGGCACTTGGTAGTAGAGATAGGTTCTCAAAGCTCTCGCAAAATATCTGCCATGTCGATGAGAATAGTTTCTGATATATAGAATTTTTTTCAATGATTTTCAATGATTTTTAAAAAAATTTCTAGTGATACGATCCTCACAAAATTTTGCAAGAATTTCCGTGTCGGCAATCTTCAACTTATAACCATATTTAAATTGGATCGGGTTGGTATCTTCCGAGTTATTAGAGAAATAACAACCAAATTTCAGATGGGGATAACTCCAAAACAGTTTGGCCGATTATGCTTTTAAACAAACTCAAATTTCACATTCAGATGCACAACCTAACCTGAAAATTTCAAGTCGCTATCTCATTCCGTTCTCAGGTTATCGAGACATAAAAAATATTCTTAATGATTTTTTTTTCAATTTTCTAGTGATACGATTCTCACAAAATTTCACAAACGTGCTTAGGTTTATATTCTAAAACTATTCACCAAGTTTCAATTCGATCGGATTTATATTGGTTGAAAAAAAAATTATTACTCGGAAACCATTGGGCTGATTATGCTCATTAACTAACTTGTCCGTCGTATTGGGATGCGCCACCTACCCTAAAAATTTCAAATTGCTAGCTCATTCCGTTCTCAAGTTATCGTGGCAACGGCCGGACTACCGGCCGGACGGACAGAATCAAATTTGACCTCGAATTCTTCATCAGGGAGTCGAACCCAATCGTTTGAGACCATTTTCGGCGAAAAATTCGAAAATTACAGATATTTGGGCAAAATGATAACGCGATGTTCCCCAGAACATACGCGCAAAAATATCATTCATTACACGTCCAGAAAGGCTTTTTCCGCGCAGGGAAAAAGCTTACTTTCTGGACTGGTAAGGAAATATTCTGTTACCTGATTTCTCATTGAAATAGAACTCCTTTCCCTCTTGGTCGATTTTTTTTGTCCATTCATTCCGTAGTAAACTTGCATTGGGAACAACATCATCTGTATTTGGGTCAGTATCTTTTTCACATTTATTTTCTTCTACTGTATTAAGAGTTATAATCAAATTCGAACTTTTCGCTGTAGCAACGGCCGTTAAAGTTGTAAGTTCTTTTTCTCTGTCAACTTTCTCATCATTTAATGCATCGACTTCGAAGCTTATAGCAGGATTGCACAAAAAAGTAGAATTCTTCACAGTTTTTTTATAAGATTCATTCAATGAATTCAATTTTACATTAGAAAATAAATCTGGTGATTCCACAATATTATCTTCAGATGTAGCAGTAAATTTTCTTTCGAAGTATGGGCTCTTATTTTGTGGTATCTTGTAATCGATCTTTTCGTCACTAACGAAATCGCTTTTTTTTAGGTCATCCACTTTAAGACATTGATGTTTTTTTCTGATGAATTTTTTCCATAAAGGAGTTTTATTTTTATGTTTGTGCTTTTCCTGTTGTGAATGTTTGTGTCTATTATTATCGTGTTCCAAACTATCTTTAGTGTAAATATCTGCTTCTTCTTTCTTCGTAAAAGAAGTCACTTTTTCTCCATCGTTATTGGGATAGGGTACTTCATCATCACATTTCCAGCCCATGAATATTTTATCGATATTCTTCTTCATGTTTTGAATGTGTTGAATTCTAGCACCCTCGAGGGGTTCGGTATGGTATCTTCTGAATTTTTCCATTCCATACGTTCCTTTAATCGTATTATGTGGGAGGTCATTGTTAATCAGAGAAAATGAGAAGTTGTTAATATTTTTGCTTTCACATTTCTTTTCCTTCGAGAAATAAGGACTGCAGATATTGAAGAATTCGCCTTCTGAAGAATGTTTTCTTAATTTCTTCACATTTGTTCTTTGAGGTTCAGGAAATACAGGATCAAATATTCCAGTCAATTCTATATTTTGAAATTTTTCCACGGGAGGTTTTTTAGGTATAGGACTCAATGATAAATTTCCGAAATCGAAATTTTTCAGGTACAAATTACTCTTGAAATCATATTTTCTATCAGATCTCATGTGATCATCTTCAAGTGTTAATTCTTGATTCAACTTGGGATTAATTTCAAAACCTATATTTCTAGTGATACTAGCACTAGCAAAATTGAATAAGTAGGATTGATTATAGTCGTGTAATATATTTTTCTCCTGATTAATTTGCTTCATGAAACAGTCATTGAATATAGATATTTGATCGAAACATTTCCTCATATTATTATATTTTGAATTATTATTTCGCAGTAAGCAAGATTTAAAAATCGAATTTGAAACGTTCTGATTATAAAACTGTTTGCTGCATAAAATATCCCTTCTCTCGCCATTCTTCATCAATGAATTCCGCATTTCTATATCACTTGAATTGTTCGCAAAGTGGCCCTCTAAATTCTCAATAACAGAAGCTTGAATTCGCTTGTCGAGAGAATTTTTAACCAGTTTCTCTTTAAAATACGGACTTATTGAATGTTTCCTCCCCTTGAAATTTCCCGCTTCATTCAAATATTCAATTCTCCTTTTTTTGTACACAGGAATGGAAAATGAGTATTTTTCGGAAAAACTTGGTTTTTCCTCGTATGATTTGACCTTTTTTCTCCGTTTCAATCTAACTGAAACAGATATAGTTTTATTCAATTGATGAGTTTTGGTTTTCGTGATATTTTTCAAGAAAATATTCGATTCCATGATTGTTTCCCTGGAACTGTCCAATTTTCCATAGGAATTTTCTTCAGAAATTTGTGTTGGGGGTTCTTGTGATACATCCTCATCGAATATTTCTGTAGATTTGAGGAACATGTACATTATGAGGTCTTTTCCTTTTTCTTCTGTGTTCGTAAAATGAGAAAAAAGGGTATCATCGGGTTTTTGTTTAGATGTAATGTCCCTGCAGTTTTTCTCCAGCCTACGAAAGTTTTCTATCATAACCTTTTCCACTAAATGTTCATTGGGTGTTGCAGGCACAATAAACTTATTTTTGTTCTGCAGATTATCTTTTCCATGATCGTTGATTTCACTCTTTCTCGTATTATTCTCCTCAACTCTTACCTTCGATGTTTTATCCTTTTTTTGATCATAAATTTTTATCGGCAAAGAATTGAGTTTAGCTTTTTTAACTCGAATTTTCGGTTTCATCGGAGGTTTATCGATTTCTAATAGGTTTTCATTATTTTCAATTACATCCTCAATAACACCCGATGTTTCTTTAATCATCTCATCTTTTTTCAACCAATCTTTAAACCCAAAACCTTTCACCGTACCAACCAAATCCGAAATTCCACATACGCTCTTCCTGTTTTTGTCATGTTCATTATCACTTTTTATCGGTTCAAATTTACCAAGAAAATTCAGAATCAATTTCTTAATACAACGGTAGATCAAGTCGATGTTTACAAATTCAACTTTCGCTTCAGAATTTGCGTATATCACGCTAAAGTTTGATAGTGAACATTTTATATTGAAAATATACATTGGATTTAGACCATCGACCGATTTAAATTTGTTTTTTTTGTCTTTGGTCAACTCCCTGCAAATGAAAGTTTGTAATTTTTGATGACTAACTGGTCGTTTGTTAACATAAAGGTGTTGTATTACTTTGTCTTTAAACATATCTTTTGTTAGTAATGCCTCAACAGTGATTTTATCCTTATTCACTTTCATCACGATCGTTTCATCATATTTAATTTCAGGGTATAGGTCTGTCAAAGATTTTAGGATATTCTCACTTTTAGGTCGTTTGAATATTAATTTTCCAGATATATCATCTCTTAATGTAATTGAAATTTGGGGCCGTATTATCGACATTCCTTTAAGAAAATTCGTTATTTCTTTGAATTCAAATTCCTTTTTCATTCGCTTTTGTCTCACGGGTAAATTATAGAAAAATCCATCTACCGTAACTGTTGTACCATTACTTTGTCTACTTTTTGAAAGTGTTACCTTTCCATGTTTTCGGAAAGATATGGTTTTAGAGAATGTATTTTCAGATTTTGTGAATTTGGAAGTGATGTTCAAAATTTTGGAGATATTCGAAATGGTCCATAAACTTTCTCCTTTACATCCATACGTGTTTGGTTTTTTTTCGAAATCCACCAATGATTGACATTTATTAGTAGAATATTTGTGAACGATTTTTTCTAAATTCTCTTGTGATATTCCGATGCCATTATCTATAACTTGAATCCTGAAACTTACAGAATTCAGTCTTATTGCAACTGCAGATGACTTAGCGTCCAAACTATTCAACACCTAGAATGAAAAAGGTTAAATAATTTGTAAATTTGTAGTGCATAGGAAAACAATATCAAGATCCATGAAATATACTCGGTGAGATTTGAAGTGTTACTTATTTACGTATTTTACAATTGATGATGGAAATACAGGGTTGGGATAAAGTATGGAACCAAGTAAATAACTTTTAAACGAAAAAAACGATATTTATGAAAATTTGCAGGTAAGTGCAATGGAACAAAATGCATCTGATGTATATTTTTTTGTTAATAATTTACTTCCGGTTTAACCGTAAATGCCATCAGCTTCTTCAGTTTAAATGGGACACCCTATATATTTTTACAGATTTTGAAAGAGATTGTTATTTTGAATTCATACATACTGAGTTTAGTGTCAAAAAATTTGTAAAAACGAGGAATAACTCACTATTGTACAACTAACAGTTAGTTATTCCTCGTTTTTACAAATTTTTTGAAAATAAACTCAGTATGTATGAATTCGAAATAACAAGCTCTTTCAAAATCTGTAAAAATATATAGGGCTGTCCCATTTAAATTAAAGAAGTTTATGACATTTCCGGTTAAACCGGAAGTATATTATTAACAAAAAAATTTACATCAGATGCATTTTGTTCCATTGTACTTGCAAATTTTGATAAATATCGTTCTTTTCGTTTAAATGATATGTACTTGGTTCCATACTTTATCCCAACCCTGTATATAATTTGGTAATTTTATCAAATCGAGTTCAGAATATCTTCATTGGAAACAAAGCAGGGAATATTGGCTAAGTTTCAATTGATATAATATAATTTTCAGAGTAGATTTGAGGAATGAATATCTCGGATAAGTTCGTTATTCAATTTTAATTTAGTTTCTCTTATTATGCAGTTCTACTATATACAGGGTCTTTCACGAGGAACCTCACCCATATTTATACGGGAAACTACTGAACGTATTTTCATGAAATTCAGCACTTATAAGTATTTCACGATGCTGATGAAATCTAAGATATTTTCAAGGCATGAGCACCTCCAGTTTTTCCGGAAATGACGTCAACTTCCGTTTTTCAAATTAGAACACCATTTTTTTATTGCAGAAATAGATTCCTTAGAAAATTTCAAGTTATTTTGATGTAACATTTTTCAGTTTTGGTTGGAAAATTCTCTCTGAGCGGGAAAATTCGAAAAAAAAATCGAAAATAGAGCTCCGCTGAAACAAGAATAACTTCGAGGTTTTTGGATGGAAAATTTTCATTTTTGGGATTTTTCAAGATGTAAGATTGATGTATCCACTTTAAAAATCGAAATCGCGATTCATGATACAGGGGGTGAAAAAATCGCTTTCAAAGTTAGGGATGACAAAATCGTGAAAAATCAATTTTTTCAAATTAGAACCCCATTTTTTTATGGCATATATTGAATCTAAGTTAAAAAATAATGTGAGTGTATGCAGCACACCCTTGCCCTAAAATGGATTTTTTCTGAGTTATTCACAAAAAACTGTTTTTCGTCTTGAATTTTCAGCTATTTCTTTTCCCTTCACGCCAAAAAGATGAAATTTTCAGGAACTGTTATTTGAACCATGCTGTAGATTTCTCACCCCTTCTTGAAACCGACTTCAAGTCAATATTAGGAGAACCATGGCAAACTCTCGCAGTTAATAACTAGAGAAGATGCTCAAAGTTTTGACCGTTAATTTCTAGATATTTATTTATACGTCTCAGTAATGCTTCGTGCGTTGCTCTTCTTATTTAATCGGGAGGAAGAGATCTGCAAAAGTGTTTAAAAACCAAATTGAGTTTCAAAACTATGAATCTAAAAATCTATTCTCCTGTATTGGACACTTAATTCGAATTTACCATGGTAAATTCGAATTAAGAGTGTCCAATACAGGAGAATGGACAACATAATTTACCATGGTAAATTCGATTAAGGGTGTCCAATACAGAAGAATGGACAATAGAACATACGCGCAAAAGCTTCTGACTTCACGTCAGTGCTTGAACCAATTTTTTTTTTCGTGATTTTTTTGAAATTTTCTAGGGGTACGGTTCTTAAAATTTTTTTTTTCGTCATTTTTTTCAAATTTTCTAGGGGTACGGTTCTTACAAAATTTTGAACATGTCTTTATGTTGATTTTCTACTACTAGTTACCAAGCTTCAATTCGATCGAAAATTTATTTTTTAAGTTATCAAGGAAATAATATTCCAGGTGGGTATAACTCGGAAACCGTTAGACCGATTATGCCCAAAAACGAACTCAACTCTCTTTTTCGGATACGCAACCTACCCTGAAAATTGCAAGTCCCTATCTCCTTTCGTTCGAAAGTTATCGAGGCAACGGTCACCCATCTACTGAACTCACACAAGAATGCTCGAATCTCCAACGATATTTAACCGATCGTATTAAAACTTGAAACTTGGCAGTAGAGTTAGGTTATGAAGGCTCTTGCAAATTTCAGCAATTTCAATCGATTAGTTACTGATATATAGAATTATTTTTTTTTATTTTCAATGATTTATTAAAAATTTTCTACAAATGCTATCCTCACCAAATTTTGCAAACATTTTCGCGTTGGCATTCTACAACTAATAACCATGTTTGAATTCAATCGGTTCAGTATTTTTCGAGTTAATGAGAAACAAAAAACCACCAAATTTCAGAAAATTTCAGATGGCTATAACTCTAAAACCGTTTGGCCGATTATGCTCATAAACAAACTGAAATGTCGCGTTTTGGTGCACATCCTAACCTGAAAACTTCAAGCCGCTATCTCATTCCGTTCTCAAGTTATCGTGACAACGAAAATATTTTTTAATAATTTTTTTAAAATTTTCTAGCCATACGATTCGCACAAAATTTCACAAACGTGCTAAGGTTCATATTCTACAACTACTCACCAAGTTTCAATTCGATCGGATTTATATTGGTTGAAAACAAAATTATTACTCGGAAACCGCTGGGCCGTATTGGGATGCGCCAACTACCCTGAAAATTTCAAGTCGCTAGCTCTTTTCGTTCTCAAGTTATCGTGGCAACGGCCGGCCGGACGGCCGGACGGCCGGACGGACAGAATCAAATTTGACCTCGAATTCCTCATTGGGGAGTCGAACTTAATCGTTTGAGACCATTTTCGTCAAAAAATTCGAAAGTTACAGACATTTGGGCAAAACTATAACGCGATGTTCCCCAGAACATACGCGCAAAAAAAAGAATGTAAAACATGGTAAGTTTTTGCATATGGTTCATAAGGAATTATTTATTTATCACTGGAGAGAAAACCGATGGCCGATTAGTTGAAATAAAGAGGTTTCCGATACAAATTCGAATCAAAATTCGCCATCTATTTAGGAACAACCTGTAACTTTTTTCTCTTGCATATTAGGGTAGTAAAATCTAAAACATGGTTTAAGTAACAGTTCCTGAAAATTTCATCTTTTTGGCGTGAAGGGAAAAGAAATAGCTGAAAATTCAAGACGAAAAACAGTTTTTTGTGAATAACTCAGAAAATATCCACTTTAGGGCAAGGGTGTGATGCATACACTCACATTATTTTGTAACGTAGATTCAATATCTGCCATAAAAAAATGGGGTTCTAATTTGAAAAAATTGATTTTTCACGATTTTGTCATCCCTAACTTTGAAAGCGATTTTTTCACCCCCTGTATCATGAATCGCGATATCGATTTTCAAAGTAGATACATCAATCTTACATCTTGAAAAATCTCAAAAATGAAAATTTTCCATCCAAAAACCTCGAAGTTATTCTTGTTTCAGCGGAGCTCTATTTTCGATTTTTTTTTCGAATTTTCCCGCTCAGAGAGAATTTTCCAACCAAAACTGAAAAATGTTACATCAAAATAACTTGAAATTTTCTAAGGAATCTATTTCTGCAATGAAAAAATGGTGTTTTAATTTGAAAAACGGAAGTTGACGTCATTTCCGGAAAAACCGGAGGTGCTCATGCCTTGAAAATATTTTAGATTTCATCAACATCGTGAAGTACTCATAAGTGCTGAATTTCATGAAAATACGTTCAGTAGTTTCCCGTATAAATATGGGTGAGGTTCCTCGTGAAAGACCCTGTATATAATAAGAATCCATTGATATCATTCCCAACTCTGAGAAACCAATAATATCGGAGATGATCGGAGATGAAAGTTTGAACAAGAGCACCAAAGCTCCGGTGCACAGGGCTTTCCCACTTTTTAAACATATTTCTTTGTTGAGTTGGTAGGCTTTGCCTCATTTATTGCCTAATTTATCATAGTAAATTCTATTAAAAGTGTCCAATACAGGAGAATGTAAAATAGAACATAAGCGCAAAAGCTCCTGACTTCACGTCAGTGCTTGAACCAATTTTTGTTCCTTTTGTTCCTCGGAACAGAGTTCTTATCAATGTGGCCAAATGTCTGTAATTATCGAATTTTTGGCTGAAAATGGTCTCAAACGTTTTGTATAGTCTAACTGATCAAGAACCTGTGATCAAAATCGATTCTGACCGGCCGTCCGTTAACACGATAACTCTCGAACGGAATGAGCTAGACAGTTGAAATTTTCGGGGTAGGTTTGGGAGATAAATATCTCCGTTAAGTTCGTTATTGGAGCTTTTCGGGGTTACGAAAAAAAATTTGTTTTTAATTATCAATTTCAAATTCGATTTTTTTCAAGATTGCGTTTCATCATAAGAATCCATTGATATAGTTTTCAACTCTAACAAGCTATAATTTTTGGAGATATGATTTTTCAAAATTTCAATAATACATCGTACTACAATGTTTTTTGACAGAATGCGAATTCTATCTGTCTGTGTTCACTGTTTATACATGTCATCTTAGAGGTATTCTTTTTACCTTGTTGCATCTCAATAGATGCATAGAATCTTGCATCTTTGCCTTCTAACTACTGAGTCAGAACTGAGAAACTCAATTAATCTCAGCTGAAATTGGTAAAATGAATACCACTCTTATCTACCTACTTATACCAGACATGTCAGATTTATTTCTGTTGTAGTAAACAAAGTATGATTGAATGTAAAATTTAAAGATATTACAATTTTTGTGACCAGTGAAGAATTATCTGCATGACTTTTGTCATTCAGATCCAGTTTGGAAAATTCTTAAAATGCACTGCCGAGAAGTTAGGAGCTTTTGCGCACATGTTCCATTAGTTGTCCATTCACGAAAATGCATTGGGCATCAACTGAAATCAAATTTTTAAATAAAATAATTCCAAAAATACGGAGCTAATTACCCAGTATCAATAATTCGATCGGATCTGTATTTTTTGAATAATTCAGTAAATAACAACAAAATTTCATATGGTTTTATCTCCGAAACCGTTTGGCCGATTATGCCCATTAACGAACGTCGCATTCGGATGCGCAACGCACCCTGAAAATTTCAAGTCGCTCTCTTTTTCTGTTCGAAAGTTATCGTACCAGCCGAACAGAATCGATTTTGACCTAGAATTCTTCATCGGTGAGTCAAAAGCTAATCGTTTTGAGACCATTTTCGACATAAAAATCGAAAATTAAAGACAATTTGGCAAAACGTCATCATCTCATTTTACCGTTATACCCTTCAAGTGAATACATAAGTTCCCGGAATTCTGGCGATATTTTGAATTTGGCTGATCGGACGAAAATTATTCAACTCATATGAGTTGAATAATCATATCACTCATATCAATCAAGTAACGTTATACCATTTCTTGTCTATGCGTTATACTATACTCGTATAATGGTTATAGATGTTTTTAGATCCCCCATGCACAGCTCCTTGCGCTTGCTTGTAACTATGATATGTCAGGTTGATGTTGGAAATATCATAATAAATGTATGTAATTGTTGGGCGATTTAAATGTAACAAGTGTTTCCTATATGTACATAGACGAGGAAAAATTGTTCCGAATTTGCGCAAGCTATTTATAGTATGAAAATAAACTGAACTAAGTTCCAAACTCTTCCACTTTTCGCCATAATAAATGTATATTTCTGATTTATCAAAAAAAACTTACTAGTTCAGTTACACACTGCGTTAGATTACTAATATTGCTGCAACTTCGTATTTTTGTTATAACTTCCTTGGAAAGCGGTTTAATTTCCATATTATCATAAATTTTATGAAGATTTATCACTTAAAATACCTCCTGTCATATGTTTGACATTACTATTTTCATTATAGGCCAAAGACAAGTAGTCTCTGTATAGGCTATAATATTTTATGAATCACATCGAAAACAATTCTGATGTATTCTAGGAAATGCCTGCTTGATATGGATAGTATAGCAGAATCTTCGATTAGTCGCAGAGTGCTACAAATAAGTCCGGATATGTTGGCGAAAATGATCTCGTTCGATTTCAATGGATATATCGCTTAAAAAATGGGAGGTCAATTATAATTCTGTACTTTCGCACATTTCTGAGCACGAGAATTTTCGAAAGAAATATCTTTCAGACATTGGACTTTTGCAGGGTAGGTTTCACGCACAATTTCAAGATCCATGAATGCGTATAATCACAGATTAACTGTTTTCTGTGGTATAATCCTCCATTGGAAACAGAAATGTTTATTCGACGTTTTATTTTTTTAATAAATCATTAAATACAAGTCTAAAATAAAGTTTGTGTTGAGTAGATATATAGAGGTGCAGATGTAAAGTTTTAAATGTTTATGCAGAATTTTTTGGAGGATCATATCATATCACTAGATATATTAATTGATCTTAACGAATTTTCGATAAAAATTTACTATATAGATTCTACCGGGAATATGTATTCGTTTACATAAAAATGTGGCAAAGTCCTGTGGACATGAGCTTTGGCGCTCCTGTTCAAACTTTGACAATTCATCTCCGAAATTATTTGTTTCTGAGAGTTGGGAAGGATATCAATGGATTCTTATAATAGAACTGCATCATGAAAGAAATTAAATTCAAACAAGAGCGCCAAAAACCACGGAACTTACCCGAGATTTTCATTCCTCAAATCCACTCGGAAAATTATATTACATATATCAATTGAAACTTGAGCCAATATTTCAGTTTTGTTTTTACTGAAACTATTCTGAACCCATTCTGATAAACTTGCCAAAGTATATATTTCTATCATCATATGGATTATCCACGGGCATTTAAATATCACCAAATAAATATAATATTATAATCCTCATAATTCTACGATAGCTAAAATGAGTTTGACTCTTATAGGAAAACAAGATGACATATGTACGAGTATGAACCCAGATCATATAATAATTCATAAATAATAATAGAGAATAATTATAATAGCATTCTGTGAAAACATGAAAGTACGATGTAATATTGAAATTTTGAATCATATCTACGAAAGTATTGGCTTGTTAGAATTGAAAATGACATCATTAAATTTTTATGGTGAAACTGCATCTTAAAAAAAAATAAATTTGGAATTTGTAATGTAAAAAAAAAAATTTTTTGTTACTCCAAAACCATCTTGCCGATTTTGTTCAATGGCGAAATTATCCGAGATATTTATCTCCCAAACCTACTCTGAAAATTTCAACTGCCTGGCTCGTTCTGTTCGAGAGTTATTGTAGAAACAAAATTAAAAAAATTGGTTCAAGCACTGACGTGAAGTCAGAAGCTTTTGCGCGTATGTTCTATTGTCCATTCTTCTGTATTGGACACCCTTAATCGAATTTACCATGGTAAATTATGTTGTCCATTCTCCTGTATTGGACACTCTTAATTCGAATTTACTATGGTAAATTCATTCAATAGCACGTCAGTGCTTGAACCAATTTTTTTTTCGTAATTTTTTTGAAATTTTCTAGGGGTACGGTTCTTAAATTTTTTTTTTTCGTCATTTTTTTCTAATTTTCTAGGGGTACGGTTCTTACAAAATTTTAAACACGTCTTTATGTTGATTTTCTACTACTACTTACCAAGCTTCAATTCGATCGAATATTTATTTTTTGAGTTATCAAGGAAATAATATTCCAGGTGGGTATAACTCGGAAACCGTTTGACCGATTATGCCCAAAAACGAACTCAACTCTCCCTTTTGGATACGTAACCTACCCTGAAAATTGCAAGTCCCTATCTCCTTTCGTTCGAAAGTTATCGAGGCAACGGTCACCCATCTACTGAATTCACACAAGAATGCTCGAATCTCCAACAATATTTAACCGATCGTATTAAAACTTGAAACTTGGTAGTAGAGCTAGGTTATGAAGGCTCTTGCAAAATTTCAGCAATTTCAAACGATTAGTTACTGCTTTATAGAATTTTTTTTTTTATTTTCAATGATTTATTATAAATTTTCTACAAATGCTATCCTCACAAAATTTTGCAAACATTTCCGCGTTGCCATTCTACAACTAATGACCATGTTTGAATTCAATCGGTTCATTAGTTTTTGAGTTAATGAGGAACAAAAAACCACCAAATTTCTGAAAATTTCAAATGGCTATAACTCCAAAACTGTTTGGCCGATTATGCTCATAAACGAACTGAAATGTCGCGTTCTGGTGCACATCCTAACCTGAAAACTTCAAGCCGCTATCTCATTCGGTTCTCAATCTCAAGTTATCATGACGACAAAAATATTTTTTAATAATTTTTTAAAAATTTTCTAGCCACACGATTCGCACAAAATTTCACTAACGTGCTTAGATTCATAATCTACAACTACCCACCAAGTTTCAATTCGATCGGATTGATATTGGTTGAAAACAAAATTATTACTCAGAAACCACTGGGCCGATTATGCCCATTAACGAACTTGTCCGTCCTATTGGGATGCGCCACCTACCCTGAAAATTTCAAGTCGCTAGCTCTTTTCGTTCTCAAGTTATCGTGGCAACGGCCGGCCGGACGGCCGGAATCAAATTTGACCTCGAATTCTTCATTGGGGAGTCGAACTTAATCGTTTGAGACCATTTTTTTCAAAAAATTCGAAAGTTACAGACATTTGGGCAAAACTATAACGCGATGTTCCCCAGAACATACGCGCAAAAATGTTGAAAATTTGTTTTTGCCACTTTACGGTAATCTGATTAATACAAAACTTCGCAGGAAGCCACGCATATACTCTCAGAATATCTAGAGAAGGGACGGGCAATGAGAAAATCAAAAATTCCTAAAAAGCACTGACTTGAAATCGGGATGTTTTGCGCGCATGCTCCATTGCCTATTTTCACCATACAAAGTCCATACAAAGTCGATCGAGCTGAAATTCGGTACTCGATTGTAAAATGGTGGCTTGAAGGTATGTGCGGAATTTCAGCGGATTCTGACGAATGTTTTCTGAACTAAACTTTTAAAAGAAATTTTTTTTTAATGATACGATATTCATGAAATTTCGCAGAAATAAGCGCGTCTGCATTCTACAAGTAATTACCCGGTTTTCTTTTGATAATTTTGAATTATTGAGGAAATGACGGCAAAATTTGAGTTAGGTGTAACTCATCCGAAACCGTTTGGTCGATTTGCCCATTAAACGAATTTAACAGTCGCATTCGGATACGCAACCTACCCTGCAAATTTCAAGTCGCTATCTCTTTCCGTTCGAAAAGTTATCGTGGCAACGGTCATCCATCCAGCTACTGAACTCATCCAAGGCATATCAGCTTCCGATATTCTCCAACAATATATATTCCATCGTGTTCAAATTTGGAACTTGGCTGTAAAGTAAGGTTTTGAAGGCTCTCGCAATATTTCAGCGATTGCGGACGGATAGTTCTGAGATACAGAATATTTTTTAATAATTTTTTTAAATTTTCAAGGGATACGATCCTCACTAAATTTCGCATAAGTCTTTGTATCAGCATTCTACAACTAGTTACCAACTTTCAATTCGATGAGATATATTGTTTGAACACAATATTTCACCTCCGAAACCGTTGGGCCGATTATGCCTATAAACGAACTCAACCGTCGTAGCCGGATGCGCAAACCATACAAAATCACCCTCAGACACCGAGTCAAGTAGCACCAGGGTAGTGAATGACCGGATGCTCGCCTCAACCAAATGCACTAATGAAGAGCTTTCGGTTGTGTACTTTATTCCGTCTCAAACGCCCTCTCATCTATGTGAGCGGTTGAGAAAATAATTAAAGTTACACATGCCCGACGGTACCTATTTACAAATATTATAGTACGTACGGGAAAGAATAATTTCAGATCGGAACAAAGATTGTTGAATAAACGGATATTCAGACCCGCCATAGTAGTGTACTCATCAGGTATTAAGACTACCCCACAAATTACAATCGCAACCGAGTCTATTTCTCTACTCTCGAACCATATGCACGGCAAAGAGAAAAAAAAATGATAATTCTACGATGAAAAAACGGAAACTAAAACATGTTTCTTTAAACTCAACGGAGAGCGGAGTTTAATTTCGGTGGAAGTGCGGAAAATTCGGAATAATGATTTCTGTGTGAAAATCAAAAACTGAATCTAAATACCGGAAAACTAACTTGGAAATTAATCAGAAAACTGTATCGGAATTAATTGATATCTGCGAAAACTTTATATCCTTTCTATTCGAACTCCAGAAAAAAACTTTTTTCTACATGAAATTAGCAATGAATTCGAATAATTCGACCCATAATTATTCCGCTAAATGGAAAATGAATGATTTAATTTTACGGAAACTTACAGTAAGGGAAAATCACTTCGTTACAATATAGAAATATTATTATTACTCACAGGTAACAGTTTAGTAGGATAAATATTTTCAAATAGCTCTGCAAGTATTTAAAATGCATATTAGCCTTTATAATATATTGAAATAAATATAATAATAATAAAATATATAACTTTAATTTGTCATGATATTCATTGAAATCTCAATAATAACATATTTTGAATATTTGCTATTTATGCTCTACTTTCAATCATGTTTTGTTCCTATAAGCTTCTTTCAGCATTTTCAGATTTTCCTCTAAAGATGCTACTTCCTCGAACCTCTGCGCCTTTCTGGCTTGTGCTATATATTCTCTTACAATGTTAATTTGTTCAATCAGTGGATCTTCTTCATTTTTCACCGAATTTTCAAAACTGGATGGTGACCATCCAGTAGTTACAGTAACCTTCTTTACTTTTATTTGTTTGTCACTTTGTTTATCTTCTTCAGAAATTTTCAATGAACGATTTTCTCTTATAGCTGCTATCTCTTGTATTGAAGGAAGAGGTGGCAATGTTAAAAGATAATCTTTGATATAACTGGAAGTGGCTCTACGAATATTGTTTTGAACAGATTGTATTTTTGGATTCAAATTTTCCACTGGCAAGCTAGCAATTCGTTTACTGATTGTGTCAATTATTTCTGCTTTGGAACCTATTGATGCTTTCAATGATTGAGCATCTTGAAGTTGAAATGTTGCTTCTCCTCCTGTTAAAGATACATACATCTGAAACGAATAATATTAAGATTAATTTCCATGCAATTTCCCTCAAGTTCCGATTTTTAGGTATACTCCATTCACTTTTAAAAAACTCTCCCGGTTGGCCATGAAAGTTTGACACATTTCCCCGTGTATATTTTGAAAATGTTAGGTTATAGTAATTTTCCTGTCAGATAACTACGCAATGTTGTCCTTTCTACATAGAGGTCGTAGTAAATACGTATTTTTCTCAATGTGAATTTACTTCGGAAAAATAATGAATTTGAGAAGATATTATATGAATTCAAAAATTCCAAAGACCTGGCGACTGTTGAAGAAAATTTTTCCTCTGTTGTTACTGAAAATATTTCACGTATAAACTGGTTGGAAGATTCAGTTATGATATTTTCTTGTACGGAAATCAAGAATCAAGTGTTGAAATTTTAATGAAAAATAATGGATAGAGTACTCCGTTACTTTGTGATAGTTCATTTGAAAAAAGAATAACCCGGCAGGAAAAATTCTAAACGAACAGAAGTATCTATGGAATTCCCCACTTTTCTTCTCAAGAAATAAGCTTACAGAAGACATTCAAATACCTTGTTGCACAACTTGAAATACACCAATTACAAAATGTAGTAATACTACGAAACCAAGTCACTGTTAAACCTTAATAAAATATAGTGATAGGATAGGAAACTGAGTAATGACAGAATTAAGTTTTCCTATTGCAGATATCAGCTCTGTATAGTACTTCCTGATACTTTGTCTCTGCTTCTTCAAAATTACTTTCGGCATTTTCAATTTCAAAGCAAAGAGTTCTTCATTATTCGAAGATAATGGTCTGTGATAATATCTTGTCTAATATGGAAGATTATGTTGAGAGTAGAAATTGGCAACGTCTCGGAGAATTGTTTTGACATTGACGATATTTCCAATTTTGAAACAGAATTTTTTTTTCTGAGAAAGAAATAATAATAATAATAATTTATTATTAAAATAAATTCTGAACAAATTTTGTGGTGAGAATAATTTGCTATCTTTTTGCATGAAAAATTATAGAAAATTTGTATAACTTTTTATTATTCAAAACTTCAACAAGTACATATCTGTCAAAAATATAAAAAAAATACAAAGTTAATTTTTTTATTTGATGGCATAATTTCTTTATATAATTTATATCATTAAAATTGACGGAATTATGGTACAACTACAAGGATAGAACAAGAAGTACAGACCTGAAGAACAGAAAATGCTTGTTGTTTGAAAAGAACGACCAAGTAGAAAGTACCAATCTTATAAAGTATAAATTTGAAAATGGATGCTACGTACTTTAGTATTTGTGTCGCAACCATCAATACTGAACATGATCAGTGAATTTGTGAAAGTAGAGCAAATTGGATACTTCTATTTGCTTGACATCAATCTAACCAATATCAAAGAGGCGTCATATTCCAATCTGATGGAATATGTTACTGTTATAAATGTTGAATAAAATTCTCAAAATGTTATTAACAGTCGACTAAAAGTATCTCAGCTAGCTGACATATATTCCGAATAAACCAGTATCAGGCATATCATTTAAAAATTTTGAGGTTTACTGGGGGGAAGGCCAATTTCTGGCACCTATATCTATCTATAGAAATCTAAACAGTATCCAGAGAAAATGTACCACTTGGTGGTGAAATCAAATCCCTCTTTCTAGAACATGCTGTGCTTGAATAGATGAATGTCACGCGTCTCATAACTTTGTGGTAGGCCCGAGTTACAGGTCTGGTGCAGGTTGTCGTTCGTGTGAAATACCGTCGGTGTAAGCAAAGTATCTAAGCCAAGGGATTGGCCAATCGGAGTTGAACACCACCTTGGAAGTACAACCCTATGACAGCGACAAAAAACCAGGCAGAGGCGTGCAACAAGGAGTGGCAGATAGGGTATCAGGCAATGAACTAAGGTATTAGTAAGGGATTTTCTTCAGACAAAGAAGTGGTAAGATGGAGTTAGTTTGGAGATTTGGTCAAGACGTTATTAGACGAAGTGGATTCGGCACTTTGTCTGTTTTTAGACGAAGGATCCTTTTAAAGACGGTTATGGACGCGAGAGACTATGTGTCACATAAAAGATTAATTATTGTATATGTTAGCGAGGCGCATGATTAGAGAATGTGGTGCCTCAGTCACTGTACAAATGATGATCTGTAATGCATTTTAAACAGTGGCATTAGACAGTTACATGTTATATAAAGAATACTATTTATATTTACCTTGTTATATAAATCAACCATTGACTGCACCTGAGTCTTCATTTTCTGGAGATGTGTATACAACTGGGATATTATAGGCTGCATCATTTGTTCAGCTTGTACAAGTCTTCTTTGCTCTAACATACCTGAACAATGATAACATATTCGGAATTGTTCATTGTCTCTTAATTTGATACCATCCTTATTACCAATACCTAAGTTCTGTACAGGAGCTACAATACTCTCTGGAAAAAATAAATGCATACAATGTTTTTAGAATTTTAAATGAATGCAAAATTTGTCAATAATTCATTCAATAAACGTGAATATATCCAAGTAGTTCAGGATAAAATCTCTCTGTACATTCTAAATACTACAGAATGTTGACCAAATATTTCAGGGCAAGTTACACAAATCTTCTTGCTACATAATTCCATTCCCTCTCTTCCTTTCTCGAATGATTTCAAAGATTTGGTATTTATTATTTGTTTATATACTGAGCACTACCGCTGCGTTCATTTCTTATTCTGTTAACATTCTTCTCTAATTGGTTACATTAATATTCAATTAACGGTGGGTCAGGTTCAAAAACGTCCAAGGACTTTTCATCCAAGAAATTAAATCCCCTATCCACCCTTTAAAAAAACTCCATAACTTTTGCCTCACCCTGAATAACTAAAGTTCTCTTTTTTTGTTCCACTTGAATATTATATACATAAAATACTTACGTGCCCTGTCAAAGGGTAGAAATGTAGAACAATCATTACACATAACACTTCCGCACAATCTACAATGATGCTGTCTCCTAGCAATGTTGAAACTGGCAGCACAAGATGGACATCTAGTCACAGTAGTTCCGTCTAACCAAGATACTAATATTTGTTCTTGCTGTTTCCTATCAGTTCCGTCCAATCTCAGTAATTTGTCTAAACGTATAATTAACTTATTTGTTTCTGCCGTTTGATGGTCCAACCTCTCACGTCTAATTTCTTTAAAAAATTCTATATGAGAAGTATAGCACCCTGGATCTTGCGGTTCACTGAATTCCAAATAGAGGTTTTCTAAGGTTAACTCATTCTTGAAAATCTCTAAATCTTGTTCGTCTAATTTAAGAATTTTCTTTTTAGCTTTCCCATAGAATTCTGAAAAAGGTAAAGGAATTTTTACATATGGGAGATATTTTACAGCTTCTTCAGATTCAATATAAATTGAGAGTTTACCCCTTATAGATTTCAATATATCTTGTTCTTCAGAATGCAAGTCTTGAAAATGGGAGATTAATTTTTGAGGAGAACGAAGATCTTTATGGCAAATCGGACACAAAAACCCTTCCTTTATAGAACTAGATTCTGCCATTGCCCCTTCGAAATATAAACATTCAATGAACTCCTTACAACTTATCTCTAATAGGTTCTAATATTATATTATTTCATATTTTAAAAGCAAAATAAGCCATTTCAAGCTCAGCTGAGCTGATTTTGACAGCATCACAGAATTCGCCAGACTTCATTTGATTTGAAGATTTGTGACACAGATTCTGTGTCACAAATCACAGAACACAAATAATTGATTTTTGATTTGTCTTTTCATTTGCGATTTTGTAATGGTTAAGGCTGGTTTATGCTGGCTGGTAACTTTAACTTATTCCCTAACTTAAAACTTGAAACATAGATTTCTAACGCTATGGTTGATACTGGGACTGAATAATCCGTTTACATATTATTAATAATAATAATTAATATGTTAACGGATTATTTAGTCTGATTATAAAGCATAAAGGCTGGTTTATGCTGGCTGGTAACTTTAACTTATTCCCTAACTTAAAAATTGAAACATAGATTTCTAACGCTATGGTTGATACTGAGACTGAATAATCCGTTTACTTATTATTAATAATAATAATTAATAAGTTAACGGATTATTTAGTCTGATTATAAAGCATAACACTAAAAATAAATGTCTATATATATTATATATATATGATTAAGTTAAAGTTACCAGCCACCATAAACCAGCCTTTAAGGTGTTCCGTGGACTGTAGATTTATTTATTAGTGTTCTGTGCCTCGAATTTGTCTATGACTTGGAAGTAATTTGAAGGTTTTTCTGTTTTTCATTGATTTTTGCGCGCATGTTCTAGGGGGTCAGCATACTAAGATTTTGCCCAAATGTGTTATTATCAATGTTTTTGCCAATAATGGTCTCAAACGATTAGGTTCGACTGAACAAATTGAGGCCAAATTCGGCCGACCGTCCGTTGTCACGATAACTAAGGATAGCGACTTTCAGGGTAGGTTGCGCTGTTGTGCATTCGAATGCTACGTATCGTAGCATTCGAATGCGCATAATTAATGGCCATAATCGACCAAACTGTTTCGGAGTTGAAATTTTTGTTTTCAAACAATACATTGTTAAAGCCTCCCGAGTGGCACTTACATAAAACTGATTCTACACTAAGAATTTGTATCCAAAATAAGTAGTACTCTTCACTGGCTTCACTAACGTATTGAGTTTACCATTTATTATATTCTGAAGGTACATTGAGGTCTCTTAAAGGAGTACTGTTTTAGTTATACCAATTACCGATTTCTTAATGATAATTTGGAACAACTGAAACCAAATTTATGTTGAGAAAGTGAAGAATGGCTTCATTTATCTTACCATATATTTTCCAAAAATTGTGGACAGTATTGAGTATCAGTCTCATACATTCCAAATGTTCACACAGGGCAAGTACAAACTAAGGTGATAGCAAAAAAAATAAGTATTCTATATACATATGATTATCACAAAACTAGATTTATTTTGTGATTTCTGTACACTGAAGATCTGCATCTTGAGTTTCAGCATTACCTAGTCTTGAAGGTTTATCAGTATTACTTCCATTTTTTAAACGCAAATCAGTTCTTTTAATTTTCCAATTATTCTCTGCGAAAGGGTCTCTAGCTAAAGCAAACATTTGTTCAAAAACACCAACACAAACACTGTTTATGTGTAAAGTTCCTCCAACTATAATTATAACTAACCCATGTGAATCCATTTGTGCATGCAAACTATCTCTCATCAGATTTGGGTTGAAAAATAAATTATACTGGTCTTTAACACCTATTAAAGTTTTGGTTACAGCTGCTGGATCACTACAAACATTTGTAGCAGTTGTATCACCGTTTAATGTGAGTGTTAAATTTAATACTGCATCTGGATAAAAATGATCTGAAGAAAGTTCATTCCTATTTAATAATTTATAGAACCAATCACTAAATTGTTCTGCTAAAAGCTTTACAGTATTTTGAACATTAATATCCTTATTCTCAGGTCCAACAATATCTTCTGATCCAATGTCATTACACGCTTTTGCAACAGTTTGCTGGAGATTATTTGTATTTGATTCAGTTTCATCTGTGATAGATTGACTAGAAGAATCAAATGGAAAATCATCCAAATTATTACGTGTCAATGTTTCATTCCTGGTATCATTTGTTTGGGGATCACCACTTCCATTCGTCCACAATTGCAAAATTTTTTCTATTATTTCAGGTTTTGTCACTGGTAATTTAATAGAAACATTCTTGTCATGCAAGTAGGACAGTAATTTATCTCTTGTGAAAACTTTTCTTCGAAGAAGACTAGGTATATCTTCAGAATAGTTCAGAATTACTTTTAAAGAGTCTGCAAGAAAATGTCATGAATATCTTCAGTATCATGATATTTATCATTATTTTACCTTGTCGAGAGTTGATTTTGTTTTTTAGAAGTCCGCCTGTTATTGTTGTCGCTAAGGATATAACTTCCTCATCAGTTAATTCATTAATTATCTCCTCAATATTATTAGCAAATTTATCAATTTTTTCATTAGCCATTTCAGTCGGAAAATCACATTATTTCCATTTGTTTATACCACACAACCATCCTTCAACTCTAAGCAAAAAGCACAGAACACAAATAATACAAAAAGGTTATGTTATCATCACAGAACATATGTATTTCATTTCATTAGTCTTTTTGTCGCTCTTGTTCCTCGGAACGGAGTGTTTTATCAATTTGCCCAAATGTCTGTAATTTTCGAATTTCTGGGTGAAAATGGTCGTAAACGATTTGGTTCCACTCACTGATCAAGAATCCGTGGTCAAAATCGATTCTGTCCGGCCGGCCATTTCGAACGGAATGAGCTAGACATGAGCTGAAATTTTCAGAGTAGGTTTGGAAGATAAATATCTCAGTTAAGCTCGTTATTATTTATTGGGCAAGATCGGCGGCCTGATGGTTTTCGAGTAAGAAAATATTTTTTTTTTTACATTACATATTTCAAATTCAATTACGTGAAATCAGGAGCTTTTGCGCGTGAGTTCTATTTCCAATTCTCCTGTATTGGACAAACTAAATCGAATTTACCATGGTGAATTCATTGTCCGTTCTCCTGTATTGGACACTCTTAATAGAATTTTTTATTTCATCATAAGAATACATTGATATCATATTCAACAATTCTATAACAAGATAATACTTTCGGAGATATACTTTTTCAAAATTTCAATAATAAATCGTAATTCTATGAATTCACATATAAATGCTGTAATGGAAAATCGACGTCTGTATTTGAATCTATGAATTTCATGACCTGTGTTCATACATATCATCTCATCTTCCGATCTGAGACATGTCATTTTTATTTCTGGTTCTATTCAAATTTCGTTACCTACTCATCATGATATAAAATACCTCCTGTTCTAGAAAACAAAATATGATTTAATGCAAAATAACTAATGGAATAACCTCAGCTATCGTAGAATTATGAAGATTATAGGACATTATAATTGATAACCGATAGATTCCTATGATCAAACTGCATCTTAAAAAATATTGAATTTTAAATTTGTAATGTAAAAAAATTTTTTTTTTACATTTTTGCGAGTATGTTCTTGTTTATAATTATAATAGCTGATCCTCCTAGGTCTTCCCCAAGGAGATCCCTCAGAAGCCCTCAGGAGCTGGTGCGACTAAGGAGAGTCAGTGTGTTCTTTGTCGACTTTATTACTCTATCCTGACGCCAGCTTAGACACATCACTGTAAATTTTGACCCGACAGCTGTCCACTTACCTCTGAGTAGATCTCCCGGCTTGCTCTATCCACTGAGCTTGAAACGCTCATCATTCAATTCAAATTAGCCAACGTGAACACGCGCGCCAAAGAGTGCTGACTTCACGCCAGAGCTTTTTTATATGTTTTCAAGTTTCTTTGACAATTCTGTTTATTAATACAGACTGATGGATAAAAAAGAAGATTGCGGTTCGTGGACCTCTGTTATAGGAACGCAATTGCTTACGCCTATTGTTCAAATCAAAATGTAATTGAATATAGATCTTCCTAATATAGTTATTTAAAAATTGTCCTAAGGGCCACGGTACATACCTACATTTCAACTCGGAAACAACGCTATTTCCTGAAAACTGACTTGTCCGCGCACAGAATAATTGCAATGAATTTCCTTTTGAAACCCAACAATATCGGCTCAGCACCAGATCCATGACCGCTAGACACATAACACAAATAAAATTATAGCCGCTAGACGTAAACCAATCCCAACATAAGCGCATGCGCAATCCTCTCACAATCACACCTCACACAAAACTCTGACTCTTCAACACCATTGGTTCAGGAGATATCGCAGCTTCAATCTGCGCATGCTCGGACCCTACCAAGGGGATTCAATGGAGGAATAGCATCCTGTACCTCAAAACCCCAATCCTCTAAGATGAAAACTCCAGCAGTTAAATCAGTTCTCGTCTGCTCATGCGCATAACGAAAAATTCCTGAAAGTGGTAACATGAATTTCAAATTGGGAACGCAATCGCTTAGTCATATTCTTCAAATCCGAATATGATTTAATTTAGATCTTCCAAACATAGTTATTTATAAATTGGCCCCAAGGCCATGGTACAGATATATTCCAACTCGGAAACAACGCTATTTCCTCGAAACTGACTTGTCCGTCCACAGAATTACCATGAATTATCTTTTAAAATCTCATAATATTAGCTGACCACTGAATCTGTAGACGTAAACCACTCCCAAAATAAGCCATACAATCCAAAAAGAGCCACTTCTCCTCCTCTGCGCATGCGCAATCTACTCGTGGAGAAAAGTCCTCTCAAACAAGGACCACGTTATGGACACTCCACCCTCCACCATCAGACACTGCGCTATTTCCTCGAAACTGGCTTGCACTCACAGAGGTGGTAATATGGCCCTCGACTTCCTTCACATAGTCTCTCAATTTTCAGACAAATTTTGAAAAACGATTTAACATTCCACACATCGTTCACCGGTGTGAAGTTATCCACATCCACACATACACTCAACGACAAAAAATGCTCAAATTGAAATATTAATAACTCGATAAGTACTTGGTGAATAATGATGAAATTTGAAAGTGTTGCTCATGGATGCCTAGAGAATTGAAATAAAATGTCAAATAATTTGTGTAGCCCCCAGAGGGCGGTGGCTGGGGGCGGTAAAACGAAAAATGCTATAACTCGGAAAATATTGAGTGTTCCACGATGAGCTTTGGATATGTTGTCTAGAATGGCACAAATAAAAAGATGTAGTAGGTCCCATAGTTTGTGCGGCCCCAGGGGGGCGGCAATCGGGGGCGGTAAATCGAAAAATGCGATAACTCGGAAAATATTGAGTGTTCCACGATGAGCTTTGGATATGTTGTCTAGATTGGCGTAAATAAAAAGATGTAGTAGGTCCCATAGTTTGTGCGGCTCCAGGGGGGCGGCAATCGGGGGCGGTAAATCAAGAAATGCGAAAACTCGGAAAATATTGAGTGTTCCACGATGAGCTTTGGATATGTCGTCTAGAATGCCGTAAATAAGAAGATGTAGTAGGTCCTATAGTTTGTGCGGCCCCAGGGAGGCGGCAATCCGGGGGCGGTAAATCGAAAAATGCCATAACTCGGAAAATATTGAGTGTTCCACGATGAGCTTTGGATATGTTGTCTAGAATGGCGTAAATACAAAGATGTATTAGATCCCATAGTTTGTGCGGCCCCAGGGGGGTGGCAATCGGGGGCGGTATATCGAAAAATGCGATAACTCAGAAAATATTGAGTGTTCCAGGATGAGCTTTGGATATGTGGTCGAGAATGGCGTAATTACAAAGATGTATTAGGTCCCATAGTTTGTGCGGCCCCAGGGGGGCGGCGATCAGGGGCGGTATATCGAAAAATGCCATAACTCGGAAAATATTGAGTGTTCCACGATGAGCTTTGGATATGTCGTCTAGAATGGCGTAAATATGAAGATGTAGTAGGTCCTATAGTTTGTGCGGCCCCAGGGGGGCGGCAATCGGGGGCGGTATATCGAAAAATGCGATAACTCAGAAAATATTGAGTGTTCCAGGATGAGCTTTTGGATATGTGGTCGAAAATGGCGTAATTACAAAGATGTATTAGGTCCCATAGTTTGTGAGTTATGGCATTTTTCGATATACCGCCCCCGATTGCCGCCCCCCTGAGGCCGCACAAACTATGGGACCTACTACATCTTTGCATTCACGCCATTCTAGACAACATATCCAAAGCTCATCGTGGAACACTCAATATTTTCCGAGTTGTCGCATTTTTCGACATACCGCCCCCCTAGGGCCGCACAAACTATGGGACCTACTACATCTTTTTATTTACGCCATTCTAGACAACATATCCAAAGGTCATCGTGGAACACTCAATATTTTCCGAGTTATGGCATTTTTCGATATACCGCCCCCGATTGCCGCCCCCCTGGGGCCGCACAAACTATGGGACCTACTACATCTTTTTATTTACGCCATTCTAGACAACATATCCAAAGGTCATCGTGGAACACTCAATATTTTCCGAGTTATGGCATTTTTCGGTATACCGCCCCCGATTGCCGCCCCCCTGGGGCCGCACAAACTATGGGACCTACTACATCTTTGCATTCACGCCATTCTAGACAACATATCCAAAGCTCATCGTGGAACACTCAATATTTTCCGAGTTATCGCGTTTTTCGATACACCGCCCCCGATTGCCGCCCCCCTGGGGCAGCACAAACTATGGGACCTACTACATCTTTTTATTTACGCCATTCTAGTCAACATATCCAAAGCTCATCGTGGAACACTCAATATTTTCCGAGTTATGGCATTTTTCTATATACCGCCCCCGATTGCCGCCCCCCTGGGGCCGCACAAACTATGGGACCTACTACATCTTTGCATTCACGCCATTCTAGACAAATCCAAAGCTCATCGTGGAACACTCAATATTTTTCGAGTTATGGCATTTTTCGGTATACCGCCCCCGCTTGCCGCCCCCCTGGGGCCGCACAAACTATGGGACCTACTACATCTTTGCATTCACGCCATTCTAGACAACATATCCAAAGCTCATCGTGGAACACTCAATATTTTCCGAGTTATCGCATTTTTCGATATACCGCCCCCGATTGCCGCCCCCCTGGGGCCGCACAAACTATGGGACCTACTACATCTTTTCATTTACGCCATTCTAGACAACATATCCAAAGCTCATCGTGGAACACTCAATATTTTCCGAGTTATAGCATTATTCGTTTTACCGCCCCCAGCCACCGCCCGCTGGGGGCTACACAAATTATTTGACATTTTATTTCGATTCTCTAGGCATCCATGAGCAACACTTTCAAATTTCATCATTATTCACCAAGTACTTATCGAGTTATTAATATTTCAATTTGAGCATTTTTTGTCGTTGAGTGAATGTGTGGATGTGGATAACTTCACACCGGTCGCACATAGTAAACGTTTTAGCGCGTATGTTCTGGGGAACATCGCGTTATCATTTTGCCCAAATGTCTGTAACTTTCGAATTTTTTGACGAAAATGGACGATTTAGTTCGACTCCCCAATGAAGAATTCGAGGTCAAATTTGATTCTGTCCGGCCAGCCGTTGCCACGATAACTTGAGAACGGAAAAGAGCTAGCGACTTGAAATTGTCAGGGTGGGTGACGCATCCCAATACGATGGACAAGTTCGTTAATGGGCATAATCGGCCCAGTGGTTTCCGAGTAATAATTTTGTTTTCAACCCATGTAAATCCGATCGAATTGAAACTTGGTGAGTAGTTGTAGAATATGAACCTAAGCACGTTTGTGAAATTTTGTGCGAATCGTATGGATAGAAAATTATTAAAAAATATTTTTGTTGTCACGATAACTTGAGAAGTGAAAGAGATAGCGGCTTGAAATTTTCAGGTTAGGATGTGCATCAGAACGTGACATTTCAGTTTGTTTATGAGCATAATCAGCCAAACGGTTTCAGAGTTATAGCCATCTGAAATTTGGTTGTTTTTTGTTCCTCATTAACTCGAAAAATACTAAACCGATTGAATTCAAACATGGTTATTAGTGGTAGAATGCTAACGCGAAAATGCTTGCAAAATTTCGTGAGGATAGTAGTTGTAGAAAATTTTTGAAAAATCATTGAAAATTGAAAAAAAAATTCTATATATCAGTAATTATTCGTTTGAAATTGCTGAAATGCAAGAGCCTTCATAACCTAACTCTACTGCTAAGTTTCAAGTTTTAACACGATCGGTTAAATATTGTTGGAGATTCGAGGATTCTTGGGCGAGTTCAGTAGATGGGTGACCGTTGCCTCGATAACTTTCGAACGAAAGGAGATAACGACTTGCAATTTTCAGGGTAGGTTGCGTATCAGAAAGGGACAGTTTTTGGGCATAATCGGTCTAACGGTTTCCGAGTTATACCCACCTGGAATATTATTTCCTTGATAACTCAAAAAATAAATATTCGATCGAATTGAAGCTTGGTTGTAACTAGTGGTAGAAAATCAACACAAAGACGTGTTTAAAATTTTGTAAAAACCGCACCCCTAGAAAATTTGAAAAAAATTACGAAAAAAAATTTTTTAAGAACCGTACCCCTAGAAAATTTCAAAAAAATCACGAAAAAAGAAATTGGTTCAAGCACTGACGTCAAGTCAGAAGCTTTTGCGCGTATGTTCTATTGTCCATTCTTCTGTATTGGACACCCTTAATCGAATTTACCATGGTAAATTATGTTGTCCATTCTCCTGTATTTATTTATTTATTTAGAGAATTGGGGATACAAACAGGTGTGGAACCCAGAAACAGCATCCACTATACAGAACATGAACAACATTTTAACTCAAAAAGAAAAAAAAGTAGGTCATACAATAACTTAAGATGCATCATTACATTAGGCATAACATAATCAAGTTGAGAACAAATTCACAAATGAGATACAAAAACAACTATAACATATAAGTAAAAAGGTGACTGCGAAAGAAATAATCTAATAGGCAGAAATTATTGATTTTTTCAGGGTCATTTTAATTTTTCGCTGTGTGAGGTGAAATATGTCGAATAAGTGCTGAGACTCGTTGGCGGAACGTAGCATTCTTACGAGCGGACCGTGTTTAGTGTAATTACAGCGCTTAAATTCAATATGAAATAACTCGTGTTGCCTCAGATTAAATGAAGGAATGTTAATTTTTATCCTCTCAAGAATATCAGCAGCCTGCAGATCGCCGCCCAAAATTTTAGACAAGAACAAGACGTCGTTCATTGTACGTCTGTCTTCGAGAGATAATATTTCAAATTTCTTTCTCAAAATGGGATAGCGATCAACATTATGCTGTAGTAACAGATTCTCTCTGAAGGCAATGCGTTTAAGGAATCGATTCTGGACTCTTTCAAGGCGTGAGATGTAGATATTATATTGAGGGTTCCAGATTACCGAGGCAAAGTTCAAGCGACTAAACACGTATGCGTAGTAGACGTTTATTAGGGGTAGAGTTTTTCTGAATGGTTTGCATTGCCTGAAAATATATCCGAGCATTTTACTAGCAGATCCGATGATGCTCTCAATATGATAGCTGAACAAAAGTTTGGAGTCAAGTATAACACCTAGGTCTTTTATTTTGGTTACTCGAGTCAGCACCGTATCGCCAATTTTGTAATTGAAGGAAACTGGTGATCGACTTTTTGAAATGATTTAATTCGAATTAAGAGTGTCCAATACAGGAGAATGGCTAGAAAAATTTCCTAGCTTGGGAATTGAACTTGGGGCTTCCGCTCCCAAGTCAATTACTCTTCCACTGTGCCAACCGCAATAATGAAGGCTATTTTCCAAGGCATCAATAGGTGGCGCTACGAGGATGGGAATGTTACAGTGACTATTATATATACTTGTATATAGTCACTGTGTAGGGAATGTGCTTCTATCTCAGATTAATAAGTAAACAGTTTTAAGCTGTGTCCACTCACCATATTGCATTGAAATTCAAACGAAAATTATATTTATTTAGCCGAAGTTTATACAAATTAATAAAAATATGGTTCAAGCACTGACGTGAAGTCAGAAGCTTTTGCGCGTATGTTCTATTGTCCATTCTTCTGTATTGGACACCCTTAATCGAATTTACCATGGTAAATTATGTTGTCCATTCTCCTGTATTGGACACTCTTAATTCGAATTTACCATGGTAAATTCGAATTAATTGTCCAATATAGGAGAATGGACAACATAATTTACCATGGTAAATTCGATTAAGGGTGTCCAATACAGAAGAATGGACAATAGAACATACGCGCAAAAGCTTCTGACTTCACGTCAGTGCTTGAACCAATTTTTTTTTTCGTCATTTTTTTCAAATTTTGTAGGGGTACGGTTCTTACAAAATTTTAAACACGTCTTTATGTTGATTTGCTTCTACTAGTTACCAAGCACCAATTCGATCGAATATTTATTTTTTGAGTTATTAAGGAAATAATATTCCAGGTGGGTATAACTCGGAAACCGTTAGACCGATTATGCCCAAAAACGAACCCAACTCTCCCTTTCGGATACGCAACCTACCCTGAAAATTGCACGTCCCTATCTCCTTTCGTTCGAAAGTTATCGAGGTAACGGTCACCCATCTACTGAACCCACACAAGAATGCTCGAATCTCCAACAATATTTAACCGATCGTATTAAAACTTGAAACTTGGTAGTATAGTTAGGTTATGAAGGCTCTTGCAAAATTTCAGCAATTTCAAACGAATAGTTACTGATATATAGAATTTTTTTTTTTATTTTCAAAGATTTATTAAAAATTTTCTACAAATGCTATCCTCACCAAATTTTGCAAACATTTTCGCGATGGCATTCTACAACTAATAACAATGTTTGAATTCAATCGGTTCAGTATTTTTCGAGTTAATGAGGAACAAAAAACCACCAAATTCCAGAAAATTTCAGATGGCTATAACTCTAAAACCGTTTGGCCGATTATGCTCATAAACAAACTGAAATGTCGCGTTCTGGTGCACATCCTAACCTGAAAACTTCAAGCCGCTATCTCATTCCGTTCTCAAGTTATCGTGACAAAAAAAATATTTTTTAATAATTTTTTTAAAATTTTCTAGCCTTACGATTCGCACAAAATTTCACAAACGTGCTTAGGTTCATATTCTACAACTACCCACCAAGTTTCAATTCGATTGGATTTATATTGGTTGAAAACAAAATTATTACTCGGAAACCACTGGGCCGATTATGCCCATTAACGAACTTGTCCGTCGTATTGCGATGCGCAACCCACCCTGAAAATTTCAAGTCGCTAGCTCTTTTCGTTCTCAAGTTATCGTGGCTTCGGCCGGACGGCCGGCCGGACAGAATCAAATTTGACCTCGAATTCTTCATTGGGAAGTCGAACTTAATCGTTTGAGACCATTTTTTTCAAAAAATTCGAAAGTTACAGACATTTGGGCAAAACTATAACGCGATGTTCCCCAAAACATACGCGCAAAAAGTATAATTTTTATAAACTCATTTATTTTAATTGCGTTAATTAATTAATTAGTTGCGTTAAAAAACAACTAATAATTTTCCTTTGAATTTTGATGCAAAATTGCGACTGGGCGTTGCATATAATTCAATCATATCCACCACTACAAAGCATTTACACTTGAAATCAACGTAATTAAACGCTAATATGGAAAAATCTTACATTGGACCATGTATTTAGTAAAATAAAGTTTTTTGTCTTTTTCGCATGTTGTTCATCATGTTTTATATTTATTTTACTTGAAAAAAAATTAGTCTTCAACTAATAGGAAGGATTCTCTATAAATGCACAGAAAGGAGTGATATTTGAGACCAATATTTCACAAAGACTGAGAACAGGTCGCAGTAGCATGTCAATTTGAAAATTTGTATTTTGATAGTTTAATGAAACAAGAACTTAATTACAAATATTTGTATTTTTGGCAATATGTACATTTTCCTAAGTATACACAAACACAAGACAACATTTAATATAAAAATTATATTATCGGAATGGAACATGTACCAATTTGGCGAATTTAATATTTACACAGTTTATAACTAATATTTTCAACTAAAACAACTAAAAACCAAGGAAGGCCAAATTATCATGTGGCAATGGACAAAAATAAATATGAGAAAATCACAGACCAATTAAATCAAAATCTGGATGTTTCAGAGGCAATTTTTAATAGAGGGTGGGATACGAATTTATACTAGTATTGCCTTCTTTTTTGATACAAAATTGATTACTTCATCCATTTTGATTGATTTGTGAGAACATAGCAATAGAAAATATGCAATATGTTCTCAATGAGATGCTGCAGTACTTAAGAAACTGGGTCCATATGTTCTTGACAGAAATCCCAGTATTCAAATGAAAATTTTCAATTTTCGAAAGAACCAATCCCCAATTTATGTTTTTATGCAGCATATCAGCTAGGGAGGTAGCTTATGGAATGACAGCAGACGATGCTTTATGCCTTGGTCAACTGTATGTCAATTATTTGTACTTATTTAATATTCCTATACTGTTTTTTACATACAACAGGAAGCATTCACCTTTGTAATTTTACGAAACGGAAGTTAACATACAAAACAATCCATTGAAAACTGGAATAACAAAAAATTTAGTTGCAATAATAAAATGAATTTGAAAACAAATGGATCGCCTGTATGTTATTCCAGTACTCACTCAGTAATATCATACAGAGAAGCATTTCTTTATCATGTTTAATCCTATGTACCTTATATATATATACATAAACACTAACTTGTATAAACAACAATCTTTGGTTAAATAAAAATTGAAACAAACAATTTTAATAACTAAATCAAGATAAACAAACGCAAGGGCATAATTTTCAAAATCAGATTCCTAGGTATATTATTTGAGATTCATCCCAGCGAATATATTCTATAAATTTAATGAAGATAAATAATAATCAGTGTTCTGAAATATGACTGAAGTTAAACCCTGTTTCAGATGATATATCATAAAGGAAATTCACAGAACGTTTCCCCTACACGTTAATAATTAAAGAGTTTCATATAAAATTTGTAATCGATTTTTTCGAGGATGATTAAATCTAATGAAATTATTCTTTATGATCTGTCATTTCTGGGTATACCAGAAATAGACGTCAACATTATTTCGAATGGAACAGCCTATACGATTTTTCATATTTGAATTTGTTACAAATACGTGATTCAGTGATCTCCAAATCTAAGATTGAACATTTTTGACAAAAAATATTAATTTTTTTTTCCATTTTCAACCCGCCTATGATTATTTCATTCAAGAGTTCAAATTTAAAATAGTTTCTCAGAAGTTTTTGCGTAGGTAGTATCACATTATTGATATTTTTGTGAAATTTTAACTTCATCCAGAAAAACACAATATTATTGATGGGCTGTAAAAAAAAATTTTTTTTTTTTATATTTTTAGTGAAAACCTTTTTAGGAACCAGAAAATTATCAATCATACAGGTCCTGCATTTGAAATAGCAAAGTTGATGTCTACTTGAGGTAAAACAGGGGAAATCGATCAAAATAGTTTTCAAGGAGTCATCATCCGCAAAAAATTTCAAGATCTATTTGGGACAGTTTTAGAGGAACTTGTAGAGGGATAGCTTTCTGTGAATAAACCTTTATGTTGTCTAATGACCATTCCGAGTGCCTTCACTTGAATTGGCAATAATAATAGGATAAGATATGATACGATAGGATTATACCAAAGTTTTGTTTCCTTCAGTATTTGCTAACAAATATGTTCATTGAATCATCAAAGTCAGAGAATATATCAACTATGAATCACATGTGATCAAAAATTTGATTCTTAAGGTAGACAAAAATCAAATTATGTGTTCAGATTTGTTTTATGAAATCTAGGATCTAGGAATCATAACAACGTAATTACAAAAATTAATTTATATTACATAATCTTAACAAAATCCTAATGTGTTGAATAAAATAATACTAATAAACATTAAACTCCCTAAGAGAGCATGAGATCTCGGATCGATTGTTCGAAATTGGACTTAATTCCAAAGATATTCCTAACATTTCCTTTACATCAGTCTCTTCAATCAAAAAATTAATTGAATAAAAATAAATAGGATCAAAATAAATATTACGTAGTTAAGTCAATCTCATATATTGAATATTGTCCGTAAATTATCTGAGGGTGCAAACTATTGATGGGAATAAAGAGTTCAAACATATTTTCATGTATAATGTAATCTTTTCATTGGTTTTAGGTTGCACAGTACAAACAGAAGTTGTTGTTATTCAGGCACTGTTTCATTGAGTTTTGCAATTTTCAGGTAAGAACAGATTCACTGTGTTGTAATTCAGATGATACTTCAATTTTTTTAGGTCATAAGGAATTATACAAATCTTGAAAAATATAAATTCCATTGGAAGAAAGATTAATGACGTTAGTCAAAAGAAAATCTGATTTCTCTTGTCAAAAAACACTTGTTGAGGTTTGAAAATATTATTTCATCTTTTACAATACAGGTTTGTTCCCTGTTAGTTGCAGACCACACCTGAAACGTGTTTGTGCAATAAGGTAAGAATATCTCCTTAACCTATAGCTCATATACATTTCAGGTCCTAGGCTGGATCTGGGACAGTTTTCAACTTGATAGGAACAAAACATAATAAAAACAAAAAAAATCATATAATTCATGTACAAATAACAAGAAGTATCAACTGAAGATAAAACTCTGATCAGGTCATCAACCATACCTTATTCCCGGACGCATAATTTTTCGAAATATACACAGAAAAATATCACCCCAAATGTACGTTTCTCAGGCAACACCTACCTCCCTTGGCGTGGCATCAGCCAAATCGTTCCTTGACAAGGAACATCAGCTTCTTCTTACCCTTATAAGCTACCTTCATATTCTCTATCAGCTGTGTGAACTGTGCATGACCATCGTGGGCTAATAAGAACGTGTCACGGGCCTTAGTTAGAAAATCTATGAAATCACCATAGTGCCTGGGCGATATATGTGTGAGCCTGGAGTGCGTAGTGTTTATATAGGCAGCAACAGCTGCTTCCAGCAATTGACGTAGAGGGGGTCTGAAACAATGATATTTTATATTTTCACATTTTTATACTTGATAACTTAATGTACATAAATCCATATCGAATTAAATAAAACATGGAATGTACATGTACCCGTATTTGCACAATAAAGGTAGGAACAGACTAATCCCACATACGCAACGCACTATGACAACTGGATCCTTGAATTTACATACTTAGAAACATACTTATCACACGCTATCATACGCAACGCTGTCCCACGCAACGTAGGACCTGTCGATCCAGATCGTCGTGGAAAGGTGGGGGGGATAATCATATATGCCATTCCACGCATAAGACTAATGTGTCTCTAGAACTAATATTCGCAAACGTGTCAGGCACGATTGGAACATTTGGAAAGTAGGATTAAGTTTGAAAAATATAAAAAAGCACTGACGTGAAGTCAGTACTCTTTGGCGCTCGTATTCACGTTGGCTAATTCGCATTGAATGATGAGTACTTCAAGCTCAGTGGATAGAGCGAGCCGGAGATCTACCCAGAGGATAGTGGACACCATTCACTTTCGGTTCAAAAATTGACAGTGTTGTATATAAGCTGGCATAAGGATAGAGTAACAAAGTTGAAAAAGAATACAACTGACTCTCCTTAAGGTGCGTATTCACTTGCAACAGAACACTCCGAACGAACCAAACATGCCGAACGCGCGGAACGTATTGCAACAAATGTTGTGCGAATAAAATGGGTTCAAGCCCTGTGGACAGGAGCTTTCTGGCGCTCTAGTTCAAACAGACAAATTATATCTGGTATTGGTTTCTTTGGGAATTATATCAATGTATTCATATGATAGAACTGCATCATACAGGAAATTCAATTCAAATAATAGTTTATTTATCAAGATTAAATGAGCAATCATGAGAATGAGAACTGCACTACATTTTCAAATTTTTTTTTTGACACTTTGCGGTAATCTGGTCAATACAAAACTTCACATGCGTATAAAGGTCATGATTCTACAATTTGGTGCTAAATTTCAGATAGATCGAGTGATCGGTTTCGGAAAAATTCATAAAAAATATTTTTATTAAAATCGGCCATAACTCCGAAACCCCTTGATGGTTTTCGCCCATTAACGAACTTGTCCGAGATATTTACGCTCCAAAACCACCTTGCAATTTTCAATCCGCTAACTCCTTTCGTTCGAGAGTTATCGTGCCTACGGCCGGTCGGCCGGCCGGACAGAATCGATTTCGCACTCGGATTCATGATCAGTGAGTCGAACCAAATCATTTGAGACCATTTTCAGCCAAAAATTCCAAAATTACAGACACTTGGGCAAATTTATAAGCACTCTGTTCCGAGGAACTAGAGCGCCAAAAAAACAAGTTTCGTATGACAATTGCCCAAAAAGGTTTAAAGTACCTACAAATAGTAGGTATTCCATAAAACATGTATAAAAGAAGATATTATTACTTATCTTATATTACCTTGTAATCGATCAAAAATTTTCTGATCTATGTTCACAAAATTTTCTCCTCTCTCGAACTACAGAATTATGCTTTCAATATTTACGTAATATTTTCAAACATTTTCGGGTGAGGTCCCCGTTGCATCGCTAAAATACGAGTATTTCAACCCCAATATTCTTGAAGTTACAATATTCCCTTCTGTCAAGTTGACTTTATGACATTTCATGCATAGAATATACATAGAATAATTATATCAATCTGTGAAATACGATTTACATTGAAATTTTGAAAAATCATATCTCCGAAAGTATTAGCTTGTTAGAGTTAAAAATGATATGAATGGATTCTTATGATAAAACTGCTTATTAAAAAAAATTTAATTTGGAATTTGTTTTGTTAAACAAAAATTTTTTTTTTATTTCTCCGAAACCTTCTGTCCGATTTTGCCCAGTAACGAACTTAGCCGAGATATTCATCCCCCAAACCTACTCTGAAAATTTCAACTCTCTAGCTCATTCCGTTCGAGAGTTATCGTGCCTACGGCCGGCCGGACCGGCCGGACAGAATGAATTTCGACCACGGATTCTTGATCAGTGAGTCGAACCAAATCGTTTAAGACCATTTCAATCGAAATATTCGAAAATTACAGACATTTGGGCAAATTGATAAGCACTCAGTTCCGAGGAACTAGAGCGCCAAAAAGTTCGGGGCGCAACGTATTGACTAGACAAATTTGATACAGCGCACGCGGTGCGTTTGGTTCGTTCGCAGTATTCTGTTGCAAGTGAAGTCGCACAAGCTCCTAGGCGCTTCTGAGGTATCTCCTTGGGGAAGACTTGCGAGGGTCAGTATAATCATAATCATGTTTATAGCACGCGCGCCAAAGCAGATTGACCCCACGTCAATGCTTTTTTTAGCCTTTTTCTTTCATTGTAAAGTCAATCTGCATTTTGCCAAATTTCAGATAGATCGAGTGATCGGTTCCGGAAATATTCATAAAAAATGGGTTCAAGCCCTGTGGACAGGAGCTTTCTGGCGCTCTAGTTCAAACAGACAAATTATATCTCCGAAAGTATCGGTTTCTCAGAGTTGGGAATTATATCAATGTATTCATATGATAGAACTGCATCCTAAAGGAAATTCAATTCAAATAATAGTTTATTTATCAAGATTGAATGAGCAATCATGAGAATGAGAAAAGCACCATGGAAGAAATCAAATTAAATCTGGCCAATTTTGCCCAATAACGAACTTAACCGAGATATTCATCTCCCTAAACTACTCTGAAAATTTCAACTACCTACCTCATTCCGTTCGAGAGTTATATCTATGTCTATGGATGAAAAGCAGTCTCACTACTCTCAGATCTCTTACTTCATGTTCAGTTCCGAAATGTAAGAATTTTCTGAGAAAAACTAATTTCGGAGCAAACAACTGAGATTTTTCTCACTTCGATTGATTAGATAATCTGTCAGGAACATCATTTGACATTATGACAATTCATATTCATACATAGAATAATATCATTCTGTGACAACGTTGAAATACGATTTATTATTGAAATTTTGAAAAATCATATCTCCGAAAGTATTAGCTTGTTAGAGTTAAAAATGATATGAATGGATTCTTATGATAAAACCTCTTATTAAAACAAATTTAATTTGGAATTTGTTTCGTAAAAAAAAAATTTTTTTTTGTTACTCCGAAACCATCTGTCCGATTTTGCCCAATAACGAACTTAGCCGAGATATTTATCCCCCAAACCTACTCTGAAAATTTCAACTCTCTAGCTCATTCCGTTCGAGAGTTATCGTGCCTACGGCCGGCCGGACCGGCCGGACCGGCCGGCCGGACAGAATGAATTTCGACCACGGATTCTTGATCAGTGAGTCGAACCAAATCGTTTAAGACCATTTTCATCGAAATATTCGAAAATTACAGACATTTGGGCAAATTGATAAGCACTCAGTTCCGAGGAACTAGAGCGCCAAAAACGTTTTTACTAAAAATGGCCTCAACTCCGAAACCGCTTGGAGAATTTCGCCCGTTAACGAATTCGTCCGAAATATTTACGCTCCAAACCTACCCAGCAAATTTCAATCCTTTAACTCCTTTCGATCGAGAGTTATCGTGCTAACGGCCGGACCGGCCAGACAGGCCGGAGAGAATTGAATTTGACCTCGAATTCTTCATCAGGTAGTCGAACCCGATCGTTTGAGACACTTTTCCCAAAAAAATTCGAAAAATACAGACATTGTGACGAAATGATAGCACGCTGTTCCTTGCGGAACACGAGCATAAAAATGGGAGATGAACAATTCATTGATTTGGTTAAAAAATCGGTCTTCATGAGATTCCAGTTTTCGCATCAATGCACAGTATTTGCCAAAATTTTCTCTTTCTTTATTTATACTTCTCTTCTTAATTCTTCTTTTGGGCGCTCTTGTTCCTCGGAACAGAGTACTTATCAATTTGCCCAAATGTCTGTAATTTTCGAATTTTTGGCGGAAAATAGCCTTAAGCGATTTGGTTCGACTCACTGATCAAGAATCCGTTGTCAAAATCGAATCTGTCCGGCCGGCCGTAGACTCGAAAACTCTCGAACGGAATGAGCTACACAGTTAAAATTTTCAGAGTAGGTTTGAGAGATAAATATCTCGGTTAAGTTCGTTATTGGGAAAAATCGGCCTGATAGTTTCGGAGTAAGAAAAAAAAAAATTTTTTACAGTAAAAATTTCAAAATCTATTTTTTTAAGATGCAGTTTCACCATAAAAAATCCATTGATATCATTTTCAACAAGCTGATACTTTCGGAGATATGATTTTTCAAAATTTCAATAATAAATCGTCAGGTTCCAAATTTAAACACGATGGATCCATATTGTTGATCTGAGCTGCCTTGGGCGAGTTCAAGAGCTGGATGGGTGACCGTTGCCTAGAAAACTTTCGACCGAAACGATATAGGGACTTGAAATTTTCAGGGTAGGCTGCAGATCCAGATGGGAGAGTTAAGTTCGTTGTTTAGCAGTTTCGGCGTTATACCTACCTGGAGTATTATTTTCTCGATAACTCAAAAAATACAGACCCGATCGGATTGAAAATATGTATCTCACGAATAAATTGAGAACAGAAAGGAGATAGCGACTTGCAATTTTCAGGGTAGGTTGCGCATCCGAATGCGATATTAAAGTCGGCCAAACGGTTTCGTGAATATCGTATCACTAGAAAAAAATGTTTTACTTGAATAACTTTATATTGCTGAAACTCCGCACATACCTTCAAGCAACCATTTTACAATCGAGTACCGAATTTCAGCTCAATCGACTTCGTATGAGGCGTGAATAGACAATAGAACATGAGCGCAAAAGCTCCTTCGTCAGTACTTTTTAAGAATATTTCTTAATGTACTGCTGGGGATTGTTCTTTGGGGGTGAAGTGATGTCCACAAATTGTTTGTCTTTTTTTTATGGTAGTGAATATTTCTCACATGAATATTTGGTTTCATTAATTTTTTTTGCTATAAGAGGTTGAGTAGCGTAAGCTAGACTTCGCCTCGATGCCATATTATTATTGTTTTATACAGTACATAAATGAAGGCACTTTATTATTATTAGAAACCCATCTAAAGAATGGAGGAATTGGTGTATTTTTTGTTGAAAACTATTTAAAACTTGTTTTAAATTTTTTACATACCTATCGTATGATAATGGTTTTATGGCAGCTGGTGCACAGCTTCTACTTCGATGAGAATGACTGGAGTGCTTCCCAGTATCCAGAGGTGCAGGATGGGGGCAAGACATGCCAGGGGCGGTCATACTGCAGCGTCTCAATATATCAGACAGAACATTTGCACATTGCACATTTTTTACAAGGAGCGGAATCATATTTGACAGTTCGTTTTTACCGAGCGAGTGGCTCAGCGCACATGCCCAGTGAATGTCATTTATAGCAGGATGGCTTTCCTGAAAAAAGAAAAATCGAATATGAGTGAGTGCCCTCATCGCTGTTTTCAATTAATAACTTACTTGGTTATAGGCTAAATGTACATTTTTCATTGCTAACATCGCTAACTTATAAGCTCTGGTAGGGTAACCTCGGTGTTCCATGTATCTTGCTATAGTGAATAACTGAGAAGAGGTCATGATATGGGAAGCAGCATCCACTACTATCTGATAGGCTGTCTCAAAAGACAATGCCTCATTTTCACAAAGTGTTAAGGCATTCAAGGCACAATTTGGTGGATCCTGGAAATTTAAAAGAATTTAATGAATAAACTATAATGGCCTAGCACAAACACCTTCTCAGAATATTTCTATGGTGACTACAGCACATAGTGAGCCTTTACAAACTTATTAATATTTTTGAAATGTTTTTTTTTATATTTTTAAAATGCAATGAATAATGTTTATCAAACCAAGCTTTGTCTTCAATTGTATTTTTTTCAACAAAAAGCAATACTTTAAACACACGAAATTCATTTTTATCCATTTTTTCAAACCAACAAAAGTTGCTTCACTAAAAATGCTAAAACTCACATACTAATAGTGCAACAGCTGTCAAATTTATACACGTGCCATTTGAAGGTTAGGGCTAACTAAAAATAATATGGATTTAATACTAGTACCGCCATCTATTTGTCAGCCTACGAACTTTTCAGCCAACCCGATATGTCAGGTCAGGCACTTTTTGGCAAAGGCAACAGTAAATTGAATACCAGTTCAGTCAGCACGAAAAGAAAATGGTGGAAAGGGATAAATATTTTTAATTGCTGTAGACACCATCAAACTAATACCACATATGTAAAAAAAGCTCTCACCTTTGTGGCACACTGCAAGGCTAGATTTCTTGCACAGCTTGAAAGCTCCTCTTGCTGGGTAAAGCTCAAGTTTAGTCTCATGATAGTACTGTGGGACATAATTGTTGTGGCCACTGGACCTGTTGCCTCTGTGGCCGTGAAGAACTGATACCAGTTCTGCATAATCGACATTAGAGCATCCATACCAACTTCGGTCGCGCAAGTAACCAGCCACCTGACCATCTCCCTCCGCCGCCAATTGAGAGAAGACAGGGTCATCCTCATGACCTGAAGGCCGAGCTCAAAAGCAACACTTAACAGGGTGGGATGCCTGGGGCCATTTTCGGGGGTCGCAAAACGAAAGGCGTCTTGTGCTAGCCTGAATAGATGTGAGGAACTGTGAATGTGCCGTTGGGATGATTCGAGAACTGTTCTTAATCGGAGAACTTCACCTGGAAAGAAATTTGATTATTTATACTCCATTCACTTTTATAAAGTCTCCCGGTTGGCCATGGAAGTTTGACACATTTCACCGTGTATATTTAAATATTAAATATTAGGTCATTTTCACATAACTACACAACGTTGACCTCTCTACTATCGTAGTAATTACGTATTTTTCAGAATGTGAATTTACTTCGGAAAAATAATGAATTGGAGAAGATATCATGTGAATTCAACAATTCCAAAGACCTGGCGACTGTTGAAGAAAATTTTTCCTCTGTTGTTACTGGAAATATTTCACGTATATAAACGATGGAAGGATGGATGGAAGATTCGGTTATGATGCTATTTTCTTGTAAGGAAATCAAGAATCAAGTGTTGAAATTTTAATGACACATAATGACTAGAGTAGCCTGTTACTTTGTAACAGTTCATTTGAAAAAAGAATTAAAGTACCTGAATAACCCGGCAGGAAAACTTCTAAAACGAACAGACTTACCTATGGAATTCCCCACTTCTCGGAATTCTCAAGGAATAAGCCTACAGAAGAGATTTAAATACCTTGTTGCACATCTTGAAATACACTAGTTTCAAAATGTAATACTACGAAACTAGAGTCACTGTTAAACCTTAATAAAATATAGCGATAGGAAACTAAGTAATTTTATTCGAGAGTTCAACATGTAAAGAGACAGAATTAAGTTTTCCTATTGCAGATTTCAGTTCTGTATAGCACTTCTTGATACTTTGTCTCTGCTTCTTCAAAACTACTTTTGGCATTTTCAATTTGAAAGCGAAGAATATTTGTTGATGGTTAAAACTTGAAACTAACAAATAGTAACTCAAGTACGAGTATGCGTTATGTTATTTCATAATTAGTCAAAATGTTTCACCAAGTGATTAGAAGGACTTAATACCTTCGACTGTGATAATGCTTACAGATGCATACATTTCATGAGGTTGAATAAGATTACAATAAGCAGCTATCTATTAATATTATGTTTTTCTCATACAGGAACAAACAGGAACAGAAAAGTTGTATCTCAGGGATATTAGGACATATAGGTAGGCAGAAAATCCTTTAAAACTGTAGGTATTATGCTTGATCAAAGATAACACGTCAGTACTCCTATGTTTTGTTTCATAAATTCATTGATGTAAAACTTAGAAATTAGAATATGAATATACCATCAAATTCAAAGCAGCGGTAACCGAATGACGTCAGTGGCGAGCGAATCAATATTCATTCAGTGCTACTAATTATACAGTGCGCGTTAAAATTATGGAACAAATTCATTTTCTCAGAAGAAAAATATTTGGCAACAAAATCCTGAAACAGGTCAATTTTTGTTTGACTTTTACCAAATTTTTATGCATTTTTGAAGGATTTTTGTTGGACCCTGTGCCATCCCCATCAACCCTCTAAATTTTTTGAATAGGGAAAGTGGGTCCTGTGGTACTTTTTTGGCAAGGTCTTCTTTACAGGTGTGAAGAAATTTTCAAGAAATCATTTTTCTTTTTTGATAAATAGTTAGTTCAAAGAGGTTTTAGTATGTGCACTTTGTCATGGGTCATTTACTTTGAGACGATGGTACCTGATGAAATTTGTCACCGAATGAAAGTCGACCATTACAGTTTTGTTCATGCACAATTTTCAACCCCCTCACGTGAAAAATTAGAGTAACGGTTGAAAGTTGTGCATGAACAAAACTGTAATGGTCGACTTTCATTGGGTGACAAATTTCATTAGGTACCATCGTCTCAAAGTAAATGAGCCATGACAAAGTGCACATACTGAAAACCTATTTGAACTAACTAATATTCAAAAAAAAAAAATTTTTTCTTGAAAATTTCTGCTCGCCTATAAAGAAGATACAGATACAGATACCTTGCCGAAAAAGTACCACATGACCCACTTTACCTATTCAAAAAATTTAGAGGGTTGATGGGGATGGCACAGGGTGGAACAAAAATCCTTCAAAAATGCATAAAAATTTGGTAAAAGTGAAACAAAAATTGTCCTGTTTCAGGGTTTTGTTGCCAAATATTTTTCATCTGAGAAAATGAATTTGTTCCATAATTTTGACGGGCACTGTATATTGGGTTTTTTAGTCTCTTGTTAGTTTTAATATTTTCGTGGATGTTTTGTCTCTACTTCTAGTATAATATGACGCGCACTGTATACATGGCAACTGCGAATAATTTCCAAGAATCGTTGATTAACGCTTTATATATAGACTACAGGCCCATGTTGAAAAAATTATGGGTCATTTGAACCACCAGGTAACCTATCCAGAACGATATAAGAGCATAAAATAATAAGATTCAGCACTATGCCGTCACTTGTAAGCTGTCCAACTGAGTGCAGGTGAGAATTCAAAAGTACAGGTAGAGTGAGTACATTTTGGTCACATATTTTTGCACGGCATTCTTACCACCGACAGATCCATGAAAAATAATAAGAAAACGCGTAGTGCCGTAAAAAAATGTTGCGCCACAAAGTCGGAATTTTTTTTATTTTCCGACAATTACCAGGGTAAATTTGGTCATTTGATTTTGTACGGCATCTGTGTCATACTAATTCAATACTGCTTCTAATCCATTATTCCGCAACGCCGTACAAAAATCATGCGACAAGGGGAAAAAATCGAGGGTTGCAATCCCCTCTCTTTCCGTGGTCCAGGGGGTGATTTGAAAAAGTACGGCTTCGGTTCCAAAACATTATCTAGCACTTAAAAGTACTATTAAAAATAATGCCGTCAAAAAATGATTGTTCATTTGAATTTATATCAATAATTATCTTAGTTTCATCGTATCCTTGATTTATAGAGCTGTAAAGTCATTTGATCCTGTACGGGAACTTTTTCTAACATGGTATTGTAAAATACAATTATTATATAGTATTGCCGTTCAAAAGAAACCGTTCTAAAAAAAATTATAGATAAATACAAAAACTGAAATTTTGCAAATTATTGAAAAAGTTTAAATATCATAGATTAATGAAATATAGCAGTTTTCTACATTTTATCCCTTGTTTTAAATAGTATCAACATAGATAAATTAGGAAAAAATGATGCCGTACATTTTTATGCAGACCATATCTATTCTTTAAGGCTGATGAAAGTGACGCTACAATTTTAAGGGTACTTTATGGCCATCTGATACAGAAACGGTGTGTATATTATGTCCAAGAATTGAAACTGTCAATCCCAGTATCAACAGTTTTATATACTTTTTGGTTTAATATATACTTCAAACATTATTGATACATGCATAAGCATATAATTGATTTGTTTCATTATAATGATGTGAATAGATAAAACAATCCGAATAAAATACGATATTCCCTACAAATGCTAAACGTCGTAACAGAACGTCGCTCCGAAAATGTTCGAGTATTTATGATACTGAAATTAGCAGACATTTAACAATTTTTATGATTTTTCTAATTGAAAAAATTATTTTTAAAAAATTAAAAAAAAAATTGCACATCTACATAATTAAAAAAACTGTAAATACAATTTTTTTTTTATTCCATACTGATACATTATGAAGAAATAAACCCTTAGTTACCGTAACTATAAACATGGTTATAACACCCTTGGGAGTTATACTCCCATACTAGGCAGCTATAGATCTTCAACTCCCTCTAATGAAGCAAATCGACAATTGTCATATTTTCAAACAATCAAATTTTCAATTGTCAAATTTTTTTCATTCAGTATGAAATAAAATTAATCATCTATCACGTGAGCTATTGGATGTTAACAACCTCGGGCAACTTAACAACTTCCAATATGTTGCGCTCGGAAGTTAACATCCTCATAACTCCCTTGATACATAAATAACTATTTCCACTTATTACTTTCTTAAATAAAAGCTTAAATTTTACAGGTGTCTGCTAACTTCAGTGTCATGAATACTTCTCAAAAATATGTTGTATTTTGGAATTATCAGTGACAACATGTCTATATTTTGGTATGAATCGATAGTATACAAATCCATATTTAACATAGTTTCTAACTAGGAACCTAGAATCACGAAAAGACTATGAAAATTAGTACAAATAAACTATCTAAATGCCGTATAAAATAAATTTCACCTTACATTTCGTTATATGGATTTTTTCTTTTTCAGTTTTTTTCCCCTTTGGACCAACGAAAATGTACGGCATATGAAAAAATATTATCCATGCATAAACTACTTTCAAAATAAATTTATTTCATGTTGTTTCAAATCACCTCCTGGACTACGGAAAGAGAGGGGATTGCAACCCTCGATTTTTTCCTCTTGTCGCCTGATTTTTGTACGGCGTTGCGAAATAATGGATTAGAAGCAGTATTGAAATAGTATGACACAGATGCCGTACAAAATCAAATGACTAAATGTACCCTGGTAATTGTCGGAAAATAAAAAAAAATTCCGACTTTGTGGCGCAACATTTTTTTACGGCACTACGCGTTTTCTTATTATTTTTCATGGATCTATCGGTGGTAAGAATGCCGTACAAAAATATGTGACCAAAATGTACTCACTCTACCTGTACTTTCGAATTCTCACCTGCACTCAGTTGGACAGCTTACAAGTGACGGCATAGTGCTGAATCTTATTATTTTATGCTCATATATCGTTCTAGATAGGTCACCTGGTGGTTCAAATGACCCATAATTTTTTAACATGGGCCTGTAGTCTAATACAGGGTTGACAGAATCCTGCATTTAGATAACGGCTCTAAATTAACTTATATAATTGAAGCAGTACCTTTAGCTGCACTAAGCATAGTTGAACTCAGGGCACACTGTTGAGTCTCAATATGTCCTAACGTGAACCACCTAGGTGACCTCCCCATCATCAAAGAATTTCCAGGGTTTCCTCCTAGAGGGTCATCTGAATCCTCGTGCTCTTCAAGAATTGGTAATCTCATTGCTCTCAAGCCTACCTCATAGGCCAAATCTGGATAGTAGTTCAATAAAGACAGGAACATAAATCGCGCAAATGTATGCATCGGGATACTTTCTGGGTGAATTCCAATACCTAGTCCACTGGTGGGACCTCCTTCCAGCAAAATTATTGCTTGTCGTCTAAGTACAGCAACCAAGGAGTTGTCTTGTTCGATATCTTGCAATTTCAAAATTAATTGCTCCTGCTGCTTGCAAGCTTTTTCCTGGAAAATTGGTCGAAGGTATAATTTTTATTATAGACTAAAGCATGAATGGAGAAAATGGACAACAGCACATTGTGGATTTCATGCAAAATTCAATGAACAACCCTTAAGAACTCTATTCACAGAACTAATGAAACATCAATATTTCAACAAATGACATAATGCGCATTAATATAAGTCGTAGTAGGCTAGTACAGATGAAGGTAGCCCCAACTAGTGATTAGTGCACGACTCATCTGATGTACTTATCCAATTGAGGTTAGGTTGCTGATGTGAGTTCCGAATGTAGTTCCAGGAATAAATGAGGAAAAAAATCGAGAATTTGATTTCGTTCATCTCCTTTTAGCTTGATACACGATATACAATATTGTTGGCAAATTTAAGCAATTATTCTTCCCTTCAGTACATCTGATAATCAAAAGGCAGATCTTTGAAATTATTTGAAAATATTACGATGAACAAAATTCGCCATCTTACTTTTCAAATCAAAAAATCAACACTGCAGCAAATAATGGTATTATATTTTACGAATCAGGTTCAATACAACATTATTTCATTTGCAAATGAAATGTTAACAAATGTTTCTGTAAAATACTGGGTGATTTCTATATAAGTTTAGTTGTGTGTATTTACCTGAGCATATAATCCAACTGGCATTATCCTTTGTTGACCCAAACCTATGAGGGCAACCTCAAAAGCGAGAGTTAAGTATGTTTCAGATCTATCTCTGGAGCCTACTACTGGTACATGATGATACCGGGGCCTAATGCTGTCATCTTCCATTCCTAAAATTTCTAAAATTTTTAAAACAATGTTAAGGGTGAGTATATCATGTGATTAATTCTATATAATCATATTTCAGAATTTTTCCATAACTCTAATCTGAGAACGGACAGAAATAAACTTATTCAGAATTCATTGAATTATACACCTATCAAAAGTTTCATTTCACAATTTGATATGGAAACTATTTTAAGATACTGGAAATGGCAATAGGTCTCTTGCAGGTTTTTTTTGGCGCTCTAGTTCCTCGGAACTGAGTGCTTATCAATTTGCCCAAATGTCTGTAATTTTCGAATTTTTTGATGAAAATGGTCTTAAACGATTTGGTTCGACTCACGATCAAGAATCCGTGGTCGAAATTCATTCTGTCCGGCCGGCCGTAGGCACGATAACTCTCGAACGGAATGAGCTAGAGAGTTAAAATTTTCAGAGTAGGTTTGGCAGATAAATATCTCGGCTGAGTTCGTTATTGGGCAAAATCGGACAGATGGTTTCGGAGTAACAAAAAAAAATTTTTTTTTTACATAACAAATTCCAAATTAAATTTTTTTCAATAAGCAGTTTTACCATAAGAATCCAATGATATCATTTTAACTCTAAGAAGCTGATACTTTCGGAGATATGATTTTTCAAAATATCAATAAAAAATCGTATTTCTACGTTTTCACAGAATTATATGTATGAATTGTCATAATGTCAACTTATTTTCCTGAGACATGACATTGTCTAACTCCTTGCTAATAGTTGGTTCGAGAAACGTCAAAATCGACTTAGAGAGACAAGGGTACAAAACCGTCAAATAGACCCCCATGTGGCGATTTTATGTCGAAAAGTGAAAATTAAGAATATATATCCCAGGTAAGTACCGACGTTTTATTCTAATACCAGAGAACGACAAGATCGTACGAGGAGCCCGATAGCCGTTTCGTCTAGTCAGTCGGGTTTTCGGTTTCGGAACGAGAGAAGGCGGGCTCAAATCCCGGAAAGGGAATTACAATTTTTGGCGCTCTAGTTCCTCGGAACTGAGTGCTTATCAATTTGCCCAAATGTCTGTAATTTTTATTTAAGATGCAGTTTCACCATTGAAATCCATCGATATGATTTTCAACTCCAACAAGCTAATACTTTCGGAGATATGATTTTTCTAAATTTCAATAATGAATCGTACGTACTTCTATGTTTTCAAAGAATGCTATAATTATTCTATCTAAGCTTTATTATATGATCTGTGTTCATACTTGTACATTTCATCCTGTTTTATAGGAAAGAGTCAAATTCATTTCAGCTATTTTAATTGGTGCAGTTCTCATTCTCAGATTGCTCATTTAATCTTGATAAATAAACTATTATTTGAATTTAATTTCCTTTATGATGCAGTTCTTTCATAAGAATACATTGATTTAATTCCCAACTCTGAGAAAGCAATACTTTCGGAGATATAATTTGTCTGTTTGAACTAGAGCGCCAGAAAGATCCTGTCCACAGGGCTTGTTTATTATTGGAATCGATTATTATATCCATAAAAATATTGAAAAAGTTCAACCGCGGTAAAAAATTTCAATTTTCAATGAGACTCAATCATTCAAATTTGACGTAACCCGTCATATCTACTCTCACTCTCTTCTCGTGTCCGTTTCATTCTTTGTTCCGGTATAACACAGCCATCTATAGAGGGCTCGTAGTCGGCATTGGCTATAACAAGCAGATGGTACATTTTGATTACGTCAGCCGTTATAGCAACGATTCTACCAGTCAGAAGCGTTTCACCTCATTTAAATTTGCTTCTTTATTTACCGATTTTCAATACCGAGATATTCAAATTTTATAAATTAAGAATGTGGATAAGGGCATACATGATGATCTGGTATTGAAGTAGATTCAGAAAAACATAAACATATATGGTAGTTCGTGTTACATGCAAGAGACCTATTCAACTAATTAATTATTTGGAATATTTGAATTTAAATGTAAATGAAATGAAACCACATTTAAAAATCTGTTTTTCAAAATTATGAGTGGTTACCGATGGTTGGACTAGATTATAAACTATACCTCTTAAGGTTATGTGAATAATACTCCATATTTTGAGATACTGGAAATGACAATTCCAGTTGGCGTCACATTTCGAACTTATTTGAAGATAAATCGCTATGAGAATTATATTCTTACCTAAAAAAGACGGCGACCTTGTATGGTCATCAGGAAGAATCGAAGCATCTGCCAAGGTATCGAAAAGACATCCTATCGGATCTAATGGATGACCCACCCACATCTCTGTATTTACGGGAGCGTTAACTGATGTCGTACTACACGCGCTAGCATTGCAAAACCCATTACATCTGGATGTGCAAGCTGTCGTATTACAACTTGCCTCTGCTTTGCTACCACTGGAACTTGAATTCTGCTGGCTTTCATGCCACCTCCTCTGCGCAACCAGCTGTTGTTGTTTCATTGTTCTTACTACAGAAACGGTCAGTCTTAAGGCTGCGTCATTATGTCCGTGTGATTTTAACGAATCCACTCTGGCCGCACATAGAGGAATTGATTCTGTAATAAAACACGTCTCACATTTTTTATTTCATTTTATAGTTGGAAATTTATTCAACTATTTTTAGGAACATGTAATTTTGGAAGACCGTGGACTGAAATTGTGTTAGCTGACAGATATGGTAAGCATGCACAAGATGTTCTGTACATTGCATATTGATTGAAAATTTGGTACATCAAAAATCTTCGTGTAAGGTGAGTGCGTTTTGTGATAACAAAGCAGTCACGTCGCTTCATAACCCTGGATGAAACGTGGGTTCATCACTTCACACCTGAGATGAAGCAACAAATAGCCAAATATGGCTAGGTCATGGCGCCAGTTTTTCGATTTGCGCGATGGGAAAAATAAACAATTAACGGCGAATACTGAGCGTATGTATGAAAGAGAGAGAGCATAACCCTTCACAAAACAAAAGTTTTGTTTCAACAGACAAAATGCACTAGTTCAAACATATATTAGGCGTATTTTGGCGCTGTAACCACAGGTAACTACAGCTCGTAGTTACATGGTTACTACGTTTTTGCGGAGTTAACCATGTAACTATGACGTATCAATGACGTCAAGCATACCATACCACGTTACCTTCCTCAGGAGCAAGGTTACTCGCGTGGTATGTATATCTATCTCATTTCGAATGAGTGAAATGGAATGAATTTAGGATCATAGAACGTGTTAACGGTTTTCACCGAATTTATCTGAATCTGAATAATTACCTGTTATATCAAAATGTAATGCAATACCGTATACAAAAAACAAATCAGAAACGAGACACGACTGGGACTGGGCACAGGCAGAAGAGACAGTCTCTGGCACAGGGCGGCAAAACAATAAATGAGAGCACATATAACAGAAAACTCTCATAAAGGAGTAGAAGGTCTTCTTCTCCAATTGAAACAGTAGGAAGAAGTCATACTCAAGATATTTTGATATATAACTCACATTTATGATGGACGTAATCTATTAATGAACTCGTCCATTTCAATTCATTGGAAGATTTGTTTTTGTTTTGATTCGATCAGCTGTTTCGTGTCATCAGTAACTATAAGTAACTATGACGTCATAGTTACATGTAACTATGGTAAGCTGTGGTTACAGCGCCAAAATTCGCCTATTATCATTCACGGCCAAAATCAATGAGTTGAAAGTTGTATTTGCTTCATCGTCCATCCAGATTTAGCCTACTATGGCCACACTATGTTCCCAAACTTGACATGAAAGATTCCTTTGAATCTTATGAACGACAGAATATAACGAGTGATTTTTTACCAACTTTCTTTTTGGAAACATTTTTTTTGACAGCTGACGTGGGTTTCATGCCTTGTGTGACTCAAACATGTTCAGTTTGGTCTATAATTTAACTATGAAACGACTTACAAACGAACAATGCTTGCATTGAATTTTATAATCAAAATTAATTCTCGGTTAAGAAAGTGTACCGTGAACTTCTTCCATTTTATGGTCAGTTTGGTTGACCTTCTGAGGTGGCTATTCGGAATCTTGAGACTAAACCTCGCACTACCAATCAGAACGGCTAACTTTCAGTGAATGGGCGCTGGCAAAATTGGATGAAGATTCACTTTTTTATCGCAAAATTGTGCTCAGAGACGAAGCTCATTTCTGGTTGAATGGATACGTGAACAAGCAAAATTGCCGTATTTTGAGTGAAGAGCAACCAAAAGCATCCCGAAAAGTCTCTGTTTGGTGTGGATTATGGGCCGGCCGCATCATGTACTTTTTCAAAGACGACGAAGGTCGGAACGTTGCTGTGAATGGCGAGCGCTACCGTGCGATGATTAAAAACATTTTTGCCAAAATGGAAGTGCTGGACTTGGCTGACATGTGGTTTCAACAAGACGGTGACATATGCCACACAGTTCGCGAAAATATGGCCAAAATTGATAGGCGAGTTCGATGAGCAGTTTATTTCAAGTTTGGGGCCGGTCAATTGGCCGCCTAGATATTGTGATTTAACGCCTCTAGACTATTTTTTGTGGGCTATGTTAAGGCTCATGTCTATAGCGAGAAGCCCGCAACGATTGACGCACTGGAAGCCAATATTGAAGAATTTATTCATGAGATACCGGCCGATATGTTGGAGAGAGTATGCCAAAATTGGACCCGGCGTAAGGATCATTTGAAGCGCCGCCGTGGCCAACATTTACACGAAATAATATTTAAACATTAAATTATATCGATCGTTCTATCGACTCAAATAAAATATTTCATACATTTTTCGAAATTTTATGTTTTTTTTTCAAATCAAATCCAAATACTTTTAAAAAATCACCCTTTACATCAGTATTGTCATTCTGAATCCAAATTTTCATTGCAATGTTCAACAACCAGTAGTTCAAAACAAAGTGAAAAACAGTGGAAGGAGTATATCCTCAAATATGCAAAATCGTTTAAATATCAAGATCACATTTTGCCGAGCAGTTAGGGTGTTAGATTTGTGATGTGCTGGTTGCGGGTTTTAGTCCCCAATTTGTACTGAACTTTATTTTGTCACTTTCGCTCGATAATTCAGTATAAGATTTTGGTGCTCAAGATTGTTGAGGATTACTTTTGCAATTTCAGTATGCCTGGTGGCAAATGTTTTCAACTAATGATTTAATAAGAAATCCTTAGAAGCTTACCATTCCAAAGAGGTTGGCCCTGTGAATTGAAGCTTCCTAAATTTGTTGTATCTGGGACATGGGAACAGTATGTATCACTATACAAGATATTTTTTAAATGCATGTTATCCCAAGACATGCCTACAGCGTCCAACGCCCTGTGGAAAATAGTTCTGGGCAAAGATGCCGATTTAGTATTGCTGCCTGTCCGTAATCTCTTGTTCACTGGACTGTAATCTTCATCATCGTCAGAGCTTTCAGAAGAATCGTATAGAGCTCTATTCCTATCTCTTTCTCTCTCTCTGTCCCTATCCCTCCTATCACGCCGATCCCTTTCTCTATCAGCATACCTATCTCTGTCTCTATCGTGAAAGTAGCCTCTGTCACGATCTCGATCCCGGTACTGTAAAAGGAAAGGAGATTTATTCAAAAATATTTATTGAACTGTGCAACAAGACGCAATGTGAATAGAATGAAATTAATATAATGTATAAATCAATATGCAGACCAATACTCCAACCCTATTCTTATTAATTGCAGAAACCCAGCAATTCAAAATATTGAAACTGCAGAAAGAACAACACTGAGAACAATATCAATGATAAGACTTCCCATTAATGTACTACACTTCTGCTTTGACGAACCCTACAGGATAGTTGTTCCTGATCAAGGTTAATGGTGTACACCATACTGGCTTCTTAGAGCAGAGGGCCCCACCTGGTTTAGCGATGGCTCTGTGATTTTGACAGGGACCAACGCTGGGATTGTGGGTCCCTGCCTTAATCTGTCTGTTCCTCTCGGGAAGGAATTTTCTAGTTTGAATTTTTAATTTCTGAAACCTTGCTGAAAGTTCTTAATTCGGAATCCTGAGTTTCATTAGACGAGAAGTGACCTGCAGTGGGACTCTGTAACTTGCATTCAAAAGCGAAAGCAAAGCAGTTCTTTTATTGAATTATATGCTCCATAGCAAGATTCGGATTAGTTTGGCTGACCCAAATAAGTATTCAGAATCAAAGTGAAAGAGTCAGGCATTAGGGCACAGATTACCAGATAGTGCATTCGACATTTGACGGGAAGCACAAAGGTTTGACCTTCAGATTTACTACCGATGAAGACGTAGTAAAATGATAGAGAGAAATGAACAGCGTTCTCGCTCTTTGAAATTCAAAACCAACTTTAACCTCAACCACACCAACTGTCAAATAATAAAATTTAATTTATATTTCTAGCACGTACGCTACAAACTCAGATATTGTTGGCGAAAGTTATTTTAGTACTGTAATTTTTACATGAAGCATTGTACGAATAAGAGAGATTGACAACTTTGCACAAAGTCCTCCGATAAAAATTGGGTTAGTCGTCGTTATCTTGGGAGCTCTTCCACGAGTATTAGATTTTTCAGGTTTCCGAAACCAGATAATTTAGAACGAATACTCCAGTAGAAATTAGCTACAGTGATGAAGAAATAATGAGGAAAGATTGGGTGCTGTTGTATTTAAATGACAGAATTTGTAGTATCCACTTTGTGTAGTAACACAAACCGCTAAGGATGTGTCCCAACAAACACCAAGAAAAATTAAGCTGGGTAACTTGGTGAAGGAAATTTTGTAAACAGTAATAAACATGCCCTTTCATTATATTATTCTGGACCAAAAGTCAATGGAAACATGATTACAACTTATCATTTCCCTTCAGTGACAACTCTAAGAAGAAATGACGGAAAACATTTAAAGAAAATACTGGTTTAAATGATTGTTTTCTGGAGTCTCAACTAGAGATTGCAAGGAAAAAAACAACGTTGATAGCATATGTGTTCTTTCAATGGATGAAGTATTGCTTAAAGCTAATTTGTACTATTATCTGAAAAATTATAAAATAGTAGGATTACATATTATTGGCCAGTATCTGAAACAATTATTTATTGTTGTACAGGATTTTTTTTTAAGTAATTTTATTTCAGGCTTAGGAAAAAATGAATTAGTGCTAATGGCTGGAGAAATACATGATAACTGGAAGCAGCCACTTTTTTAATACAGTTTGTAGTGCAACAAATCTGAGGAAATTATTTTTTATTGTATCGGCAAAATGCAGGAGATAGGACTCAATGTATGACCCTGGTATCTGATATATGGATTCTAATTTTGTTTTGTTTTCGTAACAATATTTTGTTCCTCTTTAAATTTTCTTCTGAATCATAGTTCATGAGGATTGAAAATAGAAGTATTGGAATGCAAGTTACAGAGTCCCACTGCTGATCCCATATCTTAAATATGGCACTCCCATGTACCTCAAACTGGGACAAATTGGTGCATTCCTAGGTCGAAAGTACACTTACAACGATTTAATTCATAAATACACTAAGTGAAATATCTGGTTACTCTGTGCCACTACTACAATGACAAAAATAATCAGATTCAGTTGAATTTATTTTATCATTTTATAGAAGCAGAGCTGGGGAGGATATTTACAGGTTTGAGGCATGAAATAGAAGGAAGCTATTTCCAATATAGGAAGAAAATTAACTCACAGAATCCCTGTGGGAGTGATGATTAACTTGCTGCAATCGAAAATCTGGATCCTCAGGAGGGCAGACATCAATTCGAGTCCATTTTTCTAATAATGCTTTCCACTGTTGTTTTTCATTATTTGTGCAATTGGGATTCAAAACTATACAAACCCATAAAGAACCTAAAAACAGAATTTATTGATGAACTTGTCAGACAAGCCAATAGTATATCAATTTAAGCCATACCAAATTTCAGGTAAATCATTATCATTACAAGCATAGCAAATCTAATTCAATTCTTTTTTTACTTCAAGCACAATTCACTAGAATTTGTGAATACCTATGAAGTATCAATAGATGTTCAAGACCTAGCTTCCTCATCATCAAAGAAAATAAGATTTATTCATTGTTATGACTATGATTTACCGATAATATAATCTTAGTCACTGAAATATATCAATAGTTGACGTTACTTTGATTCACGTTCATTCTATTGATCATTTAATATAAGAGCGCGCTAAAGCTCTTGACTCCACGCCAATGCTTTCATACTCATTTGAAATATTGAACAGTTTATGGTAAGAGATCTCAATGAAATTTTCTTAAATCTAAATGTATAGTAACAAAAACTTCTTTCTTACCAAGTTGATCCCAGAGTTGTCTACATTTATCAGTCATCGGTGTTCCTTGATTTTTCCACATCTGCAGTCTGGGGTCTGACAGGAACTGGTCAGTAATAAGCGTTAACATTCTGGCACCATTGGAATCTTGAGCTCTCAACATTTCTCTAACCTATAAAATGAAAACCATAACCGTGAAATAAGAGTATTGAAATGAAAATGTTGGTTGTTTGGAGAGAATCATTTCGCAGACAAGAGCATGTTGAACTAACAGGGGAAGAAAAATTAATATATAATTTCGTATTTTTGGTGAAAATAAAGGATGCTTTTCATATAGTGAATAAACATTTAATACCTTCAACCTATTGGGCAAAAAACCGGAATGTTTTAGCTGCTATTTAAGAATTCCACCTCAGAGAAATCCCTATAAAAATACATTTATCAGAGTTTTCAACGAACTGTGCAGGACTGTAAGGCTTCCTAGCGTTAACATAACATCTAAATCAGCTACTCAACAAGATTTAGAAGAAGTAGAAGATAGAGTACTATTTTAACAACTAGAGCAGAATATCTCCTACTTCTTGAGGTTAAAGTAAAGATGGACTTGAAAATGTATAATGATGAATTATATTGTTTCAATTCTGTTGACAAAATCACGAAATTTCTTTCCAAACAACCTCATGTGTTTGGGTAACCACTCACTTGCCAATCATTCCATTGCTCAACACTGGCACGGTGTTGCAAATGTGTTGTGATAAAGTTAAGACACATTCATAGCAAGTGAGTGCTTAAAATACCTTTCATTCTAAGCTAGAGTATTCACCTTGGAAAACAATGAATTGAGCTGCTTATTTGCATTGTAGTAGGCTCCTTGCGAGAGGTAGGACTTGACTTGTTCGCATACCTGCTCCTCGTCAAGGTGCCAAGTATGGTCATCATCTGCTGAAGCACCTGCTGTGGGATCAGGTGCCCCAGGAATTTGGTTTATTTCCGACCTTTGCTGAAGAATTTCATCAGCTAGTTTCTGGGCCGTCGGTAGCACTTCTGTATGGTGCTCTGAGATCAGGTACTGAACAAATTTTTGCAACTGCTGCCTGTCCATTTGTAAAAGCGTTTCTGAAGAAAATAAATCAAAATCAACGACAGATTTCTTGAATCTTCTATCTTTATAGAATGCTGACAGTATGGGCAGTACTATCTTCTTGTTTAGCAAGGTGCCATATAAATTTTAACCCAGATGTTTATTCGTTATTCGAATTTTCGATAAAGTATATACCAAGTGACGTTTAAATCCTTTTGTTTCGTCATAGAGCAAGTTGCAGTTGACCTAATAAAATAAGTGCAAATTTTCGAGAAAAGTTTGTTTTCCTTTCATCTTTATGCGAGTTTTGTCGATGAATAATTCACCAAATTTTCCCGCAATATGGAAAATCAAACAAAAACTGAAATGTCAAAACGCCATCCTATGACGCAAGTGACATATTGATCCTACTTACAAACCCACAAAATTCGACATCTGCAACTAGTACTCAAATTTTTATTAGCTTTAGGCTTTATCGTTGATAAAATTAATAATTCACAAAAGAAAATCAAAATATTGCGTCTGTTTAGTACCTGCGATCTTTATGGAATTCAACAGATTTCAACATTTCAAATTAATTAAACACGAACGATGCAGACCCCAGAGAAAATTGAGACAGTGAGAGAAGAATTAAAAATTGCATCATATTGCCTTCCTGACATCATTTTTGGTATTTGAAGTAAATCGCGGTCACCCACAAGCATACAGTTATGTAATGTTTTTAATGAAAAATTAATATTATTTTGCTCTTTTAAAGATGTAACGACTTTTAGTGGCAACCCTGTATTATATTGGGATAAAATGTATTGATTTGTATTTCAACAATTAAATGAGTAATATTATTATTCTTCTATTGTAAAAATTTTAGCAAGCAAACCAATAGTTGTCCAATTTATCAAGATTTATCATTTATTGAAGAACTTACATTATAAAATCCATATCCCCCTCCACTTCCAGCAGTCCCACCCTCCACTCCCAGCAGTTGCACAGATAGCCCTATCAACTTATGTGGAGCACTGGCATCAAGCCTAAACCTTTTCTTGGTGCCTTCTCCTTAGGAGAACTTTTAGCCTTCCCAGATTTAGCCTTACTCTTGCCACCTTTAGACTTCCAATTGCTTCTTTTATATCTTTTGGCAGACCTCTTGTATCCACCAAAGGATTTCCTCTTCACACCTTGACTGGAAGAAGTGCTTGGTAGGGAAGAATCACACCACCAATCCTGGTCATCGTCATAATTTATAGGTTTAGGTGCTGCTTTGAGTTTTTCTAACTGAGCTTTTTTAGCATCTAACTCTTCCCCATATTTTTTAGTAATTTTCAAGAAGAACTCTCCATATTTTTCATAGTTAGCCATAGTAACATGTTGGATCTTCAACATTTCCTCCTTATTCTTTGGAAGAACATCAGACATTTTTTTAATAGCTGAAAGGTTCATGATTGAAGATAGTGTCATGTTTCTCTCTAGCGCCAATCTTCTGCACTCTTCTAGTAAATCCTCATGACATTTAACCTTGATTGAACTTATGTCTTGCTTAGATAAAGTTACTGATATTGAAGCTTCTGCTTTAGAAGAAGACGCAACTGAACGAATAGGAGCAATCGGGCTTTGTTCTGGAGTCACAGTGAATGTAGAGTTTCGTTCAGTATTATCCTTTGAAACTGATGCTACAGCAGTGGTCTTGCTGCAGACACTTATATACATTTTGAAATCAGTAGATTGGCATTGGAAAAAATTCTTTCCTGGTTTTATGTAAACTACAGGAAATCCTGCAGCATACTCACAATGCTCGTCCAAAATATTTTTAAGCAATAATTGTTTCAGAATTCTCTGAATGTCTGTTTTATCCATTGATGCACCTTTAGCATAATGAGGGTGTTTATCATGCCTTCTTTCAAGTATTCGTTTCACTTTAGAACCCTTGTAAACCTCACTGACTTGAGGAAGTGTTACATGACTTCCACTCCCTGCAAAGTCTCTTATCATCTCACACAAATTCTTCGCATGAATTGACATATCGGATTGAACGTAATTGTTGAACTGTTCACAATTATCGCAGGTGGTTTCCCTATTCTTAATGCAGATCTGTCTATCGAAGGTTTCTCCAAGATGAATTAACTGCAAATATCTTCTACAGTCAACGTGATTTTCGCAATAAGATACCATTCTTTTCAAAGCATCGAAATGTCCCTCCATGGTTCTTTTATTACTTTTTTCGCGCATCATAAGGCCTTGCAACCTTTTAACATCACCATAACAATAATATAGGTAGGAATACGATACCTCTCCATCTCTACCGGCTCTGCCGGATTCTTGATAGAATGCCTCAACAGATTTAGGTACGGAATTGTGAATCACAAATCTCACATCTGGCTTATCAATACCCATGCCAAAGGCTATAGTACCGACAATAACATGGAACCTATCCTGCATCCATTGTCTTTGAACTGTGTCTCGGACTTTACTACCCATGCCTGCATGATAGGGCATTGCTTTAACACCATTCCTTTTTAATTGTTCTGCTACTTTCTCACAATCATCCCTTGAAAGGCAATACACTATACCTGACTGTTTCGAAAACTTGCTACTGATCAATAGACTAATCTTATCAATTACATTAGCCTTTTCTTTCTGGATTACTTTGTATTTGATATTTGGACGATTGAAACTTCTTATGAAAGTTTTTACATTATGTAGTTTCAAAATATTTGTAACATCACCTTCCACTTGCTTAGTTGCTGTTGCTGTCAAACATATAATAGCAACTTTAGGATACTTGGATCTGAGAGTGGATAATTCTTTATAATCTGGTCTAAAATCATGGCCCCATTGAGAAAGGCAGTGAGCTTCGTCAATGACAAATCTAGCTAGTTTATCTCGAGCATAAAGGTAATCCAGAATTGCAGAACATTGTCTGGATGCACATATTTTTTCTGGAGTCAAATATAGGAGTTTTATTTCGGGTTCTTTGGTATATAACCTGGATAAAATCGTTTGTGTTTCTTCGTTAGATTGGTCGGCACATAATTGTGCTGCTGGAATGTCTAAAGCATTCAGTTTATCAACCTGATCACTTATTAATGATCGCAATGGTGAAATCACAATAGTGACACCAGGAGTGAGGGTAGCAGGTAATTGATAACATAAACTTTTGCCACCACCTGTTGGCATAAGAACAAACACATCATTCCCTGTTAAACTTGCATTGCAAATTTCACGCTGATGCGGTCGGAAATTCCTCATTCCAAAGCGGGAATGCAGCACTTCCATCATCACTTGAGAATGGGGATATTCACCAATGAACTCTTTTGAACTATCCACTCTTCCACTTAAATGAAACGATGAGGTCTCTGTATCTTCAAAATCTTCCAAATTCACTCCATCTAAAAGATGTTCATATTCTTCATTACTGTTTTTTTTTATCACAGGGATTTCACTATCCCAATCAATGTCTTCAAGTTTAATTTCATCGTCTAAGAAATCCTCTGGAGTAGTTGAGCTTGTGATGGTATTATTCTGCGCAGTTGATATATTGGCAGTACCAAACAATCGATCAAATTCTGCATCATCCATATAATCAGATTCAGAGATACTTAATTTTTCAACTATAGTCTTCTTTTCTTCTAACTGTAACTTTACCGGAATATTAGATATCACTGAATCATTTTTTTGAGAAGATTCAGCTTCAATTTCTTGTGATGAAGAAGTTGTGTTTTTTTTAAACTTGAATTTCTGTGGACTCTTACTTTTTAGTACATTGTTAATGATTTTTGTAGATTTGTTTTCAATCAGAGATTCATTTTTCAAATCGCTCATACTATTTCTTTGTTTCACAGGTGAATCTTGTTTTTCATTTTCTGATAGATTATTCATATTTTTCTTTTTGAAGACAATCTTTTTTTTAGAGTCTACACCCCCAATATTAATTAAAGAATCACCTGAACTATTCAACATGTGCCCTTTTCGTACCTGTGTATTTAAACTGGACTTTTCATGTTGAATTTCATTAAAATTCTTCCTCAAAGCAGCAAACTTGGTACACTTAGAATTGTTCGGTGAACATTCAGTTTCCACTTTGTTCACAGGAGATCTTATTAAATTAATAACATCATCGGAATTGCCTGAGTTACTTCGTTGAAAGAAGTTCTCAATTGTATTCTTCTTCTGGAACCCATTAGGAGACTTCAATACTTTCAAATTTGGACCTGTTTTAGTTATTTTCTTTGCAGCATCGGTTTTGTAATTTATTGGAGCCTGCTTCAATGACTTGATAGAATCTTTTTCAATCACCTTTGGATAGTTATACGAATTGACAATATTTTGGGCTGTTGGTTTTTCCAAATTTACTTCCATTTTTGCTTGTGATGGGATAGATGTATGTCCAATCTGTTTCTCAGAAGAGCTTACAGATTCTGCGAGAGTGAGAGCTGAATTTTTCTTTGAAATATCCAAATTGGTCTGATGGGAACTATGTACCAATTTAGTTTTACTATTTTCCCCAAGTTTTTTGAAAGTGAACTTCTTTCCACTGCCAGAAGAAGGTGAGCATTTGAAGGTATCAAAAAAAGCATCTTTGGATGCCATTTCTTAATATTTCTATTATTGATGATGATCTGTACAAACGCACAAATTACAATACACATATAACAAAAACAATCAAGCTTTTCACCAATTATGTTTCATTAACCTTACAGTACACGAATTACAAAACAAGTATGGCGGTTAAGCGTATGCAGTTGAACTACCGTCGAATCGAAATAATCGAATGATCACACGTCAACGTCAATCGTCATTCTCCTTTCCATGACGCCAGTGTTGCCAGGCCTCAAAATTATTTGGCAGGAGAAAGAATTTCAAAAAGCAGGAGATTTGGTAGAAAAAGCAGGAGATTCGAAAATATGACCATACAAATTCTTTTCGCCCAAAAAAAAATGGGTGAATATGTTAACAAAACACATTAAATATTCAATAAAAGCTACATGAACATTAATAACAGCAAAAACCAGAAATTTAAGTCCGAATCATAGAATAAAACGTTTCTTTATTCTATGGTTCGAATTGAGCAGTTGTCTAAACAAAGGTGTATGAACTCGTTTTTTGACAGATAAAAACTTGAGAAACAGCCTTTTGACAGAAATCTATTCAGAATGACAAAACAATTCCTTCTAACTTATGAAAAACGTTACCTACAAGATATAAAATGTATATATCATATTCATGGAATATAAAATAGGTATTAAAATACCTGATCTTGGAACTGTTGTTAAAAGCAGGAGAATTTTGAGTGAAAGCAGGAGAGCAGGAGATTCGGAGTGAAAGGAGGAGATCTCCTGCTAAAGCAGGAGTATTGGCCACACTGCATGACGCAGTCGCAGAATATGAATGCGCGATATTATACCTACTTTCATTGATGTAGAATATGTACACCTCTAAAATTAGGCTAAATGTGTTGGAAAGCACAGAACACTAATAATTCAAATAATTGTCACTTCACTAATAATGAAATTCTTTGGTATATGTTAATTGTTAATGGTTAATCGCTAATTGCAATCGCATATTTCAAAATATTTTGATATTACTAGTATTACGTAGGGACTTTACTACTTTGAATATTGTACTAATTTAATTAATTATTCTAACGTATTTGTCAACGATGAAAAATTGGTTCCTACGAACTTAGGTACATGCGTTAGTACATTCTTCTGGTAGGGGTCGATATTCATGCAATTGTTTTCGATCCACTTACCTGAGATAGGAACACGAAGTCTAACACTTTCGGCATTTCTAATACGATACAGTGATAAGGCTACCACATGTTGACACCAAAATATATCTCTGGTTTCACAGCTACATGTTACCGACGTAATTTTACATCTGAAAAAAAATGCTCTACAGTAATTCAATAGATTCAACTAGGGCAATTAAATTTGTGATCTCATTTAGTGACTAATGTGAAAATAAATTGTGTAATCCTTTGATTCGATAATATAATCCACAAGCAGAAACTGATAAATGGGTCAGGTTCGGTACTATCTGAGGCACCCACAGAAATTATATCTAGATATTTTCAAATGATTCTGAAAGACCCATCTTAGACAAATGTAGTTAGTCATCGATTTACATAGAACACAACTTGAAAATGGTCCCACAACATTGTATTATTGAAATGAAAAGAATCATCCTTTCTTAATTACTCATTTTTCCCATAAACTAAAGATCAGGCGAATTAAATGATCATAAAGTTGAGAAAACTGAACAGAAGAAAATATTTTAGATCAAATTACCACATATTATTTTATTATTTCAACACTCTTCAGATCTATTCCCAGCTTGACAGTGGCTTACGGACCTAATGGGCAATGTATATATTCACCTTATCCCCAAAATATACCACATTCAAGAAGACTCAATAAATTTTAACTCAGGTGATAAGCTGATATTGAAAAAATAGCTTTAATGTACAGATGAATGAACCGATCTTTTGTGTTTGAATTTGTGTGCTCCTGTCCATACTTGGTTGCTATCATTAGGTCCATTGGCTTTTTCAATACTGATCCGATCCAATTGAAATGTAATAGTTAGGTAGTTATTGAATGAGGACTCAAATATTCATGCAAATTTTTTTTTGAAAATTATCAACAATTCATTAGATTCAGCGGGAAATCTATATCTATTGGGGTGCAGCCCCTTGATATCACTATATTTTTCCCCCTCCCCTGCCAGAAAAGTTGCTCAGATCCACCCTTGATGTAAGGTATCAAGAAGGTCAGAATATTTGCTGTGTTGATATGGGTGAAATAAGGGTATTTTTGGATTCCGCATGACTTGCTAGTGAAGTATGCTAAGGTATGGTCTCTGCAAAATATAGCAGGATGAAGTTACTATGGTAGAGGCAGAAAATTGGAATACGTATCCATATTTTTGAAACACAGTAACAATTCAGTAGAATTATGAATAACCATGTATATATGTAGCTATAATTCTTATTGGATATTTTTGTGTTGGTATTGTTAAACAGTACAACTATGTGTCATTTAGGTAAATATGTGCCACCTGTGTTTTATGACGCCTTTGCTTTGTATCGGCTAGGATGATGAATTTAGGGGTAGCCTGCCAGAAGAGGGATATAACGTCGCTATCAGTGGCGTTCATCTTCTTCAGTCGTCATGGTGCATCTTTAAGTTTTTTTTGTAGGTGAAAAAGTCTAATCTAGATATTCATACTTCAAGCTCCTAATTGAAAAGTTTGTCATGCACCCACTACGAGAACTGGAGGATACTTGAGTTTTTTAAATAGCAACCCCAAGTTTTTGTGTCAAAAATGGATAGACCATTTGTCGTTGAGGATGATTTGGTCATTGATGGAGTGTTTTTATCAACCCTTTTATTATTATAGGTTAAACTCCCTTCGAAAGTATCAATAACTCCTAAATTGTATGTCATTGACCTCAAAATACATAAAAAAGGAAAAATTCGAATTCAATTAGATTAACAATTTCATTCCTATAATAAGAAAATTGGTTCAAGCACTGACGTGAAGTCAAGGGCTTTTGCGCGGATGTTCTATGATCTATTCACCTCTATTGAACACTCATAATCGAATTTACCATCGATATGGACCGTTTTCTCAGCTTTTAAAAGAAATGAATAAATTTCGTACCATTTTATGTAAGTGTATTTATTCTTTTATCTTTTCTTTTTCACATGTAATTGGTATAATAGTTCTTTGTATTCTAGTACTTTGGCTAAATTAATGAAATTATTATTATTTTAATGACAGACTTGAGTAATGAAAGAATCTCTTCTAAAATCACAGAATTTTTAAATCTGACATATGTATTCTATCGGAATTGAAATTCGTTAGATATCTAATGATATACGAAAAGACTTACGTTTCAAGAAATTTTAGGATACGATATTCACGAAGTTTGGCCGATCTCAATTATGACCATTAACGAACTTAAGGCCTGGTTTCGCTAGTGCGTCGGATTCATGCAGTGACTGCGTGCAGCGAATGCTTGCGTCCGCTGCGTCGTCGGAGTGGTTTCATTAGGTGCAGCGAAACTACTGCAGCCGGCATTATTATTTGTGTTCTGTGAGTCGTCAGTGAAAATTGGTTAGCAATGAAGTATGTACTTGCGCTTCATATTTTGGAAGAAGAGCAGAGAATGAATTGATTTTGAAATATCTGAAGCAAAAAAATTAAAAATGGTGACCTGTGCATTTAATGTGTAAAAACAGGGATGAGGAAGGTATCTTCAACAACCTCATAACGAGACATCTTCTAGATAATTAAGAAAAATTCCAACAAGAACGTAGAGCTCGAAATTATGAATATAAAATTGTACAAAACTGTTCATATTAGCATAGGAAATAAAATTTTTTTAAAATATAACTTCATTTCAACTGTTTTCTCTCCATTTCTGTCGCGATCATTTTCCATATGTTATCTTTAACATACCTCGGACACATACTGCGTGGAGAACGCTACCACTTTCAACGTCTCATTCTCCAGAGTAAAATTGAGGGAGGAAGAAGAGGAATGGGCAGAAGAAAGTTATCATGGCTTAGAAATATCCTTCAATGCACGGGGATAAAGGACTTCCAAACATTGCAGAATGCTGCATTCAATAGAAACATATGATGGGAATAGATGAGGATAAACGCCTACGCAGGAATCTGCACGGCACTAAAAAAAGTAGATCTTTAACATTATTAGTTTTATAATAATCATGAGATGCATCATATATGCATCTATTTTGCGAAACTAATTCAATGAGATTAATCTCTCCATCCCTTTTGAATTTATCGACACTTAAGGCCTGGTTTCGCTAGTGCGTCGGATTCATGCAGTGACTGCGTGCAGCGAATGCTTGCGTCTGCTGCGTCGTCGGAGTGGTTTCATTAGGTGCAGCGGAACTACTGCAGCCGGCATTATTATTTGTGTTCTGTGAGTCGTCAGTGAAAATTGGTTATCAATGGAGTATGTACTTGCGCTCCATATTTTGGAAGAAGAGCAGAGAATGAATTGATTTTGAAATATCTGAAGCAAAAAAATTAAAAATGGTGACCTGTGCATTTAATGTATAAAAACAGGGATGAGGAAGGTATCTTCAATAACCTCATATCGAGACATCTTCTAGATAATTAAGAAAAACTCCAACAAGAACGTAGAGCTCGAAATTATGAATATAAAATTGTACAAAACTGTTCATATTAGCATAGGAAATAAAATTTTTTTAAAATATAACTTCATTTCAACTGTTTTCTCTTCATTTCTGTCGCGATCATTTTCCATATGTTATCTTTAACATACCTCGGACACATACTGCGTGGAGAACGCTACCACTTTCAACGTCTCATTCTCCAGAGTAAAATTGAGGGAGGAAGAAGAGGAATGGACAGAAGAAAGTTATCATGTCTTAGAAATAGCCTTCAATGGACGGGGATAAAGGACTTCCAAACATTGCAGAATGCTGCATTCAATAGAAACATATGATGGGAATAGATGAGGATGAACGCCTACGCAAGGTTCTGCACGGCACTAAAAAAAGAAGATCTTTAACATTATTAGTTTTATAATTATCATGAGATGCATCATATATGCATCTATTTTGCGTAACTAATTCAATGAGATTAATATCTTCGTCCCTTTTGAATTTATCGACACTTATTTTCTCTTGTTTTCGCTGCAGCGACGTCGCACAGACTGGTACCCCAAGCAGTCAGCCGTTTGGCTGTTGCGTCGGACGCCGAAGCGAAACCACTTCTTCGTAGTTCCGAAGTAGCAGACTATTCGAAAGACGGTGCAGCAACTTTCTGCAGTCACTGCATGCAGCCGACGCACTAGCGAAACCAGGTCTTTAGTTTCTCTTGTTTTCGCTGCAGCGACGTCGCACAGACTGGTACCCCAAGCAGTCAGCCGTTTGGCGGTTGCAGTGCTGTTGCGTCGGACGCCGAAGCGAAACCACTTCTTCGTAGTTCCGAAGTAGCAGTCTATTCGAAAGACGGTGCAGCAACTTTCTGCAGTCACTGCATGCAGCCGACGCACTAGCGAAACCAGGCCTTAAAACTACAAGTATCTTAGATTACATACACAACTTTGTTTACTAGACAATCAAACTGACAAAAGTAACATATAACAAGGCATGTTTTGGGTAGGCTCAGGACAAACTGTCCAACTGCGCGACCTACTCCGAAAATTGTTTTTAAATTTTCTAGTGGTACGATCCTTACAAAACTTTACATACGTCTTTATGTCGATATTCTACAACTAGTAACCCAGTTTGAATTAGATCGAATCTGTATTATTTGAGTTATCGTGAAAATAATATTCCAGATGGGTTTAACTCCAAAACCGTTGGGCCGATTTTGCCTAACAACGAACTTAATTCTCCCATTCAGATGCGCAACATACCCTGAAAGTTGCAAGTCCCTATTTCTTCACATTCGACAGTTATCGTGGCAACGGTCACCCATCCAGCTACTGAACCCTTCCAAGACTGCGCACCAACAAAATATAGATCCGGTCGTATTCAAACTTGGAACTTGGCTATAGAGGTTTTAAAGGCTTCCGTAAAATTTCAGCGATTGCCCAAATTTTCGCGTTGGCATTCTACGACTAATATTGAGTTATTGAGGAAATAACAACCAAATTTCAGATGGGTATAACCCCAAACGATTATGCCTATTAACAAACTCAAATGTTGCACTTGGATGCGCAACTTCCCCTAAAAATTGCAAGTGGCAATCTCTTTTCGTTCTCAAGTTATCGTGAGATAATAATATTTTTTAATAATTTTTTAGTTATACGATTCTCACAAAATTGCACAAACGTCTTTGTGTTAGTATTCTACAACTAGGTAGCAAGTTTCAATTTGATCAGATCTGTAATGGTTGAAGACAAAATTAATAACTCGGAAATCGTTGGACCGATTATTCACATTAACGAACTTGTCCGTCGTATTTAGACTTACCCACGCCACTTACCCTGAAAATTTCAAGTAGCTATCTCTTTTCGTTCGAAAGTTATCGTGGCAACGGCCGGCCGGAAAAAAATCAAATTTGACCTCGAATTCTTCATCAGAGAGTCAAACCTAATCTTTCGAGACTAGTAAAAAATTACAGATATTTGGGCAAAATGATACCATGTGTTCCCCAGAAAATGCGCCCAAAAAGGATTGATAAAAAAGCCAATCAATGAGCAAAACATCCTCAGCAACAAAAGGTCTATCAATTTCTGGCAAAAGTTAAGCTTGCCATTAAAAAAAAAACTCAACTACCCTCCACCCCTAGTAGACAAACTCTCAATTATATGTATATTATGAAAAGTTGCGTAATAGTATTTTTCTACCAATAGTAAATATCGAAGATATGAATTTTGTAGTGTGAATTGTTAAACTTTGGAAGTTACAGGGTGATCTTGAAATTATTGCGTTTTTGGGGATACTGTGTATCTCGATATCCTCTAATGATACTTTCCGGATGAAAACTGTCTTTGATAGATATTTTTACGTAGAATTCATTGGCGTGCACTAAACATTTTTCTGGGTTATCGTTTTCGAGTTATAACTCAAACTTATAGTATTTTTAAGGGGACGCCCTATATTTGATTTCACCATTAAATTGCACATTTTTTTCTGATTGAAATAATATCGATGGTAGCACAGATATTGTATGTCCATTTTTGCCAATGTTAGGGTAAAGTGATATTTTGAACGTAGGAAGACAGATATCAAAAAGTAGACATACAATATCTGCGCTTTAAACTATCGATATATAGGCTATATACTTGGCATCTAAAAATAATTTTGATAATTAAAATTTGTATTTCTTATTTTGAAGTCGATCGATTTATCAATCAAAGGTGCTTAGACAATTATTAAAATTATGACATTGACAGAAGCCAGTATTCTTCTATGTTCAAGAATATTTTAAAGTATTTTTACTTGTGAAACATTTCAATTGAAAAATAATCTCGTTAATTATGGTGCCTTTTCTAAACCTCGCCGCAAAGTGTAGGTATGCAAAGCAACATCAGGAAACCTAGGGACTCGGTAAATGTTTTAGCCACATTCTCAAACAGACCTACTATATCATGCAAGATAGTAGCAGATGAAGTTGGCATCTCAAAGTCAAGAGTAAGCAGGACTTTAAAGAAAAATAAATATTTTCTATATTAATATAATCTAGTGCAACAACTGCATCCAGGTGGTGCCCATAAACAAGTAGAATTATATCAATGGTATCTTGATCAAATTGAAGAAAATGAAAATTTCGGGAGGAACGTAGTCTGGTCTGACGAGTCTATGAGCAGTGGTGGAATTTTCAACAGACAAAACCATAGATACTGGTCAAATGAGAATAACCATATTATTTTCCCAATACAGCAACAGGGTAGGTTTGGGGTTAGCGTTACTTGCATTGTTTGAAATTTGAAAGCGGTATTTATACGAAGGAGGTCTATATGGTCGAAGATATTTAGAGGTCATTAGAATGTATCCTGATAATATCTCAAGGCTACAAGATTTCAACATAGAAATACTATATTTTCAGCAGGATGGGGCACCTGCTCATAATGCTGTTAGTGTGAGTGAGTTTTTGGTGCAGACTTTTGGTACACATGCCCCTCGTTCTCCTCACTTGTCAGTATTATAGTTTTTGTGTGGGCATTTTTGAAAGATAAAATATACCTGCAAAACTATAACACGGTGAATGAATTACGGCAAGGTAGACTAGTCAACAAGTTCTATTTGGACCAACTGTTTTCAGCAGTCTCCGAAAATTATGTATGAGGTGTCATTCGATTCGGAATGGCATCTAGATGATTTTTGAAAAAAATGAAGTTCCGCTTGCAAAAATTGTAAAAGTTATTAACAATTAACTAAAAAAAAAAGGAGTTTTAGTTTTTTGTAAATATCTCAAAAACTAAACTAAATACGGCCGAAAACGGGTACTCTGGCTTGGAGAAGCCACGTCCACTTCGGGCACTACAACAATAAACATTTTTTAAACATAGTAAATATGAAAAAAAAAAATTGAAAAAATTCAGGCAGCAACTGAATAGATGAATGAATAATAATCCGCTTGAACAAAATTTTTATAATAATTTTTCATTTAGTTATTCAATAGTTAATTAATAACTTTTTTCTGCTTGCACATTAACATTGCAAGTGTGATAATTGCTAAACTATAAGTTTCAGATTTTTTTCCTCTCTTGGAGCAATTCTTCAAAGGCTTAAGAATAGAATCCCGATGGAAAAATTAAAAAATGTTTATTTTTCAATTTTTTATTAATAATTTTCGTTGTTGCAAAATTAAAAACTTAAATTAATCATCGAACAAAATTTTTTTTTTTAAATATTATTAACGATCCGTTTTCATGTTATTAGAAACTGCATAGAAATAATTTTTTTAAATTTTTATCTCTAATTGTTTAAAAAATTGTTATAAACAAATGCCTTGTTTATAAGATAATTGAAATTTTTTTTTTGGAATTTCAATCTTTGATACAAATAATGATTTTTAAAAGGAAAATTGTTCCTTAAAAAAAAATTTTTATTGCTTAAAAACGCATTTGTTAATAACAATTATTTTCTCCCACTTCTAATTAATATTAAGGAACGATACTTTTTTAAAAATCATTATTTATTTTTCATTTCGATATAAAAAAAAAATTTTTCATTTTATTTATTTTTTCATTGTTTATGCAATAAACAATTAGTTATAAGCAAATAAATTTTTACGTTTTAATTTTTCTTTTTACTTTCTGTCACAAAAGCAGAAATGCAAAAAAACGGATCGTTAATAATATTAAAAAAAAAATTTTGTTCGATGATTAATTTAAGTTTTTAATTTTGCAACAACGAAAATTATTAATAAAAAATTGAAAAATAAACATTTTTTAATTTTTCCAACGGGATTCTATTCTTAAGCCTTTGAAGAATTGCTCCAAGAGAGGAAAAAAATCTAAAACTTATAGTTTAGCAATTATCACACTTGCAATGTTAATGTGCAAGCAGAAAAAAGTTATTAATTAACTATTGAATAACTAAATGAAAAATTATTATAAAAATTTTGTTCAAGCGGATTATTATTCATTCATCTATTCAGTTGCTGCCTGAATTTTTTCAATTTTTTTTTTTCATATTTACTATGTTTAAAAAATATTTATTGTCGAAGTGCCCGAAGTGGACGTGGCTTCTCCAAGCCAGAGTACCCGTTTTCGGCCGTATTTTCATCCCTCTGGAAAAATTATAAATATTTATCGTACAGTTTCGGAAGTCGAGACTTTTTTTAGGAAATTTCCTCCTACTTTTGAATCTTTTTTCAGATTTGAAAAATCTTTATTAGTTTTTGAGATATTTACAAAAAACTAAAACCCCTTTTTATTTTTTAGTTGATTGTTAATAACTTTCACAATTTTTGCAAGCGGAACTTAATTTTTTTCAGAAATCATTAGATGCCATTCCGAATCGAATGACACCTTATACATAATTTTCGGAGACTGCTGAAAAAAGTTGGTCCAAATAGCACTTGTTGACTAGTCTAAAGGTAAAGCGGAAGCATTTCGCCAAATTGGAGCTCCGCATATGAAATAAAATGAATGTAAAATTCGAATTTAAATAATGAAAATTATTTTTAGATATCAAGTGTTACATATTATTTCAATGAGAAAAAATATCCAATTTAATGGTGAAATAAAATATAGTGTATCCCGTTAAAAAATAACTATAAGTTTTAGTTATAACTCAAAAACGAAAGCCCAGAATTTTTTTTAGCGTACGCCAATGAAATCTACATAAAAATGTCTATCAATAACAGTTTTTATCTTGAAAATATCATAAAAGGTTATCGAGATACACAGTATCACCGAAAACTTTCATTTCAAAATCACCCTGTAACTTCCAAAGTTCAACATATATGAAAAAACTGAAAGCACCTTTGAATTTGTCATGAAAAAGTAGCCCATAAATTTCTAACTTAAAATTTTATATTTCCAACGGTTGAAAAAATAATCTTATACCCTTATTACACTATGCCTTTTTCATGTCTATATTTGCGCCTATTTTCATGGCTATTTGTTTGTTGAATTCCCCCCCAAAATGAGTGGCACTATTACGCCGCGCTTTTTTCGCACTTGTTTCAGGAAGTGATTTCAGAGCTGCAAACATTGAAGAAATCGACATATTTACTTACCTCAAGTTCTTGTTTTGTTCGTTATTTTTAAAACAATACCATAGTATTTTAAGAAAAGTTTAATATGCTACTACATAGAGTGCAAATTCACGTGCAGAAAAAAGACTGTATTTCCAGAAAGCATTTCTCCAAAAATGAAATTAATAATTACTTTGCGATACTAGGCTACTGGTGAAAACTTCATATCACTCGGGGATAGCGATCACATATTATCTGGCCTTCGTAAGTTTAGTTAGTTTACGTCCTCAGTAATAAACATAAATTTATTATTGAATTTGCGAAGGCTGCGATTCAAAGGATAGAATAAACTAGGTTATATTAAGACGTCAAGTCAGACAGATGAATATTGTGTTGGTAGACATGACATTTCGACAAAAAGGCTTGAAATCCCTACCATGCCTACCATTCAGGGGGAACAAATAGAACCAGTACTATTTATTTTCAAGCCTAATACCCTTGTTACACTATGCCTTTTTCATGTCTATATTTGTGCCTATTTTCATGGCTATTTGTTGGTTGAATTTGCCCCCAAATGAGTGGCACTATTACACCGCGCTTTTTTCGCGCTTGTTTCAGGCAGTAATTTCAGAGTTGCAAACATTGAATAAATTGACATATTTACCTTACGTTCTTGTTTTGTTCGTATATTTTTAAAACAATACCATAGGGTTTTAAGAATGTCCGAAGAAACGTTCAATATGCTACTACATAGAGTGCAAATTCACATACAGAAAAAAGACACTGTAATTCCAGAAAGCATTTCTGCAAAAACGAAATTAATAATTACTTTGCGATACTAGGCTACTGGTGAAAACTTCATATCACTCGGGGATAGCCATCACAGATTATCTGGCCTTCGTAAGTTTAGTTAGTTTACGTCCTCAGATTAATAAACATAAATTTATTATTGAATTTACGAAGGCTGCGATTCAAACGATAGAATAAACTAGCTTATGTTAAGACGTCAGACAGATAAATAGTGTGTTGGTAGACATGACATTTCGACAAAAAGGCTTGAAATCCCACGATTCAGGGGGAACAAATAGAACCAGTTCTATTTATTTTCAAGCCTGAAACAGTCTACAAAATAGTCCCGGGCGTATGCGTATTTCTTCAAAATTTCAGGCGCAGTCAGTCGGGCTGACAAATAGGCACGAAAAAGGCATAGTGTAATAAAGGTATTAGGGGGCAGCGAATTTGGGATGTACTGTATATATGGAATTTAAATTCACTCTAATGATGAGCAGATAGCATGATTTCGACTAGGACGTTTAACATTTGCAATAGCGTCGGGTCAGGTTATAACGAGCTCAGCGGTTCCAGAAAAAATGCTCGTTATAAGCGAACGCTCGTATTAAACTTATTTGCATTGGATCAGATAGGTGGCAGTCCGTACCTTCAGAATTTGCTCGTTGAAACCAAACTCTCGTTATAAGTGGTACTCGTTATAAACGGACCCGACTGTATTTCACATGATGGGTTACGAAATACAAAACACTGAAAATGTCAGATCCGTTGAGGCAAAACGTCGACGTGCGTACATCAAATGAAAATTCAGAAATCAAATTAGCACATTCACGTCACAAGCCATCAACGTCATACTTTCTTGGTTGTGGAGTTTCTAACCAACACGATCGAAGGTTCTTTCGTTAAATAATGAACCAATATAACGAGAGGGCAAATTTTACCGAAAATAAGTCCATTAAACGGAACCACCCTCGCTCCCCCACTGTTCTACATTATTCAATCTACTGAATCATTTGTATCTCATAAAAATGCATGGCGTATCGATCCGCCATTTTGTCCGTTCGCGCACTTACCTATCGAAACTGACGGCAACTTTGAATTTTTGAGGAGGTTCGAGACCCCCGCAAGGCAGGGTCGGCGGCGGTGAACTTCTGCATGCTGCTACTACACCACTGAGGTGGAAACCTGCAAAAAACATACTCCAATTGATGACGTGCAAAAATCGTGATGATGTACAAAAAACTCAATAATATCATATTTAATAATATATATACAGGGTGAGTCTTAAAGATGTACACTAATTTTAACCATATCCTCTCATCAAATAAAACACTTTTTTCATTTATCATTTTTCCAAATTTCACTCAGGTAAAAATTATAAGCGTTTAAATATTTCACAATGTGCTAATACACTCCTGCATATAAATTAACTATGACATCAATGGAACACGAGAAGAAGGTATGGTAGCGTGGTTTACAGCTTGATTCGGGAGTCCAACGCACAGAGGCGGATCCATAAAAGAAGTGAAATTTCTGGAGTTTTCTATTTCATAACATTCATTGAAGATTATCTCGAAAACGATGCGTTTAGAGAGAAATGATGAGGAATAATTAAATGTTCCAAAACGATTGAATATTCTTGAGATGACTCAAGAAAATCTTTATCTGCTTTCTTTATGCTAATTTCGTTTAGTTGAATCCACGAGTCTATAACTAGAAAAGCAGTAGGAGTAGCAAAAAACTAATATTTTTAAATTATGTATCATAGTTATAGGAAACTTCACACCAACTTTCATTTCATTCGGAAAAGGATGTCAAATCTAAAAAATAAAAACTGATTTTTTTTCGAAATTTCAATAGCCTGTATCTTTTTACCTGAGCCGAATTTGGAAAATTGGTACACGAAAAAAAGTGTTTCATTTGATGATGAGAATCTATGGTTAAAATTAATGTACATTTTAAAGACTCACCCTGTACCTATACATATACAGGGTGTCCGGGAAAATGTGGGAAATCTCTAGGATTCAGATAAAACATAAAAAAATAAGAGGACAAGTTCCCATCATTTTTTTTCCTAGTGGCCCTCCCTACGATACGGCCTCCTAAATGACGCCACTGGAAATCCATTTTACTGGAATAAATTTTAATCTAATTAATATAATTTAATGAAAATTTGATATGACAAGCAGTAGTAAGGACCTCTTAAAATAGTGCCCTTAAATTTAAATTAGCTTGTTTAGTTTACCAGAGGCGGACTAGGTCGTACATTTTATTGCTTACATTTTTAACACCCTGTATGATAAGGAGTTGAAAAAAAAACAAAATTTGGATACCTTGAACATTAAGCTAAGGAAAAGGTAGAAGAAGAAGGTATCCAAATTTGTTTTACCAGGAAATGGAAAAGAATCGAAATCATTCGGGAGATAGAAGAAACGAAATATGATTTTATCGCAATTTTCATTAGCCTACCCTAGTTTAATGAATATCATGTTTGTACAACTACGGTAGCCTAATGAAAATTTCGATAAAATCATATTTAATTTCTTCTATCTCCCGAATGATTTCGATTCCATTTCCATTTCCTAGTTTGGATACCTTGAAAACGGTTCATTGAGCCGTATCCATAAAAACAAGCACTGACGTGAAGTCAGAAGCTTTTGCGCGTATGTTCTATTGTCCATTCTTCTGTATTGGACACCCTTAATCGAATTTACCATGGTAAATTATGTTGTCCATTCTCCTGTATTGGACACTCAATTCGAATTTACCATGGTAAATTCGAATTAAGAGTGTCCAATAGTGAACCAATTTTTTTTTTCGTGATTTTTTTGAAATTTTCTAGGGGTGCGGTTCTTAAAATTTTTTTTTTCGTCATTTTTTTCAAATGTTTTAGGGTTACGGTTCTTACAAAATTTTAAACACGTCTTTACGTTGATTTTCTACTACTAGTTACCAAGCACCAATTCGATCGAATATTTATTTTTTGAGTTATTAAGGAAATAATATTCCAGGTGGGTATAACTCGGAAACCGTTAGACCGATTATGCCCAAAAACGAACTCAACTCCCCCTTTCGGATACGCAACCTACCCTTAAAATTGCAAGTCCCTATCTCCTTTCGTTCGAAAGTTGTCGAGGCAACGGTCACCCATCTACTGAACTCACACAAGAATGCTCGAATCTCCAACAATATTCAACCGATCGGATTAAAACTTGAAACTTGGCAGTAGAGTTAGGTTATGAAGGCTCTGGCAAGATTTCAGCAATTTCAAACGAATAGTTACTGATATATAGAATTTTATTTTTCAATGATTTATTGAAAATCTTCTACAAATGCTATCCTCACCAAATTTTGCAAACATTTTCGCGTTGGCATTCTACAACTAATAACCATGTTTGAATTCAATCGGTACAGTATTTTTCGAGTTAATGAGGAACAAAAAACCACCAAATTTCAGAAAATTTCAGATGGCTATAACTCTAAAACCGTTTGGCCGATTATGCTCATAAACAAACTGAAATGTCGCGTTCTAGTGCACATCCTAACCTGAAAACTTACACCCGCTATCTCATTCCGTTCTCAAGTTATCGTGACAACAAAAATATTTTTCAATAATTTTTTTAAATCGTATTGGGATGCGCCACCTACCCTGAAAATTTCAAGTCGCTAGCTCTTTTCGTTCTCAAGTTATCGTGGCAACGGCCGGACGGACAGAATCAAATTTGACCTCGAATTCTTCATTGGGGAGTCGAACTTAATCGTTTGAGACCATTTTCGTCAAAAAATTCGAAAGTTACAGACATTCGGGCAAAATGATAACGCGATGTTCCCCAGAACATACGCGCAAAAATTTTGAAATTTGTTTTGCCACTTTACAGCAATCCGATCAATACAAAACTTGGCATGCATATAAGAGTCATGATTCTACTTGATGCTAAACTTCAGATAGATCGAGTCATCGGTTCCGGAAATATTCATAAAACATGTTTTCACTAAAAACGGCCATAACTCCCAAACCACTCGGTAGATTTGGCCCGTTAACGAACTCGTCCGAGATATTTACGCTCCAAACCTACCCTGCAAATTTCAATCCTCTTATTTCTTTAGTTCGAGAGTTATCGTGCCTACGAACCGGCCGGCCGAACAGAATTGATTTCGACCACGGATTCTTGATCGGAGAGTCGAACCAATTCGTTCAAGACCATCTTCATCCAGAAAGTCGAAAATTACAGACATTTGGGCAAATTGATAAGCACTCAGTTCCGAGGAACAAGAGCGCCAACAAACAAATCCGATTCAATTTAGACGTGCTAACTACTTGTACCGTGCCGACATGCTAATTTTTGCAGAATTTCGTGAGCATCGAATCCCTAGAAAAACAAAAACAGAATTGTGTTGCTGCTCTGCAATATTGGTTTATTTCAACTCATTTATTCAAAGAGATAATCATCATTCATTCATTCGTTGCTAATGAATCACCTACAAAAATTAAAAATTAGTTCTGCACCAACCCAGTTATCACTTGATGATTTACCTTTTAGATAACAAGTGAGATAAACGTTAGAATTTTATGGGTAACACCAGGATTAACGACTTATATTAAATCTCTTGAAAGCGTCAATGATGAATGAAATCCCATCTAAATTAATAATTTACTCTCGATTTCATCAGGTCAATATTTGATGAGAGAAGGAAGTAAATATTATAAGTTCTCTAATGCAAACATAGACATAGAATAATATAGACTGGTTGTGAGAAAGAGACTGTTGATAACAGCACATAAAAAGGATAAAACACATAGAGATATACTATGCAGTTTCACATTATGGCATGAGCAATTAATTGAAAATTTTTTTTTATTCAGGATTCAAATTTGATGTTTTTACGCGCATCGCGTTATAATTTATAAATGCCTGTAAGGTTCAAATTTTTTTACCGTAAATGGTTCCAAACGATTAGGTTCGACTCACGGATGAAGAATTCGAGGTCAAATTAGATTCTGTCCGGCCGTCCGTTAACACGATAACTTGAGAATAGTGAATATAGCGACTTGAAATTTTCAGGTTATGTGGCGCGTCCAAATACGACGGACACGTTCATAATCGGCCATAGGCTCGGCCATAGGTTTCTCAGTCATAATTTTCTCATCAACCAATACAGATCCGACCGAATTAAAACTTGGTAGCTGGTTGTAGAATACTGACACAAAGTGAAAATATTGTGAGAATCGTATCATCACTCGAGAATTAAACAAGCACTGACGTGAAGTCAGAAGCTTTTGCGCGTATGTTCTATTGTCCATTCTTCTGTATTGGACACCCTTAATCGAATTTACCATGGTAAATTCGATTAAGGGTGTCCAATACAGAAGAATGGACAATAGAACATACGCGCAAAAGCATCTGACTTCACGTCAGTGCTTGAACCAATTTTTTTTTTCGTGATTTTTTTGAAATTTTCTAGGGGTACGGTTCTTAAAATTTTTTTTTTCGTCATTTTTTTCAAATTTTCTAGGGGTACGGTTCTTACAAAATTTTAAACACGTCTTTATGTTGATTTTCTACTACTAGTTACCAAACTTCAATTCGATCGAATATTTATTTTTTGAGTTATCAAGGAAATAATATTCCAGATGGGTATATCTCGGAAACCGTTTGACCGATTATGCCCAAAATTGAACTCAACTCTCCCTTTCGGATACGAAACCTTCCCTGAAAATTGCAAGTCCCTATCTCCTTTCGTTCGAAAGTTATCGAGGCAACGGTCACCCATCTGCTGAACTCACACAAGAATGCTCGAATCTCCAATAATATTTAACCGATCGTATTAAAACTTGAAAATTGGCAGTATAGTTAGGTTATGAAGGTTCTTGCAAAATTTCAGCAATTTCGAACAATTAGTTACTGATATATAGAACTTTTTTTTTTTTATTTTAAAGATTTATTAAAAATTTTCTACAAATGCTATCCTCACAAAATTTTGCGAACATTTCCGCATTGGCATTCTACAACTAATAACCATGTTTGAATTCAATCGGTTCAGTATTTTTTGAGTTAATGAGGAACAAAAAACCACAAAATTTCATAAAATTTCAGATGGCTATAACTCTAAAACCGTTTGGCCGATTAGGCTCATAATCAAACTGAAATGTCGCGTTGTGGTGCACATCTTAACCTGAAAAATTGAGGTCGCTATCTCTCTCAGTACTCAAGTTATCGTGACAACAAAAATATTTTTTAATAATTTTTTAATAATTTTGTAGCAGTACGATTCGCACAAAATTTCAGAAACGTGCTTAGGTTCATATTCTACAACTACTTACCAAGTTTCAATTCGATCGGATTCATATTGGTTGAAAACAAAATTATTACTCAGAAACCACTGGGCCGATTATGCCCATTAACGAACTTGTCCGTCGTATTGGGATGCGCCACCCTCCCTGAAAATTTCAAGTCGCTAGCTCCTTTCGTTCTCAAGTTATCGTGGCAACGGCCGGACGGCCGGACGGACAGAATCAAATTTGACATCGAATTCTTCATTGGGGAGTCGAACTTAATCGTTTGAGACCATTTTCGTCAAAAAATTCGAAAGTTACAGACATTTGGGCAAAACTATAACGCGATGTTCCCCAGAACATACGCGCAAAAAAGGTTATACTTATACTTGCAGAAAATGAAGGGAATCCTTCAGCTGGCATTCATAATATTTCGAGTGAAACCTTATACTTATAGAGTAGGAGCATATCCTCCTCAAAAAAGTATTTGGTTATTCATAAACGTTTCCTTTTACTTTAAATAAAAAGCATATCCTTCAATAATTTTGAGTGTGGTCAGTAGCAGACTCACCGCCTTATTCACAAAGCATTCAAGCATTCAATCTCCGTTAAGTCCCAACTGTGGTCCTCAGTTAAGGATAAATAAGAATCGCAACCTCAGTTAACGTGAAAATTAACCGACCTCAGTTAGGACTTAACGGAGATCGAATGCTTTGTGAATACGGCGGTCTGGGTCGTGTAGTAACATGTTTATGTAACGCATTTTTATAAACAAGGGTAGTGTAGTACATTTGTAGTTCAGATAAAATCTTATTACATATTTTGATCTGGAATTTGTTGGATTACAAGGTAATTTTTTTCGAAGAATTCCGGTCTAAAGGGGGTCTTGGGCTCTATAGTATTAGTTCTCTATATTTCGACAAATTCGATAGTCCGAGACAGCCTTGCAAAACGTTTGTCGGACTACCGGGAGTCCACTGTACAATAAATAAACAAACCACAGTGGAGGATATTCTTGCAAGTATAAGGTGATCATTATGAATACGAAAAAAAGGAAATGCTTTTACTCTTACCTTTTTCTTCAACTGAAAACCTTATGCTTTCATCTTATTCGTAGGACTGTAGGATGTCCTACAGTTTTATGAATACGGCTCATTATATCGACATTGAGCCGTATTCATAAAAAAAGGTTATGCTTATACTTGCAGAAAATGAAGGGAATCCTTCAGCTCGCATTCATAATATTTCGAGTGAAACCTTATACTTATAGAGTAGGAGCATATCCTCTACAAAAAAGTATTTGGTTATTCATAAACGTTTCCTTTTACTTCAAATGAAAAGCATATCCTTCAATAATTTTGAGTGTGGTCAGTAGCAGACTCACCGCCGTATTCACAAAGCATTCAAGCATTCAATCTCCTTTAAGTCCTAACTGAGGTCCTCAGTTAAGGGTAAATAAGAATCGCAACCTAAGTTAACGTGAAAATTAACTTGAAACAGGCCTGTTTCACCACCGTTAAATACGTTAACTGAGGTTGCGATTCTTATTTATCCTTAACTGATGACCTCAGTTAGGACTTAACGGAGATCGAATGCTTTGTGAATACGGCGGTCTCGGTCGTTTAGTAACATGTTTATATAACGCAGTTTTATAAACAAGGGTAGTGTAGTACATATGTAGTTCAGATAGAATCTTATTACATATTTTGATCTGGAATTTGTTGGATTACAAGGTAATTTTTTTCCGGACTATAGGAGGTCTTGGGCTCTATAGTATTAGTACTCTATATTCCGACAAATTCGATAGTCCGAGACTGCCTTTCAAAACGTTTGTCGGACTACCGGGGGTCCACTGTACAATTAATAAACAAACCATAGTGAACAGGTTGGAACCTGCCGCGGCACATACAAGCCAACATCCCTTTACTTATTCTTGTAGGGTATGCTTGCAAGTATAAGGTGATCATTATGAATACGAAAAAAAGGAAATGCTTTTACTCTTACCTTTTTCTTCAACTGAAAACCTTATACTTTCATCTTATTCTCACAAGGATATCCTTCAGTTTTATGAATAAGGCTCATTGAACAAGAGTACCTTTTCTTCAGCTTAATTTTCAAGGTATCCAAATTTGTTTTTTTAACTGCTTATCATACAGGGTGTTAAAAATGTAAGCATTAAAATGTATAACCTAGTCCGCCCCTGGTAAACTAAATAAGCTAATTTAAATTTAAGGGTAGTATTTTAAGAGGTCCTTACTACTGTTGATCATATCAAATTTTCATTAAATTATATTGAAAAAAACATCAGAAAAGTAACACAATACACTTACCTTGGCTTGGTTATAAATGAAAATTTGAACTGGGAAAAACATATTGACATGATCTTTGGTAAACTGGCTGGATTAATAGCCTGCATGAAAAGAGTGGGCAACTGTTTTGATGTCAAGCACAAACTTCTGGTGTACAATTCACATATTAAAAGTGTCTTAACATATCTACTGCCAATTTGGGGAAATACCACGAAGTTTAATATAAATCGGCTTCAGAGGTTACAGAACAGAGCAGTGAAAACTATTTTTAATCTCAAATTTGAAACAAGAACAAATCTACTTTATGAACAATACCCAATTTAAAAAACTCATAAAACAAGAGCTGTGTGCGTTGGTTTTCAAAATAAATAATAACTTACTGAAAACCAAGGTCTGCTTTGAACAGTTTTCACACGACTATGAAACAAGACACAGGGACAAATTTACCTTAAATAAAAACATCCGTTCAAACTATGGCAGAAGAAGACCAAGCTTCATAGGACCACAACTTTATAACGAACTGCCAAAAACTATTAGATTATCTAAGACGTTCCATTCTTTAAAAAAAAAAATTGAGAACTTATCATGAAAATTTAACAGTATTATCAATAAATAAATAAATAAGTAGTTTAAAATTTATTCCAGTAAAATGGATTTCCAGTGGCGTCATCTAGGAAGCCGTATCTTCGTAGGGAGGGCCGCTAGGAAAAAAAATTGATGGGGACTTGTCATCTTATTTTTTTATGTTTTATCTGAATCCGAGAGATTTCCCACATTTTCCCGGACACCTTGTATGTACACAGGGTGTTTCTTAAATACATGCTAATATTTTAGGTGATTCTTTGACTCATTTTAAGTCAAAAAGTTCGTATGAACGTATGTCCTAAAAGTCTTGATTTTTGAGATACAGGGTGATACAATTTTGGTACTGTGATATGAAGCAATTTTAATTTAGTTACCTAATTATTTTAATCAAGAACAGAGCATCTGACAAGAAAACATATTTACTCTCAGTCGATGAACAAACATTTCCACACCGCATCAGATTTTTGAGGAATTGATCCCGAAGTAAAACAATTTTTATTTTTTAAGCCGAAACTGTTTGTCGGACACAGAAAAACCAGGAGATCAAATTTGCTCAAAAATGAATGATGATCTCAAAAGTAATTTTAATTCCAAAAGAAAGCAGTGGCGTAGTTTTTCCTCCAAAATTATTAAAATCAAAACCCGTATGGACGCCACTGGTAGAGAAAATTAAAATTTTTGTACATAAAAAAATGCACCTGGATTTATAAAAGACAGGTACCAAATTTCATGAAGATGTCTATAATATTAACTCAGTTATAATTAAAAATTTGTTTTTTCTTTCAAAATTTTATCATACGTATCTCAAAAGTTAAGACATTTAGGACATACGTTCATTGGAAGATTTTTCTTAATATAAGTAAAAAAAATCACCCCCTTAAATATTAGCATATCTTTACTGTATATTCAGGAAGATCGTGCGTTAGAATATTTCAAAGAAATACTCGACATGAACACTTTAAATTTTATAGTTAAGCTTTGTTAGGAGAGGTGCATTCTTGGAAAAAAATTCAGATTCGTTCGACTTCCGGTTTCACTGGAAATGATACCATTGAATTCTACATTGTTTTAATGTGTCACTTACATATTATTCTCAGAAAATTCGTGTGAAATCTGAAAAAACCCTTCAAATTTCCTCGAATAGGGTTTCATTACAATGTTAAAAACTTGTAGATGTTTGCATGAAAATTCCTAATTTTCCAGCTTCTATCAGAAGACATACCAATGCTTCTCCTTCGTTAATTAAAAATTCAATTGAACACACAGGGTTCTATTTCAATGTCAAAGTGAGTCATGACAAAAACTTCAAAACTCATTTTTTTCAAATGAGAAACCATTTTTTTTATTGGTCAACTGGGATCTACGTTAAAAAATAGTGTATTTTTTATAATACATACTACTGCTTTACTTATCGAATATCTCGGGAAATAAGCCAACTAAGCTGATCAATAAAAAAAATGGGTTCTCATTTGAAAACCCGATTTTTGAGGTTTTTGTCATGACTGACTTTGACATTTAAATATAAACAGCCTGTACATTCAATGGTATTTTTAATTAACGAAGGAGAAGCATTGGTATGTATGTCTTCTGATAGAAGCTAGAAAATTAGGAATTTTCATGCAAAAATCTACAATCATCATTAAAGGATACTGTGGGAGGTATATATATTATTAAATGGCTATATCAAAAAAAAAATAATTCTGAAGATTTTCGTTAGTGTCTGACGAAGGGGTCTGATTTAGAATCCGAAACGTTACGAAATAGTTGTTTCATCGTTGATGTTGTTTCGTTATTGTTTGTTATGCAACATTGTACGATTTATTGCTTCTGACAAATATCTTGTGTTTCTTACGCAGAAGCAATTACAAAATAATAAATTTTTATTTAATAGATATGTTTCAGAATTTGGGAGATAAAACCCAGAAATAAACCATTTTTCATGTGATTTTCGGACCTAAATTTCTGCACAGTGCACATTGATCAAAGTTATAATTTAAAACTAAATTTATTTAGACCCTTTCATACAAAAGTTCTAATTTTCGAAGTTTACTTGGAGCGTTTCATGCAGAAAGTTCGAATTTTCAGCGATAATCGACATTTTTGTTAAGAATGACAAACCGGAAGTCGCAGTTGGCCGAGTTTTATATCATTTTTAATAATTTTTGATGCACAAACTTTTTGAAAAATAAAATCAGGAAATATTAATAAAAAAGAAAAATCCCTGTTGGTACGGAGTTGCTAGGAAGCACAGGAGCTTCACCTTAAGTTATTTCTTCCATTACTTTGATATTAAAAAAAAAAATGTTTATTGTCCAACAGGAGAAAACCCAATTACAAGACAATATGTTGCTATAATAATCGACATTTTCGTCTATTACAATTTTCTAACAACATTATAAGATTAACAAAATATAATTAGAACACACAAATACACAATGGCCTGACACAATTTTGAAATGAAGATTTTAACTAAATTATAAAATTTCACAAAAATAATGAGAAGTACATAAATACACAGTATTGAGAATTGGGAAACAAAATAAACGTCGAAGATGTCCAATGTACAGGTCCGTATTCAAAGAAATACTGGGCGTTCGGTAATTAATGGATACAATCTTTGACAAAATGATATATTTCCATCATCATATGAATTATCCAAGCGCATTATTTATCACCCAATGACCATGTCTCTTATCGGTAGATAAGATGACATGTATGAACATAGATCATGAAATTCATAGATACAAATACGGACGTTAATATTCGATTACAGTATTCTGTGAAATCATAGAATTACTATTCATTATTGAAATTTTGAAGAATCATATCTCCGAAAATTTTAGCTTGTTAGAGTGGAAAATGATATCAATGGATTTTTATAATAAATCTGCATCTTGAAAAAAACTTGAAATTTGTAATGTGAAAAAAAAATTCTTTTTTCGTTACTTCGAAACCATCTGGCCGATTTTGTCCAATAACCAACTTGACCGAGATTTTTAACTCCCAAACCACCTGTGAAAAATATTTGGGCAAATTCATAAGCACTCTGATCCGAGGAACCGAGAGCGCCAAAATCTAGGATTCGAAATATATGCCAATGTGGGGAAAATTGATAGATAAAGAATATCTATATCTATCTATAGAATTGGTGAATGTCGATGAGATGATAATAAACCGTGACTTAGCGATTTTATCACAGTATTACAACTTAATGAAAACGTACCATGACATTAATTGATTAGTAACAAAAAGCGAGAAATAAACATACATAACTAAAAGTAAAGGATACTTCTTTAGAGTTCGTGGGTCAATAACCCCCAAAACATTCTTCCACACTGATATGGGTATGAAGTTATTTTACAGGGTGTTCCGATGTCTTTAACTTGATCAAATATACCACGGGAAATGTTTTATGAATCACTCTGTAACGTCGAATTCCTAAAGGGAGCGTTAACAACGTAATAAGGTATGACAGGAAATAGCTTTTAAACCACTAATCACTAATTACATACGTAATGTAGATAAAAGTAACGAACTTAATCGTTTGGATCGAAATGATAACACGGAGTTCGTTCACTCTAACATCACCTGCTTGCTTAGCCATCACCGTAATATGAAAAAAATTAACTACCCGTATGACTGAAAAACGTACTTGTTGCCATCCATACAGGAAGATGCACAGGCTTGGACTCTCGAATTTCTCATAAAACCCAAGAATTTAAACGAAATATATTACGATATCGCAGTGGCGTGCGGTGAAATTTAAAACAAGGGAAGCAACTTCCCATTTGAAAAAGCGATTGCGCATGAACAAGCGCGCCAAAGGAGACTGATATATTTCCAAAAATACAAAGCCGATCGAGCTGAAATCAGGGACTCCAATGTAATATGGCGACTTGGAGGTTTGTACGGTTTAGGTCTCTTGCATGATTTTTTTTAATATGGGAATCGATTATTATATCCATAAGAATACTCGAAAAGTTCAACAGCCGTCAAATATTTCAATTTTCAACGAGAAAACGATCATTCAAATTTGGTTGCACATAATGACTGTTCAAACGATCGAAACTTGGCGCCAGTCCATGACGTAAGCCGTCATATCTACTCTCACTCTCTTCTCGTGTCCGTTTCACTCTTTATTCCAGTGTAACACAGCTCCCTATAAAGGGCGGGAAGTCAGCATTGGCTGTAACAAGCAGATGGTAAATTCTGATTACGACATCCGTCATAGCAACGATTCAGAAGCGTTTCACCTCATTTGAAATTACTTCTTGATTTACCGATTTTCAATACCGAAATATTAAAATTTTATGAATTATGAAAGTAGATGAGGGCATACATGATGATCTGGTATTGAAGTAGATTCAGAAAAACATATGGTATTTCGTGTTACATGCAAGAGACCTATTCAATTGTAATCTGACGGATAATATCGATTCTATGGAGATATCAAAACCCCACTCCTCTGAGACACTCTTCTGCTCATGCGCCTAACGAAAAATGTTCGAAAGGGGTAGCCTGCATTTTTGAACTTGCCTTAGGGCGACGGTATGGACACTCCACCTCGGATACAACGCTATTTCGCCGAAACTGACACACACACACACACACAAACACACAATTGTCATGAGGTAGTATTACGGTTTTGTAGTCTCTCTACTTGCCATTCCAAGTCGCTCTACTTTCAGACAATTTTTGTTTTTTTTTAAATTCCGCACACCATTCATCCACTTTTTCAATCGCTCCTGTACTAAAACTTAACCAATCGCCCCTGTATATATGCAAAATCCTTTCAGCCCGAATAAAAAAACACGCCATCTATTGGTTAATTTGAGAATATTGTATTGGTTTTATAGTTTCCTAGCGCAGAAATCTACCTGAAGACACTTTGCGAATTACGCAAAGACGGAAATGTGAAATTTCTCCAGAACCACCCTGCTTATATGCAGAACTCCCAAAGGATGATATCAGACATTTCACATCTTAAACATATTATTTGTGTTCTGTGTTTCATATTAAAATTATCAATAATAATATACCGAGTAATATACTCGCCTAAGATTTCACAATACGTTCATATTTTAATTAGTACCCTATAATATACCACATAAAAACCTAATTCGATAATCAGATTTTTCATGATTCACGTTGAAAACAAGTCAAAAAATTTGTCCAATACGTATTTGGAAATTTACATTGGATTTTTTTTAGGTTCCTTGGGGTTCGTTTTCCATGAAATTCTATCGCTTCAAGACGAAAAAGTACTTTTTCGTCCACTGTGATCACTATGAATACGACATGATACAGTTCAATACAAACATAAGTGTATGTCATTTGCTATTGTCAAATTATTTAAGAGGTCCAAAATTCATAAAAGTATGTAAAGGTCGACGGAAAAATGTAATATGTACCTCGGCGAAAAATTGTCTATTTTCTCGCCTGCTTGCTATCCTCGGCTTCGCCTTGGATAGTAATTTGCAGACACGGCTATAATAGACAGTTTTTCGTCCTTGGTACATAAATTACTATTTCAGTCCTATATTGGGAGTACTCCATGTGTTACAAACAATTAATTGTTTGAAGTTTAAGCATCGTCAACCCTAGTTTACTTAAAAAATGATTGACTATATAGATAGGTAATCAATACATCTTATTATATACAGGTCATTCTATTTGAAAAAATACACTTTTTATCGATTAAAGTATGTCTCGGAAAAGCTTCGGATATTGAACAACCCTGTTTGATTATTGTTAATCTATACCCGAAATTTCGGCTTTCTATAGGATTCTAAGTAATGAAGTAATGAATGTTGAATTAATTACTCGAACACCGCTAGAGATAGGGATGGTGAAGTGATCTTGAATTAATCAGGAGGTTACGGCGGATCGAAAAAAGCAATAATATATAGGTTGTTCCATTTGAAATATCAAAGTTGTAAGTACTTTTTGGTGCTCTTGTTCCACGGAACAGAGTGCTTATCAATTTGCCAAAATGTCTGTAATTTTCGAATTTTTGCCTGAAAATGTCAATCAAGAATCCGTAGTCGAAATCAATTATGTCCGGCCGTTAACACGATAACTCACGAACGGAATGAGCAAGACAGTTGAAATTTTCAGGGTAGGTTTGAGGGATAAATATCTCGGTTAAGTTCGTTATTGGAAAGAATCGGTCTGATAGTTTCGTACTAGTTACATTACAACTTTTGAATTCAATTTTTTTAAGATGCAGTTTCATCATAAGAATCCATTGTTATCATTTTAAACTCTAACAAGCTAATACTTTCGGAGATATGATGTTTCAAAATTTCAATAATACATCGTACGTTCCATGTATTCACAGAATGTGAACACAGAATCTGTCTGTGTTCACTGTTCATAAATGTCATCTTTTCTACCTATTAGAGATTGTCAATTCGTCAGGGTTCGGAAATATCATGATATTTATATAAATATCAAAATATCGGATATATATCGATATATATCCGATATATATCAATTTCCTGATATTTATTTTTGAAAACAATTTTTACAGTTTTTTCTTAGTCATAGTCTAAATCAATAAATCAAACGCATTAAAATGGTGATTTACCAAATTTATTAAAAGAATTAAACAAGATTCTTAAGAACGAAGAAAATAACAAAAATAAAAAAAGTTAATTAGTGAAAAAATGTATCAAAGGTATCAGAACGAATCTCCTGTGCAGACACAGTGGCCTCATCTCTTATACATTCTATATTGCTACTATTGCAAGCTTTAGATGTAGACGCATACTCTCTGTTTAGATATTTGAACAAAAAAACAAGTTTGGCTGTTTTGCACGCTTTCTTAATTTTGATTGTACCAAGCCGAATGCTGAAAAATACGATTCCGCGGCGAAATTAAAAAAATCACCATCTAAAGCTATGCGGGGATTCCCCGAAAATGCTGTTGGCTGTGGCCCTTTGACGTGGGCTCAGACGTGCTCTTGTATCGCGATAGATTATGAATTTTTTAAGCAGCGACGCACATTTTTGTGAATTTATAAATATCCGTGATATATATCACTGCTTATAAATATCGATATATATCGTGATATATATCATGATAAATATCGGCGATATATATCGGTCGAACCCTGCAATTCGTAGTTTGAAAATATTTTCTCTTGGAAAACAAGTATCCGATTCTTGAATTTGTGAATATATACAAGACTGTTTTGAAACCGAAAATAATATTGACTGGTTGCATATTGAAAAATTTACGTATAAATTTGGGATGATGTTTCAGAAGATTTAGAATTGGATCATTTGAATGATGTAGTTTATGAAGGCAATAGGAAAGAAGAACATAATGGAATCATCCAAACAAATTACTGTTCGTTGACCACTGAGGTTAATATTACCTTTTATTTCCTTAATTAGTGAGACATGTTCCTATTATATATTATACACTATTTTCATAATGTTGCTAGCAAAAAAAATACTGAAATATGGATCTACATTTGTGTATCAAACATTTTTTCTTGACTTAAGGTTCATAAAACCGAAAAGAATGTGTTAGTGGTATGAACTATTAAATTTTAAATTATGAAAAGATGATAGTATTTTATTAATATATTTGGAACTATTAAAATAATTTGTTCGTAATCCACTACCTACTCAAATATCAGGAATAAATGGACAATCTGCTATGATTGTCTCCAGCCTTGCTCTAGACATTTCGATGATACTTTCCTTAGGTATTTCGAGATGTGAAAACTATGCGTAAATGTGTGATAAATAAATTTATGACAATTTTTGAAGCATTAAAGCATTCAAGCATTGTAGATCGCTCTATTTTGTGAAAGATAATTATTGAAGCATTTTTTTTATCGCAACTTCTTTTAAATTTAATTTATTTCATGATGCAGTTCATAGGAATCCATTGATATAATTCCCAACTCTGAGGAACCAATACTTTCGGAGATATAATTTGTCTGTTTGAGCAAGAGCGCCAAAAAGCTCCTGTCCACAGGGCTTGAACCAATTTTTGATATAAGCGGTACCACCGCAGCGCAGAAAATATTCTAGATCGATGGAGCAGTGGTTCCTAGCCGAGGAACCAAATTTTCAATAAATTCGTACGTCCCGTTCTCCGTAAAAGTCCAGGGTACCATCGACCGTGGCCCACCCTGTATACTGAATAGGTAGTATATACAAAAAAGGTGGTATGATGCCTTGAATATGGAACATAGAAATTCTCGGATGAAAATATGGAATTCGTAAATGGGCTCTCATTTCTAAAATAAAATTTAGGATAATCATTCTTGTCTTCTGGATTTCATAGAAAATGGATGTGTTTACTTTTTACAATATTTTATCTCTTGAACTACTATTCGTAGAATTATTGAATGTATTATTTTTTAAAACGACTGTAAAGGCATATTGTTTGTTATGTAACTCTAGGCACAGTTTTTTTCTGTAAAAATGTAAATATTTCACTATTATATGATTCCAAAACAACTTTTCTGTAACCTGTAAGTTGTGAAATACTTATTAGTGGAAAATAATAACGACTCAAATATTAATACGAAAGCAAGTAATCCGATGACAACACGAAAACCGAGACGAAAACAGTTCCTTTGGGCAGTAGAAAGTAGTATCGCTGCCGGACCGAAATGTGACCTCATGGGAATTTCAATAATTCGAAGAACAATCCGGCAAATAAGGTAGTTCCGCTGTGTTGGAACGGTGATACCCACAAAAACTCTTATTTCATCTGAATCATTAATGATTCGGTTCCGACTTCGAGAGCAAAGATCACGGGACCGGGAACATAGTCTAGTCAACACGTGCTTTTTAGGTCGAAATTTTTGCGTATTCTCCCGAAATTATGATTCAGGTGTCGTTCAATTCGGAATGGCAAGTATATAGTTTTTGATGGCTCGCAAAAATTGCAATATTTATAAACAATAAAGTGAAAAAAAGGGGGGTTTGGTTTTTCGCAAATTTCTCAAAAACTATTTGAGTTAATTCGAATTTGAAGAAAGATTCAAAAACAGAAGGAAATTACCTAAAAAATGTCCCAACTCTCGGAAAATTTTTCCACAGGATTGAAAAAAATACGCCCAACCGGTACTCCGGCTTGCGCAAGCCTCGCCCCCCTTCGGACCTTCAATGAATAAATATTATTTAAACTTTTTAAATATAAAAATAAAAAATTCAGGCGTGTGCACGATAGATCGATGAACAATAATCCGATAATGTTTATCACGATTTTTTAATTAGTTATCCATTAGTTAATTAACAATTTTTTGCAGCACGAACATTAACATTGTAAGTGCGATAATTGTTGAACTATTAATCTGAGGATTTTTTTCTTTAGTGGAGCTATTTTTCAAAGGTCTTAGAATAGATACCCACTGGAAAAATTAAAAAATTTTTCATTTTCGTTTTGTTATTAAACAATTTACTTGAGTGAAAAATTATAAAGCTTCATTAAACATTGAAAACAACTTTTCTTATAATATTATTGATCCATTTTCTTATGATCAGAAGCAACTTGAAAATTATTTTTAATGATTATACCCCCGGTTTCTGAAAGGCTGATCAACACAAATGTTAACTAATCAGTGATCAATCTCTTGTCAACCCTCATCTGATTTGCTCAAAGCGCAAAAACTCGGACTGATTTGACATTAACAGTTCTGTTAACTTTGACCAGCCTTTCAGAAACCGGGTGTTAGTCTCCTATTGTTTAAAAACTTGTTATTAAACGAATGCGTTGTTTATGAGATAATTTAAAATTTTATTTTGATAACATCATTTTTGACGATAATTATGATTCAAAAAAATCGTTTCTTAAAAAATTTTTGCCTAAAAACGCATTTGTTGAATAACAACTCTTTTTCACAACTTGTTAAGAAAATTAAGGAACAATTTTTTTTAACATCATTTATCTCGGTCTTTGATATTGAAAAAAAATTCGATTATTATTCAAATTTTCATTGTTTATTTGACTAACAATTTGTTATAAACAAATGAATTATTTTTTTCCTTTTCTATTAAAAAAAAACAAAAACAACCATGTACTATTTAAAAAAAACAGAAAATTGAAAGTTTAATACAAAATATAAATAAATTTTTTTTAAATACATAATATATAGTTGTTTTTGTTTTTTCAAATAGAAGAAAAAAAATACAGAAAGATAATTAATTTGTTTATAACAAATTTTTCATTAAATAAACAATTAAAATTTAAATGATTAACGAATAATCGGTTTTTTTTTCAAATCATAATTATTATCAAAGATTATGTTTATATTTAAATTATCTCATGAACATCGCGTTTGCTCATAACAATTTTGTAAACAAATGGAGATAAATATTAATAAAGACCAGTTTTTTAGCTTCTGATCATAAGAAAATGGATCAATAGTAAAAAAAAAGTTTTTTTAATGTTTAATGAAGCTTTATAATTTTTCACTCAAGAAAAATTATTAATAACTAAACGAAAACAGTTTTTTAATTTTTCCAACTGGAATCTATTCTAAGAAGTTTTGAAAATAGCTCCAAGAAAGGAAATAATTCTTAGATTAATAGTTTAACAATTATCGCACTTGCAATGATAATGTTCGTGCGACAAAAAATTGTTAATTAACTAATGTATAACTAATTGAAAAATTGCGACAAAAATTTTTGGACCACGGATTATTGTTCATTGATCTATCCTGCAGGCGCCTGAATTTTTTCTATTTTTTATTTTCGTATTTAAAGTATAAATAACATTTATTCATTAAAGGACGAAGGGGGCGAGGCTTGCGCAAGCCGGAGTACCCGTTTTCGGACGTATTTTCAACCCTCTGGGAAAATTATAAATATTGGGGCTTTTTTCAGGAAAGTTCCTTCTCTTTTTGAATCTTTTTTCAAATTTGAATAACCGCAAATAGTTTTTGAGACATTGGCGAAAAACCAAACACTCCTTTTTTTTTTCACTTAATTGTTTAACTATTGCAATTTTTGTGAGCAGCCTTAGCATTTTCTCAAAAACTATATACTTGCCATTCCGAATCGAATGCCACCTCAACCATAATTTTCGGAGAATACGCAAACATTTTTACCTAAAAAGCACTTGTTGACTAGACTACAGTATTGCAGTGGCATTCTATTGGATGGATTCGATAACAAATTGAAGACACGACATATGTCATTGCCCGAGAAAAAAGTGTTGGAAAATCCCGATAACACTTCAGCACATTCATTAGGAATTATCGCGACTAAATTGCATTAAATACGCTACTAATTAATACCGCATCCTCTGTACTCTGCGAAGCTGGCTCCTTTCGGCTGAAAGTAGTCGAGATAAAAGCGTATATTTTGTAGTTTGAGAATAGTATTTTTCGGAGAGGTTGCAGCAAAAGACAGTGGAAAAATTGTATCGATCTAAGGCAGGCCGGAATGTCTTTCTGAATTCATATTCTTAATTCATAATCTGAATTCTGAACCATCAAAATCTAAAAATGAATAGGTACTCTAAAAATATCAGGATGTGTGAGGAGAATAGTAAATTAGTATACAATTCCGTGTTTTGTGGATTAATTATATGGATTCCGCTGAAATTACGCACAAGCCGCCATTTTACAATCGAGTACCCGATTTCAGCTATATTTGTATTTCTGGGTTGTGTTCGAATATTAACTCCACGGAGTAGAGTAGAGTTTTGAAGGTTTGACAGATTTACTCTGGAGTTTACTCTGACAGAAGAGACAGAAGGTGCCAATATCGGAATATAGGTTATGTCGCTTTAAGAAAGAACCTATTATTATTGTTTTCTTCACATATATGTAACTCTAATCATAAATATATATTGTGAGTAGTGTTAAAACTATTAAATTACCTCACAGAACATTCATAAAACAGTGAGGCAAAGATACGAGATTTTCCGTCCCATGAGTTATGTCAGTTTTGAAGTAAAATGAACTCGGAGTCGAATACTCCGACTTTTCGAACGACAGTCATAGAGTAAATTTTACTTAACTCTTCAGTTTTCGGACGCAATTTGGTAATTATTACTCTTCGGAGTTAATATTCGAAAGCAACCCTGAACATATTGTGAAAATAAACTTTCGAACTACTTCTGAAATTTCAAATCATGTAAATCTCAGAATTGAAAAACCCCTCGTTGGTTGAGTTGGGAATAATGGTAGATATTTACAAAAATACAGATCCGATCGAACTAAAATATAGTTGAAAAATTGGATCAAGCCCTGTGGATAGGAGCTTTCTGGCGCTCTTGTTCAAACAGACAAATTATATCTCCGAAAGTATTGGTTTCTCAGAGTTGGGAATTATATCAATGTATTCTTATAATAGAACTGCATCATAAGTGAAATTTAATTCAAATAATAGTTCATTTATCAAGATTAAATGAGCAATCTGAGAATGAGAACTGCACCATGGAAGAAATCAAATTAAAATAGCTGAAATGAATTTGACTCTCTCTTGTAGAACAGGATGACATGTACGAGTATGAACACAGATCATATAATAAAGCTTAGATAGAATAATTATTGCATTCTGTGAAAAATCATATCTACGAAAGTATTAGCTTGTTGGAGTTAAAAATGATATCAATGGATTTTTATGGATTTTTATTGAATTTGAAATTTGTTACTTAAAAAAAAAATTTTTTTTCGTTACTCCGAAACCATCTGGCCTATTTTGCCCAATAACGAACTTAACCGAGATATTCATCTCCCTAACCAATACTGAATATTTCAACTGCCTAGCTCATTCCGTTCGAGAGTTATTGTAGAATTTTTTTTTTAATTTTCAATTTTTTTTACACTTTGCGGTAACCTGGTCAATACAAAACTTCACATGCGTATAAAGGTCATGATTCTACAATTTGATGCTAAATTTCAGATAGATCGAGTGATCGGTTTCGGAAATATTCATAAAATATGTTTTTACTAATATTGGCCAGAACTCCGAAACGGCAAGATGGATTTCGCTCATTAACGAACTCGTCCGAGATATTTACGCTCCAAACCCGCCTTGCATATTTCAATCCTCTAACTCCTTTCGTTCGAGAGTTATCGTGCCCACGGCTGGCCGGCCGGACCGGCCGGACAGAATCGATTTCGACCTCGGATTCTTGATCAGTGAGTCGAACCAAATCGTTTGAGACCATTTTCTGCCAAAAATTCGAAAATTACAGACATGTGGGCAAATTGATAAGCACTCTGTTCCGAGGAACTAGAGCGCCAAAAAATGACGACTTGAAGGTTCATGCAATATATCGTGAGGCGTGAATAGTCGGCCGGACAGATTTGAATTTGACGAATTCTTCATCAGTAAGCAGAACCTAATTGTTTGAGACCATTTTCAGCAGAAATTTAAAAAATTACAGACATTGGGCAAAATGATGCAAGCTGTTCCCTGGAACATGCGCGCAAAAATATATATCCCGAAAATATAAGGTGTGTGAATAAGTCTTTCCCGTTTTTTTCAAATTTTGAGCCTTTATTGTGAAAAAATGGTTACAAATGAATTATTGAAAGTATTGGCCATCGCTAGCTACAACTTTTTCCCATCTTTCTGGCAACATACGAATCCCGTTGCGAAAAAATTCGACCGGTTTGGCCTCTATCCAGTCATCCACCCATTTTTTGGCTTCCTCGTAGGAATGGAAGTGCTGGTCAGCCAGGCCATGCGTCATCGATCTGAAGAGATGGTAATCAGACGGAGCAATGTCTGGACTATACGGCGGGTGGGGTAGGACTTCCCATTTGAGCGTTTCTAAGTATGTTTTCACCGGCTGTGCAACATGTGGGCGAGCATTGTCATGTTGCAAAATAACTTTGTCGTGCCTGTCGGAGTATTGTGGCCGTTTTTCTCGCAGTGCGCGGCTCAAACGCATCAATTGTCGTCGATAGACCTCGCCTGTGATCCTTTCATTCGGTTTCAGAAGCTCATAGTAAACCACACCTAGCTGGTCCCACCATATACAGAGCATGAGCTTGGCGCCATGAATATTTGGCTTGACCGTCGATGATGATGCATGGCCGGGTAGTCCCCATGATTTTCTTCGCTTCGGATTATCGTAACGGATCCACTTTTCATCGCCAGTCACGATACGATGCAGAAAACCCTTTCTTTTATGTCGCTGAAGCAGCTGTTCGCAAGTGAAAAAACGCCGTTCGACGTCTCTCAGCTTCAGTTCGTACGGCACCCAATTTCCTTGCTTTTGGATCATTCCCATGGCTTTCAAACGCTTGGAAATGGTTGTTCGGTCAACTCCCAATGCTTCAGCAAGTTCTTCTTGCGTTTGACACGAATCTTCATCAAGCAAAGTCGCCAATTCTTGATCTTCAAAGATTTGCGGCCGCCCGGAACGCTCCTTGTCTTCCACGTCGAAATCACCACTTTTGAAGCGTCGAAACCATCCGCGAACACTTGAATCATCGACACAACCTTCTCCATAAGCTTCCTGAAGCAATCGATGCGCCTCGGCAGCAGATTTCTTCAAATTGAACCAATAAAGTGAAACTTCCCGCAAATGACGTCGACTCGGCTCAAATTTCGACATTTTCACAATATCAAAAATTTATGATGCGAAAAAATTTCAACTAATGTGTTAGTGTGGAATTGTTGACATATGAATAAGCTTTGATTATGACATATGTAACCATTGAATACTCGCACAGTATTGGTGGCGCCATCTCTTACAAAAGACGGGAAAGACTTATTCACACACATTTTGGAATGTATATCACTGTTGTTAGTTGTATGTTCGATCTGAAAAATTTTGACGCAATTTTTTTCGTTTAGTGGATCCAATGTATTGAAGAAAATACATTTGCTGAAAACTCGCATAAAAAGTGGGAAAACCCTGTGGACAGGAGCTTTGGCGCTTTTGTTCAAACCTTGACAATTCATCTCCGAAATTATTGGTGTCTCAGAGTTGGGATTGATATTGATGGATTCTAATAACAGAACTGCATCATATAAAGACGCGTCCACACTTATCAGGCTTTGCCGATCGGTACAGGCCGAATGGTGCTAATCGGCCTAGTCTGGACGCGCCTTAAGAAACTAAATTAAAATTAAATAACGAACTTATCCGAGATATTCATTACTCAAATCTAGTCTGAAAATTATATTGTATTAATTGAAACTTAGCCGATATTCCAGTTTTGTTTTCACTGAAGATAATCTGAACACAACGCTCATTAAAATTTGGTTGCACATAATACCTGTTCAAACGATCGAAACTAGGCGCCAGTCCGTGACGTAACCCGTCATATTTACTCTCACTCTCTTCTCGTATTCGTTTCACTCGTTATTCCAGTGTAGTAACACAGCTCCCTATAAAGGGCTCGAAGTCAGCATTGGCTGTAACAAGCAGATGGTAAATTTTGATTAGGTCATCCGTCATAGCAATGATTCACAAGCGTTTCACCTCATTTGAAATTGCTTCTTGATTTGCCGATTTTCAATAACGAAATATTCAAATTTTATAAATTATGAAAGTGTATGAGGGCATACATGATGCTTTGGTATTGATGTAGATTCAGAAAAACATAAACATATGGTATTTCATGTTACATGCAAGAGACCTATTTGATAAACTTTCCCAAATTATATATTTCCATCATCCTATGGATTATCCAAGGGCATATAGGGTAAGGGTAATTATAATATCCTATAATTGGTAATTTTGCATTCAATCGTACTTTGTTTGTTGGAACAGAAATACATTTGGCATGTCTGTTATAGGTAGATAAGATTACATGTATGTACAGTGAACAAAGATAGAGTACCGACAGAAAGAATTCGCATTCTGTGAAAACATAGAAGTACGATGCATTATTGAAATTTTGAAAAATCATATCTCCGAAAGTTTTAGCTTGTTAGAGTTGAAAATGATATCAATGGATTGTTATGAGGAAAGTGCATCTCAAAAAAATTCTAAATTTGTAATGTTAACATTATTTTTTTCGTTTCTCCGAAACCGTCCGGCAGATTTTGCCCACTAACTTTACTGAGATATTTATCTCCCAAACCTACTCTGAAAATTTCAACAGAATCGATTTTGACCACGGATTCTTGATCATTTAGTCAAACCAAATCGTTTCACCATTTTCAGCCAAAAATTCGAAAATTTCAGACATTTGGGCAAATTGATGAGCACTCTTGTCCGAGGGACAAGGGTTGTTTTCGAATATTAACTCCGTAGAGTAATATTTACTCCATTGCGTTCGAAAACTGAAAGGTTGAGTAAATTTTACTCTGTGACTGTCGTCCGAAAAGTCGGAGTATTCGACTCGGAGTTCATTTTACTCCTGTCAAAATTGACATAACTCCAGGGACGGAAAATCTAGTATCTTTGTCTCACTGTTTTATGAATGTTTTGTGAGGTAATTTAATAGTTTTAATACTGCTCACAATATATATTTATGATTAGAGTTACATATATGTGAAGAAAACAGTAGTAATAGGATTTTTCTTAAACCAACATTACCTATTTTCCTATGTTGGCACCTTATGTCACTGTCACTGTCAGAGTTAACTCCAGAGTAAATCTGTCAAACCTTCAAAAACTCTACTCTACTCCTTGGAGTTAATTTTCGAACACAACCTTGAGCGCCAAAAAGAAACATTTAAATGAGAAATTCCTTTGTGAAAACTTCACAGCGTTTATTTAATACAAATAAATCCTGAGTTAATACGGATTTGCATCAAGTAAAAGCCATAAGCATCCAGCTTATTTAATTGTTTTTTCCCAGACGAACACTCTAATTCATCTCATTTACTTCACAAGACCCTAATATCCTCAAAAGATTCATTCGACCGTTTTTTCCAATTGTATAAATCCAGTTTTTAGACGCCTTAATGGCCTCTTCAAGGTGATCCATCTGCATCAGCAGGAGCCTTTAATAGGGATCCAGCTGTCATCGAAACCGCTCAAGTGGGAATGCACTGAAATCTCTTCTTGTACGAGGTAGAGTAGAGATGGTGAAATGATACTGGAACTGAACCAGAGAACAGTTTGGTTTGGGTTTCGGTTTGGGATCATGGAACATTCCCATGAAACAAATTGGCAACAGCGCCTACTACTCCAACTACGATTGACCTGTTACATTTGTCAATAAACCCAACTTTGTTCACAGAGTAGAAAAGTATTTTTTTTTCTCTAACTTTTAATAAAACCTTACAAATGATAAATTTATTTTTATCATACGTAAAAGTTGGATGCGAGTCCAAGAAACTGTTTAAAACGGAACATACCAATGTGAAGTTAGCCACATTAAAGAGAACTACTCATATGTCAAATATTCTGTTACGTTTTAGGGCGAAAATTCATGAGACGATAAAATATAATAAAATGCTTTGGTATTGATGTAGATTCAGAAAAACATAAACATATGGTATTTCATGTTACATGCAAGAGACCTATTTGATAAACTTTCCCAAATTATATATTTCCATCATCCTATGGATTATCCAAGGGCATATAGGGTAAGGGTAATTATAATATCCTATAATTGGTAATTTTGCATTCAATCGTACTTTGTTTGTTGGAACAGAAATACATTTGGCATGTCTGTTATAGGTAGATAAGATTACATGTATGTACAGTGAACAAAGATAGAGTACCGACAGAAAGAATTCGCATTCTGTGAAAACATAGAAGTACGATGCATTATTGAAATTTTGAAAAATCATATCTCCGAAAGTTTTAGCTTGTTAGAGTTGAAAATGATATCAATGGATTGTTATGAGGAAAGTGCATCTCAAAAAAATTCTAAATTTGTAATGTTAACATTATTTTTTTCGTTTCTCCGAAACCGTCCGGCAGATTTTGCCCACTAACTTTACTGAGATATTTATCTCCCAAACCTACTCTGAAAATTTCAACAGAATCGATTTTGACCACGGATTCTTGATCATTTAGTCAAACCAAATCGTTTCACCATTTTCAGCCAAAAATTCGAAAATTTCAGACATTTGGGCAAATTGATGAGCACTCTTGTCCGAGGGACAAGGGTTGTTTTCGAATATTAACTCCGTAGAGTAATATTTACTCCATTGCGTTCGAAAACTGAAAGGTTGAGTAAATTTTACTCTGTGACTGTCGTCCGAAAAGTCGGAGTATTCGACTCGGAGTTCATTTTACTCCTGTCAAAATTGACATAACTCCAGGGACGGAAAATCTAGTATCTTTGTCTCACTGTTTTATGAATGTTTTGTGAGGTAATTTAATAGTTTTAATACTGCTCACAATATATATTTATGATTAGAGTTACATATATGTGAAGAAAACAGTAGTAATAGGATTTTTCTTAAACCAACATTACCTATTTTCCTATGTTGGCACCTTATGTCACTGTCACTGTCAGAGTTAACTCCAGAGTAAATCTGTCAAACCTTCAAAAACTCTACTCTACTCCTTGGAGTTAATTTTCGAACACAACCTTGAGCGCCAAAAAGAAACATTTAAATGAGAAATTCCTTTGTGAAAACTTCACAGCGTTTATTTAATACAAATAAATCCTGAGTTAATACGGATTTGCATCAAGTAAAAGCCATAAGCATCCAGCTTATTTAATTGTTTTTTCCCAGACGAACACTCTAATTCATCTCATTTACTTCACAAGACCCTAATATCCTCAAAAGATTCATTCGACCGTTTTTTCCAATTGTATAAATCCAGTTTTTAGACGCCTTAATGGCCTCTTCAAGGTGATCCATCTGCATCAGCAGGAGCCTTTAATAGGGATCCAGCTGTCATCGAAACCGCTCAAGTGGGAATGCACTGAAATCTCTTCTTGTACGAGGTAGAGTAGAGATGGTGAAATGATACTGGAACTGAACCAGAGAACAGTTTGGTTTGGGTTTCGGTTTGGGATCATGGAACATTCCCATGAAACAAATTGGCAACAGCGCCTACTACTCCAACTACGATTGACCTGTTACATTTGTCAATAAACCCAACTTTGTTCACAGAGTAGAAAAGTATTTTTTTTTCTCTAACTTTTAATAAAACCTTACAAATGATAAATTTATTTTTATCATACGTAAAAGTTGGATGCGAGTCCAAGAAACTGTTTAAAACGGAACATACCAATGTGAAGTTAGCCACATTAAAGAGAACTACTCATATGTCAAATATTCTGTTACGTTTTAGGGCGAAAATTCATGAGACGATAAAATCCCAACGAAGAGTGATCACGTGACAACGACGCTGTCGTTAAAAATTTCCTTTGCTATCCTTTTCATGGAACGAAAAAATCGAACGACAGCTTTTGAACTGATTTAAAAACATAACCTAATTGAGTGTTAATATTACAACTAAATATAAGACAATTGGATTCCAAAATGGTTGTCACAGCGGGAAGGGTACAGTTCCCCGCGTCCTGGTTTGGAACTCAAAACCTAGTATAAGTTTTAAAATATTTAATAAGGAAGACGCAAGACTCTCAAAATATATTTGTGAAAAGTTTTTTGTGTGCTATTTTTGAAGGTTTGCCCGGATAAAATAGAGTCAGTGCTGTGACTGTTGTGTGCACGTGCCAATCCTTGGTGATCGGTTTACACGAGACTCCCGCAGGTCCCAGGGACACCAAGGATCACTTTTAGACTTCACACATGCAAATATTTCTTACTGGATTTTGGGCACATAGCATAACTGCTGAGCCTAAGTCTCCACAACGGTAGTGTGTCGGGGGTCTGTCGGTGCTCGTTGTGGAGAATGAGAAAATGATGATGAAAACTAAATATAAATAAAATGAGTGATTATAATCATTATTTCAATTGGTTGTATCGAAACTGTTATTTAAAATATTATCAGTAGTACATGCAAAGTAATACAGATATCTGTAATAATTATAAAAATGCATTAAATCGCAACAGAGAAACAATCACAGCAGCTCCAATTATGATTCCTAACAAAAAAAGTAAATATAATAAAAGAAAATTTTGGTTTGGGTGTTAATAATATACTTGCGGGCAGAAATTTTAGATCGGATTCCATTGCTTGAAAAAATCCTGCATGCTTTGTACCGGGTTTCCCACTATAATTTGGCCCCCCCTCCCCTTTAACTTTGTTACGAATGGAGATACAATAAAATGTTCTGTACAAAAGTTGTACGAAATCAACTGAACTTTTTCAGGACGTTTTCACGAATTGAAATATATACAGGGTGGACAAGATATTGAGTGCGACTTCATTTTTTCGAATGAAACACTATATATTTTTTTATATTTGGCTAGGTCTTTCTCTCCTGATTTCGAATATATATGCATGTGTTGGTTTATCTCTATTATTTTTAGAAGTACAGAGTTTTACATTCTGCGAACAACCTGGAAACTCAGTAGTCAGTTGTCAAGTGGTAGGCTGTGATAAATCAACTAACTGCAATGGTAATCCTTTATTTTTATTGTTCTTCGCATAAAGAGAAAATATTGTTACCAATGGAGTTAGTTAAATAATCACAGCCTCCCACTTGACAACTGACTAACTAAAGAGTTTGCCACGTGGTTCCCAGAATTTAAGACTCTGTAGTTCTCAAAATAAGAGAGATAAATCAACATATGCATATATATTGGAAATCAGGTGAGAAAGAGCTAGCCAAATATAAGAAAATATATAGAGTGTTTCATTAAAAAAAATATGAAGTCACACTCAATATATTGTCCACCCTGTATATATTTTAATTCGTTAAAACATCCTGAAAAATTTCAGTTGATTTTGTACAACTTTTGTACAGAACATTTTTTTGTATCTCCATACGTAACAAAGTTAATAAGGGGTCAAATTATAGTGGGAAACCCGGTATATCCTACTTTTTGCGCGCATGTTCTAGGGGACACATCGCATTATCATTTTGCTGAGCTGAGCCAAATAATATGAATAAGCCTTAAGAGTGTCCACTACTTACTTATCGTATGGCTGCACATGATATAAACACATAACAGTATGTGGGGTCGAAATCGAAATGTAAAGTATGCAATAAAGATGAATGGACAATAGAATATGCGCGCAAAAGCTCCTGACTTCACGTCAGTGCTTGAAGCAATTTTAATTTTTGCGGCTGTCAGAGGTATGTTATTATATCTGGTCGGGGGAGAGCTAGATAAGTCCAGCATTACAACGACGTCGTTCAAATGACTGAACGAACGACGAGAACTTGTCGTTGCGATTTCATCGTCTCATGAATTTTCGCCTTTACGCGCCATTTCTGAGTGCGTTTTTCAGCGGTAGTTGGTTACTTCCTATTAATTCAAACTTATATATATATAAAGGCGGTTTTGAGCAGGTGAGTTATTGATTTTCCTAGCCTTTTATGTGGTCGTCTCCAGTTATCGGGTAACTTTGAATTTTAATTTTTAGGCGGCGAATGCCACGAAAATCAGAAAAAGCGACGCCCGGTTTCAGCAAATATGGTACAAAATGTGGGAAAGCCGTGTGAACAGGAGCTTTGGCGCTCTTATTCAAACTTTGACAAATTATATCTCCGAAAGTATTGGTTTCTCAGAGTCGGGAATGATATCAATGGATTCTTATGATAGAACTGCAACATAAAATAAAATAAATTAAATAATAATCCATTGATATCATTCCCAACTCTAAGAAACCAATATTTTCGGAGATATGATTTGTCAGAGTTTGAACAAGAGCGCCAAAGCTCCTGTCCACAGGGCTTGCCCACTTTTTATCTTTATAGTCTGCAGTCGCCAATTTCAACGTTGCCAAATGGAGACATAGAAACGAAACTCTAATTTTAAATACTCATATTTTTAAGAAGTCATATATTTTTTTTCAACGACCTCTATGAAAATGGACATTATACGTACTAATTTGCGGCCGTAAAATCGACTATTATTGACTTTACGGACGAAAAAGTACTTTTTCGTCCGCTGTGGTCACTATGAATACGACATGATACGGTTCAATACAAACATAAGTGTTTGTCATTTGCTATTGTGAAATTAATTCAGATTTTTAATTCATAAAATTATCAATAGGTTGACGAAAAAATGTAATATTCACCTCGGCGAAAAACTGTCTATTGTCTCGCCTCCTTGCTATCCGAGGCGCAGCCGAGGATAGCAATTTGCAGACTCAACTATGATAGACAGTTTTTCGTCCTTTGTACATAAATAACTGTTTCTCGCTTAAAGGTTGAAACAGTAAGTTTCAAAAACGACGTTTTAAAGACATTTCATAAATAATACTTCATTTTCGTCTCAAGGAGAATTTCCCATTATAGAAGGATTAACGTATCGTTCAGTCGCACTGCGCTCATTTATTTAATAAACCTTATATTCCGTACCATAATCTACTGAAGTTTATGGACATCAGAAAACAAATTTAAAATGTGCATACGCAAATCCATTGAAATTTTAGAAAAAGTTAGTTTTCGATGCAAATATGTTGATTTTTGATCCTGTTTAGCGAATCAATCAAACTAACGTCGTATATTGGAATTTTTCAATGACCCAAGGTCATTCATAGATTCATAGCAATGAATAAATCGTTTAGCTACCAAGATAGCATAACATCATTGAGATATGTAGTTTCTAGGAAAACCATCTTTTCTGTAATGATAAGAAAGCTATATTGCTGATTTTTTTGGATAACTAATTTTATCGATACCTTAAGTATGTACGATTGTACGTACATAAAATATTTCAGGAAAATCTGATGACATAAAAGGAAAAGTCGACTTGTCTTTTGTTGAACAGAGAATGCAATTTTGCGAATTGCTCAATTGGTATTGACCATAATTGGTTGAATTTGTTGAAGAAGAAGTTGGAAATTTCTATGTAAAGTCAAACTATGTTGCTATGTTTTTCAAAGACTGCAAATGAGATTAATTTCGAATTTCAGAATAATTGTCAACAAAAATAATTCTGAACATTTTCGCTTGGTGTCTGATGAATGGGCCTGATCTAGTCTCCGCAACGGTACAAAATAATTGTTTTATCGTTGATGTTGTTTCGTTACTGTTTATTAGGCAACATTGTTCTATACAGGTGTCCCAAGTTCGAGTGCCTATTAGACGTTTCTGGAGAACTGGACATATTTGAAATCTGAAAATTGGGATTATGATATTGCTTGAAATTCTCTACGGAGCTAAAATATTTTCGAAGCCCAAGTACTTCCGGTTATACAGGGAGTGAAAATAAATTTGATGAAAACATTTTTTTTCGAGCTTTGCATTCCTGGTATGATCAAGTATTGAATGCTTAATATATTTCTGTTAAAACCATTGTATTCGTTCGAATAGTTTTCAAAATATCGAAAAAAACCGGAAAAAAGTCAATAATGTTTAGTCAGTATTATGTTCATTATTCTTGTTTTAAACATCCTGACATTTTGAAATTATTTGGAATGAAGTTGTCAAACTCAATCGTGTTGTCATAGTGATTGATAATTGCCCCGAATGCAATCATGGGGTGGAAACTCTCTCACTAAAGTCTGGGCAGAGTAATATAGTTCGCGAGGTGCCCGTGAAATTTTGTAGATGTCTCTTCCTCCGCGTTTTGTGGGTCACGTGATGGTTTAACAGCTGTTCGCTGCCGACTTGTTTCAATTCATTTTCAATTTGGAGATTGCTTGCATAGACAAGAGATATTGCTTGTTGTTGAAATTATAAAGTGTTCTGTTTTGCGTAGTTTTGGTTTTGTTTTTAAAGATGGTTAGCTGTATAGTGAAAGACAGGAAAGACTGTTTGAACAGGAGTAGGTTGCACAGGCTTCCTAAAGATGATGAGGTAAGTTCGTTTTTATGTATTTTTAATACTTTATTGCGTACTGAATAAAAACTGTTTCAAACGACTCAAGGACTTACAAGACACTTTGAATGTGTTTCATCAAAAAGATAGTTACCAAAGGGCCAGAAAATACCCACTAAAAGCACTTATACAAACACTAACAGAACAAAATACGAATAGAAAATGGAACATCCATATTTAATCTCTTTTGTTTCCTTGCATATGATTGTTTAAGGCTGAAGGATCTTATTTGTATACATGTATGAGCAATGAAGTACTTAATTGTGATTAATTTATTGATACTTTGATATATCCAAAAAACTTTTATGTCATCATTTTCAGGTTTGGAAAATATGGCTGGAAAGAATAGGACGCCTTGATGCTGACTAGGGCTGCAATTTTAGTGTACGGACATCATCGAATTTGTTCCAGTCATTTTGATCCATCCAACATTGTAATAAATATTAAGAAGCAATTCATTGTACGACCTGTTGCCTTTCCTACTCGAGGCTTGACGATGGATGTTGGAGTACAAGGTAAATGAATTTTTTCCATTTTATTGTTCATATCTTGAATGATTATAGTTGCAGGAGCTTGCACACTACCTCATTAGAATGTGTAGATTCAAAAACTTGTTTTCTCGACCTATCTGAAATACTTACTAACCATGCTTTCTTGTAAAATTAAAGCAATTCATTGATATTTGAATTTCTTTTAATAGATCCAGATTATATTATCGGAAATGGTTCCACACCAGTGCAAGCAGGACCTTCATGTTCATGTAAGATTTCCATTTATTGATACTATTTCATTTAAAGTTATAAATTTCAATGTGATATGTTAATATTATGCATGATATAAAATGCTTGATGATTTTTCTTATTTGAATATCTATTCCTAGATGTCCAAGATGTGCTTGAGGTAGAATATGAGTCTGAAGTTGAACCTGTAATTCCTGCTACCCCAAATAACTTATTTTATTTACTAATCTTGAATGATTTTTGATTATATAAAATTGAATTGTTATAATTTTCTCTTCAGGAAAAACCAGAAGGACACGATTCTCTAAGGTATCGCCAGACGCTAGGGAATACTACAAAATTGCCACTGATCTGCACGTAAAGTGGGAAGGATTGCTGAAAAGAATAAAGGCCTGAAATTTGTAGTGAAAGAGCTACAGAATGCTTGCCATTCTCATGAACCGCTCAGCCACTCGATGAACACACCAACCTTTAATTTTCTCTTGTCTCAAATAAGGTGTAAAAACCTGAAACCCAGAGGAAGGTGCTGTACTTTAGATGAGAAAATTCTTTTTTTGACATCATTTAAAAATAGCCCTAAGGGATACAAACTACTCAGCAACATTTTTGCGGTTCCATCCAGCAAAACTTTGTCAAAATTATTGCATTCAGTAAATTTCAGTACAGGTATCAATTCTAATATTATGGATTCAATACATAATATTAGAATTGATTCAATATCTATATCTACTATATTTCATATTTGATTTTTTCCCAGAGGCTATGGAAATGTATAAATTTGTGACTGCATTTTCATGTACGAAATGTTTTCCACATTATCCATTTTTCATATTATAATTCACATTTGGTTTTGTCCTTCTAAATGTATATTGGAAATATTGTGATAATTCATTAGCTCCTTCATATTCAAGATAATGGATTATTTTAATGTATAATATATTTCCACATTTCGTTGTACTTGCGTAATGATATCCATTTTTGGTGCTCTTGTTTATACTTTATTTCACATTTGATTTTGTCCTTGTAAATGCATACTAAAAATTTTGCAATCATTTATTTGATAGCTCTTTCATATTCAAAGCTATAGATTAGAGAAGATTTCATGAAGAGAATATCTTCCACATTGCGTTGTACATAATATACTTACTGCTATCCATTTTTTATATTATATTTCACATTTAATTTTCTCTTTTCTTCTAAATGATTCGAGATGTATTTTTAATTTTTATATATATTATTTAATAATTCTTCTAATAATTAGTTCACATCAAATGAACAACTTCAATTCATGAATCTGAATAAATACTTTTATTAAAAGTTTTGGGATTTCATTTATTTCCTTTCCATTAGAACTAAAACCATGGTTCCAAAAACATTGTCAAAAGCCAGGTGTTAGACGAATTATCGTCTATTTGGTGTTTGGCAGTGTTTTGGAACAATATGTTAAAATAGAATATAGGATATTATAATGCGAAGTACATTTGAATTTCCCGCTCGGATGTATTTCTTGAGGTGCCCGCGACGTACCGCTAGTGTTCCACGAACCAAAATAAGGCGAGAGTGGCCCATCTATATATATCTCTTGTCTATGAATGCAATAATAGCCAGAAGTAATATCACAAGTGATTGAATTTTTACTAGTAAGACCACAAGTGATTGAATTTTCACCAGTAATGTCACAAGTGATTGCATTTTCGCGATGAGTCTGTCGAACTATTTCTTAACGAAACTGAAAACACCACGAGTCCGAAGGACGAGTGGTATTTTCTAGTGACCGACCGAAATTTCGGTTTCGGTTTCGGCCAGTTTCGGCCAAAAAATCTAGTTTCGGCCTTAGTTTCGGTTTCGGCCAAAACTGGCCGAAACTTTCGGCCGGGCCGAAACTTGACTGTTCGTGAATTATCCTGGTCGTTTGGCCAGGAGTTAAAAGTAGGTCTACATAATTGTCGTACAAATTATTATAATCGATCTTTGTTAAGACTGAGAATTCATGAGAATTCACTTTAATGATTATTATATAGATTACATAGGGTGATTCCAAATAAGACGTGAAACTTGGAGGAGGAATTAGTATGTCTCATTAGCTGTTGTTTAATCCATGTTTATTAATAACCGAAAATCAACAGTTTTTACTTTTTGGAGTTCGGTGATTTTTGAAAGATTTCTGAACTTAGTTCATATTTCGTCAATTTTTTCTACGTTGACCAAATTTGATGATAATTCTGGTATATTTTCATCAGAAAAGGATATGATATGTACGAAAACATCGAAACTATGCTGTATACGAGGTTGAAAAAGAATTAGTATGATTTGAAATGTGGTATATGAATAAATGAAAAAACAATTTGTCTGCAACTTTCGAATTTCACAATTTTGTATGCCAAAATTATTTTAAAAACTTGCCAAATTTCTTCTTCATTCTATAAAAGATTTCGTTAGATTGCATAACTAGTTTCGTTTCAGCAGATTTTTTATAAGCAACCTATTGAATGTCCGGCATATAAAATAGTGAATGTGTATCAAAAGACAGCGTGAGTAAATTTCAGGCGGAAAATAACAACTGAAGATATCAGAAAGATGGCATGTACTTGCCATCATTAAAGGATACTGTGGGAGGTATACTCATTATGAAAAGTTTTTTTTCTGGGGTTTCTCCCAAACTCTGAAAAAAATCTATAAAATAAAAATCAATTATTTTGTGATTCGCTTCTGCGTAAGAAACACAAGATATTTGTCAGAAGCAATCAATTGAACAATATTGCCTAACAAACAACAACGAAACAACATCAACGAAGAAACAACTATATCGTAACGTTTCGGAGTCTATATCAGACTCCTTCGTCAGACGCTTAATGAAAATCTTTAGAATTATTTTGTTGATAGTTATTGTGAAATTCAAGAATTGTCACAATAACCATCAACAAAATAATTCTAAAGATTTTCATTAAGCCTCTGACGAAGGAGTCTGATATAGACTCTGAAACGCTATAGCGTTTCGGAGTCTATATCAGACTCCTTCGTCTAAGTCGTCGTAAGTACAATAATTGATTGTCAATCTGGAAACACCACATGTAGGGTATTATCGCTGTAATCCAGAGGTGATAAGTAATTTGATTGGTTACTATATTTCGTAAAAAATTATGAGATTAATGTTGACATGATTGGGTGAAATTGTGGTAAATGTTGAATGGTTGTTTCATAATAATAAATTTTTTATTTTAAAGATATTTTTCAGAGTTTGGGAGAGGAAACCCACAAAGGAACCATTTAGTAATGAATAAAATTAAAAATATGGTCTATAACTCAAAGGCTGGCCTTCGTTCGAAAATATGGAGTAAAAAAAAAAGCATGTGATAGATCACCGGCGACGCCGTAAATTGGACTCGGAACTGGTCGCTAGAACTGATTCGTGAAAAAATTGGTATCAGCCATCTCTAGTATGAAGTACGGACCAGTGGGCTGTTCATACTTCATAACCGAGAGCTTCGGCTATTGTCGAGATGCATTTGCCTTAGCGCTGCCAAGGCAACAAAGAAGAATTCCTACGATTCTACTCAATTAGTCAACAGCGGCGTAACTGATTGCCGGCGACCAAGGGGGCCGACCACCCGATAGCAAGAGCCCGTGAGACCATGAGGAATTGCTTTAAGGAAAAAATTTGAAGGGAAAATGGTCGCTTTCACCTTTCTAGTACAAAGTGGAAAACAGTTTAGCTGAATAGAAGCAATAATAGACAATCCGCCGTATTCACAAAGCATTCAATCTCCGTTAAGTCCTAACTGAGGTCCTCAGATAAGGGTAAATAACAATCGCAATCTCAGTTAACGTATGTAACGGTGCTGAAACAGGCCTGTTTCACGATAATTTTCATTTAAACTGAGGTTGCGATTCTTATTTATCCTTAACTGAGGACCTCAGTTAGGACTTAACGGAGATTGAATGCTTTGTGAATACGGCGGAATGTATATCGATGATTGTGTCAACAATATTCGGAATATTTAATTGAATCGGTCTTCACTTGATGGGAGTCCCGTATATTGATAGATGATTATACTTAGTAAATTATTCAGAGTTTGTACGGAAAGAATTATTTCAATTTTCGTAGGATATTTATAAATAACGGGTCTTTCAACGGGAACGCCCCATTTTCAAATTGACATTACTCTCGCACAGCAGCCATTTTTGGCGCCCTTGTTCCTCGGAACAGAGTGCTTATATTCTTTGATGAATATGGTATTGAACGATTTGGTATGACTCACTGATCAAGAATCCGTGGTCAATATTTTTTCTGTCTGGCCGATCCGGCCGACCCTCCGTTAACACGATAACTCTCGAACGGAGTGAGCTAGACAGTTGAAATCAGACTAGGTTTAGGAGATAAATATCTCGGTTAAGTTCGTTATTGGGCAGAACCGGCATGATGCTTTCGGAGTAACGAAAAAAAACATTCTTTTTACATTATAAATTTCAAATTAAACTTTTTTTAAAGATGCAGTTTCATCATAAGAATCCGTCGATATAAATTTCAACTCTAACAAGCTAATACTTTCGGAGATATGATTTTTCAAAATTTCAATAATTTATCGTACTTCACAGAATATTCACAGAATGCTGTACTCATAGAACTCTATACTACGTTAGTATAGAGTTCATTGGCTGTAATTAATTATTCTATCTATGAATTATTATATGACCTGTGTTCATTCATGTCATCTTATTTTGCTTTAAGTGACACTTCAAATTTATTTCTGGTTCGTTATTCTTGATATAAAATACGATACAAATTATCAAATATGATTGCTATCTGAAGATCTGAAAGTACCAATATTGTACTTTCTATGATGGTATAATATACAGGGTGTTTTTAAAGGTTAGTCTTTTTTGCAAGGGGTATGACTCCTCAAAGCAAACTATTTCAAGAAAATAGCTTAAACATTAGTGGTACGATGATAAAAAGTGTTTACACTAAGATCTTAGGATAAATCTACCAAATTTGAATAAAGCTGCGCACTTAACCCCTTACTGCATAGTGTGCCATATTTGGCACATCGTACTCAAACGTTATTTTCAAAGTCCCCATGCGTTTTGTGTCTGCACATCTAATTGTCCCATATATGGCACACTCGCTTCTTTGACGGAGAACATTCGTATCCCCTCTCTGGGATTTCTCGCTTATTCACTGAAGTTATTAGTTCCTATCCGCTCTTCAACACGTCAGTACAAGTTCAAGTGATATTTCCAGTAAGATAATTTGATTGTTTATAATAATATTACTAGGAAATAAATATTAGCGCAAAGGTAAGTGTTTAGAGATATCTTTCAACTAGCATGAGAATAAAATATTCATGTTTATTGAGCAAAAAATGGTTTTGTTTACATGTACCATATTTGGAACAATTTGAAGTAAGGGTAAAACTGAGACGCAATTGCTGAAGTCTATTATTCCGTTTTTAGATGGATTCCAGTTGGTTCAAAAGAACAAGAAACGCTAAAATACCAAATACACATAATAGTGATGACGAAAATTTATCTTCAGATGATGATCATCGAAGAAATTATTTACTTCGATCCAAAACATCCACATCTAGAGTCATAATTGAGCGGTCCGAAAGTGACAGCAACATGTCGATGAAAGATATTATGGACACTGATAGCAGTGATAGCGATGGTGATTATGACGTTCCACTTTCTGTATTTCAGCATTCTTTGACAAGTAGACAGCAGTCCCAGTCAAAAACTATCGATTGTCTAGAAACCGTTCTACCTTCAACATCAAAACCGAAACAATCAAATCATAGAGTGGTGAAAGAAAAAATCGACTGGCAGAATAGATTACTAGAAGTACCGGAAGAAACAGTAAAATTCAAAGGATGTGAAGCATTGCCAAGTTGCATAAGCGAACTTGAGTGTCCTATTGAGATTTTCAATTTCTTATTTACAGACGAAATTTTTGATTACATTGTAGAACGTCGAATCTCTTCAGTGTACGAAGTAGGCCAGAAAAGCCGGCAAATATATCCAAGGAAGAGATCAGAGCTTTTTGTGGAATTTGCATATATATGTCAATAATTCAATTACCTTCTGTTAGGTCGTATTGGAATAATTCGCTAGATATTCCCAAAATTTCTGGTGCAATGACATGTAACAGATTTGAAGAAATCAAACGATTCCTTCATTTCAATGATAATTCACAGCAACTTCCACAGGGGCAACAAGGATATGACAAGCTCTTCAAAATTCGGCCATTACTCAACAAAATTCGAGAAAGACTTCTGCTTGTTCCTAAAGAAGAACACATGGCTGTAGACGAGCAAATTATACCAACTAAGGCACGATCCTCCTTGAAGCAATACAATCCCAAAAAGCCGCACAAATGGGGATACAAGGTTTTTGTGCTGAGTGGAGTGTCTGGCTTTTCATATGATTTTGATTTTTATTGTGGAACTACTACACTCAGAGATGATCAGCCTGACCTAGGTGCAAGCAGTAATGTCGTTGTGAAGCTTTCTCAAACGATTCCAAAAGATCAAAACTATAAAATTTTTTTTGACAATTGGTTCACAAGTATCCCACTGATGATCTACCTGACGAAAAATGGTATTCTTCCTCTAGGGACCGTTAGAGCAAATCGTGTACCTGATTATGAATTTCCTAAGGAATTGGACATGAGAAAAAAAGGTAGAGGAACGGTTTTGGAAAAAGTTGCAACAGTGGATGGTGTTGACGTGTCTGTTGTATCGTCGTATGACAATAAAATTGTTAATACCATTTCTACCTATGTTGGAAGTCAGCCTATATCGGACGTAACGAGATTTTGTAGGAAAACTAAGAATCATATTGAAATTAGTCGTCCTCAATGTATTGCGGTCTATAATTCATATATGGGGGGAGTAGATCTTTTAGATTCTATGTTGGGCTACTATAGAATCCAGATCAGATCCAAGAAATGGTATATGAGAGTATTTTTCCATTTTCTCGATATGATTTGTGTCAACAGCTGGATACTATGGAGACGCAACATGAAAAATGATCCTACCTACCTACCACTATCAGAATTCAAGCTTGCATTAGCAGAAGTTTTGACAAATGCTAATATTATACAGAGGAAACGAGGAAGGCCTAGTAGTAGTCTACAACCACAACTAGAATTGAAAAAAAAAAAATACCCATTTTCACAAATTCCAGCCCAAGAAATAAGAACTGACAACCTAGGTCATTTGCCTGTAGTCAATGATGAACGACAAAGGTGTAAATACCCCGATTGTAAGGGAAAATCTCAGATATCCTGTGGTAAATGCATGGTTTTTCTGTGCCTCAATAAAGATCGGAATTGTTTTTCAAATTTTCACATAGAATAATATGTATTCGGTACCGTTGAAGAAATTTTCATTAATGTTTTACAATTCCGTTAATGCGATTTGTGCCAAATTTGGCACATGTCAGAAATGTCATTTTTTTTTCAAGAAATAAAAGTTGCAAATTTTTTTCACTATTTTTTATCTTTCCTGCACCATAAACTACACAATACATTGTTCCCGCTGATTAAAAAAAAATTATGCCGTTAATGTGATTTGTGCCAAATTTGGTACATGTCACAAATGTCATTTTTTTTCAACAAATATAAACCCCTACTTTTTTTGAGTATTTTTTTATCGTATCTGCTACCATAAACTACCCAATATATTTTTTTCGCTGATTTAAAAAAAATCATGCAGTAAGGGGTTAATTTGTAATGTAAATTATAACTGGATCATAAAAGAAATTAAATTCAAATCATTATTAATCCAAAACCACCCGACCGATTCTACCCAATAACGAAATTATCCATGAAAATCATTCCTCAAATCTACTCTGAAAATTATATTATATCAATTGAAACTTAGCCAATATTCCAGTTTTGTTTTTACTTGAGATATTCTGAACCCAATTTGATTAACTTACCAAAGTATATATGTATTTCCATCATCATATGGATTATAAAAGGGCATTATATAATCACCCAAAAATTATAATATCCTGTAATCCTCATAATTCTACGATAACAAAGGTTATTTCAATGGTCATTTTGCATTCAATCGTACTTTGTTTTCGAGAACAGGAGGTATCTAATATTATCATGAGTAACGAATTTTGAATAGAACCAGAAATCAATATGATATGTCTCTTATCTGTAGATGAGATGACATGTTTGAACACAGATAATGAAATTGATAGATACAGAAATCATATCTCCGAAATTATAAGCTTGTTAGAGTTGAAAATGATATCAATGGATTCTTATGATGAAACTGCATCTTAAAAAAAATTGAATTTCAAATATATTATTTTTTTTTTGGTTACTCCGAAACCATCAGGCCAATTTTGCCCAATAACGAACTTAACCAAGATATTTGTCTCCCAAACCTACACTGAAAATTTTAACTGTCTAGCTCATTCCGTTCAAGAGTTATCGTGTTAGCGGCCGGTCGGGCATAATCAATGTTGACCACCGATTCTTGATCAGTGAGTCGAACCAAATTGTTTAAGACCATTTTCATCCAAAAATTACAGACATTTGGGCAAATTGAGAAGCACTCTGTTCCGAGGAACAAGAGCGCCAAAAATTATAAAATTACAGAGCCGATCGAGCTGAAATCTGAAAATCTATTGTAAAATGACTGCTTAAAGTTTTGTGTGAAATGTCAGCAAAATCTGACAGATATTTTCTGAAATATAAAATATTCGAAGAAAATTCTTCATTTCTGGCGCGATTGTTAACCTGAACAGAGTGCCTATCAATCCGTGCATCAATTCTGAGAATTCAAATCCTTATTTCAGACCGAAGTTTTAGATTTGAACTCGATCGAATCTATATTGGTGAAAATATTGCATGCCAACATATCGAAATATTACAACGATTGAGGTATAGTGGTTCTATTTTTTTATACCCGACAAGCAAAGTTGTCAACTGTTTTTGATTTTTGACGTGCCTGGAAAGAATTTAATGAATCATGATATGGTTTGCATAGATCGAATTAGAAATGGCAACACTCGTTATGTTCGATTTCAGCAAAGATCGACTTTTCGAAAACGTCCCGCTAAGTCTACGAGGGCCTTAATATGACCAACTATAACGATGGAATTTTGCAACTTATATGGCAATTTCTGGTGTACTGGATTATTTTCATGGAGTTCTACATACCTACTTTTTGGTAAAAGCAAACCATGTATGTGTCCTCCGCTATATTCAATTAATTTTTAATGAGGAGATTCCTTAAATTGAACGACGAAATCAAAACATTAATTTATATTTTGTAGGTCACCAGCAGGATGCATAGAATAACAAGGTGCCGACACTACCTGCTAATTCCTGTCAAAATTTTCTGCCGTCAAATGGACCTAGAATTGTCAAATCACGTACTTCGTGTACTACTTCACTCTGTAAACGATGGTGGCGTTAGAGTCGATTTCGAAGATTCTGACAAGCGAGTACATGAAAACTGACAATCGACGAAGTTCGTAAATTCGAATTAAAAGAATATAATGAAGCAGATTGATAAGACATCTGTTCAGACATTATATGTAAACCCCATTTGTTTGGAACAGAAATTTCATCTTGCCAAGACATAATGAGGTCAAATGAGGGATTTATCAGTAAAGGAGTTTCATTGGAACATTTTGAATGGAACTGTAAATGAAGAAATCTGTGAAATCATTATTTTTCCACTACAAAAGATTACATCCAATGTCTTTAGAATATAAGCATTTAATTTATGTATTTTGAAATACATTGAATAATACAGAATTTTCTGTAATACCTCAACATAATATCTTTCGATATCACATTATTATTCAAATGTATTAATTACCTTTATCATGTAAGGCTCATTTAAATTGAGCATTCTACTTATTATTTTCGATGTATAATTTGAAACTTCATCAAAACATTAATCGATTTTTAGCGACGTTACCGCTTAATACCGGTATCAAACGGTTATAATTTTTACATTTTAGCGAGAGTGGTTACAAGCGGTAACGGAAGTTCCCCTCCAAAGCTGTCATATTGACATTTGATACCGGTATCAAAATTTATAACCGGGTCCATGAGGTGGGTTACTAGCGGTTGACATCTGTTGAAAGTTTGAAATTGTCGAAAGTATTGAAAGTTTGAAACTGTTGAAAGCAATTAAAACGGCTGATGCAAAGGAAAGCGTGGAATTTTTTTAATATACTCTAAACAACCAAGGAGTGGGGATTACTTCGTCATTACAGACCGCCAAATAGCGAATCTTATATTAAACGGTAATAGAATGAAGGCAATCTGGCTTGGATATATACCACAAAAAGACTAGAAGACTACGTTCTTGTTGTACTGATTAGTACCAACCTCTTTACTTTTTCTTAATTAGGTGGTGAGAATCATTTTCTATAATTTCATCAAACAAATTTAATTATGGAAGGTTTCTTTTTTCATTCGAAACAATTGAAAAAACACAATTTCAGTATATATTTCAAGCCAGATATCTCCTAGGTCTAGCCTGAAGTGCATTATCCATAATTTGAATAGTGCTATCAGTACTGGGAAGTGGGACTATTATTTGGATGTAATACACTGTTGAGAAATTCCAATAAGACACAATAATTCTCGTTAGTGAATAGCATTTCGTCAAATAAATTCAACATTTGCATGTAATTGATGTTAATTGTTTATCAAACGTTAGAATAAGTAAGGTTTGCATAATAAAAAGTATTCAAATATTAGGTACTACTAGGACTACGGTTAACCGTTGACGTTTTAGTGAAAACACATACAACCTTTCGCGGTCATGTGGTGGGGGAACAAATTTTGACATTGATGACAAACCGTTGTTAATAACCGGGTTATAAGCGGTATCCTCGCTAAAAAATTGATTTTTCTCATGTATAAAGCATTTTTTCAGTTACCCAATACCCCTTGACAACTTTTTATGTTCTCAGCAATTAGATTGCAAAATATATTTGATTCGATAGCTATTATTCAGAACTAAGTATACTGATGAAATATTTAAAAATGATTCATTAAATTGATAAATTAACCAAATAGAGGGTAGTGTACTACGTTTCAATCTTTAATTCAATATATACTCGGTAGAAAAATGTTTTGAACAAATAAATGTTCTAATTGTCAATACCCTACCTCTACCACAAGCCAGTTGCCATTCTTGTCGAGTAACAATATCCTTGAAACAAATAATATTATAGAATATAAGAGCGCCAAAAAGAATGACGCTTTAGGAAAGCTATTCAACTTTGATGAAAAATCACACTGTGTGGTTGCTCTGAACTTTGTTCTCTGCTATAGTCCTTTCATCGTTGACAATAATATTGATAGTTTTCATAACATATAATTTCATTCCTTCTCAATATATAACTGAATTGTGAATTGTATAATGAATATAATTATTAATTAATAGAATAATACCTTAATGTTTCAACTACTAAAACAGTTTATGTTCATCAACCGGCGAGATTATAATAAATCAACAAGTCTTAGCGTTCTCTTATGTTGATTTATTAACAACGGTATCAGCGATCTTTCAATATTATTAATATTATAATTAATACCTATCTTGATACTAGAAATCAGCCCCTGATTCGGTAAGAATTGTAAGGATTTTTTAAATGAAAATAGTATTGGATTAAAATGGTTCTGGATACTCTATCAGAGTTCACACAGCAGATCAATTGACTTACTTTCGGCGCAGGAAGCAAGGGCGTTGAACGAAATACTCAAAATAGTAAATTTCAGCAAACGGTACGGACTTTCCACAAGAAACTAGAATAAACAAATATTCGAGTTTAATTTGACATGTCGATAATTTTGTCCATAAAATTTTTACTGCCGGCATCTATCGGCGAAAACTGAAGTAGAACAAACTCGTTGTATTTTGACAGCATTGGACCGCAATAGACCACATTAGTTAGGTTAGACGGTAAATTTGAATTACGATCCATCCGTGGATCCGAGCACTGAAATCCCCATTCATTTCTTATGGACCTAAAATTTACACGAATTTCTCGCTTGTTTTCAGATACTTTGACTAATTTTTTAAGGTTTATTTCGGTTGAAATAGATTCAGTGAACTTTAATCAACAATCTAGAATCAAGTTTTCATAACAAAATTGTTTATTTCCAAAATAATTAATAAATATAAAAATGTTCACCAAATTCGATTGACGTATGTCTTAGCTCACTCGAAATCAGTCAAAAATAATAACATAACCCTAAATCGGCCTTGTAATGACGCACAACAGAAGTCATCTACGACATACGGAAATCTTTCGAACTACAATGGTTTCAATTTTGATTTAAGATTAAATATAAGTAGATTTTCATGTGGAAAGAACATGAAAACATGCACTAATGATGAAGGTACCTAATACTTTATCCGCCGTATTCACAAAGCATTCAATCTCCGTTAAGTCCTAACTGAGGTCCTCAGTTAAGGATAAATAAGAATCATCGCAACCTCAGTTAACGTATGTAACGGTGCTGAAACAGGCCTGTTTCACGTTAATTTTCACTTAAACTGAGGTTGCGTTTCTTATTTATCCATAACTGAGGACCTCAGTTAGGACTTAACAGAGATTTAATGCTTTGTGAATACGGCGGTATGTCTCTGTACTAACATTCTCTTTTAAATAGGGTGGTTTTATCTCAAAGTTGAACTTCCATGTCAAAACATTTGAATATGGATCTCCCGCCGAAAGAATGATTCTGACCTAACTAATGTGGTCTATTCGGCCGAAAATATGTCAAAGAGTGTCTTCACCATTTATTCTATGCATCTATGGATCTATGATAGATGCATAGAATACATGTTATTCTATGCGTCTTGGATCTATGTCACCAGAAAAACCTTAAATGACAGGAGACATTTCCGAACATAGAACTTCCCTATCGCAGGAAGTGTATTTCTGCGAGCAGCGCTACTCGCATTCTTACCTGAACGTATACCATCTACATCAGCACGCCTGCCGTCGAAGATCAGTGTGCAACACCGGACAATACACAAATAAAGCAGAACAGGTATAAACAAATTCAACCTTGAAATCGATCGAAGCTAGAATGGGCGGGGGACGGGGTGACCTAGACCCAGACAAGTTTGCCGAGCAGAGGGACCGGTGCGGGGGGACCCGGGCTAATAGTCGCGACGCGAATTACACGAGGGCAGGGGAACACCGTCTGATCTCAGCTCGAGCAACGATTGCGTGCCCCGGAACGAATGGTTCTTGCCGCACGTCGGCTCAATACCGAGATTTTCCTGGTGAACGATCGGAATGTCAATTCTCATTCTTACGGGGGGTGGAAAATATTGGATTTTTATAAGGAATTCTATGTTCCGGCAAATAATAGTGTAAAGTCTAGGTGAACCATAGAGAATAAGATAATCAGAGAACAATGATATGAGTATCAATACTAGCGGCCCGGTACGTATGAAGTGAAATAATAAAAAAAATTAAATTCATTAATTCAAACAAAAAAGTATTTTATTAATTGCTAGTTATTTAAAACTTAATCCAAAACATTTGGATAAACAATATTTTTTGTTTTTCCACTTTGAGCATGAATAAACAAACGGCTGGGGTTCTTTCATTTTCGATCGTTAATTTTCTGCGTAATGTAATGAATATTTTGAGTACTTTTAATGCCATAATCCGTCCGGTCGAGCGGATATTCATTATAGATTTCTTAATTTAACGAAGAGATCCAAATCCCAAGATACGTTTACTGGAGTAACGCTTCTTGAAGTTTCCATTGGGTAAAAATTTAAAAAAATTTGACACAAAGCTATTTCGGACGCTCCGAGATTCGAACCCGCCGCCCCGCGAGGCTCGGGAGCTACAAATTCACAATCCAATGACTCAGCTCACTCGGCCACGTTGCCTACGTGAATCAACTTCGATTATGTACCAAATAAAGATTTTTAGTACTCGGATGATTTCCGTAATTCGATTTTCAGAATATCGCCTGTCAAGCGATCGATCGAAATCGGTTTCTCGTTCATATTTCTCGCAGTTTTTCTAGACGATTCCAAGATTTTCGAGTAATTCCGTTCGAAATTCATATTCCATTTGACATTTCTCGTCGCTCGTTCAGACCGAAAACGTCGACCTTGAAGGAGCCGCTTAAAATTCGCCACAGAAATACGTGAAACGTCAGAATTTTGTTGATTTTCGCGGAAAGTCACATTTTCCTATCGTTCTTCCGGGAAAACGAAAGAGAGGATAGAAAAAAGGGCTCCGTTACGGACTAATTTCGAGTCTCGTCTTCGCGTTCCCGCAAATACCGTCGTTCCACAATTATGCTCCTTTTGCCAAAATCGGCATTTTTTCGCCTTTTCGCGATTTTTTTTAAATACACCCCCATCTTTTCGCTCCGAAAACGCGAAACTCTACGAAACTTCCGTATTTTTCCTCGATAAACCCCTTCGAAATTTCCCCCAAACCCCCCTCCTAACGTCCAAAAAAACATCACGTTTATAGTAACATTTTCAAAAAGTTTCCTTTGATAAATGAAGAACCGCCCGACCGTTTTTGTGCAAACTTCACATAAACCATCAACTAAATAGTCCGAACAAAGCCTAAACATTTGGTTTGGATATAGGTGAGCCCGTTCTTGAGTTATAAAATTACAACGGAAAGTGGCATTGATTTTCATATAAATAGATTCTATCTATGTTCCGGCAAATAACAGTGTAAAGTCTAGGTGAACCATAGAGAATAAGATAATCAGAGAACCATATGTATATCAAATCAATATACATAGATGAGTGTAAGATGTCTATGAACTAGTGTATGTACTGATTCGATTTTATTTCACCATTTTCCGGAACATGGTAGATTTATAATTTTCTTTCATGTGGGATGCGCTATTCAGAAGTTACAAGGGATTTATTGTCATTCTGACAACATTTCTACCAAACGTCTGCTCCTCAAACGATGACAGTTTTATTTAATTAGGTTAGGATTCGGTGTTAGCGAATAAGGAAATCATAATTACCTGCATGAGCGCCCATAATCGAGGGCAAGGAGTACACCATCCCCCCTCCCCTAGCTTTCAGGGAAAGAAAAAAAATCATCTCATATGTGCAAAAATTGTTTTGTGGAATAATTATACTAATTGATCTTTATGTCTAGCCCCACTCCCCAAAAAAATTTTCATATGGGCGCCCTTGCATACCTGGCCAACATCCATCAACAAGATACACTTAGGGGTTGCATATTTTGTATTTATAAAAAAATATTCCCAGTATTTCACGTTGATCGACCAATGAAAACGATACAATTGACACGGACGCGCCGCCATGAAACCACTACCATGTCGGTTAATTTTTTCTCTATTTCAGTATCGTAATGAGTCCATTCCAGCACTAAAAACAGTAATGGAATGAACTCATTCCCGCATTGTTTCTAGTTATATTTTTCGTTTTGTGGTAGTCAGCACTGATATTCGATCCTATCAAATTTCAACACACGTCAATTGACAATACAATATAATTATTAGGATATAGTGAAATAATTGTTGGGGAAAAGTTTTATTTTCATTAAAGAGTATGGTACTACAGATTTCCTTCTTGCTAATTTTGAATCATTCATGCTATTAGGAAACTGTTTTAAATCTGATCTCCATGCAACACGTACGTTTCAAATTCAAATTCCGTAATCTGTCAACTTTCGTAACAGTCACACCAACAGTGGTAGAGTAATTGACTTGGGAGCGGAAGCCCCAAGTTCAATTCCGAGGCTAGGAAAGAAATTTTCTAGTCACGGTAATCGCCACCATTCGCTGTTGGGTCAAAAATTAACAGTGCTGTGCCTAAGGTGGCGTAAGGACACAGTAACAAAGCCTACACAGAACACAACTGGTTCTCCTAACTCAGGGCAAGCTCTTAGAGCTTATGAGGGGTCTCCTTGTGGAAGACCCAGGAGGATCAGTATAATAATAATAATAATAATAATAATAATAACTACCAAGATACAATACAAAAGTCACTAGGATGTATAATCCGAATTTTTCATTATATTTCAACAGTATTTTACAAAATTTGCCTGAAATAGAGAAAATATCGTCTAATACTCGCTGCAGAAGGCAATTCCAACACTCATGCGTTCGAAAACTCGCTCCTTCGTTGCTTGTTTTCGAATTTCGCATTCGTGTTTTAATAGGAGCCCATTCTGCAACTTGATTTAAAATATACTATTCCAATTTTCATCTGTCAAACAACGAGGAGCACACCATTGTTTTAGGCATCTCAGATGAGAGGCCAGTACGTCAGGACTCTGTGGTCCCCACGTCAAAATTAGCTGATGAGGGGACTAACAAGCCATCTCTAAAGTGATTTTCCGTGAAAAATGTGGGAAAGCCATGTGGACAGTAGCTTTGGCGCTCTTGTTCAAACTTTGACAAAATGATCTCCGATGTATTGCTTTCTCAGAGTTGGGAATGATAACAATGGATTCTTATGATACATGTGCATCATAATGGAATCTACAATGCTTTAATGCTTCAAAAATTATCATTTAAAATAATAAGGAAAGTATAATCGAATGTCTAACTAGAGAAAGGACGGAGACAGTCATAGCAGATTGTACATTTATTCCTGATATTTGAGTGGGTAGAGGCTGACGAACAAAGTATTTTAATAGTTTAAAATATATTGATAAAATCCAATCCTCTTTTCATAATTTAAGAGTTCATACCACTAACACATTCATTCTGTATTTTGAACCTTACTCAAGAATCAATATTTGATACTTCAATGCAGATCAATATTTCAGCATGTTTGGCGCTCTTGTTCCTCGGAACAGGAGTTATCAATTTGCCCAAATGTATGTAAATTTCGAATTTTTCGATGAAAATGGTCTTAAACAATTTGATTTCACTCACCGATCAAGAATCCGTGGTCGAAATTCATTCTGTCCGGCCAGCCGGCCGTAGGCACGATAACTCTCGAACAGATGGTTTCGGAGTAACAAAAAATATACTTTTTTTTTACATACCAAATTCCAAATTTAATTTTTTTCAATATGCAGTTTTACCATAAGAATCCATTGATATCATTTTTAACTCTAACAAACTAATACTTTCGGAGATATGATTTTTCAACATTTCAATAATAAATCGTATTTCTATGTTTTCACAGAATGATATATTTATTCTATCTAAGCATCATTATATGATCTGTGTTCAAGCTCGTACATTTCATCCTGTTCTATAAGAGAGAGTCAAATTCATTATTCTATCTATGAATTGTTATAATGTCAACTTATGTTCCTGAGACATGACGTTGTCTAATTCATTTCAGCAATCGTAGAATTATGAGAATTAAAATATAATATCATACTTTTTGTTGGTTGATATTTTCATGCCGATGGTCAATCCATATGATGATGGGAATGGTAATGGTAAGTTGATAATATTGAGTTCAGAATATCTCCACTAAAAACAAAACTGGAATATTGGTGTGTTGGAGTATTGGAGTTCGTTGTTGGGTAGAATTCGTCTATTGGTTTTGGATTGATAATTTTTGGCACTCTTGTTGAATTTAAATTCTTCTATCATTTTTGAATTCAATTTCTGCTAAGATGAAGTTCTTTCATAAGAATCCATTGATATAATTCCCAACTCTGAGAAACCAATACTTTCGGAGATATAATTTGTCTGTTTGAACAAGAGCGCCAGAAAGCTCCTGCCCACAGGAGCACAGGAGAAAATACTATATATAGGAATTTAATAGCTCATACCACTAACACATTCATTCTATATTATGCACCTTAACTCAAGAAGAAATATTTGATACATAAATGTAGATTCATATTTCAGCATTTTTTTGCTAGCAACATTATGAAAATACTGTATATAGGAACATGTCTCACTACTTAAGGAAGTAAGAGGTAATATTAACCTCAGTGGTCAACAAACCGTAATTTGTTTTGATGATTCCATTATGTTCTTCTTTCCTATTGCCTTCATAAACTACATCATTAAAATGATCCAATTCTAAATCTTTTGAAACATCCCGAATTTATACATAAATTATTCAATATGCAACCAGTCAATATTATTTTCGGTTTCAAAACAGTCTTGTATATATTCACAAATTCAATAATCGGATACTTGTTTTCCAGCAGAAAATATTTTCAAACTACGAATTGACAGGTCTTCAAAAGTATCAGCTTGTTAGAGTTGAGAATGATATCAATGGATTCTTATGATGAAACTGCATCTTCAAAAAAATTGAATTCAAAAGTTGTAATGTAAAAAATTTCATTACTCCGAAATAGAGACTAGAATCCCTGTTTTTTTTTTCGATCCCGGGATTCTTTATTCACAATCCCGGGATCCCGGGATTAGACTATTTGGTTTCTAAATGAGCTCAAATGGAAAAAAAAACTTATGTAATTTCTTTAAAATTTTTTATAATGTTAAATAACAAATCACAAACAATAAAATAAGACCAAAAACAATACACTCAACAAAAAACTGTAATTTGAAAAAAATAATAAATGGAAAAACTACTTAGATTTTTTAAATTTAAAGGCAGTGAGGCTGTGGGCATGATACAAAGAAAACAAAAAAAGTTTCCCTTGTATCATGGGCCATAGACACATACGAATTGAAGCTACAATTAAAAAAAAACAAATATGTTTTTTCTCGAGCTTTCGCTCAAGCGATCGATATTTCTTTCATTTTGCCTGATTTTTACAATGTATATTTACAAATTACAGTTTGGGTACAAGAAACTGTGAGAGAAACTCCCTACCTGATCACCCCCATAGTTTCTACAGCTCTACGAGCATTTGGTTTATTTACTGAAACAATTATTTCCTATTCGTCGGAATTTTGACTACCTACTTAATTAATAATTCGAATCATATCATGAATTAATATCCCTCCAAATTTTTCGCGTATACTTTTATTCATATCACCTTCAAGCACCCATAATTATTCCGTTATGAGATTGCGTTTATTAATGTTTGAGACGATCCCGAAAATCTCGGGATTATCCAAGTACAATCCCGGGATTTTCGGGGTCAGAAAACGGCCGGGATCCCGAGATTCGGGATCCCGGGATGGTATTCTCTACTCCGAAACCATCAGGCCGATTTTGCCCAGTAACGAATTTAACCGAGATATTTATCCCTCAAACCTACTCTGGAAAATTTCAAATGTCTAGCTCATTAGGTTCGAGAGTTATCGTGTCTACGGCCGGACAGAATCGATTCTGACCACGGATTCTTGATCAGTGTCGAACCAAATCCTTTAAGACCATTTTCATATAAAAATTAGAAAATTCAGACATTTGGGCAAATTGATAAGCACTCTGTTCCGAGGAACAAGAGCGCAAAAAAAATGTGATCATAGATTATCTCGTTACGGACGTATGTCATTAAAGAAATGGTACTAAATGTATTATAAAAGCTGACAAAATGGTATGTACGGATGCTTCATTCGATCAAAAGTGTCCGATAGAGGTGAGTAGACAATGGAACATGCGCGTAAAAGCTAATGTACTTAGTACTTGAGCTCAGCACCAACCTCGCAAATATGTTAATTTCTTTCGAAAGTTAGGGTGCTATTTCATCACTAGGTACAACCGTTGGAAGATATTCACACCCAAATAAAGGGTTTTCCAATAAGTGTTATTTTGATATTCAAAGAAAAATGCCATTTTTCAATATAAATGATCGGATTTTTATTTCATTATAAAGAAGAAGCTATGCCGTTAATAGTGGAAAATAACACAAGGCAAATGACCACCACGACCACGCTTACAGGACCATATCCTTTTAATGAAATTTTCCATAACCAAATCGCGAAGTGGCTGCCCTATGTCCTCGATAGCCTCACGAATTCCATCTTTGAGGTCTTGATTCGACGCTGGGCTATTGGAGTAGACCTTCTCTTTCACGTGGCCCCAAAGGAAGAAGTCGCAAGGTTTTAAATCACAAGATCTCGGTGGCCAATTGTGATCACCTCTTCGAGAGATAACACAGTCCGGAAACTTTTCCCGCAAAAGATCAATGGTTTCGTTGCTTGTGTGGCACGTAGCGCCGTCTTGTTGAAAGTAAACGTTGTCCAGATCAATACCATCCAATTCCGGCCATAAAAAATCATTAATCATCTCTCGATAGCGCAATCTATTCACCGTAACTGTGGCTCCAGCCTCATTTTCGAAAAAGTAAGGTACAATGACTCCGCCGGACCATAAACCGCACCAAACAGTCTCACGTTGAGGATAGAGAGGCTTTTCAACAATAACTCTTGGGTTTTCCGAGCCCCAGATGCGACAATTTTGCTTGTTGACGAAGCCGCCGAGGTGGAAATGGGCCTCATCACTCAAGATGATTTTTCGATGCAATTCCGGATCATTTTCATGCATTTCAACGACCCAATCAGCAAATACACGACGTTGTTGATGATCGGCCGGCTTGAGTTCTTGTGTTAACTGAACTTTATAAGCCTTAAGACCCAAATCTTTATGCAAAATACGGTGTAATGACGTTTGAGGAATGCCTAATTCCAAAGAACGACGAGGAATGGACAAACCTTGGGTTTTCTTCAACACTTTCGGCTACAGCAGCAATGGCTGCGTTCAGCGGACACAACAGTTGTAAAACAGTTGGAAGAATTTTCGCTGAACGATCCTGCTCAGTGAGCGCCTGCTCAACATGTTTAATGAGCGGTCGCCATTTTTGTGAGTAACATTTAATTCCGCTCACTAAGCAAAACACGTTGTGAAAACTGTCAAAGCATAGTTTTAGAGGTTAGATTTTTTTGAAAGTGTAAAAATTTGAAGAGAACACAATAGAATTAGGTTATGCAAATGTCACCTTCGCACCGCTTTAACTTCTAACCGTTCAGAAAACCACTCTCTGATCACTTTAGGATCTGTGAGCGCTCAGTGAGCAGCTTTGCAACTGCTCTTTCCACTGAACGCAGCCATGATTCTCGGCTGTTCTTGAGCGACGTGCACGGGTTTTATTCTTCACATAACTAACTTGTCCCAACAGCTCGAATTTTTCCACCAATTTCTTTATTGCGGTCCGACAAGGTGCTTCACGACGACCCAAAAATGTTGGAGTTTTACGAACCGTCTCTGCCAAATTTTAACCATTTTTATAGTGGATTTTAATAATTTCAATGCGTTCTTGAAGCGTGTATGGTTTCATTTTTATTAATGGCGTAGTTTCTACTTGTCAAATGTCAAAAAATGACAGCTTCAAAAGTGACATCTACCGAAATAGCGGGCTATTCAAAATAACACCTCTTATTGGAAAACCCATTATATACAGACATTTGGACGAAACAATAGGGATATGGTACGAGCGGGCAAAAATCAATGCCAGCACGAATACCTTGGTTATTTCGTTTCCTCCAACAGAATCGGAACCCCGTAAATGAGGCACCATCGAAGGAATCCCATTTATGTCGAATACCTAGTCGATCATTGTTCAGAGCAGTCATTGTTCGTTCGTAAAATCTCTAGCGACCTCCGACGTAGCTATTTCAAACTTTTCATTCGGTTACAGGCAGCGATTTCTCCCCGGAATTTATTTATGACTAGGACATAGAAATACGACAGGAAAATATTAGGAAAAGTAAAACGGGAAATGCGACTGAGGATTCCGCTGTCACGGATCCGAAATGGCGGAAATACGTTCCCAACAGAATATGTTATTGTTGGATTCATTTGTGAAAATCCCTTTCAAAACACGCTGCAATATTTTCACAAAGGTTTATTATTTTCCCATAAAAATTCAAATATTCATTCTACATCTACATCTATCAATGTTTGCGCGTTTGTTCTGGCATTCTATAATATGTCCAAATGTCTGAAATTTTATCATTTTTGGCGCTCCTGTTCCTCGGAACTGATTGCTTATCAATTTGCCCAAATCTCTGTGATTTTCGAATTTTTGGCTGAAAATGGTCTCAAACGATTTGGTTCGACTCACTGATCAAGAATCCGAGGTCGAAATCGATTCTGTCCGCCCGGTCCGGCCGAAGGCACGATAACTCTCGAACTAAAGGAGTTAGAGAATTGAAATTTGCAAGGTGGGTTTGGAGCGTAAATATCTCGGACAAGTTCGTCAATGTGCAAAATCCATCAAGCAGTTTCGCAGTTATGGCCGATTTGAGTAAAACACATTTTTTACGAATATTTCCGAAACCGATCACTCGATCTATCTGAAATTTAGCATCAAATTGTAGAATCATAACCTTTATACGCATGTGAAGTTTTGTATTGACCAGGTTACCGCAAAGTGTAAAAAAAAATTATCAAAATTTAAAAAAAAATTTTCTACAATAATTCTCGAACGGAATGAGCTAGGCAGTTGAAATTTTCAGAGTAGGTTAGGGAGATGAATATCTCGGTTAAGTTCGTTATTGGGCAAAATAGGCCAGATGGTTTCGGAGTAACGAAAAAAAAATATTTTTTTTAAGCAACAAATTTCAAATTCAATTTTTATTTAAGATGCAGTTTCACCATTAAAATCCATCGAAATCATTTTCAACTCCAACAAGCTAATACTTTCGGAGATATGATCTTTCTAAATTTCAATAATGAATCGTACTTATATGTTTTCACAGAATGCTATAATTATTCTATCTAAGCTTCATTATATGATCTGTGTTCAAGCTCGTACATTTCATCCTGTTCTATAAGAGAGAGTCAAATTCATTTCAGCTATTTTAATTTGATTTCTTCCATGGTGCAGTTCTCATTCTCAGATTGCTCATTTAATCTTGATAAATAAACTATTATTTGAATTGAATTTCCTTTATGATGCAGTTCTATCATACGAATACATTGAAATAATTCCCAACTCTGAGAAACCAATACTTTCCGAGATATAATTTGTCTGTTTGAACTAGAGCGCCAGTAAGCTCCTGTCCACAGGGCTTGAACCCATTTTTAGTCTAGTCAACAAGTGCTTTTTAGGTCAAAATTTTTGCGTATTCTCCGAAAATTATGATTGAGGTGTCATTCGATTCGGAATGGCATGTAGATAGTTTTGAGACAATACTGAGGCCTCTCGCAAAAATTGCTACAGTTATAAACAATTAAGTGAAAAAAGTTTGGGTTTTCGCCAATATCTCAAAAACTATCTGAGATAATTCAAATTTGATCGTCAAAAAAGCAACGGCGTATCATTCTTTTCATTTATAATATTCATTAACATGTGACTAGGGGACCACTGACTAAAACTTAAAATGATTTGTATACACGAAAGATATATCTCTTAATCCTCATATTTCACACCTATCAAAGATATGAAAATTTCTTATTGATAATATTCATTATTATGTTACTCGGGGCGTCACTGATTAAAACTTGTATAATGGTTAAGACTTTGATTTGGGAAGAGAGGGGATACCGCGTGACGTACTACGCAACGCCATCGATCTGAAACTAAAACTTCGACACACTTTGACAGTTTGGTGGACACCAAGCGATGTGGTGGACGCGTGTTTCTTGTGTTTAGGTGAGCGTTTACGGACTGTTTTGTTATAAAACTGTGTTACACATAAAATGGTAGGATGTGCACCTTACGGCTGTAAAAGCCACAGCAGGAAAAAGGAGCCTGGTTCTGTGGTCATGTGGTGGACATTTGGTTCCAATGTCAGGGAATATGTTATCCGTCCTCTCTATTCTATAGTCTAAGGGTTGAGAAGCCATTAAAAAAAATGGTTCAAGCCCTGTGGACAGGAGCTTTCTGGCGCTCTTGTTCAAACAGACCAATTAAATCTCCGAAAGTATTGGTTTCTTAGAGTTGGGAATTATGTCAATGTATTGTATTCTTATGATATAACTGCATCTTAAAGGAAATTCATTTCAAATAATAGTTTATTTATGAAGATTAAATGAGTAATCTGAGAATGAGAACTGCACCATGGAAAAAATCGAATTAAAATAGCTGAAATGAATTTGACTCTCTCTTATAGAACAGGATGACATGTACGAGTATGAACACAGATCATATAATGAATCACAGATAGAATAATTGTAGCATTCTGTGAAAACATAGAAGTACAGTAATTCATTATTGAAATTTCGAAAAATCATATTTCCGAAAGTATTAGATTGTTGGAATTGAAAATGATATCAATGGAATTTTATGGCGAAACTACATCTTAAAAAAAATTGAATTTTAAATTAGTAAATTAAAAAAAAAAATTTTTTTCGTTACTCCGAAACCATCTGGCCTATTTTGCCCAATAACTTAACCGAGATATTTATCTCCCTAACCTACTCTGAAAATTTCAACTGCCTAACTCATTCCGTTCGAGAGTTATTGTAGAAACAAAATTTAAAAATTTTCAAATTTTTTTTTTTACACTTTACGGTAACCCTATCAATACAGAACTTCACATGCGTAAAAAGGTCATGATTCTACAATTTGATGCTAAATTTCAGATAGATCGAGTGATCGGTTTCGGAAATATTCATAAAAAATGTTTTTACTAATAACGGCCATAACTCCGAAACCGCTGGATGGATTTCGCCCGTTAACGAACTCGTCCGAGATATTTAAGCTCCAAACCTACCCTGCATATTTCAATCCTCTAACTCCTTTCGTTCGAGAGTTATCGTGTTAACGGACGGCCGGACAGAATCGATTTCGACCACGGATTCTTGATCAGTGAGTCGAACCAAATGGATTGAGCCCATTTTCAGCCAAAAATTCGAAAATTACATACATTTGGGCAAATTGATAAGCACTCTGTTCCGAGGAACAGGAGCGCCAAAAAACAATTTTTCGAAGTCAATTTCCACACCCTGTATATCAGAAATTAATCGAAAACGGACCTATGATTATATCGAACCTTCTGAATCATGCTAGTCTCCTTAAATATGGGCCTTCAAATCACTCTGCATATTATACGCACTTTTCCCCATATGTATATCACTTGAAATCTTGATTGATTCAAAGCAAAATTTGAGTGTGAAAATCAAGGAAATTTATTCAACTATTACTGTGTGAGTAACAAAGCATTTATTTCTACAGCGAAAATGTAGTCAATATCAGTAGTTATGTTCTTAAAATTAGAACTTTTTCAAGAACGAAATACTTAATATCCACTTTGAAATAGAGAGTTATCGATTTTGAAGTTGGGAAAAAACATGCGTAGAAAACTGCAGTCCAATATATCAAATTCAAAATAAATTAGCGAGAAAATAAACTCTTTGCTTTCAATTCGGTATAGTTTCGAACCTTTTTCCAGATGAAGCTACGAACAATGTCCGAATGAGCGTACTTCGAATTCGTTTTTGCAAATCTCAATACTTCCACGAAAGTCATGAGAACGAAACAACTATCGGACATAAGAAATGTCAGCTATCAAAATAATCGGTAGTAAAACTTTTCTTACACGTCGACTGATTGAACGATACCAGATTTCCGCCCTGAAAATTCAAAGAAAACACGGCTTGTCGTTGAAAGAAAATTCATCAAATCTCCCTCCGAGTAGGGCATCCAATAACAAAACGTCTATTACGCCGTCCTTTTGACGTTAAAATAACTTTCCGCCAAGTTTCGTGTTTTATCGAGAAGTTTGCCGCGAATGGAAAAGCTGGAATTTTTGGAAGGAGGGGCGCTACGTAGAAATTTCCTATTTCGGCAGTCAGTGATCCCGACGTATATCCCGAATTCGAAATAGCTATCGAACAATGGAAATTTCAGAATCATAAAGAGCGCCTTTAATTTAATTTTGGACGAAAGGGGGATATTTTTGATAGAGTGGAGGAAAATGTATTAACATCCCGAATGGGTGCTTATATTAATGAGCACCCATTCGGGAGCAGATGGAGTTCTCCATCACCCAATGGTTCAAATTTTCACAGGGTTTGGGACTCATAAAAGAAACAACTTCAAAACAATACCACATTTTGCCATTATATTCAGAATTCTACGAAGTAAACAAAACAATTATAATAAATTCCAAATGAATAAGTAAAATCACCGTAAGCAAAAGTTGTTCAGTTCTGTTAACATAACATGTTAACAGTACCGAACAATAAATTTTATATAAAGAGTGGTCCAACGAAACTTAACACCTCGATTTTCCGACTTTAAAATGAAAATGTGGAAAATCACTCGGATCCGTCAATTTCCGATTCGAGGGGGAAGAACTTTTCCGCCTTTTTCATCCCCGTAATTTCAAACCCCCTAACTGGGGTGAGCACAACCCCTTGATTTTGAATAGGGATGAGGGGTGTTGCGATAACTAATTTTGAAGATAGTATCGAGAACTATCTGACCCTAAAATTTCGCTTCAAAATATCCATCGATAATGAAATAACAGCGAATCTATCTCGAGCATATTATTCGTATCCGACACATTTCAAAGGTATGAAGTAGTTATGTTGTCAAGTTTTTGCCCAAAAAAGTATTAATTTCTTGTCCAAAAAAGTAGACGGACCATGTTTTTGTTTACCTTAGTCTATCGTGAATTTTTAAGAACGTTACAAGTGAGTCAAAGCGATTGTAAATTTGTAGTGGAAGTAAAATGGTCTATTCCGTAGAAGAAAGGGTGGAACTGATAAATTTATTTTTTAGGAATAACGACAGCGAACAACAGCGGCTGTATTTAACGAACGACGTCCTGGAAAAAATGTATCCGCTGGTTACGCTGTGCAAGTGGTTGCCAAATTTGACGCTACTGGTTCAGTCGGAAACAAAAAGAGGGTGCATGAAAGAGACGAAGCGATGGACGTGGCTGTCTTAGGTCATGTAGCAATGGATCCGACCTTGAGTACTAGGAAATTGTCCGATGTATCTGGTGTTTCACACATAACAATCATGAGAATCCTGAAACAACATAAATTCCATCCTTATAAGATACGATTGGTTCAGGAACTGAATGAGGATGATCCCGATCGCCGACTCCAGTTCTGTGAAGTGGTCAGTGAAATGATCAACGGTGATCAAAACTATTTGTTCGATATCTGTTTTTCGGACGAGTGTTCATGTTACCTTAGCGGCATTGTAAACCGCCATAACTGACGGTATTGGTCAGATGAAAATCCAAGATTACTTCGTGAGGTGCTTACTCAGCGTCCCCAAAAATTAAATGTTTGGGCGGGTATTTATGGAAATCACATAATCGGCCCTTTTTTATACCCGGTAATCTCACTGGCCAAATCTATTCAGTCCTCGAGCAAGTATTGGAGAATGCAGAAGACCAGCAAACGATTTTTCAACAGAATGACGCATCACCTCATTTCGTTCAACCGGTGCGTCAGTTCTTAGATGAAAATTTTACTCACGCCTGGATTGGAAGAAGGGGACATATTGAGTGGCCACCCAGATCACCTGATTTGGCTCCACTGGACTTTTTTCTATGGGGTCACCTGAAATCCAAGATTTACGCTACCCAGCCTGAGTCACTGGATTATTTGCGAACTCGGATCATTAATGGCCGTCAAATTACACCAGAAGTCTTGAGTAATGTACGTGAACGTTTTCAGCAAAACTTACATTACTGCATGGAAGTAAATGGTGCCTATTTCCAGCATTTAATGATAGACTTATCATGGAGTACTCCTCCACTATTTTACCTGTAATTTCGTTATCGAAGGAAATGTTGTAGCGAAATTTCAGGATCAGATAGAACTCGATAATATCTTCAAAATGAGATATCGCAACACCCCTCATCCCTATTCAAAATCAAGAGGTTGTGCTCACCGCCGTTAGGTGGTTGCAAAGAGCGGAATAGTTGTTCCCCCTCAAATAAGAAATTGACGGGTCCGAGCGATTTTTCACACTTTCATTTTAAAGCCGGAAAATCGAGGTGTTAAGTTTCAATTGGACCACGCTGTATGTAATTGTTTTGTTTGTAAAATTGAAGAACATAATCAAGGTGCAGTTTGGAATATTTGTCAAAATTATTAATATACACAATTACAGCTATCATCACATTCAATACTACTATTACAGAAGTCAGTACTCCATGGCACACTTGTTCATGCTGTCAAATTTTAATTGAATTATGAGTGCTTCAAGCTTAGTGTATAGAGCGAGCCAGAGACCTAGTCAGACGGTAGTGGACACCATTCACGGTCAGGTAAAAAATTAACAGTGCTGTGCTAAAGCTGGCGTAAGGATTAGTAACAAAGTCGACAGAAAAGAACTGATCCTTCTTAGTCGCACAAGCTCCTAGTAGCTTCTGAGGAATCTCCTTGAGGAAGACCTAGGAGGGTCCGTATAATCATAATCATGTCATTAGCGAGCGCGGCAAATCAGATTGGCACACAAAACTCCGATTCCCCAACACCATTGGTTCAGGAGATATCGCATCCTCCCCCTCACAACTCTTAGACGAACCCTCCAGCAGCTAAATCACTTCTCATCTGCCCATGCGCATAAGGAAAAATAGCCGAAAGGGGTTGCATGAATTTCAAAATCGAATCAAATCACTCCTTGTGCAGGAGTGGTAGATCTTAGGTGTCCACTTCTCGGTCTAGGCATTATTCCAAAACAAATTTTCAGATTTTGAATCAAAGTTGATTGTAAGAACGTAAAACAATAACCAATTCCAAAATTCTCAGAAAAGCAAACGAAAAGAACTTGCCTGAAAGTGAGAAAGTTATCAAACAAGGGGCAAAAAAATTAGTTCAAGCCCTGTGGACAGGAGCTTTGACGCTCTTGTTCAAACTTTGACAAATCATATCTCCGAAATCATTGGTCTCTGGGAATGATATAAATGGATTCTTACGATAGAACTGCATCATGAAAGAAATTAAATTCAAAGAGACCGATTCTCCCCAATAACGAACTTATCCAAGATATTCATTCCTCAAATATCCTTTGAAAATTATATTATATCAATTAAAACCTAGACAATATTGCAGTTTCGTTTTTACTGGAGATATTCTGAACCCAAATTGATTATGTATCTTAGCAAAGAATATATTTCCATCATCATATGGATTATCCACGGGCATTATATTATCACCTTAAAAGTATAATATCATATCATCCTCATAATTCTACGATAGCTGAGGTTATTTCATTGGTCATTTTGCATTCTTTCATACTTTGTTTTCTAGAACATGAGGTTTATTTTATCTCAAGAATAATGAACCAGAAATAATTTTGACATTTATCTCTCATAGGAAAATAAGATGGCATGTCAGAACACAGATCATATAATAATTCATAGATAGAATACTAAAGTACAGCATTCTGTGAAAACATAGAGGTACGATTCATTACTGAAATTTCGAAAAATCATATCTCCGAAAGTATTAGCTTCTTACAGTTGAAAATGATATCCATGGATTTTTTTTGGTGAAACTGCATCTTAAAAATATTGAATTCGAAATTTGTAATGTGAAAATTTTTTATTCGATACTCCGAAACCATCTGCCTACTGCCAACTGCCTAGCTCATTCTGTTCGAGAGTTATTGTAGAAACAAAATTAAAAATTTTTTTTTTACACTTTACGGCAACTCGATCAATACAAAACTTCGCATGCATATAGAGGCCATTATTCTACAATTTCATGATGAAATTCAGATAGATCGAGTGTTCGGTTTCGGAAATATTCATAAAAAATGTTTTTACTAAAAACGGCCATAACTCCGAAATCGCTTGGTGGATTTCGCCCCCAAACGAACTCGCCCGAGATATTTAGGCTCCAAACCTACCCTACAAATTTCAATCCTCTAACTCCTTTCGTTCGAGAGTTATCGTGTTAACGGCCGGACGGACGGCCGGCCGGACAGAATCGATTTCGACCACGGATTCTTGATCAGTGAGTCGCACCAAATCGTTTAAGATCATTTTTAGCCAAAAATGGCCAAAAAAAAACTGATAAGCACTCTGTTCCGAGGAACAAGAGCACCAAAAACCAGATATAAGAAAGTAGACATTTGATTTCTCATGAATGAACATTTGGTGGACAAGAATCGGCAACCTTTGAAACAGTCACAAAATTTCTGAACTTCCTAACTTTTGTGGAGCAGTATATTCAACGATTTAGGCGCTTTCGAAATTCCTACTATTACCGGATGACTGAGTGAACTATTAACAAAAGCAAGTTCGTATTTCCTCGTTCTTGGAACTGAGTCGTGTTGAAGAACTTTCAAATTAAAAATAGGGGGTCAACGCACTGCCTCGTCCGGAAGTAGATCCATGTCCTGTGCGGAAAATTATGTGGGAATTTTGTCTTTTAATTAAATAGGTGAAACAGATAGTGGCGATAATACGTTCTCTACTCGTATCCGATACTCGGCTGCTCTAGCAACCGTAGCAGATACAGTCGGGAGGATTCGGTTATTCCAACCTGTGTTTAGTGCACAAGTTTCGATAATTTCGGTCTGTATTTTGATGCAGAAAATTATCTTAAGCTTATTGCATTAGGTTTACTGATGAATAATGTAAATCAGCCTGTCAAATTTTGATTTCAATGTATATTGCATTCCAAATTTCACGAAGATAATATCAAACAGAAGTGTAGGGACTACATTCTTCCCTCCGATCCTCCGAGCCAGTAGATGTCGCCTCGTCTTGACGAATACCTGTCACCACTGTGCGTGAAGCATTAAAATCGAAGCGCCGCACTGGAGACGTTACTTCGGCACGTTCGTGCTGAAGTCAAAAGCGTCTACGACAGGCTCTCACTGAACAAGCCGTATTAATGAGTTCATCAGTGAGAGCCGCAGCTAGACAACCAAGAGGTCCGCACACCATCACACGCAACGAAACCCACAGTATACAAATACTAATTTAAATAAATTCTTGATATCTCGAGACCAATTCACTATTTCACTAGATACATCTGAAGATTTGTAAATACATATAGACCACATTAGTTAGGTTAGAATCATTCTCTTGGCGGGAGATCCATATTCAATTTTTTTAACATGGGAGTCTTATGGAGGTTCAACTTTGAGATCAAACCAGCCTATTTAAAAGAGAATGTTATTACAGAGACATCCAATGTTGGGTACCTACATCATAAGTGCATGTTCTTTCCACATCACAATCTACTTCTATTTATACTTAAATCAAAATTGAAACCAGTGTAGTTCGAAAGATTTCCGTATGTCGTGGATGACTTCTGTTGTGCCAGCCATGTAATGAAATGGCTGATTTAGGGTTATGTTATTATTTTTGACTGATTTCGAGTGGGCTAAGACGTCAATAGAATTTGATGAACACTTTTATATTCATTGATTATTTTGGAAATAGACAATTTTGTTATGAAAACTTAATTCCAGATTATTGAGAAAGGTTCACTGAATCTGTTTCAATCGCAATAAACCTTAAGAAATTAGCCAAAGTATCTAAAAACAAAGCGATAAATTCGCTTAAATTTTAGGTCCATAAGAAATGCATGGGGAATTCAGTGCTTGGATCCACGAAGGGATCGTAATTCAAAATTCTCACCTAACCTAACCAATGTGGTCTATTGAGTATCAATGAAATATAAAAAGTACTGACGTGAAGTAAGCACTCTTTGACGCGCTTGTTCACGTTGACCAATTTGAATTGAATTATGAGTGCTTTAAGCTCAGTGGATAGAGTGAACCGCAGATCAAGTCAGACGGTAGTGTATTAATAGTGCTGTCAAATATTAACAGTAACAAAGTCGACAAAGAACACAACTGACTCTCCTAACTGGCACAAGCTTCTAGGAGCTTCTGAGGAGTCTCCTTGGGAAAGACCTCGGAGGGTCAGTATAATCATAGTCATGTCATTAGCAAGCGCGCCAAAGCAGATTGAGTTTTTTACATCTTTGATAGTGAAGTCAATTTGCATTGGCGCGCTTGCTCATGGCATGATTATGATTATACTGACCCTCTTAGGTCTTTCCTAAGGGGACCTCTCATAAGCACCTATAGGAGCTTTCAAGTATCTAACTAATTTCGGTCTAGAGTTATCGTACTTACAGCCGGACGGACCAAATTAGATTTGAACCTTATCGTCTGAGACTATTTTCGGCTAAAAATTCCAAAAATACAGACATCTGGGAAAAATAATAGCACGCTGTTCCTGGCGGAACAAGCGCCCAAAAATGAGATGCCCGGACTATAGGGCTGCCCAATCATTAGAGAAAATAGGGTTTTGTGTAATCTATGAACATATCCCTTTGACTGTAAAGATTATGTTGAAAACCTGATGGGGGTATCTAATTTTGAATGATACCAGCATTTTAGCATGATTTTTTTTCCAGGAGTTTCGCAGAATAGCTCGGGATAGAAAATCGACAACTTATTCACACGTTTAGAAACGTTAACCGTGAAAATTCGTGAGCGGGTCAGAAAATATGTTTCATCGATCATAATTGACATTTATTATTCGACTTATTGAACAAACAAGTTGCAAAAGAGCAAATGCACGGTGTCCAGAAGCTTTGGCCCGCTGTTAAAATGTAGAGCCAGAGCGAAAACCCATCCAGGTACTGAACTCGCCCAAGGCTGTTTAGCTCCAGCAAAAAAATTATAATATTCCCAATGTTTCAAAGAATATAAATCCAACTGTAAAAACAAGCGGACGATTAGTTGCGTCTCAAATACATACTTTCACTGTTGGGTCGAAAATAAACTGTGGTGTTTGTGGTGGCGTAAGGTCTCTGTTCAGATACATACAATCACTGTTGGGTTGAAAATAAAATGTGCTGTGGCGTAAGGACCCATTCGAATACAAACATTTACTGTTGGTTATAAAATAAACACTTGAAGATATTTTTTACAATTATTTATTGATATATGATTTCTTAATTCTATATCTATATACCTTACTCAACTTCGAGGCTCTACCAGGAAGACTCACCTGAAAAAAAGAAATTAAATAAGTATTAATCATCGCACAGGAATTAATTTAGAAATTACGGAAGACTACTATGGTCGATTTAAGTGGATGGTTTACAAAATAATACAAAATTTGGTATTAATGCAGTCCAAATATTATGAATGTGATAATAATCTGTGGATTATAATTTCAAAAAATTGACGAGAAATCACGGTGAAAAAAAATCGGTACATCGGTATTTTTTTTCATACTTTGTGCATCAAACTTTCGCTTCCCCAGGGTTGTGTTCGAATATGAACTCCGTAGAGTATTATTTACTAAATTGCGTTCGAAAACCAAAAAGTTGGGTATATTTTACTCTATGAATGTCAGATTATTCGACACCGAGTTAACTCTCGTAACTCTACAAAATAGCAGGGTTCATGGGACGGAAAATCTCGTATCTTTGTCTCACTGTTTTATGAATGTTCTGTGAGGTTATTTAGATTTAATACTGCTCGCAATATATATTTATGATTACAGTTAGGTATATGTAAAGAAAACAATAATAATAGGTTATCTCTAAAACCCACATGACCTATATTCCGATATTGGCACCTTCTGTCACTCGAACTCCAAATGAAAACCGGATCCGTTCGAATAGTACCTACATGTCAGAGTAGTCAACTCCAGAGTAAATCTGTCAAACCTTCAAAAACTCTACTCTACTCGGTGTAGTTAATATTGGAACCCAACCCTGAATATCGTATGTCTTTCTGACTGTCTCTTTTCCTCTACAGTGGAGGGCACGACTCCAAACCTTCAACTTTCGTGTATAGAGGCCCTACTGACTGACATTTATCTCCGTATAGAATGGTCCATTGGTCCTTCAGCATGGAAAGGTACAGGCAAATATTTCGTCTACATCTATCTATGACAGATTTATATTCACTAAATTCATACTGAAGAATCCTATTTTTCGGCCCAGCAATCTAGGAATCTAGGAAATAAATCATTTGAGACCATTTTCTGTAAAAAGAAATAGCAAACTACAGATCTCTTGATGCCAGTTATCAAAGATTAGTACTCTATGTTCATCACAAATAATGGCGACCAATTTAAACTGTTGAGTCATTCTGATACAACATTTACAAAAATATGATTCAATATCGAGTTCAGTATACGTAGCTTCAGTATCTGGGCTCGACATACACATACACATTTTTCCTCTTTTGCCGTAACGGCTCTAAGCCCATTCGAAATTCGATACATAATATCCGGGCCATTAGTCTCACAATTTCCATTACAACACCATGGAGCATGGAAACAATACGAATACATCAACACAAAACGTAAAAACAAAACTTAATAACCTCATCGTCGCATTGAATATGGCAGGGCGGACCATAGAAAATCAACATAAATCACATTGCCATACTGCACGGTTCACATGTGATTATTTAAATGAGGTGAGCACGCGCAGTGGCTGCAACTCCTTCGAGTGTCTGCGTATTGATCCGACAGATGACGTCACTGACACTTACTGTTGAATGAGAATGGGATGGCACCGTGTTCTGGGGGCCGGGGGGTAATAAGTCATAATTTATGCAGAGAAGTATGCTTAAGGGATTGGTCATACTAAAGCAGCCCCATGCAGTGCTTATAGATATGAGAGATGGAGATTAACTTCTACAATTCGCCGGATAACTATTATATGAGTTTTAAATTTTTTCAGTCCATCACCATATTCTAACGCGACGAACATTTTGAAAATTTCACACAACAATTTCAAAAATATTGGATGTGTATAATCTGAATTTGATGTTGCGTAACTACCACAAAGGCTTAATAGTTTATACTGAAAAAGAACAAATATTCCATATATCCTGATTTTTTGAATTTTCATAATTTCATGAAAATCTGCTGAATAGTTTTTGTTTAGGGGAAATCTATTATCTTAGATACATATCGAAAGATTCCGGTGAAATTTCGTACATCAAGGGTATATAATATGCGGAATATATATAACTTTATATGATGGTATATAGGAGAAACATTTTTTTTTATTATTACATCCAAATAAAAGGATTCTTGTTAATTCAGTCAATTGGTCTTTATAATTGATTGTTACATCGTAGTTGGCTTTGAAATATTCTTATTTTGCCGCTTCATATACAATGTCGAGAAGCAAAATGGAATAAATTCATTATCTTGGTTACTATACATATTTATGAAAAATAACGAAACACGTCAAATTTAAATTTTAAATTCTTCTTCATGAAAATGCGAACCCTATAGTCCATTCACATTTATAAAGTCTGCCGGTTGGCCATGAAATTTTGGCACATTTCACAGTGTATATTTTGAAAATGTTAGGTTATGCTCATTTTCCTGTCAGATAACTACGCAACATTGTCCTCTCTACATAGAAGTCGTAGTAATTACGAATTTTTCACAATGTGAATTTTCTTCGGAAAAATAATGAATTTGAGAAGATATTAGTGAATTCAACAATTCCAAAGACCTGGCGACTAGTGAAGAAAATTTTGTATCTGTTGTTACTATGGAAATATTTCACGTATATAAACTGATTGGAATATTCAGTTTTGCTATTTTATATAAGGAAATCAAGAATCAAGTGTTTAAATTTTAATGAAAGATAATGGATACAGTAGTTCGTTACTTCGTAATAGTTCATTTGAAAAAAGAATAAAAGTAGCTGAATAACCCGGCAGGAAAACTCCTAAACAAACGGACGTACCTATGGAATTCCCAACTTTTCGAAATTGTCAAGATATAAGCCTACAGAAGACATTTAAATACCTTGTTGCACAACTTGAAATACACCAGTATCAAAATGTAGTAGTACTACGAAACCCGATTCACTGTTAAACCTTAATAAAATATAGTGATAGGATAGCAAACTTAGTAATTTCATTCGAGAGTTCAACATGTCCTAAGACAGAATATAGTTTTCCTATTGCAGATTTCAGTTCTGCATATAACTTCCTCATACTTTGTCTCTGCTTCTTCCAAACTGCCTACGGCATTTTCACTTTCAAAGCGAAGAGTTCTTTATTATTCGAAGATAAATGATCTGTGATAATATCTTGTCTAAGAAGGATCATTATGTTGATTGTTTAGAGTATAAATTGGCAACGTCTCAGAGGATGGTTTTGAAATTGACGATATTTCAGAAGTGCCAACCTGCCTTTGTTTAAGTTACAAAAACGTGATAGACCTAAATCATGGCCAACCGGGAGACTTTATAAAAGTGAATGGAGTATACCTTCAATATCCTTCGAAAGACAGGTACCACTCCCAATTTTTCAAATAGGAATTATGGGCTTGTACATCGTTTGAAAAGTCTCGTCATTCTCTAATCAGAAATGTTAACACTTTCATGTTTATTGCAAAAATCAAAAACTAAAATGTAATACAAAATGTTGTCCCGTGGGTTATAGGCGGCAAATTCGAAAATTTCTCATGAAACAAGCGACTCACTTTGTTCGGGTGTTATCTCCGTAACCAATTATTTGTAAAATTGTTAGTTTGTGCACTTCCGTTAATCCAAACATTATACAAAATTGAAGTTAATGAAATTCAAACACATATTAGACAATTTATAAACTACAACTTATCAGTTCAAAACAATTTGCGAAGGTGTTCTAAAGAAACTAACATTGCCACAGAATAGTATATTTTAAAACAAGTTTAAGAATGGACTCCTATTCAAACACGAATGCGAAATTCGAAAACGAGCGACGAAGGAGCGAGTGTTGGAATTGCCTTCTGCAACGAGTATTAGACGATATTTTCTCTATTTCAGGTAAGTTCTGTAAAATACTGTTGAAATATAATGAAAAATTCAGTTTATACATCCTAGTGACTTTTGTATTGTATCGTGGCAGTTGGTGTGACTGTTACGAAACTTGACAGATTATGGAATTTGAATCGTACGTAGAGCATGGAGATCTGATTTGAAACAGTTTCCTAATAGCATGAATGATTCAAAATTAGGAAATCTCTAGTAGTACCTTATTTTTTAATGGAAATAAAACTTCTCCTCTCAACAATGACTTCACTATATCCAGATAATATTATATTGACAATTGACGTGTGTTGAAATTTGATAGAATCGAATGTCAGTGCTGATTAACACAAAACGAAAAATATAACTAGAAACAATGCAGGAATGAATTCATTACAGCACTGTTTTTAGTGCTGTAATGAACTCATTACGAAACTGAAATAGAGAAAGTGTTTTACGTAATTTTCATGATACCTCTGAAAACACAATGTTTTTTTTTCATTTTCTTTGAAGGCAGATAAGTTTAGTATTATTGTAATAAAATTTGGGAATATTCGAGGAATATTATAATGAATTTCGGTAATTACATGATATTTTTTTCTGTTCTGACTTTTGCAATAAACATGAATGTGAACATTTCTGAATAGAGAATGACGCGACCTTTCAAACGATGTACCACAAGCCCATACTTCCTATTTTAAAAATTGGTTGGAGTTGTACCTGTCTTTCGAATAGCGTTGGCATTTTTACGAAGAAGAATGACAATTTAAAATTTGAATTTGATGTGTTTCGGGATTTTCCATAAATATGTACAGGGTGATTCACTTATCTTGGTAACCCCAATTTTCTCGAAAACGGCCGAATATTTTTTCATTCTGTAAACGGCGTTTTGTACAAGTCAATGTTGACTTGAGATGCGCGTAAAAGTCGGCGTAAAAAATTGAGATGGCTGGCGTCACGGCACCGTCAATTTTTTTTCCCAGGAACATACCTTTTTGGCGCTCTAGTTCCTCGGAACTGAGTGCTTATCAATTTGCCCAAATGTCTGTAATTTTCGAATTTTTCGATGAAAATGGTCTTAAACGATTTGGTTCGACTCACTGATCAAGAATCCGTGGTGGAAATTAATTCTGTCCGGCCGTCCGGCCGGCCGTAGGCACGATAACTCTCGAACGGAATGAGCTAGAGAGTTGAAATTATCAGAGTAGGTTTGGGGGATGAATATCTCGGCTAAGTTCGTTACTGGGCAAAATCGGACAGAAGGTTTCGGAGTAATAAAAAAAAAATTTTTTTTTACAAAACAAATTCCAAATTAATTTTTTTTTAATAAGCAGTTTTATCATAAGAATCCATTCATATCATTTTGAACTCTAACAAGCTAATACTTTCGGAGATACGATTTTTCAAAATTTCAATGTAAATCGTATTTCTCAGATGATATAATTATTCTATGTATGAATTCTCATAATGTCAACTTGACAGAAGGGAATATTGTAACTTCAAAAATATTGGGGTTGAAATACTCGTATTTTAGCGATGCAACGGGGACCTCACCCGAAAATGTTTGAAAATATTACGTAAATATTGAAAACATAATTCTGTAGTTCGAGAGAGGAGAAAATTTGGTGAACGTAGATCAGGAAATTTTTGATCGATTACAAGTCCGGATCGATAACTCTCGAACGGAATGAGCTAGGTAGTTGAAATTTTTAGAGTAGGTTAGGGAGATGAATATCTCGGTTAAGTTCGTTATTGGGCAAAATTGGCCAGATTTAATTCGATTTCTTCCATGGTGCAGTTCTCATTCTCATGATTGCTCATTTAATCTTGATAAATAAACTATTATTTGAATTGAATTTCCTTTATGATGTAGCTCTATCATATGTATACATTGATATAATTCCCAACTCAGAGAAACCAATACCAGATATAATTTGTCGGAGATATCATTTGTCTGTTTGAACCAGAGCGCCAGAAAGCTCCTGTCCACAGGGCTTGAACCCATTTTTATTATGCCATTCGAAAGACGATTCAATTCTAAATTTTATTTCCAGCTACCATTTTTTCCCATTTCAATCCGTTAGCGATCTACAGGGTATTTTATGTTAATTCTATTCCATTTTTTTTTCTGTATTGTGACAAGATGGCCTGATTTGGAGACATAGATATGATTTTGTTTCTTAAATTCAAAAATGCTTCGTAACAAACTATAACTCTTTTATTGTATTCAGTAAATAATATATTTTAATAACAATGAACAATTGTATTAATGACAAACTGAGTTTAAGTCATATAAGTTCTATATGCATACCATTATGATCCATACATCAATTATATCTTTTCCTTATTTCATTATAAGTCACTTTTGCCAGAATATTAGGGTTTACATCGGCGCATGCGTTTGTTATTCTTACTTTTAAATGGTCTAAATTACTAGAATAAGTTTTGTATACCATATTTTACATCTGGGTTCCCCAATGAAAGTAATCCATGGGCGTTAGGACCGGTGATCTTGGGGGATATCTGAACCAAAATCATATCTATGTCTCCAAATCAAGGCATATTGTCACAATACAGAAAAAAAATGGAAAAGAATTAACATAAAACACCCTGTAGATCGCTAACGGATTGAAATGGGAAAAAATGGTAACTGGAAATAAAATTTAGAATTCAATCATATTTCGAATGGCATAATAAACAAATTGACTAGAGCGCCAAAAAGGTATGTTCCTGGGAAAAAAATTTACGGCGCCGCGACGTCAGCCATCTTAATTTTTCACGCCGACTTTTACGCGCATCTCAAGTCAACATTGACTTGTACAAAACGCTGTTTACAGAATGAAAAAATATTCGGCCGTTTCCGAGAAAATTGGGGTTACCAAGATAAGTGAATCACCCTGTACAATAACCAAAATAATGAATTTATTCCATTTGGCTTTTCCACACTGTATATTATAGTGTTCACGTTCGCGATTCCATCCACATAATTAATTTTCTTACAATACAATTATCAAGGCTGACAATTTCAAAGGCTTGTAAAATAGTCAGGATCCTTAGGGAAGAGCGGCAAAGAATTATTCAAAGCCAACTGCTATGTTACAAACATTTATAAAGACCCTGTATAATGTGAAGGTTCAATCCCATGTAATTAACCGCTTCCAACAGATATCGTTAAAATATATGACATATACTTATTTAAACAGCTTGCGTCTAAGTCAATCGAGTTTGAAACAGTGAAATAGCAGCAAACTCCAGCGAGTATTAACATACATACATAGTGAACCATAATAATTAGTTGAAAGAAACTAGCAGGTGTCCTAAGCAGGTGAATATTCTCGTTTCTAACTATAAAAGGTCTATATATTACATAGTCCTTTATACGGCAGAAACACTCAAGTGGTGTTTTAAATAATTCAGTTTGTACAGGTGGAGTTCAGACATGATCGGTCGACGGACATCTATTTCAGGGAACATCACAATGGCCTGCCATTCTTCGCTATATTTTTTCAACTATAATAAGCCAAAATCGATACAGGGTGTCCCGGGAGGAATGAGACAAACGAACACAGTAAACGGAGGTCATACAGTGTGGAAAAGACAAATGGAATAATCTTCATGTCTTGGTTACTGTATATATTTATTGAAAATCCCGAAACACATCAAATTTAAATTTTAAATCGTAATTATTCTTCGTAAACCCTAGCTTCAACCCCCTTCGAAAGACAAGTACAACCCTCAATTTTTCAAATAGGAAGTATGGGCTTGTGATACATCGTTTGAAAGGTCTCGTCATTCTCTATTCAGAAATGATCACTTTCATGTTTATTGCGAAAATCAAATTAGAAAAAAAATGTAGCAACAAAATTAAGAATGTTAAAACGGCCCATACACGCTCAATATTATTGTGCAATGTGGGCTGCACAATATATTGACGGTGGCCCCTAGACGGTCAATATTATTGTACAGTACGTTGGTTGGTGCAAAAAATTGTATCGTAACCTTTCAAGATGGCCCACACAGGATCTATTATATTGCTCAAATATAGAATATTGTACAATAATATTGAGCGTGTATGGGCCGCATAATGAAGTAGACGTTCAAAGTGTTCACTGCGAACTTCTTGGGAACATCCTAACTTCAAATAAAAATTCATTCCAACATTATTCAACATCTCAGTAGTGATCAACCTAATCGCAAGCGTTATTCGATCTTTTAGGTCATTAAAATCAAGTGGTTTAGTTTTGTACACAGTGCTCTTTACATATCCATAAAAAGAAATCTTATGGGTTAAGATCAAGGGATCGCACTGGCCATTCGATCATTCCTCGCCTTTCTATCCACCGATTTGGAAATATTGCGTGGAGGTACTGCCGGACATTGTGTTGGAAATGTGGTGGTGCTCCATCCTGTTGGAACCATACCGTATTCCCTGGAATTTGAGGATTTCCTTGATCAGGAGTGCTAAATATTTATCGCCACTCAAATTGCCCTCAATGAAAAAGGAGCCTATGATATGGTTTCGAACATTTCCTGTCCAAACATTAACCTTTTGGGGGAATTGCGTATGTTCCTCTCTCATCCAGTGAGGATTTTCGGTAGACCAGTAGCGGCAATATTGACGATTAGCATGGCCGTTGAGAGAAAAAGTGCATTCATCAGGAAACAAAACATCTACTAATTGGATAATATTGTTATCCAACATGTCCATCATTTATCCACAAAAATAAGTTATCCTATCAAAATCGTCTTCTAAGAGTTCCTGGGTAGGTATCATTTTATAAGGATGCATTTTATTTTGTTTTAATAAATTTAGAACCCATGTATTGTTGACATTGAAAGGTGTGGAGGCATCTCTAGTCGATTTATGTGGATTTTCTTCAAAGTCAAGCATCACATCTAATTTCACATCCTCACACAGGGTGCACCTGCTTTTTTAATCTGTCTTACATGCCCAAACACACGAAACTGCTTCTCTATTTTACTAATTGTCCCTTGGGTTGGGTATAGGCGTCGAATTAGGACATTTCTCATGAAACAAACGACTTACTTTTTTTTGTGTTCGGGTCTTATCCAAGTAACCAATCATTTGTAAAACTGTTATTTTGTGCATTTTCGTTAGTCGAACCATTATTCACAAATGTTAAGTTAACGAGTTAATGAACTTTAAACACAAATAGACAATATATAAACTACAACTTATCAGCACAGAACAATTTGCCAAGGCGTTCTAAAGAAAATAACATTGACTCAGAAAGTGTTCTACGTAGTTTTCATGGTTCCATCTGGAAAAGACAATGTTATGGTATTTTATCATTTTCTTTCAATCACAACTTGAAGGCAAATAAGTTTAGTATATTATATTGTAATAAGATACGGAAACATTCGAGGGAACATTAATTATTATTGAATTTCGGTAATCAAATGATTTTATTTTTTCTATCTTAAGTTTTGCAATAAACACGAAAGTGATAAAATTTCTGAATAGAGATTGACGCGACCTTTCGAATGATGTATCACAAGCCCAAACTTCCTATTTGAAAAACTGGGGATTGTACCAGTCTTTCGAAGGCGGTTGAAGGTAGGGTTCACATTTTTACGAAGAAGAATTACAATTAAAAATTTGAATTTGACGTGTTTCGTGATTTTCCATAAATATGTAAATAAACCAAGATAATGAATTTACTCCTTTTGGCTTTTCCACACTGTATATAGATATACAGGATGATTTTCGGATATTGAGTGAAACTTTCAATTTCAATAAATATTGAACCAATCAACTGACAGATTTCGAAGTTTGCAGTTATTTCACCGTTCCCGATCGCTTTTGTTTACCATTTCTGAAATTAGAAAAATCAGAACCTGACTAGGAGAATTTTGGACATTTATTACCTTTATTAATATAAGTTTATGAACAATAAACATTTCTTCCACGCTTATTTTATTGATCAATAAATTGATTTGGACACCATTCTTCCAACTAGCTAGATTAATATTTCACCCTGTACGGCAATGATACACCAATTCTTATATGCTATAGCTATACAGACAGAAGATGACACAACTTTGAGCAATTTATATTGTAGATAATCACATCATTTGTTAATGAGGAAATGAAAATTTTGATAAATGAATCAACTGAAAACGTTCACGTACATTACTCAAGATTTCTGGTGTAATTTGACGGACTTCATTAATGATCCGAGTTCGCAAACAATCCAGTGACTCAAGCTGGGTACAGTAAATCTTAGATTTCAGTTGACCCCATAGAAAAAACTCCAGTGGAGCCAGATCAGGCGATCTGGTTGGCCACTCAATATGTCTCCTTCTTCCAATCCAGACACCGGTTGAAAGAAATGAGGTGGTGCGCCATCTTGTTGGAAAATGATTGTTTGATGGTCTTCTGCATTCTCCAATACTGAGGGCTGGATAAATAGCGTTATACAATAGATCTGAATGAATTTGGCCAGTGAGATTGCCGGGTGTAAAAAAAGTGTCGTTAATGTAATTTCCATAAATACCCGCCCAAACATTAAATTTTTGGGGACGCTGAGTATGCACGTCACGAAATAATCTTGGATTTTCATCTGACCAATACCGACAGTTATGCCGGTTTACAATGCCTTCGAGGTAAAATGAACACTCGTTCGAAAAACAGATATCGAACAAGTAGTTTTGATTACCTACCGTTAATCATTTCACTGAGCACTTCACAGAACTGGAGTCGGCGATCGGGATCATCCTCATTCAGTTCCTGAACCAATCGTATCTTATAAGGATGGAATTTATGTTGTTTCAGGATTCTTTTGATTGTTGTGCGTGAAACACCAGATACATCGGACAATTCACTAGATGACCTAGGACAGCCACGTCCCTCGCTTCGTCTCTTTCATACACCCTCGTTTTGTTTCCGATTGAACCAGTAGTAGCGTCAAATTTGGCAACCAGTTGCACAACGTAAGCAGCGGACACATTTTTTCCAGGATATCGTTCGTTAAATAAAGCCGCTGTTGTTCGCGCAGAGTCACTATTCCTAAAAAATAATGTTATCATTTCCACCCTTTCTTCTACGGAATGCACCATTTTAATTCTACTACAAATTTACAATCGCTTTGACATACTTGTAACGTTCTTAAAAATTCACGATAGACTAAGGTAAATCAAAAAAAATTGTCCGTCTACTTTTTGCGCGTATGTTCTGGGGAACATCGCGTTATAGTTTTGCCCAAATGTCTGTAACTTTCGAATTTTTTGACGAAATTGGTCTCAAACGATTCAGTTCGACTCCCCAATGAAGAATTCGAGGTCAAATTTGATTCTGTCCGGCCGGCCGTCCGGCCGTCCGTTGCCACGATAATTTGAGAACGAAAAGAGCTAGCGACTTGAAATTTTCAGGGTGAATGGCGCATCGCAATACGACGGACAAGTTCGTTAATGGGCATAATCGGCCCAGTGGTTTCCGAGTAATAATTTTGTTTTCAACCAATATAAATCCGATCGAATTGAAACTTGGTGAGTAGTTGTAGAATATGAACCTAAGCACGTTTGTGAAATTTTGGGCGAATCGTGAGGCTAGAAAATTGAAAAAAAAATTATTAAAAAATATTTTTGTTGTCACGATAACCTGAGAACGGAAAGAGATAGCAGCTTGAAAATTTCAGGTAAGGTTGTGCATCTGAATGCGACAATTGAGTTTGTTTATGAGCATAATCGGCCAAACGGTTTTAGAGTTATAGCCATCTGAAATTTTCTGAAATTTGGTGGTTTTTTTTTCCTCATTAACTCGAAAAATACTGAACCGATTGAAATCAAACTTGGTTATTAGTTGTAGAATGCCAACGCAAAAATGTTTGCAAAATTTGGTGAGGATAGCATTTGTAGAAAATTTTTAATAAATCATTGAAAATAAAAAAAAAAATTCTATATATCAGTAACTATCCGTTCGAAATTGCTGAAATTTTGCAAGAGCGTTCATAACCTAACTCTACTGCCAAGTTTCAAGTTTTAACACAATCGGTTGAATATTGTTGGAGATTCGAGCATTCTTGTGTGAGTTCAGTAAATGGGTGACCGTTGCCTCGATAACTTTCGAACGAAAGAAGATAGGGACATGCAATTTTCAGGGTAGGTTGCGTATCGGAAAAGGAGAGTTGAGTTTGTTTTTGGGCATAATCGGTTTAACGGTTTCCGAGTTATATCCACCTGGAATATTATTTCCTTGATAACTCAAAAAATAAAGATTCGATTGAATTGAAGCTTGGTAACTAGTAGTAGAAAATCAGCATAAAGACGTGTTTAAAATTTTGTAAGAACCGTACCCCTAGAAAATTTGAAAAAAATGACGAAAAAAAAAATTTGAGAACCGCACCCCTAGAAAATTAAAAAAAAATCACGAAAAAATCATCCATCCTTGGACTTCAACGAACATTAAAAAAATTGGTTCAAGCACTGACGTGAAGTCAGAAGCTTTTGCGCGTATGTTCTATTGTCCATTTTTCTGTATTGGACACCCTTAATCGAATTTACCATGGTTAATTATGTTGTCCATTCTCCTGTATTGGACACTTAATTCGAATTTACCATGGTAAATTCGAAATAAGTGTCCAATATAGGAGAATGGACAACATAATTAACCATGGTAAATTCGATTAAGGGTGTCCAATACAGAAGAATGGACAATAGAACATACCGCAAAAGCTTCTGACTTCACGTCAGTGCTTGAACCAATATTTTAACAAGAAATTAATACTTTTCTGGACAAAAACTTAACAACATAACTACTACATACCTTTGAAATGTGTCGGATACGAATAATATGCTCGAGATGAATTCCACATTGCCTCTTCCAGTATTTTCGTTGTTATTTCATTATCGATGAATATTTTGAAACGAAATTTTAGGGTCAGTTAGTATTCGATACGGTCTTCAAAATTAGTTATCGTAACACTCCTCATCCCTATTCAAAATCAAGGGGTTGTGCTCACCCCCGTTAGGGGGTTGAAGTTACGGGGATGAAAAAAGCGGAAAAGATCTTCCCCTCGAATCAGAAATTGACGGGTCCAAGCGATTTTCCACATTTTCATTTTAAAGTCGTAAAATCGAGGTGTTAAGTTTTCGTGGGACCACCCTGTATTATGATTCAGAAAAGTTCTTGATAATTTACACGGAAGTTTTCAATTTCAGTTTCCTAAATACCGACGATCAAAAGTTCTTGCGAAAAACTCTCCTAGCATCAACAAATCAATTCCGGTCAAATAAGAGCTATTTGCCTTGGTACCTAAATCCTTGTTTCATGGTTGAAGTTTTTAGATTTTGGTATCACAAAACAAGGCAACTTTGATCGTCGGAAACCACAAAATTAAGCGCAAATAAACAATGCCAGATTGTCGAAATAGAACTTCCGTATCAAATTGGCGTTAACCAAGGCATGACGTAATTCCTTCTGATGGGTGTTCAACTTGCCATGGCGGAATTCTGTATTTTGTCTCATTGGCGCTCTTGTTCCTCGGAACAGAGTGCTTATCAAATTGCCGAAATGACTGTAATTTTTGAATTTTTGGCTCACTGGTCAAGAATCCGTGGTCAGAATCGATTCTGTTCGGCCGTTCGTCCGTTAACACGATAACTCTCGAACGGAATGAGCTAGACAGTTTAAATTGTCAGAGTAGCAAAAAAAAATGTTTACATTACAAATTTTGAATTTAATTTTTTTTAAGATGCAGTTTCATCAAAAGAATCTTTTAATATTATTCTCAACTTTAACAAGCTAATACTTTCGGAGCATGTCTTTTCAAAATGTCAATAATACATCGTACTTCTGTTTGTCACAGAATGAGAATTCTATAATCTGTGTCTGTTTGCCGTAGGTCCAGTTTGAAAGATAAACGTCATTAATGTAAAACGAAATTCAAAGTGTATTTCTGGAGAGTTTGGTTGATGTAAGCATGTAAACAATTTGAAATTTGGATTCGCTTAGTTCATAGGCAGAGTTTTTTTGGTTAGTAAGTCGAAAATGAATGACGCAAGGAAGTCGAGCATAATTTACGAGTCCTTATCTAATTATGTAAGATATAAATCGGGATTTTCAACTAGTGTACCGGTAGTTATTCCTTAGTAACATTATTTAAGATTTCCTACTTAAGTATTATGGTTTGAGTTCTCTCTGGACTGATTACATTAGATTTGTTTCATAAAAATAAAACTGGCTATTTCATATACTCATTTACTTTTTCAGAATGACTCCTGATAGTTTTGAAACACTTTTAGCCAAAATTGGACAGAAATAAAAAGATAAGATGCAAAGGGATTTTAATTTCCATCATGATGTAATTCTATTATAATAATCCATTAATATCATTCCCAACTCTGAGAAACCAATACTTTCGGAGATATGATTTGTCAAAGATTGGATTAGTGCACCAAAGCTCCTGCCACAGGGCTTTCCGCCTTTTTTGAGATGCAAGAATCCATTGATATCATTTTAAACTCTAACAAGCTAATACTTACAGAGATATGATCTTTCAAAATTTCAACAATACATCGTACTTCTATGTCATTACAGAAAGCGAATTCTATCTGTCTGTGTTCACTGTCCATACATAAAATCTTATCTACCTATGACAGATATGTCAAATGACAAATATATTGATTTCTGTTCTAACAAAGTATGATTTAATACAAAATAACCAATTATAAGATATTATAATTACCCCTACTCTATCTGCCCTTTGATAATCCATATGATGATGGAAATATATAATTCGTTAAGTTTATTCTTATTTCGTGTATAAATGCTCTCATGGAAAAGTATATGTTCAACTTTCTTATTTTATTGGCGCGCTTGTTGCTTATCAATTCGCCCAAATGTCTGTAATTTTCGAATTTTTTGATGGAAATGGTATTAAACGATTAAGAATCCGTGGTCAGAATCGATTCTGTCCGGCAGGTCCGGCCGTAGACACGATAACTCTCGAACGAAATGAGCTAGATAGTTGAAGTTTTCGGAGTACGTTTGAGGGGTAAATATCTTGGTTGAGTTCGATATTGGGCAAAATCGATGGTTTCGGACTAACGAAACAAATTAATTTTTTTTACATTACAACTTTTGAATTAAATTTCTTTTAAATATGCAATTTCATCATTTTCAACTCTAACAAGCAAATACTTTCGGAGATATGATTTTTCAATAATACATCGTAGTTCTATGTATTCGCAGAGTGCGAATTCTATATTGCCTGTGTTCACCCTTCATAAATGTCATCTTATTTAGCTATTAGAGACATGTCAATTCGTAGTTTGAAAATATTTTCTGCTGGAAAACAAGTATCTGATTCTTGAATTTGTGGATATATACAAGACTGTTTTGAAACCGAAAATAATATTGATTGGTTGCATATTGAATAATTTAAGTAAAAATTCGGGATGATGTTTCAGAAGATTTAGAATTGCATAATTTTCATGATGTAGTTTATGAAGGCACAATAGGAAAGAATAACATAATGGAATCATCAAAACAAATTACTGTTTGTTGACCACTGAGGTTAATATTACCTCTTGCTTCCTTAAGTAGTGAGACATGTTCCTATATACAGTATTTTCATAATGTTGCTAGCAAAAAAATGCTGAGATATAGATCTACATTTGTGTATCAAATATTTCTTCTTGAGTTAAGGTGCATAATACAGAATGAATGTGTTAGTGGTACGGGCTATTAAATTATGAAAAGAGGATTGTATTTTATTAATATATTCTGAACTATTAAAATAATTTCTTCGTCACCCTCTACCTACTCAAATATCAGGAATGAATGGACAATCTGCTATGATTGTCTCCAGCCTTGCTCTAGACATTTCGATGATACTTTCCTTATTATTTAAAATGATAATTTTTGAAGCATTAAAGCATTGAAGATTGCTCATTTAATCTTGATAAATAAACTATTATTTGTAATGAATTTTCTTTTATGATGCAGTTCTATCATAAGAATCCATTGATATCATTCCAAACTCTGAGAACTCTTGATATGATTTATCAAAGTTTGAACAAGAGCGCCAAAGCTCATGTCCACAGGGATTGAACATTTTTATTAAATTAAACTTTTTTTAATTTAATTTCTTTTATGATGCAGTTCTATCATAAGAATCCATTGATATCATTGCCTACTCTAAGAAACCAATACTTTCGGAGATATGATTTGTCAAAGTTTGAACAACAGCGCGAAAGTGGAATTTCATGCCGAAAGGATGAGTCATCAGTTGATTCGATTCGGCAAGGGAAGTTACGACTAATTCCGAGCGTGGACTGCGGTAGTGCGGTATATAGTAGGTTTGTTCCAAGAACAAAATTTGGACCGTTCAGTGTACCGTACAAGGGACGGTTTGAATCGTCTTTTTGCGCAGGTCAGTGTTATGTACGGTACGAAGGACTGTGTTCATAATTTGATGTTCTTGGAACGCTTTTGTGCACCGACGAATGACGCTTTCTTGAAATTTGATGATCACGCATATCATCGGAAGAAAGCCTATTTGAGGCTATGGTATTTACCGATTATACCTGTCTTACGCATAAATTATTTGCTATTCTATCTATTCCTTACAAACCTGGCCTACACATTTTCTATTTCAGAATAATTTTTGTCATTTTGATTCCCATCGATATGGGTTTCAACTCTGTCGACATTAAATAGTAGGTAGGTAGGTTTTTACTTCTAGCCAAATTATGAGGCACGCAAGAAGTCATTACAAAATGGACAATTAAATTAATATTTCTCAATTTAACAGATACGGTTAACTGATTTTTTTTTGAATGTTTGAAAACAATGTTCAATAAAATTTTTACACACCTAGAAGTTTCAAAAGTAAATATTGCAGTGATTCAGCCTTTGTTATATGGTAATTGATCATAATGAAAAAACAACACTGTTAAATTTACTACGTTTTTTCTATTAAAATAATTACAAATTTTATTGCTACTGTAGTTTTGAACTTTCTTTCATCATCAGATAGAGTTAAAAAGTGAATAAAAAGTACAATAATTATCCTTCCAATATGACGGTAGGTGGTATTGAAACAGGTAGACAAGGTTTTATATGCTGGTATCGAGGAAGTACATCTCACTTGCAAAGGGATTATTGCATTTTTGAATTTTATAAGGATTGAAAACTACTATTCAAAGATTTCAAATATTGGTGATCTATATAAATCAGTCTGATTCTTAAATATCATAGAAACCTTTTGTACCTGTTTAATTCCCAACTATCAGATTGTAAGAATAGTTGTACTTTTTATTCACTTTTCAAAATGAACGAAAGTTCTGAATTGCAGTAACACGAATATTTGTAATTATTTTGATAGTATGTATTAAATGCAACAGTGTTGTTTTTCCGAAAGTAACTAATCATAAATCAACAGCATCAAATCAACGAATATCGAAACCAATAACAAAGAGACAACTGTCAAAATAGGAAGAAATAGAAATTGCGCAGGTCGGTACAAAACCAGCCCAAACGATCCCTGCCTCCGACCAAGTATCGATTTGACCGTACACTGTACGGTACAGTGAACGATCCACAAAGTTCTTGGAACACAAGACCCGATCAAGAAATCGTACAGTGAATCGTACAGAAACACTGTTGGAACGCTTTTACATCACTGCGCAGTTGGTGGTCCGTTCACTGTACGGTTTCGGCCGCTCTTGGAACAAACCTAGTGTAACCGGGATATGATCCGTTCTTCCCCATCCGATCCGTTCCTACGGAGCGGAGCTTTTGAGGATAATGGTAATCGTTCGTAGACGAATGGCGGGGCCTTCCCAAAGGGTGGCCTGCTCATCGATCGGCCGGCGGCGCGGTGCTTGTCCCGCCACCTCACGTCAGAACCTTCTCACACCAGGACTTCGGGACCATCTTCGATATTTCGATTTGCGAACGTTCGAACTATCGAAAATGTGATTTTTCTGTGGACACAAGGCCTTCCTTCATTGTCGTATTCTTGATCATAGAATCGCGTCTCCTAATCCTATAGATAGTAATAAAATGTGGGAAAGCCCTGTGGAGAGTACATCAAATTAATGGATTCTTATTATAGATCTGCATCATAAAAAAACTGAATTGAAATAAAATAACGAACTTATCCGAGATATTCAATCCTCAAATTTACCCTGAAAATTATATTATATCAATTGAAACTCAGCCAATATTCCAGTTTTGTTTTCACTGAAGCTATTCTAAACCCAATTTGATGAACTTACCGAATTATATATTTCCATCATAATATGGATTATCCAAGGGCATATAGGGTAGGGGCGATTATAATATCCTATAAGTGGTCATTTTGCATTCAATCATACTTTGTTAGAACAGCAATACATTTGACATGTCTGTCATGTGTAGATAAGATTACATGTATGAACAGATAGATGAACAGATAGAACACAGACAGATATCGAATTCTGTGAAAACATAGAAGTATTAGCTTGTTAGAGTTGAAAATGATATCAATGGATTCTCAAGATGAAATTGCATTTTAAAAAAATGTGTTCAAGCCCTGTGGACAGGAGCTTTCTGGCGCTCTAGTTCAAACAGACAAATTATATCTCCAAAAGTATTGGTTTCTCAGAGTTGAGAATTATATCAATGTATTCTTATGATAGAACTGCATCATAAAGGAAATTCAATTCAAATAATAGTTTATTTATCAAGATTAAATGAGCAATCTGAGAATGAGAACTGCACCATGGAAGAAACCAAATTAAAATAGCTGAAATGAATTTGACTCTCTCTTATAGAACAGGATCAAATGTACGAGTATGAACACAGATCATATAATAAAGCTTAGATAGAATATTTATAGCATTCTGTGAAAACATAGAAGTACGATTCATTATTGAAATTTAGAACTTCATCTTAGCAGAAATTGAATTCAAACATCATAGAAGAATTTAAATTCAACAAGAGTGCCAAAAATTACCAATTCAAAACCAATAGACGAATTCTACCCAACAACGAACTCATCCGAGATATTCATTCCTCAATTCTATGATGAACGATAATATATATCTTTCCTCAAATCTACTCCAATACACCAATATTCCAGTTTTGTTTTTAGTGGAGATATTCTGAACTCAATATTATTAACTTACCATTACCATTCCCATCATCATATGGATTGACCATCGGCATGAAAATATCAACCAACAAAAAGTATGATATTAAATTAGAATTCTCATATTTGTAGGATTGAGGAAATGAATGACAATGAGACAACGTTATGTCTCAGGAAAATAATTTGACATTATAACAATTCATAGAATACCCACAGAATAATTCTATCATTGTGTGAAAACGTAGAAATACGATATACATTGAAATTTTGAAAAATCATATATCCGAAAGTATTAGCTTGTTAGAGTTAGAAATAATATGAATGGATTCTTATGGTAAAACTGCTTATTCATCCCCATAATCTACTCTGAAAATTTCAACTGCCTAGCTTATTCCGTTCGAGAGTTATTATAGAAACAAAATTTAAAAATTTTCAATTTTTTTTCGACTCTTTACGGTAACCCGATCGATACAAAACTTCACATGCGTCAAAAGGTCATGATTCTACAATTTGATGCTAAATATCAGATAGATCGAGTGATCGGTTTCGGAAATATTCATAAAAAACGTTTTTAGTAAAAACGGCCATAACTCCGAAACCGCTTGATGGATTTCGCCTGTTAACGAACTCGTCCGAGATATTTACGCTCCAAACCGACCCTGCAAATTTCAATACTCGAACTCCTTTCGTTCGAGAGTTATCGTGTTAACGGACGGCCGGCCGGACAGAATCGATTTCGACCACGGATCGGTTAAATATTGTTGGAGATTCGAGCAGCCTTGTGTGAGTGCAGTAGATGGGTGACCGTTGCCTCGATAACTTTCGAACGAAAGGAGATAGGGACTTGCAATTTTCAGGGTAGGTTGCGTAGCCGAATGGGAGAGTTGAGTTCGTTTTTGGGCATAATCGGACTAACGGTTTCCGATTTATACCCACCTGGAATATTATTTCCTTGATAACTCAAAAAATAAATATTCGATCGAATTGAAGCTTGGTAACTAATAATAGAAAATCAACATAGAAACGTGTTTAAAATTTTGTAAGAACCGTACCCCTAGAAAATTTGAAAAAATTTACGAAAAAAAAATTTTAAGAACCGTCCCCTAGAAAATTTCAAAAAAATCACGAAAAAAAATTGGTTGTTCTATTGTCCATTCTTCTGTATTGGACACCCTTAATCGAATTTACCATGCTAAATTATGTTGTCCATTCTCCTGTATTGTACACTTATTTACACTCGACATACAAAGTTTTTGATTTTTGACGCGCCTGGAAAGAATTGAATGAATCATGATGTGATGATATGCATAGATCGAATTAGAAATGCCAACACTCATCATGTCATTGATGTCTGTCTATGTTCATGTTTATATTGTCTACTGTCAAATCAGCTAAACCAGTTGGAAGTTTTTTTTATTTAAAATAAATGTGATAATATCTAGTAACTGCAAAACTTAGTCCCAAAAAGTGGACCAGTTTTTTTTTAGATGCTTGTTTCTACAATCGGATTTATATTCTTGGAAATATTGAGATAATAATTTTTTTGTCCGGGGCTAAGCGGTACCTGGATGGGTGGAAGCTCTGGCTATAAATTGGGACAAGCGCGCCAAAGCTTTTTTTCTTGTTATCAAATCCTCACGAAATTTTGTTCAAATTTGCCAGTCGACATTCTTCAACTAATTATCTATAGTTTCAACTAGAAATTTTATATTTTTGAAACTGTCAGAATCTAATGAAATTTCGCACATATAACTTCGAGTCGCCATTTTACAATCGAGTACCGAATTTCAGTTCGATCGACTTTGTTGATAGACAATGAAAGATGCGCGCAAAGGCTCCTGACTTCACGTCAGTGCTTTTTAAGGATTTTTTTGTGACAATGTTGAACAGTATATTGTAGAATGGATCTATCTATAGGGTGGCGCAGCACGGATGACAGGGACGAGGATTTCAATCTTACACGACTTGTATGTTTTCCCAACAATTAATAGTACGATCGAGAGATGGGTTAATGGGTTCCTTGTACGCGGAAATTTGGCTCCAAAGCACAATAGGGGGGTCAGCCAACAGTCGTAGTCGCGTTCCAGATACCGGGATATCTGGGACGCGTTCGGGCGTCTGCGGAACGAATCTCCTGTCGGTCAACGAGACATCGCGTTCAAGCTCTCGGAATCCTACGGCAGGGCAATAAGACCACTTCTGTCAAAGCCACTCGTGGAACACCTCAAGGGGGAGTAACGTCTCCCCTTCTGTGGAGCCTAGTAGTGGACGAGCTCCTCCACAGGCTAACGGAGCTCCGCTTCGGATGTATAGGCTATGCTGATGACATAGTCCTAATGGTCAGAGGTAAATTCGAGGGCACCTTGTGTAACTTACTACAGGAGGGCCTTAAGGTAGCATTCGGATCTCGGAAGTCGCGACCAGGCAGCCGCGACCGACAGCCGCGACCCATTACCACTGCCGTGCAGCGCTGCCACGAGCTTTCGGATATCAGCGACCGCGGCCTGGGCAGCGATTCCGACCCGGCTGCTCCGTGCAGTAGCCAAGCAGAATTTAATGTGAATAGTTGTGCGTTTCCAAACTGAACTATGTCTGAAAACTTGAATAAACGAAAACGGGAACTCTTGTTGCGATTGATAGAGGATGAAGAAGAGGATGATGAAGTAATGTTGCTCTTGCTTTCATATGAGAAGAGGAATAAAATCGATTCAACTCCATCGAAATTTTTCCAACTGCTGCGAAACTTTTTCCAACTCCTTCGAAATTTTTCCAACTTTTCCAACTGCTTCGAAATTTTTTCCAACTTCTTCGAAATTTTGTCCAACTCCTTCGAAATTTTTCCAACTGCTTTGAAATTTTTCCCTACTCCGTTCAACATTGGGGGTTCATCCCCCCCTCCCCTTAAGCCCGTGCCTGTACATCCAGAGTGGATGAAGGTAGCTACAACATCCTCATAAATTACCACTTCAATTTAAACCAAGAGAAATTCAGGAAGTACTGCAGACTTAATAAACACAATTTGAATTCGTACTTAGTTAGACAATGTTGTGCTTATAGGCTGTGAGTCTGGAATTGTAAAGCGGCGGATTTTTAGCTATTAATTCGACTAAAAACTCGTCATTTTCATCGGTGAACAATGCCATTTTGACTATCGTAAAGAGCGAGCAGCGCGACCATACTGCTGCCGAAGCGGTTTGGCGGCGATGCCGTGGTCGCGTGCAGGACACGCCCCCCAGCAGCGCTGCTGAGTCGCTTGCATCAGAAAGCGTTGCACGCAAATCCCTTCAGAGCGGTGTGCCGCGACTGCGGACGCGGCTGCCGCGTCGCGACTGCTGGGTCGCAACTGCCGAGATCCGAATGCTACCTTTAGAGTTATCGAGCAGTGCTGCTTGCCAGTGGGGCTCAGCATAAACCCGAACAAGACCACAGTGATTCTGTTTACTCGGAGAAAGAAACTTCCTTCTGTGGAATCGGCATGTTGACATCACTGCCAGTAAAGCAACAATGGCTTTGATGGCGTGCAGGAATCTAGCCGGTAAGACTTGGGGCTGCGATCCTAAGATACTGCGAGGGATGTACGTCATGATTGTGAGACCCATAATTACGTATGCGGCAGTAGTTTGGTACTCAAAAACAAGCCAGAATAGTACGAGGAAAACCCTCGACAAAGTACAAAGGCTGGCCTGTGTGTGTATCACTGGAGCTATGGGAACCTGTCCTACCAGGGCACTTGAGATTATAACAAATCTCACACCACTTCATCTAGTGATAGAGAAAATGGCCCATGAAGCCATTCTCAGAATATCTAGGAAAGGATCAGGTAATGAGAGTATTGAAAACCAGAAAGCCTGGTCCTCTCTTACCAGGTACATTTCATCAGCCAATCTTCCTAGTGACGAAATGATCAAGAAAGTAAGCATCGAAAAGAACTTTACTACGATGCTTGGTAGGAAAAAAGACTGGGACAGGGAATCCACCACCGAAGTTCTCAAAAGTAATGCCATTAATTGGTACACAGACGGTTCAAAAACCACAACAGGAGCTGGCGCTGAAGTATATGGGCCAGGCACCAAATGCTCACTATCGCTAGGCTCCTATCCGAGCATCTTTCAGGCAGAAGTAATAGCAATAGAAAGATGCGTGGAAATGAACCTAGAAAGAAACTATCAGAGATGTGATATATCAATCCACTCTGACAGTGAAGCTGCTATTAAAGCTCTGAGCTCTCATGTTATCGAATCCAAGCTAATATGGGAGTGCCGAAGAAAACTCAATGAAGTAGGCAAAAACAACAGGGTCTCCTTGGTTTGGGTTCCTGGTTACGCGGGAATCATAGGAAATGAGGAAGCCAACACACTTGCCAAGAAAGGTGCACAAACCCCCTTTATTGGCCTGGAAACTTATTGTGGGGTTGGTAGATACACCTACAAAAGTGAATTCCGGACGAAAGAAGAAACTGAGAGAGGTACTTTCTGGAGATCTATCCCCGGAACGCATCACCCCAAGAAATTCCTCCGGAACTTTGATACTGTCAGATCCAAGAAATACTTGGACCTCAGTAAGAACAAGCTGCACCTCCTCACTGGCTTCCTCCCAGGGCACAGGAAGCATAAGATGAGATTAGGGATAGCAGAAACTGACGAGTGCAGATTCTGTTGGGAGGAGGATGAAACTCCTGATCACCTGACAACGGAATGCCTTGCCATCTCAAACCAACGCAAGGAATGCTTTGGGCAAGAAATCAGGAGGAGCGAAGACCTAGCCTCCTTGAAGCCATCTTAGATACTGGAGTTCATCAGAACTCTGGAACTGGAAGGCAAGCTGTAGATGGTGATGACATCGACAGCTCTGAAGGGGGGGGGCACAATATATATACAGGGTGACTCTTTGACCACAGCATTAATTTTAACCAAAGATTCCTCTCATCAAATGAAACACTTTTTTCATTTAACATTTTTCCAAATTCAGCTCAGGTAAATAGATACAGACTGTTGAAATTTTGAAAAATAATCAGTTTTTATTTTGTAGCTTTGACATCCTTTCTTCGAATAAAATGAATGTTGGCGTAAAGTTTCCTATAACTATGATACATATTTTCCAAATATTTGTTATTTTCTACTTCTACTGGTTTTCTAGTTATGGACTAGTGGATTCATAAAACTAAACGAAATTAGCATAAAGAAAGCATATAAAGTTTTTCTTGAGTCATTTCAAGAATATTCCATCGTTTTAGAACATTATATTATTCTTCATCATTTCTCCTTAAACGCACCGTTTTCGAGATATTCTTCATTGAATTTTTTAAAATGGAAAACTCCAGAAATTTCACTACTTTTATGGATCCGTCCCTGAGCGTTGGAATCCCGAATCAAGCTGTAAACCACGTTACCATGCCTTATTCTCGTCCGCCAACAATGTCATAGATAATTTATATGCGGGAGTGTATTAGCACATTGTGAAAGCTTTAAACGCTTGTAACTTTTTACCTGAGCCGAATCTGGAAAAATGGTAAATGAAAAAAGTGTTTCATTTGATGAGAGGAATCTTTGGTTAAAATTAATGCAGTGGTCAAAGACTCACCCTGTATATAGTATATATAAGGTCGCAGTGCAATGTTACCCCGTACAACAATACACAATACACAATCCTAAGGCGTCGACTTTATTTTGCAGAAATATATGAATGTCCATCCCTACAAAATGATGATAGTTTAAAAGCTTTTTCCAATGGATTATGTTCAACGCGAACTCTGTGCGAATGTTAGAAATATTACAGGATCCTTAAGTCCCAATCATGACGTCAGGCTCATTTTCCCTTGGACGGGTAATGTGAACGAATAAAATTGCCGCTAGTGGGCACCTGAGAATCCTAAAGATTTGCAGCAACAGCCTCTTCATAGTGAAAAGGATGGAGAACATAATGCGCAAGTTCGCGGAGCACCTCGAAGAATGTGTAAATCGACAAACGACGTAAATTATCGGACGTTATTCTCCTCACTTGAAAATTTTACTCATGTCCAAGAAACTTCCACATTGTTGCTGCAAAATTCTCTTGATTTGTCGACGATGATAAGATAATAATAGCAGACTTGTGTAGATTCATTTGGTTTCAAGTGTAAAATTTTTATTTTGTGCGCATGTTCTGGGAACATCACGTTATAATAACTTATCGAATGTATTGCCAAAATGGTCTCAAACGATTAGGTTCGACTCACTGATGAAGAATTCGAGGACAAATTTGATTCTATCAGGCCTGCCATTGCCACGATACCTTGAGAACGTAAAAAGATAGCGAGTTGAAATTTTCAGGGTAGATGGCACCTCCAAATACGACGGAAGAGTTCGTTAATGATCATAATCGACCAAAAAGTTCCCGAGTAATAATTTTGTCATCAACCAATACAGATCTGATCGAATTGAAACTTGGTTGCTAGTTGTAGAATACTGAACTTGGTTTTTCGACATTTTTTCAAATTTGCCCTGAAATGTCGTTCCATTCTGGTACAAAGTTGCTCCTATTCGTATTTTCGCCATTAAAGTCTTTCAATTTCACATTCAATTCACATCTGAGAATCCCAAGAATGCAAATCTTCCTGCAAATTGCCTATTTATAGCTTAATTTTTGATAGAAGTAGAATGTTGTCATGAATATCCATCGTTCAATTTCAATGCCAGTTAATTAGTTTCTTTGATCACAGATTTGTGAAAATTTGAGAAAAAGTCGAAAACTGACACTAATCTTGTCAAGTCACAAAAAAAAATCCGTTCGGTAATTATTCAATTTTTGAAAGAGTAATTAGCAAAAAAGAAAAAATATTTTTCACGCCTTTTCGAACTGAATTTTTGCACATTCATCTAAATTGTAATTTAAAATAAGTTTACTTAGAGCGATTAATACAAAAAGTTCGTATTTTTCGAGATAGACATAGACATTTTCATTCAAAAATGGCGATTTCCGATAAAACCGGAAGTCCCAGTTGGCCGAGTTTAATATAATTTTTGATGCACCACGTTTTTGAAGAAAATAAAATTCGGAAATATTAATATAAGGGAAAAGTTCCTCTTGGTGCGTTACTGCTGGGAAACACTGTATATCGATGCTAAATTCGTCCAATGGAGGCGAGTAGACAATAGAACATGACTTTACGCCAGTGCTTGAACCAATTTTTGGCGCTCTTGTTCCTCGGAACAGGTTGCTTATCAATCTGCCCAAATGTCTGTAATTTTCGATTTTTTGCTGAAAATGGGCTCAAACGATTTGGTTCGACTCACTGAACAAGAATCCGTGGTCGAAATTGATTCTGTCCAGCTGTCCGGCCGTTAACACGATAACTCTCGAACGAAAGGAGTTAGAGGATTGAAATTTGCAGGGTAGGTTTTGAGCGTAAATATCTCGGATGAGTTCGTTAACGGGCGAAATCCACCAAGCGGTTTCGGAGTAATGGCCGTTTACATTAAAAACATTTTTTATGAAACCGACCACTCGAACTAACTGAAATTTAGCATCACACTGTAGAATAATGACCTTTATACGCGTGCGAAGTTTTGTATTGATCGGGTTACCGTAAAGTGTAAATATATATATATTTTTTTCAATTTCTTTTTTTTCTACAATAACTCTCGAACAGAATAAGCTAGGCAGTTGAAATTTTCAGAGTAGGTTTGGGAGATAAATATCTCAGCTTATTTCGTTATTGGGCAAAATAGGCTAGGTGGTTTCGGAGTAACGAAGCAGATGCAGTGTCACCATCAAAATCCACTGATATCAATATCAACTCTAACAAGCTTATACTTTCGGAGATATGATTTTTCGAAATTTCAATAATGAATCGTACTTCTATGTTTTCACAGAATGATATAATAATTCATAGTTAGAATAATTATAGCATTCTGTGAAAACATAGAAGTACGATTCATTATTGAAATTTCGAAAAATCATATCATACTCGTGCATGTCATCCTGTTCTATAAGAGAGAGTCAAATTCATTTCAGCTATTTTAATTTTTTTTCTTCCATGGTTCTCATTCTCAGATTGCTCATTTAATCATGAGAAATTAACTATTATTTGAATTGAATTTCCTTTATGATGCAGTTCTATCATGAGAATACATTGATCTCATTCTCTGAGAAACCAATACTTTCGAAAATATGATGTGTCAAAGTTTGAACAAGAGCGCCAAAGCTCCTGTCCACAGGGCTTGAACCAATTTTTTGATTCACGAATCATAATATCTTTTATTGTATTGATATTTCACAAATCATTCTTAGTCTCCCCTTTACCATCAAAAGATTCAATCCATCAAATTTCGATTTGCATAAAATCCTCCTTAATCACAGTGGCTCATCTCAGATAATTTTTTTTCGACTGATCGCACAGGGTCTGGTCGCAACGAATGCAACAATACAGAAAGCAAACTTCGGTGCTGACTGTGAGGGTCTGAACTCTGAATAGCGAAAAATGACTAGCCCATTTCACAATGGCCTCACAAAAGATCAGTCGGACCAGCGTTAGTACACGAGGGAAGATAAAGTCTGATTTAGTATTCACAGATGCGAGATGCGGCTTCGGCCCCCAGACAGGGGAATCGTAAATAATCATATGCGCCCAACCCCCATCTGACCCCGACACATGCTTAGCCGTATTTCCCATTAGAACAATACTGATAGAAAGATGGTGGATGTGGATTTTCAGAATCATAATCAGAAATTCAGGTTTCAATGTAGCATTCCTGATTTCCTGGAGAGCGAAGGTACAGCAAATCGAATCGATCGAACTATACTCCTTTCACTTTTATAAAGTCTCCCGGTTGGCCATAATTTAGGTCTATCACGTTTTTGTAACTAAAACACAGGCAGGTTGGCACTGCTGAAATATCGTCAAGGTCAAAACAATCCGCCGAGACGTTGCCAATTCTACTCTCAACATAATAATAAAGAACATAACCAATATCTGCAATAGGAACAATTCATTCTGACATGTTGAAGTTGAACTCTCGAATGAAATGACTTAGTTTCCTATCACTATATTTTATTAAGGTATAAGAATGACTCGGGTTTCGTAGTACTACCTACTACATTTTGAAACTGATGTATTTCAAGTTGTGCAACAAGGTATTTAAATGTCTTCTGTAGGCTTATTTCTTGAGAATTTCGAAAAATTGAGAATTCCATAGGTACGTCTGTTCCTTTAGTCTTCCTGCCGAGTTATTCAGGTAATTTTATTCTTTTTTCAAATGAACTATAACGAAGTAACGGAGTACTCTATCCATTATTTTTTCAATAAAATTCCAACACTTGGTTTCCATACAAGAAAATAGCATAATGGAATCTTCCAACCAGTTTATATACGTGAAATATTTCCAGTAACAGCAGAGTAAAAAATGTTCTTCTACAGTCGCCAGGACTGTGGAGTTATTGAATTCACATAATATCTTCTCTAATTCATTATTTTTCCGAAGTAAATTCACATTGTGAAAATACGTAATTACTAGGACTTCTATGTAGAGAGGACAACGTTGCGTAGTTATCTGACAGGAAAAGGACTATAACCTAACATTTTCAAAATATACATGGTGAAATGTGTCAAATTTTCATGGCCAACCGGGAGACTTTAAAATGTGAATGGAGTATACATTGTACGTCCCAAATTCGATGGCCATTGATGAAATCTCAGAGTCTACAAAGGTTAGGAGAAAACGAAGTTTACTTTCTCGATCTCGATTTTGAAGACGAATCAAATGGTGGAATTTTTCGATTTTCTAAAAACAAGTTTTTGCTAATTTTTACACTTATTATTATCTAAGCGTTCAATATGATTCATGCACGAAGATTCGTTATGGAGATATTGGTGAATCATATGATTTTTCTTATGAGACACCCTTTATATTTCCATTTAGTTTGATCACATTTTTAATTCTATTTAGGAATATATATATATACTCCAACAATTTACATGCGAAAATGATTTTCTCTTGTTTTTTTCGTAAATTTTATTAATTTTTTAGATGTTTCATCGAATATATCAAAAAATTCTTAATATTCGTAAATAAAACTAAAAACGTGATCAAACTGAATGAAAATATATAGGGTGTCCCATAGGAAAAATCACAGGATTCACCAATATCTCCGTAACGAATCTTCATGCATAAATCATATTAAACGCATAATAATCAGTGTAAAAAATTTAAAAAAAAGTTGATTTTGAAGGATCGAAAAAATCGCATAAACAACACAGTTATAGAGCAATAGTTTTTTGGTGTAAATTCGAAATCAGCTTGTATCTCGAAAATGATCAGCAATTTTTTTCGGCATTTAATTCGTCTTCAAAATCGAGATCGAGAAAGTGAGCCTCGTTTTCACCTAAAGTTCGTAGATTCCGAGATTTCATCAACGGACATCGAATTCGGGACATCGGGACATTGTTCATAAGAAGAACAAAACCTTATATTTGGGCAAAATCTACTGAAATTTTCTACAGTGTGTTTCAAAAAGTACGCACTAAGAGGAAATTTACTCACCTGTATAATTTTTTGAAATTTTGGTTTTCGGGAAAGTTGGTGCTTAAGAAACGATATTTTTGACATATATGTCATTGATCGTGTTACTCTGCAAACCTGTCAAATCTTTTGATATTCATATTCTGATGACAGCACGTTAGAGGGAGCTGTGGGCTGTGCGGAAATTTGAATAATAATTCAGAATGTAATTCCAATGAAAGAGACATCACAATTCAAATAAAGTTTATATTAATTTAATGTTCCGCATAAATTATGATTTCTATAGTGAAAACCCCACAATCTTGGTGCAAACCGAATTATTCTTGAGAAATCAAATGCACAAAGAGCTAATATCTCCCTAATTATTTTTGGAACATCATAAGAAATTATCCGCCTGTCAACTCGATTTCATTTTCACAGGTATCTTTTGTTTTAGATGAGGTCTGTATTGCTTTTTTGATGGTATTTGAGCGAGCATTTGAGAAAATATATTCAAAATCGTTTTTACAGGGTTTGGAGAATTATTCTTCAGATATAAAATCGAAGAATTTAATTTCTTATGATGTTCCAAGAATAATTAGCGAGATATTAGCTCTTTGCGCATTAAAGTATAATTCGGTTTGCACCAAGATTGTGAGGCTTTCACCGAGGCTTTCACCATAGAAATCATAATTTATAAGGAATATTAAATTAATATTAACTTTATTTGAATTGTGATAATGTCTCTTGCATTGGAATTACTTTCCGAATTAATTTTGATATTTCCGCGAAGCCCACAGCTGCTGTCATCAAAATATCAATATCAAATAATTTCTGAATTTTCCCTATGAAATTTGGCAGTTTGGTATAAAATGAAATTCTGAGCAACATTTATTTCAGAAACTTTTTGATATTGTTCTGAGTTCTACGTCTTTTGGTAATTTTTCTAAAAAAATGTCAATTTTGAAAGGTTTGCAGAGTGACACGATCAATGACATACATGTCAAAAATCATCGTTTCTTGAGCACCAACTTTCCCGAAAACCCAAGTTTCAATAAACTGTACAGGCGAGAAAATTTTCTCTTGGTGCGTACTTTTTGAAACGCACTGTATACACTAGACTGGGCCAAAAAAAACGACTATTTTTTTTTCTTAATGATACTGTGAAAATATCATTCATTATGATAAAAAAAAATTATCGTGAAAGTTTGAGCCCTTAGTAATAGTATTAAGGGGTGTATCTTTACGACTATTGGTTTTTTAACAGTAATCGCATTTTTTCACTCCATACTCGTCAATTATCAATTGGAACAATTTGAGCGATACGTATTCTTAAAGTAAATTAAATTCCCTACAAAAAAGCTCTCTTTGTAAATTAATGTAAAACAAGCCGTTTGCTTGTTATCGTGCCTGAAACATTGTTTTATTTTTTCAATTTTGCGTTTTGATTTTGCATTTTTGCAACTACCAGAAATATCAATATTTTTGTGGTACAAAATACTTATTTTAAAGGAAATTTAATACTCTACAAAAAAAGTTTCTTAACATTTTTAATTAATTTCACTCCTTCCAAAGTTATTCGACGTTGAAGTTGAATTCAAAAATAATTTATCGTTTTTTTCGCGTTAAACATAATTTTTTCCACTTGATTGAAAAATTTATTACTTAAATATTGAGAGTAACTTTTTTCTCTCGACCACTAAACATTTTTTTGTAAAATCATAATTTATTAAAGTATTATTTTGCTACTCCGATTGGAGTTGCTTAAATACATTAAAAATGAATTCATGTAGATAACTAATCGTTAAAAAGCAAAATAATACATTAATAAATTATGATTTTACAAAAAAAAAGTTTAGTGGTCGGGAGGAAAAAGAGAGTTAATAAATTTTTCAATCAAGTGGAAAGAATTATGTTTAACGCGAAAAAAACGCTAAATTACTTTCGAATTTAACTTCAACGTCGAATAACTTTGGAAGGAGTGAAATTAATTAAAAATGTTGAGAAACTTTTTTTGTAGAGTATTAAATTTCTTTTAAGATAAGTATTTTGTACCACTAAAATATTGATATTTCTGGTAGTTACAAAAATGCAAAATCAAAACGCAAAATTGAACAAATAGATCAATGTTTCAGGCACGATAACAAGCAAACGGCTTGTTACATTAATTTACAAAGAGAGCTTTTTTGTAGGGAATTTAGTTTTCTTTAAGAATACGTATCGCTCAAATTTTTCAAATTAATAATTGACGAGTTTTGAGTGAAAACATGCGATTACTGTTAAAAATCCAATAGTCGTAACGATACACCCCTTAATACTACTACTAAGGGCTCAAACTTTCACGATAATTTTTTTTTATCATCATGAATGATATTTTCACAGTATCATTAAGAAAAAAAAATAGTCGTTTTTTTTGGCCCAGTCTAGTATACACAATAACTCAAATATCGGTTCAAGCACTGACGTGAACTCAGGAGCTTTTGTTCGCATGTTCTATTGTCTACTCACCTCTCAAAATTACAAGTCCCTATCTCTTTTCGTTCGAAAGTTATCAGGTTCAAACTTGGAACTTGGCAGTAAAGATAGGTTTTGAAGGCTCTCGAAAAAATTTCAGCGATGTCGTATCAATAGTTTCTGAGATATGGAATTTTTTTCAATGATTTTCAAAAAAATTTCTTACGAAATTTTGCAAGAATTTTCGCTTCGGCGGCATTCTACAACTAATTATCATGTTTGAATCGGATCGGATTATTATCGGAGTTATTGAGGAAATAACAACCAAATTTCAGATGTGTATAACTCGAAAACCGTTTGGCCGATTATACATATTAACAAACTCAAATGTCGCATTAAGATGCACAACCTACTCTAAAAATTGCAAGTCGCTATCTGTTTCCGTTCTCAGGAAATACATGAATAATATTTTTTAATATGTTTTTTTAAATTTTCTAGTGATACAATTCTCAAAAAATTTCACAAGCATCTTTGGGTCAGTATTCCACAACTAGCTACAAAGTTTGAATTCGATCGGATCAGTATTAGTTAATAAAAAATAATTTCTCGGAAACCGTTACACCGAACTTGTCGTGGTATTTGGACGCGCCACCTACCCCGAAAATTTTAAGTCGCTATCTTTCCGCTCTCAAGTTATAGTGGCAACGGCCGGCCGACCGCACAGAATCAAATTTTACCCCGAATTCTTCATCAGTGAGTCGAACCTAATCGTTTAGAGACCAATTTCGGCAAAAAATTCGAAAGCTATAGACATTTGGGCAAAATGGTAACACAATATTCCCCAGAACATAGGCGGCAAAAATACTGATTTGATCGAAGTCAACCTCGGTAGTTAGTGGAATAATACCGACACGAAGATTTTTGCAAAGTTTCGTGAGGACTATTAAATTATAAAAAAAACTTTGCTTCTGATATCACTGAAATTCTGAAAGATTCTTCAAAACCAGTTCTAGATTCAGACTCGATTGGATCAGTATCTTTCGAGTTGGAAAAATATATCGAAAAAATAAAACTAATATAGTGGAGCAGATTAATTACAGTCGAACAGCAAAATGTTATATTATTTTTTACTTTGTGATAACCTTCCAACGCCTCGCATTATGTTTTTAGTTACACTGTAATATTATTACTCAGCCGTTAAACATGATGAGACGTTCGTTCCGGTTTCATTAGTGCTTTAAGTGAAATTAAGTGTTTGAATTACCTAATAATTGTTAATTGTAGAGTGCTTGTATTGTAGTGTATGCTGTTTAGGAATGCAACTTGGAGAGTGTAAGGTAGGTATACTCCATTCACTTTTATAAAGTCTCCTGGTTGGCCATGATTTAGGTCTATCACGTTTTTGCGCGTATGTTCTGGGGAACATCGCGTTATAGTTTTGCCCAAATGTCTGTAACTTTCGAATTTTTTGACGAAATTGGTCTCAAACGATTCAGTTCGCCTCCCCAATGTGAATTCGAGGTCAAATTTGATTCTGTCCGTCCGGCCGTCCGTTGCCACGATAATTTGAGAACGAATAGAGCTAGGGAAATTTTCAAGGTGGATGGCGCATCGCAATACGACGGACAAGTTCGTTAATGGGCATAATCGGCCCAGTGGTTTCCGAGTAATAATTTTGTTTTCAACCAATATAGATCCGGTCGAATTGAAACTTGGTGAGTAGTTGTAGAATATGAACCTAAGCACGTTGGTGAAATTTTGGGCGAATCGTATGGCTAGAAAATTTTGAAAAAATGATTAAACAATATTTTTGTTGTCACGATAACCTGAGAACGGAAAGAGATAGCGGCTTGAAAATTTCAGGTTAGGTTGTGCATCTGAATGCGACATTTGAGTTTGTTTATGAGCATGTTCGGCCAAACGGTTTTAGAGTTATAGCCATCTGAAATTTTCTGAAATTTGGTGGTTTTTTGTTCCTCATTAACTCAAAAAATACTGAACTGATTGGATTCAAACTTGGTCATTAGTTGTAGAATGCCAACGCGAAAATGTTTGCAAAATTTGGTGAGGATAGCATTTGTAGAAAATTTTTAATAAATCATAGAAAAAAAAATTCTATATATCAGTAACTAATCGTTTGAAATTGCTGAAATTTTGCAATGTCCTTCATAACCTAACTCTACTGCCAAGTTTCAAGTTTTAACACGATCGTTTAAATATTGTTGGAGATTCGAGCATTCTTGTGTGAGTTCAGTAGATGGGTGACCGTTGCCTCGATAACTTTCGAACGAAAGGAGATAGGGACTTGCAATTTTCAGGGTAGGTTGCGTATCCGAAAGGGAGAGTTGAGTTCGATTTTAGGCATAATCGGTCAAACGGTTTCCGAGTTATACCCACCTGGAATATTATTTCCTTGATAACTCAAAAAATAAATATTCGATCGAATTGAAGCTTGGTAACTAGTAGTAGAAAATTAACATAATTCCTGAATAAACTGATACATTTCCGTCAATTTTACCAAATCAACCGAGTTACATCTTACATCTATGTCCTCTGCAAGTATTCCAGATAGAACTGATCGAGAGCATCGAAGACAAATATTAGTTATTCGTTAAGACAATATTTATAGCGACTGGGACGAACAAGATCAGATTCTTTCACTTCATCACATTCGTTCCCATTTCAAAGACAACGCGAATTTTCGTTCAACGTTCAAGAAAACGATTTCGTTCAATTTTATAAGATAAATTTCGATGGTAAGTTTCCAAAAATAACGACGGGGTTTAAGATTTTCACTAATTTTAGAATTGGAGTATTCAATGATTCAACATACCTATTTCTACATTCAAGTGGTTATTAAGTTTAATATCAACAGTCAGAGTATAATCATTTTCGATATTTATGAATGTTTTTTTTTCTACAAACGTCAAAAAATGACAAGGTTCGCGCATTGAAAACAATATGCGAAGTGACCCTTTTTTTCATTTTCCTTCGTTACCATGACACCGTGCGCGAAGTAGTGTGCGAAGTACTTACTTCGCACACTGCATGTAAACTATATGGAGTTTTTATATTTTAACCTTTATGTTCCTCAATCAAACAAACAAATGCCATTTTATTTTCATAGTTACAGTATTTACTTGATTTGGAAAAACATTTTAAGCCAGTTCAATACTATTTTTCATATTAAGCTATGCATGTTACTTATTTTAGAACAATATTTTTGGCGTTTGTAGAAAAAATTTTGTTTGCATCTCATGCGCGAAATACTTTGGTGATCTCGACTATTTTTTTAACTCGGCTGCGCCTCGTTAAAAAAATCAGTTCTCGATCACCAAAGTAGCATTTCGCGCACTAGATACAAAAATAACTATTATTTTATTAAATGTTTGATCGAGTTTGAATGCCTCAGAAAATCGAATTATCTATTCTGATTGTAATCTTTTGGAACTCGATAATACAGCTACCTCCTCGTGGTGAGTTATGGATTATTTGCGATAAAATATTATGAAACTGATCGCAAATCAACGAAATGCTTTATTGCTTTCCTCCATTCAGTTATTAGTGTAATTGTGAATTAAAGCATTTCAAAATGATATCGTTAACTATGACATGACTAGGAGATTTCACGTTCGGCGAATCAGGAGTAAGTGGGCATCGTTTTCGATGCAGTGAACTTTCGATGCAATGAGTCTTCGATGGAGTGAGGCGCACCGACCGGAACTCCGTAGACCTTCGATGGTAACGTCTACCTTCAGGACTGTTAGATTACGTAGACGTAGGCTACGCTCGGATTCAGACCATTCAAGAACTCGACGGAAGCATTTCGACATTAGACATTAAACCTGCAAATTTAAACAAAAAAACGAATTTGACTACGGACTCTTATCAGGAAGCCAAAAGAAATCGTTTGAGACCATTTTTGGCTCAAAATAAGAAAAGTTGAGAAAATCATTGCAACCTGGTACGAGCACTCAAAAATTAGAAGAAAATTATAGATTTTCCTTTATTGAAAATCATGGGCACACCTTATGAAGCCGCACGAGCTCCGCACTTGACTACTAAATACCCGAAATTCCTGTTCGTCTCGTAAAAAAGACACCATCTGTTGCACGATGCCCCCCGCACAGAAAAGAAAACCGACCGTCGGTCGACGTGTCGAAAGATTTAATGCGGGAAAACGGCGAGGGTTGGGGTCCTCGGTCGGGTTTTCGTTTTCTCCGTTTTCCCAAGCCCGCCACCGATTATCTTGACATACTGAACTCGACGACACCCCCCCTCGTCTCGATCTCCAAGAAGAAAACCACCCCCATCTGTAATTAAATCTAGACGTAAACGATATCAAATTAGCTGCATTTCCTCCCCGTGTTACGTTTTGATGGACTGCAGGGTGGGGGTATGTAACCGACGTAAAAATTGTCACCCTAAGGCTAGAATTAGGGAGGTATTTGGGGATTGCTATTGGTTTGTCGTGAAGCAGTTCGAATAAATTAAATGAAGTTTGGATGAATTGACCAAAAGTAATATTTATTTGGGAGATATGGATTATTCGGCGGGCGAATACTCGGTATTATATGCCAATTTGTACTTGCATTTGCAAACCTTCTCATGGGGATCAAAATCCAACACTTTTCAGACGAAAACTCCAGCAATTAAATCAGTCTTCATCTGCTCATGCGTAGAACTAGGGCTTTACACGAGAGCGAGGTTTTTCTCGTCTCGTCTCGTTCTCGTCTCGGAAAAGCGAGACGAGACGAGACGTTTTGAAAAATATTATAGGCGATACCGAGACCACATACAGCGCAACCGGAGAGTCTCGTTAAATTTAACGTTAATTTTTGGCGCTCTAGTTCCTCGGAACTGAGTGCTTATCAATTTTTTTTATGAAGATTTTACTCGAAAAATTAGAAAACGTCTACATAGAGATCAATATATTTTACAAAATATCAACTCATGTTGATTTCTACCTGGAAGATCGTCTTATTTACTTCAGATACATACATACAGATAGATAGATACATACAGTAAACTTTTCTTATATACGAATCAACCTTCTTCAACACCCACAGAAAACAATTGAATATGAATACCAATATAGTTTGTCTAAATTATACATCGATCGTTCTAGAAATACGCAATTTTTAAAAACCGATAATTGAGATTATTTTTCAAGAAAAAATAGTATTCACAACCACAAAAACTGATCTCATTATGAATTCAATACTCAACGGACAACTTTTATTGCCACTAAATCCCAATGCATTTAAAATTTCGTCTCTATTTGAACATCTGGACAAATTTATCGTTTTTTATTGTGCTTCTTGTAGTGAAGATGTGAACATATTATTGCATACATCTGCGGAAGTACATATAATAAAACTGGTAGAGAAATGAAAAAGGAAGCTTTTCAATGTTTCGAAAAGTGCTATGAAGAATACGCCAAGAACACCCTCAATGATCTACCCACTGAGAAGGTATTCATTGAAAACGATAGCAATTTGTCCAATTCTATTGAAAAAGGTATCGACATCGATAGCCTCTTTGAAACATGAACAAAATCCTCGAAATATTGGAAAGCTGAGTTTGCAGAAGATTTGCTGTTAGAAAAAGCAAATAGGAATCAAAATTGTATTTTAAAGTGGTGGAAAGTGCATGAAGAAGTTCCTACACTTTCCTAGATGGCCTATGATTTATTAATGGCTACATCCGTATCTGTTGAAAGATTATTTTCCACAGCAGGTATGTTCATGGCAAAAACACGTACTTCATTGAAATAGATGTGATGCAAGCGTAATTATGTTCGAATTATTGATCATCGAGTAATTTAAAAGATGAAATTAACAGTGTTTACAATTTAAAACATTATGCACATGTTCAAATACTTTTGTTTAAGAGCGTAATAAATATAGCTTTACAAAATTATTCATTGTTATTTACCATTTCGTTTATATATTATAATATTTATTATCGTTATTGAGAATCAAGGGAGACGAGACGTACCGAGAATTAAACGAGACTTAATTTTTTGGGAATTGGCGAGACCGAGACGAGATTTTTTTATATTCTCGCCTACTCTCGTCTCGTGTGAAACCATACGTAGAACGAAAAATGTCCGAAAGAAGCAGCGTCCACAAGAGAGCCAAAGCCCCTGTCCACAGAGCTTTCCCATTTTTTATTTATGGGAAATTCAAATTCTATGTCAAAAAATACGTCCTTAAAATTTTTGTCATTCGCGATAGATGGCGCTGTATGCGCAACGAAGGGAACGAGAGGTAAGGATTCGTTTTTCGAGAAATCGAAAGGAGAGTGGGGGAGGATGTCAACCGTACCATCATTAACTGGCAACCTGTTAAGAATTGCTAAATAGATGTTTGTTTGGTGTTTTTTCAACTCTTCTTCTTGTTCCTTTCATTTTACTGACATATGCATTTTTTGAAAAAGAATTTGATTTTGCCATTTGAGATTTCAAAGTACCCCCTTCCTCGCCTACAAGGGGTGAGGAGATGGGCGGAATTCAGTAATACCAGATGCGCCCTAGAGAGATAATATGAAACTTTTGTATCTACAATTTTTTCTCTGCGATGCGTACTTTTCGAGTAAAAACAAAATTACAGGTTAAATGAATCGCTCCGTATATTTATCCGTATACTTCTATAATGAGCACTCCCGGTGGGACATTGTATACCAATTATTACTCGAGTGATGTATCTATAGCGTTTTAATATTTTGGAATTCATATCCTTAATTGAGACTTCATTGCGAAGAAGCGAGTTTCCAACAATGAAGCAATAGTATAGGATGACACTTCCGCTACGTAGGTACCCCATTCGACACATACACAACCTTTTTTGTACAGTTGCCAAAACCAATATCCTTTCTTCTCCATATTCCTGTAGTCTGAAATTCCATCTTAGCAGCAGACAAATCGGCTGTTGTTATTTTAAGAAACGTTTCTCATGTTTCAATAATATGGACGAAATACTGGCTGCAGTTCGTCCTGAATAAACGCAACTTTACCTGCTTTTGTGCGCTGCACTACCAGCTGTGTATTTCTATGGTGGAACAGTACAAAAGGCTTTTATCTCGGAGGACCAATGGTTCGATTGATACGAGTGCGCTGCACCCTGTCTAGTGAAAGATTGAAGAATGGGATAAGGAATTGAATATGTCTGCAGACCGGTGTTGCGAGATGCAATATTTCAGGAGGTTCATAACAGAAACTTGAAACGAGGATGCTTTCGATATTAACTCGAATTATTTCAGGTTTCTTAACTGACGACTTCCCCGTCATTTCTTCAGTAATAGAACGTGATAACTTGTTGCTATAATATTCATTATTTGCAATATTCCCTCTGAAAAACTAAAATGGAGCTCTAACGGAAAGTAATAATCGATAACCTTAATATTTTGTTGAGGAGTGTGAAGCAACCATTAGAAAATAGTATATTCTAAAACAAGTTGCAGAATGGGCTCCTATTAAAACACGAATGTGAAATTCGAAAACGAGCGACGAAGGAGTTCCAGGAGCACCGTTCCATTGTCTATTCACGCCTCATGCAAAGTCGGTCGAACTGAAATTCATCGCTCGATTGTAAATGGTGGCTCGAGGCTATGTGCGTAATTTGGAAGGAATCTGACACATAGTTTCTGAGATATTTTTGAAATTTTGGAAGAAAAATATTTTTTATTTTTTTTCAAGTGATACGATATTCACGAACTTTACCAAGTTTTAATTGGATCAGATTAGTCGGTTTTCAGTTGTTGAGGAAATAAGAACAAAATTTAAGATGAGTATAACACCGAAACCGTTTGGCCTATTATGCCCATTAAAGAACTGTCCCATTCGGATGTGCAACCTACCCTGAAAAGTGCTTCCGTTCAAAAGTTATCGTGGCAACTGTCACCCATCCAGCTACTGAACTCGCCCAAGGCTTCTCGGATCTCCACCAATATTTAACCGATCGTGTTCAAATCTGGAACAGGGCTGTTGAGTTAGGCTTTCAAGGCCCAAGCAAAATTTCAGCGATATCGGATGGATAGTTTCTGAGATACAATTTTTTTTTTTTAATTTCTAGTGATTGTATTTTCGCAAAAATTTGCGCATCGGCATTTTACAATTACCATGTCTGAATTGGATTAGATCTGTTTGTTTTTTGAGTTATTGAGGAAAAAACAACAAAATTTCAGATGGGCGGAACTACAAAACCATTTGGCCGATTATCCCTATCAACGAACACAAAAGTCGCATTTGGATGAGCAACTACTAGTTACTACAAATTCACAGAACTTGCACATTAGACAGAAGTCATTGTCAAAAAAACTGCGATTTTATTGGTTCATTCTTATTTTAGATTTTTTTTTATCATCTGTACCGATCTATGTTGTCCTTAATTATTTTTTATTTTAATTTGTTTCTGATTTTATTTGTTGTAGAAACCCACCTTGAATCAAAGTCATTAGCAACGAATAAATCGTTCGCTTAAATACCATCACTGAATTTTGTGGTTTCTAGAAATACAATACAATAGGTATTTTTTTTAAATAAACATACAGTTGTTGTCCGCTTGCCCTTACTGAACATCTTCAAATAGGTTGGAAATACCAGCGGCAAACCCCAATCCCTTTTTACTACCTCAGCATAACTAGTTTTATTCACTCACTGTATTTGAGATCTTGTGTGAGTGCTGTTGAATATACAACCCGAAGAATCAAGTGAGTCGAAACAATTGTCGTTCTTGAATAAAGAAATTTCTGGCAATTTAAATAATTATTCATTGAAAATCAATTTCCATCAAGCAAACACCGAATCAATCGTTGGTATTATAATTTTTCCTTTTTGTAGATTATTGACAAAAATAATTCATTAAACATTTACTGATCTTGATATAACCTTCTGTTTTTTTGCCCGATTATCCTGCTTTCAGGAATATCAATCTGGCAATACTGTCTCCAAGTTTTTACTTTCGAGGGTTATCGTGTTTAAGGCCAACCAGAACAGATTCTCCATCAATAAGTCAATCAGGTCGATTCTGTTTGCTTATTGTTATAAAAATTGCTGTTCAAGTCATATTGATATCTTCCTAAGTTATAACTTATAACAATATGGCTATGGTACTAAATATTTCTGTTCGCAAGGTTGGTTTGGTTATCAATTTTGTGCCAGCAATATTACTATTAAGTATTTCAAAAATCTGTGATTTCAGAGCTGACAACAACGTTTTTCATAACTCTCGTGAGAGAAAGGAGATGAATTTAATCTAACCTAATAAATCATTTGTCCGTTTTTCTATGGTTATATGGTAATATATCCTAATATCAGGTTCGTATCCTGCTTAGGGCATGGGTTTAATGTCTTGAAAATGAATAGTTTTGCGAGTACTAATGTGGAACTGTGTAGATGGCCTAAGTTACCTAGCACATGAAACAAGTGCATATGTCCGAAAGTATTGGTTTCTCCGAGTTGGGAATGATGTCAATGAATTCTTATGATAGCACTGCATAATGAAAGAAATTAAATTTAAAAAAAATGTCATTTAACAGACCAATTCTACCCAATAAGGAACTTAACCAAGATATTTATGTCCCAAAACTGCTCTGAAAATTTCAACTGTCTAGCTCATTCTGTTAGAGAGTCGAACCAAATCGTTTAAGGCCATTTTCAGCCAAAAATTCGAAAACTACAGACATTTGGGCAAATTGATATCCACTCTGTTCCGAGGAACACGAGCGCCTAAAGGAATTATGCTGCCGCACCCTTTATTTTATAAGGTTGCTGAGATAAGTTTACTGAGATACTATGGATTGGCAAGATTTATCTAAAACTGAAGATCATACTGCTCGAAATCGATTGTCAGAATAGTAATATTTCGAATCTTCTTGTGGAACCAATATCTTTTTCTTGACAATATTGCGATTTGCAATAGGTCTGAATTTGAATCGATTCAGATAATTTTCGGCTCACAATTGGAAAGTTACAAAGATTTAGGCAGAATGCTAGCGTCCTGGAATAAGCGCGCCAAGGATGTAATGCAGGCATGGGCAACCTAAGGCCCGCGGGCCACATGTGGCCCGTGAATAGAATTTTCTTGGCCCGCAATGACGCATCCGCAGATTTGCTTCAAAAAGATACCACATCAAATAATATTCAAGCAATTTCATTGATGCATCAAAAAAATATTTGTGAAAAATTGTTAAAATTTAAGCACGTAATGGAGACAGTTGTTCCGTTCGTAAATTTCATAAATCGAGAGGTTTGAAACACCGCCAGTTCCAGCAATTTTTTCAGGATTTGGAATCAGAATATGGAGATATTATTTTCCATTGTGAACTTCGCTGGCTCAGTAAGGGAAACATTTCCAAGAGACCCTATGAACAGAGAGAGGAAGGGGAAATATTTATGGCAATGAAAGGAAAACTATAGATATGGCCAACCCTTTGGTGGATGAGACATGGTTATCTAGTTTGGCATTTTCGGTTAATGTTACCAGTTACTTGAACGAATTGAATTTGAACATGCAGAAACAAAGATAATTTGCTTATAAGCTATTCACTCATGTAAAGTCTTTCCAAAGCGAACTTCGGTTGTGGGAAAATCAAATTCTAAGGGGAAATACATATCATATTCCTACCATGGCTGACCATAATAATTTCGACAAAAAAGCCCTTGCACAGGAATTGTCCTCATTGAGCACAGAATTCACATCAAGATTTCAATTCCAACTATTCATATCTCCTTTCGAACTGGATGTGGAGCAAGTCGAAATGTGCCTTCAGGTGGAATTGTCGTGAGTTATCTTTGCAAGACTTTTATGCGAGATATGTTTCTAAAGAAAAATATCCAAATTAAGTCAATCAGGCCTATTCACTATCTATTGACATTTATCAATGTTGACTTGAAGTGAAGTTGATATACCTCATTTTCATAACAACATTGACTTGATTTCCTATTCACTAACTCATGTTGAAACCCAAGTCAACAACAAGTCAACATTGACAAGAAAAATCAATATATAAATCTGACAACAGCGTAGTAGTTCTTAAGTATCATAATATTTTATGTTTTATCAGTTGTACTCTTTGGTTTTACTGTGTATTCTAACCTATAGTTTTCGAATTATTCTGAAGTTTTTAGAGGCGGAAGAAAGTACGGAGGGAACACTTTTTTGACAAACGTTCAATTTGATATAAATATAGTACAGTTTGTAAATACTAGCTGATTAATAAATATTAATTGGTAAATGGCCCCAACAGGAAAAAACCGAGTACTCAACAACTAAGAGCCCTAATCGCTTTTATTGAGAGCAATGAGGTGCTTAGATATGGAAAAGGTGAGCCTAGTGTGAAATAAGAAGCCTGGAGTAATTTAGCCAAAACACTTCTTTGGAAATGCAAAAAAAAATTGTTTAAGTGGCCATCAGAAAATGTAAGAGGATTATTTGCGTTCCTTAATTACCGGCAGTTTATATGCAGAGCTCTTCTACCGAACTAATACTATGTTGATTACAAAATGCATTCTCATTTCATTTTATGAATATATCTTCAATTAAATATAGAGCTTACTATTGTAATTCTTCTCTTATAAGATAATAAATATTAAATAATCCATATATATAGTAACAACACTAATTACCACTGTATTTGTTTTGGTTCAAGTCAACAATTTATATCTTGGCAAGTGCTTCGAAGTACTTGCCTGGAGTCAATTGACATTTGTCAACATATATCTACAAATCAACTAAAATTATGGTTAGTGAATACCAAAACTATGTACATGTTGATATTTGTAGATTCTTGACTTCGTCTTGACTTGAAGTCAACAATTGATATGATTTCAACTGATACAGAATAGGAAAAGTTGACTTTAGGTTGATTCATATGAAATTTGACAATCTAATGTCAAATAATCAACGTTGACTTCCAAGTCAACCTTTAGCGAATAGGCCTGATTGCTTCGAAGTACTTGCCTGGAGTCAATTGACATTTGTCAACATATATCTACAAATCAACTAAAATTATGGTTAGTGAATACCAAAACTATGTACATGTTGATATTTGTAGATTCTTGACTTCGTCTTGACTTGAAGTCAACAATTGATATGATTTCAACTGATACAGAATAGGAAAAGTTGACTTTAGGTTGATTCATATGAAATTTGACAATCTAATGTCAAATAATCAACGTTGACTTCCAAGTCAACCTTTAGCGAATAGGCCTGATTGTCATATCGCACACCTAGATCTAAACAGTAACAACTCAAAAATCATGATTTTTGAGTTGTTACTGTTTAGATCTGTCATGATTTTTGAGTTGTTACTGTTTAGATCTAAACAGTAACAACTCGAAAATCATGTTTTTTGCGATAATCATCAATTCGTAATCTACAAACTTTGTAGATTACGAATTGATGATTATCGCAAAAATCATGATTTTTGAATTGTTACTGTTTAGATCTAAACAGTAACAACTCAAAAATCATGATTTTTGAGTTGTTACTGTTTAGATCTAGGTGTGCGATATGTTGCTTTATGTCTCTTTTCGGTAGTACTCATTGCTGTGTGTGCAATTTTTTCTCAAAAAATGAATATTACGAAATCAAAGAATCGATCAAGGATTATTGATTCGAATTTGGAAAATACCTTACGCGGTAGCAATAACATCAGTCCCACCTATAATATTGATGCTCTTGTGAGAGAAACACAACCCCAGGTGTCCCATTAGAAAAACTAGAGTTATTGAGTTGCATTTTTGTTGAAATATGTCAGGTTAGGTTCTTTTATTTCTGCTATTGTAAGGAATGTTGGGTTTATCTTATTTTTGGGGCTCTTGTTCTTCGGAACAGAATGCTTATCAATTTGCCCAAAAGTGTGTAGTTTTCGAATTTTTGGCTGAAAATTGTCTCAAACGTTTTGGTTCGACTTCATCATGAATCCGACTTCATCATTAATCCGTAGTCAAAATCGATTCTTTCCGGCCGTTCTTTAACACGATAAGTCTCGAACGGAATTAGCTAGACAGTTTTTCAAAGTAGGTTTGGGAGATAAATATCTCGGTTAACTTCGTTATTGAGAAAAATCTGTGGTGGTTTCGGATTAACGAAAAACATTTTTTTTATATTCCAATTTCCAATTAAATTATTTTTTTTAAGATGCAGTGTCATCACAAGAATCCATTGATATTATTCTCAACTCAACCATTTAATACTTGAGATATGATTTCTCAAAATTGGAATAATTGTTGTTTTGATATTCAAAGAAGAATGCCATCAATATAAATGACCGGATGTTTATTTCATTATAAAGAAAAGCTATGCCGTTAATAGTGGAAAATAACATCAGGCAAATGACCACCACGACCACGCTCACAGGACCATATCCTTTTAATGACATTTTCCATAACCAAATCGCAAAGTGGCTGCCCTATGTCCTCGATAGCCTCACGAATTCCATCTTTGAGGTCTTGAATCGACACTGGCCTATTGGCGTAGACCTTCTCTTTCACGTGGCCCCAAAGGAAGAAATCGCAAGGTGTTAAATCACAAGATCTCGGTGGCCAATTGTGATCACCTCTTCGAGAGATAACACGGTCCGGAAACTTTTCCTGCAAAAGATCAATGGTTTCGTTGCTTGTGTGGCACGTAGCGCCGTCTTGTTGAAAGTAAACGTTGTCCAGAGCAATACCATCCAATTCCGGATATAAAAAATCAAATCATTAATCATCTCTCGATAGCGCAATCCATTCACCGTAACTGTTGCACCAGCCTCATTTTCGAAAAAGTAAGGTCCAATGACTCCACCGGACCATAAACCGCACCAAACAGTCACACGTTGAGGATAGAGAGGCTTTTCAACAATAACTCTTGGGTTTTCCGAGCCCCAGATGCGACCATTTTGCTTCTTGACGAAGCCACCGAGGTGGAAATGGGCCTCATCACTCAAGATGATTTTTGGATGGAATTCCGGATCATTTTCATGCATTTCAACGACCCAATCAGCAAAAACACTTTCGGCTACAGCAGCAATATTCTCGGCTGTTCTTGAGCGACGTGCACGGGTTTCATTCTTCACATAACTTGTCCCAACAGCACGAATTTTTCCATCAATTTCTTTATTGCGGTCCGACAAGGTGCTTCACGACGAACCAAAAATGTTCGAGTTTTACGAACCGTCTCTGCCTAATTTTCACCATTTTTATAGTGAATTTTAATAATTTCAATGCGTTCTTGAAGCGTGTATCGTTCCATTTTTAAAATGGCATAGTTTCTACTTGTCAAATATCAAAAAATGACAGCTTCAAAAGTGACATCTACCGAAATAACGGGCTATTCAAAATAACACCTCTTATTGGAAAACCCTTTATGTAAATCCAACATATGAGGTGAGTCACAGACCTACGTTTTGAATTTAATTTTTTATTTTGAATACATTTTATTACGGTTAGAAATTTCAGCCCCTGGTCAATAAAAAATTCTTCAATTTGGCCCTCGGCGAAAAAAGGTTGCCCATGCTTTGTAAGGCGTAAAAAATCCATGTGACAGTGGGTATCGAATGTTTTCGCTACGCTTTTCCAAAAGTATCACTTAAGAAAATGTTGAACTACAATAATTCGGTCTGGCATTCAAGGAAACCTATCCCTACTGCAAGATAAGAGAGAAAGTTTCAGTGGAACCCTGTTGCGTTATCTGGAACGTTGCATAATATGTACAGATTGAATATCTGAAACCGATATATTAGTTACCTAAACTAATATTTTACGTGTCCATAAATTTGGCTCATTCCCTAGTCATCCATATCGAAGTAAATTATAATTAACGTTTGAAAACGTTGCGTTGCATGGTAAATATTTTTGAACTCGATATCGACGGAACAAATTGATTTCTTCGTTTAGTTTCGACATCAAGTGGGTGTGTGCATCGATAAACCAGAACGTGCGTAACAATGAAATATAGGGTTTCTATAAACGATTGTAACATCGTAATTGGCCTTTGAAAGATTTTTCTCTATTCAGTATCGTAATGAGTCCATTACAGCACTAAAAACAGTGCTGTAATGAACTCATTCCCGCATTGCTTCTAGTTATATTTTTCGTTTTTTGGTAGGCAGCACTGACATCCGATCCTCTTAAATTTCAACACACGTCAATTATTGTCAATATAATATAATCATAATCTGGATATAGTGATATAATTGTTGGGAGGAAATGTTTTATTTTCATTAAAAAATAAGGTACCGTAGAACGGTGTGACTTTGCACTACTTTTCATAGTTTTCTTATTGTAACTTTTTTATTTTTACGTAAAATGGGTCATTTGTAAACTATGTATAATTTCATCATTTTAATCCTTTAATCCTTCATGCTATTGAGAAACTGTTTTAAATCTGATCTCCATGCTCTACGTAGGATTCAAATTCTAATTCCGCAATCTGTGAACTTTCGTAACAGTCACACCAACTGCCAAGATACAATAAAAAAGTCACTAGGAAGTATAATCCGATTTTTTCATTGAATTTCAACAGTATTTTACAAAACTTGCTTGAAATAGAGAAAATATCATCTAATACTCGTTGCAGAAGGCAATTCCAACACTCATGCGTTCGAAAACGAGCGACGAAGGAGCATACGTGTTTGAATAGGAGCCCATTCTGCAACTTGTTTTAGAATATTCTCTATTTCAGTATCGTAATGAGTTAATTACAGCACTAAAAACAGTGCTGTAATTAACTCATTCCCGCATTGTTTGTAGTTATATTTTTCGTTTGGTGGTAGTCAGTACTGACATTCGATCCTATCAAATTTCAACACACGTCAATTGTCAATATAATATAATCTGGATATAGTGAAGTAATTGTTGAGAGTAAAAATTTTATTTTCATTACATATAAGGTACTAGAGATTTCCTAATTTTGAATCAATCATGCTATCAGGAAACTGTTTTAAATCTGATCTCCATACCCTACGTATAGGATTCAAATTCAAATTCCCTAATCTGTGAACTTACGTAACAGTCACACCAACTGCCAAGGTAAAATACAAAAGTCACTAGGATGTATAATACGAATGTTTCATTAAATTTCAACCAAGGGCGTAGCCAGGGGCCGAAATGTTATTTTTCTCTTAAAAAAAAAAAAAAAGTGCTGCAGAAAGTGACCCTTACACCCCCAAAACCCCCCCGAAATGAATTCCTATTTCAAAACCCCCCCCGAAATTAATTCCTGGCTACGCCCTTGATTTCAACAGTAATTTACAAAACTTGCCTGGAATAGGAACTCGTTTTAGAATATACTATTGCGCGCTCGCTTCAGCGCGTTATAATTCTACCGTAACGTCTGTAACGAACTATAATTTTTGAATTTTCGAATGCCATTATGATCGTCCGTCCGCAAACACGATAACTTTCGAAAGACAAATCTTTACATGAAATACGTTTCATGTAGAAATGCGCCGGTCGAGTTCGTGAATGAGCAAAATCAACCCAATGGTTTCGGAGATACACTCAGATGAAAAAAAAAACGCAACAAGTTAATATTTGATAAAATTTTAGGTATATAGGTTTTTTGCACGTATGTTCTGGGAATCATCGAGTTATCATTTTGTCCAAATGTCTGTTATTTTCGAATTTTTTGCTGAATTTAATCTCAATGACCGGCAGGCCATCCGTTGCCACGATAACTTGAGAACGAAAAGAGATAGCTCCTTGAAATTTTCAGGATATGTGGAGCATCCCAATACGACGGTCAAGTTCGTAATGGGCATAATCGGCCCAATGGTTTCCGAGTAATAATTTTGTTTTCAACCAATACAGATCCGATCAAATTGAAACTTGGTATGTAGCTAGCTGTAGAATGTAAATCTACAGAATTTTGTGAATTTTGTGAGAATCGCATCTCTAGAAAATTAAAAAAAAATTATTAAAATATACTATTTATGTCACGATAACCTGAGAACGGAAAGAGATACGACTTGAAATTTTCAGGTTAGGTTGTGCATCTGAATGCAACATTTGAATTTTTTATAGGCATAACAAGCCAAGCGGTTTTGGAGTTATACCCATCTGAAATTTGGTTGTTATTTCCCGAATAACTCCTTAAAATACAAAACCGATCCAATTCAAATATGGTAAGCAGTTGTAGAATGCCAAAACGAAAATTATTGCGAAATTTCGTGAGGATCGTATCACTAGAAGATTTTTAAAAAATCATTGAAACAAATTCTATATATCAGAAACTATTCGTCCGACATCGCTGAAACCTTGCGGTCATCAGAACCTAACTCTACTGCCAAGTCCAAGTTTGAACACGATCGAATCTATATTGTTGGAGATCCGAGCAACCTTGTGTGAGTTCAGTAGCTGGATGGTAACCGTTGCCTCGATAACTTTCGAACAAAAGGAGATAGGTACAATTTTCGGGGTGGGTTGCACATCCGAATGGGAGAGTTAAGTTCGTTTTTGGGCATAATCCGGTTTTGAAGGCTCTCGCAAAATTACAGCGATGTCGGACGAATAGTTTCTGATATATAGAATTTTTTAAAAATCTTCAAGTGATACAATCCTCACGAACTTTCGCAAGAATTTTCGCGTAGGCATTCTATAACTGATAAACATGTTTCAATTGGATCGGTTTTGTATTTTTCGGGTTATTGAGGAAATGACAACCAAATTTCAGATGCGTATAACTCGCCTATAAACAAACTCAAATGTCCCATTCAGATGGATGATTACACGAAAATTTCAAGTTGCTATCTCTTTCTGTTCCCAGGTTATCGTGACATACATAATATATTTAGTTAATTTTGTAGTGATACGATTCTCACAAAATTTCACAAACGTCCTTAGGTTTGTATTCTACAAATACTCACCAAGTTTCAATTCGACAGGACTTGTATTGGTTGAAAACAAAATTATTACTCGGAAACCATTGGGCCGATTATGCCGATTAACGAACTTGTCAGTCGTATTGGGGTGCGCCACCAACCCTGAAAATTTCAAGTCGTTCTCTAGTTATGGTGGCAACAGACGGCCGGACAGAATGAAATTCGACCTCGAATTCTTCATCAGGGAGCCGAACTCAATGTCTAAGACCATTTTCGGCAAAAAATTCGAAAATTAGGGATATTTGGGCAAACTGATAACGCGATGTTCCCCAGAACATATTATAGGCGCAAAATATATATGTCAACCTTCACGTGCCCACTGTCGATAAGTTGGCAACGTTGACACCACAAAATATTAATTGAAATCTCCATAGAATGATTTCAATATCAACAACTTACCACCATGCCATACGTGTAACATCTGGAAAAGTTTACTCACCTGAAAAGAAAAATTGGTAGTTAAAATGTGTTCCAGAAAGAAAGTAAGTAATTATTTACAATCCAAAATTACATATATAAATTTAATTTATTCCGAAATATGTATTTTAATTTGATGAAATTTATTTAATTTTATTCATATTCCAACAATATCCAATAAAATAAGATGCATGTTTTTTTCTGCGCCTGTCGAAACATTTTGGAAATGGAACACTCTCCGCAGATATTATCTGCATGGGGGAAATATTTGTACGACATATTGTTGTAAAGTTCCATCGGAATATTTTGGGCAGGAAATATTGAATTTGAATTTATACTTCAAAACTACGATTTAAACTCTAGGTACTTTCGATGGCGGATAAAACAATTGAACTGAAGTAAATCAATAATTTGCTAGTATTCATTGATAGTATCACGGTAATAAAATTATTTGAATATATTGAATTTCCTCCATGTGAGAAATGTTAAAAAATAGCGATTTAACTACATACGTTCGCAACACAGAACGATCGAACTGTACTCCTGAGCACTCAACGCCAACTACTTAATTCAAATTAAATTCGTAATTGAATTCTGGAAGGCGGTAGGACCAAATTTATGTCCGGGGGCTGAATGTGACAATCTATTGTAGAACCTTTTGAATGCACCAAGTTAGAAACTACTGAATTATGTGTGAACATGATCTGAAGGACTTGGATGATAGGTACGAATGAATTATTCATCCTGGGTGAACTAAGGAGTCTTGGCCTGGATTCTAGCTATGACTCAGTGAAATATACAGGGTGTTTCATTAATAATTGCTCATATAGTAGCTCGAGAAACTTTTGCATGAAATATGAAGATTTCACCTCATTATATTAAATATTCTTCCTTAACGAGAGTGTTTTATTTTACATATCCAAAACTGATTTTAGCTCATTGTTCCGACAAGAAGTGTTCACAAACTTGATTTCTACCATATACTTATCAACTTTATGAACCATTTTTGTTGTACTATTGAGAATTCTTAGATGAAACTCAGCTACCGCACCCCAGCCTAAAATCCCATATAGAAGATGTGATTGTACAAGAATAACTTCATGGGTTTCTGTTCCAAGAGTTCCCGCAAAAAACGGAATTTTTGCAGAAGTCTTTCATTATATTTTTAATATTTTTCATCTGAGAGTCCCATTTCTTGTGTTTGTTAATAATAATACATAAATACAGGGTCTTTTCAAATGATTAGAACATCGCAGTTGGCTTTTCATTTGAACTTCTCACTTCATGTGTTCTGTCTACATTGAATTTCTAAACTGACAGCCAATATTGAATTATTGTCAATTCTTAAGATTCTTCTTAAAATTTGTGAAAATTCAGTTTCCAAATTACTTAAATCTGGAATGACATATGGTTTAGGACAAAACACATTTATTGTGATGTCCTATTACCACAATGGTATATTAATCAATTGTGGATTTACTCTTTAGAGGCGTGTAAAAATTAATATCCTGCAAAATATCATGATGCTGAGATTCCAGAATCTTCTCTGAAAGCCCACATCAGAGATGTTATAAACTACAGATTTTGGACATTTGAAAATCCCTACAGTTTTATTTCATGATACCATTAATGGGTGAAAGGTACAAAACAATAATGCTGGAGCCATTCATAAACCAACTAGGTGACGAAGAAATACAGTTGGGATATTTTCAACAAGATGGGGCAACTGCCCACAATACTTCTGCAAATCTTAGCTATCTGCAGGCGTTCTATGACAACCATAAAATAAGTCGAGAACTCCAGCCTTCCTTTCCAACATGCTCTCCAGACTTGAATCCCCTGGACTTAAGAATCTTTGCATATCATAAAAATATGCTGCCAAAATATTTATTTATTTTCTCTTGAATGTCTTCAAGAGGAAAATAAAAGAATGGTTCATTTCGCTGTCGACATGGGAAGTTTCCCAAATGATAGACCTGAAGAATTCTTATGTCCATACATAACAATGATTGTTATTATTAATTAATTATTCAACCATGGCTTATACACCAAATACCGACTTTATTTTGTTTTTGTTGCACACCTTCATGTTCTTTCATTGGATTTTTGTTTTGTTTTTGTGCTGGTTTATATATTTTCCACACAAGACAGTTTCACTGGCTTGCCAATGGAGTTGCCTTCGGAAAAGATATTTTTCTGATGTTTTAACAGCTATGTCTTAGTTAAGTTAGAAAGAAATTGAGGTTTGTATTTAAACCATATTATATGATTTTTGTATTTTTGATTGAATAAACATCATTTTTATTATTATTATTATTATTATTATTATTATATATTTGACAACAAACGAAATTGATGAGAATTCATTGTTAGCATTCTCACAAATGGCCAAACTCCCAAAATGGGAGTTATCTTACATTTATTCAATGTATTCTGTTCATTTGTATTGATTTATTACCTGCATTCGAACATAAAAATTAGTTCGACAGTATACATTCAGTTATCAGTAGTTGCATCTCAAAAATTTTAAATAGGATTTCATTGAATTCTTCCATTCAAACACAAGGAAACAGATTATTCATATCTGCATAGCTAACATGATAAAGGGTCTTCCAATAGGAGGTGTTATTTTGATATTCAAAGAAAAATGCCATTTTTCAATATAAATGATCGGATGTTTTTTTCATTATAAAGAAGAAGCTATGCCCTTAATAGTGAAAATTAACATCATGCAAATGACCACCACGACCACGCTTACAGGACCATATCCTTTTAATGAAATTTTCCATAACCAAATCGCAAAGTGGCTGCGCTATGTCCTCGATAGCCTCACGAATTCCATCTTTGAGGTCTTGAATTGACGCTGGGCTATTAGCGTAGACCTTTTCTTTCACGTGGTCCCCAAAGGAAGAAGTCACATGATCTCGGTGGCCAATTGTGATCACCTCTTCGACAGATAACACGATCCGGAAACTTCTCCCGCAAAAGATCAATGGTTTCGTTGCTTGTGTGGCACGTAAAGCCGTCTTGTTGAAAGTAAACGTTGTCCAGATCAATACCATCCCATTCCGGCCATAAAAAATACATAATCATCTCTCGATAGCGCAATCCATTCACCGTAACTGTTGCTCCAGCCTCATTTTCGAAAAAGTAAGGTACAATGACTCCGCCGGACCATAAACCGCACCAAACAGTCACACGTTGAGGATAGAGAGGCTTTTCAACAATAACTCTTGGGTTTTCCGATCTCCAGATGCGACAATTTTGCTTGTTGACGAAGCCACCGAAATGGAAATGGGCCTCATCACTCAAGATGATTTTTCGATGGAATTCCGGATCATTTTCATGCATTTCAACGACCCAATCAGCAAAGACGCGACGTTGTTGATGATCGGTAGGCTTGAGTTCTTGTGTTAACTGAACTTTATAAACCTTAAGACCCAAATCTTTATGCAAAATACGGTGTAATGACGTTTGTGGAATGCTTAATTCCAAAGAACGACGAGGAATAGACAAACCTGGGTTTACTTCAACACTTTCGGCTACAGCAGCAATATTCTCGGCTGTTCTTGAACGACGTGCACGGGTTTTATTCTTCACATAACTAACTTGTCCCAACAGCTCGAATTTTTTCACCAATTTCTTTATTGCGGTCCGACAAGGTGCTTCACGACGACCCAAAAATGTTCGAGTTTTACGAACCGTCTCTGCCAAATTTTCACCATTTTTATAGTGAATTTTAATAATTTCAATGCGTTCTTGAAGCGTGTATCGTTCCATTTTTGGCGCTCTAGTTTCTCGGAACTGAGTGCTTATCAATTTGCCCAAATGTCTGTAATTTTTTTTCGAATATTTCGATGAAAATGGTCTTAAACGATTTGGTTCGACTCACTGATCAAGAATCCGTGGTCGAAATTCATTCTGTCCGGCCGGTCCGGCCGGCCGTAGGCACGATAACTCTCGAACGGAATGAGCTAGAGAGTTGAAATTTTCAGAGTAGGTTTGGGAGATAAATATCTCGGCTAAGTTCGTAATTGGGAAAAATCGGACAGATGGTTTCAGAGTAACAAAAAAAAATTTTTTTTTACGAAACAAATTCCAAATTAAATTTTTTTTAATAAGAAGTTTTATCATAAGAATCCATTCATATCATTTTTAACTCTAACAAGCTAATACTTTCGGAGATATGATTCTTCAAAATTTCAATGTAAATCGTATTTCACACATTGATATAATTATTCTATGTATGAATTGTCATAATGTCAACTTGACAGAAGGGAATATTGTAACTTCAAAAATATTGGGGTTGAAATACTCGTATTTTAGCGATGCAACGGGGACCTCACCCGAAAATGTTTGAAAATACTACGTAAATATTGAAAGCATAATTCTGTAGTTCGAGAGAGGAGAAAATTTGGTGAACGTAGATCAGGAAATTTTTGATCGATTACAAGGTAATTTTTTATTTATTACTCATCTGCTTTCATATTATTACTCATCTTCTTTCATACATGTTTTATGGAATACCTACTATTTGTAGGTACTTTAAACCTGTTTTGGGCAATTGTCATACGAAACTTGTTTTTTTGGCGCTCTAGTTCCTCGGAACAGAGTGCTTATCAATTTGCCCAAGTGTCTGTAATTCTGGAATTTTTGGCTGAAAATGGTGTCAAACGATTTGGTTCGACTCACTGATCAAGAATCCGAGTGCGAAATCGATTCTGTCCGGCCGGCCGACCGGCCGTAGGCACGATAACTCTCGAACGAAAGGAGTTTGCGGATTGAAAATTGCAAGGTGGTTTTGGAGCGTAAATATCTCGGACAAGTTCGTTCGATCTATCTGAAATTTAGCATCAAATTGTAGAATCATGACCTTTATACGCATGTGAAGTTTTATATTGACCAGATTACCGTAAAGTGTAAAAAAAAAATTTTGTAAATTTAAAAAAAGTTTTTCCACAATAACTCTCGAACGGAATGAGCTAGGTAGTTGAAATTTTCAGAGTAGGTTAGGGAGAAGGTCCGGCCGGCCGTAGGCACGATAACTCTCGAACGGAATGAGCTAGAGAGTTGAAATTTTCAGAGTAGGTTTGGGGGATAAATATCTCGGTTAAGTTCGTTATTGGGCAAAATTGGCCAGATTTAATTCGATTTCTTCCATGGTGCAGTTCTCATTCTCATGATTGCTCATTTAATCTTGATAAATAAACTATTATTTGAATTGAATTTCCTTTATGATGCAGCTCTATCATATGTATACATTGATATAATTCCCAACTCAGAGAAACCAATACTTTCGGAGATATAATTTGTCTGTTTGAACTAGAGCGCCAGAAAGCTCCTGTCCACAGGGCTTGAACCCATTTTATTAATGGCGTAGTTTCTACTTGTCAAATGTCAAAAGATGACAGCTTCAAAATTTACATCTACCGAAATAGCAGACTATTCAAAATAACACCTCTTATTGGAAAACCCTTTATATCTTGTAAATGATCCCAACTAATGAATAATTCACTCACGATTCCACTAGCTTGATATTTCCTCCTTAAAAACTCCTTAAACGGAGTAAAATTCCATTATCATTTATCATTCAACATTATTTCAATCAAATTACCCTACTCTGGCCATCACAAGGTCTGTTGTAAACCCAGAGATGGAGTTAGGCTCCAGCAATCATGTTATGTATCCAAGATTGCTGAGCCTAACAATCATATTATTTATCCAAGGCTTCCATGGGGCTCATTGGACCTGAACCGGCCTGTGGTATGTCTCTCAGAGCAGCGGCGAAGGAAAACAACAGATGGGTGGACCAAAAGGTCCAAGAAATCTGGAGCAGCATACCTGGACACAGACATGCTCGCTCAATAATTACTGGCCCATCAGCTGAAAGAGCCAGAAAATGGCTCAAATTCTCTAGGTTAGACCTGAGAATCCTTACAGCTGTATACACGGGCCATTGTGGCCTCAGGAAACACCTCAATACGCTGGGGTTGACAGAGGACTCCGAGTGCAGACTTTGCCTGGAGGACGACGAGTCTATCGAACACATCATGTGTGACTGCCCTGCTGGGGACAGGATCAGATTGGAGGAATTGGGAGTCCACAAACTGTCACTGAGGGAACTGGACAAGTTCTCACCCACCAGACTCATATCCCTCATCAAGAGACTTGAGCTTGTGGGCGAAGTATGGATTATATACTATAGGTGTGCCACAACAGACCGATTGGTCGCAGTGGAGGGGCGGGTTTCGTCTGCCCAGCACAACCCATATAATAATAATAATGTATCCAAAATCACGTGTAATAAAAACTTAAATCCAAAAATTCATTTATTTGAAAAGTTCAGTGTTCCCCAAAAAAGGAAAGAGAAAGAATGTTGTTTCCTCTTTGGGGAACACTGAGCGATGAGATGATCTAGCCCGACCACGCGGAATATTTGTTGATGGTTGAAATCAATGAATATTTCACCATGTGTCCTTTTTTTAGTTATTGACAATTAGCACAGTTCACCTCATTGAATGTTCACTGGTTGGTGGTTTATCTAACCACACTAAACCAGGCGTTTTCAGATCGTAAAGGTCTTATAACGGAAGATGGTATTGCTATCCCTGACCCTCTTACGGTAAAAGAATGAACTTCGCTGAACATCGCCCAAGGTTTCTTCATCGCAGAGGGTCGGAGTTCGTAAGGATTTCCATAGGTGTCACTGGTGGGATTATTTCCCTACCAGTTCGCGACCGGTGGATTTAAGTTTCCAAGAACGCCTTCGGTGTCATTCAGTGTTGGCTAAGTCCCAATAATGATTGGTAATAACCATGAAACCCTGGGTTTATCTGCCCTTGAATTACATTTTCCTCTTTGGGGAACACTGAGCGATAGGTTGATCTAGCCTGGCCACGCGGAATATTTGTTGATGGCTAAAAATCAATGAATATTTCACCGTGTGTCTTTTTTTTTAGATTGTATACCTATGCGTTTATAGAAATTTTTTATGGTTTTAGTGAAACAATCGTCACGAATTTCAGCAAAAACATTTAAATATCTATAAGTAGGTAGGTACTTGATTTGAGAAAACTTAAAATTGACAAATTTCCAGATACAATGAGAAAATCATGCCCATTCACGAACTTAGTACCCTGCATATTTCTTTCGTTATCTTGCATACTTACGGACAGATTCAAATTTGACTACAAATTCCTCATCGATAAGTACAACGTAATCGTTTTAGACCAATTTTCGCAAAATACAGTCTAGTCAACAAGTGATTTTTAGGTCAACATTTTTGCGTATTCTCCGAAAATTATGATTGAGGTGTCATTATATTCGGAATGGCATGTAGATAGTTTTTGAGAAAATGCTAAGGCCGCTAGAAAAAATTGCAATAGTTATAAATAATTAAGTGAAAAAAAAAGAAGGAGGTTTAGGCTCGGGTTAAGGTTTTCGCCAATATCTCAAAAACTATTCGAGATAATTCAAATTTGAAAACAGATTCAAATAGAGGAGCAAATTTGCTAAAAAAAAATTTCAACTGCCGGAAATGTTGGACCAATATTTATAATTTTCTTAGAGGGTTGAAAATACGCCCTGAAACGGGTACTGCGGCTTGCGCGAGCCTCGCCCCCTTCGTACCTTTGATGAATAAATATTATTTAAACTCATAAAATATGAACATAAAAAATTTAAAAAATTCAGGCGCCTGCAGGATGAACAATAATCCGTGGTCCAAAAATGTTTATCGCGATTTTTCAATTAGTTATCCATTAGTTAATTAACAATTTTTTGTAGCACGAAGATTAACATTGCAAGTACGATAAGTGTTAAACTATTGATCTGAGAATTTTTTCCTTTCGTGGAGCTATTTTTCAAAGGTCTTAGAATAGATTCCTATTGGAAAATCTGTTAATTTTTGTTTCGTTATTAACAATTTACTCAAGTGAAAATTATAAAGATTGAATTTATAATATAACTATTGATCCGTTTTTTTTATGATCAGAAACTACTTAAAAATGATTTTTAATAATTATTATCTCCTATTGTTTAAAAAATTGTTATAAACCAATGCGTTGTTTAGGATAATTCAAAATTTTTCACCTAAGTAAATTGTTAATAACAAAACGAAAATTAACAATTTTTCGAATTTTCCAACGGGAATCTATTCCAAGATCTTTGAAAAATAGCTCCACGAAAGGAAATAATTATCAGATTAATAGTTTAAGAATTATCCCACTTGCAATGTTAATGTTCGTGTTAAAAAAATGTTAATTAACTAATGAATAACTAATTGAAAAGTCACGATAAACATTTTTGGATCGCGGATTATTGTTCATTGATCTATCCTGCAGACGCCCGAAGTTTTTCAATTTTTTATTTTCATATTTAATAAGTTTAAATAATATTTATTCAAGAAAAGACCGAAGGGGACGAGACTTACGCGAGCCGGAGTACCCGTTTTCGGAAGTATTTTCAACCCTCTGAGAAAATTATAAATATTGGTCTTAGTTCGAGGAGTTGGAACTTTTTTTCTCCTCTTCCTGAATATTATTTCAAATTTGAATTATCTAAGATAGTTTTTGAGATATTGGAGAAAATCCAAACCCAATTCTTTTTTTTTACTTAATTGTTTATAACTATTGCATTTTGAGAGCGGCCTCAGCATTTTCTCAAAAACTATCTACATGCCATTCCGAATCGAATGACACCTCAATCATAATTTTTGGAGAATACGCAAAAATTTTGACCTAAAATGCACTTGTAAACTAGACTATATAGCGCAAAAATAAATCCTACGATGGTGGCTTGAACGGTCGATTTCCTCTCCTACGGTATCCACTACCAAGAAGAGAAACATACAAATAAGAATCAGCAGATCAGGGAGGGCAGATAACAAAGTCGGACAAGGACCGCCTGAATAACCGATTGCCCGAGAGCGTAAAAGATCCGGAGGGACCGGAGGAGAGCCAGGCTCCCCCAACCGAGGTCGTTGAACCGATAATTCGATTCTCCTCATCTGGGGAGCCGAATGACACTGACAAGTGCACGGTACTCCATTGTACACCCTACACATGTTACATATTAAATAAATAATAAAAATGGGTTAGGGAGTAGTATCGGCCATATTGAACGGGACGGGAGCGTTACTGGTTTCTGTGGTTTCAGATGAGTGGGATCGATAGAATCTGGGCGACTTTGAAGGAGATAATATTTATCGGATATTTACAGGGTGTCACATTTTCATACGTTTTGCGGGGTTTCTCGGTTATGAATGAAGATAGGGTAATACGCTAATGCCAAAGACTTCTTAAATACAAGCCATGCATAAAGGAAGGCAACGTGGCATACGTTCATTCTGGGAGTCCTGTTAGTTCGACACAGAATCTCTATTTATTTATTTATTTATTCATTACAAAGTAAGACTATAAATCATCGATCTGGCCGATGTTACCGTAGAATAATATTTATTACAAAATATAATTTGTGTGAATGTTATGATGTGAACAATAAGTATATCAACTTTGCTGATATATTTTTTTTTTTTTTTTTTGAGTTTTTATGACCACTACGACTGTTCCCAAGTCGCAGCGGTTAAATTCGGAGCTTCTAGAACTCAGGGATCCGCGGTCTAGCTCCAGTGGAGATGGGAGTGGGTTCCAAAAAGGGACCCTGGTAAATGGGCGCCAGGTGAATTTAATTCTCCCAGATACCCCAACGTAATGCAATAATTCCTAAATTCACCAAAAGAATATTCACGCTAAAAACAAACCATTTATTCCAGTAGCTTACAACCCAGGTCTTTAGATTCAATAAAAAATTGGTTCAAGCACTGACGTGAAGTCAGAAGCTTTTGCGCGTATGTTCTATTGTCCATTTTTCTGTATTGGACACCCTTAATCGAATTTACCATGGTAAATTATGTTGTCCATTCTCCTGTATTGGACACTCTTAATTCGAATTTACTATGGTGAATTCGAATTAAGTGTCCAATACAGGAGAATGCACAACATAATTTACCCTGGTAAATTCGATTAAGGGTGTCCAATACAGAAGAATGGACAATAGAACATACGCTCAAAAGCTTCTGACTTCACGTCAGTGCTTGAACGAATTTTTTTCGTGATTTTTGTTAAATTTTCTAGGGGTGCGGTTCTTAAAAATTTTTTTTTCGTCATTTTTTTCAAATTTTCTAGGGGTACGGTTCTTACAAAATTTTAAACACGTCTTTATGTTGATTTTCTATTACTAGTTACCAATCTTCAATTCAATCGAATATTTATTTTTTGAGTTATCAAGGAAATAATATTCCAGGTGGATATAACTCGGAAACCGTTAGACCGATTATGCCCAAAAACGAACTCAACTCTCCCTTCCGGATATGCAACCTACCCTGAAAATTGCAAGTCCCTATCTCCTTTTGTTCGAAAGTTATCGAGGCAACGATCACCCATCTACTGAACTAACACAAGAATGCTCGAATCTCCAACAATATTTAACCGATCGTATTTAAACTTGAAACTTGGCAGTAGAGTTAGGTTATGAACGCTCATGCAAAATTTCAGCAATTTCAAACGAATAGTTACTGATAGAATTTTTTTTTTATTTTCAATGATTTATTAAAAATTTTCTACAAATGCTATCCTCACCAAATTTTGCAAACATTTTCGCGTTGGCATTCTACAACTAATAACCATGTTTGAATTCAATCGGTCCAGTATTTTTCGAGTTAATGAGGAACAAAAAACCACAAAATTTCAGAAAATTTCAGATGGCTATAACTCTAAAACCGTTTGGCCGATTATGCTCAAAAGCAAACTCAAATGTCGCATTCAGATGCACAACCTAACCTGAAATTTTCAAGCCGCTATCTCTTTCCGTTCTCAGGTTATCGTGACAACAAAAATATTTTTTTAAAATTTTTTGATAATTTTCTAGCGATACGATTCTCACAAAATTACACAAACGTGCTTAGGTTTATATTCTACAACTATTCACCAAGTTTCAATTCGATCAGATATATATTGGTTGATAACAAAATTATTACTCGGAAACCACTGGGCCGATTATGCCCATTAACGAACTTATCCGTCGTATTGAGATGCGCCACCTACCCTGAAAATTTCAAGTCGCTAACTCTTTCCGTTCTCAAGTTATCGTGGCAACGGCCGGCCGGACAGAATCAAATTTGACCTCGAATTCTTCATTGGGGAGTCGAACCAAATCGTTTGAGACCATTTTCGTAAAAAAATTCGAAAGTTACAGACATTTGGGCAAAATGATAACGCGATGTTCCCCAGAACATACGCGCAAAAAAAAACTACTGTGAAACCCTGAATAAGGGTGGGGGAAATTGTACGTAGATATTTTTCCTTGATTCAAATACGCGTCGCTTGAGCTCAGGTGCATCCACGCTTCTTATCTATGATCATATATGATTAACCCAAATCTATCCCCAATTTCCGCTTTACAACAATAATAATTTATGTAATTGATGATAATATGTTCACGTCGTATACTATAGCAAGTATAAGATATGTTTCGAGTTTTATTTCCAATAACTTGCGTGCTGGCTATTCCTATTCCTGAACGTAGTATTACGTCGATGGTCTCGCAATACTGTCCTCTTTCTCTCGGTGCTCGTAGTCTGCAACCCTCGATTGGATGTTCCACAACGTTGTTTACTGACCACCTTGTATATATTCGGGATCTGCAACACTGCGTTGGCTGTCTCACAGCGTTACTTATGGACCACCTTGTATATACTCGAATGCTTCAGTTCTACTCATCCTGACATAAAAACCCTGATGACAGAAAATAAACCATCAGTGACTCCTCTCAGATAAGAAATAAATGAGTCTCCCCAATGCATAAAAATCTCGGTTATCAGAATATCGAACAGACAAGTTATTCGTTGTTATTTAATATTGATACACTTCGTACATACCCTGATATTCGGGGTTGTCCTGTATAAGTTTGCTGCAAAACTAGATCTGGCCGTGCCTCCACCAAATAATTCTTCAAGTACACAGCAATGTTCAGGGTACAGAAAGATAATTACAACTTAAATTGTTTCTACTAGAACTGACGAGAATAGAACATTTAACACATACCTGTCAAAGTCGACAAGATCGTTCTCATGGTCAACTTGGATTTGCAAAAGGTCTTTAAATCCTCTTCCGAGACAAGTGCAGGTTACCTGTTATCTTTCCAAATCAAACCAATATAACCCTCACTCTTAATTCGATTTTTGACACTATATCCAACTAAGAAGATTTCAATAATTCTTACAAAGTTTTGAAAATGCGTATAACCTATGCTTCCTTTGTCGAATCTTCACAAAAATGGATGATCTCATCTGACCGACGCCGACTCAGACAAAACGAAACAATATTGCCAACTCATTCGGCTCCTAGAATACAAATATTCCTTATGCGTCGATTGGTACTATTGAGACCCAACCTCAAATTTAATGTAAATACAAACGACAACCTTATCGCAAGCAAAACATAAACAAACCCCTGCCTGGATCAAACAGGAACTTGATTCTTTATGTCTTCTGGTATGCTATTATACGGTAACAGCTTGGTTGATCAGTGAATTATTTCCTTCTTTTCTGGCGCTCTTGCTCCTCGAAGCAGAGTGCTTCTCAATTTGCCCAAATTTCTGTAATTTTCGAATTTTCGGCTGAAAATGGTCTTAAACGATATGGTTCGACTCACTGCTCAAGAATCCGTGGTCAGAATTTATTCTTTCCGGCCTGTCCGGCCGTAGACACGTTAACTCTCGAACGGAATGAGCTAGACAGTTGAAATTTTCAGAGTTGGTTTGGGAGATAAATATCTCGGTTAAGTTCGTTATCGGGCAAAATCGGTCAAATGGTTTCGGAGTAACGAAAAAAAAATTATTTATATTACTAATTTCAAGTTCGATTTTTTTTAAGATACAATTAGATCATAAGAATCCATTGATATCATTTTCAACTCTAACAAGTTAATACTTCCGGAGATATGATTTTTCAAAATTTCAACCTTATAGTAATTTTGTGATTTCACTGAATGCTGACATCGTAAATATGAATTTGATGATCTGTGTTCATACATATCACACAGAACATACCCTCGGTAAGATATATTCTATATGCCGTCATTGTCATATATTAGTGTTCTGTGATTGTCATCTCATAGATAAATAGAAGGTATTGTCTCTGTCTACAGATAAGAGATTTCAAACTGAGTATGATGTCATATGTATTTCTAGTTCTATTCAAAATTCTTGATATAAAATACCACCTGTTCTAGAAAACAAAGTATGATTGAATGCAAAATGAACCATGATACAATCTCAGCTATCATGAATAGCTCTTGGATAATCCATATGATGATGGAAATATATACTTTGTAAGTTAATAAAATTGGGTTCAGTGTAAAAACAAAACTGGAATATTGACTAAGTTTCAATTGATAATAATATAATAACTACAATTGTTTCAAAACTATCAGGAGTCATTCGGAAAAATTTAGTAAATGAAATAGCCATTTTTATTCATGAACCATTTCTAATGTAATCAGTCCAGAGATAACTTAAACCAGAATACTTATGTAGGAAGTCTTAAATAGTGTTACTAAGGAATAACTACCTGTAAATTAGTTGAAAATCCCGTTCTAAATAATTGGATAACCATTCTTCCATGAATGGAGGCTTAAAATAGGTTAAACTTTCTCCGCTCCACATCAGAAGTAAATAACTTTTTTCGCTGGAGGTTCATAATTATTGTCCAAAATATTACTTAATTATATAAGTTCATCTTTCATAATTAGAGAATGACTAGTAAATTATGCTGAACTTCCTTGTTCTATTCATTTCCGACTCACTAACCAAAAAACTCTGCCTATGAAATTAGCGAATCCAAATTTCAAATTGTTTACATGCGTACAACAACCAAACTGTCCAGAAATACTTTCGATTCCGTTTCTCATTAATGACGTTTATCTTTCAAACGACAGCTAACGTAAACAGTAACCAGCTATAGTTGAACGAGAGTAACGCTTATGTAGAACAAGTACAAACCAACGAAATTCTGAAATATAAATCAAATCAAGAACACAAGAAAACAAGATTTTGTCAGAAGCAATGTATAGAACAATGCCTAGCAAACAATAACGAAACAACATCAACGATAAAACAACTTTTTCGTAACGTTTCGTTGATGATTACTTAGTTATTTGATTTAGAAGTGGAAATTATTTCGGATTTGAATGAATTAAAATGTACACATATTCCATGAATTAATATATTAAGTCGAGAATGTTGTTTTGGAGTTATACCAGTTGGCATTCCGTGTAATAAATTACATATCATCAGCTATCATGATTTCAAACATTCGGCCATTATTAACGAATCTCTATCGGTAAGTCTAATTTGATCGTTTCAGACCAGACTGTTTACGATAATTCTTAATGGAAAAAATTTCATTCCAACTGAATCTGAACCCGATTCTTGTTATTGTAACTTTAACTCGTCAGATTCCTAGGATAGCATCCGTCTATTCGAATCCAATAATCGCCAAAATAACCAATTTCCACATTTCCCGATAAAAAAATAACAGCAGAATTTAATTAAAATTCCTGCCCTGCGTCGACATTTGTCGGATGTCAGTCAAGTTAATCGTTTGTTTTTGTCGAAGCATTTTACACTAAACGTGCAACATAGTAAAATATAGAGGCCGCAAAATACCAGAGAATAGAGTAAAGTGAAATAGTTGAGTTCCCATAACGCGCGAAAGAAGGACGGAAAACGGATGACGCGTAGATAAAATAACGTCGGGATCGGGAAGTCATCGCCTCCGCGATTCCATTGAAAGTGACGAGGCACGGTTAGCGTGCGGAAGTTGGATTATTTAGGGGGGCCATACAGGGTGCGATTCGTCCGATGTTAATTACTGCGTTTCACGAGAGTCGAGTTCCATTCGAAAAGTTTCAACATCTCTTCATTCCACGGACGGGGCGAAGGCAAATTTGGGGGAGGGGGGGGGGGAGCATTGAAAATTCTCCAATTGTACATTGAAGTATTACACAACCGAAGATGGGAGAGGGGGATGAATTATCCAACTACTTCGAAATTTTTCCAACTTCTTTGAAATTTTTCCAACTGCTATGAAATTGCTATGAAATGTTTCCAACTGCTATGAAATTTTTCCAACTGCTTCGAAATTTTTCCACTGCTTTGAAAGTTTTACAACTGCTTTGAAAATTTGCAAACTCCGGTCAACATTAGGACCCTTAGGCCCATTCTTGTATCAAAAAAACAAGTTGCTAAATTCAATAGAAATAAAAGATTTTTAAAATGCCGCTCGATAGTGAGAAACAGCTCAAATTAGTACCAGATGGTTCGTTTTATGACTGCCCGCTTTGGGATAACGCAAAAGAAAATAAATATTATTTTTTGCCGGCTACACACATTCTGCCGAAAACTATTGACTATTGAGTTTACGGCAACATGTACATGGTGTTATTCCATGTTATCCTCTCCGTATTATCTGCGTGCTTTGCATTTATTCGCGTCCAATTCCTTCACATTTTATGACAATTTTTTCGAAAATATTCCAACTGAATTGAAATTTTTCCAACTGTGTCGAAAATTTGCCACCTCCGTTCAACATTAGAGTGGGGATCATCCCTCCATCCCCCCCTTAGGACCGTGCCTGCTTAATTACTAACTGTTTTTGGGGCGTTTTTCCCCAGAAAGGAGCATCCTATCGTTTTGCCCGAATGTCTGTATTTTTGGCTGGTCAAGTTCCATAATGGGCAAAATTCGCCAGTTCGGAGAGGTAATTTGTTTTCGTAATAACGCGAAAAATACTGATCCGATATAAATTAATCTCTGTAGTTAATTGAAAAATACAAGCACGAAAGCGTATGCAAAATTTCGTGATTATCATATGAGTTAAAAAGTAAGCATAATTCATTTTAAACATTCTCAGGAACTGTCCGTCAGATTTAAATAATTGATAAATTGAAAATTACGAAAAACAATTTCTTTAAATAAAAAAATTTGGGAAAGCCCTGTGGACAGGAGCTTTGGCGCTCTTGTTCAAACTCTGCCAAATCATATCTCCGGAAATTGGTTTCTCAAAGTTGGGAATATTATAAGTGATTCTCATGATAGAACTTCATCATGAAAGAAATTAAATTCAAATATAAAAGAATTTAAACTCAACAAGAGTGCCAAGAATTATTAATCCAAAACAGACCAATTCTACCCAATAACGAACTTATCCGAGATATTCACTCCTCAAATCTACTATGAAAATAATATTATATCAATTGAAACATAGGCAATATTCCAGTTTTGTTTCTACTGGAGATATTCTGAACCCAATTTTATTAACTTACCAAAGTATATGTCCATCATCTTCATATGGATTAACATCATCATATGGATTCTCCAAGAGCTATACTCGTATAGGATAGCCGAGTTTATTCCATTGGTCAATTTGCATTCAATTATACTTTGTTTGACTCTTACCTGTAGATGAGATGAAAATGATGGAATGTATGAACACAGATGAAATTCATAGATACGGACGTTAATTTTCGATACAGCATTCTGTGAAATCATAGAGTTACGATTCAATATTGAAACATCATATCTCCGAAAGTATTAATTAGTAAGATTTGATGATGAAACTGCACATTAAAAAAATTGAATTTTGAATTTCTAATGTCATCATTTTTTCGTTACTCCGAAACCATCAGGTTGATTTTGCCCGATAACGAACTCAATCGATATATTTATCTCCCAAACCTACTCTGAAAATCGTCGGTGACATAGCAAAACCAAGTAACTGACAAAAATTCAAAATTTTGATTTCGGTGGTAATTATCTAATTGTATTTGTGGGGACGGGTGCGCAAATTCTTTTCAAAAACTATACAGACACTGAGATTATCAATACCAAGTGGTTTGTGACAATTTTGAATTTAATCTATTTCATTAATCCAAAATGATGAAGTTTTTAGTGCCTCTTGAAAATCTTGGTTTTGGCAGTTACTTGGTTTTGCGGTGTCGCCGACGAATTTCAACTGTCTGGCTCATTCCGTTCGAGTGTTATCGTGCATATGGCCGGCCGGACCGAATCGATTTTCACCACGGATTCTTGACCAGTGAATCGAACCAAATCGTTTAACACCATTTTCATCCAAAAATTCGAAAATTACAGGCATTTGGCAAATTAATGAGCACTCTGTTCCGAGCCTCAAGAGCTCCAAAAAGAGAATTAAAATTAATTGGAATCATCAATAAAAAAAGCCGACTAACAAAAAAAAGGCTTTCGCATCAAAATAATTCAAATTTAATATTTTATTCCTTCGAACCTTTCGAGACTCAGTTATTCGTCAGCAATCGCCGCATTTTCAACAAATTTAAAGAAAAGTCGATAAACATGTCAACACCGAAGAAACATCACATTAAATTTACAGCCATCTTCAAATCCGGAATCAAAAGTAATGGTAAAGTATCAGTTTCAACTAGCTGATTATTTGAGAAATGGTTTAGTCTGTCGAGTTTTATGTCATGATTAAAATAAGCCTGTATCATCGAATATACCGGCTAGCCCAAAACGACTGATTGAAAATATTTAAAATTTTTAAAGGAATCCGGTAATTTTGGGGCAAGGTAAATATAATCGAGGATTAAATAAAAATATCTTGAGATCTCAATATTACTCTAAAATGAAACGATCAAGCTAGCTTGCCTTACTGAAGATGGAGAAAATATAGGTAGTGAATCGTCCGGAATGGGAGACATCCACAAGGCATCTTCCGATATTGATGAAGCGAAATCTTCGTTCCAAAAGCAAGCAACGTGTGGCTACCTTTAGCTCAGGTACGGAAACAATCGTCAGTGGCCGGCCGCGGCACTCTTGATGTCTACAGGCACGCGCCGCCTGCGAAGCGGTAGAAGTAAGAATGTCGGCTGGTCAAAATCGACAAGAAATTCGATGTCAACATGCGTACAGGGATATGTATGCCAAGAATTTTATACATCTAAGCCAGCCACCATTCATGGGTAAGATTCCTGCTGCGCGCTGTCGTTGGTTGAAGAAATTAATAATTATCAGAAGTGACATAGGAATTCTTCGGAACACAAATCTCTTTCGACTGAGTTTAATTTTGCCTTCATTTTTATATTGTTCGTTCATGAATAAAAATAAGTCAAGTAGCCAAGTAGATTATATATTATTACTATTAGGTTCATTTCGTGGTTCTCTGTTCTTTTCAGTTTGATGAGTTACATAATTCCCTATGAATATTAGTCCATTAAAAAGCTACATTTGGGGTTGCATTTGTCAGAGGACGCAATTTTATTTCTCAGATATCAAGGGGGGATTAGTTAAATCCAAGTTTGTGGGGTTGCAAAACATAGTTTAACTTTGCTAGAAATTTCCAAGTTCGAACTCCTTTTTCAATAAATTCAGCTAAATATTGTCAATACCAATTGAGCAATTTGCGAAATTGCATTCTCTGTTCAACCAAATACAACCTGACTCAAGTTTCCTTTTAATGTAATCAGATTATGTCATCAGAATCTTAGTATTACTCCAATCCATCACGTTATCTCCTTGGATTTTACATAGATGTTCTGCTATTTTTGGCGCTCTAGTTCCTCGGAACTGAGTGCTTATCAATTTGCCCAAATGTCTGTAATTTTCGAATATTTCGATGAAAATGGTCTTAAACGATTTGGTTCGACTCACTGATCAAGAATCCGTGGTCGAAATTCATTCTGTCCGGCCGGCCGTAGGCACGATAACTCTCGAACGGAATGAGCTAGAGAGTTGAAATTTTCAGAGTAGGTTTGGGGGATAAATATCTCGGCTAAGTTCGTTATTGGGCAAAATCAGCAGATGGTTTCGGAGTAACAAAAAAAAAATTTTTTTTTTACGAAACAAATTCCAAATTAAATTTTTTTTAATAAGAAGTTTTATCATAAGAATCCATTCATATCATTTTTAACTCTAACAAGCTAATACTTTCGGAGATATGATTAATCAAAATTTCAATGTAAATCGTATTTCACACATTGATATAATTATTTTATGTATGAATTGTCATAATGTCAACTTGACAGAAGGGAATATTGTAACTTCAAAAATATTGGGGTTGAAATACTCGTATTTTAGCGATGCAACGGGGACCTCACCCGAAAATGTTTGAAAATATTACGTAAATATTGAAAGCATAATTCTGTAGTTCGAGAGAGGAGAAAATTTGGTGAACGTAGATCAGGAAATTTTTGATCGATTACAAGGTATTTTATTTATTACTCATCTTCTTTCATACATGTTTTATGGAATACCTACTATTTGTAGGTACTTTAAACCTGTTTTGGGCAATTGTCATACGAAACTTGTTTTTTTGGCACTCTAGTTCCTCGGAACAGAGTGCTTATTAATTGGCCCAAGTGTCTGTAATTTTGGAATTTTTGGCTGAAAATGGTCTCAAACGATTTGGTTCGACTCACTGATCAAGAATCCGAGTGCGAAATCGATTCTGTCCGGCCGGCCGACCGGCCGTAGGCACGATAACTCTCGAACGAAAGGAGTTAGCGGAATGAAAATTGCAAGGTGGTTTTGGAGCGTAAATATCTCGGACAAGTTCGTTCGATCTATCTGAAATTTAGCATCAAATTGTAGAATCATGACCTTTAACGCATGTGAAGTTTTGTATTGACCAGATTACCGCAAAGTGTAAAAAAAAATGTTGAAAATTTAAAAAAAGTTTTTCCACAATAACTTTCGAACGGAATGAGCTAGGTAGTTGAAATTTTCAGAGTAGGTTAGGGAGATGAATATCTCGGTTAAGTTCGTTATTGGGCAAAATTGGCCAGATTTAATTCGATTTCTTCCATGGTGCAGTTCTCATTCTCATGATTGCTCATTTAATCTTGATAAATAAACTATTATTTGAATTGAATTTCCTTTATGATGCAGCTCTATCATATGTATACATTGATATAATTCCCAACTCAGAGATACCAATACTTTCGGAGATATAATTTGTCTGTTTGAACTAGAGCGCCAAAGAGCTCCTGTCCACAGGGCTTGAACCCATTTTTTTATTTCTGTGTGTCTCTATTTCTCAAGTTGTTCTTATGTTCCGACATTCTTACTTCTAGTGGTCTTGATGTTTCTCCTGTGTACGATTTACCACAAATACAAGGAATATTATATACACAGTTATTTGATTTTGGTTTTTCATTAAAGGGTTTTGTCTTTGTTAATAAAGACCTAAGATCATTTTGTGCCTTGACAGTTCTTATATTGAACTTAGACCCGATTCTTCTGATTTTTTCAGAAAGGTCACGAACATAAGGATCAAATTCAACAGATTGTGTTGTTCTTTTTGTTGATAATTCTGTTGTACTTGATTGATTTTATTAGAAGATGTTCTATATAACTTCATGATTTATGTATTTATGAATTGCCTCGGATACCCATTATCTTCAAGAAATTTTTTGATGAAATCAATTTCATTATTTCGAATTTCAAGAGTAGGTAAAATAAGGCTGGCTCTATCGTAAAGTGTTTTATTAACACCTCTTTTCACAATAACTTGATGGTTCGAATAGAAATTTAAACATCTATTTGTATGTGTCTACTTCCAGAAGACACTCGTTCCGAAATGTTTCGGATACTTTAATACTTAATTTTATTGTAGGTTCCTTTGAATTTATGAAATCGAAAAATTTGCCTAACTCTTCTCTACCATGTTGCCAGATTACAAATATGTCGTCAAAAGGTGGACTTCAGATTTTAAATAAGTCCATAAAAATGGTCAAGCGAGATCAAATCGGTGGATTCGAAAGACCACTCAAATTCGCCACGCCACGTCTACTGATCCGACTATTAGGAAAAATCTGATTGCGATAAGTTCTTACTTTCAATCCAAAATGTGGTAAAGCTCTGATTCGCATCCCACCTAGATGAAGAACCCAACATTTCTTCGCATTTTACCTCATCGTGATCTTTAATCGAAAAATTGTTTCGAGCAGAGTGGCCCGTTGCGTTTTCGTGGAAAGATAGCGACATTTCCACAACCCTTTGCCGGGTTTAGAGTGGCGGTCTGCGGTTACTCAGTCGAGTTTCAGTTGGAATAATTGGGAAACCGACTCCCTCTCCAGATCCGAAGAGAATTTCGGTGAAATTAAGGGGAACTATTCGAATGCGAAAGCGACTGCACCATTCGATATCTTCGAAAAGAAAGCTACAGGGTGAACGAAAAACAGGACAAAGCCCACTCTATTATGTGTTTGAAATTGTCAAATTGTACGCAGGGGAGAGAGGGGTCATCTTTGAACAGGAACAGCGTAGAACGAATAGTTTACAATCAATCAGCCCTATTCTGTATAACTAGGATAGAAATGAACGCATCGGATCGTAATCTGACAAATCGAAATGTATCTCTTCTATCGCGTCCAATTTTGGTATTCTATAACCAATGTAGAAGACGCTGCAGAATCGGAATTCTTATTTCTATTCGACGCTCTTGGAAGTAGCCGGCAACGATGCATGTGCACGCAAATCTTGCCCTTAATAACCACTGACATTTGTCAGTTTGTTTATTTTGGGTAACTTAACCTAGCAAATTTCATAAAGATATGCAGTTTACTTTAATGAATTTTAGTAGAAAACGATAACACGCTGTTTCTGGCGGAGCAAGCGCGTAAAAATAAAAAAAAGGGAGTTTTTGTTTAATAAAAAGCGAAGTGAATAAATTTTCAATTTATCTCGTGGAATTTAAAAACAGAAAGAAAATTACAATTCTCCAATAGCTTCAAATGATTCCGCAGTCGTCAGAATTGGTTGTTCAAAGTAAGAACTGACTTAATTTATGAAATCGATAGCAATTGTTTAAGGTAAACGGTAAAGCTTCCTAAAAATTTCATCTGGGATTTCAAAAGGATTATTAACTGGTATCCCTAAGTTTACGACGTTCCATTCTGAACATTTGCTGTTCGATTTTTGGCGCTCTAGTTCCTCGGAACTGAGTGCTTATCAATTTGCCCAAATGTCTGTAATTTTCGAATATTTCGATGAAAATGGTCTTAAACGATTTGGTTCGACTCACTGATCAAGAATCCGTGGTCGAAATTCATTCTGTCCGGCCGTCCGGTCGTCCGGTCCGTCCGGCCGGCCGTAGGCACGATAACTCTCGAACGGAATGAGCTAGAGAGTTGAAATTTTCAGAGTGGGTTTGGGGGATACATTTCTCGGCTAAGTTCGTTATTGGGCAAAATCGGACAAATGGTCTCGGAGTAACAAAAAAAATTTTTTTTTTACAAAACAAATTCCAAATTAAATTTTTTTTTAATAAGCATTTTTATCATAAGAATCCATTCATATCATTTTTAACTCTAACAAGCTAATACTTTCGGAGATATGATTTCTCAAAATTTCAATGTAAATCGTATTTCTACGTTTTCACAGAATGATAGAATTATTATGTGGGTATTCTATGAATTGTTATAATGTCAACTTATTCTCTTGAGACATGACGTTGTTTCATTTGAGCAATCGTATAAATATGAGAATGATAATATAATATCATACTTTTTGTTGGTTGATATTTTCATGCCGATGGTCAATCCATATGATGATGGGAATGGTAATGGTAAGTTAATAATATTGAGTTCAGAATATCTCCACTAAAAACAAAACTGGAATATTGTAGATTTGAGGAAAGATATATATTATCGTTCATCATATAATTGAGGAATGAATATCTTGGATGAGTTCGTATTTGGGTAGAATTCGTCTATTGGTTTTGGATTGATAATTTTTGGCACTCTTGTTGAATTTAAATTCTTCTATGATGTTTGAATTCAATTTCTGCTAAGATGAAGTTCTACATTTCAATAATGAATCGTACTTCTATGTTTTCACTGAATGCTATAATTATTTTATCTGAGCTTTATTATATGATCTGTGTACTCGTACACAGCCTTGCTCTAGACATTTCTATGATACTTTCCTTAGGTATTTCGAGTTGTGAGAACTATGCATCGAGTGTAAGTTGCAAGAACCCTTTTCACGAGGCTAAATCATTGCAGATTTACTCATTTAATCTTGATAAATAAACTATTATTTGAATTTAATTTCATTTAGGATGCAGTTCTATCATAAGAATCCATTGATATCATTCCCATCTCTGCGAAACTTTTGGGAGATATGAGTCGGCAAAGTTTGAGCAAGAACGCCAAAGCTGCTCTCCACGGGGCTTTCCCACATTTTATGACTCTCAATTGTTCCGTATCAGTTCCAACTGCATTGAAATATTTGACAACCGAAGATGAACAGGGGGGTGTATGAATTATTTAACTCCTTCCAAAATTTTCCAACTTCTTGGAAATTTTTCGAACTTCTTCAAAATGTTTTCAACTTCTTCGAAATTCTTCAAACTTCTTCGAGTTTTTCCAACTGCTTTGAAAATTGGCCAACTCCGGTCAACATTAGGACCCTCAGGCCCGTTCCAAACCCCATCCTCCCCCTGAACATCCTGAACATCAAAACTAGTTTTCCGAAATTCAAACTTATCTATTTTTATTATTAAGAGAAAAGAGCAAACTGCGTACTTACATATTCACGCTGCTATATTCAATAGAAATAAAAGCTTTTTAAAATGCTGCTCGACAGTAAGAAACAGCTCAAATTGGTACCAGATGGTTGGTTTCATGACTACCCGCTTTGGGATAACGCAAAAGAAAATGAATGATAATTTTTGCCGGCTACACACATTGTGCCGAATACTATTGAATATTGAATTTACGACACAATAAGGGTACATGGTGTTATTCCATGTTATCTGCGTGGTCAAATTCCTTCACATTTTATGACAATTTTTTCGGAAATATTCCAGCTACATTGAAATTTTTCAAACTGCTTCAAATTTTTTTCCAACTCCTTCGAATTTATTCCAACTGTGTTGAAAATTTGCCAACTCCGTTCATTATTTGGGGTGGTTCCCCCCCTCCCCCTCAGACCTGTGCCTGCAGTAATTTCTACTTATACTTCAACAAACGAGTGCGCCAAAGCTGCTGACACTACTCTGATCTTTTATACTATTTTGGTCCGGCATAGGTACACGTGTCCAATTTTTAAATCCGAGGGACGCCACCATTCGTCACGATTTTTTCAGACTTGCTCACGTTCCTATTGTCTTCAATCGCCATTCTATACGAACGCACCTGAAACGATTATCGAACCGAACACCTACAGGAGGATCCTATCTATTTCTTGGACGTCACGTAACAACAACAAAGAACTCCGAGCGCATCACCAACAACAATACATTACGATTCATTGTCGGAAGAACTGATGGAAAAACGAACGACTATAGCACATATTGTCTGAATCGTACAAAATCGTCCGTAATTGTCGAATGACGAAAGCATTCCGATCGAATTTTCCACGAAACATTAACCAAATCATCGGCAATGCGAAATCGCCGGTTATACCGATTTTCACTGGCGTCGAAAACGTCGACGCATCGCATTGACATGCGACACGAACACGGTTTTGTATTGAATTCAGTCAGTGCCGGATTTGAAACACAGCAGGAGTCAGTAAATGCTAGAGGTGATTTGGTCGAGTAGGGCTAACTCCATCGAAGAATCATTGCATCGAAAGTTCACTGCATCGAAGGTTACCCCCATCGAAAATGACGCCCACTTACTCCTGATTCGCTGAACGTGAAATCTCCTATATCGATCGCCGTAATTTGGCTGGATGAGAGATAAGTTGTTTCATTGAGTGTACGTCAACAAAGTGGACTCTTGGTCGGCGGCTGTGACAGTTATGAAGCTGCGGCTCTTCAGTTCCATACGCAAATATTATTTATTCTTATGAATAAATAGATTAGTTTTTTATCAAAAAACTTTATTCATGAAAGTACTATTTATGGTTGGCAAGAATACTTTTTCTGATTCTTTAAAAACTTTGAAATTTTGTAAATTGTAATTTTTTACTCTTCTGACTCAAAAGGTTGCCGACCCCTGGTCTAACTTAAAATTTGAAATGATTGAAGGATGAATTTGTTCGACAATTTTCAATTAGTGAACCATTATAGAAAATCTTGGTACCTATGCGTTATAAGTTGAGTTTTGTAACGTGCAGAAATTTGTAAAAAAAGAAATTATCCTCCAGTGATATTGCTAATGAAAATATCTCGATCTATACTTACTATTCAAGCAGGACTATGGCATTTTCGCTAAATTGGAATGCTGATAACAAGGTATAACATTGGGAAAAGAGGAACATCTTATTTGGAACATTTACTATACAGCGATTATTCTTGGACGAACTTGTCCGAGATATTCAGGCTCCAAACCTATGCTGCAAACTTCACTACTCTAACTCTTTTCGTTCGAGAGTTATCGTGTTAACGGCTGGACAGAATCGATTTAGACCACGGATACTTGATCAGTGAGTCGAACCAAATCGTTTAAGACCATTTTCGGCCAAAAATTCGAAAATTACAGACATTTGGGCAAATTGATAAGCACTCTGTTCCGAGGAACAAGAGCACCAAAAATCACTAACATGAAGTCAGTATTCTTTGGTGCGCGAGTTCACGTTGGCTGATTTGAATTGAATGATAGTGAACATCATTCAATCAGACCTATTCTGTTAGCGTATTCCTATAAACATTGCTATTCAAGTCATATTGCTATCCTCTTAATTTTTAACAATATGGCTTTGGTATTAAGTATTCTGTTCGGACTGTTATAGCAATGTTGGTTATCAATTTTCTCCCAGCATTATTGCTATCAAATAGGTCAAAATTCAATGATTTTAGAGCTGACAACACTATATTTAACGACTTTTATGTGAAATAGAAGAAGAATTTAAACTTAATTCATAAACATTTCCGGTGGTTATTCGTAATTCCTAACCAAATATATAAAATGTCACGATACGAAAAACTAACTAACAAGATGGAGTTATTGATCAATTTTCAGGAAACACAACGAATATTGATAACTGCTACCATGACCGAAAAATTGAAGACTTGCAAACACCTATACAAATATTAAATTTTAATTTTTTCCTGCCGTCAGTCAGACTTCGAATGTGAAAGGAACAGTATCTCTCCTAGTTTTCTCCTGAATAAATTCCTCCAGTTCTTCAATTGAATCAAAAGAAGTCATCTTTGCATTAACGCTGGGTTAATAGATTATTCAATTTTTTTCATCCATTTAGTCAGTCTTCGAATGCATATCTCTAACTTGAAAGAAGCAGTATCTCTCCTAGTTTGCTCATGAACAAATAAATAAATGCAAAAGTATTTGCACAAGTATTTGCGTCGGTACTTTGCATCTAACTACCGAGTTTCAATTCAATCGGATCAGTAGTTTACGTGTTATTGTGAAAAGAAAATTTTCAAATTTTAGATTTTTTTTTTTTAGTTTATAGCCATCCGATCAATACAAAATGCATGCATATAAAGGTCATGATTCTACAATTTGATGCTAAATTTCAGATGAATCGAGTGATCGGTTTCGGAAATATTCATAAAAAAGGTTTTAACTAAAAATGGCCATGCCTCCGAAAGGATTTCGCCCGTTAATGAACTCGCCCGAGGTATTTACGCTCCTACCATAGAAAAGTACAAACATTGTGGCAAAATGATAGCAAGCTGTTCCTTGCGGAATACGCGCAAAAATTCAGTACTTATAACGAATATTTTGTTTTCTCGATAACTGAAAACACTGATCTGACCTCCCGTCAGTGGTTTCCAATTTTTGTTTTGTCTACTGCATGTAGCACCCAGTTATTCCACAACAACTTTTATAGCAAAAGTCAGATTGCCATGACATTTTGTCAGCTTCCTTTTGGAATCTAGTTCTTATTAAAGAGGACATTCATTCTGTATTTGCGGCGAGATACATGGAACTTAGGATTCGAAAATATCACGATATTTATATAAATATCAAAATATCGGATATATATCAATTTCCTGATATTTATTTTCATAAACAATTTTTAAAGTTTTTTCTCAATTAAAATCAATAAATTAAACGCATTAAAATGTTGATTTACTAAATTTAGTGAAAAAATTCAACAAGATCTCAAAAACAAAGAAAATAACAAAAATAAAAAAGAATAACTAGTTAAAAAATTTATCAAAGGATCAGAAGGAATCACCTTGCAGATGCAGTGACCTGATCCCATATACATTCCATATTGCTACTATTGCAAGCTTCAGATGTAGAGGCATGCTCTTTGTTTGAATATTCAAACCAAAAAAAAGTTTGGCTGTTTTGTCATGTTCCAAAATATTTCTCAATTTTGATTGTACCAAGCCGAGTGTTGAAAAACACGATTCCGCGGCGAAGTTATAAAATCACCTTCTAAAGCTATACGAAGTTGGGGATTCCCCGAAAATGTGTTGCTTCATCCATCCGACAAACGGTATGTCGGTAAATTCCGTTTTCAGCTGTTGTCTGTGGCCCTTTGACGTGGGCTTAGACGTGCTCTTAAATCGCGATTGATTATGAATTTTTTAAGCAGCGTCGCACATTCCAGTAAATATATAAATATCCGTGATATATATCACTGCTTATAAATATCTATATATATATCGTGATATATATCATGATAAATATCGGCGATATATATCGGTCGAACCCTGCTGGAACTTATCAGCCAATGTAAACATCGGTCGTGAACAGCACGTTTTCAAAATGAGGATAACGGCCTGAAAGTATCTAAAGCAAAACACGGACCTCTTGTTCGTATTTGCTGCAAACCACACGTTGGCTTAATCCGGCACTGCTTCGGGCACAGATTTGTATTGAGTTGAGTTCGAGTTTATTTCAGTCGCAAACTCCAAGCCGAAATCAAAGGTCTGCTGATTGGACAGACCAACTGGGAATAAATCTGAATAAAATTGCGGAAATTATAACTTCACAATAGGTACCCTCCTTGTTGATGAAGAGCATGCAGGTCGACGAGAAAAGTTGACATCCCAAATCCACCCCCAATGACTACTATCGAAGTATGCGTTTAGGATCAGATGATGAGAGTAAAAACACACACAAAATACATGTATTATCACCTTAGTGATGAATTAAAAAAATGGAACTTAAACGAATATTTCAGATTTCAATGAAAGCTTTTCACCGAAACTATTGTTTCTGACATTGATATTCCAGGGTTTCAGCTCCACTGCAATGTTCTTCAAACAATAGTTCGCGAAACGAGTTGCCAAAATGCGAATATATCAGTACATTTTTATGAAAAAATAATGATTATTTGTATAAAATTTGCTGTCTTTTTGAAGAACCAATATCCCACTTCTGTTTTTACTGAAGATATTCTGAACCCAATTTATGAACTTGCCAAAGTATATATTTCCATCATATGGATTATCCAAGAGTTATCTACAGCTGAGTATATTTCATAGGTCATTTTGCATTCAGTCATACTTTATTTGACATGTCTCTTATCTGTAGATAAGATGACAATGATGACATGACGCTAATTTTCGATACAGCATTCTGTGAAATCAAAGAGTTACGATTAATTATCGAAATTTTGAAAAATCATATCTCAGAAAGTATTAATGTGTTAAAGAGTCGAAAATTATATCAATGGATTCTTATGATGAAACTGCCTCTTAAAAAAATTGAATTCGAAATTTGTAAATTAATAAAAAATGTTTTTTTTTGTTACTCCGAAACCATCAGGCCGATTTTGCCCAATAACGAACTTAGCCGAGGTATTTATCTCCCAAACCTACTCTGAAAATTTCAACTGCCTAGCTCATTCCGTTCGAGAGTTATCGTGTTAACGGTCGGACTGGACGGACAGAATCGATGTTAACCACGGATTCTTGATCAGTATGCAAGACCATTTTCATCCAAAAAATTACAGACATATCGGCAAATTGATAAGCACCCTATTCCGAGGAACAAGAGCGCCAAAAATAGATATTTCCACCGTCACGTGCCCACTGTCATAAGTTGGCAACGTTGACACCACATTATATTAATTGAAATCTCCATATAATATTTCAATATCAACAACTTACCACCACGCCATACGAGTAAAAGCAGGAAAAGTTTACTCACCTGAAAAAAAATTGGGAGTTAAAATGTGTTCCAGAAAGAAAGTAAGTAATTATTTGCAATCCAAAATTAGATATTAATTTCATTCATTCCGAAATATGTATGTTGTTAATTTGATATAATTAATTTTATTTTATTCATATTCGAACAATATCCAATAATATTAGATGTGCATGTTTTTTTCTGCCCCCGATGAAACATTTTGGAAATGGAGCACTCTCCGTAGATATTATCTGCATGAGGGAAATATTTGTAAGATATATTGTTGTCATGTTCAATCGGTATATTTTGAACAGGAAATATTGAATCTTGGTATTGTATTTCAAAACTACGATTTAAACTCTAGGTACTTTCGATGGTGGATAAAACAATTGAACTGAAACTTATCAATAATTTGCTAGTCTTCATTGATAGGTTCATGGTAATAAAATGATTATTGGATTTCCTCCATGTGAGAAATGTTAGAAAGTAGCGATTTAACCATACTACATTCACTATCACGTTTTTGTAACTAAAACTAAGGTAGGTTGGCACTGCTGAAATATCGACAATGTCAAAACAATTCTCTGAGACGTTGCCAATTTCTACTCTCAACAGTCAACATAATGTTCCATCTCTGACAAGATATTACCACAGATCATTATCTTCGAATAATAAACAACTCTTCGCTTTGAAATTGAAAATGCTGGAAGCAGTTTTGAAGAAGCAGATACAAAGTATTAGGAAGTGCTATACAGAACTGAAATCTGCAATAGGAAAACTTCATTCTGTATTAGGAAATCGAATGAAATTACTTAGTTTCTAATCCTATCACTATATTTTATTAAGGTTTAACAGTGACTCGGGTTTCGTAGTAGGTACTACTACATTTTGAAACTGGTGTATTTCAAGTTATGCAACAAGGTATTTAAATTTCTTCTGTAGGCTTATTTCTTGAGAATTTCGAAAAGTGGAAAATCGCATAGGTACGTCTGTTCGTATAGAAGTTTTCCTTTCGGGTTATTCAGGTACTTTTACTCTTTTTTCAAATGAATCACAAAGTCAAGGATTAATGTATCCATTATTTTTCATTAAAATTTGAACACTTGATTATTGATTTCCGTACAAGAAAATAGCATACTGAATCTTCCAACCAGTTTATATACGTGAAATATTTCTATAGTAACAACAGATGAAAAAATTTTTTCTTCAACAGTTGCCAGGTCTTTGGAATTGTTGAATTCACTAATATCTTTTCAAATTCATTATTTTTCCCAAGAAAATTCACATTGTGAAAAATACGTAATCTCTAGGACTTCTATGTAGAGAGGACAACGTTGCTTAGTTATCTGACAGGAAAATGAGCATAACCTAACATTTTGAAAATATACAAGGTGAAATGTGTCAAAATTTCATGGCCAACCGGGAGACTTTATAAAAGTGAATGGAGTATATGTTCGCAACACAGAACGATCGAACTCTACTCTTGAGCACTCAACGCTCCCAAACCTACTCAGAAAATTTCAACTGTCTAGCTCATTCCGTCCATGAGTTATCGTATCTGAATCGGTTTTGACCACGGATTCTTTATCAGTGAGTCGAACCAACTCGTTTAAGACCATTCTCAGTCAAAAATTCGAAAATTACAGATATTTGGGCAAATTGATAAGGGATCACGTGAGGCTCGAAAGGGGGAGGGGGGTGTTGTCAAAAAAAACGTGGGGGGGGGGGGGGGGTGTAGTAAGATATCATTTTGCCCAAATGTCTAATTTACGAATTGTTTGCCGAAAATGGTCTCAAACGATTGGGTTCGACTCCCCAATGAAGAATTCGAGGCCAAATTCGATTCTGGCCGTCGAGCCGGCCTGCCGTTGCCACGATAACTTGAGAATGGAAAGAGATAGCGATTTGAAATTTTCAGGTTAGGTTGTGCATCGAATTGCGACATTTGAGTTTCATAGGCATAATTGAATTAACAGTTTCGGAGTTATACCTATGTGAAATTTGGTTGTTATTTCCTCAATAACTCGAAAAATACAAAACCGACTGAATCCAAACATGGTTATTAGTTGCATAATGCCAACGCGCAAATTCTTGCAATTTCGTGACGATCGTATCACTAGAATTTTTTTTTTAAATCATTGAAAATTATTGAAAACAATTCTATACATCCGTAACTATTCGTCCGACGTGGCTGAAATTTTGCGAGAGTCTTCAGAACCTAACTCTACTGCCAAGTTCCAGGTTTGAACACGATCGGATCTATATTGTTTGAGATTGTATGAGTTCGGTAGATGGATGGGTGACAGTTGCCTCGATAACTTTCGAACGAAAGAAGATAGTGACTTGCAATTTTCAGGGTGAGTTGCGTATACGGAAAGGAGAGTTAAGTTCGCTTACGGGCATAATCGGTCCAACGGTTTCAGAGTTATACCCACCTGGAATATTATTTCATCTATAACTCAGAAAATATAGACTCGATCGAATTGAAGCTTGGTAACTAGTTGTAGAATATCGAAATAAGACGTGCTTAAGATTTTATAAGAACCGTACCCCTAGAAAATAAAAAAAAAATGGCGAAAAATTTTTTTTTCCGATATTGCTGGCAATACTGGCTTTAATAAATAATTTCGGAACGCTCTCTAATGACAGTAGGCATCGCCAGAGAATATCAGTAATATTAGACGACTAAATTTACTGCACAGTACTGTTCAGGAATATTGGAACGCGCCCTTCGCCAAACGCGTGATTTCTAATACGACTTCAGAATAAAATTAGATTATACTTTAAGGCCAGCCTCATACTTCTCTGAATTCATATTCTTAAATTCATAATCTGAATTCTGGAAGCTTGCGAAATCTAGAAATTAATACTCTGAAAAAACCGGAATGTGTGAGGAGAATAGCAAATTAGTATGCAATTGCGTGCTTTCTTAATTAATAATATGAATTCAGAGTGACATTCCAGACTTATGAGTCCGGCCTACATCTGTAATTGAAGATGATATTCTTAAAATTTCAAGATTCTTTGTTGGTTCTAAAAATACAGGTGATTTGGGTGGGGGAGGGGGGGTTTGAGCTTCAACCTCACCACGTATCACTAAGGGGGAGGGGGGGTTAAAAAATGCTGAAAAAAACATCACGTGATTAATGGACGGCGCCCCTAAGCACTCTGTTCAGGGGAACAAGAGCGCCAAAAATCGAGTACCTAACATCAGTCTTTCTTTTCTGTTAATTGTCAAAATTCCGGTATGGGGGAGGTTTTTAGAAAATTTTTTTCGCGGCACAATTCCAAAAGTGTAACTAAACGAAAATTAAAATCAGAAAATCCATAAAAGTTAACGATCATCATTTTTTCATCAAACATTCAGCGTGTTCTCGAACACATTCCGTAAAGCAGTCACCGTCATAAAAGCTATTATTTTGTTTTGATGCAGCAGTAGAAAGAATACGGTGGAAGGATAGAGTGAGAGAGAAAAAACGTGACGACGGAAGGTCAGGTAGAGTGAGCTCAGGAATTTGCCGCCGCCGCCTTTGATCCGTTAGGGGCTTCTTGCGGCGGAGGGCGCCCGGCCATCGAGGTCGGAGCTGCGGGGGAAAAAGTTCTTTCATTTCGTGAGGGGGCGTTTAGACGTTAATCTAGAACTCGGAGATATTTCGGCTGATTTGACAAACAAATCAGGTGTGATTGGGTTTCTATGAAGGGTATCCGGTGATGGCTTTCCATCTCCGAAGAATTGTAGATACATATTAGTAGATCTGGCAGCCGATATCTGCTACAGGCACATGTGATTCTTTGAGATATAAGTTAATTTTAACCATAGATTCCTCTCATCAAGTAAAACACGTTTTTCATTTACCATTTATCCAGATTCGGATAAGAAAAAAGTCACAAGCGTTTAAAGATTTTTCAAAGCGCTAATACACTTCTGCACATTGTTTTCCGGTCAACATATCAGTTACTGCATTGTAGTTTCCACTATATTATACATAATTTGATCATCGCCCATTCTTGAAATATTATCATTATTAATGAAAATTCCATAAACATCCATTAATCCAATCAATCCATTCATTGCAAAAAAAATCTGAAATCGAATTAAATAGTTCAGATGTGATTACAACTGAAATTGATAAAGTAATCATAATAATTGGTAGTTTTATGTCTATGTCTCCGTTCGCCGTTTTTATGCGGCATTGTCAAACTGTGTACCAGGCTTGGGTAAGTTTTTCAATCGAATTATAAACAGGGTGGTTCACGAAGACCGTTCGTTGAAATAGTTCAAAGAAAGACGCGAGATAAACACTTAAAGTTTTACAGTTGAGCTTTGTTAGGAGAGATGAATTCTTGGAAAAAATTTCAGATTCGTTCGATTTTCCGGTTTCACCGGAAATGATAGCAACTTTCTTTTTTTAAATGTAATACCCAGTATTTTCATTGATAATAAGATTACCCATTGAATTCTACATTGTTTTAATGTGTCACTTGCATATTACTCTCAGAAACTTCGTGTGAAATCTGAAAAAGCCCTTCAAATTTTCTCAAATAGGGCTTCATTCAAATGTTAATAACTTGTAGCTGTTTGCAAGAATATTGCAAATTTTCTAGCTTCTATCAGAAGAAATACCAATGTTCTCCTTCGTTAATTAAAAATTCAATTGAACATACAGGGTGTTTATATTTCAATGTCAAAGTCAGTCATGACAGAAACTAATATTTTTCAAATGAGAACCCATATTTTGTATTGGTCAAAAATTATAATATCGTATAATCCTGATACTTCTACGATAGCTGAGATTATTTAATTGGTCATTTTGCATTCAATCATACTTTGTTTTCTAGAACAGGAGGTACTTTATATCATGAGTAACGAATTTTGAATAGAACCAGAAATAAATATGACAATATGTCTCTTATCGGTAGATCAGATGAGATGTATGAAGACAGATCATGATATTCATAGATAAATACGGACATTAATTTTCGATTAGGTACCTACAGCATTCTGTGAAATCATAGAATTACGATTTATTATAGAAATGTTGAAAAATCATATCTCCGAAAGTATTAGCTTGAAATTGAACTTGAAATTTGTAATGAAAAAGATTTTTTTTTCGTTACTCGGAAACCATCATGCCGAATTTGCCCAATAACGAACTTAACCGAGATATTTATCTCGCAAACCTACTCTGAAAATTTCTACTCATGTCTAGCTCATTCCGTTCGATAGCTATCGTGTTGACGGCTGAATAGAATCGATTTTGACCTCGGATTCTTGATCAGTGAAACGAACCAAATCGTTTAAGACCATTTTCATTCATTCGATTAGCACTCTGTTCCGAGGAACAAGAGCGCCAAAAATTTCGAAATGATGAATATTCATTATGAAAATAACACAAAGCGGAGTATATGGATGTGATTAAATTTTAATTATTATATTTTTTTTGAGGAAAACAAAGGATGATTGTTCAGGGTTGATAAAAATGCATGAATCGAAACAAATTTTTTTGCCGAAAATGGTCTCAAACGATTGGGTTCGACTCCCTAATGGAGAATTCGAGGTCAAATTTGATTCTGTCCGGCCGGCTGTTGCCACGATAACTTGAGAACGGAAATAGATAGCGACTTGAAATTTTCAGGGTAGGTGGCGCATCCCAATACGACGGACAAGTTCATTAATGGGCATAATCGGCCCAATGGTTTCCGAGTAATAATTTTGTTTTCAACCAATACAAATCCGATCGAATTGAAACTTGGTGAATAGTTGTAGAATATAAACGTTTGTAAACTTTTGTGAGAATCGTATCATACAAAATTTTAAAAAAATTATTAAAAAATATTTTTATGTCACGATAACCTGAGAAAGGAAAAAGATAGCGATTTGAAATTTTCAGGTTAGTTTGTTCATCTGAATGCGACATTTGTGTTTGTTTATAGGCATAATCAGCCAAACGGTTTTGGAGTTATACCCATCTGAAATTTGTTTTTTTTTCTCAATAACTGGAAGAATACGAATCCGATCCAATTCAAACATGCTTATTAGTTGTAGATTGCTAACGCAAAAATTCTTGCAAAATTTCGTGAGGATCGTATTAGAAGAAAATTTTTAAAAAATTATTGAAAAAAATTCTATATATCAACTATTCGTCCGACATCGCTGAAAGGAGCCTTTAGAACCTAACTCTACTGCCAAGTTCCAAGTTTGAACACGATCGGTTGAATATTGTTGGAGATTCGAGCAGCCTTGTGCGAGTTCAATAGATGGATGTGTGACCGTTGCCTCGATAACTTTCGAACGAAAGGAGATAGGGACTTTTAATTTTCACAGGTTGCGTATCCGAATGGGAGAGTTAATTTCGTTCTTGGGTATAATCGGCCAACGGTTTCGGAGTTATACGCACCTGGAATATTATTTACTCGATAACTCAAAAAATTTAGACTCGATCGAATTGAAGCTTGGTAACTAGTTGTACATATAATATCGACATAAAGAACCGTACTCCTAGAAAATTTGGTTGGTTCAAGCACTGACGTGAAGGAGTTTTTGCGCGTATGTTCTATTACCCAATTTACCATGGTAAATTCGATAAGAGTGTCCATTACAGGAGAATGGACAATAGAACATACGCGCAAAAGCTCCTGACTTCACGTCAGTGCTTGTTTAATGGATATCCTGTATATTTTAAATCTTTTTGAAACAATATTTATGCCGGAAAACAATAGTGATTTCGAGACCTCAATCCCCCCTACTCAGTTCCAGTGAAAAACTGCACTTCGGACGAACTGATTCTTCCTTAAATTTTTGAATAAAACGTCCTTCGAAACTTGAAAAATTCTAAAAGATCACAGGTAGATTTATCATAGGGAAACATTGAACCGAGTGGGATTACTGGTCGGATTCGAATATTTAGTTCCAATTAATCCGGCCTGTTCATCAAATGCCAATCCAACGGTTTATGCGCCACATTTTCCACCTGGTACAGGCTTGCCTCCCTGTTTCGGAATTCGCGAATGATTTCCCGGCATCGGAGTTATTCAAACACAATGCCGGATCTTCACACCCTTCTATCGGGCAACCACACAGTCCGCCGAGCTATTATTTTCACCATTCAGTGATTTCATATAAACCCAATTTTATGGTTCTGCCACCCTTTTAAGATCTGAGAAGATGAAAAAGGGAAATGCAGCGAATTCAACAAAAAGGTTTAATGGGCGATTCTCTGTAAGCTCGTAATCGGCTGTCCCGACAGATTTTTTCGAAAAGTAATTTAATCATTTAAGAAAAAATAATTTCTAATGGAACTTCAACCTCGAAACTTTACGGGCCCATTGATTTTAGAACCACCGCTATGGTAAGTTTTTTTCTAGACGTGATAGAAGCTCTAAAAAGACAGTCCCCTGGCTGTCCCCATCAACGTATTCCCGCCTAGAAACGATATTTATGAAGAGGCTATTGAAACTTCCTACATTTGGCAGTTAATATCATGCATAAAAATAATCGAATCATATTATTTTCGTATAACAGTTTTCCATTACGTATTTTGTTTATTTTGTGAAGTCCTTTAAACTTTGTCCCCAGAATTTCCATACAGTCCCCTGCCAAAAATTTAAAGCCATAATAAAAGAAAACTGTAATATTCACAAACTTTATTTTGATTGAAACGAAACGCAATTGTTGTGCAGTTGGCAATATTCTCGAATGCGGCGGCGATACGCCGTTTTGTTTAGTATGAGAGTGTCATTTGTGCGAACACGCGTTTGGACTGCTACCTCACACAGTCCTCTGGTAAGTAATAACATTTATGTTAATTATATCAATTATAACTATGTATATCTTATTGTCATATTACTTCTGTCTAAATTGATCGATATGTTTTAAAAAACTATTTTACATCAGTTTTGTAAACATTGTTAAATTTAAACGAAATACACAGTCCCCTGGCAACAGTCCCCTGTCTGAAAATGCAGCAGGTGACTGTTCTACACAATAGGGTACTGTCTTTTGCGTATTGAATATTATTTTTATGTATTATTCGTGAAAATTTGTCCGCTAGTCGGTTTTATGAATGTAAGAGTCATCAAAGTATCATTGCTCCGCATTTTTTTTTTTATAAACTTATATTATTTCGCACAGGCTGATCGAACACACATGATATGGCTCCTTAGAAGATGAAGTTATCCTGGAAGATCTATGTTGCGGCCGGTATAATGTGGATTGTTTGGCGAGATCATGTCATACTTGTCTTGATAAAAACCCGAATTATAAAGAATATGATGATAGAAATGTCATAAAATATAGAATGTGGGTTTCCGAAAGGTGACCAAGTATTTGAAAAAAACATTTGTACATCCAATACAGCTAATAACACATTTCGAGGAAAATTTACAGAAAATTTACCATGGTAAATCCGATTAAGAGTGTCCAATACAGGATAATGGACAACATAGAATATACGCACAAAAGCTTCTGACTTCACTTCAGTGCTTGAACCAATTTGGTTTGTCGTCATTTAAATGTTCAATTATTCTTTTAAAATTTTCTAGTGATACGATTCTCACGATATTTCGCAAGAATTTTCGCATTGGCATTCTACAACTAATAATCATGTTTGAATTGGATCGATTTTGAATTTTTCGAGTTATTGAGAGAATAACAACCAAATTTCAGATGGGTATTTCTCCAGAACCGTTATGCCTATAAACAAACCCAAATGCTGCATTCAGATGTACAACCTGACCTGAAAATTTCAAGTCGCTATCTCTTTCCGTTTTCAGGTTATCGTGACATAAATAGTATTTTTTAATAATTTTTATTTCATTTTCTAGTATTACGTTTCTCACAAAATTTCACAAAAGTCCTCAGCTTTATATTCTACAACCACTCACCAAGATTCAATTTGATCGGATTTGTATTGGTTGAAAACAAAATTATTACTCGGAAACCATTGGGCCGATTATGCCCATTAACGAATTTGTCCGTCATATTGGGATGCGCAACCTACCCTGAAAATTTCAAGTCGCTAGCTCTTTCCGTTCTCAAGTTATTGTGGCAACGGCCGGCCTGTCAGGATCAAATTTGACCTCGAATTCTTCATCAGGGAGTCGAACTCAATCGTTTTAGACATTTTCGGCAAAAAAATTCACAAATTCAGACATTTGGGCAATATGATAACGCGATGTTTCCTAGTATCTACGCGCGAAAATATGTATGTTGGTCTCGGTGAGTACAAAATGTTTCTACCACTTAAGACAAATTTTTGATATGCATGTTTAAAGAAAGTTATATTTTCTGTTGATTTTTTCTGAAGAAACTTTGTTGATTATTGATGCGCAAATGTGCCATAAAAATAATAAATGATTGATTAATTCCAAATGACTTTTTTCTATACTATAACAGTTCCCTGATGCCAAAAACAGTCCCATATCATAATATTTTGGAATATCGCTAATAACTCTGAAAATACGTGTAAATTCAGAAGGCCTCCATATCTAACTAAAATAATATTTAATTTTCTTCGAAATAGAACACGTCTTCTGGACAAATGTTGAAAAAAATTGCTAGGACAGCATTAGTGGGGACCTGTACGAGCTTCCAGAGAACTGCCCTAACATGTCCTCACTCGAATCTTAAAGGTATACAGTGTGGAAAAGCCAAATGGAATAAAATAAATTCATTATCTTGCTTACTGTACATATTTATGGAAAGCCCCGAAACACGTCAAATTTATATTTTAAATCGTCATTCTTCTTCGTAAGACAGGTGCAACCCCCAATTTTTGAAACAGGAAGTATGGGCTTCTGCTACATCGTTTGAAAGGTCTCGTTATTCTCTAATCAGTCATGTTATCAATTTCAGGTTTATTGCAAAAATAAACTTAGATAAAAAATAAAATCAAGTGATAAGTGGAATTTGGTACAATATACAGAACAACAAACTTTGACATATCATATCTTCGAAGGTATTGGTAAGAGTTGGAAATTATATCAACTTACCATTACCATTCCCATCATCATTTGGATTAACCATCGGCATGAAAATATCAACCAACAAAAAGTATGATATCATATTATAATTCTCATAATTCTACGATTGCTGAAATAAATTAAACAATGTCATGTCTCAGGAAAATAAGTTGACAGGTGTCAACACAGATCATATTATAATAATTCATAGATAGGATAACTATAGCATTCTGTGAAAAGATACAAATACGATTTATTATTGAAATTTTGGAAAATCATATCTCCGAAAGTATTAGCTTGTTAGAGTTAAAAATGATATCAATGGATTCTTATGGTAAACTGCATATTGAAATTTGTTAAGCAAAAACAATTTTTTTGTTACTCCGAAACCATCTGTCCGATTTAGCCCAATATCGAACTTAGCTGAGATATTTATGTCCTGAACCGACTCTGAAAATTTCAACTGTCTAGTTCATTCCGTTCGAGAGTTATCGTGCCTACGGCCGGCCGACCGGACGGACATAATAAATTTCGACCACGGATTCTTGATCAGTGAGTCGAACCTAATCGTTTAAGACTATTTCCATAAAAATATTCGAAAATAACAGACATTTGGGCAAATTGATAAGCACTCTGTTCCGAGGAACAAGAGAACCAAAAAATGTAATACAAAATGTAGCAAAAAAATGGGTTCAAGCCCTGTGGACAGGAGCTTTCCATTTATACTGGGACATCGGGTATAAGCATTTAAACCTCTTTGGGGCTGATCTCAAATATTGCTGAATTGAATCGATCTTGAAGACAATTTTTAATGTGGAATCCTCCTTTTTTTGTATGACCATCTTGCGGAATCTATGAGGTCGAGCATTATAATCCAGGAAAACTGAATCTTCATCAATAGATTATTTAAAATGGAAAACCTCTTCTCGCCAATGACTTCACTGACATAACTGTGAGAGTTCAAGCTAGCAGAAAGAACGAAGTGTTCTTTTTTACAATTGAAACACATTCAAGCCCAAACCGTAATTGTGGCCAGATCCGTACAGTACCACTGCCTGAAACACATCCATATTCTTACTCGTCATCAGTGGAGAGCACAAATCTTCATTCATGATGCCAAAATATAGTCGCCATTTACCAATCTACCCTATCTGAGCAGTAGTTCCAGCGTCACATCAATAGGTCTCTTGCATACATTTTTTTTATTATTGGAATCGATTTTTATATCCATAAGAATACCGAAAAAGCTCTCTCTCGTGTCCGTTTCACTTCGTATTCCAGTGTAACACAGCTCCACATAACGGGCTCGCGTTCAGCAGTGGCTGTAACAAGTAGATGGTAAATTTTGATAACGTCATCCGTCATAGCAACGATTCACAAGCGTTTCACCTCATTTGAAATCACTTCTTGATTTACCGATTTTCAATAGCGAAATAATGAAATTTTATAAATTATGAAAGTGTATGAGGGCATACATGATGATCTGGTATTGAGGTGGATTCAGAAAAATATAAACATATGGTATTTCGTGTTACATGCAAGAGACAAATTGTGATATTATACTTCAGCTAGAAGAGTGACTTATTAAAATATGTATTTTTCATACACATGGACAAAACAGGGTCAAACTTCTGCTACTGAAATAAGTTATCATAACAACCGAGAAATAATCATCTCTGCCAAACACCTACATCCTCAACTATTGACGAGCAGTATATTTCAACGGTGTCTGCTACCACTTAATAGAATTGGTTGAAATTTTGTCGCGTGGACATTGAGGCCAGCCAGGCGTGGTCTGCCTAATAGACCACTTCCTGTAGATGGTGATGAAGCATTGTTCGAAATTGATGTAGCTTGTAGGCTTAATTCAGAAACTGAAAATGCGGAGAAATTCAACCGAACTCAAGGATCTGCCCTAGGTCGGCTGTTTTCGTTTGATGAAATTGCACGGTATTGTACTATTTCAGAGTCAGAAGGAGAGCGGAAAGTCAGCTTCGTATAGAGATCAAATGAATGATGGTATATTTCAAAAGTTGGAGAGTAAAAATAAATACGAGAAAAACTGACTGTTGACATCCACTTCGGTGGAACGAAATTGAAAGAAAATATAAAGCACCAACTTGGCGTCAGGAGAAAATCTATGATTTGCATCAAAAAGTGAAGTTTTCGGGAAGTTGAATGTTTTACAATCAAGTGAACCCTAAAAGTTTGTTGCTCACTGAAGTAGAATTCATGGTAAAAACAAAATATTTCTTCGAGTAGATTTTTTGACAATATAATTATTGTATTTGAATCATGCCATTGTAACAATAACAATGTTTAACCATTGATAAATTTTTGCGAAGACAAAATTTCATCTCTTTGGCTTACGTATCAATTGTCATGCTATGATGATGTTAATACGTATGTGGACAGAAGAAGGTAGAGAAACACGAATAACACCAACTGCTCAACCGAGACTTAAAACAGAGCGTCAATAAAGGCGCTTCAGATAAATATTTTTTTCATACTTTCCGCAATTAGTGCGGACAGCGGATTTCAGGATTATGTATAGGTATGCACGATGGCCGAAGCAGGCTGAGATACCATGAAAATTACGTATACACATAAACAATTAATTACATTTGCGTTAAGCGTCCGTATAGACAAGGTATACTACTATGAGGGTCCCCACTATGCCGGGCTGAATCTCGATCGCCAAAGCGAAATCGCCGGTTAGCCAGGAAACGGCAAACGTCCTCACTCAGAGACCAGCTAGTTCAACACGATTCTCAGTGATGATTCGGGCGTCCAGAGTAGCAGCCCACAGAGGAATGAAAGTTACGTTCAGTAGTAGTATACCTTGTTTATGGCTACGCTAAATTGATAGGCTAACTTGTTATTTCATTTTGTAGTATTGAGTTCCTGTTTTATTAGTGCAGTTATTCCTTCAGGTAACACTTCTTATGTCATTAAGTATAATAAACAATGTTTCAAACATGACAATATCGTATATAGTATAATGTATACCGGGTGAACCACCACAGTAGCGGAGCTCGTTTTGAGGGAGTAAATGAAGATATTTTGAGAATATTTTTTTGTGATGTGTGTAGGGTGTTCAAAAGCACAATTTGTAATTATATTCATATATACAGGGTGTTCGAAAACAAAGATATAGACCAAAGTTACATTCTTTCAAATGTAACACCCTGTATTGGACCTAAAAAATGGAATCGCAAGCTGAAATTATGATGAGTTTCTTGAGATCACTTTATACCTTAGAAGCACCATTTACAAGAAAAGGGTGAAAAAGTGAAAATATGGAGTTTTCTTAAATAGCAATTAATGAAGAAATCAGTTACGCCAGTAATACAGACAGTATTTTTTCGTGTAGACATATTGGCTACTCCTATACAGAAAAAAAATGTAACTCTGGTTTTTGACCATTATTTGTAGTTGATGTTTGAAATTTAATTATGATCACTCTGTATATTCCAGACTTCATTTTTTTCTTCTGTATAGGAGTAGCCAATATGTCTACTAGAAAATATACTGTCTGTATCGCTGGCGTAACTGGTTTCTTTATTTATTGCTATTTAAAAAACCCTCTATTTTTGCTATTTTCTCGTAAATGGTACTTCTAAGGTATGAAGTCATCTGAAGAAACTCATCATAATTTGCGTTTGCCATTCCATTTTCGAGGTCAAATACGGGGTGGTACATTTGAACTTTTGTCTATATCTTTGTTTTCAAACACCCTGTATATATGAAAATAATTTTAAATTGTGCTTTTGAAAACCCTTCACACATCACAAAAATATTCTCACAATATCTTCCTTTACTCCCTCAAAACTCTGTGGTGGGCCACCCGGTAGGTATATATATATATATACTCTTTTGAACTTCGAGCATTACATTTTTTTTATCTAACAATAGAGCATGTGTATGAAAAATGTGTTAGCAGAGGTTAGTGTATCGGAGTACCATAGAATTCGGTATTCGATTACTATATCTTAGGGAAAAAACCTCAGCAAAAAACCTTATCTCTCCGTTGGTGTTGTGATTTATTAAAATTGAAATTGGTAACAGAATATGTTGAAATATAAAATATTGAAGGCATCTTTTTCTTTACTATCACTTCTTGAGTAAAAAAGCATACAGGTTTCTCCAAGGTACCCGAAACTCAATCTGGAAAAGGAAAAGGAAAAGACAAAAGGAGAAAACGAACAAATTAAAAATGGAATATTCCATGTTTTATTTAATAGATTTGAAATTCACTACCCATTCTAAAAACAATTCAGAAACATTATGACTAAAACTATCCTGGAATCTATATATGGGACAATTATTAACTGAATGATATATGGTTTCCTCCTCGGTTTCCTCTGCTGTTCCATCTGAAAAGCATGCTGTTGCAACGACCATAACCGGTTCCTAAACGCATCAGAATAGACCATATTTACCTTCGAAGGTCATACCCCGGAACTCTATTTGAAGGATCCGAAATTAAATCTTTGTTGAATAAATCTCAAGAAATCCATTCAGACCGCCAAACTTCCTTGTCACTTTTATTCAAATTGAGAAAACAGTTGGACCATAAAGGGTTACGTGACTACTTCAATCTGGGAATCTTATTGCCTGGAATATAGGAGGGAATCGGAAATGAATTCGGAAAAGAATAAAATTCATTCCAAGAATTTGAAACAGCAGTGTGTCTGCGAACGTGGGGCAGGATAATGTTTGAAAGAATTGGCAACCAATGAATAGGTGTAGATCTAATAGATTCAGTGGCAGAAAAAACCAAGGCTTAGGTTGCCGTTCGAAGAGTAGCATGAAGTTACAGCTAATTTCTGTAGAATATATTTCTGGTTTTCAACTCCAGACGCAAGTCATCCAAATGAGCTTTGAAATTCAAAGAGAAATCTAGTTTCACTCCTAGGTATTTAGGATTAAAATTATGTCTCAAGAAAGAATCACAGAAAGTTACACTCAATGTTCTATAATTTTGATGATTGTTCAAATGGAAAAAAGAAACCTCAGTTTTATTTGGATTCGGACACAAACGCCACTGAAATAGGTGATCTGTCAGGATTTCTGAATCTGCAAATAGATTATTCTATATATATTCTATATATATTCTATACTTCGGAAATCAGAATGACGAAATGCAGGGCAAGGTCATCAGCGTATGAATTTCTCAGAGGAATTAGCAAGAATATCACACAGATATAAACTGAAAAGAAGAGGGGCTAAAACTGAACCTTGTCGGAGACCATTATTCAAATTTTTGAAATTACTACTATTAACGAAAAGACGAAACCTTCTATCTGTCAAGAAACCTCAGTTTTATTTGGATTCGGACACAAACTCCACTGAAATAGGTAATTTATCAGAATTTCTTTATCTGTTTAAGAAATATTCACATCGAAGTGGGCCTTGAACGTGTAGTCGGTGCTTTATTTCTGGTTTCAAAAAGTTGCTGTTCTTTAACCAGAGACATGAATTATTAATATAACCTTGAATGTTTTCAATGCTATCTCCTATTTGTAATTAATTGAAGACCCTTATGCCCTTATTATTAATTATAAATGCATTCTTGATGTAGGTACCTTGGAAATTCAAATTTTGGAAGAATATTTTGTTTATGTTCAACTTCAGTAGACTGATGAAATAAACATAAATTTGAGGTTAATACCCAGAAACCGATTAAAGGAATTGGAAAAATCCTCATTTATAATAGAAAAGAACAAAAATTGGATAGTCTTTTTAATGCAGGATGAAGAACTTTTTGACATAACAATCATGTGCATCTCAATATATCTTAGAATTTAGGTTCCTTATTCAAAGCCATTGAATGAGGAACCAATCAAGGTGTACTTTTTGGCTAGTTCAAAAATAACATCCAAACTGATACACTCGTTGCTTTTGATTTGACTGAAAATCATTTAATATCTCTTTAAATGTATAATAGTCGTTCATAACAGGAGTTCTTCCACAACTTGCAATTCTTCGAACAATACTTGAAAAAATTTTAAATATTATGGCCAATGTAACAATCAGAATACACTTTTAGTGGTTGAATAACAGTTTACCTGGGACAGTAAAGCAACGCGGTTGATGCTGGCGGTAATATCTGCAGAGTGCCTGAGGAATTCACAGTAACATCAATATACTGCTTCGCGTTCCCTTCTTTTGTTGGGCGAAAGGTATCGTAAATAATTCCAGACAAGGCTGCGGAAATACTCAAACTCATTACGATTAATTTTGAACAAACATGCATAAAATATCCCAAATGGTTCGATTTTCCTTATATCCAGATTGTCAAGAAAGAAATAATAAATGACAGTGCATCAGCTCATGGTAATTTTCAATGCGAACAACCTAAATTAATGTGACTTGGAATAAACTGCTCCACAAGAGTTAGGGATATCATATTAAGTTATTCTGAGGGACGTAAAGTTTTGAAGACAATATCAAAAACATGATCAACTGCCAATAAAAACTTATTATTTCGATTTGAATGCATATTTTCACCATCTGGTCGTCTTTTTTCTTGAGTTTGTCAGTTTTTCACATTATTCGTAAGATTTAGCATTTCAATATGCAGTTAATTTTTTGTCAGTCTCTTAGCGATATCGAACTTAGTAAATTTCACGAGCTTCTTAAGATGCCAAGACGTAAATCAACAAACGCCGAGGCTAATAGGGCTATCGGTATGCTATAGGGTGGCCTCACTCAAGCCGCTGTGGCAGAAACATTTCAAGTATCGCAAAGTGTAATATCGCGACTCTGGAATAGGTTCAATGAGACAGGTTCGTTGCAGGAAAGAGATAGGGTTGGTGGACCAAGAAAAACAACACCCGCACAAGACCGTTTTGTCATCATTTCGGCGAGGAGATATCCTCTTTCTTCATGTAGGATGCTGAGAAATCGACTTTTAAATGCCAATGGTCCTGAAATTTCCATTGAAACCACCGACGTAGTTTGGGAGAGATTAACCTGGCTTCTAGACGTCCATTGAGGGGTGTTCCGTTAACACGAGAGCATAAACGACAAAGATTAGAATGGGCCAGGCAGCATGTTAATCTGAACGTCCAATGGCGTAGTGTACTTTTCACAGATGAATCCAGATACGGTCGATTTTCAGATTCTCGAATAATAAGGGTATGGACTATGCCGCGTATACCCCGAAATCGCTGTCATGTGCAAGAGGTTCATTCATTTCGAGGAGGCTCTGTTATGGTATGGGCTGGGATATGTTACAACGGGCGCACAGACCTTCACATTTGTCCTGGCAATATGACTGCTTCACATTATACGGAACATGTCCTTGGCAACGTAGTGCCAAATTTTCATGCTGCCATTGGTGAAGCTTTCCAATTTCTTGACGATAACGCAAGACCACATCGTGCAGCAATAGTAGAAAATGCGCGAGACGAGCATGGTATTCCATATTTACCAATACCTCCGCATTCGCCAGACTTAAACTGCATAGAACATGCATGGGATATGCTACAAAGAAGACTAGATGATCACCAACCACCACCAGAAACATTGAATGACCTCAAAGCACTACTGCCTTGTTTATGGAATGAAATTCCTCAAGATATGCTCAACACCCTCGTTGACAGTATGCAACGAAGATGTCAGGCGGTCATTGATTCCCGTGGTGGCCATACCTTGTATTGAAGGCATAAAAAGACAAAAAAAACAATAAAATGTCCGGAAATAAAAGTCGTTAAATTTGACCCTATTCTGTTAATCAGCCTGTATATGTTGCAGACCTTAAAACTTACGTGCATTTATAGTTTTGAACCTAAAACTATATTAAATTACGTTTTCAGCGCAAACAAAGGTTTCAGAATGTCAGTTATTTTAGTTGAAGCGATTATCCCTAACTCTTGTGGAGCAGTTTATAACTAGATCGGCCATTGCCAACTGAATTTTTTATAGGCACCCTTGATGTCAATACATCTTAAACGGACCTAGATTATTTTCTATACTTTGGAAATCAGAATGACGAAATGCAAGAGCAATGTCATCAGCGTAAAGTTGGAATACGAACACGCATCCAACCAATCGTCCGCTTGCCAGTGTACATCGACACCGATCTGCTGCATGCATTATGCAGATCGGCCCACATGGCCAGTTTCGCCGTTTATCGATCCTCGCTCTCTCCCAGGACCCCTTTCCCAAACAATCTTACGGGATTAATCAATCTTAGCGAGATCATAAGCGACTTCCAGCTACGGCACTGCCCCCACATGACCGAGCACACGCTCCATGCGCCTCCCCACGGCATAGTAATGAGCCGGGTGCCCGGATTTATGCCCCCTTACGTCGCTCACAAACGGAATATATCCGCGAGGATCAGTCCAAATTAAATTCTAAACTAACGCGAACGCAAAGGCTGGATACGAAGGAGGATTTGAACATCGAGAGCAGGAATGAATGGAAAGAAGGATGGGTACGGATAGGGATTCTTGAGGCTTGAAAGCGGGGAATTCTCGGAGGCAAGATGTTCTAGACCGGGTTATGTTACCTTCACGAAGCATAATGAAAACAAGCTCCATCATTGGGTGCTAAATTAATTCCTCTAATTTTTAACACTATACCTTTTCAAGCTCAATTTGGGAAAAAGTTGAACTAATTTCAGGAATAGTAAAACCAATTTCGGAAAAAGTAAAACCAATCTCGGAAAAAGTAAAACCAATTTCGGAAAAAGTAAATTCAATTTCGGAAAAAGTAAAACCAATTTCGGAAAAGTTAATTCAATTTAGGAAAAAGTAAAAGCAATTTCGGAAAAGGTAGAACCAATTTCAGATAAAGTAAATTCAATTTCGGAAAAAGTAAAATCAATTTCGAAAAAAATAAATTCAATTTCGGAAAAAGTGAATTTTGGATAAAGTAAAACCAATTTCGGGAATAGTTATACCAATTTCGGAAAAAGTAAAACCAATTTCAGAAAAAGTACATTCAATTTCGGAAAAGTAAAACCAATTTCGGATAAAGTAAAACCAATTTCGAGAAAAGTAATACCAATTTCTGACAAAGCAAATTCAATTTCGGGGAATTTAAAACCAATTTAAAAAAAAAATAAAACCAATTTCGGAAAAAATTAATTCAATTTCGGAAGAAGTAAACAATTTCCGAAAAATAAATCCTATTTGCAATCTGCGAAAACCGGAATATTTATATAATACATATTTATAGATCGCGCACAGGGGAGTTCTATTTTCTTATTATTCAACACAGGTAAATATTTTTTTTTAATTCTATAGCTTGTGAATCATTGAATGGATTCTTAGGGGCGATATATTTTTTTGTAGGAAAATTGAAAAACTGAAAGTTAAATTTTTGTCCTATAATCCCTTTGTACTTTGTACTTTTAGGCAAATTGATTAAAATTATCATTTAATATTGTGAAATTTTCCTTGAAAGTTATATGGGTTGTAATTATCTGTCAATAAAGGGTCATTGAAAACATTAAAGGATACCTTGAGAGGTGAATTCATCATTAAATACGATGGTTTCTATTGACAGTCAACAAAAAGTAATTCTGAAAATTTTCGTTGAGATGAAGGAATCTGATTCAGGCTCTGAAACGTTACAAATATCTAGTATTTCTAATGCAGAAGAATTTCAAAATAATAACATTTTTTATTTCATAGATATGTGGGGGAGAAAACCCAGAAATGAACCATTTAATTAAAAACATTCTCATTTTTGATTGCTTACCAATTATAATTTCAAAATTTTCATTTCCTTTGAAATCGGATTATTTTTGAGTTGATGCACTGTTGAACCACTGAGGAAACTAATAAAAATGCCACAAGTCCTGTGGACAGTGGCTTTGGCGCTCTTGTTCAAGCTTTGACAAATCATATCTCCGAAAGTATTGGTTTCTCAGAGTGGGGAATGATACCAATGGATTATTATGATAGAACTGCATCATAAAAGAATTCAAAAAAGAAGACAAAGAAAACAAAAGATAAAAGAGCCAAACTTTCCTAATCCGAAACCACCAACCAATTCTACTCAAGAATCAGCTTATCCGAGATATTCATTCCTCAAATCTACTCTGAAAATGATATTATATCAATGAAAACTTAGACAATATTGCAGTTTTGTTTTTACTGGAGATATTCTGAACCAAATTTGATCAGGTATCTTACCAAAGTATATATTTCCATTATCATATGGATTATCCAATATTATCATCCAAAAATTATAATATCCTATAATCCTCATAAATCTACGATAGCTGAGGTTATTTCATTGGTCATTTTGCATTCAATCATACTTTGTTTTCTAGAACAGGAGGTATTTTATATTATGAGTAACGAATTTTGAATAGAATCAAAAATAAATCTGTCTTTTATCGGTAGATAAGATGACATGTATGAACACAGATCATGAAATACGTTTATTTTCGATTACAGCATTCCGAGAAATCATGAATTACGATTTATAATTGAAATTTCGAAAAATAATAGCTCCGAAAGTATTAGCTTGTTAGAGTTGAAAATGATATCAATGGATTCTTATGATGAAACTGCAACTTAAAAAATTGAATTTGAAATTTGTAATGTAAATTTTTTTTTCCGTACCTACCTACCCCGAAACCAATTTTGTCCAGAAACGAATTTAACCGAGATATTTATCTCCCAAATCTACTCCGAAAATTTCAACTGTCTAGCTCATTCCGTTATCGTGTTAACGGACGGACGGACGGCCGGACAGAATTGATTTTGACCACGGATTCTTGATCAGTGAGTCGAATAAAAACGTTTGAGACCATTTTTAGTCAAAAATTCGAAAATTACGGACATTTGGGCAAATATATAAGTGTAATTATGACATAAATGTATTTGTATAACGTTTAATTTCATACAAAAACAAATATAGCTCATAAGAATCTGTTTATTGATTCGTAAGTACAATATTCTAAAAAAAAAAAATATTTTTGCTGTTTTACTGCGCGTATGTTCTGGGGAACATCACGTTATTTTAATGGAAATTTGTAAAATACTGATCCTCAGTCAAAATCAATTTATTTTAAGGGCTCCGGTCTTCACAGGTTTTTTACCACTGTGAAATTATTTCAGCGCGGATTAAGAAAAAAAAATTGTAGATTTTTTTGAAAAAATCGAATCAAATGAACGAGCGCCACAGCTCCTAAAATCACGGGGGTGCTTTTGAAATATTTGAATTTTAGACTCAATGGACAATTTTTAGGGAGATGATGCATTTCGTTGATTTCTACCACCTGTTAAGAAAAGTCAACCCCGTTTTATGTTATGAACAGTTCCTCATGACTCACCCGGTATTAGGGTCAATTATACCCGAATACGCAAGTGTGAAATCGACGATAATCGATGGGGCGCAGCCGCCTCTGTTGACATCAATTAACTTCCATCACGGTTTAATTGATAAGTAATTCACCTGTAAGTGAACAATTCAAGATGAATGGAAACGTAAATGGCTTCCTGAACGTAGACAAGGACGGGGCCTCATTAACATCGACTGGTAAACGCATTCCAAAGAAGACAAAGCGCGATTTCGACTTCAATGGCAGCGTGCGGTTTTGTTGTAGGATTTCGAAATCTCGAATCTTACCTGAGCTGACCCGCAGTTGCTTCAGAGACGTGCGTTTTTGGCTCGGTTGAAATGTACGATCAGCGTGACTCGACATGGCTGTGGTCGAAGCACCGAAATACTTCGTGGTATCTTTGTGAAACTTCTGGCGTTCATTTTTGTTTTATATTTCCAAATAACGGACAAGAATAATCATCGCTTGGATTGGCCAGACCTGGTTTTGAAAGAGAACCTCCTGGCCTTATGAGCTACATTTTCCTTTTTGGCGCTCTTGTTCCTCGGAACAGAGTGCTTATCAATTTGCCCAAATGTCTGTAATTTTCGAATTTTTGGCTGAAAATGGTCCCAAACGATTTGGTTCGACTCACTGATCAAGAATCCGTGGTCGAAAACGATTATTTCCGACCGGCCGTCCTTTAACACGATGACTCTCGAACGAAAGGGGTTAGAGGATTGAAATTTGCAGGGTAGGTTTGAGACTCATTCCGTTCGAGAGTTATCGCCGGACAGAATCGATTTCGACCACGGATTTTTGATCTGTGATCGTTTAAGACCACTTTCATCCAAAAATTCGAAAATTACAGACATTTGGGCAAATTAATAAGCACTCTGATCCGAGGAACAAGAGCAACAAAAAGATTATACAAGAGCTCAGCTGAGTTTTGTTATTTTTATAAATTGAAATTATTAAGAAACTAAGTTCAAAAATGAAATAATAAAGGATATCTCCTTCTTCAATATAATTTTTTTCTTAAAAAAATGGGTTCAAGCCCTGTGGGCAGGAGCTTTCTGGCGCTCTAGTTCAAACAGACAAATTATATCTCCGAAAGTATTGGTTTCTCAGAGTTGGAAATTATATCAATGTATTCATGTGATAGAACTGCATCATAAAGGAAATTCAATTCAAATAATAGTTTATTTATCAAGATTAAATGAGCTATCATGAGAATGAGAACTGCACCATGGAAGAAATCAAATTAAATATGGCCAATTTTGCCCAATAACGAACTTAGCCGAGATATTCATCTCCCTAACCTACTCTGAAAATTTCAACTACCTAGCTCATTCCGTTCGAGAGTTATATCTATGTCTATGGATGAAAAGTAGTCTCACTACTCTCAGATCTCTTACTTCATGTTCCGTTCCGAAATGTAAGACTTTTCTGAGAAAAACTAATTTCGAAGCAAACAACTGAGATTTTTCTCACTTCGCTCACAATTCTTCAATTGATTAGATAATGTCATGTCTCAGGAGAATAAGTTGACATTATGAATATTCATACATAGAATAATTATATCATTCTGTGACAACGTTGAAATACGATTTATTATTGAAATTTTGAAAAATCATATCTCCGAAAGTATTAGCTTGTTAGAGTTAAAAATGATATCATTAGATTCTTATGGTAAAACTGCTTATTGAAAAAAATTTAATTTGGGATTTGTTTCGTAAAAAAAAATTTTTTTTTTTGTTACTCCGAAACCATCTGTCCGATTTTGCCCAATAACGAACTTAGCCGAGATATTTATCTCCCAAACCTACTCTGAAAATTTCAACTGTCTAGCTCATTCCGTTCGAGAGTTATCGTGCCTACGGCCAGCCGGCCGGCCGGACAGAATTAATTTCGACCACGGATTTTTGATCAGTGAGTCGAACCAAATCGTTTAAGACCATTTTCATCGAAAAATTCGAAAATTACAGACATTTAGGCAAATTGATAAGCACTCAGTTCCGAGGAACTAGAGCGCCAAAAATCAGAGAGGATTCTCTAAGGTAGGTACCCGAAAAACTAGTTCTGAAAAGGTGAAAAATGAACAAATTAAAATCTTCCATGGTTTATTGAATTGATTCAAAATTCACTACCCATTCTAAAAACGATTCAGAAACTTGTGTCCCTAAATCATCCTGAAATTTATATAAATGAGTCAATTATCATCAACCAAATGATCTATTGTATTCAAAACTCGAGCATTCAACTCTATTCGAAGGATCCGTAATATGATCTTTGGTGAAAATATCGCCTGAATTCCATTCCTACTGTCAAATTTCCTTGTCGCTTTTATTCAAATTGAGAAAATCTTGGACCATGAATGTCCACGATCCGCAATTACTATATTTCACTCTCAATATTTTAGAGGATTGTAACTTATATCGACTGTGGAAATAATACAGAATTTCCAAGAGGCCGCTCGTCCCTTTTTGCATTCCATATTATCACTCGACAGGGAAAGGACGAAGTCGTGTGAACTGTTTCGATCCTCATGGGTACCGAACATGATTTAATTCCTCATTTATTTCGTCGTAATGCGCCGTAATAAATCATGATAATGCCGACTGAAATTATTCAATTCGACTCACGATTTCTACATAAATTCTGAAGATTTGAAAGTATACGGCAAGATTGAGAGATACCCAAGAGGCAGATCATGAAGCTGAATCCTTATGGTAATTCGATTAACGTTCGAATGGGGAATTTTTTTCATATCGGCTCCAGAAAAGCGGTTTTCATAGAAATGATGATGAAGTTAAACTGCCTATAGCTTCATACTATTCACACCAATAAACCAGTCGGATTGCACCCAAAACCACCACCATTTTAAGTAATATTGAGAAGCTGTGTGCACAGTAGGCGAAACAGTAGGTGTATGAATAATTGCCAAGACTTTGTATTATGTGCAAAATATATTTAATCACAACAGAGCGCTTTCGGCCTCTAGGATATCTTCAGTGGTAGGTACCTTAAAAGTGAAGCACAACCTCAGTCAATGTAATTAATCAAAATTTAAATTAGAGTGCAAACAGTCGAAAATTTAATATAAACAATAGAGTTCAAAGAGGTTTTCAGTATGTGCACTTTGTCATGGCCCATTTACTTTGAGGCCAATGGTACCTGATGAAATTTATCACCGAGTTAAAGTCGATCATTACAGTTTTGTTCATGCACAACTTTCAAACCCTTTCAACCACCTTACGTGAAAAATTAGAATGTGAGGGTGTTGAAAGGGTTTGAAAGTTGTGCATGAACAAAACTGTAATGTTCGACTTTCATTCGGTGAAAAAATTTCATCAGGTACCATCGTCTCAAGGTAAATGAGCCATGACAAAGTGCACATACTGAAAACCTCTTTGAACTAACTATTTTTCAAAAAAGAAAAATGTTTTCTTGAAAATATCTGCACGCCTGTAAAGAAGATACAAAGACCTTGCCAAAAAAGTACCACAGGACCCACTTTCCCTATTCAAAAAAAATAGAGGGTTGATGGGGATGGCAGAGTGCAACAAAAATCCTTCAAAAATGCATACAAATTTGGTAAATGTGAAACAAAAATTGACCTGTTTCAGGATTTTGTTGCCAAATATTTTTCTTCTGAGAAAATAAATTTGTTCCATAATTTTGACGCGCAATGCATATTGTTGGAGATCCGAGCAGCCTTACGTGAGTTCAGTAGCTGGATGGGTGAGCGTTGCCACGATAACTTTCGAACGAAAGGAGATAGGGACTTGCAAATTTCAGGTAGGTTGTACATCCGAATGGGAGAGTTTGTACGTTTTTTGGCATAAACCTAAGCAGTGAGTTTTTGTGAGCATCGAATTACTAGAAAATTAAAAAAAAATTATTAAAATATATTTTTTATGTCGATAGGTTGGGTTGTGCATCTGAATGCGATACTTGAGTTCGTTTATAGGTATAATCGGCCTAACGGTTTTGGAGTTATACACATCCGAAATTATGGTTGAAAAATACAAAACCGATTAAATTCAAACATGGTTATTAGTTGCATAATGCCAAAGCGCAAATTTTTGCAAAATTTCGTGAGGATCTTATCACTAGAAAATTTTCAAAAAATCGTTGAAAAAAAAAATGTATATATCAGTAACTATTCGTCCGACATCGCTGAAATTTTGCGAGAGCCTTCAAAACCTAACTCTACTGCCAAGTTCCAAGTTTGAACACGATCGAATATATATTATTGTGGATTCCAGGAGCCTTGTGTGAGTTCAGTACATGGATGGGTGACCGTTGCCTCGATAACTTTCGAACGAAAGGAGATATGGACTTGCAATTTTCAGGGTGAGTTGCGTACCCGAATGGGAGAGTTAAGTTCGTTTACGGGCTCAATCGGTCCAACTATTTCAGAGTAATACCCACCTGGAGTATTATTTCCTCGATCATTCAAAAAATATAGATCGAAATGAAGCTTGGTAACTAGTTGTAGAATATCCCCCCTTAGGGTGTGTGAGGCGTGAATAGACAGTAGAACATGCGCGCAGAAACTCCTGACTTCCCGCACTGAGAGAACAGTTTATTTATAAATAATAAAGTTTATTCATATTAAATGAACCCATTATTCATATATGGCGTAATAAATATTCATTTGTCCTAAATAATGGATTTGTTTGAGTTTTAAAAATAAATATATATTGGTGAAAAATTTATATTTATTAATTATTAATATACGATTTATTCATAGATAATGAAGTTTATCACTACATCAAAAAGGTTTATTTTCATCCAATAACGAATTATTTTTAATAAATAAATGTTATTTATGAGAAAAAATATTTATTTTCAATGAATATCAATATTCTCATAGTAAACAAAGATATATTTCAGAAAAAAATGTATTTCAGAAATTAATATTTACTATGAATAAAGAAAAAATCACTATAAAAAATTGTATAATTTTATTATATAATTAGTTATGTACAGTAAATGAATGTTTTTTTCGAGAAAGAAATTAATTTTTCAAATAATTATAATTAGTTGAATGGAAACTGAGGTATACATATATTGCAAAAAAGAATTACTCTCTAAAATTTATATAATAACAATTCCCATATGATATTTTGTGGTAGTTTTCTATATAGTCTCCTTTCTTGATCTCTATGGGTGAATAATTCAGCCAAAATCTCGATGGTATGTAACTACAGGAGCCAGTTCGATGAATTGCGAAGAGAGTTTCTATAGGGTGCCTCATGTTGTATTATCACTATAGGTGTGGTGCATTTACTGGAAAGTAATAAGAAAAAAAAACATTTAACCTTCAAAAATTTATCCAAGTTTAAATATTAATAAATAATGACGAAACTGTTTTTCTGATTCATATCATATTCGTATACAGGTTTTTTGAAATTTCAATATGAAAAACTAATTGCATTGAAATAACGAACCGATTTTCTGGAAATTATAAATATTCAAAAATAAATTTCACCACATTTTCGAGAATTGTATCAAATGGGTTTATATTGTTTTCTAATAAACACATATTAACAACTTTGATTAATCGTAAGGAAACATTTACATTCACAAGTGAATTTGACCGAAAACTCCAGCAAATACAAATCCATTATCAAGAATTCCTCATTATCAATAACCTGACTTTGTTGCAGCAAGTTTTTCATTTTCTCATATTTGAAGTGTTCTTAAGACTTACTTCATATTTTGGAAAAGAGGATATATTTACGTAGTTTTTATATAATGCAGTATCATTGAGCAAAATATTTTGAGAATCAGTGTCAGTGATCAAGCTAATCTAAATTAAAAATTTTATATGAAAACTAAGCCTTACCTTCGAATGTACTTTTTGAATGACTCAAACCATTTTGAAACAAAAATGTCTGGAATTCAACCATTCTGTCCTCCCACCTATATATCACGCACTATCCTATAACAACCAACAGACTAAAGGCGGGTTTATACAGCAAATAAGATAAAATAAGAAACAAATTAAAATAAAATAAGAATTAAGGGTTAAACGGATCGGTTTATACAGATAATCTAAAACAAAATAAGAAATAAGAATGAAACAATCAAATCGCAGCTTTTTGACAATTTTATGCAAGTTCTATGAATTTCACTCTTTGAGCATGCGCATTGTCATTTTCCAAACAAAATAACATAAAATAAGAAATAAAGATGAGAGTTGGCCAACTTTAATACTTATTCTTATTTCTTATTTTATCTTATTTCGTGTATAAACGCTCTCATAGAAATGTACATGTCTAATTTTATTATTTTATTTCTCATTTTATTTTATCTTATCTTATTTGCTGTATAAACCCGCCTTAACAGACCAATTGAAGATTACTAAATGTTGATCGCACAAAGTTTTCAGATTCGCATTTCGGTATAATGGCCATTGGGGTGGGGTACGTCGACCTACACGGTCAGGATGCGAGCTATAATAAACACTTATTCAAGTATAGTCAAGACTTATTATTAATTAATTAATCTTGCTTGAATCATAATTCAATAAATGTTTGTTTGACAGAAATAAGGGCAGTTTTTACTTCAAATAAGATTTGTTTGGTGGAAATGAATTATTTGTTTATAGTTAATAATATTTTTGAACATGACATTTCTGGATTACATTTATTTACTGATAATAAACCAGTTTGATTATTAATAAATCTTGCTCAAATAAATGGAATATTTATGAGAAATAAGGTTTATATCAAGTTGTTTTAACTAATAATATTCATTAATAATTAATAAAATTTATTTATGACAAATAAAACTGTCCCAAATAAAGATTTATTGATTATTAACCCTAAAATTTCTCTCAGTGCGCTAGTGGTTCACTCGAATTTATATAATACTAGTTATAATCATTATTCCATAATTCAACGAAGATTTACGACCAACAATGAAAACTAACGCTAATATTTCGACAGATATTGAAAAATGTTTTCAGTGATTTTGTATTTCTTCAGTTCACGAAATTATTTTGCGTCACGCTGTATCATTCCCGACATAATTTCTGGTTCCAAAATAGAACTGACGAGAAACATTTGAACTTGTATTTATACGAGTACATCAGTATTTGCCAACACGCATCCTTAAACTTCAAAACAACAGATTCAGGTTCATTGACAGATTCTCGTGAATAATAGAAAACTTAAGCAACAAGACCTACAATCAAAACAGAAAGACCGTGAACTTGTTTCCTGATATCAGTATCTTTCAACATTCGAACATTATTGCTCGTTCGACTAGAAAACAATAAAGAATACTAGAAATTTAGTGGCCTTTTTCTTCTTCAACGAAATAACTAATGTGATAAACAGCACCCTTGTACAGGACTGTTCGGAAAGCTCTGTCTTTTTGGCGCTCTTGTTCCTCGGAACAGAGTGCTTATCAATTTGCCTAATTTTCTTATGAAAATGGTCTCAAACGATTTGGTTCGACTCACCGATCAAAAATCCGTGATCGAAATCAATTCTGTCCGGCCGGCCGTAGTAGCGATAGAACGATAGCGATAGAGGATTGAAATTTGTAGGGTAGGTTTGGAGCGTAAATATCTCGGACGAGTTCGTTAACTGGCGACATCTACCAAGCGGCTTCAGAGTTATGGCCGTTTTTAGTAAAAACTTTTTTTATGAATATATTTCCGAAGCTGATCACTCGATCTATCTGAAATTTAGCATCAAATTGTAGAAGCATGACCTTTATACGAGCCTTTATATGCATGCGAAGTTTTGTGTTGACCGGATTGCCGTAAAGTGGCAAAAAAGTACGGCCAGCCATAGGCACGATAACTCTCGAACGGAATGAGCTACACAGTTGAAATTTTTTCAGAATAGGTTTGAGAGATAAATATCTCGGTTAAATTTGTTATTGGGTTAAATCGGCCCAAGGGTTACAGAGTAACTAAAAGGAAATTCTGTTTACATTACAAATTTCAAATTCAATTTTTTTTAAGATGTCATCATAAGAATCCATTGATGTAATTTTCAACTCTAACAACCTAATACTTTCAGAGATATGATTTTTCAAAATTTCAATAATACATCGTACTTCTATATGTTTTTACAGAATGCGAGTCTATCTGTCTGTGTTCTATCTGCGTTCACTGTTTATTCATGGCATCTTATTTGTTTATATAATTCGTACTTTGAAAATACTTTGTGTGGGAAAACAGGGTTCCACATCTTGAATTTGTGAATATATACAAGACTGTTTTGATACCAAAAATAATATTTACTTGTTGCATATTGAATAATTTATGTGCAAATATTGGGGATGATGTTTCAGAAGATTTAGAATTGGATCATTTCAATGATGTAGTTTATGAAGGCAATAGGAAAGAACAACATAATGGAATCGTCACAAGAAATTACTGTTCGTTGACCGCCGAGGTTAATATTACCTTTTACTTCCTTAAGTATTGAGACATGCTCCTATATACAGTATTTTCATAATGTTGCTAGAAATAAAATGCTGAAATATTCAGCAACATTTGTGTATCAAATATTCTTTCTTGAGTTAAGGTTCATAATAGAGAATGAATGTGTTAGTGGTATGAACTATTAAATTATGAAAAGAGGATGACGAGATGACGAGAGGATTATTAATATATTTTGAACTACCTATGAAAATAATTTGTTCGTCAGTCTATACCTATTCAAATATCAGGAATAAATAGACAATCTGCTAAGATTGTCTCCAGCCTTGCTCAAGACATTTCGATGATACTTTTCTTACGTATTTCGAGTTGTGAAACCTATATGAACCGAGTGTAAGTTGCAGCAACCCATTCTGCGAGGTTAAATCATTGCAGATTGCTCATTTAATCTTGATAAATGAACTATTATTTGAATTTAACTCCTTTTATGGTGCAGTTCTATTATAAGAATCCATTGATATCATTCCCAACTCGAGAAACCAATACTTTCGGAGTTACGGTTTGTCAAGAAATGAACATGAGCGCCAAAGTTCCTGCCACAGGGCTTTCCCCCTTTTTGGCGCTCTATAGTTCCTCGGAACTGAGTGCTTATCAATTTGCCAAATGTCTGTAATTTTCGAATATTTCGATGAAAATGGTCTTAAACGATTTGGTTCGACTCACTGATCAAGAATCCGTGGTCGAAATTTATTCTGTCCGGCCGGTCCGGCCGGCCGTAGGCACGATAACTCTCGAACGGAATGAGCTAAAGAGTTGAAATTTTCAGAGTAGGTTTGGGGGATAAATATCTCGGCTAAGTTCGTTATTGGGCAAAATCGGACAGATGGTTTCGGAGTAACAAAAAAAAAATTTTTTTTTTACGAAACAAATTCCAAATTAATTTTTTTTTAATAAGAAGTTTTATCATAAGAATACATTCATATCATTTTTAACTCTAACAAGCTAATACTTTCGGAGATATGATTCTTCAAAATTTCAATGTAAATCGAATTTCACACATTGATATAATTATTCTATGTATGAATTGTCATAATGTCAACTTGACAGAAGGGAATATTGTAACTTCAAAAATATTGGGGTTGAAATACTCGTATTTTAGCGATGCAACGGGGACCTCACCCGAAAATGTTTGAAAATATTACGTAAATATTGAAAGCATAATTCTGTAGTTTGGTGAACGTAGATCAGGAAATTTTTGATCGATTACAAGGTAATTTTTTATTATTACTTATCTTCTTTCATATTTGTTTTATGGAATACCTACTATTTGTAGGTACTTTCAACCTGTTTTGGGCAATTGTCATACGAAACTTGTTTTTTTGGCGCTCTAGTTCCTCGGAACAGTGTGCTTATCAATTTGCCCAAGTGTCTGTAATTTTGAAATTTTTGGCTGAAAATGGTCTCAAACGATTTGGTTCGACTCACTGATCAAGAATCCGAGTGCGAAATCGATTCTGTCCGGCCGGCCGACCGGCCGTAGGCACGATAACTCTCGAACGAAAGGAGTTAGCGGATTGAAAATTGCAAGGTGGTTTTGGAGCGTAAATATCTCGGACAAGTTCGTTCGATCTATCTGAAATTTAGCATCAAATTGTAGAATCATGACCTTTATACGCATGTGACGTTTTGTATTGACCAGATTACCGCAAAGTGTAAAAAAAAATGTTGAAAATTTAAAAAAAGTTTTTCCACAATAACTCTCGAACGGAATGAGCTAGGTAGTTGAAATTTTCAGAGTAGGTTAGGGAGATGAATATCTCGGTTAAGTTCGTTATTGGGCAAAATTGGCCAGATTTAATTCGATTTCTTCCATGGTGCAGTTCTCATTCTCATGATTGCTCATTTAATCTTGATAAATAAACTATTATTTGAATTGAATTTCCTTTATGATGCAGCTCTATCATATGTATACATTGATATAATTCCCAACACAGAGAAACCAATACTTTCGGAGATATAATTTGTCTGTTTGAACTAGAGCGCCAGAAAGCTCCTGTCCACAGGGCTTGAACCCATTTTTTAAAATCAAAGAACTTGTATGTATTTTTCACCGCTAACTCTACACTAAACAAGCAATGTCATTATGCATTTGGACAATTGATGCATCTTTTACATTACTTTTTGTTTATTGATCAGCTGATCAAATAAGTATAGTTTGGATGCAGCAATTTCGGTATATGTTGATTTTTTGTTCCAGGACACTGTAATTATGACCAAATTTTCGACAGAAGGAACTTATAAGACATGAAATTTGCAGGTAGGTTACACGCCTGGATACGCCGGTCAAGTTCGCGCATGGGCAAACTACCCATAGTGGTTTCGGGGATATACTACACTCTAAAAAAAATCTCAGTGTGAATGTTGATTTCATACTATCAAGAATATTGTCGATGCAATTTACAACTAGAATGTCACATTCCTATCAATATTTTCGTTATTATGATCATATTGTGTTCAGTAGTGTAATTTATGACAGAAAATATCACAAACAGATCCAGTATCAAGAATTAATAAAATTTATTTGAAATTTCACAGTTTACATCAAGTTTTAATGCCAATTCTTCATACAAAAGTCAGATAGGTGATATGTTGGGTGAAAATGAGCACTGCATGGTGAAATGTGAAAGAACGATTTCAGAGATTTAATCCAATTACCAAACTTTACACTCAATTATCAACTTTATGTATATCCAAGTATAACTTTTGAAACATGTGAAATCATCGAAAGTACCAACAAGTGCTTTTCGACCAACAAACTATCCAAATTCGCACCAGGAATATCAAAAGAACCTTATACTTTATTTCGTCAACTTATTCATTGCTACGTAGTTGCCAAGTATTCCTTATCGAAAGACAGATATCCCTGCTGAGTCTTTTAAATATAAGTAAATCGCCGATAGTTGTGAAGAATTAATAATTATAAGATGACAGGAAGAATCGTGCCCTTCCATGGGGAATTCTCACAAATAATATTGATGTTATTTCGGAACACTCGAATCAATAATGGAAATATCACTGTATCCCTTTCTTGACTATGAAAATCAATTCTTCCACGCTCTCAATGATTCACAAATTTATTTTCTGCTATTTAATGATTTCGTAGTACAACAATAGTTGAATATTTGTAGTTACCTATCAATCAAGAGATATATTTAGTCACGAAAAATAAACATATGGATTGTTGTGGTAAGTATATCATGAATACTCTGATAGAAAATGACTTCAAAGTGAGTATGCAGTATGATATAATTTTACATTGCAGGTTTGAACAAATCGCTACTCATTGCACCATTCCATAAAAAAATCGTCTCAAGTACACAAAATTGGAAACATCGAATTTTGGAAAATGGATATTTGCGAAACCAAAGGATTGTTTTTAAAATATCAGAATATAATTATATCCGGCAACAATGTGCAGGGATTGGTTATGTCGCAATACTTCTGACTCTGACTAGTTCTAATACAACACGTAATTCCATGGGAGACTACAGTGTGTTGTATAGCGTTGATTTTGTGCCTTGGAGACGATAAGTTGGTTCATTATGCATTATGAAGTGAGAATCTGGAAAAACGAAGTGCATCAAGAATATTCGTTATGACTTATGAGAATAATGAGAAATTTGTTTTGGCCGTCGAAGGAAGTTTGGAAATAATACTGTTTGCAAGTGAGTACATATGAATGTTCAATTTAATTTTTATGGGTGCCTACGTAATTGGGTATCCACATTACATCAATTTTTCCCGAAAATTTTGATGAGATATTTGTGTTGGTTGGTCGATTGGATTTACAAATTCGTCCATCGCCGACTTTGAAATTTTACATTTGTCAGTGAAAAATATTTCACTCAATTTACTTTATTTGAAAAGTGCAATTATCTGAATTAGTTCAAATTTCATATTTATTTTTAATGTTATTACAGTTTCTTTATTGAAATTTATTTTCGTAATGTTCTTCAAACAAATGGGGCTTATTCATCTAACCTTTTGTGAACTATCAATAAGATTTATTAAGAAGCACTTGCAGGTGAGTGTTTTTTGTAGTAGGTAGTCTAAGGGAACATATTTATTTCATAATATTGCGTATCTTAATTGTATATCACACTGTCGCAAAAACCTATTCTCCGGGATATTTTATTTCAGATAAGAGTGAATTTTTGATATCTATATCGAATAAAACCAGCGTTGATAGTCAATTATCGGTCCTAAGCACGTTGAAAAGTTACAACTTTCAATTATATAAAGACCTGCCAGCTTCACATTATTTTGTAGGCACCGATTCGAATTGTATGATTATATATGATTAATATATAAATGTTTTAATTTCAGTAACCCTCACCATCAGAAGAAACAATTGGCGAAAATGAAAAAAACTGCCAGCTTTATATCATTGACACCTGATCTGGAAGAATTTTGTGTCGTGTTGGACCAGAAAGTGCTGCCTCAAAAGTTCGATTGGTTTGTCGACAGTTTTGATTATCTCTTTAAGCTTCAGTAATCACTAAATATTTCTATAAAAAATTATTTTTTATTGTATTTTCACAAATTATATATAAAAAATTATACTGTCTATTGAATAATCCTTGAAATAATAAATTAATATGTACTAAAGAGTTTTTTCTACCCTTTTCCTATCCTTTCGGTGATTTACATGATATTGGGTTTCAAATTATAAAACGAACAATATCATATAAAACACCGAAAATGGTGTAAATTTCAACTAAATAATACCTACACCCCGAGGGTTTAAAACACATCTGATTCGGTGTTAAATAACACTGAACAAGATATTGCACAAGCACTAGGTCAGTGCAAATTCACACTGCACTAAAGTTAAATCACACTAAACCAGTGCTAAATGCACTACGGTACTTGTGCAAATTCACACCGAACTAGTGCTAAACCCCATTGATCTAGTGCTACCTCACACTCATCCGAATGATAAATCTCAATCGGTCTGGCGTGAAAGCTGATTACTTATAATGGCAGAAAATACACCTGAAAGTCGGTGTTATTTCGGATGGTGCGAAATAACACTGAAAAGATCAGGACCTCTAAGGAAATCAGGCCGGTGTTAGCGGGTGTTGGCCGGTGTTGTAAAATTTCTTAGAGTGTACTTATTGGGAATTTTATTTTCCCAATATTCCCAAAACTGCAGATGCGATCGAGTTGAAATTTGGTATTTAGATTAGTATTACTCATGCAAAATATTGCTAGAAGAATTAAGACAATTTTTCGAGAAAACGCCATATATCAGAAAATATATACCTGAATTTGCTGAAATTTCATGTATATCTGAGATATCGATGAAATGAATTATCCAAAAAATCAGCTTTTGTATCATATCAGAAAATGTGGGTTTTCTGTCATAACTTAATGATGGTATTGAATTCGATTTACTATGTATATTGATATTATTATGAGTTAAGGTGCATTTTCATGCTGACGCTCGACGCTAGCGTCAAGCGAAACGCCTTGGTATCATTTCAAAACTCGACATTGGGTTCCACATGTTATGACGTATTGAATTATATAATTTGCTTCTCGAATATCCATCAAATGATCCACTTTTGAAGCGAATCCATCACTGGGGACAAGGAATGACTGTTAATCACGGAGAAAGAAAAATTAACTAGCTCGAACCGCTAAGGACGTGACGTCAAGAGCTTTAGCGCGCACGTTCATTTAATAATCAATATACCCCCCATTTAACCATCAGGAATTTTGTTTTTATTCAAAAACTACTCATCGTAGAGAAAAACTTGTGAAGATAAATGTTTGATATTTCTAAAGGGCGCATCCGGTAGTATTGAATTCCGCCCTCGCCCCGCAAGCGGGGGAGGGGGTAACTTTGAGAATTGGCAACCCTTGTTTTGCCTGGAAAAAATAAATACTATGTCAAAAAATGGGTTGAAGCCCTGTGGACAGCAGCTTTCTGGTGATCTATTCAAACAGACAAATTATATCTCCGAAAGTATTGGTTTCTCAGAGTTGAGAATTATATCAATGTATTCTTATGATAAAACTGCATCATAAAGGAAATTCAATTCAAATAATAGTTTATTTATCAAGATTAAATGAGCAATCTGAGAATGAGAACTGCACCATGGAAGAAATCAAATTAAAATAGCTGAACTGAATTTGACTCTCTCTTATAGAACAGGATGAAAGACTATGAACACAGATCATATAATAAAGCTTAAATAGAATAATTATAGCATTCTGTGAAAACATAGAAGTACGATTCATTATTGAAATTTAGAAAAATCATACCTCCGAAGTGTATTAGCTTGTTGGAGTTGAAAATGATATCGATGGATTTTAATGGTGAAACTCAACCTCAAATGAAATTTGAATTTGAAATTTGTTGCTTAAAAAAAAGTGTTTTTTCGTTACTCCGAAGCCATCTGGCCTATTTTGCCCAATAACGAACTTAACCGAGATATTCATCTCCCTAACCTACTCTGAAAATTTCAACTGCCTAGCTCATTCCGTTCGAGAGTTATTGTAGAAATTTTTTTTTTTTTATTTTAAAAATTTGTTTTGACACTTTGCGGTAACCTGGTCAATACAAAACTTCACATGCGTATAAAGGTCATGATTCTACAATTTGATGCTAAATTTCAGATAGATCGAGTGATCAGTTTCGGAAATATATTCATAAAAAATGTTTTTACTAAAAACGGCCATATCTCGGAAGCCGCTTGGTAGATGTCGCCAGTTAACGAAGTCGTCCGAGATATTTACGCTCCAAACCTACCCTACAAATTTCAATCCTCTATCGCTATCGTTCTATCTGTTTTACTAAAATCGGCCATAACTCCGAAACCGCTTGATGGATTTCGCCCATTAACGAACTTGTCCGAGATATTTACGCTCCAAACCCACCTTGCAAATTTCAATCCTCTAACTCCTTTCGTTCGAGAGTTATCGTGACTACGGCCGGCCGGCCGGACCGGCCGGACAGAATCGATTTCGACCTTGGATTCTTGATAAGTGAGTCGAACCAAATCGTTTGAGACCATTTTCAGCCAAAAATTCGAAAATTACAGACATTTGGGCCAATTGATAAGCACTCAGTTCCGAGGAACTAGGGCGCCAAAAACTGTAATTCCCTTTCCGGGATTTGAGCCCGACTTCTCTCGTTCCGAAACCGAAAACTCGACGGATTAGACCACCGGGCTATCGGGCTCCTCGTACGATCTTGTCGATCTCCGGTATTAGAATAAAACGTCCGTACTTACCTGGGATATATATTCTTAATTTTCCCTTTTCGACATAAAATCACACATGGGGGTTTATTTGACGGTTTTTTACCCTTACTTCGCTTTTCGTCAACTTTCAGGCCCGAAAACTGCCTAGAACGGCTGTTTTCAGACCCCGTCTCTCTAAGTCGATTTTGACGTTTTTCGAACCAACTATTAGCAAGGAATTAGACAATGTCATGTCTCAGGAAAATAAGTTGACATTATGACAATTCATACATAGAATAATTATATAATTCTGTGAAAACGTAGAAATACGATTTATTATTGAAATGTTGAAAAATCATATCTCCGAAAGTATTTGCTTGTTAGAGTTAAAAATGATATCATTGGATTCTTATGGTAAAACTGCTTATTGAAAAAAATTTAATTTGGAATTTGTTATGTAAAAAAAAATTTTTTTTTTGTTACTCCGAAACCATCTGTCCGATTTTGCCCAATAACGAACTTAGCCGAGATATTTATCTCCCAAACCTACTCTGAAAATTTCAACTATCTAGCTCATTCCGTTCGAGAGTTATCGTGCCTACGGCCGGCCGGCCGGATCGGCCGGACAGAATGAATTTCGACCACGGATTCTTGATCAGTGAGTCGAACCAAATCGTTTAAGACCATTTTAATCGAAAAATTCGAAAATTACAGACATTTGGGCAAATTGATAAGCACTCAGTTCCGAGGAACTAGAGCGCCAAAAATACGTATGTTATTCCGAAAATTTTTTGTTCATTTACGATAGATACAAATAAGGTTTTATCCGCGCATGTTCTAAGGAAAAACGTACTGTCATTTTGTCCAAATGTGTGTAACTTTCGAATTTTTTGCCGAAAATGGTCACCAACGATAAGATTCGACAACGGCCGGTCGTTGCCACGATAACTTGAGAACGGAAAGAAATAGCGACTTGAAATTTTCAGGGTAGGTGGCGGCGCATCAGGACAAGTTGTATGGGCATAATCGGCCCAACGGTTTTCGAGTAATAATTTTGTCATCAACCAATACAGATCCGACCGAATTGAAACTTGGTATCAGTTATAGAATACCAACACAAAGACATTTGTAAAATCTTATGAGAATCGTATCACTAACTACAAAATTTCAAAAAAATGTTTTAAAAATATGATTTATCTCACGATAACCTGAGAGCGGAAAGTTATAGCGACTTACAATTACTTGGGTATGTTGCGCATCCGAATGCAACATTTGAGTTTGTTAATAGGCATAATCGGCCATCGAGTCGGCCATAAACGGTTTTGGAGTTATACCCGTCTGAAATTTGGTTGTCATTTCCTCAATAACTCAAAAAATACGAATCCGATCCAATTCAAACATAGTAATTACTGAATTAGTTGTAGAATGCCGACGCAAAAATTCTTGAGGATCGTATCACTAAAATTTTTATAAAAAATAATTGAAAAAAATTCTATATATCAGAAACTATTCGTCCGACATCGCTGAAATTTTGCGAGAGCCTTAAAACCTAACTCTTTAGCCAAGTTCCAAGTTTGAACACGATCGAACCAATATTGTTGGAGACCCGAGCAGCCTTGTGTGAGTTCAGTAGATGGATGGGTGACTGTTGACTCAATAACTTTCGAATGGAAAGAAATAGTGACTTTTCATTTTCCAGCGCATACAAATGGGAGAGTTAAGTTCGTTGTTGGGCATAATTGCTCCAAACGGTTTCCGAGTTATACACATCTGGAATATTATTTTCTCGATAACTCGAAAAATACATACCTGATCGAATTGAACCTCAGTAACTAGTTGCAAAATATCGACATGAAGACGTATGTGAAATTTTGTGAGGACCATACCTACTACTAGAAAATTTTTAAAAAAATATTATGTATCTCACGATGCAGGCGCAAACAAAAATGTTAGGAACTGTGGTAATAAAGTGGCGTGAGCTTCAAATTCCTTAAAAATAATTCTTGAGAAATGAAAAATTCAGTGAAGTTAAAAAAATGTTCGAATATTGTACATTATACATTGTTCATTTTCATTCGATACAGGGTTTTTTGCTGAGGTTTTTCCCTAAGCTCATATATCATACGTCGAATTGTAAGGTACACCGTTACACCAACCTCTGCTAAGCTCTCAATCAAAAGAATATATCTATACTAGCTGACCTACGCAACTCCGCCTGCGCCAAATCGGTTATTGCGGTTGTAATTTTATTTCCAAATGCGAAAAATCTTTAAAAAAAAACCTAGAACCCGATTGCAGCGCCTCCTACCGGGACAATTGAATTTCCAAGTTATCCAGGGACCCACTGAAACAGGTAATTCTAAAAAAGACCTAGAACCCGATTGCGGCGCCACCTATCGGGTTCAATTGCGAATACGAACTACCCACTCAAACAAATCTGGTTAAGAAAAGTGAGAAAAGGTGAGAAAGACAGGAGACCGGCTTCGTTCTCATCCCTACTCCGTGCTGTTTACTGGGACGTGGCACCGGTATACTCTGGCAAATGAGTGTTGATCCAGACAGACGCGGAAATTTAAAAAAATCTAGCACTAAGTATAGCAGGAATAAACTGCCTTGATACTTTAATAAGAATAAATATTTTTTTTGAACAAAAATTTTAGCTTTGCCATGAGCTCAGGGAAATTTAAATCGAAATAGAGTGAAAAACATTCACAAAAAATACGGCCATTTATTTTTGATTAGCTCTTTCTCTGGGATAACTTACCAAGTGATAATTCATCAGTTATCGAGCGGGATGAAAAATGATTAATTACTAAAATGACTATTAAAAAATAGGGGTTGGTGATAGAAGGGTGAAAATTTAGGGTTGTATGTATTTTGTAATGCCACATTATAAAAAAATAAAAACAAAAAATTTCGTCCAAAAATAAAAAATTTAAGGGTGAACAACCCTTATCACTTAGGGGTATGAAAAATAGATGTTGGCCGATTCTCAGACCTACTCAATATGCTCACAAAATTTCATGAGAATCGGTCAAGCCATTTCGGAGGAGTACGGGAACGAACATTGTGACACGAGAATTTTATATATAAGAAGATATTCGATACAATTAAATTTTGATTTATATCTCTATGTTGTCTCAACTCATATGAATAATAAATAATATATAAAATAGAAAAATATTGCGGGACTAGGACAGTAACAAATAATATGAATCTTCTAAAACATATATTTGGCGACGTTTCGCTGATTATTATATAAATATATTATTTCGTTGTGTTGTGTAAAAAATTGTACAGGTGTCTAATTTCATTTTAATTTTTAGGCCTGAAGAAGCAGACGAAATAATCTGCGAAACGTCGCCAAATATATGTTTTAGAAGATTCATATTATTTGTTACTAACCTAGCCCCGCAATATTTTTCTATTTCATATTATTCTTGGAGGACACTAACGTAAAGTTATATTAAATAAATAACATTTTCGCAGAATTGAAAAAAATTGTTGCGACTAAGTAAGTAATTGATAAATAATTGTTCCTATCTATGAACATTGAATGTATGCAAATTACTTCGGTCAAATTTCACTTGAACTTTATCATGAAAAATAAATACTGCAGTTCTCCGAGGAAAAATTTCATTTTGTGAAATAACAATTATTATTTAAATGTTTCACTCGAAATTTTGGTTTAGTTCCGACTCACTGATAAAGAATCCGAGGTCAAACTCAATTATGCCCTTCCAGCCGGCCATAACCACGATATCTCTCGAACGAAATGAGTTAGAGAGTTGAAATTTGCAGGATAGGTTTGGGGCATAAACATCTCGGTTGAGTTGGTAAATGCGCAAAATCAGGCTAGTAGTTTCCGAGTGATAGCAATCTGAATTTGGTTTTTCTCCATAACTCGGAAAATACTGATCTGATAAAATTGAAAATCGGTAGTTAGATGAAATATACCCATATACACATATACGAAGACTTATGAAAAATACCGCGAGGATCATATGACTTGAAAATAATTTAAAAAAACTTCAGAGCCTTATTTCACCGCCAAGTTCTAGATTTGAACTCGATCTGATCCATACTGTTGAAAATATTGGGAAATATTCTTTCTCCCTTGAAGCCAATTAGCCTTGAGCGAGTTCAATACCTGGATGGATGACCGCTCCGGTTATGAATTTGAACATGCGAGCCAAAGCAGACTGACCCCATGTCGGTGCTTTTCCAATAATTTGTTTACTCCTGCGAGCTCCTACTGAACATAAAAGCTCAATTATTTGACTTAATTGATTGTATGTTTGGTGGAATTTCAAGGAAGTTGACTTTTCGAGCTGCTACGGAAAAATAGCACAATCGATTCTGATGTAATATGTCACATGTCATCAACTTGTCAAATTAAACGATTCATTAATTAATCTGTATTGTGAAGTACAAAATTCAAGACATGTTCACAATTTCATAATTATGTATTCCGAAACACAATCACCTACATTCACTGGTATCAAACTTTATAATACAGGGTCTCTATAAATTATTGTAACATCGCAGTTGGCTTCGAACAATTCTTTGTCGATCTTTGCTAAGGATCCTGACTAAATCGATTCTGAACATATTAAAACAAAATAAAATGCATCCCTATAAAATGATGCCTACCCAGGAGCTCTTGGAAGACGATTTTGATAGGAGAACTTATTTTCGTGAACAAATGATAAACATGGTGGATAACAATATTATCCAATTAGTAGACGTTTCGTTCTCTGATGAGTGCACTTTTTCTCTTAAAGGCCATGCTAATCGTCGACATTGCCGCAACTGGTCTACCAAAAAAATACTCACTGGATGAGAGAGGAAACACACGCAATTCCCTCAAAAAGTTACTGTTTAGATAGGAAATCTTCGAAACCATATCATTTCTTTGGGGGCAATTTGAATGGCGATAAATATTTAGCAATATGTACTTCAAAATTATGTCGTTCCAGCTTTGGCAAATTTATATCCTAATCAAGGAAATCCTCAAGTTCCACGGAATACGATATGGTTTGCAACGCAATGTCCGGAGGTACCTCGACGCAATATTTACAAATTGGTGGATAGGAAGGCGAAGAACGATCGAATGGCCAGCGCGATCCCCTGATCTTAACCCAATAGATTTAATTTTATGGGGATGTGTGAAGAGCATTGTGTAAAAGACTAAACCCCTTGATTTGAATGACCTAAAAGATTGAATAACGCTTGCTATTAGGTCGATCACTCCTGAGATGTTGAATAATGTTGAAAGAAATTTTTATTTGAGGTTAGGATGTTGCCAAAGCATTCGCTGTGAAAACTTTTAACATCTACTTCATTAACAATCAATTGTTTCACTACATTTTAGTTTTTGATTTCATTGTTTTCTAATTTGATTTTTGCAATAAACATGAAAGTGATAACAATTCTGAATAGAGAACGACGAGAGCTTTCAAACGATGAATCACAAGCCCATACTTCCTATTTGAAAAAATGGGGGTTGTACCTGTCTGCCGAAGGGGGTTGAAGGTAGGGTTCGCATTTTTACGGGGAATAATAACAATTTAAAATTTAAATTTGACATGTTTCGGGATTTTCCATAAATATGGACAGTAACCAAGATAATGAATATATTCCATTTGGCTTTTCCACACTGTATACACGAAGGCATTTCATTGTTTTCCAATATTTTTCCAATATATTGCGAATATCGATCGTAAGAGTGTATGTTTAGGAAGAATAGTAAAATTTTCTGTGAAAATGAGGAGTTTGTGTATTCATTTCAGACTGTAATTTAAAGGTTCAATCGCATATAACGAGTGATTTTTTAACAACTTTCTTTTCGAAAACACAGTTTTTGTAAGCTGGCACAGGTTTCGTGCCTTATGTGAATATCAAATATGTTCAGTTTGGACTATAATTTAACCTTGAATCGACTTACAAACGAACAACGGTTGCAAATTATTGAATTTTATTATCAAAATTCACACTCGGTTAAAAGAGTGTATTGTGCATTTCTCTCATTTTTTGGTCAGTTTGGTCGACCTTCTGAAGTGGCTATTCGGAATCTTGTGACTAAATTTTGCACCAAATTTACATTACTGGACTTTAAACCACCAACACGCATACGTAGAGTACGGACAGAGGAAAATATCGGCCAGTTGAGAGGCGAGTTCAGTGAGCAGTTTATTTCATGCTTGGGGTCGGTCAATTGGCGACCAAGATCGTGTGATTTAACGCCTCTGGACTATTTTTTTGTGGGGCTATGTTAAGGCTCATGTCTATAGCGAGAAGCCCGCAACGATTGACGCAGTGGAAGCCAATATTGACAAATTTATTTGTGATATACCGGCCGATATGTTGGAGAGAGTATGCCAAAATTGGACCCGGCGTATGGGCCATTTGAAGCGCAGTTACCGCCAACATTGACATGAAATAATATTTCAACATTAAATTATATCGATCGTTCTATCGACTCAAATGAAGATTTCATACATTTTTCTGAATTTCATGTGTTTTTTTTTTCGAATCAAACCCAAAATCCCTTAAAAAATCACCCTTTACAAACGTAGTCACAGGATAATTTTCTAATATTTTTGAATGCCCATAATCTTAAAACTACACTACTATGATCTTAATTCCTGATAGCTGTCACCGTCTGGCTTATCTTCAGTTTCCGACTTGATGGTGATTTTTGGGACAGCCTGTATGTATATGCGGATTTCGGTGGTCAGAAAAGTTCTTAAAAAATCACCTTCAAAAACACCCGGTATGAAAGAGCGACGACTACTTCACCCCTATTCTCGTTATCTCGAAGCCCTACACTAACATTCTTCCCCGTTTATTATTCCCACCCCACTCAAGACCATGTGACGCCTTCGGATACCCCTCGACATCCCGGCCTATCCAGCTATCCCAATAAATCCAATCTAATATACGAGTACATTATAAATTATTTTTATTCCTAGAGGGCTCAGTGCATTCAGAAATTGCCTGCAGATTATCCGAACTCAACCTACAGTTCTCATCATATAACAACCCCTCTTAGTATTAGTAATCCAAATATATCGACATCAAGCCCACCTTTTTACTATCCTCACGGTCAAAATAGTTGTGAAATTACGCTATTCGAATATAATTCATTGAAATCGAGAAAAAAAAGCACTGACGTGAAGTTAGCAGCTTTTGCGCGCATGTTCCATAATCAAATCACTGAAACATAAAATTTTTGAGGAAAATATTTTTTAATTTTTTTTTCTAGTTATACGATCCCGACGCAATTTCGGAAAAATCAGTGCGTCGGCATTCTACAAGTTATTAATAAGTTTAAATTGGATCGGATTTGTATTTTTTGAGTTATTGAGGAAATAACAATAAATTTTCAAACTCCGAATCCGTTTGCCCGATTATACCTACTAACTATTGCATTCGGATGAGCAACCTTCCATGAAAAATGCAAGTCGCTATCTGTTTCTGTTCGAAAGTTATCGTGACAAGGGACAAAATCGATTTTGACATCAGATTCTTCATCAGTGAGTCGAAGCTAATCGTTTGAGACCATTTTCGGTAAAAAATTAGAGAATTACAGAGATTTGAGCAAAATTATAACATGCTGTTCCGTAGAACATGCGCGCAATAAGTAATCCACTGACATGGTACAGGAACTTCAGTATGGTTCCTTCACTTAAATTTGCGAAATATCAACATCTGTCGCCACATTAAAGGTATCTCTCCGGTCGCCATTTTATTTTATTATATTATTATACTGATCCTTCTAGGTCTTCCCCAAGGAGACCCCTCATAAGCACTTGAGAGCTTTGAGCGAGTAAGGAGAATCAGTTGTGTTCTGTGTATACTTTGTTACTGCCACCTTAGGCACAGCAATGTTAATTTTTGACCCAACAGTGAATGGTGGCGATTACCATCACTAGATAACTCCTTAACTAGCCTCGGGATTGAACTCGGGGTATCCGGCTTCTGAGTCAAACGCTCTACCGCCGAGCCAATCGCACTGTTAAGCATTATCATATGACCGAAATGCGTCAGTTGAATAACTGACTTTATACCCATTTAAAGTGTGGAAAAATGGTTCGTTTACTCGAAAGTATGCTGACAGATAGAAAGTTTTTTGTGTTCGTTGATAATAATAGTAGTAATTTAAAAAATTTGAATAATGGTCTCCCACAAGGTTCAGTTTTAGCACCTCTTCTTTTCAATTTATATGTTTGTGATATTCCTACTACTTCCTCTGAGAAATTCATATACGCTGATGACATTTTGATTTCCAAAGTATAGAAAATAATCTATTCGCAGATTCAGAAATCCTGAAAAATTACTAATTTGAGTGGCGTTTGTGTCCGACTCCAAATAAAACTGAGGTTTCTGGCTTCCATTTGAACAATCGTTAAAAATATAGAACATTGAGTGTTACTTTCGGTGATTCTTTCGTGAGACATAATTTTAATCCTAAATATCTAGGAGTGAACCTAGATTCCTCTTCGAATTTCAAAGACCACTTGGATGACTTGCGTCTGGAGTTGAAAACAAGAAATAATATTCTCCAGAAATTAGTTGGTACTTCATGTTCATGGGGTGCTGATGCAGCCACTCTTCGAACGGCCTTAGCCTTGGTTTTTTCTGCCGCTGAATATTGTTGATCCGTCTGGTTTAATAGCGTTCATACGCAAAAAATCGATGCACGGCTGAAACTAAATCTGCTAGTTCTTTCAAACATTCGCAGGCTGACTTATGTTTCAAATACTTGGAATAAAAGTCATTCTTTTCCGAATTTATTTTTGATTCTCTCCTATATTCCAGTCAATATGATTCCCAGATTGAAATCACGTAACCCTTTATGATCCAACTGTTTTCTCAATTTGAATCAAAGTGACAAGGAAGTTTGGCGGTCTGAATGGATTTCTTGCGATTTATTCAACAAAGATTTCATTTCTGATCCTTCAAATAGGGTAGGTTCCTCCAAGGAAAATATGGTCTATTCTGAATCGTTTAAGAACCGATCATGGTCGTTGCAACAGCATGCTTTCAGATGGATCTCGGTTGCGGGACCTAGTTGTGAATGCGAGGAAACCAGAGATCATTTAGTTAATAATTATCCCATATATAGATTCAAGGAGTTTTTTAGAGCTATTCATAAAGTTTCTGAATCTTTTTTAGAATGGGTAGCAAATTTCAAATCTATTTGATGAAACATGGAATATTCCATTTCCTATTTATTCGTCTTTGTCTTTTTCTTTTCCAGATTGAGTTTCGGATACCTTGGAGAAACCTCTCTGCTTGTTGAAGGAAGAATCGATAGTAAAGAAAAAGATGCCCTTCAATATTTAATATTTCAGCATATTTTGTTAACAATTTCAGTTTTCATATTTCACAACACTAACGGGAAGACAGGGTTTTTTGCTCGAATTACATCGGATTCTTTGGTACCCCGTTACACTAACCTCTGCTAACACTTTTTTCTTTTTTCATACACTGTCATATCTGTCAAATAAAAATTTATTATTTTGTGAATTGCTTCTGCGCAAGAAACACAAGATATTTGTCAGAAGAAATGAATCGAACAATGTTGCCTAATAAACATAACGACACAACATCAGCGATGAAACAACTAAATTTCGTAACGTTTCGGAGTCTAAATCAGACTCCTTCGTCAGACACTTACCGAAAATCTTCAGAATTATTTTTTGTCGATATAGCTATTCTGAAATTCGAGAAAGAAACCTTTTAATTATGAATGTACCTCCCACAGAATCCTTCAATGATTATCTACTTGTTTTATTGTTACATGAAGAAATGTAATGCTCGAAGTATAAATATATAGGTATATTGAAGCCAAACCAGTAGTTTAACAATTTCATTTTAAAACATATTTTAGGAAACTCGAATAATGTTTGCATCCATCGAGCCCAATGTGAGCTCCCATCGAATAATAACACATATCCATCGTCCATCCTCAGCTTACAACGATCGAGCCCCCTGGTCATCCATTAGTAAGACTGGCGGCGGCTTCACTGCAGGGCGAGAGAACGAAATAATCCCTGTGCCACCCCCAGGGGTACCGCACCCCTGCGTTATCGCGTATCACGCACCCCCCTTGTTCGCAGCAGTTCAGTTGAAACAACTAAAAAACAATATCCGCTGCCTCCATCGCGGTATTGGCAGGATGAAAGCCTTCTTTTCTTTCGCGGGGACCGACCAAGCAGAAAATTGAGTTAATAGCGAAGGGAGGGTGCGCCTCTATAGTTGAATTTAGTCGATTCAGTTACCGCCTATATTCGGCATATGGCAACACTGGAACTGGAGCTCCGCAAGGAAGATTCATATTCGGATGGGATATAACTGAGTGTTACATTTGTAACATTTGTGTAACATTTCCGTTGTGTGTTACGTACTTTCCTTGTTTGAGCCGAAAGTCTGTAATTTTTGCCGAATGGAGAAATGGACTAATTTTTTGCATGTTCTAGGGAATTGCTTGCTATTGTTTTGCCCAAATGTCTTTAATTTTCGAATATTTTGCCGAAAATGGGCAGGTTCGCTGATGAAGAATTCGGGGTCAAATTCCACGTCCGTTGCCACGATAACTTCCGAATGGAAAGATATAGCGACATAAAATTACAGAATTACAGATATAATAGGCCGAATGGATTTGGAGTTATATCCATAAGATATCTTGTTGGTCTTTCCTCAATAACTCAAAAAATACGAATCCGATCAAATTTGAACTAGGTAATTAGTTGAAGAATGCCGACCCCCAAATATGTAAGAAAATTCGTGGAAATCGTATTACTGGAAAAAAAAAATAAAAGTTCATAAAAAAAACAAATTTTTCATATTTCAGAAACTAGATGTCGCTGAAATTAGGCAAAGACTTATACGAGCCGCCATCTTGTAATTGACTACCGCATTTCAGCTCGACCTGCTCTGTATTTTTGGAATTATTTTATTTTAAAATTTGAATTCACTTGATGCCCAATAGATTTTTACGCGCTTGTTCTGGCGAACATCGCATCATTTTTCTCCAATGTCTGTAATGTTCGAATTTTTTGCCGAAAATGTTCTCAAACGATTAGGTTCGACCTCGGGTTCGACTCACCGATGAAGAATTCGAGGTCAAATTTGAATTTGTCCAGCCGTCCGTTGCAAGATAACTTGAGAACGGAAAAAGATAACGACGGAAAATTTTCAGGGTAGGTGGCGCGTCCAGATACGACGGACAAGTTCGTTTGGGCCAACAGTTTCCGAGTGATAATTTCAACCAATACAGATCCGATCGAATTGAAACTTGGTAGCTAGTTGTAGAATACTGACACTGTGACATTTTGTGGCAATCGTAACACTAGAAAATTTTAAAAAAATTATCAAAAAATATTATTTATGTCAAGATAACCTGAGAAAAGAAAGAGATAGCGACACGCAATTTTAGGGTAGGTTGAGCATCTGAATGCGACATTTGAGATTGTTAATAAGCATAATCGGCCAAACGGTTTTGGAGCTATACCCATCTAAAATTTTGTTATTATTTCAACAATAACTCGAAAAATACGAAAGTTGCGCATCCGAATGCGACATTTAAGTTCGTTAATTGGCATAATCGGCCAAATGGTTTCGGAGTTAAACTCATCTGAAATTTTGTTGTTAATTCTACCATAACTCAAAATATACAAATCTGACCAAATTAAAACTCGATGATTACTTGTAGAATGCCGATCCACTAGTATTCGCGAAATTTCCTGAATATCGGAGTTACTTGTCGTGAATGGTTTTTTCATATTTAAATTTCAATAGAATACATAAATGAAATAATTAAAAATTATGTGATCATAGATTCTCTCGTTACTGAAGTATGTCATTAAAATAGTATTAAATGTATTCATATATTATAAAAGCTCAGAAGATGGTATTTATGGATGCTACATTCGATAAAGAATGTCCAATAGAGGTGAGTAGACAATAGAACATGCGCGTAAAAGCTCCCGACTTCACTTCACTTCTTGAATCAATTTTTTTTACGTGTTAGCACTTCCTTTATTCATACTCAACATCATATGCAGTATTTCGTGAGGATGTGAGGCATGAATAGACAAAAGCACATACGCGCAAAAGCTCCAGATTTCTCGTCAGTCCTTTTAAAGAATTTTTTTAATTTAATTGATTTAATCAAGTTATCGAGGTGAAAATTTCGAACGATAAAAAAAAGAGGGGACACATTTGGTGTCAATGAAAAGAAAATTCGTTGGTTGTTGACCTGCTAGCTGATAAAATCAACAATGCACATGATAGCCTTGCCGGATCACAGAAAAATATGATGAGACATGCGATTAGTTATGAATATGGCAGCTGTGTATATTTTTCAACGGTCGTCGGTAAAAGGTTTCTCATACATAGTTGCCACATCACACATAGACAATTTCGGAGAATGAGCGAAAATTAATTTAAATTCACCATGTTTTAACAGACTATAATTATCACATGAAATATATTATCCACGATTACTGACTTTATTTATAGTGAAGATAATAATAGGATTGCCGCGTTATTCTCTGACATACGTGGCTGAATCTACTCCATCGGAAAATTACACCATTATATTATTTTTCAGACTCTTGGAACATTTCCATGTTCAGAGTGGCATTTGAGTTTTCTGCAATGAATTACGTACAATTGATTTTATTATGTCCTTATACGTAATGAATTCGGAGATTTTACAAAGACTTGTCACCTCCGCGGTATGTTTCCATACTCGCTGTTTTGTTCGCTTCTATTCGACTTCGTCAAACTTCAACCAATCGTGTACAAGGCGATATTGACGTCACGGCTGGGAAGCGTTTGAATTTAAATGTATTGAAATCATAGAATGATAGATAAGTTTATAAAATTTGAAGTGAATGGGGGGTCAGGATTTTATTAAAATATTTCCTCCATAAGTCACATGTCATGTGAAGACACGTGCATATTCTAAGGAGCTGGAAATGCCAATCTTCACCAAAAGGGGTACAATTCGTTAACACTATAAAAGTAACTACACTCTTGTCCACTACAGTTTTTAGTCGTCTGACATATGTATCAGAAACAAAGTTTCCATCTTCAAAGACAAAGCGTTACAGTAACGCTTCGTCTTTGAAGATGGAAACTTTGTTTCCGAAACATATGTCAAACGACAAAAAAATCATTATTATATCTACAAAAATTAATGTTGTTACGAAGTTATAAATTCACTATTCAGAATGTTACAATTGATGAATGGTTATTAAAGGTGGGTTTATACAGCCAATAAAATAAAATAAGAATTAAGTGTTAAAAAGATCAGTGTATACAGATGAAAGTTGGTCAACTCTAGTTCTTATTTCTTATCTTATCTTATTTAGTATGTAAGCGCTATCATTGAAATGTCAATGTTCTACTTTCTGATTTAATTTTAATTTGTTTCTTATTTTACTTTATTTGCTGTATGAAGCCGCCTTAAGAACGCCGAAGTGTAGCTTAAACACTTACTTTGGGCCCGTCTGTTGGAAACATTAAAAGAGGAGAGGCAACTTACCTGAAATAAAATAAAATAAACAATTAGTACAAAAAATCTGTGTGCTTCTTGAATAGTTGTATTAGGCGCAGACCCATAAATATAATTCCTCATGATGCATATTTAAATAAAACTTGTTATGAAATTATGAATGATGAAAGTTTTTTTTTAATTATCACAAAAATCATCTGCAATATTATTAAATTTAAAAAAATATATGAAAAAATATTATGTATCTCACGATAACTCGAGAACGGATAGAGATAGCGACTTGCAATTTTTAGTGTTGGATGAGCATCCGGACGCGACATAGTTCGTTAATAAGCAAAATCAGCCGAATGGTTTTGGAGTTATACAAATCTGAATTTTTATTGTTTTTCCTCTATAACTCAAAATATACAAATCCGATCCAATTAAAACTAGGTAGAATACCGACGCGCAAATTTTCTCGGAATTTCGTTTTTTGTATATTATTAGAAATGTATTTCAAAAGCGATAGAATACATATGTCAGTATTAAAAATTCTGTGATCATAGAGGATTTTCTCTTTACTCAAGTCATTAAAATGATACGGAATGTATTAATTTATTATAAAGGCTGAGAAAATCGATGGTAAATTCGATTGAGAATGTCCAATCATAACACCAAAAGAATGTCCTTTAGGTGTTAATGGTCCAATAGAGGCAAATAAGCTCCTGACTTCATGTCAGTGCTTGAACCAATTTTTGGAGCTCTTCTTTCTCGGAAGAGAGTGCTTATCAATTTGCCCAAATGTCTGTAATTTTCGAATTTTTGGCTGAAAATGGTCTCAAACGTTTTGGTTCGACTCACTTATCTCTTAATCCGTGGTCAAAATCGATTCTGTCCGGCCGTCCGTTAACCCGATAACTCTCGAACGAAATGAGCTAGACAGTTGAAATTTTCAGAGTAGGTTTGGGAGATGAATATCTCGGTTAAGTTCGTTATTGGGCAAAATCAGCATGGGGATTTCGGAGTAACAAAAAAAATATATTTTTTTTTTAAATTCAATTTTTTAAATAATAATATTTATTTATTTCAGAAAAGATTCACAGATGATAAACTGAAATTAAATAGTGTACACAGATCAAACTAATAAACTAACTTTAGCATTGAAAAAATCTCCTAATTCATAGGTTTCAAGATTTATAATAAATGAACTCATTTCATTTTAAACATTTTTGTACTACTTATATTCTTAAAACTATTAGGAAACTGATTGAAAATTCTTATACATATACAGGGTGTCCCAAGTTCGGGTGCCTATTAGACGTTTCTGGAGAACTGGACATATTTGAAATCTGAAAATTGAGATTATTATATTGCTTGAAATTCTCTACAGAGCTAATTTTTTTCGAAGCCCTAGCACTTTCAGTTGCACAGGGAGTGAAAATAAATCTGATGAAAAAAAAAATTCATTCAAGTTTTGCCTTCCTGGTATGATCAAGTATTCAATGCTGAATATATTTCTGTTAAAACCATTGTATTCATTCGAATAGTTTTCAAAATTTCGAAAAAAAAAACGGAAAAAAAGTCAAATATGTTTAGTCAGTATTATGTTCATTATTCTTATTTTAAACATCCTGAACGTAAACCGTTTTTACAACATCGAAGAGGAAGAATGTAGAAAGGTCATGCATCTTTTGAATTCCAGAAATATCATCGCAGGGTGTTTCAAATTTTGTGTCGAAAATTGCCATAACTTCTGGTTTTCAAATTAGAACCCAATTTTTTTATGATTGCGTTGGATTCTGCGGTGAAAAATAATGATTTCTAACATGATTATGCTACTAAATTCAATAATTTCTGAGTTTTTTTTTTTTAATTTAGGAGCATAATCATTAGGTATTTTTCACCGCAGAATCCAACGCAATCATAAAAAAGTGGGGTTCAAATTTGAAAAACAGAGGTTATGGCCAATTTTTGATCACAATTTTCGACACAAAATTGGAAACACCCTGTGATGATATTCCTGAATTTCAAAAGATGCATGACCTTTCCACATTCTTCCTCTTCGATGTTCTAAAAACGGTTCACGCTCAGGATGTTTAAAATAAGAATAATGCACATAATACTGACTAAACATATTTGACTTTTTTCCGGTTTTTTTCGATATTTTGAAAACTACTCGAATGAATACAATGGTTTCAACAGAAATGTATTCAGCATTGAATACTTGATCATACCAGGAATGCAAAACTTAAAAAAAAAAATTTCATCAAATTTATTTTCACTCCCTGTATAACCGAAGTGATTTGGCTTCGAAAATATTTTAGTTCTGTAGAGAATTTGAAGCAATATCATAAACCCAATTTTCAGATTTCAAATATGTTCAGTTCTCCAGAAACGTCTAATAGGCGCTCGAACTTGGGACACCCTGTATATAAAAGAACATAATACTGACTAAACATATTATACTTTTTTTCGATATTTTGAAAACAATGAATACAATGGTTTTAACAGAAATGTATTCAGCATTGAATACTAGAGTTATGAATTTATCCTCGTGCCTATGAAGAAATACGGCACTCTCATAAATATATAAACCATACACTGTGATTATATTGTTTTGCTTGAACACATTTTTACATGTTTCCTTAAACTTCAGATTATAAATTGTTCGCAGAATTCTCTTCTGTAGAATAAACATTTCTTTAAAATTTTTATTTAGTACCCCAGAAATTTATACCAAATCTGAGCCTAGATTCTAAATTTGCATGATTTAAGATGCAGTTTCATCATAAGAATCCATTCATTTCATTCTCAACTCTAATAAACTAATACTTTTGGAGATAAGATTTTTCAAAATTTCAATAATTAAGCATTAATTCATAGAATGCTCTAATTATAATTTCCTTATGTATGTAAATCCAACATATGAGGTGAGTCATAGACCTACGTTTTGAATTTATTTTTTTATGATGCAGTTCTATCATAAGAATCCATTGATATCATTCTCAACTTTGAGAAACCAATACTTTCGGAGATATGATTTGTCAAAGTTTGAAAAAGAGCGCCAAAGCTCCTGTCCACATGAGTTTCCCAATTTTTGGCGCTCTTGTTTTAATTCTGAATATGCGTCCTCAAAAAGCATTATTTTGATTATGGTTGAATCTCCATTTGTTCCGTAGAAATGATAATATGTAGGTATTCATTTTTCCGTCCGACACGTCTTGCGACATGGAATGTGAACTTTTTAGGTAGTCTCGATCCCAGACGTATATCATTATGTATAATAAACGGACTTATTTTCGTAACAAAGGAACAATATGCAACAACTTCGTCCGAGACACCACTCTGTCCACGTTTGGACAATCCAGTTTCTAGCGAGCAATTTATATTAATTTTGACCACAGAGAGCATTCTTCGGCTGCTTGAAAGTGACCTGTGAACCTTGAAGGTGATGGAACGAAGAAGGCAGGACACCTCTTTCCCCCTCGACCATCTGATACTGTTGGACTGGATCCACAAAATGGACTTATCATCTCATCAAAAGTATAAACCGAGCTGAAAACATGAGGTTGCAATATTCATTTTCAAATGATTAAAAGTCTACCAGCAATCTGAAAGAAAATACCCCATAACAAAAAATCAATATTTGCCGTAGTTCGCGAAGAGAAAATGTGAAAGAAATGTGTTTTTGCGAATCAATCAACATACAGGGAGGAATGCGACAAACGGAAACTAACTGGGGTCATCTATGCCTTTACATGTTCAATTTCGGAAAAAGTAAAACCAATTTCGGAGATGGTAAAACTGATTTCGGAGATAGTAAATCCGATTTCGGAAAGAATAAATCCAATTTTGACAAATTATTCAGATTTACTCAGTACAATTTTATGTTTATCAGACTTATTTTCGTTATGTTCGTAATGAATCAGCACGTTTAGAATTAAGTTGTACATTAAATTTAACCATAGATTCACCTCCATAAAGTTAGCAGAGCCACTTGCGAAAATTTCAATGAAACCTATTGCATTAATTGTCGAATATTTGTCGAGAATTTGTCGTGAAAGAAAAAAATTTGTCGCGCGCTTAGTTTTTTTTATATGGGGTGGCTCTGCTAACTTAATATTAAGTTAGCAGAGCCACTTGCAACAATTTCAATGAAACCTATTGCATTAATTGTCGAGAATTTGTCGTGAATTTGTCGTGAAAGAAAAAAGTCTGTCGCGCGCTTAGTTTTTTTTATATGGGGTGGCTCTGCTAACTTAATATTAAGTTAGCAGAGCCACTTGCAACAATTTCAATGAAACCTATTGCATTAATTGTCGAGTATTTGTCGTGAATTTGTCGTGGAAGAAAAAAGTTTGTCGCGCGCTTCGTTTTTTTTGTATGGGCTAAATTAATATTTGGCTAAAGGGGCCACACACAAATCACGTAAGTTGGTTAATCGTATTTTTTTTCAATCAGAAATGAGCTGAATAATTGTCGAAGGACCCAAACATATTCGTCGTGACAGAAAAAAAATTGTCGAGCCCTTAGTTTTTTTTAAATGGGGTGGCTCTGCTAACTTAATATTAAGTTAGCAGAGCCACTTGTAACAATTTCAATGAAACCTATCGCATTAATTGTCGAGTATTTGTCGTGAATTTGTCGTGAAAGAAAAAAGCTTGTCGCGCGCTTCGTTTTTTTTGTATGGGCTAAAACAATATTTGGCTAAAGGGGCCACACACAAATCACGTAAGTTGGTTAATCATATTTTTTTTCAATCAGAAATGAGCTGAATAATTGTCGAACGACCCAAACATATTCGTCGTGACAGAAAAAAAATTGTCGAGCCCTTAGTTTTTTTTAAATGGGGTGGCTCTGCTAACTTAATATTAAGTTAGCAGAGCCACTTGCAACAATTTCAATGAAACCTATCGCATTAATTGTCGAGTATTTGTCGTGAATTTGTCGTGAAAGAAAAAAGCTTGTCGCGCGCTTCGTTTTTTTTGTATGGGCTAAATTAATATTTGGCTAAAGGGGCCACACACAAATCACGTAAGTTGGTTAATCATATTTTTTTTCTATCAGAAATGAGCTGAATAATTGTCGAAGGACCCAAACATATTCGTCGTGACAGAAAAAAAATTGTCGAGCCCTTAGTTTTTTTTAAATGGGGTGGCTCTGCTAACTTAATATTAAGTTAGCAGAGCCACTTGCAACAATTTCAATGAAACCTATCGCATTAATTGTCGAGTATTTGTCGTGAATTTGTCGTGAAAGAAAAAAGCTTGTCGCGCGCTTCGTTTTTTTTGTATGGGCTAAAACAATATTTGGCTAAAGGGGCCACACACAAATCACGTAAGTTGGTTAATCGTATTTTTTTTCAATCAGAAATGAGCTGAATAATTGTCGAACGACCCAAACATATTCGTCGTGACAGAAAAAAAATTGTCGAGCCCTTAGTTTTTTTTAAATGGGGTGGCTCTGCTAACTTAATATTAAGTTAGCAGAGCCACTTGCAACAATTTCAATGAAACCTATTGCATTAATTGTCGAGTATTTGTCGTGAATTTGTCGTGACAGAAAAAATTTTGTCGCGCGCTTAGTTTTTTTTAAATGGGGTGGCTCTGCTAACTTAATATTAAGTTAGCAGAGCCACTTGTAACAATTTCAATGAAACCTATCGCATTAATTGTCGAGTATTTGTCGTGAATTTGTCGTGAAAGAAAAAAGCTTGTCGCGCGCTTCGTTTTTTTTGTATGGGCTAAAACAATATTTGGCTAAAGGGGCCACACACAAATCACGTAAGTTGGTTAATCATATTTTTTTTCAATCAGAAATAAGCTGAATAATTGTTTTACGACCCAAACATATTCGTCGTGACAGAAAAAAAATTGTCGAGCCCTTAGTTTTTTTTAAATGGGGTGGCTCTGCTAACTTAATATTAAGTTAGCAGAGCCACTTGCAACAATTTCAATGAAACCTATTGCATTAATTGTCGAGTATTTGTCGTGAATTTGTCGTGAAAGAAAAAAGTTTGTCGCGCGCTTCGTTTTTTTTGTATGGGCTAAATTATTATTTGGCTAAAGGGGCCACACACAAATCACGTAAGTTGGTTAATCATATTTTTTTTCAATCAGAAATGAGCTGAATAATTGTCGAACGACCCAAACATATTCGTCGTGACAGAAAAAAATTTGTCGAGCCCTTAGTTTTTTTTAAATGGGGTGGCTCTGCTAACTTAATATTAAGTTAGCAGAGCCACTTGTAACAATTTCAATGAAACCTATCGCATTAATTGTCGAGTATTTGTCGTGAATTTGTCGTGAAAGAAAAAAGTTTGTCGCGCGCTTCGTTTTTTTTGTATGGGCTAAATTATTATTTGGCTAAAGGGGCCACACACAAATCACGTAAGTTGGTTAATCATATTTTTTTTCAATCAGAAATGAGCTGAATAATTGTCGAACTACCCAAACATATTCCTCGTGACAGAAAAAAATTTGTCGAGCCCTTAGTTTTTTTTAAATGGGGTGGCTCTGCTAACTTAATATTAAGTTAGCAGAGCCACTTGTAACAATTTCAATGAAACCTATCGCATTAATTGTCGAGTATTTGTCGTGAATTTGTCGTGAAAGAAAAAAGCTTGTCGCGCGCTTCGTTTTTTTTGTATGGGCTAAAACAATATTTGGCTAAAGGGGCCACACACAAATCACGTAAGTTGGTTAATCGTATTTTTTTTCAATCAGAAATGAGCTGAATAATTGTCGAACGACCCAAACATATTCGTCGTGACAGAAAAAATTTTGTCGAGCGCTTAGTTTTTTTTAAATGGGGTGGCTTTGCTAACTTAATATTAAGTTAGCAGAGCCACTTGTAACAATTTCAATGAAACCTATCGCATTAATTGTCGAGTATTTGTCGTGAATTTGTCGTGAAAGAAAAAAGCTTGTCGCGCGCTTCGTTTTTTTTGTATGGGCTAAAACAATATTTGGCTAAAGGGGCCACACACAAATCACGTAAGTTGGTTAATCATATTTTTTTTCAATCAGAAATGAGCTGAATAATTGTCGAACGACCCAAACATATTCGTCGTGACAGAAAAAAAATTGTCGAGCCCTTAGTTTTTTTTAAATGGGGTGGCTCTGCTAACTTAATATTAAGTTAGCAGAGCCACTTGCAACAATTTCAATGAAACCTATTGCATTAATTGTCGAGTATTTGTCGTGAATTTGTCGTGAAAGAAAAAAGTTTGTCGCGCGCTTCGTTTTTTTTGTATGGGCTAAATTATTATTTGGCTAAAGGGGCCACACACAAATCACGTAAGTTGGTTAATCATATTTTTTTTCAATCAGAAATGAGCTGAATAATTGTCGAACGACCCAAACATATTCGTCGTGACAGAAAAAAATTTGTCGAGCCCTTAGTTTTTTTTAAATGGGGTGGCTCTGCTAACTTAATATTAAGTTAGCAGAGCCACTTGTAACAATTTGAATGAAACCTATCGCATTAATTGTCGAGTATTTGTCGTGAATTTGTCGTGAAAGAAAAAAGTTTGTCGCGCGCTTCGTTTTTTTTGTATGGGCTAAATTATTATTTGGCTAAAGGGGCCACACACAAATCACGTAAGTTGGTTAATCATATTTTTTTTCAATCAGAAATGAGCTGAATAATTGTCGAACGACCCAAACATATTCCTCGTGACAGAAAAAAATTTGTCGAGCCCTTAGTTTTTTTTAAATGGGGTGGCTCTGCTAACTTAATATTAAGTTAGCAGAGCCACTTGTAACAATTTCAATGAAACCTATCGCATTAATTGTCGAGTATTTGTCGTGAATTTGTCGTGAAAGAAAAAAGCTTGTCGCGCGCTTCGTTTTTTTTGTATGGGCTAAAACAATATTTGGCTAAAGGGGCCACACACAAATCACGTAAGTTGGTTAATCGTATTTTTTTTCAATCAGAAATGAGCTGAATAATTGTCGAACGACCCAAACATATTCGTCGTGACAGAAAAAATTTTGTCGCGCGCTTAGTTTTTTTTAAATGGGGTGGCTTTGCTAACTTAATACAGTGAACTCTTGATAAGTCGAACATCGATAAGTCGAACTCTTAGATAAGTCGAACATTTTTTCCAGTCCCAATTCATGGGTATCTAACCCTGTATAATTTCCCCTCAATGAGTCGAACAGAGTTCTTGAGAGTAAGGAGTCTAGTAGATGAGTCGAACTGCTGGAAGGGTCCACGAGAGAACCTCCACCTCTATCAGTCGTAGTCCTAGCCATTATCTCCTTTATGAGTCGAACTGTTTGATCTAACGAATGAAACCGAAAAGAATTCAGTGCAAATGAATCACTACATTTGGTAGCCATCATATGTATTATTCGATCGCTTAGTACATTGTTCAATTTATTTTTTATTTGTTTATTGAGCCGTCGTGCGCTGAGAGCGTTTTAGTCATAGATCCGCGAAAACTGAAAATTTTATCAGTAGCAGATGAACTCGAACTCATTCGGGAAGTAAAGGAGAAGAAAGTAAAACCCTTATCGCTAACAAGTTCGGAATTCCTAAATTCGAATTGTCATCTATCATGAAAACTAAAATTGATATCCTCCCTTCCTCAGAGTTAAAGGAAAATCAGTCCACCGGTACCGTCAGAAATTGCCTCGGCATTCAGATGTTCGCATCTTCCCTAGGCCACGAATTTGCAGCGAGTTGTGGTTGGTTACGTAATTTCAGAAAAAGATACGGAATTTCTGGGAGAACCTCGTTAGGTGAAAGTGCTAGGGTCAATGAAGACACTTGTCATCAACCCTTGTTTCTCATTAACTACTGTTGATGTCGTGAATACGCGAGTTTTTCCCTCAATGAGTCGAACTCTCACCTCAATAACTCGAACGTTTGGTGAGACGAACCATAGATAAGTCGAACAGTTTTTTATGGTCCCTGGGAGTTCGACTTATCAAGAGTCCACTGTATTAAGTTAGCTGAGCCACTTGTAACAATTTCAATGAAACCTATCGCATTAATTGTCGAGTATTTGTCGTGAATTTGTCGTGAAAGAAAAAAGCTTGTCGCGCGCTTCGTTTTTTTTGTATGGGCTAAAACAATATTTGGCTAAAGGGGCCACACACAAATCACGTAAGTTGGTTAATCATATTTTTTTTCAATCAGAAATGAGCTGAATAATTGTCGAACGACCCAAACATATTCGTCGTGACAGAAAAAAAATTGTCGAGCCCTTAGTTTTTTTTAAATGGGGTGGCTCTGCTAACTTAATATTAAGTTAGCAGAGCCACTTGCAACAATTTCAATGAAACCTATTGCATTAATTGTCGAGTATTTGTCGTGAATTTGTCGTGAAAGAAAAAAGTTTGTCGCGCGCTTCGTTTTTTTTGTATGGGCTAAATTATTATTTGGCTAAAGGGGCCACACACAAATCACGTAAGTTGTTTAATCATATTTTTTTTCAATAGGTTTCATTGAAATTGTTGCAAGTGGCTCTGCTAACTTAATATTAAGTTAGCAGAGCCACCCCATTTAAAAAAAACTAAGGGCTCGACAATTTTTTTTCTGTCACGACGAATATGTTTGGGTCGTTCGACAATTATTCAGCTCATTTCTGATTGAAAAAAAATATGATTAACCAACTTACGTGATTTGTGTGTGGCCCCTTTAGCCAAATATTGTTTTAGCCCATACAAAAAAAACGAAGCGCGCGACAAGCTTTTTTCTTTCACGACAAATTCACGACAAATACTCGACAATTAATGCGATAGGTTTCATTGAAATTGTTACAAGTGGCTCTGCTAACTTAATATTAAGTTAGCAGAGCCACCCCATTTAAAAAAAACTAAGCGCGCGACAAAATTTTTTCTGTCACGACGAATATGTTTGGGTCGTTCGACAATTATTCAGCTCATTTCTGATTGAAAAAAAAATATGATTAACCAACTTACGTGATTTGTGTGTGGCCCCTTTAGCCAAATATTGTTTTAGCCCATACAAAAAAAACGAAGCGCGCGACAAGCTTTTTTCTTTCACGACAAATTCACGACAAATACTCGACAATTAATGCGATAGGTTTCATTGAAATTGTTACAAGTGGCTCTGCTAACTTAATATTAAGTTAGCAGAGCCACCCCATTTAAAAAAAACTAAGGGCTCGACAAATTTTTTTCTGTCACGACGAATATGTTTGGGTCGTTCGACAATTATTCAGCTCATTTCTGATTGAAAAAAAATATGATTAACCAACTTACGTGATTTGTGTGTGGCCCCTTTAGCCAAATAATAATTTAGCCCATACAAAAAAAACGAAGCGCGCGACAAACTTTTTTCTTTCACGACAAATTCACGACAAATACTCGACAATTAATGCAATAGGTTTCATTGAAATTGTTGCAAGTGGCTCTGCTAACTTAATATTAAGTTAGCAGAGCCACCCCATTTAAAAAAAACTAAGGGCTCGACAAATTTTTTTCTGTCACGACGAATATGTTTGGGTCGTTCGACAATTATTCAGCTCATTTCTGATTGAAAAAAAATATGATTAACCAACTTACGTGATTTGTGTGTGGCCCCTTTAGCCAAATAATAATTTAGCCCATACAAAAAAAACGAAGCGCCCGACAAACTTTTTTCTTTCACGACAAATTCACGACAAATACTCGACAATTAATGCAATAGGTTTCATTGAAATTGTTGCAAGTGGCTCTGCTAACTTAATATTAAGTTAGCAGAGCCACCCCATTTAAAAAAAACTAAGGGCTCGACAATTTTTTTTCTGTCACGACGAATATGTTTGGGTCGTTCGACAATTATTCAGCTCATTTCTGATTGAAAAAAAATATGATTAACCAACTTACGTGATTTGTGTGTGGCCCCTTTAGCCAAATATTGTTTTAGCCCATACAAAAAAAACGAAGCGCGCGACAAGCTTTTTTCTTTCACGACAAATTCACGACAAATACTCGACAATTAATGCGATAGGTTTCATTGAAATTGTTACAAGTGGCTCTGCTAACTTAATATTAAGTTAGCAGAGCCACCCCATTTAAAAAAAACTAAGCGCGCGACAAAATTTTTCTGTCCCGACGAATATGTTTGGGTCGTTCGACAATTATTCAGCTCATTTCTGATTGAAAAAAAATACGATTAACCAACTTACGTGATTTGTGTGTGGCCCCTTTAGCCAAATATTGTTTTAGCCCATACAAAAAAAACGAAGCGCGCGACAAGCTTTTTTCTTTCACGACAAATTCACGACAAATACTCGACAATTAATGCGATAGGTTTCATTGAAATTGTTGCAAGTGGCTCTGCTAACTTAATATTAAGTTAGCAGAGCCACCCCATTTAAAAAAAACTAAGGGCTCGACAATTTTTTTTCTGTCACGACGAATATGTTTGGGTCCTTCGACAATTATTCAGCTCATTTCTGATAGAAAAAAAATATGATTAACCAACTTACGTGATTTGTGTGTGGCCCCTTTAGCCAAATATTAATTTAGCCCATACAAAAAAAACGAAGCGCGCGACAAGCTTTTTTCTTTCACGATAAATTCACGACAAATACTCGACAATTAATGCGATAGGTTTCATTGAAATTGTTGCAAGTGGCTCTGCTAACTTAATATTAAGTTAGCAGAGCCACCCCATTTAAAAAAAACTAAGGGCTCGACAATTTTTTTTCTGTCACGACGAATATGTTTGGGTCGTTCGACAATTATTCAGCTCATTTCTGATTGAAAAAAAATATGATTAACCAACTTACGTGATTTGTGTGTGGCCCCTTTAGCCAAATATTGTTTTAGCCCATACAAAAAAAACGAAGCGCGCGACAAGCTTTTTTCTTTCACGACAAATTCACGACAAATACTCGACAATTAATGCGATAGGTTTCATTGAAATTGTTACAAGTGGCTCTGCTAACTTAATATTAAGTTAGCAGAGCCACCCCATTTAAAAAAAACTAAGGGCTCGACAATTTTTTTCTGTCACGACGAATATGTTTGGGTCCTTCGACAATTATTCAGCTCATTTCTGATTGAAAAAAAATACGATTAACCAACTTACGTGATTTGTGTGTGGCCCCTTTAGCCAAATATTAATTTAGCCCATACAAAAAAAACGAAGCGCGCGACAAACTTTTTTCTTCCACGACAAATTCACGACAAATACTCGACAATTAATGCAATAGGTTTCATTGAAATTGTTGCAAGTGGCTCTGCTAACTTAATATTAAGTTAGCAGAGCCACCCCATTTAAAAAAAACTAAGGGCTCGACAATTTTTTTTCTGTCACGACGAATATGTTTGGGTCGTTCGACAATTATTCAGCTCATTTCTGATTGAAAAAAAATATGATTAACCAACTTACGTGATTTGTGTGTGGCCCCTTTAGCCAAATACTGTTTTAGCCCATACAAAAAAAACGAAGCGCGCGACAAGCTTTTTTCTTTCACGACAAATTCACGACAAATACTCGACAATTAATGCGATAGGTTTCATTGAAATTGTTACAAGTGGCTCTGCTAACTTAATATTAAGTTAGCAGAGCCACCCCATTTAAAAAAAACTAAGCGCGCGACAAAATTTTTCTGTCACGACGAATATGTTTGGGTCGTTCGACAATTATTCAGCTCATTTCTGATTGAAAAAAAATACGATTAACCAACTTACGTGATTTGTGTGTGGCCCCTTTAGCCAAATATTGTTTTAGCCCATACAAAAAAAAACGAAGCGCGCGACAAGCTTTTTTCTTTCACGACAAATTCACGACAAATACTCGACAATTAATGCGATAGGTTTCATTGAAATTGTTGCAAGTGGCTCTGCTAACTTAATATTAAGTTAGCAGAGCCACCCCATTTAAAAAAAACTAAGGGCTCGACAATTTTTTTTCTGTCACGACGAATATGTTTGGGTCCTTCGACAATTATTCAGCTCATTTCTGATAGAAAAAAAATATGATTAACCAACTTACGTGATTTGTGTGTGGCCCCTTTAGCCAAATATTAATTTAGCCCATACAAAAAAAACGAAGCGCGCGACAAGCTTTTTTCTTTCACGACAAATTCACGACAAATACTCGACAATTAATGCGATAGGTTTCATTGAAATTGTTGCAAGTGGCTCTGCTAACTTAATATTAAGTTAGCAGAGCCACCCCATTTAAAAAAAACTAAGGGCTCGACAATTTTTTTTCTGTCACGACGAATATGTTTGGGTCGTTCGACAATTATTCAGCTCATTTCTGATTGAAAAAAAATATGATTAACCAACTTACGTGATTTGTGTGTGGCCCCTTTAGCCAAATATTGTTTTAGCCCATACAAAAAAAACGAAGCGCGCGACAAGCTTTTTTCTTTCACGACAAATTCACGACAAATACTCGACAATTAATGCGATAGGTTTCATTGAAATTGTTACAAGTGGCTCTGCTAACTTAATATTAAGTTAGCAGAGCCACCCCATTTAAAAAAAACTAAGGGCTCGACAATTTTTTGTTTGGGTCCTTCGACAATTATTCAGCTCATTTCTGATTGAAAAAAAATACGATTAACCAACTTACGTGATTTGTGTGTGGCCCCTTTAGCCAAATATTAATTTAGCCCATACAAAAAAAACGAAGCGCGCGACAAACTTTCTTCTTTTACGACAAATTCACGACAAATACTCGACAATTAATGCAATAGGTTTCATTGAAATTGTTGCAAGTGGCTCTGCTAACTTAATATTAAGTTAGCAGAGCCACCCCATATAAAAAAAACTAAGCGCGCGACAGACTTTTTTCTTTCACGACAAATTCACGACAAATTCTCGACAATTAATGCAATAGGTTTCATTGAAATTGTTGCAAGTGGCTCTGCTAACTTAATATTAAGTTAGCAGAGCCACCCCATATAAAAAAAACTAAGCGCGCGACAAATTTTTTTCTTTCACGACAAATTCTCGACAAATATTCGACAATTAATGCAATAGGTTTCATTGAAATTTTCGCAAGTGGCTCTGCTAACTTTATGGAGGTCATAGATTCCTCTCATCAAATAAAACACTTTTTTCATTTACCATTCGTCCAGATTCGGCACAAGAAAAAGATACAGGCTGTTGAAATAAAAAAAAAATCAGTTTTTCTTTTGAAGCTTTGACATGGTTATTCAGAATGGAATGAATTTTGGTATGAAGTTTTCGGTAACTATGACACATAATCTCTCGATAATCTCCAAGTAACAGTTTTTCCCTACTTTTACTGGTTTCCTCGTTATAGACTCGCGAATTCCTAAAACTACGAGAAATTAGCATAATGGAAGCAGATGAAGGTTATTTTGAGTCATTTTTGAAATACTCTTTCCTCTTAGAAAATTAAATTATTCTTCATCATTTCTCCTGAAAAGTACCATTTTCGAGATATCCCTCATTGAATGTCATAAAATATGAAAAAAAATACAGTAATTTCCCTGCTTTTATCAATCCGAATCCGGATTATGATCATAGATGATCTGATCGAATAAAGGCATAGACAAAGTTTTGATTTCAATGTTGACACTTATAGAAATTCAATTCAATCTCGCTTGTTTTCATATGAGAGCATATAAATAACATCTTATAAAACGGGATAAGTTAATAACAACATATTCAAACAACTAGATTGGCAGGTTAGCTATCTTTTGGGAAATAGATTAATAGGCTTACCACGATCTGTTATCATCTATGAATTTTTCTCTATGTATCCCAATAGCGAATATGAAACTTTTAAATTATCTGTTAATCATGTCATCTAAACATTTATTTTCATACTGCTTCGATTCTGCACAATCATAAGTATTATAAGGATTTTTCTCATATATGGAACATAATTTCATCTTCTTAATTTTCTACAGATATAAAACACTTCTAATATACAATTCAATTCAACTTCTTATTATTTTATTCGAACTACATAGTTGAATCTTATAAGTTTGTAGTATATTAGTATGCATAAGGGAAATATCACTTATGAGTATTTTACGAAAACAATGCTAGAGACGAAAAACCAACCCGGGCTTTCCTATGAAATAATAAATTTGGTAAATAAAAATACGCTAACAATGTTTTCGGGCTCCAAAGACAAGTAGACCCAAGGAAAAGTGTCTTAAGGAGGAACCATGCCAAAATAGGTAACACTGTCAGATTTATCATTTCGGAACCTCCGTGCCGAGCCCCGTGCATAAAATTCGGTACGTAATATGCAACAATGTTCTGAGATATTGACATAAAACGATTCTGGGGGGTCAAATTCAGAGGTCAGTAACTCCGAAATAGGGGCCCATTTCACAAATATAAAAAATAGGGAGCCCCTGAATTTTCTTCAAGAATCTACTGTTAAATTTTGTTGCATGTATTTCGGGACACCCTGTATATCAGTAGCTATTCGTTCAACATTGCTGAAATTTTGCGAGAGCCTTTAGAACCTAACTTTACTGCCAAGTTCCAAGTTTGAACACGATTGGATCTACATTGTTGGAGATTCGAGCAGCCTTGTGTAAGTTCAGTAGATGGATGGGTGACCGTTGTCTCAATAACTTTCGAATAAAATGAGATAGGGACTTGCAATTTTCAGGGTAGGTTGCGTATCGGAATGGAAGAGTTTTTTGAGCAAAATCGGTCCAACGGTTCCGGAGTTATACCCACCTGGAATATTATTTCCTCGATTAAACTCAAAAATATGGACTCGATCGAATTGAAGCTTGGTAACTAGTTCGACATAAAGACGTGTTTAAAATTTTGTAAAAACCATATCCCTAGAAAATTTCAAATAAATTATGAAATAAAAAAATTGGTTCTAGCACTGACGTGAAGTCAGGATCTTTTGCGCGTATGTTCTGTTGTGGACACTCCTAATCGAATTTACCAAGGTAAATTAGATATAGAGTGTCCACATTTATTCCCATTCAGGGTCCCGATTCCTATTGAAACAACTGAAATTGACTGGAATTTCCCGACATGAATGGCAAATAAATATGGCGACATTTATCAGGCTGCGATTGCGAATATTTCTACGTAATTTTTGTTATTCGATATTATCATTTTCGCTAACAAATTTGCGAAATAGAGCGATTTGGCAATACGCACATACGATATAAGTATCTATCTGAATAAACGGAATTCGAGACCTAATTACCTATTTTAGTTGTAGGTATAACGTACTCGACGATTATATTTGATAGTGTGTTATGTTTGTCTCATTTCGATAATAGTTTAATCATTTTGGAAGACCTTGTCATAGATATTGATACTATATCTAGGCTCAGTTAGATCTGCATTGGTTGAGTAGTCAACAATTGCCATTGTAAATGACATGTGTTTTTTTCGAGATGCCTATCAAGACGGTTATGAAATAAGGTATTTGTTATTTATTATCATCGCTCATCATTTTCAGAAACCTATCAATCGGATAGCATTATGACTAACTTCAACTGAAATTTAGACATGTCCTTTCCCGGAATAACAGTCGAGATTAAATCATTGATTATCTTACTTTATACAAAGTTCACACACAGTGCAAATGAGTAAACAGCGCGAATGCATATTAATCTATGTGTCTGCCTTTTCATGTTTTTCCCTTGAATTTACGAAATAATTAATCAATATGAATTTCAAATGTCTGACCATTTCAGATAGAAATAGTAGCCGATCCAAAACCAAAATGATGAAAAACTATACTGTATGGCAAAACCAAATGGAATAAATTCTATCTTGGTTACTATACATATCTATGGAATATCCAGAAACACGTCAAATTCATATTTTAAATTGTCATTCTTCGTCGTAAAAATGCGGGCCTTACCTTCAACCCCCTTCGAAAGACTGGTGCAACCCCCAATTTTTCGAATAGGAAGTATGGGCTAGGCCTTGAAAAAGCTTGTTATCTTGTTCAGATATCTAAATATTCTAAATAAAAGAAACCGCGAGCAACGAATGCAATTTGGAATGGATTTGGGAGGTGAAGACTCTCACAGAACCTAATACATATTGTTCTTTCTGATGATGAACCACTTGTTCATTTGAAAACAGGATAAAAGTACCTGAATAACCCGTCAGGGGTTCTAAACGAGCAACGTATATATGGAAGTCCCCACTTTTCGAAAATCTCAAGTAATAAGCCTACAGAAGACATTTAAATACCTTGTTGCACAACTTGAAATACACCAGTTTCAAAATGAAGTAGTACTACGAAACCCGAGTCACTTTTAAACCTTAATAAAATATACTTAGTGTTAGGAAACTAAGTAATTTCATTCGAGAGTTCAACATGTCCTGAGACAGAATGAGGAATGAAGTTTTCCTATTGCAGATTTCAGTTCTGTATAGCTCTTCATGATACTTTGTCTCTGCTTCTTCAAAACTGATTTTAGCATTTTCAATTTCAAAGCGAAGATTTCTTTATTATTCGAAGATCATATCTTGTCTAAGATAGAACATTCTGTAGAGAGTAGAAATTGGCAATGGCAACGTCTCAGAATTGTTATGACTTGCCAACCTGCCTCAGTTCTAGTTACAAAAAAAAAGCACTGACGTGAAGTCAGTACTCTTTGGCGCGCGTGTTCACGGTGGCTAATTTGAATTGAGTGATGAGTACTACCCTTTGGGTAGATCTTCGGCTCGCTCTATCCACTGAGCTTGAAGTACTCATCATTCAATTCAAATTAGCCACCGTGAACACGCACGCCAAAGAGTACTGGCAATTTGGCTGTTAGCTTTACCGTAGATCGAAAAAAATTGCGGTTATGGGACCTCCTTTAGGAACGCAATTACCTATTCTCCAAATCCGAACGTATTTTAATATAGATCTACCGAATATAGTTATTTATAAATTCGCCTCAGGGCCACCATACCGACATTTCAACTCGGAAACAACGCTATTTCCCCCAAACTGACTTGTGTCCGTGCACTGAATTGACATTAATATTCTTTTAAAACCTTACAATATCGGCTCATTACTCCAAACATAACCCATACAACCCGAAACCATTCACTTCTCGTCTGCACATGCGCAGACCCTCACCAGAGGATTCTATGGAGGAATAGCATCCGCCACCCCAAAACCCCAATCCTCTTTGACGAAAACACCAGCAGTTAAATCACTGATGGTCTGCTCATGCTCATAACGAAAAATGCCCGTAAGGGGTAACATCGATTTCAAAATTAGCCCCAGGGCCACGGTATGGACACTTCAACTCGGAAACAACACTACAACCCCCAAACTGACTTATCCGTACACTAAATTGCCATGAATATCCTTTTCAAAACCTCACAATATTGGCTCAGCACTATCAACGTAACCCGTACAACCCAAAAGCAGTCACTTCTCTTCTGCGCATGCGCAATCTACTCGCGGCTGAAAGTAATCCCAAAATCACACACCTTATAAAAAACTCCGATTATCCAACTAGTCCACTAGTGGTTCAGGAGATATCGCATCTTTAATCCACCCATGCGCAGACCCTCACCAGGGATTCTATGGAGGAATAGCATCCGCCAATCCAAAATCTCAATCCTCTCTGACTGAATTTCAGATAGATCGGGTGATCGGTTTCGGAAATATTCTTGAAAAACGGTTTGACTAAAAATGGCCAAACTCCGAAACGGCTCGATGGATTTTGCCCATTAACGAACTTGTCCGAGATATTTACGCTCCAAACATGCCCTGCAAATGTCAACGCTCTAACTCGTTCCGTTCGAGAGTTATCGTGCTAACGGCCGGCCGGACCGGACGGACAAAATTGAATTTGACCTCGAATTCTTCATCAAGGAGTCGAACCCAATCGTTTGAGACCATTTTCGAAAAGAAATTCGAAAAATACAGACATTGTGACGAAATTATAGCACGCTGTTCCTTGCGGAACACGCGCGCAAAAACGTGATAGAACCTAAATCATGGCCAACCGAAAATCAAATTAAAATAGCTGAAATGAATTTGACCCTCTCTTATAGAACAGGATGACATGTACGAGTATGAACACAGATCATATAATAAAGCTTAGATAGAATAATTATAGCATTCCGTGAAAACATAGAAGTACGATTCATTATTGAAATTTAGAAAAATCATATCTCCGAAAGTATTAGCTTGTTGGAGTTAAAAATGATATGAATGGATTTTTATGGTGAAACTGCATCTTAAATAAAAATTTTATTTGAAATTTGTTACTTAAAAAAAAATTTTTTTTTTCGTTACTCCGGAACCTACTGGCCTATTTTGCCCAATAACGAAATTAACTGAGATATTCATCTCACTAACCTACTCTGAAAATTTCAACTGCCTAGCTCATTCCGTTCAGGAGTTATTGTAAAAAAAAAAAAAATTTTTACACTTTGCGGTAACCTGGTCAATACAAAACTTCACATGCGTATAAAGGTCATGATTCTACAATTGGATGCTAAATTTCAGATAGATCGAGTGATCGGTTTCGGAAATATTCATAAAAAATGTTTTTTACTAAAATCGGCCATAACTCCGAAACCGCTTGATGGATTTCGAACTTGTCCGAGATATTTACGCTCCAAACCCACCTTGCAAATTTCGATCCTCTAAGTCCTTTCGTTCGAGAGTTATCGTACCTACGGCCGGCCGGACAGAATCGATTTCGACCTCGGATTCTTGATCAGTGAGTCAAACCAAATCGTGTGAGACCATTTTCAGCCAAAAATTCGAAAATTACAGACATTTGGGCAAATTGATAAGCACTCTGTTCCGAGGAACTAGAGCGCCAAAAAGTGCCTTTGATTAGTTTCGCTTCACCGCAGTGAGCACACACATCTAACAAACTTTGTAATTTGGAGTCCGTTTAACGACATTTCCGATTCGTACCTTACCGAAAATAAATTAAATACGACCCCGAAAATTCCCGTTCCTCCAAAGGAATTATATCCAATAATTTCGTTCTTTCTGGAACCGTATAATTTCAACCTATTAACTCATTAATTTAACAGACTTGTCCGCCCAATCCCTATCTGGACCTTATGAGAAACCGTCGAGCGCACCCCCATCATTTCTGCCAAAGGGAGCCGCTACTCTTTTTTTTGAGACCCGTATTCATCGATCCAATTTGGTCAGCGTTATCTCCTCCGAGATGGCCCGTACTTAAAACGGAATTGAAGACGTTTAAATTGACCTGCACATACTTATTTTCGGGGGAACTTATTAATATCTACGTATCCACGGCATGAGAAGGCTTTCGGGGGAATTTTACATTAACTGCTGGTTCTGGGAGACGCCGTCCGAGGCCTGCGGGCGGACATTTGCGGTAGACGGCGGAAATGCCTCGCCACGAAATTCAATACGTTTTCTGCATCTCTTCTCTCGGTCCGCGACAGCATTTGCTATTGAATATTTCCTGGAACGGCTGTCGTGGAGGAGCACTCGACTCGAATAATAGGTCCTATGCATGTTACACATAATATCTTGTTGGTTTAGAACGGGTTTTCCAACAGGGACATAACAATTTTTTACACAGAACGAAACACATACGTACTGTTATGGTTTTCCGTTCCCTACCATTTATTATAATATAAACAAAACTGGAATATTGGCTAAGTTTCCTATAACTATTTTCATTTAGTTTGATGACGTTTTTAATTCTATTTACGCATATGTATATTTATCATTTATTTTTTCAAGATAATGCGGAATTTGAGTTGCGTTATGAATCAACTAAAAAAATAATCTTATTTACGAAAAAACAAGAGAAAATCATTTTAACATGTAAATTGTTGGAGTAAATTATCAAGTATTATATATATTAGGGTGATTCAAAAAAAAATAATATTTTTTTTTTCGTTTGGTACTCTGAAAAATAGGTTCCTAGACACCTCTAAGAAAGCCTCTCCAAGCATGAGTTCTTAATTGTAACGGGAAGGTCCTCCTTCTTACAGTTTTCTATTTTTTCTTATTATCAGATAGAAAAATTTATATCTCGCTTCCAACTACTTGAAAAAATATCTTGTTCCTTAGATTTTGTAGGAAATTGAATGCTCTACAAAAAAGGTCTCTTAAGATTTTTTCGTAAACCCAACCGTTTAAAAGATATTAACGGTTAAAGTTTGATTATTTTTGGGAAAATTTTTTATTTCTTATGAATTTTATAACTCAATGAAAAAAAATCATTATGAATGATGAAACTCACAGTTTTGTAGGAAATTTACTGCTCTATAATAATGGTCTCTTATGATTTTTCGATCAAGTTGAGCGTTTACGAGATATTCATCGTCAAACATCAATGCATATCAATTTTTCTAGTTTTTGATCAATAATTCGAAAAATTTCATTTATTCTGTGAGTATCAAGGAAATTTAGACAAATTTGAGTTTTTATTATAAAAGCAACTCCTATAGATGTTTTCTGTTCAAAAATTCTTTTGAAAGTTTTTATTCTAATAATATTTTTTTTAAATTTTATCTTTAATAATTTAAAATCTTAATCGCGTTGTCATTTATTATTATGAAATTTGTTCAGTGCGTATTTTTAAATTGTTTTTCACAAAATATACATAAAATTTTCGTTCGAGGGGATTTTTGTTTTGAATTCCATTTCTTCTTCTGTTTGTCTTCTGAAACTAACGCCATCTATGTTTTTTACTCTCAACTATCTTCAGTATCTACCCATTTAATATCGAAAAAAATACCCAAACTGCAATAGAGGAAATTATTTATAGAAAAAGTGTACCGTTATGTTGAAAATATTGAAAATTATATGGCAGTTGATAATTAAATAAATAAATTCTTCGATAAAAAAGTGAAACACATGTGAAACACACTAAATTGAATTATATATTTAAAAAAATGCACTAATTTTTTGTTTTAATGTAATCAAACATGCCCAAGACTAAAAAAACTAATTAAAAAAATAGTTCATAACATATTTCTATTCATAGAAACTCAAATTTGTCTAAATTTCCTTGAAACTCACAGAATAAATTGAAATTTTTCGAATTATTGATCAAAAACTAGAAAAATTGATATGCATTGATGTTTGACGATGAATATCTCGTAAACGCTCAACTTGATCGAAAAATCATAAGAGACCATTTATAAAGAGCAGTAAATTTCCTACAAAACTATGAGTTTCATCATTCATAATGATTTTTTTTCATTGAGTTATAAAATTCATAAGAAATAAAAAATTTTCCCAAAAATAATCAAACTTTAACCGTTAATATCTTTTAAACGGTTGGGTTTACGAAAATCGTAAGAGACCTTTTTTGTAGAGCATTCCATTTCCTACAAAATCTAAGGAACAAGATATTTTTCAAGTAGTTGGAAGCGAGATATAAATTTTTCTATCTGATAATAAGAAAAAATAGAAAACTGTAAGAAGGAGGACCTTCCCGTTACAATTAAGAACTCATGCTTGGAGAGGCTTTCTTAGAGGTGTCTAGGAACCTATTTTTCAGAGTACCAAACGAAAAAAAAAATATTCTTTTTTTTTTAATCACCCTAATATATATGTATATATTTTTTCGTAAATAGAATTAAAAACGTGATTAAACTAAATGAAAATATAACCGATGTCCCATGATTCACCAAATCTCCGTAACGAGTCTTCATGCATGAATCATAGTAAACGCATAATAATCAGTGTTAAAAACCAACGAAAACATGTTTTTACCGGATCGAAAAATTCGCATAAACAAAAAAGTTATAGATCACATTGTTGCTTTGGAAAAAAACGAAATCAGCCTGTATCTCGAAAACGGTCAGCGATATCGAAATAAAGTTTTCGTCTTCAAAATGAAGATCGAGACATTGAACTTCGTTTGATGATTCCGAGATTTCATCAATGGGCATCGAATTTGGGACACCCTGTATAGCACTAGCAACTTACGGAAGTGGAAAAAGACGAACAATATATAGTCCGTTTAAGATATATTGACATCGAAGTAGGCTTTGAACTTGTAGTTGGTGCTTTATTTCTGGTTACAAAAATTTACTGTTCTTTAACCACAGAAATTAATTATTAATATAACCTTGAATGTTTTAAATGCTATCTCCATGATCTCCAATTTGTATTTAATTGAAGACCCTCCTAAATGCATTCTTGATGTACTTTGGAAATTCAAATCCCGAATGTAGGTAATTTATACTGCGATTTTGGAAGGATAATTGGAATACCGGATAATTTTCCAAGTTCAACTGCAGTAGACTGATGAAAGAAACATAAATATGAGGTTGATACCCAGAAACCATTTCAAGGAATTGAAAAAATCATTATTTATAATCGAAAAGAACAAATTATTGGATAGTTTTTTTTTAATGCAGGATGAAGAACCTTTTGATATGATAATCATGTGCATCTCAATATCTCAGAACTTAGGTTCCTTATCCAAAGCCATTGGAGAATCAATCAAGGTGTAAAAGCCCATAAGAAACTCACTATTCATTTATTGAATCCATATTGGTTATTGAATAAATTCATTAATATAATGTTGATAAATATAATGTTATTATTATTACTTCGTCAGTATAAATTATTAAGAGGTGGGTTGAATAATGGAACATTATTTTGGAAGAAGAGTTAATTTATCAGTGTTTAAGCAGACTTATTATTTCTGTCTTAATTCAACTTGGAAAGTAATAGCTTGTGAAAGATTATAATCTTTATGCAATGATAATAGTTACTACGTAATTTTTTTTATGTAAGCTGTGAGTTTTATGGATTTCAATTGCAACTAGGAACAGAAAAGATTATATGCCATTTTCCTATGAATTGTCATTTTAGATTTATAATTTAAATTGAAAAACTTAATGATTTAAAATTCTATTTCAAACTTTGATTTGCTCAGTTCGTAGAGCTCATGAAGGAAATATCTAATCAAAGTGAAGTGCTCTCTCAGATTTACAAAAACTTCAATTTAATTTAATGTCTCTTTAAATGTATAGTCGTATATCACACGAGTTCTTCCACAACTGCTACCAGGTTTTAATGATGCCTTCTCCTTTCCTAAGAATTCTTCGAATAGTACTTGAAGAAATCTGAAATATCATGGCCAATGTAATAATCAGAATACACTTTTAGTGGTTGAATCGTAATCAATTCCAGACATTTTTAATAGCACAAGGATGCGGAAATACTCAAACTCGTTACGATTAATTATAAACATATGTAAAAACTATCCCAAATGGTTCGATTTTCGTTATATCCAAATTGCCAAGAAATAAATAATAAATGACAGTTCATCAGCTCCTGGTAATTTTCAATGCGAACAACCTAAATTATGTGACTTGAAATATAACTAGATCGACCGTTGCCAACTGAATTTCGATTTTCCATAGGCACCCTTGATGTCAATATATATTAAACGGATTATAAATTGAAACATCTTGTTGAATCGCTCTGTACAATAGTAGATTTGGAATCACAGATAATCGGCAATAATTTCATCACAATCAGTGGTCATCGCAAACAACGTCCTCAAAAATTTTGCCCCCCACATGCCGAAGACAAGAACTTCTTTGTTCTCCGTTTCTCTGTTGTTGAAAGTTAGAATGAAAGGAAACGAACAGAATAAATAAATGAAAAGGCCACCACCTAGGCCGGTTTTACCTGTAGAGGAGAGAACGGTATATAAACATTTTATTCTACGGTTTGAGGTTCGGTTCAAGGTGGATTGTGTAAGTATGGTGCATAAAAATATTAATTTCTTTCGGTACCCGCCCGGAACACACACGTGAGAATGTCTTCTATTGGAGCTGGTTATCGGGGACGGTAACACGTTTTGCTCGGTGAGACTGTGTTCCGATGATCGTCAACGATAATGGTTGAACAATGTTTCCTTGTATGTTTGTTCATGTGCTTGCAGTCTGTGGAAATTTAAAATATTTACGAATATTTGCATACCTTTTTTGAGCAGAAAGAATTAGTTGTTTTTGGCAAGAATAATTGAAAACGCTTTAACAGGATAGACCAGGGTTGATAATTAATATAGTAGAATGAAACCCATTGTAAAAGGAAGAGAATATAACAAAAATGGTGAGTATGAACACAGATCATGAAATCCATAGATACGAATACGATTACAGCATTCTGTGAAATCATAGATTCAGATTTGATATTGAAATGTTGAAAAATCATATCTCCGAAAGTATTGGTTTCTCAGAGTTGGGAATGATATCAATGGATTCTTATGATAGAATTGATCATAAAAGAAATTAAATTCAAAAAAGAGATATTTAAAAAAACAAGAGTGCCAAAAATTGTTAATCCGAAACCACCAGACCGATTCTACCCGATAACGAAATTATCCGAGATATTGATTCCTCAAATCTACTCTAAAAATTATATTACGTATATCAATTGAAACTTAGCCAATATTCCAGTTTGGTTTTTACTGGAGATATTCTGAACCCAATTTGAGTAACTCACCAAAGTATAAATTTCCAATATTATCATCCAAAAATTATAATATTTTATAATCCACATAATTCTAAGATAGCTGAGGTTATTTCATTGGTCATTTTGCATTCAATCATACTTTGTTTTCTAGAACAGGACGTATTTAATATCATGAGTAACGAATTTTGAGAAGAACCAGAAATAAATATGACATGTTTTTATGTGAATAGGAAGTACATAGTCTACTCTTTAAAACATATATGAGCCCATATTTTGCCGGGCAAGAATTGACCCCCTACAACCCCCTCTATTGTTCTGGCGAAAAATATCGTAAGTTCTTAAAAATAAAAATATAACGCGTTTTTTTCATGTGAATAGGAGCTGCATAGTCTACTCTTCAAAACCTATATGACTCCATATTTTGCCGGACAAGAATTGTTTTTAAGAATAAAAAAATTTCGCACTTTTTTCATGTGAATAGGAGCTACATAAGTGGTATTCTTTTTACCTTGTTGCATCTCAATAGATGCATAGAATCTTGCATCTTGCCTTCTAACTACTGAGTCAGAACTGAGAATCTCAGTTAATCTCAGCTGAAATTGGTAAAAAGAATACCACTATAGTCTACTCTTCAAAACCTATATGACTCTATATTTTGCCGGACAAGAATTGACCCCCTAAAACCCCTCTATTGTTCTCGCGAAAAAAATCGTAGGTTCTTAAATATAAAAAAAATCGCACTTTTTTCATGTGAATAGGAGCTACATAGTCTACTCTTTGAAACCTATATGACCCCTTGTTTTGCCGGGCACGAATTGACCCCCTATAGCCCCCTCTATTGTTCTCGCGAAAAATATCGTAAGTTCTTAAAACTAAAAAAATTTCCCACTTTTTTCATGTCAATAGGAGCTACATAGTCTACTCTTCAAAACCTATATGACCCCATATTTTGCCGGGCAAGAATTGACCCCCTACATCCCCCTCTATTGTTCTCGCGAAAAAAATCGTAGGTTCTTAAATATAAAAAAATATCGCACTTTTTTCATGTGAATAGGAGCTACATAGTCTACTCTTTGAAACCTATATGACCTCATGTTTTGCCGGGCACGAATTGACCCCCTACAGCCCCCTCTATTGTTCTCGCGAAAAATATCGTAAGTTCTTGAAAATGAAAAAATTTCGCACTTTTTTCATGTCAATAGGAGCTACATAGTCTACCCTTTAAAACCTATAAGACCCCATATTTTTCCGGGCAAAAATTGACCCCCTACAACCCACTCTATTGTTCTTTTATCTTCTATATTTTTATTTTCTGTTATTTTTTAATTTTCCGTATCTACTTGAAAAAGTAAACCGAAAATTTCAGGCGTCTTCAAAAATGTTTTCGCGAAACCCCCATCCTTTATTCCCCTCCAATAGAAACTGCGAATCCGATACTGTTGAAAATGCTTTGTATTTATTCTTCCCTTTGGCCTGATAGCCGATAGTGCGGCATTATTTCAATTTACACAACTGGAAAAAATAAATAGAGACCGTGTTTGCGTTCGGCTGTGACTACAGACACGGTGCAAGCAAGTATCGAATTTAGACGTACGAACCTACAGGAAGTCACGTTCTGCTCAGCTTTCAGTTCCCAAGGTGGGAACAGACGAGGCCTGCAGATCACAGAAAACGAATGCACGATGCACAATATCACTGATGCAGGAAGGTTTATATAGATTGAATAAGGGTGGGAATGAACGGCAATATCTAGTACATCCATAACAATTTTTTTTACGTCTGCTTCGAAACCAAACGAAACCGCACTACTAAAGGGTTTTCCAATAAGAGGTGTTATTTTGAATAGCCCGCTATTTCGGTAGATGTCACTTTTGAAGCTGTCATTTTTTGACATTTGACAAGGAAAAACTAAGCCATTAATAAAAATGGAACGATACACGCTTCAAGAACGCATTGAAATTATTAAAATTCACTATAAAAATGGTGAAAATTTGGCAGAGACGGTTCGTAAAACTCGATCATTTTTGGGTCGTCGTGAAGCACCTTGTCGGACCGCTATAAAGAAATTGGTGGAAAAATTCGAGCTGTTGGGACAAGTTAGTTATGTGAAAAATAAAACCCGTGCACGTCGCTCAAGAACAGCCGGGAATATTGCTGCTGTAGCCAAAAGTGTTGATGAAATACCAGGTTTGTCCATTCCTCGTCGTTCTTTGCAATTAGGCATTCCACAAACGTCATTACACCGTATTTTGCATAAAGATTTGGGTCTTAAGGCTTATAAAGTTCAGTTGACACAAGAACTCAAGCCGGCCGATCATCAACAACGTCGTGTCTTTGCTGATTGGGTCGTTGAAATACATGAAAATGATCCGGAATTCCATCGAAAAATCATCTTGAGTGATGAGACCCATTTCCACCTCGGTGGCTTCGTCAACACGCAAAATTGTCGCATCTGGGGCTCGGAAAACCCAATAGTTATTGTTGAAAAGCCTCTCTATCCTCAACGTGTGACTGTTTAGTGCGGTTTATGGTCCGGCGGAGTCATTGAACCTTACTTTTTCGAAAATGAGGCTGGAGCAACAGTTACGGTGAATGGATTGCGCTATCGAGAGATGATTAATTATTTTTTATGGCCGGAATTGCATGGTATTGATCTGGACAACGTTTACTTTCAACAAGACGGCGCTTCGTGCCACACAAGCAACGAAACCATTGATCTTTTGCGGGAAAAGTTTCCGGACCGTGTTATCTCTCGAAGAGGTGTCTACAATTGGCCACCGAGATCTTGTGATTTAACACCTTGCGACTTCTTCCTTTGGGGCCACGTGGAAGAGAAGGTCTACGCCAATAGCCCAGCGTCGATTCAAGACCTCAAAGATGGAATTCGTGAGGCTATCGAGGACATAGGGCAGCCACTTTGCGATTTGGTTATGGAAAATTTCATTAAAAGGATATGGTCCTGTAAGCGTGGTCGTGGTGGTCATTTGCCTGATGTTATTTTCCACTATTAACGGCATAGCTTCTTGTTTATAATGAAATAAACATCCGATCATTTATATTGAAAAATGGCATTTTTCTTTGAATATCAAAAGAACACCTCTTATTGGAAAACCCTTTGGTAGTGATGGGTTTGCTATTGGCTAAACTGTCATTTTTAACTTCTACAGCTTCTACACATCCTACTGAATAGCAGTTTAGTCGGGAAACATCTTTAAGGACCGGTTTATTGATTTTGGGTTAACCAAAGGCTCAGATTAACCCCAGTCTTAAGCGTTCATTAATATAGCTAAACCGGCCCCTAATAGAGGATTAACTCAAGGGGATATAATATACAGGTTTTTCTAAATTGTAACAAAAGAGTTTAAAAGGTACTTCGACGAAAATCAGAGGGGGCTTTCATATCATTTTTTGTGAGACCTTTCCCCTTCAAGCTACTGCCCTTTGAAATTGGGAGAAAATTTTTGTTTTTATCGAATATTTTCTATATAGAACAATTTTGTAGAATGAATGTTGGAAGGCAGCTAACGCTAATTAAATGACACTTTTTGGCAGTTTTTTTACTTCCGGAATTTCATCATAGAGGTGTGAAAGAATCAAGCCCTACAATATTTTGCATCAGAACTTCGTAATGACTCAATATTTTTCTAATAAAATTCAAGAATACAAATTCAATATGCAACTTTTTTGAATACTGACTTTTTCTCCTGAAATTGTTAGTTAATCTTTTCACTTCATATAATAAAAGTGCTTGGCTTGAATGAAATTATTCTTCACTCTGTGTAGACTGAATTCGTAGAATCGCAAATCAGCTGCTACCGCTAAAAGCTAACTATTCTGTTCAGTCGCGCGTGTTTTGAAGAATCTGATATATTTGTTTAACTACTATTTTTGAATAGAAAGTCATAAAACAATACTGCAAATACATCGAGAATTCTTGGCCATAGGATATCAACTCCAGCAACATTTCTTCTCACAAGGAATTGTAAGAAATGGATATCTTTCCAGAAAATGAAGAAACTATAATATATGTCCTAAAACAATATCAATTACCGAAAATATATTGAAAGGACTTGATATTCCAGGAATACATTTTCAAAATGGACTCAATAGGGCTTAATTCATAATGATAATAGAAATAAAATACTATTCTTTTTCAATATTTTCAAAATTGTTTGCCAGAATACATACTAACATAATTCATTAAGATGGTAAAAAAAATGGGTTCAAGCCCTGTGGACAGGAGCTTTCTGGCGCTCTAGTTCAAACAGACAAATTATATCTCCGAAAGTATTGGTTTCTCAGAGTTGGGAATTATATCAATGTATTCATATGATAGAACTGCATCATAAAGGAAATTCAATTCAAATAATAGTTTATTTATCAAGATTAAATGAGCAATCATGAGAATGAGAACTGCACCACATTTTCAAAATTTTTTTTTTACACTTTGCGGTACTCTGGTCAATACAAAACTTCACATGCGTATAAAGGTCATGATTCTACAATTTGATGCTAAATTTCAGATAGATCGAGTGATCGGTTTCGAAAATATTCGTAAAAAATATTTTTACTAAAATCGCCCATAACTCCGAAACCCCTTGATGGATTTCGCCCATTAACGAACTTGTCCGAGATATTCACGCTCCAAAACCACCTTGCAATTTTCAATCCGCTAACTCCTTTCGTTCGAGAGTTATCGTGCCTACGGCCGGTCGGCCGACCGGACAGAATCGATTTCGCACTCGGATTCTTGATCAGTGAGTCGAACCAAATCGTATGAGACCATTTTCAGCCAAAAATTCCAAAATTACAGACACTTGGGCAAATTGTAATTGTAATTTTTTATTATTATTTATCTTCTTTCATACATGTTTTATGGAATACCTACTATTTGTAGGTACTTTAAACCTGTTTTGGGCAATTGTCATACGAAACTCTCGGAACAGAGTGCTTATCACTCTGTTCCGAGGAACTAGAGCGCCAAAAAAACAAGTTTCGTATGACAATTGCCCAAAACAGGTTTAAAGTACCTACAAATAGTAGGTATTCCATAAAACATGTATGAAAGAAGATAAATAATAATAAAAAATTACCTTGTAATCGATCAAAAATTTCCTGATCTACGTTCACCAAATTTTCTCTTCTCTCGAACTACAGAATTATGCTTTCAATATTTACGTAATATTTTCAAACATTTTCGGGTGAGGTCCCCGTTGCATCGCTAAAATACGAGTATTTCAACCCCAATATTTTTGAAGTTACAATATTCCCTTCTGTCAAGTTGACATTATGACAATTCATATATAGAATAATTATATCAATCTGTGAAATACGATTTACATTGAAGTTTTGAAAAACCATATCTCCGAAAGTATTAGCTTGTTCTAGTTAAAATAATATGAATGGATTCTTATGATAAAACAGCTTATTGAAAAAAATTCAATTTGGAATTTGTTTTGTAAAAAAAAATTTTTTTTTTGTTACTCCGAAACCATCTGTCCGATTTTGCCCAATAACGAACTTAGCCGAGATATTTATCCCCCAAACCTACTCTGAAAATTTCAACTCTCTAGCTCATTCCGTTCGAGAGTTATCGTGCCTACGGCCGGACAGAATGAATTTCGACCACGGAGTCTTGATCAGTGAGTCGAACCAAATCGTTTAAGACCATTTTCATCGAAAAATCCGAAAATTACAGACATTTGGGCAAATTGATAAGCACTCAGTTCCGAGGAACTAGAGCGCCAAAAATTGAATCAAAAACGTCAGAAATCGACAATTATTTTGCTCATTTATAGTACATAATAAAATATGTATAATCAACCAAGTTACCTAGATGTATTACTTAAAAATTGGAATTTTTGTTTATTTATTAATATAAGCTACCTATAAGTAATGGAATTTTTGCGTTGTTTACCGTCATGTATATTTGTATGAGTGGCACTGCTAACTTAATATTAAGCCCGATATTAAGTTAGAAGACCCACCACGTATAAAAAAAATTAAGAGCGCGATACTTCTTATGCGTTCACGAGAAATACGTTTTGGTTGTTCGACAATTGTTTAGTTCATTTCTGGTTGAAAAAAAGTATAATCAACCAAGTTACATGATTTATGGGTGGCTCTGCTAATCTAATATTAAGTTAGCACATTAAAAAAAAAATTGGTTCAAGCCCTGTAGACAGGAGCTTTGGCGCTCTTGTTCAAACTTTGACAAATAATATCTCAGATTATTGGCCTCTAGGAATGATATAAATGGATTCTTACGATAAAACTGCATCATGAAATAAATTAAATTCAAACAGACCGAGTCTCCCCAATAACGAACTTATCCGAGATATTAATTCCTCAAATCTACTGTGAAAATTATATTATATCAATTAAAACTTAGACAATATTGCAGTTTTGTTTTTACTGGAGATATTCTGAACCCAATTCGATTATGCATCTTACCAAAGAATATATTTCCATCATCATATGGATTATCCACGGGCAATATATTATAACCTTAAAAGTATAATATCATATCATCCTCATAATTCTACGATAGCTGAGGTTATTTCATTGGTCATTTTGCATTCAATCATACTCTGTTTTCCAGAACAGAAGGTGTATTTTATATCTAAGAATAACTAACCAGAAGTAATTTTGACATTTATCTCTCATAGGAAAATAAGATGACATGTAAGAACACAGATCATATAATAATTCATACATAGAATACTTGCGTACAGCATTCTGTGAAAACATTATTGAAATTTCGAAAAATCATATCTCCGAAAGTATTAGCTTGTTAGAGTTGAAAATGATATCAATGGATTTTTATAGTAAAACTGCATCTTAAAAAAAATAAAATTTAAAATTTGTAATGTGAAAAAATTTTTTTTTTCGTTACTCCGAAACTGTCAGGCCGATTTTGCCCAATAACGAACTCAACTAAGATATTTATCTCCCAAACCTACTCTAAAATTTCAACTGCCTAGCTCATTCGTTTTCGAGAGTTCTTTTCGAGAGTTCTTGAGGAAACAAAATTTGAAAATTAAAAAAAAAATTACACTTACGGCAACCCGATCAATACAAAACTACGCATGCGTATAAAAGTCATTATTCTACAAATTGTTGATAAATTTCAGATATTCGAGTGATCGGTTTAGGAAATATTCCTAAAAAATGGTTTTTACTAAAAATGGCCTTAACTCGGAAACCGCTTGGTAGATTTCGTCCGTTAACGAACTTGTCCGAGATATTTACGCTCCAAACCTACCCTGCAAATGTCAATCCTCTAACTCGTTAGGTTCGAGAGTTATAGTGTTAACGGCCAGCCACAAAGAATTCGATTTTCACCACGGATTCTTGATCAGTGAGTCGAACCAAATCGTTCAAGACCGTTTTCAGCCAAAATTTCGAAAATTACAGACATTTAGGCAAATTGATAAGCACTCTGTTCCAAGGAACAATTCAACAATTAATGCAATAGGTTTCATTGAAATTCTTGCAAGTGGCTCTTCTAACTTAATATTAAGTTAGAAGAGCCACCCCCGAGGCCACCCCATATAAAAAAAAACTAAGCGTGCGACAAACTTTTTTCTGTCACGACGAATATGTTTTGGTCGTTCGACAATTATTTAGCTATTTCTGGTTGAAAAAAAATACAATTAACCAAGTTACGTGATTTGTGTGTGGCCCCTTTAACCAAATATTAATTTAGCCCATACAAAAAAAACGAAGCGCTCGACAAACTTTTTTTTTTCACGACAAATTCTCGACAATTAATGCAATAGGTTTCATTGAAATTCTTGCAAGTGGCTCTGCTAATTTAATATTAAGGTAGCAGAGCCACCCCATATAAAAAAAACTATGCGTGCGATAAACTTTTTTCTGTCACGACGAATATGTTTTTGTCGTTCGACAATTATTTAGCTCGTTTCTGGCTGAAATAAAATACAATTAACCAAGTTACGTGATTTGTGTGTGGCGAGGTGTGTGGCCCCTTTAACCTAATATTAATTTAGCCCATATAAAAAAAACGAAGCACTCTACAAACTTTTTTCTTCCACGACAAATTCTCGACAATTATTCGCCTATTAATGCAATAGGTTTCATTGAAATTCTTGCAAGTGACTCTGCTAATTTAATATTAAGGTAGCAGAGCCACCCCATATAAAAAAACTATGCGTGCGACAAACTTTTTCCTGTCACGACGAATATGTTTTTGTCGTTGGAAAATTATTTAGCTCATTTCTGGCTGAAATAAAATACAATTAACCAAGTTACTTGAACCGGTGTGAAGTTATCCACATCCACACATACACTCAACGACCAAAAAATGTTCAAATTGAAATATTAATAACTCGATAAGTACTTGATGAATAATGATGAAATTTGAAAGTGTTGCTCATGGATGCCTAAAGAATCGAAATAAAATGTCAAATAATTTGTGTAACCCCCAGGGGGCGGTGGCTGGGGGCGGTAAAACGAAAAATGCTATAACTCGGAAAATATTGAGTGTTCCACGATGAACTTTGGATATGTGGTCACGAATGGCGTAAATAAAAAGATGTAGTAGGTCCCATAGTTTGTGCGGCCCCAGGGGGGCGGCGATTGGGGGCGGTATATCAAAAAATGCCATAACTCGGAAAATATTGAGTGTTCCACGATGAGCTTTGGATATGTTGTCTGGAATGGCGTAAATACAAAGATGTAGTAGGTCCCATAGTTTGTGCGGCCCCAGGGGGGCGGCGATCGGGGGCGGTAAATCGAAAAATGCCATAACTCGGAAAATATTGAGTGTTCCACGATGAGCTTTGGATATGTTGTCTGGAATGGCGTAAATACAGAGATGTAGTAGGTCCCATAGTTTGTGCGGCCCCAGGGGGGCGGCGATCGGGGGCGGAATATCGAAAAATGCCACAACTCGGAAAATATTGAGTGTTCCACGATGAGCTTTGGATATGTTGTCTGGAATGGCGTAAATACAGAGATGTAGTAGGTCCCATAGTTTGTGCGGCCCCAGGGGGGCGGCGATCGGGGGCGGTATATCGAAAACTGCCATAACTCGGAAAATATTGAGTGTTCCACGATGAGCTTTGGATATGTTGTCTGGAATGGCGTGAATACAAAGATGTAGTAGGTCCCATAGTTTGTGCGGCCCCAGGGGGGCGGCGATCGGGGGCGGTATATCGAAAAATGCCACAACTCGGAAAATATTGAGTGTTCCACGATGAACTTTGGATATGTGGTCACGAATGGCGTAAATGAAAAGATGTAGTAGGTCCCATAGTTTGTGCGGCCCCAGGGGGGCGGCGATCGGGGGCGGTATATCAAAAAATGCCATAACTCGGAAAATATTGAGTGTTCCACGATGAGCTTTGGATATGTTGTCTGGAATGGCGTAAATACAAAGATGTAGTAGGTCCCATAGTTTGTGCGGCCCCAGGGGGGCGGCGATCGGGGCCGGTATATCAAAAAATGCAATAACTCTGAAAATATTGAGTGTTCCACGATGAGCTTTGGATATGTTGTCTGGAATGGCGTAAATACAAAGATGTAGTAGGTCCCATAGTTTGTGCGGCCCCAGGGGGGGCGGCGATCGGGAGCGGTATATCGAAAAATGCCATAACTCGGAAAATATTGAGTGTTCCACGATGAGCTTTGGATATGTTGTCTGGAATGGCGTAAATACAGAGATGTAGTAGGTCCCATAGTTTGTGCGGCCCCAGGGGGGCGGCGATCAGGGGCGGTATATCGAAAACTGCCATAACTCGGAAAATATTGAGTGTTCCACGATGAGCTTTGGATATGTTGTCTGGAATGGCGTGAATACAAAGATGTAGTAGGTCCCATAGTTTGTGCGGCCCCAGGGGGGCGGCGATCGGGGGCGGTATATCGAAAAATGCCACAACTTAGAAAATATTGAGTGTTCCACGATGAGCTTTGGATATGTTGTCTGGAATGGCGTAGATACAAAGATGTAGTAGTTCTCATAGTTTGTGCGGCCCCAGGGGGGCGGCGATCGGGGGCGGTATATCGAAAAATGCCATAACTCGGAAAATATTGAGTGTTCCACGATGAGCTTTGGATATGTTGTCTAGAATGGCGTAAATGAAAAGATGAAGTAGGTCCCATAGTTTGTGCGGCCCCAGGGGGGCGGCAATCAGGGGCGGTATATCGAAAAATGCGATAACTCGGCAAATATAGTATTCCACGATGAGCTTTGGATATGTCGTCTAGAATGGCGTAAATAAAAAGATGTAGTAGGTCCCATAGTTAGTGCGGCCCCAGGGGGGCGGCGATCGGGGGCGGTATAACGAAAAATGATATAACTGGGAAAATAAGGAGTGTTCCACGATGAGCGTTGGATATGTTGTCTGGAATAACGTAAATACAAAGATGTAGTAGATCTCATAGTTTGTGCGGCCCCAGGGGGGCAGCAATCGGGGGCGGTATATCAAAAAATGCCATAACTCGGAAAATATTGAGTGTTCCACGATGAGCTTTGGATATGTTGTCTGGAATGGCGTAAATACAAAGATGTAGTAGGTCCCATAGTTTGTGCGGGCCCAGGGGGGCGGCAATCGGGGGCGGTATATCGAAAAATGCGATAACTCGGAAAATATAGAGTGTTCCAGGATGAGCTTCGGATATGTGATCGAGAATGGCGTAAATAAAAAGATGTAGTAGGTCCCATAGTTTGTGCGGCCCCAGGGGGGCGGCAATCGGGGGCGGTATATCAAAAAATGCCATAACTCGGAAAATATTGAGTGTTCCACGATGAGCTTTGGATATGTTGTCTGGAATATTTTCCGAGTTATCGCATTTTTCGATATACCGCCCCCGATTGCCGCCCCCCTGGGGCCGCACAAACTATGGGACTTACTACATCTTTTTATTCACGCCATTCTCGACCACAAGTCCAAAGCTCATCGTGGAACACTCAATATTTTCCGAGTTATGGCATTTTTTGATATACCGCCCCCGATTGCCGCCCCCCTGGGGCCGCACAAACTATGGGACCTACTACATCTTTTTATTTACGCCATTCTCGACCACATATCCGAAGCTCATCCTGGAACACTCTATATTTTCCGAGTTATCGCTTTTTTCGATATACCGCCCCCGATTGCCGCCCCCCTGGGGCCGCACAAACTATGGGACCTACTACATTTATTTATATACGCCATTCTCGACCACATATCAGAAGCTCATCCTGGAACACTCTATATTTTCAGAGTTGTCGCATTTTTCGATATACCGCCCCCGATTGCCGCCCCCCTGGGGCCGCACAACCTATGGGACCTACTACATCTTTTTATTTACGCCATTCTCGACCACATATCTGAAGCTCATCCTGGAACACTCTATATTTTCCGAGTTATCGCATTTTTCGATATACCGCCCCTGATTGCCGCCCCCCTGGGGCCGCACAAACTATGGGACCTACTACATCTTTTTATTTACGCCATTCTCGACCACATATCCGAAGCTCATCCTGGAACACTCTATATTTTCCGAGTTATCACATTTTTCGATATACCGCCCCCGATTGCCGCCCCCCTGGGGCCGCACAAACTATGGGACCTACTACATCTTTTTATTTACGCCATTCTCGACCACATATCTGAAGCTCATCCTGGAACACTCTATATTTTCCGAGTTATCGCATTTTTCGATATACCGCCCCCGATTGCCACCCCCCTGGGGCCGCACAAACTATGGGACCTACTACATCATTTTATTTACGCCATTCTCGACCACCTATCTGAAGCTCATCCTGGAACACTCTATATTTTCCGAGTTATCGCATTTTTCGATATACTGCGCCCGATTGCCGCCCCCCTGGGGCCGCACAAACTATGGGACCAACTACATCTTTTTATTTACGCCATTCTAGACGACATATCCAAAGCTCATCGTGGAACACTCTATATTTTCCGAGTTATCGCATTTTTCGATATACCGCCCCCGATTGCCGCCACCCTGGGGCCGCACAAACTATGGGACCTACTACATCTTTGTATTTACGCCATTCCAGTCAACATATCCAAAGCTCATCGTGGAACACTCTATATTTTCCGAGTTATCGCATTTTTCGATATACCGCCCCCGATTGCCGCCCCCCTGGGGCCGCACAAACTATGGGACCTACTACATTTATTTATATACGCCATTCTCGACCACATATCAGAAGCTCATCCTGGAACACTCTATATTTTCAGAGTTGTCGCATTTTTCGATATACCGCCCCCGATTGCCGCCCCCCTGGGGCCGCACACACTATGGAACCTACTACATCTTTTTATTTACGCCATTCTCGACCACATATCTGAAGCTCATCCTGGAACACTCTATATTTTCCGAGTTATCGCATTTTTCGATATACCGCCCCTGATTGCCGCCCCCCTGGGGCCGCACACACTATGGAACCTACTACATCTTTTTATTTACGCCATTCTCGACCACATATCTGAAGCTCATCCTGGAACACTCTATATTTTCCGAGTTATCGCATTTTTCGATATACCGCCCCCGATCGCCGCCCCCCTGGGGCCGCACAAACTATGGGACCTACTACATCTTTGTATTTACGCCATTCCAGACAACATATCCAACGCTCATCGTGGAACACTCAATATTTTCAGAGTTATTGCATTTTTTGATATACCGCCCCCGATCGCCGCCCCCCTGGGGCCGCACAAACTATGGGACCTACTACATCTCTGTATTTACGCCATTCCAGACAACATATCCAAAGCTCATCGTGGAACACTCAATATTTTCCGAGTTATGGCATTTTTCGATATACCGCCCCCGATCGCCGCCCCCCTGGGGCCGCACAAACTATGGGACCTACTACATCTTTGTATTTACGCCATTCCAGACAACATATCCAAAGCTCATCGTGGAACTCTCAATATTTTCAGAGTTATTGCATTTTTTGATATACCGCCCCCGATCGCCGCCCCCCTGGGGCCGCACAAACTATGGGACCTACTACATCTTTGTATTTACGCCATTCCAGACAACATATCCAAAGCTCATCGTGGAACACTCAATATTTTCCGAGTTATGGCATTTTTTGATATACCGCCCCCGATCGCCGCCCCCCTGGGGCCGCACAAACTATGGGACCTACTACATCTTTTTATTTACGCCATTCGTGACCACATATCCAAAGTTCATCGTGGAACACTCAATATTTTCCGAGTTATAGCATTTTTCGTTTTACCGCCCCCAGCCACCGCCCCCTGGGGGTTACACAAATTATTTGACATTTTATTTCGATTCTTTAGGCATCCATGAGCAACACTTTCAAATTTCATCATTATTCATCAAGTACTTATCGAGTTATTAATATTTCAATTTGAACATTTTTTGGTCGTTGAGTGTATGTGTGGATGTGGATAACTTCACACCGGTGTTACTTGATTTGTGTGTGGCCCCTTTAACCTAATATTAATTTAGCCCATATAAAAAAAAACGAAGCACTCGACAAACTTTTTTCTTTCACGACAAATTCTCGACAATTATTCGACAATTAATGCAATAGGTTTCATTCAAGTTTTCCCAAGTGTCTCTGCTAACTTTATGGAGGTGCTTTATTCTTATCCTAGGTTCGATTCCTGCGTATCGAAGGCAGACACAAATTCCGTGTACTACTCTTATGACACTGTAGGTACTTACTCGAGATGTGGTAGATTACTTCACAATAATCAGTACCGGATAAACCATGTAGATAGAAAATGTATGCAACAAAAGGATCTTGCAGAAGGACCGCTCAAAGTCTTTTATATTAAAGCATCCATTTTGTTGATGCAGCATCTGTCCAAAGTGAATTCAATGGTTCAGTAGCATCACTATTGAAGGTTATAGTGTTGAAGTGCGGGTGCACAAAATCAATATTTTCAAAATCACTTCGTTCGGGAAACGTTTGTATCCTCCCCACAACAGTCCTGCCAACTCGACTATTTATTGACCCAATTCGAGTCAACTGGTTTGCTGAAGAATCCCAGAAACAGTATCTACCTTATTTTAGAGCCAGGTTCTAGAAATAATACCATGATAAATTTACCATGGTAAATTCGATCAAGAGTGTCCAATACAGAAGAACGGAAAAAAATACAATTACCCTAGTTACGTGATTTGTGTGTGGCCCTGCTAACCTAATATTAAGTTAGCCCATAATTTTCGACAATTAATGCAATAGGTTTCATTGAAAATCTTGCCCTGCTAACTTGATATTAAGATAGCAGAGCCACCCCATATAAAAAAACTGAGCGCGCGACAGATTTGTTGCTTTCACGACAAATTCTCACCAAATATTCGACAATTAGGTTTCATTGAAATTTTCGCAAGTAGCTCTGCTAACTTAATATTTCCGAATTTCAATTTTTACTAAAAGTTGGTGCATCAAACATTATTTAAAATGATATAAAACTTGGCCAACTGTGACTTCCGGTTTGAGCGGAAATCACCATTTTTAAATGAAAATGTTGATTATCTCGGCAAATTCGAGTTTTTGAGCGTATGTTCTGCCGAAATGTCTGTAAATTTCGAATTTTTTGACGATAATGGCCTCAAACGATTGAGTTCGACTACCTGATGAAGAATTCGAGGTCAAATTTGATTCTGTCCGGCCGGCCGTCCGGCCCTTGCCACGATAACTTGAGAACGGAAAGAGCTAGCGACTTGAAATTTTCAGGGTGGTGGCGCATCCCAATACGACGGACAAGTTCGTTAATGGGCATGATTAATGGTTTCCGAGTAATAATTTTGTTTTTAACCAATATAGATCCGATCGAATTGAAACTTGGTGAATATTTGTAGAATATAAACCTCGATATAAACCAAGCACGTTTTGTGAGAATCGTATCGCTAGAAAGTTATTAAAAAATTATTAAAAAATATTTTTGTTGTCACGATAACCAGAGAACGGAAAGAGGCTTGAAGTTTTCAGGTTAGGTTGTGCATCTGAATGCGACATTTGAGTTTGTTTATAAGTATAATCAACCAAACAGTTTTAGAGTTATGTTATAGCCATCTGAAATTTGGCGTGAAGGGAAAAGAAATAGCTGAAAATTCAAGACGAAAAACAGTTTTTTGTGAATAACTCAGAAAATATCCACTTTAGGGCAAGGGTGTGATGCATACACTCACATTATTTTTTAACGTAGATTCAATATCTGCCATAAAAAAATGGGGTTCTAATTTGAAAAAATTGATTTTTCACGATTTTGTCATCCCTAACTTTGAAAGCGATTTTTTCACCCCCTGTATCATGAATCGCGATTTCGATTTTTAAAGTGGATACATCAATCTTACATCTTGAAAAATCCCACAAATGAAAATTTTCCATCCAAAAACTTCGAAGTTATTCTTGTTTCAGCGGAGCTCTATTTTCGATTTTTTTTTCGAATTTTCCCGCTCAGAGAGAATTTTCCAACCAAAACTGAAAAATGTTACATCAAAATAACTTGAAATTTTCTAAAGAATCTATTTCTGCAATGAAAAAATGGTGTTCTAATTTGAAAAACGGAAGTTGACGTCATTTCCGAAAAAACCGGAGGTGCTCATGCCTTGAAAATATTTTAGATTTCATCAGCATCGTGAAGTACTTATAAGTGCTGAATTTCATGAAAATACGTTCAGTAGTTTCCCGTATAAATATGGGTGAGGTTCCTCGTGAAAGACCCTGTATATCAATCCAATTTGGCTATAACTTAGAATTTTGTAGTATGATTGAAATTCTTGGGATTCTTATAAGTGTTATATGAATTTGAAACTATTATTAAAAAAATATTAATGGCGAAAATACGAATAGGAGCCACTGTGCACCAGGAAGAAACGAATTTCAGGGTAAATTCCAACTAATGTCGAAAAATCAAGTTTAAAGAGAATATTCCACTCAAAATCATATTCATACTGATACTAATGTTGTCTAGTCACCATACAAAATTCCATTAGGTTATTATCCAATTTTTGAAAGAGTTATATAAGCAATACAAGAAATAATATTTTTCATGGTTTTCCGACCTGAATTTGTGCACATTGATCGAAATTGTAATATCAAACAAGTTTACTTAGAGCATTTAGAACCAAAAGCTGAAATTTAACGAGTTAATCGACATTTTTGTTTAAAAAGGGCTATTGCCGCTGGTACTGGAAGTCACAGCTGGTCGAGTTTTATATTATTTTTGATGCACCAACTTAATGTAAGAAACAAAATTCGGAAATATCAATAGACAAAAAAAGTCTCTCTTGGTGCAGAGTTGTTGGGAAGCACTGTATATATGTATATAAGCTATGAGGAATGGATTTTTTGCGTTGTTTTCACGTCAGATGGACTTCGACAAATACTCGAGGATTATTCTTACTATTATGATGACATTTGATGTATATTTGTGGGTGGTTCTGCTTACTTAATGTTAAGTTAGCCCTTATAAAATAAACTAAGCTCGCGACAATTTTTTTTGTTTCATGATAATTTCTCGACAATTAATACGATAGGTTTCATTCCTGCAAGTGATCTGCGAACTTAATATTAAGTACGCAGAGCCACCCGATATAAAAATATCACGATGTTCCTCAGAAGATGCGCGCAAAAACTAAGCACGCGACAAACATTTTTCATTCACGACAAATTCTCGACAATTAATGCAAGGTTTCACTGAAATTCTTACAAGTGGCTCTGCTAACTTTATGCAGGATAATCTTTGAATGTTTGTCGAGACGTAAACTATACAAATTTTAAAGAAAAATATTCATTTTTTTCTTTCACGACAAATTCTCGACAAATATTCGACAATTAATGCAATAGGTTTCATTGAAATTTTCGCAAGTTGCTCTGCTAACTTTATGGAGGTTTCATTTTACGATTGCCCAAGTTCAAAGATTTACTTGTTCACATAATTGTGAACTCAAATTCGTAATTTCCACTGCTCACGTTCAGCGATATAGAGAAGCCATTAATTTATTGATAAGGAGTCTAATCAAACCTATTTTGAAAACTTTCTAGTTTTGAACTCATTGAATGAAATAGAATCAACAATATTGCTCACCCCAATATTATGCGGTTAGTTGTTCGCGAATTGCAGCCAAAGTCGAACAAAAAATGGCGTTGAAAAAAAAATCGATGGAAAATGGATATTAGAAATTTCAGTTTGCCTCCGACTCATTGCGTCAAGATAAATCAGGATCATATAGGCAGGTACCTAAATTCCTTCTTGAAATTTCCATAATAATAATCAATTTACACATAATGAGTGAAAATGATTCAGAGGACTATCAAAAATCTGCAGAATTCTCTGAGCGAAAGACTAAATCACCTGTTCGAATATCAAAACTGTTTTTATCTGAACAATAAAGAAATAATGGGCATCTACATTATTGTCGTTTCTTCATTCAATAAATAATTAAATAGTCGGAAAAAGATTTATTTCATTTTCGATACAAGTAATCGTACATCAAAAGTGCTACGATTAAATCGACTTTTAAATTTAATGCATTGAGACTAGTGAAAATCCGATTGTTAAGAATTATTCATTCATATATGATTTAGGTACCAAGTTATATTTTATCACAATCTTAAGAAGAAAATTGACAAAATCAAATTCTCTCCATCTGAATTATTCGGTAATCGACACTAATTAATTATTCTAGTACATTTATAAGCACGAAATAGGAAATTAACACATATTAATCGAAGTGCTAGAGTCCAAGTCAGGCAGCATTTCAGAATCAATTAACAAGAAACGTTAATAAACAAGGTTCATAAAATTTTTGGGACAGTGCCTAAGTATCTCCATAGCAAATTCCATGTAACATATTTGTGGAAACGCCTAGCTTATGACGAAAAAGAAAATAGAGCGAGTAAAATCTCACAACAGCCGACTGAGATCGGTACCGCATTCAAGATGCATCCAATAAATTCCGACTGACAGATATTCAATACTTCTGCCCCACTGAATCATCAAATAAGCCCGATTGAAGAATGGTACGAGGGGACTGAAAAACGTAAACTCACCAACTTGCAAGACGTTATCCACACAACCAGTTTCGAGCAATTTTAATCCTTTGCAGAAAGATAAATTCTGCGGCTCGGCACTCGAATTCACTGGGGGCACTTGTGACAACGAAGAGTACATACAAATATCACGTTCGTTCCTCGGAAACGACCAAAAAATTATTCGTCTCTGCACAGGTTCCGGTATACGATCGTAACGCTCCTCTATCCGTTGGAAAGGGATTGTTTCGGCCACTTTTTTGGCAGTGATGTCTAAAAGGGTGTCGGGGCTGCAAGGACTCGGGTCCTTGAGCAAAGCCACCCCGTTTACGCTGCCACGGGAGCAGCAAACCCGCTTGGCTTGTGCCATCTACAACGCACTCTCACTGACTGAAGTCTCGGGAAGAACCGTCGAGACGAGGAAGGGAGACGCTTGCGATGTTGCCAGGTTGTTTAAAGATACCAGGACTCATAGTCCAGGAGCCGTAGTCAGAATTCATACAGTGTGTATTATCTTGGTTACTGATGTACATATTTATGGAAAATCCCGAAACACATCAAATTCAAATTTGAAATTATCATTCTATATATATTTATAAAGGGTTTGTTACAGCTTATTATGTCCCTCAACCAGACTCTCCAATTTTCCCGGTCTTCCCAGTCTCCTTCCTTCAGTCCTTTGTTTTGCATAGCTTCGACTACCTCACTTCGCCATGATCTTCTCGGCCTGCCTCTCCTTCTTCTCCCCATTGGGCTCCACTCCGCGATCTTGTTTATCCATCTATCATTTGCCCTTCTAACGTGACCATACCATATTAATCTTTTCTCTTCTATGTGTTCTAGAGCATTTTTGTCTACTTCCATCCTTCTTCTTATCTCTACGTTTGTCACTCTATCCCTTCTGGTCAAACCACAGCACCTCCTCCAATATTCCATCTCTGTAGCCAAGATTATCATTCTTCTCCGTACAAATGCTAAGTCTACCTTCAACCCCCATCGAAAGATAGGTACAAACCCCAATTTTTCAAAAAGGAAGTATGGGCTTGTGATACATCGTTTGAAACGTCTCGTCAATCTCATTCAGAAATGTTATCATCATCATGTTCATTGCAAAAATCAAATTAGAAAAAAATAAAATCAAGTGATTAGCGAAATTTGATACAATATCAAAAACTGAAATGTAATACGAAATGTAGCAAAAAAAATTATGAATTTTAATGAAGTAGATGTTCAAAGTGTTCACCGCGAACGCCTTGGCAGCATCCTAACCTCAAATAAAAATTTCTTCCAACATTATTCAATATCTCAGGAGTGATTGACCTAATCGCAAGTATTATTCGATCTTTTAGGTCATTCAAATCAAGGGGTTTAGTTTCGTACACAACGCTCTCCATAGATACCCATAAAAAAAAATCTATGGGTTAAGATCAGGGTATCGCGCTGGCCATTCGATAGCTCCTCGTCTTCCTATCCAGCGATTTGGAAATATTGCGTCGAGGTACTGCCAGACATTGCTATGGTAATGTGGTGGTCCTCTATCCTGTTGGAACCTTATCGTATTCCGTGGAAATTGAAGATTTCCTTGATCAGGATATAAATTTGCCAAAGTTGGGACGACATAATTTTGAATTAGTAGTGCTAAATACTAATTGTCATTCAAATTACCCTCTATGAAAAAGAGGCATATGATATAGTTTTGAACATTTCCTGCCCAAACATTAACTTTTTGAGGGAAATGAGTGTGTTCCTCTCTCATCCAGAGAGGGTTTTCGGTAGACCAATAGCCGCAATTTTGACGATTAGCATGCCGTATAGAGAAAAAGTGCACTCATCAGAAAACAAAATGTTTACTAATTGGATAATATTGTTATCCACCATGTCCATCATTTGTTCACAAAAATAAGTTCTCCTATCAAAATTGTCTTTCAAGAGCTCTTGGGTGGGTATCATTTTATAGGAATTTATTCGATTTTGTTTTAATATGTTTAGAATCGATGTATGGCTGACATTGAATGTTGTGGAGACATCTCTACTCCATTTATGTGGATTTTCTTCGAAGTCAATCACTCATAATTTCACATCCTGACACAATTTGCCCAAATGTCTGTAATTTTCGAATTTTTGGATGAAAATAATCTTAGAGGATTTGCTTCCACACACTGATCAAGAATCCGTGGTCAGAATCTATGCCGTAAACACGAACGGAATGAGCTAGACAGTTAAAATTTTCAGAGTAGGTTTGGAAGATAAATATCTCGGTTAAATTCGTTATTGAGCAAAATCGGCCTGATGCCAAAGTAACAAAAAAAAATTTTTTTTTGCATTACAATTTTTGAATTAAATTTTTTTCAAGATGCAATTTCATCATAAGAATCCATTGATATCATTTTCAACTCTAACAAATTAATGCTTTCGGAGATATGATTTTAAAAATTTCAATATTATATCGTAACTCTATGGTTTCACAGAATGCTGTATCGAAAATTAACGTCCGTATCTATGAATGTCATCTGTGTTCATACATTTCATCATGGTCATCTCATCCCAGATAAGAGATATTATGTCAAACAAAGTATGATTGAATGCAAAAGGACCAACGGAATAACCTAAGCTATCGTAGATAGCTCTTGTATAGTCCATATGATGATGATGATGATGGAAATATATACTTTGGTGAGTTAAACAAATTGTGTTCAGATTATCTCTAGTAAGAAGAAAACTAGAATATTGTCCAAGTTTCAATTGGTGTAATATAATTTTCATTGTAGATTTAAGGAATGAATATCTCGAATAAGTTTGTTATTCGGTAGAATTGGTTTTGGATTAATAATTTTTGAACTCTTGTTGAATTTAAATTCTTTTATGATGAAGTTCTATCATTAGAATCCATTTATATCATTCCCAACTCTGAGAAACCAATACTTTCAGAAATATGATTTGTCAAAGTTTGAACAAGAGCGCCAAATCTTCTGTCCACAGGGCTTTTCCACCTTTTAATTCCTTATTCTTCAAAAATCCATAACCAGATTTCAATATTTTAACCACAAGGTCGAAGCCAATCTTGTTGATTAGTTTTCCAAAATTATTCGACTATCTGCTAAAATTCATTCTCTCATATGCTATTATGTATAAATCAAAAAAATATATAAAATAACTTCACCGTTCAATAATTTATCTATCTGATTATTGCTGAGAATATAATGATAGATTTTGTTTGAAATATTTAAACTCTACCTCTATTCAGAAAACAACAAAATCATTTTATGTGGCAATATATTCAATATAGTCGATTAATTTCCAAATTCCTGCGTCTTGGTCAGCTTTCCGTCTTGATATTCATTATTCGTCCGAACTTCTTCCATATTTATAGCCACGAAAATGTAAATGCAGGAACACTTTCTTATGAAATGGGAATTTTATGGTTTCCTAACGGTTCAGAACTAGTTTTCGGCATTTGCCTTTGGATATTCTTCCCAATCTACTGCAGCATTTGGTTAAAATGATAAGATCTTCTGCACGATCAATCGTATGCAGATTCGATGATGACTATAACAGATAGGTGTGAAATACGTTTCATGAAAAAAATGTGAAAGCACTTACGTGACGTCAGGAGCTTTAGCGTGCTCGTTCATTTAATGATCAATACTGACTTGAAGTCAGGAGCTTTTGCGCGTATGTTCTATCGTCCATTCTCCTGTATTGGACACTCTTAATCGAATTTACCATGGTAAATTTCTAATTTACCATGGCAAATTTCGAATTTACCATGGTGAATTTGATTAAGAGTGTCATATCAATAGAACATATCGGATTTAAGTTGGTAGAAGCACGTAAAAAAGATTACGGCTAAAGCAAGAAGCTTGGTTTCCATGGTTTCCAGATGTTTTCATGGCTGCTACCTACCATTTGTTCAAAGATCTATTCGACTTACCTATATACGCCCTATTCTTGAATTCGCCGGACCTGCACTACATCGCGTTATCATTTTACCCAAATGTCTGTAATTTTCAAATTGATTTCCGAAAATGGTCTCAAACGATTTGGTTCGACTCTCTAAAGAAGAATTCGAGGTCAAACTTGATTCGGTCCGGCCGTAGCCTCGATAACTTGAGAATGGAAAGAGATAGCGGCTTGAAATTTTCAGGGTAGGTGGCGCGTCCCAATACGATGGACAAGTTCGTTAATGGGCATAATCGGCCCAAAGATTTCCTAGTAATGATTTTGTTTTCAACCAGTACAAATCCGATCAAACTTGGTGAGTAGTTGTAACACACCTAAGGACGTTTGTGAAGTTTTGTGAGAATCGTATCGCTGGAAAATTTAAAAAAAATTATAAAAAAATATTATTTATTTCACGATAACCTGAGAACGCAAAGAGATAGCGACTTGAAATTTTCAGGTTAAGTTGTGCATCTGAATGCAACATTTGAGTTTGTTTATAGGCATAATCGGCCAAACGGTTTTGGAGTCATACCCATTTGAAATGCTTGCAAAATTTCGTGAGGAACGTAGCACTAGAAAATTTTTTAAAAATCATTGAAAATCATTGAAAACAATTATATATATCAGAAACTATTCGTCCGGCATCGCTGAAATTGCGGCAACCTAACCTAACCTAACTCCACTACCAAGTTCCAAATTTGACCACGATCGGATCTATAATGTTGGAGATCCGAGCAGCCTTGTGTGAGTTCAGTAGCTGGATGGGTGACCGTTGCCTCGATAACTCTCGAACGAAAGGAGATAGGGACTTGCAGTGTTCGGGGTAGGTTGCGCATCTGAATGGGAGAGTTAAGTTCGCTGTTGGCCATAATCGGCACAACGGTTTCGGAGTTATACCCATCTGGAATATTATTTTCTCGATAACTCAAAAAAATATAGACTCGATTGAATTGAAGCTTGCTAACTAGCTAACTAGTTAACTAGAATATCGACACGAAGACGTGTGTAAAATTTTGTGAGGACCGAACCATCAGAAAATTTTAAAAAAATTACGAAAAATATTATGTATCTCACGATACCTTGAGAACGGAAAGAAATAGCGACTTGCATTTTTCAGGGTAGATTGCGCATCTGAATGAGACATTTAAGTTCCTTAATTAGCACTATCGGCCAAATGGTTTTGGAGTTATATCAATATCAGATTTGGTTATTATTTATTCAATAACCCAAAAAATACGACGCTGATTCAATTCAAACGTGGTAATTATTTCTAGAATGCCGGCGCAAAAATTTCTACAAAACGTGAAGATCGTATTACTAGAAAAATTTAAAATAATCAATGAAAAAAAATTCTTATATCAGAAAGCATTTGTCAGACATCGCTGAAATTTTGCGAGAATCTTCAAAACCATGAATGTCATGATGACATGTCGAATTATAACAAAAATTTTCGGGCCGATTTTTTCAAAACACAATAGAAAGTGAAACATGTATATATGAGAGATGATAGCCCTACATTAGGGTACTGTAGTTCAGAAGTTCTGAATAATCATCGTTTGCATTGGACAGACCTGGTTTTGAAAGAGACCCTCCTGGCCTTATGTATTATTTTTAAATTGTTCGTTTTTCTCCTCTTGTCTTTTCATTTTTGCGCGTATGTTCTGGGGAACATCGCGTTATAATTTTGCCCAAATGTCTGTAATTTTCGAATTTCCGCCGAAAATGGCCTCAAACGATTGGATTCTACTGCCTGATAAAGAATTCGAGGTCAAATTTGATTCTATCGCCGTTGTCACGATAACTTGAGAACGGGAAGAGATAGCGACTTGAAATTTTCAGGGTGGGTAGCGCATCCCAATTCGACGGACAAGTTCGTTAATGGCATAATCAGCCCAATGGTTTCTGAGTAATAATTTTGTTTTCAACCAATACTAATCCTATCGAATTGAAACTTGGTGAGTAGTTGTAGAATACAAACCTAAGGACGTTCGTGAAATAATGTGAGAGTCGTATCACTAGAAAATTTAAAAAAAATGGGTTCAAGCCCTGTGGACAGGAGCTTTCTGGCGCTCTAGTTCAAACAGACAAATTATATCTCCGAAAGTATTGGTTTCTCAGAGTTGAGAATTATATCAATGTATTCTTATGATAGAACTACATCATAAAGGAAATTCAATTCAAATAATAGTTTATTTATCAAGATTAAATGAGCAATCTGAGAATGAGAACTGCACCATGGAAGAAACCAAATTAAAATAGCTGAAATGAATTTGACTCTTTCTTATAGAACAGGATGAAATGTACGAGTATGAACACAGATCATATAATAAAGCTTAGATAGTATATTTATAGCATTGTGTGAAAACATAGAAGTACGATTCAATATTGAAATTTAGAACTACACCTTAGCAGAAATTGAATTCAAACATTATAGAAGAATTTAAATTCAACAAGAGTGCCAAAAATTATCAATCCAAAACCAATAGACGAATTCTACCCAACAACGAACTCATCCGAGATATTCATTCCTCAATTCTATGATGAACGATAATATATATCTTTCCTCAAATCTACTCCAATACACCAATATTTCAGTTTTGTTTTTAGTGGAGATATTCTGAACTCAATATTATTAACTTACCATTACCATTCCCATCATCATATGGATTGACCATCGGCATGAAAATATCAACCAACAAAAAGTATGATATTATAATATTATAATTCTCATATTTATAGGATTGCTGGAATGAATGACAATGAGACAACATGTTGTCAGGAAAATAAGTTGACATTATAACAATTCATAGAATACCCACAGAATAATTCTATCATTCTGTGAAAAAGTAGAAATACGAAATTTTCAAAAATCATATCTCCGAAAGAATTAGCTTGTTAGAGTTAAAAATAATATGAATGGATTCTTATGGTGAAACTGCTTATTGAAAAAAAATTAATTTGCAATTTGTTTTGTAAAAAAAAATTTTTTTTTTTATACTCTGAATCCATCTGTCCGATTTTGCCCAATAACGAACTAAGCCGACATATTTATCCCCCAAACCTACTCTGAAATATTCAACTGTCTAGCTCATTCCGTTCGAGAGTTATCGTACCTACGGCCGGCCGGCCGGCCGGCCGGCCGGACAGAATGAATTTCGACCACGGATTCTTGATCAGTGAGTCGAACCAAATCGTTTAAGACCATTTTCATCGAAAAATTCGAAAATTACAGACATTTGGGCAAATTGATAAGCACTCAGTTCCGAGGAATTAGAGCGCCAAAAATGATTTAAAAAAATTGGTTCAAGCACTGACGTGAAATCAGGAGCTTTTGAGCGTATGTTCTATTGTCCATTATCCTGTACTGACTTCACGCCAGGGCTTGAACCAATTTTTTTTGTTTAGTCTTTAAATATTATTTTTCGAGGAAATGAAGAACCAAAACCTATTTTGCCTCCGTAACCCGGCAGTTTGATATATCTTAAAGTATAATTCCCTATTTAAACGTGTTCATCGTAGTTCTATATCATGCAACTATCGAAATTCCTTCGCGATAAATACATTCATTAGTTCCTACAAACCATCCTTCCATTTTCTAGGAAAATTTTCGGTAGACGCGGCAACGTCGCAACCGACACGCATGCGCGAGTTTCACGGCCCAGCTGATTCGACCTCCGCGTGTGTAACAACGTTTGTTGTTGTTTAATCGTCACATGGCGCAAGGTGCGGGGGACGCCAGCCGTCAAGAGGGGGCCAAACATGGACTCGATCGACCTGCGGAAAAGAGGGTACCGTTTGGTTCGTTCTTTCTGAACAGGTAGCGGTCGGTCGTGGCGCCAAGAAGGGCACCAAAAAGGGACGGGAGGTGCTGTAGCTAGCGGTAGGTACCGATCTTGTTAGAAGAGGAGGCCTGAAATGCGTTTCAATTTAGGTGGAATCATCAAACTACATATGTGGTATAGACCACAGACAGAGACGGGCCGAAGTCAAATTTTTGGGGAAGCATTGAAAATTTTCGAACTGTGCATGAAGGATTACATCAAAAGAACTGATGGTGTCGGGAGGCAGGAGGGGAGGCTCCAACTGCTTTAAAATGTTTCCAACTGCTTTGAAAATTTGCCAACTCCGTTCAACATTGAGAATATCCCCCCCTTAGGTACCCGTCCCTGGTAATGTTCCGTCCGTAGAATTACCCATTTGCAAGAAACCGAGAACATCAAAACTTGTTTTCTGAAATTCAAACATATCTATTTCTATTATTAAATGAAGGAGCATATTTACGGTTTCTTTTATGACTACTGACACATATCTAGAGAGATATCCGCTTTGGGATAACGCAATATTATGATAAATAATATCATTTGCCGGCTACACACATTGTGCCGAAAAATATTGAAAATTGAATTTACTGCAACAGGAATGTGTACAAGGGCACATGGTGTTATTCCATGTTATCCCGTCCTATTATATATCTGCCTGCTTGGCATTTATCCGATCAGGCCGTCAAATTGCTTCACATTTCATAACAATTTTTTCGGAAATATTCCAACTCCATTGAAAATTTTCCGACTGCTTCGAAATTTTTTCCAACTCCTTCGAAATTTTTTCAACTGTATTGAAAATTTGCGAACTCCGTTCAACATTGGGGGTGATCATCATGACGGCGAGCGCATATTCCTCAAATGGAGGCCCTTCCGCTTTTATGCGATACTCATAATAGGATGAAAATTCCCTGATGAATTATGATTTGTTAGTGACCAAAAATAACTGCAAATTCTACACGAATACATCAAAATTTAAAACTTATACAATAAAATTATCTCTTCACCATTTACTCATTTTTGGCGCTCTTCTTCCTCGGCACAGAGTGCTTATCAATTTGCCTAAATGTCTGTAATTTTCGAAGTTTTGGCTGAAAATGGTCTCAAACGTTTTGGTTCGACTCACTGATCAAGAATCCGTGATGAAAATCGATTCTGTCCGGCCGGCCGTAACCGTTCGATAACTCTCGAACGGAATGAGCTAGATAGTTGAAATTTTTTAGAATAGTTTCAGAGATTTCAGAGTAGCGAAAAAAAATTAATTTTTTAACTCCAAATTTCAAATTAAATTTTCTTTTAATATGCAGATCCATTGATATCATTCTCAACTCTAGCAAACTAATTCTTTCGGAGATACGATTTTTCAAAATTTCAAAAATTATTCTTAATTCTATGAATTCATAGACTACTCTATTTATAATTTTCTGATGTATGTAAATCCAACATGAGGTGAGTCATAGACCTACGTTTTGAATTTAATTAGGAAAATTCTTGAAAATTGACGCACAGAATCCAAATTAAAAACATGTGGCAACTTAGCCAATATTCCAGTTTTGTTTTCACTGAAGATATTCTCAACCAATTTGATATAACCATATTATATAGTTCCATCGTCATATGGATTATCATAAGGAGCATATAGGGTGGGGTTAATTATAATATCCTATAATTGGTCATTTTGCATTCAATCATACTTTGTTTGTTAGAACCGAAATACATTTGACATGTCTGTTATAGGTAGATAAGATTACATGTATGAACAGTGAACACAGATAGAGAACAGACAGATAGAATTCGCATTCTGTGAAGTCCGATGTATTATTGAAATTTTGAATAATCATATCTCCCAAAGTATTAGCTTATTAGAGTTGAAAATGATGGCAATGGATTCTTATGATGAAACTGCAACGAACTTCACCGTGATATTTATTTCCCAAACCCAGTCTGAAAATTTCAACTGTCTTGCTCATTCCGTTCGAGAGTTATAGTGTTAACGGATGGCTGGACAGATTCGATTTACAGCACGGATTCTTGATCAGTGAGTCAAACCAAATCGTTTAAGACCAATTTCAGCCAAAAATTCGAAAATTACAGACATTTGGGCAAATTGATAAGCACTCTGTTCCGAGGTTCAAGAACGCCAAAAATCTTACAGCACGCGGTGTTCCCAAGCGGTCACCCATCCAAATACTAATCGCGCCTGACGCTGCTTGGATTAGGTGTGGTATGGCCGCGAACAATATTTCTTCCTCTAACTCTACAATTATATTTATCATGCAGTTCTATTTATGCAAGATTGCGAAATGTTCCTATCTCATACGAAAATGTCAAACAGAATTATTCGAGAATTCAAAAGAATATCGTAATTGTTTCCGAAATTAGTATCCCATATTTTAAAATGGATTTCTAAGACATGTACATGCCATCTTAAGATTCATAAGAGTTATGATGATGTGGTTTTGACACTTTTGACAGTCCTGTGCCAATTTTGTATGAAACGAATAACGTTTTTGTAACTAAAACATAGGCAGGTTGGCACTGATGACTTATCGTCAAGGTCAAAACAATTCGCCGAGACGTTGCTAATTTCTACTCTCAACATAATCATAACATAATCTTCAATCTTAGACAGGATATTATCACAGACAGTTATCTTCGAATAATAAAGAACACTTCGCTTCGAAATTGAAATTGCCGAAAGTAGTTTTGAAGCAGAGACAAGGTATCTGGAAGTCCTATACAGAACCGAAATCTGCAATAGGAAAACTTCATTCTGACATGTTGAACTCTCGGATGAAATCACTTAGTTTCCTATCATTATATTTTATTAAGGTATAAGAATGACTCGGGTTTCGCAGTACTACTACATTTTGAATCTGGTGTATTTCAAGTTGTGCAACAAGTTATTTACATGTCTTCTTGAGAAAAGTGGGGAATTCCATAGGTACGTCTGTTCCTTTAGAAGTTTTCCTGCCGGGATATTCAGGTACTTTTATTCTTTTTTCAAATGAACTATCAAAAAGTAACGGACTACTCTATCTATTATCTATTATTTTTTAATGAAATTCCAATACTTGATTCTTAATTTCCATACAAGAAAATAGCATGATTTAATCTTACAACCAGTTTATATACGTGAAATATTTCCAGTAAAAACAGAGGAAAATGTTTCTTCTGCAGTCGCCAGAACTGTGGAATTATTGAATTCACATAATATCTTCTCAAATTCATTATTTTTCCGAAGTAAATTCACATTGTGAAAATACGTAATTACTACGACTTCTATGTAGAGAGAACAACGTTGCGTAGTTACCTGACAGGAAAATGACTATAACTAACATTTTCAAAATATACATGGTGAAATGTGTCAAATTTTCATGGCCAACCGGGAGACTTTATTAAAGTGAATGTAGTATATCTTCTAGTTTCGTAGCTTCAGGGTAACTTTTTGGTTCGACGCACTAATTAAGAATCCGTGGTCAAAATCGATTCTGTCCGGCCGCCCGTTAGCACGATAACTCTCGTACGGAATGAGCTAGACAGTTGGAGTTTTCAAAGTAAGTTTGAGAGATAAATATCTCGTTAGAGTTCGCTATTAGACAAAATCGTTTGGTGGTTTCGGAGTTACCAAAAAAAAGTTTTCTTAACATTGCAAATTTAAAATTTAATTTCTTTTAATATGCAGTTTAATTATAAGAATCAATTCATATCATCCTCAACTCGAACAAACTAATACTTTGGGAAATAGGATTTTTAAAATTTCAATAATTAATCGTAATTTTATGTTTTTTTCCGGCCGGTCGGCCGTTGCCACGAACACAGCGACGTGAAATTTCCAGGGTAGGTGGCGCATCCAAACACGACGGAGAATTTCGTTAATTGGCATAATAATGGTTTTCGAGTAATAATTTTGTCATCAACTAATGCAGATCCGATCGAATTGAAACTTGATACCTAGTTGTAGAATACTGACACCAAGACGTTTATGAAATTTTTTGAGAATCGTACCTCTAGATACATATAATAAAACTGGTGAAGATATGAAAAATTAAGCTGTTCAATGTTTCGAAAAGTGTTATGAGGAATACGCCAAGAACACCCTCCATGACCTACCCACTGGGATGGTATTCATTGAAAACTATACCAATTTGTCCAATTCTATCAAAAAATGTATAGACATCGATTGCTTCTTTAAAACATCAACAAAACCTTCGAAACATTGGAAAGCTGTGACTGAAGAACATTTGCTGTTGAAAGAGCAAATAGGAACCAAAATTGTATTTTAGAGTGATGGAAAATGCATGTAAAAGTTCCTACACTTTCCAAGATGACCGATGATTTATTAATGGCTACATCCTTACCTGTTGAAAGATTATTTTCCACAGCAGGTATGATCATGACAAAATCACGTAAAGCATTGAAAGATGATGTGATGGAAGTTTGATTATGTTTGAATTCTTGGTCATCGAGTAATTTAAAATATGAAATTAACATTATTTAAAAAATTATGTACATGTACAAATATATTTGTATACGAGCGTAATAAATATAGCTTTACAAAATTATTCATTGTTATCTATCATTTCATTTATATATTATAATATTTAATATCGTTATTCAGAATTGAGCGAGACGGGACGGGACAATTGATAACGAGACGAGACCGAGACTTAAACGAGACTAAACCGGTTTCTGAAAGACTGGTCAAAGTTAACAGAACTGTTAATGTCAAATCAGTCCGAGTTGTTGAGCTTTGCGCAACTCAGATGAGGGTAACAAGTGATTGATCACTGATTAGTTAACATTTGTGTTGATCAGCCTTTCAGAAACCGGGGGTTAATTTTTTGGGAATTGACGGGACCGAGACGATATTTTTGGCGCTCTAGTTCCTCGGAACTGAGTGCTTATCAATTTGCCCAAATGTCTGTAATTTTCGAATTTTTCGATGAAAATGGTCTTAAACGATTTGGTTCGACTCACTGATCAAGAATCCGAGGTCGAAATCGATTCTGTCCGGCCGGCTGGCCGTAGGCACGATAACTCTCGAACGAAAGGAGATTGAGGATTGAAATTTGCAAGGTGGGTTTGGAGCGTAAATATCTCGGACAAGTTCGTTAATGGGCGAAATCCATCAAGAGGTTTCGGAGTTATGGCCGATTTTAGTAAAACACATTTTTTATGAATATTTCCGAAAGTAATCACTCGATCTATCTTAAATTTAGCATCAAATTGTAGAATCATGACCTTCATACGCATGTGAAGTTTTGTATTGACCATGTTACCGCAAAGTGTCAAAAAAAAAACATTTTTTCTACAATAACTCTCGAACGGAATGAGCTAGGCAGTTGAAATTTTCAGAGTAGGTTAGGGAGATGAATGGCGCTCTAGTTCCTCGGAACTGAGTGCTTATCAATTTGCCCAAATGTCTGTAATTTTCGAATATTTCGATGAAAATGGTCTTAAACGATTTGGTTCGACTCACTGATCAAGAATCCGTAGTCGAAATTCATTCTGTCCGGCTGGCCGTCCGGCCGTAGGAACGATAACTCTCGAACGGAATGAGCTAGAGAGTTGAAATTTTCAGAGTAGGTTTGGGGGATAAATATCTCGGCTAAGTTCGTTATTGGGCAAAATCGGACAGATGGTTTCGGAGTAACAAAAAAAAAATTTTTTTTTTACGAAACAAATTCCAAATTAATTTTTTTTTAATAAGAAGTATTATCATAAGAATCCATTCATATCATTTCTAACTCTAACAAACTAATACTTTCGGAGATATGATTCTTCAAAATTTCAATGTAAATCGTATTTCACACATTGATATAATTATTCTACTCGTATGTATGAATTGTCATAATGTCAACTTGACAGAAGGGAATATTGTAACTTCAAAAATATTGGGGTTGAAATACTCGTATTTTAGCGATGCAACGGGGACCTCACCCGAAAATGTTTGAAAATATTACGTAAATATTGAAAGCATAATTCTGTAGTTCGAGAGAGGAGAAAATTTTGTGAACGTAGATCAGGAAATTTTTGATCGATTACAAGGTAATTTTTTATTTATTACTCATCTTCTTTCATATTATTAGTCATCTTCTTTCATACATGTTTTATGGAATACCTACTATTTGTAGGTACTTTAAACCTGTTTTGGGCAATTGTCATACGAAACTTGTTTTTTTGGCGCTCTAGTTCCTCGGAACAGAGTGCTTATCAATTTGCCCAAGTGTCTGTAATTTTGGAATTTTTGGCTGAAAATGGTCTCAAACGACTTGGTTCGACTCACTGCTCAAGAATCCGAGTGCGAAATCGATTCTGTCCGGCCGGCCGACCGGCCGTAGGCACGATAACTCTCGAACGAAAGGAGTTAGCGGATTGAAAATTGCAAGGTGGTTTTGGAGCGTAAATATCTCGGACAAGTTCGTTCGATCTATCTGAAATTTAGCATCAAATTGTAGAATCATGACCTTTATACGCATGTGAAGTTTTGTATTGACCAGATTACCGCAAAGTGTAAAAAAAAATTTTGAAAATTTAAAAAAAGTTTTTCCACAATAACTCTCGAACGGAATGAGCTAGGTAGTTGAAATTTTCAGAGTAGGTTAGGGAGATGAATATCTCGGTTAAGTTCGTTATTGGGCAAAATTGGCCAGATTTAATTCGATTTCTTCCATGGTGCAGTTCTCATTCTCATGATTGCTCATTTAATCTTGATAAATAAACTATTATTTGAATTGAATTTCCTTTATGATGGAGCTCTATCATATGTATACATTGATATAATTCCCAACTCAGAGAAACCAATACTTTCGGAGATATAATTTGTCTGTTTGAACTAGAGCGCCAGAAAGCTCCTGTCCACAGGGCTCGAACCCATTTTTTATATTCTCGCCTACTCTCGTCCCGTGTGAAGCCTTACAAATGATGTCTAGTATAACCCCGTTAAAGGATCACGTCGAATTAACAAACACCCTGTATACATTTTCGCCATATAATATATACGTGCGATGCTGCTGGCGATGTAATTATTTATGTCGCCAGAATTCTTAACCCATATCTTATGCATATACTCCTTTATTACTCATTATAAATAACGGAAGAATTCACCATGTCAGTCGATAACGCCGATAAGTCCGTACTAATTGAGGTTTTATGCAATATTTATTTATTACATCTAATTTTCAACTATAAATCCCACGGGTAAACCGTTACTCGCGCCTGTATAATAGGTTCAAGTCGCCAAGTACGTGTTACTCCGGTTCCCGACTTTAGCCAGTCGGTCGTTCTCTTAATTTTCATTTCATTTCGCTTTATTTGAATGATGTATCTTTGGAATTATCAATATACCTGGTGTCCCAGTATACATGTTCCAATGTATTACCTCAGCCATTTCAAAAGCTACAAGTTTGAAAATTTTACTATTTTCAATTCGTTAAAGGAACCTTCAACTGAGAAAAACAAAAATTGAAAGTCACTTTCGGTTTGACCGGAAGTGACTCTGACTTTTTTATCTCAAATTGCACCCTATATATTTTTTACAATTTTTGATTCAACTCAAAATTACCTTTCCACCGATGTATCACACTTTGTATTTTACATTTGATTTGATGGAGAAAAATTCAATTGATATTTCAAATTGAAAGGATTGCAGAAGGCTACGATCTTTTGTGTAATCTTGATTTAGACTTGAATAATCGAGATCAAGGAAAAAACCATCCTCAAGTTGAAATCAACTATGTATTTTACCGAACGTTAAACAACGAATGAAAGTAGAAGAAACAAAAAATTAGGAAAAATGGAGCAATATAATACCTATAACAACTAAAGCATATGTTCGAAATGATGACCATCTGCTTCTACACATCTTTCAGCTCTTATTTTGTTTTTATATCTTCCAAACCAATAGGGGTAGTCAGGTACACACGATCTTTCAAATATCCCCAAAGGAAGAGAACTAGCGATGTTAAATCTGGAGATCTTTCAGGCCATCTTATCGGACCATTCGAAGGTTGATGGATCGGCAGTCGGCACACACGGATTATAAGTCAAAATCAAGATTACACAAAATATCGTAGCCTACTGCAATTCTTTCAATTTGAAATTTCGATTGACGTTTTCTCCCTCAAATCAAATGTAAAATACAAAGTGTGATATATCGTTGGAAAGGTAATTTTGAGTAGAAATAAAAAATTGCCAAAAATATACAGGGTGCTATTTGAGTTTTTCTCAGTTGAAGGTTCCTTGAACGAATTGAAAATCATAAAATTTTTAAATTTTCATCCTTTGAAATGGCTGAGATAATCCATTGGAACATGTCTACTGGGACACCCGGTATATAAAAATCAATGCCACTTTTCGTTGTAATTTTATAACTCATAAACGGGCTCACCTATCCAAACCAAATGTTTAGGCTTTGTTCGGACTATTTAGTAGATGGTTTATGTGAAGTTTGCACAAAATCGGTCGAGCGGTTCTTCATTTATCAAAGGAAACTTTTTTAAAATGTTACTATAAACGTGATGTTTTTTTTGGATGTTAGGATTTCGGAATTCGGAATTCGGAGGAACGGTGGCGTTCGGAACGACGGTATTTGCGGGAACGCGAAGACGAGATTCGAAATTAGTCCGTAACAGAGTCCTTTTTCCGATGCTCTCTTTCATTTTCCCGGAAGAACGATAGGAAAATGTGACTTTTCGCGAAAATCGACAAAATTCTGTCGTTTCACGTATTTCTATAGCGAATTTCAACGCGGCTCCTTCAAGGTCGACGTTTTCGGTCTGAACGAGCGACGAGAAATGTCAAATCGAATTTGAATTTCGAACGAATTACTCGATAATCTTGGAATCGTCTAGAAAAACTGCGAGAAATATGAACGAGAACCGATTTCGATCGATCGCTTGTCAGGATTGACGATATTCTGAAAATCGAAAGACGGAAATCATCAGTGTACTAAAAATCTTTATTTGGTACATAATAGGAGTTGATTCACGTAGGCAACGTGGCCGTTGGATTGGGAATTTATAGCTCCCGAGCCCTCCGAGCCTCGCGGGGCGGCGGGATCGAATCCCGGAGCGTCCAAAATAGCTTTCTCTTAATTTTTTTTTATTTTTAACAATGAAAAACTCAAAGGAGCGTTACTCCAGTAAACGTATCTTGGGGTTTGGATCTTTTCATTAAGTTGCGAAATCTATAATGAATACCCGTTCAATCGGACGGATTCAGTTCTTCAGAAGATGCGCGCAAAAACCATACCAAAAGTTATGAAATGTTACACTCAGTAGGAGAACATTAGTTTTTGAATCCACTTAATATGGGAGAATTTCAGTATAGGTACTGGGACGGAATCTTATTTTAGACTAGTTTTTTGCGCGTATGTTCTGGGGAACATCGCGTTATCATTTTGCCCAAATGTCTGTATAACTTTCGAATTTTTTCACGAAAATGGTCTCAAACGATTTGGTTCGACTCCCCAATGAAGAATTCGAGGTCAAATTTGATTCTGTTCGGCCGGCCGTCCGGCCGTTCCCACGATACGTTGAGAACGGAAAGAGCTAGCGACTTGAAATTTTCAGGGTAGGTGGTGCATCTCAATGCGACGGACAAGTTCATTAATGGGCATAATCGGCCCAATGGTATCCGAGTAATAATTCTGTTGCCAACCAATATAAATCTGAATTGAAACTTGGTGAATAGTTGTAGAATATAAACCTAAGCACGTTTGTGAAATTTTGTGAGAATCTTATCACTAAAAAATTATTAAAAATTTTTTTGTTGTCACGATAACCTGAAAACGGAAAGAGATAGCGGCTTGAAGTTTTCAGGTTAGGTTGTGCATCTGAATGCGACATTTGAGTTTATTTAGAAGCATAATCGGCCAAACGGTTTTAGCGTTATAGACATCTGAAATTTGGTTGTTTTTTTTCCTCAATAACTCGAAAAATACAGAATTGATTGAATTCAAACATGGTTATTAGTTGTAGAATGCCAACGCGAAAATTCTTGAGAAATTTCGTGAGGATAGTATTTGTAGAAAATTTTTAGGAAATCATTGAAAATATAAAAAAAATTCTATATATCAGTAACTATTCGTCTGAAATTGCTGAAATTTTGCAAGAGCCTCAAGAACCTAACTCTACTGCCGAGTTTCAAGTATTAACACGATCGGTTAAATATTGTTGGAGATTCGAGCAGCCTTGTGAGTTCAGTAGATGGGTGACCATTGCCTGATGGATAACTTTCGAACGAAAGGAGATAGGGACTTGCAATTTTCAGGGTAGGTTGCGTATCCGAATGGGAGAGTTAAGTTCGTTTTTGGGCATAAACGGGGTCCGAGTTATACCCACCTGGAATATTATTTCCTCGATAACTCAAAAAATAAAGATTCGATCGAATTGAAGCTTGGTAACTAGTAGTAGAAAATCAACATAAAGACGAGTTTAAAATTTTGTAAGAACCGTACCCATAGAAAATTTGAAAAAAATGACGAAAAAAAAATTGGTTCAAGCACTGACAGGTAAATTCGATTAAGAGTGTCCAATACAGGAGAAAGGACAATAGAACATATGCGCAAAAGCTCCTGACTTCACGTCAGTGCTAGAACAATTTTCTTTTCAAATAGCACATAGAACGAAAAAATCGTCAATATACGGGATATCGACTAGGAGAACAAATTAATACACAAAATACACATGCTCGCAAAGTTATTTCGAAGTATTTCTTCTGAGTGCACCAATTTCCATGGAACACATACAGTTATGGAAAAAATAAAATAAATTAGGAAAACCCCTACATAGTAATTCGATGGATTCCAATGCAATGAAAACACCAAAAAATTAATTTATCAAAATTAAAACGGGATAGACCTTCCGCTTCAAATTTACTGCAAATGAAAATCAATTAAATCTGAATTTGGGTTCAGGTTAATATGAAGTGGTTTTCCAAATTCATTTTATTTTATCCATATTTGTATGTGTTCGATGGAAATTGGTGTGCTCATATGGGATAATTTAAAATAATTTTTTCGTTCTATGAGCTATTTGAAAAAGCAATCTGAAATATGAGTTCGTTCTTGGATATTGAAATTCTTTCATATTGGGAGGATTCAAACTAATATTATCCTACCGGGTGCAACATTTTATACATTTCGGAATAGTTTTGTCATCAAATGAATTCACGCTCCGAGTACCCGTATTCAATTTTTGTTTTCTCGCAATCTGTAGGTGTGCCATGAGATTTTATGACTCAATATTCAAGGGAATGTGCTGTAGTTGGAACTCCCATATCAGATTTTCTACTATTCCATATATACAGGGTGATATTCTTTATGGCACCTGAAATTATTGGAAAAATAGATTCTGGTCCTGGAACTGCATAGTCTTTTACCGCAGCTTTATAGGGGTCAATTTAGTCCTCCAACATACAAAATTTCATGAATTTGTGATAATTCGTTCGTCAAATTGGGTATTTTGAAAATTACTCACAATTGAAAATCAGCCTGCATAATTCAAACGAATGGGTGAAGACCCCTCATGTGGATTATTTTTGGAACCGGCTAAGTATCCTCTATCTCCGTATGTACGCCGCTGACTTAGTCAGTGGCGGATTTACCGGTACACTAAGTACGCTCACAGCCCACTATAGAGATAGCCTGGAACACAGTCTGACAACGCCGCAATTTATCGTCTCTTAGAGGCATACTTCTTCAATGCGGTAGCACTCGATTTCGTATATTTCCAAATTAAAACTCTAGTGAACTCATTGAATAGGTTTCCTTGTTTGGAATCCCTGGATGAATAAACAATATGAGACCCTACTTTTTCAATAAATAGAATAACAAAATTTCATTCTGCACAATATTATTGAGATCAAGTTGTAATAGAAACCTAGGTAGTTGTTATTCAATTCATTGTTCAGCAAGAATCACGAAAGGGTGTAGAACTATTGGCAAAAGAATTATAAATTTGAATGAAATTCTCAAAATAAAAATATATTCCCAAACATAACTATTATATAACACTAATAATGTAGGCTTATGAAAATTGTGATAATCATCTTAGAGTTTGTCTTGTTTTGGTTCTTACTACAATGGTGAGTTTCTGCTATCTACAATAATGTTTCTGTTTATTTTCCATTCGGTGGACAATAACATTGCAATTCGTATTTTCTACAAAATTAAATTTGCGAAAACAGAACAAAGTGAATTTAGAATGATGTACGAATGTAAACCACAACTGCTTTTGGAAATTGAGTACCTACATAGGTATATAAAAATAAATAGATTCTTTGAGCTTCTTGATCTCCCATCCAGATGTATCAATTTTTGTTGAAAAATTATTATAAAGGTCATCAAAATGTTTTAAAAAATCGGAAGAAATGAAAATTCTATTTCACTCATATTTCTAGTCCATCTTGTTGTCAATTAGTGCAACTGAAATGTACTCATCTCAAAGTAGAAATAATCCAAAGGAAATTTCACTATTTACACACTGCAGTTAAATCACAGAACATACAAATATCGAAATATCCGACCATATTTATCACTGCATTGCATTAATTCACATTTAACACCGTTATGCACAAAAATACCATGAAATGCCCGCGAAAAACAATAATGGTTGACTCCAGAATCAGAGGTAATCGTCCATTTACAATAACAAACCTTCGACTGAATCGCCTGGCGTACGACTCAGAGCGGTGTTGCCATTTTACCATCTTCCAGGCTAGTATAGATAGATATAGGGGGCTGTGGTACGCTTAAGCGTAGGGCCCCGAGGTCCACAGGGGCCCCCAAGCCCCAGATCGCGAACGTGTAATGTAACGAAACGAAACGCAACCAGACCTAGAGCAAAATTCAGCTGTCAGTAATAAAATGACATCAAATCAAAGGTCCCGCTTCGACATGTTTTCTCCAATTATTCTTATCTGCCTGGAATAAATTCCCGCAACGGTGGCAGAAGAGTTGCCGGCATCCCTATGCTAGGTACATGCCACCGTCGATATTGTGTGGGAGGGAGGGGTGCAAAGTGCAAGACATTTGTTTTGTATTTCTTAGTTCTAAATATTTGTCATATTCATTTTATAACCCTAAGGAAAAAAGAAATAGTGTTGAGGGTGAACGAGTTTTATTCTTCGTTCTACTTGCATTTCATAATAAGAATAAAGTTGTGTGGAAAACTGAACAGTGTTGGTGTCAATAAACAGTTTATTTTTATCGTTGAATTTCTAATTCGAGTGATATTATATTTTTTTCTGAGTTTTAAAAGATAAGCTTTATTGTTTTAATTCCAGGCTCCCTAGATATTTCAAACATAATTAAAAGGTTTCTTTCTGGGTTTTCTCTCCCAAACTATGATAAAATATCTATAAAATAAAAAATTAATTATTTTGTGATTTGCTTCTGCGTAAGAAACACAAGATATTTGTCAGAACCAATCAATCGAACAATGTTGCCTAACAAACAACAACGAAACAACATCAACGAAGAAATAACTATTTCGTAACGTTTCGAAATCTATCTAAGACTCCTTCGTCAGACACTTAACGAAAAACTTCTGAATTATTTTGTAGTATTTCAGAATAACTAACAACAAAATAATTCTGAAGATTTTCGTTAAGTGTCTGATGAGTGATGAGGGAGTCTGATATAGACTCCGAAACGTTTCGATATAGTTATTTCTTCGTTGATGTTGTTTCGTTGTTGTTTGTTAGGCAACATTGTTCGATTGATTGGTTCTGACACATATCTTGTGTTTCTTACGCAGAAGCAAATCACAAAATAATTAATTTTTTATTTTATAGATATTTTATCATAGTTTGGGAGAGAAAACCCAGAAAGAAACCTTTTAATTATGTTTGAAATATCTAGGGAGCCTGGAATTAAAACAATAAAGCTTATCCTTTATAGTTCAGAAAAAAAATTTTCGTTTCGTTGTTGTTTTTTTTTTTTTTTATTATTGAAAAGGGGTTACGTTGCACCGCGACCTTGAGATCTATTGTGCCCCCCATCAGAGCTGTTCTCACCATTACGCCATCTACAGCTCGCCCTCCAGTTCCAGAGTATAAATGAACCTTCGTTGTTGTTTGTTAGGCAACATTGTTCGATTGATTGCTTCTGACAAATAAAAAAAAAAGTAAAGGGACTTTATACAATGATTATTTGAATTTATTTCATACGAATTTGGTAATATGTTTGAAATAGGAATTTCCAATAACGGTGATCATTTCTCCAACAAATAGGTACATCATCAAAACTTCTATGAATACAAAAGATAGTCATCATATTATGAAGTGAAATTTCAGACCACACAGTAACATTTGCAATTGCACCTGACCATAATAATTATGTATTATTTTTATTAGGTATAGTTCCTATCGCTTGATTGATTGAAATATCTCAAACCCTTCGATATATTAATGCATGTCTCAGTTTGGCCAGCCGAAGAGGATTTCACTTTCTAGACACCACTTTAGAACTGCAGCTGCCAGCTGTCCAGGTAACACAGACCTCGCATAGAGGTCTCTGAGAGGTTACAATGTGGATGAAAATGCGAGCTCCCAATGTGAGATACTCAAGATATCACATATGTAACCAGAATAAGATATTACTATTGCGAGCTCCTAAAGATATCACACAGATATCAAGAATAAGATATTCCTATTGCGGAGCTCCTAAAGATATCCCAAAGATAATCAGAATAAGACATTCCTGTTGCGAGATCCTCAAGATATCACATATGTAACCAGAATAAGACATTCCCATTGCGAGCTCGTCAAGGGCGTAGCCAGGAATTGATTTAGGGTGGGATTTTGAAATAGGAATTAATTTCGGGGGGGGGGGTTTGGGCGTGTAGGCAGGGCGTGTAGGCAGGGCGAGGTCTGCAGACCTCGCTATCACTTCCAAATGTCCTCCACAGGGGATGATCCCAGTAACATCTCAGAGATATCACATAATGGGGAAGTTCTCAGGCTGCTGAACCGGGGCAGTACTGAGAGAAGATGGCTGTGATATGGACCTATAATCTATATATCCTCCAAAAGTACATATCGTCGTTGCGCCTTCAAAACGCGACATGTGCATATATTGTGCAAAATGCGTTAAGTGTATATTTCGATTAAGAACTGCGCAAGCCGGATATTTCGTTAAAAGCTGCCATGTGAATCATGTGATAATCACACTAGTTTCGGTTCCAGTTGGATTTGATCGAAAAGCGACAAGTACGAAATCGAAAATATGCTCCTGCAAAACACGCAAGTGTATGAATGCACAATTTATCAAAAGTCACATGTCGCACTTTGAAGGCGCAACGACGATATGTGGCGCCGAATACATCACTTCGATGCGTAGACGACCTCCCTGCGATATCGCAGTACACATCTCAAAACATTCCCCAGGATGAGAGGTTTGAAAACTTCCCCATACGATATCTCCGAGATGTTACTGGGCTCATCCCCTGTGGCGGACATTTGTGTAGACATTAAACAGTTTAAATCAAGGTTTGTTATTATTTTTGGAGGTTATAGGGAGGTCTGGGCGAGCTCCCTGCGATATCGCAATAAACCTCTCGAAATATTACCAGGGTGAGCAGTTTGAGAACTTCCCCATGTGATATCTCTGAGATGTTACTGGGCTCATCTCCTGTGGCGGACATTTGAAGGTGATAGGGAGGTCTGGGTGACCTCCCTGCGATATCGCAATAAACCACTCCAAATATTCCCCAGGATGAGCAGTTTGAGAACTTCCCCATGTGATATCTCTGAGATATTACTGGGCTCATCCCCTGTGGTGGACATTTGGAGGTGATAGGGAGGTCTGGGCGACCTCCCTGCGATATCACAATAGACCTCCCAAAATATTCCCCACAGTTTGAGAACTTCCTCATGTGATATCTCTGAGATGTTACTGGGCTCATCCCCTGTGGCGGACATTTGGAGGTGATAGGGAGGTCTGGGCGACCTCCCTGCGATATCGCAGTAAACCTCTCAATATATTCTCCAGGGTGAGCAGTTGGAGAACTTTCCCATGCGATATCTCTGGGATGTTAATGGGCTATCCCATGTGGCGGACATTTGGAGGTGATAGGGAGCTCTTGCCGACCTCCCAGCGATATCGCAATAGGCATCACAATATCCCGGCAAGAGCTCGCCGAGACATCTCTGGGAGGTCCCTGTGTTTCCTGGGTGATTACACCGTCTAACTAAACCACCTCCTAACCAGGGGGAAATTTTTATTTCCGATCTTTCCCCTTTTTGGCGATCTAGTTCCTCGGAACTGAGTGCTTATCAATTTGCCCAAATGTCCGTAATTTTCGAATTTTTGGCTGAAAATGGTCTCAAACGATTTGGTTCAACTCACTGATCAAGAATCCGAGGTCGAAATCGATTCTGTCCGGCTGGCCGTAGGCACGATAACTCTCGAACGAAAGGAGTTAGAGGATTGAAATTTGCAAGGTGGGTTTGGAGCGTAAATTTCTCGGTTAAGTTCGTTAATGGGCGAAATCCATCAAGCGGTTTCGGAGTTATGGCCGATTGTAGTAAAACACATTTTTTATGAATATTTCCGAAACCGATCACTCGATCTATCTGAAATTTAGCATCAAACTGTAGAATCATGACCTTTATACGCATGTGGAGTTTTGTATTGACCAGGTTACCGCAAAGTGTAAAAAAACAAATTCAAAATTAAAAAAAATGTCTACAATAACTCTCGAACGGAATGACCTAGGCAGTTGAAATTTTCAGAGTAGGTTAGGGAGATGAATATCTCAGTTGAGTTCGTTATTGGGCAAAATAGGCCAGATGGTTTCGGAGTAACGAAAAAAAAAATTTTTTTTAAGCAACAAATTTCAAATTCAATTTTTATTTAAGATGTAGTTTCATCATTAAAATCCATCGATATCATTTTCAACTCCAACAAGCTAATACTTTCGGAGATATGATTTTTCTAAATTTCAATAATGAATCGTACTTCTATGTTTTCACAGAATGCTATAATTATTCTATATAAGCTTTAAAGCTTTATTATATGATCAGTGATCATGCTCGTACATTTCATCCTGTTCTATAAGAGAGAGTCAAATTCCGTTCAGCTATTTTAATTTGATTTCTTCCATGGTGCAGTTCTCATTCTCAGATTGCTCATTTAATCTTGATAAATAAACTATTATTTGAATTGAATATCCTTTATGATGCAGTTCTATCATAAGAATACATTGATATAATTCCCAACTCTGAGAAACTAATACTTTCGGAGATATATAATTTGTCTGTTTGAACTAGAGCGCCAGAAAGCTCCTGTCCATAGGGCTTGTTAATCATGTATTTTTCATAGACTTGTAGGCCCAAACACTGATATTTTATTGCATGCATAGTTGCAACATTGCCTTTGAAATCTGAACAGCTTATTTACTTTTAAAACAATTTGGATTTTTATCGGAGGAATATGTATATACTTGATAGCAAGTTGAACCTGTTATATTCTCACTCTTCTGCACTTTTACCCACTACTCCTCTTTGCAGTGTGGTAGCTGAACAAAGATCGATATATCGTTCACAAATAATTAGTATAAAAATCACTGGAGGTTTCTGAAATATCAATTTCGATATGAGTGGGTGGTCCCTTTAATATAGTATAGGTACTTCTAGTGAGGCATGTTTGTTATTCTCTTATAAACCACTCCACACATTACTACGCAGAACACTAATATATTACTATGTGATTAGCATCCAATACCGCCCATGATTATATTAAAGAATGTTTACATTTACCAATTACACTACAAACTACAAGAATAATAATAATAAACAATTGTAGCCGCCATTTTCACAACGACTGCAGCGACCCAAACGGCGTTTGCGATTGCCTGTACCCTCTTTTCATCGGTTGTGCATTCACAATATCACAACGATATTAATCAACGAGATTTAATAACCTTCACCCGTTGTTTCTCAAAGTAGAAACAACCAAAACTCATTCTCCTGATAAAACAATCAGCGTACGAAATATCTGTTTCTTCGAAACAACATTATCCTGATGAAAGAATCAGGATTCAACATTTGGTCCTTCGAGCCGGATTATCCTGATAAAAGAACCAGGATCTAACAGGTTCAATAGCTTGAATACATTTTATAATTCGTCCAATTTATATTTTTTAACGGGCGTGTGCAAATCAATATTTTCTCTCCGGTGGCAGAGCGAAAGCAAGACTTCGAGTTCGGGAACAACTTGCACGTAGGCGTCTAACCGAGTCCAGTGCTTACCGTGCAGAAAAGCACACATTGCTAGAATGTTCGCCCACTTTGTGTCATTGTTTACTTGAACGAGTTGACCGCAATACATTTGTGCCGTACAGTTCAGAATATTGGTGGAATCGCTCTTAAGATTTACCAAGTTAAATAAAAAATATTGATTTGATATTAACTTGTTTGTGTCATTTATCTGAAATGACAGGTCCTACAAAAAAACTGTAGCATTACTAGAAATTATATTCACTACTGCACCAATCTAATTTCATTACTAACATTGTAATTTGATGAATTGTCAAATAGGTACGAGTTATAATAATTATTAGTCTTGCAGAAAATAATATTCTTATCTATTGGTTGGGAACCTATACAATTTTGTGAATTTCAAAAGTTGACATTTTGTCATCGACCATATATCGTTCACTAAAATTCATTAGTAGAGTTGGGCATAATCGAATACTTTCAATAATCGATATGTAGGTTCTCGACAGGTTTCAATCATCGAATGATCACTCGAAATATTAATCGCTTGGTGCTTGTCCCAGTCCTTTTCACGTCAGCTGCTTCCGTTATCCCTCATCTCCAATAGGTTTACTTGGGCTTTGTAGTGACTTTAGATGATGAATTTAACCATCAGCAACTATTTGATTGGTATATTATTTTTCATAAAACTTTTACGATTTATCAATCCTTTGATTTTAGTTCATGCTTGCCACCAAGTTTATTAACTAAAAATTAAGTATGCCTGAATATAGAAATGATTTGATTTTGATGATATAGTGGTGCAATTAAAGCTTCGTGAGAGACAGTTTACACCTCATAAACGGATGACATGTCTTCTATGGATGCATTTTTCCATATTTGAAGATATTGATAGAGAATGTATGCAGGAATAAATGAAAACAAAGTATTTATCAATATTTTATTGATTTAATGTACAAATTATCACAGAAATATCTAACATACTAGCCTATACGAGACATATCGTCCAGAAGTAACTGTAGATCGTATTATCTTGACAACCTGAAATGAAAATTTTAAATTAAACCAAATACGAGCAAATCTTGACTTTTAATTATTGTTGGTTCACCTGGCAAAATGTTTCATCTTTTAGCAGTACTTGTAGAGGATATTGAGGATCCCTTCATATGAATAATGATCATACCAGTAAATGCCTCAAGCTAGAAACTGACTAACTCAATTATTATTCGACAGTTACATGAAAATAATTTCTATCCTATCTCTGACAAACAGAAACAGATGGATCTGACAAGTACTAGCCAGCAAATGGTACATAACTTTAAATTCTGATATTTTTCTGAAATATTAGTTATTATCAACTTCAGAAATTTTACATTCCTATATCTCAGATTTTTTATTCAATTTAATTTTAAATTCCAAAACAACACTGTTTAATGATATTACAGATTGGAATCAACAAAATAAATACATTAATCGTTCACATTGATATCTAATTTAACTTTCACTAGTAGGTATATTATATTAGTAGTATTTATTTAGCTATTCAAAATAGGAGAGCATTTGTCTGTCCATGATGCACCTAAGGCGGCATAAAGACACATTAAAAACTTATGAGGGGTCATATCAGAGATTCAGCATAATAAAAACCATGAAAATTCCATGCATTTTTGTTCATGTGTTAACTGATCGTGAAAAATCAATAGAGTAGAAATATGGATAGTTAGTAAATGAACCTATAGTTGAATTTAAAATTGTTTTATTTTCAGAATGTAATGTTTGAATTTGCCTGATCCATACCAAATCTCAATCATAACAGCTTTTACTTGAATGAACATTATAATTCATAAAAAATAACTATCAATCCTTTCAAATCTTCATCAGAGACTTGGCAAAAACATACAGGGTGCTTTCAAAGGTGAGGCATTTTCTTAATAGTATGTATATGGAACTCCACAAAATGAACCATTTCATAAAAATCGCTTATATAAAAAAGCTAACAACATTCATAGTAATTTATTAACAGCAGACAGCAGACAAGTATTTTATAATATGCATTCTTTCCAACACATGTTAGGAAGGGTAGTTCCTAACAAAGTTATAACCAATTATCCATTACACTTCAATCAAGCATCGGGAATCAGTAAATGAAACATAAAATATGTAAAGTTCATCCAAATTTATTGTATGCCAACGAACAGCATATGTGGATTATTTCGGAAGGGGCCAATCATCACCAATCATCAAAACATTTTTTAAACGCATTTTCACTATCTTATATGGAAAGAAATTGGGATCTCGAAATGATAATTTGAGTACTCGCAAGAGGTCCACCGGAGCTGCGATATCAGGGGAATGGAGGTTCTATGAGATTTGTTGACTTTTTGGCCAGAAATTCGTACACAATGATAGCCTTGTTATATGATGCAAAATCAGTAGTTAAAGCTAAGCGGGTTCTAGTCCTAATTTGTCCATAACCTCACATTTTTGGTACAGCGCTCAGAATGATGATTGACGCCATGACTATCACAGCGCCATCTAGACTTGGGGGCTGGAATTTTGGAAGTTTGCTTTTTTACTACGGTGAAGCGTCATCTAGAATATTGTTGGAATTTATGAAAAAAATCTAGACGGTGTTGAGATTCGAACTCGCACCAATTAGATACATATTGGGCCTACTAGGGATTTAGACTCTTCGGCCACTGCGGCTTACCGATTAACAAACGTGTTTGGTTCTAGATACAGAGTTTGATGCTTTAGATTTCAGTTGTTCGTGTATTTTACGCTCGAAGCAGGTACTTTATTGATTGTTGCTCTTGACCTTGATCCGTCTGTTGTATGACTTCTGCGGCAGAATGAATTGGTGCGTGCGCGTTGAGAATTGTTTTGGTGTTATTTGACGTTTAACCTTTTATGTTTGTACTCAATTTTACACATTCGACTTCACGAATTTTTGTGATTTTTTAAGGAAATGTTTTCTGATCAATTGTTTCGCCCGGCTGAAGAACTGTGCTAGACTGCTGCATCGTGAGTTGTTCATTTTTGTTATTGACATCTTTCAACTACTTATTTTGTTTTTCCTCTCTTTGCAGTTGTCTAGCTTTTCGCTCTTGAGAATGGTGAGAGATCCTCATCGAAACTAGTCGAGCAGGCAAGTTTTGCAGTCTTTAAATAAACTGTTTCACCAATAATAAGGCTTTTTGAAATTTCCTATTACTTAATATAATGGTGGACGCCAAAGGGTTCAGAGAGACTAGGTACTTTATAGACTAGTTCACTTTATAGCCAACATTCTAGAAGTAATTACCATGTTTGAATTAGATAGGCATCGTATTTTTTATATAATTTCAAGGGCATGTATTTTTATTGACATAACATGAAGTGGTTTTTAGCTGAATCATTCAATACCTTATTCATCATACTTTATATTCATGTAGTAGATTGTAGCGCAGTAGACTTGAGGTTAGTAGATAATTAAAGAAAACTCGAGAATAATTTCGTTGTTATGTTAAACTTGTATGATTTGATTGACAGTAAGGGTGGTAGTATGTATGATTATACGGTTTTGAAACTTTTTCATCCTAGTGAGCATGAGTGAAATAGACTGAGGGTGTTTTTCACATTAGTTTTTCGCTGAAAAGTTTTAGTTTTTAATTTACATAAATCCTTACCTGGCCTCTCTTCATTCCAAAATATCTTGCAACTGGATCAGTAACATGAATTCTCATTAACATATTTTCCTTCAATTTGCTAGAATGAAAATAATATATTAATACCACAAAATATTATGTGCTGATTATAGCTAACTCAATAGCATTCAAACCAATCTACAGTGCATTCCAAAATAAACAGGACTTTTTTTAAAATAGTTCATTCTTGCAGCGCCACCATTTGATGGCTGTGTGAGTTGGAAAAGAACATCTTTCGCCGACATTTTATCAAAGGAGCATGACAATCAGAGTCGTGGAAGCTGAGTAGTTCAGTTATAAGTGACAGTGCATTTCTTGCATCTATACAAAAAATAATATCAAACAAGAGCCAACATTTTGGTCTCTGTAAGGTATGACCGGGTTTTGTTTTGCACATAATTCATCAATTGACAGAGTCAATAAATGACTGAAACTCAATGATGAAGAATTCAAGGTCAAATTTGATTCTGTTAGGCCGGCCGGCCGTTGTCACGATAAATTTCGAACGGAAAGATATAGCAATTTTCGCTATGCATCCAAATTCGACAGTTAAGTGCGTTGATGGGCATAATCGGCTGCTTGAATTGAAATCTAGTGATAGGTTGAGAAAAGAAGGCTTGAAGGTTCATGCAGTATTCCGTGAGGGTCTGTGAGGCTTGAATAGATAGAAGAACATGAGCGCGAAAGCTCCTGACTTCACGTCAGTGCTTTTTAAGAATGTTGTATAATCTTATTTTCTCAATATTTAATTATTATTAAAAACAAACTCCCAGAATATAAAATGTATTCAAATCAGAAACCCCTCAACACTCCAAGAGTTTAATGATTGACGACAATATAAAGTCAAAATCATTGTTAAAGTTCACAAAACAATTTTCAACAATGAATCATTACCGGTGTGAAGATAGCAACCTAAAGTTAACAGCTGATTTGGAGAATTCGGCTGCCAGACCGTATCAGCCAAAACTTCATTTATGTGTACACCTTCAAGAAATTTGAATATTTCACTCTAGTTCTACAATTGAAAGAATATTGCTGCCTGAATAGGGGCCTAAATGACATACTCTAACCAAAAAATATATTACAATATACCTTCTGTCAAAAATTACCACAATTTGCTTTATATAATATGAAATGAATATGAACTATTATGCAGTGATTTCGCAGTTAAAGAAAAATATGAGGAGTGTTTCACGATGAAAATTTGATGTGTTAATAATAACCATGATGTACTTTTCAGAAAAATCTACCGCGATGTACTTACAAGCCTCCCAAAGTTGAAGATAATAATGAAGAAAATGATATTTTACTTTGAAAATTTGATATGTGAATATGATTAATATACACTTTGAGAAAACTACCCCCCTGTCCATATTACGAATATATTGAATGTATCAGAAGAATCATGTTATTTCAAAGTTGAAGAAAATAATGAAAAAAAGGTTGTTTCCCTTCAAAAATTTTATATGTGAATATGCATAATACACTATTCAAGAAAAGTCTATCGCGAGAAACAAGCCTGCTTTGTATGGAAAACTACCCATTGTCCCTCATACCAATGTTTCGAATGTATCAGAATAATCATGTTATTTCAAAGTTGAAGAATATGATGTTTCACTCTGAAAATCCGATATGTTAATAATCATGATATCCACCCACAATTCTCTACAGATTCCACTCTCATAATTTCTTTATTAACAATGGTATCACCCATTTTTCATACTTGTCTACATCAGAAGTGAACATGGAATTAGTCAATATAATGACTACGCTTTTCTGGCGATCACAGCAATTCAATGTTAGAGTAAACAGACCTAGGTACCAAAAGTTTGTAGTGTGCACCTAACCAAATTAATAACTACGGCAATCTGTATGCTAAGTGAAACATCTGTGGATTATGAAATGGAAATACATATAAGTATTGAGCATAAGAGAAAAAATATGGATGTGCCATGAAATGAAAAAGCTCCTGTATGTCGAGAACATTACTGGGAATCATAATATGGTTATTGAGATCAATTTGCCCATACTTCTCCTGGTGGTACCCTTTTCCTTTTTACATTCACTCATTTGGTATACCTTAAATATTTATCATATTTTAAACTGCAAAGTGGAGATTACCAAATAAATATGAAAATAATGGGAAATGCAATTTCAAAACTACAAAAATGAGACATAACTTGAAATGTTAATCAACTCACAATTTAGTAAGCAACTCCTTTTTTTCTTCAGGTGTCAGTACTATATGTTGAGGCACCAATTCGTGTTCAGTAATATTAATCAACAATTCAGACTCCAAAAAATGTTCCAATATATATTTTGGTACCATATCTGTCAACGACTGCCGCGCTGAGGGCGTCATTCCTTGTTTAACAACAATAATTGCTTTATGTACATTTCGCTCCTGCATACGTTGGCAATAAATTTTAATTGTTTTTATGCCGATTTTAGGTTCATCAGGAAAAAAAACGAACAACTGATCTGCAGGATCATCAGTATGACCTACTAGTAAAAGGAGGGCATCTCTGGAAGGATTATTCTCACTAAAAAAAATCATTCATGAGTTTCAAAGAGAATCTATATATTTTCAGTAAATATTTCAAACCTTGGCTTGTCCCCAAATTCTTCTTTAAATTTTTCAAGTGTTTGATCCAATTCATCCTGAGATACAAGATAGCCCCTATCATGGCACATCTGAAAAAATGTTAGGTTAAACTAATCTCTAAGATATCCATATTTTGTATATACCTGCATTACTGTTTTACGAATTCTCCATAGTTTATAGGTTTCTGATTCATCATCCATTTTCAATTAATTTTGGGATATCGAAATAATCAAAATGTTTTTGTGATTTGTGTGATCACACTGTAAAGTGTTGTTGCAGTGAAACAAAATGAGTTCACTGTGTATATGAAATCACAGAACACTATGAAATCCACAGAACTAATATATTTCTATGCTAAGATGCATATCATTGTAACATCAGTCTAGTCTAGGCTTAATAATAAATAGAGAGTGAGGCATTGACTCCTACTTAAGAGTGAGATGAAATGATCGCAATCAGCTGATGTATGGCAAAACATTGTATTTGAAGTATTAATTATGATCTTTATGTCGGTTTTTTCCATTTTCAATTTCAATCAAGGAAAACATCTTTGATTAGTCTAAGTAAAACATCCTATTTATCATGGTTGCCAATGCCAATGGAAGAATGAATTCTTTATATAAGTGATCTTCTGTGGTTTTCACAGATAATGGCATATTAAGTATTCTGTGACTGGAATATTACTGTGTATAGCATACATTAATTCTTGGCAAGCACCCTCCAATCCCGAAGAAGCTGCTCGTGCTCATGCGCCACGCGTGTTTACAAATATCTTGGACGAAATTTGAATAGACTGTTCAGTCAAATTTCGATTTTGACAGGACCGAAGATATTATTTGTAAATTCTCGTGAAATATGGATTAGTTGGATGTGAGATCTTACTGTTATGGACGGCTGTAAGCAGTATTTTGTGCACTTGAATAACTTTTCCTTCAAAATTCAGTGCATAATTTTTAAGGGAAAAATCAATATCAACATTACCTTTTGCGTAAGTTTTATTTCCACGATGAACAATTCCTATCAAATTGCGACAATAAGCATACAGTTCATTGTATTAAGATGTTGTAGAAGGCTCATCCATTGAAAAGAAACCGATTAGTGTATTGTATGCTAACAACTATACGACATATGATTATTCTGGAAATCATATAGCTAATCTAGGGACACAAATATAAGCTATTTACCATTTGGGAAACAAATAATTAGATTTACCATAATCAGGTTTGAATATTGCTTTCATCCTCAATAGCTGAATTATTGCTTATTCATATATCATCCATATATATTAGCCACCGAACAGATGATTTGATCCTGCATATATTATTATAAGAATTTCTCTAGGTATGGAATATGGTAATAATGTTATATTGTAACAAATCATTTGATAAATAATGATTTCTTATAGTTAGATATCATTTTCATTTTGTAATTATTTTAGGTCAACTCATTTGATATCTGCAATTATGTATTAACTCAGAATATTGAAAGTTTACAGACATTTCCACTTATTAATTTGTATTCCAAGAATATGAATATATGTTAAATGCATGAAAAAATTGGTTTTCATAGGTAACGGAAACAAAGTAATTGTAAAAATGAAAATCATTTATTTAGATACCAATATACATATATTTTATACTTTCTACCAAGTGAATAAAAAAATTGTATACCACTCAAGTAGTAATTCAAACACAGGAAATACTTTCAAATAAAACTATATATTAACATCATTCTTAACTTCAAGAGCGATCAAGAATACCATTTATTTTGAAATTTACATTACATGCATCAAGCATTAGTACATCAAGCAGCATGCAATAATATTTTTTTTTGTGTTTGGCCCACCATACCACCCCACCATATAATCATGGACGGTTCCTGAAACACTACACAGACGATAAACATATGGATCATAATTGAAACATGATTACTAACTTTTTCCATTGAAAAAAAGTCTTATATACTACTTCTTCGTTGGAAAATATGCTTCTTGGTTTTTCCTCCATAGTCCTAGGTATATCATCATTTTAAAAGTTATTGTTGAATTATCATGCCATTCTAGTAGGTATAATATTAGTAACATCGGGGCCTTCATGCATATTTATATTGTTAAGCGTACTAAGCAACAAGCATTGGAAATTTAAGAAACATGTACCTGAAACTCTATGGGAAAACAACAAATACATACAAACATGTTATATTACTACGTGACCTTTTACTCCCATATTTTGAAATATTCTGCTACTGGAAAAATGGAAATTTGTTGTTAAAAACTCCTATTATATAATACATGCTGTCATCCAAACACCCCATGTTAAAGCATAGCTATCACCTACATGCATTGTTTAATTACTAAAAGATTGGCCAATCACCTCTCTGGGTCCCTAGAACTTTTCAAAACTATACATAAATGCATAAAAAATTACCAAAAGATTATTTACTTTCCACGTTTGCATTAACTCTACTTTTTGCATGGATAATATAATTGCTTATCAATTTTCCTTTTTCTACATCCAACATTTTCTGCACTTTTCTGATGTTCATAGAAAGCATTGTAAAATTTAGAGAAACTTGCAAAATCTACTAATTTGAGATCTTCACATAATTTTTTATGCATAATCTATAAATATACAAGCTATTGGAAATACTACCAAACTTCCTACTCAATAACAACTTGGGTACCTCACGTTTACTACTTTCATCATTAGGAACATTTAAATTAACTTTTTTTTCATTTTCCTCCAAGAAACGATCAACTTCGGATTGGTATTGGACCTTACTAGTAGAAGGTTCATCTATACATAAGTTGAAGTCATCAGAATCTCCACCTGAAACAGACTCGCTTCTCTTTTCGATCAAAGCAACTGCATGTATATGTTTGCACAAAGCTGTTTTCACAGCGTATTCTGAACACTCACATTTGAATCTGTGTATGCAGATTTTACACTTCTCACAGTACGAAGCTCTACATCCCTCATCGCAAAGTTCACTATATGAAATTATGTAATATTTGTCTCCTGTTGAACTTGATTCAACTTTGAATTCTCCTGAATCTAACCGAGTTACCATATGCTGGACAACATTTTCAGCTCGATCATGTGCTTCTAGATTGACTCTATGTTGATACGAATTAGCAGATGGTCTTTCAGTTTCGATTATTTTTTTCCACATTTTGTCATTTACCAATTCTTCCAATATATCCAGCAACTTTTCCACTCTGAAAGTTCAACATACACTTTTAGTAATTATTATTAAACAATTTCACCACTCACCGAATATTCTGTTTTGCTTTCAGTTTATTATATTTTAAAACTTTATTCAAACTTTCGATTGCCATGTTTGTATTAATTCCACAATTCTTCCTATAGCAATGAGCCCACATGTGTATCCTTTCGTCGCTCTGAAAATAATATCTGAAAAAAATCATTTATCAAAATGACGATGTAGATGTAGTCCCAACATTGTTACTCACCTCTGTAAATAGTTGAGAAATGCAGTTTCCCCTTCTTCTTCCAAGTGCTTGAAATATTTTATTTTCAACTCCCTAAATGTTGACTCGTCCATCTCAGTCAAGATTCTTCTCATTTCCTTCTTCATAGCTTTCTTATTTTCAATTTTTTTTAATTTATTCCTTCCTTGTTGGTTCCAGTTTTTTATTATATGCCATGTGCATAATAATCTTCTGGGTTTATTTTCTGTAGTCATCACTTGGGTCCATGCATTGTAATATTTCACATCATCATCTGACATGATGTATTTAGCTTCAATATTTCCTCCTACTCTGGTTTTTAGTGCATGGAAAAAAGTTTGTTGGATCTTCTGATCCCTTCTATTGGAGAGTAAGAAAGCGACAGGAAATCCTATGTTCCTTTCATCTTTAACTAGCACTATGGTTAAATCCCAGTTTTTCCTGTTAGTCCCATGAGTTCCGTCTATGCAAATGATTCTACTGAACTCTTTGAGCTTCTTCTCCATGAGATTATTCATGAAGCCCAGAGCAAAATCTTGGTTTTCCAACTCAGGGTGGTTTTCACCTAAACACATGATGAATAAAATACTAATCACACATATTTGAGAACCACTCACCAATTTGTTTGAATAGAAACACCTGATTTTCTTCTTGGATATTCCACTCTTGAACTTTCAAAATTGTAGCGATCATGTCATCTTCATGTCGCCTTTTATCAACATTAAATTTCCTCATGAGATATGCTAAATCTCCACGAGTTAGTATATTTAATCTACTCAGTTCTGTATTCCTTGTAATTTTTGCATCTCTGAGGATTCTATCTGTAGTAACTCCATCATTCAATTTGTTGACGAGCATTTCTTGCTCACTTTTCGTCAACCGTTTAGATCTTAATTCATTCTCATGCCCCACATGTGTTTCAGTAAAGCATATGATCACTCCTAAAAATAAATAATGAGCCTTGGATAAGTAAAATAATTCAAATAACTACCAGTACTGCTGATTTTAGCTTCAATTCTTGAGGGACAGATTCCAGATATTTTGATGCTGCCTCCCCTTTTCATTCTTCTTTCAGAACAATTGCTGACAAATCCTAAATAGAATAGAAATTAATATATCATTTAGAACACATTAATAAGTAACCAACCTGTGGTATTACTACGATTACAATTATAGTGCCGTTGTTCTCCATAATTAGTCTTGCAATTTTTTTCACAAACATAATCAATATTTCTATTATCTAGATTCCTCCAAGCTTCAAACTCTTCAATTGTCTTGAAATCCAAGGTAGTCTCTACTATATTCAACGTATGGTATTGCTTCAAATGGTGGATCAATTCTTTTCGAAATTGAAATGGTTTTTTATTATTTTCGCAGCATATTGGGCACTTAATATGTTTTCGTAAGGTATTGGTAATAATATTGTGGAATTCTTTTAAATGCCGAGTCTTTGACGATACTCTGCCAAAATTTTTACCACACACTTGACAACTGAGTTTGTTATCGCTGAAAAGTAAATATACTTATAATTCCTTTCTATTAATTAAAAAGCAACTTACTTTTGCTCCTCCATATTCCTGGGTTTAATTATTTCACTGAAATACAACCAATCGATTCACAACCTATAATAAATATAAATCCAACGAAACGATTGAAATACAATCGATGTCAACAGGATAGTTAGTATTAGTAATAACTTGTATATTAAGGAATTACTCTGAATAAGACAACTCGTTGTCGATTGACAATAGCTGAATGGCATCAGAAATCGTATTCCAGCCAATTTCGCGGTAAAATATCTCCAACACAAGGAGAGCGGAGCGCATGAGCAGGAGCAGCTTCAACGGGATTGGAGAGTGCTCGCCAAGAATTAATGTATGCTTACTGTGTATTACTCTAGGAATATTTTGTTAGAAAATAATAAAATATAAATAGACTCTGATTTTTAAAATTTGTTATCATCATTGACCATTGTATTTGGATTATCGTAAAATATGCCTGGAATGAATAACACTGATTCGAACCAAATAATTCAAATAATAGGGACTGCACCTACTATTACGAACAAAGATCCTACACAACCAGAATTCGAGAGAGAAATTACTCAAACTGATCATTTAAACAAGCAACTTCTCATCGCCTTTCTCAGCAAAATTAATGAAACTTCCTCATTAACTGCTCATAAAGATGTTCATGATAACAACGACCTCAATGAATTTCTTTAAAATATATTAATGCAAATATTTCCAGCTCTTTCTGTTTATGATAAATATAACCTAGTAATTAATTATTGGCGGGAATATTCAGTTATTTCAGTTACAGCTTTAAACTTAAACTGTGCATTTGTGGAATTGTGGAATTAAAAGAGCGTATTTTTGTTACGAGTAAAATGGACTTGATCGAAGAAGAAGACAACGAAATTTTCGAGCATGGAGAAAATTTAGAACTTTCAAATGAGGGTATACAACCAAATCAAGAAGATGAGGATGATGAAAAGACAGATGACAAAAAACCAGTCAAAGCAAAAAGAATTATCAGGCAACCTAGAGCAAAACTGAACGCAGAACTTCTAAAAGGACCTAAAGGTCTAGGAAACTTGGGAAAATGTTTTGAACGAGTCCAATTCAAAGGGAAGGGATATGAAGAACAAGATTTGAATGTAATGTTGAAGACATATGAATATTGGTGTCATCGACTGTTTCCAAAGTTTCCCTTTAAAGATTGTATTGCTAAAATAGAGACATTAGGTTCTAAGGGGCCCATACAGGTAATTGATTTCAATAGTATATTTATCTTGGTGCAGACCCAACTGGCGATGCTGGATTCAATCTAATCAATTCTGCAAAAGCCTAAATCAAACATTAAAATTCTATTAACTCGATTGTGGTTTCAAGTACCTAAACTGAAAGATTCGATTTAAATTTTGTTTTCTAGACGCGATATCTGTATCTGAATCTGCTCAATCGTTTTATTCATTCAATTTTGCATATTATTATGTTGAAACAAATCCTAAGGTAACTTGAGACTTCAGTTCCTCGAAAGTTATAAAAACTAAAGTAAAAGTATTCCAAGTTAATACTAGGTTCGTATTTATCTATATTTTAACACATCAGTGATGAATCCCAAATCAACTATTGATAACTAGCTTGATGGAGACAACCATTTGTAACTTGTAACTTTCAGGGATGGCTACAGCACTGCATCTTTTTCAGAGTAAAGCAATTTTCATTTACATTCCTGCTATTCTTTATGGGCAGTTATATATGGGTACTGTAATTTCACCCAAATGTCCGTAACTTTCAAAATTTTATTCGTGAATGTTTTCAAACATCTACATTGGACCTACTGTTGTAAGATTCCTGGTCGAGTTCAATTCTGACCACATGATATTTAGGAAAATACAAAACTGACCAAATTTGAATTGAGGAGTTGGAAGTAAAATATCTACTTGAAAGTATCTGCTGAAATTCGACATCATAATATAACTAAAAGCATGGAAAACTAATTTTAACAAATTTTCGATATCTCAAGAACAATTAATCTGGACATTAACATCAATGAGTAGCGATGCCTAAGATTGATCCCATTTACCCTTTTTGCTTTAAGAGAAAATGAGGACTTTCTGGATAATATATCTCAATGATGGTATCGGAGTAAAACAATTAATTTGATGTTATGATTTTGATTCACTATTGATATAAGATTGGGTCACTGAAAAATATCAGAAGTCGACATTACATATTATTAATTAAATTGTATTGAAAATCTCTTGATTTGCATCAAAAAGTAATGTTTAATGGATTCATGTATTTATCTGATTGTATTTATTACAAACATTTTCTGCTCATATGAAATTTTTTGTTATTGCTCCGGTTACTTGCTTAAATGTGTTCTATGTGTTCTATAGGAATGTCAAAGGACAAAGAGAAAAGTTATCGAATTAAATATGTGGGATTCAAGTTGACTGGAATTGGGTTTCAATGTTCGAAACTAGCAATAATATATTTAAACAGCTATACTACAGTAACACTGAAATGTTGTATGAGTTTTTATAATCTTATCGACTCATTGTCCCTTTAAATTTCAGACTCATTTGAAGAAAGTGAGATCAGGAATGATAGATGATGAAACTGATACATTAGAAGTATTACCAGAGTTCAAATCCGATGATGAAAACGATGAACCTTCTCAATCAAATTCTATACAAACATCTAGTCAAGCCTTGATTGCTGATATACCAGTTGAGTTGACAGAGGAACAACTTGAGACGATCAGAAGAAATAGAGAGAAAGCAGAGAAGTTGAGACAGGAGAGGCTACGGAAAATACTGGAGAAAGCATCTGTAAACTTACCAGAGAAAAATGTAATAAATGAAACCACTACATCTACTAGTAGACTAAGTACTGAAGCCACCAGGGATAACGGTTTGTGTATCCAACCGAACGCATGCACCGAAAAAGAGATTCCTTCAGAGATTGGCTTTGGAGAGGAAGAATTAACAACGAATGAGGATAAGTCACAAGATCGTGTAGAAAGTAGCCAAACAAATAATGTAGAAATTAGCCAAACAAATAATGTAGAAATTGAAAGTGATGATGAATTAGTATCTATTAGGAAGCGTTCTAAGAAACCATTTGATGATGATGAGGAAGAAGAAACGATAACTAACTTGGGAAAAGAGAGACAGGAAGAATCTTGCAGTAGAATTAATGATATTGTCGACATGATGCACGAAGACGAAAATACAAATTTGTCCATTAGTGGTAATGATGTTGCTCTCCAAATGGACGTAGATGAATAAACTACAGTAAATATAGTAGAAAATGTCAATAGAAACTGTTTTATAGTTGTAATATATCTGTCATAAATAGGACTTGCTGAATAAATTTTCATTATTTTTATATTATTATTTTCAATAATTTTAGAATGAGAATGTAGAGATATCATTTGATATCGTATTTGATTGGTATAATGGTGAAAGCATTCTAATTTTTCTCCATATTGGTAACTAAATATTTTGGTTTTGTTTGAATGTTAAGGTAGATAGCAATAGATTCCGAATTTCCTAGCCTTCTAAATTGGTCCCTGCCTCCCTAACATAGATTTTTAGAATGTTTCAAAGACAAGGTGGATTAATAATTCTTTTTGAGTTTACTCCAACGAAATTCCACATGATAATGATAGTTTATTGGCCATTATAATATTATACTGCATGTCGTAATTAACACAGAATAATTCATCAACTACAAAGTTAAAATTTAGGAACTCCTGTGCTTAATGGAATTCAAGTCAGGCGAATTTGCTAGCCCCGGTAATCTTTGAATATCATCATCCTCCAGCATATTTTGTACCCTTCTAGTGTGATTGTGCATTAGCGTTGTCTTCCATGAATATGAAATTGTCTCCAATTTCATTTAGGAGAGGTTAAATAAGGGGTTCAATAATGTTTCGAACATATCTGCCCCTGTCATAGTGTCTGGAATGGGAATAAGCCATATGCCATATATATCCTCTGGACGGAGCAATAGAAAGAGAGGATTGAAATACACATGTGAGAGAGATGGAGCTAATTTAAGCACCAAGATTCGAATCCTACACTAGCTCCATCCCTTTTTTCACCCTATTTGGTGTCTTCCATCTTTCTGACATGTAGATTTCAATCGACTCCGTGTAAGAGCCAGTTGATGCTCCGTCCATAGGATATTAGGTCTATGGAATAAGCTGCTTACGATCCTCCTTGGTATGGAAGGACTTCTCTCGAAATAAAACATTAAAACAACGATTTCAAACCATAACGCGACCATCCATTCACGTTAAACGCATCACGGGTTGCATAACTACGAAAACAACGTAACAGGGTTTCATACACATACAATATGAAATAACAAACTCTTTCTTGTATTTATATAATTAGTGTAGTGCAAAAATGTACAGAAAAATAAGTGTTTTCATTACAAAAATATACAAAATAACAACATCTTCCGATCTAGGAACAGGTTAATTACAATTTCTTCAAGGTGATTCTTAAATGCATTATCTTCTTATACCTATATAAAAATGAATCGCAAAATGTGTTGGTAAGCGCATAACTCAACAGTGACTGGACCAACTTTTATTTAAATGTTCGTTGAAGTCCAAGGATGGTTTTACGAGGAGAAAATTTCGAATAATTGCCGGGAAAACCCTAAAGATAGGTTTCCCCTCTTTTTTCCATACAAACGTTTTCTAACTAATATGTAGAGTCAATTTGAACTTTATGGCTATTCAATAAAGTTGACGTTGGGGTTGGAGTTGTAGTTGGATTGGAGTTGGAGGTGGAGATGGAGGTGGAGGTGGAGGTGGAGTTGGAGTTTGAGGTGGCGTTGAAGTTGGCGTTGTGGTTGGCGTTAGGATTGGAGTTGGCGTTGTAGAGTTGGGGTAAGAGTTGGTGTTGGAGTTGGCGTTGGGGTTGGAGTTGAAGTTGAAGTTGGAGTAGGCATTGTGGTTGGTGTTGGTTATGGAGTTGGCGTTGTAGTTGGAGTTGTAGTTGGATTTGAGTTGGAGGTGGAGATGGAGATGGAAATGGAGATGGAGGTGGAAATGGAGATGGAGGTGGAAATGGAGTTGGAGTTTGAGTTGGCGTTGGCGTTGGGGTTGGAGTTGAAGTTGGAGTAGGCATTGTGGTTGGCGTTGGTTATGGAGTTGCCGTTGTAGTTGGATTAGAGTTGGAGGTGGAGATGGAGGTGGAAATGGAGTTGGAGTTTGAGTTGGCGTTAAAGTTGGCGTTGGGGTTGGCATTAGGATTGGAGTTGGCGTTGTAGTTGGGGTTAGAGTTGGTGTTGGAGTTTGCATTGAAGTTAGTGTTGGGGTTGGAGTTGGCGTTAGCTTTATAAAATACATACAACCCTAAATTTTCACCCTTCTATCACCAACCCCTATTTTTTAATAGTCATTTTAGGAATAAATCAGAGTTGGAGTTCGCGTTGTAGTTAGAGTTGGCGTCGGAGTTGGAGTTGGAGTTGGAGTTCGAGTTGGAGTTGGAGTTGGAGTTGGAGTTGGAGTTGGAGTTGGAGTTGGAGTTGGAGTTGGAGTTGGAGTTGGAGTTGGAGTTGGAGTTGGAGTTGGAGTTGGAGTCGGAGTTGGAGTTGGAGTTGGAGTTGGAGTTGGAGTTGGAGTTGGAGTTGGAGTTGGAGTTGGAGTTGGAGTTGGAGTTGGAGTTGGAGTTGGAGTTGGAGTTGGAGTTGGAGTTGGAGTTGCATTTGGACTTGGACTTGGACTTGGACTTGGACTTGGAATTGGACTTGGACTTGGAATTGGACTTGGACTTGGAGTTCGAGTTCGAGTTGGAGTTGGAGTTGGAGTTGGAGTTGGAGTTGGAGTTGGAGTTGGAGTTGGAGTTGGAGTTGGAGTTGGAGTTGGAGTTGGAGTTGGAGTTGGAGTTGGAGTTGGAGTTGGAGTTGGAGTTGGAGTTGGAGTTGGAGTTGGAGTTGGAGTTGGAGTTGGAGTTGGAGTTGGAGTTGGAGTTGGAGTTGGAGTTGGAGTTGGAGTTGGAGTTGGAGTTGGAGTTGGAGTTGGAGTTGGAGTTGGAGTTGGAGTTGGAGTTGGAGTTGGCGTTGGCGTTGGCGTTGGGCAGGCGTTGAGGAGGCAGTACGAGGTCTGCCGGGCCAGCTAGTTATTAGAAAAAAAATTAAAAGTGTTCCCGAAATGACTTTTGACCTTGATATTATTCTTATCAACAGGGAGAATTTATTAAACATATATTCTTGTGCATGCCTCTTCACAGGAAACGTACATGCCCAGGTAGCACAGACCTCGCATAGAGGTCTCTGAGAGGTTGCAATGTGGATGAAATGCGAGCTCCCAAAGTGTGATCCTCAAGATATAAAAAAGTTTAACGAGAAAAGGAAATTCCTATTGCGGAATACCTCATGATATCACACATATAACCAGAATAATAGACATTCCTATTGTGAGCTCTCAAAAATATCACACAGATAACCAGAATAAGACATTCCTATTGCGAGCTGCTTAAGTCATCGCAAGTATAACGAGAATAAGAAATTCCTATTACGGAGATCCTCAAGATATCACATATGTAACCAGAATAAAACATTCCTATTGCGAGCTCCTAAAGATATTATCACACAGATAACCAGAATAAGACATTCCCATTGCGAGCTCCTCAAGTCATCGCAAGTGCAACGAGAATAGGAAATCAGGTGGCGTGTTGCAGTGATCTACCCCATCCCTACTCACTTCTCGTTTCCACCGGCAGATGGCGCAATCGTGTACTCTGTACCCGGAAGAACAACCCCATCGTTAATAACGCGAGTGGAATATCCATCTACGCATCGAAGTGAAGTATTCGGCGCTCGGCGCCACACAGATATACAGATTTCTTCGTATTTATACAGATTTTCGATGTATGATACAGATTGCCTCCCAATACAGATTTTTATACAGAATTCTCTCATATTGATAAGGAATATCATTATCAATTATTAATTCTAAAATTGAACACGGTAGAAAAAATAAAGAATATCGATATCTTTTGGCTCCAAAAAAAGTAGAGACAATTTTCATGCGCATGAGAGAAAAATATTATTTAATAATCATGATCTCCATTAATTACAAATATGTATTTATTTCATTTGATCCTGCACTTAGCCATACCTATTGGCTGTTGGCATTGCATTTATAGGAATATAAAAAATGTTGAATTTTTAAGTGGAAGAGGCAGAACGTCATGAAAATTGAAATAAAACTAAAGTTCTCCTAAGCACTTGAAAAAATTGATAAATTAAACCGCAGATAATTATCTGCGGTTTCAACCGGGGCAGTAGTGAGAGAAGATGGCAGCGATGTGGATGGATCTACAATCTATAAATCCTCCAAATGTGCAGTACATACAGTGTTGCCAGATGGCCGAAGCCATTTATCTGTAGTTGATTAGCAGAAATATTGTAAATTTGACATCTTAAGATGTCATCTTAAGATGTCAAATTCCCGATTTGATAACCCTGAGATGTTACTGGGCTCATCCCCTGTGGCGGACATTAGATATGTTATCTATGATTTGGAGGTGATAGAGAGATCTGGGCGACCTCCCTGCGATATCGCAGCGATCCGCTAAAATATTCCCAATGTTGAGCAGTTTGAGAACATCCTCGTGTGATATCTCTGAGAATCTGAGATTTATTGGGCACTTCCCCTGTGGCGGACATTTGCAGGTGATAGAGAGGCCTGGGTGACCCCCCAGCGATATCACAGCGAACCTCTCAAAATATTCCCCAAGGTGAGCCTTTTGAGAACTTCCTCATGTGATATCTCTGAGATGTTACTGGGCTCATCCCCTGTGGCGGACATTTGGAGGTGATAGGAAGCTCTTGGTGATCTCCCTGTGATATCGTAACCATCCTCTCAAAATATTGTCCAGGGTGAGCAGTTTGAGAACTTTCCCATATGATATCTCTGAGATGTTACTGGGTCACATGTGGAGGTGATAGGGAGCTCTTGGTGACCTCCCAGCGCTATCGCAAAAGGCGTCCCAATATCGGAAAGAGCTCGCCAAGATATCTCTGGGAAGTCCCTGTATTACCTGGGTGACGGTTTTCTTCAAAAGAAAACTTAATTTTTGAGATATTTGAATACTTACCTAAAATGCTCACCTCTCAGATGCTGACCCATATATAAACAGGGTGAGTCTTTGACCACTGCATTAATTTTAACCAAAGATTCCTCTCATCAAATGAAATACTTTTTTCATTTAACATTTTTCCAAATTCAGCTCTGGTAAAAAGATACAGGCTGTTGAAATTTTGAAAAAAAATCAGTTTTTATTTTGTAGCTTTGACATCCTTTTTTCGAATAAAATGAATGTTGGCGTAAAGTTTCCTATAACTATGATACATATTTTCCAAATATTAGTTATTTTCTACTTCTACTGGTTTTCTAGTTATGGACTCGTGGATATAAAGTTTTTCTTGAGTCATTTCAAGAGTATTCCATCGTTTTAGAACATTATATTATTCTTCATCATTTCTCCTTAAACGCACCGTTTTCGAGATATTCTTCATTGAATGTTTTAAAATGGAAAACTCCAGAAATTTCACTACTTTTATGGATCCGTTCCTGAGCGTTGGAATCCCGAATCAAGCTGTAAACCACGTTACCATGCCTTATTCTCGTCCGCCAACAATGTCATAGATAATTTATATGCGGGAGTGTATTAGCCCATTGTGAAATTTTTAAAAGCTTGTAACTTTTTACCTGAGCCGAATCTGGAAAAATGGTAAATGAGAAAAGTGTTTCATTTGATGAGAGGAATCTTTGGTTGAAATTAATGCAGTGGTCAAAGACTCACCCTGTATATTATATTCGCTCCTTATTTCAACTGGAAATCTAATGTTGATATGGGAGAATTACGACGAGAATCATGATCGATTTCTGATCTCCGTTGTTCTTGAAGTCTAAAAGAGTGATGCATTTTATCATTTAATGATATGCTGTTTTCGAAACAACTGAAGCCATAAATATTGATGCATCAATAAAAACATGGACTCTGAAAAAAAAAGTGAGAAGGTCTCTCGAAGGCATGATGATTATTGAATTAATTCAACTGTTTCGTGAAAATTATTAAAAGTTTTAATATTTACAGACGAATAAAATGAACTAATTATGTTCAACTTTGTTTTTAATCATTCCGCCAGTCTTCACTCCATTCTTTACTTTTCCCACACTTCTTTCAAAACATAATTCACATGTTCCGGTACCAGAAGTTGAATAACAAATATATAAAAAATTTATTAGTGGTGGATACTATTTTGAACAGATTGGAATTTTATGGTCTCCTTGTATAAAATCTTCCGCTCTGAGAAATTTAATAGTCAGATGTGCTTCTAAAGTTTGAGATCGGACGTGAGTGAGAAAACTCCCATGAATAAAATTGTTCTTTATTGTTGAGTAAGTGAATTATAAAGTACCAACCGCAATGGCTCTTCAAAGAAGAAAGGTTTGTTTGTGTTTTGGCATTTATAAATTAAATATTCATCACCAAAGAATCTGCATATAATTATTTGTCGTATGTTTTCGTGCTCGTACCAGGGCGCTTTCGTTTTTTCCAAATATCAGTATTTTTTCGAATTTTTTACTGAAAATGGTCTGTAAGGCTTATATTGTACGATGACTTTCGAATAAATAACTCATTGTCTGTAAATTAGGAGGGTCGATCAAAAGCTCGAACAGGAAGATCAAGTTCGTGAATGGGCAAAATTAGCTTGTTGGGCGAAAATATGCATTTCTATTCAATTTTACATCGATAATCACATTTATCGAACGAACGAATATTTATGCTAAATTTAGTCTGGACCCATTTGGAATTTTCGAAATACATTGTGTATTATAATTGTTGCCCGTTTGCGCGCATGTTCTAGGGGTCATTTTACCCAAATATATGTAATTTTAGATTGTTTGCCAAAAATGGTCTGAAACGATTAGGTCCGAATCAATTATGAAGAATTCGGGGTTAAATTCGATAGGTCTCTTGCATGCATTTTTTTTCTTATTAGAATCGATTATTATATCCATAAGAATACTGAAAAAGTTCAACCGCCGTAAAAAATTCCAATTTTGGTTGCTCATAATGGCCGTTCAAACGATCGAAACTTGGCGCCTCCCCGTGACGTAACCCGTCATATCTACTCTCACTCACTTCGCGTGTCAGTTTCACCCTTTGTTCCGGGGTCTCACAGCCCTCTATACAGGGCTCGTAGTCGGCATTGGCTGTAACAAGCAGATGGTACATTTTGATTACGTCAGCCGTTATAGCATCGCTTCTACCAGTCAGAAACGTTCCACCTCATTTGAATTTTCTTCCTGATTTCCGATTTTCAATACTGAAATATTAAAATTTTATAAATTATGAAAGTGGATGAGGGTATACATGATGATCTGGTATTGTAGTAGATTCAGAAAAACATAAACATATGGTATTTCGTGTTACAGGCAAGAGACCTATTCTGTGCGGCCGTTGTTACGATTAGTTTCGAACAGTAAGAGATAGCGACTTGCAAATTTCAGGGTAGGTTGCGTATCCAAAAGCGCCGGTTAAGTCCTTTATGGGGCATAATTGGCAAAACGGTTTCGGGGTTATACCTATCTGAAATATTGTTTAATCAACAACTAAAAAAAATTCAGATCTGATCGAATTAAAACTTGGTAAGTAGATGTAGTATGCCGACATGCAAATTTCTGCAAAATTTCGTGAGAATTGTATCACTAGAAAAAACAAAATTTTCTGCTCAAACATTTTCAGATTCTTTATTATATTTTAAATACATTGTGGAAAAGCCGAATGGAGTAAATTAATTATCTTCGTTACTGTACATATTTATGGAAAATCCCGAAATACCTCAAATTTCAATTTGAATTGTCATTCTTCTTCGTAAAAATCTGAACCCTACCTTGAACCCCCTTCGAAAGACAGCTACAACCACCAATTTTTCAAATAGGAAGTATGGGCTTGTGATACATCATTTGAAAGGTCTCATCATTCTACATTCAGAAATGTTATCACTTTCATGTATATTGCAAAAATCATCTTAGAATAAAATAAAATCAATTAGCGAAATTCGGTTCAATATCAAGAACTAAAATGTTATACAAAGTGTAGCAAACAAATTATGAATGTTAATGAAGTAGATGTTCAAAGTGTTCAACGCCTTGGCAACATCCTAACATCAAATAAAAATTTATTCCAACATTATCAACATATCCGGATTGATCGGCCTAATCGCAAGCGTTTTTCGATCTTTTAGATCATTCAAATCCAGGGGTTTAGTTTCGTACACAATGCTCTTAACACACCCCCATAAAAAAAATCGAATGGGTTAAGATCAGAGGTTCACGCTGGCCATTCGATCGTTCCTCGCCATCCTATCCACCGATTTGGAAATACATATTGCGAAGAGGTTCTGCCGGACATTGCGTTGATAATTAGGTGGTGCTCCATACTGTTGGATCCATATCGTATTCGGTGAAATCGAGTGTTATTTTGGTATTTATTTCTAAAATGAAGACTTTGAGGTGTATGTGAAATTTGATAAAAATCGTTCTACTAAAAGTGGAATATTTTTTTTACAGCAAAATACAATCTCGGAAATTTATCGCTGGAATTTACTAATTCCTTTTGCGTGCATGTTCTAGGGAACAGCGTGCTATTATTTTGGCATGTTGTCTCTAATTTTCGAATCTGATGCAACGGTGAAGTTCGTTAATGGGTCTAAGCGGCCAAATGGTTTCGGATAACAAATTTTGTGTTTGAACAATACAGATCCGATCAAATTGAAACTTGATAACTATAGTTGTAGAATGCCGACATAAGCGAAATTTCGTGAGGATCATATCAGAAAAAAATTTTAAAAAAATTATTAAAAAATATTCTGTATCTAAGTAACTATCTATCCGATATCGCTGAAATTTTTGTGAGGGCTTTCAAAGACTAATTTTACAGCCAAGTTCTAAATTTGAATATGAGCGGATCGATATTGTTGGAGATATTGAAAAAATATTGCAAGCCGAGCAACCTTGAGTGAGTTCACTAGCTGGCTAACTTTCGAACGGAAAGAGATAGCAATTTTTTCCAAATACGACAGTTAAGTTCGTTGATGGGCATAATCGGGCGAACGGTTTCGGAGTTATGCCCTGTTATTTCTTCAATAACTCTAAAAAGACATTTTCAGGTTAGGAATGCCACGGTTAAGTTCGTTAATGGATATAGTCGGCAAACGGTTTCGGAGTTATACCCATCTGAAATATTTTTTTCTCAATAGCTCAAAAAATACAGATCCGATCGAATTGAAACTTGGTAATTAGCTGTAGAATGCCGACGCATACATTTTTGCTCAATTTCGGGAGGATCATATCACTAGAAAAAAAAATGTCTTCAAAAATGTTTCAGAAACTCTAATCGCCTTTGTAGTTTATTGTGAAAATAAAATTCAAATGATGTAGATCTCCCTTCTACCGCGAAAGAGATCCGGGTTCAAATTTCCGCTGAGTAAATTCCCTTGAATTCAGTTGATGCGCAATGCATTTGATTTGTTTACATGTTAACGCTGAAAAGAAGGCTTGAAGGTTCTATTTTCTAGAGAGAGAGAGAGATAAACTCTATTGGTTTCTATAAGTTAATAAATGTTACTATTTTTTGCTATCATTTTTCCCAAATATCTGTAATTTTCGAATTTTTTATCGAAAATGGTCTCGAACGATTAGGTTCGACTCACCGATGAAGAATTCGTGGTCAAATTGAATTCTGTCCGGCCGGCCGTCTGTTGCCACGATAACTTTGGAACGGAAAGAGATAGCCACTTGCATTTTTCAGGGTAGGTTACGCATCCGAATGTCACGGTTGAGTACGTCAATGGGCATAATCAGAAAATTATTTTGAAGTTATACCCGTCTGAAATCTTGTTGTTATTCCTCAATAACTCAATAAAATACAAATCCGATTGAATTGAAACTTCGTAATTAGTCGTAGAATGCCGACGTGAAAATTTTGCAAAATTTCGATGAAAAAAAAATGGGTTCAAGCCCTGTGGACAGGAGCTTTCTGGCGCTCTAGTTCAAACAGACAAATTATATCTCCGGAAGTATTGGTTTCTCAGAGTTGAGAATTATATCAATGTATTCATGATAGAACTGCATCATAAAGGATATTCAATTCAAATAATAGTTTATTTATCAAGATTAAATGAGCAATCTGAGAATGAGAACTGCACCATGGAAGAAATCAAATTAAAATAGCTGAAATGAATCTGACTCTCTCTTATAGAAGAGAATGACATGTACGAGTATGAACAAAGAGCATATAATAAAGCTTAGATAGAATAATTATAGCATTCTGTGAAAACATAGAAGTACGATTCATTATTGAAATTTCGAAAAATCATATCTCCGAAAGTATTAGCTTGTTGGAGTTAAAAATTATATCAATGGATTTTTATGGTGAAACCGAATCTTAAATAGAAATAGAATTTGAAATTTGTTCCTCAAAAAAAATTTTGTTTTCGTTACTCCGAAACCATCTGGCCTATTTAGCCCAATAACTAACTTAACCGAGATATTCATCTGCCTAACCTACTCTGAAAATTTCAACTACCTAGCTAATTCCGTTCGAGAGATATTGTAGAAAAACTTTTTTTTAATTTTCAAAATTTTTTTTTTACACTTTGCGGTAACCTGGTCAATACAAAACTTCACATGCGTATAAAGGTCATGATTCTACAATTTCGTTTGAGACCATTTTCAGCCAAAAATTCGAAAATTACAGACATTTAGGCAAATTGAAAGCACTCTGTTCCGAGGAACTAGAGCGCCAAAAAAAAGTTTCGTATGACAATTGCCCGAAACAGGTTTAAAGTACCTACAAATAGTAGATATTCCATAAAACATGTATGAAAGAAGAGAAGTAATAATGAAAAATTACCTTGTAATCGATCAAATATTTCCTGATCCAGGTTCACCAAATTTTGTCCTCTCTCGAACTACAGAATTATGCTTTCAATATTAACGTAATATTTTCAAACATTTTTGGGCGAGGTCCCCGTTGCATCGCCAAAATACGAGTATTTCAACACCAACATAATATTTTTGAAGTTATAATATTCCCTTCCGCCAGTCCCGTCATTAAGTGAGAGAACTGAGCATGATGAAAAGCAGTCTCACTTCTCTCAGATCTCTTACTTCATGTTCCGTTCCGAAATGTAAGACTTTTCTGAGAAAAACTAATTTCGGAACAAACAACGGAGATTTTTCTCACTTCGCTCACATTTCGGAATACACTTTATTCTCATAATTCTTCGATTGCTGAAAGGAATTAGACAATGTCATGTCCCAGGAAAATAAGTTGACATTATGATAATTCATACATACAATAATTATATCATTCTGTGGAAACGTAGAAATACGATTTATTATTGAAATTTGAAACGAGAGTTATCGTGCCTACGGCCGGCCGGCTGGACCGGCCGACAGAATGAATTTCGACCACGGATTCTTGATCAGTGAGTCGAAGCAAATCGTTTAAGACCATTTTCATCGAAAAATTCGAAAATTACAGACATTTGGGCAAATTGATAAGCACTCAGTTCCGATGAACTAGAGCGCCAAAAATTGAAATATTTCTTCAAAACTTTTATATTTGAGAAATTATTTGTCTGATTCTGATTAAATCCGCACAAACCTCAAGCCGAATTATATTTTCCCATTTTTTTCAAAAATACAGTACAATCGAATTGAAACCTAGTACCTACCTACTCGGTGGAAAAAATACGCCTTGAAGGTTCATACAGTATTTCGTGAGGGTGTGTGGGGCGTGAATAGAAAAAAAACATGCACGCAATAGCTCCTGACATCTTGTCAGTGCTAAAAAAAATGTGTACCTACTTTATAAAGAACTAGCGGCCCGGTACGTGCTTCGCTACGTATGAAGTGAAATAATACAAAAATATAATTGGAACATCAAATTAATTTATTCAAATAAAAAATATTTCATTAATTGCTAACTATTTTAAAACTTAATCGAAAACATTTGGATAAACAATATTTTTTGTTTTTCCATTTTGAGCATAAATAAACAAACGGCTGGGGGTTTTTCATTTTCGACCGTTAATTTTCTGCTTAATGTTTGAATATTTTGAGTAATTTTGATGCAAAAATCCGTCCTATCGAACGGATATTCATTATAGATTTCGTAACTCAACGAAAAGATCCAAATCCCAAGATACGTTTAGTGGAGTAACGCTCCTTCAAGTTTTTCATGAGGTAACAATGAAAAAAATTTAAGGGAAAGCTATTTCCGGACGCTTCGAGATTCGATCCCGCCGCCCCGCGAGGCTCGGAAAGCTCGGGAGCTATAAATTCCCAATCCAACGCCTCAGCTCACTCGGCCACGTTGCCTACGTGAATCAACTCCGATTATGTAGCAAATATAGATTTTCAGTACTCGGATGATTTCCGTCTTTCGATTTTCAGAATATCGTCAATCCTGTCATGCGATCGATCGAAATCGGTTACTCGTTCATATTTCTCGCAGTGTTTCTAGGCGATTCCAAGATTTTCGGGTAATAACGTTCGAAATTCAAATTCGATTTGACATTTCTCGTCGCTAGTTCAGACGTGAACGTCGACCTTGAAAGAGCCGCGTTAAAATTCGCCACAGAAATACGTGAAACGTCAGAATTTTGTCGATTTTCGCGAAAAGTCACATTTTCCTATCAATCTTCCGGGAAAACAAAAGAGAGGATCGAAAAAAGGGCTCCGTTACGGACTAATTTCGAATATCGTCTTCGCGTTCCCTCAAATACCGTCGTTCCGAACGCCACCGTTCCTCCGAATTCCTTTCCAGAATTTTGATCCTTTTGCCAAGATCAGCGTGTTTTCGTCTTTTTGCGATTCTTTTAAAAATACACCCCCATCTTTTCGCTCCGAAAACGAAACTTCCGTATTTTTGGTCGATAAACCCCTTCGAAATTTCCCCCTAAACCCCCCTCCTAACATCCAAAAAAACATCACGTTTATAGTAACATTTTCAAAAAGTTTCCTTTGATAAATCAAGAACCGCTCGACCGATGTTGTGCAAACTTCACATAAACCATCTACTAAATAGTCCGAACATAGCCTATAAATTTGGTTTGGATAGGTGAGCCTATCTTGAGTTACATAAAATTATAACGAAAAGTGGCATTGATTTTTATTTATATTGATGAAAATGTACTATAAATATGTCTCGTTAAATTTGCCGATATTTTTGCAGGTTATAGCCATCATGTTTTTTGCCACCATTGTGGGTAATGTTCTATCGGCGCCATTGGCCTCACCGCATCATCCTCATCATCATTACAAAGAAAAAGTAAGCATTCGCACCAAATACAAGAGCTACTATCCTGTGGGACAACCTGTCGTTGCTTATGGAGTTGTCCCGCTGAGCTATGGGGCAGGATATGCCCACTCAGACGGCGGATATGGCCACTTGGAACAAGGGTATGGTCATTTGGCGGGAGGCCATGGAAATTTGGCAGGACAGTACGGTCATTCAGGAGGCTCAGTAGCCACAGCTTCTGTATCAGCGGTTGCATCTTTGGGTGGTAGTGTAGCATCGGCATCAGCTAGCAGTGCAGGCAGCTACGGGTACGGAAGAAAATGAAAATTGAAGATGGAGGATATTCTGTGGTTAATTAATGTTCATACATAAGTCTACTCATCTTTCAGATTATTATAACTGCACACCAGATATTGTTATTGTGACAAATATGTGGAATGTTTGTAGTTTATGTTGAAATAAACTCATTATTTTTATTATTAGTTGAATTATTAGAACATAGTTCTATGTTCTCAGTTAGTATTAAATAATAACCTGCACCATTGATAGATTCACGATTTCAATGGTTTCATAGAATTTTCTCTTTATTTTTGACGCACTTGTTCACTGAACGCTGAACCTATCGATTTGCCCAAATGTCTATAATTTCCGAATATTTGGCCGATAATGGTTTCAAACGTTTAGGTTCGACTCACTGTTGAAGAATCCGAGGCCAATATACCAAAAATACAGATCCGATCGGATTGAAATCTAATACTCGCTTGAAAAAAGGCGGCTTGAACAAGAGTATTTCGTGATGGTTTGTGAGGCGTGAAAAGACAGAAGAACATGCGCGAAAAATCCTGAATTCACGTCAGCACTTTTTAAGAATTTTTTGCGCTCATGTTCTGAGGAACAGCGTGCTATTATTTCGCCCCAAATGTCTGTAACTTTCGAATTTTTTGCCGTAAATGGTCTCAAACGATCAGGCTCGACGCACTGATGAAGAATAAGAGGTCAAATTTGATTCTCTCCGGCCGGCCGTTGCCACGATAACTTGAGAAGGGAAAAAGCGACCTGAAATTTTCAGGGTATTTAGCGCGGACAGGAACGTTAATGGGCAAACGGTTTCTGAGTACAGATTTTGTTTTCAACCGATACACATCCGATCAAATTGAAACTTGGTAACTAGTTGTAGCATACCGACATAAAAACGTATGTGAAATTTTGTGAGGATTGTATCACCAGAAAATTAAAAAAAAATCCATAAGAAAATATTATTTATCTCAAGATAACTTGAGAACGGAAAGAGGTAGCGACTTGCAATGTTCAGGGTAAGTTGTACATCCGGATGCGACATTTGAGTCTGTTAATAGGCATAATCGGCCAAATAGTTTTGGTGTTTTACACATCTGAAATTTTCTAGTTATTTCCTCTATAACTCAAAATATACAAATGTTATCCAATTGAAATTCGGTAATTACTTGTAGTATGCCGCGGAATATCGTGAATATCGTATCCTGAAATCACTTGAGATGTAGGTTTTTCCGTATACGAAAACACTACTTACTTAAAAAATTCTGTGGTCTTGAACGATTGTCTCATTACTGAAGTCTGTCATTAAAATGGTAGGAAAACCCTTTTTGGCGCTCTAGTTCCTCGGAACTGAGTGCTTATCAATTTGCCCAAATGTCTGTAATTTTGGAATATTTCGATGAAAATGGTCTTAAACGATTTGGTTCGACTCACTGATCAAGAATCCTTGGTCGAAATTCATTCTGTCCGGCCGGCCGGCCGGCCGTAGGCACGATAACTCTCAAACGGAATGAGCTAGAGAGTTGAAATTTTCAGAGTAGGTTTGGGGGATGAATATCTCGGCTAAGTTCGTTATTGGGCAAAATCGGTCAGATGGTTTCGGAGTAACAAAAAAAAAATTTTTTTTTTACGAAACAAATTCCAAATTAAATTTATTTTAATATGCAGTTTTATCATAAGAATCCACTCATATCATTTTCAACTCTAACAAGCTAATACTTTCGGAGATATGATTTTTTAAAATTTCAATGTAAATCGTATTTCACAGATTGATATAATTATTATTCTATGTATGAATTCTCATAATGTCAACTTGACAGAAGGGAATATTGTAACTTCAAAAATATTGGGGTTGAAATACTCGTATTTTAGCGATGCAACGGGGATCTCACCCGAAAATGTTTGAAAATATTACGTAAATATTGAAAGCATAATTCTGTAGTTTGGTGAACGTAGATCAGGAAATTTTTGATCGATTACAAGGTAATTTTTTATTATTACTTATCTTCTTTCATATTTGTTTTATGGAATACCTACTATTTGTAGGTACTTTCAACCTGTTTTGGGCAATTGTCATACGAAACTTGTTTTTTTGGCGCTCTAGTTCCTCGGAACAGTGTGCTTATCAATTTGCCCAAGTGTCTGTAATTTTGTTATTTTTGGCTGAAAATGGTCTCAAACGATTTGGTTCGACTCACTGATCAAGAATCCGAGTGCGAAATAGATTCTGTCCGGCCGGCCGACCGGCCGTAGGCACGATAACTCTCGAACGAAAGGAGTTAGCGGATTGAAAATTGCAAGGTGGTTTTGGAGCGTAAATATCTCGGACAAGTTCGTTCGATCTATCTGAAATTTAGCATCAAATTGTAGAATCATGACCTTTATACGCATGTGAAGTTTTGTATTGACCAGATTACCGCAAAGTGTAAAAAAAAAATTTGAAAATTTAAAAAAAGTTTTTCCACAATAACTCTCGAACGGAATGAGCTAGGTAGTTGAAATTTTCAGAGTAGGTTAGGGAGATGAATATCTCGGTTAAGTTCGTTATTGGGCAAAATTGGCCAGATTTAATTCTATTTCTTCCATGGTGCAGTTCTCATTCTCATGATTGCTCATTTAATCTTGATAAATAAACTATTATTTGAATTGAATTTCCTTTATGATGCAGCTCTATCATATGTATACATTGATATAATTCCCAACTCAGAGATATAATTTGTCTGTTTGAACTAGAGCGCCAGAAAGCTCCTGTCCACAGGGCTTGAACCCATTTTTTTTTTGGTACGAATTTATGAATAAGTATATTTGGATGATCTATATTAAATTACATTCGGATTTGGAGATTAGGCGTAAGCAATTGTGCTCCCTCTAACCGCAATCTTTGTTTTTTATTTTGACATGCGGTAAAACTAATAGGCGTAGACAAGATTATGGTAATGAACAGAATTGTCAAAGGTACTTGAAAAAATTGGTTCAAGCACTGACGTGAAGCCAGGAGCTTTTGCGCGTATGTTCTATTTTTCTTTCTCCTGTATTGGACACTCTTAATCGAATTTACCATGGTAAATTTGCTTCAAGCTTCGTGGCTCGAGCGAGCCGGAGACGGTAGTGGCCACCATTCACGGTCGCCTACTTGCTATGAAATATTTTTCTAATTGGCATATTTGATAGAATCGGTCTGGTGGTTTCGGATCTCGTTTCGGATTAATCATTTTTGGCACACTTGTTTTTTTTTAAATGACACTTTTTGAATTTAATTTCATTCATGGTGCAGTTTTTTCATGAGAATCCTTTGATATATCATTCCCAAATCTGAGAAACAAATACTTTTGGAGATATGATTTGTTAAAGCTTGAACAAGAGCGCCAAAAAGCTCCTATCCACAGCACTTTCCCACTTTTTGCCAAAGCAACGTTCAGTAATTTTCGATATATGAAGAAAGGGTGGTGGAAAAACAAAGAAAATGGTAGATAGCAAAATAGAGATAAACTGTAAATACTGATGAGGAAATAATGGACTTTAGTGTGAAATGTGCAGCTTTATATTCGTTTCTGTAGTTCTGTACACTCCAAAACAGTGCAAATATCATAACGGGTTACGAAAATATATGTTACTTAGTTGCTTAAGATTTATTATCAGAAAATTATAAAACAAGAGTCTGAACTCAAACGATACAATTATCCCTTGTGTGATTGATATATTTTAGAAACGAAAGAGTATGAAATACATCAATAAATAAATAAATAAATAAATAAATAATAATAATAATAATATCAAATATATTATCCACGAAAAACTGGCAGGATTTTCCTATTTTTTTGTATTGTCGTGTGATTCTATGATAGCGGTGATATTTCGTCATCATATCAATAAATTTGGCACCGAAGAATCCTCATCCACTGAGCTTTACAATATTGGTTAAAAGAAGGTTCGAAAACACGGACCACACAGCTATTTCAGTCCCTCGCGTAATAGCAATGTTTTCGTAAAGGCCGTCGGTACGCGCTTCCTCCAAATCTCCTTTGGAACGTCCACGGGGTTTTGTGACGGTGATTGTGAAAAGACGGCAAAAATACCAGTTGCCTTCCGTGATACTCTCTTGAAGAAGCTCTTGAGGCGTTCCTTTCATTCTCTGCCTGACCAACCTTGACATTCACCGTCTGTTGTTCATGGAGTGAAACGGGGCTTCCCGAATCATCATTTTGAAGGTCGCTCAGATTTTCACGCCTTGATTCGATAATAGATGCTTGACAAAGCGTGAAGAGAACCTGTGAAAATATTTAACTAGAATATTGTTCAAATCAACACTTACTAGTACCTACATATTTTTTTAAAGATTGCAATTAACAGTGATTGTGTAGTGTGTAATATAACATTAAACGATAATTAAGGAACGGATGAAATTACAGGGGACCTTGATGATTCATCATTGGAAATAGACTCCATGACAAGACTGACATGTCAATTCTATTTTCTTAACCACGTAAACATTTCTTCGTCCGATTCAACCCCTTAAAAGTGGCAGCTGCAACCGTTAAAATTTCAAATGGGAAGGGGTAACATGTGATACCTTGTTGGGAAGATTTTTGATTCTCTATTCCGTATTATTTGTGTTCTGTGTTCTCTATTTAGAAATGCGGAATTTATTTCAAATATTATCACTACCAAAATCAATATATAACTCATTGGCCTGTTCTACGAAAGGGTTAAAAACTTTAGGAGCCAAAGAAAGATGTCTGCCTTTCCGTATTAGTAGGAAACAGAGCTTTTGAATTTAAAGAATAGCCAACCTCTATCATTTTTTCGTGTTCTAATTGGTGAAAAGAAGCAATACCACTGTCAAAGTAGGGATAATTTAATGTTTGGTATGTGTAACGTATCAGGACGTTACATTTCAAGAAACGCTCCTTCCCAACGAAAGACCACCGGGGGTTTTTCGTGCCATGTGGGTGTAACCCTCCTAGAGTACAGTTTCTTGTAAAATTGTACCACTCTACAGCGATTTATGTCCTATTTCCTGTAAAAGACTTCAGAACAAATGCTAAAATCCATGCAACAACTGAAGTGTTAAGAATTTTATCACCGTCTTAAAAACTTGCCCATTGCTGGTACTCGTTTTTCTCTAGAGGTGCTGATACCTCTTATGCAGAAAACAAGGGAAGTCAGCGCATATAACTTGGACAAATTCCAGATACTGCAATACCGCCGGTTTTGCAATGATCGACCGGCGAGCTTTACCGCGACGAGCCAAAAACCGCGGTTTTACTCGCCCGTCGATCAGGGGCATAAGATTAAACATCCTAGAAGTGCCCTCATTGGTGCTTGCATACGAAATTTCGGATTTATACCTACTCTATCCTGTTTTGCTTCAGGTCCTTTTTTGGATCTGTCGCGAAACAATACTATTATCTTTTTGTTGTCCTACCAACTAAGTTGTCACTTCTTCCTTGCTATACGTTTGCATATACATGTAGAAGGAAGTCTTTAAATTGTATAAATATTACATTTGTATAATCACTTCGTGCTTGTTATCAAAGTATCGGTAACAAGAAAATACAGTTTATTGTTTGTTCAAAGTGCGTTCGAATTTCTCACCCCTTCTGGTCCTTCGAAACAGCATTATCCTGATAAAACAATCACGGTTTAACAGCAGTGGCGGCTGGTGATAATTTTATTCGGGGGGCGCTGATTCAAGAATACAAAAAAAGTATATATATTTTAAAAGGTAATCACCAAATGCCTACATCTTAAAATGAAACTCAATCCTTCTGTTTTTGTCGCAGATCAACTTCTCGATCACCTTGTCGTTGAAGTCTTTAACTACATTTTGTTCGATGGATAACATTGCGAGCACCGTCAGTCTATCTTCCGACATTGTATCCTTAGAAACGTCTTGATCAATTTTAAAATAGAGAAACATCTGTCAGTTTCTGCGGTTGTCAGTGGCATCGATATTAAAATAACCTAAAGTTTACATATTTCACAAAACGTTGAATCCAAACCATTAATATAACATATTTAATTTAAAGTACGTAAGCAACCGGTCACGTTCTCGTTTTCTCGTGTTATTAATCGAGTCTTCCGACTCATTAAGATCACGTAGGTCGTAGTGCAATATTGCATTTGCCACACAACTTCAGACTATCGATAATTTTTAACAGGATGTATCGGTTTTTTGATACCATTTCGTTGTACTTACGAATATTTTCGACATGCACTACTTAAACCAGAAGCGATATTAGTTGTGGCCAATAGCTGGAAGCTAACAATCTTATTCATATGTTCATTTTCTCCAGCATTTCTGTGTAGATTGTGTAACAAATATTTCCTTCATTTATATTATTGGAAGCGAAAGGGGTTTTTGGATCGGGTTTAATTTCATTTCTGAATATTTGTATGTGGCAGCCATACAAAAAAGCTTCAACCTTTAAATCAGAGCTTATTATTAGAGAGTATGTTATAACAGGTCTAGGAGAATATTTTAATTCAAATAATGTAACTTTTTGAATGTGACTAATTTATAACCAGCCTCCAGGTAGTTAAAAACAGCAAGAAACTCTTCAAAATTACAGTATGAAAATGTTTTGACACGTTTCAATTTCGATTACACTGTTTCTAATGGCCTTTGCAAAACTTGCACATTTTACAAGTAATCACCGAGTTTAAATTGGATCAGATTTTGAGTTATAGGGGAAACAACGACAAAATTTGAGATGAGTATGACTCCAAAATTATTTGGCCGATTATGCCAATTAACCAAAAAGTTTGAAACATCCTCCAACTACTGACAATCTACTATAACTACTGTGGATTAATTCCAGAATTGAACAGGGTAACGTCTCATGACGTCACACTTTAAGAAAATTAGATTTGGTTTTCTCAACAAAGCGGCTCGCTTTTATAACTTGAATATTTGAGATAACTGGGTTTAAGTTTAGTGGGGTCCGACCCCTGAAAATAATATTTTCAAAGAAGACAATTTTGCTTTGTCTTCGAGATTGCAAATGTCTTGTAAAACGTCGACCACTCTACAGCGATTTATGCAGCCACTGAAGTATTAAGAAACTTATCAGAGTCTTAAGACTTTGCCCAGTGCTGGTATTCGTTTTCTCTAGAGGCTACTGAATGAAACACCAAACTGCGGAAATTATCCAGCTGATGCTTACAGCTTTTATGCAGAAATAAAGTAAAGTCAGGTCAGATGAGTGGCACAAATTCCAGATTTAAAATGCATAAGAGTAAACATCCAAGAAGTGCTCTCATTGGTTCTCGCATACGAAATTTCGGATTTATTCCCCCTCTATTAAAAAATGACAAATGAGAATATAGTTGTAACATATCAGGGCAGTTTCAAGATCGAAACCCAAATCAATGTTAATATTTTTCCCGTTTTTGCCCAGATGGAGGAACCTCCTATTTTACTTCTATCTGGTCGTTTATATATAATTACGCTTCAAGAATTCACTACTACTACTACTTCCCTAAGTTCCCAAAATATTACTATTTTGATCGGTCGTGAAACTACTGCTTCCTTTAGTTCTCGTACTAACTATGTAGTTACTTCTTCCTTGCTATACATTTTGATATAGAAAGAAAGATTTTAGATTGTATAAATATTGCATTTGTATAATTACTTCGTGCGTGTTATGAAAATATCGGTAACAAGAAAATAACTTTCTTTGTTTGTTTTAAAGGGCGTTCGAATCTTTCACCACTTCCTATCTTCGTAATTGTTATCGTATTACAAGTAACAATTTACGCAGTAATCAACGAGATTACTGCTGGGTACTTAAAGTTAAGTATACCCTCTTCTCATCAGTTGTGCATTCACAACGATATTAATCAACGAGATTGATAATCTTCAACCGTTGTTTTTCACGCAGAAACAACAAAAACTCATCATCTTGATAAAACAACATTATCCTGATAAAAGAATCAGGATTCAACGGTCATTCGGACCGTAATATCCTGATAAAGCAATCAGGATTCAAGAAAGAATGTATCGGATGCAAGTTGCAATCTTTCAGAAATCATTCTAATGGAGCAAATGCAGTCACTCAACTACTGAAATCTGGTGAAATAAGAAACAAAGAAAGTTATATGGCATGGACTATGCATCTTCAAATTCAGTTAAATCAATGGACTTGTAGTGTTTCCAGGCAACACAATTTGCAAATAATTATCTCAAAATTTGAAAATATGGTGGTAAGACTAGTGATAAGTTTAAATATAATGTAATTTTGAGGCACCTGTAGAATGGAATGAAATATCTAAATATCTACTTTAGAATGCTGTTGAAAGTACTCACACAAAATACAAAGAATACCCACATATTTCTGTGCCAACAACTACTACAACTAGACAGACACCAAGGACAGACGTTGGAATATCATGTAGATGTTATGGTACTTATATGGTAGTCATTCAGATATTGAAACACAAGAAAAATTCACACATTTATTTTTAGATCAGTTCTTCGAACAATAACGGATTTTTCTGAGGAGAAAGTGAAGATAAATATTGTTTGCTGCATCATTGCGAAAAATTTAATTTGTAGGTAGGTATTCGGTATTACTTCTCCTTCTTTTCATTTCTATATTGACAGTCCTTTTGTTAACTAAATATGAAATCAAGCAAACAATTAGTTACTTATATGCTTTTCTGATGACTCAGTAGATTTTTTGCGGTTGTAAATAACTTGTTAATATACAGGATGATTCAAAACTTGAGGCGAAAAATTAAGGAACGTATACAAGCTGATATTCTTGATAAAAAATATGAAATAAAAAATTTTTGGAAATAATAATGAATAATAATGAAAAATGGCGATACCGTTGTTAAAAAATCAACAAGACCAGAGCGTTCCTGCCAATAGGATCAATAAGGTTTAGTTGAATTTGTTGAGAAGCTACAGAGTACTGATGAAGGCCAAGAAGCCAGAAACGCGTCTGCGCGTCCCCTGGGATCTATTCGACTTGTGAAATATATGCATAAGTATATTAATCATACGAAGCCATTATGAAGAACCCTATTGGCAGGAACACTCTGGATTTGTTGATTTTTCAACAACGGTATCGCCATTTTTCATTATTATTTTTGAAAACGCTAAACAGCTTTCATGGCCATTGGAAGATACTGTCTGAGCTCTGCGGGACTCGTTTCTCGATTAATATCGAGCGAATGGTGGCATATGATTGAGATCGTTGGCGGAGTATTTCTAATCGTTTGAATACCGATGAGTACCTGCAATTTTTAGAAAACGACCTCGCAAATTTGCTAGGAGATTTTCCAGTGGATTTGGTATGCAATCGTATGTGGTATCATCACGACGGAGCACGGAGTGGACATGTTGTCGACTGGTTAAACTAAACTTTTAATAGGATATAGATTGGTCGGCGTGTTCAGGTGCTATGGTCTGCGAGATCACCTGACTTGAATCCTTTGGATTATTTTGTATGAGTGCATTCAAAAAACTTGTTTATGCAGTGGAAATTAATAATCAAGAACAATTGAGGAGCAACTTATCAAAACGCATTAAGTCCAAAAACCATTTTATTGGGAATCAACGAAAAACGATTTTTTCTTCCTCCCTGGCTTATAATTTGAGTATGTCGAGTTTGTTTGATAGAAATTTACATCTAAAGGTAATAACTAATCTCATTTAAATCAATATTGATCAGATATACACAGAAAATGTAAAAAACGTTTGGACTTAATGCGTTTTGATTCATCTCATTGTATATAATGCGTTTTGATGTGGTTGAAATTGAAAATAATGCTGTTTGTTGCGATTTTTTATACATTTAGAGAAAACAGTCTGCACAGTAAGTGTTGGCCTGTAACCTAATTAACATAAGCAAATCGATAAAACATGTTTTTGGTTATATTTTATTTCTTTTAAAAATGCAAACGTAAACATAATTCATTGCGATGCCGCTTACATACTTTGGATTTGAATTACAGAGGGACATAATACCCTTTGGAAGATTTTGTTTACATAGGGCTATAGAGCAACAGAAAACATTTCTGAATCCGCTTCAAACTCAATTTCGCCCAAATTGGACATAATGCGTTTTGAAAAGTTACTCCTCAATTAATGGAATGGATTATTAATGCGTTCGAATCCACTCAAAATAGGCAAAACATGCAATTAGTATACGATTCCCTTATTTTGCGTTGCCAAGCCTATGTCGTTTCGAAGGGTGGTGCTTTTGAATATTTCATTTAATTATTTTTGTATTTTTGCGCGTATGTTCTGGGGAACATCGCGTTATAGTTTTGCCCAAATGTCTGTAACTTTCGAATTTTTTGACGAAATTGGTCTCAAACGATTCAGTTCGACTCCCCAATGAAGAATTCGAGTTCAAATTTGATTCTGTCCGTCCGGCCTTCCGTTGCCACGATAATTTGAGGTGTATTGGACACCCTTAATCGAATTTACCATGGTTAATTATGTTGTCCATTCTCCTGCATTGGACACTTAATTCGAATTTACCATGGTAAATTCGGTTAAGGGTGTCCAATACAGAAGAATGGACAATAGAACATACGCGCAAAAGCTTCTGACTTCACGTCAGTGCTTGAACGATTAAATTAAGAGTGTCCAATACAGGAGAATGGACAACATAATTAACCATGGTAAATTCGATTAAGGGTGTCGAATACAGAAGAATGGACAATAGAACATACGTCAGTGGCTTGAACCAATTTTTATATAATGAGTTGAAGTTGAGAATAGATGACATGCAGAAACTTTGAGTTCTGATATCTCGGAAGCAAAGCCAAAATCCAAAAATTTTATTGTTAATTTTTCATCAGGAATCTCAGCTTGTATACGCTCCTTAAATGTTCAGTTTTGAATAACCCTGTATAGGTTGTCAAATTGACAGGTGTAGAGCCACAAGTTCATGGTGCATGCAAAATTTGACACTAGCCGCTTAATGCACTGTCCCGAGATAACTCGGGTTTTCGCGTCGAAACTTTTTCCGCGCGCCCGAGTTATGTCGGGCGATTGAAATCGGATGGTAAGAATTTTCTCTAGCTCGATTATTCTCGGTCTAAGCGTGTATTTCACGTGTTTAGTGGGGTGGGGTTTCGTTTCGTCTATTCGCGGAAATATTCGAATCGTTTCCATACCTTAGCCTTAGATGCAGACATATTATGATACTATCAGTATTGTCTCATCTCTGGTGTTGTCAGGATGGATGCCATTGAAAGCGATGACGAATTCTTACTCGAAAATGCTCTACAAAATAGCGGAAGTGATTCAAGCTCTGAAGACTTTTCAGAATGCAGTTCCACTTCTAGTAGCTCATCAAATTTTTCCGAAGTGAGAAGTTGGTGTCGTATAAGTTCTATAACACCTGCTCCACCACCATTTCCATTTACTGCAAATCCAAAAGTGAATTTTGATGTGGATGGGCATGAAAATGTACTACAGTTTTTCGAAAAATTTTTTGACGACAAACTGATAAACAATATAGTTACCGAAACAAACAGATACATGGGTCAACATATTCGAGGGGAACCAACACATACAAGTTCGAATGAAATGAGGGTGTTTTTTACCCTTAACATTTTACAAAGTATAGTGAAAAAGCCAGAATATAGGCACTATTGGACCAAAAATCCTTTGCTTTCAACTCCAATTTTTCCCCAATGCATGACGGGCAAAAGATTCGAAGTTCTGAAACAGTTTCTCCACTTTTCGAATAACGAAGAATTTGATGCAGATACTCATCCCGCTCCGAAGCTAAACAAAATTTGGCCCATATTGAGGATTTGGTTACGAAGTTTCAAAATCTATGCACACCTGAGCAAAAAGTAACAATCGATGAGAGCCTCTTGTAGTACAAAGGGCGCTTGGGTTGGATTCAATACATACCTCTCAAGAGGGCCAGATTTGGGATCAAAACCTACTTGCTCTGCGAATCCAAAAGTGGATATATTTGGAACTTCATAATTTATACTGGCAAGAATACTTTGGTTGATCGGGAATTTCAACAACTTCCAGTTTCGTCCCAAGTTGTAATGACCCTTATGAGACCTCTTTTGAATAAAGGGTATTGTCTAACTATGGACAACTTTTATAACTCTCCGCAACTGGCAGACCTGCTCATATCTAAAAAAACAGATGTTTAGGGAACATTGAGAGCAACAAGAAAAGATGTTCCTAAAGAGCTGAAAAATAAAAAACTAAAAAAATTTGAGATTATAGGATACCAGAGAGGCAAAGTGACAGTCCTCAAGTGGAAGGATAAGAAGGATGTTGCTTTGATTTCTACAGTGCATTCCATGTCAACACAAGAAGTCATAGTCAAAGGAGAAGGAATTCAAAGACCTAGTCTAGTAATTGATTATAACGACACGATGGGAGGTGTTGATCGAGTGGATCAACATCTCAGATTATGTAATACCGAGAAAAAGAGGAAAGAAATATTATAAAAAAATTTTCTTTCATTTACTGGATTTTGCACTATGGAATTCCTTCGTATTATACCAAAAAACTGGTGGACGAAAATCAGCGCTGGACTATCGGATGGACCTGGTCAAACAAATGCTCGAGAAGTACCTTATTGAAGGGTCTATAAAGGTAACTAGAAGACCATCTATCATTCCATCACCAATGCGTTTGTCTGCTCGTCATTTCCCGGATTTCATACCACCCACTGAGAGAAAAGCTAACCCGACGCGTCAGTGTGTCATTTGTTGCAGGAAGAGGGATGAAAGGGGAAAAAGGGGAAAAAGGGTCAGGAAAGAAACGCGATACCATTGTCCGGACTGTGATGTTCCATTGTGCGTGGTTCCGTGTTTCAAAACATATCACACCAGTGCAAGCATTTAATTTATTTCTACTTGATTCAATATTGATATGTAATGTTATTTATAGTTCCCGAGTTAACTCGGTTACGCGAGAATTGTCTATTATTTATTTATTTTTTCACGAAAAATAAACGCTTTTGTTCATTTTTTGATACATTATCCAACTTGTTTCTTACTAGGGACTAAAAAAATGCAATAAAAAAAGGCGTGAAAATTTTGACCCATTCGGGGAAAATAACTGGTGCATTAAGCGGCTAGAGGCGAAAAAAATTTTGTTGAGAAAACTTCAATATCTCGAGAATTAGTTGATATTTTATGTACCTAAAGGACAACAATAAGATGAGGTATTCTAGATGAAGAAGAATGGAAGATTTCCTGATTCTATATTGAAATCAAAACTCGACATTTTTGATTTAATTTTTACACTTGTCTCCTAGGAATTCTACAAGTTTTGTTTACTTCAATTAAAGTGGCGTGAAGGTTTGTGTTTGTGTATTTTTCTCTATTCAGAAATGTTATCACTTTCATGTTTATTGCAAAAATCAAATAAGAAAAAAAATAGAATCGCCGTGGCAACATACTAACATCAAATAAAAATTTCTACCAACATTATTCAACATCTCAGGAGTGATCGACTTAATCGTAATCGTTATTCGATCTTTAAGGTCATTCAAATCAAGGGGTTTAGTTTTGTACACAACGCTCTTCAAATATCCCCATAAAAAGAAATATAATGCATAAGGATCAGGGGATCGCGATGGCCATTTGATGGTTCCTCGCCTTCATATTCACCGATTTGGAAATATTACGTCGAGGTACCTACTGCCGGACATTGCGTTGGTAATGTGGTGGTGCTCCATCCTGTTGGAACCACATCATATTCCGTTGAACTTGAGGATTTCCTTGATATAAATTTTCCAAAGTTGGAACGACATCATTTTGAAGTAGTGCCAAACAATTATCGCCATTCAAATTGCCCTCAATGAAAAAGGGGCCTATATGATATGGTTTCGAACATTTTTTGCGCAGACATTAACATTTTGAGGAAATTGCGTGTATTCCTCTCTCATCCAGTGAGGATTTACGGTAGACCGGTAGCGGCAATTTTGTAGACTAGCATGGCCGTTGAGAGAAAAAGTGCACTCAAACAAAACGACTACTACCTAATTGCATAATATTGTTATCCAACATGTCCATTTTTATTCACAAAAATAAGTCATAATCGTCTTCCAAGAGTTCCTGGATAGATATCATTTCATAAGATAAGGGATGCATTTTATTTGGTTTTAATATGTTTAGAGTCGATGTATGGCTGACATTGAATGTTGAGGAGGCATCTCTACTCGATGTGGATTTTCTTCAAAATGAAGCATCACATCTAATTTCACATCCTCACACAGTGTATTAGCAGCTGCTTTTTTAATGTGCCTTATTACATGCCCAAACTCGCGAAAATGCTTCTATATTTTACTTAATGTCCCTTGAGTACTATGCGGCAAATTCTCATGAAACATGCGACTTATTTCTTTTTATGTTCGTTTCTTATCTCCGTAACCTAACATTTGTAGAATTGTTATTTCGTGCATTTCCGTTAATCGAACCATTATTCAAAATTGAACTTTGAAATTCAAACACAAAATAGACAATTTATAAACTACAACTTTCATCACAAAACAATTTGCGAAGGCAACTAACATTGCCACAGAAAGTATTTTTCGTAGTTTTCATGGTACCATCTGGAAAACATAATGTTATGTCGTCTTCCAAGAGCTCATGGGTAGGTATCATTTTATAGGGATTTTATTTTGTTTTAGTATGTTCAGAATCGATGTACAGCTGACATTGAATGTTGTGCATCTGAATTTTTGTTGTTATTTCCTCTGCAACTCAAAATATACAAATCCGATCCAATTAAAACTCGGTAATTACTTGTAATGCCGACGCACAAATTTTCTCCGAATTTCATTAATATCTCATTATGCATATCTGTTAATAAAATGGTACGAAATGTATTCATATCTTATAAAAGCTGATAAAATGATCTTTAGCGAAGGTAAATTCGAATCAAAGTGCCAATAGAGGCAAATAAAACATTATTGCCAGTAAGTTTATATGTTTACGGTTAACTTTAATTTTTTTCTCAGCTATCATGAAATTTTTTTATTTCAGAAACTATGCTCGATCGACACTTCATATCAGGCGTGAATGGTCAATTGAACATGCGCGCAAAAGCTGCTGACTTCACGTCAGTAATTGAACCAATTTTTTTATACTAATTTCTTATATTTTTATGAACGGGCGAATGTATTACTAGGAAATCAGAGGAATAGTGTAATCAATCAAGAGATTTTTGAAATTTAACAACCTGTATCTTTTTTCCTGTGCCGAATTGAGGAATCTATAAATAAAACTAATGTACAACTTGGAGACACACCCTATTTATTCATGGTCATTTGATCATAATTTTATGAAGGCAAAGAAGAAAATACGTGAACACAATGTTTATTGAAATTCTCAATATGACAATGAAATGGAAAATTTACAAAATTTCGAAATGAATTTATTTCCTCTTTCCATATCCTCCTCCTCCTCCAAACCCGAATCCTCCACCTCCCCCGAATCCCCCACCTCCTCCTCCGCCGCCGCCTCCTCCAAATCCACCGCCTCCTCCATATCCACCGCCATAACCTCCCCCAAATCCGCCACCTTTTCCTCCTCCGTGATGCCCACCACCACTTGGATAATGACCACCGCCGCCACCGTGATGGTATCCACCACCTCCAATTTTTGTGACCTTTATTATGGCAATGGCACCGCCGCCACCACCGTAACCGGAATGACCACCGTAACCGGAATTACCACCGCAACAGTAGCCACCACCACCTTTGTAATGATGTGGAGCTGACTTTACCACTAGAATGATGGTAGCTAGTATGCAGATAACCTGAAAATAAATATAAATAATAGTTATCTGAATATAGGACACCACCCGGAGAGTCAGGGTTTTTTGCTGAAGTTTTTCCCTAAGCTCTTGTATTGTACGTCGAATTATATGGTTCTATTATCTAACACATTTTGGCGCTAAGGTTCCTCGGAACAGAGTGCTTATCAATTTGCCCAAATGTCTCAAATTTTCGAACTATTTGGAATTTTTGAATGAAAATGGTCTGATTTGGTTCAACTCACTGATCAATGATCCGTGGTCAGAATCGATTCTGTCCGACCGGCCGTAGACACGATAACTCTCGAGCAGAATGAGCTAGACAGCTTTATGAGTAGGTTTGGAAGATGAATATCTCGATTAAGTTCGTCATTAGGCAAAATGGTTTCGGAGTAACGAAAAAAAAATTGTATTTCACAAATTTCTCTAATTTTTTTTGAGATACCGTTTCATCATCAGAATCCATTGATGTCAATTTCAACTCTTACAAGCTAATACTTTGGGAGATATGATTTGTCAAAATTTCAATAAAACATCGTATTTCTATGTTTTCACAGAATGCGAATTCTATCTGTGTTCACTGTTCATTCATGTCATCTTATCTACCTATAACAGACGTCATATTTATTTCTGTTCTAGTTTGTTTATATAATTCGTACTTTGACAATATTTTGTGTTGGAAAACAAGGCTCCACATTTTGAATTTGTGAATATATACAAGACTGTTTTGATAACAAAAATAATATTGACTTTTTGCATACTGAATAATTTATGTGCAAATATTGGGGATGATGTTTTAGAAGATTGAGAATTGGATCATTGTAATGATACAATTGAAGTTTATGAAGGCAATAGGAAAGAACAACATAATGGAATAATCAAAAGAAATTACTGTTCGTTGACCACCGAGGTTAATAATTTCTTTTACTTCCTTAAGTAGTGAGACATGTTCCTATATACAGTATTTTCATAATGTTGCTAGCAAAAAAATGCTGAAATATTGATCTACATTTGTGTTTCAAATATTATTTCTTGAGTTAAAGTTCACAATACAGAATGAGTGTCTTAGTGGCATGAACTATTAAATTATGAAAACAGGATTGTGAAAACTAAGCACCGAGTGTATGTTGCAACAACCCATTCCACCATGTTAAATCATTGCAGATTGCTCAATTAATCTTGAGAAATTAACAATAATTTGAATTTAACATCTTTTATGTTGCTGTAATATCATAACAATCCATTGATATCATTCCCAACTCTGAGAAACCAATACTTTCGGAGATATGGTTTGTAAAATTGATCAAGAGCGCCAAAGCTCCTGCTACAGGGTTTTCCCCCTTTTTCTATTTAAATTATATCGTTTTGGTGAGCTTGTTCCGCTGAAAAGAGTGTCTATTAATTTGCCTATATGTCTGTAATTTTCGAATTTTTGGCCGAAAATGGTCTCAAACGTTCGAGTCACTGATGAATAATCTGAGTTCAAAATTAATTATGTCCAGCAGGCAATCCGTAAAGAAGATTACTATCGAATAAAGTAAGGTGGAGTGTACGCATTGCAGGGTAGGTTTGAAGTCCAAAGGCGCTGGTTAATTTCATTAATGGGCAAAATCTGCCCAGTGGTTTCGAAGGTATAGCACTAACTTGGGACATATTGATGTGATCGAATTTTAACTCGGTAGCTAGTTGAAAAATAATTGGTTCAAGCCCTGTGGACAGGAGCTTCTTGGCGTTCTTGCTCAAACAGACGAATTATATCTCCGAAAGTATTGGTTTCTCAGAGTTGGGAATTATATCAATGGATTCTTATGATAGAACTGCATCATGAAATGAATTAAATTTAAAAAAAGTGTCCTATACAAATATGCTTCAAAAATTATCATTTAAAAAAAGAGCAATATGCAATACTTCAATGCTTCAAAAATTCTCATTAAATTTATTTATCAAGATTAAATGAGCAATCTGCAATGATTCAACCTCGTGGAATGGGTTGTTGCAACTCACATTCGGTGCATAGTTTTCACAACTCGAAATACCTAAGGAAAATATCATCGAAATGTCTAGAGCAAGGCTGGAGACAACCATAGCAGATTGTCCATTTATTACTGATATTTGAGTAGGTAGAGGCTGACGAACAAATTATTTTAATAGGTCAATATATATTAATAAAATACTATCCTCTTTTCATAATTTAAAATTTAATATTTCATACCACTTACACATTCATTGTGTATTATGATGGACCTTAACTCAAGAAAAAACTTCAGCATTTTTTTGCTAGCAACATTATAAAAATACTGTATATAGGAACATGTCTCACAACTTAAGGAAGTAAAAGGTAATATTAACATAGAAATATGGATCATGCGGAGTAATATAAATAAGTGGAAAAGTTTAACGGGTAATTCCGCAAAAGAAGCAGATTAAAAATAATTCTGCTGGTACCTGCCGACACGTGTTTCTGCTAGTTGGCTTCTTCAGGACAGGGCAACCAAGAAACCAAGAAAGATGGAAATAATAGTGAAAATAGGTGACACCACACCAGGAGCGAGCAACCAATTGTGCCTTCAGCTCTAGGACCTCCATTTCGGAGGTAAACTATGGCATCGGCACGGAGGAAGCATAAGCTACCTGTGCGATGCGACCTCAACCCGAGGATATGAAACATAGAAATATGGATGCAATATTCTTTTGCAGAATTAACCGTTAAACTTTTCCACTTATTTATATTACTCCGCATGATCCATATTTCTATGTTTCATATCTTCGGGTTGAGGTCGCATCGCACAGGTAGCTTATGCTTCTTCCGTGCCGATGCCATAGTTTACCTCCGAAATGGAGGTCCTAGAGCTGAAGGCACAATTGGTTGCTCGCTCCTGGTGTGGTGTCACCTATTTTCACTTTTATTTCCATCTTTCTTGGTTTCTTGGTTGCCCTGTCCTGAAGAAGCCAACTAGCAGAAACACGTGTCGGCAGGTACCAGCAGAATTATTTTTAATCTGCTTCTTTTGCGGAATTACCCGTTAAACTTTTCCACTTATTTATATTACTCCGCATGATCCATATTTCTATGTTTCATATCCTCGGGTTGAGGTCGCATCGCACAGGTAGCTTATGCTTCCTCCGTGCCGATGCCATAGTTTACCTCCGAAATGGAGGTCCTAGAGCTGAAGGCACAATTGGTTGCTCGCTCCTGGTGTGGTGTCACCTATTTTCACTTTTATTTCCATCTTTCTTGGTTTCTTGGTTGCCCTGTCCTGAAGAAGCCAACTAGCAGAAACACGTGTCGGCAGCTACCAGCAGAATTATTTTTAATCTGCTTCTTTTGCGGAATTACCCGTTAAACTTTTCCACTTATTTATATTACTCCGCATGATCCATATTTCTATGTTTCATATCCTCGGGTTGAGGTCGCATCGCACAGGTAGCTTATGCTTCCTCCGTGCCGATGCCATAGTTTACCTCCGAAATGGAGGTCCTAGAGCTGAAGGCATAATTGGTTGCTCGCTCCTGGTGTGGTGTCACCTATTTTCACTTTTATTTCCATCTTTCTTGGTTTCTTGGTTGCCCTGTCCTGAAGAAGCCAACTAGCAGAAACACGTGTCGGCAGGTACCAGCAGAATTATTTTTAATCTGCTTCGTTTGCGGAATTACCCGTTAAACTTTTCCACTTGGTAATATTAACCTCAGTGGTCAACGAACAGTAATTTCTTTTGATGATTCCATTAGGTTCTTCTTTCCTATTGCCTTCATAACTACATCATTAAAATGATCCAATTCTAAATCTTCTGAAAAATCATTCCCAATATTTATACATAAATTATTCAATATGTAATCAGTCAATATGATTTTCGGTTTCAAAACAGTCTTGTATATATTCACAAATTCAAGAATCGGATACTTGTTTTCCAACAGGAAATATTTTCAAACTACGAATTGACAAGTCTCTAATAGCTAGATGACATGACATTTATGAACAGTGAACACAGACAGATTCTGTGTTCACATTCTGTGAATACATAGAACTACGATATATAATTGATATTTTGAAAAATCATATTCTGAAAGCATTAACTTGAAAATGATAACAATGGATTCTTATGATGAAACTGCATCTTAAAAAAAATTGAATTTGAAATTTATAATGTAAAAAAAGTTTTTTTCGTTACTACGAAACCATCATGCCGATTCTACCCAATAACGAACTTAACCGAGATATTTATGTCCTAAACCTACTCTGAAAATTTCAACTGCCTAGCTCAATCCGTTCGAGAGTTATCGTGTTGACGGAGGGCCGGACCGGCCAGCCGGACAAAATCGATTTTGACCACGGATTCTTGATCAGTGAGTCAAACCAAATCAATCAAGACCATTTTCATAAAAAAATTCGAAAATTACAGACATTTGGGCAAATTGATAATTTGATAATCTTTATTGAATTAGATATCCTCTAAGGGATATACAAATCTAACATAGGCTTGGAATGAAATGAATAGAATTGAAACAAGTATTTTATTTTTTCCGTGCCCTCTGTTCCGAAGAACTAGAGTGCCAAAAACCGACACGAAAACATACGCCAACTTTAGTGGGGATCGTAGATACGACTAGCAATTAAAAAAAAATATATTTCAAACAATTCTGTATCTCACATACTATTATTCAGATATTGTTCAAGTTTGGCGAGAGCTTCCAAAACCTAATTTAACAGCCAAGTTGTAGATCGATCTATATTATGGGAGATATTGGTGAAATATTGAAAAATTCTTAAAAAGCACTGACGTGAAGTCCGGAGCTTTTGCGCGCTTGTTCTTCTGTCTATTCACGCCTCACACACCATCAGAAATACTGAAATACTGCATGAACCTTCATGCAGCTTTTTTCAACCTAGTAACATAGATTTCAATTCGTGCGGAAAAAATTATTATTTTTTTTTAATTTAATATTACCTTCTAGTGAAACAATTCTCATGAAATTTCTCAAGAATTAGTGCATCCGTCCGATTATGCCCATTAACGAACCGTCGCATTCAGATGCGCATCCTACCCTGAAAATTATAAGGCGCAATTGAGGTACCGGACGGCTGACTGGACAGAATTGAATTTCACTTCGAATTCTTCATCAGAGAGTCGAACCCAACCGTTTGAGACCATCTTCGGCAAAACAATCGACTATTACAGATATCTGGGTAAAAAAAGTAGGACTACAATGTCGAAACTTCAAAATTTCAGCGAGTTTTAGAGATATTGAATTTTATTTTAAATTAAAAATGTTAACAACATAGCATAAATCTTACTATCGTCACTGTACGCTTTAATACCAAACATCATCTCGATCGAATCTGTATTTTTGTAAATATTAGGGAAATAAAACTTCAAATTGGTATGTGACTAGAACCAATGACAGAATCCACCCATCACGAATTCCACCGGCGTATTTTGACATCGAGCCTACCCTTAATTTATCAAGTTTACGGCGGACGTACAGAATCACTTTTGAACTTTGAAATGAAAGAATCTTTCAAAATGCTTCACCGTATGAAATCGAACTTGATGCTTGTCAGAATTCCATTTATTTAACAAACAGTAAGGAAACAAAACCAAGGATGAAACAACTATTCTAAAATTTCAGAGCACCCTGGTAACGTGTAATATCATAAAAAGTGATATATTTTCAGGCATATGGTAGAAACCCATTTTGAATCCTCTTTTGGAGTGAATTCTTTGAAAGGTTGGTATGAATTCTGGACGACGAAATAGAATCTATACAAAATGTGGAATCTCTGAACTTTTGAAATTAAATAATTCATAATCCATCATAATACAAAAATCGAAAGTTTGATAAGGTCGTAATGAATAATATCTTGTTGAAATGCTCGAGAATAGTAGAGTTCAAACCGGGTTCTATCGTGTCACCCCGTGGGACCTTCATTGCTAAAATGTATAGACCACTGGGTATCATTCTCCATACCCTTACAATGTAAATTCAACTGGTCGTCAAAAAATCGTCGTGTGCAGGAAGGGGTGGGGGGAATTTTTCCAAAAATTGACAAAAATTTTTTTTCTGTTCATGGTCATCTATATACGGTGAACATCACTCACACAAACTTCTGTTGAAATATACGATTCAGAAATATTTTTTATTAATTGTCAAAAAAGTCGGATACAATGCTCTTAAATGGAATTCCTTAAGATATAAACGCTTGCCCTGAACACCCATATTAACTATTATGTTCCACTCGGTTTTACTCGAGATCTGTTAGGATTATCGAAAAAATGCTTTATATGAAAGGTCTGCTCCGAAAACCAACGATTCAGATGATTCTTTCAAAATTACAATAGGTAGAATAGTTTCCTCACAAAATAAGAAATTGTGTTATTTACTCCCATTAACCGAAACCGAACCTGGAGACGCTAGTAAGGCGCAATTTGTAGCGTTAGTCCATGTTAGTGGCGACCTTATGGATTTGAGCTTTGATCTATGCACATAAGGTTCGTTATATCTATCCGACCAACTTTACAGTACTATTCCTGCGTGCCTTCAGAACGCATTTTGAAGATATTGTTTAAATTCCTAATTTTTTATATATATGAGAATTTTACATATAATTCATATATATTTGATTTAATTTTGTTAATTCGTTAATAAATATGCAAATATGCGAGATCAAACTTATATTCATTATTTCATAAATCAATTTTGTGACGTAATATTAACACATTTTTGAAATCATCGTCCATTCTCATTAGTAGTAACAAGATTTCCTGAATCCTAGACCAAAAATCTAGAAAAGAATTAAGAAGGTATATAGTTGGTATCTATGATATTTAGGGCCTAAAAATTTCTTACATGTCATGATTCATCTAATTCAACTAACACTATCACATGAAGAATCATCAAGGGAAGGAAGATTTGAAAAATTTGAAGTACTCGTATTTGCACATGTTTTTGGGCCATACATTTGCAGGAGCCAATACACGGAATTTGTTTTCTTTTACAGGAACACATTGATCCTGTGCAATCTGAAATGAGAATTTCCATTTCATAAAGAATATTTACGGATCTGATATTCGAAATAATATTTACCTTTCCTACAACTGCAGTTGCTAAGGATAGATGTTTCCTTAGGTAGGATTGGCATCGTCGTTAATTTTGGCAGAAGTTTTCCATTTTCTACATACCACCCACTAAATATAGGATCCGGTAAAGATGATCATGGTACATTACGATTGATCCAAATTTTTGTTTGGTAATGGACTCGAAGGCTGTGTTGTCTCAAACTATCCAATGTTGGAGGTAATTTACTTATGGATCTTGAAGAAGCTATAATATTCCCCTGAGCCTGTTGATACATTTCACATTTTCGTTTGTCGTATACAGATGGATTTCAAATTCAACAATATCATTGAATACTTATTCTCTCAAATTCTCAAAATCTTGAAAGTTCACTCTGCAGTATCTGCTCAGAATCTTCATCAGTTTTCATTATTTTTTTACCTTCTTCGACATTTTGACCGAATGAAGATGCAAAGATGAGCGTAATGTGACTAACTTCATACCAATAATGTTGTACCTAACTCAAGAACCATTCATCCATTCTATAGTACTATTTTCAGTTTATCCCACTGTTCCTCCTGCAGCTTTGGAATTTTTGTTGATATGCTCTAGCGCCTGATCTACAGAAAGTTGGTTAAAATTCCCAATCAAACAATTAATGACAAAATTCCTATTTTTGAATTCATCATGTACTTCCGGTGGCATGTTTGAAAGTATTCAATGATATTGTTGAATTTGAAATCCATCTGTATACGACAAACGAAAATGTGAAATGTATCAACAGGCTCAGGGGAATATTATAGCTTCTTCAAGATCCATAAGTAAATTACCTCCAACATTGGATAGTTTGAGACAACACTTCGAGTCCATTACCAAACAAAAATTTGGATCAATCGTAATGTACCATGACCATCTTTACCGGATCCTATATTTAGTGGGTGGTATGTAGAAAATGGAAAACTTCTGCCAAAATTAACGACGATGCCAATCCTACCTAAGGAAACATCTATCCTTAGCAACTGCAGTTGTAGGAAAGGTAAATATTATTTCGAATATCAGATCCGTAAATATTCTTTATGAAATGGAAATTCTCATTTCAGATTGCACAGGATCAATGTGTTCCTGTAAAAGAAAACAAATTCCGTGTATTGGCTCCTGCAAATGTATGGCCCAAAAAACATGTGCAAATACGAGTACTTCAAATTTTTCAAATCTTCCTTCCCTTGATGATTCTTCATGTGATAGTGATAGTTGAATTAGATGAATCATGACATGTAAGTAATTTTTAGGCCCTAAATATCATAGATACCCACTATGTATATACCTTCTTAATTCTTTTCTGGATTTTTGGTCTAGGATTCAGGAAATCTTGTTACTACTAATGAGAATGAACGATGATTTCAAAAATGTGTTAATATTACGTCACAAAATTGATTTATGAAATAATGAATATAAGTTTGAACTCGCATATTTGCATATTTATTAACGAATTAACAAAATTAAATCAAATATATATGAATTCTATGTAAAATTCTCATATATATAAAAAATTAGGAATTTAAACAATATCTTCAAAATGCGTTCTGAAGGCACGCAGGAATAGTACTGTAAAGTTGGTCGGATAGATATAACGAACCTTATGTGCATAGATCGAAGCTCAAATCCATAAGGTCGCCACTAACATGGACTAACGCTACAAATTGCGCCTTACTAGCGTCTCCAGGTTCGGTTTCGGTTAATGGGAGTTAATAACACAATTTCTTATTTTGTGAGGAAACTATTCTACCTATTGTAATTTTGAAAGAAGCATCTGAATCGTTGGTTTTCGGAGCAGACCTTTCATATAAAGCATTTTTTCGATAATCCTAACAGATCTCGAGTAAAACCGAGTGGAACATAATAGTTAATATGGGTGTTCAGGGCAAGCGTTTATATCTTAAGGAATTCCATTTAAGAGCATTGTATCCGACTTTTTTGACAATTAATAAAAAATATTTCTGAATCGTATATTTCAACAGAAGTTTGTGTGAGTGATGTTCACCGTATATAGATGACCATGAACAGAAAAATTTTTTTTGTCAATTTTTGGAAAAATTCCCCCCACCCCTTCCTGCACACGACGATTTTTTGACGACCAGTTGAATTTACATTGTAAGGGTATGGAGAATGATACCCAGTGGTCTATACATTTTAGCAATGAAGGTCCCACGAAAATCTGTTTTAGAGCTCTTTTCATGCCTTGTGAACTCTACTAGAAGAAGAAGAAGCACTGAAAATTCTAGTAAACAATCATTGTGTTCTGAAAATGCGAAATTAGGTTTTATTTCTAAAAATTTTTGCAAATATCTCTTTTCATAAAATGTCTCGGATTCTTTAATAACTATCACCAAATTTGTTGAGCGTATCTATCCAAAGGATATTCTTTAAGTATTACCTAGAGACGATCACCTTAACTACCCATTCAAATGAATTAACCCTTGGAGAGAATTAGATATTAAAATCAACAAAATAAAATAAGATTCATATGGATGTTTCAAAGTATTTTACTGTCGTAAAGCTCAATCTCACAACACAATGTTCATCTTAATATTCGACGATCCATGATTCTCAAAATATGAGAAAGACTTTCAAAACTGGCTAGAGTTTTGTAGGTATGGTCGCAAACAGAAAAATTGGTAGATTTGTATAGGAAATGTTTAAGTTTTTTGAAAAAATTGTTATCGTTTTATATTAATTTATTCTTCACTGTTTTTACGTAATTTTCGAAGTAAGTACGTAAACGTAGGAATATTCTATTTATTATATTTGCTGCTGGATGCCAAGGTTTTTTGTTTTGATATAATGAATTTATAATATAGGTACTTTAAAGCTAAAACAGCATGGTTAGAATCATTGATAACATTGGAAATCATCTTATTGTGTGTATGTTATGGGGAACATCGCGTTATCATTTTGCCCAAATGTCTGTAACTTTCGATTTTTTTTATGAAAATGGTCTCAAACGATTTGGTTCGACTCCCCAATGAAGAATTCGAGGTCAAATTTGATTCTGTCCGGCCAGCCGTCCGGCCGTTGCCACGATAACTTGAGAACGGAAAGAGCTAGCGACTTGAAATTTTCAGGGTAGGTGGCGCATCTCAATACGACGGACGAGTTCGTTAATGGGCATAATCGGCCCAATGGCTTCCGAGTAATAATTTTTTTTTCAACCAATATAGATCCAATCGAAATGAAACTTGGTGAATAGTTGTAGAATATAAACCTAAGCACGTTTGTGAAATTTTGTGAGAATCGTATAGCTAGAAAATTATTAAAAAATTATTAAAAAATATTTAAGTGTAAGTAAAAAAGTTCTTGTCAGAAATTTGAGAATGTTTATTAAAAATGTGAGTATTGACTAAGTTATGAATTTATGGGTTAATTTTGGTTGCGTGTATTATACCATTATTGTTAGATTTAAGTTGTAATTTTGGTTATAAGAATGTTTGAACCACCATTTTTGCATACGGTTTCCTAGTGTTTTTTTTAATTATGGAATTGTATTATGTTTTGAATCTGGGCAGGTGTGCCTGTATATTGTAAGTTAAGTTTTCTTTTTTATATTGGTTGTTTTTGTTTTTAGATTATAGGGCCAACCTATGTACGGGCATTTATGCCTCGTATAGGTCCTTATATGAATTTCATGTATAGGAATTTTTGGAAATAAATAATAATAATAAATAATAATAATAATAATTTTTGTTGTCACGATAACCTGAGAACGGAAAGAGATAGCGGCTTGAAGATTTCAGGTTAGGTTGTGCATCTCAATGCGACATTTGAGTTTGTTTATGAGAATAATCGGCCAAACGGTTTTAGAGTTATAGCCATCTGAAATTTGGTTGTTATTTGTTCCTCATTAACTCGAAAAATACTAAACCGATTGAATTCAAACATGTTTATTAGTTGTAGAATGCCAACGCAAAGATTCTTGCAAAATTTCGTGAGGATAGTATCTGTAGAAAATTTTAAAAAAATCATCGAAAATTGAAAAAAAAAATTCTATATATCAGTAACTATTCGTCTGAAATTGCTGAAATTTTGGAAGAGCCTTCAAAACCTAACTCTACTGCCAAGTTTCAAGTTTAACACGATCGGTTAAATATTGTTGGAGATTCGAGCAGCCTTGTGTGAGTTAAGTAGATGGGTGACCGTTGCCTCGATAACTTTCGAACGAATGGAGATATGGACTTGCAATTTTCAGGGTAGGTTGCGTATCCGAATGGGAGAGTTCAGTTCGTTTTTGGGCATAATCGGTCTAACGTTTTCCGAGTTATACCCACCTGGAATATTATTTCCTTGTTAACTCAAAAAATAAATATTCGATCGAATTGAAGCTTGGCAACTAGTAGTAGAAAATCAACATAAAGACGTGTTTAAAATTTTGTAAGAACCGTACCCCTAGAAAATTAAAAAAAAATGACGGAAAAAAAAATTTAAGAAACGTACCCCAAGAAAATTTCAAAAAAATCACAAAAAAAAAATTTGTTCAAGCACTGACGTGAAGTCAGAAGCTTTTGCGCGTATGTTCTATTGTCCATTCTTCTGTATTGGACACCCTTAATCGAATTTACCATGGTAAATTATGTTGTCCATTCTTCTGTATTGGACACTCTTAATTCGAATTTACATTGGTGAATTCGATTGAGAGTGTCCAATACAGAAAATGGAAACCTTAATTTACCATGGTAAATTCGATTAAGGGTGTCCAATACAGAAGAATGGAATATAGAACATACGCGCAAAAGCTTCTGACTTCAGGTCAGTGCTTGAACCAATTTTCTAATTTGGTACGAATAAATGTAATCAAAATCTCCCAAAAGCGATTCTCTGGCATAGAAATAAGGTAATTTTTCATAAGTGAAATTGGATGTTTTTCTCACTTTTTGAGGTCCACATAATATGTTTTCTTTCGTTCCTCAATTTTAGAGAATTATTACACATTCTGAGAGCGTGGATTGACTGAAACTGAAGGAATCTTGAGTCAAAGGGAACAAAATGCGAAATCTTTTTGGCATTCTGGTTCCCCGGAACAGAGTGCTCATCAATTTGCCCAAATGTCTGCAATTTTCGAATTTTTGGATGAAAATGGTCTTAAACGATTTGGTTCGTCTCACTGATCAAGAATCCGTGGTCAAAATTGATTCTGTCCAGTCGGTTCGGCCGTAGACACGATAACTCTTGAACGGAACGAGCTAGACAGTTGAAATGTTCAGAGTGGGTTTGGGAGATAAATATCTCAATTATTTTCATTCACAACTTTCGAATAAACTTTTTTGCGCGTATGTTCTGGGGAACATCGCGTTATCATTTTGCCCAAATGTCTGTAATTTTCGAATTTTTTGACGAAAATGGTCTCGAACGATTGAGTTCGACTACCTGATGAAGAATTCGTGGACAAATTTGATTCTGTCCGGCTGGCCGTCCGTTAACACGATAACTTGAGAACGGAATGAGATAGCGACTTGAAATGTTCAGGGTAGGTGGCGCATCCCAATACGACGGACAATTCGTTAATGGGACACTCTTAATCGAATTTACCATGGTATATTCGATTAGAGTGTCCAATACAGGAGAATGGACAATAGAACATAAGCGCAAAAGCTCCTGACATCACGTCAGTGCTGGGATCAATTTTTTAAGATAATATTGAAGTCATTTTCAACTCGAACAAATTTATACTTTCGGAAATATAATTTTTCAAAACTTCAATATTAAATCATAACTCTATGATTTCACAGAATGCTGAATCGAAAATTAACTTCCATATCTTAGAATGTCATCTGTGTTCATACATTTCATCATTGTCATCTAATCTACAGATAAGAGACATGTCAAACCAAGTATGATTGAATGCAAAAGGACCAACGGAATTACCTAGGCTATCGTAGATAGCTTTATAGTATAATCCATATGATGATGGAAATATATAGTTAGGTAAGTTGAACAAATTGTAGAAACAGTAAAACAAAACTAGAATATTGTTAATAAATTATAAGTAGGTATCAATTGATATCATATAATTTTATTTGTAGATTCAAGGAATGAATATAGAATTGGTCTGTTGGTTTTGGATTAATAATTTTTGGCTCTCTTGTTGAATTTAAATTATTTTATGTTGTTTGAAATGAATTCACTTTATGATGAAGTTCTATCCTAAGTATCCATTGATATCAATCCCATCTCTGAGAAACCTATACTTTCGGTGATATGATTTATCAAAATGTAAACAAGAGCTCCAAAGCTCCTGTCCACAGAACTTTCCCACTTTTTGTTAAAAAACGTGTTTCCTTGGAAAATACAAATATAATCATGATTTAGCGAATAACTATACACAAAAAAATTTTGTTGCGTATCACCCAATGTTTGCCGAAGTTTTATCCTCTTATGAAGCACTCACAAAACCAACAAAAGACAGAAAGATGAATCGACTATAATCTTAAGATAAAATTCAATTGATATAGTAATATTTTCTCTATTAATATTAACTCAACCCACCTGGAAAATATATCCAGAAATCTCCATCTTGCTTATATTAAAAATGATGTGAAAAATGAACTATCTCCAAAGGCTGGACACCCACCACAATTCACGCGAAGACTATAAAGTAATCATGTTAGATCTGATTTCGGTCTTGTTTTTATATTCATACAGACAGGAGTCAAGGCCAACACTTATATTCTCATCTTTGCATTTCTTCGACGTAACTACTGTTTGAATTTTGAATTATGAAAAGGGATATTCCAGGTGAAGTCATCATTCAGATCCGTAATAATTTCACGAGAGTAGAATAAACTGAATGGTTGCGGTTACGTCGAAAATAGTGGAATATTTATGTTTACTAATTATTATTCACTACTGTTTTATTCCAGCAAAATGTCAATATTGTTCATATAATATTGTGGAATATGCAAATTACGTTCATACCGAAGAAAGTTACATATAGGCTGAACACAGGGTGCGGCATCACATACAGCGTGGAAAAGCGAAATGGAATAAATTCATTCACAATATTTTGGTTACTGTACATATTTATGGAATATGCCGACACACATCAAATTAAAATTTTAAATTTTTATTCTTCTTCGTAAAAATAGGAACGATACCTTCAATCCCCCTCGAAAGACTGGTACAACCTCCAATTTTTCAAATAGGAAGTATGGGCTTGTGATTCATCGTTTGAAAGGTCGCATCATTCTCTATTCAGAAATTTTAACACTTTCATGTTTATTGCAAAAATCAAAATGGAAAAAAATAAATTCATGTGTGTACCGAAATTCATCGAATATTCCCAAATCTTATTACAATAATACTAAACTTATTTGCCTTCAAGATGTGGTAAACAAACATGAGAAAAAACTATAACATTGTGTTTTCTAGATGATACCATGAAAACATTGAAAACTACGTAAAACACTTTCTGTGGCAGCACCTTCGCAAATTATTTTGAGCTAATAAGTTGTTGTAATCTTATTAACTTGAATTTTGAATATTGGTTTGATTAGAGAAAAAGCAACAAAATAACAATTTTACAAATGATTGGTTACGGAGATAACTAAAAGTTTTTTTTCTGGGTTTTCTCTCTCAATCTCTGAAAAATATCTATATAATAAAATAAATTATTTTGGGATTTGCTTCTGCGTAAGAAACACAAGATATTTGTCAGAAGCAATCAATTGAACAATGTTTATAGATTTATTTATATATTTATTTAAAATACAAACAACAACGAAACAACATCAACGAAGAAACTTTCTCGTAACGTTTCGGAGTCTATATCAGACTCCTTCGTCAGACGTTTAATGAAAATCTTTAGAATTAATTTGTTGATAGTTATTGTGAAATTAGGCAACATTGTTCAATTGATTGCTTCTGACTAATATCTTGTGTTTCTTACGCAGAAGCAAATTACAAAATAATTAATTTTTATTTTATAGATATTTTTCAGAGTTTGGGAGAGGAAACCCAGAAAAAAACTTTTTAGTAATGAGTATACCTCCCACAGTATCCTTTAATGATAAAGGAGATAACCCGAACCCAAAAAAGTAAGTCGCTTTTTTCATGAGAAATTTCCGAATTTGCCACCTAGAACCCAAAGGACATTAAGTAGAACAGAGAAGTAGCTTGGGCATGTAAGGCAGATCACCGCTTTCTTAGCTTTTGTAACATATGAATACATTTCGTACCATTTTAATGACAGACTTGAGTAATGAGCGAATCATCTAAGATCGCAGAATCTTTTATTCTGACATATGTAATGTATTCGGACATATGTATCGGAATTGAAATTCGTTAAATATCCAATAATATACGAAAAAATATTCAAGAAATATTCAAGAAATTCCGCCAATTATAGCGCGTCAGTATTCTACAAGTATGTAATTACCGAGTTTTAATTGGATTGGATTTGTATATTTTGAGCTATAGAGGAATCAAATTTCAGATGTGAATAACTCCAACACCATTTGGCCGATTTGCCTATTCACGAACTCAAATGTCGCATTCGGATACGTTACCTACCCTAAAAATCACTAGTCGCTATTTCTTTTCGTTCCGAAGTATATCGTGAGTATAACACCGAAACCGTTGACCCGATTATGCCCAACAACGAACTTAACTCTCCTATTCGAATGCGCAGCCACCCCTGAAAATTGTAAGTACCTATCTCTTTCCGTCGAAAGTTATAGTGACAACGGTCACCCATCCATCTACTGAACTCAACCAAGTCTGCACGGTTCTCCAAAAAACGAAAAAGATCGTGTTCAAACTTGCAACTTGGTTATAGAGTTAGGTTTTGGAAGTTCTCGCAAAATTTCGGCGATATCAGAAGAATACTTTCTAATATATAGATTTTTTTTCAATGATTTACAATCATTTTTAAAAAAATTTCTAGTAATACGATCTTCATGGAATTTTGCCGGCTGGACAGAATCAAATTTGGCCTCAAATTCTTTATCAGAGAGTTTGAGACCATTTTCGCCAAAAAATACGAAAATTACAGACGCATTTGGGCAAAATGATAACGCGACGTTCTCCAGAACATCCGCGTAAAAATAGGTGATCCTGATGGATTTAAAATACATATTAAAGTGGACATAAACAAAGCTTATACAAAACACAATTTGAAAATATTCATAAGACGTTAATTCTATAAGCGTTCGAAGTCTCAACAAAAATTGTTCGAATATCAATTGTATTTCACAATTATTTAAACGGGGTATCTCGTGGTTTCTTCAATAACTCATATTTTTTTCATCTTAAAAAAAAGCTGCAGATAAAGGTATCACAAATATTTGAGTACACTGTACATGGTATGAAGTTTCATTGAAACTCTGCATAACTTCTGTATTTTCCAAATGGCACACCCCATTTTGAATGAATTTTGTATATTTAAATATACAATAGTTCCGAAAAAATTTATGGGGTGATTCTTTGCCAAAAAATAGGGTGGGTCTTTCACATAAACATTTCTTTTTTGGCTCCCCCCCTGATTAGTTACAGCATCCTAAAGCTTGCACCAGAAAAGCAGTTTTAATTTTTTTTCTTAGAAGCCAAAAAACTGACAAGAATAGAATTAAGCACACAGCACACATTTTATGTGAGAGAGAAGGCAATCAAAAAAATTGTTGGTAATGTTCCTCTATTATTGCAAGGGGTAGAAAAAGCCGCCCCTAATCATTGGTTCGCAAGAAACTTCCTTCCATATTTTACAATAAAAAAAGTAATTGTGGATAGCCTGTTCCATTCTTAACAAATAAGCTCTCATGTTAATTCTTACTAAAGTTTACGGTTTTTGAGGAAAAAAATAATTTATCAACAGATAATACACGAGTCGTAGAGGCTGGAATTATTTTCGACCTAAAATTTATCCATTAAGCATTAACATGATGTCAAATTGATATTTGGCGCTCTAGTTCCTCGGAACTGAGTGCTTATCAATTTGCCCAAATGTCTGTAATTTTGGAATATTTCGATGAAAATGGTCTTAAACGATTTGGTTCGACTCACTGATCTAGAATCCGTGGTCGGAATTCATTCTGTCCGGCCGGCCGTCCGTAAGCACGATAACTCTCGAACGGAATGAGCTAGAGAGTTGAAATTTTCAGAGTAGGTTTGGGGGATGAATATCTCGGCTGAGTTCGTTATTGGGCAAAATCGGACAGATGGTTTCGGAGTAAAAAAAAAAAAATTTTTTTTACGAAACAAATTCCAAATCAAATTTTTTTTAATAAGCAGTTTTATCATAAGAATCCATTCATATCATTTTCAACTCTAACAAGCTAATACTTTCGGAGATATGATTTTTTAAAATTTCAATGTAAATCGTATTTCACAGATTGATATAATTATTATTCTATGTATGAATTCTCATAATGTGAACTTGACAGAAGGGAATATTGTAACTTCAAAAATATTGGGGTTGAAATACTCGTATTTTAGCGATGCAACGGGGACCTCACCCGAAAATGTTTGAAAATATTACGTAAATATTGAAAGCATAATTCTGTAGTTTGGTGAACGTAGATGAGGAAATTTTTGATCGATTACAAGGTAATTTATTATTACTTATCTAATAAACTATTATTTGAATTAAATTTCCTTTATGATGCAGTGATATCATATGAATACATTGATATAATTCCCAACTCTGAGAAACCAATACCAGATATAATTTGTCTGTTTGAACTAGAGCGCCAGAAAGCTCCTGTCCACAGGGCTTGAACCCATTTTTGGCTCTCTAGTTCCTCGGAACTGAGTGCTTATCAATTTGTCCAAATGTCTGTAATTTTGGAATATTTCGATGAAAATGGTCTTAAACGATTTGGTTCGACTCACTGATCAAGAATCCGTGGTCGGAATTCATTCTGTCCGGCCGGCCGGCCGGCCGTCCGTAAGCACGATAACTCTCGAACGGAATGAGCTAGAGAGTTGAAATTTTCAGAGTAGGTTTGGGGGATGAATATCTCGGCTAAGTTCGTTATTGGGCAAAATCGGACAGATGGTTTCGGAGTAACAAAAAAAAAATTTTTTTTTACGAAACAAATTCCAAATTAAATTTATTTTAATATGCAGTTTTATCATAAGAATCCATTCATATCATTTTCAACTCTAACAAGCTAATACTTTCGGAGATATGATTTTTTAAAATTTCAATGTAAATCGTATTTCACAGATTGATATAATTATTATTCTATGTATGAATTCTCATAATGTCAACTTGACAGAAGGGAATATTGTAACTTCAAAAATATTGGGGTTGAAATAGGTACTCGTATTTTAGCGATGCAACGGGGACCTCACCCGAAAATGTTTGAAAATATTACGTAAATATTGAAAGCATAATTCTGTAGTTTGGTGAACGTAGATCAGGAAATTTTTGATCGATTACAAGGTAATTTATAATTACTTATCTAATAAACTATTATTTGAATTGAATTTCCTTCATGATGCAGTGATATCATATGAATACATTGATATAATTCCCAACTCTGAGAAACCAATACCAGATATAATTTGTCTGTTTGAACTAGAGCGCCAGAAAGCTCCTGTCCACAGGGCTTGAACCCATTTTTTACTGAGAACTGGTACAAATCTATATTTATAAAAGAAAGTCGTGTTAGTTACTTCACTTATAACTCAAGAACGGCTATACCGATTTGGCTCAAAATTGGTGGGGAGGTAGCTTAGAACCAGGAGACGGACATAGGATACTTTTTTGTGTTATACAGGGTGTTTTTCTTTTAACGTCAATTAAAACTTGCTGTTTTTCCTGCCATAATCGTACAATTTTACTCATGTGTGATTAAAAATAAACTTTCGAGCCTACACCATTGAAAATAAAGCATTACTATACAGGGTGTCCTTTTTCTCATGGCACAATTGTACGTGATTGAAGTGATTTGTGTCACAAACAAAGCATTAACTAAATAGGTACCTTGGATGGATTCTCATAATGTATTCGTCCGAAATCTCCATACAGGGTGTTTTTCTTTTAACGTCAATTGCAACTTGCTGTTTTCCATGCCGCAATCGTACAATTTCATTCATTTGTGTTAAAAAATAAACTTTAGAGGGATACATCATTGAAAATAAATCATTACTGTACAGGGTGTTTTTTTTCTAATTGCACAATTGTACGCGATTGAAGTGATTTGTACCACAAACTAAACACAATTAACGTTCAATTATTGAGACATAAAGGGATTGTATAGAAACGGTGAATATAAACTATCTATATTTTATGACAAACGTGTATAATAAAATCTAAAATCTGCTTATTTATTGCCTCTAAGGCGGAACAGAGTTCGCAGGGTCAGCTAGTATTAAATAAATGTAACAAAACAGACAGGAAGTTATTCTTGTAAAAATTGAACGTATGTATTTCCATTCAATCTAGATGGTAGAAATTTTGGACCAATTAATGGTTGTGAGCTACTGTGATATCGTGAGGGTTCCCTTCGACCCATATGTGGTTATTATGAAAATTAGTAGGATCTCTAGAAAAATTAGCCTTGTCTGTGAATAGGACCTTTTCAAATATTGAGTATATTGTTCAATCATTTCCAACATGTAAGTGGAGAGTTGAAGACGATTCGGAAAATCGGGTGGTAAGAGAGCCTATACTAGTTGAATGTGATATGGATCTAAAAGTTGTTACTTTAAGATCGTAAACACCGTCATATGGTGAATTTCTAATTGCTGAGCAATTTTCCTATAGTACTGATGTCAGGTTGCTCGTTGACAAGATTTAGTACTGCTTCTTCTATTGCTGGAATTCTAATCCCGCGCTGGCGACCACAATCATTTTTATTTATTTTAAATGTACCTACCACTTTTTCGTAGTCGTTTCACATAGGTGAATTCATATAAATAGAGTGTGATGTGGAGCCTCACATTCAGGGAACATTTCTGAATATCTTCTGGATTTTTTTAGCATAGATGGTGCGATGTGGCACCATAATGGTGAAACCGTAATCACCTGGTGTTCTCGTTTTTCAAGAAAAAAGTTGGAGAAGTTTACGAAAATGATTACGAAAATGGGAAAAACAATCAATACTCAAGAACTAACCAAGAAATGTGGGAAAGCTCTGTAGACAAGGGCTTTGGCGATCTTGTCAAACTACTAGCGTGTAATTATTCAAACTTTGACAAATCATATCTCCGAAAGTATTGGTTTCTCAGCGTTGGGAATGATATCATTGGATTCTTATGATAAAACTGCATCATAAAGAATCAAGTTCAAAACGTAGGTCTATGACTCACCTCATATGTTAGATTCACATGCATCAGCAAATTATAATAAGAGCATTCTATGAAATCATAAAATTTCAATTATTTATTGAAATTTTGAAAAATCATATCTCCGAAAGTATTAGTTTGTTAGAGTTTAGAATGATATCAATGGAATCTTATCATGGAGCAGCATCTCAAACATTTTTTTTTGTTACTCCGAAACCATCAAGCCGATTTTGTCCAATAACGAACTTACCGAGATATTTATCTTCAAAACAGGCTGGACAGAATCGATTTTGACCACGGATTCTTGATCAGTGAGTCGAACCAAAACGTTTGAGAGCATTTTCAGCCAAAATTCGAAAATTACAGACATGCACTCTGTTCCTAGGAACAAGAGCGCCAAAAAGAGAGATTCCTAGCCAGAAAATTCTTTCCATAATGAGATCTTAGGAGGTCTTAGTTTAATTTTTGCTGTTCATTTCAAGAAATTCAGTTGAATAAAAAACAATCAGTGATAACGTGTACGCTGCTGTAGGATGTCTGTAAAAATGGTAATCCTCTTATTAGATAGTTTCTACCAAAAGTCAGTTCATAAGCGTTTCATTTATATTCAGATCCTAGGTATATTCATAGCAACTTTTTTTTATTATTTCTGATAATTATGAGTTGGATCCGTAGTTGGGCAGACTGATGATATGCTCTGATGAAGAAATTATATATTATATATACCTCTCGAGGAACAGGTTTTTCTGGGATCTACAGGGTCACTCATATGTATGGAAATAAAACAAAACTGAACAAAATTTATTTGGCACATCATTTCCTAAATTCAACCATTTCCGAAATATCGAATTTTGAAAATAACTTTCAAATATATTAGTTATAAAAAATATATTATATCACATCAAGTTACCATATAAACTTTCTAGCTCCTTATCAATACAGGATCGTTCTTCTGGCTAACAGTGATAGCAATTTCCATTGACACGCTCGGAGCACTCGAAATCAATCTCATCTGCCAATTGAACCGAAAATATCTGTCAAATATGACTCCGAGTGATCCGTGTGTGTCAATGGAAATCGCCATTAGGTTCTTGGCAACATATGTCAAAACAAATCGGTTCAAGCACTGACGTGAAGTCAGGAGCTTTTGCGCGTATGTTCTATTGTCCATTCTCCTGTATTGGACACCCTTAATCGAATTTACCATGGCAAATTGTGATGTCCATTCTCCTGTATTGGACACTTAATTCGAATTTACCATGGTAAATTCGTATTAAGAGTGTCAGTGCTTGAACCAATTTTTTTAAAGTAATTTTTTTAAAATTTTCTAAGGGTAAGGTTCTCACAAACATTTTTTTTTTCGTCATTTTTTATCGAATTTTCTCGGAGTAAGGTTCTTACAAAATTTTAAACACATCTTTATGTTGATTTTCTACTACTAGTTACCAAGCTTCGATTCGATCGAATCTTTATTTTTTGAGATATCGAGCAAATCATATTCCAGGTGGGTATAACTCGGAAACCGTTAAACCGATTATGCTCAAAAACGAACTTGACTCTCCCATTCGGATACGCAACATACCCTGAAAATTTTAAGTCCCTATCTCCTTTCGTCCGAAAGTTATCGAGGCAACGGTCACCCATCTACTGAACTCACACAAGGCTGCTCGAATCTCCAACAATATTTAACCGATCGTGTTAAAACTTGGCAGTAGAGTTAGGTTCTAAAGGCTCTTGCAAAATTTCAGCAATTTCAGACGAATAGTTACTGATATATAGAATTTTTCTTTAAAATTTTCAATGATTTCTCAAAAATTTTCTACAAATACTATCCTCACGAAATTTTACAAAAATTTTCTTGTTGGCATTCTACAACTAATAACCATGTTTCAGTTCAATCGGTTTTGTATTTTTCGAGTTAATGAGGAGAAATAAACAACCAAATTTCAGATGCCTATAACTCTAAAACCGTTTGGCCGATTTTGCTTATAAACAAACTCAAATGTTGCGTCCAGATGCACAACCTAACCTGAAAACTTTAAGCCGTTATCTCTTTCCGTCCTCAGGTTATCGTGACAACAAAAATATTCTTTAATAATTTTTTAAAAATTCTCTAGCGATACGATTATCATAAAATTCCACAAACGTGCTTAGGTTCATATTCTACAACTACTCACCAAGTTTAAATTCGATCGGATTTATATTGGTTGAAAACAAAATTATTACTCGGAAACCATTGGGCCGATTATGCTTATTAATGGACTTGTCCGTCGTATTGGGATGCGCCACCTACCCTGGAAATTTCAAGTTGCCAGTTCTTTCCGTTCTCAAGTTATCGTGGCAACGGCCGGCCGGACAGAATCAAATTTTACCTCGAATTCTTCATTGGGGAGTCGAACCAAATCGTTTGAGCCCATTTTCGTAAAAAAAATTGAAAGTTACAGACATTTGGGCAAAATGATAACGCGATGTTCCCCAGAACATACGCGCAAAAATACATTTACTGTGGGTTTCACAAAGCTTTGTCAACTCTTAATTGCCAAATCACTGTGATTCCATGTCAATTCCCAGTTCATTTTCGATACAACCATCGAATTAAATCCAAAACAAATCAAATCTTCCTGAAACCCACCATTATTGTTAATAATTTTCGCAAAAATGGTACGTTTTAGTGTAGTCAAGCGTATTGAAATTTCAATGATCATAGGATATGGTGACAGAAGACGAAGTTGTGAACAAGTAGTGGATATTGTTTATCCATTGCATCCCAATCGGGAATCTCATTCTAAATGAACTGTTTCAAAAACATTGCAGCGTTTTCATATGAAACGGGAGGTGTCAAAGATTGACCAAAAAGTGGAAGACTAATAAGCGTTACTAATGAAGTAAGTTCTTTGAATGTTATGTTAATCAGGTGATCAGGAGTTTCATCCTTCTCCCCACAAAATCAGCACTCGTCAGTTTCTGCTAGGCCTAATCTCATCATATGCTTCCTAAGACAGCAGTGCCCTGCCCTGTGAGGAAGCCAGTGAGGAGGTGCAGCGATATTTCTTGGATCTGACAGTGTCAAAGGTCCGGAGGAACTTTTTGGAGTGATACATTCCTGGGAGAGATCTCTAGAGTATATCTCTTTCAGTTTTTTCTACCTACCCCACAGTTCCGAGTTCCGGGCCAATAAAAGGGGTTCATGCTCCTTTCTTGGCCATTGTCTTGTCCTCCTCATTTCCTTTAATTCCCGAGTGACCAGGAACCCAGACCAAGGAGACCTTGTTGTATTTACCTACTTCATTAAGTTTTCTTGGTCACTCCCATACTAGCTTAGACTCGATAACATGCGAGCTCAAAGCTTTAATAGCAGCTGGACTGCCAGAATAGATTGCTATATCACACCTCTGTAGTTTCTTTCTAGGTTCATTTTCACGTATCTTTCGATTGTGAGTATTTCTGCCTGAAAGACGTTGGATAGAGCATTTGGTGCCAGCCCCATATACCCCAGCGCCAGCTCCTATATTGGTTTTGGAACTGTCTGTGTACCATTTAATGTTTTTTTTTTACCAAAAAAATTATAATAATTATTATTTCTTATCCATATGTGGAGTACGTTGAGTAATTTTCATAATAAATATCCATCATATCGGAATTTTTGCCTGCATGTTCTGGGGAACAGCAAACTATCATTTTGCCCGAATGTCTGTAACTTTCGAATTTTTTGCTGGAAATGATCTCAAACGATTAGGTTCGACTCACCGATACAGAATTCAAAGTCATATTTGATTCTATCCGGCCGGCCGTTGCCACGATAACTTGAGAAGGGACCGATATAGCGACTTGAAATTTTCAGAGTGGGCGCGTCCAAATGCGACGGACAAGTTCGTTAATGGGCATATTTGGCCAAGTGGTTTCCGAGTAAAAATTTTGTTTTCAACCAATACAGATCCGATCAAATTGAAACTTGGTAACTAGTTGTAGAATACCAACATAAAGACGTCTGTGAAATTTTGTTAGGATCATTTCACTAGAAAATTAAAAAATAAATCTATATATCGGAAACTATTCGTCCGATATCGCTGAAATTGCGTGAGAGTTTTCCAAATTTGAAAACCATCGGATCTATATTGTTGGAGATTTGAGCAGCCTTGGTTGAGTTCACTAGCTGGATGGGTGAGTATTGCCACAATAACTTGCGAACGAAAAGAGATAGCGACTTGCAATTTTCACAGTAGGGTGCGCATTCGAATGGAACAGTTGATAACTAATATTATTTCCTCGATAACTCAAAAAATAGAGCTCCGATCGAATTGAAACTTGGTATATAGTTGTGAAATGCCGACATAAAGAGGAAAATGACATAAAGTCGACATAAAGATGCAAATTCAAAAAAAATATGAAAAGAATGGTTCAAGTACTGACGTGAAGTCAGGAGCTTTTGCGCGCATGTTCTATTGTCCATTCTCCTGTATTGGACACTCTTAATCATATTTACTATGGTAAATTCGATTAAGCGCTTAGCTTGACTTTCTTTAACTAGTTCATTTTGACAACAATACTTAACATCTGATCTACTACTGTCAATATATTGGTACAGAAAATAAAAAAAAGCTTTTGCGCGTATGTTCTATTGTCCACTACAGATTTTTTTTTCGTACTTTTATTGAATATTTTCTAGTGGTACAGTTCTCATAAAATTTTAAACACGTCTTTATGTCGATATTCTACAACTATAGTTACCAAGCTTCAATTCGATAAAGTCTATATTTTTTGAGTTATCGATGAAATAATATTCCAGGTGGGTCTAACTCCGAAACCGTTGGACCGCTTATGCCCAAAAATGAACGAAACACTCCCATTCGGAAGCGCAACCTACCCTGAAAATTGCAAGTCCCTATCTCCTTTCGTTCAAAAGTTATCGAGGCAACGCTTACCTATCTAACTACTGAACTCACATGTGAGTTCAGTAGCTCACATGTGAGTTTAGCCTTGTGCACAAGGCTGGTCGAATCTTCAACAATATATATCCGATCCTATTCAGACTTGGAACTTGGTAGTAGAGTTAGGTTCTGAAAGCTACGGCAAAATTTCAGCGATGTCGGACGAATAGTTAGCGATATATAGAATTGTTTGCAATAATGTTCATTGATTCTTTGAAAATTTTCTAGTTATACGATCCTCACGAAATTTTGCAAGAATTGCGTTGGCATTATACAACTAATTACTATGTTTGAATTAAATCAGTTTTGATATTTTCGAGTAATCGAGGAAATAACAACCAAATTTCAGATGGGTATAGATCCAAAACCGTTTGGCAGATTATGCCTATAAACAAACTCAAACGTTGCATTCTGATGCACAACCTAACCTGAAACTTCCAAGTTGCCATCTCTTTCTGTTCTCAGGATATCATGACATAAAAAATATTTAACTCATTTAAAATTTTCTAGGGATACGATTCTCACAAAATTTCACAAACGTGCTTAGGTTCATATTCTACAACTATTCACCAAATTTCAATTCGATCGGATTCATATTGGTTGAAAATGAAATTATTACTTGGAAACCATTGGGCCGATTATGCCCATTAACAAACTTGTCCCTCGTATTGGGATACGCCACCTACCCTGAATATTTCAAGTCGCTATCTCATTCCGTTCTCAAGTTATCGTGGCAACGGACGGCCGGCTGGACAGAATCAAATGTGTCCTCGAATTCTTCATCAGGTAGTCGAACTCAATCATTTGAGACCATTCTCGGCAAAAAAAAAATCGAAAATTACATTATATTTGGGCAAAATGATAACGCGATGTTCCCCAGAACATACGGGCAAAAGTATTATATATCTTGATAACTTGAGAACGGAAAGAGATAGCGACTTGCAATTCAACGGGGAGGTGCGACATTTGAGTTCGTTAATAGGCATAATCGACCTAAATGGTTTTGGAGTTATACACATCTGAAATTTTCTTGTTATTTCCTCTATAATTAAAAATATACAAATCCGATCTAATTAAAACTCGGTAATTACTTGTAGAATGCCGACGCGCTAATTTTATCGGAATTTCGTTAATATCGTATCCTGAAACTACTTGAGTCGTAAGTGTTTTCATATATTATTGCATATTATTGCATCCACATATTGCTTTTCCAATTTGAGGAAAATTTAAAGGAGGCAGTCGTAAAGGGCGACAATGCTATAAAATTTGAAATAATTTTACCTATAAGTTCAAGATGTATAGAAGGGAATGTTAATTAATCACCCTGTATGACGGTGCCAAGCAGAGATTTAGAATTTTTATTATGAATTAATTCTTTATGGTTACGATAACGAAAAGATTGTTCATGTGCAGGGTGATCCGATATTCACGAAAATAGGAGAAGACTAAAATTTTTTGTCCCGATCTGATTTATTCAAATTCATAAATATCGAAGGAAGGCGATAGTAAAGGGTGACAAAACTTCAAAATTTGAAATCATTCGGTCGATTAGTTCAAGAGTTATTGAAGTGTGAAATTTCACTCATCATATGAACATCACCCCCCGTATAACAATTCGTTATCGATTCGTTACAGGTAGAATATCTGAATGTCCGGTACGCTAACGAAAAATCGTTATCTGAACCAGCAACAAAACGTTATCAAAAACCGCTACTCCTTTGATACAGATCAAATAACGAAAAACTATCATCCAAACGATAAAGTTTTAATACAGAAATTCTTTATCGAACAGATACCTATTTTGGGAGCAAGAATTAATAAGAATTACGGTGGAAAAACATAATTTTAAATGTTTTTCTTATATTTCTGCGTTTCATCGTCCAGATATCTCAATCATCCTCCTATTTTACCCCTATTACCATAATATTGAATTAACGTATTAAATTAAATTTTCGTTCCTCATTTGGATTCGAACCTGCATACTTTAGCTCCAATTTTCGATCTGACCACCACCTTACCAATTCATCCATCCACTAATCTTGTTGTAGGATATCACAAGTGGGTGCATTTTAACGACTGATTGGTGCAATGGATACACATAATAAAATCGTGCGATATAACTGTCGATCGGCGATTAAATATTAGAAAAAAATGGGTTCAAGCCCTGTGGACAGGAGCTTTCTGGCGCTCTAGTTCAAACAGACAAATTATATCTCCGAAAGTATTGGTTTCTCAGAGTTGGGAATTATATCAATGTATTCATATAATAGAACTGCATCCTAAAGGAAATTCAATTCAAATAATAGTTTATTTATCAAGATTAAATGAGCAATCATGAGAATGAGAAAAGCACCATGGAAGAAATCAAATTAAATCTGGCCAATTTTGCCCAATAACGAACTTAACCGAGATATTCATCTCCCTAAACTACTCTGAAAATTTCAACTACCTACCTCATTATCCGTTCGAGAGTTATATCTATGTCTATGGATGAAAAGCAGTCTCACTACTCTCAGATCTCTTACTTCATGTTCAGTTCCGAAATGTAAGAATTTTCTGAGAAAAACTAATATCGGAGCAAACAACTGAGATTTAACTCACTTCGCTCACAATTCTTCGATTGATTAGTCTCAGGAACATGGAACATCATTTGACATTATGACAATTCATATTCATACATAGAATAATATCATTCTGTGACAACGTTGAAATACGATTTATTATTGAAATTTTGAAAAATCATATCTGAGATTTTTCTCACTTCGCTCACAATTCTTCGATTGATTAGCATAGACAAGATATACTATGATTTATTAGTCTCAGGAACATCATTTGACATTATGACAATTCATATTCATACATAGAATAATATTATTCTGTGACAACGTTGAAATACGATTTATTATTGAAATTTTGAAAAATCATATCTCCGAAAGTATTAGCTTGTTAGAGTTAAAAATGATATGATTGGATTCTCATGAAAAAACTTTTTATTAAAAAAAATTTAATTTGGAATTTGTTTCGTAAAAAAAAAATTTTTTTTTTGTTACTCCGAAACCATTTGTCCGATTTTGCCCAATAACGAACTTAGCCGAGATATTCATCCCCCAAACCTACTCTGAAAATTTCAACTCTCTAGCTCATTCCGTTCGAGAGTTATCGTGCCTACGGCCGGCCGGCCGGCCGGACCAGCCGGACAGAATGAATTTCGACCACGGATTCTTGATCAGTGAGTCGAACCAAATCGTTTAAGACCATTTTCATCGAAATATTCGAAAATTACAGACATTTGGGCAAATTGATAAGCACTCAGTTCCGAGGAACTAGAGCGCCAAAAAAGAAAGAAAATGGAAGCTCCGCTTAATAAAATTCGTAGGAATAATGGTACTTATGCAAATTATCGTAATAATGATACGATGAAGGAATTCTGTGGAAGGAATGTCAGTGTAAGAACTTCATCAGTTTATTTAAAAATTTTTACTCAAACGCTATAATGAATACTACGTATCATAATTTATTTTGATTTGTTACCACAGTTATTGAAGGCATAAACATAAACAATAACATTCCCTCTAGTGATGACAGTAATAAGCTGTGATACATAAGAGTTCACACATTACCTGTAAGTGATTAGCTGATTACTGATGATACAATATCTATTGTTAGTGATCTATATTTATATTATCATCAGCTTTATTGGAATGAACTTGCCTGACCATTCTCGACCCAATGGACGGAAAGACAACAAAATATGTCCTTGTTGTAAATTAAAAATGAACTTACTGTAATGAATGCTAAAATTACACTACACATATAGGAAAGCTATGAACAGTAGGACAATCCCGATTTCTACAATGATGTGTTCCTGTGTAGTGTGTATTAAATTAAAAAGAATAAAATATTGTAATATCATTGAATTTCAACGCGACAACGCGTTGTATGCGTTTGGCATTTCATTATTGAAAGGAAAGCAGAGAGTACAGTAGAGTAGAAGCAGAGTATATATATTATCTGATGAAAGTATATTATTTTTCTCTGAAAACTGTATCTATTTTCTATCGATTTATCGTGAATTTTCGTAAATAATTTAATCACGGGATAGTATAGAACCTACAAAGATTTTTGATATAGGAATATCTCCGAATATCGTTATATATTCTTTACAGAGGGATTAAAGATAACCGTTAGCGATGTTCTTACTGAATGCGTAGCGAATAGATATCGATTCTCGATACAGATATTGTTTGCAAGATCTTTACCTAGTCTTTGTCGAATTTATATATTAGGGATCGCTATAATGTATACAGATAATCTTTAAAGTTTGGATATAGATTCGATAGAGTTTTATTTATCTTTAAGGAAGTTATTCAGTCGTTACGATCGGATAACGAAATATTCGGACGATAACGAATTGTTATACGGGCCTGTATATCCCAAACGAAGGCACTCAGGCGATTAAATCCTCTTGATACGAGTCCAGCCTGATGACATTAATTCATGGTATCCGTTTGTCGCATTCTTCCCGGGACACCCTGTATATCGTTCATCATAGAATTGAGAAACGAATATCTCGGATGAGTTCGTTGTTGGGTAGAATTGGTCAATTGGTTTTTTATTAATTATTTTTGGCACTCTTGTTGAATTTGAATTCTTTTATGATGTTTGAATTCAATTTCTGCTATTATGAAGTTCCATCATAAGAATCCATTGATATAATTCCCAACTCTTATCAATACTTTAGAAGATATGATTTGTCAAAGAGCGCCAAAGCTTCTGTCCACAGGGCTTGAACCAATTTATATATATGTAGATAACGGATAAATGACGCCGCTGACGCGATGAGAACTGAGAGGAATACCGTATGATCATTCGATTATTGAAATATCTCGAGAACCTGTATATCGATTATTGAAATCATTCGATCATGCCCAACTCTTTTCAATACATATCCCCGAGTCCCGACCCTGGCATAACGACTGTAGATATTTCCTAATTTACTTCAAGGTTTTTGTAGCGTCCAGAAGAGCGAAACTATCCTTAGCGACGTGAAGTATATTATTTATTTTTCTCTTTAATGAATATGTACGTATTCATGAGGTCATCAGATATGGAAGCAACATTCTGAAATATTAGGTAGATCCCCGAACATGATGACATTCACCTGGGGGTTCAAAGCAATAAGCTCAGGTAACTATAGGAATTGAACCGTCACCGATTTTGGTATATTATTCCCAAATAATAAGCCTCTTGAATCGTACAGGGAACAAAACACTGTAACTCTCTTGGAAATCCCACAGTGCACCTTACGGATATCGCAGAATTAAAAATCGTTTCAACAATCTCTGCAAATTTCCCACCAAAATTTTTAATATCCTTTTCGAAGTGTACTGATATTACAACAGTAGTACTTACATCGGATAAAGACACCAGTAAGGTAAAGACACCTCAAGCTTTGAAAGAAAATAAAGAATTTATTTATCGAAAGAAAATATTCACAACTCTCATGTATGTAAGAGTACAGTAACCCTTAGGATATCATGTTCTCTAATGAAATCTCGAAAAATTTAACATAAAAATTGGTTAAAGCACTGACGCGAGGTTTTGCGCGTATGTTCTGTTTGCCATTCTCCTGTATTGGACACTCTTGATCGAATTTACGACAATAGAACATAAGCGCAAAAGCTCCTGCTTCACGTCGTTATGTCGATATTCTACAACTACTTACCAAGCTTCAATTCGATCTAGTCTCTATTTTTTGAGTTATCGAGGAAATAATATTGCAGGTGAGTATAACTCCGAAACCGTTGGACCGATTGTGCCCGTATACGAACTTAACACTCCCATTCGGATACGCAACATACCCTGAAAATTGCAAGTCCCTATCCCCTCTTGTTCGAAATTTATCGAGGCAACGGTCACCCTTCCATTTACCGAACTCACACAAGGCTGCTCGAATCTCCAACAATATATGTGTTCAAACTTGGAACTTGGCAGTAGAGTTAGGCTCTGAAGGATCTCGCAAAATTTCAGTCATGTCGGACGAATAGTTACTGATATATAAATTTTTTTTCAATAATTTTCCATGATTTTTTAAAAATTTTCTAGTAATACGATCCTCGCGAAATTTTGCAAGAATTTTTGCGTTGGTATTCTACAAGTAAAAACCATGTTTGAATTTAACCGGTTTTGTATTTTTGGAGTTATTGAGGAAATGATAACCAAATTTCAGATGGGTATAACTCCAAACACGTTTGGCCGATTATACCTATAAGCAAACTCAAATGTCGCATTCAGATGCACAACCTAATGGCGATTTCCATTGACACGCTCGGATCACTCGGAGCTGTCATACTGACATATTTGACAGATATTTTCGGTTCATTTGGACAGATGCATGACAGATGAGATCGATTTCGAGTGCTCCGAGCGTGTCAATGGAAATCGCCATAACTTGAAATTTCAAGTCGCTATCTCTTTCCGTTCTCAGGTTATCGTGACATGAAAAATATTTTTTTTTAATTTTCTAGTGATACGATTCTCACAAAATTCCACAAATGTGCTTAGGTTTATATTCTACAACTATTCACCAAGTTTCAAATCGATCGGAATTGTATTGGTCGAAAACAAAATCATTACTCGGAAACCGATTATGCCCATTAACGAACTTGTCCATCGTATTGGGATGCGCCACCTACGCTGAAAATTTCTGGTCGCTAGCTCTTTCCGTTCTCAAGTTATCGTGACAACAGCCGGCACGGACAGAAAAAAAATTGTTAGGATAATTTCTTCGATATTCACAGACTGCCGCTTCTGCAATAATATCACAAAATCCATACCAAAAATGAATATCTGCGTATTCCTCGTTACTAAACCCATTTTTTGGGATGAAAAAAATCTAATTCATTTCGTTCGATAGTTATGGTGCTCTCAACAGGTTGGACGGACATAATTAAGATTTATCTCGCATTCTTCAATAGTGACACTATTTTCGGCAAAAATTTCGATAATTACAGACATTTAGGCAAAATGATAGCGCGCCAATAAAATATTTCTGCGAAGGATATTATACAATTCTATGCACCTTAAGTGTTCAATATTTGAAGACTTTATTGAGTGAGACTTATTTTAATTCAAACTATTGGCGAAACACTTGTAAGAATCTTAACACAGGTTGGTTGCATAATGTACGAGCACAGAACAAGAAGAATTTAAATGAGTTATATCCCTGTTCTTAATTTTGCTTCGATTTAATAGTTTAATTAGTAAAAATCATTGTCAGAAAACACTGTAATATAAATTTTTTTCAATTTTTTCTGCACTTGATCACAGATTTTTCCACAGGTTTTTATTGGATATTGTTTAACCAATAGAATGATATCTACAATTCAGATGTTTTAATAAAATATAATTGACAAGTTAGAAGAAGAATTGAGGAGTAACTTTTCAAAACGCATTATGTCCAATTTGGGCGAAATTGAGTTTGAAGCTGATTCAGAAATGTTTTCTATTGCTCTATAGCCCTATGTAAACAAAATCTTCCAAATGGCATTATGTCCCTCTGTAATTCACATCCAAAGTATGTAAGCCGCATCGCAATGAATTATGTTTACGTTTGCATTTTTAAAACAAATAAAATATAACCAAAAACATTTTTTATCGATTTGCTCATGTTAATTAGGTTACAGGCCAACACTTACTGTGCAGACCGTTTTCTCTAAATGTATATAAATCGCAACAAACAGCATTATTTTCAATTTAAACCACATCAAAACGCATTATATACAATGAGATGGATCAAAACGCATTAAGTCCAAACGTTTTTTACATTTTCTGTGTATATCTGATCAATATTGATTTAAATGAGATTAGTTATTACCTTTAGATGTAAATTTCTATCAATCAAACTCGACATACTCAAATTATAAGCCAGGATGGAAGAAAAAATCGTTTTTCGTTGATTCCCAATAAAATGGTTTTTGGACTTAATGCGTTTTGATGAGTTGCTCCTCAATTGATCTCAAAACTCATTGCATTGAAAAACTGGGCCTCAATTTCCAGCCATATGAGGCATCTCTTCTGTAGGTACCAAACTGCCTTCTCCATCCTTTTGATATATTCTTTTCAGTTACAGTTTGTTCAGAAGTTGCTGGAATTATTGGCTGCCGATATCTATAATTTCCCTTCCAACCACTCCTGTATAAACCATAGGGATTTGGTACATTGTTTCCGTATAAAGAAATAACTGGTTGTGAATCCTGTTGAGACGAAAGTGAATATGTTCTTCTGATCAAAGAAGTCAGAACAATCAGTAGAAAGGTAGCAAGTATCTGAAATAAAAATGTTCTCGATATAATTCGTACTTCTAGGGTCTTATTATAACGTCAATACTTATATTTATAAATAGGTTCATTGAAATTTTTGAACCCTTCCCTGCAAGATTTTTAATTTGAAACAGATTTTCAGTCATAAAATGTGATCCGGAATATGAGAGAGTTATTCAAAAAAATCGGACGATGAAAACAACATAGAAAACCATTACTGAAATCTATAGTAGAACAACAAAAAATGGTTCAAGCACTGACGTGAAGTAAGGAGGTTTTGCGAGCATTTACGATGCACACCTAACTTGAAAATTGCAAGTCGCTATGTCTTTCCGTTCTCAAGTGACCATGAGATGAATAATGTATTAAAACTTTTTTTTTAATTTACTAATGATACGATCCTCACAAAATTTTACGAACTTCTTTGCGTCGGTATTCTACAACTACTTACCAAGTTACCAAGTTTCAATTCGATCTGATCATTATTTTTTGAGTTATCGAGAAAATAATATTCCAGATGGTTATAACTCTGAAACCGTTTGCCGATTATACCCAACAATGAACATAACACTCCCATTCGGATGCGCAACAAACCCTTAAACATGCGAGTCACTATCTCTTTCCATTCGAAAGTCATCGTGGCAAGGTCACCCATCCAGCTACTGAAATCAGATCTGCTCAGATCTCAAATGGTATAGATCCGATCGTGTTCAAACTTAGAACTTGTTAGGTTTTGAAGACTCTCCTAAAATTTCAGTGATGTCGGACGAATAGTTTCTGATACCTATATATTATTTTTCTCAATGATGTTTATAGACAAATTTATTAGAAAAAAATCGAGAAAAGTACTGATGTGAAGGCAGAAGCTGTTGAGCGCATGTTTTATTGTCTCTTCAAGCCACACACATCTAGAAATACTGCATGAAGCTTTATGCCGTATTTTTATCGTTAATACTTGAAAAAATGCATCAACTGAATTCAATAATAAATAAAAAAGTGAACTTACTCAGAAGGATTCGAACACAGATCTCGGCCACGGAGACTATTCTGAGATTTACATTAATTGAAATTTCAGAATTTAATTTTCACAATAATTGCTAAAAGCTAAAATCGATCGAGTTGAAATCCGGTACTCGATTATAGAATGGCGGCTTGATGGTTTGTGCGGAATTTAACTGGAATCTGATACGTTTCTGAAATATGATTTTTTTTGTGATACGATCCTCACGATATTTTACAGCAATTTGCACATCAGCATTTTGCAACTAATCACCAAGTTTCAATTCCATCGAATCAGTATTTCAGATGGGTATAACTCCGAAACCATTTGGACGATTATGTCCATTAACGAACTTAACCGTCCGATCTGGATGCGCAGCCTACTCGAAAATCGAAAATTACAGACATTTGCGCAAAATGATAGCACGCTGTTCTCTAGAACATATCAGGTGTAACTTTTTTTGGTAAACTTGAAACGTAACTTAGAAGTTTCGTTTTTTGCGCGTGTGTCCTGGGGAACATCGCGTTATCATTTTGCCCAAATGTATTTAATTTTCGAATTTTTCGCCTAAAATGGTCTCGAACCATTGGGTTCGACTCCCTGATCAAGAATTCGAGGTCAAATTTGATTCTGTCCGGCCGGCCGTTGCCACGATAACTTGAGAACGAAAAGAGATAGCGACTTGAAATTTTCAGGGTAGGTGGCGCATCTCAATAGGACGGACGAGTTTGTTAATGGGCATAATCAGCCCAATGGTTTCCGAGTAATAATTTTGTCTACAACTAATACTAATCCGATCGAATTGAAACTTGGTGAGTAGTTGTAGAATATAAACTTAAGCACGTTTGTCAAATTTTGTGAATATCGTATCGCTAGAAAATTTTTAAAAAATTATTAAAATATAATATTTACGTCGCGATAACCTAAGAACGGAAAGAGATACCGACTTGAAGTTTTCAGGTTAGGTTGAGAATCTGGATGCGCCTTTCGAGTTTGTTTATAGGCATAATCCGCAAAACGGTTTTGGAGTTATACCTATCTGAAATTTGGTTGTTATTTCCTCAATAACTCGAAAAATATAAAACCGATCAAATTCAAACATGGGTATTACTTGTAGAATGGCAACGCGACAATTCTTGCAAAATTTTGTGAGGATCGTTTAACAAGAAAATTTTTAAAAAATCATAGAAAATTATTGAAAAGATTCTATATATCAGAAACTATTCGTCCGGTATCGCTGAAACTTTGCGAGAGCTTTCAGAACCTAACTCTACTACCAAGTTCCTAGTATGAACATGATCGGATCTATATTGTTGGAGATCCGAGCAGCTTTGTGTGAGTTCAGTAGCTGGATGGGTGATCGTTGCCTCGACAACTCTCGAACGAAAGGAGATAGGGACTTGTAATTTTCAGGATAGGTTGCACATCTAAATGGAATAGTTAAGTTCGCTGTTGGCCATAATCGGCCCAACGGTTTCGGAGTTATACCAATCTGGAATATTATTTCCTCGATAACTCAAAAAATATAGACTCGATCGAATTGAAGCTTGGTAACTAGTAGTAGAATATCGACATGAAGACGTGTGGGATTGTACCACTAGATTTTTAAAAAATTACGAAAAAATATTATGTATCTTTTGATTCCTTGAGAATGGAAAGAAATAGCGACTTGCAGTTTTCAGGGTAGATAGCGCATCTGAATATGACATTTAAGTTCGTTAACTAGTATAATCGGCCAAATGGTTTTGGAGTTATATCAATCTGAAATTTGGTTGTTATTTCCTCAATAACTCAATAAATAGAAATCCGATAAAATTCAAATATGGTTATTAGTTGTTGAATTCCAACGAGAAAATTCTTGCAAAATTTCGTGAGGGTCGTAGCACTAGAACATTTTCAAAAGATCATTGAAAAAATAATTGGTTCAAGCACTGACGTGAAGTCAGAAGCTTTTGCGCGTATGTTCTCTTGTCCATTCTCCTGTATTGGACACTTCGAATTTACCATGGTAAATTCGATTAATAGTGCCCAATACAGCAGAACAGACAATCGAATTCACCATGGTAAATTCGATTAAGAGTGTCCAATAAAGGAGAAGGAACAATAGAACATACGCGCGAAAGCTCCTGACTTCATGTTAGTGCTTCAACCAATTTTTTTTCTTAATTCTTCAAAAAAATATAATTTGCGTGGGTGTTAATGGATAAAGTGACACATATTACGAATTCCATCTCAGTAGATTGGTTTCCAAGAAATAATTTTTTTAACTGCTTCAAAGCATCTTTAAGTATTCCTTATTACTGAGGTTATTATTAGAAAATAATTAATCAATATTATACAGGGTGTTCATTAAAGACATGGTAATATTTAAGCGGGTGATTATTTGACTAATTTCAAGAAAAAAACTTCCTATGAACGTATGCCATAAAAGTCTCAACTTTTGATATACGGAGTGATACAATTTTGAAAAGAAATCAGTTTTTTAATAATAACTCAGATAATATTGGAGACATCTTTATAACATTTGCTACATGTCTTCTATGCATTAAGCTGCATTTTGTGATGTACAACATTTTTCATTTTTCCCACCAGTGGCGTCCATACTGGTTTTAGATTAAATATTTTTGGAGAAAAAAATACTACGCCAATGCTTTCTGTTGAAATAAAAATTACTTGTGAGATCCTCATTCATTGTTGAGTAAATTTTATCTTATGGGTTTTCTTTGTCCGACGCATGTTTTCCGCTTAAAAAATAAAAATCTTTATACTTCAGGATCAATTCCTCAGAAATCTGATGGGATGTGGAAATGTTTGTGCATCGACTGTAAGAAATTAAGAGATCAGATTCGTTCCAAAATGAATGAGAATCCAAAAAATATGTTTTTTTGTCAGGTGCTCTGCTCTTGATTAAATTAATTAAATTAAAATAGCTTCATATCGCAGTATCAAAATTTTACAACCCTGTAACTCGAAAGTTAAGACTCTTAGGACATACGTTCATAGGAAGTTTTTTTCCTTAAAATTAGTCAAAGAATCACCCCTTAAATATTAGCATGTCTTTAAGGAACACCCTGTATAAATTTCGGAATCCATTTTAAAGAATTTTTCAACATACCTTGTTCATTTCCTCAAATCAATACTAACACTCTGTGATATCTTGAGGGGATAGAATTTCGAAACTGAGTATACCGAGATGAACAAGTGGTTTATATAGTTTCATTTCGTGTTCAGATGCGAAGAGGGCCTTATGTTCTTTGTCTAGTCCCAAACTTGATCTGAAATGGGGTCAAGCAATTTCATCCTAAGCGTGATGAAAATGGAAGTTGAAGTCTTGATATATTATTCCTGATAGGCCTCTGTGTTTATTCATTATCAAGATTTTTGGAAATCTTCATATTTGATTTATAGATTGAGAAAATTACATTTGAATGAGATACTTTATTCGATGGGGTTTGAGTAAAGATTTTTTGGAAGGTATGCCTATATTAAAAAGGTCTAATTATTTCTTACCTCCCTAAGAAACATATACTGGGAGATTCATTCAACCTGGAATTTTGTATTTTCTCTAAAACTATGCATCGCAGAGAAAACATTTTTGAATGAAAGTTTGATATCTGGGAGAGGGTAACTTTGAAATTTTAAAAGGCAACCTAAATTTTTTGTTGCAAAATCAAATTCTATGTAAAAAAATTGGTTCAAGCCCTGTGGACAGGAGCTTTTTGGCACTCTTGTTCAAACAGACAAATTATATCTCCGAAAGTATTGGTTTCTCAGAGTTGGGAATTATATCAATCGATTCTTATGATAGAAATGCATCATGAAAGAAATTAAATTTAAAAAAAGTGTCGTTTAAAAAAAAAAGCTTCAAAAATTATCATTTAAACAAGAGTGCCAAAAAAAAAGAACAATCTACAATGCTTCAAAAATTGTCACTAAATTTATTTATCAAGATTAAATGAGCAATCTGCAATGATTCAACCTCGTGGAATGGGTTATTGCACCTTACACTCGGTGCATAGTTTTCACAACTCGAAATACCTAAGGAAAGTATCATCGAAATGTCTAGACCAAGGCTGGAGACAATTATAGCAGATTGTCCATTTATTCCTGATATTTGAGTAGGTAGAGGCTTAGGAACAAATTATTTTAATAGTTCAAAATATATTAACTAGCAACATTATGAAAATACTGTATATAGGAACATGTCTTACTACCTAAAAAGGAAATAAAATGTAATATTAACCTCAGTGGTCAACGAAGAGTAATTTGTTTTGATGATTCCATAATGTTCTTCTTTCCTATTGCCTTCATAAACTACATCATTAAAATGATTCAATTCTAAATCTTCTAAAGCATCATCCCGAATTTATAATTAAATTATTCAATATGCAACCAGTCAATATTATTTTCGGTTTCAAAACAGTCTTGTATATATTCACAAATTCAAAAATCGGATACTTGTTTTTGCGCGTATGTTCTGGGGAACATCGCGTTATAGTTTTGCCCAAATGTCTGTAACTTTCGAATTTTTTGACGAAATTGGTCTCAAACGATTCAGTTCGACTCCCCAATGAAGAATTCGAGGTCAAATTTGATTCTGTCCGGCCGGCCGTCCGGCCGTCCGTTGCCACGATAATTTGAGAACGAAAAGAGCTAGCAACTTGAAATTTTCAGGGTGGGTTGCGCATCGCAATACGACGGACAAGTTCGTTAATGGGCATAATCGGCCCAGTGGTTTCCGAGTAATAATTTTGTTTTCAACCAATATGAATCCGATCGAACTGAAACTTGGTAAGTAGATGTAGAATATGAAACTTTGCACGTTTGTGAAATTTTGGGCAAATCATATGGCTAGAAAATTTTAAAAAAATTATAAAAAAATATTTTTGTTGTCACGATAACCTGAGAACGGAAAGAGATAGCGGCTTGAAAATTTCAGGTTAGGTTGTGCATCTGAATGCGACATTTGAGTTTGCTTATGAGCATAATCGGTCAAACGGTTTTAGAGTTATAGCGATCTGAAATTTTCTGAAATTTGGTGGTTTTTTGTTCCTCATTAACTCGAAAAATACTGAACCGATTGAATTCAAGCATGGTTATTAGTTGTAGAATGCCAACGCGAAAATGTTTACAAAATTTGGTGAGGATAGCATTCAAAGAAAATTTTTAATAAATCATTGAAAATAAAAAAAAAAAATTCTATATATCAGTAACTATTTGGTTGAAATTGCTGAAATTTTGCAAGAGCGTTCATAACCTAACTCTTTTGCCAAGTTTCAAGTTTTAACACGATCGGTTGAATATTGTTGGAGATTCGAGCATTCTTGTGTGAGTTCAGTAGATGGGTGACCGTTGCCTCGATAACTTTCGAACGAAAGGAGATAGGGACTTGCAATTTTCAGGGTAGGTTGCGTATCCGAAAGGGAGAGTTGAGTTCGTTTTTGGGCATAATCGGTTAAACGGTTTCCGAGTTATATCCACCTGGAATATTATTTCCTTGATAACTCAAAAAATAAATATTCGATTGAATTGAAGCTTGGTAACTAGTAGTAGAAAATCAACATAAAGACGTGTTTAAAATTTTGTAAGAACCGTACCACTAGAAAATTTGAAAAAAATGACGGAAAAAAAAACTTTAAGAACCGCACCCCTAGAAAATTTTAAAAAAAATCACGAAAAAAAAATTGGTTCAAGCACTGACGTGAAGTCAGAAGCTTTTGCGCGTATGTTCTATTGTCCATTCTTCTGTATTGGACACCCTTAATTATTCAAACTACGAAGTGACATGACTCTAATAGCTAGATAAGATGACATTTTTAAACAGTGAACATAGACAGTGAATACATAGAAATACGATGTATTATTGAAATTGGAAAAAATGATATCTCCGAAAGTATTAGCTTGTTAGAGTTGAAAATGATATCATTGGATTCTTATGATAAAACTGCATCTTAAAAAAATTGAATTCAAAAGTTGTGATGAATAAAAAATTTTTTTTTTGTTACTCCGAAACCATTTTGCCCAATAACGAACTTAACCGAGATATTTATCTAACTACTCTGAGAATTTCAATTGTCTAGCTTATTCCGTTCGAGAGTAATCGTGTTAACGGCCGGACGTCCAGACGGAATTGATTTTGACCATGGATATTTACGCTCCAAACCCACCTTGCAAATTTCATACCGCTAACTCCTTTCGTTCGAGAGTTATCGTGCCTACGGCCGGCCGGTCGGCCGGACAGAATCGATTTCGACCTCGGATTCTTGATCAGTGATTCGAACCAAATCGTTTAAGACCACTTTCAGCCAAAAATACGAAAATTGCACACATTTGGGCAAATTGATAAGCACTCTGTTCTGAGGAACAAGATCCCAAAAATACGTATGATATATCCGAAAACTGTTTGTTCATTTGCGATAGATGGCGTTGTACGTGCAACTTCAGTACAGTGACTATATTCTTATATAGTCACTGTAAACTTCAGTATTGAGCGGCAAAAGATTTACAGTAATCAAACAATACAATGGTAAGGGTTTGTTTTTCGGGTTTTCCGAAGGGGGTTGGGGAGGATATCAGCCGTACCATTATTAACTGGCAACCTGTTAAGAATTGCTAAACACATGTTTGTTTGGTGTTTTTGCGCGTATGTTCTTGGGAACATCGCGCTATCTTTTTGCCCAAATGTCTGTAATTTTCGAATTTATAATTTATAATTTATATATTAAGAATTTGAAGACAAATTTGATTATTTCCGGCCGGACGACCGTCCATTGAGACTTGAGAACGGAATGAGATAGCGACTTGAAATTTTCAGGCTAGGTGGCGCATCCCAACACGACGGATATGTTCGGTAATGGGCATAATCGGCCCAATGGTTTTTGAGTAATAATTTTATTTTCAACCAATATGATGAATTCGATCGTATTGAAACTTGGTGAATAGTTGTAGAACATAAACCCAAGCACTTTTGGAAAATTTTGTTAGAATCGTATCTTTAGAAAATTTAAAAAAAATTATTAAACAGAAATTTTTATGTCACGATAGCATGAGAACGAAAAGAGATATCAACTTGAAATTTTCAGGTTAGGTTGTGCATCTGAATGCGACATTTGAGTTTGTTTATAGGCATAATCCGCCGAACGGTTTTGGAGTTATACTCATCTGACATTTGGTTGTTATTTCCTCAATAACTTGAAAAATACAAAACCGATTGAATTCAACCATGGTTTTTTTTTTTTTTTTATATCATGGTGGACCTAGTCCCTAAATATGGTCTTGACTTTTCGTCATTAACCAGCAGAAATAAAGTGTAATCACATTCATACCGGACAATCACAATAAACATCCATGCCCTGAGCGGGATTCGAACCCGCGACCCCGGCACCACAGCAGGTCTTTATACCAACTGCACCACCTGAGCCGGCTCAACCATGGTTATTAGTTGTATAATGCCGACGCGAAAATTCTTCCAATTTCGTGAGTATCGTTTTACTGGAAATTTTTTTAAAAATCATTGAAAATTTTTGAAAAAATTTGTATATATCAGTAACTATTCGTCTGACGTCTCTGAAATTTTGCGAGAGCCTTCAGAACCTAACTCTACTGCCAAGTTCCAAGTCTGAACACGATTGGATATTGTCGGAGATTCGTACAGCCTTGTGTGAGTTCAGTAGATGGATGGGAGACCGTTGCCTCGATAACTTTCGGAGGAAAGGAGATAGGCAGGGTATATTGCGTATCCGAATGGGAGAGTTAAGTTCGTTTACGGGCATAATCGTTCCAACGGTTTCACAGTTATACACACCTTGAATATTATTTCCTCGATAACTCATAAAATATAGACTCGATCAAATTAAAGCTTGGTAGTTAGTTATAGATTATCGACATGAAAACGTGTTTAAAATTTTATAAGAACCGTATCACTAGAAAATTTCAAAAAAATTGCGAAAAAAAAATTTGTTCAAGCACTGACGTGAGGTCAGCTTTTGCGCGTATAATCTATTGAATTGTATTGGACATTGTAGTGTATTAGACACTCTTAATCGAATTTACCATGGTAGAGTTGAACATACGCGCAAAAGCTATTGACTTCACGTCAGTGCTTGAACCAATTTTTCTCTTTTTCTCTTGTTTTCTCTGTCGTGCTCACAGCACCATCTTTCTATTTCGAGGAAAATGGTCTCAAAGTATTGGGTTCGACTCCCTGATGAAGAATTCGATGTCAAATTTGAGTCTGTCCGGCCGGCCAGCCTTTGCCACTGGAGAACGGATAGAGATAGCTACTTGAAATTTTCAGGGTAGGTGGCGCATCCCAATACGACGGACAAGTTCGTTGATGGGCACAATCGGCTCAATTGTTTCCGAGTAATAATTTTGTTTTTAACCAATACAAATCCGATAGAATTGAAACTTGATGAGTAGTTGTAAAATGCATACCTAAGGAAGTTTGTGAAATTTTGTGAGAATCGTATCAAGAGAAAATTTAAAAAAATATTAAAAATACGATTTATGTCACGATAATCTGAAAACGGAAAGAGATAGCGACTTGAAATTTTCAGGTTAGGTTGTGCAACTGAATACGACATTTGAGTTTATTTATAGGCATAATTGACCAACCGGTTTTGGAGTTATACATACCTGAAATTTGGTTGTAATTTCCTCAATAATTCGAAAAATACAGAACCGATCCAATTCAAACAAGGTTATCCATTGTAGAATGCCAACGTGAACATTCTTGCGAAATTTCGTTAATGTAGTATCACTAGAATTTGTTTTACTGGGGGTTACAAAAACTTATTTCACCAGGGTTTCAAATTACTCGTGCTGCTTACTCAAACCGTCAAATTTAATTGCTCTATCTCAACTGGTTTCTAAAATATCTGCAACATAAGGAAACTCACCCTTGGCTTAAACCATCCATAACTTCCATCAGACCCGGATGACAGTGTAATAACATGAAGTGTGACACTCTAATGGTACCCCATCACCTCCTTGCACGTGTCGGTGTGGCGGCCTCGGACCCTGTATATATATTAGTGGAAAATATGGATCTGGTCATGACAGATAGCTATACAATGTTTTTTCTGGCTATTCAATCCTAACTCCAAAAAATAGCCTCTAGAGGGGAATGATACCAAAGCTATAAATGCCGATATAATTAATTCCCCATGTATAATTGATTCCTCGAATCAAAATACTTTTGAGATCGGCAATAATACCTAATCCTCATTTCCCAATTTGACATATTCATGCAAAATCTGATAATCTTGAAATTACCCGATAGTTTTTTTCGCAGACATCAATAAAACTCTTAACAGGTACTTACTACAATATATAAAAGATTCAAGATTAAGCTCAATACCAGTAGGGGCAGTAGGTTGATTCAAGAGAGCACAACATCTTCATCAACTATAAATCTTTGACAAGATGAATAAGGTAAGTAATTTTCAATTCATACGTTTGCACCACATGAAAACAATAGGAAAAATTGAATTGGGTGTGATTAATTTTAATTTTTGGCACTCGTAGCTTGGAAAGAAAATTTTCAGTATATGATAGCTCACAATATTTGAAAGGATACAAGTGGAAATATAAAGTCCGTGATGATTATTCAAATGTTTGTTTTCCTAACATCTCAAAAAATATATATTCAAGCATGTTTACATCGAACGAATGGCGAGATGTGGAACATTGATTTCGAAGTGTATGTTAAATTTCGTGAGGATCACATCATTAAAAGTAGAGGAGAACTAGTTTTACCAAATTTTCTATATTTCGAGAAGAATTTACTATTATGGAAGTCCAACTTTCTTTTCTTTGCTGTAGGTAGTCACAAAGAAGTGCCGCATTTTAGAATCCACCCTAATCCTAATGTATAATTACAGTGACTATATTTCTGTATAAAATAGAAAGCGATGACGTGAAGTCAGTACTCTTTGGCGCGCTTGTTCACGTTGACCAATTTGGAATTAATGATGAGAGCTCCAAGCTCAGTTGATAAATCGAACCGGAGATCTAATCAGGCGGTATAGTGACCACTGTTGGGTCGAAAATTAACAGTGCTGTGCTTAAGCTGGCGTAAGAATACAGTTACAAAGCATACACATAACCTAACCCACTCTCCTAACTCGCACAAGCTCCTAGGAGCTTCTGTGGGGAAAACCTAGCTGGGTCAGTATAATCATACACATAGCATTAGCAATTGTCAGTGCATTCTTGTCATTTCGTACGATCCAAGAGATATGTGGTTTTGGAATTTCGAAAAAAATATTCCGCAAAAGTGTTGAACATTTTTGATATTTTTTAGTCATGAGATTCTCCAGAAATTTTGCATAAGTTTTTGGCGTCCGTATTATGCAACGAACCACTAAGTTTCAATTCGATCAGATCGGTGATTGGGAAAATAAAATTTTCAAATTTTTGAAATTACTCTAATTATAATTCGCTGATGTATGTAAATTCAATATATGAGTCATAGACCAACGTTTTGAATTTAATTTTTTATGTGGCATTTCTATCAAAAGAATCCATTTGTATCATTCCCAACTCCGGTGGGTTTCACAAAGCTTTGACAGCTCTTAATTGCCAAATCAGTGTGATTCTATTGTCAATTTCCAGTTGATTTTGATGCAACTACAGAATTGAATCCACAGTTAAGCTAATTGAAGCTTCGTGAAACCCACCATGAGAAACCAATACTTTCGAAGATATGATTTGTCAAAGTTTGAATAATCACTCGCTAGTAGTTTGACAAGAGCGCCTAAGCCCCTGTCCACAGAGCTTTCCCACTTTTTTAACCGATTACTAGGTAGATATCAATCAGATCAGATCTGTATTTTTCTAAATATTGGAAAAACCTCGGGAAAAGCCAAATCTGGCTCGATGGTTGTGCGAAATTTCACAGGAATCTGACATTTTCGGAAATATTGAAATTTAATTTTTTTTTCTAGTCATCCTTAAAAACTTTAGCAAAAAATTGTGCGTCGGTATTCTTCAACTAACAACCAAGTTTCAATTCGATTAGATCTGTGTTTTTGGAGTTATTGAAAAATATCTACAAATTTCAGATGAGCATAACTCCGAAACCCTTCGGCTGATTATGCCCAATAACGAACAGTGCCGACCCTAGACAAGATATTCTGCCGACTCACTAGCAGTTTGTCATTCTAATGAAGCATTTGACGATTCTTCGATAAAGAAAAATATAACAATGATCTGCACTCATTTCTCTTATATACCTGAAAGCATTAAGAAGCTTGTAACTCAAGGTTTGGCCTTAACTGAATGTATCCAAATAATGAGTAAAATACGCCAAATGTACTCCACGTTGCCTATGGCATTGCCAAATAAACTTAAAGAAAGGAACTCCAGGTTTTGAAGATTTGTGCGTCTAATCGATAGTTTTATTAATGGGACGGCAAAAGTTTTACCAGAAACCATAAGGGAGAACTCAAGGGCGTAGCCAGGGGAGGTCTTGGGGGTTCAAACACCCCCCCGAAATGTTATTTTTTTTAAAGAAAATCTTTGCTAGAGAAAGCGACCCATGAACCCCCCTGCCCTTATAAAGTCAATTGCCAAAATTTCAAACCCCCCCCGAAATTAATTCCTATTCGCAACCTACCCTGAAAATTTCATATCACTATCTTCTTCTTTTAGAAAGTTATCGTGACAACGGACTGCCGGCGTTGCAGCCAAATGATGCACGCTGTTCCCAACCATGCGCGCAAAAATGTACAATTTTAGAATCTTTCCTCTTGAACAACTCTTAGCTATGTAAATCTTAGCACCTAATTCATGCTAAAGATATATAACATATTGAGATATTGAAATTGCTGTCATTCAAACACGAGATTCTACAATATAATGTTGAATTGATATTTATTTACATTGTCTTTCTCTTTCAGATTTTATTTTCTCTAGTTGTCTTGCTAGTTTTGGTGCATTTCAACAACGCACAAAGGCTCACTGCTGGCATCACACCTCATGGGGTTCAATTAGGCGTCAGTCCCTATGACCATCACAGTCATCGACATGAATATAACCATCGCTACCCTTACAGCCCTTACGGTCGACCCTATCCAATTCATAATGGATACAACCAGTTTGGAAATGGATACAACCAGTTTGGAAATAGATACAACCAGTTTGGACATGGATACAGCCAGTTTGGGCATGAACACAACGAATTCGGCTTTTTTCGATGAGTTAAACTGATTTAGTAACGTCGACGACAACTCGAAGTTGGGTAATGCATCAGGTTCAAGAATAAAGATTTTAAAGTAAAGTTTTTGTTTGTGTTTCCGGTTCCGAGTTTTTGAAACGACACTGTAACATCCACACAATGGCTTATTATACTTAATTAATTTTTGAAACAGCACTATAACATAGAGACAATGGTATAGTTCTTCTAGTCTTATTTGTACTTCTCCATAAAAAAACTGGGTCAGATGTTCCTTTGATCTGATGCCGCAAACTGGTTTGAGTTTGCGGTTTGAGATTAAAGAGACATCTGGCCCACTGCATTTTATAGATCTTAAAGTGAACAGAGAAAACACTAATGTAGGATTTCAATTATGATTGGAAATCTACTTGTATATAGTTAAAGTTAGTATTCTATTTTAAGGGTGCAAGCAAGGGTTATCGATACAGCAGACGTTCTTTAGAACCTCTGTCACCAGTAATCCATTAGCTTACCGTTAGAGATACTATGCAGATCCTGAAAACGATGTAATACTAATAGGAGATAAAGAATTTAATACCAAACCCCGACTAATTGGCGCCTCCAAGGAGGTCTGTATTGTATAATTCCCGTAGAGCACTTGACGTCCAACATCGACAACGGCTATAGATTCCAGGAATTGCCTCAAAACCGTGGGATAATTCCCATGGAATCCTGTTGGTCTAAGGGTAGTGGTCAGGCCAGAGAATCACCAATCATGGCACTACCCTCTAAGATCGAGGGCAAGCCAAGTGCGGGGGGGAGGGGGGGTAAAAAACGGACTAGGTACCTAGAGTACGAGCAATCAAGGGTGAGTGTGTTCTGAGCACCAGGGAAAGACGGTAGACGTTGGAGACGGTTCGGAAGTACGAGTTTTTATCCCTGAAACAGACGGTTTTTATTGAATTCTGACTTAGACGAATTTAGAGTATATTGCGGTAGTTGACGAACTTCAATAATTGCGGAAGTATATACTGTCAGAGTTGTAAATATTTCTTCGAGTTGAATTGTAAATAAAGTGTGTAAATAGCAGAACAAGAGTTCTGTTGAAAACCAGAGACCTTAAAGATGAATCATTGATTCTATCTTTCATTCAAATTCATTGTTTGGCTATCAATAATATACAGTACACTATTAATTTCCATAACGAATTTATCACTGATGCTATCTTTTACTCAGTTTCATTCAAATTCATTGTCTGGATATGAATATTATACTATATTAATTTCAATTCAGAATACAACATTGACTTAATCATCAACCCATACTCAAGCCATATGTCTTTTACTGGCGGAATAATTTTTATAATCTCAGTGAAGTCTTGGTAGATCCTCCCATTGAGGATGGTTTAAATTCTCTTGCTTCAATTTTATGAAGCATAGGTTCGAAAATTGAGTCAATTTCAAATAATGAAATTATATGATGACTTGAATATGGTGTCGGTTGGGATTGTAAATACAACAAAAACTAGATTGTTTCAGAACATATTTTATTGTTCTATTGTCCATTCTTCTGTATTGGACACCCTTAATCGAATTTACCATGGTAAATTATGTTGTCCATTCTCCTGTATTGGACACTCTTAATTCGAATTTACCATGGTAAATTCGAATTAAGTGTCCAATACAGGACTGATGAAGGCTAAATTCACTACTGATGAAGGATAAATGTCAAACACACGATTCACCAATAAATGCCGTCTCTGCACACGGCCTTGAAATTCTCTTTCTTAAGCTTGTAAGCATGTCCACGAAGGCTTTGGTCAGCATTCACTTCAAATAGAGTTAATAGAATAGACCTCTGGTAGTCCGACAAACGTTTTGCAAGGCAGTGTCGGACTATTGAAATTGTCGGATTATAGAGTACTGCCTCAGACTCCCTATAGTCCGGATTTTCTTCGAAAAAAATTACCTTGTAATCCGACAAATTGCAGATCAAAATATGTTCTGCATGTCGGATTACAAGGGGCACTGGATAAGACGGGGGCCGGAAGGGTCCGCTGTATAAAGGTAGACGCTCACGTAGGCGAAGCATCGCGAACGGAAGAGGCGCGTCGTTTTTCGCCCAAGAAGTTTACATTTAATTAAATGGAGATCCGCTCACTTAGGCGAAGCGAAGAGAAGAGGCGAGTCGGTTGACGCACGAATGATCTTCGAAGCAACTATAGGAGTCCTTTCTCCTAACGCTTCGCCCAAGTGCGCGGTCTCAGGCGAATAGAAGAGTCAAAATGTGCATTCTTGATCCGTGTTCTATAGTCAGTCAGTGTTAGTATTCAGTTGGAAATGCTTGCTGTAGTATTTAAAATATTTCTTTTTCTTTTGTCTGAAGTCGGAAAACAAGTGATGAAATTCACCATACGTTTCCCTCCTTTGATTTATGTTTCTGACCCGCATTTTTTATTGGCATCTTCTTCTTATTTCATACTGGAAATTGAACCCAAAACAAACAGATCGTCTTCAGAGGAAGAGCTGTTCATCTTGACCGCACGATATGAAATATTAAAATGATACTGAAAAGATTCAAGGGACTCTCAATTCCTTTCGATACGCGACCTGACGCTTCATTCCAATGGGCGGTCCTCGGCGAAATGACTCTTCTCCTCCGTTCGCCCGTCAATTTAATTTTTTTTTTTGGAGAGGAGGAAATCTTTTAGAGGCACCCTCGATCAGCGGATCGAAGGTAGTGTGAGACTCTCCCTTCGATATCTCGGGGGTATACTCACTAAAAACTCCTCTGTTCCTACTCCCCATGGGGAGGAAGCACGTCTTTTTTTTTTTGGGGGGTGAAGTTGATCGCCTGCTCGTGGTGCCCCCTGCGTAATCCAAACGATCAACAGGGCGGCACTGAAGCACCAACCCGAGCGTCCCCAGGTGGCGAATAGGGGAGGACCAATTGTGGATGATCGTAAGTGACGCAATCTGGTCTACAGGGCGATAAGGGGGCTCGTTCCGTTTAAAACCGGAATTGGAAGACCACCGAAAACCCTGTCGCGGACCAACTTCCCTGACCCAGCTGTCGTGTCGTGGCTAAGGGTTTGCACACAGGCACAACGGCACCGATCACCGTATGACACGGTGATCGACATACCATGCCTCTGCATGAGGGTTCGTTACTAACGGCCAGCATGCATTGGCGGGGGGCCTTGGCTTCATCGCCTGGGCCAAGAGGAGTAAACCTTATAAAAAATCCCCAACTCTCAGTGGAACAGCTTGCGCTGAAGAGTTGCTTCTTTTGAAGTGGCCCTTTGGGAAAGAAGAGGTCTCTTAGTAGGCGGACTCCGGACACCTGCCGACCTCCGGTTTCAATAATGGCTTACCTTGGTACGGGAGCACTGCCCAGGCGGACTTTTAGTTCTTCCCATACTCGTGGGATCTATATGGACCATACAAACAATAAAGCACAAACCGACGAGGCGGTTAATCCCGAGCCTCTTTTAGAGGAACCGATGGAGGAGCATGAAACTCCCCCTCTACCGTACCCACAGCCGCTGATGACGGCCTCGGAGGACACGGAACTCTCTGAGTTCTCAGACACCACCGAGGGTGAGTCAGTGACTGCTGCGGAGCCTAAAAAACCCCGCAAAAGACTATCAGGCAGCATTAAAAAGCGCCTGAGACGCTTGCTGAAAACAGGGCTGGATTTTAACACCGCCGTGGAAAAGGCACGAAACCCCGACCGGCCCTTGGGGCCGATCGGAGAGGAAACTAATCCTCCCCAGGGTCCCTCCGACAAGGGCAAACGTCTTCTGTCGGACGGCACCCCTGAGCAGAAGCCGAAGAGGCACTGCCCAGAAACCAAGAGAGCATCCGAAAAGGGGGCTAAGGTGGCCTCCTACAAAGATGCTGCGGCTGGGATTAAGATTGGCATAGTCCACTCGGAATACCCGGCTGCACAGCTGACGGCAGAGCAGAACAAGCTACTGCAAGAGGCAATACTGGAGCAGCTATGCAAAGGAGTCGAAACGGGGGTTCAGGTCCGTTTTTTGGGCTCTGCCCCCAGACCAGGCTGGCTCCAGATAACCTGCGTGGACGAGGCCAGCGTCTCGTGGCTGAGGAGCCGAGTACCGACTCTGATGCCGTGGGATGGGGCAACGCTACGCCTGGTTCAAGGAGCGGACTTACCGAAACCGCAGGTCTGTGTAGCGTTCATTCCGGACCCCTCGGCTAATAAAAGGCTAAGGGCGGATATGGTGCTCGCAGGCCTCAGAAGCTCCAACTCTGGGCTTGCAACCCAGAGCTGGAATGTAGTCAGACACGAAGTGTCGGGGCCGGGACAGACATGGGTCTTCGCTATGGATGACCCATCTGTTTCGGCTCTGAGGGCTCTCGGAATGAGACCCTACTTCGGATTCGGAAGGGTTACCTTCCGAATCAGGCAAGCAACCGCACCTCTTGTGGCCTCGGGCCCCTCTGGTGGTGGAGCGGATGGCGGGAGTGGGAGACCACAGAATCTGCCTCGTGCTTCATCGTCGGGGGGTGATACTGGGGCTGCCGGGGTCGGGAGCAAAGGGGGGGACCAAGCAGGTCCCTCCGGAATGGTCGCTGGCCCGTCTGGGTCTGGTGGGGGAGGCAGGGTGCCTCCGCCCCCGGCACCGACTAAGCCAGGGACCAAAAACGCTGGCAAGGGTAAACGACCCGCCAGCGGCAAAACCACTGGGAAGGGCAAACAACCCGCCAGTGGAAGACCGGCACCTGTGAAGACCAGCAAAAAGGATTCACAGGGAAAGGCTACCCCTCCCCCTGGGCCGTCAAAATGATGCCCCCAGGGGTGAAGTGCTTACAAGCAAATCTACAACACTCCAAGGCAGGATCATACCTCCTTGGGAAGTGTATCCGTAGTGAAGGACTGGATATAGCCTTCATTCAGGAACCATGGCTGGCAGGCACAAGCGTTTGTGGGCTTAGTAACCTGCCAGGCAAGATAATTTACAATTGCCATGGGGTCGAACCCAGAGCGTGTATGTTTATCAACAACAGGATTGAGAATTTCATCCTGACTAAATTCTGCACAAGGGACGTGACAACAGTTCTTGTGAATATTCCGGTGGACTGTGGCAGACTAGAGATAGTGGTCTGCTCAGCCTACTTTCCGGGGGATTCGATAGAATGTCCACCTGTAGTGGTCCGCCAGCTGGTGGACCACTGCAGTAGGAAAAACTACCACCTCTTGGTGGCATGTGACGCAAATGCGCACCACACGGTGTGGGGCAGCACATATGTTAACTGGAGAGGGGAACGTCTACTGGACTTCCTCTTGGCGGAGGCTCTTCTAGTTAATAACAGGGGAGCCGAACCAACCTTTGTGACTAAAAACCGTTCAGAGGTACTGGACATTACGTTCAGCTCTAACTCTCTGGGAAACAAAATCTCGGATTGGAGGGTTTCCCGTGAACCCTCAGGCTCGGACCACAGACATATTCAATTTTCAATTGAGTCAGGTCCAAGAGCGACGGTGGAATATAGAAACCCTAGAAGCACCGATTGGGGTGGATTTAAACGCTCCTTAGGTGCCCAATTGGGATACATTTCTTCCGTCACCAACTCTCGTGAGGACGTTGAGAGACTAGCTGAGGACCTAGTCCTTACTATAAACTCGGCGTATGAAGAAAACTGCCCACTAAGGAGGAAACCTGATAACAGGAAAACTGCTTGGTGGAACCCAGCCCTTGAAAAACGAAGAAAAGAAGTTCGGAGACTATTCAACCGAGCTAAGGTATCCGGCAACTGGGACAACTATAGAAACACTCTGACAAACTACAACAAAGAAATAAGAAGGGCAAAGAGAGATTCTTGGAGAAGGTTCTGCGGGGAAGTCAAGGCTACCCCGGAGAGTGCCAGGCTCCACAGAGTCCTCTCCAGAGATCCGTCAGGAGGGCTGGGATCTATCTCTAGATCTGATGGTCGTCTTACAGACTCTGGAAAAGAGACGTTAGAGATCCTTGCGAGGACACACTTCCCAGATTGTCGCATACTTGATGAGTCGGATAGCGGTTCTACCTGTGCTTCCCAGGAGCGGCGTTGTAGGCCGTGCCGGGAAGACTGGAGAAATGCCAAACTGATCATCAACCCTGGGACCTTGAGATGGGCGATTCGCTCACACAAACCTTTCAAGGCCCCCGGCGAGGATGGCATCTTCCCTGCTCTGCTTCAGCAGGGGGAAGACGACCTCCTTCCGTACTTAATCAAACTCTTTAGAGCCAGTGTTGCCTGGAACTTTATCCCGACAAGCTGGCGTAAGGTTAGGGTTGTGTACATCCCTAAAGTGGGCAAAGTTTGCTCACAACCTAACTCATACAGACCGATAAGCCTAACGTCTTTCGTTCTGAAAACCCTCGAGAAGATACTGGACCGCTACGTCAGGGGCAGTGTACTAACACTGAATCCTCTGAGTGAGCACCAATACGCCTTCCAGAGTGGTAAATCAACTGACCTGGCCCTAAACAACTTGGTGGGAAGGCTGAAGCAATCTCTTGACCACAAGGAGACTGCTCTAGTGGCCTTCCTGGACATCGAAGGTGCTTTTAACGCACCGCTCACGTACTCGCTCTGTGAAGCAGCGCGGGCGAGGGGAGTATCAGACCTCATTGTGGAATGGATAAGATCCATGCTGACTAACAGACTCATCTCCACGTCCCTGTGTGGGGACATAGTGAGATTCATTGCCAGAAGGGGCTGTCCACAGGGAGGAGTACTTTCCCCCCTGCTGTGGTCTCTTCTGGTGGACGACTTACTGGCCATAATAGGCACGCTGGATGTATATGTCCAAGCGTACGCCGACGACATAGTCATTATGACCACGGGCCGGGATGACTCAGTCCTGGTCGAGAGCCTATCAGAGGCACTGACAGCAACACAAGGCTGGTGTGAGGGGGAACAGTTAAACGTGAACCCTCGAAAGACCTTGATTGTGCCATTCACTAGGAAAAGGAAACTTAATATAGCTTCCATCACTATGAATGGAATTAACATCCCGTTTGCGGATGAAGCCAGATATCTGGGTGTTATCCTGGATAGAAAGCTGAACTGGAACTCACACCTGGATAGGGTGATCCATAAGGCTAGGCACTCTCTATGGGCGTGCCAACGGACTTGTGGAAAGAGGTGGGGACTGGCGCCGGAACAGCTCCACTGGTTGTACGTGATGGTGGTGAGACCACAAATCACTTACGGCAGCATTGCTTGGTGGGAGTGTACTGTAAAGGTGCAATCTCAGCTGAAGCTTGCAAAAATTCAGAGATCTGCGTGCTTGATGGTGACAGGGGCTTTTCGCTCCACTCCCACCGCAGCCATGGAACGCCTAATGGACCTCGCCCCTCTTCACCTGGTGATCAGGAGCGTGGCCCGGATGGCGACATACAGACTTCTGCATACAGCTCACAACGAGCCAGATGCGATCGGCTACGTGCCTAGTTCTCTGCAGACTGAATTGGAGGTCAACGAGATAATGGGCATGCGATCGGACGTATCTAAAACCAGAACCTACACAGAGTGGCCCTACCGAGTTGTTTTTCCCAGTAGAGACGACTGGGCCGTCTCTGAGACCCGACTGCTTGAGGGTCCCTGCTGGTTCACAGACGGCTCCGCTACCACCCAAGGGGTGGGAGCGGGAGTCAGCGGTTGCAGAATTGCTAGGGGTGAATCCATCAGCCTGGGTAGTTTTGCGACTGTCTTTCAAGCAGAAATTTTCGCCATTGATCACTGTGCGAAGCTCATACTTGAGAAAGGTTGGGCTCACGGATCAATCAAGATCCTATCGGATAGCCAAGCAGCCTTGAAGGCCTTGACTTCATACAAATGCAAATCCCTGCTTGTGCAGTATTGCCGGACCACACTCGCTGAACTTGGAGGGCGCTGCAGGCTGCAGCTCTTGTGGGTCCCGGGCCACTCAGGCATAAAGGGTAATGAGATGGCGGACTCACTGGCGGCACGGGGGGCTTCCGTGGGGCTCATTGGACCTGAACCGGCCTGCGGCATCTCTCTCAGAACAGCGGCGAAGGAAAACAACAGATGGGTGGACCAAAAGGTCCAAGAAATCTGGAGCAGCATACCTGGACACAGACATGCTCGCTCATCAATTACTGGCCCACCAGCTGAAAGAGCCAGAAAATGGCTCAAATTCTCTAGGGTGGACCTGAGAATCCTTACAGCTGTATACACGGGCCATTGTGGCCTCAGGAAACACCTCAATACACTGGGGTTGACTGAGGACTCCGAGTGCAGACTTTGCCTGGAGGACGACGAGTCTATCGAACACATCATGTGTGACTGCCCCGCTGGGGACAGGATCAGATTGGAGGAACTAGGAGTCCACAAACTGACACTGAGGGAACTGGACAAGTTCTCACCCACCAGACTCATATCCCTCATCAAGAGACTTGAGCTTGTGGGTGAAGTATAGTTTATATACTAAAGGTGTGCCACAATAGACCGATTGGTCGCAGTGGAGGGGCGGGTGTCGTCTGCCCAGCACAACCCATAATAATAATAATAAATAATAAGCACGGCTTTATTTCCTGCAACCGAGTTTTGTTGTTATGGGCGCAGGTTGCCCTGAGGTTTGTCCTCACGCGAGCACCCTACCCGATCCCCGCTCTCGACAGTGGAACCAAACTGGTCATTTGGTTCCATCGGGTCCAGTTGGTTGAGGACCCTTGCAACACTCTAGCGGTGATGCCACTGAGTAGCCCCATCGGCACACATAGGTCGTCGTGCAGGGAAGCTGAAGACTTACCCGCCCACACACCACGCCAAGATATAGTGCATGCCGTAACACTCACAGAGGAAGCGGGGCGACTAGTTAACATGGCAACCGCATCCTTGACCGGATCGATGTTGTACTTATCCACTTTCCTCATGTGAGTGCCGTCTAGCGATGGTACCCCAGACACGACCTGAGTGTCTATCACCCAAACGTCCCGATCCCTTACGAGAAGCATATCGGGCTTTCTCAGGCCCACAGACGTTCTTAGGCGCGGCTCAACAAATACCTGAAGGGCCTTGTTCTTAAAGAAGCCAGACAGTGTATTGCACACAGCATCGTGCCGCTTGATCCTACCCCCATGGGTTCGGAAACATGACTGGATCACGTGAGCCGCTGTCTCTGTGCATTGACACCCAGTTAAAACCAACTATTTGCAGCTGTTTACATGATTGTCCGAGGTGTCGCACTCTACCATCAATAGGAATTCCTTATAATTCAATAGGAATTCTGCGGAATTTCATGAAATTCAATAGGAATTCCACGGAATTTAATAGGAATTCCAGGAATTCAATAGGAATTCCAGGAATTCAATAGGAATTCCAGGAATTCAATAGGAATTTCAGGAATTCAATAGGAATTCCATTGAATTCTACTTTCTTGTACACCAGAATTCCTAGCGGTTTACCCCTCGGTTAGTGCGCAAGGAGGAACGTATACTAATTACATTGAAATTAGCTTTTTATTGAATAATTACCTATCTAAACGAACATATTGAATTTGCAATAAATAAATATACTATAAAAGTGAAACAAAGTATTTACAAAGGGTGAATAACGGTTGGACAAGTTTCTTGAGGAGCTGGCTGAGGCTCTGCTGGATCGAACCCATCAAAATTATGTCCTATCTCACTCATTGAGTAATTTGCGATAATTGTTTGCTGTTGCCGAGTAAGCAGATGCTTCCATCACATCATGATCCCTAGCCATAATTTCTGTAGAATCACCACAAACGACCTCATCAATTGACAGCAAAGCTTTCCGCTTGAAACTTCTCAGCTGAGCGTCATTCAGCTGAATAAGGTCCGGAATTAGACTTATTAAAAAATTTTTAATCCCTTCCTCTCTCTTATTAACGTCATTTTTTTGCTGAGGGGGCTCCGACAGTTTAGCCTGTTTTGCTGAAAAATAGGCTGCGAAGGCTCTATCAGCTTCGCAGCCTCGAGCCAATCGCCTTCGTTTCCGTTTGGGCTGGACTCTCGTTCCACTGCTCACTTCCGATGATGGCGTCCCGACTCTGTCACCCTGAGGGGACAATGTTGAAATTAAGGGAGGGGATAGTGGAGGTGGTAAAGTTAAATCGGTATCTTCGTGTATTTCTATCTTAATTTCCTTGTAGTCTTCTTCCGGATTACCTGTCATGTAAACAACTTCCGTTGATGAGGGGCTAGGGGGCATTGTTTTCGATTCAAGAAAATTACTGCTAGGGTTGGCTGTTATTTTCACGAAGGGAGTGGTGAACTGCATCGCCTCCATGAGGTAGTACGGTTTTTTCTTTGTAGCTCCAATTCCACTCGATTTTAGTTTCATATTTCTCACGAAGGTACTCCTCAAGTTCCTCCATTTATCCTTGCATTCATTCACTGTAAGATAAAAATAAAAGAAGTGGAAAAGTGCCTAATATGGAAATATAAAGTTCTCGTTTAAAAAGGTACCGATCAACTATTTTCCATAAATGTTCCCCACAATCGAGTATCCCCTCACCTCGATATTCAGGTATTCGACTACCGGAAGTACATTTGTTGCATCAGGACTCTATTTTTGTCGGGTAGCAACTACAATAGGTCTCTTGCATGTAACACGAAATACCATATGTTTATGTTTTTCTGAATATACCTCAATACAAGATCATCATGTATGCCCTCATCCGCATATCAGAAGGCAAATTCAAATGAGGTGAAACGCTTATTCTGATACAATCGTTGCTATGAAGGCTGACGTAATCAAAATCTACCCTCGGCGAGACCATCTGCTTTTTACAGCGAAACAAAAAGTGAAATGGACACGGAGAAGGAGAAGAGAGATAGACAGTAGATATGACGAGTGACGTCACTGGCGGGCGCCAAGTGTCGATCGTTTGAACAGCTCTTATATGCAACCAAATTTGAATGATCGTTCTCTCGTTGACAAATGAAATGTTTGACGATGGTTGAACTTTTCCATTATTCTTATGGATATAATAATCGATTCCGATAATAAAAAAAAATACATGCAAGAGACCTATTGGGAAAAAAGGAGCTGAGACGACCAAGATTAAATGGAACGAGCTGAAAGCTACCCACATGCCTTGCCCTACTCAAGACCAAAGAAACAGTAATGCTCCGTGTTTTTAATCATCGTAGGACCTTGCAAATTGGATAGGATGACAAGCCCTTCCGCATAGAGAAGCTACCTAAAACCGGGTCGGATAATTATAATTACAAACGGTACCATTCAATAGTACATCTAAGATGCTGCAATGCTGATTTTATTTTCACTATGAATGGAACTGGATACGCTGACAGAAACAGTGATCAGCTGACATTCCACCCCCATCTAAAATTCCCTTCTATAATTATAATGATTGTTCGTTCCTTATTACTTTGTGGGGGATGAAGCTTTTCTATTATCTCGATATTTAATCAGACCTAATTTTCAACTACATACCGTTTGAGTAGAGTAAGAAAAACAATTGAATGCACGTATGGTATGATACGGAAACATTCCAAAAGCATTTAGTACAGCGAAACGTTGCAGCGATGAGAATACGGTCAATAATATCATAAGATGTGTTTGCGTGCTTCATAACTGTGCATGTAAGAAAGAAAGGAGTGTGTTAATATTAACATCAAAAGGACGAACAAAATGCCAGAATCGCTAGTTCTGTCAACCATATTCACCGAGGGCGTAGCCAGGGGGGGGGGAGTTTTGGGGGTTCAAACCCTCCCCGAAATGTTATTTTTCTCCTAAAAAAAAATTTTTTTTGCTGCAGAAAGGTACCCTTTTACTCCCTAAACCCCCCCCGAAATTAATTCTTGGCCACGCCCTTGATATTCACCAACAAGCTCAATCTAAAGTAAAGAGTTTTCCAATAAGAGGTGTTATTTTGAATAGCCCGCTATTTCGGTAGATGTCACTTTTGAAGCTGTCATTTTTTGACATTTGACAAGTAGAAACTACGCCATTAATAAAAATGGAACGATACAAGCTTCAAGAACGCATTGAAATCATTAAAATTCACTATAAAAATGGTGAAAATTTGGCAGAGATGGTTCGTAAAACTCGAACATTTTTGGGTCGTCGTGAAGCACCTTGTCGGACCGCCATATAGAAATTGGTGGAAAAATTCGAGCTGTTGCGACAAGTTATGTGAAGAATAAAACCCGTGCATGTCACTCAAGAACAGCCGAGAATATTGCTGCTGTAGCCGAAAGTGTTGAAGAAAACCCAGGTTTGTCCATTCCTCGTCGTTCTTTGGAATTAGGCATTCCACAAACGTCATTACACCGTATTTTGCATAAAGATTTGGGTCTTAAGGATTATAAAGTTCAGTTAACACAAGAACTCAAGCCGGCCGATCATCAAAAAAGTCGTGTCTTTGCTGATTGGGTCGTTGAAATGCATGAAAATGATCCGGAATTCCATCGAAAAATCATCTTGAGTGATGAGGCCACTTTCCATCTCGGTGGCTTCGTCAACAAACAAAATTGTCGCATCTGGGGCTCGGAAAACCCAAGAGTTTTTTGAAAAGCCTCTCTATCCTCAACGTGTGACTGTTTGGTGCGGTTTATGGTCCATCGGAGTCATTGGACCTTACTTTTTCGATAATGAGGCTGGAGCAACAGTTACGGTGAATGGATTGCGCTATCGAGAGATCAATATTGATTTTTTATGGCCGGAATTGGATGGTATTGATCTAGATAACGTTTACTTTCAACAAGACGGCGCTACGTGCCACACACGCAACGAAACCATTGATGTTTTGCGGGAAAAGTTTCCGGACCGTGTTATCTCTCGAAGAGGTGATCACAATTGGCCACTGACATCTTGTGATTTAACACCTTGTGACTTCTTCCTTCCTTTGGGGCCACGTGGAAGAGAAGGTCTACGCTAATAGCCCAGCGCCGATTCAAGACCTCAAAGATGGAATTCGTGAGGCTATCGAGGACATAGGGCAGCCACTTTGCGATTTGGTTATGGAAAATTTCATTAAAAGGATATGGTCCTGTAAGTGTGGTCGTGGTGGTCATTTGCCTGATGTTATTTTCCACTATTAACGGCATAGCTTCTTCTTTATCATGAAATAAACATCCGATCATTTATATTGAATGTTGAAATTTTCCTTGAATATCAAAATAACACCTCTTATTGGAAAACCCTTTATATCTTCGTTCGACCACTTATGCTATAAGAGTTTATTTAGGAAAATATACGGTGATTAAAAGCCAAATGAAATACATTCATTATCTTGGTTACTGTACATATTAATGGAAAATCCCGTCAAATAAAAATTTTAAATTGCCATCCTTCTTCGTAAAAATGCGAACTCTACCTTCAACCCCCTTCGAATGACAGGTATAATACTTAATTTTTCAAATGGAAAGTATAGGCTTGTGATACATCGTTTTGAAAGTTCGCATCATTCTCTATTCAGAAATGTTATCACTTTCTTGTTTAGTGCAAAACTCAAAATAGAAAAAATAAAAACACCTGATTTGCGAAATTCATTATAATAATCCCTCGAATATTCCCAAAGTTCATTACAATATTACTAAACTTAATTGCCCTTAAGATTTAATAAAAATAGATTAAAAAGAACATAACATTGTCCATTGTGTTTTCCAGATGGTACCATGAAAACTACGTAAAACACTTTGTGTGGCAATGTTAGTTTCTATAGAACGCCTTCTAAAATTGATTTGTGCTGATAAGTTGTAGTTTATAAATTGTGTTTGAATTACATTAACTTAAATTTTGAATAATGGTTTGATTAACGGAAATGCACAAAATAACATTTTTATAAATGAATGGTTAAGGAGATAACACCCGAACACAAAAAGAAGTAAGTCGCTTGTTTCATGAGAAATGTCGGAATTTGCCGCCTATAACCCAAGGGGCAATAAGTAAAATAGAGAAGCAGTTTCGCGAGTTTGGGCATGTAAGGCAGACTAAAAAAGCAGCTGCTAATACACTGTGTGAGGATGTAAAATTAGATGTGATGCTTGACTTTGGGAGAAAATCCACATAAATCGAGTAGAGATGCCTCCACAACATTCAATGTCAGCCATACATCGATTGTAAACATATTGAAACAAAATAAAATGCATCAATATAAAATGATACCTACCCAGGAACTCTTGGAAGACGATTTTGACAGCTGAACTTATTTTTGTGAACAAATGATGGATATGTTGGATAACAATACTATCAAATTAGTAGACTATCTTTTTTCTGATGAGTGCACTTTTTCTCTCAACGGCCATGCTAATCGTCAAAATTGCCGCTAATGGTCTACCGAAAATCCTCACTGGGTGATGGAGGAATACACGCAATTCCCTCTAAAGTTTAATGTTTGGGCAGGAAATGTTCGAAACCATATCATAGGCCCCTTTTTCATTGAGGGCAATTTAGTAAGCAATAATTATTTAGCACTACTTAAAATTGATGTCGTTCCAACTTTGGCAAATTTCTCTCCTGACCAAGGAAATCCTCCAGTTCCATGGAATACGATATGGTTCCAACAGGATGGAGCAGCACCACATTACCAGCGCAATGTCCGGCAGTACCTCAACGGCTCGACGAAATATTTTCAAATCGGTGGATAGGAAGGCGCGATCCCCTGAGCTTAACCCATTAGATTTCTCTTTATTTCAAAACTGAAACCTCTTGAAGATCGAATAACGCTTGCGATTAGGTCGATTGCTCCTGAGATGTTGAATAATGTTGGAAGACATTTTTATGTCAGTTTAGGATGTTGCCAAGGCGTTCGCACTGAAGAGTTTGAAGTGTTTGAACATCTACTTCGTTAACATTCATAATTTTTTAGCTTCATTTTGAATTACATTTTAGTTTTTTATATCGTAACAAACTTCGCTAATCACTTGATTTTATTTTTGCAATAAATATTAAAGAAGAATAATAATGAAGTTACCTGACAAGTTTACTATGTTTGCTACATCCTTCCACGCCTTTTCAGTGGCATCCCTTTTCGAATATGCCAGGAGATTATAATTATAAAGCTCAGGATGCTTCTCCACTTCCCCAACGAATGTTAAATTGAATGCCTAGAAATTTAAGTTCATGAAAGATGTGTAATTTTGAAAGAATTCATAGGTATTGATACTTATTGGCAAATTACTTATAACGCACCTCTTCATATGTATCTGAAAGGTAGGGGGAAAATGGTAATTAAGATTAATGTTAGTGAGAATCTTTATTAAATAGAGCACTGTAAGTAGTATACAGCGTGGTCCACCAGTAACTGTACAAAGTTTCATGGTGAATAGATGCTAGCCAGGGAAGCCAGAAAACAACAATTAAATATGGTCTAAGGCTCATTGTTTCTGAGATACAGGGTGATTTATCGATTCGTACAGAATTTTAGCTATAATTGCAGAACCGTTCAACGAATTAATTTCAAATTTGATAGTCATCCCGGGGCAAAAAACTCTGCACGTGAACCATACCAAGAAAATGCAGACCTGGACTTATATATTTTGATTTTTGCTTTATGGCCTGTACATGGATCCATGACCCTGTACGTGGAATATCAATTAATCGTTAATATTTTTTCATTCTCCATAGATTTGTCCTTCGAATAGAGGTGTTCATTAGAACGGCACACAAACCGTTAATTTTTTTTCTTAAAGAGTAATTAACGCTTTACATTTTTAAGTGCCAATTCAGTCAGGAATATTGTGATGGGACCCTCCTGAAATCGAATTAATTAAGCAAGAGTAATTAAAAAGATTACAGACATTTGGCAAAATGTTAGCACGCTGTTCACTAAAACATGGGCTCAAAACTCGGCGCAAAATGGAAATATTAGATATCAAAAAATATGTTCAGTTACCCCTAAAGTTCCACAACAGCTGAAAAACTATACAATCCACCCCTCCAAATCTGAAAAAATAGACATATATGAAGATTTGTAAGCTATCAGTATATTGAACCAGGCATTGGCCTAACGGGGGGTGCTCCCCCTCCCAATGTTGAACGAAGTTGGGAAATTTTGAACACAGTTAGGGAAATTTCGAAGGAGTTGGAAAACTTTCGAAGTAGTTGGAAAAATTTCAATGGAGTTGGAATATGTCCGAAAAAATTGTAATAAAATGTGAAGGAATTTGAGCGCCTGACGGGATAAATGAAAAACAGGCAAATAATAGGGACGGGATAACATTGTATATTGTATATTATTATACTGATACATGGATTAACAGTCACCCTTGTACATATTCCTGTTGCCGCAAATTCAATATTCAATAGTTTTCGGCACAAAGCCAGCAAACAATAAGATTTATCATAATATTGCGTTATCCCAAAGCGGGTAGCTCTCTAGATGTCATAAATCAAACCATCTGGTACCCAATTTGAGGTGTTTCTCACTGTCGAACGGCATTTTTAAAAGCTTTTATTTCTATTTAATTCAGCAACGTAAATATGTGAGTACGTAGTTTGCTACTTTCTTTTAGGCTGGTTTTCCTGTCACGCTGACGGTCGGCGCTGATGGGTCAATATGTATGTAGCTATAGGTAGCGTTTTCGAGTCACGCGGCGCTGACGGCCGTCAGCGCTGAGCTATATACGCGCACGTACGCGCCGGCGCGTCGGCGCCGCTGACTAGCTGGCGCCGACAAGCCTCCACATTCAGTGAGCCAGAGACAATAGCATCCTTCAATTTCTCAATGTGATCAGCGTAATGCTAAAAGGATACGAGCTGACCGATCAGCGCTGACTGTCAGCGCCGACCGTCAGCGTGACAGGAAAACCAGCCTTAATAATAGAAATAGATAAGTTTGAATTTCGGAAGTTTTGATGTTCTGGGTTTCTTGCAAATTTGCAGTGGTACGGACGAAATAACCAATACGCATTACCAGGGACGGGCCTAAGGGAGGTGGGAGGCGGTTTTATGGAGTTGGCAAATTTCAAAGAAGTTGTATGTCCCCTTCCTCCCCGTTCACTTTCGGTTTTTTAATGTAATCCTTCATGCACAGCTGGAAAATTTTCAATACTTTTCCCTCCCTAAAAATTTGGCTTCGGGCCGTCCCTGTATTGAACTGGAAATTCTCTATTAACTGCCCCTCTGCAGACTATTTATTCACTTACACAGTATGTACAATGGACAAATAATAAAAATTGATCTAAATCGCTTATAATTCCCTTCAACGATGCTCGAAATCCGATAGAAGAGGGGTTTGTTTGCCCACGCATCGACTTTGACGGCCATGTTGTGACGACAGTTCTCAATTTCGATTTTATAGAAATTTGTCTAATGAATTGAGCCCGTTTTCTCCCAGACCCTTCAGGTACATAAATATAATTAAACATAGAATGAATGGACCATTTATACCACAAATAATACTAATAATATACCAAATCAATATGAATTAGAACCTCAAAAACTTACCTCCATGACGTATACGACGTACGTATCACTCGGCCTTCCGCTTCCACTCTCATCAATCCCATCGCGTGAATCGTGAAAGACGCTGGAATTACAATCGTACGTTCCAAAACGAACCGTGTATGGCGCCAGCGCCGCCAGCTTCCTTTGCATGCATGAGAAGCCGAGTGGAAACAAGAGTCGACAATATAATTCATTTTCGACGCGTTTCCAATCAATATTCGATCCGTTCATTGCTTCTTGTTTCAATATTTAATTCATTTACTTCATTTGATATATTATGTTGTCTATTAATATGTCATAATTCGAATGAAAATGCCGCCCTAGATCAAGGTCCTTAGATAAATCGGTTGCCTGGTAGCCAATAGTCAAATAATACAAACATTACAAACAAACTGACGTATTAGGCACTCTTGAGTTGTTTCTACTAAAGCATAGACATAGACAAGATATACTAGAGTAGGCAACACAAAACGCCTCGGCGGACAACTTTTAGCATCCAGAGATTAATCCAGAGAAATAGAGGGAAATATCCCTCTTTTTTTCTGGATTAATCGAACGGCCATAATTTTAGGTTATTTTGAATCGGAAAATTTGAATATGACGACAGTTCTCAATTTCGATTTTATAGAAATTTGTCTAATGAATTGAGCCCGTTTTCTCCCAGACCCTTCAGGTACATAAATATAATTAAACATAGAATGAATGGACCATTTATACCACAAATAATACTAATAATATACCAAATCAATATGAATTAGAACCTCAAAAACTTACCTCCATGACGTATACGACGTACGTATCACTCGGCCTTCCGCTTCCACTCTCATCAATCCCATCGCGTGAATCGTGAAAGACGCTGGAATTACAATCGTACGTTCCAAAACGAACCGTGTATGGCGCCAGCGCCGCCAGCTTCCTTTGCATGCATGAGAAGCCGAGTGGAAACAAGAGTCGACAATATAATTCATTTTCGACGCGTTTCCAATCAATATTCGATCCGTTCATTGCTTCTTGTTTCAATATTTAATTCATTTACTTCATTTGATATATTATGTTGTCTATTAATATGTCATAATTCGAATGAAAATGCCGCCCTAGATCAAGGTCCTTAGATAAATCGGTTGCCTGGTAGCCAATAGTCAAATAATACAAACATTACAAACAAACTGACGTATTAGGCACTCTTGAGGGTTTCTACTAGGGATGTGAAAAAATAATCGATTATGAAAATAATCGATTAAAAATCGATTTTTATAAAGTAGAAATCGATTTTGATAGGCGATTTTATTTTTATGAATAATCGATTAATAATCGATTTTTTTAAAATCATCCAATCAATTGTTACTGATTTTTATCTTCAACCTCCCGACATTAAGTTTGGTTTTCTCGCCCGGACCGGTGACAACGCGAACTGACATTCTCCATAATTTGACATTAAAGCCATAAGCCATCTGTCTGTGAATCTATGCATAATTTAAAAACTAAAAACTAGATGGAGTTAACGAACTGTTTTACCGACATTTGGTAGATATGACATTGAAACTTCATTTTTCAAAGTTTTGAAATTTGAATTGAAACGACAATTTCGAAAAAGATTTTCGTGATAAAGTGTGTTATTTAACAATGTCTACGACCAAATTTTATCGAAACGCTTACCGAAGCTGTTATTCCTGAACTCGATGCCTACGGATTTGTAGTAGTAGTTGAATAATTTAATTTAGTGTTTATTTATTTTAATAATCTAATTTTGTTGTTATGTGAAAAAGATTTTAATTTGAACCTTTAATAATTTGTTTGATTACTATTATAATTTGAGAATTACTATTTCTGTTGTTTATTTTTGATTAATAAATCTATAGATATAATATTTTGAGCATTTTTTTAAAATTGATTAGTAAATCAGGAAAAAATCGATTAATACAACAAAATCGATTATTTTCCAAAGTAGAATCGATTATTTAGTAATCGATTTTTCATGCTAAAAAATAAATCGATTAATTAAAAATCGATTTTTCAAGTATAAAGTCACATCCCTAGTTTCTACTAAAGCATAGACATAGACAAGATATACTAGAGTAGGCAACACAAAACGCCTCGGCGGACAACTTTTAGCATCCAGAGATTAATCCAGAGAAATAGAGGGAAATATCCCTCTTTTTTTCTGGATTAATCGAACGGCCATAATTTTAGGTTATTTTGAATCGGAAAATTTGAATATATCCACGTCCTCATGTTATTTTACTTTTTCTGGCACTTAGTATTTATTCATCTTCAATCTAAATTCACAGCTCTGCCAATCAAAATGTTCAATTGTATTAAGAATAACAGAATATTATGTAATGGTTTGAAAAGATAAGGAATCGATTTGAGTATAAAAATATAGAACATTCGTTTGGAACTATTGTGCCAGCTCTTTTGTGTATTAAATCAAAAATTCAAAAACATTGTGAAAAATCATTCATTCCATTACGACCATATTGATGAAGTCTAATAAAAGAAAGAAAAAATGATTGAGTAATGTACTTCTATGCTCATGGAACGTCAAATTGAAAATGTATACATTAAATATGTCAAAAATTTAAAAAATAATATAGCAGGAAAATTTTAAATGTTCGATATACTTCTTTTGACAACGGCAAAAAAATGGAACAAGTTCGCCTTTTAGTTCAGCAACAAGGCCGGGAAGCACGAAATCTGTTGGCATTCAATATTTCTGCTGGAAATGACACATTTCCAAGTGAGTTTCATAAGCAAACAAAGAATTATATTTTTAAATCTCCAAATTTTAGATAAAATAGCAAGCAAGCCACCCACGAGTACTCCTAAATCCCTCGAATTAGCTAATCTGAAAGCAAGTCACTTTAATCGAGGACGAACTCGTTTGAGATCAGCTTCAACAGGAAGAGATAAACAATCAGATATCAGGGCAAGATACTGGTCCCTACTGTTTGGAAACTTACAGAGATCTGTGAGTTGTTTTTCTTAAGCCTAGTTAAAATTTTAGACCATTCTGATTGAAATTGGATCCTGCTGAAGGGAATATACCACCATCTAGCCCTTCACTGAAGGTCCAGATATGGTAGAAAAAAGAATCAGAAATGGGATTTAAAACAATTCAATATCTAGAGTTCTATATAGATTATAATGGGAGTTTATCAAGTTCCCTCAAAACCGTAGTTATCTGGTTTTACTAAATAGTATACTGATGAGGATAATTACATTGTCCTTTTAATACTACACTAAACTTCAATTACTACAAATGTAACCCCTAAAAAGTAGGGTCAATTTATTATTTGGTGGTATGCAGCATATTTAAAATTATTCTCTTCTTACATAGCACAATAGAATACCAGTTTTCATAATTGCCTTTGTTGTACATGTCTTGACACCCCTTCTATAGCTGCTCTGCTGACTTTGTGAAGTACTAGAATCAGAACAGCATTTTTGGAGATCACGGAGCACCATCATTTTGTCCAATGTCTATGTTTGTCAAATTATTCTAAAATTCTGACTGTCTGGCTGTTTATAAGCACTATCACTTTATAGAGAAAAGATATGGAGGAGACTCTATAATTGCAGGGAAGGTTTTAAACTCAAATGGCATGGCCATAATGGGCTAAATACGCCCATCGGATTAAAAAATATGACCTTGTAAAATTTTCTTTGTTATCAGAAAAAAAATACAACATAAGGAGTTTCTTAAATGATTTCACTGATTTGTAACACCTATTACTAGTTAGGTACTGAAGTCTATGGTTATCAGAAATCTGTTGTATCAAAAAATGAAAATTCGTATCCAGAAAATTAGTTAAATATAAGTACAGAGTGTTAAATAAGTAGGCATACAAACTTTAATTATCTAGTTTTAAAAATTGTTAGTAGCACCAGTAAATTGTGTACAATACTGACTTAGTTGTAGTATGTTGTGGACCTAACCTAATGGAATTTCTCTTTGCATTTACCAATATTTTGGCAAATTTGTAGTTACCTCCTTGACACCCCATGATATGGTAATTAATTAATATTTTCAAAGCCACTTGAGATATTTGACTCATTTTTTATTATCACTGATTGATTTGCTACAGCTATAAATAAAGGATTTATTATATTTGGTACTTATGTACAGCTAGTAATGATTCATATTGTTGCCAATACAAACATCATAATGAACTTTATGAGTGCCGTGCATACGGACATTCACTTGAAAAAAATGGTACACTAGTGTTTAATTTCAAATAAAATTATTTTGGAAATTAAATGATTTTTTACAAATTTAAATGATAAATACTAGAGAATAAATAAAACATAAAGAATCAAGGTTGGAGGTTCTTGTCGATCAGATTATTGGTTTAAAATAAACTTAATGAAAGCAATAATAGCAACCCATACTTGAAGGTGCTACTTACATCCAGAAAAATTTGGTAAAGTTCCAAAATAAATGGATCACATGTATATAACATGAGAAATCATGAAAAACTGAAAATACTGTAATATCATAGATTAATAAAGTCTTGGTATAGTGTGTACTATTGTGGACCAAAAATCTATATCAGGCTTCCATCCGATATTAAGGCTATAATTTGTCTGAATCTTTGTATTTTCTCTTGACAAGTGGCATGTGAAATTTGATGCCGCAATAAATTATTAATGGTCTTCTAAATTATGTTCTTGGAATGCGTCGTTATGAGTAAAAATATATAAATCCATTTAATTGTGTGACAAAATAAAATTCCATATAAGTAGTCCTGAGTTCAATCCTGGGCTAGGAAAGAAATTCTCTCAATCAGATGATAGTGGCCACCATTTATTCTTGGGTCAAAGATTAACAATGCTGTGTCTAAGGTGGTGTAATGTATCAGAGCCTGTACAGAAAATATCTGATTCTCACAACTCGCACAAGTTCTGAAGATCTTTTGAGGAGTTTTCCTGGAAGCCTTGGAGGTCAGTATATTCTTCATATCAAGTAAAAAATGTTGAACCTTTACGAAGAATTAATATTTTTTGGTCGTCGCTCAACATTGAAAATAAAAGCTCACTAGAGTTGCTTCCTTCATGAATGAAAACATTAAAACTGTTCAATTGTGCAATGAAATTTAATATTAAATTTTTTTCTTTAAAATTCTAGACGCCGTACCGCGCAATATTAATTTATGGATATTTGTGACACGAACTTTTCGTTTCAAAATCACGCGGAGAATAACCCTCCAAAGACGAGATCTCCACTGAGGAAACATTCAAGCGCCTCAAGTGGAATTATCAAAAATTTAGCATATTATTTACACCTAACACCGGCCCTTCGAATCGGCAGACCTGAACGGTATAGTTCCGGCTATGCTTCAAAAAGGTGCTGAGCTCCTTAGAGGTAGTTATGCATGGGGATACATTCCTAAATCATGGAGGGTACATCAATGGTACTTTTCATACCACAAATGGGATGGAAAGGACCCTCAGAACTTAAATCTTATCGACCCATATGTCTTACATCCTTTGTCTTTAAAACCATGGACAAATATAAAAAAGCACTGACGTGAAATCAGTACCCTTTGGCGCGCTTTTGAGTGCTTCAAGCTCAGTAGATAGAACGAGCCGGAGATCTATTCAGGCGGTAGTGAACAGCATTCACTGCCGGGTCAAAAATTAATGCTGTGCCTAAGCTGGACTAAAGATACAGTAACAAAGTCGACAAAGAACACAACTGACTCTTTTTAGTCGCACAAGCTCCTAGGAGCTTCTGAGGAATCTCCTTGGATAAGACATAATCTTAATCACGTCTATAGCAAGCGCGTCAAAGCAGATTGACCCCAGGTAAATGCTTTTATAGCGTTTTTACGCGCATGTTCTGGAGAACATCGCGTTATCATTTTGCCAAATGTCTGTAATTTTTTGCCGAATATAGTGTCAAACGATTAGGTTCGACTCACTGGTCAAGAAGTCGAGGTCATATTTGATTCTGTCCGGCCGGCCGGCCGTTGCCCCGATATCGCTGCAATTTTGCGAGAGCCTTCAAAATCTAACTCTTCTGTCAAGTTCCTCGAATCTATATCCGAGCAGCCTTGTGTGAGTTCAGTAGCTGGATGGGTGACCTCGATTACTTTTGAACGTCATTCGAAGACAAAGAGACTTGAAATTTTCAGGGTAGGTTGCGCATCTGAATGGGACAGTTAAGTCCAATCCAATCGGCCAAATGGAGTTATACCCATCTGGAACATTATTTTCTCGATAACTCAGAAAATACTGACCCGATCGAAATGAAACTTGGTATCTAATTGTACAATATCGACATAAAAACGTGTGTGAAATTTTGTGAGAATCGTATCTCTAGAAAATTTAAAAACAATTACGAAAAAATATTATGTATCTCACGATAACTTGAGAACGGGAAGAGATAGCAACTTGCAATTTTCAGGGTAGGTTGGGCATCCGAATGCGACATTTAGGTTGGTTAATTGGCATAATAGGCCTAATGGTATTGGAGTTATATTCATCTGAAATTTTGTTGTTATTTCCTCTATAACTCAAAATATACAGATCGGACCCGATTAAAACTCGGTGATTACTTGTAGAATCCACTAGTTTTCGCGGAGTTTCGTGAATATCGTATTCTGGCCTTACTTGAGGCGTAAGGTTTTTCGTATTTCAATTTCAATAGAATACATAAATAGAAGAATTAAAAATTATGTGATCATAGATTCTCTCGTTACTGAAGTATGTCATTAAATGGTTTTAAATGTATTCATATATTATAAAATATTTCAAAGAAAGACTCGAGATAAAAACTTGAAATTTTATAGTTTTTTAAATGTAATACCCAGTTTTTTCATTGATAATCAGATTACCCATTGAATTCTACATTGTTCTAATGTGCCACTTACATATTATTCTCAGAAAATTCGTGTAAAATCTGAAAAAACCCTTTAAATTTCCTCAAATAGGGCTTCATTCCAATGTTAATAACTTGTAGATTTTTGCATGAAAATTCCTAATTTTCTAGTTTCTATCAGAACACATACCAATGCTTCTCCTTCGTTTATTAAAAATTCAATTGAACATACAGGGTGTTTCTCTTTCAATGCCAAAGTCAGTCATGACAAAAACCTCAAAACTTTTTTTTTTTTCAATTGAGAACCCATTTTTTTATTGGTCAGCTGGAATCTCTGTTAAAAAATAGTTTGTTTTTTATAATATATACTACTGCTTTACTTACTGAATACCGCGGGAAATAAACATTTTAAAGCAGTAGTATGTATATTATAAAAAATACACGCTGTTCCTTGCGGACCACGCTCGCAAAAATGTTATTTTTCGATTACTATATAAACATGAGATGTTAAAGCATAAATAGATACACTGGATGTCAAATAGTGGAAAAACTCACGCACAAGTGACTTCACTTTTGTGAGAAAGAATGTTTTTAGAGAATTCCATTCCATATTCTTTTTTAAATAAACATTATTATCATGAATTTCATGTCTTTTACAGATAGCTGAAATTTACAACACTGTTGAGGCACATGAGAGTTTAACAGAATGCCAGGAAGTTTTATTAGTGTTAGAGAATTATTTAAGAGATTTCAACTCATTGGCGGAATGGTTTCGGTTGAAGTGGAGTTATGAAAAAACACCAGCTTACCAAAGACCAACGTCTGTGACATGGGACATTTGCAAAACTAATTTAACAAAAACTTCCAGCAATCGTTCTGGGAAATCTAGTCCTAATCTTGGTTCTGGGAGAAATAGTCCTTCGATAACAGGCAAAGTTAGTCCTAGAATACTTCCAGGTAGAGTAAGTTCAGCTCCAACTAGCCCCTTGCCCATCGAACAACCTATTATAGAAGGAAAAATAATTGATATTAACGATATCGATAGAACACTAGTAACAAAAGAAGAATCTTCCAGACAAAGTTGTCCAGTGGAAATTGTAACACCTGAAGAACTCTCTGATGAGAAACATGAATCATTCAATAAAACCTCTGAGAATGAATTGGGTAGTCTATTTCAATCACGAAGCAATTCAGAAGATTCAGTTCAAACATCAGATTCGGATAGAAAGAACGATTCTTCCTCATGTATTACATACACCAATAGCCCTAATACTTCACCGGAAGAAGTCAATGATGATTTGAACAAGTTGAAACTTACAGATTTGAAAGAAGAATCGAAAAAGAATTTAGATTCTCCAAGTGAAGATCATCAAACGTACGATATTTTCAGAAAAGTTGGTGTTGAAAGTGCTGAAAAAGGCACAAGCACCGATGATGATTTTCCAAAACTTCCTTTGAAACGTCGTGTGTTGAAAGTAAACCAAGAGTGCCAAACTGATGATTCTGAAAAAAAAATATCTCCTAAGACAACGCAAACTGATACTATTGATAAGAAAAATCTTGTGAGAACTAATAGGTGTGATACTGTTTCAAGGAATGTTAAACCAGTAAATCCTAGGTTGGCATATTCAACTGCATTAACAAAAAGTGCATCCGCAAAGGTAGTTCCTAATCAAAAACCCAAAACAGATACTAAATCCTCAGCATCATCTCCAAAACCCAGTCTTAGATCAATGCGACCTTCAGTCAATAACATGAAACCTTCCAGTGCACTTCCAATGAAAACAAATTTTGCTAGAAGTAAAACTGTTAGTGATATGAAAACAACAAGTTCATTCCAGAAATCTAGAATTATTACCAAAAATGAACCCTTTGTATCAATTTCCAGAACAAATGTTACCAAATCTATTCAAAACCCTGCACCATTTGCTAAAAGTATAACTACACTATCCCTAGAACAAACTGATAATTCTCTAACACCAAACGATTGTACAAGTTCTGTTGAAACTCTCGTGAATCAAGGAAAATCATTTGAAAATGTCAACAGTTCCAGTATGGCCAGCTCAACTGAAACATTAAATAACGAAAATATCAAAAATGAAAAACCATCCGCAGATGGTTGGTTGACCGTTAAAAGTCGATCAAGATTCAAGAATTCAACTGGAAAAAAAACTCCGCACACTTGGTCTACAAGGTTCAATCAAGTCAGTGCCACCGCAAGTCTGCCAGCTTTGGCTCTGTTTCCAGAATCTAGAGAAGGGATGAAAATGCAAAAATCTATCGACAAAGACGTAAAAAATGACTTGAATAGTTTGAAATCGTTAAAACAGATCACGGAGAAAAAAAAAGGATCACTGGTTAGATCTCATACGACACTGAGTAAACTATCAACAAAAAATATATCGATACAAAAGAAAAACGAAGAAAATATGCAAATTCAGAGTTCCCTTCAGAGGAGGAATATTAGAGTAATAGAAAAGAAATGCAGTGACGGTGATTCTGAAACTGACGATGAGAAATATAAGGTGAGGATATCATTTTATTTTTTTCATTCTCTTTCCTCTCCTCATAAAATATGTGAAAGCTATCAATGATAATGGAATTGTAGGACCCTTCTTCATAGAAAATTCTTTGAATGGCCCAAGCTCCGGGGTATTTGAATTTTTTTAGAACGGAATTAGAAAGCAACATAGAAGAGTTACCTCTATTATTGGTAAGAACTCTACAATGGTTTCAACAAAACGGAACTGTACCTCATAACTCTAATTGCTAGGCAATATTCGAATGAAAGTTTCTCAGATTCTTGGATAGATACATTCAGCCCCATCCGTTGGCTTCCTAGATCTCCTTGTCTGTCTCCTCTTGATTTTTTATTGATTTGAAATATTCAAGGAATTAACTCAGGAAGATCTTGCTACTGAAGAAGAACATCAGAAGAAAGCCAAGCAGCTCTCTGAAGAAGAAGACAGGTTGACAAAGGAAATTGAGAAGTTGCAAGGTCTAGAAATCGAAGTAGATACAGAGACCGATGGTACCGAAACAGATGGAGAGCTTCAGTGTGATAATGATGATGAAAATATGTCAAATAGCAGAGTTCCTAATTCTGGGGATATGTCTTTAGAAGCAAGATATGAACCTATGTTGGCAGGTATGTCCACACAATTAATTTGGTACTTTTCATGGAAATGACGTACATACATAAACAATTAATTTCTATAATTCATATTCGTGCTGTCCTCTGCAAACTGGATTCAATTAAAATTAAACCATTGTTACCTAGCGACCATCTATATTTCACAATAATTACAATTTCGCTAAGCGTCCGCGTAGACAAGCACTATACCGGGCTAAATCCCGAACGCCCAAGCGAAATCGCCGGTTACCATGGAAATGGCAAACGTCCTCACTCAAAGACCAGCTAGTTCAACGCGATTCTCAGTGATGATTCGGGCACCCAGAGTAGCAGGCCAAAGAGGAATAAAAGTTAGGTTCTTTCGTCTGTTTCTTGGTGTAGTGTAATCTACACTGCACTCTGAATCAGCTGATTTTCATTGCAGTAACGCAAACGAATGAAAAATACACTGAAATAAGGTTTGTTTATCAAACCTCGAAAACATTGGTTATTATTTTTGTTCAGCCATCAATCTGAAGGATATAAATCCCATACTGTAGTAATCTGCCTTCCCTGACGGCTTTTTCAAAAAAATTAACAGTAATTTCATCGTCTGAAAAATCAATTGGTGAAAAAAATCAACATAACAATTTCCAAATAGCATTACCGTTTCTGAACGGATTAATTATTTCTTCATCCTCCTGACCTTATTGCAAATTTTAAATTTGATAATACCCATTTCAAAGAAGAGATCAAAGTTCCCAGACAACAAATATTTTCATAACAAGTCAATTATTGGCGCCTCCTTTTTGCCGTAACATTAACCATAACCCTACATTCTGTTTTGAGTGCATTTCACACCTCCTTTCGACCAGGTGCAAATAAACCACACATCGTCTACACTGGTGTAAATCCAATAAGCAAACGAATACTAATATCGAGTGTAAATTACACCGAGTGTAGGAAAGTGCTACACTTTCTATGCAAATGAAAGGAATTGTTACGTTCAGTAGTAGTACACCTTGTTTATGGTTAAGATAAATAGATAGGTATTGTTTTGTGTTATAAAGTGGCGTTGAGGATTTAAGGATTGACACTAATGGTTTGGATTCAACGTTTTGTGAAATATGTAAAGTTTTCGTTATTTTAATATCGATGCCAATAACAACCGCAGACACTGAAAGATGTTTCTCTACTTTAAAATTGTTCAAGACGTTTATAAGGAATACAATGTCGGAAAAAAGACTGACGGTGCTCGCAAAGTTGTCCATCGAACAAAATTTAGTTAAAGACATTCCTTACTTCAACTAAAAGGAGATCGAGAAGTTCATCTCCGACAAAAACATAAGGATTGAGTTTAATTTTAAGAAGTAGGCATTTGGTAATTACCTTTTAAAATATATATATTTTTTTGTTGCCTCCCTGAACAAAATTATAACCAGCCGCCTCTGGTTATAACAATGATTCACTATACAGGGTGACTGGTGGCACATAGTCGAGTCCAAACGTTAGTTGTAGTCAGGGGACCTCTATACTGATTCAAAACAGGCCATCAAAGGTTCTGTTGAAGTTTTCGTTTTGGTGATACAGGGTGTTTTTCAAAAATTTTGAAACGCTATAACTCTCGAACCGCCGTAGCCTATGGTTTGATTTTTTTGGTCAGAATGTAGTATGTCAACCTCTATCTGAAAGGCCGCTCGTATACCAGCACGACGAGACCGCGACGATACTTTTTAACGAGGAATTTGCGTCGCGTCGCCGTATCTTGGTGCGGGCGCTTCTATCACTTACCTCGTACCGCGACTTCTAAGCGACACGAAGTCGCGGTCGCGTTGCGGTCTCGTCGTGCTGGTGTACGAGCGGCCTAAGTCATAATGGATATTGGAGAAATAAGTCAGTAGCGTAGTAAAAATAATCCTCTGTGGTCTACACGAAAATTGCACACTATACCGGGTGTCCCAGTATACAATGGCGATTTTCAATTCGTTCAAAAAACCTTCAACTGGGAAAAATAAAAATTGAAATTCCCTTTCTGTTTGACTGGGAATTTTGGGGATATTTGAAAGATTGTGTGTACCAGATTCCTCCTATTTTTTTGGAAGATCTAAATGCCGAGTTATTGAGAAGTGTTAATTCGCGTGAACTAGTCCACCGAACTGAAAGATGTGTAGAGTCGTCAATTTTCAGGGTAGGTTGCGCATCCGAATGGGACAGTTATGTTCATTGCTGGGTATAATCAGCCAAACGTTTTCAGAGTTATGCCCAGCTGGAATGTTTGTAGAAAAAAAATTACAAATGTATTTGAGGAAAATAGAGTACATACTATTGGAAATGAAAGCAATTTTTTTTATATGCAGAGGGTAACGGAGATTTATATTCACTATATTTGAAGAAACATATATTCCTACGAAGGCGTAGAAGGGCCACTTTTGTACGAGAAATATTTTTATGTATAATTCCGACTTTAAACTCCGAATTATACCTAATTCCGACTTTAAACTCGGAATTATACCTAATTCCGACTTTGAACTCAGAATTATACAGAAAAATATTTTTGTGTAATTCCGACTTTGAACTCCGAATTCAGACTAATTCCGACTTTAAACTTGGAAGTAGATATAATTCCGACTTTAAACTCGGAATTATACCTAATTCCGAGTTCAGAGTCGGAATTATACAAATCTGTGTAATTCCGACTTTGTACCCGGAATTAAGACTAATTCCGACTTTAAAATCGGAATTATATCATAATTCCGACTTTGAACTCGGAATTAAGACTAATTCCGAGTTTAAAGTCGGAATTACAGCTAATTCTGAGTTCATAGTCGGAATTAGGTATAATTCTGAGTTTAAAGTCGGAATTAGCTTTAATTCCGAGTTCATACTCTGAATTATACCTAATTCCGAGTTTGAAGTTGGAGTTATAGCTAATTCCGAGTTTAAAGTCGGAATTAGGTATAATTACGGGTTCAAAGTCGGAATTATAAAGAACAATATTCTTCTTTTTAATGTGGCCCTTTTACGCCTTCGTATATTTCTGCATTAGTTCTAGGACAAAAAAAAATTCTATCAATCAAACAAATCCTTATAACACTATAAATGTAACTACATTCTTGTCCACTACAGTTTTTGTCGTCCAACAAATGTTTCGAAGCGTTACAGTAACGCTTCGTCTTTGAAGATGGAAACTTTGTTTCCGAAACATATGTCAGACGACAAAAAACTGTAGTGGACAAGATTGTTGTTACTTTTATGGTGTTCATAATAAGTCCACAGTGAACTCAAAATAGAATAAACAAATCCTTTTAAATTCATTACTTGTTCTTTCCTTTTTCAGTGCTGATATCAGTGGTGGATTGTCTGTTTTCAGAAATGTCTTGGAGTGATCGCATAGACACCTTAGCCGCTCTTGAAGCTTTGAATGCTCGTTATCCAGGGCGTGCCCATGAGTTGCATGAAAAATTGTCCAACCCTACACGTAAACGGAGCCTTCAAGAAACCTTAAGAAAATATCAGGCAAAACAAGCAAGGGCGCAGCAGAGACGGCAAGATTTGCAACAAGAAAAATCAAATAAGTTACAAGCTCTCTGGGCTAGAGTAGAAGATGTCAAAGCAGCTAAAATTCAGTTGATAGACGAAAAGAGGAAAAGGATGGAATTGAAACTCCAAAAGGCAGCGCAAAATAGGAAAAGGCACATCAAGGGAATCATCAAGAAAGCACATGATGAGGAGGAAAAATTGAAAGAAATTGCATTCATTAACGAATTAGAAGCTCAAAATAAAAGGTAATTGTTTCAAATCATAGCATTTTACAGGTCATGAATTAAATAAGTAAACGAAGTGCAGAATTTTTATTAGCAGGTATCCACAAATATTGGTATGGTGTGGTAAATTCGATTAAGATTGTCCAATACAGTAGAATAGACAATAGAACATACGCGCAAAAGCTCCTGACTTCATGTCAGTGCTTGAACCAATTGTTTCATAATTTTAAAAAATTTTCTATGGTTACGGTTCTCACAAACACATCTTTATGTCGATATTCAACAACTAGTTACCAAGCTTCAATTTGATCGAGTCCATATTTTTTGAGTTATCGAGGAAATAATATTCCAAGTGGGCATAACTCCGAAACCGTTCGACCGATTATGCTCAAAAACGAACTTAACCCCCTCATTCGGATGCGCAACCTACCCTGAAAATTGCAAGTCCCTATCTCCTTTCGTTCGAAAGTTATCGGAGAACGGTCACCCATCCAGATACTAAACTCACCCAAAGCTGCCCGGATCTCCAACAATATAGATCCGATAGTGTTCAAACTTGGAACTTGGCAGAAGAGTTAGGTTCTGAAGGCACTCGCAAAATTTCAGCCATGTCGGGTGAAAAGTTTCTGATATATAGAATTTTTTTCAATGATTTTTTAAAAATTTTCTAGTGATACGATCCTCACGAAATTTCGCAAGACTTTTCGAGTTGGCATTCTACAACTAACAACCATGTTTGAATTGGATCGGTTTGTTATTTTTCGGGTTATTGGGGGAAATTACAACCAAATTTCACATGGGTATAACTCAAAAACCGTTCGGCCGATTATGTCTAGGAACAAACTCAAATGTCGCACTCAGATACACAACCTAACCTGAAAATTTCGAGTCGCCATCTCTTTCCGTTTTCAGGTTATCTTGACATAAATAATAATAATAATAATTTATTCAATATTCCTTAGTTTTTACAGCTTTTATAAATTTGTTGCATTATTTTATAATATATAAATTGAAACCACATTTTAGGACCTACACGATTCTCACAAAATTTCACAAACGTCCTTAGGTTTGTATTCTACAACTACTCACCAAGTTTCAATTCGATCGGATCTGTATTGGTTGAAAACAAAATTATTACCATTGGGCCGATTATGCCCATTAACGAACTTGTCTGTCGTGTTAGGATGGGCCACCTACCCTGAAAATGTCAAGTCTCTATCTCTTTCCTTTTTCAAGTTATCCTGGCAATGGCCGGCTGGCCGGACAGAATCAAATTTGACCTCGAATTCTTCATCAGGGAGTTGAACCCAATCGTTTGAGACCAGAGAGAGAGAAAGAGAGAGAAATTTATTGTAAAAAAAAAATTAAAAAGGACCATCGACCGAGGTCCTTCAGCCATTGATACAACTTTCAATTTCAATTTCACTTGTATACTAAGTAATAAAGTAGAGTATATAAAGTATTGTAAGCTACACGTCATGCATGCTCTCGTTTGCTCCCTGTTGAGCCAATCATCTCCCACAAGGTTGAAATTGGAAACCTGGCCCAGGTTCTTGCCGTTGATCCCGGAATACAGTGAGGATCTATAATACTTGTGTTTTCCGGCTTGGACTGGAATTTCTTTATGAACTGATTCCTTCTGACTTCAAATGGTTGGACATTGGTGGATGCATAGAGAAGTGTGATAGGTGGGTTGTGTAGTGAGTTGGTGGGATGTCTCATCTTAGTAATTCTCCTAACTGCTGATGTCTCTGCCACTTTTAATCTCTCTATTGGTGATTTTCTGCTGTTAGCTAAGATTACTCCTCCATACTTGAGCAACGATCGGCATATCGACTTGTATATGTAGCCTGCTGTTATCGACTCTGTAGTGTTCACGTCCATGTTCAACAAATAAACAACTTATCGTAGGAATTTGGACATAAAATGTAGACAATTAATTATGACTTTGCCTACGTTTCGGAACGGCTTGTTCCTTTCTCAAGGCTAGAAAATTGTTTTTATTAACTATAGACAAAACATATAACATTTAACATTATTACCTCATCATACAATCAATAAAACATACAAATTAAAATGGTTAGAGAGAGTAAATATATCAGTTCAGATGCGTGACAGTCGACGGAATATCAATAACAAACAAGATGACATTACCTGATGTTATTGTTGTAATACCTGTTTGTATGTTAGTGAACGGAAATAGCTTGCACGTTGGATGCATGATGATTTGATGGTGGCTGCATGCAGGTTAAAGTTTAGTTTTTGGTCCACTGTAATTCCAAGGTATTTGGTGTGAGCTTCTGGGTAGATTGTTTGACCACAGAGAGAAATAGATGGGATAGATTGGTAATCCGGTGGTTGAAGATGATCAGATGGCTTTTGTTTGGATTTGGTCTCAGTCTCCATTTGTTGAACCATATAGTAGTCTTATCCACCTGAGCCTGAAGTAGCTCCATTGCCTTGGTCAGATTTGAGGCGTGGCTGATGATAGTGGTGTCATCAGCGTACTGTAAAAGGTATTGATGTTTGTTGAAAGTTTCAGGCCTGCTACTATAGATGTCCGAACAGTAGATGTTGTATAGCATTGGTGAGAGAAAATATCATTGTGGTAGACCCTGCTCCGCAGTAAAAGTTGATGAGACCTGGTTTTGGATTTGTATACACAGAGTCCTGTCTTCCAACATACTGGCAATAATGCGTATTAGCTGTGTAGGACATCCAAGAATGTGAAGCTTATAGATGAGGCCTCCTTGCCACACGCTGTCGAATGCTTTGTGGATATCAAGAAATATTGCAGCAGTCCTGCGACCTTCAATTTTGCTGGTTTGTACATTGTTGGTCAGCACAATGAAGGGATGTGTGGCAGAGGTTTTATGTTTGAAGCCGAATTGATATCCCGGAATTTTTTGGCCAGCTGCTTCTGCTAATTGGTTACGAATAATTTTTTCAAAGTTCTTCCCTAAATTAGACAGTAACGTTATAGGTCTGTAATTGGAGACTCTCGAATGTTCAGTACCTTTTTTTGGTATGTTAATAATGGTGCCAATCTTCCATGCATCAGGATAATGACCCAATCTCAAGCAGAATTCATATATTTTTATTATATAAAGGTATATTTCTTCTTTTAGTTGCTTGAGCATGTTCTTTGTGACACAGTCATGAACTGGGGCAGTGTTTTTTCCCTCATTGATTATTTTGTAATATTCTTACTTGTCTAAAGTTGGTTCTCCTGTTGTAGGTCTTTCCATTTTAAATTCTTGCAGCCACCTTTTTACGAAGTCAAAGTGTTTTCTGTCGAAGTTTGAATTCTCATCCCGTTTAAATGATTTTTCAAAGTGTTCGGCCAATATCTAAGTTTTTCTTCTGTCGTTTCATACTTAACGCCATTTTCTTCAATAGATTGGCTGTAACTTGTGCTATTTTTGTATTTGCTAAGTTTTTTAACTTCGGTCCAGAAATTCTTTCCTTTCATCTGATTTATCTTGTTTGAGACCATTTTCGGCAAAAAATTCGAAAATTACAGACATTTGGGTAAAATGATAACGAGATTTTCCCCAGAACATACGCGCAAAAATTCGATTCGCTTACCCTGCTAACGATAATTATTTTCAAAGGAAAGATAGGTCTCTTCAGGTAGAAAAGTATGAGTTTGGACCATCGCTCGGACAGGTCAATTATTATGCCCTTGATTATAATAGCACTAACATGGTCGGGAGCTTTAGCGCGCTCGTTCATGTAATAATCAATTATTACACTATTGAACTTCGTGTATATTAGAGATAAGTTGTATCAAGAAATCAAATTTTCAAATCAGCCAATTAACATTCAAAGAATGTCTCATTCTATGTCTATTACTTAAAGAATATCAATAATATCTGTAACAAACGAAACATTTATGACAAAATAGAGGTTGTCATAAGTGTTTCGTTTGTTGCCATAACAAACGTAAATTCAGTGACACGAGCGGCTCCATAAGGGGTCTAATGGATGTACGGTCTTAAATAATTCCTATTGATAAAGAAGGCGACTGTAAAAATTAAATCAAAAAGGTTTTGATTTCAATATGCTATCAGGAAAACTTTCATTTCTGATCACCTAGAATATATACATAGTATATTTCAGATATCACACCTTATCCTTGCCCCTTATGCACATATTAAATTATAACGAATTCTGGAGATAAGTTATCGAGATATTGAAGTTTTCTTAAAAATTATTTCGCTTCTAGTGTTCCGATTCTCATGAATTTTTGCATGATTCTGGAAAACGTTACTTTGCATCTGAATACCAATTTTTAACTCTATCGGATGTTTATTTTTGGAAATATGGGTTAAATAAAATTTCAAATGAATATATCCCCGAAACCATTTGGCGAATTTTGCTTATTCATAAACCGGACAAGAGCATTTCAACATGAATCCTTTCCTGCAAATTTCAAGTCTCTTATATTTCTTCAATTCACCCCTTTCCACGAAAGCTCCACCCTCTAATAGGGAAGATGGATAGTGCGATATGTTATTACAACTGTTTCATTTCCAAACAAAACAAAAATTTCTTAAATGTGTTTCTTCTTATTTTCGAAATATACCTTGAAAATTGAAGTATCTCTTAATTTACTATTATTCGAAAAAAAAGGAAGAATATCATGAGCATTTCAGCAGTTAGTCAGTTGCTTTTATCAATATCAAGCTTAATGAATTAATGATTTTGATGTTTGCAAACCCAGAAAGCGACCGCTAATATTTCCTTTATTCCCCCCAGTTAAATTTACCCCGGTGGAGGCCATATTGCCCAAATGTAATTAGTAAAGTAAACTAGTGGCCAGCAGTCCATATTTTGGGATTCCATTATTATTATTATTATTATTATTATACTGATCCTCCTGGGTCTTCCACAAGGAGACCCCTCATAAGCTCTAAGAGCTTGCCCTGAGTTAGGAGAACCAGTTGTGTTCTGTGTAGGCTTTGTTACTGTGTCCTTACGCCACCTTAGGCACAGCACTGTTAATTTTTGACCCAACAGCGAATGGTGGCGATTACCGTGACTAGAAAATTTCTTTCCTAGCCTCGGAATTGAACTTGGGGCTTCCGCTCCCAAGTCAATTACTCTACCACTGAGCCAGTAGATTAATTTATTGGGTATATACTGATATTATAATTTTTTTTTTCGCGCTCGGGAGGAAAAACCTTTTATAGGCCCGCCCTGAGAGGGTCTGCTTCTCTCAGGAGTGTGATACTCCAGATGTTAATGGTTACTCACTAAAAAACCTCTCGAACGTTCCTTGGAGTAGTTCTTCGTCCTGCCCTTACAGCGTCTCTTAACAAATGAGATGAGCTGCAAGCGGCCTTCATAGTTGATGGGACCTGATGACTCGAAGTGATCCGAGCAACACCGCTTTCTGAATTCTGTGAGCTAAATCCTCGGCCGAGATTTGCAGGCCGGAATAATCTTCAATTCAGGATCCCAAGTTCAAACATTAAATCCTTGTATTTCTCCCTCTTCTGTTCTTCTTTCATCACCATATTATTTTCTGCGGGGGAGGAAAATTCGACGACAAACAATTCCTTGAGTTCTTTGTCCAGCAGAAGTATATCTGGCTTTATGGCGTGGATCTGCCGAGTTGTTGGAATCGTATAGTTCCAGTAGATGCGAGCCCTGCTATTTTCAACAACTGCTTCAATCTCCAGAGGTACATATGGTAGCACTGGTTCCTTGTCTATATCATAAACCTCACTCAGATGGAAGTAGAGAATTCGGAGTGCCGCATTGTGTCTTTCCACATATCCTGATGGAGCATGGACTCTGCAAGCAGACATAATGTGCATAATAGTTTCTTGCTGGCTGTGGCATGCTCTGCACGTTGTGGGGGTGTCCACTTTCATGATGTTCTTTTTATACCATCTGGTATTTATAACCCCATCTTGACAAGCTATAACAAATCCCTCCGTTTCCGACTTGAGTCCAGCGGACTTCAAAAAGGCGAAGGATAATTCTTCCGACAGGCCCTGATCTTTCAAACTCCTGAAGTATATGGAGTGCAGGTGTTTACTCATGTGATCTTCGAGTAGTTCCTTCAGTTGTGCCTGCCTTATCTCTCTGCCAACTCTTCTTTGGTCTGTTGGCGAGATAGGTGTTCCTGCTAGCTCATGATCGTTTGATATGCCAGTTATACAGAACTTCTCGCCTGTATCTCACCCCTCCTGTATAATTGGTCCGACCTTCGGATCGGACGGTGAACTTAGTTTTCCATGACGCCATGATGTTTCTCATCGCATGGACGATGTGTCAAATGCTTTCGCGTAATCTAACCATGATGTATGTAGGTCGCGCTTGTAGTGTTTCGCATCTTGACAAATGCTTTTGTCTATAAGGAGGTTGTCCTTGCACCCCTGTACTCCTTTCCTCGCTCCTCTTTGTTCGTGGATTTGATTCCGCACTGGTCCAATGGACTCCAGAACCCGATGTTGAAGAACACTTGTGAGAATTTTATACAACGTATTCAGACACGCGATTGGGCGGTAGTTCTTTGGCTGTCCTAGATCACCTGATTTCGGTATCAGTACAGTTCTGCCCTCTACCAACCATGAAGGAATTGGCTCACGGTGAATTACTATCTCACTAAATAATCCAGCTAGGTGTTGGTGGGTAGCTGGAAAGTTCTTCCGCCAGTAGTTCTGAACGCCATCCAGTCCAGGTGCCGTGAAATCATGCTTGTTCTTCAAGGCATGTCTAATCTCTTCGGTTGTTACTTCAGTCAGCTCTTCGGGTTGTTGCAGACTTTCATCGCATAATATCTGGAATCTGTGAAGTGCTGGAGTATCCCTGGTTTCCGCTGGTCGCTCGTACAAATTTTTCCAGAAATCTTCGTCTTCATTCTGTGGTGGTGGGTTTTTTGCCTCTACTTGTTTGGGTCGTAATAACTTTGAAGGTTCGGTGGTGAAGGTGTTGTTGTCTTCTATCCACTTTTGCCTCTTGATCAGCTTCTTCCTTGCCGCCGCAAGTGATCTTATTTTATCAACAGCTTTCAGCTTCAATAGATTTATGGTGGGCAGGGTCATCGTACGATGCAACGCACGCAGCTCACACATCATGTCCTCTATTTTCTTGCTTGGCTTCAGTTGTCCTTTCATAACATCTATGATACATTGATACCAAGATGCTTGCTGCCTAACGGTTCTTATCTTCTTGTCTAGCTCAATCTTGACTTATGTTTCTCCTCCTTTGTTGTTGTTCTTCCTAGTGGCCACAGAAGTGAAGCAGCTGCTATCCCTGCAGCTGCGACATCTTCTAGCGAACAGTGCTCCTTTAGGTGATCGCCGATTATAATATTCATCGCGGCTAGATCTTCAGCCGGTAGTCTCGATTTCAGCCTTGTTGTCCTTAAGTTAGGATTCCCTACTGCAGCCTGATATCCTGATATTATTATTATTGTTATTATTATTACATCATATATTATTATTATTATTATTATTATTATTATTATTATTATTATACTGATCCTCCTGGGTCTTCCACAAGGAGACCCCTCATAAGCTCTAAGAGCTTGCCCTGAGTTAGGAGAACCAGTTGTGTTCTGTGTAGGCTTTGTTATATATATATATATATATATATATATCCTAGCCTGCTACTCAAATTTCAAGGGTTTGGGTTGCAGTGGAATGATATGAAGATGGCTATCATTTCAAGAGAAATCCCCTCTCGAGAACAGAGTTGACCTCTCTGAATGATTTTCCTCTATTATTATTGTTCAACCCCAATCCTTTTCAATGTGCCACACTGCGTAAATATTCAAATTTCCATTTTTGCAGACATGATTTTCTTCAATCTTGTCGAGAACAAAGAGGTAGAATTCAGGGAATTCAGGAAGATAGAAAGAAAAGACAGGAAGAAAAGGCAGCTAAAGAGGCAGCAGTAGAAGAAAGAAGAAAAGAACTGGAGCGACAGAGGAATGAAAGACTGAACAGGTTGCAAGATGAAAGACGACAGAGAGATATGAGGATTGGCCAGCAACAGCAACAGAGAGAGAAAGAAAGGCTGGAATTGGCAAGAGAGAAAGCCAGGGATAGGGAGGTAATTATATTTATATAAACAGTACATTTCAAAAAGTATGCACCAAGAGGACACTTTCTCGCCTCTATAGTTTTTTGAAATTTGGGTTTTCTGGAAAGTTGGTGCTCAAGTATGGATGATTTTTGACATATATGTCATTGATCATGTTAATCTGCAACCTGTCAAAATTGACATTTTTTTAGAAGAATGACCAAAAGACGTAGAAATCAGAACAATATCAAAAAGTTTCTGCAGGAAATGTTGCTCAGAATTTCATTTTATAACAAACTACCAAATTTCATAGTGAAATTCCGAAATTTTTTGATATTAATATTTTGATGACAGCACTCTAGGGGGAGCTTTAGGCTTTGCGGAAATTTAAAAAATTATCCGGAATGTAATTCCAATGAAAGAGATATTATCACAATTCAAATAAAGTTTATTTTGATTTAATGTTCCTCATAAATTATGATTTCTATAGTGAAAACCTCACAATCCTGGTGCAAACCGAATTATACTTGAGGAATTAAATGCGCAAAGAGCTAATATCTAGCTAATTATTCTTGGAACATTATAAGAAATTAAATTCTTCGATATCACATCTGAATAATAACTCCCCAACCCTCTAAAATCGCTTTTGAATATATTTACTTAAATACCACTAAAAATGCAATACAGGCCTCATCTAAACCAAAGATATAATTTTCTGAGAGCCTTCAAAACCTAACTCACCTAACCTCTTGGGCGAGTTCAGTAGCTGGATGGGTGACCGTTGGCACAATATCTTTTGAACGGAAAGAAATAGAGAATTTTCAGGATAGATTGCGCATACGAATGGGACAGTTAAATTATTCTATTCTCTAATTACTGAAGTATATCATTAAAATGGTACGAAATGTATTCATATCTTATAAGAGCTGGGAAAACAGTCTATATCGATGGTAAATTCGATTAAGAGTGTCCAATAGAGGTGAATAGACAATAGAACATGAGCGCAAAAGCTCCTGTCTTCATGTCATGGTTGTTTTGCAGGAGAGGTTATCTGCTCTACATGCGCAACAGCTAGCATCTACACAGGAGTTACAAAAACGCATTGAACAAAAGCAGGAAGACTCTAAGAGAAGACATGACGAGAATATGGAGCAGATTAGACAGAAAGCCTTAGAACTATCTATTCATAGATGTCATGTAGAGGACAACCAAGCACCCAATATTACTCCATACCCCACTCCAAAATTATGCACAGTCTGCAATGTACTGGTAAGTTTTACTTTAGATTCTCACAAAATGCCATGGTTTAAGTTTTGGAGTAGTTTTAAGTTGAAATTATTGTCACAAAAAGTGATATTTCTTGGGGCGTGATAGTTTATAAAAGTATCCAGTTACTAAAGAAGTTACATTTTAACAAATTATGTGAAGTTACTTGGTGTATCTAAGTAGTGTATCTAAGTAGTATCTAAGTAGTTTCTAAGTAGTAGTAGGAACTGAAATACTAACCTCAAGTTACGTTTTACGCGCATGTTCTGGGGAACATCACGTCATCATTTTGCCAAAATGTCTGTAATTTTCGAATTTTTTGCCAAAAATGGTCTCAAACGATTGGGTTCGATATATTCTAGTTTGAGTTCACTGTGGACTTATTATGAACACAACAAAAGTAACTGCACTCTTGTCCATTACAGTTTTTGCCGTCTGACATATGTTTCGGAAACAAAAACAAGACACACGGTGAAATATTTATTGATTTTAACCATCAACAAAATTCCGCGTGGCCCAGCTAGACACCTCATCGCTCAGTGTTCCCCAAAGAGGAAACTATCATTCAAGAGCAGACACAGACCCCAGGTTTTCATGGTTATTTCTAATCATCAGTGTGACTTAGCCAGACACCGAATGAAAACAGATGGGGTTCCAGGAAACTAATTTCCATCGGTTGAGAACCGGTAGGGGAAAGAACCCCACCAGCGCCACCTATGGATAATCCTTACGAACTCCGACCCTCTGCGATGAAGAAACCTTGAGCGATGTTCATTCTTTTGCCGTAAGATAATCAAGAAATGGCAACGCCATCTATCATATAGCGACCTTTACGGACTGAACACTGAGCGATGAGGTGTCTAGCCACGCGGAATGTTTGTTGATGGTTAAAATCAATAAACATTTCACCGTGTGTCTTGTTTTAGTTATTTGGCAATTAGCCACAGTACACCTCATTTCAATGTTTTGGAATCAAAATTTCCATCTTCAAAGACGAAGCGTTACTAAAGCATGCTATCAATTTCTACACTCAAGTATGGGTTGACATCATACTCTTAGTCATAAACCGATTACTGAGATTAATGAGTTGTTAATAGGGGTTAGATCATTATTGAGTAAAATATCCTTTCTCTTATACATTTCGATCCCTTCAAGTGTTCCTGAGTACAATTTTTTGGAATATTTGAACAATTTGTGGTCAGTTGCTAAAACGTGATTTGCAACAGCAGATTTATCGATGTTGTTGTTCCGAATGTATCCCGTTTGTTATACCGTGTGATAATGTTTCTGGTTCTTTGCCCGACGTAGCACTTGTTGCAAACTAAACATCTAATTTCATATATACCCGATTTGATCCGGAGTTTTATCGAATGTATTTCCTAGAAGTTGTTTAATTTTCGTGGAAGTTTTGAAAAACAGTTTTATATTAACCTTTTTGGAAATATTTCGGTGTTTGTTGTTTGTCATTCTTACCTGTCAAGGAATTGTCACAATATTATTATTATACTGTATGTATTATAATGAAACTAGCTGCCCGCCCCGGCTTCGCACGGTAGAAATGCTGATACTAAATATACTACAGAATTTCCTTATATACCTACAACGTTCACAGCATTTTGTCGTTAGACAATACAAACATGTTTTCTTTAGAGGTTACTCTTGAAAGAGCGACATATAATTGGCCATGTGAAAAACACTCAACGCTCAAATATAAACCTGTAGCATGGAAAGTTGGACCCTGCGATTTATTAATGGTCATTGCAAAAGATATCTTTACCGGAAATTGTAGGCGTTTAAATTGGATCAGTAAATCCGATGGTATCAGAGGAATTCGGGAAATCAATACATCTATCCTGGCTGAGGCGAGCCTCACGCTCTACAGAAGATTCTCTGGCTCTCTGTATTCGATTTCTATCCCTATCCTGGCGGTGGCGAGCCTCAAGCTGTACAGACGATTCTCTGGCTCTCTGAACTATATGTCTATCCCGAACCTGGCTGCGGTGAGCCTCACGCTCTACTGAGGATTCTCTTTCTCCCGCAGGACCTAATTAATCAATATTAAATGCACAAGGCATTTAAGGTACTTAATTATATAAGGATCCATGCTGTATTGCTTAAAATAGCTTCGTAATTGAGCCATTATTGCTCGTAGAATGTAAAGGATAAAAAATGGTTATTTTGGGTTATCCTTAAGAGATAGACATCTACCATCGCGGACTTTTTTGTAGACCTTTTTAAGGTGTACCATACTGTAGTACATTATTTTGATAAAAAAAAATGTGTTTATTTACGACATCTGTTTCTCTAATATATTATGCATACATTATACATATAAACCGTCCTATTGAATCACTCTATCTACTGAAAAAAACTCCATCAAAATCCTTTGCGTAGTTTTAAAGATCTAAGCATACATAGGAACAGACAGACAGCGTGAATCGACTTTGTTTTATAATATGTAGTGATGAGGAAAGCATTTACAGAATGACGAAAAAACGGTATGTTACTGACAATTTTATCCATAATTCTCCGAATATTCTCTGAATTCAGTGATCATTTGGAATTTAAGGCCATAAAAATGGCCTATTATTATAATTTAGGATCTATGGTTGCAACCGAGTTTTGGATTTGACCGTATTTGCGTGTTCGTACCAGCCTGCTATCATTTCGTCCAAATGTCTGTATTTTGCGAAAATTTAGATCAAAATGGTCTCAAACGGACGTTTGTAGGCACGATACAATTGGAAAGTAATGAATGGAAATTTGCAGTGTAGATTTAATGTACGAATGGTACGATAAAATTCCGAAACTTGTTTGTTTTCTCGATGTCTCAAAAAATACAGCTAATGCTGAAATTCGCGAGGGCCGATTTAGGTTTTTCCAAATCAATGATTTATTCGAAACATCATTTTATACTATCACGATTTCAATAGAATTTTATTGCTTAGCCTTTCAGGACCTGAGGTGCCCTAGCCAGAGCAATAGGTTAAAGTGTAGAAGGTAGCGTCGTAAATTTACATTTTTTGCCGGCTCATACCATGTTCGAAATATAAGAACAACATTCTAATATATTCCCATTTCGTTTGAGAGTTATCGTGCCTACGGACAGACGGCCGTACCGAATTCATTTTGACATCGGATCCTTCATCAGTGGGAAACCATATTCGGTTAAAAATTTGAAAATTCCAGATATTTCGGCTGAACGATAGGCTAGTTCTTGGTTCAAGCGCATGCAGATATATTGTATATTGTTGTAGGGGGTAACGTTGCACTGCGACCTTAAGGTCTAGTGCCCCCCCTCGTCAGAGCTATCGATGTCATCACCATCTACAACTCACCTTCCAGTTCCAGAGGAGAGATATCCAGAAAATACCTCTTTCAGTTTCTTCTTTCATCCGAAATTCAATTTCGTAGGTATATCTACGAACCCCCCAGTAGGGTTTCGGGCCAATAAAGGGGGTTTGTGCTCCTTTCTTGGCAAGTGTGTTGTCCTCCTCATTTCCTTTAATTCCCGCGTGACCATAAATCCAGTTCATGTCTACTTCATTGAGTTTTCTTCCGCACTCCCATATTAGCTTGAACTCGATAACATGGGAGCTCAGAGGTTTAAGAGCAGCTTGACTGTCAGAGTGGATTGCTATATCAGATCTCTGATAGTTTCTTTCTATCTCTCGGATAGGAGCCTGACGATAGTGAGCATTTGGTGCCTGGCACATATACTCCAGCGCCAGCTTCTGTAGTGGTGTTTGATCAGTCTGTGTACCATTTAATGAGATTTCGTTTAAGAACTTGGGTGGTGGATTCCCTGTCTCCGTCTTTTTTCCTACCTAGCATCGTAGTGACGTTCTTTTCGATGGTTACTTTCTTGATCATTTCGTCACTAGGAAGATTGGCTGATGAAATGTACCTGGTAAGAGAGGACCAGGCTTTTTGGTTTTTAATGCTCTCATTACCTGTTCCTTTCCGAGATATTCTGAGAATGGCCTCATGGGCCATGTTTTCAATCACTAGATGAAGTAGTGTGAGATTTGTGATAATCTCAAGTACCCTGGTAGGACAGGTTCCCATAGATCCAGTGATACACACACAAGTCAGCCTTTGTACTTTGTCGAGGGTTTTCCTCGTGCTATTCTGGCTTGTTTTTGTGTACCAGACTACTGTCCCATACGTGATTATGGGTCTCACAATCATGACGTACATCCATCGCAGTCTCTTAGGGTTGCAGCTCCAACTCTTACAGGCTAGATTCCTGCACGCCATTAAAGCCTTTATTGCTTTGCTAGCAGTGATTTCAACATGCCTATTCCACAGAAGTTTACTCTAGTGTTACACCTAGATATTTAACTTCAGACTTCCATTCTATAATATCTCAGTTCAAAAAGAGGTATCTCACAGCTGGAAGATTCCTTCTCCGAGTAAACAGAATCACTGTGATCTTGTTCAATTTTATGCTCATCCCCACTGAAAAGCACCACTGCTCGATAATTCTAAGGCCCTCCTGCAGTAAGTCACACAAGGTGCCTTCGAATTTACCTCTGACCATTAGGAATATGTCATCGGCATAGCCTATAAACTCGAAGCCGAGCGCCATTAGCCTGTGGAGGAGCTCGTCCACTACTAGGCCCCAATGAAGGGGAGATGTTACTACCTCTTGAGGTGTTCCACGATTGGCTTTGACAGAAGTGGTCATTGCCCACCTGTGCCTTAGCTACCCTCTTCGTCAACATCTCTTACATCCATATTATAATGGTTTGATTCACTCCTCGCCTTTCAAGTGTATCTTTAACAGACACATGTGTTGTGTTGTCAAAGATCCCAGATATATCAAGGAATGCACATATTGCGATTGCGGGTGAAGCATTTAAAATTTTGCAACTGTGCATGAATGATTAAAAAACGGGGCGGGGGAGGAGGGGGGTGATTCCAACTGCTTCAAAATTTCCCGGAACATACAAGAATAGATCTTCTGACACTCTTGAACTTTTGTCTTTCTCAAAATTATTTTATTTTCAACGGTAACTTTTACGAGCAGGAAGACGGATTGGCCATGGGAAATCCTTTATCCCAGTTTTTGTCAGACGTCTTTATGAATTCTTTAGAACAACAGATAATGGCTAAACACAGAGAGCAGATCCTGCTTTGGAGAAGATATGTAGACGACGTCTTCGCAATTCTAAAGAATGGACAAGGAACACCTCAAGACCTTCTAACAGACATAAACAAACTCCACCCCAATATTGAATTCACCATTGAATTAGAAGAGAATAAAAGTCACAGTTATGAAGGATGGACTTGGATTTATTTTTGATGTTTACTGCAAGCCCACACAAACGGATCATGTCATACACGCTGCCTCTAACCATTCGAGACATCAAAAATTGGCAGCTTTCCATTCTTACACAAACAGACTACTTTCAATCCCGTTACCCCCGAAAAACTACAAACTGGAACTAAATAGAATAAAACAAATAGCTGTCAACAACGGATATACACCTAATATGGTCGATTCATTAATAAAGAAAAAACGAGCAAAACAAACCACAGAACGTGCATACCCGAGAATTCCTGAAGACGGCGATAAAAAATACTTTTCAATCCCGCACTTCGACAAAAAACTCGTTGAAAAATCAATAAAAACCCTGAAACAACATTTTCCTAATATAGAAGTTTCAACAAAACCCATTAACCAGTGGCGTAGCGTGCCTTGTCGGGGCCCCGTATAAGAATTTTTTTGGAGGCCCTTATATGGAGGTAAAGATTTTTCACAAAAAAATATTGTGAGAAGAAATATTTATTTATCACATAATTTACCCATTTTACAAATAAAAATCGAATTTTAAATATTCACTCTCCTTGCCCTTTTTTCGGCAAACTGATTTATTAAATCATTTATGGCTGATGATGATTTTAGTTTTTCTAAAGTTTCTGCCTCTATGGACAATAGTGATATGTCTGACAGCCGTTCTTGTCCCATCGAAGTTCTGAAGTAATTTTTATTAGTTTTAAAGTTGAAAAACTTCTTTCTGCCGTTGCGGTTGTAACTGGAAGGGTCAAGAATAAAAAGCATGCTGCGATTACCTCGGGAAAACTGGATGCAAGACTATTGAATTTTACTAGCAATAATTCAATGAATTCTTTACTGGAATAAATTTTTTTAATTTCAGAATTTAAGCATGTTTTTAGAGCCTTTAATTGGTCACAAAGATTAAGTGAGATGTCTTTACTGTATTTAGCAGACAGTTTTCCGGAAGCGTTTAATATCTCTTCCCTTGAAGAAGATAGGAGTTTCTCCGGTTGTAATATTTCGAATATACTACTCAGGTTGCAAAGGCTCTGAAATCTTTCTTTAGTTTGAGAAATTAATATATCTAAGCAGCAATAGTATACATTGACTTTGAAATAGGATTCCGGTTCGGAAATTCTCTCATCTTGTGATAACTCATCAAAAAAACGCTTCGCCTACTGTTTTTAAAAACAGTTGTTACCCCCCACTCTTTTGCTAAATCTTTGGATTCATTTAGCAAACTATTAAATGAATTCTGATTTCTTAATTGGCACAGTCTATTTAAAAGATTACTTAATAAAATACTAGATTTCTGTAAGTCATTATTTTCATGCTGTAGAGCTTTAGAAACAGGATTAATAATTTCAAATACTGAAGAAAAAAATGTAACGAGCACTAAGAAATCAAAACTCTCTAAAATATTAATTATACTTTTACATTCTTCACGTTCATCTTTTTTATTTGAAATAAAATTTAGTGGGTACAAAGTTTTCATGATTAGTAAAAAATTATTCTTTACTGCTAATAAAGCGTCGTTCCTAGAAGACCATCTGGTAGGACATACCTTTTTAAGGGTAATCAAATATTTTTCAGATGAATCGTCACTTAGCATAGCCCAGCGTTTTATACTATCGCCAAAAAAAGTATATATTTTTTCTAAATTATCGAAAAAAGTCGATACTTCACGAACATGTCTCGCAGCATCGTTCAAAACCAAGTTTAAAGCGTGCGCAGCACAATGAACATAATCGGCATTTGGAGCATGCTCTTTTATTAGGGTTTGTAATCCTCCATACACACCCGACATAACGTTTGCTCCATCGTATCCCTGTCCTCTACATTTAGTCAAATCAATTCCATATTCTTTAGTCAAATTTAAAATGACAGTTTTCAGAACTGTAGCACTGCAATCGGTTACTGCTATAAATCCTAAAAAGGACTCACAGATTTTTATTTCTTTAGGCACATTATCATCATTTTCTGTAACCGAGATATATCGAAAAACTACAGATAGTTGGTCAATTTTTAACAAGTGTTGTGTTGTATCCAGAATTATTGTCAGAAATGGAGCTTTTTTAATTTCTGAGATAATATTGTTCCTAACGGTGGTACCAAGCAAACTAATAATTTCGTTTTGAATCGTTGGGCTTAAATAATTTATTTCACCTTTCGGTTTTAGAAGAAGTTCTTTTAAAGTTGCATCATAGTTAGATAGCAGACGTGAAATTGCCATAAAATTGCCAGAATCAGAATCATGCCCCCTCAAAGGTAGATTACAAGATACTAAAGTAATTATAACATTAATTATACGATGCAGTACACCTCTCCAGAATGTAATTTTACTATCGATTTCACTTTTCAATAGAGTATCGTTGGTATTTCCTTGCAACCAATTATTATAAGAGAGTGAGGCACTAATATGCTGCTGTGACTTTTCATGGTCAAGAATAGTTTGTGTGAAATTGCTTCTAACCGAAACACCGTTAACCCAAGCAGAGGAGTACGATTTGTTTTGACGATCTGCTAATAACCAACAGAAGTGACAGTACGGTTTGTTTAAAACGTTAGAATAACATAACCATGGTCTTATAATTTTTATGCCTGTCTGATTGAAATATGAATAATAATAAGCCGAAAAAGGTCGGTTATTTTCTGAAACTTTTGGAAATGGTCCTTGTGGTTTAAATGGACCCAATTTAAAAATTATTTTTCATTCGCATTCAGTTAAATTGTCACCAAAATTTTCTCTATCTGATGAAATTATATTACAATCTGCAGATATATCAGAATCGTTGACTTGGGGTTCCTCGATTTCTGGATGGACATCCGATAAAGTATGTGCTTGGCTTTCTTCTATTTCCGGATGGATATGTGACGAAGAACATGCTTCAGAAGAATCTAAAAATAAACGAGTAATTGTTAAAAAATAAATACGATTGCTTTGATACTAAACTAAAAAGAGTTATATATAAATAAATAACGTTACTAAGGGTCACAGTTAGAGAGTGTTCAGTTCAGACGCACACAGACTCTACGCGGATTGTGCTCGTACCTATTAGTAGATACAAAATCACCTGCAGCCCGTCCGTGCATTACTATACACCTGCGTGCTATTTAAACGCAGCGCGTAGTGTAGTGGCCATACAAAACGAGAACCCGAAAGCGAGTCTGCACATCTGAAGTTCTCAACACGCAATTAACGATACGATACGGACTGATAGACAAACAACAAAACAAATCGATCCTATAGATAAGTTAGAATTTTGTTTTTTTTTTAATCAAGGCACGGAACCCTAAAAACAGTATAATTGTGAAAATCGAGGGGGGAGACAACTTTTTGTGACGGACAGATGGACAGACCGAAATTAACAGATTTCCTTGTTTATCACTACGGGCCCCTAATAAATGGGTTGGGTAGTACTTACCTTTCCAATCTAAATCACTCACAGTATCTTGTCTCTGAAAAAATGGAGAAATTTTGGGCACTTTTTTTATAACTCATCCCTTTTCTGTTTAATTTTTCTTTTCTCAGCGCCGCTGGGATAATCTCTTTTCCTTTCACTCATTTCTTTTACAAATCGCTACTAATACTGCTAAACCAGAAGAACAATATTGTTTGTACTGAATTACAATGTAGTGCACATTTATATAAAGCGCGTAAATAAACAGTGCACTGCACTCCGTGGTTTAACATCCAATGCAAAGTACAACAACGTACACGTACATCGCGATATCGATGAAGGATTCCCGGGGATTCCCCGCTGAGTTGAAGATGAAGTAAGTAAAACGGGGAAGTCCCGCAGCCCGCCATAACGATGTAGAGTGTTGCCACTGAATTGAACGCACGCTTAAGGCGGGAAAAAAAGGAATTGCTTTATAGAATTTTGTCATTTGCACACTTTGGGGGCCCCCGTGGCCCGAGGCCCCGTATAATTGATACGGCAAATACGGCGGTAGCTACGCCCCTGCCATTAACACTCTTGGGCAGATTCTAATTAACAACAAAGAAAAAACTTGCACACTGGTCAAAAGTGGAGTATACAAACTTAATTGCAAGGATTGTGCCTCTTACATCGGAAGAACATGCAGTCCCATAAAAACGAGAATACAGGAACATCTAAAAAACGTGGACAAGTCTGTTTTTGGTCACCACCTGTCATTCAACAAACACTCCTTCAGCCCCCAAAAGAACTCAAAAATCCTATTGCAGACTAATACAAAAAACTTCACCAGACTGGATTTCTTGGAGAACATTTACATTGAGAACGAGATCTCAAGCAATGTGAATTGTCTCAATATAAAAACGAACATCAATTTGAACCGTAGTTATAATCCACTCTTCAAGAGAATTCATTATTAGGTAGTAAATATTATCATCTTTGATGTTTTTGCATTACATATATATTATATTTTCATCATGTCCACAACATACTTTTCAAGAAAAAAATTTTCTATTCTATGGTTGACTGGAAACCGACGTTATGGATATGTATGTCATTTTCAGTGAACTCTATATATACCTGGAAGGGACACGCCTTGAGTGAAAAGTGAGGCAAAACGATTGCATATGCAACCCGCATTGCTTACGGATATCGATCTCTTTCTATCTCATTTCAGTTAATGGGACGCTCGCGATTTTCTTTGTTTATTTTAAATTTTGTATGCTTATTTAGAAGTAAACGGGATTTTTTTACTGAACAATTTATCTGGATTAAAGTAATAATGCAAATAGTACATGGTTCAAGTCAAATTTTAACTTTTCTCCTATGTGGTTGGTAAATAAACTGAAAAGAAAATCGCAAATGCAAATTTTATTTAAATATTAAAACAAACTGTACCTACAGATAGCTGCTACTACTACTTTATTCAACAATAATTTAACAGTTGCTAGATAAAACAAGTATTGTCAGTTTTTCCTTGAAATACTAAATTCAATTGTCTACTTTTGTGATACATTCGGCACATTAAATATAACGCTATTATCCGAAAATCTGAATTTCATGACATTCCTCAACTGAAAATTCTTTAACAACAGGATACTAGGATCTAGGTTTAAAAAGACCTAAATTTGCAATAAACTGATCTATAACTGAATTTATGATTGTCTGCATTAAGTTTATTTTGCTTGTCAAAAAGGTTCCACTTTATAACAGAAGACGAATTTGCTTTTCTGCAGAGGCAAACCTGAAAAGAATATATGCTGTAGCTCTTGAGTTTGAAAATGTAATTTTGTTGTTTTTACCTTGAACATGATTTTGTTAAGACTTCTAGATTTTCATTAAATTGCTATTGCCATTTTTTTTAAATTGAATGAATAACTTCTTTCATCTTAGAAATGTGCACTTCTCTCATCCTCAGCTTCTTTTTAAGTGTTTTTACTTTTCTTCGTAATAATATATCTTCATTAAAAGAAACAGTTCGAGACGGTAAATTAACATCTGTGGATGATAATATGGTATGCCCACTAACATTCTTATTAGGAACATCCAGACAATTCCTGAAAAAAAATTAGCTCATTTTCTTCCAAGAGGGGTTCAAATATATTATTTTCCCATTTACATCATAAGATACCTATCTACCACTTTTCTTATTTTCCGTCGAGGTTCAACAATTTGCGGTCTCAAATGCTTGGGATATGAAAATACACTAGAAACAGCATCTGGTTTTAATAATTTAGAAGTACATCCAGGTCTCGCACTATGTAATCAGTTGGAAGAAAATGGTCCCCACAAAGTTGGCTGGTTTCGTTCAATTCTCCCTGTGATCTGCCTTAATCCATAACTTCAGTATATCAGGTCGTTTGAATGGAAAACTATAACAAATAAATCCACTTTGAATCTATATCAATGTTCTTGCTATTCATATTTTTTATTTTATATCAAATCTAAATATTATCAACTCACCCATGAAAACCTATTCAAACCGATGATCTTGCTCGTTCTTGCATCCAAACCATTGTATATAGAATACAATGTCCAAACGATACACAATATATAACCATTTTTATTCATTGTTAATTGAAACTTTTGATTTATTTATATTAAAAGTCTGAAACTATCGCCAATCACAACTCGCACCAACAAAGTTCTGTACTTTTTAAACTTCACACGATAAAGACAGCTGAACTAATGGCATACCAAAACGAAATAAATGTTCGTCATCAATAATATTGCACTTTACGAATGAAGGCAATCCCCAATTTACCTGAATTTCAAAGTAAAAGACAATTAATGTAGGTAAACATTACTCACTTGTATGAGTGCAACAAAGACAGGTTACCGTAAATAGTGCTATCTTTGTCTTCGTTGCCCCTGCCTCACTTTTCAAACGTATTTTGTATGGACGTATCCCTTCCAGTTAGTATATAGTTCAATGGTCATTTTATAATGTTTTGTTAATAATTGTTTCTATGTATGGGTGACTACGTCGTTTTAGACTTTGACTTTCATAATATTGTGTTTCCTAGACCCATTGTATAATATGACGTTGCACTCTGTAGGCACTTTATGTTTATTTTAGGACAAGTAAGTCTTTTGTAGTTGTCTCTTGTAATTTGTTGACAACACAAGTTCTTATTTTTAGCGGTACTGAGGATGGCTAACTAGCCGAAAGCGCTCTACCAGCTCTACAATGAATATACTCAAAATTATACGTTTTCTTCAGAACTGACACTATTAACACAGATTAACCAGATACGCCACTCCCAGTATTTATGAATGAACTCTGCTGACGCGTAATGTTGACCATGGAATTCTCGGCACCCCCAAATAGTTCCTAGCTCCTAACTATTTGGGGGTGCCAATAAAATCGCAGATATATGATCACTTGACCTCTCGGCCAATCGCAACTATGGTAGAGGCAGAATGACGTTCATTCATAAATTTATAACAACAAACGGAAAGGTTAGCTAAAATACTCAGCTTATGTACGAAAATTTGTAACTCAAGTGGGATTAATTTAATGAATTTTATAAAGTGTAATGAAGACGTTTAAGATGCAGTTTGTGGCGTATGTGCAAGAAATAAAAGGAATATGATTATTAGTGATTTGTGAAGTTGAGGTTAGAATTTGTGTAAAGAGCGAGAACGTAGTTCATTTCTCTCTGTCATTTTACTACGTCTTCATGGGTAGTAAATCTGAAGGTCAAACCTACGTGCTTCCCGCCAACTGTCGATTGCACTATCTGGTAATCTGTGCTATTAAATGACTTGAGTACAAAGCCCTCAACCCACATAGTACACACCTTGTGCCGAAAACTATTGAATATTCAATTTACGGAAACAGGAATGTGTACAAGGGTACATGGTGTTATTCCATGTTATCCCGTCCCTTTTATCTGCCTGCTTTGCATTTATCCAGTCAGGCGGTCAAATTCCTTCACATTTTATAAAATTTTTTCTGAAATATTCCAACTCCATCGAACTGCCTCGAAATTTTTCCCAACCCCTTCGAATTTTTTTCTAACTCCTTCGAAATTTTTTCCAACTCCTTCGAAAATTTTCCAACTGTGTTGAAAATTTGCCAACTGCGTTCAACATTGGAACATTGGGGGGGGAGATCATCCTCTTGGCCTTCCTAATCTCCTTGTTGTATTGAGTTAGCATCTCAGTGTACCTCTGCAGATACAAACATATACAATCGGCGCATTTTGATAGCGAAATGATTTACTTTCTTGTAAATTTTGCAACTTTTTCAAAGGATATGAGCTGACGATTTCATCCTTCAAACTGCCGGCAAGTTCTTAGGCTAGAAATAGTTATTATTTCCAAGAAAGGGTGTCCACTATGCTCGTATTATAAATATTTTATTACAATGAAAGGGATAGAAAAGTCAAAATTCTCACAATTCCAAAACCTCTGTCCCTTTCATTGTGAAAATTGGTTCAAGCACTGACGTGAAGTCAGGAGCTTTTGCGCGTATGTTCTATTATCCATTCTCCTGTATTGGACACTCTTAATCAAATATACCATGGTGAATTCTATTGTCCGTTCTCCTGTATTGGGCACTCTCTTAATCGAATTTACCATGGTAAATTCGACAATAGAATTCACCATGGTATATTTGATTAAGAGTGTTCAATACAGAAGAATTGACAATAGAACATACGCGAAAAAGCTTCTGACTTCACGTCAGTGCTTGAACCAATTTTTTTTTCGTAATTTTTTTTAAATTTTCTAGGGGTACGATTCTCACAAAATTTTACACACGTCTTTATGTCGATATTCTACAACTAGTTAGCTAGCTACAATTTGATCGGGTCTATATTTTTTGAGTCATCGAGGAAATAATATTCCAGATGGGTATAATTCCGAAACCGTTGGGCCGATTATGGCCAACAGCGAACTTAACTCTCCCATTTAGATGCGCATGAAAATTACAAGTCCCTATCTCCTTTCGTTCGGGAGTTATCGAGGCAACGGTCACCCATCCAGCTACTGAACTTACACAAGGCTGCTCAGATCTCCAACAATATAGATCCGATCGAGTTCTAACTTGGAACTTGGTAGTAGAGATAGGTTCTGAAGGCTTTCGCAAAATATCTGCCATGTAGGATGAATAGTTTCTGATATATAGAATTATTTTTCAAAGATTTTCAATGATTTTTAAAAAAATTTCTAGTGATACGATCCTCACAAAATTTTGCAAGAATTTCCGTGTTTGCATTCTTCAACTATTAACCATATTTAAATTGGATCGGTTTGGTATTTTTCGAGTTATTAAAGAAATAACAACAAAATTTCAGATGGGGATAACTCCAGAACCGTTTGGCCGATTATGCTTATAAACAAACTCAAATGTTACATTCAGATGCACAACCTAACCTGAAAATTTCAAGTCGCTATCTTTTTCCGTTCTCAGGTTATCGAGGCATAAAAAATATTTTTTAATAATTTTTTTAAAATTTTCTAGTGATACGATTTTTACGAAATTTCACAAACGTGCTTAGTTATATATTCTACAACTATTCACCAAGTTTCAATTCGATCGGATTTATATTGGTTGAAAAAAAATTATTACTCGGAAACCATTGGGGCCGATTATGCCCATTAACGAACTTGTCCGTCGTATTGGGATGCGCCACCTACCCTGAAAATTTCAAGTCGCTAGCTCTTTCCGTTTTCAAGTTATCGTGGCAACGGCTGGACGGACGGCCGGACGGATAGAATCAAATTTGACCTAGAATTCTTCATCAGGGAGTCGAACCCAATCGTTTGAGACCATTTTCGGCGAAAAACTCGCAAATTACAGACATTTGGGCAAAATGAACGCGATGTTCCCCTTAACATACGTGCAAAAATGAACTCAGTTATTATCACTTCAATCATTATTTTTTTTTCTTTTGCAGATCAAATCGGAAGTTTATCTGATAAGTCATTTAAGAGGACGAAGTCATCAGGAGGCAATAAAACAAGCGAACTCTGGTAACTCGGCCTTAACCGCCACAGAGTTAGAACAGTTCAATCTTACCCAGATAGTTGACGCACCAGCCGGTAAAGAAGATCCGAACGTCATAGCTGCCAAGGAAAGAAGTAAAGCGTACCGAAAACGGTGTAAAAAAATTAGACAAAGGATGACTCTGAAAGGAGCTGAATTTGAATCGACTTGCACATTCGAGAACGTAGATTGCCCTAATAAGAGAAGTATTCTCAGGAATATCGCTACCCTTGGCAGCATAATCAATCAGGCTAGTCAGGGGCTATCGCCAGCAAATGTTGCCCAATTGGACAGAATATTGAACGAAATCAGCAGAATGATACTGAAAGGAAATCAAAATGATTTCTTAGTTTTTCAGAGTGGTGAAGGATTTGGGGCATTAGCGAAATTGTTGAGTATAGGCCAAGATGCAAATACCGCACTTCCATCAAAGTAAGCATTGCTCTCAATTCATACAATATTTGTGAATAGTTCTATAGCTTCAGGGATGGCAGAATTTGATTTTATTTTATTCAGGCGAACTTTGCAACAATGGGGTGGTTTCATAGTGGAGATCATACTCAACACAATGCAGAACTCAAAATAAACCATTTAAAAATATCTCCTAAACAGTATACAGTACTAAATAGTTCGCTCTAGGTTTTCTCTCCCAAACTAAAATATCTATGAAATAAAAAAATGTTATTTTGAAATTGCTTCTGCCTTAGAAATACTAGGTACTTTTCAGAAGCACTATACAGGGAGTATTTAAATTGTACATTAAACCAACCATAGATTCCTCTCATCAAATAAAACACTTTTTTCATTTACGATTTCTCCAAATTCAGCACAGGAAAAAAGATACAGGCTGTTGAATTAAAAAAAATCAGTTTTCCTTTTATAGCTTTGACATGGCTATTCAGAATTCAATCAATTTCGGTGTAAAGTTTTCTATAACTATTGACATATAATCTCCAATTAACAGTTTTTCCCTTTTACTCATTTCCTCGTTATAGACTTGCGATTTCATAAAACTATGGGAAATTAGCCTTATGAAAACAGATGAAGGTTATCTTGAGTACCGTTTTCGAGATATTCTTCATTGAATGACATAAAATATGATAAAAATTCCAGAAACTTAACTGTTTTTATCAATCAGGACCCGGACTAGAATCACAGATGATCAGCTCGAATAGAGGCATAGACTGAGTATGCATTTTAAAGTTGACACTTATAGAAAGAGGTATAGCTACTATAGGTAGTAACTTATTTCACATAATATTTTTATTTTTATGCATTTTAATTCAATCTCGCTACTTTCCAAATTGATTGGTTATATGACCATCTTAAAACGGGATATGTTAATAAGGTATATCTTAAGAATGTCTTGTAATCAAATTTCAATTTCTTGATCACTCATTTGTTCAAAATTTCAGCTTGTTTGTGAATTGTGCAAATTCACCTGCAATTAAAACAACTTGATACAGGTTATTTATCATACATTGACACAGGCAATCATTATTCAGACAACTTGAATCGCAGGCTAGTTATCTTTTGGGAAATAGATGAATAGAGGAATAGGCCATGTCATCTGGACATTTATTTCCATACTGCTTCGATTCTGCACAATCATTATAAGGATTTCTCTCATATATGGAACATAATTTCATCTTCTTAATTTTCTATAGATATAACTCACGTCACTTCTAATTATTTTATTCGAACTACATTGTTGAATCATAAGTTTGTAGTATATTAGTATGCATAAGATTAATATCAATCATAAGTATCATTCCACCTATTTATCCTAATTATTCTTGACGAGAAATTCTTAATCTGAATTCACTTCATCTAAACAATAAACATAAACGAACAGACGCAAACCTCACCGTTAGACAACCAAATATTCTGTGGCTAACCCAATATTCTAATAACTATTACAATTCTGTGTGTGCTTCTGTCACAGTATAATAATATTATTATACTGTGTCTATACGAGGTTGTCATTTGTAAGATGGTTTTTTCGATTGAGTAGAGTCGATGTTATAATAATGGTTGTTGGTTGGATATTGAAATTATGTTCATTTATATGATGCGAATTAAAATATTTAATGAATGTGTAGGCGATGAAGATATTCTGGATAATCTTATAGTGGATATTCAATGAAAATCAAGTTGCAGTTTTAATATTTGGGAACAATTTCTTTTGAAAAATGCAGCATAAAGATTATTAAAAACCGTTTCAGACTTGACTCAGTAAATAAGTTTTCAAGTTAACAATTTCATTGAATTTCGAGCATCAGATGATGAAGCTTTCATATAATTATGCAACATTGAATCCAGTGTTTCTGTGTCCAACAGTTAAAGACAGTGCAGAAGTGGATTAGCACATTGTAGGAGCGTTAAACGCTGATATCTTTTTACCTGAGCAGAATCTGGAAAAAAGGTAAATGAAGGTGTTTCATTTGATGAGAGGATTAATTAAAATTAATGTACAACTTATAGACCCAGTATAGAACAATGTTGCCTAGAAGACAGTAACGTAACAACATTAACGATAAAAACAACTAGTCTGTAACGTTTCGGATACTAAATTAAACTCCTTCATCAGACACCAAGCTAAAACCTCAGATGGGTAAAACTCTAAAACTCAAATGTCGCATTCGGACGCACAACCTATCCTAAAAATTGCAAGTCTCTATGTCTTTCCGTTCTAAGGTTATCGTGACAGACATAATGTTTTTTAATACTTTTTTTAAAATTTTCTAGTGGTATGATTGTCACATAATCTCACAAATGTCTTTGTGTCAGTATTCTACAAATAGTAAAGTTTCAATTCGATCGAATCTGTATTGGTTGATGACAGAATTATCACTCGGAGACCGTTTGGCCCATTATGCCCATTAACGAACTTGTCTTTCTTATTAGGACGCGTTACCTACCCTTAAAATTTAAGATAATGATCTGTGATAATATCTTGTTTAAGATGGAACATTATGTTGATTGTTGAGAGTAGAAATTGGCAACGTCTCAGAGAATTGTTCTGACATTGACAATATATCAGGAGTGCCAATATGCCTTAGTTTTAGTTACAAAAACGTGATAGACCTAAATCATGGCCAACCGGGAGACTTTATAAAAGTGAATGGATTATATATATACATAATTACTTATATCATATCCGCATATTCTTCATTATAAAATTGATGTGGCATTTTGATAATAATGACTAAGTGTAACAGGTAAGAATATAACACTGGGGAATGTTCAATAATACATACTGAAAGAGTTTGATACATACCACAATGGGGCAATGAAGAAATAGGTAAAATGGATAAATCCCCGTATCAGTTTAATTTGATGCAGAGTCCAATTAACTATGGGATATTTAGATTCATTGCCGATTGCAGTGGCCCCACATTCATGTAATTATATTTCCCGGTGGAGCACCCATCAAATTAATAAGCAAACCTGACCTAACCTGAAAATTATTCAATGAACCGGTAGTTGAGTAGAAGCGATAGTTCGATCGATAGATCATTTGATCTACTTAATATCTACGAGTTTGGTAATATTAGGATTTTTTCACGAATATTAGAACCGTGATAATCATTTTTGACATATAAATATCCATATACTTTCACTCATAATCATTTTATTATATTCAATCAAGATTTTTAATTTTCAGAACCCTTACAATTTGTTGCAATTTGTGGCAATTATTATGCAACAACACTAGAGAAGGTATACAAAACTGCAAATATGTCATTATTAGCAACAAGATAATGCCTGTCATTGATCTGCTGAATGTGAGACTGCAGGTAAGCATGAACATTCATTTTATTTTTATTTGAGAAGTATTAAGGAAACCCTCGTATTCATTCGCCCAGATAGTCCCTGTCAAGCAGTTTATTATTCACGTTTTAGGATACTCTTATGAACAACGCCTTTCAGGCAAATGCTCTTGGGGATACTTGGCTTTGATCGTTTACCTAAGTAAATGTAGCATTTAAGAACAAAAATTGGTTAATCATTTTACCATTCTGTGAGGGATATATTATTCTTTGTTCATATTGGAACTACATACTTGCATGATAAATTGATTTTACATTTTTTATCAAGAATATCCATTCCTTAATTTTTCGCCTCGAGTTTTGAATCGCACTGTATAGAGTAAGAACTTTGTGAGACCTAAAGTTCTGGAAACTTAAAACCTAAATTCTGGAGGTAATTCATGTTGATATGTCTAAATGTTGGCAATGACAGCTTTAGAGAAATTTATCGATATTTATGTGATGGTAGCCGTGTCATTGTCTTTCTGTTGATACGATTATCTCAGTCAGGGAAAAAACAATTCTGTCTCATTCGGGTGAAGATGATAAAGTCACGAAAAGAATCGATTTGAGTTAAGTCTTATGGCGATTTCCATTGACACGCTCGGATCACTCGGAGCTGTCACACTGTCATATTTGACAGATATTTTCGGTTCAATCAGACAGATGCATGACAGATGAGATCGATTTCGAGTGCTCCGAGCGGGTCAATGGAAATCGCCATAACTGTCGATATAAATATCAACAAACATTGACATATATCAGAACACATTTAATAATGAATCAATGCCCAAGCATAACACTCAAGGTTCCATTTCAATCGAGGGATAAACCGCTAGGAATTCTGGTGTACAAGAAAGTAGAATTCCATGGAATTCCTATCGAAATCCGAGGAATTCCTATTGAATTCCTGGAATTCCTATTGATTTCCGTGGTATTCCTATTGAATTCCGTGGAATTCCTATTGAATTATTGAGAATTCCTATTGATGTTAGAGTGCGACACCTATCGGACAATCATGTATACAGCTCCAAATAGTTGGTTTTAACCGAGGGGTAAACCGCTAGGAATTCTGGTGTACAAGAATATAGAATTCCAATAGAATTTTGAAAAGAATTCCTATTGAATTCCTAATGAATTCGTATTGAATTCCAATTAAATTCCGGTTGAGTTGGAATTCTGGTGTACAAATTTTTATCAGCGGTTTTCCCCTCGATTTCAATATACCACACTTCATCAGCTTGATTAAGTTCGCCTAGCTAGGGAAATGCTGAGATTTCAAGGTCAAATGAAAGGAACCGTAGTGAATAATGCCATTTATTTCTAGACTTGACGAGCTTTCAGTGAAAATGTAGGACATTTTGGTGAGTCTAAATCAGTGTTCGAAATATGTCCTAACTAGTGCGGTTGGCTCAGTGGTAGAGTAATTGACTTGGGAGCGGAAGCCCCAAGTTCAATTCCGAGGCTAGGAAAGAAATTTTCTAGTCACGGTATAATAATAATAATATAATATATATGCGTTTAAGAGATCCAGGATGTTTTATGTATTGTATCTAAAACTTTCAATCGGCATGAATCTTGAAAGCCTGCATGGATCTTCATGAAAATTTCAGGTACAGTCGACTCTCGATAAATTGACACTCGTTAATTTGAATCTCTCGATAATTTGAAATATTTTTCCAGTCCCTTGAAAAATACTCGATAAATTGAAAAAAATTAATATTAATTGGTCCCCTCGGTAATTTGAAGTTGAAGAAATGGTATCTTGCCCGCCAACATTCAATAAATTGAAGTGTGGGCTACCGCAGCTCTCTATAATTTGAATTTTTTATCATGCTCAGACCTGTCGTTTGTTTACATAAATGCAGTTCGTAATTCTCATTCCAGTTTACATTCAAAGTTCAAAAGTTAATTTTTGATTTGTGTTATTAAAATGATTTCAAGAAAGAACAAGTGTGTTTCCTGCATAAGTGAAAAAAAGCGTTTGATTGAAGCTGTGGAGGATGGACAAATATTTGAAATAATACATAAATCACGAATTTTTATCGAACTCTTGATTATTTGAATTTCATCAGAACACCCTCTTGATTATTTGAACCCTTATTATTTTGAACTCTGAACTTTTTTGCTGGTCCCTAGAGTTTCAAGTTATCGAGAGGCGACTGTATTGAGTATATATTCGCTCATAATGACTTGCAGGTCCGGACTGAGAACATTATTGTCTTTATTCCACATCTTGTAAAACACCCTGTACATCAAATTCTCAAGAAGTAAAATTTTTCTCAGAATCTACAATAAATACTCCTTCAAACAAGCCATTTGGCAATAATGGAACACTTCGTATCAATATTTTATGAACCATTGAATATTTGGAATTTTCAACTTATTATAAACACGGATCTTTAAATGTCCGGATAATGCGTTAATTCATATTGAATCAATTGAAATTCTCAGTATCATCACTTAATTATAGTGCTGCATCGTATTCCATACAATACAGGAATTTAGGAGTTCCACATTTGATCACTTATGTACCTGAAAATAGAAATGATAGAAATACTCATTTTCGAATTATTCATCTTTGAAGATTCTTTTTCCGAATAATTTAAACACAGATGTTAGCATAATTGAAGATTTTTATGCCAAGCAACCGAAAACTTGAATTAAGTATGGATAGAAGTGTGAAGGAATAGTTACGAGTGTTCTGATAGCTTAGACCGATATTTCACAACAACCAACTCCAAATAACATTGAAAATTGAATTGGACTATTATAAAATGGACTAAAAATATGAAATGTATCTTATAAACATGAAACTGACAACAAACGATAATAAATGAAAAAAAAATCATAACTTTGTTTTCGAAAATACCTCCCTTTCTTCTAGCTCTTGTGATTAAATGCGCTACAGCTTTCTTTATAATTTCTGGACGATTTCGTATCTCTTCATAAGAAGCTTGAAAACGATTAATCAGTTTTTCCCAATCTACGATTTCTTCGGACTGAACTTTATTTTTTAAGTATCCTCAGAGGAAATATTCCAAGCATGTAAGATCTGGAGATCTTGCAGGCCAGTCATAAGGTCACTTTTATAATGAGTTAGAATGGAAATATTAATCTGTATAACAGCTGTACAATGTTATCAGCTTCTGAGAGCGAATAACTCATAGTTTTTTTAGTTTACCTGTCATAGTTGTTACTCACTTTTTAATAAAATTGATTTTCAAACTTAATTTAATTCTATGGAATCTTTGATTCTGCTACCATATGTTTCAGTTATTCAAAACAAAGAGTTTTCGAAGATATATAATTCGAGAATGAGAATTTATATCATTTATGTTTTTGGACATAGCAGTATTTTTTCGAAAAACTCTTTTGGGCAATCTGAAGTCGAATCCCTGATTTCTATATTGGGTGAAATAAGATGCACCACATTCAATATGTATTGTATTGACGCATTATTCGGAGGCACACAGGTCCGTGTTTATTATGAATTGAAAATTCCAGATATTCAATGGTTCATAAAATATTGTTGCGAAGTGTGCCATTAATGCCAATAGGTTTGTTTGAAAGAGTATTCACGGAAGATTCTGAGAAAAATTTCACTTCTTCAAAATTTAATGTACAGGGTGTTTTAAGATGTGGAATAAAGAAAATAATTTTCTCAGTCGTGACCTGCACTATCAACAAGTCATTATGAGCGAACATTAGGCATGGGCCTCATTCCCTGAAATTTTCATGAAGATCCATGCAAGCGTTCAAGAGTTATGCCGATTGAAAATGTTTGATAATATACATAAAACATCCTGTATCTTGTATCTCGAATACAGTCAGGACATATTTCGACAACTGATTTATACTCACCCAAATGTCCTGCATCTGCACTGAAATCCTGTACAATCATTCGTGAAACACCCTGTAGATATCAGAGATCCATTATATCAATAACACAAAATTTCAAAGGGGCATATTCTACATATACAGGGTGTCCCAAGTTCGAGTGCCTATTAGACGTTTCTGGAGAACTGGACATATTTGAAATCTGATTATTGATTATGATATTGCTTGAAATTCTCTACAGAGCTAAAATATTTTCGAAGCCCAAGCACTTCCGGTTATACAGGGAGTGAAAATAAATTTGATGAAAACAAATTGTTTTCAAGTTATGCATTCCTGGTATGATCAAGTATTCAATGCTGAATACATTTCTGTTAACACCATTGTATTCATTCGAAGAGTTTTCAAAATATCGAAAAAAAACCGGAAAAAAGTTGACGTTTCCAGTCTGCATGGATTTTTATAATACCTCTGATGTGGGCTTTCAGAGAAGATTCTAGAGTCTGAACATCAGGATATTTCGCCAGATATTCATTTCTACAGGTCTCTACAGAGTTAATCCATTCACCATAGATTAATGTACTATTGCGGTAATAGGACATCACAATAAATGTGTTTTGTTTTAAATCATAAGTCATTGCAGATTTAAATAATTTGGAAACTGAATATCGAATTTTCAAAAGCATCTTAAGAATTGGCGATTTATAGTGGCTGTCAGTTTAGAAATTCTGTTATGCAAACAGAACACAAGAAGTGAGAAATGGTAAATAATAAAAGTGGGAATGCCCTGTGGACAGAAGCTTTGGCGCTCTTGTTCAATCTTTGATAAATCATATCTCCGAAAGCATCGGTTTCTCAGAGTTGGGAATTATATCAATGGACTATTATGATAGAACTACATCATGAAAGAAAGTCCCTTTGCATCTTATCATTATATGACGGTCCAATTTTGGCTACAAGTGAAAAACTATCAGTATTATTAAGGAATAACTACCTGTACATTAGTTGGAAATCCCGTTCTAAATCTTCCATAATAAGAGAATGACTCGTAAATTATGCTCGACTTCCTTGCATCATTTATTTTCGACTCACTAATCAAAAAAATCTGCCTATGAACTTTATTGTTTACATGCTTACATGAACCAAACTCTCCAGATATACACTTCCAGTTTCGTTTGACATTAATGAAGTTTATCTTTCAAACTGGACCAAACGACAGCTACCGTAAACATATAGAATGCAGACACATAGAATTCGCATTCTGTGAAAACATAGAATTACGATGTATTATCGACATTTTGAAAAATCATATCTCCGAATCTATTAGCTTGTTAGAGTTGAGAACTATATCAATGGATTCTTATGATGAAACTGCATCTTAAAAAAATTGGTTCAAGCACTGACGTGAAGTCAGAAGCTTTTGCGCGTATGTTCTATTGTCCATTCTTCTGTATTGGACACCCTTAATCGAATTTACCATGGTAAATTCGAATTAAGAGTGTCCAATACAGGAGAATGGACAACATAATTTACCATGGTAAATTCGGTTAAGGGTGTCCAATACAGAAGAATGGACAATAGAACATACGCGCAAAAGCTTCTGACTTCACGTCAGTGCTGGAACCAATTTTTTTTTTCTTGATTTTTTAAAAATTTTCTAGGGGTACGGTTCTTAAAATTTTTTTTTTCGTCATTTTTTTTCAAATTTTCTAGGGGTACGGTTTTTACAAAATTTGAAACACGTCTTTATGTAGATTTTATACTACTAGTAACCAAGCTTCAATTCGATCGAATCTTTATTTTTTGAGTTATCAAGGAAATAATATTCCAGGTGGGTATAACTCGGAAACTGTTATACCGATTACGCCCAAAAACGAACTCAACTCTCCCATTCGGATACGCAACCTACCCTGAAAATTGTCCCTATCTCCTTTCGTTCGAAAGTTATCGAGGCAACGGTCACCCATCACCCACACAAGGCTGCTCGAATCTCCAACAATATTTAACCGATCGTGTTAAAAGTTAAAACTTGAAACTTGGCAGTAGAGTTAGGTTATAAAGGCTCTTGCAAAATTTCAGCAATTCCAAACGAATAGCTACTGATATATATAGATTTTTTTTTTCAATTTTCAATGATTTTTTAAAAATTTTCTACAAATACTATCCTCACGAAATATTGCAAGTATTTTCGCGTCGGCATTCTACAACTAATAACCATGTTTGAATTCAATCGGTTTAGTATTTTTCGAGTTAATGAGGAACAAAAAACAACCAAATTTCAGATGGCTATAACTCTAAAACCGTTTGGCCGATAATGCTCATAAACAAACTGAAATATCGCGTTCTGATGCACATCCTAACCTGAAAACTTCAAGCCGCTATATCTTTCCGTTCTCAAGTTATCGTGACAACAAAAATATGTTGTAATAATTTTTTAATAATTTTCTAGCCATACGATTCGCACAAAATTTCACAAACGTGCTTAGGTTCATATCCTACAACTACTCACCAAGTTTCAATTCGATCGGATTTATATTGGTTGAAAATAAAATTATTACTCGGAAACCACTGGGTCGATTATGCCCATTAACGAATTTGTCCCTCGTATTGGGATGCGCCACCTACCCTGAAAATTTCAAGTCGCTAGCTCTTTTCGTTCTCGAGTTATCGTGGCAACAGCCGGACGGCCGGCCGGACAGAATCAAATTTGACCTCGAATTCATCATTGGAGAGTCGAACTAAATCGTTTGAGACCATTTTCGTCAAAAAATTCGAAAGTTACAGACATTTGGGCAAAATGATAACGCGATGTTCCCCAGAACATACGCGCAAAAAAATCAAAATTTGGTGACAATTCTCGAATTTCAGAATAGCAATCAACTAAAAATAATACTGAAGATTTTCGTTAAATGTCCGACGAAGGAGTCTGATATAGACTCCGAAACGTTACGATATAGCAGTTTCATCGTTGATGTTGTTTCGTTATTGTTTGTTAGGCAACATCGTTCGATTAATTGCTTCTGACAAATCTGTGTTTTTTATGCAGAAGTAAATCACAAAATAATACATTTTTGGGAGAGAAAACCTAGAAAGAAACCATTTAATAATGAATATACCTCCCACAGTATCCTTTAATGATTATTCAAAATTTATAATGAAAAAAAAAAATCTTTTGTTACTCCGAAACCATCCGACCGATTTTGCCCGATAACGAACTTAACCGAGATATTTATGTCCCAAACCTATTCCTAAAATTTCAACTGTCTAGCTCATTCCGTTCGAGAGTTATCGTGTTAACGGCCGGACGGCCGGACAGAAATGATTTCGACCACGGATTCTTGATCAGTGAGTCGAACCAAATCGTTTAAGACCATTTTCATCGAAAATTACAGACATTTGGACACATTGATAAGCACTATGTTCCGAGGAACAAGAGCGCCAAAAATCCAAAACAATCATTTATAAAGACCCTGTATCTACAGTCTAGACGTATGGTCTATAGACCAGACCGAAAAAAATTATAGTAGAATGAAACTCGTTGTAAAAGGAAGAGAATATAATATATATATTCAACATAATAGGAAAAATAATTTACGGGTAATCTGAGGTCGGGAAGGGGAGGAAGGCGAGTTTTTGGCGCTCTAGGTCCTCGGAACTGAGTGCTTATCAATTTGCCCAAATGTCTGTAATTTTGGAATATGTATTTCGATGAAAATGGTCTTAAACGATTTGGTTCGACTCACTGATCAAGAATCCGTGGTCGGAATTAATTCTGTCCGGCCGGCCGTCCGTAAGCACGATAACTCTCGAACGGAATGAGCTAGAGAGTTGAAATTTTCAGAGTAGGTTTGGGGGATGAATATCTCGGCTGAGTTCGTTATTGGGCAAAATCGGACAGATAGTTTCGGAGTAACAAAAAAAAAAAAATTTTTTTTACGAAACAAATTCCAAATCAAATTTTTTTTAATAAGCAGTTTTATCATAAGAATCCATTCATATCATTTTCAACTCTAACAAGCTAATACTTTCGGAGATATGAGTTTTTAAAATTTCAATGTAAATCGTATTTCACAGATTGATATAATTATTATCCTATGTATGAATTCTCATAATGTCAACTTGACAGAATGGAATATTGTAACTTCAAAAATATTGGGGTTGAAATACTCGTATTTTAGCGATGCAACGGGGACCTCACCCGAAAATGTTTGAAAATATTACGTAAATATTGAAAGCATAATTCTGTAGTTTGGTGAACGTAGATCAGGAAATTTTGATCGATTACAAGGTAATTTATAATTACTTATCTAATAAACTATTATTTGAATTGAATTTCCTTTATGATGCAGTGATATCATATGAATACATTGATATAATTCCCAACTCTGAGAAACCAATACCAGATATAATTTGTCTGTTTGAACTAGAGCGCCAGAAAGCTCCTGTCCACAGGGCTTGTTAAGGGTAAAAAACGGTTTATCTCGATTTCCGGCAAAACTACAAGTCCTATGGATAAAAGTTAAATGGCAAAGTTGTAGGTAATGAAAAGGTCTACAACTTTTGTATTCACACCTTTTTCACATAACCTCAAAATTCATGTGAAAAATTCAAATAACCACGTTATTGGTTTTTAATTTTTATCTTCTAGAAAACATTTTTTTTTCACCAAATTTGGTAAAAACTTATCTTTTTATGTCCCAAATACACTGTAATTTTTTGAATTCAAATTATTTTTTTTTTCACCTTAATTTGACTTAATATCCAAAAAGCAGCCTAATTTTCAATCAAAAATTCTCACGTCAAAATATCTGCTTTTTTAAAAAAGTAGGTAGGCTCTTTGTTCGTTGAAATCTCTACTTTCTGATGGTCTGAAAAAAATATACATTACTATGGTAAATTTTCTCAGAAAATGCGAGGTTAATAAAGTCAATATTTAATAAGACACTAACAATATTTTGATAAAGTTGTAGAATCTTCTCTAAATTATATGCGTAGATGCTTATTTATTGCTATTTTAATATAACCTATAAACCTCAGTGACCTACGTAAAATTTTAGCTCATCAAAAGTTATTTCATAGATAATTGGGCAAAGGGCTATTAGGGTCTGGGCATTAGGTACTACCTGTTATTTCGAAGCATTTTCTGATTAAAATTACCATAGCAACATATATTTTTTTTTAGACCATCAGAAAGTAGAGATTTCAACGAACAAAAAGCCCACCTGCTTTTTTAAAAAAGCAGATACTTTGACGTGAGAATTTTTGATTGAAAATTAGACTGCTTTTTCGATATTAAGTCAAATTGAGGTGAAAAAAAAAAATTTGAATCCAAAAAATTACAGTGTATTTGGGACATAAAAAGGTACGTTTTTATCAAAGTTGGTGAAAAAATTTTTTTTTTGTGAAAGATAAAAATTAAAAACCAAAAACGTGGTTATTTGAATTTTTCACATACATTTTGAGGTTATGTGAAAAAAGAGTGATTACAAAAGTTTTCATTTCCTACAACTTTGCCATTTTTTCCATAGGACTTGTAGTTTTGCCGGAAATCGGGATAAACCTTTTTTTACCCTTAGAAACTCACCCCCTTCCCCTTCCCAAACTCAGATCGCCCGTAAATCATTTTTCCTATCATTTTTGTTATATTCTCTCCCTTTTCCAATGGGTTTCATTCTAATATAATTTTCTTTCACTTTCTACCATTTTTAAAGGCTTCGACCCTCATCTACTAGCGATTCTTCATTATGATGAATTCCCTCATTTTCCCGAACCATTTCTTATTTATAAGAACGTAGGTGGAAGGCCTTCCGGACGATCCGACAGTTCATGTATAAAAAGATCGAATCGAATCGCACCAATTGCCAAATGGACTAAACATCAATTCGATTTCCATGCTGCCATTTTTCCTCCACGGACCATAAAACCTTAAATCAGCTATCTAACGGTCGGAACCCAATTCCGGTTTTTCCCGGGCGGAAATATCAATTTGTCTTCCGTCATCGGATTAAAGGTTACCGGTCGAACTTCGTACAAACGGACCGGTGAATTATTTCGTCCGTATTTCTAGGATTCCTAGAATGGAGGAGGATTTTAGTTCAGATTATTTAGGTAGATTAGACTTGATAATGTTGAATGTATAAATTTCAATACGTTGACAATCGAAAACGTACGGAAATTTAACAATCAAACACTATATCAGTGTTTAATATATCGCATCTAAAGTAGGAAATCTTCCAAAAACGCGCTATATACAGGGGAGTCTTTAAGTTTTGCATTAATTTTAACCAGATATTCCTCTCATCAGATAAAACACCTTTGTTCATTTACCATTTTTCCAGATTCGGCTCAGGTAAAAAGTTATAAGCGTTTAAAGATCTGTATCATCTGATGCTTGAAATTCACTGACTTTGTTTGAGAAAACTTATTTACTCACTCAATTAATATGATTTGGCCCTTCATGCAACATTTCCAGCAAAAATTTCTTCAATTCTTGAATACTAAAAGATTGAACTTTAACTTGATACCTATTCTATCCATTCGATACTTCATTACCCAATTGTTTCCACTATAATAATAATAGTATACACAATTTCATGATTTTCTATTGAGAAAAATCCTTAAATATCCTATATATCTTCAATGATACTTGAAATTTAATTCACTCATATTATTCCTATTCCAATTCCAACCTCAATATAAATAAGAGCACAAAACACTAATGGCGATTTCCATTGACCTGCTCGGAGTTGCGTTCGAAAATTAACTCCGTAGAGTAATATTTACTCCATTGCGTTCGAAAACTGAAAGGTTGAGTAAATTTTACTCTGTGTCAGTCGTCCGAAAAGTCGGAGTATTCGACTCCGAGTTCATTTTACTCCTGTCAAAATTGACATAACTCATGGGACGGAAAATCTAGTATCTTTGTCTAACTGTTTTATGAATGTTTTGTGAGGTAATTTAATAGTTTTTATGCTGCTCACAATATATATTTATGATTAGAGTTACATATATGCGAAGAAAACAATAATAATAGGATCTTTCTTAAACCAACATAACCTATTTTCCGATATTGGCACCTTCTGTTACTGTCAGTGTCAGTGTCAGAGTAACTCTAGAGTAAATCTGTCAAACCTTCAAAAACTCTACTCTACTCCGTGGAGTTAATTTTCGAACACAACTCGGAGCACTCGAAATCGATCTCATCTGTCATGCATCTGTCCAAATGAACCGAAAATATCTGTCAAATATGACATGAATATGAATCCGAATGATCCGAGCGTGTCAATGGAAATCGCCATAATAATCGATGATCGAACTTCATAGCGATGATCTAATAAGTAGAAGAAGAGCTTAGAGAGAGAGGCATTGACTCCAACATACGAGTGAGATGCAATGATAGAATTCAGCGGATGTAGGGCAAAACATCGTGTTTTGCAATGCTACTAATGCTAGTCTTACTAAATTATCATATTTTATTCGTTTTTTCCATGTTCATCGAATTGTTTTTGACTTATTTAAAGTTTTATAAAGATTAATAGATTATCCGCCCTATGCACAAAGCATTCAATCTCCGTTAAGTCCTAACTGAGGTCCTCAGTTAAAAATAAATTTGAATCGCAACCTCAGTTAACGTATTTAACGGTGGTGAAACAGGCCTGTTTCACGTTAATTTTCACGTTAACTGAGGTTGCGATTCTTATTTATCCTTAACTGAGGACTTCAGTTAGGACTTAACGGAGATTGAATGCTTTGTGAATACGGCGGTATATCTAATAATGGAGATGGCCTATTAGGCGTCCGTTTGTACGAATATTATAAAAATAAATCATTAAATTTCAAAGGTGAGCTATCTGAATCTTAGGAAATAATAATTTATACACATTCTAAAATATGACACACGTAAGTAGGTATTTAAAATGGAATCAAGGATTACTAAAAGCTGATATCAATTCTGCAGAATCGATCATATTTTTATTTGTGTAGATAGGTACATCCTGATTTGAATATAAATTCCACATACATATTATTCTTAAGTAAAATATTTGATTGCTTTCAAAGGATTGTTCAAGACAGTAAGTCTTTAGGCTTTGAATTATTTTTTTGTCCAAAAGAGAATCAAGAACTTGCGAGCAAACGCAAGTTATTACATACATGTTTATTAATAGAACTCAATCCTTTGACACCTATTAAATGTTTTATGAAATTTTCAATCAAAATAATAATCTATGAACGATGGCATTGTGGCTTTCAGTTTTGATCAGAGATATGGAGGTATCATATCTCTGGTTTTGATTGAGGGTTCCTTATCCAGGGGCGGATTGATAAATATGGTGAAATTTCTGGATTTTTCATCAGACTTTATATCATTCAAAGAAGAATATCTTGAGAACAGTACGTTTAGGAGAAATTATGAATAATAATTTTTTTTTCTAAAATGATTCTTATAATGACTTAAGCTAAACTTAATCTCCTTTCTTTATGCTAATTTCTCATAGTTTTTTGAATTCGCGAGTCTATAACTAGGAAACGAGTGGAAGTTGGAAATGATGTATCATAGTTATAGAAAGCTTCACCCCAAAATTGATTCCATTTGTAATATCCATGTCAAAGATAGAAAAGAAAAACTGTTTTTTTTTCGAAATTTCAACAGCCTGTATCTCTTCACCAGAGCCGAATTTGGAAAAATGGTGAATGAAAATATGGGTTCAAGCCCTGTGGACAGGAGCTTTCTGGTGCTCTAGTTCAAACAGACAAATTATATCTCCGAAAGTATTGGTTTCTCAGAGTTGGGAATTATATCAATGTATTCATATGATAGAACTGCATCATAAAGGAAATTCAATTCAAATAATAGTTTATTTATCAAGATTAAATGAGCAATCATGAGAATGAGAAACTGCACCATGGAAGAAATCAAATTAAATCTGGCCAATTTTGCCCAATAACGAACTTAACCGAGATATTAATCTCACTAACCTACTTTGAAAATTTCAACTACCTAGCTCATTCCGTTCGAGAGTTATTGTAGAAAAACTTTTTTTAAATTTTCAAATTTTTTTTTGACACTTTGCGGTAATCTGGTCAATACAAAACTTCACATGCGTATAAGGGTCATGATTCTACAATTAGATGCTAAATTTCAGATAGATCGAGTGATCGGTTTCGGAAATATTCATAAAAAATATTTTTACTAAAATCGGCCATAACTCCGAACCTCCTGATGGATTTCGCCCATTAACTAGCTCGTCCGAGATATTTACGCTCCAAACTCACCTTGCAAATTTCAATCCGCTAACTCCTTTCGTTCGAGAGTTATCGTGCCTACGGCCGGCCGTCTGGCCGGACAGAATCGTTTTCGACCTCTTGATCAGTGAGTCGAACCAAATCGTTTGAGACCATTTTCAGCCAAAAATTCCAAAATTACAGAGACTTGGGGAAATTGATAAGCACTCTGTTCCGAGGAACTAGAGCGCCAAAAAAACAAGTTTCGTATGACAATTGCCCAAAACAGGTTTAAAGTACCTACAAATAGTAGATATTCCATAAAACATGTATGAAAGAAGAGAAGTAATAATGAAAAATTACCTTGTAATCGATCAAAAATTTCCGGATCTACGTTCACCAAATTTTCTCCTCTCTCGAACTACAGAATTATGCCTTCAATATTTACGTAATATTTTCAAACATTTTTGGGTGAGGTCCCCGTTGCATCGCTAAAATACGAGTATTTCAACCCCAATATTTTTGAAGTTTAATATTCCCTTCCGTCAGTCCCGTCATAAATTGAGCATTCTATGTCTATGGATGAAAAGCAGTCTCACTACTCTCAGATCTCTTACTTCATGATCCGTTCCGAAATGTAAGACTTTTCTGAGAAAAACTAATTTCGGAGCAAACAACTGAGATTTTTCTCACTTCACTCACAATTCTTCGATTGATTAGATAATGTCATGTCTCAGGAAAATAAGTTGACATTATGGCAATTCATACATAGAATAATTATATCATTCTGTGACAACGTAGAAATACGATTTATTATTGAAATTTTGAAAAATCATATCTCCGAAAGTATTAGCTTGTTAGAGTTAAAAATGATATCATTGGATTCTTATGCTTAGTGCTTATTGAAAAAAATTTAATTTGGAATTTGTTTTGTAGAAAAAAATTTTTTTTTGTTACTCCGAAACCATCTGTCTGATTTTGCCCAATAACGAAATTAGCCGAGATATTTATCTCCCAAACCTACTCTGAAAATTTCAACTGTCTAGCTCATTCCGTTCGAGAGTTATCGTGCCTACGGCCGGCCGGACCGGCCGGACAGAATGAATTTCGACCACGGACTCTTGATCAGTGAGTCGAACCAAATCGTTTAAGACCATTTTCATCGAAATATTCGAAAATTACAGACATTTGGGCAAATTGATAAGCACTCAGTTCCGAGGAACTAGAGCGCCAAAAAGTGTTTTGTTTGACGAGAGGAATCTTTGGTTGAAATTAATGCACAACTTAAAGACTCACCCTGTATATTTAAACTACAAGAGATGTAAGTATGTATGTTCTACCAATCGAAGACAACAGTTCGAGATTGGTTAATATACTTACATCTCGTATAGTATATTACATTTTTTCCACTCCTTATGTCGAAATGTATGAATAAGACTGGTTTGCTTTGATTCGTTTACTTAATAAATTTTTTCTACGCCCATGTCAGTAATCGTCAAAAATCGCACTGTCGACATTTCTTATAAGTGACGTTTAACAATAACATGCACATAATGAGGTCTCATAACATACACGTGCGTTTTGATAAGAAAACTTGAATTTCTTGGTTTAATTAAATTGCATTCAAATTTTTATCTAAGTTCGACTTTATTTGCTTTATTTACATAAATTTAGTCGGTTGAAAAACGTAAAAACTTTTACCATTAGCGAGTCACATTTTGGATTAAAAGAGTGATGGCCCCAAATGTCGGCAACACATCATACAGTTCTCATACATTAAGTCGCGTTTTCTTAGTACAGTGCTTCCCAGCAACTCCGCACCAAGGTGGACTTTTCTTTTCTATTAATATTTTCGAATTGTATCAATTATAAGAAGTCGGTGCATCAAAAATGATAAAAACGGAAATCGCCATTTTCATACAAAAATGTCCATTAACTCGGAAAACTTCGAACTTTCTATAAAGTGCTTTAAGTAAACTTGTTTGAAATTACAATTTAGATTCATATGCCAAATTTCAGGTCGCACATACCTCTTTTGAAAATTGAATAATTATCAAACACATTTTTTTTGGCCCCTAGACAACATTAGTGTCAGCATGAATATAATTAGTTAATATTGTTTGAACCTTATTTTTCGACATTTGTTCGAATTTTTCCCCAAAAATCGTTTCATTCTGGTGCTCAGTTGCTCCTATTCGTATTTTCGCCATTAAAATCTTTCAATATCACACTCAATTCACATCCGAGAATCCCAAGAATGCAAATCTTACTGCAAATTGCCAATTTATAGCTAGATTTTTGAAAGAAATAGAATTTTTTACATGAATATCCCTCGTTCAATTTCAACCCCAGTTGATTATTTTCTATAATCACAGATTTGTGAAAGTTCGAAAAATGCCGAAAAACTAAATTCGAACAAATTTTTTATTTAAAATTTTTATTTTTTCACCTCATTTTGGCTGGTTTTCCTGTCACGCTGACGGTCGGCGCTGACGGTCAGCTCGGATCCTTTTAGCATCAGGCTGATCACATTGAGAAATAGAAGGATGCTATTGTCTCTGGCTCACTGAATGTGGAGGCTTGTCGGCGCCAGCTAGTCAGCGCCACCGACGCGCCGGCGCGTACGTGCGCGTATATAGCTCAGCGCTGACGGCCGTCAGCACTGCGTGACTCGAAAACGCTACCTATAGCTACATACATATTGACCCATCAGCGCCGACCGTCAGCGTGACAGGAAAACCAGCCTTAAACTTAATCGAAAAATCAGTCTAATTATCAATCGAAAATTCTCACGTCAAAATATATGCTTTTTTAAAAAAGCCGATGGGCTTTTTGTTCGTTGAAATCTCTAGTTTCTGATAGTGTAAACAAATACCATACTATGGTAAATTTTCTCGGAAATGATTAGTTAATAAAGTTCATATTTAATAAGACATTTCTATGTCTTTATTAATATTGTAGATCTACAATATTTTGAGAACGTTGTAGAATCTTATCTAAATTCTAAGCGTGGCTGCCTATTTATAGCTATTTTAAAATAACTTATATACCTGAGTGACCGGAAAATTTAAGCCTATCAAAAGGTATTTAATAGAGAAGTGGGGAAGCGGCTAGGAAGGCTGGGCCTTATAACCTGTTATTTCGTAGCATTTTCTGAGAAAATTTACCATAGTAATCTGTATCGTCACACCATCAGAAAGTAGATATTTCAACGAAATAAAGTCCACCGACTTTTTGCGCGTATGTTCTGGGGAACATCGCGTTATCATCGTCGTTATTATCGTCGTCCGGCCGTTGCCACGATAACTTGAGAACGGAAAGAGCTAGCGACTTGAAATTTTCAGGGAAGATGGCGCATCTCAATACGAAGGACAAGTTCGTTAATGGGCATAATCGGCCCAATAGTTTCCGAGTAATAATTTTGTTTTCAACCAATATAGATCCGATCGAATTGAAAGTTGGTGATTAGTTGTAGAATATAAACCTAAGCACGTTTGTGAAATTTTGTGAGAATCGTATGGCTAGAAAATTATTAAAAAAATTTTTGTTGTCACGATAACCTGAGAACGGAAAGAGATAGCGGCTTGAAGATTTCAGGTTAGGTTGTGCATCTGAATGCGACATTAGAGTTAGTTTATAAGCATAATCGACCAAACGGTTTCAGAGTTATAGTCATCTGAAATTTGGTTGTTTTTTGTTCCTCATTAACTAGACAAATGCAAAACCGATTGAATTCAAACATGGTTGTTAGTTGAAGAATGCCAACGCGAAAATTCTTGCAAAATTTCGTGAGGATAGTATTTGTAGAAATTTTTTAAAAATTCATTGAAAATTGAAAAAAAATTATCTATATATCAGTAACTATCCGTCTGAAATGGCTGAAATTTTGCAAGAGCCTTTAGAACCTAACTCTACTACCAAGTTTCAAGTTTTAACACGATCGGTAAAATATTGTTGGAGATTCGAGCAACCTTGTGTGAGTTCAGTAGATGGGTGACCATTGCCTCGATAACTTTCGATCGAAAGGTGATAAGGACTTGCAATTATCAGGGTAGGTTGCGTATCCGAATGGGAGAGTTAAGTTCATTTTTGGGCATAGTCGGTCAAACGGTTTCCGAGTTATACCCACCTGGAATATTATTTCCTTGATAACTCAAAAAATAAAGAATCTATCGAATTGAAGCTTGGTAACTAGTAGTAGAAAATCAACATAAAGACGTGTTTAAAATTTTGTAAGAACCATACCCCTAGAAAATTTAAAAAAAATGACGAAAACAAAATTTTTGTAAGAACCGTACCCCTAGAAATTTCATAAAAATTACGAAAATGAAATTGGTTCAAGCACTGACGTGAAGTCAGGAGCTTTTGCGCGTATGTTCTATTGTCCATTCTCCTGTATACACTTAATTGGAATTTACCATGGTAAATTCGAATTAAGACTGGAGAATGGACAACATAATTTACCATGGTAAATTCGATTAAGGGTGTCCAATACAGGAGAATGGACAGTAGAACATACCCGCAAAAGCTCCTGACTTCACGTCATTGCTTGAACCAATTTTTTTTTAAAAAAGCAGATGTTCTGGCGTCTGAATTATCGATTGAAAATTAGGGTATTAAGTAAAAATAGGTTGAAAAAAATGAATATTTTAAATCAAAAAAATTACAGCGTGTTTGGGACATAAAAAGGTAAGTTTTCACTAAATTTCGTGAAAAAAATGTTTGTAAAAGATAAAAATAAAAAACCAAAAACTTAGTTATTTGAATTTAGATATTTAGAATTTTGTCAGAAGCAATATACAATGATATGCAACTTGATCGCATTCACCGTGAAGAAGAAACAATTTCATCAAAACTTCATTTGTATAATTAACCCCTTCCATTGGAATGATTTTTCAATAAAATCTCCGTTAATGAATTCAACAATACTTTACAATCGATGCCTATAATTGTTAAATTATCATAATTTACATGTTCTATGATATTTCATGGATATTGGATAGCTAATACAAAATTTAGCTTTGAAAATACGCACTTTTTATCGTTTAAGTATGCCTCGGAAACGCCTTGGATGATGAACAACCCTGTATGATTAGGAGGAATGTCATTATATGTAATTGATACACGGGATATTGGTAATCCATACCCAAAATTTCGGCTTTATAGGATTATAGGATGCTAGAGGTAGAAATGGGGAAGTTGATACAGAATTAATCAGGAGACTACGTCGAATCGAAAAAAGCAATAATATAGAGGGTGTTCCAATCGAAATATCAAAATTGTTAGTACTTTTTGATATAAGCGGCAACACCGCAGGGCTGAAAATATTCAAGATCGATGGAGCAGTGGTTCCTAGCTTAGGAATCAAATTTTCAATAAAATCGTACGTCACGTTCTCCGTAAAAGTCCAGGGTGGCCCAGCCTGTATAGAACAATGTTGTTTAATAAAGAGTAACGAAATAACACCAGCGATAAAACAACTTTTGTGTAACGCTTCAGAGCCTAAAACTCCTTCATCAGACACTAAGCGAACTTTTTCAGAATTATTCGTTTTTGAACATTATTCTGAAATTTGTCAGGGGGACACATTTCAGAGTGTGATTTAGGCTCTGAAACATTATACAAAAAATTATGAATCGTTTGATTTGTTTCGCTACTGGTTATCAGGCAACATTGTTCAATATATTGCTTCTGTCAAATATCCAGTGAAATTTCAAAACAATTAAAATTTTTAATTCATATACAGGGTGAGTCTTAAAGTTGTACATTCATTTTAACCATAGATTCCCTCATCAAATATAACACTTTTTTTATTTACCCTTTTTCCAGATACGGCTCAGCTAAAAAGTTACAGGTGTTTAAAGATTTCACAATGTGCTAATACACTACTGCATAAAATTTATTTATGACATCGATGGCGAACGAGAAAAAGCTACGATAACGTTGTTTTCAGCTCGATTCGTAATTCCAACGCTCAGAGGCGGATCCATAAAAGTAGTGAAATTTCTGGAATTTCTGATTTTATAACATTCAAATTAGAATATCTCGAAAACGGTGCATTTAAGGAGAAATTATGAAGAATGATTTAATTTTCTAAAGTGATTGAGTATTCATGAAATAACTCGAGAAAAACTTTATCTGCTTTCTTTATGTTAATTTCATTTAGTTATATGAAATTTCATTTAGTTATATGAAACCACGTCTATAACTAGGAAACCATTGGGAGTGGGAAAGACAGATATTTGGAGAATATGTATCATAGTTATAGGAAACTGCACACCAACTTTCGTTATATTTAGAAAAGGTATGTCAAACCTACAAAATAAAAACTGATTTATTTTTGAAATTTCAACAGCCTGTACCTTTTTACCTGAACCGAATTTGGAAAAATGGTAAATGAAAAGAGTGTTTTATTTGATGAGAGGAACCTAGGGTTAAAATTAATGTACAACTTAAAGACTCACCCTGTTTATTTTTCCAAATTTGGTAGAAAAAATCCAGAAAAAATCCAGAAAAAATCCAGAAAAAATCCATTATAAAAATTTATCTGGTAATTATAAGGATGATCCAAAAAAAAAAATCCCCTTTAAATATTCAATAGTAATTCAGTATAATATGAGAAATGTATTGATATAAAATATCCCGCAATGATATTCTCAATAAACATTTATGTATTATTTCAATATCTGTTTAAATTATACAGCTTTGGTTGGATGCACATGACGTATTCTATCTACGACTGACAAAATGCGGAAAGGTATTTGTTTGTTGTGGCTTGAGCGCCCGCAATAATATAGTCTAGTCAACAAGTGCTTTTTAGGTCAAAATTTTGGCTTATTCTCCGAAAATTATGATTCCGGTGTCATTCGATTCGGAATGGCATGTAGATAGTTTTTGAGAAAATGCTAAGGGCGCTCGCAAAAATAGCAATAGTTATAAACAATCAAGAGAAAAAAAAAGAGGGTTTGGTTTTTCGCCAATATCTTAAAAACTATGTGAGATAATTCAAATTTGAAAAATGATTCAAAAGTCCCAACTCCCGGAACTGTAGGACCAATATTTATAATTTTCCCAGAGGGTTGAAAATACGCCCGAAAACGGGTACTCAAAAACAACCATGGATTATTTAAAAAAGAAATATTCATATCTTTCATTAAACTTTCAATTTTCTGTTTGATTTTTAATAATACATGGTTGTTTTTGTTTTTCAATAGAAAAAGAAAAAATACAAAGATAATTCATTTCTTCAAAACAAAATGTTTATTGAATAAACAATTTTTTCGGCAACCGTCCGGAAAGTGCCCACTTCCCGGACGCTTTTTTTTTGAGAAAGAAGCATTTCCCGGCCTAGTCCGGGAAGTGCGTACTTCCCGGACTAGGCCGGAAGAATCACGTCGTTTTGGTCATTGTAAATATGAAAATCTTGGTAGGTATATTTTTGATAAATGAAGTTACCATAGCACTGAGAAAACGGCTGACAGTTCATATAAAATTAGAATGTTTCTGTTAACATGTGATATTTTCTGTTCTGTTTAATTTGAATTAGAATCAAAATATATAAAAAAGAGATGTGTCGTCTCATTGATTTGTTATTCTACACGGTTGCCGAAAAAATATTGTACGCAACACGCCCGAAAAAGGTTTTTTTGGACTCATAGACTTCTAGGACTCGCTTACGCTCGTCCTAGAATTTTGTCTATTCGTCCAAAAAAACCGTATTTTCCGGACTTGTTACGTAAATTACTATTTTTCGGCAACCGTCCGGGAAGTGCCCACTTCCCGGACGCTTTTTCTTTGAGAAAGAAGCATTTCCCGGCCTAGTCCGGGAAGTACGTACTTCCCGGACTAGGCCGGAAGAAGCACGTCGTTTTGGTCATTGTAAATACATTATGAAAATCTTGGTAGGTATATTTTTGATAAATGAAGTTACCATGGCACTGAGAAAACGGTTGACAGTTCCAGACAGTTCATATAAAATTAGTTAACATGTTATATTTTCTGTTCTGTTTAATTTGAATAAGAATCAAAATATATAAAAAAGAAATGTGTCGTCTCATTGATTTGTTATACTACACGGTTGCCAAAAAATATTGTACGCAACACGCCCGAAAAAGGTTTTTTTGGACTCATAGACTTCTAGGACTCGCTTACGCTCGTCCTAGAATTTTGTCTATTCGTCCAAAAAAACCCTATTTTCCGGACTTGTTACGTAAATTACTATTTCCTATCAAAGACTAAGATAAATTATGATAAAAAAAAGGTTCCTTAGTTAAACAAGTGGTGAAAAAACTGTTATTCAACAAATTTTTTTTATGAAACGGTTTTTTTTAAATCATAATAATCATCAAAGATTATGTTATCAAAAAAAAAATTTAGATTATCTCATAAACAACGCATTTGTTTATAACAATATTTTTAACAATAGGAGATAACAAATATTAAATATCATTTTTAAGTAGCTTAATAATAATATAATATCATAAGGAAACGGATCAATTGTAACGTTATAAAAAAATGGGTTCAAGCCCTGTGGACAGGAGCTTTCTGGCGCTCTAGTTCAAACAGACAAATTATATCTCCGAAAGTATTGGTTTATCAGAGTTGGGAATTATATCAATGTATTCATATGATAGAACTGCATCATAAAGGAAATTCAATTCAAATAATAGTTTATTTATCAAGATTAAATGAGCAATCTGAGAATGAGAACTGCACCATGGAAGAAATCAAATTAAATCTGGCCAATTTTGCCCAATAACGAACTTAACCGAGATATTCATCGCCCTAACCTACTGTGAAAATTTCAACTACCTAGCTCATTCCGTTCGAGAGTTATTGTCGAAAAACTTTTTTTAAATTTTCAATTTTTTTTTTGACATTTTGCGGTAACCTGATCAATACAAAACTTCACATGCGTATAAAGGTCATGATTCTACAATTTGATGCTAAATTTCAGATGGATCGAGTGATCGGTTTCGGAAATATTCATAAAAAATGTTTTTCTAAAATCGGCCATAACTCCGAAACCGCTTGATGGATTTCGCCCATTAACGAACTCGTCCGAGAGATTTACGTTCCAAACCCACCTTGCAAATTTCAATCCTCTAACTCCTTTCGTTCGAGAGTTATCGTGCCTACGGCCGGCCGGCCGGCGGGACAGAATCGATTTCGTCCTCGGATTCTTGATCAGTGAGTCGAACCAAATCGTTTGAGACCATTTTCAGCCAAAAATTCGAAAATTACAGACATTTGGGCAAATTGATAAGCACTCTGTTCCGAGGAACTAGAGCGCCAAAAAAACAAGTTTCGTATGACAATTGCCCAAAACAGGTTTAAAGTACCTACAAATAGTAGATATTCCATAAAACATGTATGAAAGAAGAGAAGTAATAATGAAAAATTACCTTGTAATCGATCAAAAATTTCCTGATCTACGTTCACCAAATTTTCTCCTCTCTCGAACTACAGAATTATGCTTTCAATATTAACGTAATATTTTCAAACATTTTTGGGTCCCCCTTGCATCGCCAAAATACGAGTATTTCAACACCAACATAATATTTTTGAAGTTGTAATATTCCCTTCTGTCAGTCCCGTCATTAAGTGAGAGAACTCCTGAACAGTACTGAGCAGTAAATTGAAACGTCAGATATTACTGAAATTCACTGGCGATGCTTACTGTTACTTAAGAGCTTTCCGAAATTACTTACTGCGGCCAGTAATGCCAGCAATTTCGGAACGCAAGGTAAGTCTATGGATGAAAAGCAGTCTCACTTCTCTCAGATGTCTTACTTCATGTTCCGTTCCGAAATGTAAGACTTTTCTGAGAAAAACTAATTTCGGAGCAAACAACTGAGATTTTTCTCACTTCGCTCACATTTCGGAATACACTTTATTCTCATAATTCTTCGATTGATTAGATTATGTCATTCTCAGGAAAATAAGTTGACATTATGACAATTCATACATAGAATAATTATATCATTAGGTGAAAACGTAGAAATACGTTTTATTATTGAAATTTTGAAAAATCGTATCTCCGAAAGTATTAGCTTGTTAGAGTAAAAAATGATATCATTGGATTCTTATGGTAAAATTGCTTATTGAAAAAAATTTAATTTGGAATTTGTTGTGTAAAAAAAAAATATTTTTGTTGTTACTCCGAAACCATCTGTCCGATTTTGCCCAATAACGAACTTAGCCGAGATATTTATCTTCCAAACCTACTATGAAAATTTCAACTGTCTAGCTCATTCCGTTCGAGAGTTATCGTGCCTACGGCCGGCTAATGAATTTCGACCACGGATTCTTGATCAGTGACTCGAACCAAATCGTTTAAGACCATTTTCATCGAAAAATTCGAAAATTACAGACATTTGGGCAAATCGATAAGCACTCAGTTCCGAGGAACTAGAGCGCCAAAAAAGTGTTTTTCAATGTTTAATGAAGCTTTATAATTGTTAACTCAAGTAAATTGTTAATAACAAATGAAAATGAACAATTTTTCAAACGGGAATCTATTCTAAGACCTTTGAAAAGTAGCTCCACGAAAAAAAAAAATGCTCAGATTAATAGTTTATCAATTATCGCACTTGCAATTTTAATGTTCACGCTTCAAAAAATTGTGAATTAACTAATGGGTAACTAATTGAAAAATCGCGATAAAAATTTTTGGACCACGGATTATTGTTCATTGGTCTATCCTGCAGGCGCCTGAATTTTTTCAATTCTTTATTTTCATATTTAATAACTTCAAATAATATTTATTCATTAAAGATCCGAAGGAGACGAGGCTTGCGCAAGACGAAGTACCCTGTTTCGGGCGTATTTTCAATCATCTGGGAAAGTTATAAATATTGGTCCTACAGTTCCGGGAGTGGGGACTTTTATATAGGAAATTTCCGCCTCATCTTGATCCTTTTTTCAAATTTGAATGTTCTCAAACGGTTTTTGATATATTGGCGAAAAACCAAAACTCCCTTTTGTTCACTTAATTGTCTCTAACTATTGCAATTTTTGCGAGCTGCCTTATCGTTTTCTCAAAAACTATCTACATGCCATTCCGAATCGAAAGCCACCTAAATCATAATTTTTCGGAAAATACGCAAAAATTTTGAGCTAAAAAGCAATTGTTGACTAAACTAATAGGCGTACCCTGCTGAATTTTGTTACTGTGACAGTATTATGATTCTTTAAGGTCAATACTAAGGTGCGCCTTCGTTAGGTTGACACTGCGTGTTAAAAGTACGTTTTCCTCGGTGCGACTATCACGGTGATCGTGCAACGATCAATCTGCGGCTGGAAATTTTACTGGATTGTTCAACTCGGACACTGTCCGATGAAGCACCATCTAAATCCACTGTATATCAGTATACAGTGTGGAAAAGCCAAATGGAATAAATTCATTGTCTTGGATACTGTCCATATTTATGGAAAATCCTGAAACATTGTCATTCTTCTTCGTAAAAATGCGAACCCTACCTCCAACGCCCTTTCAAATACTGGTACAACCCCCAATTTTTCAAATAGGAAGTATGGGCTTGTGATACATTGTTTGAAAGTTCGCGTTATTCTCTATTCAGAAAAGTTATCACTTTCATGTCTATTGCAAACATCAAATTAGAAAAAAAATGTACATATGTATATATTGTTAAGATATGAATTATTAGAATTTTGAATTCAATATCAAATTTAAAATTTCCTTATTTTGGTAGGGTTCTAATTTGAATGATCTTTAAAAAAAATATTATTAAGAATCTCAAAATATTACAGAATAATTTATTAACTAAGAAAACAAACTATAATTATCAAACTTTATAAACTATATTACACTAACCTTACAAGTTTAACCTAATACTCTTTCTTCAATTATTTATCTCTTCTACTTCTAGATACTATGGATCCAATATGATCCTTTCTTCTTATATATCCTTTAAGACTGGATGATTTATTCCTAATACTCCTTCTTCAATTATTTCTCCGTTCTACTTCTAGATACTATGAATCCAATATGCTACTTTCCTCTTATATATCCTTTTTAAGATTGGATGGTTTATTTCATTCAATTCAGCTAGTTTTTCTCTAATTATATGGAGCACAATTTTTGTGTCATTCACCTTTTCAATTATAAATCTACTGTCCATCAATTTTTCCTCGTTTCCTTGGATTCATTTTATTCGAACTCTCAGCCAAACCTGATTTCTTCTATTTAATTTTTCAATCAAATCATCCAAATGGCTTACGTCGAAAAAACGATGATTTGATTCCTTGTTACTATATTCTTTGCTTCTTCCTTGCTTATAATTTCTTTCAAATGTAACATAGTGGTTATAGATATACTTTTATAAATCACAGATGTCAAAGTCTTTGGCATAAATCAACAAACATTTCGTGAATTCACTAAATTAACTAAATAAATTAAGTATTTATGTGTCAGACCTACAATTTCATAAACATTTAGATTTTTTAATGTAAAATACAATTTAAATTCTCTTTTATTTTGAGAGCCTCAACATTTTCCATAACAATATATTCCTTATTACTTGTTACTTAATAGTAATTGAATTTCATGCCCTGGTAAAGGATTTTGACGATTTCAAGGGGAATTTCTGTACGTATCTCCCGCTAGGTACAAACATTTAGAAGGTCGGGATTCGCAAAGGCATGTAAAATAAGGTTAGACTTGGTGTTGATTTTTTCAGATATGTCTCGATATTTTCTATGTATCAAAACACTTCTACGTCAGATGACCATACAAATGGCCTTCGTCGTTATTCCTGAAAATGAGTAAAAATTCTTTAAATTGGTGAAAACAAAACAAAATATGATTTGAAATTTTATATTTTTTATTTTCGAAATTTTATAGTTGTAGCAAAATACTTCGGTAGGTACTATCACTTTCACAATAATAATATGTATGAATAAACTAAAACAGTTTATTTATAGAATTAAACCATTTTTCATGAAACGAATACATTTACAAGAGAATCACCTACTTATTTGTATCCTTTTTTTTTTTTTTCGATATATCCATATTTCAAGAAGGTCAGATTACATTTAAGGTGAACACTACAAAAGTAACTACACTCTTGTCCACTACAGTTTTTGTCGTCTGACATATGTTTCGGAACAATGTTTCCATCTTCAAAGACGAAGCGTTACTGACATATGTTTCAGAAAAAAAGTTTCCATCTTCAAAGACGAAGCGTTACTAAAGCATGCAATCAATTTCTACATTCCAGTGGATTGACAATATACCCTTAGTCATGAACCAATTAGTGAGAATAATGGGCTGTTAATAGGGGTTAGATCATTATTGAGTAAAACATCCTTTCTCTTATACATTTCGATACCTTCAAGTGTTCCTAAGTACACTTTATTGGAATTTTTCAACAATTTGCGGGAATTTTCTGAAATTTGTGGCCCGTTGTTAAAACGTGATTTGCAGATTTATCGATGTTGTTGTTCCGAATGTGTCCGTATGCTCTTTATAACGTGTGAGAATGTTTCTGGTTGTTTGCCCGACTTAACAATGGTTGCAATCTAAAGATTTAATTTCATATATACCCGATTTTAACATGTCCGGAGTTTTATCGATTGTATTTCCTAGAAGTTGTTCAAATTTCGTGGAAGTTTTGAAAGCCAGTTTTATATTAACCTTTTTAAAAATATTCTGGGGTTTGTTGTTTGTTTTCGAATGGAACGTGAAAGTGTGGAAACCTTTTACCGTTTTCATTTCTTTCGTTAGGGTTATGTTACTGAAGAGATTTTTATCGTTATGTTTGTTGATAATTTTGGAAAATCATTTTTCTTTATTTCTTGAAGTTTACATTGCTTGCGAAATATTGAATAACCGGTTAACGAGGAAATGTAAGCATTCGCCTTACATTACGCATTACATTACACCCGTCTGGACCCGGCATTAGGGCCGATGTAGAAAATGCAAAATCTGTCAGCACGGTCTGTCAATTGAATCTGTCAATTGACAGATTTAATCTGTCAATTACACTAATTGATAGATTGAATGTGTCAATTGACAGATTAAATCTGTCAATTGACAGATTCAATTGACAGACCGTGCTGCCCATGACCGTACCGGAAGTACGGAAAAGATATTTTGCTCCATGCAAAGTCAGGTTAGCATCAAGTACTCATTAATTTCTATTTGAGAATATCTGAACTGGAAAGCCACTCTTTCAAATTCGTAACGCTTCTTCTTTGAAGATGGAAACTTTGTTTCCGAAACATATGTCAGACGACAAAAACGGTAGTCGACAAGAGTGTAGTTTCTTTTGTAGTGTTCATAATAAGTCCACAGTGAATTCAAAAAAGAATATACATTTAAGGTGGACAACTGGAACTTACATTTTTACATTATCTTGAAATAGTGGTCCGCGATTGTTCTCGTTGGACCATCATCGTGAGACTTGCATGGAGGAAAACGTACCAAGACTGCATGAGAGTGACAGTATCGTCACTGGCAAGAATCACGTTCATGTTAATGCTTGGTGTTCTTAACAGAAAAAGCTCACCAGTTTAGCAGCCATTTTCATTACTAATAAAGTGTTCAATGTTTCGTATTTGAGCTTTTACATGAATATACTACCTTAACTCATTAGCAATGATGATTAACGCAAACTTTTATGTATATTTTTCCTAGAATGTTGAGAACTACGAGGAATCCTTGCCTAATGAGCCACTGTCAACATCTTTGATGAATTTGCTGGCCACTGTTTTGATAAATGTTTCGAAGAATGCTCCGATGAATAGGGTGCAAGATGTAATCAGGTGAGTCGATCCTTCTTGTCTTAATCTTGAAACAATTATCTTAGCCAATTATTTTGGTTCCGAAGAATCATCGCTGAGAGAAAGGAAACTTAGAGATTAAACGTTTCTTCTCTTGCTCACATCGTATTTATTGGCAATAGGTCTCTTGCATGTAACAGGAAATACCATATGTTTATGTTTTTCTGAATCTACTTCAATATCAGATCATCCACTTTAAAAATGTATAAAATTTTAATATTAGGGTATTGAAAATCGGAATATCAGGAAGCAAAATCAAAGGAGGTGAAACGCTTCTGATAAGTTTAATCGTTGCTATGACGGCTGACGTAATCAAAATCTACCCTCGGCGAGTCCATCTTTGATTTTAACTTCAATAACTTCATGAAGGTATTCATAATGAATTTATTCACTAAGTAGTAAGTTTATGATTTTTTTGGAGTATGTACTTAGTTGATCACTACGTGTCACATAATTAAGTTTCTCTATTTGAGTATCGTAATGAGTTCATTCCAGCACTAAAAACAGTTCTGGAATGAACTCATTCCCGCATTGTTTCTAGTTATATTTTTCGTTTTGTGGTAGTCAGCACTGACATTCGATCCTATCAAATTTCAACACACGTCAATCATTGTCAATATAAGATAATCTAGATAAGGTGAAATAATTGTTGTGAGGAAAGGTTTTATTTTCATAAAAAAATAAGGTACTAGAGATTTCCTTCTTGCTAATTTTGAATCATTCATGTTAATAGGAAACTGTTCAATCTGATCTCCTTGCTCTACGTACAATTCAAATTCCATGATCTGTCAACTTTCGTAACAGTCATACCAACTGCCAAGATTCACTACAAAAGTCACTAGGATGTATAATCCTAATTTTTCATTAAATTTCAACAGTATTTTACAAAACTTGCCTGAAATAGAGAAAATATCGTCTAATACTCGTTGCAGAAGGCAATTCCAACACTCATGCGTACGAAAACTCGCTCCTTCGTCGCTCGTTTTCGAATTTCGCATTCGTGTTTGAATATCAGCCCATTCTGCAACTTGTTTTAGAATATACTATTCTTACTCTTCTATAAAAAGACAGTATGTCTAAACAGTGTAGAATTGGTTGAAAGAAACAACGAAAGATTTTGTTAGTTAGTGAGGTCGTCTAATTTTTCGTATTCCTTCCAACCAAAGGGCAGTCGGCGCCTGGCTTCAAGTTGAAGGACAAAAGAGCCAGGTAGCCAGGTGCCTTCTCCACTTTGGTTGGAAGGAATGCTAAAAATTACAACATATAATCCTATAATGAAACAACATATTTCCTATAATGAAACTCGAGTAGGGCGAACAGGAAACCCTGATAAGCTATCCTTATATCCAAAGCGACACATCTTGTCTCTCCATGGCTTCAGCGGCTGTGACACGACCTCCTCATTTTTCCGATAAGGCAAGGTCGAATTCTTCAAAATTCTGCCAAAAATCCTGAGTGTTATCTCGATTTTCCTCGATCAAAAGCCACTCCTGACCAGGTTGTGGTGCTGGAACAAAATTCACTGCAGCAGTTTACTCAGGCAAGAGAGGGCAGTCTCTCAACCAACTGAGATTTCAACTCTTCCAGAGGGCCCTCTGTAAAAAACTTTCAAGTTAGCGTCGTTGTCCCCCACTTAATTGGTCGCTCACCAACATTCCATCAGGGCGTTTTTGAAGATGCAGATGTGGAGGGACCGAGATATGAATGCAGAGCAATGGAGATGGAAATCCGCCCCAGATGGTTGGATGCCTGCCAAAACCACTCGGCCTCCGGCACCCGATGCATTATTAAACTCAATTTCCTGCGCATGCAAAACAGGGTGCAAATGCATGCCGAAAAGTCGGGCTCAAGTGCTCAGTCATTTACGGCAACTGCAAGGTGCATGCATACCTCAATTCAGTCGGTGGGCAGCATGACATGACTATGGACTCCTCTGAATTCCCGAGTGCTTCCGAAGACGAAGATGATCTGGAGAGAGAATAAGGATCAGCTGTGGAAGAGGAGGAAGAGCAGCAAGAGCTGGAGTATAAAGAATAGTTCCCTAAACAACCCGGACCTCTTAAAAAAAGGGAACCCGCCAGACATCAGATATGGTAAATTATTGCAATTAAGAATTCATAATTTATACAATTCCGGATAATCAGTATAATATGATTTGATTTTAAATGAAGACAAAACAAAATGTGTGATTTTCACCACAGTAAGACCAAATTTTGATATTCCGATAGAAATCAATGTGGGTGATCGAATTTTTCCTTGTATTAAAGAAGCAAAGATACTAGGGTGCATCTTGGATAGCACCTTATCATTTGAGTCTCATATAAATAGTTTAGTTGGCAGGCTCAGCTCAGTCACATATTCCTTTAGAGTGATTAGGAACCATGTGAATGCCGATATATTGAAAATTGTATATCATGCCAATTTCGAATCCTTAATAAGGTACGGGATTTTATTCTATGGGGGAAGTGAACAGATAGAAAGGGTATTCATTTGTCAAAAGCGTGTTCTAAGAATTATTTTAGCTATGAAAAAATATCGGGAATCTTGTAGGGGGAAGTTTAGGAGTTTTGGGGTTCTGACGGTTGTGGCTATATATATTCAGGAAGTACTGTTGTTTTTCTTCAAAAATAGAAATATGTTCAATAATTTTAAACAAGAAAATATTCCGAATATCCGAAAAGATCTTTATTTTATAACTATCCAATACACAGACTCACAATTTCAGAAAAAGGACCGTTATATAGATGTATCAAATTTTACAACAAACTTCCAAATAAGATCAAAAACATTACTGATTTGAAAGAGTTCAAAAGATGTGTATATGTAAATGGTTACTTGATTTAGAACCTTATAATTTGGGGGATTTTTTGAATTCATGATGTGTTACATTATTGGAAATCGATTGTTTTGATTAGTTATTTTTAACACTGTTTTGTTTAAGCCTCATTATTATGTAATTGAGAGTTTCTTCCAAATAAAGATGTATTATTATTATTATTATTATGAATGTTTGTTTCATATGTAAATAACTTCCTGTTAATTGTAAATTGTGAAGACTTATTTTTTATTAGTTATAAATATATGTTTTGATATAATGTGCAACTCTCCCATTTTTTCTTCCCTGTTCTACTTTCTGGGATCGTCTGGAGAGTCATTAATGATTGATGGTTACTTCGTAATCAGAGCTCGATTTAATGTTTTCTTAAGTTTAGATTGTTATATAAGTAGACATAATTTAATGATCCTTGAAACAAAATGCATGAAAGTGAGAAGTTTTTAGTTCGGACGAAGTGTCTTGCGTTGGACTGCCTTAGCGGAAATTTGGTGCTACGAACTCTTTCGGTTTAAAATTCATATCTCAGCACTGAAGTGAACAGATTGAGAATTTCGAAAAGCATCTGACTCATAGTTGAATTTTCTACAAATTCAGTCGTATGACATTCTTCAATAGATGAAGTCCTTTTCGACCTAAAAGCGTTGTTGAGGGTTGTCAACTTTTGAGCTAAGTTTATAAAAATTGCTCACCTTTGACGGGCGATTGAGTCTGAACTACTAAATCGATTTCGATGCTTTGAACGCCATGTAAATGTAATGTTCTTAAAAAAAAGAGAAAACATTTTTCTGTAGGATGCGTACTTTTCGAGTCATATGTGAAATATTGAAAAAAGTGCGAACCTTTCACAGTTTTTAGGGTCTCAAATCTGAACCACAACCGAGAAACCGTCGCAAACTCAGATACTGGTTATTCAGGACCCCCAAAAGGGTTTAACACGATTTCCACCTCTGGAGCAATGTTTAGGGGATAGAGCACTAACTTGCCTGGGCTAATCCAAGCAATCGATTTTTTCGCTTGAAAATTCAGTAGACTTTTTGGCGGAAGGATATCGCCCTGTTCTTGTATTAACACCTGCAATGAGAGAAATAACGTGCGTTTAAAATTTGAACGTCAATATTCTGCGTCTGAACGTAGTTCTTAGCTTCCACTTCACCATTTTCCAGGTTTACTGTCAAGTTCGCATTCCCGATTATTGTTTATTATTATTTTATTAAAATCATCGGCGAATTCTGAAGATGGTTTTCACGGATGTGCAAAAAGCTTTCATAATTGAATCGTACTTCAGAAATGGGGAGAGAATAAAAGGCGAGTGGAAATATTCTGTCGACAAATGTTTAATCGACTTCAGGATCGAGTATCCCAATGTTGCTGTGGATTATCAATCTTTCCAAAGCACTTTTTTGCGATGTGTTGGCGTTTTCCGTGTAACAGGTAGTGTTCAAAGAAAAAGAGGAAGTGGTATACCAATGAAGAGAACTCCAGAATTAATCAGCAATGTGAAAATGTCATGACAGAAGCTCCACGAACCTCCATTCGAGTTTTATCTCAACAGACTGGAGTATCCGTTGGTACATGTCACACGATATTGAAAGAAGACATCAATTTATTTCCCTATAGATTAACGTGCTTTAAAAAAATTGAAGAAGTTGACTACCCTCGTAGGGTGGCTTTCTGCCAGTGGTTTCTCAACCAATTCATCCATAACTTGGATACATTTTTTTTCCGATGAAGCCTGGTTCCATCTCTCGGGATGTGTCAACTCTCAAATATGAGGATGTTGAGCAGCCAAAAACCAGACAATTTCTATATTGAGACACCACTTCATTCTCAAAAAATTGCAGTTTGGTGTGCTATCAGTCGAAGACGAATTGCGGGGCCTATTTTCTTTGATGGAACTTAAACATAATTTCGTTATAGAGAAGAAATTATCATGCCGTTTGTAGCTGAATTGACTTTCGATGAATGGTCTAATTCTTATTTCCAACAAGATGGAGCCAAAGCACACACAGCTACAGAAACCATTGCAATTCTAAGGAATATTTTTCATGATCGACTAATAAGCCTCAATACCGAACATGAATTCAACCAAGATCGTGTGATCTTACACCATGTGACTTTTTTTCCTATGGCCTCATCTGAAGAATTTCAAATACCTATTTCTGTTTTGGACCAACTAAAGATTAGAATCATTGAAAAAATTCATCAACGATCATCCTTACATTTTGACTAATGTTATTGAATCTGTCAAAAGAAGATGTGAGAAGTGTTTGGAGGAAAGAGGAGGACATTTCCAGCATCTACTTTAATTAAAGAGAACTTCGAATCCTGAGAGCCATTGTAATGAAATCCTGTTATTTCAGTTCAGTTATGCCTTTTTAAGATTTAATGGTTTCATCAATTCAACATTTATTGAGAATTAAACATGTGGAATTCTCACTGTGATTTATTTACATTATTGAATACAATCTTTTTGCATAATTCAAAGTATCAAAAATATTAGACCTCGGTTCACTCAAGATTCAGGTCTTCGACATATGAGAATCATGTATGGTTAAAAATTAGCGTTTGGCCTTCTGTAATAAAATTCTATGAAAGAAATTCCTTTTGCACGAAGGAAGAAATCATTATTCAATCTGGTAGTAACTTTTTCTGAAAAAGTGCTTTTTCATATATAATTACGATATAGAGCTATATAGAGGTTAATGTCATCAATGTTTACATTTTGAGAACATGGAGTGATTCAAGTAAAGAAATACGTCCAGTCACAGAAAATTAACCTTTAAAATTCCATAGCCTACTTGACCACGAATTTTTTTGAACGCACGATATTTTATTGTAATATTTGAGTCCTTCAGGTATCCACTGAGGAGGTAGTGCATAAAATATATTCTACTGAAAATATTGAAATATATCATAATTCCAGATCGTAGAAGAGCTATCGGTTGGTACAAAATTGCTTCGCTTTTTAAAGAGCAATTCGTTTCTATGGCTGCTCTGCCAACCAGTTTTCGTATCTGTCCTTCTTCGGTAATGCTACGCCTCGCAGGACGAGCGAGGTAACGCATAAAGGTAATCGCAGCTGCAGCATCGATACATGATGAAGGAACGAAACGAGGAAAACGATAATGCGTATGATGGGCCTGGATACTTGAATTATTTATTAACACCGACAGAGGGCGAAGTATGCAAGTATGTGCGTCAGCTGGGGGAGATGTTAACCGAAACGGGCGCAGTTTTCGCTATACGAGTACATACATATAATATTTAGCCTTGAGTGGGAAACTGCCGGTGAAGTTTCTTGGGAATTCCCATCTTTCCGTAGACCAAAAGGAGGAATTTATCAATCGTAGGTTTTTTGAATTTTGTGATATTATTTTACTGAATAATTAATTACTCGCTAAGAATTCCCATATGAAAGTACTTCTCCGCGTTATCCTGATTTCTCAGAAACTGTACCTCCGATATCGATATCAGATCGAATTGAAACTAGCTGTACAATGCTGGCACCCTAGACTATAGAAGAGAGACGACGGATAACATATTCCCTGACACTGAAACCAAATGCCCACCATATGACCACAGAACCAGGCTCCTTTTCCCTGCTGTGGCTTTTACACCCGTAAGCTGCACATCCTACCATTATGTATAACAGAGTTTTATAACATAACAGTCGGTAAACGCTCAGATAAACACTAGAAACACGCGTCCACCATATCGTTTGTTGTCCACCAAACTGTCAAAGTTTTGGTTTCAGATCAGTATCGTTGTGTTAGACGTCATGCGGTATCCCCTCTCTTTTCCCTAATCAAAGGCCGGCTCAAGGACTTGTGCGAAATTTCGTGGGGATCGTAACAATAGAAAATTAAAAAGAAAAATTATTCTATATCTCAGAAGCTATCCACCCAATATCGCTGAAATTGTGCGAGAGCCTTCTATACCTAATTTTACAGTCAGTTAAGTTACAGACGTTACAGTTCTAAATTTCAACACGATCGGATCTATATTGTTGGTTGTTGGAGATTTGGTAAAAATATTGAAAGCCAAGCAGCTTTGGGCGATAACTTAACGTTGTCACGAAAACTTGCAATTTTCAGGGTATGCTGCGCAACCCAATGCGACAATTGAGTTCGTTAATGGACATGATCGGCCAAACGGTTTCGGAGTTATAGTCATCTGAAATGTTGTTGTTATTTCAGATTGGTATCATTGGCTCTAATTTAAACTTGGTAATAATATTTGCGAAATTTTGTGCGTATCGTATCACTAGGAAAAAAAAATTGGGAAAGCCCTGTGGACAAGACATCTTGTTCAAAGTTTGACAAATCATATCTCCGAAAGTATAGGTTTCTCAGAGTTGTAATTATATCAATGAATTCATATGATATGATATAACTGCATCATAAAAGTAATTAAATTAAAAAATCATGGAATTACGATTAATTATTGAAATTTTGAAAAATCATATCTCCCAAAGTATACGATTGTTAGAGTTGAGAATTATATCAATGGATTTGTATGACGAAATTCCATCTTAAAAAAAAATTGAATTTAAAATAATAACGAACTTAACCGAGATATTTTTCTGTCAAACTTACTCTGAAATTTTCAACTGTCTAGCTCATCCCATTCGAGAGGTATCGTGTTAACGGACGACCGGACAGAATCGATTTTGACCACGGATTCTTGATCAGTGAGTCTTGTTCCGAGGAACAAGGGCGCCAAAAATAGAAAGATTTCATCAAAAATGTTATATTTCAGAATCTATTTGTCAGATTCCGCAGAAATTCCGCTCAAACCATCATGCACAATTTTATTTTCCCAATATTTTCAAAAATACAGATCCGATCGAATTGAAATCTAGTACTCGTTCGAAAAAAGACGGCATGAAGGTTCAGGTAGTATTACGACTCCTGACTTCACGTCAGTGCCTTTTAAGAATTTTTTTTATATGTGCCCTGATTTACCTCCAATGCTTGAATCCACATTGTAACATATTCGTTTCATTCAACGAAATTTTCGGGAAGAGGTACTAAGGTAGATGAAAGGTATATGCCCATGTTGGTAATATGCCCACACCCACTAATTTCTACGCGCTTGCGCTAGAGGCTGCCAGATGGCATAGCAGGCGTTAACCGACACCATTAGTAGCAGTGTGCGCATGATGAATTCAGTTTGAGACTTCGAGTCTCAAACGCGTGTGCAATAAAAAAAAATACGAAAAAAAAATTGATTCAAGCATTGACGTGAAGTTAGGAGCTTTTGCGCGTATGTTCTATTGTCAATTCTCCTGTTTTGGACACTCTTAATCGAATTGACCATGGTGAATTCTATTTTTCGTTCTCTTGTATTGGACACTCTTAATCGAATTTACCATGGTAATTTCGTCGTGGCAACGGTCGTCTGGCCGGAAAAAATCAAATTTGACCTCGAATTCTTCATCAGTTAGTCGAACTCAATCGTTTGAGACCATTTCCGGCGAAAAAAATCGAAAATTACAGACATTTGGGCAAAATAATAACGCGATAGTTTTATAGAGGGATCTTCTTAACGTGGGCATATTCCCTGCACCTACTTGAGTTGAGATTGGTACTCTATAATTTGTCAGCAGCCTAATCCAACTGTTTAATTTTAATTATTTCATATTGTATATTAACAAAGTGGGAATTAGTTGTTGATACTTTCGTCCAGACTATTTTTTGTGGAGGGGCACAACATTTTGAAAAGATTGAGTACGTCTTAGAAGTATATGTCAAAGGCACATATTGTTTACCGAAGCTAAGAAAACAGGGGTTTCCGACATGACTTGGGGAAGGCGGACAATGGTGTCGGATTCGCCCCGACAAAAGGAAGCGATGCTTTCTTTCGGAGCGACCTGTTCAAACATTATCTGTGTAAACAGAACGTAATAGTACATACGGATCGTGACGATTTCGGTTCTTATTTCACACATATAGTATTACACGGTGTGAATGTGGCCTTCGATATACTGTGCACCACGATAGCATACAGGGTGGAAAAGCGTAAAAATGCGAACCCTACCTTCAACCCCCTTCCAAAGACAACCCCCAATTTTTCTAATACGAAGTATGAACTTATTGTGATACATCGTTTGAAACGTCTCCTCATTCTCTGTTCAGAAATGTTCGCACTTTCATGTTTATTGCAAAAAGCAAATTAGAAAAAAATAAAATCAAGTGATTGGCGTAATTTGGTGCAATATCAAAAACGAAAATGTGATATACATGTAGCAAAAAAATTATGAATGTTAATGAAGTAGATGTTCAATGTGTTCACTGCGAACGCCTTGGCAACATCTTAACCTCAAATAAAAATGTCTTCCAACATTATTTAACATCTCAGGAGCGACCTAATAGCAAGCGTTATTCGATCTTTTAGGCTATTCAAATCGAAGGGTTTAGTTTTGTACACAATGCTCTTTACATATCCCCATAAAAATAAGTCTGATGGTTTAAGATCAGGGGATCGCGCTGGCTATTCGATCATTCCTCGCCTTCCTATCCGCCGGTTTGGAAATATTGCGTCGAGGTACTGCCGGACATTGCGTTCGTAATATGGTAGTGCTCCATCCTGTTGGAACCATATCCTATTCCGTGGAACTTAAGGATTTCCTTGATCAGGATATAAATTTGCCTAACTTGGAACGACATCATTTTGAAGTAGTGCTTAATATTTATCGCTATTCAAACTGTCCTCAATGAAAAAGGGGCCTATGATATGGTTTCGAACATTTCCTACCCAAACATTAACCTTTTGAGGGAATTGCGTGTGTTCCTCTCTCATCCAGTGAGAATTTTCGGTAGACCAGTAGCGGCAATTTTGACGATTAGCATGGCCGTTGAAAGAAAATGTGCACTCATCAGAAAACAAAACGTCTACAAATTGGATAATATTGTTATCTAACATATCCATCATTTGTTCACAAAAATATGTTCTCCTATCAATATCGTCTTCAAAGAGCTCCTGGGTAGGTATCATTTCATAGGAATGCATATTTTATTTTGTTTTAATATGTTTAGAATCGATGTATGGCTGATATTGAATGTTGTGGAAGCATTTCTACTCGACTTATGTGCATTTTCTTCAGTCAAGCATCACATCTAATTTCACATCCTCACATAGTTTATTAGAAGCTGCTTTTTGCGCGTATGTTCTGGGGAACATCGCGTTATCATTTTGCCCATATGTCTGTAATTTTTTGCCGAAAATGAGAAACACCGTACACGTTTCTTAAAAAGAATAGACACCTGAACAATCATACAAGAAAGTGACGAAACAAATAATTGCAGTTTCAATGAAGTTTAGCAACTTTCATCACATCGAAATACACCGAAATAAATAGTCCTGAAAAAGATACCAAAAAGGATAGAAACGTCGACAATTTGAAGGAAGTGTATTCTTCACCCCATCAGCAGTCCTGAAGCCAAGATCCCCTTTCCCCAGTACTGAACAGCAAGGACGAAATTCGTTAGACATAGAAATTTATTTAACTTCATTTTATTTGCGGAATCTGACGAATAGTTTATGAAATATAAATTGTTTGAAGGAAATATATCTGCATAAACAAGTTTTTTTAAATATCCCCATACAAAATAATCCAAAGGATTCAGTCAGGTGATTTCGCAGGCCATAGCACCTGACCACGTCGGCCAATCCACTCCTATTAAGCCTGGTCTAACCTGGCGACAAATCAGCAGGAAAATCTTCTAGCAAATTCGATTTGGTATATAATCGTATGTGGTATCAGCATGACGGAGCACCATCGCATGTTGGACAAAATGTTGTCGTCTGGTTAAACCAAACTCTTAATAGAAGTATTGGTAGGCGTGGACAATTTTTGCATAGGTACATGTAAGGAATTTTTTTTTGCCAAAAATTTATTTTTTTCCGAATTATATGAAAATTATATTGTTCATAGAATCGAACCCATAGAATAAGAAAATATAATCAGATATTTTCAAAAAAAAAAATTTTCCTAACAACTGGGAAGTAAAATTTTCCAAAATTTAATCTTACTATGGAATTGCAGTAATTTTCACTTAATCTAGCAGGCCAGATGCAATTTACATATTATATAGAGCCATCCATCATCTATGATCCACCGGAGTTTCAGATGCGCAGATGCCTCAGTTTGAGAAAATGGTGAATTGATCCGCGGGTCCATTTTCACGGATTTTCCGCAGGTCTTAACTCGCGATATGTGGAGAATAGAACAAAACTGTTTGCGTCATTGGATTCTACGATCCCGAATTCATAAAGAACACTCCTTATTAAATTTTTTAAACCAAACATTTACTTTCCTCGAATTATATGGGAATTATTTTGTACATAGAATCGAACCCGTAGAATAAGAAAATATAAGCAGATATTTTCTAACAAAATTATTTTCCTAACACAACTGGGAAGTAAAATTTTCCAAAATATAATCTTACTTTGGAATTGCAGTAATTTTCATTTAATCTAGCAGGACAGATGAAATTTACATATTATGTAGATCCATCCACCCTCTATGATCCACCGAAGTTTCAGATGAGCAGATGACTCAGTTTTGGAAAACCGTGAATTGATCTGCGGGTTCATTTTAACGGATTTTTCGCAGGCCTTAACTCGCGATATGTGGAGAATAAAAAAAAACTGTTTGCGCCATTGGATTCTACGACCCCGAATTTATAAAGAACACTCATTATAATTTTTTTAAACCAAAAATTTACTTTCCTCTAATTATATGGAGTTATTTTGTACATAGGTTCGAACCCGTAGAATAAGAAAATATAAGCTGATATTTTCTAAAAAAATTATATTCCTAACACAACTGGGAAGTAAAATTTTCCAAAATATAATCTCACTTTGGAATTGCAGTAATTTTCATTTAATCTAGCAGGACAGATGAAATTTACATATTATGTAGATCCATCCACCCCCTATGATCCACCAAAGTTTCAGATGAGCAGATGACTCAGTTTTGGAAAACCGTGAATTGATCTGCGGGTTCATTTTAACGGATTTTCCGCAGGTCTTAACTCGCGATATGTGGAGAATAAAAAAAAACTGTTTGCGCCATTGGATTCTACGACCCCGAATTTATAAAGAACACTCATTATAATTTTTTTAAACCAAAAATTTACTTTCCTCGAATTATATGGAGTTATTTTGTACATAGGTTCGAACCCGTAGAATAAGAAAATATAAGCTGATATTTTCTAAAAAAAAATATTTTCCTAACACAACTGGGAAGTAAAATTTTCCAAAATATAATCTTACTTTGGAATTGCAGTAATTTTCTTTTAATCTAGCAGGGCAGATGAAATTTACATATTATGTAGATCCATCCACCCCCTATGATCCACCGAAGTTTCAGATGAGCAGATGACTCAGTTTTGGAAAACCGTGAATTGATCTGCGGGTTCATTTTAACGGATTTTCCGCAGGCCTTAACTCGCGATATGTGGAGAATAGAAAAAAAACTGTTTGTGCCATTGGATTCTACGACCCCGAATTTATAAAGAACACTCATTATAATTTTTTTAAACCAAAAATTCACTTTCCTCGAATTATATGGAGTTATTTTGTACATAGGTTCGAACCCGTAGAATAAGAAAATATAAGCTGATATTTTCTAAAAAAATTATTTTCCTTACACAATTGGGAAGTAAAATTTTCCAAAATATAATCTCACTTTGGAATTGCAGTAATTTTCATTTAATCTAGCAGGACAGATGAAATTTACATATTATGTAGATCCATCCACCCCCTATGATCCACCGAAGTTTCAGATGAGCAGTTGACTCAGTTTTGGAAAACCGTGAATTGGTCCGCGGGTCCATATTAACGGATTTTCCGCAGGCCTTAACTCGCGTTATGTGGAGAATAGAAAAAAAACTGTTTACGCCATTGGATTCTACGACCCCGAATTTATAAAGAACACTCATTATAATTTTTTTAAACCAAAAATTCACTTTCCTCGAATTATATGGAGTTATTTTGTACATAGGTTCGAACCCGTAGAATAAGAAAATATAAGCTGATATTTTCTAAAAAAATTATTTTCCTTACACAACTGGGAAGTAAAATTTTCCAAAATATAATCTCACTTTGGAATTGCAGTAATTTTCATTAAATCTAGCAGGACAGATGAAATTTACATATTATGTAGATCCATCCACCCCCTATGATCCACCGAAGTTTCAGATGAGCAGTTGACTCAGTTTTGGAAAACCGTGAATTGATCTGCGGGTTCATTTTAACGGATTTTCCGCAGGCCTTAACTCGCGATATGTGGAGATTAAAAAAAAACTGTTTGCGCCATTGGATTCTACGACCCCGAATTTATAAAGAACACTCATTATAATTTTTTTAAACCAAAAATTTACTTTCCTCGAATTATATGGAGTTATTTTGTACATGGGATCGAACCCGTAGAACGAGAAAATATAAGCAGATATTTTCCAAATGCCACAACTATCGAAGTCGAATTTTTCAATATATATCTTGAATTTGGAGTTACATCAATTTTTAAGTAAGCTAGCATGCCAGATGGAATTTACTTATGATGTATATCCATCCATCATCTATGAACAACCGGAGTTTCAGATGCGCTGTGTGCCATTGGATTTTACGACCCCGAAGTTATAAAGAGCACTCATTATTGAATCAAAGTTGGGTGATCGATTTTTTTTCCTACTGATGGCAGTTGGCATGCTACAACTAATGTATTTTTAGAGTTATTGAGAAATCAATACTACGGATGGGCATAACTCCGAAACCGTTAGGCCGATTTGCTTCAAAAGAAGACCGAATTTGACCTCGAATTCTTCATTAGTGAGTCGAACGTACCTAATCGTAATTTTCGGCAAAAATTCAAATTTCAAAATGACAGCATGGTTGCTATCCAGAACATGCAACCAAAAATAGGTTTAGCCAGTGTCTAACCCTTTCTGAAGGTATAGCGAACCATCGTACATGCAGGACCGTCGAAAATGCCGATATTGAATTTTATAGAAATTGTTATTTTGTATGTGTTGATGTAATTGGTACAGCAGGGTCTCGCTTTAAATGGGTTCTTCGACCGACGTGAATTACCTTTTATCCGGCCAGATTCCGACTATTTTCCCGCGCAATATCAATATCATTTATGCAGATTTTGGAAGTAATGTGGTCTCGAGCCATCGATGTCGTACCCCCTGTTTTCACGGACAGACGAGGCAGAAAGAGAGTCGCAAATAAAAAATACAATATCACGGAATTATTTATCCTTCGATTGTTCGCTGCGGAATCCAACAGTGGCGTTTCGTAGGGGAGCAGAAGAGACTTTTTGCTAGGGATGGAACGATTAGGAAAATATCGTTGAATAAAAATTTGATTATTTAGGTACCAAATCATAACTAAATGGTTCCTTCCTGGGTTTTCTCTCCCAAACTCTGAAAAATATCTGTAAAAAGAAAACATTTATTATTTTGATATAGCTTCTGCGTTAGAAACACGAGATATTTGTCAGAATAAATACACAGGAATCCCAGTTGTCTCCAACGAGCCATATTGCGGTGGATTGTTGACTTCGATTTAACTAATGAAGTTGCAACTTACATGTATGATATGCCACCTTAAATTAAGACAACTGCCTTAGACAATTGGTAGGATGCATATCAGCCATTTTTGAAATGTGAATAAGTCAATAAGTAAGAATTATGGAACCCATGGCAACGAAAACAGCCATCGAAAAATTATTCGCAGGTGGGTAAAACGAACGGTACCATATAAAGTGCTATAATTTCTCTCAAAATTAAGATATCGCAAATCATAAGAAAAGGAAATGTTCAGAAAAGACGAGGCAACATCTGAGTATTCTTAAACATTGTCGTCTGTCAACGATTTACTCCACATGGTGTTCCGAATAAAAGCTTACTTTTCATTTTTTTTTGTTCAGCCTGTATATAACAAAAAACGAAGTAACTGAGGATGCCATCTGAACAGTTGAATCTGAGAGGAATCAAGCATCAATTGAAAAAAAAATTGGTTCAAGGCCTGTGGACAGGAGCTTTTTGGCGCTCTTGTTCAAACAGACAAATTATATGTCCGAAAGTATTGGTTTTGAAAGAAATTGAATTAAAATAAGTGTCGTTTTAAAAAAAATGCTCCAAAACTATCTTTAAAAAAAGGGGAAACTACAATGCTTAAATGCATCAAAAATTGTCATTAAACTTATTTATCAAGATTAAATGAGCAATCTGCAATGATTCAACCTCGTGGAATGGGTTGTTGCAACTTACACTCGGTGCATAGTTTTCACAACTCGAAATACCTAAGGAAAGTATCATCGAAATGTCTAGAGCAAGGCTGGAGACAATCATAGCAGATTGTCCATTTATTCCTGATATTTGAGTAGGTAGAGGATTTCGAAAAAATTATTTCAATAGTTCAAAATATATTAATAAAATACTATCCCCTTTTCATAATTTAAAATTTAATAGTTCATACCACTAACATATTCTTTTCAGTATTATGAACCTTAACTCAAGAAAAAATGATTGATACACAAATGTAGATCCATATTTCAGTATTTTTTTTGCTAGCAACATTATGAAAATACTGTATATAGGAACATGTCTCACTACTTAAGGAAGTAAATGGTAATATTAACCTCAGTGGTCAACGAACAGTAATTTCTTTTGATGATTCCATTATGCTCTTCTTTCCTATTGCCTTCATAAACTACATCATTGAAATGATCCAATTCTAAATCTTCTGAAACATCATCCCAAATGTTTATACATAAATATAAAAGAATATATACATAAATTATTCAATATGTAATCAGAGTTGAAAATGATAACAATGGATTATTATGATGAAACTGCATCTTTAAAAAATTTGAATTCAAAAGTTCTAATGTGAAAAAAAATATTTTTTTTTCGTTACTTCGAAACTATTAGACCGATTTTGGCCAATAACGAACTTAACCGAGATATTTATCCCTCAAACCTACTCTGAAAATTTCAACTATCTAGCTTAGTCCGTTCGAGAGTTATCGTGTTAACGGCCGGACAGAATCGATTTCGACCAGGGATTCTTGATCTGTGAGTCAAACCAAATCGTTCAAGACCATTCGAAAATTACAGACATTTGGGCAAATTGATAGGCACTCTGTTCCGAGGAACAAAAGCGCCAAAAAAATGGGAAAATCGTCAAAAGGGCTCAGAGAAAATGAACTACAAACTTCTTGGTAATTTTGTCCGTTCCCCTAAATGTTACAGGGTCTCCTTGAAGACATGCTAATATTTAAGGGGGGGCGATTTTTCGACTTATTTTAAGAAAGAACTTCCAATGAACTTACGTCCTAAAAGTCTAAACTTTTGAGATAACGGGTGATTGAATTTTGAAAAAAAATCAGTTTTTTACTAATAACTGAGATAATATTGTATACATCTGTATAAAATTTGGTACATGTTTTCTATGCGTCAAGGTGCATTTTATGATGCACAAACATTTTCTACCAGTGGCGTCTATACGGGTTTTGCATTGGATATTTTTGGAACAAAAATACTACACTGCTTTCTTTTGAATTTGAACACGACCGAATGCATATTTTTGAAGATATTAAAAAAATATTGGAAGCTGAGCAGCCTTGGGTGAGTTCAGTAGCTAGATGGGTTACCGTTACCACGATAATTCGAACGGAAAGAGATAGAAACTTGCAATTTTTAGAACTGGTTGCGCATCCGGATGCGACATTTAAGTTTTTCAATAGTGATCGTTTTTGGAGTTATACCCATTTGTAATTTTGTTGTTATTTTCTCAATTACTCAAAAAATACAAATCTGATCCAATTCAATTTGATTCAATTTCGACGCACTTATTTTTGCGGAATTTCGTGAAGGATCGTTTATTTGTCTATTGAGACAAAAAGTGGGAAAGCCCTGTTGACAGGAGCTTTGGCGCTCTTGTTCAAACTTTGACAATTCATCTCCGAAATTATTGGTTTCTCAGAGTTGGGAATGATATCAATGGATTCTTATAATAGAACAGCATCATAAAAAAAACTAAATTAAAATTAAATAACGAACTTATCCAAGATATTCATTCCTCAAATCTCCTCTGAAAATTATATTATATCAATTGAAATTTAGCCAATATTCCAGTTTTGTTTTCACTGAAGATATTCTGAACCCAATTTGATAAACGTACCAAATTATATATTTCCATCATCATATGGATTATCCAAGGGCATATTGGGTAGAGGTAATTATAATACCCTATAATTGGTCATTTTGCCTTCAATCGTTCTTTGTTGGAACAGAAATCCATTTGACATGCCTTTCATACGTAGATAAGAATACATGTATGGACAGTGAACACAGATAGAAGATAGACAGACATTCATAGATACAATAATTACGTACAGCATTCTAGGAAAACATAAGAAGTACAGAAGTAGGTACGATGTATTTTTAAATTTTGAAAAATCACATCTCCAAAAGTATTAGCTTTTTAGAGTTGAAAATGATATCAATGGATCCTTATGATGAAATTGCATCTTTAAGAAAATTGAATTCGAAATTTGTAATGTGAAAAAAAAATGTTTTTGCTACTCTGAAACCATCCGGCTGATTTAGCCCAATATTAAACAAAACCGAGATATTTATCACCCAAACCTACTCTGAAAATTTCTACTGTCAAGCTGATTCCGTTCGACAGTTATCGTGCCGACCGGGCAGAATCGATTTTGCCCATGGATGCTTGATCAAATTCTTGAGTCGAACCTATTCGTTTAAGACCATTTTCATCAAAAAATTCGAAAATTACAGACATTCTGTCTGAATTTATATTTTGATAAAACTAGTCTATTTTAATTTAGTTGCCGAGAGGTGCCGGAAAGTGCTCCGCCACTGAAATTCAAAGAGGTTCGATGCCGTTTTCAATCAGCCTAAAAGGTTGTCTAATCGTCCCTTACCATTTTCCAGGCAGTGTCGTCGGACCTCAGAGCCGTACCCATTCGGGCCATAAAAATGGGGCGGGAGGTTAATAGATTGACCGAAATAATCGATGTTGCAAGTGAATAATATGCATATAAGGAACCGTGGGGCCGTATTCAAATATAACTGTCGGTGATGAATGCAGGGTTATTCGAAAAGGTACACCATATGCTGTAAATAAGTAGGGAAAGGGGTGAGAGGGCTGGTTAAATTATGCGTCACTACCGAGTTTATTCGGTGCACATGGACCTAATTCATTCTGGGACAGGATTAATCCCGCAATAAAATTATTATCCCTTAATTGAACGGAATGAGTTGGTTTTTTGGCGAATGCAAGTGTACAACTACTAAGCTGCGTGTAAATTTTATTGGTGTTTTATCAGTGAAGTTTGTTCGCTTAGTTGTTTGAAGCTTTATAATTTTTTTCGTGAATGTTCTGGGGAACATCGCGTCATCATTTTGCCCAAATCTCTGTAACTTTCTAATTTTTGACGAAAATGGTCTCAAACGATTTGTTTCGACTCCCCGATGAAGAATTTGAGGTCAAATTTGATTCTGTCCGGCCGTTGCCACGATAACTTGAGAACGGAAAGAGCTAGCGACTTGAAATTTTCAGGGTAGGTGGCGCATCCCAATACGACGGACAAGTTCGTTAATGGGCATAATCGGCCCAATGGTTTCCGAGTAATAATTTTGTTTTCAACCAATATGAATCCGATCGAGTTGAAACTTGGCGAATAGTTGTAGAATATAAACCTTAGCACGTTCGTGGAATTTTGTGAGAATCGTATCGCTAGAACGTTTTAAAAAAATTATTAAAAAATATTTTTCAATACTCGATAACCTGAGAACGGAAAGAGAAACCGATTTTAAATTTTCAGCTTGGGTTGTACATCTGAATGCGACAGTTGAGTTTGTTTACAAGCATAATCGGCCAAACGGTTTTGGAGTTATACCCATCTGATATTTGGTTGTTGTTTCCTCAATATCTCAAAAAATATAGGAGCGACCCAATTCAAACATGGTAATTAGATGTAGAATGCCAACGCGTAAGTTCCCGCAAAATTTCGTGAGGATCGTATCACTAGAAAGTTTTTAAAAAATCATTGAAAATTATTGAACAAAATTCTATATATCAAAAACTATTCATCCAATTTTGCGAGAGCCTTCAGAATCTCGCCTACCAAGTTCTAAGTTTGAACACGATCGGATATATATTGTTGGATATTCGAGCAGCCTTGTGTGAGTTCAGTAGATGCATGGGTGACCGTTGCCTTGATAACTCACGAACGAAAGGAGGTAGGGACTTGGAATTTTCAGGGTATGTTGCGTATCCGAATGGGACAGTTAAGTTCGTTTACGGGCATAATCGGTCCAACGGTTCCGGAGTTATACCCACCTGGAATATTATTTCCTCGATAACTCAAAAAATATAAACTCGATCGAATTGAAGCTTGGTAACTAGTTTTACAATATCGATACAAAGACGTGTTTGGAATTTTGTAAGAACCGTACCCCTAGAAAATTTCAAAAAAATTAGGAAAAAAATTTGGTTCAAGCACTGACGTGAGTCAGGAGCTCCAATACAGGAGAATGGACAATAGAACATACGCGCAAGAGCTCCTGACTTGAACCAATTTTTTTTTAATTATTAAATGGTTCCTTCTGGGTTTTCTCTCCCAGACTCTGAAAAATATCTATAAAATAAAAAATCTATTATTTCGTGAATTGCTCCTGCATTAGAAACACAAGATATTTGTTAGAAGCAATCTATCGAACAATGTTGCCTAACAAACAATAACGAAAGAACATGAACGATAAAACAGCTATTTCGTAACGTTCCGGAGTCTATATCAGACTCCTTCGTTAGACGCTAAACGAAAATATTCAGAATTATTTTTTGTATGATAGTTATTCTGAAATTCATAAATTATCACATTGACCGACCGTCTTTGTAGATCATAGTAACATAGTTTTACTTATACAGGGTGAGTCTTTAAGTTGTGCATTAATTTTAACCAGATATTCCTCTCATCAAATAAAACACTTTTTTCCTTTGACCATTTTTCCAGATTTGGCTCAGGAAAAAAGTTATAAACGTTTAAAGACTTGGGCTGATAATCTCCTGAATTTTCTCTGTACGTTGAGCACAGATTACCCTTAATGTAACTCGTATTGTATATTGACCAAATCTGTATCATCTGATGCTTAAAATTCACTGAATTTGTTTGAGAAAACTTATTTACTCACTCAATTAATATGATTTCGCCCTTCATGCAACATTCCCAACAAAAAATTTCATCAATTCTTGAATATTAAAACAGTGAACTTCAACTTGATACCTATTCTATCCATTCGTTACTTCATTACCCAATTGTTTCCACTATAATAATATACACAATTTCATGATCTTTTATTAAGAAAAATCCTTAAATATCCTAACTATCTTCAATAATAATTGGAAATTAAAGCCATTTTTCCTCGAACTTAACCATACAAACCAGGTTAGAAATAAGTTAACCACCCAATATTCCTCGAAGTGTATTCCAAACTATGACGTAAGAGTTAACCAACCACATAAACCAACTCACGGAGGTAGTTTGGCAGGGTTATCTTTTTGGAGGTTATGTTTTCTTTGTATCATGGGAGGAAAATGAAGAAATTAGAGGTACAATGAATTCGTACGAAGTTTACGTGAATGATGTAAAATAGCAGATTGTTGATGAAAAAGATGTAATCGACTTGCCGAAAATAGGTAAGTGGCTAATTCATATAATTCTCTCGTATCTGAAGTATAACTTTTCTGTTACAGATGAAGAATACCTAACTGAATATAATTTTTACAAGATGAAACATGATACTGGTCCGACAGTGGACCCTGCCAATAAAGAGGACCGTATTCGCATTAGGAGACCACCAGAAATAGAAGATAAAGCACAGTTGAGAGACATTTCAGATACCATATCTAGAACCCCAAAACCAACAGTAATGGTTGATGCAGGTGCGATTCATGCTCCCATATATGAGACAGCAACAACAGGTTTACCAAATTCATCTGGTCTTGAGAAAAAAGGACGGAGGTACAAAGAAAAACTGATATTATAAATAAAATTACAGAATGTAATGAAAAAATAATGCTATTCAGCAAGGAACTACTAATAACATTTGTGCAGCTATTCATGAGCAAACTTATTTTATGGAAAAACAACTGGAACAAAAAAAAGACTATTGAAGATCTTGAAAGAATAAAATTTCTAGATCTAGGAAACGAAAAAGACCTATTTCATCAGAATCTGACAGACCTCTCATCACGGAGATATTTTAAATACCACATCGTTTTTATATGGAGTTTATTTAAATTTATAATTTGTTGTGCATTTCATTTAATATAACTTTGCGTTGTTTGTTATTATGTAACAATGAAAAACACTGAAAACATAAATGAGTTTATTTCAATTCATAATTTATTTTTTTGTTGTTCCATCAACATCTACATCATTGGAAATCATCAAAAGTGCTCGGGTCTTGGAATTGTTCTTCAGTCACATAATTAATGTCCAAACAAAAATTGAACAATAAGCAAGTACAATATCCACTACTCTTTTGATGGTATACATCAATCATCATCTACAATGGGCATTCTGAAATGTTCATCATCTACCAGAATTTGCAATCGAGATGTTGAAAAAATTTATTCGCCTTGAATTTATGGCCGCTAAAGAAGATTGTGGTACATTCTGAATATCCTCCATACATTCGAGATCCAATAAATTTGTCACATCCATTCACACTGTATATTCAAGAACTAGAAAACGAATTGGGAAATAGTTAAGAAGATAATAAGCGCGATATTCAAATGATTTGAACACCTCAACGAACATCTGTCAACATTCAAAAGTAAACCGAAGTATACCGTGACGTCATAGGAAAGTTAACCTGGTTTGCGTGGTTAAGTTCGAGGAAAAATGACTTAATTAACTCATTTCCAATTCCAACCACAAAATAAATCACAAAACACTAATAATCTATGATCGAACTCCATAGCAATGATCTAATAATAATTAGAAGAAGAGCTTATAGAGAGAGGGGCATTGACTCCAACTTAAGAGTGAGATGCAATGATAGAAATCAGCTGATGTAGGGCAAAACATTGTGTTTTGCAATACTACTAAATTATCATATTTTATTCGTTTTTTCCATGATCATTAAATTGTTTTTGACTTACTTAAGGTTTCATAAAAATTAATAGATTATCCGCCGTATTCCCAAAGCAGTCAATCTCCGTTAAGTCCTAACTGAGGTCCTCAGTTAAGGATGAATAAGAATCGCAACCTCAGTTAACGTATTTAACGGTGGTGAAACAAGCCTGTTTCACGTTAATTTTCACATGAACAGAGGTTGCGATTCTTATTTATCCTTAACTGAGGACCTTAATCAAGAACTTGCGAACAAACGCAAGTTATTACATATACATGTTATTACATTACACATACATGTTTATTAATAGAACTCAATCCTTTGACACCTATTGAATGTTTTATGAAATTTTCAATCAAAATAGAAATATTCACATGATCCAATGGGAAAAATAAGTCAATATGTCTTTGAAGGTTCGACTTTGTCTGTGTTGTGACCACAGACCACTAATAATAGTTGTGACGATTTATAATCTATGAACGATGGCAATGTGGCTTTCAGTTTTGATCAGAGATATGGAGGTATCGTATCTCTGGTTTTGATAGAGGGTTCCCTATCCAGGAGCGGATTCATAAATGTAGTGAAATTTCAGGATTTTTCATCAGACTTTATATCATTCAAAGAAGAATATCTTGAGAACGATACGTTTTAGGAGCAACAATGAAGAATACTTTATTTTTCTAAAATGATTGTAGATTCTTATAATAACTTAAGCTAAACTTAATCTGCTTTCTTTATGCTAACTTCTCATAGTTTTTTTCATTCGCGAGTCTATAACTAGGAAACTAGTGAAAGTAGGAAAAAACTGTTAATTGGAAATTATGTATCATAGTTATAGAAAACTTCCTTGCAAAATTCATTCCATTCGGAATATTCATGTCAAAGATAGAAAAGAAAAACTGATTATTTTTCGAAATTTCAACTGACTGCATCTCTTTACCAGAGCCTAATCTGAAAAAATGGTAAATGAAAAAAGTGTTCATTTGACGAGAGGAATCTTTGGTTAAAATTAATGCACAACTTAAAGACTCCCTGTATATAGAAATTTCCAAGTTCCAACTCCTTTTTCAACAAATTTAACTGAATATGGTCTATTCCAATTGAGCAATTTGCAAAATATCATTCCCTATTCAACAAAATACAAGCCGATTCCTTAAGATTCTTTTTAATGAAATCAGACTCTATCATCAGAATCTTTGTTTTACTCCAATCCATTATGTCATCTTCATGGATTATACATACATGTTCTGCTATTTTTGATTTCTATATGTCTCTATTTCTTAAGTTGTTCTTATGTTCTGACTTTCTTACTTATAGTGGTCTCAATGTTTCTCCTGTATACGATTGACCACAAATACAAGGAATATTATAAACACTGTTTTCTGATTTTTGTTTTTCATTAATGGATTTTGTTTTTGTTAATGAAGATCTTAGATCATTTTGTGTATCGAAAACCGTTCTTATATTGAACCGATTCTCCTGATTTTTTTCTGAAAGGCCACGAACATAAAGGATCACATTTAACTGATTGCTGTTCTTGTTGATTATTCTGTTGTACTTGATTATTTGTTATTTTATTACAAACACTCCTATCTAAATTCATGATTGATGTACATATTTATGAATTGCTTCGGATATCCGTTATCATCAAGAAATTTTTTGATGCAATCAATTTCATTATTTAGAATTTAGAGTAGAAATTAGGTTTGACTATCATAAAGTGTTTTAATAACCTCTTTTCACACTAAGTTGATGGTTCGAATAAAAATTCAAATATCTATTTGTATGTGTCTGCTTCCTGAAGACACTTTTCGAAATGAAATCGAAAAATTTGCCTAACTCTTCTCTACCATGTTGCCAAATTACAAATAAATCGTCAACATATCGCAACCAAGTTTTTGGTCTCAACAAATATGTATTCACAAATTTTTCTTCAAAATTTTCCATCGATATATTACTCATGACAGGTGATAAAAGAGAACCCATTGCCATTCCAAAATTCTGTCGATGAAAATCATATCCTAGTTAGAAATAGGTGGTAATCAAACACACATCAAGCATTTCTATAATATCATTAGCATTAAATTTTGAATCTTTAATCACCGAGTCATAATTTTCTAATTTCGTTCGAACTATTTGAAGAGCCTCGACAGGAACATTGGGGAACAAACTAACAATATCGAAATTTACTGGAATGTCATTTTGTATTTTTTTTCCTGTTGATAGGTTTAAAAATTTCGATAAATTTTGACATGGAGATCCAATAGAACTTACTATTGGTCTCAGTGGAATTAGAGGTTTGTGTATTTTTGGAAAACCATATAACATGGAAGCTTGAGGTCGCAGTGCAACGTTACCCCCCACAACAATATACAATATACGGGTCCCAATACCATGTTGACCATTCACGAGCCCCTGCCAAATTCAAGTACTAAGACACGAGAGGTGTTACGTCCGGACATAATTCAACGGTCTCCTCAAAACTCGGGAGTTACGGATTTTTACAAATTTCCTCTCCCAATTGTCATCCCTTAAAATGGACCAATATGACCGAAATCTATCTTCTAAAGGCGAGTTTACATAGCAGTTTTCAGCAAAAAAGTTTAAAACTTTGGAAGAAGTTTGAAGTTTTCTAAACGTAACTTGCCAAATTGTTACTGACCACCCTTTTAGGGTTATCCTGCCTTATACCTGCCCAATGGGTTCATGGCTCTGCGCCTGTTAAGGTTTCTATCTGACGGGGAAAGTTATTCTCCCAGGTTCCGATACCGGGAATTTTCTGTCGCTAGAGATAGTTGTTGGTCCATGAAATGCCATTGTTACCATGTGCAGGAATCTTTTCTCTGAGTCATGGGATGACAAACTCGGTTCGACTATGTCGAATGGCTCTTGTCACCACAGTTGTAAACTGTTGAGTTGCGAACTTCTGTGTAAACCTGCCGTTAGGGTGTTACTATATTTCTGTGTGTTTTCAGTATAATTCCCTTCAATAATTCAGGATAAAACCCGGAATACCTTGAACTCGATATTTTAATTTCAAGGTGGGGATTATAAATATTTTTCCGCGGCATGAATCCGAAGGTATAAATAAACCAGAACAACCTGTACCCCCAATATCTCCAAAACCGAATGTGCGGTATCGTGACCGTAGACAGTTCGACAGATGTGAGAGATGAGTGCAGATAAGAACCCTCTATCTGTCACGGCGCTGATCCGACAATCCCGCTCGACATTAGATTCTCGTTATTATTATTAGCCACCCCATCATCCGTAAACACCGGCCTTCCCCAAGGGATGATCATCCCTTCGTGCGCTACCCCGCAGTCGAAATGAATACAGTCCATACGATATGGGTAAGTAACTGATAACAAACATAGATATCATTATTGTACATACCGCACCAATTTCAATGCCTCCGGTTATTATGTTATCACTATCTCGTTTTGGGCGATCATAATTCAATAGCCGAGGGGTGTAAATGGTTCGCGTGGAGCTGTTGATCATATTCAGTCAGAGCAATATTTTCGTAATGCATTAATATGTATGGATGTGTTAACAGTTAAAGAGTAGGGAAGTAATAACTGGTTGCTATACCTTGTAGGTATTCATTGGTTGCTATTAGAATTGGAGAAAATTGAAAACTTCTCAAAGTACAATAAGAGCTTCCAAAATAGTTATTTATGTATCAAGGACGAAAAACTGTCTATTATAGTCGAGTCCTCAATTTGCAAGCAGGCGAGACAATGTTTTTCGCCGAGGTGCATATTACAGTTTTTCGTCGACCTCCACATATTTTAATGAATTTCTGACCTTCTAAATAATCTCACAATAGCAAATGACATATACACTTATGTTTGTATTGAACCGTATCCATAGTGACCACAGCACTGACAGTTATTCTTGCAGACACATGTTTGTATTGAACCGTATCATGCCGTATTCATAGTGACCACAGCGGACGAGAAAGTACTTTCTCGTCCGCAAAGTACCTGCCTTCAATAATGGTCGATTTTACGGCCGCAAATTAGTACGTAAAATGTCACTTTTCATAGAAGTCGGCGAAAAATGTATTTATCCCAACAAATTTGTAATCAATAGTGTGTGTGAATTAATAAAGCGATGTGTTCGATTTTCGAAAAAAAATGTTGTGCCTAATGGTGCTGCTTGTAACGTTGAATTTTTTTTTATTTCATACGGTTCTCAAGATATTCCACAAAATGTTTCAAGTGGACACGTTCCTATTTTTCCGATAGTCCCTCTGATTTCTCGGAAAATCAAGATTAAAGGTAAAAACGCTAAAGTTTTTCTTCCTCAAAAATGAGCAAAAAAAAATTGTGCTACATTTGTGCTAACTTGTGCCATTTCAATGAAAATTCTTCGGATTTTTCGGGTAATCTCGAAATTGAAGAAAAAGTTAGCCCTGCAATTTCGTCTTTGGCGCTCTTGTTCCTTGGAATAGAGTGCTTATCAATTTGCCCAAATGTCTGTAACTTTCGAATTTCTGGCTGAAAAGGGTCTTAAACGATTTGGTTCGACTCACTGATCAAGAATCCGTGGTCGAAATCGATTTCGTCCGGCCGTCCGTTAACACGATAACTCTCGAACGAAATGAGTTAGACAGTAGAAAATTTTCAGGGTGGTTTCGGAGTAACGAAAAAAAATTTTTTTTACATTACAAATTTCGAATTCAATTTTTTTTAAGATGAAGTTTCATCGTAAGAATCCATACATATAATTTTCAGCTCAAAAAGTTGATGCTTCCGGAGATATGATTTTTCAAAATGTCAATAATAAATCATACTTCTATGTTTTCACAGATTGCGAATACTATCTATGTCTGTGTTCTCTGTTCATACATGTAATCTTATCCACCTATGACAGGCATGTCGAACTTATTTCTGTTCTAACAAATATATTACGATTGAATGCAAAAGGACCAATTATAGGATATTATAATAACCACTACCCTATATGCCCTTGTATAATCCATATGATGATGGATATATATAATTTGGTGATTTTATCAAATTCGGTTCAGAATATCTTCAGTTAAAACAAAACTGGAATATTGGCTAAGTTTCAATTGATATAATATAATTTTCAGAGGAGATTTGAGTTAAGAATATCTCGGATAAGGTCGTTATTCAATTTTAATTTAGTTTCTTTTATGATGAAGTTATATTATAAGAATCCATTGATATCATTCCCAACTCTTAGAAACCATTAATTTCGGAGATGAATTGTCAAAGTTTGAATAAGAGCGCCAATGCTTAGGTCCACAGGGTCTTCCCACTTTTAATCTCAACAGCCATGCTAATCGTCAAAATTGCCGCATCTGGTCTACTGAAAAGGAACACATGCAATTCCCTCAAAAGGTTAATGTTCAGGTAGGAAATGTTCAAAACCATATCATAGGCCCCCTTTTTCTTTGGGGGCAAATTAAATGGCGATAATTATTTAGCACTACTTCAAATTGATGTTGTTCCAACTTTGGCAAATTTATATCCTGATCAAGGAAATCCTCAAGTTCTACGGAATACCGATATGGTTACAACAGGATGGAGCACCACCACATTACCAACGCAATGTCCGGCAGTACCTCGACGCAATATTTCCAAATCGGTGAATAGGAAGGCTAGGAACACACGAATGGCCAGCGCAATCTCCTGATCTTAACCCATTAGATTTCTTTTCATGGGGAAATGTGAAGAGCATTTTGTACAAAACTTAACTCCTTGATTTGAATTATAAAAGCTCGAATAACGCTTGCGATTATGTTAATCACTCCTGAGATGTTGACTAATACCCGAAGAAATTTTTATTTGAGGTTAGGATGTTGACGAGGTGTTCGCGATGAACATTTTGTTCATCTACTCTATTAAAATTCATAGTTTTTTTGCAATATATTGTATTTAATCAGTTTTTGATATTGTACCAAATTTCACTTGATTTTATTTCTTTCTGATTTGATTTTTGCAATAAACTTGAAAGTGATAACATTTCTGAATAGAGAATGACGAGACCTTTCATACGATGTATCAAACCATATTTGAAAAATTGGGGGTTGCATCTACCTGTCTTTCGAAGGAGGTTGAAGGTAGGGTTCGCGTGTTCACGAAGAAGAATGACAATTTAAAATTGATGTGTTTCGGAATTTTCCGTAAATATGTACAGTAACCAAGATAATGAATTCATTCAATTTGGCTTTTCCACACCGTATAAAATTCTCCAATTTGAATATCTAGAAAAGGAAACAATGCCCGCATATTGGAAGCCGTTTGTTCAATGTTTCAACGAAAAAAAATATCGATTTCTACACAATTTGAAGGGAATATTCCTGTCAAAACGTATTCACATCCGTCAGGACCACATGGTGCACAATCCGCCAGAAACTTGACCGTATGGCAGCGAAGAGCGCAACCACGCGCTGGGGTGGTCTCAACAGGGACGGGGGTGCAGGGCAAGTGAGCTCGCACCCCTCTCTGACATGTGCAAACAATGATTATCTCCGATTATTTTAGTTTCATTGCAACAGTGACGTCTCTATTATCGCCCCCCTCCACCCCCCGATCTCTCCGACGTTCCTCCGACAAGGATATATCAGTTTTTAATTCTCCCCAACGCCTTCATGGGGGTCGCCTCATTCGGGGTCATTAACTATTCATTATTTGTATGGGCGCCGCTGGGTGCAAAGTTCTTTTATTGGGCATGTGAAATGTACCGAATGTTCGAGTTGTTAACCGTGATTGATCGTTATTTTCGGATTCTGTAATCTCGGTTACGTCTCGTCAGAAATTAACAATAAGGGTGTTCTAAAAAGGTGAGTCCTTCCGGGGATTTACTCGTAAACTACTGGGCGCAAATTCATGAAACATGGTAAAAAAGTTGGGAAAGCATTGACGTGAGGTCAGACTCCCTCGGCGTGCTTGGTCGAAATCATAGATAGATAGATATTTATCCACCCAAGAAATAAGGTAAATGTGGGATAGTTGCCCACATTTTGAAATGGGCGATTAAAGTACAGAAGATGAGCATTAAATAATGTTATACTTAGTGTTAGTTTGTATGCTTATCATTGAACAAAATATTCAAGATAATTTAATATTATTTGTTGACATCTGTATGGGTTAGATGTCGCGATGATATTTTGACTTTTTTGATAGTTGCCCTAACGAAGAATGAAAGAATATTTTAATTTTCTTAGCTCTTTTCAATATGAATTATCATAAATTCCAGCAGCATATTTATTATGGTTGTCTGTGAACGCATTGTATTATTTTATCGTTACATAATTAAGCAGTTTTGGACAGAATATTTTTTTATTTTTAGAAAATATCCTAACATTAATGAATGTTAGCTAGATGACTCAATCATCTTTGGTACTAATCTCAAATGATTTTCATCACGTAAAATAGGTGTTTCATTTTTTTGCATTATTTCCGTGTAAACGATATATTTTTTCTTGTGGTTTCAAACGATGGCATCGATTACAATAATCACCGTACATTGTACAGGTTTCGCGCAGGTAAATTTTACACATGACGCACTGAATCCAGTCTGAGAATATAGTATTCTCTAATTTTTCGAAAAATTTTCAAAATTAATTTGTCTCATTCTGAGATGACTGACTTATTTAAAAAAAGTTTCTTCTGTTTGTTTGAAAACTTTACCTGTCTGTTTTGTACCCTGAAATTTGCGACCTACGCTGAATTGTACTTTTTGTGTATTTAGATTTTTAGCCTGATTTTGTTTCAATTTCATAGCTTACTGTTATTTTGCCATCTTCGCAGTAACATGAGGTTTCTCTTTTCATAACTGTAGTTTTATTTTTCCTAACAGTTATATTTATTTTGGAAAACAATTACGTGGCCGACAGATCCTCTTCGGTCCAGACACCTCAAGATTTTGCACCTGATTTGCATACGTATTGTCGTGGCATGTCTCGAAAACGGAAAAATAATTAAGTTCATGATCGTCATGGCAATCAAGGGCATCTATACTCACAAAAAGTGGGGCATCTGTCCTTCATTGAGGGGATAGAGGCCCCCTAGTTTGCTAGATAAATTATGTTGAGAGAAAATTAAATATGATTTAATTGTATTTATTTGATGCATATTTAGAGTATAAATACAAAAATATAGGTTCTTATTTTGTAATATTAAAAGTTCTGGACACATGAATTCGTTTTCTCCCGTGACACATTCGTTAGAACGGGGTGCTCAGTGTTGACTGGTGGGAGAAAAGAGATAAACTTACAAAAGACATAACACTGCGAAGATCATATTCGTATAAGTAAGCTATATGATTACTGTAGCATCTATCCCTCTATGGCATATATCCTAAATTTACCCTATAATATTATAATTATAAAATAATAAACGACAAATAACACAAATAAATTATCATTAATGTTTTCCACTCAAATCGAATTTTGGATCGAAATTGGAATAAAAAAATAACTCTTTGATTTGAACTGGAAGTTATCGAACGGAATCGTTGAAAAACTCATTTATCGAGTAATAAAATGTTTTTTTGGGCGCATGTTCTTGGGAACAGCGTGATATCACTTTGCTAAATGTCCGTAATGACAGTGTCTGATAAGATTGAAAGGAAACTCAATGAGTCGACTTATATTTTGTTGAACAGAGAATGCTATTTTTCTATTGCTCAATTGGAATTCACCATATTTGGCTGAATTTCTTGAAGAATGAGTTGTAACTTGGGATTTTCTATGTAAAGTGTAACTACGTTGCTATGGTCCGTCAGAATCTGCACATACTTTCCATCCGCAATTTTACAATCGAGTACCGAATCTCAGCTCGATCGACTTTGTATGAGTTGTGAAAAAGTTTCTGACTTCATGTCAGTGCTTTTAAAGAATTTTCAACATCTAAGATATGTTGTGACCTACCAGAATTGCCTTTGCGTGCTACCATTAATTTGCGTTGGATGGTGTGGCGAACCCCTTCACTAAGAATTTAAAGACATGTATTATTCGTCGACCTCTATGAAAAGTGATATTCTACGTACTAATTTGCTGCCGTAAAATCGACTATTATTGAAGGCAAGTGATTTGCGGACGAAAATATACTTTTTCGTCCGCAAAATTACTTTTTCATCCGCAAAATTACTTTTTCGTCCGCAAAATTGTTCTCTCGTCCGCTGTGGTCACTATGAATACGGCATGATACGGTTCAATACAAACATGAGTGTATTTGACATTTGCTTAGTATCTGACATTTGCTATTGCGAAATTATTCAAGAGGTTCGAAATTCATAAAAATATGTAGAGGTGAATAAAAAAATGTAATATGCACATCGGCGAAAAACTATCCTTTGTCTCGTTTGCTTCTAATCCTCGGTTACGCCCCGGATAGCAATTTGCAGACTTGACTATAATATACAGTTTTTCGTCCTTGGTACATAAATGAATATTATTTAATATTTATTTTGATACGGCGAATCCTGAAAAAATTTGCGCAATATTCCGCAATTATATTCCCAAGATTACAGATTAAATAAGAAAAAAATGTGGAAAAACGGTCCATTCTCAGAAATTAATTTGATCACATATCGCAATGCTATAAGACCTGTATAAAATATTATGGATTGTTGATCCGAAAAGTTAGTCGAAAATTGTTTAGAAATTTTTCGAAATATGATTTTTTAACCATCCTGTTCCTCCGATATTCCATGCAGTTAAGACAGCCAAACCTCCATATGTGCTATTCGCAATGAACATTACATTTAATGCAAAACCTACCTAGTTTGAATTTCAATTATCAATCAGTAAAATTTCTTTATGAAGCGAATGATCAAACCAAGATTTCCTTTTTCTCAAAAACTCGCCTATAGTATGGAGATAGGATCAATACAGGGGTCACAATAGTTACAAGTAATGACTAGTTTGATGAAGTACCACTTTATTGACGCAACATTATGTAATATACACTCTTGATCATGAAAAATATAGAAATGGGAAAGAAATATACAAAATAGGATGTTCAGAGTATTTTATTTTTGTGGTATTGGTGATCATGAGAGTTGAGCAACATTCCTCATTGTGGAGGCTCTCCAATTTGACCATAGGTGTTCACATGAGCAATTTTCCACATTAAAGAACGAGTAAAATCATGCGGTATATTCTGTATTTCTTCAGAAATTTTTTGTAGATATTCTTCTTCTATTTTATAATATTCATCAAGTATATCTAATTCCTCATATATTTCCTTGACCCTATTAATCTTATGTTCGTCTTTGTACCCATAACATTCTTCCAAAATTTTCCTTTGGGTTGGTGATGCTTTCTGAAGGGCAAGAACTATTGGAAGACAGCATCTTTTATCTTGAATATCGACACATTTCTTACCGGTCAAATCGTTACCGTAACAGTCAGCTATATCGTTCTGAAAGAAAATGGTTGTAATAATTTTCTAAAGCATTGTAGCGACATTAATATAACTCCAGTATCAAAACTGAACAATACTACATCCAAATTGTTGGAATATCTTTCTTCGTTTCACACAACAGTCATTTGTTGTTAATAGACTCGATCGCTGGGGACTTATTAAATTTATACTTTATATTGCAACAAGATGCAGAACATTTGATCGTTAGTACAGAGCTGACTGTCGGGATAATCAAAACTGCTGCTAGAGGACACTTATCTGAGTGGATGAGGAAACAACACCAGACCAGGTTCCGGAATCTTTCCTAATGCCTCAGACATAGTAAGAAAATACTGAGAGAAGACAATCTCTCACTTACCAAAGATAACATCAAACTGAGCAGTAAACCAATAAGATCTGTCACTGGACTAATAACCTGTAATATAAGAAAACACATGCACAGTATTGGCATCTTCAGAGAAGAACCACTGTGCAACTTGTGCAACGAGCAGGAAGAAACGGCCTTACATATTATCTGCGAATCTGAATCCACATCCCGCTAGAGACAAAACAACCCAGGAATCGCCTACGGTGATTAAAGGGAAATATTAAAAATATTTGATATGACACATTATTATTATTATTATTATTATTATTATTATTATTATTATTATTATTATTATACTGATCCTCCTGGGTGTTCCACAAGGAGACCCCTTATAAGCTCTAAGAGCTTGCCCTGAGTTAGGAGAACCAGTTGTGTTCTGTGTAGGCTTTGTTACTGTGTCCTTTCGCCACCTTAGGCACAGCACTGTTAATTTTTGACCCAACAGCGAATGGTGGCGATTACCGTGACTAGAAAATTTCTTTCCTAGCCTCGGAATTGAACTTGGGGCTTCCGCTCCCAAGTCAATTACTCTACCACTGAGCCAATAGATCACCGTGATAATACAATGAGTATCATAGGTAGAATCTTTGTATATTGTATTTTGTTTTAGGGGGTAACGTTGCACTGCGGTATAATGTGCCACCCCATCAGAGCTGTCGATGGCACTATCGTCTACAGCTCGCCTTCCAGATCCAGTGTTCTGATGAACTCCAGTATCTGGGATGGCTTCAAGGGGGCTACGTCTTCGCTCCTGCAGATTTCTTACCCAAAGCATTCCCTCCTGAGTTGGTTTGAGATGGCGAGGCATTTCGTAATCAAGTGATCAGGATTTTCACACTTCCCCCACAGAATCTGCACTCGTCAGCTTCTGCTGGCCCTAATCTAATCATATGCTTCCTAAGACAGCAGTGCCCTGTGAGGAAATCTGTGAGGAGGTTCAGCATGTTTTTACTGCGATATATACTTCTCGGACCTTACACTGTCTAAGTTCCGGTGGAACATTTTGGGGTGAAACAGATACATATATCTAGCTACCCCACAGTAGGGTTCCGGGCCAATAAACGGAGTTCGTGCTCCTTTCTTGGCAGGTGTGTTGGCCTACTCATATCCTATAATTCCAGAGCGACCAGGAACCCAGGCCAAGGAGACCCTGTTGTTCTAGCCTACTTTGTTAAGTTCTCTTCCCATATTAGCTTATACTCGATAGCAGGGGAGCTAGGTAGAATCATAGGTATTAGTGGTATCATAAATATCATAGATATAATGAGTATCATAGTGCGTTGTGAGTGCAAATCTTCCCCTCCTAGTGACTCAGACAATCTACAATCATAGAGTAACTGTTCCCACTGGTACAACAATTTTTCGAGATGTTAGCCCTAGTTGTGTCGCTATCAGCGTAATTTCAGAATGCTTAAGGGTGCCAACCAAATCGAAGATCTGTGGTATCATGTGACTTCTCGAGCAATCAGACTGAGGCTTTTGGATTATACGACGTTAAACTAGGTTCGTGCAAAGCCTACATTTCAGAGAAACTGCTTGAAATGTAAAATGCTACGAAATAGTGATGATCAGTAGTAATAATGACAATATAAAATTTGAATTCGAAGTGTTTCGGGTTTTTCCATAAATACATATGTACAGTACAGGCTTTTCCATACTGAATGTACATTGTACATGATGATGATGAATTGTTGTGAATGGCAATAACCCACTCTCATTATAGCCCCTCATCATAGTGGCTTGGGCAGATTTAGATTGTTGATATAGCCGACTATCTTGGTTCAGGATAGTTCCTTCAGTTCGATTTGGCCCTAAGTGATTCTACCAAAGATCCCGAACCGTAATGTCGTCACTGCTCTTAATGGCTGTTTCTTTATGTCCCAAACACAGGACAATTTTGAACATTTGAGCATTCAGCCTGCAGTGACCAGACAAAATGCCGAGATACTATTTTTGATTTGCCCAATCCTATTACTAGGTTGGTCAAATTTTTGTTCGACTGGCCCTTAATGAAAGCATTCGAATGTTTAAAACTAGGGTGGCGCAGCCAGAGTGAATTCAACTGTCCGTTATGACCTTCTTGACGGTATCATGTAGTATGTCAAGAAATTATTGCGGTACCACAAGAGGAAGTGCAACCCCGATTTGTGCCGAACGATCTGCCTCGGATTCCGGAAAAGGGTGAGGCTACCAAGTATCATCCACCAATTCCAATCTAAATTTTGATATACAGGTGGGATGTAAGAGATTTTATAGCTGCTTGACAGTCGCTGGATATTTTGAAGTTACCGCGGAAGGAGACTCAATAGCATAGAGTTCTGCCTGGAATATGGTTGCGTGATAGCCCAGACTCAACGATATATTGGACTCAGTTTTGCCTTCATAGACTCCTACTCCCTTTCATTTTCGAAGTATTGGTGTCACTTGTAAACAAGCCAAGATTGGTTTCTAGCAGAATGCCAGCTTTGTGGATCCAATTATTCTTCTTAGGGTATATCCAGGGCGCTGTGAGACGAGAGGTCAACTAGCTTATCCGAGCCTACTAATTATTTTAGCCTCTGGCAAGTTAATCGTCATTTGGTGAAGTCTGTATGAAGTCATATAGGCCTTTCCAAAAATAGGAGAAGAGCAGGCAGGTTTGTATGTACATGAACATGATCAATTTAATACTTACTTGAACACTGAATAGGAATCCTATATGAATTAGTGCTTTTTTAATGAGGTCATTAATGAAGTATGCTTTATCTGCGAGCAACGTTGCTAATTCGATCGGGTGATTGTAGTTGTGACGCATCATTTTCCACGCGGCTAGCAATTTTACATTTTCCATCTTGAAGTCCTCAAATTTGTTAGTTTCTAGTTCCAAAGCCATGGAGATGGGACAGTGTGGCTCTAAATATGTTTCCAAGATTTTCTCGTAGTTTGGATGCTCTTTGAAATATTTTTTCAAAAGTCTCAATAGGACATATTCGAGTAGGAGAGCATCATTCGCAGCTCCGCCTCCAACCAAATTACTCCAGGTCTTCGTGCCACGTCTTGTATCGTTGCTGTCCATCATGTCATCAACAGTAATGTACGTGTTGTTGTGCTGAAATTTGGTACTATTAAGAACAAGAACATTTTTAACGGAAAAATGGGTCTGTTTTGCCACTTAGGGTATTTTTAAAGGTGAATCTTTTTGTTTGCCTCTCGAGGCTCTGTCATTTCGTCCAAATGTTTGTATTTGCGAATTTTGGGGCAGAAATAGTTTTTGGCGCTCTAGTTCCTCGGAACTGAGTGCTTATCAATTTGCCCAAATGTCTGTAATTTTCGAAATTTTGGCTGAAAATGGTCTCAAACGATTTGGTTCGTCTCACTGATCAAGAATCCGAGGTCGAAATCGATTCTGTCGGCCGGCAGGCCGTAAGCACGATAACTCTCGAACGAAAGGAGTTAGAGGATTGAAATTTGCAAGTTGGGTTTGGAGAGTAAATATCTCGGAAAAGTTCGTTAATGGGCAAAATCCATCAAGCGGTTTTGGAGTTATGGCCGATTATAGTAAAAACATTTTTTATGAATATTTCCGAAACCGATCACTCGATCTATCTGAAATTTAGCATCAAATTGTAAAGTAATGACCTTTATACGCATGTGAAGTTTTGTATTGACCAGGTTACCGCAAAAGGTAAAAAAAAATTTTGAAAATTTAAAAAAAAAATTTCTACAATAACTCTCGAACGGAATGAGCTAGGCAGTTGAAATTTTCAGAGTAGGTTAGGGAGATGAATATCTCGGTGAATTTAGTTATTGGGAAAAATAGGCCAGATGGTTTCGGAGTAACGAAAAAAATATTTTTTTTAAGTGACAAATTTCAAATTCAATTTTGATTTAAGATGCAGTTTCACTATAAAAATCCATTGATGTCATTTTTGGCGCTCTAGTTCCTCGGAACTGAGTGCTTTGGTTCGACTCGCTGATCAAGAATCCGAGGTCGAAATCGATTCTGTCCGGCCGGCACGATAACTCTCGAACGAAAGGAGTTAGAGGATTGAAATTTGCAAGGTAGGTTTGGAGCGTAAATATCTCGGAGAAGTTCGTTAATGGGCGAAATCCAAGAGCGGTTTCGGAGTTATGGCCGATTTTAGTAAAACACATTTTTTATGAATATTTCCGAAACCGAACACTCGATCTATCTGAAATTTAGCATCAAATTGTAGAATCATGACCTTAATACGTATTTGAAGTTTTGTATTGACCAGGTTACCGCAAAGTGTCAAAAAAAAATTTTCAAAATTTAATAAAAATTTTCTTCAATAACTCTGGAACAGAATGAGCTAGGCAGTTGAAATTTTCAGAGTAGGTTAGGGAGATGAATATCTCGGTTGAGTTCGTTATTGGGTAAAATAGGCCAGATGGTTTCGGAGTAACGAAAAGAAAAATTTTTTTTAAGCAACTAATTTCAAATTCAATTTTTATTTAAGATGCAGTTTCACCATTAAAATCAATCGATATCATTTTCAACTCCAAGAAGCTAATACTTTCGGAGATATGATTTTTCTAAATTTCAATAATGAATCGTACGTACTTCTATGTTTTCACAAAAAGGTGCTATTATTATTCTATCTAAGCTTTATTATATGATCTGTGTTCATACTCGTGAATTTCATCCTGTTCTATAAGAGAGAGTCAAATTCATTTCAGCTATTTTAATTTGATTTCTTCCATGGTGCAGTTCTCATTCTCAGATAGCTCATTTAATCTTGATAAATAAACTATTAATGGAATTTAATTTCCTTTATGATGCAGTTCTATCATAAGAATACATTGATATAATTCTCAACTCCGAGAAACCAATACTTTCGGAGATATAATTTGTCTGTTTGAACTAGAGCGCCAGAAAGCTCCTGTGCACAGGGCTTGTACCAATTTTAACATTACTTACTGATATATAATTCGTGCTTCAATTCTATCCGTTAATCGTCCGGTTAATCGCCCGTTTGTAAGCAACAATTTTTCATATAAATATATTACAAAAATTTAATGCTTGTGGCTTTTACTTGATGCAAATCCATATTAACTCAATGAAAAATTATATACGATTTACACTTATTTATTCAATATTGTGACGCGTTTCGTCGACACAGCGATGTATGATGTAGTATGATGTAGTCTGATGAAGTCGCTGTGTCGACGAAACGCGTCACAATATTGAATAAATAAGTGTAAATCGTATATAATTTTTCATTGAGTAAATATATTACCCTTACTTCGTAGAATAAATTCAAAGATCGAATGGGTAGATCAAGTTCGTGCATGGGCTAGATCGATTGGGTCCGGAAATTTGTCTATTTAGAATGTTCTTTTCTTAATATCTTAAGACTATCAGACTACATCATACGTATGGTGATGAGTTAATATGAATTTGCATCCAACAGCCAACAGCATTCAATTTCTAAAATAAAAAACCTTCATGTGAAAGGTCTTTTTGAATTATTGTAACATCGTAGTTGGTTCTTAAACCCTCTCATTTTGACGCTTCATATGCATGCTGTTCACATTTTTGCAAGTCAAGCCACATAATTCATAATATACGCCTAACCTCACTTTCTCCTTTGTTTACAATGATAAGTTCCAAAATAATTGCCACTGGGAGATTTCTTTCCTTTCCTTCCCATATATGAATAATCTGTTCCCTTGTGTTTGAGTGGAAACATTTTTGATATCCTATTTAAAATGTTTGCGATGTAAGTACTGATAATTGAATGCATACTGTTGAACTGATTTTAATGTTCGAATGTAGGTAATAAATCAATAAAAATGGACAGAATACATTGAATAACTGAGAGATAACTCCCAGTTTCGGACGTTGGCCATTTGTGAGAATTCTAACAATTAATTCACATCAAATGTTCAAAATTTGCTTCATTTTTCTCAAGGTATCTTTACATTCTTTTCCGTTTGTTGTCAATTATATTTTTTAACATTTGGCCAATAGTTTGGCAGCACATTATTATCGATGATTGGAGGTCCCCAATATTATCGTAGTATCTTTTGAAATCCTCTTCTTTAAGATATGCAAAGATGCTAAAGTCCAGGGGAGTCAAGTCTGGAGAGCGTGTTGGAAAGGGAGGCTGGAGCCTTCGATGTATTATTCGGTTGACATAGAACTGCAAATTGCTCAGATTTGCAGAAGTAGTTTGGGCAGTTTCCCCATCTTTCGTACCTTTTACCAGAAAACTATTCTACGACTAGAAACTGCTCACCACACACCACCTTTTTGCGAATGTAATGGAGTCTCAAAAAAACTGTGAGAATTCCCTGATGTACAAAATCTGTTGTTCTGCTTTGCTTTCACATAACCTAAGTGAAACCAAGCCTCATCACTTAAATAAGTTAAGTCCAATATCTGTCGACGTTGAGATTATTTAGAAACCAATAGCGGTACTCTAGGCGACGTGTAATTGGTAGAAGTTGCTGTACCATCGTTATTTTGTAAGCGTACAAATTCAGTACTCAGACTGTGAAGATAATTTTTTCAGGGACACTTGAGGTCTTTCTGTCGATTTTCCCTTGTTAACGTTTCCAGTCCCAATGCATGAATCTGTTTATAACACCTCTGATGTGGGATTTAAGAGAAGATTCTAAAAACTGAACATCAGGATATTTCGCCAGATATTCGTTTTTACTCAATTTTAAAAAGAATCTTAAGAATGGACAATAATTCAATATTGTCTCTGGCTTTCAGTTTAAAAATTCTATGAAATGAACAGAACACAGGAAGTGAGAAGCGGTAAATATAAATCCAAAGCCAACTGCGATGTTACAATAATTTATAAAGACCCTGTATATGCACGAAACTTTAATTCCAGTATACGTATTAGTGTCCGACCGAAACTGGTTTTTCAGCCGAAACCGAAACCGAAACCGAACTTTCGGCCAGGGTCTCAGTTTCGGCCGAAACCGAAACTTTATATTTCATACTGAAATCTACTGTATTTTTTACAATTTTATTTGCATATACATAAAAACAGTTAAGCAGTGTTAAATAAAATAAAAAGACAACTTTTTTGATATCTTTATTTATTATTTTGATGTTACCAAGTTATAAAAATAATCAGTCGAAGTATATAGGGTAATTCCAAATCAGACGTCAACCTTGGAGGAGGTGTTGGTATGGATAATTTCCTGTGGTTTGAGCCATTTTTATTGATGACCAAAAATCAACAGTTTACGAGATATTTGAGTTCTGGTTCTGATGAAAAAGAATTAGTATGATTTGAATGTAAGATGTAAGAAGCAAATAGAGAAAAATAACGAATTCAATATATTTTTGTTGCAAATGAGCTTGAAATTTCATTAGAAAATATATTCATAAATTATGTTCCACCATTCCATATAGGCAAGCACATGCCGTATTTCTGATATCTTCAGTTGTTATTTTCCGCCTGAAATTTACTCACGCTGTCTTTTGATACACATTCACTATTTTATATGCCGGACATTCAAGAGGTTGCTTGTAAAAAATCTGCTGAAACGAAACTAGTTATGCAATCTAACGAAATCTTTCATAGAATTAAGAAGGAATTTGGCAAGTTTTTAAAATAATTTTGGCATACAAAATTGTGAATTCGAAAGTTGCAGACAAATTTTTCATTTTTCATTTATTCATATACCACATTTCAAATCATACTAATTTTTTATCAACCTCTTATACAGCATAGTTTCGATTTTTTCGTACATATCATATCCTTTCTGATGAAAATAAACCAAAATTATCATCAAATTTGGTCAACGTAGAAAAAATTGACGAAATATGAACTAAGTTCAGAAATCTTTTAAAAATCACCCGAACTCCAAAAACTGTTGATTTTCGGTTATTAATAAATATGGATTAAATAACAGCTAATGAGACATACTAACTCCTCCTCCAAGTTTCACGTCTTATTTGGAATCACCCTATGTAGTCTAATTAATAATCATTAAAGTGAATTCTCAGTCTTATCAAAGATAGATTACAATACGCCGTATTCACAAAGCATTCAATCTCCGTTAAGTCCTAACTGAGGTCCTCAATTGAGGATAAATAAGAATCGCAACCTCAGTTAACGTATGTAACGGTATTGAAACAGGCCTGTTTCACGTTAATTTTCACTTAAACTGAGGTTGCGATTCTTATTTATCCTTAACTGAGGACCGCAGTTAGGACTTAACGGAGATTGAATGCTTTGTGAATACGGCGGAATAACTTGTAAGACAATTATGTATACCTACTTTTAACTCCTGGCCAAACGACCAGGATAATTCACGAACAGGCAAGTTTCGGCCCGGCTGAAAGTTTCGGCCATTTTGGGCCGAAACCGAAACTAAGGCCGAAACTGGCCGAAACCGAAACCGAAACTGAACTTTCGGTCGGTCAATAATACGTATATATTCAATTTACCCATCAAACCAAATTAATATGACTGCATAGGTATTTTCAATACCTTTCAAACGAGATGTCAACAACTGCCATAAATTTAATGCTTGTGGCCTTTACTTGATGCAAATCCATATTAACTCAATGAAAAATTATATACGATTCACACTTATTTATTCAATATTGTGACGCGTTTCGTCGACACAGCGACTTCATCAGACTACATCGTACTAAATTCTTAACAAGTTATTATCTCCCTATACCTAGATGACATGGACACAGAATCATTTAAAACTAATTACATGAGAAACTTATTTAAAACAAATTACATAATAGACTTATTTAAAACTAATTACATGAGATTTCACTGCTGGTTTCTTTGTACACATTAACAATAATTCATTCCTAATGCTTTTATTTATAAATTGATTCTCTATTTGAATAGATTGAGTAACGGTGAAAAATTTAGATCTAATTGTTCATTAACTAAATTACCCGTATGTTTTTCCCTATTTATTTCGACCATTTCCCAGTAATTAAGTTGCGCACCTTTATTCAAATTGTGTAGAATTTTGAAATCCGGGTTAAACTTATGTCCTTCTGCTAATAAATGATTCGAATAATTTGAATTAATTTTGTTGTTTTTGAAGCTGTGATGATGTTCCTTTATTCTTATGCCAAAATTTCTACCAGTTTTTCCTATATATGATTTGTCACAACTCCCGCAATTTAATTGATAAACACCGGATTTATCTTCTTTATTCCTTTTCGATTTATTGTTTTTTATGAATTTGGCAAGGTTATTATTAACTGCCATAAGTTCATATTTGAAATTATTAATGGCAGTGGTCCTGTGACGTCATGACTTTTTGAGAAGCCTACATTCCTTTATTTCCACCCTCTATATAAATTTCATTATTATAAGTACCTATAACCGTTCTAAAGTAACGATAGTGGGAGGAGACTTTCTACTATTACTGTACATACCGCTTCCAAGCACCAACACATCTGATATACTTTGTTCATTTTTTCATCATCCAGTACTCCGCTTCCGAAATGTTGCTCAATAGATTTATAAACATATATCAAAGTATGAAGTCTCAATAATTTTCCAGTTGGAAGCATGTGTTTCACGTATTTCTCAAAACGCTTATTTACTTTGGTATTCCCCAGTAGAATCTCCTTGTGAGTTGCATCCTCTATAAACTTTGGAAAATATGCCATCAGTGGAGCTAATTCTTCTTCTGGCAAGAACTTTAAGTTGTGGTGGTTTCTCACACGGCGTTGAACTGCATTTGACAGAAGTCTGAAAATCGACGAACCGAACAATTATTATCAGTAAAATTGGTTCAAGCCCTGTGGGCAGGAGCTTTGGCGCTCTTGTTCAAACTTTGACAAATCATATCTTCGAAAGTATTGGTAAGAGTTATTATTATTATTATTATTATTATTATTATGGGAATTATATCATTATTATTATTATTATGGGAATTATATCAATGGATTCTTATGATAGAACTTCATAATAGCAAAAATTAAATTCAAACATCATAAAAGAATTTAAATTCAACAAGAGTGCCAAAAATTATTAATCCAAAACCAATAGACTAATTCTACCCAACAACGAACTCATCCGAGAATATCGTTCCTCAATTCTATGATGAGCGATATATTTTCTCCTCAAATCCACTCTGAAAATTATATAATATCAATTGAAACTTTAGCCAATATTTCAGTTTTGTTTTTACTGGAGATATTCTGAACTCAATATTATTAACTTACCATTACCATTCCCATCATGATATGGATTAACCATGGGCATTAAATAACAAAATTTGACATATCATGTCTCAGGAAAATAAATTTGTAATGTAAAAAAAAATTTTTTTTTTACTGCGAAACCATCTGACTGATTTTGCCCAATAACGAACCTAGCCGAGATATTTATCTCTCAAACCTATTCTGAAAATTTCAACTGTCCAGCTCATTCCGTTCGAGAGTTATCGTGTTAAGGGCCGGCCGGACAGAATCGATTTCGACCACGTATTCTTGATCAGTGAGTCGAACCAAATCGTTTAAGACCATTTTCAGCCAAAAATTCGAAAATTACAGACATTTGGGCAAATTGATAAGCACTGTTTCCGAGGAATAATGGTGCCAAAAGTGGGAATGTAGCCAGAACCTTTAGCACGCTGTTAAAATTTATGGCCAGAGCGGTCACCCACCCAGGTACTGAATTCGCCCAAGGCTGCTTAGCTTCAGGAAAAAAAATAATATTCCAAATATTTTCAAGACTACAAATCCGACAAGTGTCCAAAAAAAACTCGTCCACCTTTTCGCCGATAATGCTCTCAGACATACATTTGATGTTTGGTTGAAAATAAACAGTGATGTGTCTGTGGTGGCGTAAAGACCCATTCAAATACATACATTCACTATTGGTTCAAACATGAAAAGTACTGTGTCTATGGTGGCGTAAGGACCCATTCGAATATATACGTATAGTGGAGATTTATTTTCAATAGTTTACTCCGAGAATTATTCACAAATGACACAAAACAGTCGAATCGTACGGGTGTGCCATGCGGAACTAAGAATTTACATTTTATAAAAAACACCCTGTATAGCAGTAATCTTTTCAATATCTAATAACATACGAAAGTACGTAATTTAATGAAAATATCGACATAATGCCTTCCTTAATTATCCCTTTTCTCAAAGTTACTATTTCGATATAATTGGAAGAAAAATTAAAAAGATCAATAATTTCGTCCATGGCAATCGACCAAGGTACCTACGTGCAACCACTATGCTACAGAAGTGGTAAATAATTCTGATGAGACCCTGAAATTGAACTATTGTTATAACTGATCTTTGATACATTGTTTTCAAATTTCTAATTTCAGAAAAATATCTTCATGATATGTATTATTCGATCAAGTTCAAATCGAGGACTTGGTCGTAAAATAATATCTAATATCTAATTCTCACTAGGTATTGAACGAATGTTATTAATGACGTATCGACTTATCGAATTTGACTTCCGTAGATCTTACACATGATTCATTCAATTCCCCCTAAAATCAAAAACTGATGATAACTTAGCTTGACGAGTGTATTCCAGTGGACCAGTACATCTCGATCGTTGTAATATTTCGATATTTCGGCAATATCTTCATCAATATAGATCCGATCGAGTTCAAATCGAGAAATTCACTGTTAAATAAGGTTTAGAAGGCTCTCGCAACGATATCTGACGGATAATTTCTGATATACAGAACAGAAACAAATTTTTTAATTTTCCAGTCATGCGATCCTCAGAAAATTTCGCATATTTATACTCCATTCACCTTTATAAAGTCTCCCGGTTGGCCATGATTTAGGTCTATCACGTTTTCCCAATACTAAAATGAAGATGTGTTTCATAGAAAAGGAACAAAAAAAACTTTTTGAAAATGTTACTATAAACGTGACGTTTTTTCCAAGGGGATTATCGAGGAAAAATACGGAAGTTTCGTAGAGTCTCGCGTTTTCGGAGCGAAAAGACGGGGGAAAAACTTAAAGAAGCGTACTCCAGTAAACGTAGATTTGGATCTTTTCGTTAAGTTACGAAATCTATAATGAATATCCGTTCACTCGGACGGATTTTTGCATTAAAATTACTCAAAATATTCAAATATTAAGCAGAAAATTAACTATACAGGGTGTTTCAAGTAAAATGTCACCCCTAGAGATGTATCATAAAGAGAATTCCCAACACTGTAAAACCGCTAGGAAAAGATAACCGCTGCTATACGGGGTGTTTAAAAAAAAATGTCAACTCCGAAACGCCTTGACCGATTTTGATGAAACTTTGTGTCTGTGTTTCGGTGTGTCCTTGCTTCACAATAGCATCCGGTAGGTGGCGCTGATAATGCTCTATAGGAACTCAGAAATGGCTCGACCGATTTTGATAGAACATTGTGTGCGTGTTTGAGTGTGTCTCAGGGTCACAATAGGTAACCGGTAGGTGGCGCTGTATTCGGTTTATAGATACTCAAGAACGGCTGAACCGATTTCGATGAAACTTTGTGTGTATCTGACTAAGTTCCAGATCCACAATATTCCCTGGTAGGTGGCACTCTAATCGGTTTACAAGAACTCAAAAATGGCTTTACCGATTTTGATGAATTTTTGTGATTGTGTTTCGGAAGGCCTTAGGTTCACAATACGATTCGGTAGGTAGCGCTATATTCGGTTTTCAGCAACTCAAAAACTCCTGACATATTTCGATGGGACTTTCATGTGTGAATGATTCTCAGAATCACAACATGACCCGTTAGATGGCAACTACCGGTTCAATTGATCTACCGATTATATTGATCTACCAAAAAAATGTAGATCTACTGTAAAAATTCTGATCTACTGTAAAAATTCTGATCTACCGGAAAAATGTAGATCTACCGGAAAAATGTAGATCTACCGAAAAAATATAGATCTACCGGAAAAATGTAAATCTACCGGAAAAATGTAAATCTACCGGAAAAATGTAGATCTACAGAAAAAATGTAGATCTACCGGAAAAATGTAGATCTACTGGTTAGGTAGATCTACTGGCCACTAGTTGTAACTAAAACGAAGCCAGGTTGGCTCTTCTGAAATATCGTCAATGTCAAAACAATTATCTGAGACGTTGCCAATTTCAACTCTTAACAATCAACATAATGTTCCATCTTGAACAAGATATTATCACAGATCATCATCTTCGAATAATAAAGAATTCTTCGCTTTGAAATTGAAAATGTCGAAAGCAGTTTTAAAGAAGCAGAGACAATCAGGAAGTGCTATACAGAACTGAAATCTGCCATAGGGAAACTTCATTCTGTCTTAGGACATTTGAAATCTCGAATGAAATTACTTACCTAGTTTCCTATCCTATCACTATATTTTATTAAGGTTTAACAGTGACTCGGGCTTCGTAGTAATATATACTACATTTTGAAACTGAAGTATTTCAAGTTGTGCAACAAGGTACTTAAATGTCTTCTATTGGCTTATTCCTTGAGAATTTCGAAGGTACGTCCGTTCGTTTAGAAGTTTTCCTGTCGGGTTATTCAGTTACTTTTTTTCGTTTTTCAAATGAACTATCACAAAGTAGCGGAGTCGGTACTCCACTATTTTTCATTAAAATTTCAACACCTTATATACAGTTATTAGCATAACTGAATATATAAAGTTATAAAGCAGTTTATATACGTGAAATATTTCCAGTAACAACAGAGAACCAATTTTCTACAACAGTCGCCAGGTCTTTGGAATTGTTGAATTCACGTAATATCTTCTCAAATTCATTATTTTTCCCAAGAAAATTGACATTGTGAAAAATACGTAATTACTACAACTTCTATGTAGAGAGGACAACGTTGCGTAGTTATCTGAAAGGAAAATGAGCATAACCTAACATTTTCAAAATATACACAGTGAAATGTGTCAAAATTTTCATGGCCAACCGGGAGAGTTTATAAATGTGAATGGAGTATATGTATTTGTGTGGGTACTCTTCAACTAACTACCGCGCTTTAATCCGATCAAATCAGTATTTTTCGAGTTATTGGAAAAAAAAATTGCAGATGGCTATAACTCAGAAACCACTCTGTGGATTTTGCCCATTATCGAACTTAGCTGGCGCATTTGGACCCCAAACTCACTCTGAAAATTTCAACTTTCTAAATCATTGCGTTCGAGCGTAAATGTGCTGGACAGAATCAAGTTCAACCTCGGATTCATCATCAGTGAGTCAAAACTAATAGTTTGAGACCATTCTCGACCAAAAATTCGAAAATTACAGACATTTGGACGGATGATAGGCATTCTTCACCTGAACAGCGCGTCAAAAACATCATGTTTTCATGTGCAAGTGAATTTTGGAGTGATGTTGGTCTAAAATGCGTGGTGATTTCATAAGTTTGGTTTCAGACCGCTTCCAATCTTCGTGAATCTTTTTCTGGCGATGCGATTGAAGGGGAATGATCATGATCTTGAGCTGATAAGATCGATATTGAGAAAAAATAGAGAATTTAATATTTCATAACAAATAAAATTACACGTTTTTGAGATGAAGCTAGTGAAAATGTTCTCTTAATGGAAGGAGCCCACTGAAATGATGTGGAATAATTTGTTATTGATACCTCATACATATACAGGGTGTTTCACGAATGATTTTACAGGTTTTCAGTGCAGATGCGGAACATTTTGGTGAATCTAAATCAGTGTTCGAAATATGTTATGCTATACTATGTTCAAAACCATGGTAAAATGTTAGAAATTCTCATTCTCGAATTAATTATCTTCGAAAACTCTTTGTTTTGAATAACTGAAACAGATAGTAGCAGAATCAAAGATTTCATAGAAACAAACATACAACAAAATATTGAACATTGAATTGAACTCATTATAAAAGGGAATGAAAGGAATGAGAACGTGATTTGTTGTCGAAAATTCCCCTATTTCCTTTTGACACTTGCTAGCTCTTGTATTGAATGTGTTGCAGCTTTCATTAGCCTTTCTGATCGTTTATTTATCTTCTCATATGCAGTTTGAATCGATCTGTAGCTTCCATTTTGTAATAGTTCAATCAAATGTTCAATGTTATTTCGAGTCTCAGTTGGAAAATATCGGTCTGAGCAACCAAAACACACGCAACTATTCCTTCACACTTCTATCCATACTTAATTCGAGTTTTCGGTTGTTTGGCAATTTAGGGAATCCAATCCCGCACCAAAATCTTAATCCCGCAAACGCGCGGGATCGAAGTTATCAATCCCGCGGATCCGCAAAAATGCGGGATTGTTAACAATAAATATACATACTCTTTGTACTCAAACTATTGTAGGAGCTTTTGCGTGTATGTTCTATTGTCCATTCTCCTGTATCGTATAAAAACTGTATAATACAAGTATTCTACAACTAGTTACCAAGCTTCAATTCGATCGAGTTTATAATTTTTTGAGTTATCGAGGAAATAATATTCCAGGATAACTCCGAAACAGTTGGATCGATTATGCCTGTTTACGAACTTAACTCTCACATTCAGATACGCAACATACCCTGAAAATTGCAAGTCCTTATCTCCTTTCGTTCGAAAGTCAACGGTCATCCATCCATCTACTGAACTCACACAAGGCTGCTCGAATCTCCAACAATATATGTATCCGATGTATCCGATCGTGTTCAAACTTGGAACTTGGCAGTAGAGTTCCAGGCTCTCGCAAAATTCCAGACGAATAGTTACTGATATTTATAATTTTTTTCAATGATTTCTTGAAGATTTTCTTGTGATACAATCGTCACGAAATTTTGCAAGAATTTTGCGTTGGCGTTGTACAACAAATAACCATGTTTGAATTTAATCGGTTTTGTATTTTTCGAGTTATTGAGGAAATAACAACCCAATTTCGGATGGGTATAACTCTAAAATCGTTTGGTCGATCTCTTTCAAATCTCAGTTTATCGTGACATAAAAAATACTTCTTAATAATTTGTTTTAAATTTTCTAGTAATAAGATTCTCACGAAATTTCACAAACGTGCTTAAGTTTATATTCTACAACTATTCACCAAGTTTCAATTCGATCGGATTTGTATTGGTTGAAAACAAAATTATTGCTCGGTAACCATTGGGTCGATTATGCCCATTAACGAACTTGTCCGTCTCATTGGGCTGCGCCACCTACCCTGAAAATTACTATTCGCTAGCTCTTTCCGTTCTCAAGTTATCGTGGCAAAGGCCGGCCGGACAGAATCAAATTTGACCTCGAATTCTTCATCGGGGAGTCGAACCCAATCGTTTGAGACCATTTTCGGCAAAAAATCGAAAATTACAGACATTTGGGCAAAATGATAACGCGATGTTTCCCAGAACATACGCACAAAAAGGTCTTACGCAATTAAAAACATACTTTAGTAGTAGCATATGAGGTTTTTTATGTACCAATGACCAAAAACTGTCTATTATTGTCGGGCCTGCAATTTGCTATCCGAGGAGGAGCCAAGGATAGCAAGCAGGCGAGGCAATAGACAGCTTTTCGCCAAGGTGCATATTTCATTTTTTCTTCGACCTCTACATGCTTTTTAGAATTTCGGGCCTCCCAAATAATTTTGCAATAGCAAATGACAGTTATTCTCATATACACTTATGTTTGTATTGAACAGTGTCATGCTATATTCATAGTGACCACAGCGACTGACAGTTATTCTTACAGGCACTTATGTTTGTATTGAATCCTATCATGCCGTATTCATAGTGACCACAGCGGACGAAAACGTAATTTTTCCCTTTCTGGGACGTTTGCGCTTTCATTTCAAATACGGAATTTTAATAATGAGTCCCGCAAATCCCGCACGGAAAATCCCGCAATGTTGATCCCGCAGAATTTCAGCGGGATCCCGCATTTGCGGGATTGGATTCCCTATTTGGCATACAATCTTTAATTATGCTAACATCTGTGTTTCAATTATTCGAAAAAAGAATTTTCAAAGATGAATGACGTGAAGTCAGAAGCTTTTGCGCGTATGTTCTATTGTCCATTCTTCTGTATTGGACACCCTTAATTCGAATTTACCATGGTAAATTCGAATTAAGTGTCCAATACGGGAGAATGGACAACATAATTTACCATGGTAAATTCGATTAAGGGTGTCCAATACAGAAGAATGGACAATAGAACATACGCGCAAAAGCTTCTGACTTCACGTCAGTGCTTGAACCAATTTTTTGTTCGTGATTTTTTTTGAAATTTTCTAGGGGTACGGTTATTAAAATTTTTTTTTTCGTCATTTTTTTCGAATTTTCTAGTGATATGGTTCTTACAAAATTTTGAACACGTCTTTATGTTGATTTTCTACTACTAGTTACCAAGCTTCAATTCGATCGAATATTTATTCTTTCAGTTATCAAGAAAATAATATTCCAGGTGGGTATAACTCGGAAACCGTTAGACCGATTATGCCCAAAAACGAACTCAACTCTCCCTTTCGGATACGCAACCTAACCTGAAAATTGCAAGTCCCTATCTCCTTTCGTTCGAAAGTTATCGAGGCAACGGTCACCCATCTAATGAATTCACACAAGAATGCTCCAATCTCCAACAATATTAAACCGATCATATTAAAACTTCAAACTTAGCGGTAGAGTTAGGTTATGAAGGCTCTTGCAAAATTTCATCAATTTCTAACGATTAGTTACTGATATATAGAATTTTTTTTTTTATTTTCAATGATTTATTAAAAATTTTCTACAAATGCTATCCTCACCAAATTTTGCACACATTTCCGCGTTGGCATTCTACAACTAATAACCATGTTTGAATTCAATCGGTTCAGTACTTTTCGAGTTAATGAGGAACAAATACCACGAAATTTCAGAAAATTTCAGATGGCTATAACTCTAAAACCGTTTGGCCGATTATGCTCATAAACAAACTGAAATGTCGCGTTCTGGTGCTCATCCTAACCTGAAAATTCCAAGCCGCTATCTCATTCCGTTCTCAAGTTATCGTGACAACAAAAATATTTTTTAATAATTTTTGTAAAATTTTCTAGCCATATGATTCGCACAAAATCTCACAAACGTGCTTAGGTTCATATTCTACAACTACTGACCAAGTTTCGATTCGATCGGATTCATATTGGTTTAAAACAAAATTATTACTCGGAAACCGCTGGGCCGATTATGCCCATTAACGAACTTGTCCGTCGTATTGGGATGCGCCACCTACCCTGAAAATTTCAAGTCGCTAGCTCTTTTCGTTCTCAAGTTATCGTGGCAACGGCCGGACGGCCGGACGGCCGGCCGGACAGAATCAAATTTGACCTCGAATTCTTCATTGCGGAGTCGAACTTAATCGTTTGAGACCATTTTTTTCAAAAAATTCGAAAGTTACAGACATTTGGGCAAAACTATAACGCGATGTTCCCCAGAACATACGCGCAAAAATTCGAAAATCAGTATTTCTATCATTTCTATTTTTGGAACTCCTAGATTCATATATGAGATGGAATAAGTGATGTTACTGAAAATTTCAATTGATTCAATGGTTCATAAAATATTGATATGAAGTGTACCATTATTGCCAATAGGCTTGTTTGAAAGGGTATTTATTGTAGATTCTGATCACTTCGTGAAAATTTGATGTACAGAGTGTTGTTCTACAGGATGTGGAATAAAGAAAATAATTTTCTCACTATGGACCTGCGCTATCAAAGAGTCATTATGAGCGAATATTCGGCATAGGCCTATACTCATTCGCTGAAATTTTCATGAAGATCCATGCAGGCGTTCAAGAGTTATGCCGATTGAAAGTTTTTGATAAAATACATAAAACATGCTGTAACTCTTATATTGTTTTATATTTAGACTCACCAAAATGTCCTACATCTGAACTGGAAGTCTGTACAATCATTCATGAAACACCCTGTATACAAATACCGGATCCAATTAATTCTCGCATTATTGTCATTTAAAATATGTCGAAAGTTCGATTTTTATGATCCAATTGAAATGATTTTCACGAAATTTTAAATGAACATTCAAATCGCAAATTTTCATTTAATCTGAACGTTGAATCAGTTCTTCATTATATCAGCATTTAACATATGAAACACTGGTCATTATTGATAACTTTCATTATTATAGCCAATGAAATTGGAAGATGTAGGTAGTGAATTATCTATACAAATATGGGGAATGGTACATTTGGGATCTTACCTGATGATTTGTTTTTGTTGAATGTGAAGGTGAGGAAGCATATATCTGAATATCATTATATTATTATATCGGAGCAAAACCGGCACACACTAATCAACTTCGGATTTTTGAACATCGTTATCTCTATCCCCCGTGTAATCATAAAATTATTGAAGCCTCTATAATACGATAATTGTTACAAATATCCATGAGAGGTCAAGCACTAATTCAGTCTCGTACTTTTATGTTATTTATATTTTTTCCTATGCCCGTTGTCACATATTTGCATCTGGGGTCATATCATAGATTAGACATTTCTATAAACAAATTAGTGGCACTGAATTTAGTTGAAATAGAGGGTATTAATGATTTTAATTTACTGAGTTTACTGTTAAGCTTGTCTTCATCAGAGCGTTTTCTGGAGGAAAAATTTGCTATGTATTACTATTTATGAGGTCTCTTACCGGGTCCTTATTATTTCGTGCAGATGTCCTGGGCATCGTGATCAAGGAACACTGTTTTCAAATTCAAAAAATTGGTTCAAACCTGTGGACAGGAGCTTTCTGGTGCTCTTGTTCAAACAGACTAATTATATCTCCGAAAGTATTGGTTTCTCAGAGTTGGGAATTATAACAATGGATTCTTATGAAAGAATTTCATCTTAGCAGAAATTGGGTTCAAACATCACAGAAGAATTTAAATTCAACAAGAGTGCCAAAAATTATCAATCCAAAACCTATAGACAAATTCTACCCAACAACGAACTCATCCGAGATATTCATTCCTCAATTCTATGACTAATGATAATATATATTCTTTCCTCAAATCCACTCCAATACTCCAATACACCAATATTCCAGTTTTGAGTTTTCTGGAGATATTCTGAACACAATATTATTAACTTACCTTTACCCTTCCCATCATCATATGGATTGACCATCGGCATGAAAATATTAGTGACCGATCGAAAGTTCGGTTTCGGTTTCGGCCAGTTTCGGCCAAGAAATCTAGTTTCGGCCTTAGTTTCGGTTTCGGCCCAAAATGGCCGAAACTTTCGGCCGGGCCGAAACTTGACTGTTCGTGAATTATCCTGGTCGTTTGGCCAGGAGTTATAAGTAGGTATACATAATTGTCGTACAAGTTATTGCAATCCATCTTCGTTAAGACTGAGAAATCATGAGAATTCACTAATTATTATTGATTAGATTACATAGAGGGTGATTCCAAATCAGACGTAAAACTGGGAGAAGGAGTTAGTATGACTCATTAGCTGTTGTTTAATCCATATTTATCAATAACCGAAAATCAACAGTTTTTGGAGTTCGGGTGATTTTTAAAAGATTCCTGAACTTAGTTCATATTTCGTCAATTTTTGCTACGTTGAGCAAATTTGATGATAATTTTGGTTTATTTTCATCAGAAAAGGATATTATATGTACGAAAAAAGCAAAACTATGCTGTATAATAGGTTGAAAAAGAATTAGTACCTATGATTTGAAATGTGGTATATGAAAAAATGAAAAATGAATTTCTAGTATTTGTCTGCAACTTTCGAATTTCACAATTTAGTATGCCAAAATTATTTTAAAAACTTGTCTACTTCTTCACTCTCTGAAAGATTTCATTAGATTGCTTAACTAGTTTCGTTTCAGCAGATTTTTTATAAGCAGCCTCTTGAATGTCCGGTATATAAAATACTGAATGTGTATCAAAAGACAGCGTGAGTAAATTTCAAGCGGAAAATAACAATTGAATACATCAGAAAGACGGCACGTGCTTGCTTATGGAATGGTGGAACATAATTTATGAATACATTTTCTAATGAAATTTCGAGCTTAGTTGCAACAAATAAATATTGAATTCGTTATTTTTCTCTCTCTGCTTCTTACACCCCCTTTCAAATCATACTTATTCTTTTCAACAGAACCAGAACTCAAATATCTCGGAAACTGTTGATTTTCGGTCATCAATAAAAATGACCTACTCCAAGGTTCACCTCTGATTTGGAATCACCCTGTATACTTCGAATGATTATTTTGATAACTTGGTAACACCAAAATAATAAATAAAGATCTCAAAAAAATTGACTTTTTATTTTATTCACCACTCCTCAACTGTTTTTATGTATATGCAAATGAAATTGTAAAAAATACAGTAGATTTCAGTATGAAATATGAAGTTTCGGTTTCGGTTTCGGCCGAAACTGAGACCCTGGCCGAAAGTTCGGTTTCGGTTTCGGTTTCGGCTGTAAAACCAGTTTCGGTCGGACACTAGAAAATATCAACCAACAAAAAGTATGATATCATATTATAATTCTCATAATTCTACGATTGTTGAAATGAATTAGACAATGTCATGTCTCAGGAAAATAAGTTGACATTATAAAAATTTGTACATAGAATAATTATATCATTCTATGAAAACGTAGAAATACGATTTATTATTGAAATTTTGAAAAATCATATCTCCGAAAGTATTAGCTTGTTAGAGTTAAAAATGATATCAATGGATTCTTATGGTAAAACTGCATATTGAAAAAAATTTAATTTGGAATTTGTTTTGTAAAAAAAATATTTTTTTTTTACTCTGAAATCATCTGTCCGATTTTGCCCAATAACGAACTTAGCCGAGATATTTATCTCCCAAACCTACTCTGAAAATTTCAACTGACTAGCTCATTCCGTTCGAGAGTTATCGTGCCTACGGCCGGACCGGCCGGACAGAATGAATTTCGACCACGGATTCTTGAGCAGTGAGTCGAACCAAATCGTTTAAGACCATTTTCATCGAAAAATTCGAAAATTACAGACATTTGGGCAAATTGATGAGCACTCTGTTCCGAGGCACAAGAGCGCCAAAAATGTATATATACACTTTTGGCGCTCTTGTTCTTAAAATTTTTTTTTCTTCATTTTTTCAAATTTTCTAGAGGCACGGTTCTTACAAAATTTTAAACCTGTCTTTATGTTGATTTTCTACTACTAGTTACCAAGCTTCAATTCGATCGAATATTTATTTTTTGAGTTATCAAGGAAATTATATTCAAGGTGGGTATAACTCGGAAACCGTTAGACCGATTATGCCCAAAAACGAACTCAACTCTACCATTCGGATTCGCAACCTACCCTGAAAATTGTAAGTCCCTGTCTCCTTTCGTTCGAAAGTTATCGAGGCAACGGTCACCCATCTACTGAACTCACACAAGGCTGCACGAACCTCCAACAATATTTAACCGATCGTGTTAAAACTTGAAACTTGGCAGTAGAGTTAGGTTCTAAAGGCTCTTGCAAAATTTCAGCAATTTCAGACGAATAGTTACTGATATATAGAATTTTTTTTTTCAGTTTTCAATGATTATTTAAAAATTTTCTACAAATACTATCCTCACGAAATTTTGCAAGAATTTTTGCGTTGGCATTCTACAACTAATAAACATGTTTGAATTCAATCGGTTTAGTATTTTTTGAGTTAATGACGAACAAAAAACAACCAAATTTCAGATGGCTATAACTCTAAAACCGTTTGGCCGATTATGCTCATAAGCAACCTCAAATGTCGCGTTCTGATGAAAATTTCAAGCCGCTATCTCTTTCCGTTCTCAAGTTATCGTGACAACAAAAATATTTTTTAATAATTCTTTAATAATTTTCTAGCCATACGATTCGCACAAAATTTCACAAACGTGCTAAGGTTCATATCCTACAACTACTCACCAAGTTTCAATTCGATCGGATTTTTATTGGTTGAAAACAAAATGTTTACTCGGAAACCACTGGGTCGATTATGCCCATTAACGAACTTGTCCGTCGTATTGGGATGCGCCACCTTCCCTGAAAATTTCAAATCGCTAGCTCTTTTCGTTCTCAAGTTATCGTGGCAACGGCCGGACGGCCGGCCGGACAGAATTAAATTTGACCTCGAATTCTTCATTGGGGAATCGAACTAAATCGTTTGAGACCATTTTCGTCAAAAAATTCGAAAGTTACAGACATTTGGGCAAAATGATAACGCGATGCTCCCCAGAACATACGCGCAAAAACGAAGGTTGGTATTATTTCCGGTGAAACCGGAAGTCGAACGAATCTCGAATTTCTTCCAAGAATTCATCTCTCCTAGCAAAGCTTAATTATAAGATATATAAAAATGTTTTATATATATTGAATATTGTTGTATGGGGTAGCGTTGCACTGACACCTTAATGTCTACTGTGCCCCTCGTAAGAGCTGTCGATGTCGTCACCGTTTTGATGAACTCCAGATTTGGGATGGTTTCAAGGAGGCTGCGCCTTCGGTCCTGCAGATTTCTTGCCCAAAGCATTCCTTGGTTCGAGATGGCGAGGCATTCCGTTCTCAGGTAATCAGGAGTTTCATCCTCCTCCCAACAGAATCTGCACTCGTCACTTTCTGCTAGCCCTAATCTTATCATAATATGCTTCCTAAGGCCGCAGTGCCCTGTGAGGAAACCAGTGAGGAGGTGCAGCGTGTTCTTACTGAAGTCCATATATTTATTGGATTTGACAGTGTCAACGTTCCGGTGAAATTTTTTGGATTGATACATTCCGGAGAGATATCTGCAGAAAATACCTCTTTCAGTTTCTGCTGTCATCTGAAATAAACTTTTGTAGGTGTATCTACCAACCCCACAGTAGGGTTCTGGGAAAATAAAGTGGGTGTGTGCTCCTTTCTTGGCAAGTGTGTTGGCCTCCTCATTTCCTTTAATTCCCGAGTGACCAGGTAGTAGTAGGCCGGAATAATATTCAATTCGGTCACGTAATTTGCTCTCATTCCGCCTAAGCATCCTATGATTAGTACGACTATTCTAACCTTATGTCCTGGATACAGGATCCCCAGTTCGAACATTAAATCCTTGTATTTTTCTCTCTTGTTGGAATCGCATAGTTCCAGTAGATGCTAGCTCTGTTATTTTCAAGAACTGCTTCAATCTCCAGAGACAAATATGGTAGCACTGGTTGGTTGTCCATACCATAAATCTCTCTCTCAGATGGAATTATAGAATTCGAAGTGCTGCATTGTGTCTTTCCACATGTCCTGTTGTAGCATGGACTCTGCAAGCAGACAGAATGTACATAACAGTTTCCTGCTGGCTGTGGCATACTCTGCACGTTGTTGGGGTGTCCACTTTCATGATGTTCTTTTTTTACCATCTTGTATTTATCACCCCATGTTGACAAGCCATAACGAATCCCTCCGTTTCCGACTTGAGCCCAGCGGACTTCCAAAAGGCGAAGGATAATTCTTTCGGCAGGCTCTGATCTGTCAAACTCCTGAAAAATATGGAGTGCAGGTGTTCTTCGAGTAGTGTCTTCAGTTGTGCCTGTCTTATCTCTCTGCCAACTCTTCTTTGGTCTGTTGGCGTGATAGCTGTTCCTGCTAGCTCATGATCGATGAATATGCCAGTTATACGGAGCTTCTCCAAAGCTCTCTGACCAGCTCTAAATAGGAAAGCCCCTTGGTTTCTTATTTCATGATTAGCCACCATTTTCAGAAGCGGGTCTTCGCTTGTCAATATCCTTATTGCCATTTCCAACGTTTGTTGATGGTGTTGGTATTCAGAACTTTGCAAACCTCTGCCTCCCTGCGTTCGTGGAAGGTATATCCTTCGAATCGAGCAGTTAGGATGCAGGCTACGATTCATGTTCACTTAACGAGTGGTTCTGTCTAGGTCGAGAATTTCATTCACTGTCCAGTTAACTATCCCGAATGAGAAGGTGATTATTGGAACTGCCAAGCTGTTCGTAGCAGATACTTTATTTTTCCCGGACAGCTGTGATTTCCATAATATATCTTTTATTATTATTATACACTGGCCAGCCTCTGTACTTTGTCGAGGGTTTTCTTCGTGCTATTCTGGCTTGTTTTTGTGCACCAGACTACTGCTTCATCCGTGATTATGTGTCCCACAATCGAAGGGGCAAGTGGAAGAAGGGGTCAAGTGACATTTTCTGAAAATATTCGGTTATATGATGGAAGAAGGTGTCCCGTCAGGATTTGCTTCCATTCTCCATATCTGAGCAGATACACAGTGGTAGAAGGGGCTATGTTACATTAAACATCAAGCACGCAAAGGAAGAAGGAGTTATGTACGCATGAATCAAAATTTATATCGAAAACAGATATGATAGCAGAATGCTGTAAATCATGAAAAATCATCCAAAAACTAATCCTCACAATTGCACCAATCAAATTATTAAACTACCTTCCATCAAAAAATGCCAGGTCACTTCATTAAAATCTAATTTTCTCGCAAACTCATATTTGTAACATAACTCCTTCTTCCACTTGCTCCATCGCAGTATCTTAGGGTTGCAGCCCCAAGTCTAACCGGCTAGATTCCTGCACGCCATTGAAGCCTTTATTCCTTTACTCGCCTAGATTTCAACATGCCTATTCCATATACGTTTACTATCTATTGTTACCCCTAGATAGAACTTCAGACTTCCATTCTATAATATCTTCGTTCAAAAAGAGGGATCTCACAGCTGGAAGTTTCCTTCTCCGAGTAAACAGAATCACTGTGGTCTTGTTCGGAATTATGCTAAGCCCCACTGATGAGCACCACTGCTCGATAATTCTAAGGCGCTCCTCTAGTAAGTCACACAAGGTGCCTCCGAATTTACCTCTGACCACTAGGATCATGTCATCGGCATAGCCTATACACTCGAAGCCGAGTTTCGTTAGCCTGTGGAGGAGCTCGTCCAATACTAGACTCCAAAGAATCTCGAGTCTTTCTTTGGAATATTCTCGAGTCTTTCTTTGGTATATTCGATCAAACGGTCTTCGTGAATCACCCTGTACAGTACATGTATAACTCTTGATCAGTTTATCTAGAGTTATTCCTGCACCAAAGGTAAAATAATTCAACATTTATTTTAGAGCATCGCCCTTTGTAGCTCCCGACGCCACGTCAGAGCATTTATAATTTTTTCGTTGAATCAGATAAAAACAAATTTATTCCAGTTCACGAATTCACCGAAATAATTTATTTTCAGACGGTTAAAGCTTTTCGAAAATTGTAAAATCATCAAATCTGACTGGCGAAGTTGAGAAAACAATAACCGATTCAAGTTGCTTCGGTAGCGGCCGAATATTATATTAAATATGCAAAAGTCTATTTGTAGAGTCAACAAAATGCGTTTGATGCGGAATGGAAGGCGGGCCATGGGCCCCTTTGCGCTCCAGCTACGCGAAATTGGCGCGGATCTCTGCAAACAATCCTTATTTGCGGAGTTTCAGAAATGCTCGGCTACTTTCTAATTATATTTGAATTTGAGTCTGTTACTTTTTTAGTTTTCGCTTTGTGAACACTTCAATTACTTTATATATCTCTCTTTCCATTCTGTTTCGCTGATTCGTTTCAGTGGACGACTTCCATTTCTCAGATTCGTTATCCTGACTTGTTGATGTTAACTTGCGATATAAAGATGTATACAGGGTGATTCACGGATGCCGTTAGAATATTTCAAAGAATCACTCGAGATAAACACTTGACATGTTATAGTTAAGCTTTGTTAGGAGTGATGAATTCTTAGAAATAAGTTCAGATTCGTGATACCAACTTTCGCTTTTTGAAAGTAATACCAGTTTTTTCATTGATAAGCGGATCACTCATTAAATTCTACATTGTTTTAATGTGTCAGTTACATATAATTCTCAGAAAATTCGTTTGAAATCCGAAAAAACCCTTTTAATTTTCTTAAATATTGCTTCATTCCAATGTTAATAACTTGTAGATTTTTGCATGAAATTTCTAATTTTCTAGCTTGTATAAGAAGACATTTTAATGCTTCTCCTTCGTTAATTAAAACTTCAATTGAACATACAGGGTGTTTCTATTTTAATGTCAGTCATGACAAAAACATCAAAACATTTCAAAACATTTTTTGAAATGAGAACCCATTTTTTTTATTGGTCAGCTGGAATCTATTTTAAATGAATTATTAACAATCCCTGTGGACAGGAGCTTTTTGGCGCTCTTGTTCAAACAGACAAATTATATCTCCGAAAGTATTGGTTTCGCAGAGTTGGGAATTATATCAATGGATTCCTATGATAAAACTACATCATGAAATGAAATTTTAAAAAGTGTCGTTTGAAAAAAATACTTCAAAAATGATCATTAAATTTATTTATCAAGATTAAAAGAGCAATCTGCAATGATTCAACTTCGTGGAATGGGTTGTTGCAACTTACACTCGTTGCATAGTTTTCACATCTCGAAATACCTAAGGAAAGTATCATCGAAATGTCTAGAGCAAGGCTGGAGACGATCATAGCAGATTGTCCATTTATTCCTGATATTTGAGTAGGTAGTGGATTACGAACAAATTATCTTAATAGTTCAAAATATATTAATAAAATACTATTCCTCTTTTCATTTCATAATGTAAAATTTAATAGTTCATACCACTAACACAATCATTTCTGTATTATGAACCTCAACTCAAGAAAAAATGTTTGATACACAAATGTAGATCCATATTTCAGTATTTTTTTGCTAGCAACATTATGAAAATACTGTATATAGGAACATGTCTCACTACTTAAGGAACTTAAAGGTAATATTAACCTCAGTGGTCAACGAACATTAATTTCTTTTGATGATTTCATTATGTTCTTCTTTCCTATTGCCTCCATAAACTACATCATTAAAATGATCCAATTCTAAATCTTCTGAAACATCATCCCCAATATTTATACATAAATTATTTAATATGTAATCAGTCAATATTATTTTCGGTTTCAAAACAGTCTTGTATTTATTCACAAATTCAAGAATCGGATACTTATTCTCCAAGATAAATTATTTTCAACCTACTAATTGACAATTTCTAATAGCAAGAAAAGTTGACATTTATGAACAGTGAACACAGACAGATTCTGTGTTCACATTCTGTGAATACATAGAACTTACGATGTATTATTGAAACTTTGACACTTCATATCTCGGACAGTATTAGCTTGTTAGAGTTGAAAAAATAACAATGGATTCTTATGATGAAACTGCATCTTAAAATAATTTGAATTCAAAAGTTGTAATGTGAAAAAAATATTTTGTTTCGTTACTCCGAAACTATCAGACCAAGTTTGTCCAATAACGAACTTAACCGAGATATGTATCCCTCAAACCTACTCTGAAATTTTCAGCTGTCTAGCTCATTCCGTTCGAGAGTTATCGTGTTAACGGCCGGACGGCCCGACGGAGGGCCGGACTGAATCGATTGCGACCACGGATACTTGATCAGTGAGTCAAACCAAATCGTTTAAGACCATTTGCAGCCAAAAATTCGAAAATTACAGACATTTCGGCAAATTGATCAGCACTCTGTTCCGAGGAACAAGAGCGTCAAAAATAGTGTATAAGTGTAATACATACTAGTACTCTATTTCCCGAGATATTTGGTAAGTAAAGCAGTAATATGTATTATAAAAAATCCACTTTTTGGGCGCATGTTCTAGGGGAACATCGTCCTATCATTTCGTCCAAATGTCTGTAATTTTCGAATTTCGAGCTGAAAATTGGCTAATAGACTAATTCGGACTCCCTGATCACGAATCCGGTGTCAGATTTTTGGCCGGCGGGCCGTACTTCCGGCCGTAGGCACGATAACAGGAGCACCGAAGGTCCTATCGACTTCAAACTTTCAGGGTAGGTTTCTGATCAAAATGCGACGGTTAAGTTCGTTAACGGGCAAAATCGGCCGGACGGTTTAGGAGTTATAGACATTTAAAATTTTGAGGTTATTTCCCTGATATTTCAGGAACTAAAGAAGATGTTGAATCGAAACTTGGTAGTCAGTTCGAGGATATAAACGCGCAACTTTTGGCAAAATTCTGTTATGATCGAAATGTTGGTAATTTTTTAAAAAATATTTCTTTTAATTTTTTCGAAAAAAAAATTTTTTTTTCGTGAACTATTCATCAGATTGCAACAAAAACTTGTACTAACGTCAATTGTAGTATTTTGCAACATTGTGCAAAATTTTGGCTCTATACGATTTCAATTTCTGGAGATATAATACAAAATGTGTCAAATTTCCTGGGTCTCTCTCAGTATTTTCATCGATTATTCTATGAACTCTTTGAATTCCACCGAAAACAAATTCAAAGACATAAACATAAAGAATCAAGTCATAGTTTAGACGTCGAAAGAAGGACGATGTTGATCGACTTGAAAAGGTACCTATTTCAAGAAATGCAATAATGAAATGCTTAATTTATGGATATAATATTATCTAAGTATTGTTGGGATCGGGCAGTTGGAAAATTTATTAATAAAAAAATTTGTACCGACGTTAAATCAAGCATTCTACACGAGTGTGCAAAATTTCAGTTCGATACGATCTCAATTCCAGAAGATATTGCTTAAAATTCACATTCCAGCGTGTTTTGACGTTCTATGGTCACAGAAAATCGTCACAAAAATCTATTTACCTCATTTGACGGCTGTTTGTCAAATCAATTAATTCCAATAATTGATGTCAGATTTCCTACATACCAAGTTCAAACACATTTTATTATATGGAAAACACTTATTATGATCACGTTCTACAGGAATTGATACTAAATAGAAGCTAGATGAAGATTATTGTAATGGAAAATTTGTGTTCCAGAATAATATTAAGGTATTCAACATGATACTGCTTTTTTTCTTTACTGGTCAGTACGGGCCACAAGGAAGATGAACATGCGCCCAATAGCTCCTGTCCACAGGGCTTGAACCAATTTTTTTAACGTAGATTCTAGCTGATAAGAAAATAAACAGTGCTTTGTTTGTGGTGGCGTAAGGACACAAATCAGTTCAATCGTACAATTGTGCCATCAGATGAAGAACTTATATAGCGGTGGTTGATTTTCAATTTTTTTTTTCAAGATTCCTATGACACAAATCAGTTGAATCGTACGGTTGTGCTATGAGGAACTATGAATTGAAATTTTATAAAAAAATTGGTTCAAGCACCAAATTTACCATGGTAAATTCGAATTAAGTGTCCAATACAGGAGAATGGACGACATAATTAACCATGGTAAATTCGATTAAGGGTGTCCAATACAGAAGAATGGACAATAGGACATACGCGCAAAAGCTTCTGACTTCACGTCAGTGCTTGAACCAATTTTTTTTTCGTGATTTTTTTTTAATTTTCTGGAGGCGCGGTTCTTAAAATTTTTTTTTTCGTAATTTTTTTCAAATTTTCTAGGAGTACGGTTCTTACAGAATTTTAAACACATCTTTGTGTTGATTTTCTACTACTAGTTACCAAGCTTCAATTCAATCGAATATTTATTTTTTGAGTTATCAAGGAAACAATATTCCAGGTGGATATAACTCGGAAACCGTTAAACCGATTATGCCCAAAAACGAACTCAACTCTCCCTTTCGGATACGCAACCTACCCTGAAAATAGCAAGTCCCTATCTCCTTTGGTTCGAAAGTTATCGAGGCAACGGTCACCCATCTACTGAACTCACACAAGAATGCTCGAATCTCCAACAATATTCAACCGATCGTGTTAAAACTTGAAACTTGGCAGTAGAGTTAGGTAATGAACGCTCTTGCAAAATTTCAGCAATTTCAAAGGTATAGTTACTGATATATGGACTTTTTTTTTTTTATTTTCAATGATTTATTAAAAATTTTCTACAAATGCTATCCTCACCAAATTTCGCAAACATTTTCGCGTTGGCATTCTACAACTAATAACCATGTTTGAATTCAATCGGTTCTGTATTTTTCGAGTTAATGAGGAACAAAAAACCACCAAATTTCAGAAAATTTCAGATGGCTATAACTCTGAAACCGTTTGGTCGATTATGCTCATAAACAAACTCAAATGTGGCATTCATATGCACAACATAACCTGAAATTTTCAAGCCGCTATCTCTTTCCGTTCTCAGGTTATCGTGACAAAAAAAATATTTTTTAATAATTTTTTTAAAATTTTCTAGCCATACGATTCGCCCAAAATCTCACAAACGTGCTTAGGTTCATATTCTACAACTACTCACCAAGTTTCAATTCGATCGGATTTATATTGGTTGAAAACAAAATTATTACTCGGAAACCACTGGGCCGATTATGCCCATTAACATACTTGTCCGTCGTATTGCGATGCGCCACCCACCCTGAAAATTTCAAGTCGCTAGCTCTTTTCGTTTTTTTCAAATTATCGTGGCAACGGACGGCCGTACGGCCGGACGGCCGGCCGGCCGGACGGCCGGACGGACAGATCAAATTTGACCTCGGATTCTTCATCGGGGAGTCGAACTTAATCGTTTGAGACCAATTTCGTCAAAAAATTCGAAAGTTACAGACATTTGGGCAAAACTATAACGCGATGTTCCCCAGAACATACGTGCAAAAAATATAATATCTAATAATATACGAAAATACTCACGTTTCACGACGTGGTTTTATGAAAATATCGACTTATTTCCGTCGTCCTTTTTTTAAAGTTATTAGATAACTAGATAAATATAATGTCTTAACAAGCCGGCAGTTTGGGTTTAGGAAGGGTTGGTTAATCGACCCAATCGGCTGTTCTAAGTTTCATTACAAATGTAAATCAAAATATGAATGATAAAGAAAAATGTATAGGTGAATTTATGGATTTTAGTAAAGCTTTTAACCTCAATGCAAATGGACTTCTATTGCATATATTGAATTTATTTGGTTTCAGAGTATTGGTCAGCTAAATTGCAGTAATTGTAGATATAAATGTAAATCTCAATCTGATTTATTTTGATATACTGATACGGTTTGGAATTGTTATTTTTGATAGGTTTGAATATTATGTAAATCCATGGAAACATGAAACATTTGTAAGTAGTGACAGAAGTGTGAGTTGGTTTTCGAAGGGATTCTAGTAATAGCGTAGGAATCGGATAGTAAGTATAACATCATATACCCTAATCTCACTAATTCTATGTTTTTGGCGGTCTTGTTCCTCGGAACAGAGTGCTCATCAATTTGCCCAAATGTCTGTAATTTTCGAATTTTTGGCTGAAAATGGTCTTGAACGATTTGGTTTGACTCACTGATCAATAATCCATGGTCGAAATCGATTCTGTCCGGCCGGCTGTCCGTCCGGCCGGCCGTTAACACGATAACTCTTGAACGGAATGAGCTAGACAGTTGAAATTTTCAGAGTAGGTTTGAGGGATAAATATCTCGGTTGAGTTCGTTATTGGGCAAAATCGGTCTAATAGTTTCGGAGTAACGAAAAAAATTTTTTTATTTACTTAAATACTTTTGAATTCAAATTTTTTTAAGATGCAGTTTCATCATAAGAATCCATTGTTATCATCTTCAACTCTAACAAGCTAATACTTTCGGAGATGTGATGTTTCAAAGTTTCAATAATACATCGTAAGTTCTATGTATTCACAGAATATGAACACAGAATCTGTCTGTAATCACTATTCATAAATGTCATCTTTTCTAGCTATTAGAGATTGTGAATTCATAGTTTTTTTTTTCGCTTGGAAAGTATTCGATTCTTGAATTTGTGAATATATACAAGACTGTTTAGATGTAGTTTATGGACGCAATAGGAAAGAAGAACATAATGGATACATCAAAAAAAATTAGTGTTCGTTGACCACTGAGGTTAATATTACCTTTTACTTCCTTAAGTAGTGAGACATGTTCCTATATACAGTATTTTCATAAAGTTGCTAGCAAAAAAATACTGAAATAAGGATCTACATTTGTGTATCAATCATTTTTTCTTGAGTTAAGGTTCATATAGAGAAAAGAATGTGTTAGTGGTATGGACTATTACATTTTGAATTATGAAAAGAGGATAGTATTTTATTAATACATTTTGAACTATTAAAATAATTTGTTCGTAATCCACTACCTACTTCCTTAGGTATTTCAAGTTGTGAAAACTGTGCACTGAGTCTAAGTTGCAACAACCCATTCCACGAGGTTGAATCATTGCAGATTGCTCATTTAATCTTGATAAATAAATTTAATGACAATTTTTGAAGCATTAGGGCATTTATGCATTGAAGATTATTTTATATAAGATAATTTTTCAAGCATTTTTTTTAACCACACTTTTTTTAAATTCAATTTCTTTCATGATGCATTTCTATCATAGGAATCCATTGATATAATTCCCAACTCTGAGAAACCAATACTTTCGGAGCTATAATTTGTCTGTTTGAACAAAAGCGCCAAAAAGCTCCTGTCCACAGGGCTTGAACCAATTTTTTTTTTCAGTAAAATTGATAAAATATAGTTCCTTTTTAATCATGTCATTCCTTGACATGATATCAAGTCTAGGTTAGGATGTTTCAAACAGATTAAAAAGAAACTATATTGTATCAATTTGACTGAAAAAAGTCCGAGCAAACGGTTGTCGAACGAATTTAGGTTGATCTTTTTCTTAAAATTACGTGAACCGTGAGTATTTTCGTATATTATTAGATATTAAAATTGCTACTATAAAGAATGTTTTTTGTTAATTGTAATCTCATAGTTTCTCCTGGTACAACCATACGATTGGACTGATTTGTTTCCTAGAAATTACTCTCGGAATACACTATTGAAAATAAACCACTGCTATATACAGGGAGATTTTTTATCTCATGGTCCAATCGTATGATTGAACTGATTTGTTACGCCACCAGAGCATTGTTTATTTTCGACCCAACAGTGACTATAGGAACATATTTGAATGGGTCCTTACGCCACTACAGACAAAGCACTGTTTATTTTGATAAATCAGAAACACTAAACGGTAGTGTACAATTTGTAGCATTTTCATGGAAGTCAAATGGATCGAGTGTAGTTTAATTATTCTCCAATTTAATAAATCAACGGGATGAATCATTTCCCTAATGTCAACAACAAGTTCCGAGACAGCGTTATTTCTTTTCGATTTTGGGGCAACATAAACGGAATTAATTCGGTTGAAGCTATCATCGGGGCTTACGTTGATTAAAAAATAATAAAAAGGGTAGTTCGCCTGAGCGTCATTGGTTACGAACTGTCGCTTGGTTTTGCAGTCACTCCTTCTGTCACTTTGTGACCTCTGGGAAGTCGAAAGAATGTTATTTAGAATGGATGGAAGCATCCAGAAAAGAAACAGGATATGATTATTATGATCTGGGGTTCGCAGAGGAAATCCCTGTAATTTTTTCACAAAGGTATATTATTTCTTGCTGACAATGAATAAGTTATTCTTTCCCTGAACCACTAATAGTAATTTGGGTGATTATTTATTTTTGATTTATTCTCGTTTTTCAAGATTCAGTTGAAAAATAGGTATTATGTCCATTCGAACATATCCATCTGTTTATGAAAATTCGTAAATTAAACCCTGTTCCATAATAAGGATTCCATTTACAACAATTCATGTTCTTAACAATATTTTGCAAACTCCTCATAAAAGGTGTTAATTAATATTGATTTGTATTTTATTTTCGTTTCCAATCACAGTATCTAGAAGGAGTAGCTTTTGAGTAAAAAACGTGGGAAAGCCCTGTGTGTGAGGACAGGAGACTGCTCCTCCACCGGAAAATAAGATGATGGAAATATATATATAAATATATACACAAGGAAAATTTTTCAGGGATGGGAAGATGGAAACAATGTTTTCCGAAAGCTAGGCAAGAAATAAAGAGTAACCAACAAGCCTCCTTTCAGTCGACATCCCTGAAAAATTTTCCTTGTTCACATAGAGTACGACTGTTAAATAAACATTAATATAAATATATATATATATGGAATATTGGCTAAGTTTCAATTGATATAATATAATTTTCAGAGTAGATTTGAGGAATGAATATCTCGGATAAGTTCGTTATTGGGTAGAATCGGTCTGGTTGTTTTGGATTAATCATTTTTGGCACTCTTGTGTTTTTTTAATTTAATTTCTTTTATGATGCAGTTCTATCATAAGAATCCATTGATATCACTCCCAACTCTGATATAAATAATAATATACAGTGTTTCCCAGCAACTCCGCACCATGAGGGACTTTTCTTTTATATTAATATTTCCTAATTTTATTTTGTACAAAAAGTTGGTGCATCAAAAATGATAAAAAATGATATAAGACACGGCAAACTGCGACTTCCGGTATGAGCAGAAATCGCCGTTTTTAAACAAAAATGTCAATTATCCCGGAAAATTCGAACTTTTTGTATGAAACCCTCTCAGTAAACTTGTTTGAAATAACAATTCATATGAATGCGCAAAAATTCAGGTCGGAAAATTGTGAAAATTAATTTTCCTTTTTTTGATTATAACTCTTTTAAAAATTGAAAAAATTACCGAACGGAATAATTTTTTGGTGACCAGACAATATTAGTGTCAGCATGAAAAGCGTGGAAATTTTTTTTTTCAACGTAGTTTCTCGACATTTGTTCCAATTTTCATAAATCTTTGATCATAGAAAATAATTAACTGAAATTGAAATCGAACGATGGATATTCCTGACAAAATTCTATTTCAATAAAAAATGTAGCTATAAATTGGCAATTTGCGCCAAGATTTGTATTCTTTGGATTTCTGGACGTGAATTGAATGTGAAATTGAAAGATTTTAATGGCGAAAATACGAATAGGAACAACTTTGCACCAGAATGAATCGACTTTTAAGGGAAGATTCGAACAAATATCGAAAAACCAAGTTTACTAGTTACAATCATATTCATGCTGACACTACTGTCGTCTAGTCACCGAAAAAAAAATCCGTTAGGTAATTACTCAATTTTCAAAAGAGTTATGGGCGAAAAAAGAAAAAATATTTTTCATGGTTTTCCGACCTGAAATATGGCACACGTATCTAAATTCTGATTTCAAACAAGTTTACATAAAGCACTTCACAGAAAAAGTTCGAATTTTCCTAGATAATGGAAATTTCTCTTTGAAAATGGCGATTTCCGCTCAAACCGGAAGTCTCAGTTTGCTGAGTCTTATATAATTTTTCATCATTTTTGATGCACCAACTTTTTGTAATTGTTAAAATTCTGAAATATTAATAGGAAAGAAAAGTATCCCTCTTGGTGCGGAGTTGTTGGGAAGCACTGTATATTCTTTTGAACCTCGAGCATTACAATTTGTTATTTATCTAACAATAAAGCATGTGTATGAAAAAAGTGTTAGCAGAGGTTAGTGTAACGGGGTATCATATAATTTGATATATTATACTGGAGCTCAGGGAACAAACTCAGCAAAAAAAAACCCTATCTCCCTGTTAGTGTTGTGATTTATTAATCAAAATATGCTGAAATATTAAATATTGAAGGGCATCTTTTTCTTTATTGTCGCTTCTTCCTTCAACAAATAGAGAAGTTTCTCCAAGGTACCCCAAATTCAATCTGGAAAAGGAAAAGACAAAAGGAGAAATCGAGCAAATTAAAAATGAGATATTCTATATTTTATTAAATAGATTTGAAACTCGCTACCCATTCTAAAAAAGATTCAGAAACATTATGAATAGCCCTCAAACCATCTTTGAATCTATATATGCGACAATTATTAACTAAATGATCTATGGTTTCCTCTGCTTCCCCGTATCCACAACGAGGGCTCTCAACTGAGTTCCATCTGAAAAGCATGCTGTTGCAACGACCATGACCGGTTCTTAGACGATTCCGAATAGACCATATTTTCCTTGGAAGATCAAATTCTATTTGAAGGATCAGAAATTAAATCTTTGTTGAATAAATCGCAAGAAATCCATTCGGACCGCCAAACTTCCTTGTCACTTTTATTCAAATTAAGACAACAGTTGCACCATAAAGGGTTTCGTTACTTCGACCTGGGAATCTTATTGATTGGAATGTAGGAGAGAATCGGAAATGAACTCTGATAAACCAATACTTTCGGAGATATGATTTGTCAAAGTTTTCGAAGTTGAAGACTAGGTCGGGCGGTGTCGGTGTATGTGACTGTCATCATCTTCTCAATCCCATGGCATGTTCAACTGGATGAGGACGTATTCCGCATGGCAGAATATCAGCGAGTCACGGATATAGTGTGTGCAATTTGGTCGAGCATGCACGGATGCGTTCATGCAACGATTCTAATCGCTCCTATCGTCCCCGTTCACCGTTATTAATTCCGTGTCAACGTATTTCCCCGCATTGTCCCCTTTTTCATTTCCTCCGCTGCCGCGATTTATTTGGAATCAGTATCGTTTTCCCCACGACGCTGCTTCGTGCCCCAATGTAAATAGTGGGTAGCAATTTCGTCCATTGTAGAAATGAAAGAATAAAACACGCCAGCTTTCAAAGGGATATTTCACGTAACATGTCGGACAGCGAAACGGGCTCAAACAGCAGAATATGGCTAAACAAATGTTATTACCTGATTCTGCTTAGCTTGATAATTGAATTGGTTACATAACTTATAGGGCTATTGCTTTTGATTCTTTTCCTACGAGCATTCTAAAAATACTGTATTCGTCACCCAAATCCCGAGCCGAAGTTAGATATCCGTCACGGGGTTCAAGCAGCAGAATAACGGTGGGTTTCACAAAGCCAAATCAGTGTGACTCTATGTGGATATCCAGTTCATTATTGATGCAACCAGCAAATTGAATCCAGAATTAAGCTAATCGAAGCTTGGTGAAACCTTTGGATGTCCAAATATTATTAACAGATTTTGCATAATTTGATAATTGAATTCGTTGCGTACCTAAAGGCTGGTTTATGCTGGTTGCTAACTTAAAAATGGAAACATAGATTTCTAACGCTATGGTTGATACTGAGACTGAATAATCCGTTTACTTATTATTAATAATAATAATTAATAAGTTAACGGATTATTTAGTCTGATTATAAACCATAACACTAAAGATAAATGTATATATATATGATTAAGTTAAAGATACCAGCCAGCATAAACCAGCCTTAACTCATAGCGGACCAAAAATCACCTGATTTTAATTCTTTTTCTACGAGAGTTCAAGAAAGGTCTTTATTCGTCACCAAAAACCCCGAGGGAAAGTTTGATATCCGTCACCGGGTTCAAACAGCAGAATACGGATATCCAAATATTATTAACTGATTTTGCATAATTTGATAATTGAATTCGTTGCATGCCTAACTCATAGCGGAGCAAAAATTAACTGGTTTTAATTTTTTTTCCACGACCATTCTCTTATAATTTCGCTCAAATATCAGTATTTTGCTCCGAAAATGACTAGTATATTATACAGTGTGGAAAAGCTAAATGGAATTAATTCATTATCTTGGTTACTGTACATATTTGTGGAAAACCCCGAAACACGTCATATTTAAATTTTAAATTGTCATTCTTCTTCGTAATATTGCGAATCCTGCATTCAAACCCCTTCGAAAGATAGGCACAACACCCAATTTTTCAGATAAGAAGTATGGGTTTGTGATGCATCGTTTGAAAGGTCTCGTCATTCTCTATTCAGAAATGTTATCACGTTCATGTTTATTGCGGATGGGATGACTACCACCCTCCCCTTTGGCCCGTCCCTGGAAATGCGAAATGGTTATTCCGTCCGTAGAACTGCCCATTTGCAAGGAACCCAGAAACGAAAACATGAAAACTTGTTTTCCAAAATTCAAACTTATCTATTGCTATTATTAAAAGAAGGGAGCAAACTGCGTACATTTACGTTGCTAAATTCAATAGAAATAAAAGTTTTTTAAAAAGCCGCTCGACAGTGAGAAACAGCTCAAATTGGTACCAGATGGTTTGCTTTATGACATACTCCAGTCAGGGCCGGTTTCTCAATTGCGAGTTAAATCAGGTTGCGGGTAACCCGAGTGTTACGCGTTCATGAATATCGCTAAACAGGTGCGTAACTCGCAACCTTGAGGTAACTCGCAATTGAGGAACCAGCCCTCAGCGAAACTGAAACATCTAGAGGGCTACCCGCTTTGGGATAACGAAAAAGAAAATAAATAATTTATAGGCGGGATTATACAGCAAATAAAATAAAATAAGAACTAAGACCTAAGAGGATTGGTTTATACAGATGATCTAAAACGAAATAAGAATGAACCAATCAAATCGCAGCTTTTTGGCAATTTTATGCAAGCTCTGTGAATTTTTTTTGACATTTTCCAATAAAATAAGAAATGAAGATGAGAGTTGTCCATCTTTAGTTGTTATTATTATTTCTTATGTTATTTTATTTGGTGTACAAACGCTGTCATTGAAATTTACATGTTCAACTTTTTATTTTATTTTAATTTGTTTCTTATTGGCGCTCTAGTTCCTCGGAACTGAGTGCTTATCAATTTGCCCAAATGTCTGTAATTTTCGAATTTTTCGATGAAAATGGTCTTAAACGATTTGGTTCGACTCACTGATCAAGAATCCGTGGTCGAAATTCATTCTGTCCGGCCGTCCGGCCGGTCCGGCTGTCCGGCCGGTCCGGCTGTCCGGCCGGTCCGGCTGTCCGGCCGTAGGCACGATAACTCTCGAACGGAATGAGCTAGAGAGTTGAAATTTTCAGAGTAGGTTATGGGGATAAAAATCTCGGCTAAGTTCGTTATTGGGCAAAATCGGACAGATGGTTTCGGAGTGAAAAAAAAAAAATTTTTTTTTACAAAACAAATTCCAAATTAAATTTTTTTTAATGAGCAGTTTTATAATAAGAATCCATTCATATAATTTTTAACTCTAACAAGCTAATACTTTCGGAGATATGATTTTTCAAAATTTCAATAATAAATCGTATTTCAACGTTGTTTCAACGCAGTTGTTTGCTGCGAAATTAGTTTTTCTTAGAAAAGTCTTACATTTCGGAACGGAACATGAAGTTAGTAAGAGATCTGAGAGTAGTGAGACTGCTTTTCATCCATAGACATAGATATAACTCTCGAACGGAATGAGGTAGGTAGTTGAAATTTTCAGAGTAGATTAGGGAGATGAATATCTCGGTTAAGTTCGTTATTGGGCAAAATTGGCCAGATTTAATTTGATTTCTTCCATGGTGCAGTTCTCATTCTCATGATTGCTCATTTAATCTTGATAAATAAACTATTATTTGAATTGAATTTCCTTTATGATGCGGTTATATCATATGAATCCATTGATATTATTATTATTATTATTATTATTATACTGATCCTCCTGGGTCTTCCACAAGGAGACCCCTCATAAGCTCTAAGAGCTTGACCTGAGTAAGGAGAACCAGTTGTGTTCTGTGTAGGCTTTGTTACTGTGTCCTTACGCCACCTTAGGCACAGCACTGTTAATTTTTGACCCAACAGCGAATGGTGGCAATTACCGTGACTAGAAAATTTCTTTCCTAGCCTCGGAATTGAACTTGGGGCTTCCGCTCCCAAGTCAATTACTCTACCACTGAGCCAACCGCACTACATAATTCCCAACTCTGAGAAACCAATACTTTCGGAGATATAATTTGTCTGTTTGAACTAGAGCGCCAGAAAGCTCCTGTCCACAGGGCTTGAACCCATTTTTCTTGAGTTGAGGTTCATAATTTTATTTTATTTGCTGGGACAACCCCTGTGTTCGGGCGTCATCTTCGTAATAAATCATTTGTAAAATTGTTATTTTGTGCAATTCGGTTAATGGAACCATTATTCAAAATTGATGTTAATGAAATTCAAACGCAAATTAGACAATTTATAAACTTCAACTTATCAGCACAAGCAAATTGCGAAGGCACTCTAAAGAAACTAACACTGCCACAGAAAGTGTTTTACGTAGTTTTCATGGTACCATCTGGAAAACACAATGTTATGTTTTTTTTTTGTCATCTTCTTTCAATCACATCTTGAAGGCAATTAAGTTTAGTATTATTGTAATAAGATTTGGGAATATTCGTGGGAATATTACAATGAATAACAGTAATCACATGATTTTATTTTTTCTATTTTGAGTTTTGCAATAAACTTGAAAGTGATCACATTTCTGAATAGAGAATGAACTTTCAAACGATGTATCACAAGGCCATACTTCCTATTTGAAAAATTGGTAGTTGTACCTGTCTTTCGAAGGGGGTTGAAGATATGGTTCGCATTTTTACGAAGAAGAATGACAATTTGAAATTGTCGTGTTCCGGGAGTTTCCATAAATATGTACAGTAAACAGTAACCAAGATAATGAATTTATACCATTTGGCTATTCCACACTGTATAGTAAGAGATCAGCGAAACCTGTTTATCATGCATTGGATCATCGTGTTATAGTTCCTGGTGCCAAGTCAGAACTTTTATAATGTATTTATTTCAGGGCGATAGAGAATCCGGTAAAAAAGGGGAAAGCCTTGTGGCATGAGCATTTTTCAATTTTTGACAAACCATATCTCCGAAAGTATTAGCTTGTAAGAGTTGAAAATGACATCAATGGATTTTTATGATGAAACTGCATCTTAAAAAAAATTGAATCCAAACCTTGTAATGTAAATTTTTTTTTGTTTCGTTACTCCGAAGCCATCAGACCGATTTTTCCCAATAATGAACTTAACCGAGATATTCATCTCCCAAACCTACTCTCAGAGAAAGTTTCTGAAAGGCTGGTCAAAGTTAACAGAACTGTTAATGTCAAATCAGTCCGAGTTTTTGCGCTTTGCGCAACTCAGATGAGGGTTAACAAGAGATTGATCACTGATTAGTTAACATTTGTGCTGATCAGCCTTTCAGAAACCGGGGGTGAGAATTTTAACTATCTAGCTCATTCCGTTCGGGAGTTATCGAGTCTACGGCCGGACCGGCCGGACAGAATAAATTCTGACCACGGATTCTTGATCAGTGAGTCGAACCATTTTCATCCAAAAATTCGAAAATTACAGACATTTGGGCAAATTGCTAAGCACTCTGTTCCGAGGAACAAGAGCGCAAAAAATGTGCCAATCTAGCACGTCAGCGCGTTCATAATTGCCCTCATCCAAGTCCCCTAAAAGGCATGACACAAAACTTGTGTTCATCGCACAAGAATGTACATGTCGGATACAATAATCCCTCGCGGAGCTCAAACCAATTCATCCGTCTGACTATGACATCGAACGGCACTCTTTAACATCATGACAATCTACCCGAGGATATGACGAATCTGGAGCGGCTATGTAGGACCAGACGCGAGATTGGAGGTGCTTTCTGCGTCACTGGAAGCCCCAAGATTGAATAGAATGTTTGCATAGAGGGTCCATAAACATCGGAGGAGGCTGAGAAACGACACGTGTTCTCAACAACCAGAGAAAATGCTAACAGCTATTCCATTGCCGAACACTCTGTAATGCACGACCTACTTAGTAGTGTCACATGCACCTGTCCCATCCCCAATTCACCCCGTTCGGATTCACGCCCGAGGGTGGCTTCCGTTCCTATATCCGTGCCCTACAATCGCATTTGCCATCGCTGATTTGTGAATATAAGCAGGCCCTTTCTGCGTAAGATAGATCGATTTGCAGAGGTTTACTTTAGGTACAGATTTTCTGGTTCATTTTCAATTTCGATTCAATTCAATTTATTGAGAAAAAAAAACACATACAAAAAAAAACTTAAAACATGGACACCTAAGCAAGCTTGTGTTGTGTCCTACTTAAATGAAAATAATCAAATACTGTGCTATACATGAGCTGGATCGAAAAAAACTTCTACGTTTAAATTATCAAAAAAAAAAACTTTATGGTGGTATAACAAACAACTAAAAAAAAAGAGAGAGAGAAAAAAATGACTAAATAGGAGGAGTTTAAAAAAAAACTTCATGGTGATATAAACATACATCGTAAAAAAAAATGGGTTCAAGCCCTGTGGACAGGAGCTTTCTGACGCTCTAGTTCAAACAGACAAATTATATCTCCAAAAGTATTGGTTTCTCAGAGTTGGGAATTATATCAATGTATTCTTATGATAGAACTGCATCATAAAGGAAATTCAATTCAAATAATAGTTTATTTATCGAGATTAAATGAGCAATCTGAGAATGACAACTGCACCATGGAAGAAACCAAATTAAAATAGCTGAAATGAATTTGACTCTCTCTTATAGAACAGGATGAAATGTACGAGTATGAACACAGATCATATAATAAAGCTTAGATAGAATATTTATAGCATTCTGTGAAAACATAAAAGTACGATTCATTATTGAAATTTAGAACTTCATCTTAGCAGAAATTTAATTCAAACATCATAGAAGTATTTAAATTCAACAAGAGTGCCAAAAATTATATCAATCCAAAACCAATAGACGAATTCTACCCAACAAAGAACTCATCCGAGATATTCATTCCTCAATTCTATGATGAACGATAATATATATCTTTCCTCAAATCTACTCCAATACACCAATATTCCAGTTTTGTTTTTAGTGGAGATATTCTGAACTCAATATTATTAACTTACCATTACCATTCCCATCATCATATGGATTGACCATCGGCATGAAAATATCAACCAACAAAAAGTATGATATTAAATTAGAATTCTCATATTTATAGGATTGCTGGAATGAATGTTAATGAGACAACTTCATGTCTCAGGAAAATAATTTGACATTATAACAATGTAGACAACATAGAATACCCACAGAATAATTCTATCATTGTGTGAAATCGTAGAAATACGATTTACATTGAAATTTTGAAAAATCATACCTCCGAAAGTATTAGCTTGTTAGAGTTAAAAATAATATGAATGGATTCTTATGGTAAAACTGCTTATCGAAAAAAATTTAATTTGGAATTTGTTTTGTAAAAAAAAAATTTTTTTTTGTTACTCCGAAACCATCTGTCCGATTTTGCCCAATAACGAACTTAGCCGAGATATTTATCCCCCAAACCTACTCTGAAAATTTCAACTGTCTAGCTCATTCCGTTCGAGAGTTATCGTGCCTACGGCCGGCCGGACGGCCGGACCGGCCGGACAGAATGAATTTCGACCACGGATTCTTGATCAGTGAGTCGAACCAAATCGTGTAAGACCATTGTCATCGAAAAATTCGAAAATTACAGACATTTGGGCAAATTGATCAGCACTCAGTTCCGAGGAACTAGAGCGCCAAAAAAGAGAAAGAAAAAAACTGACTGAAAAGGAGAAGCATTCAGATTTAACTCAGCAATGCTATAAGTTTGGCTTAATTATCGGAGGCATGGACTCCAATTCTTTTATTAAACAAGTTTCTTGTCAAACGTTTGAGATCCTGAGGAACGGCGTTCAACAAACGGACCCTATTATATAAAACGCTCTTCTGGCATGCTGTCATGCTTTGACGACAATAACTATAAGGTTCCCATTTATGGTGTCTTGTACTATAGGCGTGATCAACTCTTCTTAGGTTTTCTTTTTTGCGCGTATGTACTGGGGAACATCGCATTATCATTTTGCCAAATGTCTGTAATTTTTGAATTTTTCGCCGAAAATGGTCTCAAACGATTGAGTTCGACTTCCTGATCAAGAATTCGAGGTCAAATTTGATTCTGTCCGGCCGGCCGTCGCCACGATAACTTGAGAACGGAAAGAGATAGCGACTTGAAAATTTCAGGGTAGGTGGCGCATCCCCATAGGACGGACAAGTTCGCTAAGGGGCATAATCGTCCCAACGTGGTGAGTAGTTGTAGAATATAAACCTAAGAACGCTTGTGAAATTTTGTGAACATCGTTTCGCGAGAAAATTTTTGAAAAATTATTAAAAAATATTTATTACGTCACGATAACCTAAGAACGGGAAGAGATAGCGACTTGAAATTTTCAGGTAAGGTTGAGAATCTTAATGCGCCATTTGAGTTCGTTTATAGGCATAATCGGCAAAATGGTTTTGGAGTTATACCCATCTGAAATTTGGTTGTTATTTCCTAAATAACTCGAATAATACAAAACCGAACCATTTCAAACATGGTTATTGGTTTTGAGGTTTTTGTATTGACCAACTTTGACGTTGAAATAGAAACACCCCGTATGTTCAATGAAATTTTTAGTTGACGAAGGTGAAGCATTGGTATGTTTTCTGATAGAAGCTAGAAAATTAGGAATTTTCATGAAAAAATGTACAAGTTATTAACATTGGAATGCAGAATCATTAAAGGGTACTGTGGGAAGTACATTAATTATTAAATGGTTTCTTTCTGGGTTTTCTCACCCAAATTCTGAAAAATATCTATTAAATAAAAATCTATTATTTTGTGAATTGCTTCTGCGTAAGAAACACAAGATATTTGTCAGAAGCAATAAATCGAACAATGTTGCCTAACAAACAATAATGACACAACATCAACGATGAAACAACCAAATTTCTTAACAACGGAGTCTAAATCAGTCTCCTTCGTCCGACACTTAACGAAAATCTTTATTCTGAATTCTGAACTTCGAGAATGGTCACTTTGTCTGTCAAAGTGAGTGACACATTAAAACAATGTAGAATTCAATGGGTAATCTGATTATCAATGAAAAAACTGGGTATTACATTTAAAAAATGAAAGTTGGTATCATTTCCGGTGAAACCGGAAGTCGAACGAATTTTAAATTTTTTCCAAGAATTCATATCTTCTAACAAAGCTTAACTATAAAATTCAAAGTGTTCATCTCGAGTCCTTCTTTGAAATATTCTATCGAACGGTCTTCGTGAATCACCCCGTATAATTATTAATTGTTGTAGAATGCTATGATTTTCATCCTCATACACAATCGATATAGATTGGGGTTGTTTGTTTTCCAAAGGAAGGTAAGACTTATCAAAAACTTGGAAACATGGCTCGGAATCACGAAAAATAATCCCTCGATTTATCATGAAATCTGAGAGTGTATCGAAATTTAATTGCATGGTTCAGATCTTCGTCGCTATGTCAACAAAGATCTGATTTGTCTAGACGCGAAGAACATAAAGAGCACGCTTTCCAATTAGCGGTGTGATCCGAGTCAGTATTCCTTATTAAAAGTTGTTCAGGGGGATCAGCTGAGCCCCTGCCAATTTCCTACGAAATCTCTTCGTTCTGTGTGGACTACCTATTTCGATTTATCATTTTCTCGAAGAAAAAGTGGGAAAGCCCTGTGGACAGCAGCTTTGGCGCTCTAGTTCAAACTTTGACAATTCATCATAGTTGGGAATGATATCAATGTATTCTTATGATAGAACTGCATCATAAAAGAAATTAAATTCAAATAATACTCTATTCATCAAGATTAAATGAGCCATCTGCGATGATTTAACCTCGTGGAAAGGGTTGTTGCAACTTACACTCGGTGCATAGCTCGAAATACCTTAGGAAAATATAATAGAAATGTATAGAGCAAAGCTGGAGACGATCATAACAGATTGCCCATTTTTTCCTGATATACAGGGTGATCCTTCTCAGACGAGCAACCAGGTATATTTCTTATCCCATAGTGATTGGAAACATTTCCAAGCTCGAATGATTTTGTTCTTAGAAGGTGTTTATCTGGTTATAATACGTTTCTTCGATCATTTGATGTATTATAAATCGATGTGTTAAGTTTTTATTATTTTTTATTATTATTGATAAGGGGGTTACGTTGCACCGCGACCTTGAGATCTATTGTGCCCCCCAACAGAGCTGTTCTCACCATTACGCCATCTACAGCTCGCCCTCCAGTTCCAGAGTATAGATGAACCTCAATATCTGGGAAGGCTTCAAGGATATTATGTCTTCACTCCTACAAGTTTCCTGTCCAAAGCATTCCTTTCGCTGACTTGCAATGGCGAGGCATTCTGTAACAAGGTGAAGAGGAGTTTCTTCCTCCTCCCCACAGAATCTGCACTCGTCAGTATCTGATAAACCTATTCTCATCAAATGCTTCCTGAGGCGACAGTGTCCTGTGAGGAAGCCAGTGACCAGGTGTAACTTATTCTTGCAGAGATCCAGATACCTTTTGGATCTCACTTCTTTAAAGTTCCTAAGGAACTTTTTGGAATGAACCAAACCTGGAAGATTCCGCCAGAGTGTCTCTCTTTTGGTTTCCTCCTTCTCCAGAAACTCTTTCTTGTAGGTGCATTTTCCTATACCGCAGAAAGGTTCTGGGCCGATAAAAGGAGTTCGTGCTGCCTTTCTGGCAAGTGTATCGGCCTCTTCGTTCCCCTTGACTCCCGAGTGACCAGGGACCCAGACTAAAAAGACCTTATTATTCTTGCCAATTTCATTTAGTTTTCTTCGGCACTCCCATATCAACTTTGAATCGATGGCATGGGAGCTCAGTGCTTTGATAACAGATTGACTATCCGAATGGATTGCTATGTCGCATTTCTGATATTTTCTTTCTAGGTTAATATCTGCACATCTTTCGATTGCGAGTAATTCTGCCTGGAAGATACTCAAACGGGAGCCTACCGACAGTGCGCACTTGGTGCCTGTCCCATATACCCCAGCGCCAGCTCCCGTCGTGGTTTTTGAGCCATCTGTGTACCATTTTATGGTATTTTCTTTGAAAGTCTGGGTGGTGAACTCCCTTTCCCATTCTTCCTTTCTACCTATCATCGTGGTGAAGTTCTTCTCAATGCTTACTTTTTTGACCATTGCATCACTAGGAAGGTTCACTGATGGGATGTACTTAGTCAGAGAGGTCCAGGCTCTCTGACATTTAATCCTCTCAGTTCCTGTACCTTCCTTAGATATTCTGAGGGTGGCCTCATGGGCTAACCTCTCAATCACTAGATGCAGAGGTGAGAGATCTGTGATGATCTCAAGTGCCCTGGTTGGACACGTTCTCATAGCTCCCGTGATGCACACACAAGCTAGCCTTTGCACTTTGTCAAGCGCTTTCCTAGTAGTTGTCTGATCTGCTTTGGCATGTGTTAAGTTAGTACTTTGCTGATTTGTTTAAAATTTAAAAAATAACTATGGTGTACACATTTAACAACGTGTTGAGCTTGTTAGCCTGTATTACCAAAATCAAAATTATGCCCGAGTGGCTGCAAGGATATTTAACCAAATCCATCCTCAACTAGCGTTCGCCATAAGTACGTAATGGAATTGATTTCAAAATTTGTTGAAACGGGTTCAGTAATGGATAAAAAAGGGCACCCATTAGAATTGCGAATAATGAAAGAGCAGCTTTGGCGGTATTGGGACATGTCCAACTTATGAAAAACACGCAATTTGTACGACAACTTTCTGCATCTTCCGGCATTAGGCAATCTTACGTTTTCAGAATTTTACATAAACACAAGTTCCATCCATACAAATTTAATTCAATTCAAACGATCCTTTACTATTTGAACAACAACACCGCACGCCGCACCAGTTCGCCAATACCTCAATTTGCAATACAGTGGTCGTTGGATTGGAAGAAGAGGTCCTTTGTAGGGGCCAGCCCGATCTCCTCTAGACCCCTCTAGACTTCTTGTGGGGACATCTAAGTCCAAGATTTCTGTGACTCAGCCTGAAAATTTGGACGAACTACGCCAACTAATTGTAAATGAGTGTCCTCGAATAACTCTAATTATGCTGAACCATACCAAAAGGTATCTGGATCTCTGCAAGAATAAGTTACACCTGGTCACTGGCTTCCTCACAGGACACTGTCGCCTCAGGAAGCATTTGATGACAATAGGTTTATCAGATACTGACGAGTGCAGATTCTGTGGGGAGGAGGAAGAAACTCCTCTTCACCTTGTTACAGAATGCCTCGCCATTGCAAGTCAGCGAAAGGAATGCTTTGGACAGGAAACTTGTAGGAGTGAAGACATAATATCCTTGAAGCCTTCCCAGATATTGAGGTTCATTTATACTCTGGAACTGGAGGGCGAGCTGTAGATGGCGTAATGGTGAGAACAGCTCTGTTGGGGGGCACAATAGATCTCAAGGTCGCGGTGCAACGTAACCCCCTTATCAATAATAATAATAATAATAATGTTAGAGACGGTTTTCAGTCAAGATTGTATTATTGTATGGAAGTTAATGCAGAACAATTTGAACATTTGATTTAAAAACGCAGACTTTATTTTTTTATTGTAAGCATGATAAAACAATGAATTTTTTTGTTTGTAAAAAGGGCTTAATAAAAATGGGCTTGTACATTGTAAAAATAATCAAAATATTCAAGGTGGCTCATTTGAGTTAAAAAAATTTTGGCGAAAACAAAATTACGGTTTTCATATACCGTTGTAAAGAAGCTTCCAAGACCTTTCAAATGAAGTATCATTCAATCTCTCTCACCTATTTTATTTTGAGGGGTTGAAGCGCCCCCTCTTTGGGGGTTTCTCGTTCAAGCCTCAAATATACGTCAAAAGACGTCCCCCAAACACAATCATTCGACCAGTTTCGGGAATTGTTTCCAATCACTATGGGATAAGAAATAAACGGGGTGGCTCGTCTGAGATGGAACACCCTATATAGGTATAGGCTGACGAACAAATTATTTTAATAGTTCATTTCAATTGTTTGAAAGATTGACTATATGTAATTTATATTCTTGTTTTTCTTTATTAGAAAACTCATCTCTTTATAAGGCAAAATATATTAATAAAATACAATCCTCTTTTCATAATTTAATAGTTCATACTACTAACACATTTATTCTGTATTATGATTTATGAACCTTTACTCAAGAATAAATATTTGATACACATGTAGATCAACAAGGTAATAAAATGTAATATTAGTCTCGGTGGTCAACGAACAGTAATTTCTTTTGATGATTCCATTATGCTGTTCTTTCCCATTGCCTTCATAAACTACATCATTAAAATGGTCCAATTCTAAATCTTCTGAAACATACGAACAGTAATTTCTTTTGATGATTCCATTATGTTGTTCTTTCCTATTGCCTTCATAAACTACATCATTAAAATGGTCCAATTCTAAATCTTCTGAAACATCCCCAATATTAATACATAAGTTATTAGTTATTCAATATGCAACAAGTCAATATTATTTCAAGTATCAAAAAAGTCTTGTATATATTCAAAAATTCAAGATTCGGAACCTTGTTTTTCAACACAAAATATTTTCAAAGTACGAATGATAAACAAATAATTAATAAGGTTATGTAAATTCTACCTCGGCACTGAGCGCTAACTGCCGAGTTCGGAAACGGTGACCGAGAACGCGATTCTTTGGAAAAACCTGCAAACAGCTGATTATGATCTACTCGATCCAGGGTTGCACCATATACAATAGATCGTCGATGATGTATATGGGTTACACTTTCCGAAAAGCCCTAAGATGACAGGTATGTATGTTGGGATTCGGGTGTCAACACGTTGCGTCCCGTCGCGTTTTAATAATGTGTTTCCGCCTTTATTTGTGAATAAAATTATTAGGATTTTTTCAAAATGAATCAATATCTGTCGATTTTTAAACGATTTGCGGAAAAATAGTATTTTTACCTCGTAGGAAAAGCCACATTCCTGGACTCTTCACTTCACAGTCGTTCAGGAATGTTATAGGCATTTCCTACTCAATAAACAATGTACTATTTACCAAACTTCTGAAGTTATCGAATTTTCAGCCGGAAATGATCTCGAACAAATCCATTTGAATAATTAACAAAATAAAGAAGTTTAAGTTTCACAATATAACCGTGTTGTTGACAAATATATTTCTAGGTTTTGTCCCATTTTCAAATCTGAGTCTGATTAATATTTCAATATGTTTCAGTGATTAGCGGTGACTCAATAGTAATCATTGAAGGATACTTTGGGAGGTGAATTCAATATCGATCTATGAAATAAAATAAATTAAACGTTACAAAAAGATATTTTATCGTTGGTGTTGTTTCGTTACTGTTTATTAGGCAACATTATTCCCTAAATTGCTTCTGACAAATATCTTGTGTTTCTAACGCAGAACCAATTTGAAAAGAATTTAAAAAAAATCTATTATGGATATTTATCGGAGTTTGTGAGAAAAAAAGTGGGAAAGTCCTGTGGACACGAGCTTTGTCACTCTTGTTCAAATTTTACAATTCATCTCCGAAATTATTGGTTTCTCAGTGTTGGGAATGATATCAATGCATTATTATAATATAACTGCATCATAAAAGAAAATAAATTAAACTGAAATAACGAACTTATCCGAGATATTCATTCCTCAAATCTCCTCTGAAAATTATATTATATCAATTGATACTTAGCCAATATTCTAGTTTCGTTTTCACTGAAGATATTCTATACCCAATTTGATAAACTCACCAAATTATATATTTCCATCATCATATGGATTATCCAAGGGCATATAGACTGGACGGCCGGACAGAATCGATTTCGACCACAAATTCTTGATCAATAAATTTGAAAATAATCATTAAATGATACTGTGGGAGGTATATTCATTATTAAATGGTTTCTTTCTGGGTTTTCTCTCCCAAACTCTGAAAAATATCTATAAAATAAAAAATTATTATTTCGTGATTTGCTTCTGCATAAAAACACAGATTTGTCAGAAGCAATCAAACGAACAATGTTGCCTAACAAACAATAATGAAAAAACATCAACGATGAAACAATTATATCGTAACATTTCGGAGTCTATTTCAAACTCCTTCGTCGGACACTTAACGAAAATCTACAGAATTATTTTTTTTGTTTGCTATTGTGAAATTCAAAAATTTCAGAATATGTTTTTTACGCAGAACCAGATCACAAAATAATATTCTTTTTATTTTATAGATATTTTTCAGAGTTTGGGAGAGAAAACCCAGAAATAAACCATTTAATAACAATTCGAAAATTACAGAAATAAATCAACAAGTTCAGAGCATTCCTGCCAGTAGGGTCTTCATAATGGCTTCGTATAATTAATATACTTATGCATATATTTCACAAGTCAAATAAACCCCAGGGGATTTCATTGATTTGCCGAGAAGCAAGAGCAGACGCGTTTCTGGCTTCTTGGCTTTCATCAGTACTCTGTAGATTCCCAACAAATTCTGAACTAAACTGAACCGTATTAAACCTCTCACAGCTGGCTTGGTCGATTATACATAATCGCCCATGCCATCTATGAGACAAAACAAGGAATTCAGCCTTTCCCCACCAGTGAATATTTGAAGCGTGAAATCATATGCCTCCATTCGCTCGATATTAAAACGAGTCCCGCAGAGCTGAGACAGTATCTTCCCATGGCCATGAACGGTGTTTAGCGTTTTCAAAAATAATAATTATAAATGGCGATACCGTGGTTAATGAATCAACAAGTCCAGAGCGTTCCTGCCAATGGGGTCTTCATAATGGCTTGATATAATTAATATACTCATACATATATTTCACAAGTCAAATAAACCCCAGGGCATTTCATTGATTTGCCGAGAAGCAAGAGCAGACGCGTTTCTGGCTTCTTGGCCTTCATCTGTACTCTGAAGATTCCCAACAAATTCAACTAAACTGAACCGTATTAAGCCTCTCGCAGCTGGCTTGGTCGATCATACATAATCGCCCACGCCACCTATGAGACAAAACAAGGATTTCAGCCCTTCCCCACCAGTGAAAATTTGAAGCGTGAAATCATATGCCAGCCACCATTCGCTCGATTTTAATCGAGAAACGAGTCTCGCAGAGCTCAGACAGCGTCTTCCCATGGCCATGAACGCTGTTTAGCGTTTAGCGTCCCGATTAAAATCGAGCGAATGGTGGCATATGATTTCACGCTTCAAATTTTCACTGGTGGGAAAGGCTGAATACCTTGTTTTGTCTCATATGTGGCGTGGGCATTTATGTATAACTGCTCATGCCGGCTGTGAGAGGCTCAACACGGTTCAGTTTAATTGAATTTGTTGGGAAGCTACAGAGTACTGATGAAGGCCAAGAAGCCAGAAACGCGCCTGCTCTTGCTTCTCGGCAAATCAATGAAATCCCCTGGGGTTTTTCTGACATGTGAAATATATGCATAAGTATATTAATTATACGAAGCCATTATGATTACCCTATTGGCAGGAACGCTCTGGACTTGTTGATGAAAACTTTCAAAGAAAAAACTGAGAGATCCTGGTCAGAGTTTGAGATGAATCTTCCTTTCCGTGGAGTTACATTTATTCGAATCGGACATAATATATTTTGGTGGACTAATTAAATTAGTATTATGAATCGCGAAATACCGGTAACAGATAATATGACTTCAAAGCTTCTCTTCAATCTAATGGGAGATATCGTAATCGGGCACAATACTATTTACTCATCCTGTATAAACATGTGGATGAAATCGAATACCATGTCCGAAATAACAACCGACCCGAACCGCTCTCTGAAACAGACCACTTCTCCGAAAGATATCGCAATGATTCTGTTCAATTCCTGGATCAAGTGCCCCTATCAGGCCGACTCGCAGTTTCCACTGTCAATAAACCCTTTCAGTTGAATCCACTCTTAATTTCGAGAGAGTTAATTTATGTAAAGTCTTTTCTCGCCACTCGGAATATCTGACATCAAGGGCCGAGCCCAAACAAACACACTTCACATCGGTTTCAGCTCCCAGGAACTTTTCAAGTGGCTCGATGCTTCGAGTAGGTCTTTCGAGGAAGCGAATGAAAGCAGAGGTTGCGTTACAGTGGAATCTTATTCGGTCCAATGGAGGGTATTTGATAAACGATAAGGAGAACCAACAGCATGATCCACGAACCTATAATTTCATTGTAATTGGCAAATAGTGTATGGATAAAGCTGCGGTCAAACCCGAGCGATTGCAGAAACGTGCAGGTTGAACCGCAAAAAAATTGTTTATTTTCAAACGTACAATAATAACGTCATTTTTCGATTGAGAGGATCATCGTAAAGTTCTATTTCTCCACCAAGGAAGAGAAGTGTTGCTATGCAACAGATGCAAAAGATGAATTGGTTTCCATGATCAAAAAGTTCTATAATTCAAACTTAATTTTTGGCGCTCTTGTTCCTCGGAACAGAGTGCTTATCAATCTGCCCAAATGTCTGTAATTATCGAATTTTTGGCTGAAAATGGTCTCAAACGATTTGGTTCGACTGACTGAACAAGAATCCGTGGTCGAAATCGATGCTGTCCGGCCGTTCGGCCGTCCGTTAACACGATAACTCTCGAACGAAAGGAGTTAGAGGATTGAAATTTTCAGGGTAGTTTTGGAGCGTAAATATCTCGGACGAGTTCGTAAACGGGCCAAATCCACCGAGTGGTTTCGGAGTTATGGCCGTTTTTAGTAAAAACATTTTTTATGAATATTGCCGAAACCGATCACTCGATCTATCTAAAATTTATCATCAGATTGTAGAATAATGACCTTTATACGCATGCGAAGTTTTGTATTGATCGGGTAGCCGTAAAGTGTCAAAAACAAAAAATTTTAAATTTTTAAATTTTGTTTCTACAATAACTCTCGAACAGAATGAGCTAGGCAGTTGAAATTTTCAGAGTAGATATAAGAGATAAATATCTCGGTTGAGTTATTTAGTGGGTAAAATAGGACGGATGGTTTCGGAGCAACGAAAAAAATATTTGTTTTTAACTGGCATATTTCAAATTCGATTTTTGCGCGCGTGTTCCGCAAGGAACAGCATGCTATCATTTCGTCACAATGTCTGTATTTTTCGATCTTTTTTCGAAAATGGTCTCAAACGATTGCGTTCGACTCCCTGATGAAGAATTCGAGGTCAAATTCAATTATGTCCGTCCGGGCCCGCCGTTAGCACGATAACTCTCGAACGGAACGACTTAGAGCGTTGAAATTTGCAGGGTAGTTTTGTAGCGTAAATATCTCGGACAAGTTCGTTAACGGGCGAAATCCACCAAGCGGTTTTGTTAAGGCCGTTTTTAGTCCAAACGTTTTTTATGAATATTTCCGGAACCGATCACTCGATCTTTCTGAAATTTGGCATCAAATTGTAGAATCATGACCTTTATATGCCTGCGGAGTTTGATTTTACCGGACGGCCCTAAAGTGGCAAAAACAAATTTCAAAAATTTTAAAATGTTGTTTTCACGATAACTCGAAAAATACTGATCTGATTAAATTGAAACTCAGTAGTTAGATGCAAAAGACCAAAGCAAACACCTTTGAAAATTTCGTGAAGATCACGTGACATGAAAAATATCAAAAAATTACTACTATTGGGGTTTTGGGGTGGCGGATTCTATTCCTCCATAGAATGGCAATTCAGTGCAAGGACAAGTCAGTTTGGTGGATGTAGCGTTGTTTCCGAGTTAAAGTGTCCGTACCGTGGCCCTGGGGCTAATTTCGAAATTGATGTTACCCCTTACGGGCATTTTTCGTTATGCGCATGAGCAGACCATCAGTGATTTAACTGCTGGTGCTTTCGTCAGAGAGGATTGGGATTTTGGGGTGGCGGATGCTATTCCTCTATAGAATCCCCTGATGAGGGTCTGCGCATGCGTGGATTAAAGATGCGATATCTCCCGAACCACTAGTGTTGGAGAATCGGAGTTTTTTGTAAGGTATGTGATTTTGAGAGGTTTTTAGCCGCAAGTAGATTGCGCATGCGCAGAAGAGAAGTGACTGTTTTTGGGTTGGATGCATAGGTAATGTTGGGAGTGCCCAGTCGATATTGTGAGTTTTTAAAGGAATATTTATGTCAATTCAGTGCACGGACACAAGTCAGTATGGGGGAAATAGCGTTGTTTCCGAGTTGGAGTGTGCATACCGTGGCCCTGGGGCCAATTTAGAAATTGATATTACCCCTTACGGCATTTTTCGTTATGCGCATGAGCAGACCATCAGTGATTTAACTGCTGGTGTTTTTGTCCGAGAGGATTGGGGATTTGGGGTGGCGAATGCTATTCCTCTATAGAATTCCCTGGTGACAGTCTGCGCATGCGTGAATTCAAGATGCGATATCTCCTGAACCACTAGTGTTGGAGAATCGGAGTTTTTTGTAAGGTGTGTGATTTTGGGAGGACTTTAAGCCTTAAGTAGATTGCGCATGCGCAGAAGAGAAGTGACTGATATCCCTTTAACCAATGGTGTTGAAGAATCAGAATTTTATGTGAAGTGTTATTTTCAGGCGACTTTAAGCCACGAGTAGATTGCGTATGCGCAGAGGAGACGTTTGGATTGTATGGCTCATGTTGGGAGTGGTTTGCGTCTAGCGGTGATCGATTTGGTGCTGAGCCGTTATTTTAAGGTTTTAAGAGAAATTTCATGGCAATTCTGTGCACGGACAAGTCAGTTTCGGGGAATTAGCGTTGTTTCCGAGTTGAAATGTATGTATCGTGGTCCTTGGGGCGAATTTATAAATAACTATATTCGGTAGATATATATTAAATTATTTTCGGATTTGGAGAAGAGGCAATTGCGTTCCTAAAGGAGATCCCATAACCGCAATTTTTTGCGATCTACGGTAAAGCTAACGCCAAACTGTATTGATAGCCATATATGTTAAAGGAACTTGAAAAAAAAAGCACTGACGTGAAGTCATTACTCTTTGGCGCGCGTGTTCACGGTGGCTAATTTGAATTGAGTGATGAGTACTTCAAGCTCAGTGAATTGTGCGAGCCGGAGATCTACCCAAGGGATAGTGGACACCATTCACTGTCGATTCAAAAATTAACAGTGCTGTATCTAAGCTTCCGTAAGGATAGAGTAACACTGTTGAAAAAGAACACAACCGACTCTCCTTAGTCGCACAAGCTTCTAGAAGATTCTGAGGGATCTCCTTGGGAGAGACTTGGCAGGGTCAGTATAATCATAATCATTTATATAGCACGCGCGCCAAATGCAGATTGACTTAACAATGAAAGAAAAAGTGTAAAAAAGCATTGACGTGGGGTCAATCTGCTTTGGCGCGCGTGCTATATAAATGATTATGATTATACTGACCCTGCCAAGTATTTCCCAAGGAGATCCCTCAGAATATTCTAGAAGCTTGTGCGACTAAGGAGAGTCAGTTGTGTTCTTTTTCAACAGTGTTACTCTATCCTTTCGGAAGCTTAGATACAGCACTGTTAATTTTTGAATCGACAGTGAATGGTGTCCACTATCTCTTGGGTAGATCTCCGGCTCGCTCAATTCACTGAGCTTGAAGTACTCATCACTCAATTCAAATTAGCCACCTTGAACAAGCGCGCCAAAGAGTACTGACTTCACGTCAGTGCTTTTTTTTTTTTGTTCAAGATGCAGTTTCACCATAAAAATCTATTGATATCATTTTCAACTTAACATGCTAATACTTTCGGAGATATGATTTTTTGAAATTTCAATAATGAATCGTACTTCTATGTTTTCACAGAATGATATAATTATTCTATCTATGAATTATTATATGATCTATTTTCATACTCGTACATGTCATCCTGTTCTATAAGAGAGAGTCAAATTCATTTCAGCTATTTTAATTTGATTTCTTCCATGGTGCAGTCCTCATTCTTAGATTGCTCATTTAATTTTGATAAATAAACTATTAACCTCAATTTCTGAAGACATTTTCACTTTCAACCACCTCTCACCAGCTTGCAAATGATAACTTTCAATTATTTTACTTTATATCTGTCAGAATGAATATTGCGTTTTTTGCTAGGCATGTTCCATAATTCACTCAATTATAACGATCGTAAATGGATAGAATTATGTGCGTAAATGTAAATCAATCCAAAAGTGAATATTCAGACTTTTATGATTTTGAAAACGTTTGAAAATAAAATAACATCTTTCATTCGAAGTAGAAGTGACTTTTCATGGCAAGCTTGAGTTTACCCGCCGAACGGAGTGAGGCGGGTAATTGAAAGCAAGAAAAGACACTTCTCCTTACGAAATAATACTACTACTATTCTGTTCAGATATCAGCGGTTAGTTAGCGATCAGCTTGCGAACATTAGAAAGGGTTCGAAGATGGAAGTCGAAGGGGAAATGCTATTGTGTTTGTAGTTGCTCTAAAAATTAAGGAAAAGAAGAAAATTCCTTGAAAGCACGGACGTGAAGTCAGGAGCTTTAGCGCTTATGTTCTTCTGTCTATTCACGCCTCCACATCCTCTCGAAATACTGCATGAACCTGAACCTTCAAGACGTCTTTTTTGGCGCTCTTGTTCCTCGGAACAGAGTACTCATCCATTTGCCCAAATGTCTGTAATCTTCGAATGTTTGGCTGAAAATGATCTTAAACGATTTGGTTCGACTCACTAATCAAGAATCTGGGGTCAAAATCGAAACTGTCCAACCGGCCCTCCGTTAACACGATATCACGATAACTCTCGAACATATTGAGCTAGACAGTTGAAATTTTCAGAGTGGGTTTGAGAGATAAATATCTCTGTTAAGTTCGTTATTGGGCAAAATCCATGGTTTCGGAGTGACGAAAAAAATTATTTTTTACATTTCTAATTTGAAATTATTTTTTTGCGCGTATGTTCTGGGGAACATCGCGTTATAGTTTTGCCCAAATGTCTGTAACTTTCGAATTTTTTGACGAAATTGGTCTCAAACGATTCAGTTCGACTCCCCAATGAAGAATTCAAGGTCAAATTTGTTTCTGTCCGGCCGGCCGTCCGTTGCCACGATAATTTGAGAACGAAAAGAGCTAGCGACTTGAAATTTTCAGGGTGGATGGCGCATCGCAATACGACGGACAAGTTCGTTAATGGGCATAATCGACCCAGTGGTTTCCGAGTAATAATTTTGTTTTCAACCAATATAAATCCGATCGAATTGAAACTTGGTGAGTAGTTGTAGAATATGAACTCAAGCACGTTTGTGAAATTTTGGGCGAATCGTGAGGCTAGAAAATTTTAAAAAAATTATTAAAAAATATTTTTGTTGTCACGATAACCTGAGAACGGAAAGAGATAGCGGCTTGAAAAATTCAGGTTAGGTTGTGCATCTGAATGCGACATTTGAGTTTGTTTATGAGCAAAATCGGCCAAACGGTTTTAGAGTTATAGCCATCTGAAATTTTCTGAAATTTGGTGTTTTTTTTTTCCTCATTAACTCGAAAAATACTAAACCGATTGAATTCAAACTTGGTTATTAGTTGTAGAATGCCAACGCGAAAATGTTTGCAAAATTTGGTGAGGATAGCATTTGTAGAAAATTTTTAATAAATCATTGAAAATAAAAAAAAAAAATTCTATATATCATTAACTATCCGTTCGAAATTGCTGAAATTTTGCAAGAGCGTTCATAACCTAACTCTACTGCCAAGTTTCAAGTTTTAACACAATCGGTTGAATATTGTTGGAGATTCGAGCATTCTTGTGTGAGTTCAGTAAATGGGTGACCGTTGCCTCGATAACTTTCGAACGAAAGAAGATAGGGACATGTAATTTTCAGGGTAGGTGGCGTATCCGAAAAGGAGAGTTGAGTTTGTTTTTGGGCATAATCGGTTAAACGGTTTCCGAGTTATATCCACCTGGAATATTATTTCTTTGATAACTAAAAAAATAAAGATTCGATTGAATTGAAGCTTATTAACTAGTAGTAGAAAATCAGCATAAGGACGTGTTTAAAATTTTGTAAGAACCGTACCCCTAGAAAATTTGAAAAAAATGACGAAAAAAAAAAATTTAAGAACCGCACCCCTAGAAAATTAAAAAAAAATCACGAAAAAAAAAATTGATTCAAGCACTGACGTGAAGTCAGAAGCTTTTGCGCGTATGTTCTATTGTCCATTCTTCTGTATTGGACACCCTTAATCGAATTTACCATGGTTAATTATGTTGTCCATTCTCCTGTATTGGACACTTAATTCGAATTTACCATGGTAAATTCGAAATAAGAGTGTCCAATATAGGAGAATGGACAACATAATTAACCATGGTAAATTCGATTAAGTGTGTCCAATACAGAAGAATGGACAATAGAACATACGCGCAAAAGCTTCTGACTTCACGTCAGTGCTTGAACCAATTTTTTTTTAAGATGCAGTGTTATCCTAAGAATCCATTGATACTATTTTCAATTCTAACAAGCTAATACTTTTGGAGATATGATTCTTCAAAATTTCCATATTGAATCGTGAAATAATTTCATAGAATGCTGTAATCGTATCTTTGAATATATAAATATGAATGATCTGTGTTCATACATGTCATCTTAGGGCTTTTCGGAAAGTGGTATCCATATACATAATTGACTATTTATTGCATATGGTGTAACCCTGGATCGAGTAGATCATCATCAGCTGTTTGCAGGTTCTAGCAAATAATAGCGTCCTCGATCACCGTTTCCGAACGCGGCAGTCAGCATTCAGTGCCGAGGTAGAATTTACATAACCTTATTTTTTATTTGTTTATAATTGGTATTTTGAAAATATTTTGTGTTGGAAAATAAGGTTCCGAATCTTGAATTTGTGAATATAGGTATACAGACTTGTTGCATATTGTATAACTTATGTATAAATATTGGAGATGATGTTTCAGAAGATTTAGAATTGGATCATTTTAATGATGTAGTTTATGACGGCATAAGGAAAGAACAACATAATGGAATCATCGAAAGAAATGACTGTTCGTTGACCACCGAGTTAATATTACCGTTTACTTCCTAGTAGTGAGACATGTTCCTGTATACAGTATACAGTGCGCGTCAAAATTATGGAACAAATTCATTTTCTCAGAAGAAAAATATTTGGCAAGAAAATCCTGAAACAGGTCAATTTTTGTTTCACTTTTACCAAATTTTTATGCATTTTTGAAGGATGTTTGTTGCACCCTTTGCCATCCCCATCAACCCCTCTAAATTTTTTGAATAGGGAAAGTGGGTCCTGTGGCCCTTTCCTGGCAAGGTCTTTGTATCTTCTTTATAGGCGTGCAGAAATTTTCAAGAAAACATTTCTCTTTTTCGAAAAATAGTTATTTCAAAGAGGTTTTCAGTATGTGCAATTTGTCATGGCTCATTTACTTTGAGACGATGGTACCTGATGAAATTTGTCACCGAATGAAAGTCGTGTATTACAGTTTTGTTCATGCACAACTTTCAACCCCCTCACGTGAAAAATTAAAATGTGTGAAACACTGCGCTTCAGTTATGATCTTAAGTAGGTATGTTATTAGTACGTTTCTACTGAAGTGGTCATTTTGAACATTTAATTTAACTTATCTTGTAATGCACAATGATCTCCGGGTGGTACTTCAATGCCGAAATAAATTTCCAATGTCACTCCATTTTTTTCTCCATTAAAGGGTTCGTAGGGGTTGGAAGTTGTGCATGAACAAAACTGTAATGGTCGACTTTCATTCGGACACAAATTTCATCAGGTACCATTGTCTCAAAGTAAATGAGCCATGACAAAGTGCACATACTGAAAACCTCTTTGAAGTAACTATTTTTCAAAAAAGAAAATTTTTTCTTGAAGATTTCTGCACGCCTGTAAAGAAGATACAAAGACCTTGCCAAAAAAGTACCACATGACCCACTTTCCCTATTCAAAAAATTTAGAGGGTTGATGGGGATGGCACAGGGTGCAACAAAAATCCTTCAAAAATGCATAAAAATTTGGTAAAAGTGAAACAAAAATTGACCTGTTTCAGGATTTTGTTGCCGAATATTTTCTTCTGAGAAAATGAATTTGTTCCATAATTTTGACGCGCACTGTATATGAAATATTGTCTATGAAAGGAATCCCGCAAACATGAACCGTTGAACACAAATGTCAAATTAATAACAAGAACACAAATATTTAAAAGGTTGAGGTTATTTCCATCATCAGATTGACCAATCCGCGGCTAAATGCGCCCTAGATGCGTACATGTACAAAATCTCGTCCAATTGAAGTAAGAAAGTTAAAAGTTTGGCAACTTCTACTTGTTATTTGTTAATTGATGAAGGCGGGTTTATACAGCAAATAAGATAAGATAAAATAAAATAAGAAATAAAATAAGAAAGTTAAACATGTACATTTCTATGAGAGCGTTTATACACGAAATAAGATAAAATAAGAAATAAGAATAAGAATTAAAGTTGGCCAACTGTCATCTTTATTTCTTATTTTATGTTATTTTGTTTGGAAAATGACAATGCGCATGCTCAAAGAGTGAAATTCATAGAACTTGCATAAAATTGTCAAAAATCTGCCATTTGATTGGTTCATTCTTATTTCTTATTTTGTTTTAGATTATCTGTATAAACCGATCCGTTTAACCCTTAATTCTTATTTTATTTTAATTTGTTTCTTATTTTATCTTATTTGCTGTATAAACCCGCCTTAAGTCTCATTGAAAAATAAGAAGTTCAACGTTTACTTGATATTTGTAATTGTTAATTGTTACTTGATACTCGTTTATTTGGGCTGCTTGAATCCACACTAAGCCCTTTATTGCAAACCGTAATTTAATTTAATCGTCACCGATAAATCGTCAGATGATTATACGTTGATTAGGTGTATTTCAGCCAGATGTGACTGCGACGTTTCCCTAATTAGAAAACTGGCCGTCACACTCCCGTAAATCGCGAATGGGGAACAATTACTGCTACGCATGTGATGTGCGCGGCAGCAAGCGTGGGTGGAAACTCGATTATGGCGATGCTGGCTAAGATAATGTTCGGCTGGAGATTTCGAAGTGTGCATGATCATGGGGGTGTGATGTTAATCGCGGTAATGATTTATATGGTCAGTCTTGATTGAATAAAACGGAATGTATAGAAAGAACCTTGCAGCTGCGAATTTTTTTTTGGGAACTAGAATTTCATAGACACAGGAAACGTTCTGCGTTAAGCGGATGATGATCATCTTTAGTATTGGCAATTAGGGTGAATTTATGTGATTTCATCCAGTTATCTTAGAATCTTTGAATACAATAGCCACACTTTCGATTAGGGCTTCACACGAGACGGGAGTAGGCGAGAGTATACAAAATCTCGTCTCGCTCTCGCCAATTCCCAAAAAATTAAGTCTCGTGTAAGTCTCGTTCTCGTCTCGCTTAATTCTGAATATCGATAATAAATATTATAATATATAAACGAAATGGTATACAATAATGAATAATTTTGTAAAGCTATATTTTTTACGCTCTTATACAAAAATATTTGTACATGTTACATATTATTTTCAATTTTAACCACTGATAATTTCAAATTTTAAATTACTTGACCAAAAATTCAAACATTATCTCGCCTGCATCACATAATTTTTCAATGATGTACGTGTTTTTGCCATGATCATACCTGCTGTGGAAAATAATCTTTCTACAGGTACGGATGTAGCCATTAATAAATCATCGGCCATCTTGGAAAGTGCGGGAAGAACTTTTTCATCACTCTCCACCACTGTAAAATATTTTGATTCCTATTTGCTCTTTCTAACAGCAAAATTTTCTTCAAACTCAGCTTTCCAATATTTCGAAAGTATTGTTGATGTTTTAAATAGGCTATCGATGTCGATACATTTTTTAATAGAATTGAACAATTTGGTATACTTTTCAAAGAATACCTTCCCAGTGGGTAGATCATTGAGGGTGTTCTTGGCGTATTCCTCATAACACTTTTCGAAACATTGAATAGCTTCATTTCTTTACCAGTTTTATTATACGTAGTTCCACAAATGTGTACAATATCTGTTCACATCTTCACTGCAAGGAGCACAAGAGAATAAATTTCTCCAGATGTTCAGATAGAGACGAAATTTTCAGAGCATTGGGATTTAGGGGCAATCAAAGTTGTCCGTTAAGTATTGAATTCATGATGGCATCCGTTTTTATGGTTGTGAATTGTATTTTTTTCTTGAAAAATAATCTCAATTATCGCAAGGTCATAACAAATTAATAATCATTAAAAAAAATCGTGTGTTTCTAGAACGATCGATGCATAATATAGATAAAATATATTGGTAATTATAGTGGAAACTCTGTTTATATTCAATTGTTTTCTGTGGGTGTTAAAAAAAGACGAGTCGTGTATAAAACTTCATACAAAAAATTTAACGAGACCAAAAACGAGCCTCTCGTGTTGCGCTGTATATGGTCTCGGTATCGCCTATAATATTTTTTTTGAAAACGTCTCGTCTCGCTTTTACGAACGAGGACGAGACGAGACGAGAATAATCTCGCTCTCGCGTGAAGCCCTACTTTCGATTGCAAACACTAGCTAACTGTTTACGTCTGTTAGCGTTTTGCATTACTTTCCTTCCTGTTTACGTCAAACAACCAAACATTATCTGATATATGTTTGCTATCATTTGTACGTTGTGACTTGTTAGGGGATTTGGTTACTAATTATTGAAGTTTTCTTATTTCATTTATTTCTATCCGCTTTTTTCACACTAAGGAGCGAATTGTCACTCCTTGGCATTTTTGGCGCTCTTATACATTTGCCCAAATGTCAATAATTTTGGAATTTTTGGCTGAAAATGGTCTTGAACGATTTGGTTTGACTCACTGATCGAGAATCCGTGGTCGAAATCGATTCTGTCCGGCCTGCCGTCCGTCCGGCCGTTAACACGATAACTCTCGAACGGAATGAGCTAGACAGTTGAAATTTTCAGAGTAGGTTTGGGGAATAAATATCTCGGTTAACTTCGTTATTGGGCAAAATCGGTCTAATAGTTTCGGAGTAACGAAAAAAAATATTTTTTTTACATTACAACTTTTGAATTCAATTTTTTTTTTAAATGCAGTTTCATCATAAGAATCCATTGTTATCATTTTCAGCTCTAACAAGCTAATACCTTCGGAGATATGACTTTTCAAAATTTCATTAATACATCGTAGTTCTATGTGTTCACTATGTGAACACAGAATCTGTCTGTGATCACTATTCATAAATGTCATCTTTTCTAGCTATTAGAAATTGTCAACTCGGAGTTGTTATTTTCCCTTAGAAAGCAAGTATTCGATTCTTGAATTTCTGAATATATACAAGACTGCTTTGATGTAGTTTATGGGGGCAATAGGAAAGAAGAACATAATGGAATCATCAAAGAAATTACTGTTCGTTGAATGAATACAGCATTTTCATAATGTTGCTAGCAAAAAAATACTGAAATATGGATCTACATTTGTGTATCGATCATTTTTTCTTGAGTTAAGGTTAAGGTTCATAATACAGAAAAAAATGTGTTAGTGGTATGAACAATTAAATTTCAAATTGTGAAAAGAGGATAGTATTCTATTAATATATTTTTAACTATTAAAATAATTTGTTCGTAATCCACTACCTCCTCAAATATCAGGAATAAATGGACAATCTACTATGATTGTCTCCAGCCTTGCTCTAGACATTTCGATGATACTTTCCTTAGGTATTTCGAGTTGTGAAAACTATGCATCGAGTGTAAGTTGCAACAACCCATTCCACGAGGTTGAATCATTGCAGATTGCTCATTTAATCTTGATAAATAAATTTAATGACAATTTTTGAAGTATTAAGGCATTGAAGCATTGTAGATTGCCCTTTTTTTTATAAGATAATTTTTGAAGCATTTTTTTAAACGACACTTTTTTAAATTTAATTTCTTTCATGAGGCGTTTCTATCATAGGAATCCATTGATATAATTCCCAACTCTTAGACACTCTTAATCGAATTTACGAGTACTTACAGGAGAAAAGACAATCGAATTCACCATGGTAAATTCGATTAAGAGTGTCCAATACAGGAGAATGGACAAGAGAACATTCGCGCAAAAGCTTCTGACTTCACGTCAGTGCTTGAACCAATTTTTTTTTTCAATGATTTTTTAAAATGTTCTAGCGCTACGATCCTCACGAATTTTTGCAAGAATTTTCGCGTTGGCATTCTACAAACTAATAACCATGATTGAATTGGATCCGATTTGTATTTTTTGAGTTATTGAGGAAATAACAACCAAATTTCAGATTGATATAACTCCAAAACTTTTTGGCCGATTATGCTAGTTAACGAACTCAAATGTTGCATTCAGATGCGCAATCTACCCTGAAAACTGCAAGTCGCTATTTCTTTCCGTTCTCAAGGAATCATGGGATACATAATATTTTTTCGTAATTGTTTTTTCAAATTTCTAGTGGCATAGTCCTCACAAAATTTTACGCACGTCTTTATGTCATTATTCTACGACTAGTTACCAAGCTTCAATTCGATAGAGTCTATATTTTTTGAGTTATCGGGGAAATAATATTCCAGATGGGTATAACTCTGAAACCGTTGGGCCGATTATGGCCTCACCCATTCATATGTGCAACCTGTCCTGAAAATTTCAAGCCCCTATCTCTTTTCGTTCGAGATTTGTCGAGGCAACGGTCTCCCATCCAGCAACTGAACTCACACAAGGACGCTCGCATCTCCAACAATATAGATCCGATCATGTTCAAACTTGAAAATTTGAAGTTGAGTAAGGTTCTGAATGCTCCCGCAATATTTCAGCGATGAATTAATAGTTTCTGATGTATAGAAATTTTTTTCAGTGATTTTCTTTGATTTTTAAAAAATTTTCTAGATCCTCACGAAATTTTGCAAGAATTTTCGCGTTTCCATTCTACATCTAGTAACCATGTTTGAATTGGATCGGTTTTGTACTATTCGAGTTATTGAGGAAATAACAAGCAAATTTCAGATGGGTATAACTCCAAAACCGTTTTGCCGATTATGACTATAAATGAACTCAAATGGCGCAATAAGATTCTCAACCTTACCTGAAAATTTCAAGTCGCTATCTCTTTCCGTTCTTAGGTCATCGTGACGTAAATAATATTTTTTAATAATTTTTAAAAAAATTTCTAGTGATGCGATTCCCACAAAATTTCACAAACGTTTTTATGGCTATATTCTACAACTACTCACCAAGTTTCAATTCGATCGAATCAGTATTGGTTGTAGAGAAAATTATTACTCGGAAACCATTGCTCCGATTATGCCCATTAACGAACATGTCCGACGTATTGGGATGCGCCACCTACCCTGAAAATTTCAAGTCGCTATCTCTTTCCGTTCTCAAGTTATCCAGGCGACGGCCGAACATAATCAAATTTGACCTCGAATTCTTGATCAGGGAGTCGAACCCAATCGTTTGAGACTATTTTCAGCGAAAAATTCGAAAATAACAGACATTTGGGCAAAACGATAACGCGATGTTCCCCAGAACATACGCGCAAAAAAAAGGTTCATCTGGAAAACTTCTTCTTATCTTAGACCATGGTATGTACGGGAAATGTGGCAACACTTGCCTACGCATAGGAGTGGGAATCTCATGGCGACAGGGAGAGTCGGAAGTTCGCTAATCTGATAAGGTATGTGAATTATGGACGTGAGGGCCGGGACAGTTGGCTTTTTCTAAGCCGCTACTTCTTCGGTACCTAATCAAGTTATAAATGTGTCATGTGCGTACGAACGCTGTGTTCCTTCTTGGCCCATACGACTCGCCCAAATTCTGACACTATTTCTTCATTACTGTCGTTTTTCCTAGTCTAAACCGAAGGGAAACTGAATGAAGGAAGATGAGAGTAGTGGCAATTCCATTCCGCTCGTTTTACGACGGAAAATAACTAACACCCACCTGCGCCATCGAGACCGACCTGGGGAAGTCCCACGGGTTCTACTGAAAATTCTAACGATTTATTTCAGCTTATCGTGATAAAAATCTCTATTGAAATAGTATATTGTATAATTAGTGGGAAAAGCATAATATTTCCAAACGACTGTGATAATTACCAGACGAGGAGCGTTGCGACGAGTCTGGTAACACAGGAGTTTGGGAATATTCTTTTCCCACGAATTATACATACTATTTTTTCTTCGATCGTTGATTTACATTTAAAAAATTAATTAAAAAATATTTCATTCAAGATGTAATCAAGTAAGTTTGAATAGGTTTCTCTATGTTCATATTGAAATATAGAAGTGGTAACCATGGAAATTACTTTGTTATGACAAAAGTAAAATAATTTTCATGCTGGATTTGTTTGATTCGTTATATTTTATAAGGAATTAAAAAAGAATTAATAAATATGAACACTGATAGTGATTAATTGTTAACTTGCACGCCTCCTGAACTAGTAGAAGATGCGAACGTGACTTCACTTAATTAACTTCCGGCGAAATCCAGAGAGAAGTATGAAGTATGAAGCGTACCAACGCTTCATGGATTTTTGCAGAATAAACAACGGTGTATCCTTTCCTGAGAATGTACTGATAGCTGAATTGCTGAATTGGCTAAAACAATGAAATCTTCGACGTTGTAGGCACATTATTCCATGCTTCGATCATCTTTGTCTGTTAAAAATAATAATAATATTGCCCAGTATCAAAAACTGAGAGCATTTTTTAAACGTCAAGCTATAGGATACAAACCGAAAAAATCCAAAATTTTAATCCAGGGACAAGTTCAGAAATTCATTTTAGAGGCCCAAGATGACATCTTTTTGTCGACGAAAGTAAGTAGATATAGATAAAATAGTATTACTTAAAATGCATAAAATACGAAATATACAATTTTTGATTAAAATAATATAAAAACCAAAACCATACTTTGTTTCATTTTATTGTAATAATCCATTTGTAACATTACCGCACGCTACAGCAGTGCGGTATAGTATATTCTAAAACAAGTTGCAGAATGGGCTCCTATTAAAACACGAATGCGAAATTCGAAAACGAGCGACGAAGGAGCGAGTTTTCGAACGCTTGAGTTGACAGATTACGGAATTTGGATTTGAACCACATGTAGGGCATGGAGATCAGATTTAAAACAGTTTCCTAATAGCATGAATGCTTCAAAATTAGCAAGAAGGAAATTTCTAGTACCATATTTTTTAATGAAAATAAAGAAGTCCCACGGGTTCTACTGAAAATTGTAACAATTTCTTTCAGCCCATCGTGATAAAAATCTCGATTGAAAATGAATTTACCTAACAATAATTACAGCCTTACAAAAACACTTATCTTCAATTTCAGATATACTTCATCGCTCCCTTAAAAAAGTGGGAAAGCCCCGTGGACAGAAGCTTTGGCGCTCTGGTTCAAACTTTGACAAATCATATCTCTGAAAGTATTGGTTTCTCAAAGTTGGGAATGATATCAATGGATTCTAATGATATAACTTCATCATAAAAGAATAGTATATTCTAAAACAAGTTGCAGAATGGGCTCCTATTAAAACACGAATATGAAATTCGAAAACGAGCGACGAAGGAGCGAGTTTTCGTACGCATGAGTGTTGGAATTTGCCTTCTGCAACGAGTATTAGACGATATTTTCTCTATTTCAGGCAAGTTTTGTAAAATACTGTTTAAATTTAATAAAAAATTCGGATTATACATCCTAGTGACGTAGGTCATGGAGATCAGATTGGAAACAGTTTCCTAATAGCATGAATGATTCAAAATTTGCAAGAAGGAAATCTTAATTGTTAATGGAAATGGAAAGAAAACTTAATTGTTAATGGAAATAAAACTTTGTCTCTCAACAATTATTTCACTATATATCCAGATTATATTATGTTGACAGTTGACGTGTGTTGAAATTTGATAGGATCGAATGTCAGTGCTGACTACCACAAAACGAAAAATATAACTAGAGACAATGCGGGAATAAGTTCATTACAGCACTGTTTTTAGTGCTGTAATGAACTCATTACGATACTGAAATAGAGAAATTAAATTCCAACACTTTAACATAATTTAAATTCAACAAGGGTGCCAAAAATTATTAATCCAAAACCAACATACCAATTCTGCCGAAAAACTTATCCGAGATATTAATTCCTCAAATCTACTAAGAAAATTATATTATATCAATTGAAACTTAGCCAATATTCTAGTTTTCTTTTTACTGGAGATAATCTGAACCTAATTTGTTTAACTCACCAAAGTATATATTTCTATCATCATCATATGGATTATACAAGAGCTATCTACGATAGCTGTGGTTATTCCGTTGGCCATTTTGCATTCAATTTTACTTCGTTTCACATAATAGACCGCATAAGTTAGGTTATAATCATTCTCTTGGCGGGAGATCCATATTCAAATTTTTTGACATGGGAGTCTTATGGACGTTAAACTTTGAGATGAAACCACCCTATTTGAAAGAGAATGTTAGTACATAGACATCAAATATTGGGTACCTTCATCATTAGTGCACGTTTTCATGTTCTTTCCATATCAAAATCTACTTCTATTTATCCTTAAATCAAAATTGAAACCAGTGTAATTCGGAAGATTTCCGTATGTCGTAGATGACTTCTGTTGTGCGTCATTACCTGGCCGATTTAGGGTTATGTATTTTTGACTGATTTCGAGTGAGCTAAGACATACGTTCATCGAATTTCCTCAACACTTTTATATTCATTAATTATCTTGAAAATATACAATTTTGTTATGAAAACTTGTTTCTAGATTGTTGAGAAAGGTTCACTGAATCTGTTACAACAGAAATAGATCTTGAGAAATTAGCCAAAGTATATAAAAACAGGCGAGAGATTGGCGTAAGTTATAAACATCACTAATAATTTATCATTTTTCTTGGGAATTGAAGTCAATAACATTTTTCTGATTATAATTAAAATTTCATTTCAATTTTGAAATATTGCCCTGATTTGTACAAAATCAAAATTATGATCAAATTAACTAATTTTCCGGTTATTAATGACGTATAAAAAATCAAAATGTTACACTCAGCAGTCAGACCCAAATAGACTCCGTATCTGAGTACACTCCTGTACACTTCGAGGCATCGGCTATATTGTATATTGTTGTAGGGGGTAACTTTGCACTGCGACCTTAAGGTCTATTGTAACACACACCCCCCTTCAGCGCTGTCGATGTCATTACTATCTACAGCTCGCCTTCCATTTCCAGAGTTCTGATGAACTCCAGTATCTGGGATGGCTTCAAGGAGGCTAGGTCTTCGCTCCTGCAGATTTCTTGCCCTAAGCATTCCTTGCGTTGGTTTGAGATGGCGAGGCATTCCGCTGTCAGGTGATCAGGAGTTTCATCCTCCTCCCAACAGAATCTGCACTTGTCAGTTTCTGCTAGCTCAATCTTATCATATGCTTCCTGAGGCCGCAGTGCTCTGTGAGGAAGCCAGTGAGGAGGTGCAGCTTGTTCTTACTGAGGTCCAAGTACACTGCTCAACAATTGATAGGGATCACTTACTTTTTCTAAATTTATTCTTGAATTATTCGCTCCAAGATTACAAATTTAGTCAGATATCAGAGTATTTTCAGTTGATAATATGGTTCACTTGAGAAAAGAATGAAAAAATGGAAAGTTGGAGAGAAAAAAAGACTTTATTAGGAACACTCAAAATTCTGTGTTTGAATAACATAAAAATTTTATGATGACACCACAAGAAGGCTGAAGTTTCGGTTAAGCTAGTACCTAGTTGGCCCCCCACGAGCTCGTCTCAAGCATTCTACCCTACGAGGCATACTTTCAATCAAACGATTTATAAAATTTTGGGGCAAATTCGTCCAAATATCCCGTAAAGCGTTAGAAAGGTCCTCCAGGTTATTGATCGGTTGTTCTAAGGTTGACAATTGTCTAGACATCTCAGACCAGACATGTTCGATGCAATTCATGTCTGGAGAGCGAGCTGGCCAGTCCATCCTATCAATAGCATGAGTTTCTAGCGCTTCATTAACCAGACGACTACGGTGTGGACGGGCATCATCGTCAATTAAAATGAAATTCTCGCCCAAGGCAGCCGCAAACGGAACAATTATGGGTTCAATAATCATATCGTGATATCTCTGGCTGGTCATTGTGGTGTTCTGCAGAACAACCAACTCTGCGTTGGTTCAAACAAATGCCTCCCCATACACATATAGAACCTCCGCCAAAAGCTGTTGTGGGTACCATAAACTGTTCTGCATACCTTCGACCTCTTTCCCTCCAAGCAAGAATACGTCCATCGGAGTTGACCAAACGAAATCTAGACTCATCCGTAAATAAACATCGGCTCCAATCTTCAACTGTCCAATTGCGGTGCTCCTCAGCCCATTGCCGTCGATGAACCCGGTGTTCCCTATTAAAACGGGGATGTTGTACCCTCCTACGTGCTCTCAAACCACGAACATGTAGTCGTCGTCTTACAGTCTGGTTCGAAATTAGAACTCCTGTTGCAACTCTCAGTGATCTATTGAGCCGCGACGCCGGGTAAGTGGGATTTCTCCTAGCATTGAGGACCAAAAGACGATCTTGGGCAGCTGTTGTACTGCGCTGCCGACCTCCCTGAGTCGTTTTGGATGAACCTATTCCAAGCCCGACTCACGACACTTTGCGAAACATTCAACCGCTGGGACACTTCTCGCTGGGACAAACCTTCCTGTATCCACCGTATGATTTGGTCCAGTTGCACAGGAGCGAAACGTCTTCTCGGCATGACTGATAAGCTAATATTGTTCTCATTTCTTCAATTATTGTCACCTTATGTGTTTGAACGAGAGAAAAAAACAGATTTAATAACAAATACCACATTGCTTTTCACTCCACATGTAACAGCCTACAGATAATAATCGATTTTGTGAACAAGAGCCGATGAAGTGAGGAAAAATTTGATATAATCAACTCAAAACATCTTAATTTTTCCCTAGAGAACATATAATGTACAGATATTCACGAGATAACTTGAAAAAAATACAAATGAAGAGAAGTTCATAAGTGATCCCTAGCAATTGTTGATCAGTGTATTTCTTGGATCTGACAGTATCAAAGTTCCGGAGGAATTTCTTGGAGTGATGCATTCCGCAGAAAGTACCTCTCTCATTTTCTTCTTTCGTCCGGAATTCACTTTGGTAGGTGTGTCTACCAACCCCACAATATGGTTCCGGACCAATGAAGGGGGTTTGTGCTTCTTGGCAAGTGTGTTGGCCTCCTCATTTCCTGATTCCCGCGTGACCAGGAATCCAGACCAAGGAGACCCTGTTGTTCTTGCCTACTTCATTGAGTTTTCTTCGACACTCCCATATTAGCTTGTATTCGATAACATGGGCTTTAATAGCAGCTTAACTGTCAGAGTGGATTGCTATATCTAACTCTGATAGTTTCTTTCTAGGTTCATTTCCACGCATCTTTCTATTGCAAGTACTTCTGCCTGAAAGATGCTCGGATAGGAGCCTAGCGATAGTGAGCATTTGGTGCCTGGTCCATATGCTGCAGCGCCAGCCCCTGTAGTGGTTTTTGAACCGTCTGTGTACCATTTAATGGCATTTCTTTTAAGACCTTGGATGGTGGATTCCCTGTCCCAGTCTTTTTTCCTATCAAGCATCGTAGTAAAGTTCTTGGCATCGACTAAATGGGGTAATCAATAGATGCTTGTGGCACCTCGTTCCAAGCAACTTGACTTCAAATGGTGCAAGATCGGCAGTCTCCTCATTTTATCCCACCATGATCGATGATATTTGAATCCGCTGAAAGAGGCAGCCACGACAAAATATTCTGGTATAATCGGAAGTACTTCTCCAGTGCCGGTTTATCCACTGGGCGCTTGGGGCGGGCGCCCAGGGGCCCGAGGCCTGGACAGGCCTTTTTTGATGATTTCTAAGCTAATTTAAGAGATCCGTTAGTGCCATAGGGGCCCTTAGATCTTCAGCGCCCAGGTCCCGAAAGCACCTTAAACCATCACTGTACTTCTCCACTCCTAATATTTGAGGGGGTGCGCTCTCCCGGCAGATTCAGGTGGGACACCTGTTATGTATTCGCACATAATATTATTACAACTCATGAAACTAAAGCCAAGTTGTTATTCTTCATTTTGATAATTTTTTAAAATGTTTCACTAAGTGACTCTGGACAACTCAATATCTAATAATTTGTATTTCTTATTTCAGTTTCGCGGTTTGTGTTGGGGTAGTTGAACAACTATCAAAATGCTGCTTAGCTGTCAGAGGTCCTGTGCATGATGTAGCACCTGCTTGTGCCTTTCTTTTAGCAACCCTCAAGTTCTTGGCAGCCTTAGCTCGTAATTGTACAGAGGATTCGGACCCTACCCATCTGGTGAGTACAGGCATATGATATATTTTTCGATAACCACACATTTTGGAATGTTTTCAACCCTGAAGTATGCTTATAAGGGGCTGAAATAGTCAACCCCTAAGATATTTTTTGCTACAACTTTTTTTTGGATAGAAATTTTTCCTCGAATTTTTCTCTACGAGTTTTTTCAAAAACTTAGGATGGTTTTCTTGTCACGCTGACGGTCGGCGCTGACGGTCAGCGCTGATCGGTCAGCTCGGATCCTTTTAGTATCGCGCTGATCACATAGAGAAATAGAAAGATGCTATTGTCTCTGGCTCACTGAATGTGGAGGCTTGTCGGTGCCAGCTAGTCAGCAGCGCCGACGCGCCGGCGCGTACGTGCGCGTATATAGCTCAGCGCTGACGGCCGTCAGCGCTGCGTGACTTGAAAACGCTACCTATAGCTACATACATATTGACCCATCAGCGCCGACCGTCAGCGTGACAGGAAAACCAGCCTTAGGTATTTACAAGCAAAAATGCAAAGCATTTTTAAAAAGAACCGAGGTGGAATTTCCCTAACCAAATTTATTTGTTTATAGTTCGTATCATTTACAAGTTTTACTTTATTTTCTTCATCACCCATTTTATTAGCTTTCTTGAAGACTTTTAATATACAGGGAAAATAAAAAAAAAACAATTTTTTTTTGTTAATCTTCGGAGGGGTGTAACTTTTCCGGGGGGAGGTTTTTCAAAACATTTTAAATCACCGAATCACCCTTTACCTCTTTTCTGTATATTCGGATACAGAGTATTTTTCTGTCAGTAACACCTTCGACATAAATCGCAATGGCTCGAGTACTGTGCCTTGTGGTACTCCTGCTTTAACTAAGAGCATTTGCTCTAGGTACTATTCAATACCACATACTGGTATCTATTTTTAAGGCCATACTGAAAAAGCTTGAACGTTGCTCCTATTATACCTCATTTTCAGAATTTCTTTAATAGGCATAATCGGTCAAACGGTTTTGAGTTATACCCAATGAAGTTGTTGTGTCCTCAATAACTCAAAAAATACGAATCCTATCCAATTCAGACATGTAATTAGTTGTAGAATGCCTCGCGAAAATTTTTGCGAAATTTCATGAGGACTAGAAAACTTTGAAAAAATCATTGAAAAGCATCGAAAGAAATTCCATATATCTGAAACAATCTGGTCGATATTTCTGAAATTTTGCGAGAGCCTTCAAAACCTAACTCTACTGCTAAGTTCCAAGTTTGACCACGATCGGATCTAAATTGTTGGAGATTCGAGCAGCCTAGGGTGAGTTCAGTAGCTGGATGGGTGACCTTTACCACGATAACTTTCGAACGGAAAGAGATAGGGACAATTTTAAGGGTAGGTTGTGCATCCGAATGGGATAGTTAAGTTCGTCTTTTGGCATAATTGGCCCAACGGTTTCGGAGTTATACCCATCTGGAATATTATTTTTCGTTAGTATCGTATCCTAAAATTACTTGAGACGTAAGTTTTTTGGTATATTATTAGGTATTAAACGAATTTCAATTCCGCTAAAATACTTAATAATGTCAGAATTAATAATTATGTGATCCTAGACGATTATCTCATTAATCAAGTCTGTCATTAAAATGGTAAGAAATGTATTCATATGTTATAAAAGCTGAGAAAACGGTCTATATCGATGATAAATCAGAAACGAGCTCAAGAGGAGACAGGCAGCTGGGGAAGCAAACTTAACGATCAAATACATTAAAGGATGTCCTACTGTTGTGAAGTTGAAACCGACCGATGAAGGAAACAACTCAAAAAACTGAATACTGCTCACTCATGGCCGGTTATGTATACTGATATACAATCTATATCCCCCAAGTTCCCCGAATTATTAGCATTTATTCAGGTCCACAACCCGTATCTTGTATTCATTTCAGAATCTTGGCTTCATCCCTCTATACCTGATTCCATTTACGCCATTCCAAATTATGATCTTTATCGCGATGATAACCTGGAAGCTCCGGGCTTTAGAGGAGTTTGTATCTATGTCAGCTCCCGTATCTCTGATTCGTTTAAAGTGGACGTAATACACAACGATTGGGCGGGAATCGACAATCTATTTCTTAAAATTCACAACCAGGATTTTGTTTTGTTCGTTGGGTGCATCTATCGCCCACGTCCTTGCGCAGCGGACATAAGCTGTGTGGAATACTTAAAGCAATCCTCTTTCCAATACAATAATATGTTGATCACTGGGGACTTCAACTGCCCTGATGTCAAATGGCCCCTGACAACATTGCCATCTCAAAATTCTTCTTCTTTTCCATATGTGGAGATGGTTGATTCGTCAGTTATTCAGCAACTTATCATCAATCCTACAAGATACCGCGTTGGACAGACGCCCTCAGTTCTTGACCTCTTCTTCACCTCTGATGCCAGCCTTTTATCTGAGATAAACTTTCTTCCTCCTTTTGGAAGATCAGATCACGTAACTTTAACAACAGAAATCCAACATCAGTACTCCTCTAGGGCAGGAGCTCCAACCAAAACCCTAAAAATAGTAGATTATAATGCAATTTCCTCAGAGCTGCTGTCACTGAATTGGGGTGAATTGTTTGCAGGGGTGGACTTGAATTCAATGTGGTCTATATTCCTAAGCACTGTGAGGGAGGCCCTATCTTTGAATACTCGCACTAGATGCATCAGAGTAAGCCCAACTAAACCATGGATCAGTGAACATTTGATTAGACTAATAAAACAGAAAAAATCTATGTGGCAGAGGTACTCTCGTTCGAGGACAGAATTGGACTATCAAAATCATCGCAGCTTCTCTAATTTTGTCAGCCAACAGATTGAACTTGCGAAGTCGAACTTTGAGAATAAGTTGGCCGCAACAAAAAACTCAAAGATATTGTTCAAATACGTTAGGTCAGCACTTAGTTCGAAAGTTGGTATACCCTCCGTTAAAAACGCCAATGGAGAACTGTGTGATAGTTCAGAGGAATCTGCAGATGTCTTCGCGGAAGTCTTCGCTGCTGCCTTTTCCCATGAGTTACCTGGAATGGTTTCATCTCCTCTGGTGGCACGGGGTGTCGCCAGTTTAACTGACATAACCATCAGTGAGGAAACTGTAGAGAAATACCTCGCCAACGTTAAGCTCAACACATCCCCAGGCGGGGATGGAATCACAACAAACGTTCTCCGAAGTTGTGCTAGAGGTTTTGTTGTCCCTTTGCATTTGATTTTTTCTACATCCCTCATATCATCTACTCTTCCATTCGATTGGTTAACTTCATATGTTACTCCCATATTTAAAAAAGGAGTTAAGATGTCGCCCCTCAATTACAGACCTATCAGCCTGGTATCATCGGTAGCAAAAGTATTGGAGAAGATTATCTGCGATCAACTGATGGAGTTCTCTCTGGTTAACGGTATCATACCTCAGGAGCAGCACGGTTTTGTTCCAGGACGTTCTACACTCACTAACCTGTTATCATGCTTATCTGATTGGACGAAGGCTTGGGACTGTGGGGATCCTGTTGATGTTGTATATCTCGATTTCTCCAGAGCATTCGACCGAGTGCCTCATCGGCGGCTCCTTGTGAAGCTTGAGCACTTGGGCATCCGGGGAAACCTTCTGACATGGATCAGTGCTTTTCTATCAAACAGAACCTTCCGTGTAAGAGTCGGAGGTGTCTACTCCTCCTCGGACACTCCTGTTAAATCTGGTGCTCCACAGGGCTCCGTGTTAGGACCTATATTGTTTCTGCTCTACATTTCGGATCTACCGCGCCTGTTCGTATCCAAGAGTGTATTCTTTGCTGATGACGGTAAATTATACAACCGTGCTATTTCCGGCTCTGTTACCCTTCAGGATGATTTGAATGCTCTTCGCCAGTGGTGCTTGGACTGGATGCTGCCCCTGAACATAGATAAATGCACAGTGCTTCATTTAGGAAGAAGTAATCCTAAGGTTGTCTACAACATCTGCGGTCAGGTTCTGCGTGTGGTTAATAGTCCTAACGATCTCGGCATCACCGTATCGGCTAACTTGAGTTGGACAGAACACATCTCGAACATCGTTTCTAAATCCAGACAAACCGCGTATCTTCTTTTCAAGTGCTTCAAGGGCTGTGATCCCAAACCATTCAACCTTCTTTATCGCTACTATGTACGCCCTATTCTAGAATATGCTGGTCCTGCCTGGTATCCCTGTACACAGGGAGACAGGAATAGATTGGAGTTGGTTCAGTGCTGGATCACAAGGTTGCCATATGGTCCTGTGCGACCTTCCTATGGGGATATATTGCGAATTTTTGATTTGCCATTTTTCGAGGATAAAGATTGCGCGGTGACCTGATTTTCACATTTTGAGCTCTGCATGGTCATTTTGGAGTTCAAATAGCGAACATCTTCAGGTTGAATCAAAATAATTTACGTGGTCATTCACTCAAGCTTGGTAGAGAGGCGTTTCGCACATGTGAGCGCCAATATTTTTTGAGTAACAGAATCTTTCGTCACTGGAATGGTCTACCTGGTGGGGCGGTTGACGCCGGTAGTACGACCGCTTTCAAGAATGCTTACGACAGGCTTCGGAGATGATACAGTTTCTTTCGTTTTTATATTGAGTTCAAATTAATTAATTTTGTTCTTTTTTCCTTTCTCTCACAAATCTTGTTTTTCTTTCATTAACTCACTTCAATCGAAAGTTATTTTATTTTTGTTTGAGTATATAGGTGTATACCTCTACTCTTGATGATGTATTAATAATAATAATAATAATAATAATAATAAATTCGATTAAGTGTGTCCAATAGAGGTGAATAGACAAAAAAAGCTTCACGTCAGTGCTTGAACCATTTTTTTTTAGGAGCATATTCAGAAATTAAGGAATATTGATCTTATTATCTCTTTCAGGTTGGTGCTCTTCATGGCACTGAATTGTTGGGGTGCGTTTCCATGCTTTACGGATCCTTACTCCCTCCAGATTCTACTCCTAGATGTGAAGGGCAACATCCACCCGTGATTCCTACAATGTGTCTTCAACTAGCACACATGACTTTCCACTTTTTAAAACGGATTGCAGAATTGGATCTGAAGAAATTCCAAGTGAGTATTCTCACGACCTTAGGACAAGCGTTACATTTTGGTTTGAAATATCTCAAGGAAATGTCTCAAAGTAAGTCTGAGGTCTATGATTATGTAGGGTACAAGAACAAAAGATCGAAATAGTCGCAATTGCTCCTGAAATCTATCCATGCGATGGAATTTAAAAGAAGGGAACCAATTTTTGAAAAATCACTCTTCTTCTACCTTATGTTAATTATTCAAATTGCCAAAACTACTAGGTACCAAACACCATTTTCAACGACGACAACCAAACGAGGCCAATAATACCATTGACCTTTGATGTCACAACCTGTTAGATTAATAGTTATCACACTTGCAATGTTAACGTGCTACAAAAAATCGTTAATTAACTAATGGATAACTAATTGAAAAATGGCGATAAAAATTTTGAACCACGGAATTCATTGATCTATCCTGTTGGCTGCTGAATTTTTTCAGTTCTTAATTTTCATATTTAAATAATATTTATTCATTTAAGATCCGAAGTGAGCGTGGCTTGCCCTAGCTGGAGTACCCGTTTTCGGATGTATTTTCAACCCTCTGGGAAAATTATAATTATTGGTCCTACAGTTCCGGGAGTTAGGACTTTTCTTGGGAAATTTCCTCCTCTTTTCGAATCTTTTTTCAAATTCGGAAAATCACAAATTGTTTTTGAGATATATGCAAAAATCCAAACCTCCTTTTTTTGCACTTAATTGTTTATAACTTTTGCAATGTTTGCGAGTGACCCTTGAATTTTCTCAACATATATCTACATGACATTCTGAATCGAATGACACCTCAATCATCATTTTCGGAGAACTGTAAAAAGTTTTGACCTAAAAAGGCACTTGTTGACTAGACTAACAAGAGGAAGTCTGTGTCGAACTAACAGGACATTATGCAGCGTTGCCTGTCTCTGTGTATGGCTTGAATTCAAGGAGGCTGTTCCGAAACCATTCGGCGGATTTTACCCAACACGAACTCGATCGCCGCATTTCGACATCAGACCTATTCTTGTAAGTTTCAAATCCTTCTTTCCAAAGTGATCGTGTTTACTGATCGAACAGAATAGAATTTGACAACGGACTGGTCATTAGTAAGTCAAATGGAATCGGTTGGGAATGTTTTCGGTTCGATATTAGAAAATCACAGACATTTGGCATGACGGTAGCGCGCTGGTACGAACGCGTAATAGTATATTATACTAACTGACAAAGAAACTGCAAGACCCAGAAGAAGCTGTAAATTTTTTTTTGTAAAACACAGATAGTATAGCAAGGAGTAAATGATTAAAATTTGGAGAAAAAAATCGTGAAGGTTTTTCATGTAAACATTTTTTGTTACTTACATGTTGTAGTCGTTTTTTGTTATTTTTTTGAATTTTACAACAAACCAGATGTTCGAGGAGATCCAAAGTCGATGTTTAGTTGTTGTTAAAATGCCTAGAGCACGTGTACGCGGAATTTATCGCCAGCTAAGTGAATTTGAAAGAGGTCGAATTATTGGTCTACGGGAGGCGGGCTTGTCATTTCGAGAAATCACGTACGAATAGAAATCCACCTACTGTTATGAGATGTTGTCAAGCGTGGTTTGATAATGCCCAAAATCGAAGAAGAGTAGGCACCGGACGTCGAAGGGGCACAAATGAAGTTCAAGATCGACGTCTAAGACTTATGGCTATTAGAGACCGATTTGCGACAACTCGATCTTTGGCTGATGAGTGGTTAGGAGAAAAAGGCCATCCTGTAACTGCCGAACGGTCTACCGCCGGATAAGGTCTTTTGGACTCCAGCATTATCGACCTAATCTTGTGTTACCTCTGACGGTTAAGCATCGCCGGCAACGATTGCAGTGGTGCAGATAACGGCAACATTGGAATGTGCAATGGCATCAGGTCGTCTTTTCTGATGAATGTCGATTCTCCTTGGGTGTACATGATGGCCGAAGAAGGGTTAGACGACGTCGGGGGGAAAGACGTGAACCTCAGTTTGATATTGAGCGTCATGTACACCGGACAGTAGGGGTTATGGTATGGGGTGCTATTGCAAATGCAAGTAGGTCACCTTTAGTCTTTATTCGAGGTAACATAACAGCGCTGCGCTACCTTCAAGAAATAGTGGAGCCATATGTTATCCCTTACATTAACCGGCTCGAGAATCCAATATTTCAGCAAGATAATGCTCGACCTCATGTTGACAGAGTTAGTTTAAACTTTTTTGAAGCGACCCATGTGAATCTTTTGCCATGGCCACACAGATCCCCGATCTTTCGCCCATAGAGCATATTTGGGACATCATGGGTAGAAGGCTTGGAAATTTGCGCCAGCCCCCACGGACTTTGGTGGCTCTGATACATGAACTACAGGTAGCATCAATGCCAAGACGTGTTTGGGAGTGTATAGATAATCGCGGTGGACAAACACATTATTAACAAATTTATCAAAAAAAATTGTAAACCCTTCAGTTTTTTTTTTTTCAAATTTCAATCATTTACTCCTTGCTATACTATCTATGTTTTACCAAAACAAAAATTAAAATTTAAACAGCTCCTTCTGGGTGTTGCAATTTCTTTGTCAGTCAGTATATTTCATAAGGCTTGTTTCACATGCAGACGGTTCCATTCGGTTCGGTTCGTTTTCTGTTCCGTTTCGGTCGCTGGAGACAAGTGTGAAACGGTGCTTCGGTTCAGATTCGGTACCGAATAGAAACCGTACAGCACCGAATACTCCCTCGACACGAATAGGTTTCTATCAGGTTTGGATTCGTGTGTAGGGAATAGAGATCAACCGGGGCGTTCCATCACGGTTTAGTTTCGGTTTTAACCATAAAATAATAAATATTTACATATGTTTCTGTCACGTTCTGTGGTTTTTACCTCAAACCGAGCAGATTTATTTCCCAAATTGTTTAAATATAGAAATTTAAAGATAAAACAATATTTTCGGGATATTGTTATGCTATTTCAGTATTCATGAGAAAATTATGGTTTAACAACTGTGGATCAACTGATTTCTGCAGTAACTAAAACAGTGCTGTTGGACAAAACGAAAAAATATAAAGATAAATTGAATTGGATTTGGAATGACTTTGATCAATCTGACGTCGCGAAAAAATTGAAATTGTGATTGAGTCTATGATTCGGGGAAAAAAAACATAAAACCTAATATGAACCGTATATGTGTGAAAGGGCTTCATTCGTTTTCAGTTGAAACCGAAAACGAACCGAACCGATGGAATCGTATGCATGTGAAACAAGCCTAAGGAAGAAAAGTGTCACTCTCATTCCATTCAGCGGGTAATTGAAAGCGAGCCATGAAAAGTCACTTCTACTCCGAATGAAATATGTTATTTTATTTTCAAGTTTTGAAATTCATGAAAATCTGAATATCCAATTTTTGATTGATTTACATGTACGCTCATAATTCTATCCATTTACGATCGTTATAATTGAGTGAATTATGGAACATTTGCATAGCTACGGTTCAAAAAATTCAAAATTAATTCTGGCAGATATAAATTAAAATAATTGATAGTTATCATTTGCAAGCTGGTGAGAAGTGGTTGAAAGTGAAAATTTCTTCAGAAATTGAGGTTTTGGCGAATGGAGTAGTCTCTTCCCTTGGACCATCGAAGTCTACTGATAAATATTCTGCAGCTTATGATCACTTCGTGAAATGGTGCAATTCGAAAAATGTAACAGTTTACAAAGAGAATGTGCTTCTAGCATATATCAACTTAATGGCTAGAAAAAAAAAATGGAAATCCTCTACTTTGTGGGCCCGATATTCAATGATAAAGTCGCAACTAGTGATCAAACATGAAATAGATATTGGTAAAATATCTGAAGTTGCGCGCAATTTTGAAAAAAAATTCAATGAAGGGTATATTTAAAAAAATCAAGAGTTTTTTCTAAGGAAGGGTTCGAACGTTTTCTCTTTGAAGCACCGGATTATTCACATTTAGGATTAAAGGTAATTGTCATATTTTAAGTAATTTTAATTTCGTATTTTGATCACGTGGTTGTTTCAGATTGTTTTATTATTCGAAGTAGCTGGTGCCTGCAGATGTGACGAGATGGTGAAAATGAAATCTACAGATACCGAGAACAAGGGGAATATTATAATAGTCAATATTCCCGATAGCAAAACCAGAAAAGTTCGAATATTCACAGTTGTTATGCAGAATAATCGAAATATTTATCGGAGATAGATTTTTTTGCGCGTATGTTCTGGGGAACATCGCGTTATAGTTTTGCCCAAATGTCTGTAACTTTCGAATTTTTTGACGAAAATGGTCTCAAACGATTAAGTTCGACTCCCCAATGAAGAATTCGAGGTCAAATTTGATTCTGTCCGTCCGGCCGTACGGCCGTCCGTTGCCACGATAACTTGAGAACGAAATGAGCTAGCGACTTGAAATTTTCAGGGTAGGTGGCGCATCCCAATACGACGGACAAGTTCGTTAATGGGCATAATCGGCCCAGTGGTTTCCGAGTAATAATTTTGTTTTCAACCAATATAAATCCGATCGAATTGAAACTTGGTGGGTAGTTGTATATGAACCTAAGCACGTTTGTAAAATTTTGCGCAAATCGTATGGCTAGATAAATTTAAAAAAATTATTAAAAAATATTTTTGTTGTCAAGATATCTTGAGAACGGAATGGGATAGCGGCTTGAAATTAGCAGGTTAGGATGTGCACTAGAACGCGACATTTCAGTTTGTTTATGAGCATAATCGGCCAAAAGGTTTTAGAGTTATAGCCATCTGAAATTTGGTGGTTTTTTGTTTCTCATTAACTTGAAAAATACTGAACCGATTGAATTCGAACATGGTTATTAGTTGTAGAATGCCAAAGCGAAAATGTTTGCAAAATTTGGTGAGGATAGCATTTGTAGAAAATTTTTAATTTATCATTGAAAATAAAAAAAAAAAATTCTATATATCAGTAACTATTCGTTTGAAATTGGTGAAATTTTGCAAGAGCCTTCATAACCTAACCCTACTACCAAGTTTCAAGTTTTAACACGATCGGTAAAATATTGTTGGAGATTCGAGCATTCTTGTGCGAGTTCAGTAGATGGGTGACCGTTGCCTCGATAACTTTCGAACGAAAGGAGATAGGGACTTGCAATTTTCAGGGTAGGTTGCGTATCCGAAAGGGAGAGTTGAGTTCGATTTTGGGCATAATCGGTCTAACGGTTTCCGAGTTATACCCACCTGGAATATTATTTCCTTGATAACTCGAAAAATAAATATTCGATCGAATTGAAGCTAGGTAACTAGTAGTAGAAAATCAACATAAAGACGTGTTTAAAATTTTGTAAGAACCGTACCCCTAGAAATTTTGAAAAAAAAATGACGAAAAAAAAAATTTTAAGAACCGTACCCCTAGAAAATTTCAAAATAATCACGAAAAAAAAAATTGGTTCAAGCACTGACGTGAAGTCAGAAGCTTTTGCGCGTATGTTCTATTGTCCATTCTTCTGTATTCGACACTTAATTCGAATTTACCTTGGTAAATTCGAATTATGAGTGTCCAATACAGAAGAATGGACAATAGAACATACGCGCAAAATCTTCTGACTTCACGTCAGTGCTTATTTGAACTATCAATCTGGAAAATGCTACAGAGCTGTGATGGGAATACTTAGTTTAGGAAGTGTTCCAAGAAAGGTTGCCCCTTTTTTGCATTTGAATCATCCAAACGAATACACAGGTCATTCATTGAGGCGAACTTCTGCTACACTACTTGAAATGAGGAACGAGGAGCCAACAGTGTAGCAGAAGGCTACATCGAGGATTCGCTGCGAAATAAGAATGAGATTGCTGGTAGGATATTGAGCGTCAACAAAGTCCCTGGAAACAGGAACTCAGATTCCGAGACAGAATCCTACCAGTTCATTATTACATGGTTTTAATTTTCAAAATGCAACATTGACCAATTGTACATTCAATGTAACTTCAACTAATAAAATAAAAATGACGTTTGAATTAGAGGATTTTTTGTTCTTGGTAACCAATTCATTATTTGCATAGTATCACTTTTCCTGTCGCCGACCGGAAAAGTGTTGCATAGCAACACTTCTCCTCCTTGGCGGAGAAATTGAACTTTTCGTTGATCTCCTCTCAATCGAAAAATGACGTTATTATTGTACGTTTGAAATAGTATATACGTTCGAAGTAGTATATTGTAAATTAGTGGGAAAAGCATAATATTCCCAAACGACTGTGATATAATTAATCCTGGTAACACAGGAGTTTGGGAATATGCTTTTCCCACGCATTATGCATACTATTTTTTCTTCGATCGTTGATTTACATTTAAAAAATTAATTAAAAAATATTTTATTCAAGATGTAATCAAGTAAGTTTAAATAGGTTTCTCTATGTTCATATTGAAATATAGAAGTGGTAACCATGGTTTTTTTTGATTTGTTGTATTTTATAAGGAATTAAAAATGAATTAATAAACATGAACACTGATAGTGATTATGTGTTACCTTGCACGCCTCCTGAACTAGTAGAAGCCGCGAACTCGGCTTCACTTAATTTACTTCCGGCGAAATCCAGAGAGAAGTATGAACTTGCGTACCAACGCTTCATAGATTTTTGCAGAAAAAACAACAGTGTATCCTTTTCTGAGAATGTAGTGATGGCGTATGTTGCTGAATTGGCTAAAACAATGAAATCTTCGACGTTGTTGGCACATTTTTCCATGCTTCGATCAATTTTGTCTGTTAAAAATAATATTAATATTGCCCAGTACCAAAAACTGAGAGCATTTTTAAAAAGTCAAGCTACAGGATACAAACCGAAAAAATCCAAAATTTTAACCCAGGAACAAGTTCAGAAATTCATTTTAGAGGCCCCAGATGACATATTTCTTTCGACGAAAGTAAGTAGATATAGATAAAATAGTATTATTCAAAATACATAAAATATGAAATATACAATTTTTGATTACCTTTTAGGTAGCTCTAAAATTTGGAATAATAGGAGCCTGTCGAGGAGATGAGCTTGTCCGAATGAAAGTTCAGGATATAGTTCGGTTCAAAAATACTGGTAAAAATACCAGAAACAAAAACAAATAACCCTAGATCATTTATCATTAACAAAGCCCTTTTTAAATGTTTATAGAAAGTACGTGTCATTTAGGCCTAATGATTTTGAAAATCCAAAATTTTTTTTTAAATTCAATTAGGGAAAAGGATGGAAGACGGTCATTGGAATAAACCAATTTAGAAAAATGCCGCAAAATGTTGGAAGTTATTTACAGTTGCCAAATCCGACAAATTGTACAAACTATACAATGAATGTAAATATTAACAACAATTAATTTGTGTTCAAGAATATCATTATAAATTAGATGTTTCTTTTATAACAGCTTTATCAATATAAAAATTGAAACCTTTGTTTCATTTTAGTGTAATAATCCATTTGTAACATTACCGCACGCTACAGCAGTGCGGTGAGAATATTACCGCACTGTTATTTTCTAATTGCTTAGCAACTGCCCACTATTCTGGAATGTTGAGCTTTGCGCATAGGAAACAGGTCAAAATTTTCCCACGATCAAAGAAAAATAATAATTTATCCCGGATTTTTCAATTTTCCGATTACAAAGCGTCTAGGGAAAAACCTAATCTAGGGATATATCGAATCTAATTCTTCGCCGTTCGTATGCTGTTCATCTCGTTTCAAAAATGCTACCGCCAACCATCGCCAGAGTACAAATAGGAATACGGCGTCGAGTATGTTCGTTCAACTTCTGTGTGCGCTGTGCACACAAGATCTTCCCGGTTACGGGATCTCTCGGGAACGGCCCCCGCAAATTAACTCGCCCCGGAATCGACATAAAGCTAATTTTCAATTGAAACGTTGCTGATTCAATTAAAACTCAGCCGCCCCGCATTTTCGTTGTGTACCTTGGCGGTAGCGTATCATGTGGTGGAGATAAACAAATCGGGGCGGATGTTTCTGGTTGTGCAAATATCGTCGATACGTAGAGAAGTGATTATCGGTATAAGTTTGCCGAAGATATTACCATCGAGTTATGCTTTCTCTTTAGGGAGGGGCAGTTGCGGGTAACCATGAAAAAAATTATAAGAGAACGGACGTGTTGTCCGGAGCTTCAGGGCTCTCTGTCATTTACCGATGAAATGTACCTATTTTATACAGAGAAAGAGGACGCTTAGCCGGCTCCAAGAATACCCCACGTAGGTAATATTTTCAAAATGCTCCATTAGAGAAATAGACCTTTGCGAATGGTAAAATGTGAAAAACAAATAATACTAGGGTGAAACCCCTTCGGAAAAGGAAGAGAATATATCAAAAATTAAAGGAAAAATAATTTACTGGTGATCTGAGGTCGGGTAGTGGAAGGGGGTGAGGTTTTAAGGGTGAAAAACGGTTTATCTCGATTTTCGGCTAAACTACAAGTCCTATGGAATAACACTTTCCTCACATAACCTCACAACTTAATCAGGTGATGTTTTTTTAGAATTTTGTAACCCCTCCTCCCCCTTGGTGAGGTTCAAGCTAACCCCCCATCCCCCCACCCAAAATCATTTTCGTAGAACCTACTATGAATCTTAAAATGTTTAGAATATCATCTTCAAATATAGGTATAAAGTATAATCTAATTTTATTCTGAAATCGGTTTAGAAATCCAGAACAGTACCTACTGTACAGTAAATTTAGTCGTCTAATATTACTGATATTCACTGGCGATGCCTACTGTCACTAGAGAGCGTTTTTAAATTATTTATTGCAGCCAGTATTGCCAGCTTTTGCGCGTATGTTCTATTGTCCATTCTCCTGTATTGGACACTCTTAATCGAATTTACTATGGTTAACCATGGACAATAGAACATACGTGCAAAAGCTCCTGACATCACGTCAGTACTTGAACCAATTTTTTTTTTCGTAATTTCTTAAACTTGTTTACGGGTACGGTTCTCAAAATTTCACACACGCCTTTATGTCGATATTCTACAACTGGTTACCAAGCTTCAATTCGATCGAATCTATATTTTTTGAGTTATCGAGGTAATGTTATTTCAGGTGGGTATTACTCCGAAACTGTTGGATCGATTATGCCCAAAATCGAACTTAACTATTCCATTCGAATGCTTAACCTACCCTGAAAATTGTAAATCCCTATCTCCTTTCGTTCGAAAGCTATCGAGGTAACCGTTACCCATCCAGCTGCTGAACCCACACAAGGCTGCTCGGATCTCCAACAAAATAGATTCGATCAAGTTCAAACTTGGAACTTGGCAGTAGACTTATGTTCAGAAGGCTCTCAGAAATTTCAGCGATGTCGGACGAATACTTTCTGATTATAGAATGTTATTCAATGATTTTTTAATCATTTTATAGTTGCGTTGGCGTTCTACAACTGATAATCATGTTTGACGACAACGCTCATTCATCCAGCTACTGAACTGACCCAAGGCTGCACGGATCTCCAACAATATATTGATTTATGATTTTCAATGAAATTTAAAAATTTTCCTCACGAAATTTTGCAAGACTTTTCGCGTCGGCATTTCACAACTAATTAGCAGGTTTGAATTGGATCGGATTCGTATTTTCCGAGTTATTGAGGAAATAACAGCCAAATTTCACATGGGTGTAACTCCGAAACCGTTTGGCCGATTATGCCTATAAACAAACTCAAATGTCGCATTCATATGCATAACCTAACCTGAAAATTTCAAGTTGCTACCTCTTTCCGTTCTCAGGTTATCGTGACATAAACTATAGTTTTCAATATTTTTTTGAAAATTTTCTAGTGATACGATTCTTACAAAATTTGACAAACGTCCTTAGGTTTGTATTCTACTACTACTCACCAAGTTTCAATTCGATCGGATTTGTATTGGTTGAGAACAAAATTATTACTCGGAAACCATTGGGCAGATTATGCCCATTAACGAACTTATCCGTCGTATTGGGACGCGCTACCTATCCTGAAAATTTCAAGTCGCTATCTCTTTCCGTTCTCAAGTTATCGTGGCAGGCCGGACAGAATCAATTTTGTCCTCGAATTCTTCATCAGGTGATAATCAGTCGTTTGAGACCATTTTCGGCAAAAAATTTGAAAATTACAGACATTTGGGCAAAATGATAACATGAAATTCCCCAGAACATGCGCGCAATTATAGGATAACGGACGTGTTACCCGGAGCTCTGTCATTTACGGATAATCATATATATAGGGTGAATCCTACATATATTACATATTTCATGTAGACATAGGAATCATCATAAGAATCCATTGATATCATTTTCAACTCTAACAAGCTAATACTTTCGAAGATATGATTTTTCAAAATTTCAATAATATCGTACTTCTATGTTTTCACAGAATGCTAATTCTATCTGTCTGTGTTCACTGTTCATACATATAATCTTATCTACCTATGACAGATATGTCAAATGTATTTCTGTTCTAACAAACAAAGTATGATTGAATGCAAAATAATCAATTATAGGATATTGTAATTACCCCTACCCTACATGCCCTTGGATAATCCATATGATGATGGAAATATATAATTTGGTAAGTTTATCAAATTGGGTTCAGAATTTCTTCAGTGAAAGTTTCAATTGATATAATATAATTTTCAGAGTAGATTTGAGGAATAAATATCTCGGATAAGTTCGTTACTTAATTTTAATTTAGTTTCTTTTATGATGCAGTTCTATTACATTGATATCATTCCTAACTCTGAGAACCCAATACTTTCGGAGATATAATTTGTCAAAGTTTGAACAAGAGCGCCAAAGATCCTGTCCACAGGGCTGTCCCACTTTTTGCGCGTATGTTCTGGGGAACATCGCGTTATCATTTTGCTCAAATGTCTGTAATTTTCGAATTTTTCGCCGAAAATGGTCTCAAACGATTGGGTTCGACTCCCTGATCTAGAAATCGAGGTCAAATTTTATTCTGCCTGGCCGGCCGGCCGTTGCCACGACAACTTGAGAACGGAAAGAGATAGCACTTGAAATTTTCAGGGTAGGTGGCGCATCCCAATAGGACGGACAAGTTCTTTAATGGGCAGAATCGGCCCAATGGTTTCCGAGTAATAATTTTGTCTACAACCAATACTAATCCGATCGAATTGAAACTTGGTGAGTAGTTGTAGAATATAAACCTTAGCACGTTTGTGAACATAGTATCGCTAGAAAAATTTCAAAAAATTATTAAAAAATAATATTTACGTCGCGATAACCTAAGAACGGAAAGAGAGAGCGACTTGAAATTACAGGTTATGTTGAGAATCTGGATGCGTCATTCGAGTTTGTTTATAGGCATAATCGGCAAAACGGTTTTGGAGTTATACCGATCTGAAATTTGGCTGTTATTTCCTCAATAACTCGAAAAATATAAAACCGATCCAATTCAAACGTGGGTATTACTTGTAGAATGCCAACGCGAAAATTCTTGCAAAATTTTGTGAGGATCGTATAACTAGAAAATTTTTGAAAAATCATAGAAAATTATTGAAAAACATTGGATATATCAGAAACTATTCGTCCGATATCGCTGAAACTTTGCGAGAGCCTTAGGAACCTAACTCTACTACCAAGTTCCAGGTTTGAATACGATCGAATCTATATTGTTGGAGATCCGAGCAGCTTTTTGTGAGTTCAATAGCTGGATGGGTGATCGTTGCCTCGACAACTCCCGAACGAAAGGAGATAGGATAGGTTGCACATCTAAATGGAAGAGTTAAGTTCGCTGTTGGCCATAATCGGCCCAACGGTTTCGGAGTTATACCAATCTGGAATATTATTTCCTCGATAACTCAAAAAATATAGACTCGATCGAATTGAAGCTTGGTAACTAGTTGTAGAATATCGACATGAAGACGTGTGTAAAATTTTGTGAGGATTGTACCACTAGAAAATTTTTAAAAAATTACAAAAAAATATTATGTATCTCATGATTCCTTGAGAAATAACGACTTGCAGTTTTCAGGGTAGATTGCGCATCTGAATACGACATTTAGGTTCGTTAACTAGTATAATCGGCCAAATGGTTTTGGAGTTATATCAATCTGAAATTTGGTTGTTATTTCCTCAATAACTCAAAAAATAGAAATCCGATACAATTCAAATATGGTTATTAGTTGTAGAATGCCAACGCGAAAATTCTTGCGAAATTTCGTGAGGATCGTAGCACTAGAAAATTTTTAAAAGATCATTAAATACAAAATTGGTTCAAGCACTGACGTGAAGTCAGAAGCTTTTGCGTGTATGTTCTTTTGTCCATTCTCCTGTATTGGACACCCTTTATCGAAATTACCATGGTAAATTATGTTGACATTATGAATGGACAATAGAACATACGCGCAAAAGCTTCTGACTTCACGTCAGTGCTTGAACCAATTTTTGTTTTAGATAAACCATGAAGTTTAGTATTAGGATATTTTGATGGAAAAATACTAAACCTAGGTAAAGAAAATTTAAATTTCAAATTACTTGAGGAGTATTCCTCTCTTACGGATGAATATTTAAAAGTTATTAATCAAATAGGATGATACCTTTGGATTATAGAATCCGCCCTCAATATTTGTACTGTTTAACGAAGACCGTTCTGAATTCCTAGTGCAGATCTTTCCATTATACTGTTCTGATTAACGAACCCACCAAATTGAATTTTGGCAGTCGCGTGCGGATACTTCTGAGCTTTTCCCACACACATGATGCCGCTGGGACTCGGTCCCATGGGTCTCTTGTGCTTGCGGTTCTCTGCTGCCCCGATTCTTATTTCAAACAGGCAGGAGTAAGCAACCCTCACGCCCGCTATGAGATATCTCAATTGATTTATTTACTGTCCGTCGTTCACATGACTTGATATCCTTTCGATGTCCTAGGAAGAATCGTTATTTCAATATATACTAACTGAAAAAGAAACTGTAACACCCAGAAGGAACTGTTTCAATTTAAATTTTTTTTTGGTAAAACATCGATAGTATAGCAAGGAGTAAATTATTACAATTTGGAGAAAAAAATCGTGAAGGTATTTTCACGTAAACATTTTTTGTTACTCACATATTGTAGTCGTTTTTTGCAAATTTTTTAAATTTTACAACAAACTAACTGTTCGAGGAGGTCCAGAGTCGATGTTTAGTTGTTGTTAAAATGCCTAGAGCACATGTACGCGGATTTTATCGCCAACTAAGTGAATTTGAGAGAGTTCGAATTATTGGTCTACGGGAGGCGGGGTTGTCATTTCGAGAAATCGCTAACCGTACGAACAGAAATCCAACTACTGTTATGAGATGTTGTCAAGCGTGGTTTGATGATGCGCAAAATCGAAGAAGAGTAGGCACCGGACGTCGAAGGGGCACAAATGAAGTTCAAGATCGACGTCTAAGACTTATGGCTATTGGAGACCGATTTGCGACAACTCGATGTTTGGCTAATGAGTGGTTAGGAGAACAAGGCCATCCTGTAACTGTCTGAACGGTTCACCGCCGGATAAGCTCTTTTCGACCCCATCTTGTGTTACCTCTGGCTCTGACGGTTGAGCATCGCCGGCAACGATTACAGTGGTGCAGAGAATGTCAACATTGGAATGTGGAATGGTTTCAGGTCGACTTTCCTGATGAATCTCGATTCTCCTTAGGTGCCCATGATGGCCGAACAAGGGCTAGACAACGTCGGGAAGAATGACGGGAACCTCACTTTGATATTGAGCGTCATGTACACTGGACAGTAGGCATTATGGTATGGGGTGCTATTGCACATGCAAGTAGGTCACCTTTAGTCTTTATTCGAGGTAACATGAAAGCGCTGCGTTACCTTGAAGAAATAGTGGAGCCATATGTTCTCCCTTACCTTAATCGGCTCGAGAATCCAATATTCCAGCAAGATAATCAGTCCTTTTCTGTAACTCGGATAGAAATGAAAGCATCGGATCGTAATCTGACAAATCGGAATGTTTCTCTTCTATCGCGTCCAATTTTGGTATTCTATAACCAATGTAGAAGACGCTGGAGAATCGGAATTCATACTTCTATTCGACGCTCTTGGAAGTAGCTGGCAACGTTGCATGTGCACGCAAATCTCGCCCTTAATAACCACTGACATTTATCAGTTTGTTGATTTTGGGTAACTTAACATAGCAAATTTCATAAAGATATGCAGTGTACTTTCATGAATATTATTAGAAAACGATAACACGCTGTTTCTGGCGGAGCAAGCGCGTAAAAAGAAAAGAAAGGGAGTTTTTTTTTAATAAAAAGCGAAGTGAATAAATTTTCAATTCATCCCGTGGAATTTAAAAACAGAAAGAGAATTACAATTCTCCAATAGCTTCAAATGATTCGGCAGTCATCAGAATTAGTTGTTCAAAGTAAGAACTGACTTAATTTATGAAATCGGCAGCAATTGTTTAAGGTAAACGGTAAAGCTTCCTAAAAATTTCTTCTGGGATTTCAATAGGATTACTAACTGGTATCCCTAAGTTCACGACGTTCCATTCTGAACATTTGCTGTTCAATTTTTTCTTCTATCGCCGATCGTAATTCATAGATGATATCCATGTTTTTCACTCTGATTAATTGACACTTGTTGTGAAATAGTTCCTTCTTCTGGCAAAACACCTATTAAACTTTTCCGTATTTACAAACGCTAAATTGAATTCGTCGATTTCATATGTCAAAATACGGCGACGGCGCATGCTCCCGATCATGGTTCCGATCTCGTAAAGCGATTCCGATATAGTTTAGGCGGTAGAGAGCAATTATTCTATTCGATTTCTATTTCAGATCTCGATAATAGAATTCGAGTTGAGTTACAGAATACCAATTTGAAGCGATTCCGATTTGACCGGTGTATTTCTATTCGATACATACCATCTCTATTCGATTTGAAGTTATAGAATAGGGCTGAATGCTCGACCTCATGTTGCCGGAGTTAGTTTAAATTCTTTTGAATGACCCATGTGAATATTTTGCCATGGCGGTCCAGATCCCCGGATCTTTCGCCCATAGAGCATGTTTGGAACATCATGGGTAGAAGACTCGGAAATTTACCACAGCCCCCACGGACTTTGGCGGCTCTGATACATGAACTACAGGTAGCTTGGGATAGTATCCCTCAAGAAGAAATAGACCATCTTAATGCATCAATGCCAAGACGTGTTGGGGAGTGTATAGATAATCGCGGTGGACAAACACATTATTAACAAATGTATTGAAACAAATTGTAAACCCTTCGGTTTTTTTTCAAATTTCAATCATTTACTCCTTGCTATACTATCTTTGTTTTACCAAGAAAAAAATAAAATTTAAACAGCTCCTTCTGGGTGTTGCAGATTCTTCGTCAGTCAGTATATTTTTGGCGCCCTTGTTCCTCGGAACAAAGTGCTTATCAATTTGCCCAATTGTCTGTAACTTTAGAATTTTTTGATGAAAATGGTCTTAAACGATTTGGTTCGACTCACCGATCAATAATCCGTGGTCGAAATAAATTCTGTCCGGCCGGCCGTACTTAGGCACTTTAACTCTCGAACGAAAGGAGTTAGAGGATTGAAATTTGCAGGGTAGGTTTGGAGCGTAAATATCTCGGAAGAGTTCGTTAACGGGCGTAGTCCATCAAGCGGTTTCGGAGTTATGGCCGTTTTTAGTGAAAACATTTTTTATTAATATTTCCGGAACCGATCACTCGATCTATCTGAAATTTAGCATCAAATTGTAGAATCATGACCTTTATATGCATGCGAAGTTTTGTATTGAGCTTGTTATTTTTCAATGAGAGTGTTCATGCAGACAAATAACAATTATTAATTAACAAATAACAAGTAGAAGTTGGCCAACATTTAACTTTCTACTTTAATTGAACGAGATTTAGTACTTGTACGCAACTAGTGCGCAGATGAACGCGGATTAGTCGGTCCGATGACATAAATCCTCACTTTCTGAAATATTTTATTATTATTATTTTTTACTGTGTCTTCTTTGGGTTCCTCAACATCGCATTTCAAAATGGAATTTTAAAGATTTATTTTCGATTATCAAGGGAACAGAGGTTATTTTGGAAAATGTGCGTATCCTTACTTCCTGCTTCTTAATTGTTAATTTGAGTGAATGAATGCTACATTTTTATACTTGTTAATTCATAATTGTTATTTGATACTGGTTACTTGATAATTGTTAAATGGTGCTGCATGAATCCACACTTACTCATCCACAATATACATATAATGAAAACGTGTTTCAGTGATTATGCTATAAATTCGAAAAGGAATCACTTGCACTATCAGTATTATAAATCAAGGAGAAATCGCAATATTCAAGTTGACTATTCAACGTTGAAACTACTGAGAGGCGTATCAAATCGAAGAGGATTACACACTCTAAACATTTATGGCAATCCGTCCCCAAAAACAAATGATATTTCTGCAACGAACCCCTTAAACGATAGTAATGGGGTAGATAATGAACCTGATTCTGATGAAACAATAATTAGTTTTGTATCTCTGTTTATAATCCCGAAAAAACTCACGCCTCAAGTAACTTCAGGATATGATATTCTCGAAATTCCGCGAAAATTAGTGAATCGGCATTCTACAAGTAATTATCGAGTTTTAATTGGATCAGATTTGTATATTTGGAGTTATTGAGGAAATAACAATAAAATTTCAGATGAGTAAACTCCAAAACGGGTTGGCCGATTATGCCAATTAACGATCTTAAACGTCGCATTCGAAAGCGCAAACCTACTCTGAAAATTGCAAGTTGTTATCTCTTTCCGTTCTCAAGTTATCCTGAGATACATAATATTTTTGGGCGCATGTTCTAGGGGAACATCGTCCTATCATTTCGTCCAAATGTCTGTAATTTTCGAATTTCGCGCTGAAAATTGGCTAATAGACTAATTCGGACTCCCTGATCACGAATCCGGTGTCAGATTTTTGGGTGCCGTCCGGCCGTAGGCACGATAACAGGAGCACCGAAGGTCCTATCGACTTCAAACTTTCAGGGTAGGTTTCTGATCAAAATGCGACGGTTAAGTTCGTTAACGGGCAAAATCGGCCGGACGGTTTAGGAGTTATAGACATTTAAAATTTTGAGGTTATTTCCCTGATATTTCAGGAACTAAAGAAGATGTTGAATCGAAACTTGGTAGTCAGTTCGAGGATATAAACGCGCAACTTTTGGCAAAATTCTGTTATGATTTTTTTTTCGTGAACTATTTATCAGATTGCAACAAAAACTTGTACTAACGTCAATTATAGTATTTTGCAACTTTGTGCAAAATTTTGGCTCTATACGATTTCAATTTCTGGAGATATAAGACAAAATGTGTCAAATTTCCTGGGTCTCTCTCAGTATTTTCATCGATTATTATATAATAATCAATAATATTAAGGTATTCAACATGATACTGCTTTTTTTCTTTACTGGTCAGTACGGGCCACAAGGAAGATGAACATGCGCCCAATAGCTCCTGTCCACAGGGCTTGAACCAATTTTTAAATTTTCTGGTAGTACTGTGCATCCAAAATTGCACATACATGTCGATAGTATAGAACTGATTACCAAGTTTCAATTCGATCGGGTCTATAATTTTTGAGTCATATAGAGTTTGGGAGTTATACCTATGTGAAATATTGTTCCTTAAAAATTCAGAAAATTCAGATCCCAACGAATTGAAACTTGTTAATTAGTGCAATTAATGATGATACAAAATTAGATGTGATGCTTGAGTTCGAGGAAAACTAATAATATATAATACTCATAATTGATTTTGCAGGAAGTATTGGGCGCTGAAGGTATTTCCCTCCAGTTTCGACATATTGCCAGCCATCTTGTCTGGAGTTGCGCATCGGCGAATATCAAAGATGAGGATGAAACAGGTTCTGATGAAGATTTGAGCCAGACACTACTGCATGAAGTGATCGTAGTGACTGGATATTTCGCTGTGAATAACTATGAGAACCAGGTAGGAACATAATACGGGGTCTTTATAAATGATTGTAATATCGTAGTTGGTTCTGAAACCCTCTCATTTTGCCGCTTCATATGCATGCAATTCCAGCCACAAAACTCATCACAGAATGTACCCTAGGGTATATTCTGTGGGATTCAAAATGTACGCATAACCTAAATTTCTCCTTTGTTCACAATGATGAGTTCCAAATTGATTTTCAGTGGGAGATTACTTTTCCTCTGTCCCAGATTGGACCAAATTTTTGGTTATACAAAGTAAATTGATTTAATAGTTGATATAGTTCGCATTAAGTTTGTAGAAAGTGAAATTTTCAAATAAATGAATTTTTGGATTTAACTTCTTATTACACGTGATATTGGGTACAACTTAGCATTCTCTCTGTTTACAAAAGACCTTGTGATTTCCAGTGTGGGGTAATTTGATTGAGAGAATGATGTATGATACTGGAATTTTACTCCGTTGTAAGGAGTTTTCTTTCAGAAAATACCAAGCTGATGGAATCGATAGGGAATTATTCATTAGTTGAGATACTATTATCCTTAGTCATTTGCAAAAGATATCATATTAGATAATTGAAAGGTTTTTTTCTGGGTCTTCTCTCCTAAACTCTGAAAAATATCTATAAAATAAAAATTGATTATTTTGTCATTTGCTTCTGCGTAAGAAACACAAGATATTTGTCAGAAGCAATCAATTGATCAATGTTGCCTAACAAACAACGAAACAACATCAACGAAGAAACAACTATATCGTAACGTTTCGGAGTCTATATCAGACTCGATTCAGACTCCTTCGTCAGACGCTTAATGAATGTGACAATAGTAGAGTTCACAAGGCATGAAAAGAGCTCTAAAACAGATTTTCGTGGGACCTTCATTGCTAAAATGTATAGACCACTGGGTATCATTCTCCATACCCTTACAATGTAAATTCAACTGGTCGTCAAAAAATCGTCGTGTGCAGGAAGGGGTGGGGGGAATTTTTCCGAAAATTGACAAAAATTTTTTTTCTGTTCATGGTCATCTATATACGGTGAACATCACTCACACAAACTTCTGTTGAAATATACGATTCAGAAATATTTTTTATTAATTGTCCAAAAAGTCGGATACAATGCTCTTAAAAGGAATTCCTTAAGATATAAACGCTTGCCCTGAACACCCATATTAACTATTATGTTCCACTCGGTTTTACTCGAGATCTGTTAGGATTATCGAAAAAATGCTTTATATGAAAGGTCTGCTCCGAAAACCAACGATTCAGATGCTTCTTTCAAAATTACAATAGGTAGAATAGTTTCCTCACAAAATAAGAAATTGTGTTATTAACTCCCATTAACCGAAACCGAACCTGGAGACGCTAGTAAGGCGCAATTTGTAGCGTTAGTCCATGTTAGTGGCGACCTTATGGATTTGAGCTTTGATCTATGCACATAAGGTTCGTTATATCTATCCGACCAACTTTACAGTACTATTCCTGCGTGCCTTCAGAACGCATTTTGAAGATATTGTTTAAATTCCTAATTTTTTATATATATGAGAATTTTACATATAATTCATATATATTTGATTTAATTTTGTTAATTCGTTAATAAATATGCAAATATGCGAGTTCAAACTTATATTCATTACTTCATAAATCAATTTTGTGACGTAATATTACCACATTTTTGAAATCATCGTTCATTCTCATTAGTAGTAACAAGATTTCCTGAATCCTAGACCAAAAATCTGGAAAAGAATTAAGAAGGTATATAGTTGGTATCTATGATATTTAGGGTCTAAAAATTTCTTACATGTCATGATTCATCTAATTCAACTATCACTATCAGATGAAGAATCATCATTTTGAAGATATTGTTTAAATTCCTAATTTTTTATGTATATGAGAATTTTACAGATAATTCATATATATTTGATTTAATTTTGCTAATTCGTTAATAAATATGCAAATATGCGAGTTCAAACTTATATTCATTACTTCATAAATCAATTTTGTGACGTGATATTAACACATTTTTGAAATCATCGTTCATTCTCATTAGTAGTAACAAGATTTCCTGAATCCTAGACCAAAAATCTAGAAAAGAATTAAGAAGGTATATAGTTGGTATCTATGATATTTAGGGCCTAAAAATTTCTTACATGTCATGATTCATCTAATTCAACTATCACTATCACATGAAGAATCATTAAGGGAAGGAAGATTTGAAAAATTTGAAGTACTCGTATTTGCACATGTTTTTTGGGCCATACATTTGCAGGAGCCAATACACGGAATTTGTTTTCTTTTACAGGAACACATTGATCCTGTGCAATCTGAAATGAGAATTTCCATTTCATAAAGAATATTTACGGATCTGATATTCGAAATAATATTTACCTTTCCTACAACTGCAGTTGCTAAGGATAGATGTTTCCTTAGGTAGGATTGGCATCTCGTTAATTTGGCAGAAGTTTTCCATTTTCTACATACCACCCACTAAATATCGGATCCGGTAAAGATGGTCATGGTACATTACTATTGATCCAAATTTTTGTTTGGTAATGGACTCGAAGGCTGTGTTGTCTCAAACTATCCAATGTTGGAGGTAATTTACTTATGGATCTTGAAGAAGCTATAATATTCCCCTGAGCCTGTTGATACATTTCACATTTTCGTTTGTCGTATACAGATGGATTTCAAATTCAACAATATCATTGAATACTCTCAAACATGGCACCGGAAGTACATGATGAATTCAAAAATAGGAATTTTGTCATTAAATGTTTGATTGGGAATTTTAACCAACTTTCTGTAGATCAGGCGCTAGAGCATATCAACAAAAATTCCAAAGCTGCAGGAGGAACAGTGGGATAAACTGAAAATAGTACTATAGAATGGATGAATGGTTCTTGAGTTACAACATTATTGGTATGAAGTTAGTCACATTACGCTCATCTTTGCATCTTCATTCGGTCAAAATGTCGAAGAAGGTAAAAAAATAATGAAAATTGATGAAGATTCTGAGCAGATACTGCAGAGTGAACTTTCAAGATTTTGAGAATTTGAGAGAATAAGTATTCAATGATATTGTTGAATTTGAAATCCATCTGTATACGACAAACGAAAATGTGAAATGTATCAACAGGCTCAGGGGAATATTATAGCTTCTTCAAGATCCATAAGTAAATTACCTCCAACATTGGATAGTTTGAGACAACACAGCCTTCGAGTCCATTACCAAACAAAAATTTGGATCAATAGTAATGTACCATGACCATCTTTACCGGATCCTATATTTAGTGGGTGGTATGTAGAAAATGGAAAACTTCTGCCAAAATTAACGACGATGCCAATCCTACCTAAGGAAACATCTATCCTTAGCAACTGCAGTTGTAGGAAAGGTAAATATTATTTCGAATATCAGATCCGTAAATATTCTTCATGAAATGGAAATTCTCATTTCAGATTGCACAGGATCAATGTGTTCCTGTAAAAGAAAACAAATTCCGTGTATTGGGTCCTGCAAATGTATGGCCCAAAAACATGTGCAAATACGAGTACTTCAAATTTTTCAAATCTTCCTTCCCTTGATGATTATTCATGTGATAGTGATAGTTGAATTAGATGAATCATGACATGTAAGAAATTTTTAGGCCCCAAATATCATAGATACCAACTATATACCTTCTTAATTCTTTTCTAGATTTTTGGTCTAGGATTCAGGAAATCTTGTTACTACTAATGAGAATGAACGATGATTTCAAAAATGTGTTAATATTACGTCACAAAATTGATTTATGAAGTAATGAATATAAGTTTGAACTCGCATATTTGCATATTTATTAACGAATTAACAAAATTAAATCAAATATATATGAATTATCTGTAAAATTCTCATATACATAAAAAATTAGGAATTTAAACAATATCTTCAAAATGATGATTCTTCATCTGATAGTGATAGTTGAATTAGATGAATCATGACATGTAAGAAATTTTTAGACCCTAAATATCATAGATACCAACTATATACCTTCTTAATTCTTTTCCAGATTTTTGGTCTAGGATTCAGGAAATCTTGTTACTACTAATGAGAATGAACGATGATTTCAAAAATGTGGTAATATTACGTCACAAAATTGATTTATGAAGTAATGAATATAAGTTTGAACTCGCATATTTGCATATTTATTAACGAATTAACAAAATTAAATCAAATATATATGAATTATATGTAAAATTCTCATATATATAAAAAATTAGGAATTTAAACAATATCTTCAAAATGCGTTCTGAAGGCACGCAGGAATAGTACTGTAAAGTTGGTCGAATAGATATAACGAACCTTATGTGCATAGATCAAAGCTCAAATCCATAAGGTCGCCACTAACATGGACTAACGCTACAAATTGCGCCTTACTAGCGTCTCCAGCAGTGGGACTCTGTAACAACAAAGCAAAAGCATAAGCGGATGTAGCCGATTGCTATATACAGTTTTGTACTCCCTATCACGATTCGGATTAGATCGGTAGCACCGTGTGTTCTGTGGGTAGCACCGAACATGTATTCGGAAGCAAAGCAAAAGCGGCGCTATGCTTTCGCTTTGGAATGCAAGTTACAGAGTCCCACCACAGGTTCGGTTTCGGTTAATGGGAGTTAATAACACAATTTCTTATTTTGTGAGGAAACTATTCTACCTATTGTAATTTTGAAAGAAGCATCTGAATCGTTGGTTTTCGGAGCAGACCTTTCATATAAAGCATTTTTTCGATAATCCTAACAGATCTCGAGTAAAACCGAGTGGAACATAATAGTTAATATGGGTGTTCAGGGCAAGCGTTTATATCTTAAGGAATTCCATTTAAGAGCATTGTATCCGACTTTTTTGACAATTAATAAAAAATATTTCTGAATCGTATATTTCAACAGAAGTTTGTGTGAGTGATGTTCACCGTATATAGATGACCATGAACAGAAAAAAATTTTTTGTCAATTTTTGGAAAAATTCCCCCCACCCCTTCCTGCACACGACGATTTTTTGACGACCAGTTGAATTTACATTGTAAGGGTATGGAGAATGATACCCAGTGGTCTATACATTTTAGCAATGAAGGTCCCACGGGGTGACACGATAGAGCCCGGTTTGAACTCTACTACAATTCTTGAATTTCACAAAATAACTTTCAACAAAATAATTCTAAAGATTTTCATTAAGACTCTGACGAAGGAGTCTGATATAGACTCCGAAACGTTACGATATAGTTGTTTCTTCGTTGATGTTGTTTCGTTGTTGTTTGTTAGGCAACATTGTTCAATTGATTGCTTCTGACAAATATCTTGTGATTCTTACGCAGAAGCAAATCACAAAATAATCAATTTTTAATTTATGGATATTTTTCAAAGTTTGGGAGAAAACCCAGAAAAAAACTTTCAATAATGAGTATACCTCCCACAGTATACTTTAATGATTATCATATTAGATATTGAACAGATATGAATAATCTGTTTCCTTGTGTTTGAATGGAAGAATTCTCGAAATTCTATTTAGAATGATTGAAATGTAAGTACTGATAACAGAATGCATACTGTTGAACTGATTTTAATGTCCGAATGCAGGTAATAAATCAATACAAATAGAAGAATACATTAAATAACTGTAAGATAACTCCCACTGGCAGTTTGTGATAATTCTAACAATGAATTCACATCAAATGTTCGAAATGTCGTCCATTATTTTCAAGGCATTTATAAATTCTTATTCGTTTGTTGTCAAGTATATTTTTTAACATTTGTGGACCAATGTTTTGGCAGCACATTGTAATTGATGATGGAAGGTCCTCAATATTATCATTTTGTCTTTTGAAAACCTCATCTGTCAGATATGCAAAGATGCTGAAGTCCAGGAGAGTCAAGTCTGAAGACCGTGTAGGAAAGGAAGGCTAGAGACCTCGACTTATTTGACGGTTGTCATAGCTCTCCTGGAAATAGCTTAGATTTGCAGAGGTAGTTTGGGCAGTTGCCCCATCTTGTCTTGTCTAGCATTATTCTTTTGTACCTTTCACCATTAATGGTATCATGAAAGAAAATCGGGCCATATATTCTACTACGAGAAACTGTTCACCGTACACCAACTGTAGCATCGTTATTTTGTGAGGGTACAAATTCAGTTTTTTTTTTCAATAATTTGTGGCAAGTACCAGACTGTAAAGATAATTTATTGATGGACATTTGAGGAGTTCGTTCAACTCGTGTTCTCAGTTCTTCAACAACTCCTTGAGAAACTTGAGGTCTTCCTGTCGATTTTCCCTTCTTAACGTTTCCAGTCTGCATGAATCCATCTGTTTATAAAACCTCTAATGTGGACTTTGAGAGAAGATTTTAGAATCTGAATATCAGGATATTTCGCCAGATATTCATTTTTACAGTTCTCTACAGAGTAAATCCATTCACCATTGATTAATATACCATTGCGGTAATAGGACATCACAATAAATGTGGTTTGTTCTAAATCATAAGTCATTGCAGATTTAAATAATTTGGAAACTGAATTTTAAAAAGAACCTTAAGAAATAACTACAATTCATTATTGGCTGTCGGTTTAGAAATTCTATGATATAAACAGCACACAAGAAGTGAGAAGTGGCAAATAGAAATCGAAAGCCAACTGCGGTGTTACAATAATTTATAAAGACCCTGTATAAGTATCAACATAAGATAATGCAATAATGTGATCTATTCGATTATCAGATCATACTATTGATTCCGGCAACACGCCCCAGATGTCCTTTCAATTTATTCTATGAAAATGCTCTGATACAGGAAGGATAATATTGATTTTCGTATTAGAAATAATTGTCCAAATCACTGGACCTGAGGTCACTTGTTGCAATATAGAGTCTGCTGAACCAAGTTCGATGACTATTTAGAGCAGGCAATTAAAAGTGCACATTACTTTATTTGAGAGAGACTTCAATGAAAAGTGACTTATTTTGCCTGATTGGGTTCATCAGATCCACCGACAATGAGTCACGTAGATCTTCGAGCAAGTGTCGCATGAAGTTCGCAGAGTACTCATTTCAGATAATTATTACTGAATTAATGTTCTCGCAATTTACAGAAGAAAATATGTGTCGAAGAAGTCGCACATATTCCTGTATAACAACAAAAGAAGTGGATGAATAAGTATTTTGATATAGTTGTGTTATAAAGTATTACGCGTAATTGAATCAAATTGGTTCAAGCTCTGACGTGCGCTCTTGCACGAATGTTCTATTGTCTGTTCATCTGTATTGGACACTCTTAGTCGAATTTACCATCGATATAGGCTGTTTTCTCAGCTTTTATATGATATGAATATATTTCGAACCAATGTTTAATTCTGACATATGTATTCTATCGAAATTCAAATTAATTATGAGTTTCATGTTCCTCTATGATTTTTACCTATTCGATTTCAACCTCATTCAACCACATTGAACATGTGTATAACATTCGTAACAATCTGTCATTGGGAAGATCTAAGTTCATTCTCTTCAAAAAATAATTAAAATCGAAATTTAAAGCCTATCGCGGGTCCAGACGAGTTAAATATGGTACAAATGGACATATTTTAAAGAATAGGGATTTACTTTGGCTGTATACCAGTAAAATAATTAAACCCAGAAATATGGAAGAACAAAAGTAAGTTTTCATCAGGTTTTCTTCTTCACTTGATAGAAGGGGATTCAAAATATATTTGATTTTCAGCAGTAACAAATAAACGTATTCATCAAGGAAAATAAGTATAGTGACTTAGTATAGCAATTCAAGAAAATGTTTATCCCTTTCTTGTTAGACTCGACATTCGTCGCAATCGTCTCTATATTTCAAGTTATCAAGATCCTGAATGCACCTTGGACTCGAAAAAGTCTATCCAACCCTGAACAGACAGAATATAATAATAATAATAATAATTTATTCGGAAGTAAACAAATACTGTATTCTGATAATATCTTTTAAAAAAACATCATGTGTCAACTGAATAATTATGCTGGAAGATAACCAGTGTAATTAACACAGATGAGTCTTGGATCCATGATCATATCCAAAAAACGTACCTACTGGATCAGAAATCTCAGATTGTCATTTTTACCTATTTTGATCCAGCATACATCTATATATTATTGAGTTTACCCTTTTACATGTACCGATAAGAGTTTTAATGATATAATAATCAGAAAGAGAGGGGTTTTTCTTCTACGTTATATTCCCCAATCCTAGCTAAATGATGCCGAACGTAGATTAATCTCTTCCTCCTGAATTTACCAACAATCTCTCTTACTCTAGCTAAAATTACAAGTATCTTAGATTACATACACAACTTTGTTTACTAGACAATCAAAATGACAAAAGTAACATATAACAAGGCATGTTTTGGTTAGGCCCAGGACAAACTGTCCAAGCGATTACTACAATATGGGTTGATGTTACCTACTCTCATCATTCAACGTTTCAAAGAAAGAAAAACGCGTTTTTAATGGAGATGGATGTTTAATGCATAACTGAATGCAGGTTCAAAATAATGAGTATTAAATTTGAAGAAAGAATCGATATTAAAGATAAAAATACCTCTCAATATTTGAGCTTATTCTACAGCCAAGTTCTAGTTTTGAAGTCGATCGGATCTTTATTACTGGAAATAATCGTAAGAAATTATATTTTTTTCTGGAGCTAAGCAGCTTTAGGCGAGTTCAGTACCTGAATGGGTGACCGCTCTAGCTATAAATTTCGCCGAAGCCCCTGTCTACAGAGCTTTCCCAACTTCTTATTAAATGCATTTTTGCGAGTATGTTCTGGGGAACCTCGCGTTTTCATATTGCACAAATGTCTGTAATTTTCGAATTTTTGCCGAAAATGGTCTCAAACGACTGGGTCGACTCCATGATGAGGATTTCTAGGTCAAATTTGATTATGTCTGGCAGGCCGGCCGTTGCCTCGGAAACTTGAGAACGGAAAGAGATAGAGACTTGAAATTTTGCGGGTAGGTGGCGCATCCCAAAACGACGGACAAGATTGTTAATGTTGATAATCGGCCCAATGGTTTCCGAGTAATAATATTGTTTCAACCAATACTAATCCGTTTGAAATGAAACTTGATGAGTAGTTGTAGAATACAAAACTAACGACGTTTGTGTAATTTTGTGAGAATCGTATATCTAGAAAAATTTTAAAAAATTATTAAAAAATATTATTTATGTCACGATAACCTAAGAACGGAAAGAGATAGCGACTTGAAATTTTCATGTTAGGTTGTTCATCTGAATGCAACATTTGAGCTTGTTCATAGGCAAAACCGGCCAAACGGATTTGGAGTTATACCCATCTGAAATTTGGTTGTTATTTCCTTAATAACTCGAAAAATACAAAACCGATCCAATTCAAACATGGTTATTAGTTGTAAAATGCCAACGCAAAAATTTTTGCTAAACTACGTGAGGATCGTATCACTAGAAAATTTTTAAAAAATCATTGAAAATCATCTCTATATACCCGAAACTATTCGTCCAACATCGCTGAAATTTTGCGAGAGCCTTCAGAACCTAACTCTTTTGTAAAGTTCCAAGTTTGAACACGATCGGATCTATATTGTTGGAGATCCGAGCAGTCTTGTGTGAGTTTAGTAGCTGGATGGGTGACGTTGCCTCGATAACTTTCGAACGAAAGGAGATAGGGACTTACAATTTTCAGAGTAGGTTTCTCATCCGAATGGGAGGATTAAGTTCGTTTTTGAGCATCGGTTATTTCATCGATAACTCAAAAACTATGGACTCCATCGAATTGAAGCTAGGTTACTAGTTGTAGATTATCTACATGAAGACGTGTGTATAATTTTGTAAGAACCGTACACCTAGAAAATTTAAAAAAAATAACGAAAAAAAAATTGGTTGACCCCCCATTTTTCCTCGGAACTTATCAATTTGCCCAAATGTCTGTACTTTTGGAATTTCTGGCTGAAAATGGTCTTAAACGATTTGGTTCGACTCACTGATCAAGAATCCATGGTCAAAATTGATTCTGTCCAGCCGGCCGTCCGTCCGTCCTTTAACACGATAACTCTCGAACAGTATGAGCTAGACAGTTGAAATTTCCAGAGTAGGTTTATGAGATAAATCTCTCGGTTAAGTTCGTTATTGGGCAAAATCGGCGGTTTCGGAGTAACAAAAAAATTTTTTTTTACATTTTAAATTCAATTTTTGCGCGTATGTTTTTTTAAGATGTAGTTTTATCACAATGATCCATTGATGAAATTCTCAACTCTACCAAACTAATACTTTCGAAGATTTGATTTTCCAAAATTTCAATAATTAATCTCAATTCCATATGGTTTCATAGAATACTCTAATTATAATTTCCCAATGTATATAAATCCAACATGAGATGAGTCATAGACCTACGTTTTGAATTTAATAACGAAAATTCTTGAGAATTGATGTACAAAAAAAAATTGAAAAAGTGGGAAGCCTTGTGGACAGGAGCTTTGGCACTCTTGTTCAAACTTTTTCATTACTTCGATGGAAGTATTGAACATTTCCTAATATCAGCTGACAACTCATCATAATACGATGACGATGTACCAGAGTAATGATTTATGAAACCCCGGATACATTCAGTGGTGAATAATAGATACCATCGAGTTGGGTAATTTCCGTCACAAAATACGCGATCGCGTGCCAATATTTAATCAACGGGCCGGGCGATCGTCCGAATAATTTATGCATTTAATATAAAGTCAAATGAAATATTCACGCGCTGGCACGACGTAGTGAATGTCGCACGTGTAATTACCAACTACCTATAGTCAGATAGGTGTATGCCGTACGCCGAAAGTAATTTATGGAAACTTTCTGTCCGAAACCTTTTAGCTGATCGAAGTCTGCCGCTGATTGTTTATCCAATAACTAACCGGTACATGTCGCGGCTTGTAATCGCCTTAGGTTGCAAGTAGCTACGAAATGATGTGGTATATGGCGTGATTTCTGATTTGTGAAATATGGATACAGAAATTCCACTATAACCAATATGGTTGCGTTAAAAATTGTTCGAATTGAATGACAAAAGTGATTTATCTCTATTCCAATATTTCCAAGTCGCGTTCCTACAGTTCGAGTCGTGTGGCGAATTATACAACCCCCTGAAATGAATGGTTTCCGAGTAATTATTTTGTTTTCAAATCAATAAGTCCAGAGCATTCCTGCCAATAGGGTCCTTCATAATGGCTTCGTATAATTAATATACTTATGCATATATTTCACAAGTCAAATAGACCCCAGGGCGTTCATTGATTTGTCGAGAAAGCAAGAGCAGATGCGTTTCTGGCTTCTTGGCCCTCATCAGTACTCTGTAGCTTCTCAACAAATTCAACTAAACTGAACCGGGTTAAGCCTCTCAGAGCCGGCTTGGTCGATCATACCTAATCGCCCACGCCACCTATGAGACGAAACACGGAATTCAGCCTTTCCCCACCAGTGAATATTTGAAGCGTGAATTCATATGCCACCATTCGCTCGATATTAATCGAAAACGAGTCCCGCAGAGCTCAGACAGTATCTTCCAATGGCCATGAACGCCGTTTAGCGTTTTCGAAAATAACAATGAAAAATGGCGAATAGTGGCATATGATTTCACGCTTCAAATATTCACTGGTGGGGAAAGGCTGAATTCCGTATTTCGTCTCATAGGTGGCGTGGGCGATTAGGTATGATCGACCAAGCCGGCTCTGAGAGGCTTTACGCGGTTCAGTTTAGTTGAATTTGTTGAGAAGCTACAGAGTACTGATGAAGGCCAAGAAGCCAGAAACGCGTCTGCTCTTGCTCTCTCGGCAATTCAATGAACCCCCTGGGGTCTATTTGACTTGTGAAATATATGCATAAGAATATTAATTATACGAAGCCATTATGAAGGACCCTATTGGCAGGAATGCTCTGGACTTGTTGATTTATCAACAACGGTATCGCCATTTTTGCGCGTATGTTCTGGGGAACATCGCGTTATCATTTTGCCCAAATGTCTGTAACTTTCGAATTTTTTGACGAAAATGGTTTCAAACGATTTAGTTCGACTTCCCAATGAAGAATTCTAGGTCAAATTTGATTCTGTCCGGCCGGCCGTCCGGCCGTTGCCACGATAACTTGAGAACGAAAAGAGCTAGCGACTTGAAATGTTCAGGGTAGGTGGCGCATCCGAAAACGACGGACAAATTCGTTAATGGGCATAATCGGCTCAATGGTTTCCGAGTAATAATTTTGTTTTCAACCAATATAAATCCGATCGAATTGAAACTTGGTGAGAAGTTGTAGAATGTGAACCTAAGCACGTTTGTGAAATTTTGTGCAGATCGTATGGCTAGAAAATTATTAAAGAATATTTTTGTTGTCACGATAACTTGAGAACGGAAAGAGATAGCGGCTTGAAGTTTTCAGGTTAGGATGTGCATCAGAATGCGACATTTCAGTTTGTTCATGAGCATAATTGGGCAAACGCATTCAGAGTTATAGCCATCTGAAATTTGGTTGTTTTTTGTTCCTCATTAACTCGAAAAATACTGAACCGATTGAATTCAAACATGGTTATTAGTTGTAGAATGCCAACGGGAAAATTTTTGCAAAATTTTGTGGGGATAGTAGTTGTAGAAAATTTTTAAAAAATCATAGAAAATTGAAAAAAAATTCTATGTATCAGTAACTATTTGTTTGAAATTGCTGAAATTTTGCAAGAGCCTTTAGAACCTAACTCTACTGCCAAGTTTCAAGTTTTAACACGATCGGTTAAATATTGTTGGAGATTCGAACAGCCTTGTGTGAGGTCCGTAGATGGGTGACCGTTGCCTCGATAACTTTCGAACGAAAGGAGATAGGGACTTGCAATTTTCAGGGTAGTTGCGTATCCGAATGGGAGAGTTGAGTTCGTTTTTGGGCAAAATCGGTCTAACGGTTTCCGAGTTATACCCACCTGGAATATTATTTCCTTGATAACTCAAAAAATAAATATTCGATCGAATTGAAGCTTGGTAACTAGTAGTACAAAATCAACATAAAGACGTGTTTAAAATTTTTTAAGAACCGTACCCCTAGAAAATTTGAAAAAAATGACGAAAAAAAAAATTTCAAGATGCGCATCCCTAGAAAATTTCAAAAAAATCACCAAAAAAAAATTGGTTCAAGCACTGACGTGAAATCAGAAGCTTTTGGGCGTATGCTCTATTGTCCATTCTTCTGTATTGGACACCTTTAATCGAATTTACCATGGTAAATTATGTTGTCCATTCTCGTGTATTGGACACTTAATTCGAATTTACCATGGTAAGATTAAGAGTGTCCAATACAGGAGAATGGACAACATAATTTACCATGGTAAATTCGATTAAGGGTGTCCAATACAGAAGAATGGACAATAGAACATACGCGCAAAAGCTTCTGACTTCACATCAGGGCTTGAACCAATTTTCATTATTAATTTTGTTTTCATCCAATATGAATCCGATCGAATTGAAACTTGGTGAATAGTTGTAGAATATGAACGTAAGCACGTTTGTGGAATTTTGTGAGAAATTATCGCAAGAAAATTAAAAAAAAATTATTAAAAAATATTTTTCATGTCTCGATAACCTGAGAACGGGAAGAGAAAGCGATTTGAAATTTTCATGTTAGGTTGTACGTCTGAATGCGACATTTGAGTTTTTTTATAAGCATAATAGACCAAACGGTTTTGGAGTTATACTCATCTGAAATTTGATTGTTATTTCCTCAATAACTCGAAAAATATAGAACCGATCCAATTCAAGCATGGTTGTTAGATGTAGAATGCCAACGCGAAAGTTCTTGAAAACGAGAGGATCGTATCTCAAGAAAATTTTTAAAAAATCATTCAAAATTATTGAAAAATACTCTATATATCAAAAACTATTCATCCGATATCGCTAAAATTTTGCGAGAGCCTTCAGAACCTAACTCTACTGCCAAGTTTTAAGTTTGAACACGATCGGATATATATTGTTGGAGATTCGAGCAGCCTTGTGTGAGTTCAGTATATGGATGGGTGACCGTTGCCTCGATAACTTTTGAACGAAAGGAGGTAGGGACTCGGAATTTTTAGGGTATCTTGCGTATCCGAATGGGAGAGTTAAGTTCGTTTACGGGCATAATCGGTCGAACGGTTCCGGAGTTATACCCACCTGGAATATTATTTGCTCGATAACTCAAAAAATATAAACTCGATCGAATTGAAGCTAGGTAACTAGTTGTAGAATATCGATATAATATATTATTTGCTCAATAACTCAAAAAATATAAACTCGATCGAATTGAAGCTAGGTAACTAGTTGCAGAATATCGATATAAAGACGTGTTTAGAATTTTTTAAGAACCGTACCCCTAGAAAATTTCAAAAAAATACGAAAAGAAAAATTTGTAAGAAACGTAGGTACATCTAGAAAATTTCAAAAAAAAATACGAAAAAAAATTAGTTTTAGCACTGTCGTGAAGTCAGGAGCTTTTGCGCGTATGTTCTATTGTCCATTCTCCTGTATTGGACACTCTTAATCGAATTTACCATGATGAATTCTATTGATCATTCTCCTGTATTGGACACTCTCTTAATCGAATTTACCATGGTAAATTCGATTAAGAGTGTCCAATACAGGAGAACGGACAATAGAATTCACCATGGTGAATTCGATTAAGAGTGTCCACTGACTTCACATCAGTGTTTGAACCAATTTTCATGTTTAATTTTACTATAACTATAACTAATGGAGATTTTTTATCTTTCTCTGAATATATCAAGATATTTTTCAGAACGTCATTTTGCTTACTACAAATGGAATGCCGAAAGGGCAGACAGATTCGAACATGACAACGAATTGTTCTTTAGTGAGTCCAATGTAACCATTCGAAACCATTTTAGGATCAAAATTTGCCAAAGCCCGATATTTGAACGAACTTATAGCACCCTGGGGAAAACGAGTAAAGAATAGTATATTCTAAAACAAGTTGCAGAATGGGCTCCTATTCAAACACGAATGCGAAATTCGAAAACGTGTGACGAAGGAGCGATTTTTCGAACGCATAAGAGTTGGAATTGCCTCCTGCAACGAGTATTAGACGATATTTTGTTTTTGTAAAATACTGTTGAAATTTAATGAAACCTTCGGATTATACATCCTAGGTACTTTTGTATTGTATCTTGGCAGTTGGTGTTACTGTTACGAAAGTTGACAGATTACGGAATTTGAATCGTACGTAGGGCATGGAGATCAAATTTAAAACAGTTTCCTACTCGTAATAGCATGAATGATTGAAAATTAGCAAAAAGGAAATCTTATACCTTATTTTTTAATGACAATAAAACTTTTCCCCTCGACAATTATTTCACTATATCCAGATTATATTATATTGACAATTGACGTGTGTTGAAATTTGACGGGATCGAATGTCAGTGCTGACTACCACAAAACGAACAATATAACTAGAAACAATGCGGGAATGAATTCATTACAGCACTGTTTTTAGTGCTGTAATGAACTTATTACGATGTTGAAATAGAGAAATAATCATTTTGGGCAATGAATCGAGATTTTTTTCCCACACAAAGCTGCTTATGATCTGCTGGGATATTATTATTGGAAAAAGTGTCCAACCTACAACAGTAAAAGATGTTAAATTCTTATGTAGAAATACCAATGAACCCAAAGATATCGGCGAAATGTATAACTTCTTTTATCAGAATTATATGCGGTTGAACCGTACACTAACTATTTTAGATATCGAAAGAATTCCCAAAAACCAAATCCCAAGAGAGACATCCTTCCACATTCCCCAGATAGAACGTGCTTTGATTTAGACCAGAGGCCTCCTAGATTGTTGTATTATATCTGGTCCAATCGAACGAACCCGTAGTGTCCATTGGTCTACAGTCGGCCGCCAGAAACGAATTATTATATCTTAGCAAAGGTATGTTATTATGGCATAAGAGCCAGAGCGAATGGCGCCATACGCTATCTTAATGTTGGCTGCGGCCTGAAACTGGGATCTGCTTCGGAATGCAATCTCTAATCCGAACAACCCAACAATCAACATGTTCTCTATCAATTTCTCAGAAAAACAAAGTAACATTTTTCATTCGAAAAGTGAATTCTGATTGGGAGGACTGACAAGTGGAAAGTATAAGTACGCAACATATTATGTTATAAGGACAATAAATGTAGTTTTTCGGCAATCGTCCGGGAAGTGCCCACTTCCCGGACGCTTTTTCTTTGAGAAAGAAGCATTTCCCGGCCTAGTCCGGGAAGTACGTACTTCCCGGACTAGGCCGGAAAAATCACGTCGATTTGGTCATTGTAAATATGAAAATCTTGGTAGGTATATTTTTAATAAATGAAGTTACCATAGCACTGAGAAAACGGCTGACAGTTCATATAAAATTAGTTGTCAACAATTTGCACATGTGATATTTTCTGTTCTGTTTAATTTGAATAAGAATCAAAATATATAAAAAAGAAGTGTGTCGTCTCATTGATTTGTTATTCTACACGGTTGCCGAAAAAATATTGTACGCAACACGCCCGAAAAAGGTTTTTTTGGACTCATAGACTTCTAGGACTCGCTTACGCTCGTCCTAGAATTTTGTCTATTCGTCCAAAAAAACCCTATTTTCCGGACTTGTTACGTAAATTACTATTTTCGGACGGGATGCGGAAAATTAGTGAAAATATGCTAGCGTCTGAGGAATAATTTTTGGGCATTCACCTTAATAATCAATACCTCATTCGAAAGGTTATCGTTTCGTCCAAATATTTAACCTATAGAATGTCAATATTTCGCAGAACACTTTTTAATGCACTCACATTATGTCAGTAGTTTCAGCACGCTCATTCATGTAATGATCAATACAGTGTGTGGATAAAGCAAGGAACAAAATTCATTACAGGTTAATTTCGGTTTTTCGCGCTCTTGTTCCTCGGAACTGAGTGCTTATCAATTTGTCCAAATGTCTGTAATTTTAGAATTTTTTGATGATAATGGTCTTGAACGATTTGGTTCGACTCACTGATCGAGAATCCATGGTCAACATCGATTCTGTCCGGCCGGCCCTCCGTTAACACGATAACTCTCGAACGGAATGAGCTAGGCAGTTGAAATTTTCAGAATAGGTTTAGGAGATAAATATCCCGGCTAAGTTCATTATTGGGCAGAATCGATCTGATGGTTGCGGAGTAACGAAAAAAAATATTTGTTTTTTACATTACAAATTTCAAATTATTTTTTTTTAAGATGCAGTTTCATCATAAGAATCCATCGATATCATTTGCAACTCTAACAAGCTCTACTTTCGGAGATATGATTTTTAAAAATTTCAATAATAAATCGTACTTCTATGTTTTCACAGAATGCTCTAATTATTTTATGTATGAATTATCGTATGATTTGTGTTCACCCATGTCATCTTGGACTTGCGTCCAACTTTTACGTATGAGTTGGACGCAAGTCCAAGATACTGTTTAAAACGGAACATACCAATATGAACTTTGTCACATTAAAGAGAACTACTCATCTGTCAAATATTCTGTTACGTTTAACGCGCCATTCCTAAGTACGTTTTTCAGCGGGTGTTGGTTGCTTCCTAATATTTCAAAATTAAATATACAAAAGCGGTTTTGAGCAGGTGAGTTATTGATTTTCCTTGTCCTTTATGTGGTCGTCTTCAGTTTCATTTTGAAATATTCTTTCGTTAACATTAAATATTTGTTAAAATTCTTAATTTCTGAACTACTTGGGAAACGTATGAATATAAGGTAACTTTGAATCGTTCAATGATACCCGCAATTTGAATTTGGTACATCGGGTAACTTTCATTTTAAGGTGTAGAATGCAACGAAAATCGGAAAAAGCGACAACCGGTGTCAGAAAATACGGTACAAAAAGTGGGAAAGGCCTGTGGACAGGATCTTTGCCGCTCTTGTTCAAATTTTGACGAATCATATCTCCGAAAGTATTGGTTACTCAGAGTTGGGAATGATATCAATGGATTCTTATGATAGAACTGCATCATAAATTAAAACAAATTAAATGAGAATCCATTAATATCATTCCCCTCTCTGAGAAACCAATCATTTCGAAGTTATTTTTTTTAATAGACACATTTTGTTTTATTATAAGAATCCATTGATCATTTCTAACTCTGAGACACCAATAGTTTCGGAGATAGGATTTGTCAAAGTTTCAACAAGAACGCCAAAGCTCCTGTCCACATGGCTTTCCCACTTGTTTAATTAACCACGTTACGGCATAAAAAAATTACTTATGACGTCATTCATTTTTAAAGAGAGGCGTTATATTTTTTTAAATGTCCACCCCTAAATTTTGTTTACCTGAACGTGTAAAAAATTGGTACCTTTTTGGTGCTCTTGTTCCACGGAACAGAGTGCTTATCAATTCGCCCAAATGTCTGTAATTTTCAAATTTTTGGCTGAAAATCGTCTGAAACTCTTTGGTTCGACTCACTGATCAAGAATCCGTACTCGAAATCGATTCTGTCCGGCCGTCCTGCCGGCCGTTCACATGATAACTCTCGAACGGATTGAGCTAGACAGTTCAAATTTTCAGAGTAGGTTTGGGAGCTAAATTTCTCGGTTAAGTTATTGGGCAAAATCGGCCGGTTTCGGAGTAACGGAGTGAAGATAAAAATTTTGTTTGATATCATTTTCAACTCTAACAAGCTAATAACTTCGGATATATGTTTTTTCAAAATTTCAATAATACATCGTACTTCTTTGTTTTCATAGAATGCGAATTCTATCTGTGTTCACTGTTCATACATGTAATCTTATCTACCTATAACAGACATGTATATGTCAAATGTATTTATGTTCTAACAAAGTATGATTCAATGCAAAATGATCAATTATAGGATATTATAATTACCCCTACCCTGTATGCCCTCGGATAATCCATATTATGATGGAAATGTATAATTTGGTAAGTTTATCCAATTGGGTTCAGAATATCTTCAGTGAAATAAAACTGGAATATTGGCTGAGTTTCAATTGATGTAATATAATTTTCAAAGAAGATTTGAGGAATCAATATCTTGGATGTGTTCGTTATTTAATTTTAATTTAGTGCCTTTTATGATGCAGTTATATTATAAGAATCCATTGATATCATTCCCAACTCTGAGAAACCAATAATTTCGGAGATGAATGGTCAAAGTTTGAACTAGAGCGCCAAAGCTCCTGTCCACAGGGCTTTCCCACTTTTTTTTTCTACGGTAACAATTTTTTACACCGCCATTTAGGTTACACTGTGTAGTAAAGCAGGAAAACATTTGGGGTATTTATTTAAAAATCAATGACGTCAAAAGTAAAATTTTAATGCCATAAGGTGGTTAATTAAAAAAATGGGAAAGCCCTGTGGAAAGGAGCTTTTTTTGCGCAACCTACCCTGAAAATTGTAAGTCGCAAGGCTGCTTGGATCTCCAACAATAAAGTTTCTGATATGTAGATTTTTTTTCAATGATTTTTTATAAATTTTCTACGATATGACTCTCACGAAATTGTGTGTCAGCATTCAACAAAAAAATTGGTTCAAGCCCTGTGGACAGGAGCTATTGGGCGCATGTTCATCTTCCTTGTGGCCCGTACTGACCAGTAAAGAAAAAAAGCAGTATCATGTTGAATACCTTAATATTATTCTGGAACACAAATTTTCCATTACAATAATCTTCATCTAGCTTCTATTTAGTATCAATTCCTGTAGAACGTGATCATAATAAGTGTTTTCCATATAATAAAATTTGTTTGAACTTGGTATGTAGGAAATCTGACATCAATTATTGGAATTAATTGATTTGACAAACAGCCGTCAAATGAGGTAAATAGATTTTTGTGACGATTTTCTGTGACCATAGAACGTCAAAACACGCTGGAATGTGAATTTTAAGCAATATCTTCTGGAATTGAGATCGTATCGAACTGAAATTTTGCACACTCGTGTAGAATGCTTGATTTAACGTCGGTACAAATTTTTTTATTAAAAAATTTTCCAACTGCCCGATCCCAACAATACTTAGATAATATTATATCCATAAATTAAGCATTTCATTATTGCATTTCTTGAAATAGGTACCTTTTCAAGTCGATCAACATCGTCCTTCTTTCGACGTCTAAACTATGACTTGATTCTTTATGTTTATGTCTTTGAATTTGTTTTCGGTGGAATTCAAAGAGTTCATAGAATAATCGATGAAAATACTGAGAGAGACCCAGGAAATTTGACACATTTTGTCTTATATCTCCAGAAATTGAAATCGTATAGAGCCAAAATTTTGCACAATGTTGCAAAATACTACAATTGACGTTAGTACAAGTTTTTGTTGCAATCTGATGAATAGTTCACGAAAAAAAAATTTTTTTTTCGAAAAAATTAAAAGAAATATTTTTTTTTAAATTACCAACATTTCGATCATAACAGAATTTTGCCAAAAGTTGCGCGCTTATATCCTCGAACTGACTACCAAGTTTCGATTCAACATCTTCTTTAGTTCCTGAAATATCAGGGAAATAACCTCAAAATTTGAAATGTCTATAACTCCTAAACCGTCCGGCCGATTTTGCCCGTTAACGAACTTAACCGTCGCATTTTGATCAGAAACCTACTCTGAAAGTTTGAAGTCGATAGGACCTTCGGTGCTCCTGTTATCGTGCCTACGGCCGGAAGTACGGCCGGCCGGCCGGCCATACGGCACCCAAAATTCTGACACCGGATTCGTGATCAGGGAGTCCGAATTAGTCTATTAGCCAATTTTCAGCTCGAAATTCGAAAATTACAGACATTTGGACGAAATGATAGGACGATGTTCCCCTAGAACATGCGCCCAAAAATGTCGCATTCGGATGCGCAAACTACCCTAAAAATTGCAAGTCGCTATCTCTTTCCGTTCTAAAGCTACCGTGAGATGAGTAATCTATTTTTTAATTTTTTTTTTTAATTTTCTGGTCATACGATCCTTACAAAATTTCGCATACATCTTTATTATATGTCGGTATTCTACAACTAGTTACCAAGTTTCAATTTGATCGGATCTGTATTGGTTGAAAATAAAATTTGTACTAGGGAACCATTGGGCCGATTATGTCCATTAACGAACTTGTCCGTCGCATTTGGACGCGCCACCTACTCTGAAAGTTTCAAGTCGCTATTCATTTCCGTTCTCAAGTTATCGTACGACGGCAGGACGGTCCGGCCTGCGGGATAGAATCGAATTTGACCTCGAATTCTTCATCAGTGAGTTGAATCTGATCGTTTGAGACCTTTTTCGGCAAAAAATTCGAAAATTACAGACATTTGGGCACGCTGTTCCCTAGAATATGCGCACTAAGAATATTTTATATTTTTTGTAGATAAGTAAAAAGAATTATAAATGATAATTTTTCAAGACCTAAGGATTCTACAATCGATTTTTGGCGAGCTTGTTCGTCGGAATAATCGGATAAAAATTTTAAAATTTTGTTTTCCCAATTACTGAATGAATTCTGATCTGGTCGAATTGAAACTTGGAAGTTACTTGTAAAATACCGACAGGAAGAGTTATGCATTTCGTGAGGATCGTAGCAAAATTTAATATAAATTATTTGAAAACATTCTCTAGCTCAGAAACTACCCGTCATATATCGCTGCAATTATGCAAGATTCTTCGAAAACTTATTTTATAGCCAAGTTCTAGATTTAACCTCGATCGGATCCATATTATTAGAAATAAAGGGGAAATATATCGAAGACGATCTTGGAGGTACGATAATTCGTTCATGTACAGCCGGATCCCACTACCCTTACAGTAGACTCCCGATTATCCGAAAGCCGATTATGCGAAATCCGCATTATCCGAAACGACCTATGAACCGGACTTTCCGAAATGATTCTTACGATACCTCCCGCATTATCCGAAATTGTAATAATAATATACGGGAGCTTTGGCGCTCTTGTTCAAACTTTGACAAATCATATCTCCGAAATTATTGGTCTCTGGGAATGATATAAATGGATTCTTACGATAGAACTGCATCATGAAAGAAATTAAATTCAAACAGACCGATTCTTCCTAATAAGGAACGTATCTGAGATATTCATTCCTCAAACCTACTCTGAAAATTATATTATATCAATTAAAACTTAGACATTATTGCACTTTCGTTTTTACTGGAGATATTCTGAACCCAATTTGATTATGTATTTTACCAAAGAATATATTTCCATCATCATATGGATTATCCATGGGCATTATATTATCACCTTAAAAGTATAATATCTTATCATCCTCATAATTCTATGATAGCTGAGGTTATTTTATTGGTGATTTTGCATTCAATCATAGTTTGTTTTCTAGAACAGGGGAGGTGTATTTTATATCAAGAATAACGAATCAGAAATAATTTTTTTCGGCAACCGTCGGGGAAGTGCCCACTTCCCAGACGCTTTTTCTTTGAGAAAGAAGCATTTCCCGGCCTAGTCCGGGAAGTACGTACTTCCCGGACTAGGCCGGAAGAATCACGTCGTTATGGTCATTGTAAATATGAAAATCTTGGTAGGTATATTTTTGATAAATGAAGTTACCATAGCACTGAGAAAATGACTGACAGTTCATATAAAATTGTTAACATGTTATATTTTCTGTTCTGTTTAATTTGAATAAGAATCAAAATATATAAAAAAGAAATGTGTCGTCTCATTGATTTGTTATTCTACACGGTTGCCGAAAAAATATTGTACACAACACGCCCGAAAAAGGTTTTTTTGGACTCATAGACTTCTAGGACTCGCTTACGCTCGTCCTAGAATTTTGTCTATTCGTCCAAAAAAAACCCCATTTTCCGGACTTGTTACGTAAATTACTATTTCATTTATCTCTCGTTGGAAAATAAGATGACCTGTAAGAACACAGATCATATAATAATTCATAGATAGAATAATTAAGTTAAGCTTTCTGTGAAAACAAAAGTACGATTGATTATCATTATTGAAATCATATCTTCGAAAGTATTGTTAGGGTTGAAATTAATATCAATGGATTTTTATGGTGAAACTGCAGCTTGAAAAAAATGAATTAAAATTTGTAATGTGAAAAAAATTTTTTTTCGTTACTCCGAAACCATCATGCCATTTTGCCCAATAACGAACTTAACCGAGATATTTATCTCCCAAACTTACTCTGAAAATTTCAACTGCCTAGCTCATTCTTTTCGAGAGTTATTGTAGAAACAAAATTTAAAATTGGTTCAAGCCCTGTGGACAGGAACTTTGGCGCTCTTGTTGAAACTTTGACACATCATATCTCCGAAAGTATTGGTTTCTCAGAGTTGGGAATGATATCAATGAATTCTTATGATAGAACTGCATCATAAAGGCATTTCAATTCAAATAATAGTTTATTTATCAAGATTAAATGAGCAATCTGAGAATGAGAACTGCACCATGGAAGAAATCGAATTAAAATAGCTGAAATCAATTTTACTCTCACTTATAGAACAGGATGACATGTACGAGTATGAACACAGATCATATAATAATTCATAGATAGAATGATTATAGCATTCTGTGAAAACATAGAAGTACGATTCATTGTTGAAATTTCGAAAAATCATATCTCCAAAAGTATTAGTTTGTTAGAGTTGAAAATAATATCTATGGATTCTCATGGTGAGACTGCATCTTAAAAGTCGAAAAAAATTTTTTTTTTCGTTACTCCGATACCATCCGTCCTATTTTGCCCAATAATGAACTCAACAGAGATATGTATCTCCCAAACCTACTCTAGAAATTTCAACTGGCTAGCTCATTCTGTTCGAGAGTATTGTAGAAAGAAAATTAATAAATATAAAATTTTTTTTTTGACACTTTACGTCAACTCGATCAATACAAAACTCGCATGCGTATAAAGGTCATTATTCTACAATTTGGTGCTAAATTTCAGATAGATCGAGAGATCCGTTTCGGAAATATCCATGAAAAATGTTTTTACTAAAAACGACCATAACTCCGAAACAGCTTGGTAGATTTCGGCCGTTAATGAACTCGTCCGAGATATTTACACTCCAAACCTACCCTGCAAATTTCAATCCTCTTACTCCTTTCGTTCGAGAGTTATCGTGTTAACGGAGGGCCAGCCGGACAGAATCGGTTTCGACCACGGATTCTTGATCAGTGAGCCGAACCAAATCGTTTGAGACCATCTTCAGCCAAATATTCGAAAATTACAGACACTTGGGCTAATTGATAAGCACTCTGTTCCGAGGAACAAGAGCGCCAAACATATTAAAATCTATGTGGAATGCAAGCTATTATTTTATTTCTACTTGTCATTTATTAGGTATGAAAATACATAGGAATGCATATTATGTTTTGTTTGTATTTATTACATCTATGATATGCATAGTTACTTTTCCAATTCATACATTATATTTCAGTTAATACTTTTGAACTTATTCAAATATTTGTTTTCTTATTTATTATTTGAATGAAAATTTAATAAATTTTTTTTCCTATACTAAATACATCATATTTGATGATTTTCGTCAATCTCCGCACTATCCGAAATTTCAATTACCCGAAATCGGCCCGGTCCACCTTATTTCGGATAATCGAGAGTCTTCACGCTCAGACGTTAGTAACGGTACCAGGTTCGATTCCCACAGCGGAATTGATCATTTTTTAGTTGGTTTTCATTTTGGCTGACAGGCAGGGCCGTACCTAAGAGCTTTTCCGAGGGGGGGGAGAAACGGCTTTTGGCGCCCCTAGTTTGAAATAATATACAAAAATCGAAAAACACAAATATATGGATAAAGTGTACATATATTGAGACTGCGTTCTGAATTTGTGTTTGTGAGTGAAAAAAATTGTTACATCTCTCAAAAGATCCAGGACCAAAAAAGAATTGTACTTGACAAAATTCCATCAATTCTTCGAGAATATATGCTATTTGAAATATTGAATGAGTTTTTTGTAATTCCTGAATTAAAGCAATATTTTTGTACTCATCACCCTGAAAATTTCTGCAGTAAGTATGTATATAGAAAATTAAATCGTCAATGTCACACAATCTAAAATTTCACGAAAAAAAGACCCTTGTCTAGTTTTATAATCTGCCAGTGCTGTTGTTGAATGGAGATTCACAAGGTACTACTTTCCTTAAAAACTATGTGTCTGCAATCGCCAAAACTTACAGTCCTCTTTTTTGCGCGCATGTTCTGGGTAAAATCGCGTTATCATTTTGCCCAAATGTCTGTAAATTTCGAATTTTTTGACGAAAATGATCTCAAACAATTCGGTTCGACTCTCTAAAGAAGAATTCGAGGTCAAATTTGATTCTGTCCGGCCGGCCGGCTGTTGCGACTATAACTTGAAAACGGAAAGAGATAGCAACTCGAAATTTTCTGGGTAGGTGGCGCGTCCCAATACGACGGACAAGTTCGTTAATGGCCATAATCGGCCCAATAGTTTCTGAGAAATGATTTTGTTTTCAACCAATACAAATCCGATCAAATTGAAACTTGGTGAGTAGTTGTAGAATATGAACGTAAGGACGTTGGTGAAAGTTTGTGAGAATCGTATCACTAGAAAATTTCAAATAAATAATTAAAAAATATTATTTATGCCACGATAACCTGAGAACGGAAAGAGATAGCGACTTGAAATATTCAGGTTAGATTGTGCATCTTGATGCGACATTTGAGTCAGTTTATAGGCATAATCGGCCAAACAGTTTTGGAGCCAACGCGAAACCTTGCGAAATTTCGTGAGGATCATATCACTAGAAAATTTTCAAAAAATCAAAAAAAAAAAAATCTATAGGTATATCAGAAACTATTCGTTTGGCATCGGTGAAATTTTGCGAGAGCCTTCAGAACTCAACTCTACTTCTAAGTTCCAAGTTTTAACACGATAGGATCTATAGTGTTAGAGATCCGAGCAGCTCTGTGTGAGTTCAGTAGCTGGATGGGTGACCGTTGCCTCGATTGCCTCGTTGCCTGATTGGGACTTGCAGTTTTCATGGTAGGGTGCGCATCCGAATGGGAGGGTTAAGTTCGTTTATGGGCATAATCGGCCCAACGGTTTTGGGGTATTACCCACCTGGAATATTATTGTTGTTATTGTTTCCTCGATAACTCAAAAAATATAGACTCGATCGAATTGAAAATTTAGTGATAACCGTATCCCTAGAAAATTTTGAAAAAATTACTTTCGATTTTAAATTTCAATCAATATTCAGATTCACTATTCACGAATAATTTATATAAGAAGTACAAGGTTATGTTTCTTTCTATTGAACGATTTTGACGTATAGCCGGGGAAGGCCGGGAATTCCCCACTCCTGCCATCTAGTCTCTAGCAGGAACAAAGCTTTCTACAATGCTGACGGTCTATAATAATACTCATCTTATTCAAGTAGTAGTTAAAAAATATCTGTTTTTATTATGTCCCCCCCCCCCCCCCCCGGTAGCGACGGCCCTGCTGACAGGGGCCCCTAAACAATATTAGCCCAGGGCCCCTTAAATGTCCCTATTTGGACGAATTGTTAGACACTCTGTTCACAGTCCGCCAATTATTTATCCAGATATTCAAACGAAATAGCGAAAAAATTTCTGATTCGTTGGAAATTTAAAAATTCTGATTTATCAGCGTCAAGCAATCAGGGATTCCCCCACGACTTCGGTCACGACGTCGTTCTATTCCTGATTAGATTAAGCACCGAACGAAGTCCTGATAGCGACGCGGCACGCGTTGCCCGGTCCCGTCAAAGAGCGGACGCCCAATAATATTTGCCTTTTGGATTCATTACCGCGCGACAAATGACATGTTTATCTTGTTGCGCGCCCCACATTTCCAGTTTTCGTTTTGTTTTTGTACCCGCCAATCAAACGTACACGTATGTCATGCGATGTGACTTTTTGATTCCGGACAAAGGCGCATCCTGGATAACGATCGACGTCGTTACTTTTCCGCCTCGTGTTTGAACAATTATTATCGTACGGAGATATTGATTGTATCAGGGACTAGCGGTTGGGGAAGGACACAAGACTTCCCTTGTGAAAAACTGGATTACGATCGTTGTCTAAAGCTGGCCGTCCACTAGGTCGGAAACGCGGCGCGGCGCGGGGCGGAAATGTGTGCTAGAACTTTGAACCAAAATACACTAAGCTCCGTCCACTAGGTCGGTAGCGCGGCGCGGCGCGGAGAAGTCGAAAAATCTCCGCGCTCGGGATCTATCCAAACTTCTTGAGCGCGGCGCGGTTTCATGAATTCCGCGTCACCGACCCAATGGTCGGAGGGCGGAGCGGAAATATTCCGACCTCGGCATGACTCGGTCACTTTCGTTTCGATTTCTGTGAGTCGGTCGTTACAAATGTTGTATTTTTGGCGCTCTAGTTCCTCGGAACTGAGTGCTAATCAATTTGCCCAAATGTCTGTAATTTTTATAGATTATATGATTTAATTTTTACACTTTTTTTTCATAATATTTCAACTATGTATTATATTGTCAGAATCTGTGGATACATACATTATAATGAATTGAGAAAACCAAATATTAAAAAAAAAGCACTGACGTGAAGTCAGGAGCTTTTACACGCATGTTCTATAGGACGTTTATTGTACAGTCTTGATTTTCAAATTAGCGTAACTCCAAAACCGTTTGTCTGATTATGCCTATAACTCAAATGTCACATTCGGATGCGAAACCTTCCCTAAAAATTTCAATTCCCTATCTCTTTCTATTCTCAAGTTATTATGATATAGATAATAATTTTGCATATATGTTCATCATATACTGAAAATTTCAAACCGCTATCTTTTTCTGTTCTCAAGTTAACGTGAGATGAATAATATTTTTTAATAATTTTTTTAGAATTTTTCTAATGATACGAACCTTACAAAATTGCACATTAGTGTCCATGTTTACGTTCTACAACCACTCACCAAGTTTCAATTCGATCCGATTGGTAACGGTTGACAAAAAATTTGTACTCGGAAACCATTAGGCCGATTATGCCCATTAATTAACTTTTCCGTCGCATTGGGACGCGCCAGCTACCCAAAATATTTCAATTCGATATTTCGTTCCGTTCTCAAGTTATCGTGGCAACGGTGGCCGGCCAGCGGACATAATCAAATTTGACCCCAGATTCTTCATCAGGGAGGCGAACCTAATCGTTTGAGTCCATTTTCGGCAAAAAATACTAAAGTTACAGACATTTGGGCAAAATGATAACGCGACGTTCCCCAGAACATACGCGTAAAAACAATATTTTAGTGAAATATGATATCTACGGTACCTGGCACGTCGCCAGTCTTTCTTCAGGAGAAATGGCTTCCCGAAATTGAGTATTTTGCCTTTCAATCTCTGGCCTCAAAAGTTGCAGCAATTTGAAGAACATTTCTGGCGTATCTTGAAGTACCTGAAGTATTTATTTTCGTCCCTCAGGAGATCATCAAATAGATGATGAAATTCTCCAAGCTCCTTTCTTTTTGTATTAATTTCATGAACCCATATCCTCTTTCTCCTCACTGCTTCCTTCCTCTTCTTCAGCTTCCAATGCAGCAGCAAACACGAACAAGTCCTCGTCGTCAGAAGACATACCTCATGTGATACGCATATATCGACTGCCAAGCGAGAACTGTCCTGAAAATTTTTCCGACCTGACCGACCGCCCCACAGTGGACGGAGATCTACATTTCCGCCCCGCGCCGCGCCGCGCCGCGTTTCCGACCTAGTGGACGGCCAGCTTAACTCTTGAAGTCCGGCTAACTCTAAAAAAAAATGGGTTCATCCCTGTGGACAGTAGTTTTCTGACGCTCTTGTTCAAACAGACAAATTATATCTCCGAAAGTATTGGTTTTTCAGAGTTGGGTATTATATCAATGGATTCTTATGATAGAACTGCATCATAAAGGAAATTAAATTCAAATAATATTTTGTTTATCAAGATTAAATGAGCAATCTGAGAATGAGAACTGCACCATGGAAGAAATCAAATTAAAATAGCTGAACTGAATTTGACTGTCTCTTATAGAGCAGGATGAAATGTACGAGTATGAGCACAGATCATATAATAAAGCTTAGATAGAATAATTATAGCATTCTGTGAAAACATAGAAGTACGATTCATTATTGAAATATAGAAAAATCATATCTCCGAAAGTATTAGCTTGTTGTAGTTGAAAATGATATCGATGGATTTTAATGGTGAAACTACATCTTGAATAAAAATTGAATTTGAAATTTGTTGCTTAAAAAAAATTTTTTTTTTCGTTACTCCGAAACCATCTGGTCTATTTTGCCCAATAACGAACTTAACCGAGATATTCATCTCCCTAACCTACTCTGAAAATTTCAACTGCCTAGCTCATTCCGTTCGAGAGTAATTGTAGAAATTTTTTTTATTATTTTGAAAATTTTTTTTTACACTTTGCGGTAACTTGGTCAATACAAAACTTCACATGCGTATAAAGGTCATGATTCTACAATTTGATGCTAAATTTCAGATAGATCGAGTAATCGGTTTCGGAAATATTCATAAAAAATGTGTTTTACTAAAATCGGCCATAACTCCGAAACCGCTTGATGGATTTCGCCCATTAACGAACTTGTCCGAGATATTTAAGCTCCAAACCCACCTTGAGGGTGTTATGAAAACCATGAGTTCCAGGGATTTAAGGGAGGGACAATGGAATGACAGAAAGAGGTGGCGAAGAGGCATCGGACAACGTCGATCGACGTTATGATCCCGATTCGATGATGAACTCCTTTCGTCCGAGAGTTATCGTGCCTACGGCCGGCTGGCCGGACCGGCCGGACAGAATCGATTTCGGCCTCGGATTCTTGATCAGTGAGTCGAACCAAATCGTTTGAGACCATTTTCAGCCAAAAATTCGAAAATTACAGACATTTGGGCAAATTGATAAGCACTCAGTTCCGAGGAACTAGAGCGCCAAAAAGTGTAATTCCCTTTCCGAGATTTGAGCCCGAAACCGAAAACTCGACGGATTAGACGCCCGGGCTATCGGGCTCCTCGTATGATCTTGTCGATCTCCGATATTAGAATAAAACGTCGGTACTTACCTGGGATATATATTCTTAATTTTCACTTTTCGACATAAAATCGCCACATGAGGGTTTATTTGACGGTTTTATACCCTTATCTTCGCTTTTCGTCAAGTTTCAGGCCCGAAAACTGTCTAGAACGGCCGTTTTCAGACCCCGTCTCTCTAAGTCTATTTTGACGTTTCTCGAACCAACTATTAGCAAGGAATTAGACAATGTCATGTCTCAGGAAAATAAGTTGACATTATGACAATCCATACATAGAATAATTAAATAAGTCTGTGAAAACGTAGAAATACGATTTATTATTGATATTTTGAAAAATCATATCTCCGAAAGTATTAGCTTGTTAGAGTTTAAAATGATATCATTGGATTCTTATGGTAAAACTACTTATTGAAAAAAATTTAATTTGGAATTTGTTATGTAAAAAAAAAATTTTTTTGTTACTCCGAAACCATCTGTCCGATTTTGCCCAATAACGAACTTAGCCGAGATATTTATCTCCCAAACCTAGTCTGAAAATTTCAACTGTCTAGCTCATTCCGTTCGAGAGTTATCGTGCCTACGGCCGGCCAGACCGGCCGGACATGAGTATCGACCACGGATTCTTGATCAGTGAGTTGAACCAAATCGTTTAAGAACATTTTCATCGAAAAATTCGAAAATTACAGACATTTGGAGAAACTGATAAGCACTCAGTTCCGAGGAACTAGAGCGCCAGAAAGTTAATCCGCCGTATTCACAAAGCATTGTTAAGTGTTTGAATCTCCGTAAAGTCCTAACTGAAGTGCTCAGTTAAGGATAAATATGAATCGCAACCTCAGTTAACGTATTTAACGGTGGTGAAACAGGCCTGTTTTACCACCTTTACCCCTTATTGTCCCTTATTATCCCCAGATCATCCTTAACTGAGAACCACAGTTAGGACTTCACGGAGATTGAATGCTTTGTGAATACGGCGGTATATGTCTCATCTCATTTCAAACATTTTATGTTCATCATCAAAATAGCATTTTAAAAATTGGTTCAAGCCCTGTGGACAGGAGCTTTCAGGCGCTCTAGTTCAAACAGACAAATTATATCTCCGAAAGTATTGGTTTCTCAGAGTTGGGAATTATATCAATGTATTCTTATGATAGAACTGCATCATAAAGGAAATTCAATTCAAATAATAGTTTATTTATCAAGATTAGATGAGCAATCTGAGAATGAGAACTGCACCATGGAAGAAATCAAATTAAAATAGCTGAACTGAATTTGACTGTCTCTTATAGAACAGGATGAAATGTACGAGTATGAGCACAGAGAGAAAAATCATATCTCCGAAAGTATTAGCTTGTTGGAGTTGAAAATGATATCAATGGATATTCATGGTGAAACTGCATCTTAAATAAAAATTGAATTTGAATTTTGTTGCTTAAAAAAAATTTTTTTTTTCCGTTACTCTGAAACCATCTGGCCTATTTTTCCCAATTACGAACTTAACCGAGATATTCATCTCCCTAACCTACTCTGAAAATTTGAACTGCCTAGCTCATTCCGTTCGAGAGTTATTGTAAAAAAAATTTTAAATTTTCAAAAAACGTTTTTGGCGCTCGGAACAATTTGCCCAAATGTCTGTAATTTTCGAATTTTTGGCTGAAAATGGTCTTAAACGATTTGGTTCGACTCACTGATCAAGAATCCGTAGTCCGAATCGATTCTTTCCGGCCGTCCGTCCCTCCGTCCGGCCCTTAACACGATAACTCTCGAACGGAATGAGCTAGACAATTGAAATTTTCAGAGTTGGTTTGGGACATAAATATCTCGGTTAAGTTCGTTATTGGGCAAATTATTGAGCAATCGGCCTAATGATGCAGTTTCATCATAAGAATCCATTGATATCATTTTCAACACCAACAAGCTAATACTTCCGGAGATATGATTTTTCAAAATTTCAATAATACATCGTAGTTCTATGTATTCACAGAATGCGAATTCTAACTGTCTGTGTTCACTGTTCATATATGTCATCTAGCTACTAGAAACATGTCAAATCATAGTTTGAAAATATTTTCTGCCGGAAAACAAGTATCCGATTCTTGAATTTGTGACTTGTGTTATTCACTGGTTGCATATTGAATAATTTATGTATAAATTCGGGATGATGTTTCAGAAGATTTATAATTGGATCATTTTAATGATGTAGTTTATGAAGGCAATAGGAAAGAAGAACATTATGAAATCATCCAAAGAAATTACTGTTCGTTGACCACTGAGGTAAATATTACTTTTTACTTCCTTAAGTAGTGAGACATGTTCCTATATACAGTATTTTCATAATGTTGCTAGCAAAAAAATACTGAAATATGGATCTACATTTGTGTATCAAATATTTTTTCTTTAGTCAAGGTTCATAATACAGAATTAATGTGTTAGTGGTATGAACTATTAAGTTATGAAAAGATAATAATTTGTTCATCAGCCTCTGCCTATTCAAATATCAGGAATAAATGAACAATCTGCTATGATTGTCTTCAGCCTTGCTCTAGTCATTTCGATGATACTTTCGTTATTATTTTAAATGATAATTTTTGAAGTATTAAAGCATTGAAGATTGCTCATTTAGTCTTGATAAATAAACTATTATTTCAATTGAATTTCCTTCATGATGCAGTTCTATCACAAGAATCCATTGATATCATTCCCAACTCAGAGAAAGCAATACTTCGGAGATATGATTTGTCAAAGTTTGAACAAGAGCGCCAAAGCTCCTTTCTACAGGGCTTGAACCAGTTTTCATGAACATTATCTGTAGTTTATACCTTCGGATATAAAGCAGCAATGAAATGATCAAAGGATTTTAACATGTATTGTGACGAGCTTTTGTGGGACCTGCTGTAACCTTCCTTTCCAATACTTGCTCGGACGCCAGTTGCAATTGGTTTTGTAAGGTTGCAACTCCTTGGTGATATCGGTCACTTATTTTAATACCTGGGTTACCTTTATACAGTGGAGAAGGGTTCGCTTTAATCTAGGGTGGTAGCGATTAATAGATCTTGGTCTCTTCCAGCGAACAGACTCTGACACTGTAGGATTGCGGTAGTAATATACACAGTGATTATTTATAGTTTTATTTACAACATTTATATACAATACTTACAGTGATCCACAGTGCCAGAGCAATCGGGTAGGAGTAGAAATGCAGGTAAATAATGTAAAACAGTGTAAGATGTAACTAACTTCGGCCGGGTGGACAGCGACTTAATGTCCACCTTGTATATATCAATAAATGAGGGGTCCAGTAGCGAGATGAATAAAGCAAAGCCTAATAACACAGGCTAGCTTAAATAAATGAATGTTACTTGAACTAAACTACTGGACACTACTAGTGAATACGGGGTGAAAGCGGAGGTGAGGAAATGGAGCGGGTATTATCGGATTATGAGAGCATACACAGTGACTATCAGTGAATGAAAATAAGACTGAGAGTGTTGGCACGTGTATAAGGATCCACACTGTAATTTTGATCAGAACTAACGACGCCAATATTGCTATACTAGAATAAGGGTCCGCTAATCGGGGTGTCTCAGCAACTAAATCAGGTAGCAACCAATCGGTATCCGAAAGGCGCTCTCCCTAACTCAATCCACTGGCAGACACACGGACTCACACTCTATTCCGTATCAAACACTCACAAAGCGAGGATGCCCATCGATGTGAACAGTCAATAACAGAAATATAATTGCAAACCCCGACGGATGCTGTGCGATGTCTGTTTACGGTGATTCAAAATCAAAGATGAATAACTACGGGGTCTGATCAGAATATACGTAATATGTGGTACCGGTCGGTCGGACACGGCCAACTTACTTACTTTTGGAATTACACCACTTCACTGACTTTACTTTCGGAGTCCTTTCTCACTAATAAAACTCAAACCCAAGGAAAACTTCTTTAAAACTAATAAAATTAAAATCAAAATTCGGAAGACTAAACTCACTACGAGAATAATCGGAGATAATAAAATTTGAATTAACTTGCAACTATTCGGAGAATAACGGAGAATTATACTAGAATCGGTGAATATCGGATAATTACACAAGAAAATATCTGAACTATTCGGAGAATACCGGAAAATTCTTACAAGAATCCAAACTAAACTACTCGGTGAATATCGGAGAAATATCGGAATAAATATCTGAACTATTCGGAGAATACCGGAGAATTCTGAAAAGTTCGAAAACGGAAATCATGTGTCAGCATTTTCGTGAAATTTTGGGTGGAGAAGGGCCAGCGAGACCACCCATTGGTCGATCATCGATTTCCGGTTATCTAGAACCTTCCAGAACATTCGAGATCAAATAAGGTCGAAAATCACGCTGCCGTTTTTTATGTTGTTCAAACGACTGAAAACGACAACAACATGTGGAAAAAAACTTGCGGAGAGAGATAAGGGCTCGCGTATCGCGTTTTTTCCACATAGGCTCGGTTTCTTAAATGATCTCGAACATTCTGAATGAAATTGAAATAAAAATAATTCAATTTCTCCGGGAATTTTCGTTCCGAAAATCGACAATCGCCAACTTCAACGACATGTTGGATTAACCCGTGGTCTCGACTGGTCCAAATTGCAATTATCCCGGTGCATGGTAATGAATAATTACAATTCGTACATTAATTTATAGTAACGAAAATCACTTCGTTACAGCATTTAGGTCGAAATCAAATGTGAAAAATGTATGAGAAAAATTGGTTCAAGCCCTGTGGACAGGAGATTTCTGGCACTCTTGTTCAAACAGACAAATTATATCTCCGAAAGTATTGGTTGCTCAGAGTTGACAATCATATCAATGTATTCTCATGATAGAACTGCATCATAAAGGAAATTAACTTCAAATAATAGTTTTTCGTAACTCCGAAACCATCTGGCCTATTTTGCCCATTAGCGAACTTAACCGAGATATTTATCTCCCTAACCTACTCTGCAAATTTAAACTGCCTAGCTCATTCTGTTCGAGAGTTATTGAAGAAACAAAATTTAAAAATTTTCCAAATTTTTTTTTGACGCTTTACGGTAACCCGATCAATACAAAACACATGCGTCTAAAGGTCATGATTCTACAATTTGTTGCTGAATTTGAGAGTGATCGGTTTCGGAAATATTCATACAAAATGTTTTTACTAAAAACGGCCATAACTCCGAAACCACTTGATGGATTTCGGCCTTTAACGAACTCGTCCGAGATATCCTCTAACTCCTTTCGTTCGAGAGTTATCGTGATAACGGCCGGCGGCCGGACAGAATCGATTTCGACCACGGATTCTCGATCAGTGAGACGGACCAAATCGTTTGATACCATTTTCAGCCAAAAATTCGAAAATAACAGACATTTGGGCAAATTAATAAGCACTCTGTTCCGAGGAACAAGAGCGCCAAAAATGGATTTAATTAAACAGGGTGCCCCAACGAAAATTCGCCTTTCCCCCCAGAACTCAGAAACGAAGAATTTTCGAAGATTATAAAAAAATAGGTCAACTTCTGTTTTGAGTTGGACGAATTTCTATTGATCATTTCATTGCTGCTTTATATTCGAACATTTTTTGAACAGTGGAAGAGATGTCGAGTGTTGATTAGTTTGAAAGTTATTTATGTTCTGTACACCACCCAGTTCAAATTTTGAAAATCGGTCCTCTATTCACGAAATAATGTAATAATGGAGCTTACCATCAAAAGGTGATGTTGAACAGACAGTTGAACCGCCAAACTCAAGAACCTAAGAGTTTTGAAGAATCCAAAAATAATTTTCAAGTACTGTAATAAAATCAGTTAATTCAATAAATTTATTTATAAAATGTGAAAAAATGGTGGGTGATACAGCTATTTAAGTATCATATTTGAATCCCGCACCCTAAAAAACATAAGAATTAGGTGTTTTCAGTGAAAAAGTTGACCTGTGTTATTATTATTCATTTATAAGGACAAAATCAAGGGTGAAATGTTAGAAAAGTAGATTCCACGGTGTACAACGTGATGTGGAAAACCATTTTCTACATGAAAAATTACAAACGTTTTTCATTAACATTATCTGTGATCAATAACTTCAAATATGAAATGATTAAAGGATTTCAACATTAATTTAGGACAAAATCAAATGTGAAAGATATTTATCTTCATTTAAACGAAAAATTTAGACGTTATCAAAAGTCTTCTTAGCCTGTGAGGAGAGTCTTCTTCTTCCACAGACTGCTAAAACCTTCTGCCTTACCTTTTTGCCTAGAAAGAAATTTCAAGAATTCAGGTTTATAATAATCATAAGACTTATTCAATTCATATAAGTGAATAAAAGAGCATTTGAACATCCATTTGAATTATTCTAGTACTATTTCCTTGCAGATTAATATTTAGATATTTATCAATGTTTGTTTTCCTCAAAAATTCAAAGAATTCGGGACTTACAGTGTCTGCACATTAAACTATGAGGATTTATATTGAGTTTTCAAAATATAAACAATGTTATAAATTTCATTTACCTTCTATGCCAACATTTGTTGGTAAGAATAAACACGGAATTACACCGGTTCTCCGAACCTTTGGATTCCTCATATCTGTTATATGTATTCCGACGGATCGATATGACTTGAACAGATACGGTGGTTCTCATTTATCAATTGTTTCGCTTTACCCAACAGATCCAATCGTCCTATTTTCTGCAGCCATAACTTGAGAAGCTAAAATCATGATATAAAAATGTTTTGGAAGTAACTAGCTTGTTGAGGTAGGTTCACTGAATCTGTTTCATCAGAAATAAAGCTAAATTTTCAGATCTATACATGGGGATTATAGTGAATCTTGGTAAGAAAGTAGCGTTTTGCACAGGGTAATTGAATCAAATTTGATCGGATTGGAACAATGAAGGTCCGCAATCATTCATCCACTAACTCAGAGCATTTTCAGGTTATTATAAATTGTCAACAATCTGTACAAGATTCAATGGAAGTGATACCAGGTATCATAGATTAACATAAACGTTCGCTTTAAATGTGCATAGTCACTAACAGAATAGTTGGTTTCTATTCGTTATTACTGATTAAAGTAATCTTTATACTTTTTTTTTCAGATGTTACTGGTTAGTGGCCAGCCGCCATCTGTATTACAACAGTTATGTTCTCTTCCGTTCCCGTATTTCTCAGTGGAATCCCTGTCAGAAATCCTGTTTCCCACTCTTCTGGCATGTTGCGTGTGTAACCCGAACACTACTGTGATACTTCAGCAGGAACTATCATATGATGTGAGTTTTTTTCACGATTATCTAGATGTAGAAAATATCGACGATATGTACTGTCATTTCCGGGACACGGAAACTGGAAAATATATGAGACCAATCAAAATGGACTTTGAAGCTGGAAAAAATGCTGACAGAGCTGAACATTAGCACATACTTTCAGATCGTCATTTTGAATGAAATGACATGATTCCTCATGGAAGATTCATGCCAGGTGCAAAAATTATTTTCTGACACAAAATTCGTTAAATATTTTGGCCCCTGTTGAAATTAGTCCGGCCACAATAGACAATTACCCTTAGATAAATTCCCAAGGGACTGAAAATCCACATGAACCAACAAGTCCTGAGCGTTCCTGCCAATAGGGTCCTTCATAATGGCTTCGTATAATTAATATACTTATGGAAATATTTCACAAGTCGAATAGACCCCAGGGGGTTCATTGATTTGCCGAGAAAGCAAGAGCAGATGCGTTTCTGGCTTCTTGGCCTTCAAGTCAGTACTCTTTAGCTTCTCAACAAATTCAACTAAACTGAACCGGGTTAAGCCTCTCAGAGCCGGCTTGGTCGATCATACCTAATTGCCCACGCCACCTATGAGACGAAACACGGAATTCAGCCTTTCCCCACCAGTGAATATTTGAAGCGTGAAATAATATGCCACCATTCGCTCGATATTAATCGTGAAACGAGTCCCGCAGAGCTCAGACAGTATCTTCCAATGACCATGAACGCTGTTTACCCATTTCAAAAATAATAATGAAAAATGGCGATACAGAGTACTGATGAAGGCCAATAAGCCAGAAACGCGTCTGCTCTTGCTTTCTCGGCAAATCCATGAACCCCCTGGGGTCTATTTGACTTGTGAAATATTTGCATAAGTATATTAATTATACGAAGCCATTATAAAGGACCCTATTGGCAGGAACCGCTCTGGACTTGATGATTTATTGACAACGGTATCGCCATTTTTCATTATTAATTCACATGAACGTTAGGGACACCATTATGATGGAATTGCAAAAATTCTCCATCGATTCCATGTGTGCAAACAATGTTATGCAAGGTCAAAGTTCGCAAAAATGGTTTTTTTTTATTAGCGAAGCGGATAATTTCACGATAAAAATAGCTTCGACAAAAATTGTAGCTCGCGTAATTATCAACAAAGATTTCCTTTTCCTAACATTCGGCATTTCTAAGAAAAAGCGTCTCCAAAATTTACTAAAGTCTTATTCTCCATAATATGCGCATGTTTCCACGCCACCTATAAGGTTCTATTTCCCTGAAGTGTATTGGGTTTTAAAGTCTTCTTATTCCAGTTATTATCATTATTAGAACGGGGTCGTGAGGCTTGGGTCCAGCCCTTCATAACTACGACCGATACGATCTTTTGTTCTATTACCCTACTTATTCAATCCTAAGGACATTGTAAATGGTCTTAACATACCTGTTGGTGTCCTTAGGAGCCTTGGCCATCTCGTCGAGAGGATTTAGAACTGGCTCACCCATATGTAAAATGCTTTGGAATGGCCAGCTATGAGCATTTGCAGACTGTGTTGGGCGGTTCTGATCCGCAGAGCCTGCATGTTTCGTCTGCTGACTTGCCCATGCGGTACAATTGGTATTTGTACTGACAGTGCCCTGTCATCATTGCCATTACCCGAAGCTCAGCTCGTGGCAGCTGCAGGAGCTTTGTGGTATAACATGCTGAGAAATCCACGAATCTTTTTGTTAATGCATGTCCTGCAGTATTTCTCCAAAGAGCTATTCTGTTATTCAGCTCCCATTGTTAGACCGCTGCCCTGTAGTGGTCTTTTCCAAGCCCACAGATACCGCAGTACCCTGGCACCCATAGATGAGTCACCTTATTGTCTCTAGCCAGTTGCTTTGTGGTATTCTGGTATTCCCAGGACAGTAGGGAAGCATGGATGGGAGAATCCAGGTCTCCCAGTGTGGCCTGACTGTCCGCTATAATATAGATGTGCGCCCCTTGAGGTTCCTTTTCCGACACTCTTGAGCTTTTACGTAGATAGCTAGTGTGTCTGCCTGTAACATAGAGGGTTCAGGGGCTCAGAGATCCTCAGTTTCCGCCAATGTACCCCAATACCTGCACCCTTATCTGATTTTGATCCATTCGTATACCAAAAAAACTTCTTATCCAATCAATTAACAAGGTCCTCCGCACTCAGACCGTAGGTTGTAAAGGATGTTGCCATTAAATGGGCTTGGCGAAGAAGTTTGAATCCAGTTGGTCCAGTAACCTTATATGTTTTACCCAGTTACCAGGAAATAGTTTCCTAGTCCGAGAAATTCTTATTGCATCCAGCAGGCTACATTTCCATCCATGACTAGGCTCCACAGCAGGGGTGACCCCGCAGCATGGGTGACCACACCTTGTAGGCAACCCCTACACGTCAGCACAGCCACTCTCATGTCTCCCAGGTAGGCCGTGATGGCTCAACCTTCCAGCATTGCCGATATCCACTTAACAGTGGAGGGTTCTACCCCTTTGCGCCTTGAAGCATTGGAAATGGATGTAGGAGGGTGTTGTCAAATACAGCAAGTAGGATCTCTTTTGCAGAGGAGGTCATCTCCACCTCTACAGTAAGATGGTGGAGTACATCTACCGCGAATTTGCTAATTATTTTTGGTGACTTTATAATTCCTCCCACCTGATTATCTGATAATTTCCTCCATGGTTGTTAGGAGGGAGGAGGTGAGGTGAGACATATGGGTTGATAATGGCGATTTCCATTGACGCGCTCGGAGCAGTCGAAATCGATCCCATCTGTCATGCATCTGTCCCATTGAACCGAAAATGTCTGTCAAATATGACTCCGAGTGATCCGAGCGTGTCAATGGAAATCGCCATGAGACTTGGGTTCTGAGTAGCCTTTCCGTCGCAGTTTGTTCTTGGAAACTACCCTTGCTTCTCTCCATGATTTAGTACTGTATCCCTACGCATAAGTAGCTCTTAAAAGCTTAGTAAGTGGAGGTACAATATACTCAACATCTTTTTGAAGCTTAGTCGGAAATATACCGTTCATGCCTGCCAATTTTTAAGTGGTGTTATTCCGCTTACTGCAGTTGTTTCGTCGTTGGTGTAAGGATCTTATTTTGGATAAGGAGAAGGAAAGAAAGAAAGTAAATTCCGTTGTTGATTAGAATTTCCGGAGCAATATTCGTATTAGGTATCTTCAGAATCTTTTGCAGACGTAAATAAAATCTTGCTTTGAGTCATAGCATGAAAAAATATAAGATGATTTTAACATTTAGGATAAGCCGATATATTCGTATTTGATAATATTTCAGAAGGTTGCCTTACCTGGTTCTTTCAATTTATTGAAGTTCGAGCTGTAAATAATACCAAGATATCAACGTTGCAATTTCTATAATGAGTAATTCCGCGTCATTGTCCGCTTGCTTGACTGAAATATGTTCAGTGGTAAATTTTTCTTTTAGCATCGTAATTAACAGAGACTTATTATGCATGTTTGGCAGAAATTGTTGTTGGCTAGTAGAAGTAGCCGATGCTTCTGCCACACGGTGACAATCTAGCCGGTAAGATTAGGGGCTGCAACCCCAAGATACTGCGATGGATATACATATATCATGATTGTGAGACCCATAATCACGTATGGGGCAGGAGTCTGGTATGCAAACATAAGCCATAATAGTGCAAGGAGAACCCTCGACAAAGTACAAAAATGCTGGCCTATGGGAAACTGTCCTAACAGGGACCTGAGATTATCACAAATCTAACAAGTTATAGACAAAACGGCCCATGAAGCCATTCGCAGAATATCTAGGGAAGGATTAGGTAAAATAGCTTAAATGAATCTGACTCTCTCTTATAGAACAGGATGACATGTATGAGTATGAACACAGAGCATGTAATAAAGCTTATGTAGAATAATTATAGCATTCTGTGAAAACATAGAAGTACGATTCATTATTGAAATTTCGAAAAATCATATCTCCGAAAGTATGAGCTTGTTGGAGTTAAAAACAGACACATTATATATCCGACAGTATTGGTTTCTCAGAGTTGGGAATTATATCAATGGATTCTTATGAAAGAAGCAGAAATTGAATTCAAACATCATAGAAGAATTTAAATTCAACAAGAGTGCCAAAAATTATCAATCCAAAAGCAATAGAAGAATTCTACCCAACAACGAACTCATCCGAGATATTCATTCCTCAATTCTATGATGAACGATAATATATATCTTTCCTCAAATCCACTCCAGTGCACCAATATTCCAGTTTTGTTTTTAGTGGAGATATTCTGAACTCAATATTATTAACTTACCATTACCATTCCCATCATCATGTGGATTGACCATCGGTATGAAAATATCAACCAACAAAAAGTATGATATTATATTATAATTCTCATATTTCTACGATTGCTGGAATGAATGAAATAGACAACGTCAGGTCTCAGGAAAATAAGTTGACATTATAACAATTCATAGAATACCCACAGAATAATTATATCATTCTGTTAAAACATAGAAATACGATTTATATTAAAATTTTGAAAAATCATATCTCCGAAAGTATTAGCTTGTTAGAGTTAAAAATGATATCAATGGATTCTTATGGTAAAACTTCATATTGAAAAAAATTTAATTTGGAATTTGTTATGTAAAAAAAAATGTTTTTTTTTTGTTACTCCGAAACCATCTGTCCGATATTTATCTCCCAAACCTACTCTGAAAATTTCAACTGTCTAGCTCATTCCGATCGAGAGTAATCGTGCCTACGGCCGCCCGGCCGGCCGGACATAATGAATTTCGACCACAGATTCTTGATCAGTGAGTCGAACCAAATCGTTTATGACCATTTTCATCGAAAAATTCGAAAATTACAGACATTTGGGCAAAGAGATAAGCACTCAGTTCCGAGGAACTAGAGCGCCAAAAACCAGAAAACCTTGTCCTCTCTTACCAGGTACATTTCATCAGGCTTCTTAGTGACCAAATGATCAAAGAAGTAAGCATAGAAAAGAATTCACTACGATGCTAGGTAGGAAGAAAGACTGAGACAAGGAATCCACCAACCAAGTTCTTAGGAAAAATGCCATAAAATGGTACTAGACTGTTCAAATACCAATATAGAGCTGGTGCATTTTTTTTCTTCTTATGCTAGGTTAGGAATTTCGCATTGATTGCTTTTTGCACTATACTTTTGTATTATTTCGAATATTTGATATTTTTTTGTGAGACAATAGGTTTCGACCTGAACTCTTTATCACATTGTAATAATAATAATATGGGGCAGAAATACTTGCAGTCGAAAGATGCGGGGAAATTAACCTAGAAAGAAACTATGAGAGGTGTGATATAGCAATCCATTCTGACAGTTAAGCTGCTATTAAAGCTCGGAACTCCCATATTATCGAGCCTAAGCTAATATGGGAGTGCCAGAGAAAACTTAATGAAGTAGGCGAGCACAACAGGGTCTCCTTGTTCTGGGTTCCTGGTCACTCGTGAACTAAAGGAAATAAGCTGGCCATCACACTTGCCAAGAAAGGAGCACGAACCCCTTTTATTGACCCGGAACCATACTGTGGGATAGGTAGATACACCTACAAAAGTGAATTTCGGAGGAAAGAAGAAACTGAAATGGGATACTCTGGAGATATCTCCCTGGAATATATCAGACCAGAAAGTTCCTTCGAACACTGTCAGTTCCAAGAAAAGAAGTATATGGATCTCAGTGAAAACACGCTGCACCCCCCCCCCCCCCCCCCCACTAGTTTCCTCACCGGGAACTGTTGTCCCAGGTAGCTTATGATGAGGTTAGGGCTAGCAGAAACTGACGAGTGCAGATTCTGAGGGGAGGAGGCTGACACTCCTGATCACCTGATAACGGAATGCCTCGTCATCCCAAACCAACGCAAGGAATGCTTTGGGCAAGAAATCTGCAGGAGCGACGACGTAGCCTCCTTGAAGCCATTCCAGATACTGGATTCCATAAGAACTCTGGAACTGGATGGTGAGCTGTAGATGGTGGTGACATCGATAGCTCTGATGGGGGGGGGGGGGGGGGGGCACAATAGACCCCTCGCAGTATAACTTTTATTTTATTATTTTTTTTTTATTACCCCCTACAACAATATAATCTATAATATAAAAATGAATCGCAAAATGTGTTGGTAAGCGCATAACTCAACAGTGCCTGGACCAATTTTACTAATTTTTTTTTTTTTTTAATGTTCGTTGAAGTCCAAGGATGGTTTTTAAGGCGAGAAAATTTCGAATAATTGCCGGGACAACCCTAAAAACAGCCCTTTTCTTTTTCCCATACAAACGTTTTCTAACTAAAATGTAGAGTCAATTTGAACTTTATGGCTATTCAATAAAGTTGGAGTTGGAGTTGGCGTTGAAGTTGGCGTTGGGGTTGGAGTTGAACTTGAAGTTGGAGTAGGCATTGTGGTTGGCGTTGGTTAAGGAGTTGGCGTTGTAGTTGGATTGGAGTTGGAGGTGGAGATGGAAGTGGAAATGGAGTTGGAGTTTGTTGAGTTGGCGTTGGGGTTGGCGTTAGGATCGGAGTTGGCCTTGTAGTTGGGGTTAGAGTTGGTGTTGGAGTTGGCATTGGAGTTAGCGTTGGGGTTGGAGTTGAACTTGAAGTTGGAGTAGGCATTGCGGTTGGCGTTGGTTATGGAGTTGGCGTTGTAGTTGGAGTTGTAGTTGGATTGGAGTTGGAGGTGGAGATGGAGGTGGAAATGGTGTTTGAGTTTGAGTTGGCGTTGAAGTTGGCGTTGGGGTTGGAGTTTAGGATTGGAGTTGGCGTTGTAGTTGGGGTTAGAGTTGGTGTTGGAGTTGGCATTGGAGTTAGCGTTGGGGTTGGAGTTGAACTTGAAGTTGGAGTAGGCATTGTGGTTGGCGTTGGTTATGGAGTTGGCGTTGTAGTTGGAGTTGGAGATGGAGGTGGAAATGGAGATGGAGGTGGAAATGGAGTTGGAGTTTGAGTTGGCGTTGATGTTGGCGTTGGGGTTGGCGTTAGGATTGGTGTTGGCGTTGCAGTTGGGGTTACAGTTGGTGTTGGAGTTGGCATTGGAGTTGCGTTAGTGTGGGTAGGCGTTGAGGAGGCAGTACGAAGTCTGCCGGGTCAGCTAGTATTATTTATTTATCGTATGGTATGGCACATGTTGAAATTTACATAGTAAAATAATAATAATAACAACAATAAAACAATAATACAAACAATAATAACAACAATAATACTACAATTAATTTACAAGCAAACATCAAGATTTTTGATATATTCAATTGCACTTTTCGTTGCCTTCAGGAAATCATCAAAGGGTCCACCATATGCTCTTTTGGGACATTCACTAACGATGTGACGAACAGTTTGTTTGACTGTGCCACAGTCGCAGTTTGGCTCAGCTAGTGTACTAATAATAACAGTTTTGCTAAATTCAAAGAGATTCGTTTTTGCGACCTTTGATCTCGCATGAAATATTTTGCACATATGGAGTAGATAGGGAACTTTCACAATTTCATTATAACGATATTCCCAACGTTCATGTACATTTTCATCTTGTTAAGAAATTATGCAATGGTATCCCTATTTTTCGTAACTTGACCGGACTAAACGACTCATTTGAACAGGAGTTTATTAATTTCTCTTAAGATATTGACCAGCTAACAGTGGTTCATCACTTTTAGACAATTCTTTATTACTGATTTTGGCCTATGTGTTAACCCCTCAAGAACTTTAGGAGAGGGCTTCTGATTAATTCTAGGACATAATGGGCGCTGACAAAAATATTTAACATTCTCATGGGAGAATGTTAAATATTCTGGTATGGACCAGAAATGGCCGATAACATTACTAATTCATATTTTTTTTGACCTTTCGTCGTACCTCCATTAATCCGTTTGAATTTTTTTTCAGATATTGGACGAGTACCGTAAGTCTGAAGCAGGACAGATGAATCGACTAGTGAAACTATTAGCTAATTAAAATTAATTCCATTTTTGTATGTTAACGAGAAATTTCGCAACTCTTTTGAATTAATTTGAGTTGAATTTTACATACCTTTCATTCAGATTGCGAGCATATTCGAAAAGCAATAAATTTCTTTACCCTTTTGAAACGTTCGTTTTCAGATTTGAATGCGGTTTTATCGAACGTTAACGACGTGCTCGGTTCTGATGAATCGGCTTAAAAATGTATTTTGCCCGATAAAGTTTTATCGCACCGATTTCGTTCGAATTTTATTGGAATATTTTCTGTTATGGCGAATTTCAGGTACATATTTCGGATGTCCAGTGGTCAAGCTGCTATTACGAAATAAATTTATTCCTTTTCATTGATCAGGTATGCCATCAAATCATAACAGTTATTTTCGTTCTCGGCATACTGCACATACTGTAATACTTTTATCATTCGTTTCTCTATAAATCGAAGATGGAGCTTGCAAATTCTTCTCGCGATAACGAATCTTTAGGAACGATTTATTCTGTTATATTTCTCAACTAACTGTAGATAACTTCTTCTAATTCTGTAATGAATGTATTTATGCTTTCTTTGTGATTTATAGATATAATCCCTAGTTTGTGATTCACTTCTATATATTTTTTACACGAAAAATTAATCTCTTGTAAATGTATTTTTTATGATGCAATAAAATTTCTTTAATTTATGTTTCATTATCCAGTAAAAACTTAATTAAATTTACACCTATCCTGAATCCTTAAAACCAATGGAAAATTATCAAGATTCATAAGGAAGTTTTCAGAACATTTCTTCATCCAAGAAGTCCTAAGAAGTGTAAAAAATTATCTAAGTATATTAACTATATATTTTCTAAAAAGCTTCATCATTGAATGATAAAACGACCTGATCTGAAACATGTTATACACTACTGAAATGTATGATTCAGGAAAACATCATATCTAGAGCACATGCATATGGACGGACATATACAGAAAATTGTTTTTGGTACTGATCATATTAATTCAAATTTATAGATGTCATTGCACCAAATAATATTTAGATTACTATGCTGCGAGGAATGTATAAGTTAAATCGGTCTCGAGACACACTCAAAGTTATATTGGATCATTATATTGGATATCTGGCAAAATTAATCGGTCCAATTTATATTACGTGTTTTTTGGAACGATAATTTGGTCATATTGAAAGAATTTATCTATGATCTTTGAACATTTCGAAATATTTGACCAATTTTGAAGGTTTTGTGTGGCTATGTGATAAGGGGATATATCACCATCAGGAAGATCCAAAGTTCAAACATTTACATTGAGCTGCTCATATCGACATAGGAAAGAAAATTTTGGTAGAAAAGCATAGGTAGGTATACAAATTTTCAATAAATATTTTTCCCTTGAGAAATTTTCCATATCCCCCCAGGGCTGATGTACTCACGTATTTACGTTGAAATAAAAGCTTTTTAAAATTCCGCTCGACAGTGAGAAATAGCTCAAATTGGTACCAGATGGTTTGTTTTATGACATACTTGCCGGCTACACACATTGTTAAATGGTTTCTTCCTGGGTTTTCTCTCCCAAACTCAGAAAAAATATATATAAAATAAAAAATTTTGTATTTTGTGATATTGCTAATTAATTTTTTATTTTATAGACATTTTTTCAGAGTTTGGGAGAGAAAACCCTGAAAGAAACCATTTAATGATTAATATACCTCCCACAGTATCCTTTAAATGATTACTTTCACACAGTGCCGAAAACTATTGAATATTGAATTTATGTTATTCCATGTTATCCTGTTCCTATTATCTGTCTGCTTTGCTTTTATCCGGTCAGGCGGTCAAATTCCTTCACATTTTATAACAATTTTTTCGGAAATATTCCAACTCGCAAACTGAAATTTTTGCTTCGAAATTTTTACAACTCCTTCGAAATTTTGTCAAACTTCTTAAAAATTTTGCCAACTCCTTTGAAATTTTGTCCAACTCCTTCGAAATTTTACCATCTCCTTCGAAATTTGGTCCTACTCCTTCCAAATTATTCCAACTACCGTAAAAGGTGGTGACTTGAAATGTATACAAACTTCCAAAAGTGATAAAATTAGAGAAAAATTTGATAAACGAAAATTGATACTTTTATATCAAAATCTAGAATCTAACGAACATATTCGGTTGACCGAAATATTATTTAGTCGACTATATATGTACTTTTTTTTTTAAATATCCGTCATTTCAAGTCACCACCAAAAAGGGGTGACTTGAAATACGCATTGTGTCCCATAGATATTGCATGTCTTGCTGCAGTATAGGCGTCTTGAAATGCATACCGTATTCTAAAAATTATACCTGATTAAATCATAAGTAGATAAATATTTTGAAATGAATGAAATATCAACAAAATCACAGAAAAGTTTAATATTCAAATAAGGAACAATTTTATTTTATTATTTTAAATCAACGTGATATCCTTGAATTGAAAACAACCTCGTCGCATTCTTTCAGGAGTGTGAAGGGCATAATCTCACTCTTCCCACTCTTCCGTTTATCAATGGCCCGTTGCAGTTGTTCTCCTTCATAATTCACATAGTGTCTAGCTCTAATCTTTCGTTTATACGTCTTCACCATTTTGTTTCAAGTGACCACTGAAATTACCAAAATAAATAAAGCCGGTTCTGTGTTCTGTTTTCATTATATTGAAAGATGTTCAAGGGATATAATCTCTTGTCAACAGTATGCGAATTCGGAAAAAAAATATTACTCACAATTAAATTTCTTGGATTGGTCTGTATACACGGAAGTATTCACCCCAAATATTTCACTAGATTTCAGTTTCAATAATATTGATTTCTTCTCAGGCGAACGATTTATTATCGGCGGTTGAAACACAGTTATTTAAGGTTAGGCATACTTACTCAAGGAATGGTCCGACACTGAACCTTCCACTACTCACCAACTCATGTCAGTAGAGGTATCGATAAAATTGTGCAGAATGTTTCAAGACACCCCCGTGATTTCAAGTCACCACCTTTTACGGTACTCCGAAATTTTGTCCAACTCCTTCGAAATTTTTCCAACTGCTTTGAAATTTTTGCCAACTCATTTATTGGCCCGGAATACTACTGTGGGGTAAGTAGATACACCTACAAAAGTGAATTTCGGATGAAATAAGAAGCTGAAAGACGTATTTTCTGGAGATTCCTCCGGAACTTTGACACTGTCGGATCCAAGAAATATATGGACCCCAGTAAGAAAACGCTGCACCTCCTCATTGGTTTCCTCACTGGCCTTACGGCCTTAGAAGAAGCATATGATGAGATTAGAGCTAGCAGAAACTGACAAGTGCAGATTTTGTTGGGAGGAGGATGAAACTCCTGATCACCTGATTACGGAATGCCTCACAGCCTCGCCACCTCAAACCAACGCAACGAATGCTTTGGGCAAGAAATCTACAGAAGCGAAGACGTAGCCTCCTTGAAGCCATTCCAGATATTGGAGTTCATCAGATCTCTGGAACTAGAAGGCGAGGTGGTAGATGGATGACATCAACAGCTCTGACGAGGGGGCACAATAGACCTTAAGGTCGCAGTGCAACGTTACCCCCTACAACAATATACAATATAATATAAGTTTATAGATAGTGGATGTCCTGTGTATCCAAACAGTTATTACCGCTTACCGCGTACTAGAAGCAGCAAGATGAAATCTGTGCTCCATGTTTCAGATGTTCTGGATCGTATTGAGCTCAATTTAATCGGTAAACATTTTAATTGGAAAGTTATACGCTATTATGATGGTTCATTTGACGAAGTCTACTTCCTGTGAAGAAGACTTGCTCTTGAAAAAAAAACCCTGTAGGTACATGAATATTCCAGTACACCGAAGAGTTGCAAACAGCGAATCTGTTACCGTTAGCACAGCTCACTCCAACCACGGAAATGGGAAATTGCTCCCATTCGAACAATGTAACAATTTCTGTTCCACCAATACATCACCGTATATGTTAATTACACCAGAACGTATCCGCCATAAAGAACGTTGCATTCAAAATTAACGGGACCTATCGGTAAATAATGAATGTTATATCGACGCCGAGCTGATGATGATCTAGCAGCAACATATATTTCCCGTTTTTTTCCTGTGATCGTGGGGGCTTTTAACATCGGTTCGTCTGTCTGTGAATAAACAAGAAACTGACGTTTTAATGCGTGGGAGGCAATGTTGTTTATCATCGGCAACTGGCGCTGATGGAGACGTCGGCGATATACGCTCGCATTTCGAATATGATAGATAGGCGTTACCGATTGATATTTTTTATTTCTAGTTCGTTCTCGCGATAATAGCTTTTTAGTCAGGTTGTATAAAGGATTATTTGAAACGTGTAGCCTTTTTCAAAAAGATGTAGAACTTATGAAAGTACTAGCTGGCCCGGAGAACTTCGCACCGCCTAAGTTAATAACAAAAATGCTCGGTATGAATGAAGTTTTATTATTATTTTCGATTAATTGCACATTATGTTGCTTGCTTACAAAACAGAGTTTTCCTGAAATACTGGCTATTTATAAGGTTTCAATTTGTTTTTGACAGACACCCACAGTTATGATACAGTATCTTAATCAATTTAAAGCTTTCTGATAAAATATTTTTTTGTTTTGTTTTGTGGTGCGTAAATAAACAAAGATGACAGTTTTCCGACGCGCGAACCTTCGACGTATAATAGTCCATGCGCCATGTCCATACATCAAAGGAAAAACAAATTTGTTACATTATGAGAATCCATCCGAGATACCTAATCAGTTAGTTAGCTTTGTTTGTGGCACAAATCACTTCAATTGTGTACAATTGTGCCTTGATATAAAGAACACCTTGTATAGTAATGGTTTATTTTCAATAATGTATGCCTCGAAAGTATAATTTCTAAGAGAATTGAATGAAATTATACGATTGTCGTGAAAAACAGCAAGTTGCAATTGATGTTAAAAGAAAAACAACCTGTATGACAATTTCGGACAAATACATAATGATAATCCATCCAAGGTGCCTATTTAGTTAACGCTTTGTTTGTGGCACAAATAAATTGAATCGCGTACAATTGTGCCGTGATATATAGAACACCCTGTATAGTAATGGTTTATTGTCGATTATGTATGCCTCGAAAGTATATTTTTTAATTCAATTGAATGAAATTGTACGATTGGCGTGAAATACAGCAAGTTGCAATTGACATTAAAAGAAAAACACCCTGTATGTAACTTTCGGACAAATACATTATGAGAATCCATCCTAGGTGCCTATTTAGTTAATGCTTTGTTTGTGGCACAAATAAATTGAATCGCGTACAATTGTGCCGTGATATATAGAACACCCTGTATAGTAATGGTTTATTTTCGATTATGTATGCCTCTAAAGTATATTTTTGGCGCTCTAGTTCCTCGGAACTGAGTGCTTATCAATTTGCCCAAATGTTTTAATTCAATTGAATGAAATTGTACGATTGGCGTGAAATACAGCAAGTTGCAATTGACGTTAAAAGAAAAACACCCTGTATGAAACTTTCGGACAAATACATTATGAGAATCCATCCTAGGTGCCTATTTAGTTAATATATATTCTTTTGACTGAGAGCTGTATATGTGTTAGCAGAGGTTGGTGTAACGGGGTACCATACAATTCGACGTATGATACAAGAGCTTAGGGAAATACACAGCAAAAAACCCTTTCTCCCCGTGAGTGTAGTGATTTGTAACTATTGTTCACAAAATTTGCTGAAATTTAAAGATATTGATGGGGAAATATTTCTCCAATGTGGTTTCCTCGTCAAAAAACGGATAGGTTTCTCCAACGGTACCCGAAAGTCAACCTGAAAAATGAAAAGACAAGAGGAGGAAACGAAAAAATTAAAAATAATACATAACCTTTCAAAAGTCTCCTCTCACAAAAATACTTCTCTGTAGGCGAATGGGATCTCGTGGAGAAGAATCGCCTCCGCTAGTTTTCGAAGATATTTACTCCTGAAATCCCTTCAATATTTGAATTCAAAAATGAAGATGTTGCTCGTAAGGCCAAGAGGGTCTCTTTCAAATCCAGGTCTGACCGGTCCAAGTCCAAGCGATGATTATTCAGAACTTATATATATATATATTTAGTTAATGCTTTGTTTGTGGCACAAACCACTTCAATCGCGTACAAGTGTGCCGTGAGAAAAAGGACACCCTGTGTAGTAATGGTTTATTTTCAATGATGTATGCCTCGGAAGTATATTTCTTAACTCAATTGAATGAAATTGTACGATTGGCGTGAAAAACAGGAAGTTACAATTGACGTTAAAAGAAAAACACCCTGTATGCACAATTTTTTAAATTTTTTCTCATAAGAACCTCCTCCCGACAATAACAAACACAACAAAAAAAAATTGTGAAATCGGTCCAGCCGTTCACGTGAGATGGCGTGACCAAGGGATATAGGGATTCATTTTGGCGCTCATGTTCCTCGGAACAGAGTGCTTATCAATTTGCTCAAATGTCTGTAATTTTAGAATTTTTCGATGAAAATGGTCTGAAACGATTTGGTTCGACTCACTGATCAAGAATCCGTGGTCGAAATTCATTCTGTCTGGCCAGTCGGCCGTAGGCACGATTAGTCTCGAACGAAATGAGCTAGACAGTTGAAATTTTCAGAGTAGCCTTGGGAGATAAATATCTCGGCTAAGTTCGTTATTGGGCAAAATCGGACAGATGGTTTCGGAGTAACAAAAAAAAATTTTATTTTGCATGATGAATTCCAAATTAAATTTTTTTCAATAAGCAGTTTTACCATTAGAATCCATTGATATCATTTTTAACTCTAACAAGCTAATACTTTCGGAGATATGATTTTTCAAAATTTCAATAATAAATCGTATTTCTACGTTTTCACGATATAATTCATGATATAATTATTCTATGTATGAATTGTCATAATCTCAACTTATTTTCCGGAGACATGACATTGTCTAATTCATTTCAGCAATCGTAGAATTATGAGAATTATAATATGTATTACGAAATGTGAGCGAAGTGAGAAAAATCTCAGTTGTTGACTTTGTCAGTCAACAACTGACATTTTTCTCACTTCGCTCACATTTCGGAATACATATATATTATGATATCATACTTTCTGTTGGTTAATATTTTCATGCCGATGGTCAATCCATATGATGATAGGAATGGTAATGGTAAGTTAATATTGTGTTCAGAATATCTCCAGTAAAAACAAAACTGGAATATTGGTGTATTGGAGTATTGGAGTGGATTTGAGGAAAGAATATATATTATCGTTCATCATAGAATTGAGGAATGAATATCTCGGATGAGTTCGTTGTTGGGTAGAATTTGTCTATTGGTTTTGGATTGATAATTTTTGGCACTCTTGTTGAATTTAAATTCTTCTATGATGTTTGAATTCAATTTCTGCTAAGATGAAGTTCTTTCATAAGAATCCATTGATATAATTCCCAACTCTGAGAAACCAATACTTTCGGAGATATAATTTGTCTGTTTGAACAAGAGCGCCAGAAAGCTCCTGTCCACAGGGCTTGAACCAATTTTTATATATAAAGAAGATAACATAACACAAAAACAAATCTACTGGGGATTTAACAAGGTATTGCAATACTTCTGTTTGTGCCTTATCCATGACTTTCCTTGTAGTATTGCGTTAAGTCTTGGTAGGCCAGACTACTGATCCATACATACGTAATGGGTCTCATCATCATGCATGACATCTATAGCAGCATTTTTGGGTTGCAACCTCAAGTTTTTATCAATTTTATTTATATACAGGCTGCGCCACGGTCGATGGTACCCTGGACTTTTACAGAGAACAGATTCTACGATTTCATTGAAAATGTGGTTCCTTGGCAAGGAACCACTGCTCCATCGATCTAGAATATTTTCAGCACTGCGGTGTTGCCTATTACATCAAAAAGTATTAACTTATTTGAAATTACAAATGGAACAGCCTGTATATTATACTTTTTTAGATTCGCCGTAGCATCCTGATTATTTCTGTATCAACTTACTCATCCCCATATCTAACAGTTTTCGGGTAATTGATTGATTTACTTCTTTTTTTTGTGCAAAATATAGTTTCATCGTCCCTGTAACGAAGATACCTTAGTCTCGCATATCACGTAGTAGTGTTGCGCTTGTTCTTAAATTATCTGTATACAATTTATACGGCATACATTTTTCATAGTTAGGTAATTTCCTCAACATCCTCACCAAAGATGACGAAAGCGTCATCATGAAAACAAACCATGAAACAAATCTTCAAAAAATGCTCCCATTCCATCCTAGCGTTACTTATATGTAACAGTAATTTTAAAGCTGATCAACAAAAAAAGGTGTGAATTTTTTCAGACAAAACTTTGGTTGTTTTCAATCATACACCTATCAGCAATACATTGAACCTGCTTCGGTAATAATTTATCAAGTACTATATGTAAAAATATTACTTACTATAAACGTGGTTCCATTTTTGTATGTAATTGAATGCAGGACTTGATAAAACTAACTATTACATACAAAAAACGCGATGAATGCGAGACACTTGTCAAAATTATCTAACAGTAGACTACACAGATAGTGTCAGCAGATACATTTATCGGCTAATAGCTACAGTTACTGAGAAATAAAATAGATTTGACAGTGAAATCTGCGTTACATATGTGTAACACTAGGTTATTATGGGTTTTAAACATTCATTACTTCGGTACTTGGATTCCTAGAGAGCTGAAATTTCGGGTATGGATTACCAGTATCCCGTGTTTCATTTACGTTTGGTGAAATACGTCTCTTTATGGATCAAAACTTAAAGAGGAGCGAACAATGCCGAAGCTAATAACTTTAAACGAAAATAATATATTAAATGGATTAACTTATTTTAATGCAAATCCTCATTCTCTCGCCAAAAGAGCAGAATAAGATTCAGGCCTAACCAGAACATTCTGCATGATCTTGCTACAATTTGATCGCATTGACCGCGAAGAATAAACAATTTCATCAAAACTTCATTTTTATTATTATTGCCTTCCATTTGAATTTTTTTTCAATAAAATCTCCGTTAATAAATTCAACAATACTTTACAATCGATGCCAATTGTTAAATTATCATAATTTACATGTTCTATGACATTTCGTGACTAACACTGACGTGAAGTCAGGAGCTTTTGCACGCATGTTCCATTGTCTTTACCGGGTGGTCCAGATTTTAAACAAGAAACTTTAACCACGTATTCTACGTCAAAAAAAAGCCCTACTTTGTCACATACACATTTGTCGAGAAATGCTTCATCTTTGAGATACAGGGTGTTAAATTTGTTAAAAAAAGGTTTTTTATTAATAACTTTCACGCTGGTTGAAATATTTCTATGAAATTTAGGAAATAGGTTTTAAGCATCAAGGAGAACTTTTGCATAAAATTATTTTTCTTTTATTCCACCAGTGGCGTCCGTACTGCATCGAGACTGAATATTTTTAGACAAAAAAATGATATGCCACTGGTTTTCCCAACAACAAAAATTACTCTTGAAATCCTCATTTAATTTAAAGCAAATTCGTTTCCTTGACTTTTTGACGTAGGAGGACCGTTTCCAACTAAAAAAATAAAACACATTGCTAAAATTTGATATGGTTTATAATAATAATAAGACTATCTTTGTAAACGAAACGTGTAATTAACACTGCAATTCGAATTTAAAGAAGATGTTCGAAGTATGAACCATTTTGCTGAACACATAATACACATCGACGTCTAACAGATCCGACAGCAGCAGCTATTTTAACACCCTGTATCTCGGAGAGCAAGCATTTCTCAACATATGTTTGTATGACAAACTAGAGCTTATTTTTGACGTAGAATACGTGGTTCAAATTTGTTGGTTAAGATCTGGACCACCCTGTATAAGCCTCATACGAAGTCGATGTTGATAATAAACAGTAAACTCCTTTGTACTGTTAATAATGTCTTATTCACCTCTATTGCACACACTAATCGAATTTGCACGCAAAAGCTCTTGACTTCACGTCAGTGCTTTTCTCAAAATGTTATAGGGTCAATGTGTATAAGAGTACGCACTTAGTAGATAAAGTTCAATATCTGTGAGATTTTTAACACCAAAGTCACCTTTCATGCCATTTGGTCTTACTTGGTTATTCAAGAACATATTTAAATAGCATCACACATCCAAATAGCATATAAACAAAAGTTATTCAACTTTTTCTGAACATCCACGAATGCGTACTCTTATGCAGCGGTGTATATAAGAGTACGCACGTATATGCTTAACAGTACGCACACTATCAAAATACGATATTTCGCTAATTCAAAGGCGAAAAACAATGAAAAATTAATGCAAAAAGCATTTTCTTTTATTTACTCAAAAAATATATCTGGAAATATAAAATCACACTGCCACATGAAACATTCAAAACAGTACATGACACAATATGAACAAAGTACATTTCCGAATAAACATGAACACAAAATCGAATATAACACACTTATTGTATTGAGAACACATCATCGAATCTTCCTCAGATTTTGAATAAAAATCATTGCACCTTGGGCCACTGACATCCTCATCTTCTCTTTCCTTATTGAGCTTTTGTTTATTTCTTGTTCCAGAAGGTCCGGAATATGTATGAGAATGTAAATTTCTTTTGACTGCCTTTGGTCATTTCTCTTCTTCCTTGTCCTTTTGTTCTTTCGTGAGAGCGCAAGTGCGTACTCTTGTACTACATATTTTGCGTACTCTTAGACACATACGTGGAATTCGATTTTATTGACTTTAATTAGACGAAAACTAACTATACAACCATTTTCAGGTGGTTAGATATAAAATTAATCATGCTGCAATCAAAATTAAACCTTCATTAAGCCATAGCATCAGTCCTACCTGCACAAACACAAAAACTTCGAGCAGCCAAATCACAGTGTGCGTTAACAAAAACTGCTTACCCATCTTTCTTTCAAACGACGCTAATAATTGCAGATTTTCCTCTTGACTTCATTATTAGATACGATTTGAATTATGAGTGACCTTTTAAAATAAAAAATTGGTTCAAGCACTGACGTGAAGTCAGGAGCTTTTGCGCGTATGTTCTATTGTCCATACTCCTGTAATGAACACTCTTCTTAATCGAATAGACAATAGAATTCATCTTGGTAAATTCGATTAAGAAGAGTGTTCATTACAGGAGTATGGACAATAGAACATACGCGCAAAAGCTCCTGACTTCACGTCAGTGCTTGAACCAATTTTTTTTTTCGATTAAAAGGGTCCAATCAGGAGAACGGACAATAGAATTCATCATGGTAAATTCGATTAAGAAGAGCAAAAGCTCCTGATTCACGTAAGTGCTTGAACCAATGTTCTATTGTCCATTCTTCTGTATTGGACACCCTACCATGGTAAACTCGATTAAGGGTGTCCAATACAGAAGAATGGACAATAGAACATACGCGCAAAAGCTCCTGACTTCACGTCAGTGCTTGAACAAATTTTTATATTAGCCATCAAACCTTTTTAATTCTTCATAATCATTACAAGAATGTCTGTCGATATGGAATATGGTAATAATTTGACATTTGAACACATCGTTTAATGCATAATCAATTTTAATACTTTTGTCACTCGTTGATGAGATGAGATATCTGAAATTATAGATAAACTCTAAATATTCCATTCAATATTGAAATATTAAAATTAAATTTCCACTTATTCATTTGTATTTCAAGATAATGAACGTTTGAAGCTAATGATTCATGTAAATTGTCTGTGAAAATTTGTTTTCATGGGTTAGGGGAAAAGAGTTATTGTGAAAATAAGATTCATTTATTTAGATACCAAACTATAAATTGTTTTATACTATCTACTAAGGGCCGATTTATTCAACCTCTCCGTAAAGTATTCGTCAACTATGTGCTCGTTGAATTTACTGATCCCCTTTAAAGTGAACATTTACAGATTACTTTCCTTTCGGTAAGGCTACTTGACAGTTTACAGGTCGTAAAATATATCAGCCCTCAGTGAACAAAAAATTTGTATACCTCACTGAAGCCGTAATACAAACAAAGGAAATAATTTCGAATAAAACTCTATTAACATATTCGATTATTTACTTCAAGAGAGATCAAGAATAACATTCATTTTGAAAATTCAATACTACATCAAGCAGCATGCAATACATTTTTTCGAGTTTGGACCACTGCTGCCCACATAATCATGGAGGATTCGTGAAACACTGCAGGGAGGATAAATACTTGTATATAGATTATTATTAAAATATGATAACTGACTTTCTCCGTTTCCTTATATACTATACTTCTCGTTGTAAAATATACTTGGATTTTCCTCCGCAACACTAGGATACATCATTTTCAAAGTTAGCGTTGAATTATCAAGCCATTCTATTATAATATTAGTAAAATCTGTTCTTCAGAGGTATTCATTGTTAAGCATGCTAAGCAACAAGCATTTAAGAAACATATACCTGAAGTTCCACGGGAAAACAATATACATAATATATACCTACACACATGTTATATTGCATCGCCTTCTACTCCTATATTTTAAAATATTCTGCAATTAGAAAAATTAAAATGTTTCGTTAAAAATGCCTATTATATAGGTACACGCTGGCATCCAAACACCCTGATGATGGATCGTAAGAGACCCATGATATCAGGAAAACAGATTTGTTTGAATAGAAACACTAGATTTTCTTCTTGGCTATTCCACTTTTGAACTTTAAAAATTTTAGTGTTCATGTCATCTTGGTTGCCTCTTATCAATATTAAATTTTCTCATGAGATATACTTAAGCTTCACAAATATTCAATCGACTAAGTTCCATATACCTTGTTTTTAAGAATTCTATCTGCAGTAACTCCAAGAGTAACTCATGCATTCTATTTGTCGAAAAGCATTACTTTTTTGCTCTACGTCAACTGGACCTTAATTCATTCCAACCTGAAAGGAAATATTAAGACTTGGATTTCTCTGAGTAAAGTAATTCATTCAATTCACTTCTATTACTTACTGCTGATTTTTAGCCAGAAATCCTGAAGGACATATACCAGATATCTTCATTCTGAACAACTTTTCCACAGTTCTCCATAATTTGGAATTTCTTTCACATACGTAAACAATATTTCTAGATTCCTCCAATCTTCAAATACAAGGTAATCTCGATTTTTTTCAACGGCAGGAATACTCGTTCGTACTTCGTGGATTGAGAATATTTTGTTTACGTTTCAGATTTCAGATTCGATGTTGAGGTTAAAACGGGGCGCATGCGTAGATCAGAATGTAGTTTGTAGTATATCCATTAATCATGAATCATTCTCAAAAATACCACACAAGCAATTTACCGATCTCTGCTAATATTTATTATTTACCAGAAATTCATCACAAATCGAAACTATTTAAATTAGAAATGTCAATTTTTACATGACTAACCCGGACTTAGCCATTTAACCCTGCCATTTTGCCGGGTTAAATTTTTATAGTTTTAACCCAGGGTTAGGCTCTAACTCTTGAAGGTGCAAGACCTATTATCAATTTAACCCTAGGTTTAGAGTTAATCCGGATTTAATTAGATAACCCGCATTCGTGCAAGTGGGCCTTAGTGGCCTTCATGGCCTAAAATTCCTCTCTACCCATCACAAGATTTAATATCCACAAATGAGCCTCTCACCTTACAAGATCAGAAGCCTTCAGCAAAATTTCAGCGATATCATATTAAAAATAATACATAACCTTTCAAAAGTCCCCTCTCGCAAATATACTCCTCTGAAGGCACATGGATCTCTTGAAGAAGAATCGCCTTCTCTATTTCTCAAAGATATTCACTCTTGTTCATAGAAATCCCTTCAATATTTAGTTGCCTCCTCCTAAGGAGGATCTCTTTCAAAACCAGGTCTGACCACTAATGTAGGGCTATCATCTCCCATAGATTTGTGATGAAATAAGACGATTTTCCCATAATATACGAGCGAAAATATGTCATCATGACATTCATATTTTTATTTTATTTTTGAAGCTTCTCGCAAAAATACGACCATAGACTACATATTATCATACGACGATTCCCATCCGCTACACTTGGCTACCACTACGCTACCGAACTCACAAAAGGCTGCCCGGTTCTCCAACAATATAAGGCTTGTTTTGGTTCGCAGTAGGGACAGTTCCGAATCGGTTCTAAAGAGTGGGCCAAACGTAGCGTGTGAAAGATTACGCCCATTCGCGCAAGTCCCATTACAATAAACGACTGTGTGACTAGTTTGAACTGTTCTAGGACAGTCCGAATTGCGAACCAAAACAAGCCTATAGATCCGATCATGTTCAAACTTGGAATTCTGCAGTAGAGTTAGGTTCTGAAGGCTGTTCCAAAATTTCAGCCATGCCGGACGAATAGTTTATGATATATAGATTTGTTTTCAATAATTTTCAACTATTTTTTTTTAAATTTTCTAGTTATACCATCCTCACGAAATTCTGCAAGAATTTTCGCGTTGGCATTCTTCAACTAATAACAATGTTTGAATTCAATCGGTTTTGTATTCTTCGAGTTAATGAGGAATAAAAAACTACCAAATTTCAGAAAATTTCAGATGGCTATAACTCTAAAACCGTTTGGACGATTATGCTCATAAACAAACTCAAATGTCACATTCAGGTGCACAACCTAACCTGAAATTTTCAAGCCGCTATCTCCTTCCGTTCTCAGGTTATCGTGACAACAAAAATATTTTTTAATAATTTTTTAATAATTTTCTAGCGATCCGATTCTCACAAAATTTCACAAACGTGCTAAGGTCTATATTCTACAACTATTCACCAAGTTTAAATTCGATCAGATTTATTTTGGTTGAAAACAAAATTATTACTCGGAAACCATTGGGCCGATTATACCCATTAACGAACTTGTCTGTCGTATTGGGATGCGCCACCCACCCTGAAAATTTCAAGTCGCTAGCTCTTTTCGTTCTCAAATTATCGTGGCAACGGACGGCCGGACGGACAGAATCAAATTTGACCTCGAATTCTTCATTGGGGAGTCGAACTAAATCGTTTGAGACCAATTTCGTCAAAAAATTCGAAAGTTACAGACATTTGGGCAAAACTATAACGCGATGTTCCCCAGAACATACGCGCAAAAAGTACGGTCCAATTATCCATTCTGTCCACATGGCAAACCAAACTGTCACTTTTTGAGGATGCAACGGAAGTTCTTGAATGACATGTGGGTTTTCATCTCCCCAGATACGAGAAGTCTGTTTGTTAACGAAGCCGTTGTGTGAAAATGAGAATCGTTGCTAAAGATGATTTTGTTGTGAAATTCATCGTCCAGTTTGCAGTTGTTCCAGTTCCAGTTGATCCAGCTGGTAAAGTTTCTGCGCTGTCTACCAAGCTATAACGCACCATTTTCGTAAATGTCTGTGTTTTAATTCAACAAACAACAAATATGGCTGACTCAACAATTGACAGTCAAAAATGACGCACAATTCGAAATTCAAGTTCTTGCTGAGACCCCCTTTGTAACTAAAAATAATATTCATTTTGGAATTCAAAGTGGGTAGTTGTCAAAATATCAGATTGCTCCGAGAAATTCAGGACAAAAATATTTTTTGATAAATGTAGGAGAAATATACGACTGCTAACGGAAATTGTGTGCACAAACGAATATAATGAAGAACTCCAAATAATCCCATTCGAATGTGATCTTGGGATAGGCGTCAACTCCCTGAAAGTTTGGTAAATAAGCAGTAGTCTTGAGCGTCAGACTCCTCTACCGAACGACTTCCCTGAGTAGGAATCCTTGTTTACAAGCTTTTAGAAGTCAAAACAGTCGTTAAACTCAGCAACCTCTCGTTTATTGTTTCTTTTGTGGTGGTTGTCGTACAGTAATTGAAAGTTAAAACAGGGCTTCTGAGAGGTTCGCTCTCGCAGTGGTTATTTTTGATATCCTTCAGTGATAAACTTCATCAACGGATCTAAGTTTTTTATTTCCGACTAATGAACTATAGAAATCGGACATCGTACCAATTGATTTATCCCGTTTCAGTTTGTATTTTGATAACGTGAATTCGATATCCAACGAAAGAATATCCAGAAAATGGATGGTATATTTTGCAGGTCTTTTTTCGAGAAAAAATGAAACTAAAATCATGCATGCAATATATGTATTCATTTCATAAAAGCATATAGGGTGTCCTGCGAGGAATGGCCCATACTCCACTGGATAGTGGAAATCAATCGTGGTTCACGATTTAGGTCAAAAATTTGATCCGCCATACTCAACTAAAATTCAGGGTCGGGCTCAGCAAAAAATTGTTTAGTTGCTCATGTGCAAAATACATACATACTTCAGCACGCTTGTCCATATAATGATCAATATATTTAACTGATTTCTAACACCGTACACTAGTTACTGAAATATATGGTTATTAGAGATTCGCTATAGGGTAAATGTGTATAAGAGTACTCATATGTATATAGTATAAGAGTACGCACCACTGATATTTCATTAGACCGCAATCTCTTTTTGCGCGTATGTTCTGGGGAACATCGCGTTATAGTTTTGCCCAAATGTGAAATTTAATTCTGTGGTGCCGTACGGCCGTCCGGCCGTTGCCACGATAACTTGAGAACGGAAAGAGCTAGCGACTTGAAATTTTCAGGGTAGGTGGCGCATCCCAATACGACAGACAAGTTCGTTAATGGGTATAATCGGCCCAATGGTTTCCGAGTAATAATTTTGTTTTCAACCAAAATAAATCCGATCGAATTTAAACTTGGTGAATAGTTGTAGAATATAGACCTTAGCACGTTTGTGAAATTTTGTGAGAATCGGATCGCTAGAAAATTATTAAAAAATTATTAAAAAATATTTTTGTTGTCACGATAACCTGAGAACGGAAGGAGATAGCGGCTTGAAAATTTCAGGTTAGGTTGTGCACCTGAATGTGACATTTGAGTTTGTTTATGAGCATAATCGTCCAAACGGTTTTAGAGTTATAGCCATCTGAAATTTTCTGAAATTTGGTAGTTTTTTGTTCCTCATTAACTCGAAGAATACAAAACCGATTGAATTCAAACATTGTTATTAGTTGAAGAATGCCAACGCGAAAATTCTTGCAGAATTTCGTGAGGATGGTATAACTAGAAAATTAAAAAAAAAATAGTTGAAAATTATTGAAAACAAATCTATATATCATAAACTATTCGTCCGGCATGGCTGAAATTTTGGAACAGCCTTCAGAACCTAACTCTACTGCAGAATTCCAAGTTTGAACATGATCGGATCTATAGGCTTGTTTTGGTTCGCAATTCGGACTGTCCTAGAACAGTTCAAACTAGTCACACAGTCGTTTATTGTAATGGGACTTGCGCGAATGGGCGTAATCTTTCACACGCTACGTTTGGCCCACTCTTTAGAACCGATTCGGAACTGTCCCTACTGCGAACCAAAACAAGCCTTATATTGTTGGAGAACCGGGCAGCCTTTTGTGAGTTCGGTAGCGTAGTGGTAGCCAAGTGTAGCGGATGGGAATCGTCGTATGATAATATGTAGTCTATGGTCGTATTTTTGCGAGAAGCTTCAAAAATAAAATAAAAATATGAATGTCATGATGACATATTTTCGCTCGTATATTATGGGAAAATCGTCTTATTTCATCACAAATCTATGGGAGATGATAGCCCTACATTAGTGGTCAGACCTGGTTTTGAAAGAGATCCTCCTTAGGAGGAGGCAACTAAATATTGAAGGGATACGAAAATGGTGCGTTATAGCTTGGTAGACAGCGCAGAAACTTTACCAGCTGGATCAACTGGAACTGGAACAACTGCAAACTGGACGATGAAATTCACAACAAAATCATCTTTAGCAACGATTCTCATTTTCACACAACGGCTTCGTTAACAAACAGAATTCTCGTATCTGGGGAGATGAAAACCCACATGTCATTCAAGAACTTCCGTTGCATCCTCAAAAAGTGACAGTTTGGTTTGCCATGTGGACAGAATGGATAATTGGACCGTACTTTTTGCGCGTATGTTCTGGGGAACATCGCGTTATAGTTTTGCCCAAATGTCTGTAACTTTCGAATTTTTTGACGAAATTGGTCTCAAACGATTTAGTTCGACTCCCCAATGAAGAATTCGAGGTGAAATTTGATTCTGTCCGTCCGGCCGTCCGTTGCCACGATAATTTGAGAACGAAAAGAGCTAGCGACTTGAAATTTTCAGGGTGGGTGGCGCATCGCAATACGACGGACAAGTTCGTTAATGGGCATAATCGGCCTAGTGGTTTCCGAGTAATAATTTTGTTTTCAACCAATATAAATCCGATCGAATTGAAACTTGGTGAGTAGTTGTAGAATATGAAGCTAAGCACGTTTGTGAAATTGTGGGCGAATCGTTTGGCTAGAAAATTTTAAAAAAATTATTAAAAAATATTTTTGTTGTCACGATAACCTGAGAACGGAAAAAGATAGCGGCTTGAAAATTTCAGGTTAGGTGGTGCATCTGAATGCGACATTTGAGTTTGTTTATGAGCATAATCGGCCAAACGGTTTCAGAGTTATAGCCATCTAAAATTTTCTGAAATTTGGGTGTTTTTTGTTCCTCATTAACTCGAAAGATACTGAACCGATTGAATTCAAACATGGTCATTAGTTGTAGAATGCCAACGCGAAAACGTTTGCAAAATTTGGTGAGGATAGCATTTGTAGAAAATTTTTAATAAATCATTGAAAATAAAAAAAAAAATTCTATATATCAGTAACTATTCGTTTGAAATTGCTAAAATTTTGCGAGAGAGTTCATAACCTAACTCTACTGCCAAGTTCCAAGTTTTAACACGATCGGTTGAATATTGTTGGAGATTCGAGCATTCTTGTGTGAGTTCAGTAGATGGGTGACCGTCGCCTCGATAACTTTCGAACGAAAGGAGATAGGGACTTGCAATTTTCAGGGTAGGTTGCGTATCCGAAAGGGAGAGTTGAGTTCGTTTTTGGGCATAAACGGTTTCCGAGTTATAGCCACCTGGAATATTATTTCTTTGATAACTCAAAAAATAAATATTCGATTGAATTGAAGCTTGGTAACTAGTAGTAGAAAATCAACATAAAGACATGTTTAAGATTTTGTAAGAACCGTACCCCTAGAAAATTTGAAAAAAATGACGAAAAAAAAAATTTTAGGAACCACACCCCTAGAAAATAAAAAAAAATCACGAAAAAAAATTGGTTTAAGCACTGACGTGAAGTCAGAAGCTTTTGCGCGTATGTTCTATTGTCCATTCTTCTGTATTGGACACCCTAAATCGAATTTACCATGGTTAATTATGTTGTCCATTCTCCTGTATTGGACACTCTCAATTCGAATTTACCATGGTAAGTTCGATTCATTGATGAAGAATTCGAGATCAAATTCGATTCTGTTCGGCCGGTTGGTGACATACAATTTATCAGGGTAGATTGTGCTCCTTTTCAATTTATATCTGTGTAATATTCCTGCTACTCCCTCTGAGGAATTCATATACGCAGATGATATTGCACTTGCACTTCATCATTCTGTTTTCCAAAGTATATAAAATAATATATCAGCAGATTTAGAAATCCTGAAAAATTACCTATTTGAGTGGCGTTTGTGTCCGAATCCAAATAAAACTGAGCTTTCTTGCTTCCATTTGAATAAAAAAATTGGTTCAAGCACTGACGTGAAGTCAGAAGCTTTTGCGCGTATGTTCTATTGTCCATTCTTCTGTATTGGACACCCTTAATCGAATTTACCATGGTAAATGATGTTGTCCATTCTCCTATATTGAAAACTTAATTCGAATTTACCATGGTAAATTCGAATTACACCCTTAATCGAATTTACCATGGTAAATTATGTTGTCCATTCTCCTGTATTGGACACTTAATGCGAATTTACCATGGTAAATTCGAATTAAGAGTGTCCAATACAGGAGAATGGACAACATAATTTACCATGGTAAATTCGATTAAGGGTTTCCAATACAGAAGAATAGACAATAGAACATACGCGCAAAAGCTTCTGACTTCCATCACTGCTTGAACCAATTTTTTTTTGTGATTTTTTTGAAATTTTCTAGGGGTACGGTTCTTAAAATTTTTTTTTCGTAATTTTTTTTCAAATTTTCTAGGGGTACGGTTCTTACAAAATTTTAAACACGTCTTTATGTTGATTTTCTACTACTAGTTACCAAGCTTCAATTCGATCGAATATTTATTTTTTGAGTTATCAAGGAAATAATATTCCAGGTGGGTAAAACTCGAAAACCGTTAGACCGATTATGTCCAAAAACGAACTCAACTCTCCCTTTCGGATACGCAACTTACCCTGAAAATTGCAAGTCCCGGTCTCCTTTCGTTCGAATGTTATCGAGGCAACGGTCACCCATCTACTGAATTCACACAAGAATGCTCGAATCTCCGACAATATTTAACCGATCGTATTAAAACTTGAAACTTGGCTCTAGAGTTAGGTTATGAAGGCTCTTGCAAAATTTCAGCAATTTCAAACGAATAGTTACTGATATATAGAATTTTTTTTTCAATTTATAACGATTTTTAAAAATTTTCTACAAATACTTTCCTCACGAAATTTTGCAAGAATTTTTGCTTTGGCATTCTACAATTAATTACCATGTTTGAATTCAATCGGTTTAGTATTTTTCGAGTTAATAAGGAACAAAAAACAACCAATTTTCAGATGGCTATAACTCTAAAACCGTTTGGCCGATTATGCTCATAAACAAACTGAAATGTCGCGTTCTGATGCAAATCCTAATCTGAAGACTTCAAGCCGCTATCTCCTTCCGTTCTCAAGTTATCGTGCGAACAAAAATATTTTTCAATAATTTTCTAGCCATACGATTCGCACAAAATTTCACAAACGTGCTTAGGTTCATATTCTACAACTACTCACCAAGTTTTAATTCGATCGGATTCATATTGGTTGAAAACAAAATTATTACTCGGAAACCACTGGGCCGATTATGCCCATTAACGAACTTGTCCGTTGTATTGGGATGCGCTACCCACCCTGACAATTTCAAGTTGCTAGCTCTTTTCGTTCTCAAGTTATCGAGCAACGGCCGGACAGAATCAAATTTGACCTCGAATTCTTCATTGGGGAGTCGAACTAAATCGTTTGAGACCATTTTCGTCAAAAAATTCGAAAGTTACAGACATTTGGGCAAAATGATAACGCGATGTTCCTCAGAACATACGCGCAAAAAATGAGTTCAAGCCCTGTGGACAGGAGCTTTCTGGCGCTCTAGTTCAAACAGACAAATTATATGTCCGAAAGTATTGGTTTCTCAGAGTTGGGAATTATATCAATGTATTCTTATGATAGAACTGCATCATAAAGGAAATTCAATTCAATTAATAGTTTATTTATCAAGATTAAATGAGCAATCTGAGAATGAGAATTGCACCATGGATGAAATCAAATTAAAATAGCTGAAATGAATTTGACTCTCTCTTATAGAACAGGATGACATGTACGAGTATGAACACAGATCAAATAATAAAGCTTAGATATAATAATGATAACATTCTGTGAAAACATAGAAGTACGATTCATTATTGAAATTTCGAAAAATCATATCTCCGAAAGTATTAGCTTGTTGGAGTTGAAAATGATATCAATGGGTTTTTATGGTGAAACTGCATCTTAAATAAAAATTGAATTTGAAATTTGTTAATTAAAAAAAAATTTTTTTTCGTACTCCGAAACCATCTGGCCTATTTTGCCCAATAACCAACTTAACCGAGATATATATATCCTAAACCTACTCTGAAAATTTCAACTGCTTAGCTCATTCTGTTCGAGAGTTATTGTAGAAACAAAATTTGAAAATTTTGAAAAATTTGTTTTGACACTTTACTGCTACCCGATCAATACAAAACTTCGCATGCGTATAAAGGTCATGATTCTACAATTTGATGCTAAATTTCAGATAGATCGAGTTATGGGTTTCGGAAATATTCATAAAAAATGTTTTTACTAAAATCGGCCATAACTCCGAAACCGCTCGATGGATTTTGCCCATTAACGAACTTAACTGAGAAATTTACGGTCCAAACCCACCTTGCAATTTTCAATCCTCTAACTCCTTTCGTTCGAGAGTAATCGTGCCTACGGCCGGCCGGACAGAATCGATTTCGACCTCGGATCCTTGATCAGTGAGTCGAACCAAATCGTTTGAGAACATTTTCAGCCAAAAATTCGAAAATTACAGACATTTGGGCAAATTGAGAAGCACTCAGTTCCGAGGAACTAGAGAGCCAATATAGAACATGGAGTGTGATTTTCGTCTGAAGTTGAAAACAGGAAATAATATTCTGCAGAAATTAGCTGGTACTTCATGGGATGCTGATGCAGCTACTCTTCGAACGGCTGGCAGCCTTAGCCTTCGTTTTTTCTGACGCTGAATATTGCTGTCCAGTCTGGTTTGATAGTGTTCCTACGAAAACGATCGATGCACAGCTGAATTCATCTATGATGAGCATTACTGGAACTATTAGATCTACACCTATTCATTGGTTGCCACTTTCAAACATTGCCCCGCCACACATTCGCAGGCATACTGCTGTTTCAAATTCTTTGGAATAAATTTCATTATTTTCCGAATTCATTTTCGATTCTATCCTATGTTCCAGGCAATAAGATTCCCAGATTGAAGTCAAGAATTCTCAATTTGAATTTGAAAAGTGACAAGGAAGTTTGGCGGTCTGAATGGATTTCTTGCGATTTATTCAACAAAGATTCAATTTCTGATCCTTCAAATAGAGGGGTTTGATCTTCCAAGGAAAAAACGGTCCATTCTGAATCGTTCAAGAACCGGTCATGGTCGTTGCAACTGCATGCTTTTCAGATGGATCTCAGTTGAGAGCCCTAGTTGTGAATGCGGGGAAGAAGAGGAAAGCATAGATCATTTAGTGAATAAATGTCCCATATATAGAGGTGGCTTTTAGGGCTATTCATAAAGTTTCTGAATATTTTTCAGAATGGGTAGTGAATTTCAAATCTATTCAATAATTCATGGAATATGGTGTTTCATAATATATGCGCAGGGCTCAGGATGTGATTGCTCATCCAAAAATATGAAAAAAGTTTCTATTATCTAACCCTCTAACCCTCTTTTTTTTGCGAATATCTCTGAAATCGTTTATCCTACAGAAAACAGTTTTTGTAAGCATTTCTTACTCATAATAAGCTATGTTTTGTGCGGAAAAGTTTTTTTTTTCAAGTCATAGTTGGTGAAGGTTTTGAAGAGGCAGTGGGTGTTTTTCTCTCCAACTTCTACGCCACTGGAAAAAGTATGTTTTCTACACAAATAAGGTACACTTGGTCATAAGCTCTAAAGTCGACCATTTTGAGACAAATCAACTTTTATGTTGTAAAACATAGTCAATTTTTTTCTTAGCTTCTAATTGAATAACTGATAAATGATTATTCAATATTGTGACTCGTTTCGTCGACACAGTGACTTCATCGGACTACATCACTTCATAATTGCAAAATTTAAAAATAGAAGCGAATCATACAGTTACATTAAATGTTGGAAATGTCCACCGTTAGCTTCAATGCACGCAGCAATTATTCGACGCAATTTCAATAACCTCTATCTCGACAATGGTACATTTTAGAGGGTCATTTAATAGAAACCTTTTTTTGCGCGTATGTTCTGGGGAACATCGCGTTATCATTTTGCCCAAATGTCTGTAAATTTCGAATTTTTTGACGAAAATGGTCTCAAACGATTTAGTTCGACTCCCCAATGAAGAATTCGAGGTCAAATTTGATTCTGTCCAGCCGTTGCCACGATAACTTGAGAACGAAAAGAGCTAGCGACTTGAAATTTTCAGGGTAGGTGGCGCATCCCAATACGACGGACAAGTTCGTTAATGGGCATAATCGGCCTAGTGGTTTCAGAGTAATAATTTTGTTTTCGACCAATATGAATCCGATCGAATTGAAACTTGATGAGTAGTTGTAGAATACGAACCTAAGCACGCTTGTGAAATTTTGTGCGAATCGTATGGCTAGAAAATTATTAAAAAATTATTAAAAAATATTTTTGTTGTCACGATAACTTGAGAATGGAAAGAGATAACGGCTTGAAGTTTTCAGGTTAGGATGTGCATCAGAACGCGATATTTCAGTTTGTTTATGAGCAACATCGGCCAAACGCTTTTAGAGTTATAGCCATCTGAAATTTGGTTGTTTTTTGTTCCTCATTAACTCGAAAAATACTAAACCGATTTAATTCAAACATGGTTGTTAGTTGTAGAATGCCAACGCGAAAATACTTGCGAAATTTCGTGAGGATAGTATTTGTAGAAAATTTTTAAAAAATCATTGAAAATTGAAAAAAAAAATTCTATATATCAGTAACTATTCGTTTGAAATTACTGAAATTTTGCAAGAGCCTTTATAACCTAACTCTTCTGCCAAGTTTCAAGTTTTAACACGATCGGTTAAATATTGTTGGAGATTCGAGCAGCCTTGTGTGAGTTCAGTAGATGGGTGACCGTTGCCTCGATAACTTTCGAACAAAAGGAGATAGGGACTTGCAATTTTCAGGGTCAGTTGCGTAGCCGAATGGGAGAGTTGAGTTCGTTTTTGGGCATAATCGGACTAACGGTATCCGAGTTATAACAACCTGGAATATTATTTCCTTGATAACTCAAAACATAAATATTCGATCGAATCGAAGCTTGGTAACTAGCAGTAGAAAATCAACATAAAGACGTGTTTGAAATTTTGTAAGAGCCGTTCCCATAGAAAATTTGAAAAAAATGACGAAAAAAAAAATTTTAAGAACCGTACCCCTAGAAAATTTAAAAAAAATCATGAAAAAAAAAATTGGTTCAAGCACTGACCTGAAGTCAGAAGCGTATGTTCTATTGTCCATTCTTCTGTATTGGACACCCTTAATCGAATTTACCATGGTAAATTCGAATTAAGAGGGTCTAATACAGGAGAATGGACAACATAATTTACCATGGTTAATTCGAATTAAGAGTGTCCAATACAGGAGAATGGACAACATAATTTACCATGGTAAATTCGATTAAGGGTGTCCAATACAGAAGAATGGACAATTGAACATACGCGCCAAAGCTTCTGACTTCACGTCAGTGCTTGAATCAATTTTTTTATATTTTAGGATGAGCAAGCTATCACATCCTGAAGTTCTGCGTATATATTATGAAACACTCTGTACATGTCAAATATCAAAACTTTAGGAGGGATAAGAATCTTTTTTGCGGTGCTCTATTCAGAAGACCCATTATTTGAGAAACTGATGAAACAAAATTCAGTTCACCCTCTGAAGAAATATCGATTACATGATGTGGACAGGTGAGGCAGATATAACCGGCGACTGCAAAGTTCCTTCCCGAGCCACCCCTAGCTGTCACTATCATTTTCACCGATAGAGTTATACTTCGCCAAGGGCAACGCTTTCTCTTCCCTCCACTCTGAGGGCCCCGCCAAATGCTACACTCTCGTTATTAATCATTCAGTTTTCCAGCTAACCCTTTCAGAAAGGATTAGAAAAAAGTTCGTTGTAAGCGCGGAAACGTGAAAAAATAATTTTCTGAAGCCCCATCAGTTTACATGAATATAAATTCGATGGAATGAGAGTTTTTCACGCATTCGAATGGAAAGTTTTGAGGTTAATTTTTTTCTGCGATTTGATGAGCTCTTGGGAAAAGTAAGGAAAATTGTGAATTTTCTGATGAAGATCATGAAAATAATTTTCTCAAATTCTACAATAATTACTAATTTTTGCGCGTATGTTCTGGGGAACATCGAGTTATCATTTTGATCAAATGTCTGTAATTTCCGAATTTTTCGCCGAAAATGGTCTCAAAGGATTAGGTTCGACTCCCTGATGAAGAATTCGAGGTCAAATTTGATTCTATCCGGCCGTTACCACGATACTTTGAGAACAGAAAGAGATAGGGACTTATTGAAATTTCCGGGGTAGGTGGCGTATCTCAATACGACGGACAATGGACATAATCGGCCCAATGGTTTCCGAGTAATAATTTTGTCTTCAACCCGATCAAATTGAAACTTGGTGAGTAGTTGCAGAATACAAAGGGCGTTTGTGAAATTTTGTGACAATCACTTGAAAATTTTTAAAAAACTATTAAATAATATTATTTATGTCACGATAACCTAAGAACGGAAAGAGATAGCGACTTGAAATTTGCAGGTTAGGTTGTGAATCTGAATGCGACATTTGAGTTTGTTTATAGGCAAAATCGGCAAAACGGTTTTGGAGTTATACCCATCTGAAATTTGGTCGTTATTTCCTCAATATCTCGAATAATACAGAAACGAACCAATTCAAATATGGTTATTGGTTGTAGAATGGCAACACGAAAATTCTTGCAAAATTTCGTGAGGATCACTAGAAAATTTAAAAAAATATCATAGAAAATCGTTGAAAAGAATGCTATATAGCAGAAACTATTTGTCCAACATCGCTGAAATTTTGCGAGAGCCTTCAGAACCTAACTCTTCTACCAAGTTCCAAGTTTGAACACGATCGGATCTATATTGTTGGAGATCCGAGCAGCCTTGTGTGAGTTCAGTAGCTGAATGGGTGACCTTTGCCTCGATAACTCTCGAACGAAAGGAGATATGGACTTGCAATTTTCAGGGTAGGTTGCACATATTAATGGGAGAGTTAAGTTAAGCCATAATCGGCCCAACGGTTTCGGAGTTATACCCTTCTGGAATATTATTTCCTCGATAACTTACAACATATTCCGCGGTATTCACAAAGCATTCAATCTCCGTTAAGTCCTAACTGGGGTCCTCAGTTAAGGATAAATAAGAATCTCAACCTCAGTTTACGTAAAAATTAACGTGAAACAGGCCTGTTTCACCACCGTTAAATACGTTAACTGAGGATGCGATTTTAATTTATTCTTAACTGAGGACCTCAGTTAGGACTTAACGGAGATTGAATGCTTTGTGAATACGGCGGATAGACTCGATCGAATTGAAGCTTGATAACTAGTTGTAGAATATCGACTTGAAGACGTATGTAAAATTTTGTGAGAAAGAAATAGCGACTTGCAGATTTCAGGGTAGATTGCGTAACTGAATGCGATAGTTAAGTTCGTTAATTAGCATAATCGGCCAAATGGTTTTGGAGTTATACCAATCTGAAATTTGGTTGTTATTTCCTCAATAACTCAAAAAATACAAAACCGATCCAATTCAAACATGTAGAATGCCAACGCGAAAATTTTTGCAAAATTTCGTAGCACTAGAAAATTTAAAAAAAATCATTGAAATAAACTGTATATATCACAAAGCATATGTCCGGCATCGCTGAAGTTTTGCGAAAACCTTCAAAACCGTGAATGTCATGATGATAAATTATAACATACATTTTCGGGCCGATTTACAATAGAATGGAGAATGGACAATAGAACAGTCAGTGCTTGAACCAATTTTTCATTGATATCCTTACTGCTATTAGATATAAGGGGCATTGGTGCACCCTGACTTGAGGATCTCGTGGATCTACTACCCTTTTCGAGTTGACTGAAGCTTATCCAAAGGTACAGCTCCCCATCCAGTTCCAGAGTTCAAATGAAATCCAGTAGATGACAGAGCTTCAAGGAGGATATGTTTCTATCTTTATCATTTTATCACACAAGCATTCTTTGCGTGGGCTTATAATTGATCCAAGAAATCAGTTACTAGGCGTTCAGAAGTTTCTTTCCCCTCGCCACAGAATATGCATTCGTAATTTTCTGCTAAATCTCATTTAATGCTTTCTCTGATGCTAAAATGCCACGGAAGCAGATACAGTGACGCATATTCATGATTTAAGATGAACGTTTTGGCGCTCTTGTTCCTCGGAATAGATCACAGATCAATAGAATCCTCAAAATTTTTTTAATAATTTAGAACTTCCAAAATGGGCAAATTATTTCAGTGGTTTTCCTACGTGGAAAATCACATCTGGCATACATTCCATTTCGGTTCCTACACGTGTTATATCTGATTATTGCGATCACTAGCATACGTACAAGGGCAACTAATTCAAATATTGTCGTGTATACAGGGTGGTCCAGATCTTAACCAAGAAATTTTAACCACGGATTCTACGTCAAAAATAAGCCCTATTTTGTCCTATAAACATATGTCGAAAAATGCTTTCTCTCTGAGATACAGGGTGTTAAAGGTATAGAAAAAAAATGTTTTTTATTAATAACTTTTACACTTCTTAAAATATTCTTATGAAATTTGGGACATAGGTTTAAAGGATCAAGGAGCATTTTTTGAATAATAATTACCCTTGAAATCCTTATTAAAATTGAAGCAAATTCATTTTCTTGACTTTTTGACGTACGAGGCACCGTTTCCGAGTAAAGAAATTAAACACATTCTCATGCAATAAGAAATCGCTAAAATTTGATATGGTACATAATAATAATAAGACTATCTTTGTAAACGAAAAATTACAAAAAAATAAGCGTTAATAGTCACACTCAAATACGAATTTAAAGAAGATGTTCGAGGTAAAAGAAAAAAAAAACATTTTTTTTTAATAATTATAACACCCTGTATCTCAAAGAGGAAGCATTTCTTGACATATGTTTATAAGAAAAACTAGGGCTTATTTTTGACGTAAAATACGTGGTTAAAATTTCTTGGTTCAGATCTGGACCACCCTGTATACGGTGGCATTTCAGTTTGTTTATGAGCATAATCGGCCAAACAATTTTAGAGTTATAGCCATCTGAAATTTGGTTGTTTTTTGTTCCTCATTAACTCGAAAAATACTAAACCGATTGAATTCAAACATGGTAATTAGTTGTAGAATGCCAACGCGAAAATTCTTGAAAAATTTCGTGAGGATAGTATTTGTAAAAAATTTAAAAAAAATCATTGAAAATTGAAAAAAAAAATTCTATATATCAGTGACTATTCGTTTGAAATTGCTGAAATTTTGCAAGAGCCTTCATAACCTAACTCTACTGCCAAGTTTCAAGTTTTAACACGATCGGTTGAATATTGTTGGAGATTCGAGCATTCTTGTGTGAGTTCAGTAGATGGGTGACCGTTGCCTCGATTACTTTCGAACGAAAGGAGATAATTATTCGAATTTACCATGGTAAATTCGAATTAAGAGTGTCCAATACAGGAGAATGGACAACATAATTTACCATGGTATATTCGATTAAGGGTGTCCAATACAGAAGAATGGACAATAGAACATACGCGCAAAAGCTTCTGACTTCACGTCAGTGCTTGAACCAATTTTTTTCATAATTTAATAGTTCATACCACTAACATTCTGTGTTATGATTTATGAACCTTAACTCACGAAAGAATATGTGATACATAAATGTAGATCAATATTTCAGCATTTTTTTGCTAGCAATAATATGAAAATACAGTATATAGGAACATTTCCCACTACTCAAGGAAGTGAAAGATAATATTAACCACGGTGGTCAACGAACAGTAATTTCCTTTGATGATTCCATTATGTTGTTCGTTCCTATTGGCTTCATAAACTACATCATTAAAATGATCCAATTCTATCCGCCGTATTCACAAAGCATTCAGTCTCCGTTAAGTCCTAACTGAGGTCCTCAGTTAAGGATAAATAAGATTCGCAACCTCAGTTTAAGTGAAAATTAACGTGAAACAGGCCGGTTTTAGCACCGTTACATACGTTAACTGAGGTTGCGATTCTTATTTATCTTTAACTGAGGACCTCAGTTAGGACTTAACGGAGATTGAATGCTTTGTTAATACGGCGGTAAATCTTCTGAAACATCATCCCCAATATTTGCACATAAATAAGGTATTCAATATGCAAAAAGTCAATATTATTTTCGGTTACAAAACAGTCTTGTATGTAGTCACAAATTCAATATTCAACGGTTTTTTTCTGGGTTTTCTCTCCCAAACTCTGAAAAATATCTATAAAATAAAAATTAATTATTTTGTGATTTGCTTCTGCGTAAGAAACACAGGATATTTGTCAGAAGCAATCAATTGAACAATGTTGCCTAACAAACAACAACGAAACAACATCAACGAAGAAACAACTATAGCGTAACGTTTCGGAGTCTATATCTTCGTTGATGTTGTTTCGTTGTTGTTTGTTAGGCAACATTGTTCAATTGATTGCTTCTGACAAATATCCTGTGTTTCTTACGCAGAAGCAAATCACAAAATAATTAATTTTTATTTTATAGATATTTTTCAGAGTTTGGGAGAGTAAACCCAGAAAAAAACCGATGATTAATGAGTATACCTCCCACAGTATCCTTTAATGATTACTTTTCACAAATTCAAGATGGGCAACCCTGATTTCCAACACAAAATATTTTAAAAGTACGAACTATATAAATAAACTAGAACAGAAATAAATATGACGTCTCTTATAGGTAGATAAGATGACATGAATGGACAATGAACATAAATAGAACACAGACAGATAGAATTCGCATTCTGTGTACATAGAAGTACCTATGATGTATTATTGAAATTTTGAAAAATCAAATCTTCGAAAGTATTAGCCTGTAAGAGTTGATAATGATATCAATGGATTCTTATGATGGAATTTTTTTTTCGTTATTCCGAAACCATAAGGCCGATTCTGCCCAATAACTGCGAACTCTACCGAGATATTTATCTCCCAAACCTACTTTCAACTGTCTAGCTCATTCCGTTCGAGAGTTATCGTGTCTACGGCCGGCTGACCGGACAAAATAAATTCTGATCACGGATTCTTGATGAGTGAGTCAAACCAAATCGCTAAGATAACTCTCGAACGGAATGAGCTAGATAGTTGAAATTTTCAGAGTAGGTTTGGGGGATAAATATCTCGGCTAAGTTCGTTATTGGGCAAAATCGGACAGATGGTTTCGGAGTAACAAAAAAAAATTTTTTTTTTTACAGAACAAATTCCAAATTAAATTTTTTTCAATAAGCAGTTTTACCATAAAAATCCATTCATATCATTTTTAAGTCAAACAAACTAATACTTTCGGAGATATGATTTTTCAAAATTTCAATGATAGAATTATTCTGTGGCTATTCTATTAACTGTTATAATGTCAACTTTGACGTTGTCTCATTCATTCCAGTAATGGTATCAATATGAGAATTATAATATAATATCATTCTTTTTGTTGGTTGATATATTCATGCCGATGGTCAATCCATATGATGATGGGAATGGTAATGGTAAGTTAATAACATTGTCATTCATTCCAGCAATCGAATAAATATGAGAATTATAATATAATATCATACTTTTTGTTGGTTGATATTTTCATGCCGATGGTCAATCCATATGATGATGGGAATGGTAATGGTAAGTTAATAATATTGAGTTCAGAATATCTCCACTAAAAACAAAACTGGAATATTGGTGTATTGGAGTAGATTTGAGGAAAGATATATATTATCGTTCATCATAGAATTGAGGAATGAATATCTCGGATGAGTTCGTTGTTGGGTAGAATTCGTCTATTGGTTTTGGATTGATAATTTTTGGCACTCTTGTTGAATTTAAATTCTTCTATGATGTTTGAATTCAATTTCTGCTAAGATGAAGTTCCAAATTTCAATAATGAATCGTACTTCTATGTTTTCACAGAATGCTATAATTATTCTATCTAAGCTTTATTATATGATCTGTGTTCATACTCGTACATTTCATCCTGTTCTATAAGAGAGAGTCAAATTCATTTCAGCTATTTTAATTTGGTTTCTTCCATGGTGCAGTTCTCATTCTCAGATTGCTCATTTAATCTTGATAAATAAACTATTATTTGAATTGAATTTCCTTTATGATGCAGTTCTATCAAAAGAATACATTGATATAATTCTCAACTCTGAGAAACCAATACTTTCGGAGATATAATTTGTCTGTTTGAACTAGAGCGCCAGAAAGCTCCTGTCCACAGGGGTTGAATCCATTTTTATCCAAATATTCGAAAATTACAGACATTTGGGCAAATTGATAAGCACTCTGTTCCGAGGAACAAGATCGCCAAAAATTATAATTGATTGAAAAATATTTCCCTTCAACATTTGGCTATCTAGTACACAAAATTAGGGCTTCACGCGAGACGAGAGTAGGCGAGAGTATAAAAAATCTCGTATCGCTCTCGCCAATTCCCAAAAAATTAAGTCTCGTTTGAGTCTCGTTCTCGTCTGGTTATCAGAAGTCTCGTCTCGTCTCGTTTAATTCTGAATAACGATAATAAATATGATAATATATGAACGACATGGTATACAATAATGAATAATTTTGTAAAGCTATATTTATTACGTTCTTATATAAAATATTTGTACATGTACATTATTTTTAATTTTAAACACTGATAATTTCAACATTTAAATTACTCGATGACCAAGAATTCAAACATAATTACGCTTGAATCACATCATTTTTCAATGATGTACGTGTTTTAGCCATGATCATACCTGCTGTGGAAAATAATCTTTCAACAGGTACGGATGTAGCCATTAATAAATCATCGGCCATCTTGGAAAGTGTAGGAAGAACTTTTTCATCACTCTCCAACACTGTGAAATATTTTGATTCCTATTTGCTCTTTCTAACGGCAAATATTCTTCAAACTCAGCTTTCCAATACATATTTCCAAAGTTTTGTTGATGTTTTAAATAGGCTATCGATGCCGATACATTTTTTAATAGAATTGAACAATTTGGTATAGTTTTCAAAGAATACCTTCCCAGTGGGTAGATCATTGAGGGTGTTCTTGGCGTATTCCTCATAACACTTTTCGAAACATTGAATATCTTCATTTCTTTACCAGTTTTATTATACGTAGCTCCACAGATGTGTACAATATTTGTTCACATCTTCACTGCAAGGAGCAGAAGAGAATAAATTTTTACAGATGTTCAGATAGAGACAAAATTTTCAAAGCATTGGGATTTAGGGTCAATAAAAGTTGTCCTTTAAGTATTGAATTCATAATGGCATCCGTTTTTATGGTTGTGATTTCTATTTTTTCTCGAAAAATGATCTCAATTATCCCAAGGTCATATCGACTTCATGATCTTCTAAAAAATCGTGTATTTCTAGAACGATCGATGCATAATATAGACAAAATATATTGGTTATTATAGTGGAAACTGTTTATATTAAATTGTTATCTGTGGGTGTTGAAAAAAGTAGAGCCGTATATAAAACTTCATACAAAAAATCAACGAGACTTTCGGTGTTGCGCTGTATATGGTCTCGGTATCACCTATAATATTTTTGAAAACGTCTCGTCTCGTCTCGTCTCGCTTTTACAAGACGCTTTTACAAGACGAGACGAAACGAGAAAAATCTCGCTCTCGCGTGAAGCCCTACACAAAATACTGCACAATAGATTTTCGAACTATGGGTCGTCCGACTCTCGGGTAATTCAAGTTAGTAGAGTTTCAGGACGAGTTCTTCTGGGTATATCCGCGATACAAGTGATTTATCTGTCATTTCGGATCAGTCTATTTCTGGAAATATTTGAGGGTATTGTGAGCGGGTGTTTTCGCATCAACACCTAATGCGAGACCGCCATTAGGGTGTCATGTCGGCACAGTGTAACAACTTGTCATATTCTCTTTACAACCCCTGTCTTGAAAGCATTATTTTTAGAATGCCACTTAACGAAGCACTACATCTCGTCGCTCAGGACCGAATTAACTCGAATTTATGTGTTGGCTTCCGCATTATCGAATACACCATAATAGTATAAGAGATTCCTTTTTGTTTCTCCGTGATGCTTTGAAGTTTCGGAAAGTGGTTCGAAAAATATTACTCCGCTGAATGAATCTCTATTTCAGTATATTGTTCCTGATAGCTTTGATCTAGTACCAGATACGAATGCTGTAACCTCCAGATATCTGTTCCGTTTTATATGAGAATTTTTGGATAGTGTAGCAAAATTTCTGGCGCTCTTGTTCCTCGGAACAGAGTGCTTATCAATTTGCACAAATGTCTGTAATTTTCGAATTTTTCGATGAAAATGGTTCGACTCACTGATCAAGAATCCGTGGTTGAAAATTATTCTGTCCGGCCATCCGTCCGGCCGGCCATTAACACGATAACTCCCGAACGAAAGGAGTTAGAGGATTGAAATTTGCAGGATATGTTTGGAGCGTAAATATCTCGGACGAATTCGTTAATGGGCGAAATCCACCAAGCATTTTCGGAGTTATGGCCGTTTTTAGTAAGAACATTTCTTATGAATATTTTTCCGAAACCGATCACTCGATCTGTCTGAAATTTAGCATCAAAATGTAGAATAATGACCCTTATATGCATGCGAAGTTTTGTATTGATCGGGTTGCCGTAAAGTGTAAAAAAAAATTCAAATTTTGGTTCTACAATATCTCTCGAACGAAATGAGCTAGGCAGTTGAAATTTTCAGAGTAGGTTTGGAAGATACATATATCGGTGCTCCACTGATGATTCCTAATAAGGATGAAACCACGGTATGTAGCTATTCAACTTTGATGAAATCAAACACACTCTGTGGATTGCTCCAAAACGTTGGTCTCTGCTAGCCCTTCCATCTAAAACATCTAGTGGTTAGCTTTCCTAAAGCGTTATTCTCTTTGTATGGCTCCGTTGCGCATTGCGTGTTAACCTGGGCGTTTTCGCTCCCCAGTGGTCAACTGCATGTGACTCACATCCGAGTACTTGCTGATTACCACATAGGGGTAAAGAATATACGTAGAGATCTATAGTTTTGGGTAGCCACAGCGAGGAGCTTGGTTGATTGAATTCCAGGTGTCGCTTGTGTCTAAATTCTACTCACAAGTGATTGCTGGTTTTCTTTAAATCGGTTCCTTCATAGTATTGATTCATATCGTTGAATTGTGCTCCACTGATGATTCCTAATAAGGATGAAACCGTGGTATGTAGCTATTCAACTTTGATCTTGATGAAATCAAACACACTCTGCGGATGTGGATTGCTCCAAAACTTTGAACTCTGCTAGCCCCCTTCCATCTAAAACATCTAGTGGTTAGCTAAGATGCAATTTCACCATAAAAATCCATTGATATTATTTTAAACTTCTAACAAGCTAATACTTTCGGAGATATGATTTTCCGAAATTTCAATAAAGAATCGAACTTCTATATTTTCACAGAATGCTGTACCTACTTAATTATTCTATGTATGAATTATTATACGATCTGTGTTCTTACATGTCATCTTATTTTTTCTGGTTCGATATTTCTGATATAAAATACACCTCCTGTTCTAGAATACAAAGTAGGATTGAATGCAAATTGACAAATGAAATATCCTCAGCTATCGTAGAATTATGAGGATATGATATCATACTTTTAAGGTAATAAGATAAAATAATAATATAATGCCTGTGGATAATCCCTATGATGATGGAAATATATTCTTTGGTAAGATACATAATCAAATTGGGTTCAGAATATCTCCAGTAAAAACAAAATTGCAATATTGGTTAAGTTTCAATTGATATAATATCATTTTCAGAGTAGATTTGAGGAATGACTATCTCGGATAAGTTCGTTATTGGGAAGAATCGGTCTATTTGAATTCAATTTCTTTCATGATGCAGTTTCATCGTAAGAATCCATTTATATAATTCCCAGAGACCAATGATTTCGGAGATATGATTTGTCAAAGTTTGTACAAGAGCGCCAAAGCTCCTGTCCACAGGGCTTGAACCAATTTTTCATAAAGGAACTTAGATTGGAGGAAAATCCTCGATCCGAAAGTTTTTGCCTTCATGCAAGTTCTGTACATTACTTTGCTTATGGACAGTACCTTCCTTCTTTTTTGAAGCTAGATTATTGTATAAATGACGAAACACTGAGTGGGCTATGGGTTATGAAGAAGAAATGCCCATTTTAGCCAACTATGCTAGAAGAAAGGCAGAGAAAGAGAGGGGTGCTCGCTGCTCTATTCCAAATGTTCATTATTTAGAAATATCAAACCAAAAGTGCATTACTGACTTTGGAAAATATTCTACTGATTCATCTGTACTATCAAACACTCGGACTGCATAGTATATTCGACTTTGATAACAATACAATAAAATCCCTATTTCCTTAATGAATTTCCGACATCCTATATTCATAACAGAAATTCGAATGCTTCGCGGAAAGCGACTGGAAGTTTACGTGAAATATGAGACCGTTTATTCAATATGCATCACCGCCCTAACCTCAATGTTTGTTGTTCCCAACAGTCATCCCACCCCGTCCTTCCCCATGTTCGTATTTATGAAATGCGATACTCCAAGTTTGCCTAACCTTATGACATTCGAGATGACTCGTCTGCTATTGACTGGTTCCTACTATTCCATAGACATTGCAAATTCTCTTTTATTTCGGCTTATTGTGGAGTATAGCATTTCCACTGTTGAATAAGTAAATATCTTTCGTATATTCCAGTGCGATATCAAGGTTGTTATTAATCCATGTTACAAAAACTGCCGTGTCGAGATATAGGAAATCAGTGTCATGGTTGGGTTTTGGTTTAATAATTCCCCGAAAACTGAAGTTTTGGAAGCCTTCTTCAATCACGTTTTGCAGTACCGTAGAGCGGTTTGTCTTTGCACAACTTTTCATAGTTTTCTTGTTTTAACTTTTTAATTTTTCCGTAAAATGAGTCCTTTGTAAACTATGTATAATATCAACATGTTAGCTATCTACTGCTGTTGTTAGAAACATAAGAAAAGATGCGCAACATTTTTTTCTAACTTTTAAAAATTTGGCAAAGTCACCCGCACATCGGTGCGAGTTTGCCAATGCCTTTATAATCCGTTTGTTGGCAATTTTAAGGAGGTGTAAGGGGTATGTCTTTGCACAAAAAAGTTTTTAAAAATTTATCAAACACAAGGTTGCTATTAGAGGCGAATGAAACAACAAATTATACGAAAATAAGATCTGTTGCTTTATAAAATAAAAAAAAATAAACTAGAAACATGTGCAAACGCGTCCAAAAAACCCAAGCTAATTAAAATTATACGACCTGAAGTCTCTATGGAGATAATAATGTCCCCTGGAAGTGGTTGGTTTTTCCAATGTTGTGACAACATCCATTTCCTTGACGTATGATGTGTCCTCAACATTGGGATAGACAAATCCATTTTTTTTCAAATATTTTACTACAAACCCATCATCATCTATTTCTATAACTTCTCCAACATAATGTTTAACAATGTTCTCAGCAGGGAACACAACTATCGGTTTAGTGTTTCCTCCGTATAATTACGATATTTCCTCGCCCCCAACTACTTTTTGTATTGACGACCCATAGCTGTGTCTAAAAATAAAATAAAATAAATTTTGATATGTGGCAAAGTCCCCCGCGAAACTGCAACAATAGAAAAATTTTCCGAAATATAGAAACCCTCTCAACCAAATGCTATAAGTTTTTTTTTACGTGACCCTTAATACATGTAAAGTATGCTGCTAAATGTATTGATGTACCACTTGTCATATTTTCTACACAACTCTTAGTATTTTGCATTTATAAACACGTTAAAAATTTACCCACTTACTCGTACATAACACAACGTAGCTCTCCATTCAACGCACGCCAGACGACTGTGACCATCGCAACCGATAGAGATAGAGATATACCGTGGTTAACAGTTCCCATTCGTGCTGTCGGTGAGATATAACCAACTTTACAAAAATAAAATTAAACTTAAAATATTAGGCTATTCGGCAAAGTCACCTCCGTTGGCAAAGCCACACCGCTCTACTGTACGTAGAATTGAGCGGTCTAATGAAAAAATTATATGTTGTTTTAGGCTACCTACCTACAGGGTGTCTCAGGTGTAAATAAAGTATATAAAGATGATTCTGGAAATCTTTTATTTTTTTTTCCGGCGACGACCCCCTGCGAAGATGTGCCTCCAAAGGGTACTGGCATATTTCAGTTTTTTTTGTGATAGCTTCCGAACGAAACACCTGATTCTGGTAACTTTTTGAATTTGAATTAATACAAATATCTGTTATGATTTAATGATTTGTTTCCAATCCTTTCCCTATAAGTCATCAAGACCGCCAGGGGCGGACTAACCCTGGCACTTAATGGTCAGAAACTTTTTTGTTGTTGATGATATCGGCGAAATTCCTCCATATATGTATTTCATCATTAATTCCACAAAAGAAGGTATACCTGTGCAGCCATTGTCGAGCATTTTTATGATTGAATATCAAAATATTTTTTTGGGAATATTGCAAGCTGTTTAGTGTATATATGGTTCCTAAACCTTATCTTTCTGATATTGTTCATTTATCTATTATCTTCCATTGACACAAAGAAAACAATGAATATGTGAATATGCATTTAATGTACAGGTTTTCCTTTTGTAATACTGTTAGGGCAATGGAGTTTTATACGAAGCACCGCATAAACAGAAATTTGTCATGTAAAAATACATTCAAGGTTGTGGATCAAAGACTTTGAGAAACTGGAAAATTCTCTGCCATATAGTTGCATCAAAAAGAGGACGTAATAAATGGGTCCTAAACAAATAGAAAATTCAAATATGAGGAAATTAATATAGATCCACTAACTACTGTATTTTACGTCGGCGTATTTGTGCCAATGCAGAAAATCTTTCAATTTCCACATTTAATCTTTCAATAATTGATAGATTCTTCAGTTGAATAAAAGACTAACTCCCGGTTTCTGAAAGTCTGGTCAAAGTGTTGACGAACTAACAGAACTGTCAATGTCAAATCAGTCCGAGTTTTTGCGCTTTGCGCAACTCATATGATGGTTAACAAGAGATTGGTGTCTGATTAGTTAACATATGTGTCGATGAGCCTTTCAGAAACCGGGGGTACGTGAACTTGGTCTATCCATCTATACCGCCATTGATTCCAATTCCATAAGGTTTATCATAAGAATCTTAAGTGACACATAAAATGATGCCCCTGTTGACATTATACTCTCTTCTTGGCAGCCTGTTCCTCATTCTGAATAGAACTCCTTCAGGGTCCAAATGTCCAGTACCAAACACTTTCTTGCGAGCCAATTAAACCTGCCTGTATACACTTAAGGTGCATCTATTTATATCTATTTAATTGTCCAGAAGTATTAATCCGGCGAGATTGACTGAGTGGTAGAGGTTGACTCAGGAGCCGGAGGCCTCAAGTTCAATCCCGAGGCTAATACAGAAATTTTTTAGTCACGGATTTTTTAAGATTAACGTTTCATACCATTTTAATGACAGACTCGAGCAATGAGAGAATCGTCTATGACCACAGAAATTCCTTGAATATTTAATAATATAAGAAAAAACTTACGCCTCTAGTAACTTCGGGATACGATTTTCACGAAATTGGTGGATTGGCATTCTACAAGAGATTACTGAGTTCCTATTGGATCAGATGTGCATATTTTGAGTCGCAAATTCAATTCAAATAATAGTTTATTTATCAAGATAAATGAGCAAATGAAGCAAATTAATTTGACTTTCTCTTATAGAACAGGATGACATGCACGAGTATGAACACAGATCATACAATAATTCATAGTTAGAATAATTCTGCATTCTGTGAAAACATAGAAGTACGATTCATTATTGAAATTTGGAATTTGTAACTTGAAAAAAAAATTTTTTTTTCGTTACTCTGAAACCATCTGGACAATTTTGCCCACTAACGAACGTAACTGAGATATATATCTCCCAAACCTACTCTGAAAATTTCAACTGCCTAGCTCATTCTGTTCGAGAGTTATTGTAGAAACAAAATTTGAAAATTTTGAAAAATTTGTTTTGACTCTTTACTGCAACCCGATCAATACAAAACTTCGCATGCGTATAAAGGTCATTAGTCTACAATTTGATGCTAAATTTCAGATAGATCGAGTGATCGGTTTCGGAAATATTCATAAAAAATGTTTTTACTAAAAACTCCGAAACCGTTTGGTGGATTTCGCTTGTTAACGAACTCGTCCGAGATATTTACGCTCCAAACCCACCCTACAAATTTCAATCCTCTAACTCCCTTCGTTCGAGGGTTATCGTGTTAACGGACGGACGGCCGGACAGAATCGATTTTGACCACGAATTTTTGATCAGTGAGTCGAACCGAATCGTTTGAGACTCTTTTCAGCCAAAAATTCGAAAATTACAGACGTTTGTGCAAATTGATAAGCACTCTGTTCCGAGCAACAAGAGCGCCAAAAAACAAAGAAATCAATTTTTTTCCTCTCATTTCTTACATTTTTTCTTAACCTTGCTACTTGCTACCCTTATCGAAACTGAAGCAAATATAATATGCAATCAAACAAACCCCTTCAACGAACACATGAAACTTTGACATCGATTAGTTTTTAATCCATGATTTAAATGCAAACACATAATAAACCTTAGCGGCGTTTTCTCATTTGATTGTTTTGCTAATTTTATTTCATTCTGAGTTAAGTATGACTGCAGGGTGAATTTCAAATCAGAAAATAATAAACCTCCAAGAAGGACGTAAATGGCTCTGGTGTAGTCAATAAATCATATTCGGGGAATGAATTTCACTCTGATGCCATTACTCGTTCTCAAAATAGCTTCTAGTCTTAGTTCTATGCTCTCAGGTGTATCAACAGGTTTCAACTGGAATTTTTTTATCACTGCCGATAACAGTACCTTCATTTCCAGCATGGCAAACCGTTGACCTGAAAATTAGGTATGTATATATTTTATTGCTTACTCGAAGAAGCGCTCAATTGAATTCAAAATAAGAATATCAACTAGGTATCAAATCTCTGCAAAACTCAGTAGTTTACTGCCAAAGAAAAATACTGAATTTAAGGGGTATAGTAGCAGTAGTGGCAACTAGATACCCAACATACAAGGTGTAAAATAACAGCAACATGTGTTTATCATGAATTTGGAAACTCAGGAGGTTATTTTATGACCGATTGTTTAAGCAGTTTACCTCCAATGTGCCTATGTACTATTCTAGTTGAGGAGTTAAGGATTTACAGAGTGTAAAATTAAAAATTGAGTCACTTGAAAAAGACAGTTGAGAGTCTCTATCAAGTGACTAATATTGAACAATGATGTAAATTCTTTAATAATTTTTAGAGGGTGAGTCTTTGAGCCGTACATTATTCTTAACCATAGATTCCTTTCATTAAATAAAGCACTATTTTCATTTATCATTTTTCCAAATTCGGCACAGGAAAAAATTTAAGGCTGTTGAAATTTATAAAACACAGTTTTCTTTTTGTTGCTTTGACATGGTTATTCAGTATAAAATGACTTTTGGTGTGAAGTTTTCTATAAATATGACACATAATCTCCAATTACAAGTTTTTTCTTACTTCAACTGGTTTCCTCGTTATATACTCGCGAATCAATAAAACTAACATAATTAAAGAAGATGAATGTTATCTCGAGTCATTTTACGAATACTCAATCATTTTAGAAAATTATTATTTTTCCTCTTTTCTCCTAAAACGTACCTAGCGTTTTCGAGATATTCTGCATTGAATGTCATAAAATATGATAAAAATTCCAGAAATTTACTGCTTTAATCAATCCGGACCTGGACCAGAATGACAGATGATCTGTGCTCGAATAAAGACATAGGCTGTGTATTGATCTCAAAGTTGACACTTATAGAAAGAGGTATAGCTAGTAACCTCCTTGTCTCACATAATATTTTTATGCATTTCAATTCAATCTCGCTTGTTTCCAAATTGATTGGTCATATTCTCACCTTAAAACGGGATGAGTTGAAAAGGTATAACTTGGGAATATCTAGTAATCAAATTTCAATTTCTTGATGAATGATTAGTTTGAAATTTCAGCTTGTTTGTGAATTGTGCAAATTCACCTGCAATTCAAACAAATTGAAACAGGTTATTCATAATAATAAAAACAACAGACAGACAGTCATTACTCAAACAACTTGAATTACAGGTTAGTTATCTTTTGGGAAATAGATGAACAGGCTTACCATGATCTTTATTAAGCTATGAATTTTTCTCTATTTATCCCCAATAGTGAATATAAAACTCTTGAATTATCTGTTAACCATATCATGAGCTATGGGAACCTGTCCTAACAGGGCACTTGAGATTATCACAAATCTCACACCACTTCATCTAGTCATAGAGAAAATGGCCCATGAAGCCATTCTCAGAATATCTAGGAAAGGAACAGGTAATGAGAATTTTAAAAACCAGAAAGCCTGGTTCTCTTTTACCAGGTACATTTCATCAGCCAATCTTCCTAGTGACGAAATGACCAAAAGAACTTCACTACAATGCTTGGTATGAAGAAGGACTGGGACAGGGAATCCACCACCCAAGTTCTTAAAAGAAATGGCATTAAATGGTACACAGATTGTTCAAAGACCACTACAGGTGCTGGCGCTGGAGTATATGGGCCAGGCACCAAATGCGCACTATCGCTAGGCTCCTATCCGAGCATCTTCAGGCAGAAGCAATAGAAAGATGCGTGGAAATGAAGCTAGAAAGAAACTATCAGAGATGTGATATAGCTATCCACTCTGACAGTCAAGCTGCTATTAAAGCTCTGAGTTCCCATGTTATCGAGTACAAGCTAATATGGGAGCACCGTAGAAAACTCACTGAAGTAGACAAGAACAACAGGGTCTCCTTGGTATGGGTTCCTGGTCACAGCAATATTTCGAAAATGGTCCTTTTCCAAAAACATGCTGTAACTATGTAACGGTGATTGATAACGACATGCGGTATTAACCTATGAGTTTCTCATGAAAATTGGGCCTCGATAACGACATCAGTTTTCGTCTTTATAGTACAGAAATAGGACTTTCCTCTCAAAAGTGTCTAATTTAACTCAATCTGTACAAAATTTTATTGAAACTTCAAATCAGAAGTTATCGACAAGTGTGTTCTCAACAGAAACATTTTAACCACCCTGTATCTCCAAAACACTAACCTAAAATATCTTCAGTTTTTATCTCCACGAGATAGATCCTTTACGTCAGTGAACTATGGCTGACTAGTTGCAGGACATCCTATATTATTGTAATGAATTATTAAAATCCCACATTATACAGTGCGCGTCAAAATTATGGAACAAATTCATTTTCTCAGAAGAAAAATAGTTGACAATAAAATCCTGAAACAGGTCAATTTTGTTTCACTTTTACCAAATTTTTATGCATTTTTGAAGGATTTTTGTTGCACCCTGTGCCATCCTGAAACATTTTATCGGAAAGTTTCAACTTCAGTAGAAACGTACTAATAACATACCTACTTAAGATCATAACTGAAGCGCAGTGTTTCACACAACTATTTTTCAAAAGAGAAAATTTTTTTCTTGAAAATTTCTGCACGCCTGGAAAGAAGATACAAAGATCTTGCCAAAAAAGTACCACAGGACCCACTTTCCCTATTCAAAAAATTTAGAGGGTTGATGGCACAGGGTGCAACAAAAATCCTTCAAGAATGCATAAAAATTTGGTAAAAGTGAAACAAAAATTGACCTGTTTCAGGATTTTGTTGCCAAATATTTTTCTTCTAAGAAAATTAATTTGTTCCATCATTTTAACGCGCACTGTATTATGATAGATTTCCATCAAGCGAAAACTGATTCAATTGAGTACTCACCGATACAATTTCTTGGACCAGCGCTGAAGGGAATATAAGCAAAAGGATGTCTCTGTCGGCAGTTATCGAGGAAAAATCTATCAGGATCAAATTTGTCGGGATCTGGATATATATCCGGATTTCTATGAATGAATAAGATGGGGATAAAAGCTACGGCATCCTTTGGAGCAATCAGTCCAGAATGTAGTTTGGTATCTTCATCTATGATTCTGGAGATTAAGTGGACGCTTGGGTACAGCCTTAGACTCTCCTTGATGCATCTTTCCAGAAGCTCCATTCTTTGAAGATCCTCGTAAGTTGGGTGACGTTCGCCTTCACCAAGAACTGAAATGATTTCCTCCAAAATTTGATTCTGAAAGTATTAAAACTAGAATGCTTCAACAGGTCTGGGAGATGTTATTCTCTCTATATTTTCATTTCATCAGTTGTGCGGTTGGCTCAGTGGGTAGAGCTTTTGACTTGGGCGCGGAAGACCCAAGTTCAATCCCGAGGCTAGGAAAGAAATTTTCTAGTCACGGTAATCGCCACCATTCACTGTTGGGTCAAAAATTTCCAGTGCTGTGCCTAAGCTGGCGTAATGACACAAACAAAGCCTACACAGAACACAGCTGATTCTCCTTACTCGCTCAAGCTCTCGAGAGCTTATGAGGGGTCTCCTTGGGGAAGACCTAGGAGTATCAGTATAATACTATAATATAATAACAAAAAATTCGATCAGTTTAGTATTTTTCGAGTTATCGTCCAATATTGAATAATAATTTCACCGTTTTGATGTTCACTGTTTGTAACCTCCATCACTGTGACAAGCAACTCTGTTCTTCCCGCCAATAGAGTTCTTGAGAAGCGAAGAAATATAACATTAACAACATTAGTTGAGCAGATATACGTGGTCCTGTCCGAGCATTGGCATCCCTCCCAAACTATTATGTTCGACTGATTTTCACTGAAAAATTCGAGGGAAAATTCAAGAATGTTCGGCTGGCCGTTTCCACTATTACTTTCTAATGGAAAGAGATAGTGACTAGCAATCTTTAAGGTAGGTTGCGCATCCAAATCCGACGGTGAAGAACATTATTAGGCATAATTGGCCAAACGGTGTAGTTATACCTATCTTAAATATTATTTCCTCGATAACTCGAAAAATGCATATTCGATCAAATTGAAATTTTTCTCAGAATTGTAACAACATCTGGATGGCTGAGATGTTAGCGTGCTCAACTGCCGCGCAGGAGATCCGGGTTCCCGGATCCCCGCTGAGTAAGTTCAGTTGATGTCCAATGCATTTTAGATTTCACATATTGATTAGGAAATTATGTAGCTAATGATATGGTTGTAATACCCTTAGGTCATTTCCTGATATGGTTTTCATGGAATTTTTACATGGTCAACTAGCAAGTCTTCTAACAAATAGTCTTAGAATAAACCTCAGTATTTATCTGATAATTCACTCCGCGCATATCTTATAATATTTACCTGTATTTCCGGATGATTAGCAATTAGCATCATACAAAAGGATGAGGCAGCTGATACCGTATCATGGCCCTGTAACAAAATACATTGTAATGGGTATATTTATGCTCACTTATTGTGTATAATAGGTATACAGAGCTGGGTTTGAGTATGGAACCTAAGTAAATAGATACGAAACCAAGTAACTTCCGGTTTCACCGGAAATAGCCTTAACTTTTTGACTTGTTCCTCGCAAATTCGCTTATCAATTTACCCTATTTCCAGTAATTTTCAAATTTTTGGATGAAAATGGTCTTTAACGATTTGGTTCGACTCACGGATCAAGAATCCGTGGTCAAAATTGATTCTGCCCGGTCGTAGACACGATAACTCTCGAACGGAATGAGCTAGACAGTTGACATTCTCAGAGTAGGTCGTTATTGGGCGAAACTGGCCGGATAGTTTTGGAGTAACGAAAAAAAAATTACAAATTTCAAGTTAATTTTTTTCAAGATGCAGTTTCATCATATGAAACCATTGACGTAATTTTCAACTCTAACAAATTAAAACTTTCGGAGATATGATTTTCAAAATTTCAATACAAAATCTAAAATTTTTTTTTCTGACACTTTACGGAAGCCCGATCAATACAAAACTTCGCACGCATATAAAGCTCATTTTTCTACAATTTGATGATAATTTTCAGATAGATCGAGTAATTGGTTTCGGAAATATCCGTAAAAATTGTTTTTACTAAAAGCGGCCATAACTCCGAAACCGCTTGATGTATTTTGCCTGTTAAAGAACTCGTCCGAGATTTTTACGCTCCAAACCTACCCCGCAAATTTCAATCCTCTAACTCCTTTCGTTCGAGAGTTATCGTGTTAACGGCCGGACAGAATAATTTCGACCACGGATTCTTGATCAGTGAGTCGAACCAAATCGTTTAAGACCATTTTCAGCCAAAAATTCGAAAATTACAGACATTTGGGCAAATTGATAAGCACTCTGTTCCGAGGAACAAGAGCGCCAAAACACAGCCACTTCTGCTCTGCGCATGCGCAGTCCACAAGTGGCTGAAAGCCCTCTCAAAACCACACACCTCACACAAAATTCCGATTCTTCAGCACCAGTGGCTCAGGAGATATCGAAGGTTCAATCTACGCATGCGTGGATCCTCTCAAGGAGATTCTATTCAGGAATAGCACCCTCCACCTCAAAACCCCACCCTTTCCAGACGAAAACCTAATCTGAAAATTTCAAGTTGCTATATATTTCCGTTCTCAGGTTATCACGGCATAAATAAAATTTTTTAATAATTTTTTAAAAATTTTTTAGAGATACGATTCCTACAACATTTCACAAATAATGTCCTTAGGTTTGTATTCGACAACTACTCACCAAGTTTCAAAATTCGATCGGATTTGTATTGGTTGAAAACAAAATATTACTCAGAACCCTTTGGGCTGATTATGCACATTAATGAACTCGTCCGTCGTATTGGGATGCACCACCTACCCTGAAAATTTCAAGTCGCTATCTCTTTCCGGTCAGCCTGGACAGAATCAAATATGACCTCGAATTATTCATCAGAGAGTCGAACCCAATCGTTTGAGACCATTTTTGGCAAAAAATCGAAAATTACGGACATATGGGCAAAATGATTACGCGATGTCACCCATACGCGCAGAAATGGAAGCTTTTGAAACTGTCTACAATCATTTGCGAAATTATTATTGTATGCATTTCCGCTAATCAAACCATTATTCAAAACTGAAGTTAATGAAATTCAAATTAGATAATTTATTAACTACAACTCATCAGCACAAAACAATTTGCGAAGGCGTTCTAAAGAAACTAACACTCCAAAGAAAGTGTTTTACATAGTGTTCATGGTACCATCTGGAAAATACAATTTTATGATTTTTTCATTTCCTTTCTATCACATCTTGGAGGCAAATTAATTTGGTATTATTGTAATAAGATTTGGGAATATTTGAGGGAATAATAAAGGGTTTTCCAATAAGAGGTGTTATTTTGATATTCAAAGAAAAATGCCATTTTTCAATATAAATGATCGGATGTTTATTTCATTATAAAGAAGAAGCTATGCCGGTAATAGTGGAAAATAACATCAGGCAAATGATCATCATGACCACGCTTACAGGACCATATCCTTTTAATGAAATTTTCCATAACCAAATCGCAAAGTGGCTGCCCTATGTCCTCGATACCCTCACGAATTCCTTCTTTGTGGTCTTGAATCGACGCTGGGCTATTGGCGTAGACCTTCTCTTTCACGTGGCTCCAAAGGAAGAAGTCGCAAGGTGTTAAATCACAAGATCTCGGTGGCCAATTGTGATCACCTCTTCGAGAGATAACACGGTCCGGAAACTTTTCCCGCAAAAGATCAATGGTTTCGTTGCTTGTGTGGCACGTAGCGCCGTCTTGTTGAAAGTAAACGTTGTTCAGATCAATACCATCCAATTCCGGCCATAAAAAATCTTAATCATCTCTCGATAGCGCAATCCATTCACAGTAACTGTTGCTCCAGCCTCATTTTCGAAAAAGTAAGGTCCAATGACTCCGCCGGACCATAAACCGCACCAAACAGTCACACGTTGAGGATAGAGAGGCTTTTCAACAATAACTCTTGGGTTTTGCGAGCCCCAGATGCGACAATTTTGCTTGTTGACGAAGCCACCGAGGTGGAAATGGGCCTCATCACTCAAGATGATTTTTCGATGGAATTCCGGATCATTTTCATGCATTTCAACGACCCAATCAGCAAAGACACGACGTTGTTGATGATCGGCCGGCTTGAGTTATTGTGTTAACTGAACTTTATAAGCCTTAAGACCCAAATCTGAATGCAAAATACGGTGTAATGACGTTTGTGGAATGCCTAATTCCAAAGAACGACGAGGAATGGACAAACCTGGGTTTTCGTCAACTCTTTCGGCTACAGCAGCAATATTCTCGGCTGTTCTTGAGCGACGTGCACGGGTTTTATTCTTCACATAACTAACTCGTCCCAACAGCTCGAATTTTTCCACCAAATTCATTATTGCGCGGTCCGACAAGGTGCTTCACGACGACCCAAAAATGTTCGATTTTATCGAACCGTCTCTGCCAAATTTTCACCATTTTTATAGTGAATTTTAATAATTTCAATGCGTTCTTGAAGCGTGTATCGTTCCATTTTTATTAATGGCGTAGTTTCTACTTGTCAAATGTCAAAAAATGACAGCTTCAAAAGTGACATCTTTAGAAATAGCGGGCTAGTCAAAATAACACCTCTTATTGGAAAACCCTTTATAATGAATTTTGGTAATCGCATGATTTTATCAGTATATTATAGGGTGTTGGATAATCTCGAAAACTCATATTTTTATTTATTTATATTTATTTACCTACTAGGTACCTGTGTTATGATGTTCGATGGGTCACACTGATATAAACTCACCTCAAACGTAAATGTGTCCACCTCTTCGCAGATCCCTTCAAAATCAATTTGATTGGCATCATTATGAGCTCTTATCAGAATATCCAACATAGCCATACGTTTCCTCCTTGTACTGACGTAAGTTTCATCATCTTCCATTATACATTTTTCAGCTATGCTATTGTTGGTCTCTTCCATCCTTTTTCTTATAATTGATGTTGTATAATTATGCAGCACCGATATTATTTTTAACTCTTGTCGACAGAATGAGCTCAGCATATAAATCCAATCAATTGATAACCATGGTCTTACAATCCATTGATTGAATAGTTCTTCCATTTTAGAGATGCCATCCCGATATTCCTTCTCATTATAGTCACTCTTTTCCGTTTTGTGACCCATTGCAGTTTCTAGGAAAAGAGTAAGTTCACCTATATTAGATTTTTGCAGAACTTTAAATCAGTTCGAATGAGCATATTATCTTTTGACCTTTTTATGGTGATTCTAATATTTATCAAAATCTGAGATGTCAACCCCTCAGATATCTATTCAAGCAAGAAATTTGAAATTTGGCAAATGTCTCAGAGTTTAGCAGAGACGGAACATTTTAAAATTTCTTTCATATTTCTTACTACCCACATGCACCTAAACTACAACTTGGATATCTATTCAATGTCGGGAATGCAGATGCAAGAGTATTCAGATTTGACAATGATGAAGTATTTTCAAACTCAAATTGGTATCCTTAATCCAAGGGGTGGGGAATTGAGCATCGATATACGGATTTCCAGCTATTATAATATACCGGGTGTCCCAGTATACATGTTCCAATGTATTATCTCAGCCATTTCAAAAGATAAAAATTTAGAAATTTTCAATTCGTTTAAGGAACCTTCAACTGAAAATAACAAAAATTGAAAGTCACTTTCAGCTTGACCGGAAGTGACTGACTTTTTTATCTCAAATAGCACCCTATATATTATTTGCAATTTTTCAATTCTACTCAAAATTACCTTTCCAACGATATATCACACTCTGTATTTTACATTTGATTTGATGGAGAAAACGTCAATTGAAATTTCAAATTGAAAGAATTGCAGTAGGCTACGATATTTTGTGTAATCTTGATATTGACTTCAATAATCAATAAAAAAAACCTTCCATAAGTTGAAATCAACCATGTATTTTACTGAACGTTAGGCAATAAATGAATAGTAAAAAAAACCCACAAAAAATATGGCAAAAAAACCTCTAATAACTAAAGCATATGTTCGAAATGTTGACCATCTGCGTCTACACATCTTTCAGCTCGGTGGACTAGTTCACGCAAAGTAACACTTCTCAACACTTCAGCATTAAAGGCTCTATATGCATTCCTTATTTTGTTCTTCATATCTTCCAAATCAATAGGAGGAGTCTGATACACACGATCTTTCAAATATCCCCAAAGGAAGAAATCTAGCGGTGTTGAATTTGGAGATCTTGCAGGCCATCTTATCGGTCCATTTGAAGATAGATGGATCGGCACAAATGGATTATAAGTCAAAATCAAGGTTACACAAAATTTCGTAGCCTACTGCAATTCTTTCAATTAGAAATTTCAATTGACGTGTTCTCCCTCAAATCAAATCTAAAATACCAAGTGTGATACATCGTTGGAAAAGTAATTTTGAGTGGAATTAAAAAATTGTCAAAAATATATAGGGTGCTATTTGAGAGAAAAAAGTCAGAGTCACTTCCGGTCAAACCGAAAGTGACTTTGAATTTTTGTTTTCCTCAGTTGAAGGTTCCTTGAACGAATTGAACATCATGAAATTTTCAAATGTTTATCTTTCGAAATGGCTGAGGGTATATATGAATATATTTCATACCATTTTAATGACATACTTCATTAACGAGTGAATCGTCTATGATCACAGAATTTTTAATTCTAACATATTATGTATTCTATTAGAAGTAAAATACGACAAACTTACGCCTCAAGTAACTCCAGGATAAGATATTCATGACATCCTGCAAAAATTAGTGGGTCTGCATTCTACAAGTAATCACCGAATTTTAATTGAATCAGATTTGTATATTCTGACTTATAGAGGAAATAACAACAAGAATTCAGATGATTACGGTTTCATGGAAACCGTAAAACCAGAAAAAACAATTTTTTTCTTCAAAAATTTTATATTTTGGGGGCTATGCGTTAGAATCAGCTGAAATACCGCACATAATTTCAGCCCGATTAACCCCGTATGAGGCGTGAATAGACAATGGAACATCCGCGCAAAGGCTCCATTCTTCACTCCTTTGCTTTTCCCAATTCTTTTTCAAATTTTGTGCCACCTCATTTGCGAATCATCTAAATTTAGGTCAAGTTAATCACATAATAATGAATTTTTATTTAATAGATATTTTTCAGAGTTTGGGATAGAAAACCCAGAAGGAAACCATTTGATAATGCATATACCTCCCACAGTATCCTTTAATGATTGTTTAATGAGTTCTTCATCAGCGAATTTAAGGTAATCGTTTCGAGACTATTTTTGTTTAAAGAACACAGACATTTTGGCATTGAGGTAGGGCCCAGGTACGACCGCGGAAAAAATTATATTACATTATTATACGAGTATATCCGTTTCACTTTTTTGTGGATCTAAATGGAACAGCTTGCGGAAACAGTTATCCTTGCGTGCGCACACACATTCTTTGAAACAAGATCCCAAAAAAATATTCTCGATATTTTGAGTTAATCTACTGATACAGAATCCTTAATTTTTCAGAACCTTACCATTTATTGTTAAAAGTGAAAATTCTTGTATTTCTGGAACCACATCAATTGCTTCTGTACCTTTCGCCGACAACCTACAGACAAAATCATCTGTTTTCTCATTGAAAGTCCTGATGAAATCTTTTAGGAGTCCAAAGTGGAAAGCAGGAGTTAAAACTTTTCTTCGTTGTTGCCATTTATCTCCTTGAAGATGAATTACAGGTTATTAAGATAAATTAGTTAGAGACTGAGAAAGAGTTATTCTGCCACTGATGATAAAGTTAGATAATCTGGAATATGTGTCAGTAGTACGTAAGAATCAAATTGTTAATCAAAAATGGGTTCAAGCCCTGTGGACATGCAGGAGCTTTCTGGCGCTCTAGTTCAAACAGACAAATTATATCTGGTATTGGTTTCTCAGAGTTGGGAATTATATCAATGTATTAATATGATAGAACTGCATCAAAAAGGAAATTCAATTCAAATAATAGTTTATTTATGAAGATTAAATGAGCAATCATGAGAATGAGAACTGCACCACATTTTCAAAATTTTTTTTTGACACTTTGCGGTAATCTGGTCAATACAAAACTTCACATGCGTATAAAGGTCATGATTCTACTGTCTTCTACAGTCTGGTGCTAAATTTCAGATAGATCGAGTGATCGGTTTCGGAAATATTCATAAAAAATATTTTTACTAAAATCGGCCATAACTCCGAAACCCCTTGATGGTTAACGCCCATTAACGAACTTGTCCGAGATATTTACGCTCCAAAACCACCTTGCAATTTTCAATCCGCTAACTCCTTTCGTTCGGAGTTATCGTGCCTACGGCCGGTCGGCCGGCCGGACAGAATCGATTTCGCACTCGGATTCTTGATCAGTGAGTCGAACCAAATCATTTGAGACCATTTTCAGCCAAAAATTCCAAAATTACAGACTCTTGGGCAAATTGATAAGCATTCTGTTCCGAGGAACTAGAGCGCCAAAAAAACAAGTTTCGTATTACAATTGCCCAAAACAGGTTTAAAGTACCTACAAATAGTAGGTATTCCATAAAACATGTATAAAATAATAAATTACCTTGTAATCGATCAAAAATTTCCTGATCTACGTTCACAAAATTTTCTCCTCTCTCGAACTTTGGAATTATGCTTTCAAATTTACGTAATATTTTCAAACATTTTCGGGTGAGGTCCCCGTTGCATCGCTAAAATACGAGTATTTCAACCCCAATATTCTTGAAGTTACAATATTCCCTTCTGTCAAGTTGACTTTATGGCAATTCATATACATATAATATAGGTACATAGAATAATTATATCAACCTGTGAAATACGATTTACATTGAAATTTTGAAAAATCATATCTCCGAAAGTATTAGCTTGTTAGAGTTAAAAATGATATGAATGGATTTTTATGATAAAACTGCTTATTAAAAAAATTTAATTTGGAATTTGTTCTGTAAAAAAAAAATTTTTTTTTTATTACTCCGAAACCTTCTGTCCGATTTTACCCAGTAACGAACTTAGCCGAGATATTCATCCCCCAAACCTACTCTGAAAATTTCAACTCTCTAGCTCATTCCGTTCGAGAGTTATCGTGCCTACGGCCGGACGGCCAGCCGGCCGGACCGGCCGGACAGAATGAATTTCGACCACGGATTCTTGATCAGTGAGTCGAACCAAATCGTTTAAGACCATTTTCATCGAAATATTCGAAAATTACAGACATTTGGGCAAATTGATAAGCACTCAGTTCCGAGGAAATAGAGCGCCAAAAGGAGAAAAATAATTATTTGAGGTTAATTTTTTACGGAGGACTTCAGAGATGTAAGCAAGTAAGTACATGATTCTGAGTTTGTTCCAACACACTCATTAAAGTTCTGAACTGGGGGGGGGGTAATATCCCTATAGATATCGACATTCGACATTCGGTTATTATAATTACATCGATATCTAGAATTTCAAAATATTACAAGTATTAGAATAGTTTCGTTTGATATTTTATTGGTCACGTGCTCACTACATTTTGAGGTTACTTGTTATTGTTTTGTAGAAAGTCTTTGCTCTGTGATGAATCGAGCAACGGGCTTATATTTTTCAAGAAATTCTTTAAACAAGCAGCTCGTGTAAGTATACGAATTTTTCAAAACCAATGAAATATTTTTGAAAGATTTGCACGCAAAAATACAGGTCAATTTTAAATGTTGTAAGTTATAATCTTCCCTCCCTGACCGAAGGTTAAGTGAGTCAAGTAAGCTCGATGCGAAGCAGTCTCACTTCTCTCAGATCTGTTACTTCGTGTTCTGTACCGAAATATAAGAATTGGTGAAAAAAACCGATTGCAGAACAAGCTTCTGAGATTTTTCCAATTTCGCTCACATTTCGGAATATATATTTTAATGAATAGGATTATCACATTATTCGTGTTTCAATTATGATCAGCGCTGCTATGTTAATCACAAAAAAAATGGAAAATCACTGACAGGAGGTCAATCTGCCAGAACGCTCACCCTTCCAACTCATCCATTGAACTCGTCGAAAGCTGCTTGGCTTCCAGGAAAAAAAAATGTCCAAATACTTCCAACAATATATATCCGATCGAGTTTAAATCTAGAACTTGGCTGTAAAATAAGGTTTTGAAGGGTCTAGAAAAATTTCAGCGATATCTGACGGATAGTTTTTAGGCTACAATTTTCTTTTTCAATATTTTTTTAGAATTTATAGGTCATGTGATCCACACAAAACTTTGCATAATGAGAATCGTATAAGTATAAGAAAATAAAAAAAATATATTGGAACAATTCTCTCAGGAGCTATTCGTCAGATATAGCTGAAATATTGCCAAATCTTTCGACACCTTATTTTACAGCCAAGTCCTAGATTTAAACTCGATCAGATCTATATTGATCCTGGAGGTACTATAATTCGTTCAAGTATACCCTGATCCGAATACCCTTACCTCAGTTCCGTGGTGCTATTATTAAGCAGGATATTTCATGCTCAGACGTTATCAGGTTCGATTCCCGCAGCAGAAGTGACTTTTTTCTAGTTTTTTTTATTTGTTCCGACGGAAAACTGAGATGCATAGACCAGACTGTCGTTATAAACAGAATTTCAACAAAATTAAAAAAATACATTATTTACCTGAACTCAATAGTAAACCGTCTTTAAGCCACCTCTTAAATATATCATAGATTATACTTTTTCTTGTATGTTTCGGTGTAGACAAAAAAATCTGAAACACAAAATGATAAAATATAAATAAATCAAATAATGTCCACTTATTTAATATGGGAATAACAAAAAAATGCAAACAATTGTAGCTCTATCGGCTATATTTCTTAATGCGTAATCATACATGGTGTTTCCAACAGGTTATAAGAAGACTATTTCACCAAAAATAGCATACCCAAATTGGTATTTTAGATAAATACCAAAATTCTGGTATTTTAGAATCCATGTTTCCTTTAAAAGTCCTCAGTTAGTTATTTCAATCTAATCAACACATCTAGAGTTCTTTCATAAAATAATGGATGCATTGGATGAAAACGCAATAATAATTTAAACGCAACATGTCTCGCTTCTCGATATATATTATAGGGGTTCAGAAAGCGGTACACTCACTCAGCATAGCTTTTCAGGCCAGTTTTGATTTTATCACTGTTTAAAAATATCAACCTTCTCTTTTAATAACTTTGTTGTTAGTTGTTAGCAGCATTTGTAAGCACGATTTATGGTGTTCAAAAAAAGGGTAATCATTGGAAATACCTGATATTTACTAGAATATTAATTTGATTGTAAGATGATTGGAATTTCTTACCTCGCAATCTTCTGGTGTCATTATCAAAACACCAAAAACATTACAAATTCGGAGGTAGCAATGTGGATAATGTGTAATGCACAATTCTTTGACTCTATTGAATAACACTTCTGAAATAAAATAATACATATATGTGAAAAAACAAACATGTGGCTTCTCTGGAAGAACGAAGACGCAACTGCAAACTTTCAGAACCTCAATCGTCGATCTTCAATCGGGTCAAAAGGCTGAATAATGCCTCGATGGCGCGATCAATAGAAATTCTGAACTCCTGATTTTCAGTTGATCGCGTCATTAAGCGGTTAGGTGTAGTCAGCTTTTCCAAAATATCGTTTTTTGTTTTTCTTTTCATTTTCTTATCTCAGAAATATTATCTGAAAATTTTAGTTAAATCCGACAAATACTTTTCGAGTTATTCCATAATTAGCAAAGGGCTCTCGGGCGCTCTGGGCGAGACCAGGTAAATAACAGCAGGTAGCTAGGAGCTAGCTTGCCAACGACAACACTCCACAAGGTTGAATGCTACGTATACATCAAATAGATATTTTGGAAGCTGCCACAACAGCTGAGGAACTATTATATGGCTCAGGAATAGATGACTCTGTAAGTAATTAAATAATACGTAAATTGAGTGAAAAACAACAAATGCATTTTTCCCAAAACTATGTTCTTTGAACTGGTGACCACTGTAGCCCGAAAACCGCTTGGTAGATTTTAATGAAATTCATACAGCTTTTCGAAAACTTGGAAAACTAGTGATGGACTATGACTTATGTCATAGTTATAGAAAACTTCACACGTAAATTCATTTCATTATGAATATCCATGTTGAAGTTACAATTGAAGGGGTCAATGCAAGAAGTACCTAAGTCACAAATAAGTGATTATGAGATATTGAGGTGTGAAAGCTTATATTTGATTATGAAACAACATGTGTGGTATTGTATTATATGTAGGAAATGGATTCTACTTTCCCGATTAAACATAAGAAATGTTTTTTTTATTACATAAGAAAAATAATAATAGTTTTGGACTTTCTGACGATTGTTATGTATTTTTCTTTGTGTTGAGGATCCAGGTTGCTGATTCGAACTGCTTTAAAATTTTTGCGTTCAACATTGGGGAGAGCCCCCCCCCCTCTCCCCCTTAGGTTCGTCCCTGGTAATGCGTAATGGTTATTCCGTCGTCCTGCCCATTTGAAAGAAACCCAGAACATCAAAACTAGTTTTCCGAAATTCATACTTATCTATTTATATTACTGAAAAAATGAGCAAAGTGCGTACTCACATATTTACGTTGCTAAATTCAATAGAAATAAAAGCTTTTTAAAATGCCGCTTGACGGTGAGAATCAGCTCCAATTGGTACCAGATGGTTTGTTTTATGACTCCTCGGCGAAACTAAAACATCTAGAGAGCTACCCGCTTTGGGATAATGCAATTTTATGATAAATATCATTTTTTGCCGGCTACACACATTGTGCCACAAACTATTGAATATTGAATTTACGGCAACATGAAATGGTTACAAGGTTACATGGTGTTATTCCATGTTATCCCGTCCCTATTATCTACCTGCTTTGCATTTATCTGGTCAGGTGGTCAAATTCCTATTCCTATTTTATAACAATTTTTTCGGAAATATTGCAACTCCCTTGAAGTTTTTCCAACTGCTTCAAATTTTTCCAACTCCTTCGAAATTTTTTCCAACTGTGTTGAAAGTTTGCCTCTTTTCAACATGGGGGAGGGATAACCCTCTTAGGCCCGTGCCCGTGCCCCACCCTTAGGCCCGTGCCTGGAACCTCAGATTCTTTGATGGAACGCAATCTGAAATAGAGCGTCGAGCGTCAACAAGTAGCATCCAAACTAAATATTGTTTAGCTTTATCGCTAAACGCTTTATTTCAGATGGTGTTCATCACAGAATCTGAGATTTCATTCTAAAACGTACCACGTGACCGCAATTTACGCTAGCGCCGAGCGTCAACATGAAAATGTAACATTAGGCACAGGTTGCACTGTATCTGTCAAGTATGTGACTTAGGTACTTCTTGCATTGAAAACAAGGTGAACTCCTATCGGAGACGATGTGAACTTGGGCACTTAGGTACATATTCCTGCTAATTTAAATATCCCATCAGAAAGCCTATGAAAAATACCACTATATGGTGGTACATTCCGAAATTCAATGGAAATGTGACTTAGGCACTTCTTGCATTGACCCCTTCAATTGGAAAACAACCTGTACATGAGCGCCCATACCCTAGCTTTTAGGGAAAAAAAAATATCATATGTGCAAAAATTGTTTCGTCACAAAATTATACTTATTAAATATCTTTATGTTTAACCGCCCCCCTAAAAATTTTCATATGGGCGCCCTTGAACCTGTATCTATGTACTTGATGAGAATTTGGAAAAATGGTAAATAAAAAAAAAGTTATTTGATGACAGGAATCTATGGTTGGAATGAACGTATACAACTTCAAGATTCATACCGTATATATCAGCCGCGGTGATCTGCTAAAATGTGAAATTTTGGATCCTTTTTGGAATTGATATATATTCAGTTCTGATTATCCAAATTGATCTTCTTAGTTTTATTTTAAAGAATGAGTTACCTATACTACAATTTCACGGTTTCCATTTTTTTAGAGTAACAAGGCGAACGGGCAGAGTTTCGAAATTTTTGAAATTTAGAAAAAAAAGTGTTTTTTTTCTTGGTCATGTTTTTAAATCTTACATTTCTTAGGCGTTTGTGGTCCATTGTGTTCTCACCTCTTAAGTAATGTTTATTCAACATACAAGTCAACTTAGGAGCATGCAGTATAAAAGATAACTTTATCATAAGTAGTAGGAATTATCACTATAAATATTATTTTCAACCAAAATTACAGACATTTGGCAAGTTGATAAGCACTCTGTTCCGAGGAATAAGAGCGCCAAAAATGTCCATGAATTACGTTCCTTTGACAGCATTTGTTTAAGAATCTATAGAATTGCATCAATGTGTGTAATTTTTGGAAATGTATTACTCCAATAGATTCGTGTACTCATCTGAATGTATATCGTGAACAACCCATGCACAACCGAATGGTTATTAGGGGATCCTATAGTTTGTTTACCATGTTGAATAAAGGAGGAACACGATTATATATTTTGTTGTTTATTCTTATGTATATTGGTTTATAAATTTATTATTATTCTTATTATATGCTTACTTAATTTATTAGAAATTTTTTATTCTTTATTTGACTGATCTCACGTGAACATAGATCATTCAAAGAACAAACGGGCTGAAGGTTCTAACTCCACATCAATGCACTCATGAATATCTGAACCTAATACCTGAATAAAACCATGCATATGAGTTTATATGGTAAAGAGAGTAGAAAAAGCTTTTCTATTAATTTCACTACCTTCATGAAGGCTAAATATTTTCAACTCTATTTTCCACTGACGATGTTTCCCTTGATTCAATCTTACCTACCTGGAGGTTGACAGAGAATATTCCAGTTGCCGAAAATGATTGAAGAATGCTTAGGTCCACCAAATTTTCTTATTATACTCCAAATTCTAAAATAATACCGAATGTTTTTCAGACAATATAACACTGCAATTATACCGATCACATAGAAGAACATCTTGCATGTATTCTGAGATTTAGAAGACGAATGCATTTGGTTATATCAAAATCCTTTTATTTCTATGATAACCCAAAGGTCAATTCGCCTGGTGCATTCGTAAACAGCGAATAAGTTCAATGATAAGTACAGGGTATTTATAAATGATTGTAACATCGTAGTTGGTTCTGAACCTCTCATTTTGCCGCTTCATATGAATGCTGATCAACATTTGCATTTCCAACCACAGAATTCATAATACACGCATAACCTCACTTTCTCCTTTGTTTGCATTGGCATTGGTAAATGATGAGTTCCAAAATGATTGTCACTGGGAGATTACTTTTCCTCCCGTCCAAGTTCGTACCAAAATTTTGTATTCTACAAAAAAAATAATATAGGTACCTAATAGTTGATATCGTTCGCATTAAGTCACTTCGTATAAGGCGTGAATAGACAAAAGAACATGCACGCAAAAGCTCCTGACTTCACTCAGTTCTTGAACCAATTTTTTTCTGAATCAGGGAGTAGAGATATACAGGGTGTTTCTGAATAAGTGCTACAAACTTTAAGGGATGATTCTGTGATGAAAATTAAGGTGGGTATTTGGTATAAACTCTTTTGAAAAATCTCCCCCCGGAAAATTTACACCCCTCCGAAGATTATGAAAAAAAAAATTTTCTTTTGTATTTTCCCTGTATATTAAAAGTCATCAAGAAAGGTAATAGAATGGGTGATGAAGAAAATAAAGCAAAACTTGTAAAATGTACGAACTTTATTTTGCGAAAATGGTCTCAAAAGATTAGGTCTGGCTGACTGATGAAGAATTCGAGGTCAAATTTGATTCTGTCAGGGCGGCCGTTGCCACGAAAACTTTCGAACGGAAAGACATAGCGACCATAGCGTTTTTCTATGCCCACCCATTTTTTTTATTAAACGTAGGAACGCATAATTCGTTTGAGAAGATGTTTGGATACTTGTTGTAAAAATTGACAACATAAATGACATGAAGTTTATTTCCCTAGCACTCTAAGAAAACGCGACTTAATTTATGAGAGCAGTATTCTGTGTTGCCAACATTTGGGGCCATCACTCTTTTAATCCAAAATGTGTCTCGCTAATGCTAAAAGTTGTTATGTTTTTCAATCCACTAAATTTATGTAAATAGACCAAATAAAGTCGAACTTAGATCAAAATTTGATTGCAATTTAATTGAATTAAGATATTACAGTTCTTATCAAAACTCATATCATTCTGAATGGAACTGCAAATGAAAAAATCTGTGAATTCATTATTTTTATTACAGAGAATAAAATTCAATGTCATTAGAATATAAACTTTAAATTTATGTTGTTCATAATATCTTTTAATACAGAATTTTCTGTAATGCCTCTACATAATACTTATCTTTCGATATCATATTATTATTCAAATGGATTAATTACCTTTATCATGTAAGACTCTGCCATTTCGATTTATTAACATAGGTATCAGCGATTTTTCTATATTATAATTAATGCCTATCTTGATACTGTAGAAATCTGCCCCTGATCCGGTCAGAATAAACAATTGTTGAAAAAAACTATATTCGCATATACCGAAGGATTTTCGAAATGGAAATAGTATTTTATGAAAATGGGGAGTAATAATTTTGTCGACTTGCAATTTTTAGGGTAGGTAGTGCGACGAGTTTGTTAATAGGCATAATCGGCCAAACGGTTTTGGAGTTATACCCATCTGAAATTTGGTTGTTATTTCCTCAATAACTTAAAAAATACAAAACCGCTAGCTACTTGCAATTTTTAGGGTAAGTTGAGCATCTGAATGTGACATTTGAGTTTGTTAATAGGCAAAATTGGCCAAACAGTTTTGGAGTTATAGCTATCTGAAATTTGGTTGTTATTTCCTCAATAGCCCGTAAAATACGAATCCGCATCCAATTCAAACATGGATATTAGTTGTAAAATCCAAACGCAAAAATTATTGCAAAATTTTTTGAGGATCGTAGGTAACCCTAAAAAATTTTTAAAAAATCATTGAAAAAAATTCTATCACAAACTATCCGACATGGCTGAAATTTTGCAAGAGCCTTCAGAACGAGTAGGTTCTGAAGGCTCTTGAGTACCGTAACACTAGATGATTTAAAAAAATTGCGAAAAAATATTATGTATCTCAAGGTAACTTGAGAAAGAAATAGAGAGCGACTTGCAATTTTCAGGGTAGATTGCGCATCCAAAGACGATATATTTAAGTTCGTTAATTGGTATAATTGGCCAAACGGTTTTGGAGATATACTCATTTGAAATTTTGATGATATTTCCTCTAAAACTCAGAAAATAGAAATCTGATCCAATTAAAACTCGGTGCTTACTTGTAGAATGCCGACCCACTAATTTTCGTGGAATTTCGTGAATATCGTAGACTGGAGTTACTTGAGGCGTAAATTTTTTGGCGCTCTTGTTCCTCGGAACAGAGTGCTTATCAATTTGCCCAAATGTCTGTAATTTTCGAATTTTTGGCTAAAAATGGTATCAAACGATTTGGTTCGACTCACTGATCAAGAATCCGTGGTCGAAATCGATTCTGTCCGGTTGGCCGTCCGTCCGTCCGTTAACACGATTACTCTCGAACGAAAGGAGTTAGGATTGAAATTTGCAGGGTAGGTTTGGAGCATAAATATCTCGGACGAGTTCGTTAACAGGTGAAATCCATCAAGCGGTTTCGGAGTTATGAACGGTTTTAGTAAAAATATTTTTTATGAATATTTCCGAAACCGATTACTCGATCCATCTGAAATTAAGCATCAAATTGTAGAATCATTACCTTTAGACGCATGTGAAGTTTTGTATTGATCGAGTTAGCGTAAACTGGCAAAACAAAATTTTGAAAATTTTCAAATTTTGTTTTTACAATAACTCTCGAACGGAACGAGCTAGGCAGTTGAAATTTTCAGTGTAGGTTAGGAAGATAAATATCTCGGTTAAGTTCGCTATTGGGCAAAACAGGCCAGATGGTTTAGGAGTAACGAAATAAATTTTTTTTTTAACTTACAAATTTCAAAATAATTTTTTTTAAGATGCAGTTTTACCATAAAAATCTATTGATATCATTTTCAACTCCAACAAGCTAATACTTTCGGAGATATGATTTTTCGAAATTTCAATAATGAATCGTACTTCTATGTTTTCACAGATTGCTATAATTATTCTATCTATGATTTATTATATGATCTGTGTTCATACTCGTTCATGTCATCCTGTTCTATAAGAGCGAGTCAAATTCATTTCAGGTATTTTAATTTGATTTCTTTCATGGTGCAGTTCTCATTCTCAGATTGCTCATTTAATCTTGATAAATAAACTATTATTTGAATTGAATTTCCTTTATGATGCAGTTCTATCATAAGAATACATTGATATAATTCTCAACTCCGAGAAAGCAATACTTTCGGAGATATAATTTGTCTGTTTGAACAAGAGCGCCAGAAAGCTCCTGTCCGCATGGCTTGAACCAACTGTTTGTATTTCAATTCCAATAGAATACATATGTCAGAATTGAAAATTTCTACGATTCTCTCGTTACTGAAGTCTGTCATTAAAATGGTATGAAAATGATATGCACAAAAGCCCAGAAAACAATATATATCGATGCTAAATTTGACTAAGAGATGAGTAGATATAATAGAACATACGCGTAAAAGCTCATGAGTGCACGTCATTGCAACCAATTTTTTCCTAATAAAATGACGGATAAGAAATGAATTGTCTTCTTTTATCGTACTCTTCTCTCGTCATATCTTAATTATATTATATCAGGGTTCAATATTGTAATAGCAGATATATTTCAGTCCAGAAAGTAAGTTTTTTCCGCGCGGGCGAGCGATATGTTCCACACCGGGAACTCGTGCAAGAACGGATATAGTTTTTTATGTACCAAGGACGAAAAACTGTCAATTATAGTAGAGTTTGCCAATAGTAGAGATAGTAGACAGTTTTTCGCCGAGGTGCATATCACATTTTTTCGTCGACCTCAACATATTTTCATGAATTTTGGACAATAATTTCACAATAGCAAATGACACTTATGTTTGTATTGAACCGTATCATGACGTATTCATAGTGACCACAGTGGACGAGAAAATACTATCTCGTCCGCAAAGTACTTGCCTTCAATAATAGTCGATTTTAAGGCCGCAAGTTAGTACGTAAAATGTCACTTTTCATAGAGGTTGACGAAAAATTCCGTTTTGGACGTATAATGAACGATATTTTTCATTATACTATTCTGAAAACACTGAAAGCATATCGATATTGTAGAGCAATAATTATTCAAAACACTGACATCTACAGTATGAAAAATATCAATTCAGAGAGAAATTCCGGCTGTATTAGGTCGGTCTTACGGTGAGGCCAGACGAATAACAGTCGCCAATATCTCAGAAACTATTTGAGATAATTCAAATTTGAAAAAAGATTCAAATAGAGGAAGAAATTTTCTAAAAAAAAGTCCTAACTACTGGAACTGTAGGACCAATATTTATAATTTTCCTAGAGGTTTTAAAATACGCCCGAAAACGGGTACTCCGGCTTGCGCAAGCCTCGCCCCCTTCGTACCTTTGATAAATAAATATTATTTAAACTTATTAAATATGAAAATAAAATATTTAAACAATTCAAGCACCTGCAGGATAGATCAATGAACAATTATCCGTGGTATAAAAATGTTTATCACGATTTTCCAACTAGTTATCCATTAGATAATTAACAATTTTTTGTAGCACGAACATTAACATTGCAAGTACAATAATTGTTAAACTGTTAATCTGAAAATGTTTTCCTTTCGTGGAGCTACTCTTCAGAGGTCTTTGAATAGATTTCTATTGGAAAATTTAAAAAATTATTAATTTTTGTTTTGTTATGAACAATTTAGTTAAGTTAAAAATTATAAAGTTTCAATTTATAATATTACTATTGATCCGTTTTCTTATGATCAGAAACTACTTAAAAATAATTTTTAATAATTATTATCTCCTATTGTTTGAGGAATTGCTATGAACCAATGCGTTGTTCATTAGATGATTCAAAATTTTCTTTTGAAAACATAACTGAAGCTTATAATTTTTCACTAAAGATATTGTTAATAAAAAAACGAAAATTGACAATTTTTCAAATTTTCCAACGCAAATCTATTCCAAGACCTTTGAAAAATAGCTCCTCGAAAGGAAAAAATTCTCAGATTAATAGTTTATCAATTATCGCACATGCAATGTTAATGTTCATGCTACAAAAAATTGTTAATTAACTAATGGATAACTAATTGAAAAGTCCCGATAAACATTTTTGTACCACGGATTATTGTTCATGGATCTATCCTGCAGGTGCCTGAATTTTTTAAATTTTTTATCATTATATTTAATTATCTAGTTTGAATAATATTTAATCATGAAAGGTCCGAAGGGGGCGAGGCTTACGCAAGCCGGAGTACCCGTTTTCGGGAGTATTTTCAAACCCGTGGGAAAATTATAAATATTGGTCCTGGTTCCGGGAGTTATGACTTTTTTTTTGGAAATTTCTTCCTCTATCGGAATCTTTTTTCAAATTTGAAATATCTCAGATAATTTTTGAGATATTGGCGAAAAACACAACTCCCTTCTTTTTTTCCACTTAATTGTTTATAACTATGGCAATTTTTGCGAGCGGCCTCAGCATTTTCTCAAAAACTATCTACATGCCATTTCAAATCGAATGTCACCTCAATCATTATTTTCGGAGAATGCGTAAAAATTTTGACCTAAAAAGCACTCGACTAGACTATAAAGGGTCAATTTCGATACTCTTAACTAAATCGACATGTTATGATTTTCAAAGGGGTGTAATGAAAAAAAAATTTTTTTTGGGGGTTAGTGGCGTTAAAAATGTGAAAGCTTTAATGGGTAGAAGTGATAGAGAGGATGGCAACATTAGGTGAAAGAACAAAGAACCATCGTGTGAAGTTCGCAGTATTATTTTCTTACTAGCGGTTTACACAAGTTGGGACGAAACTGTTAAAGCTACCCTCCTGCTCGTGATGAATGGATGTTATTTTGACGCCACTTACACTTACGTCGCACATGCGTTGCAGAACCTCTCAACAATCTTATTTCACATTTTAATTCTGGCGGATGCGACCTCTTAGCTTAATTGAACTTTTTACGCGACGCCAGCTTTGTGCCATGAATCTTTGAAGTTGAAGATGTTCGGCTCCTAAAAGCATCGTATCCGGAATCCATTTAATGTGACACTTACTGCTTCCTACAAGTGTTGAATTCTTCCAAGATTATTTGTTCGTTTAGTTTGCGGAATAGGTACACTGCACAAAGATGAAGTTACCGACACACTTTTCGGAGTTGGGAAAACTGATAAGTCAATTATTTGTTGCTGATTTGTGTCGCAACAATAAAATTTGTCGTGTATACTAGTGCATATTAGTTTCGCTGGTGATACCGTCATAGTACATAGAGCTGAACATTGGCATGATCTGAAAATCAAAGCAGAAAACGATCTAGCTACATTAAAGAATGGTTTGACAGCATGGTGTCAAACTATTCGAATCATCTGCAGATGATTTATTATCCATTCATTTTAAAAACAAGCCCTGTGGACAGGAGCTTTTGGGCGCATGTTCATCTTCCTTGTGGCCCGTACTGACCAGTAAAGAAAAAAAGCAGTATCATGTTGAATACCTTAATATTATTCTGGAACACAAATTTTCCATTACAATAATCTTCATCTAGCTTCTATTTAGTATCAATTCCTGTAGAACGTGATCATAATAAGTGTTTTCCATATAATAAAATGTGTTTGACCTTGGTATGTAGGAAATCTGACATCAATTATTGCAATTAATTGATTTGACAAACAGCCGTCAAATGAGGTAAATAGATTTTTGTGACGATTTTCTGTGACCATAGAACGTCAAAACACGCTGGAATGTGAATTTTAAGCAATATCTTCTGGAATTGAGTTCGTATCGAACTGAAATTTTGCACACTCGTGTAGAATGCTTGATTTAACGTCGGTACAAATTTTTTTATTAAAAAATTTTCCAACTGCCCGATCCCAACAATACTTAGATAATATTATATCCATAAATTAAGCATTTCATTATTGCATTTCTTGAAATAGGTACCTTTTCAAGTCGATCAACATCGTCCTTCTTTCGACGTCTAAACTATGACTTGATTCTATTAGCGTGAAGTTACCCACACATTCCCATCCACAGTTTATGACGTGCAGACTGTCGATTATGAGACATACGGAATTATTCGAACAGTGTTGCCACGTCAACCATGATTTCCTATTATCTCGCATAACTATATGTGTAGTGTACATCTTATGTAGTTAGAAATTAGAACACATGACTGATTGGATATTGAACATTAATTACATAGTAAACAAAACTAGCTTAATAATACAAAACTGAAGCGAATTACCGAGCGTGCTCCAGGTAAAAAGGTATAATTTGATTCTAGATAATGTACCCCTCTCGGCAAGGATTACAAGAATTTTTTTTTTGATTAGGACTGATATCTTTTTATGTTACACATAACAGAACTACAAGAATTTTAGATTGACGAACCGTACAGGGTGAGAAAAAAACTATACAAATAATAATATTTTGTTTTACTGAACGACGATGTGTGCATCGGTGGAGAAAATAAGACTGATATCTATTTATGTTACGCATAACAGGATCACAAGAATTTTTGATCGACGAACCGTACAGGGTGAGCAAAACACTATACAAATAATAATATTTTTTTTTGACTGAAGGACGATGTGTGCATCGGTGGAGAAAATAAGACTGATAACTTTTTATGTTACACATAACAGGATTACAAGAATTTTTGATCGACGAACCGTACAGGGTGAGCAAAAAACTATACAAATAATAATATTTTTTTTTGACTGAACGACGATGTGTGCATCGGTGGAGAAACCAATATTGATATCTATTTATGTTACACATAACAGGATTACAAGAATTTTTGATTGACGAACCGTACAGGGTGAGAAAAAAACTATACAAATAATAATTTTTTTTTTCACTGAACGACGATGTGTGCATCGGTGGAGAAAATAATATTGACATCTATTTATGTTACACATAACAGGATCACAAGAATTTTTGATCGACGAACCGTACAGGGTGAGCAAAAAACTATACAAATAATAATATTTTTTTTTTGACTGCTCGACGATGTGTGCATGGGTGGAGAAAATAAGATTGATATCTATTTAGGTTACACATAACAGGATCACAAGAAATTTTGATTGACGAACCGTACAGGGTGAGCAAAATACTATACAAATAATAATATTTTTTTTTGCTGAACGACGATGTGTGCATCGGTGGAGAAACCAATATTGATATCTATTTATGTTACACATAACAGGATTACAAGAATTTTTGATTGACGAACCGTACAGGGTGAGAAAAAAACTATACAAATAATAATATTTTTTTTTCACTGAACGACGATGTGTGCATGGGTGGAGAAACCAATATTGATATCTATTTATGTTACACATAACAGGATTACAAGAATTTTTGATTGACGAACCGTACAGGGTGAGAAAAAAACTATATATAAAATAATTTTTTTTTCACTGAACGACGATGTGTGCATCGGTGGAAAAAATAATATTGACATCTATTTATGTTACACATAACAGGATCACAAGAATTTTTGATCGACGAACCGTACAGGGTGAGCAAAAAACTATACAAATAATAATATTTTTTTTTTGACTGAACGACGATGTGTGCATCGGTGGAGAAAAGAAGATTGATATCTATTTATGTTACACATAACAGGATCACAAGAAATTTTGATTGACGAACCGTACAGGGTGAGCAAAATACTATACAAATAATAATATTTTTTTTTGCTGAACGACGATGTGTGCATCGGTGGAGAAACCAATATTGATATCTATTTATGTTACACATAACAGGATTACAAGAATTTTTGATTGACGAACCGTACAGGGTGAGAAAAAAACTATACAAATAATAATATTTTTTTTCACTGAACGACGATGTGTGCATCGGTGGAGAAAATAATATTGACATCTATTTATGTTACACATAACAGGATCACAAGAATTTTTGATCGACGAACCGTACAGGGTGAGCAATAAACTATACAAATAATAATATTTTTTTTTTGACTGAACGACGTGTGTGCATCGGTGGAGAAAATAAGATTGATATCTATTTATGTTACACATAACAGGATCACAAGAAATTTTGATTGACGAACCGATCAGGGTGAGCAAAATACTATACAAATTATAATATTTTTTTTTGCTGAACGACGATGTGTGCATCGGTGGAGAAACCAATATTGATATCTATTTATGTTACACATAAAAGGATTACAAGAATTTTTGATTGACGAACCGTACAGGGTGAGAAAAAAACTATACAAAAAATAATATTTTTTTTTTACTGAACGACGATGTGTGCATCACTGGAGAAAATAATATTGACATCTATTTATGTTACACATAACAGGATCACAAGAATTTTTGATCGACGAACCGTACAGGGTGAGCAAAAAACTATACAAATAATAATTTTTTTTTTTGACTGAACGACGAAGTGTGCATCGGTGGAGAAAATAAGATTGATATCTATTTATGTTACACATAACAGGAACACAAGAAATTTTGATTGACGAACCGTACAGGGTGAGCAAAATACAATACAAATAATAATATTTTTTTTTGCTGAACGACGATGTGTGCATCGGTGGAGAAACCAATATTGATATATATTTATGTGACACATAACAGGATTACAAGAATTTTTGATCGACGAACCGTACAGGGTGAGAAAAAAACTATACAAATAATAATATTTTTTTTTGACAGAACGACGATGTGTGCATCGGTGGAGAAACCAATATTGAAATCTATTTATGTTACACATAACAGGATTACAAGAATTTTTGATTGACGAACCGTACAGGGTGAGAAAAAAACTATACAAATAATAATATTTTTTTTTCACTGAACGACGATGTGTGCATCGGTGGAGAAAATAATATTGACATCTATTTATGTTACACATAACAGGATCACAAGAATTTTTGATCGACGAAACGTACAGGGTGAGCAAAAAACTATACAAATAATAATATTTTTTTTTTGACTGAACGACGATGTGTGCATCGGTGGAGAAAATAAGATTGATATCTATTTATGTTACACATAACAGGATCACAAGAAATTTTGATTGACGAACCGTACAGGGTGAGCAAAATACTATACAAATTATAATATTTTTTTTTGCTGAACGACGATGTGTGCATCGGTGGTGAAACCAATATTGATATCTATTTATGTTACACATAAAAGGATTACAAGAATTTTTGATTGACGAACCGTACAGGGTGAGAAAAAAACTATACAAAAAATAATATTCTTTTTTTCACTGAACGACGATGTGTGCATCGGTGGAGAAAATAATTTTGACATCTATTTATGTTACACATAACAGGATCACAAGAATTTTTGATCGACGAACCGTACAGGGTGAGAAAAAAACTATACAAATAATAATATTTTTTTTTGACTGAACGACGATGTGTGCATCGGTGGAGAAACCAATATTGATATCTATTTATGTTACACATAACAAGATTACAAGAATTTTTGATTGACGAACCGTACAGGGTGAGAAAAAAACTATACAAATAATAATATTTTTTTTTCACTGAACGACGATGTGTGCATCGGTGGAGAAAATAATATTGACATCTTTTTATGTTACACATAACAGGATCACAAGAATTTTTGATCGACGAACCGTACAGGGGGAGCAAAAAACTATACAAATAATAATATATTTTTTTTTGACTGAACGACGATGTGTGCATCGGTGGAGAAAATAAGATTGATATCTATTTATGTTACACATAACAGGATCACAAGAAATTTTGATTGACGAACCGTACAGGGTGAGCAAAATACTATACAAATAATAATATTTTTTTTTGCTGAACGACGCAGTGTGCATCGGTGGAGAAACCAATATTGATATCTATTTATATTACACATAACAGGATTACAAGAATTTTTGATTGACGAACCGTACAGGGTGAGAAAAAAACTATACAAATAATAATATTTTTTTTTCACTGAACGACGATGTGTGCATCGGTGGAGAAAATAATATTGACATCTTTTTATGTTACACATAACAGGATCACAAGAATTTTTGATCGACGAACCGTACAGGGTGAGCAAAAAACTATACAAATAATAATATTTTTTTTTTACTGAACGACGATGTGTGCATCGGTGGAGAAAATAAGATTGATATCTATTTATGTTACACATAACAGGATCACAAGAAATTTTGATTGACGAACCGTACAGGGTGAGCAAAATACTATACAAATTATTATTTATTATTATTTGTATAGTATTTTGCTCACCCTGTACGGTTCGTCGATCAAAAATTCTTGTGATCATGTTATGTGTAACATAAATAGATGTCAATATTATTTTCTCCACCGATGCACACATCGTCGTTCAGCAAAAAAAAAAATTATTATTTGTATAGTATTTTGCTCACCCTGTACGGTTCGTCAATCAAAATTTCTTGTGATCCTGTTATGTGTAACATAAATAGATATCAATCTTCTTTTCTCCACCGATGCACACATCGTCGTTCAGTCAAAAAAAAAATATTATTATTTGTATAGTTTTTTGCTCACCCTGTACGGTTCGTTGATCAAAAATTCTTGTGATCCTGTTATGTGTAACATAAATAGATGTCAATATTATTTTCTCCACCGATGCACACATCGTCGTTCAGTGAAAAAAAAAATTATTATTTGTATAGTTTTTTTCTCACCCTGTACGGTTCGTCAATCAAAAATTCTTGTAATCCTGTTATGTGTAACATAAATAGATATCAATATTGGTTTCTCCACCGATGCACACATCGTCGTTCAGTGAAAAAAAAAAAATTATTATTTGTATAGTTTTTTTCTCACCCTGTACGGTTCGTCAATCAAAAATTCTTGTAATCCTGTTATGTGTAACATAAATAGATATCAATATTGGTTTCTCAACCGATGCACACATCGTCGTTCAGCAAAAAAAAATATTATTATTTGTATAGTATTTTGCTCACCCTGTACGGTTCGTCAATCAAAATTTCTTGTGATCCTGTTATGTGTAACATAAATAGATATCAATTTTATTTTCTCCACCGATGCACACATCGTCGTTCAGTCAAAAAAAAAAAATTATTATTTGTATAGTTTTTTGCTCACCCTGTACGGTTCGCCGATCAAAAATTCTTGTGATCCTGTTATGTGTAACATAAATAGATGTCAATATTATTTTCTCCACCGATGCACACATCGTCGTTCAGTGAAAAAAAAATATTATTATTTGTATAGTTTTTTTCTCACCCTGTACGGTTCGTCGATCAAAAATTCTTGTGATCATGTTATGTGTAACATAAATAGATGTCAATATTATTTTCTCCACCGATGCACACATCGTCGTTCAGCAAAAAAAAAAATTATTATTTGTATAGTATTTTGCTCACCCTGTACGGTTCGTCAATCAAAATTTCTTGTGATCCTGTTATGTGTAACATAAATAGATATCAATCTTCTTTTCTCCACCGATGCACACATCGTCGTTCAGTCAAAAAAAAAATATTATTATTTGTATAGTTTATTGCTCACCCTGTACGGTTCGTCGATCAAAAATTCTTGTGATCCTGTTATGCGCAACATAAATAGATATCAGTCTTATTTTCTCCACCGATGCACACATCGTAGTTCAGTAAAACAAAATATTATTATTTGTATAGTTTTTTTTTTCACCCTGTACGGTTCGTCAATCAAAAATTCTTGTAGTTCTGTTATGTGTAACATAAAAAGATATCAGTCCTAATCAAAAAAAAAATTCTTGTAATCCTTGCCGAGAGGAGTACATTATCTAGAATCAAATTATACCTTTTTACCTGGAGCACGCTCGGTAATTCGCTTCAGTTTTGTATTATTAAGCTAGTTTTGTTTACTATGTAATTAATGTTCAATATCCAATCAGTCATGTGTTCTAATTTCTAACTACATAAGATGTACACTACACATATAGTTATGCGAGATAATAGGAAATCATGGTTGACGTGGCAACACTGTTCGAATAATTCCGTATGTCTCATAATCGACAGTCTGCACGTCATAAACTGTGGATGGGAATGTGTGGGTAACTTCACGCTAATTTGATTCTTTATGTTTGTGTCTTTGAATTTGTTTTCGGTGGAATTCAAAGAGTTCATAGAATAATCGATGAAAATACTGAGAGAGTCCCGGAAATTTGACACATTTTGTCTTATATCTCCAGAAATTGAAATCGTATAGAGCCAAAATTTTGCACAATGTTGCAAAATACTACAATTGACGTTAGTACAAGTTTTTGTTGCAATCTGATGAATAGTTCACGAAAAAAAAATTTTTTTTTCGAAAAAATTAAAAGAAATATTTTTTTAAAAATTACCAACATTTCGATCATAACAGAATTTTGCCAAAAGTTGCGCGTTTATATCCTCGAACTGACTACCAAGTTTCGATTCAACATCTTCTTTAGTTCCTGAAATATCAGGGAAATAACCTCAAAATTTTAAATGTCTATAACTCCTAAACCGTCCGGCCGATTTTGCCCGTTAACGAACTTAACCGTCGCATTTTGATCAGAAACCTACCCTGAAAGTTTGAAGTCGATAGGACCTTCGGTGCTCCTGTTATCGTGCCTACGGCCGGAAGTACGGCCGGCCGGCCGGCCGGCCGTACGGCACCCTAAAATCTGACACCGGATTCGTGATCAGGGAGTCCGAATTAGTCTATTAACCAATTTTCAGCTCGAAATTCGAAAATTACAGACATTTGGACGAAATGATAGGACGATGTTCCCCTAGAACATGCGCCCAAAAATCATTATGTATTTACTATTCACTAGCTTTGACAACTCTCTTCCGAATTATAACCTGTCAATTGAAAACAACTTCATTATAAAAACCTGTGGAACATTTTAGGTTTCTCAGATTTCAACTAATAGTTTATTAATGCAATGCTTCAATGTTTAAATGCTTCAAAAAGTGTCATTTAAAAAAAACAACAGTTCCAAAAATTATTAATCCGAAACGACCAGACCGTTTCAACACAATATCAAACTTATGCGAGATATTTATTCCTCAGATCTACTGAATAGAATATTCTAAAACGAATTGCAGAATGGGCTCCTATATTCAAACACGAATGCGAAATTCAAAAACGAAGTTGTGAGTTTTCGAACGTATGAGTGTTGAAATTGCCTTCTGCAACGAGTATTAGACGATATTTTCTCTATTTCAGGCAATACTGTTGAAATTTACTAAACATTCCTATTATACATCCTAGTGACTTTAGTATTGCATCTTGGTAGTTGGTGTGACTGTTATGGAATTAAAATCGTACGGAGGGCATGGAGATCAGTTTTAAAACAGTTTCCTAGTAGCATGAATGATTCGAAATTAGCAGGAAGCAAATCTCTAGTAGGTATCAGAACACTAATATGTGACAGTGATGACAAACAGGATATATCTTACCTAGGGTATATTCTTCATCAAATTCCTAGATACGGACATAAATTTTTGATAACAGCATTCTGTGAAATCATAGACTTACGATTTCATGTTGAAATTCTGAAGTATCATTACTCCGAAAGTATTAGCTTGTTAGAGATGAAAATTATACCAATGGATCCTTATGATGAAACTACATCTTAAAAAAATGGTTCAAGCCTTTTGGACAGGAACTTTGGCGCTCTTGTTCAAACTTTGACAAATTATATCTCTGAAAGTTTTGGTTTCTCAGTGTTGGGAATGATATTAATGGAATCTTATGATAGAACTGCATCATAAAATAAAATATATATATTCATAGATATCATTCCCGACTCGGAGAAACCAATACTTTCGGAGTTATGATTTGTCAAAGTTTGAACAAGAGCACCAAAGCTCTTTTTGCGGATGTCCTATTGTCTATTCACTCGTCATACGAGTCGCTATCTCTTTCCGTTCTCAAGTGACCGAGGGATAAATAATATTATTTAATATTTTTTTTTTATTTTCTGGTGATAATATCCTCACAGCAATTCACATACGTCCTCATGTCGGTATTTTACACTAGTTACGAAGTTTCCATTTGATCGGAACTGTATTGGTTAAAAAAAAGTGGTACAGCCCTGTGCTTTGGCTTTGTTCAAACTTTGACAAATCATATCTCCGAAAGTATTGGTTTCTCAGAGTTCGGAATTATATCAATGGATTCTTATAATAGAACTGCATCATAAAAGAAACTACGATGTATTATTGATTTATGTCTCAAACCTATTCTGAAAATTTCAACTGTCTAGCTCGTTCCGTTAGAGAGTTATCGTGTTAACGGACGGCCGGACAGACTCAATTTTGACTCCGAATTATTGATCAGTGAGTCGAACCAAATCGTTTAAGACCATTTTCATCCAAACATTTGGGCAAATTGATAAATACTCTGTTCCGAGGAACAAGAGCGCCAAAAAAATCGAACACTCGACGAACCAACAAATAAACGAAACAAAGGAGGGAAAGCACTGTGGACAGGAGCTTTGACACGCTGTCCAAATTTATAGGCAGAGCTGTCACCCATCCAGGTACTGAACCCGCACAAAGCTGGTTAGCTCCAGGAAAAACATAATATTTCCAAGAATTTGAATCCGACAGTAAAAACAAGCGTCCAAAAAAACTGGTATACTTTTTGGCCCAGAATATTATCAAACGATTAGTTTCAACTCATATACATACATTCACTGTTGGTTCGAAAATGCACGGTGCTGTGTTTGCGGTGGCGTAAGGTCCCATTCAAATACATTCATCCACTATTGTTTGGGAAATGAACAGTGCTGTGTAGCGTATGGTTTCTACTCAAATACATAATTTAACTGTTGGGTCAAAAACAAACCGTACTGCGTTTGTGGTAGCATAAGGACCCATTCGAGTACATGCATCACATTACACAATGTCAATATTGACGTTGACTGTGACACAGAATAATGCTATGTACAATATGTGCATGAAGCTAATGAATGCATTGCATTGATTACTACATTGGATTAATTCTTTCATAGTAAAATGTGAGCTTTATAACGTACAACAATATTTTGAATTTTGTGAAGCTGAAAGAACTTGTATTGTTCAATGTAACTATTGTTGACATTTTTTCATGTACAGATCTTTGTACTTGCACTTGGACTACGATCTTAAGGTCTATTGTGTCTCGTAGAATTACAACGATATCAGACGGATGGTTTCTGAGATACACCGCCGTATTCACAAAGCATGCAATCTCCGTTAAGCCTAACTGAGGTCCCCAGTTAGGGATAAATTGTGGATAATAAGGGATAAAGGTGGTAAAACAGGCCTGTTTCACCACTGTTAAATACGTTAACTGAGGTTGCGACCCAAATTTATCCTTAACTGAGGACCTCAGTTAGGACTCAACGGAGAGTTAAACACTTAACAATGCTTTGTGAATACGGCGGAGTGAATTTTATTAAATATATTTTTTAATTTTGCAGCCATGCGATCATCACTAAATTTTGCATAAGTTTTCGCGTCGGCATTATTCGAAGATAATGATCTGTTATCATATCTTGTCAAAGATGGAACATTATGTTGGTTGTTGAGAGTATATACATTGGCAAATCTCAGAGAATTGTTTTGACATTGACGATTTCAAGAGTGCCAACCTGGCTTAGTTTGAGTTACAAAAACCTGATAGACCTAAATCATGGCCAACCGGGAGACTTTATAAAACGGAATGGAGTATAGTAAAATGCATCGAAACCCAGTTCTAATGAATGAAATTTGATTCGGGTTCAATAATTCCAACAAATAAACGATACGAATCAAATACAAAATATAATTCTTTTTGAAACACTCCTCAAATTTTCAGGAATCAGAAACTGTTGGCTACTTGTTTGGTCGAATATAAATACAGTGTACCAGTTTACTCCAATCGTTGGAATATTTGGACTTTTCGGCAATATCTTCACCAATATGAATCCGATCGAGTTCAAATCTAGAACTTTGCTGTTAAGTAAGGTTTCGAAGGCTCTCGTAGAATTTCAACGATATCTAACGGATAGTTTCGGAGTTACAGAATTTTTTAACTATTTTTTTTAAATTCTGCAGACATGCTTTGATTCGATCAGATTAGTATTTTTCGAGTTATTGGGAAAACAAAATTTCAAATGGCTATAATTCTGAAACCACTCGATGCATTTTGCCCATTAACGAACTCAACCGGCGCAATTGGAGTACAAAGCTACCCTGAAAATTTCAACTCTCTACCTCATTGCGTTCAAGCGTAATTGTGCTGACGGCCGGCCGGACTTAATCAATTCTGTCCTAGGATTCTTGATCAGTGAGTCGAAACTAATCATTTAAGACCATTATCGGCCAAATATTCGAAAATTACAGACATTTGGATGAATTGATAGGCACTCCGTTCATAGAACAGCGAGCCAAAAACAAAGAAAACAAAAAACCAACCATACCCAAACGAACGAACAGTGGACATAAATAAAGGGGACAATACAAGCTCCCTTTTTGACGTCGTTTAAATATTCATACGTAGAAGACAGCGAAACGACGGTCGCCGTTTGCCTTTCGGACAATGAAACTATTATTCTATCATGATGTAACCTATAAATAGTAATTATTGTTTATTCAGGAGCATACTTCGCTTTATAATTTGTAGCAGGGACGAAGTTTTTGACGTTAGGTGGTAAAGAAGTCAAGAACTCTTGTATAATAAATGGGGTCTTAAGCTCAGGTGTTTTCCTGCAAATGAGGGTCATTAGAAGAGATGTAAGTTGGGAACCCCGGTAATGCCTTGTACTTGCTAATGCACTTTTTATTGCGTCGTTTGTTCCATACATTTAAATAAGTTAGGACGCACTGACATTATAAGGAAGAGGGGTGAAACAAAGTCTTCAATTGGAGAGGAAATTAATTGTAACGACGGAATTCCGCGACAACTGAATCTACTCAATGGATTCAAACGAACAGGTACGAAAGTGGAAATAAAGAAAACTTGTAGGTAAGTAGTAAAATGCATAAAACCCAGTTCTTATGGATGGACTTTGATTTGGTTTCAATAATTCCCACAAATAAACGATACGAATCAAATACAAAATATAATTATTTTTTAAACACTCCTATATCGATGGTAAAACATTACTAACACTATTAATAGTATTTTTGTTGATTTACAGCAAAATGTATTTTTTTTTCAGCTATCTTGAATGAATTTTTAATAATGAAATTAATATTCAATGTTGAAAACGTTAAGTGCATTCGAATTGTCTAATTTTGAGAATGTGAATAACCTTCAACCTCTTTCGAAAGAAATCTGCATTTTTCGCAACGTTCTTCAAACGCAGCTTGGGACGTGGTAAAACATGTATCCTGGTCGCAGTCTTCGGTTATACATTACCAGAGATCAGGTTTTTTATCTGAGAAATTACCGAAAATACAAGGCCCATGGCCGGTCGGGTGGTCGCCAGACTACTTACTGATAACGCAGCGTTCTTTCTAGTCTCCGGAGCAGTGGCGAACCAACGAGAAGGAAGACGAAGAATGGCCAAGAAAGCAACGAAAAACCGGTGATATCTATGTTATAGAGTTCCTAGCAAGGTTTCACCCCTAATTTCTATATTTCGCGAATTATCAGCCAAGAGTAGCCTCGATTACATTACAATTGAATGGTTTCTTCCTGGGTTTTCTATCCGAAACTCTGAAAAATATCGATTCAATAAAAATTTATTATTTTGCGAATTGCTTCTGCGTAAAAAACACAAGATATTTGTCATAAGCAATATATCGAACAATGTTGCCTAACAAACAATAACGAAACAACATCAACGATGAAACAACTATGTCATAACGTTTCGGAGTCTGATGAAGGAATCTGATTTAGACTCCGAAACGTTACGAAATAGTTGTTTCACCGTTGATGTTGTTTCGTTATTGTTTGTTAGGTAACATTGTTTCTGACAAATATCTTGTGTCCTTTGCGTTGTCCACCAAGGTCACCCGATTTGACAGCACACGATTTTTCTCTGGGGTTGTTGCCATAAAATTACTTATGATATATAAATTTATAAAATGTAAGGTACCTATAGTAAAATGTAAAATATAAGATCTGAGATGCGAGTTGTAAGATTTAAGATGTGAGAAGTGAAATAAGAAATGTTACATGTAACATGTGAAATGTGAAATGCAATATTTGAAGATCAAGAAAGTATAAAATGTAAGATGTAAATAGTGAAACTAATATGTTGATTGTTAATGACAAGATTGACAAGTTCCAGTAGATCAAGAATAAATATGTAGTTCGAAAATTCCTTATAATGAATGCATATCAGGAATGCTTTGGGCAAGAAATCTGCAGGAGCGAGGACGTAGCCTCCTTGAAGCCAGCCCAGACACTGGAGTTCATCATTTTCTTGAATTTTGACTTCTTTTATTATGTATTTGATCTTTTGTTTGTTGAATAGCACTGTATACATATAGAAAAAATTCCTCTGCCCTATTGTTTTCGTTAGGAACGTTATATTTATACTTTGGCATACTAAAAAGTATGCCACTAATACAAAATTGAAAAAAGCACTGGCGTGAAGTCAGTAGATTTTGCGCGCATGATCTATTGTCTATTCACGCCTCAGGCACCTTCATGAAATACTGCATCAACCTTCAAGTCATCTTGTTAACATGAACAGATGAACACGTGCGAAAATGCATTGGGCTTGGGCATAAACTGAATAGAAATTTCAAAATGCATAAAATAGTGAACTTACCCATCGCGGATTGGAACCCGAATCTCCTGCGTTATTACAATTCTGAGATTTACATGATTTGAAATTTTGGAAGGAGTAGATACCATTTTGATATTTCTTTTTGCGCGTATGTTCTGGGGAACATCGCGATATCATTTTGCCCAAATGTCGAATTCTTTTCGAATTTTTTTCCCGAGAATGGACTCAAAATACTAGGTTCAACTCACTGGTGACGAATTCGAGGTCAAATTTGATTCTGTCCGGTCGTCCGGCTGGCGTTGCCACGATAACTTGAGAAAGAAAAGAGATAATGACTTGAAATTCTCAGGGAAGGTGGCGCGTTCCGTAATACGACGAACAAGTTTGTTAATGGGCATAATCGGCCCAACGGTTTCTGAGTAATGATTTTGTTTTCCACCATGACTGATTTGATCAAATTGAAACTCGGTGGGTTGTTGTAGAGTACAAGCCTTAGTATTTTTTTTTAATTTAATTAATGTATTTACGGGAAACCCCTTTTCATACAACAAATTAACATTTTATGCGTGATACACAACATTTATATAAAAGAAAAATGAGTCACAAATTCAACACAATCCAAAAGAGAAAAAAAAACAACAAAATTGTGTGCTGCAATAATTAAACACCTTTATGGCACAATACAATAGAGGAAATTCTAGTTAAAATTCAGTTAAAAATAGTATGCTTGTGAAACTTTGTGAAAATCGTATCGCTAGAAAATTAGAAAAAAAAATTTAAAAAAATATCATTTGTCATGATAATCTGAGAACGGAAACAGATAGCGACTTGAAATTTTCAGATTAGGTTGTGCATCTGATATCCACATAAGTTTGTTTATATGCATAATCGGCCAAACGGTTTTGGAGTTATAACCATCTGAAATTTGGTTGTTATTTCCCCAATCTGGAAAAATCTCGAAAAATTCAGAATCGATCCAATTCAAACATGCTTGTAGTTGTAGAATGACTACGCGAAAATTCTTGCAGAATTTCGTGACCATCGTATCAGTAGAAAATTTTTAAAGAAGGATTGAAAATTATTGAAAAAAATTATATTTATTAGAAACTATTCATCCGACATGGCTGAAATTTTGCGTGAGCCTTCAGAACCGAACTCTACTACCAAGTTCCAAGTTTGAACACGATCGGTTAAATATTGTTGGAGATTCGAGCAGCCTTATGTGAGCTGAGTATCTGGATGGGTGACCGTTGCCTCGATAACTCTCGAACGAAAGGTATCTCTCTTCTTTCGAGAGTTATCAATTGCAAGTTCACTGTTGGCCATAATCGACCCAACGGTTTCAGAGTTATACAAATATGGAATATTATTTCCTCGATAATTCAAAAAAATTGACTCAATCAAATTGAAGCTTGCTAACTAGTTGTAGAATATCGACATGAAGATGTGTGTGAAATTTTGTGAGGACCGAACCAGTAGAAAATTTTTCAAAAATTATGAAAAAAAAATTGGTTCAAGCACTGACGTGAAGTCAGAAGCTTTTGCTTGTATGTTCTATTGTCCATTTGGACACTCTTAATCGAATTCACCATGGTGAATTCTATTATCCATTCTCCTGTACTGTGGGAGGTATATTCATTATTAAATCGTTTCTTTCTGGGTTTTCTCTCCCAAAATCTGAAAAATATCTATTAAATAAAAATTTATTATTTTGTGAATTGCTTCTGCTTGAGAAATACTAGATATTTGTCAGATGCAATAAATCGATCAATGTTGCTTAACAAACAATAACAAAACAACATCAACGATGATGAAACAAATATTTCGTAACGTTTTGGAGTCTAAATCAGATTCCATCGTCAGACACGAAAATCAGAATTATTTTTTGTAGATATTCTGAAATTCGAGAACTGTCTTTGTTTGAATATTGTTGATTTTCCTTCTTAAATATACACAATAATAATTGCTGAGCATTATTGACAATTATTACTATTTATTTTGATGTTTGATGTGAGAATTTTCATTTCCAAGGCTTGCTTTTCAATTATTTCCAAACGAATTCTCAACTTTTATCAATATCCATAATAACTCGAAAACCATGGCAGATAGGTGTAAGGAATGCTATTTATGATTGATGCGTTATTTAGTTTTGTATCGAAATCGAGGAAGAAAAAAATAGCATCATCGTATTTGAAAAAATCGAAATTTGGTTTGAAATTGCTTGGGGCGGAAATTGAATTTCGAACACCCTGTAGATGCTATATCATTTTGCAAACTTGCGAAACAAAAAATAATGACTCTGCTGCGCATCTACCAAATTTTAGCGCTGTATCTACGAAGGTGAAGACGGTAGATACCTTCAAGCGTGACGTTACAAATGTAAAAAAATTGGTTCAAGCACTGACGTGAAGTCAGGAGCTCTTGCGCGTATGTTCTATTGTCCATTCTCCTGTATTGGACACCCTTAATCGAATTTTATCATGGTAAATTATGTTGTCCATTCTCCTGTATTGGAAACTCTTAATTCGTATGGAAACTCTTAATTCGAATTTACCATGATAAATTCGAATTAAGTGTCCAATACAGGAGAATGAACAACATAATTTACCATGGTAAATTCGATTAAGGGTGTCCAATACAGGAGAATGGACAATAGAACATACGTGCAAAAGCTTCTGACCTCACGTCAGTGCTTGAACCAATTTATTTTTCGCAATTTTTTTGAAATTTTCTAGGGGTACGGTTCTTCCAAAATTTTAAACACGTCTTTATATTGATTTTCTACTACTAGTTACCAAGCTTCAATTCGATCGAATCTTTATTTTTTGAGTTATCGAGGAAATAATATTCCAGGTGGGTATAACTCGGAAAACGTTGAACCGATTATACCCAAAAACGAACTTAACTCTCCCATTCGGATACGCAACCTACCCTGAAAATTGCAAGTATCTATCTCCTTTCGTTCGAAAGTTATCGAGGCAACGGTCACCCATCTACTGAACTCACACAAGGCTGCTCGAATCTCCAACAATATTTAACCGATCGTGTTAAAACTTGGCAGTAGAGTTAGGTTCTTAAGGCTCTTGCAAAATTTCAGCAATTCCAGACGAATAATTACTGATTTATAGAATTTTTTTTTTAATTTTCAACGATTTCTCAACAATTTTCTACACATAATTACTATCCTCACGAAATTTTGCAAGAATTTTCGCGTTGTCATTCTACCACTTATAACCATGTTTCAATTCAATCGGTTTAGTATTTTTCTAGTTAATGAGGAGAAAAAAACAACCAAATTTTAGATGGCTATAACTCTAAAACCGTTTGGCCGATTATGCTTATAAACAAACTCAAATGTCGCGTTCAGATGCACAAACTAACCTGAAAACTTCAAGCCGCTATCTCTTTCTGTTCTCAGGTTATCGTGACAACAAAAATATTTTTTAATAATTTTTTAATAATTTTCTAGCGATACGATTCTCACAAAATTTCACAAACGTGCTTAGGTTCATATTCTACTACTGCTCACCAAGTTTCAATTCGATCGGATTTATATTGGTTGAAAACAAAATTATTACTCGGAAAACCATTGAGCCGATTATGCCCATTAACGAACTTGTCCGTCAAGTCGCTAGCTCTTTCCGTTCTCAAGTTATCGTGGCAACGGCCGGACAGAATCAAATTTGACCTCGAATTCTTCATTGGGGAGTTGAACCAAATCGTTTGAGACCATTTTCGTAAAAGAATTCAAAAGTTACAGACATTTGGGCAAATGATAACGCGATGTTCCCCAGAACATACGCGCAAAAAATATTCGTAAAGTTGAAATATCTGAAGAACGGCTGCAGTTAGGTATAGTGAATGCTGATGAAAGTTCATCTATAATTAGCGAGTGGTGCCATCTTGAAAATATTTTCCTTAGGAAGATCTCACCGGACTTTGGCTAACACCAATATTCTTCTAATATACGGTTGCAAACAATCACCCTGTATCATCCTGCACAAATAGTTGGACATAAGCAAGCTTGGCTCGTTATATGTTAGTACCCTCGTTTTTTCTCAGTTGATTACCAATAACACGTTGATCGTTCATGGTGATGTGTAGAACTGTTGCAGGGTCATAAATAATAATTTTTTAGTGCAATTGCAACAATAAATGAGCATGAATTCGCCACTGCACCCATGTATCAAAATTGTCAATCAGCAGAGTGGTGTGAAGCACATGAATACTACCCTCGGGATTAAATTAGGAACAGGCGACCGTAAATGTTTCGTAATTTTTTGCTGAGCACAGGATACCAATATAAAATACATAGGTACGTTTATCATAATTTAACCCACTTAATACTATGGTCGTTTTAATAGGATCACTACAAAAGTCTCTAATACAAGAGTTCGGCTTTATTGTCAGGGATGGCACTGCATGCGTTACTTCCTAGGATATCTATCCAACTGTTGTTTGTTTATTTTTCATTCCATCAACAGTTCTTGAGAATCGAATTGCTAGTTATAGAAGAGCAAATTCTCAATGGCATCTTCAGATAACTGGATTTAAGCAATCTAAGATTATTTTATGATAATTAGTTTTTATTTATTTATTATAATTAGTTTATATTCCAATAAGTATTTCTTTTCATCCACTATTTCATATTTTCAAAAGTGGTACATCAATATTGTCGTCCTTTATAAAGGACCCCGGCGTTATGGGCTACTACGATTACTGTGAAATGAAATTTGACAATTTGTTCACTTTTCAGTAAAGATATTTCAAACGTCTTTTGCGGCTTCATGAAATACTAGAGGAAATTGAAAATATGTGGAAAATAGTTTGGAGACGTCACATGAAATAATAATGCCTCCACCTGAAAATGTAAATTCCTAAGTGACATATGAAGATTCGGGAAGTGAGGACGAGGTTACTGTGCACAATCTATTAGGTAGGCATCTTACAGCCGAAGCGGAAATTAGACGTGATAAATATTCAGACTCTTATGAAGATGATCTTCCCTTGACGACCTCCGTTAGGATCACCAACATGATTCCTCAGGCAGCAAAGCGAAAAAATATATTCATGGAAAGTCGGTGAAATAATTACAAGGAATTCAACTGGCGCTTTTAGAAGATATATTACACAGGGACTTCTTGACTCATACAAGAAAAATAGGAAAAGAGGGCCTGTACGTTTGGGTGCTACTTTTCATAGTCATTCGCGGTACGACGACATCGGACATAAATGTTAAGTAGGCCTTCTTCCTAAACAATGGTTTCTACTTTTCGATAAAAAATATTATTGTTCTGTTATAATCAAGAAATATGAACATTTCTTATATTGGATAAAACTTAGTAATTCAAAGTAGTTCATATTACCAGGGTCCTCTTAAAAGGACGGCTGTTTTTTCGAAAACTAATAAAAATTTTTCAAAATGGATTTCACTGGAACCCAAAAATATCATCAGGATTAAAATACTTCCAAGTAAAAGTTTTGGTAACATCTGGGTTAAGCATACGATACATCCAGGTGGTTTTCAAACACGATGTTCAACTCATAATAAAATGTGTCTACCGTTCCGAACTCATATACAGGGTCTTTATAAATGATTGTAACATCACAGTTGGCTTTGGATTTTTATTTGCCGCGTCTTACTTCTTGTGTTTTGTTTGTATCATAAATTTTATGAACTGACAGCCACAGCCAATATTGGATCATTGTCAATTCTTCAGATTCTTTTTAGAATTGAGTTTTCAAATTATTTAAAACTGCAATGTCTTATAATTTAGAACCAAACAAATTCATTGTGATGTCCTATTAACGCAATGGTACATTGATCAACGGTGAATGGATTTAATCTGTAGAGGCATGTGAAATTGAATATCTGGCGAAGTATCCTGATGTTCAGATTTCAGAATCTTCTCTTCCACATCAGAGGTTATAAACAGATACATGCAGACTTCAAGTTTCTCTAGAAGAACTGGAAACACGTTGAAGTTGAAGAAAATCCTCAAATGTCCCTAAATAAATTATCTTTAGAGTCTGGTGTTCCCTTGAGTATTTTCTACAAAATATTGAAATAAAATTGGTTCAATCCCTGTGGACAGGAGCTTTTTGGCGCTCTTGTTCAAACAGACATATTATATCTCCGAACGTATTGGTTTCTCAGAGTTGGGAATTATATCAATGGATTCCTATGATAGAAATGCATCATGAAAGAAATTAAATTAAAAAAAAATGTCGTTTAAAAAAATGCTTCAAAAATTATCTTATAAAAATAAGAGCAATCTACGATGCTTCAATGCCTTAATGCTTCAATAATTGTCATTAAATTTATTTATCAAGATTAAATGAGCAATCTGCAACGATTCAACCTCGTGGAATGGGTTGTTGCAACCCATAGCATAGTTTTCACAACTCGAAATACCTAAGGAAAGTATCATCGAAATGTCTAGAGCAAGGCTGAATACAATCATATAGCAGATTGTCCATTTATTCATGATGTTTGAGTAGGTAGTGGATTACGAACAAATTATTTTAATAGTTCAAAATATATTAATAAAATACTATCCTCTTTTCATAATTCAAAATTTAATAGTTCATACCACTAACACATTCTTTTCTGTATTATGAACCTTAACTCAAGAAAAAATGATTGATACACAAATGTAGATCCATATTTCAGTGTTTTTTTGCTAGCAACATTATGAAAATATTGTATATAGGAACATGTCTCACTACTTATGGAAGTAAAAGGTAATATTAACTTCAGTGGTCAACGAACAGTAATTTCTTTTGATGATTCCATTATGTTCTTCTTTCCTATTGTCTCCATAAACTACATCAAAACAGTCTTGTATATATTCACAAATTCAAGAATCGAATACTTGCTTTCCAAGAGAAAATAACAACTCCGAATTGACAATCTCAAATAGCTAGAAAAGATGACATTTATGAATAGTAATCACAGACAGATTCTGTGTTCACATTCTGTGAATACATAGAACTTACGATGTATTATTGAAACTTTGAAACATCATATCTCCGAAAGTATTAGCTTCTTAGAGTTGAAAATGATAGCAGTGGATTCTTATGATGAAACTGCATCTTATGAAAATTTAAATTCAAAAGTTGTACTGTAAAAAAAATATGTTTTTTCGTTACTCCGACTAATAGACCGATTTTGCCCAATAACGAGATATTTATCCCTCAAACCTACTCTGAAAATTTCTACTGTCTAGCTCATTCCGTTCGAGAGTTATCGTGTTAACGGCCTGACGAACGGCCGGCCAGACATAATCGATTTCGACCATCGATTCTTGATCAGTGAGACACTCTGTTCCGAGGAACAAGAGCGCCAAAAATCTGAATTTGTACCCTTGCAATATAACGATGGTACAGCAACTCCTACCAATAAATATTCCACGTCGTCTAGAGTACTGCCATTGGTTTCTAAATAATCTTAACGTCGACAGATTATCGGACTTAAGTTTTTGTAGTAATGAGGCTTGCTTTCACTTGTCGGGTTGTGTGAATTCTTAAAACTACAGAATTTGGACATCTGAGAATCCCCATAGTTTTATTGAGACTGCATCACATTCGCAAAAAGCTGGTGTATGGTTAGAAATTTCTCGTCGTAGAATATATTGCCCATAATTCTTTCATGATACCATTTACGGTATCATGAAAGGTGTAAGAGAATAATGCTGTAGCCATTCATAAACCAATTATATGACGAAGAAATACTGTAGATATTTTCAACAAGATGCGGCAACGACCCACACTACTTCTGCAAATCTAAGCTATCTGCAGGAGTTCTATGACAACCGTATAATAAGTCGAGGACTCCAGCTTTCCTTTCCAACACGTTCTCCAGACTTGACTCCCCTTGACTTTAGCATCTTTGCATATCTGAAAGATGAGGTTTTCAAAAGACAATATGATAATATTGAGGACTTCCAATCATCAATAAGAATGTGCTGCCAAAATATTGGCCCACAAATGTATATTTGACAACAAACGAAAAATAATTTATAAATGCCTTGAGAAAAATAATATAATAACTCCCAAACTAGGAGTTATCTTACAATTCTTACAGTTATTCAATGTATTCTTTCCATTTATATTGATTTATTACCTGCATTCGAACATTAAAATTAGTTCAACAGTATGCATTCAGTTATCAGCACCTACTTCTCAAAAATTCTAAATAGGATTTTATAAATTCTTCCATTTAAACATAGGGGAACAGATTATTCATATCTGTTCAATAGCTAATATTATATCTCTTGAAATTGGCTTAGGAAAATAGAATGCCAAGTAATGAATAATTCCATCTTCATACCATCACCTTGACAATTTCTGGAAGATAACTCCTTAAAACGGAGTAGAATTCTAGTATCAAATTACCCTACTCTGGTCATCACAAGGTTTGTTGTAAACCTAGAGAAGGAGTTAGGCTCAGTAATTATGCACGATATGTACCCAAAATCACCTGTAATTAAAACTTAAATCCAAAATTTCATTTATTTGTCTATTTCCCGCATATCAAAATCTGACCAACCACAGGCCAAAGAGCTGTCTTTGGCCTGTGGTTGGTCCCAAGACAGCTCGTATTATCGCGAAAACATCAACTGTCTTCGAATTATGATTGGTCTTACAACTTTGGTGCTTTCAACGACTCAACCATGGATACGGACTGTTTGACAAATGATAAATATAAATTCCAGACGTCAACATGAGTCGTTTGTTCGTGAAATAGTCTAATGAAATATCACTCGTGACTGAATTTATCTTATAAGTCTGTCTTTTATTTCTCAACTTAACTGCGTTGCTTAAAGAAAACACCACTCGTCCTTCGGACTTTCATTGAGAAATAAGTCGACAGACTTATCGCGAAAATTCAATCACTTGCGATATAACTAGTGATAAGTTCACTCTCTACAAACTTAATGCAAACTATATTTTATTTTGTATAATACAAATTTTTGGTCCAAACTGGGACGGGATGATCAGATTCCAGCATGGATCTGTATCAAGCAGTTGGGATGCAGGCTAAGGTTTATGTTCATCACTTTACGTGTGGATCTGTCGACCTCGAGAATTTCATTCCCTGTCCAGTTAACTACCCCGAAAGAGTAGGTGACTATCGGCACTGCCAAGCTGTTCGTAGCAGACACTTTATTTTTCCCGGACAACTGTGATTTCCATCTTGGAGCTGTCTTTGTAGCTGGCTGTTAAGACATCCTTGATTTGGGTTGTCTCCAGCGTGCCTCTATATCTCATCCCAAGAAGTTTGTGAGCTTCTTCCTATTCGAGGTATCGAATGCTTGTTCCCCCTTGTAGTCTGAAGTGTTCTTCCGTTTCTTCAGTTCTTCCTCTGCTTAGATTAAAAGCAGCACACTTTTCCAAACGGAATGACATTCCTATTGCTGAGGTGTATTCGTCAACGATATTCAGTAGTTGTTGTAGTGCTGCCTTGGAAAGAGCGTATAGTTTTAAGTCGTCCATGTAGAGGAGATGTGAGATCAGATGTTCTCATCTGCCTGGTGGCCCGGCCTTGTACCCTATTCTGCTTGCCCTCAACTCAGTTGTTAATGGAAGAAGTGTTATGCAGAATAATAGCGGGCTTAGCGAGTCTCCTTGAAATACGTCTCATCTGTATCTCACCCATCTGATATAAATGGTCCGACCTTTTGTTTTATTGTTATTTTTTTTTTCGCTCGAGAGAAAAACCTTTTCTAGGCTCGACCCGAGAGGGTTCGCTTCTCTCAGGAGTGTGAGACTCCAGATGTTGATTGGTTACTCACTAAACAACCTCTCGCATATTTCTTGGAGTAGTATTTCGTCCTGCCCTTGTATATTGTTGTAGGGGGTAACGTTGCACTGCGACCTTAAGGTCTATTGTGCCCCCCTCCCTCTTCAGAGCTGTTGATGTCATTACCATCTACAGCTCGCCTTCCAGTTCCAGAGTTCTTCGCTCTTCTTCGCTCCTGCAGATTTCTTGCCCAAAGCATTGTCAGGTGATCAGGAGTTTCATCCTCCTCCCAACAGAATCTGCACTCGTCAGTTTCTGCTAGCCCTAATCTCATCATATGCTTCCTGAGGCCGCAGTGCCCTGTAAGGAAGCCAGTGAGGAGATGCAGCTTGTTCTTACTGAGGTCCAAGTATTTCTTGGATCTGACAGTATCAAAGTTCCGGAGGAATTTCTTAGAGTGATGCATTCCGGGGAGAGATCTCCAGAAAGTACCTCTCTCAGTTTCTTCTTTCGTCCGGAATTTACTTTTGTAGGTGTGTCTACGAACTCCACAATAAGGTTCCGAGCCAATGAAGGGGGTTTGTGCTCCTTTCTTGGCATATGTGTTGGCCTCCTCATTTCCTATTATTCCCGCGTGACCAGGAACCCAGACCAAGGAGACCCTGTTGTTCTTGCCAACTTCATGGAGTTTTCTTCGGCACTCCCATATTAGCTTGGATTCGATAACATGGGAGCTCAGACCTTTAATAGCAGCTTGACTGTGGAGTGGATTGCTATATCACATCTCTGATATTTTCTTTCTAGGTTCATTTCCACGCATCTTTCTATTGCAACCGTCCTGCCCTTACATTGTCCCTCAACAAAAGAGATGAGCTGCAAGCGGCCTTCATAGTTGATGGGACCTGATGACTCGAAGTGATCCGAGCAACACCGCTTTCTGCATTATGTGCGCTAACTCCTCGGCCAGAGATTTGCAGGCCGGAATAATCTTCAATTCGGTCACGTAGTTCGCTCTCATTCCACCTAGGCATCCTATGATTAGTACGATCATTCTAACCTTATGCCCTGGATACAGGATCCCCAGTTCGAACATTGAATCCTTGTTTATTTCTATTATACAGGGTGTTAGTTAATAAGTGCGACAAATTTTAAGGGGTGATTCTGTGACGAAAATTAAGGTGGGTATTCGGTATACATTTTTTTGAAAAACCTCCTCCCGGAAAACTTACACCCCTCCGAAGATTAACAAAAAAAATTGTTTCTCTTTTTCAATTTCCCTGTATATTAAGCTAAGGATACGAAACTTGGTAAATATTATGTGTCAATAAAATTACACATTTTGGAATTTTTTCAACCCTGTAGTATGCTTAGAATGGGTTGAAATAGGCAACCCCTAAGATATTTTTTCTTACAACTTTTTTTTGGATGAAAATTTTCCTTCTAAAAAAATATGGCTGAAAAGCGCAAATCATTTACAGACTTTTCCATCTCTACAAGTTTTTTCGAAAACTTAATCATTTACGAGGAAAAAAATTCAATGCATTTTCAAAAAGCACCAAGGTGGAATTTCCCTAACCTAATTTGTTTGTTTATGGTTCGTGTATGTTACAAGATTTGCTTTATTTTCTTCATCACCCATTCGAATATCTTTCTTGAAAACTTTTAATATACAGGGAAAATTAAAAAGAGAAACAATTGTTTTTGTTAATCTTCGGAGGGGTGTAACTTTTCCGGAGGCAGGTTTTTCAAAACATTTTATACCAAATACCCACCTTAATTTTCATCACAAAATCACCCCTTAAAATATGTCGCTGTTATTCACTAACACCCTGTATAAAGAAAAATAACTAGATTTCTACGAACGGTAAAAGTTTTATTGCGGTCCTCTTAAACTCATGCATGCTTGTTATTTTGTTACGAATCACACATTGAGTAGTCTATGCGATGACAAATCTGAACCAGTTTTTAATTGTCGATTGTTTTACCGGTACCGTAGCGTTTGAAATTATTGTGGAAATTGTCTATGAAAGACGGTTTACATCCTTTCCTGACATTTGGAGCGAAACAAAGATTGGCCCAAAAAGTATGCCACAGACTGAAAATGCGTTTCTCGTTCAGCGGGAGGATTTTCGAGTAGGTATATTCCATGTAAATGTTCATCGTTTATAACCGAAATGGATTCCTTGACGCTTCATTGTGCTGCTACTGACTAAGGAATTTTTTGTTCTAGAAGGATACCTAATCATTTCGATTTTCCATTTTCTTCAGCATTTCTGAAATTGATTCCTATATAATAATATATAACAATTCTCCACTTTAATATTCATCATCTGTGGAAGCGATGTGCTTCCCAAGAAAAATTCATACTGCGCCACTGGCTTAAAGTATTTTGATCAGGCTAAAATCACTAAACACACCGCCATAATAATTTATATTACATCATTAGAGATTACGATTACTGATGGATCCGTGTATGTTTGTGTGTATTTTGTCCACAAGGATAATTTATTCCTATTATTGCCCATTTTGATAGTCCGAGGAATGTCCATTTTGCATTTCTCTTTTATCATTGTTGTCGTCTGTAATAAATGGATGTCAAATTATGTCTAAAGATAATACGGTCACGAAGAGTGATGAAATCGTAGAAACTCTTTATTCAACATGCAACCCACCACCAATGACAATACGATGCATCTTCACCCCAATCTTTTTTAATTTATCAGCAAATTATATTAACAGCTTAACTATTTAGAGAAAATACGTACAAAATGACATGGGTACCGTTTTTGGAATTTTTGAATATATATATTCCATTAACATTCTTACTATCGGTCTCAATAATCATCTTTATGTTAGTTCATTAGTTTTAATATACGTGAACATATTATTGAATAGGAACCATACAAAAAAATCTTGAAAAGTACTGAAGTGAAGTCTGGAGCTTTTGCGAGCATGTTTTGTCATATTTAATTTTAGTCTACGTGCGGCATCAATTTCCGAATATCAGCATGGCTTTTTCAGATCTTGTAGTACAGTAAAAAATTGGTTCAAGTACTGACGTGAAGCCATGAGCTTTTGCGCGTATGTTCTATTGCCCATTATCCTGTATTGGATAGTCTTAATCGAATTTACCATGGTAAATTCGACAAAATCTTACACACGTCTTCATGTCGATATTCTACAACTAGTTACCAAGCATCAATTCGATCGAGCCTATTTTTTTTTTTGAGTTGATCGAGAAAATAATATTCCAGATGCGTATAACTCCGAAACCGTTCGGCTGATTATGCCCAATAACGAAATTAACTCTCCCATTCGGATGCGCAACCCACCCCGAAAATTTCCCTGTCTCTTTTTGTTCAAAAGTTACCGAGGCACGGTCACCCACCCAGCTACAGAACTCACCCAAGGCTGCTCGGATCTCCATCAATATAGATCCAATCGTGTTCAAACCTGGCAGTAGAGTTAGTTTTCGGTGGCTCTCGCAAAATTTCAGCGATGTCGGACGAATAGTTTCTGATATATAGAATTTTTTCAATGATTTTTTTCAAATTTTCTAGTGATATGACACGAAATTTTGCAAGAATTTTCACGTCCGCATTCTACAAATAGTAAACATGATTGAATTGGATCGGTTTCGTATTTTTCGAGGTATGTATTTAGGAATTAACAACCAAATTCCCGATGGGTTGAACTCCAAAACCGTTTGGCCGATTATGCCTATAACGAACTCAAATGTCGCATTCAGATGCACAACCTACACCAACAATTACAGGTCGCTATCTCTTTCCGTTCTCAGGTTATCGTGACATAAATTATAGTTTTTAATAATTTTTTTAAAAATTTTCTATTGGTATGATTCTCATAAAATTTTACAAACGTCTGCATGATTATATTTTAGAACTACTCACCAAAGTTTCAATTTGACCGGATTTGTATTGGTTGAAAACAAACTTATTACTCGGAAACCATTGGGCTGATTATGCCCATTAATGAACTTGTTCGTTTTGTTGGGACGCGCCACCTACCCTGAAACAGAACATGCGTGCAAAACGTGCTTTATTCAATGAGAGGAATCTCTTGCTGAAATTATTATAATTATTATTAATGAATATCCAGCAACGTTTTCCCAAGTGTGCTATGGAAATAAACGTCATGTCATTTATGTTGTCAATTTTTACAACAAGAATCCAAACATCTTCTCAAACGAATTATGAGTTCCTACGTTTAATATAAAAAAAATGGGTTCAAGCCCTGTGGACAGGAGCTTTCTGGCGCTCTAGTTCAAACAGACAAATTATATCTCCGAAAGTATTGGTTTCTCAGAGTTGAGAATTATATCAATGTATTCTTATGACAGAACTGCATCATAAAGGAAATTCAATTCAAATAATAGTTTATTTGTCAAGATTAAATGAGAAATCTGAGAATGAGAACTGCACCATGGAAGAAATCAAATTAAAATAGCTGAAATGAATCTGACTCTCTCTTATAGAACAGGATGTCATGTACGAGCACAGAAAATATCGTTAGGAGAAGTGAGAGCTACATAGAGTTGGATTGGAAGCGTAAAAAGCGACCCTAGGGAGCCGGGTGCAGAACTAAACGTCAGACGCGCCAAATTTAAACTGTGGCGCCTTTTTCAGTTTCACTAAAATTTCAAATTTATTATTCCAAGAACTGTTATCTTCAACGATAATTGGATCATCGTTGAAGATAACAGTTCTTCGAAAGAAATAATTGCAAAAGTAAATGAAGAAATATCACCTTATTCTGAATTTTTTTTTTGGGAAAATAATTTTATCAATTATAATTAATTTATTAATAAAACAATAATTGTTGAATAAGAAACAAGCAGTAAAACAGTTTATTTCTGAAAAGGAAAAATATTTTCAAGAAGGTCATACAGTCAATATAACAAAAACTTTTCTATAAACAATATATAAAAAATAACTCAAATGTCTTCCTCCCATTCCTTCTTGTCTTTTCCATGTCTTCCAGTTGGAGGTAAACTTTAATCTGTCAAAAAATTGAAATCACCAGAATTGTTTTTATCTGAAGCAGTGGAGGCGCATGGTGCCTCTACATCAGAAATTTCAAAATCAGGAAAGTGTTCTTCTTGATTAACATAAGAATGATCATGAAGACCTAAGATGTTGACATGATCATTCTGAAAATATTCTTGACTTTCAGAACATGCTTGTGGGGAAAAGTTTGCTGTGCATAATAATAATGATCTAGAGTGAAAGCATGATTTGCAGGAGGCATTGATGGGCAGGCTCCTTTTAACAACTTGTGTTATAATAATCACTTTCCACACAGTGATCTTAAACAATCTCAAGATGAAACAGTTTGTGGATTCTGGAATCAAACAAAATTGTTTCCAAGTTTGGTCACTTACATTCGTCGGAAACTTGAAAAAGTGCATTCCACTCAATCCAGCATAGTATTGATTCTTGCAAGTAGGGTAATTGCAAGAATACTTTGATGTCCCAACAAGCATATATTGTTAATGAGGTTTTATATGTAGCGAGTATACTTAGCTTTTCTCCTTTGATCTATCTATCCTGTCCATTAAGTCTTAGATGGTCCTTATAGTTGTCGCATTACTGAAAACAATTTCATATACATTTTAATTGAATTCTTAATTAAATATGAATAATACTCTCCTAAAACAAGTATGTATTCGTTCATGCTTTTACCTTTTACAACCATCATAACCATACATTTATTTATTTACTTTAATTGACATAAGGTAAATGTCCCAATTATCGACACAATAGCGTGTTCCTCAAAGTGTCTAATACATTTCGACTTCAAAGAATAATTTTATATGAATGAAATATTCTGCTTCTACTTCTCTGAACCCCCTATTTTGATAAAAGTACAAAAAACGAACATATTGAAAGGGGTAAATATTATAAAAAAAATTGATGGTGTCTCAAAGCAGATGTACCCATTATCGACACCGGAAAAATATGAATTACCAATCATCGACATACATGTGCACCAAATATCGACACTTTGGGAAATCCAGATTTTGGCATCAATAATATGTTTGTATTTAAAGAAATATTGATCTATTTAGTGAAAATAACAGTTTAAAAATGTTCACAAAAATTAACAAGGGTGTCCAATACAGAATAATGGACAATAGAACATACGCGCAAAAGCTTCTGACTTCACGTCAGTGCTTGAACCAATTTTTTTTTCGTGATTTTTTTGAAATTTTCTAGGGGTACGGTTCTTAAAATTTTTTTTTCGTCATTTTTTTCAAATTTTCTAGGGGTACGGTTCTTACAAATTTTAAACACGTCTTTATGATGATTTTCTACTACTAGTTATCAAACTTCAATTCGATCGAATATTTATTTTTTGAGTTATCATGGATATAATATTCCAGGTGCGTATAACTCGGAAAGCGTTAGAACGATTATGCCCAAAATCGAGCTCAACTCTCCCTTTCGGATACGCAACCTACCCTGAAAATCGCAAGTCCCTATCTCCTTTCGTTCGAAAGTAATCGAGGCAACGGTCACCCATCTACTGAACTCACACAAGAATGCTCGAATCTCCAACAATATTTAACCGATCGTATTAAAACTTGAAAATTGGCAGTAGAGTTAGGTTATGAAGGCTCTTGCAAAATTTCAGCAATTTCAAACGATTAGTTACTGATATATAGATTTTTTTTTATTTTCCATGATTTATAAAAAATTTTCTACAAATGCTATCCTCACCAAATTTTGCAAACATATCCGCGTTGGCATTCTACAACTAATAACCATTTTTGAATTCAATCCGTTCAGTATTTTTCGAGTTAATGAGGAACAAAAAACCATAAAACTTCAGAAAATTTCAGATGTCTATAACTCTAAAACCGTTTGGCCGATTAGGCTCATAAAACTGAAATGTCGCGTTCTGGGGCACATCCTAACCTGAAAACTTGAAGCTGCTATCTCTTTCCGTTCTCAAGTTATCGTGACAACAAAAATATTTTTTAATAATTTTTTAATAATTTTCTAGCCATTCGATTCGCACAAAATTTGACAAACGTGCTTAGGTTCATATTCTTCAACTACTCACCAAGTTTCAATTCGATCGGATTTATATTGGTTGAAAACAAAATTATTACTCGGAAACCGTTGGGCCGATTATGCCCATTAACGAACTCGTCCGTCGTATTGGGATACGCCACCTACCCTGAAAATTTCAAGTCGCTAGCTCTTTTCGTTCTCAAGTTATCGTGGCAACGGCCGGCCGGACAGAATCAATTTTGACCTCGAATTCTTCATTGGGGAGTCGAACTTAATCGTTTGAGACCATTTTTTTCAAAAAATTCGAAAGTTACAGACATTTGGGCAAAACTATAACGCGATGTTCCCCAGAACATACGCGCAAAAAAACATGAGATATATATATATTCTCTGCTTGATATAAAAAATATTTGATGATCTTTGGTTAATCCTTATAGAAATTAACGTTTTCACTTCAGATACTTCCTATAAGCCACGTTCATTCAACTTTTTAAGCTCGGTAATTCTACGTGTTTCTCCTCTGTCCTAACTCAATATTCTTTTGTGTCATTTTCAAGGGCTCTCTCAATTGATTCACTATTTTTTGCATTTTGTATGCTTGCTTCACCAAGAACTTGGGCTTCAAAAAGATAATCTGTAATCCCCCCATTCTTGATCTTGATGTAGCCCACAAACATTTATATTAGTGTCGGAGTAATCACGGTCATAACAATCCAGTAGTAAATCTACACCCAAATTCTCTTCCCTTACATCCAAGAGAGACGAATTCAGGGAAAAGTTAGCGATTTCTATTCTACTCGATTCAAAATTATTATTTGCGTCAGAAGTTGCTTCCGACGGGACACAGTATTTTTCATGTGTGCATTGCAGTCTTCTAGACATTTTGTAATCATGAGATAACTGGAAACTAAATATGACCAATTATCCCCACATAAATGTGCGTATGATCGACAGTCATGGAAAAATGGATGATTAAATCATATAAATGGACCACAATCGAATGTCGATCAGTACTGAGAGCAATTTTGAATATTCTATGAGCTGATTATCAAAAGATAACAAAAATAGTTTAATGAGTTCTCAATATAATTGATTATCTTTAATTATGGTTTGAGTCTCAGCCGTCGACAGAATATTGCACCTTTTATCGACATAGTGTTGAACGTAGTATCGACATCAAAATTTGTTGTACTTTTATCATGTAATTCGATGGAAAACAGTGTGTCGATAATTGGTACACTGAAAATTGTGGATCTTTTGGGTAGGATAACGAAACAATCGTATCCAGGAAAATGGAGTTAACGTTTCTGAAAGTTAATCAAAAATCATCCTCAGCGACTCAAATATCGACATAGATGTCGATATCTGGGACACAATATGTTTCAGAAGTACCATTTATCGACACACAAATTTCTCATAAAATATGATACACATTAATTTTTTTTTAATAGAACTGAATACAGTTAATCGTCTCAAGTTAATTATTCTTCGAAAAATTAAATTTCACCTGCATTCGTTGAATCTGGGGAGACATAAATGAAGAGTGTGGACTTATCAGAACAGCAAGGAAAACAGTGCTCACTCGATGAAGACCGACATTCGGCCAATTAACAGCTGATTTTTCGCTGAGGATGCTTAAGAGAAATTAATGGTGTGAACAAATTCATTCAAGAAACTATAAACTAGATAATTGTTGAATTAAAATTTGTAAGGAAATTTTCTTCGTCTTGTTTTATGGAAAATTAACGGAAGTTGTCGATAATTGGGACACTGTCGATAATTGGGACATTTACCTTATGGTAAAATTGGTAAATAAGGATCCTGTATCCTGTAGAATAATGCTCGAAGCTCCATCTAAGAGCCGGGTGCGAACTATATAACGTCTAAAATATACTTCCAATTTTAGACCATAGCTTTCACTTCTCCTAACGATATATTCTGTGTGTACGAGTATGAACACAGAACATATAATAAAGCTTAGATATAATAATTATAGCATTCTGTGAAAACATAGAAGTACGATTCATTATTGAAATTTCGAAAAATCATATCTCCGAAAGTATAAGCTTGTTGTAGTTAAAAACAGACAAATTATCTCCAACAGTATTGGTTTCTCAGAGTTGAGAATTATATCAATGGATTCTTATGAAAGAACTTCATCTTAGCAGAAATTGAATTCAAACATCATAGAAGAATTTAAATTCAACAAGAGAGCCAAAAATTATCAATCCAAAACCAATAGACGAATTCTACCCAACAACGAACTCATCCGAGATATTCATTCCTCAATTCTATGATGAACGAATATATATCTTTCCTCAAATCTACTCCAATACACCAATATTCCAGTTCTGTTTTTAGTGGAGATATTCTGAACTCAATATTATTAACTTACCATTACCATTCCCAACATCATATGGATTGACCATCATCGGCATGAAAATATCAACCAACAAAAAGTATGGTATTATATTATAATTCTCATATTTATAGGATTGCTGGAATGAATGAATTAGACAACGTCATGTCTCAGGAAAATAAGTTGACATTATAACAATTCATAGAATACCCACAGAATAATTATATCATTCTGTGAAAACATAGAAATACGATTTATATTGAAATTTTGTAAAATCATATCTCCGAAAGTATTAGCTTCTTAGAGTAAAAAATGATATCATTGGATTCTTATGGTAAAACTGCTCATTGAAAAAAATTTAATTTGGAATTTGTTATGTAAAAAAAAAATTTTTTTTTGTTACTCCGAAACCATCTGTCCGATTTCGCCCAATAACGAACTTAACTGAGATATTTATGTCCCAAACCTTCTCTGAAAATTTCAACTGTCTAGCTCATTCCGTTCGAGAGTTATCGTGCCTACGGCCGGACAGAATGAATTTCGACCACGGATTCTTGATCAGTGAGTCGAACCAAATCGTTTAAGACCATTTTCATCGAAAAATTCTAAAATTACAGACATTTGGGCAAATTGATAAAAAAAATCAATGCCCCTTTTCGTTGTAATTTTATAACTCAAGAACGGGCTCACCTATTCAAACCAAATGTTTAGGCTTTGTTCGGACTATTCAGTAGATGGTTTATGTGAATTTTGCGCAGAATCGGTAGTGCGGTTCTTTATTTATCAAATGAAACTTTTCGAAAATGTTACTATAAACGTGATATTTTTTTGGATGTTAGGTGGAGGGTTTGGGGAAAATTTCGAAGGGGTATATCGAGGAAAAATACGGAAGCTTCGTAGAGTATCGCGTTTTCGGAGCGAAAAGATGGTGGTGTATTTTAAAAAAAAATCGCGAATAGGCAAAACAACGCCAATTTTAGCAAAAGGAGCAAAATTGTGGAAAGGAATTCAGAGGAACGGTGGCTTTCGGAACGACGGTATTTGCGGGAACGCGAAGACGAGATTCGAAATTAGTCCGTAACGGAGCCCTCTTTTCGATTCTCTCTTTCGTTTTCCCGGAAGAACGATAGGAAAAGGTAACTTTTAGCGAAAATCGACAAAATTCTGACGTTTCACGTATTTCTGTGGCGAATTTTAGCGCGGCTCTTTCAAGGTCGACGTTTACGGTCTGAACGAGCGACAAGAAATGTCAAATCGAATTTGAATTTCGAACGGAATTACTCGAAAATCTTGGAATCGTCTAGAAAAACTGCGAGAAATATCAACGAGTAACCGATTTCGATCGATCGCTTGACATGGTTGACGATATTCTGAAAATCGAAAGACTGAAATAATCCAAGTACTAAAAATCTTTATTTGATACACAATCGGAGTTGATTCACGTAGGCAACTTGGTCGAGTGAGCTGAGGCGTTGGATTGAGAATTTATAGCTCCCGAGCCTTCCGAGCCTCGCGGGGCGGCGGGATCGAACCTCGGAGCATCCGAAATAGCTTTCTCATTTTTACCCAATGAAAAACTTAAAGGAACGTTACCCAGTAAACGTATCTTGGGATTTGGATCTTTTCGTTAAGTTACGAAATCTATACCTAATGAATATCCTATCGATCGGACGGATTCTTGCATTAAAATTACTCAAAATATTCAAACATTAAGCAGAAAATTAACGGTCGAAAATGAAAAACCCCCAGCCGTTTGTTTATTCATGCTCAAAATGGAAAAACAAAAAATATTGTTTATCCAAATGTTTTGGATTAAGTTTTAAAATAGCTACCAATTAATGAAATATTTTTTTGTTTGAATAAATTAATTTGATGTTCCAATTAATTTTTATATTATTTCACCTCATACGTAGCAAAGCACGTACCGGGCCGCTAGTAGATTCATATTTTCGTTCAAACATTCACGTTATACAAAAGGTATGGTCCGATAGATGTATCGATTCGAGAATTTCCACCGAATAACTAAACGATCGTGGTTTGAGAAAGGTGAAGCTTTTTTTTAATTCCACTAATGCATGTGTTACAAAAGCGGTTCGGCCCTGCCGAAACACCCTCTTCAACCCTAGACATTCACCCTTCTTTCACTGCTCGCAACTTCGAGCAAAACTTCCATGAACGGCTCAACTGTGATATTCTCGATATGTGGATCATAGTGAGTTCTTTTGGTTCGTTGTTTCCAAAGAATAAACCGAGTATTAATATTTGCTCTGATACATTCCAAAAGATAAATGTTCGAGAATGAAAAACGGGAGTTATCCATGATTTTAAATGTTTTTAGAATCAGTCGGATTACATGAGATTTTACTTTTTTGGCCGCCCCAAGCTTCTCCAATTATTTATCCATAATTTACAGGTTTTCAAGCAAAAATGGTCCCAAATGATCACATTGGACATTGACGGTTAGAAAATTTTCCATAGTAGTGTATGTTTTTTTTACACCATCAGAAAGTAGAGATTTCAACGAACAAAAAGCCCATCGACTTTTTTTTGAAAAGCAGATATTTTGACATGACAGATTCCCGTAGAGAAGTTATGGATCTTTTTTATTCTTTTTTCCAATTCTATCGAAATTAAAGTCAACATTTTCATGAAATTTCCTGAGCATATTTCCGTATTTTATCAGATGTTAAAAACATTACTACTATACAGGGCGTTTTTGATAAAATGTCAATACATTGTTCCTCGTGGCACAACCGTATGATTCGACTGGTTTGTATCATGGAAAACATTCTAGGAATAAACTATCGAAAATAAACTACTGCTATACAGTTGTATTTTATATCATGGCACAATTATACAAATGAACTGATTTGTGTCCTTACTCCGCCACAAATAAAGCCCTGTTTATTTTCGACCTAACAGTAAATGTATGTATTCGAATGGGATTTTACACCCCCGCAGACACAGCACTGTTTATTTTCGAATCAACAGTGAATGCATCTATTTGAATGGGTCCTAGCGCCACCACAGATACAGCACTGTTTATTTTCCACCCAAAAGTGAATGTATGTATTTTAGTCGAAACTAATCGTTTGAGACCATTCTGGGCCAAAAAGGGGACCATTTTTTTAATACTCATATGTTTACAGTCGGATTTATATTCTTGGAAGTATTGGGAATACTATGTTTTTTCCTGGAGCTAAGCCGCTTTGGGCGAGTTCAATACCTGGATGGTTGACCACTCTGGCTTCTGGCCACAGTACTTTTAAGCAACTTGTTTCCTACTTCCATTCGTTTCCTAGTTATAGATAGACTAACGAATTCATAAATCTACGAGAAATAAGCGTAAAGAAAGCAGATAAAGTTTACTTTAAGTCATTATGAAAATCTCCAATCGTTTAAGAAAATGAAATCATTGAATGTTATTAAATCTCATAAAAATTCCAAAAAATTTACTGCTTTTATTAATCCGGCACTGAACTAAATTCGCAGATAATCTTGCTAGAATCGTCGAGTGTAGGCATAGACATAGGCAATCATTATTCAAACAACTTGAATTGCAGTTTATTTATTTTGGGAAATAGGTTCATTTATTTTCATCCTTTGATTTTGCACTATAATTCGCATGATTTCTCTCATATATGGAACAAAATTTCCTCTTGTAAGAAATTCAATTAATAATTTTCAGAAATAAATCATGTCACTTCTAATTATTTTATTACAAATCAAAATCCATTATCTGCATCAAACGGCAAATAAAGATAACACTTCATTGTAAAATATCATTCCACCTATTCAATAATACTGTGAGACAACTATGTAAACATAACACCAAACCGACGCTTCGACATAGACATACTAGATAAATTAGAATATAACCTAATAATTACATTTCTGTGCCAGCCTCGGTTAAATTAGAGTAAATGCGAGATTGTTTTCCTCGATTGACTAATGGACGGTTTTGATCATGGATTTCTAATCTAAGACTCCGAATTCTGGTAATCGGCTTGTTAAATTTGATAGAGAAATTGGTTAATTGAAGATTAACGTATCTTTGTGATGCTAACCATAAATTATGTCTATATAACTATGCTATCTATAGAGTTCGGTCATAGACTGACCTAGTTTATAATTGTTGTTGTTGTAGGTTATTATACGATATCCATCATTGTAAATCATTTATATTATGAGAATTAGATTATTTCAGGAATGTGAAAATAAGCGATGATGAAATTATGTATAATCTTATAGTGGATATTCCATGAAAATCAAGTTCAGTGTTTCAATTTTCAGGAATAGTGGAATATTGTTTTTACAAATGCTGAATTAAGATTATGAAAAACCATTTCATAAGACTTGCGGACGTACCTACATAAGTTTTCTCAAACAATTTCATTGAATTTCGATCATCAGATGATAAAGCTTTCATCAGCTATTTATTCAATAATGAATACAGTAAGGTTTTCTATGTTAACAGGTAAAGAAAGTGTAAGAGCTCATTGTAAAATCTTACAACTGTTTAAAAAATAAATTTTGAATTGTCGTCTAAGGATTTGTGAAAAATTCAAAATGTGTTTATTTATTCATTTTTCTCTACGATCAGTAATTCAGCAGTTATGAGGAAAATTATGGACGATGAATTGAACCAAATGTAGGGAATCAATGTATTCTGAAGGGAATATGATAGATCCGTTTAAATTGTATTCCCTCAAAACATTTCGAAAACCCACATAAAATTGGATATTGTTAGGCACAGAGAAGTGATAATATCTATACGAGTCGGTAATCTAATGGCTTCGGTTGTCAAGGTCATGTTCGAATTACTAATACTAGTAATTTTCATTAGGCAGATTAGATATCATTTTACCTCTCTTATCCCCAATCTAGGTTCTCATCGATACTTTTGCGCGTATGTTCTGGGGAACATCGTGCTATGATTTTGCCCAAATGCCTGTAATTTTCGAATTTTTCGCCGAAAATGGTCTCAAACGATTGGGTTCGACTCCCTGATCAAGAATTCGAGGTCAAATTTGATTCTGTCCGGCCGGCCGTCCGGCCGTTGCCACGTTAACTTGAGAGCGAAATGAACTAGCGACTTGAAATTTCCAGGGTAGGTGGCGCATCCCAATACGACGAACAAGTTCGTTAATGGGCATAATCGGCCCAACGCTTTCCGAGTAATAATTTTGTTTACGACTAAAACAAGTTCGATCGAATTGAAACTTGATAGTAGTTTTAGAATGCAAAACTAAACACGCTCGTGAAATTTTGTGTGAATCGGATCATTAGAAAATTTTTAAAAAATGATCAAAAAATATTATTTATGTCACATAACCTGGGAACGGAGGGAGATAGCGGCTTGAAATTTTCGGGTAAGGTTGTGCATCTGAATAGGATACTTGAGTTTGTTTATAGGTATAATCGGCCAAACGGTGTTGGAGTTATACTCATCTGAAATTTGGTTGTTATTTCCTAAATAACTCGAAAAATATAAAACCTATCCAATTCAAACATGGTTGTCTGTCGTAGAATGCCACCGCAAAAATTCCTGCAAAATTTCATGAGGATGGTATAACTCCAAAATTTTTTAAAAATCATTGAAAAAAATTCTATATATCAGAATCTATTCCTCTGACATCGCTGAAATTTTGCGAGTGCCTTCAAAACGAACACGATCGGATCTATATTGTTCCGAGCAGCCTTGTGTGAGTTCAGTAGCCGGATGGGTGACCGATGGCTTGATAAATTTCGAACGAAAGGAGCTAGGGACTTGCAATTTTCAAGGTAGGTTGCTCATCCCAATGGGAGAGATAAGTTCGTTTTTGGGCATAATCGGTCCATCGGTTTCGGAGTTACACCCACCTGGAATATTAATTCCTCGATAATTGGAAAAATATAGACTTACTTGAATTGAAGCTTGGTAACTAGTTTTAGAATATCGATATATAGAAGTGTGTAAAATTTTGTGAGAACCGTACCCCTACAAAATTTTTCAAAAATAAAAAAAAAATTGTGAGTACCTAAATAGAAAATTATTCAAATTTGCGAAAAAAAAAAATTTTGTAAGAACCGTACCCCTAGAAAATTTCAAAAAAATCACGAAAAAAAAAAATTGGTTCAAGCACTGACGTGAAGTCAGGAGCTTTTGCGCGTATGTTCAACATAATTTACCATGGTAAATTCGATTAAGGGTGTCCAATACAGAAGAATGGACAATAGAACATACGCGCAAAAGCTCCTGACTTCACGTCAGTGCTTGAACCAATTTTTTTCACTTCGTACTCAAATGTAACCAGGCCCGTTGGCCTTTTCACATTTGCGAGAAAGTCTGTAAACCTCCTTTTACTCTCAACCTTCCAGGTGGTAATGTACTATGAGGAAGTATAATACGACACCCATATAAATTATAGCATCCACTTCGTTACTTTTTTCCCATATAATCGTTTCCTCACCTTACACCTGATCCTTCATTTCCCAATTTCCCATGCTTCCCCTATATTCTTACGGAATATTTCATTGAAAGTCAAGAAGCTATTGAGAGGAACACATATCATTCTACCCCAAGCGGGCACCTGTGTCAAGAAATTCCCACAGAGGCAAACTGCACACCTGAAGCGAATTCAATTGTTTCTCTATAATTCTCATTATGTTATTCTAACAGGTGTTTGGAGCTCTAATATGGTTTATATTTCAAGGGTTGATGGATAGGAAGTCATTTACTAATTTATTAATTAGAAAGTTAGACCTAAGGGCAGTTATAAAACAGTAAATGAATAGTCAAATTTCCTTGTATATAATTTGACATTCCATTCATCCTATTGAATTTCTGATCATCTTTTCACGGCAGGATGGATATCATATTGAAATTCTAAATTGAATTCAGTTTTTCGCCCAGATGTCTGTATTATTGGAATTTTTCGCCGAAAATCATCATACAGTATGATGTAGTCTGATGAATTCGCTGTGTCGACGAAACGCGTCACAATATTAAATAAATTAGTGTAAATCGTATATAATTTATCATTGAGTTAATATGGATTTGCATCAAGTAAAAGCCACAAGCATTAAATTATTTCAGTATTTCTTCAATGACTGCGACAATACAGGGTGTCCCGGCACTACGTAACTCTTTCTCATATGTAAATAAAGTGTATAAAGGCGAGTCAGGAATGCTACTTTTTGGCGCTCTAGTTCCTCGGAACTGAGTGCTTATCAATTTGCCCAAATGTCTGTAATTTTCGAATTTTTCGATGAAAATGGTCTTAAACGATTTGGTTCGACTCACTGATCAAGAATCCGTGGTCGAAATTAATTATGTCCGGCCGTCCGTCCGGCCGGCTGTAGGCACTATAACTCTCGAACGGAATGAGCTAGACAGTTGAAATTTTCAGAGTAGGTTTGGGAGATAAATATCTCGGCTGAGTTCGTTATTGGGCAAAATCGGACAGATGGTTTCGGAGTAACAAAAAAAAAATTTTTTTTTACAAAACAAATTCCAAATTACATTTTTTTCAATAAGCAGTTTTACCATAAGAATCCAATGATATCCTTTTTAACTCTAACAAGCTAATACTTTCGGAGATATGATTTTTCAAAATTTCAATATTAAATCGTATTTCTACGTTTTCACAGAATGATATAATTATTCTATGTATGAATTGTCATAATGTCAACTTATTTTCCTGAGACATGACATTATCTAATCAATCTAAGAATTATGAGAATAAAGTGTATTCCGAAATATGAGCGAAGTGAGAAAAATCTCAGTTGTTTGCTCCGAAATTAGTTTTTCTCAGAAAAGTCTTACATTTCGGAACGGAACATGAAGTAAGAGATCTGAGAGAAGTGAGACTGCTTTTCATCCATAGACATAGAATGCTCAGTTCTCTCTCTTTATGAGGGGAAGGACGGAAGGGAATATTATAACTTCAAAAATATTGGGGTTGAAATACTCGTATTTTGGCGATGCAACGGGGACCTCACCCAAAAACGTTTGAAAATATTACGTAAATATTGAAAGCATAATTCTGTAGCTCGAGAGAGGAGAAAATTTGGTGAAGGTAGATCAGGAAATTTTTGATCGATTACAAGGTAATTTTTCATTATTACTTCTCTTCTTTCATACATGTTTTATGGAATATCTACTATTTGTAAGTACTTCAAACCTGTTTTGGGCAATTGTCATACGAAATTTCTTTTTGGCGCTCTAGTTCCTCGGAACAGAGTGCTTATCAATTTGCCCAAATGTCTGTAATTTTGGAATTTTTGGCTGAAAATGGTCTCAAACGATTTGGTTCGACTCACTGATCAAGAATCCGAGGTCGAAATCGGTTCTGTCCAGCCGGCCGGCCGGCCGTAGGCAGGATAACTCTCGAACGAAAGGAGTTAGAGGATTGAAATTTGCAAGGTGGGTTTGGATCGTAAATATCTCGGACGAGTTCGTTAATGGGCGAAATCCATTAAGCGGTTTCGGAGTTATGGCCGATTTTAGTAAAAATATTTTTTATGAATATTTCCGAAACCGATCACTCGATCTATCTGAAATTTATAGTAGAGTTCAAACCGGGCTCTATCGTGTCACCCCGTGGGACCTTCATTGCTAAAATGTATAGACCACTGGGTATCATTCTCCATACCCTTACAATGTAAATTCAACTGGTCGTCAAAAAATCGTCGTGTGCAGGAAGGGGTGGGGGGAATTTTTCCAAAAATTGACAAAAAATTTTTTTCTGTTCATGGTCATCTATATACGGTGAACATCACTCACACAAACTTCTGTTGAAATATACGATTCAGAAATATTTTTTATTAATTGTCAAAAAAGTCGGATACAATGCTCTTAAATGGAATTCCTTAAGATATAAACGCTTGCCCTGAACACCCATATTAACTATTATGTTCCACTCGGTTTTACTCGAGATCTGTTAGGATTATCGAAAAAATGCTTTATATGAAAGGTCTGCTCCGAAAACCAACGATTCAGATGCTTCTTTCAAAATTACAATAGGAAGAACAGTTTCCTCACAAAATAAGAAATTGTGTTATTAACTCCCATTAACCGAAACCGAACCTGGAGACGCTAGTAAGGCGCAATTTGTAGCGTTAGTCCATGTTAGTGGCGACCTTATGGATTTGAGCTTTGATCTATGCACATAAGGTTCGTTATATCTATCCGACCAACTTTACAGTACTATTCCTGCGTGCCTTCAGAACGCATTTTGAAGATATTGTTTAAATTCCCAATTATTTATATATATGAGAATTTTACATATAATTCATACATATTTGATTTAATTTTGTTAATTCGTTAATAAATATGCAAATATGCGAGTTCAAACTTATATTCATTACTTCATAAATCAATTTTGTGACGTAATATTAACACATTTTAGAAATCATCGTTCATTCTCATTAGTAGTAACAAGATTTCCTGAATCTTAGACCAAAACTCTAGAAAAGAATTAAGAAGGTATATAGTTGGTATCTATGATATTTAGGGCCTAAAAATTTCTTACATGTCATGATTCATCTAATTCAACTATCACTATCACATGAAGGAAGGAAGATTTGAAAAATTTGAAGTACTCGTATTTGCACATGTTTTTGGGCCATACATTTGCAGGAGCCAATACACGGAATTTGTTTTCTTTTACACATTGATCCTGTGCAATCTGAAATGAGAATTCCCATTTCATAAAGAATATTTCCGGATCTGATATTCGAAATAATATTTACCTTTCCTACAACTGCAGTTGCTAAGGATAGATGTTTCCTTAGGTAGGATTGGCATCGTCGTTAATTTTGGCAGAAGTTTTCCATTTTCTACATACCACCCACTAAATATAGGATCCGGTAAAGATAGTCATGGTACATTACTATTGATCCAAATTTTTGTTTGGTAATGGACTCGAAGGCTGTGTTGTCTCAAACTATCCAATGTTGGAGGTAATTTACTTATGGATCTTGAAGAAGCTATAATATTCCCCTGAGCCTGTTGATACATTTCACATTTTCGTTTGTCGTATACAGATGGATTTCAAATTCAACAATATCATTGAATACTTATTCTCTCAAATTCTCAAAATCTTGAAAGTTCACTCTGCAGTATCTGCTCAGAATCTTCATCAATTTTCATTATTTTTTTACCTTCTTCGACATTTTGACCGAATGAAGATGCAAAGATGAGCGTAATGTGACTAACTTCATACCAATAATGTTGTAACTCAAGAACCATTCATCCATTCTATAGTACTATTTTCAGTTTATCCTACTGTGCCTCCTGCAGCTTTGGAATTTTTGTTGATATGCTCTAGCGCCTGATCTACAGAAAGTTGGTTAAAATTCCCAATCAAACATTTAATGACAAAATTCCTATTTTTGAATTCATCATGTACTTCCGGTGCCATGTTTGAAAGTATTCAATGATATTGTTGAATTTGTAATCTGTCTGTATACGACAAACGAAAATGTGAAATGTATCAACAGGCTCAGGGGAATATTATAGCTTCTTCAAGATCCATAAGTAAATTACCTCCAACATTGGATAGTCCATTACCAAACAAAAATTTGGATCAATAGTAATGTACCATGACCATCTTTACCGGATCCTATATTTAGTGGGTGGTATGTAGAAAATGGAAAACTTCTGCCGAAATTAACGACGATGCCAATCCTACCTAAGGAAACATCTATCCTTAGCAACTGCAGTTGTAGGAAAGGTAAATATTATTTCGAATATCAGATCCGTAAATATTCTTTATGAAATGGAAATTCTCATTTCAGATTGCACAGGATCAATGTGTTCCTGTAAAAGAAAACAAATTCCGTGTATTGGCTCCTGCAAATGTATGGCCCAAAAAACATGTGCAAATACGAGTACTTCAAATTTTTCAAATCTTCTTTCCCTTGATGATTCTTCATGTGATAGTTGAATTAGATGAATCATGACATGTAAGAAATTTTTAGGCCCTAAATATCATAGATACCAACTATATACCTTATAATTCTTTTCTAGATTTTTGGTCTAGGATTCAGGAAATCTTGTTACTACTAATGAGAATGAACGATGATTTCAAAAATGTGTTAATATTACGTCACAAAATTGATTTATGAAGTAATGAATATAAGTTTGAACTCGCATATTTGCATATTTATTAACGAATTAACAAAATTAAATCAAATATATATGAATTATCTGTAAAATTCTCATATACATAAAAAATTAGGAATTTAAACAATATCTTCAAAATGATGATTCTTCATCTGATAGTGATAGTTGAATTAGATGAATCATGACATGTAAGGAATTTTTAGACCCTAAATATCATAGATACCAACTATATACCTTCTTAATTCTTTTCCAGATTTTTGGTCTAGGATTCAGGAAATCTTGTTACTACTGATGAGAATGAACGAGGATTTCAAAAATGTGGTAATATTACGTCACAAAATTGATTTATGAAGTAATGAATATAAGTTTGAACTCGCATAATTGCATATTTATTAACGAATTAACAAAATTAAATCAAATATATATTAATTACTAGCTGGCCCGGCAGACTTCGTACTGCCTCCTCAACGCCTGCCCAACGCCAACGCCAACGCCAACTCCAAATCCAAATCCAACTCTAACTCCAACTCCATCTCCAACTACGACTCTGACTCCTACTCCGACTCCGACTCCGACTACGACTCCGACTCCGACTCCGACTCCGATTCCGACTCCGACTCCGACTCCGACTCCGACTCCGACTCCGACTCCGACTCCGACTCCGACTCCGACTCCGACTCCGACTCCGACTCCGACTCCGACTCCGACTCCGACTCCGACTCCGACTCCGACTCCGACTCCGACTCCGACTCCGACTCCGACTCCGACTCCGACGACTCCGACTCCGACGACTCCGAATCCGACTCCGACTCCGACTCCGACTCCGACTCCGACTCCGACTCCGACTCCATTTCCACCTCCATCTCCATTTCCACCTCCATCTCCATTTCCACCTCCATCTCCATTTCCACCTCCATCTACACCTCCAACTCCAATCCAACTACAACTACTACAACTCCAACTACAACGCCAACTCCATAACCAATGCCAACCACAATACCTACTCCAACTTCAACTCCAACCCCAACGCCAACTTCAACGCCAACTCAAACTCCAACGCCAGAAACATTTTCCAGTAGACCAAATTGTAAATCTAAACCATTCTCGAATCTCCACGAACACACACAAAAAATTTCATCAAAATCGGTCCAGTCGTTTAGGAGGAGTTCAGTCACATACACACGCACACAAGAAATATATATATTAAGATATGTAAAATTCTCATATATATAAAAAATTAGGAATTTAAACAATATCTTCAAAATGCGTTCTGAAGGCACGCGGGAATAGTACTGTAAAGTTGGTCGGATAGATATAACGAACCTTATGTGCATAGATCAAAGCTCAAATCCATAAGGTCGCCACTAACATGGACTAACGCTACAAATTGCGCCTTACTAGCGTCTCCAGGTTCGGTTTCGGTTAATAGGAGTTAATAACACAATTTCTTATTTTGTGAGGAAACTATTCTACCTATTGTAATTTTGAAAGAAGCATCTGAATCGTTGGTTTTCGGAGCAGACCTTTCATATAAAGCATTTTTTCGATAATCCTAACAGATCTCGAGTAAAACCGAGTGGAACATAATAGTTAATATGGGTGTTCAGGGCAAGCGTTTATATCTTAAGGAATTCCATTTAAGAGCATTGTATCCGACTTTTTTGACAATTAATAAAAAATATTTCTGAATCGAATATTTCAACAGAAGTTTGTGTGAGTGATGTTCACCGTATATAGATGACCATGAACAGAAAAAAAATTTTTGTCAATTTTTGGAAAAATTCCCCCCATCCCTTCCTGCACACGACGATTTTTTGACGACCAGTTGAATTTACATTGTAAGGGTATGGAGAATGATACCCAGTGGTCTATACATTTTAGCAATGAAGGTCCCACGAAAATCTGTTTTAGAGCTCTTTTCATGCCTTGTGAACTCTACTATTAGTATCAAATTGAATAATCATGACCTTTATACGCATGTGAAGTTTTGTATTGACCAGATTACCGCAAAGTGTAAAAAAAAAAATTTGAAAATTTAAAAAAAGTTTAAATAACTCTCGAAAGGAATGAGCTAGGTAGTTGAAATTTTCAGAGTAGGTTAGGGAGATAAATATCTCGGTTAAGTTCGTTATTGGGCAAAATTGGCCTGATTTAATTTGATTTCTTCCATGGTGCAGTTCTAATTCTCAGATTGCTCATTTAATCTTGATAAATAAACTATTATTTGAATTGAATTTCCTTTATGATGCAGCTCTATCATAAGAATACATTGATATAATTCCCAACTCTGAGAAACCAATACTCTGTTTGAACTAGAGCACCAGAAAGCTCCTGTCCACAGGGCTTGAACCCATATTTTTTCCTACGACGCCTCCCTGCGAAGTTAAGTGCCTCCAAATGGTACATCAATAATTCTGTTTCTTATTTATAACTTCAGAACGACTCAACCGATTCTGGTAATTTTTCGAATTTGGATCAATAAAAATATCAGTTATGATTTGTTTCCAACACCTTCGCCGTAAGTCTTCAAGACAGCCAGGGACGGACTGACCCTAGCACTTAATGTTCAGAAACTTTTTTTGGTTGAAGATATGGGGAAAATTCCTCCATTTTGTCATTAATTCTGCAAAAAAAAGGGATACCAGTGCAATATTGAAAGAATGCACCGGTTTCGAGTTACAACCATTTTAATGATTGAATATCAAAATATTTGAGTTTCAGATAAACCATATCAACAATAAGCAGCTTGCAATATTCATGAAAAAACACTTTTCTGATGAAAAACCCAAAAATTATAATCAAATTCGATCAACGTAGAAAAAAATTGACGCAAAATGAACTAAGGAGAGAAATCTTTTAAAATCACCAGTACTCAAATATCTCGAGACTGTTTATTTTCGGTTATCAATAAATATGGCTCATACAACAGCAAATCTGCATACTAACACCTCCTTCAAGGTTCATGTCTAATTTGGAATCAACCTGTATAGTTGGAAATATTGGTAAAATATTACTTTCTTTCGTGGAACTTGAGCAGCCTTGGGCTAGTTCAGAAGCTGTATGGGGGTGACCGTTCCGGCTATGAATTTAAATAAGCGCGCCAAAGTAGACCGACCTCACGTCAGTGCTTTTCCAATTGGCATACCACCGTATTCACAAAGCATTCAATCTCCGTTAAGTCCCAACTGATGTCCTCAGTTAAGGATAAATAAGAATCGCAACCTCAGTTAACGTATGTAACGGTGCCGAAACAGGCCTGTTTCACGATAATTTTCACTTCAACTGAGTTTGCGATTCTTATTTATCTTTAACTGAGGACCTCAGTTGGGACTTAACGGAGATTGAATGCTTTGTGAATACGGCGGATAATCTGCCAAACGGTTTTGGAATTCTATCCATCTCAAATTGGTTGTCATTTCTTGAATAACTAGAAAAATACGAATCCGATCCAATTCAAACATGGTAATTAGTTGAAAATTTTTGCAAAAAATCATTGAAAAAATTCCTTATATCAGAAACTATTTGTCCGACATCGTGAGAACCTTGAAAACCTAACTCTATAGCCATGTTCCAAGCTTGAAAACGATCGTATCTATATTATTGGTGATCCGAGCAGCCTTGAGTTCAGTTGCTGGATGGGCCACCGTCGCCTGGATAACTTTCGAACGGAAAGAGGTAGTGATTTGCAATTTTCAGGCTAGGTTGCGCATTCAAATGGGAGAGTTAAGTTCGTTGTTGGACATAATCAGCCCTATGGTTTCGAAGTTATATCCATCTGGAATATTATTTTCTCGATAACTTAAAAAATACAGACCCGATCGAAATTAAACTTGGTAAGTAGTTGTAGAATATCGACATAAAGACGTATGTGAAATTTTCTGGGGACCCTACAACTAGAAAATTTAAAAAAAAATATGAAAAATATTATGTAGGTATCTTACGGTACCTTGAGAACGGAAAAAGATAGCAATTTTCAGGATAGGTTGCGCATCCAAATGTGACATTTAAGTTCATTAATTGGAATAATCGGCCAATTTTAATGTTATTTCCTCTATGACTCAAAATATACAAATCGGATCCAATTAAAACTCGGTAATTACTTGTAGACTACGCGGATTTTCGTGAATATGGTACTTGAGGTGAATATGGTGAATATCGTGAATATGGTTACTTCAGGCCTAAGTTTTTTCGTATTTTATTAGATATTCAACGAATTTTAATTCCACTAGAACACATACGTCAAAATTTGAAAATTCTGTGGTCATAGACGATTCTCTCATTACTCAAGTCTGTCATTAAAATGGTATGAAATGTATTCATATCTTATAAAAGCTGAGAAAACGTTATTTATCAATGCTGAATTCGATTAAGAAGGTCCAATTGAAGTTAATAGACAATAAAACATTCGCACAAAAGCTCCTGACTTCACGTCAATGCTTGAACCCATTTTTAATCATTAACATTTCTAAATTTCATCAGAACCTTCATTTTCAAAAAAGATTTAAATATTCAAAACCTTATAGATGATCATAATAGTATTCGATTTCATAATTTATTGTCCTACAAATAAAATGTGATTCTCCATGAGCTCCTCGATAGCTTGATGATTTCGATCAATATTCGAAATAATTCTGTGAAAGGAACAACTGCTTAATTCTGTAGATGTATCAGCAGATTGTGAGAGCGGGGTCTGAGATTGCGTGACTAGCAATTCGCAACGCAACTCGGGACCGGGATTAGCATCCCCCGTTTCGGATCTTCCCGGCCGACACCATTCCAGGAATTAATATCCGGGACTAGCGAAGAACTCGACCGAGTCGAAAACAAATACTGCATGTTGCGGGCACGTGTTGGTCCTCCGTATTTCTGATCAGTAATAGAGCTTATCAAACATTATTTCAAGGGAATAACCATATTGTATATATGGATTACAAGCTCGAATTATTTCCATGAAATATGTTGTAATTCAGACTGACAGCTCAGTTATACCAAATGTTCCGGAAAATTCTGCGAATTTCACAAGAGAGTTCATTCAATTCTTACCTTACCTTTTTAGTCTAGTCAACAAGTGCTTTTTAGGTCAAAATTTTTGCGTATTCTCCGAAAATTAAGATTGAGGTGTAATTCAATTCGGAATGCCATGTAGATAGTTTTTGAGAAAATGCCGCTCGCAAAAATTGCAATAGTTATAAACAATTAAGTGAAAAAAGAAGAAGGGGATTTGGTTTTTCGCCAATATCTCAAAAATTGTCTGAGATAATTCAAACTTGAAAAAAGATTCGAGAAGAAGAGTGAATTTCCTAAAAAAGAAGGCCCAACTCCCGGACCTAGGATCAATATTTATATATTTCCCATACGGTTGAAAATACTCCCGAAAACGGGTACTCTGGCTAGCGTAAGCCTCGACCCCTTCGGACCTTTCATGAATAAATAGCATTTAAACTTATTAAATATGAAAATAAAAAATTGAAAAAATTCAGGCATCTGCAGGATAGGTCAATGAACAATAATCCGTGGTCCAATAATGTTCATCGCGACTTTCAATTAATTATCCATTAGTTAATTAACAATTTTTTGTATTTACATTAACATTGCAAGTAGGATAATTGTTAAACTATTAATCTGAGAATTTTTTCCTTTCATGGAGCTATTTTTCAAAGGCCTTGAAATAGAGTACCCTTGGAAAATTATTAATTTTCGTTTTGTTATTAACAATTCACCTAAGTGAAAAATTATAAGGCTTCAATTATGTTTTAAAAGAAAATTTCGGATTATCTCATAAGCAACGCATTGGTTTATAACAATTTTTTAATCAATAGGAGATAAAAATTATTAAAAATCATTTTCAAGTAGTTTCTGATCATAATAAAACGGATCATTAGTAATATTATAAATTGAAGCTTTATAATTTTTCACTTAAGAAAATTATTCATAACAAAACGACAATTAACAATTTTTAAAATTTTCCAATAGGAATCTATTCTAAGACCTTTGAAAACGGACCACGGATTATTGTTCATTGATTTATCTTGCAGGCACCTGAATTTTTTCAATTTTTTATTTTCATATTTAATAAGTTTAAATAATATTTATTCATCAAAGGTACGAATGGGGCGAGGCTTGCGCATGCCGGAGTACCCGTTTTCTGGCGTTTTCAACCCTCTAGGAAAATTATAAATAGTGGTCCTACAGTTCCGGCAGTTAGGAATTTTTTAGGAAATTTCATCTTCTATTTTAATTTTTTTTCAAATTTGAATTATCTCAAATAGTTTTCGAGATATTGGCGAAAACCTAAACCTCCTTCTTTTTTTTCACTTAATTGTTTATAACTATTACAATTTTTGCGATTGGCCTTACCATTTTCTCAAAAACTATCTACCTGCCATTCCGAATCGAATGACACCTCAAGTATAATTTTCGAAGAATACGCAAACATTTTGACCTAGAAAGCAAGGCACAGGCAATTCTTCCAAATTACCACTCAGGATCTTTCCAGGTAAGGTATACAGGGTGTCTGGTGAGGAATGGGACAACGTTTAGGTGGTGATGAGGGATGTCTCAAGGAGTGAGAAAATGCCATTTGAAATCATCTGAGGTTCATGGTTCCTGATATACAGGGTGTTTTAGAAAAAAGTACGAAATTTCAAATGACTATAATTCAGGAAATATTAAAGCTAATCCGATGATTTTTGATATGAACAATGATAGAGTGAGTACGAATCTGTTTGAATGGAAAATTCGAAATAAAATCAGATCCGGACTCAGAAATTTTAGTTTTTCTGAAAAAACAACACCCTGTATGCGGTTTTTAATTTTTTTGACTTCAGATTCTGAGAGAGCAGGAAAAATACTTTCAGACTCAACTGTCATCCCGAATGGCACAAATTTTCCCTGCTTTCTCTGACCCTTCGAATGTCATTCTTCCGATTTTCGCTTCTTCCATATTTTTTTTCTCGATATTTCAGAAACACGAGATCTCAGATAGTTACTTATAAGTAAAAAAAAGATCTTAAACGAATCAAAAATTTTATAAAAATTATCAAAAAAGCGAAAAACAGTTAACATTTGGAAAATTTGCGAAGTATTTCTGAAGTACTAATTGATGATTCAGTAGGAACAAAATTAATGATTAATTCTTCAAATATTGTTCAAAATGAAAACCGTCAACTTCTTGTCTCTTTCAGATATTTCAGATGAGTTTGGATAAGTTTTTCCTGTCCAAAGTTTCATTCGTCATGTACATATCCCCATCATTAGTCTTGAATCTAGTTGCCAGTTATGTCATTCTATGGTTTGCTATCATTCATGATGAGAAAAGATAGAGCATTTAGTTATCTGTCAAACTAGTGATATTATTGTTGATACAATCTTACTTCAATTTGTTGAAAATCATGCCGCACACATTTTCTAATGAAGAGTATGTTGACATGATTTTGGTGTATGGTTCATGTGATATGAACGGAAGAGCAGCTGAAAGGGAGTATCGTAGACGTTTTCCGAATCGTCGGGTTCCAAATCACAAAATTTTTTCCCGCCTTGTTGCGCATACGAAACAACATGGTAGTTTTCCCAGCAAAATAGTTTCTGAGAGACCACATACAATAGAAGATAATATCCGTGAGAATATTTTAGAAACTGTGCAAAACAATCCGGGAGTAAGTATCAGACGATTGGCTTCAATTCATGAAGTATCGAAATGGTACGTTTGGAATACTCTGAAGAGTGAAAAATATCACCCATATCACCCTCAAGTGGTTCAGCAGTTGGAGCCTGGCGATGAGATCGCACGGCTTCAATTTTCCAGGTGGATGAGAAGTCATAGAAGAAATGTCCAAAGAATATTATTCACAGATGAAGCTCAATTCACTCGCGATGGAATAAACAATGCTCGAAATAATCACCTTTGGCATCAACAGAATCCTTTCGCTGTCGTACAAAGACAATCACAGAGACGTTTCAGTGTAAATGTGTGGTGCGCAGTTTATGATAATATTTTAATAGGTCCTCATTTTTTCGAAGAAAGACTCACTGGAGAAATTTGTAGAGATTTCCTCATGAATGTTTTTCCTAATTTATTAGGGAATATTAATCAAAGAGGACTTATCTTCCAGCATGATGGAGCACCCCCACATTTCTCAATTACAGTGATAAATCATTTGAACGAGGTCTATCCAAATTGATGGATAGGTCGTGGTGGTCAAAGAGCATGGCCACCTCGGTCTCCAGACATGACACCGTTAGATTATTTCCTTTGGGGCCACCTTAAAACTATGGTGTACGAGCAAGAGATAAATACGAGGGAACAATTAATTCAGCGAATAATAGACGCATGTGACGAAATACGAAACAACCCAAATGTGATAAGGAAAGCAGTTTTGAATTTAATGAAAAGAGCAGATAAATGTGTAGAAGTTGGTGGTTTTCATTTTGAACAATATTTGAAGAATTAATCATTAATTTTGTTCCCACTGAATCATCAATTAGTACTTCAGAAATACTTCGTGAATTTTCCAAATGTTAACTATTTTTCCCTTTTTTGATAATTTTTATAAGATTTTTGATTCGTTTATAGGCTTTTTTTTAATTATAAGTAACTATCTGAGATCTCATGTTTCTGGAATATCGAGGAAAAAAATATGGAAGAAGCGAAAATCGGAAGATTGACATTCGAAGGATCAGAGAAAGCAGGGAAAATTTGTGCCATTCGGGATGACAGTTGATTTTGAAAGTATTTTTCCTGTTCTCTCAGAATCTGAAGTCAAAAAAATTAAAAACCGCATACAGGGTGTTGTTTTTTCCTAATTTCAGAAAAACTAAAATTTCTGAGTCCAGATCTGATTTTATTTCGAATTTTCCATTCAAACAGATTCGTACTCACTCTATCATTGTTCATACCAAAAATCATCCGATTAGCTTTAATATTTCCTGAATTATAGTCATTTGAAATTTCGTACTTTTTTCTAAAAGACCCTGTATATCAGGAACCATGAACCTCAGATGATTTCAAATGGCATTTTCTCACTCCTTGAGACATCCCTCATCACCACCTAAACGTTGTCCCATTCCTCACCAGACACCCTGTATAACGATATAACTATAATATAACTATTTCAATGGGAATTGGGAACGCCTCATTGTCAATGTCTACCATTTAATCATGGAAAGGTACAAGCTTCAACAACGTTTACAAACAATAAGTTTATTATGAAAAATCGCGATCTGTTACTCTAACTTAACGTACCTAGACTTCTATTTTTGGCGCAATTCGTCCAAATGTCTGTAATTTTCGAATGTTTGACCGAGAATGGTCTTAAATGATTAGTTTCGACACACAAGAATCCGAAGTCAAAATTTATTCGGTCCGGCCGGCCGGCCGTCAGCACGATTACGCTCGAACGCGATGAGTTAGAGAGTTGAAATTTTCAGAGTAGGTTTGGAATCCAAATGCGCCGGGTGAGTTCGTTAATGAGTTATAGCGATTTGAGATTTTGTTTTCCCAATAACTCGAAAAATACATTCTGGGCTAATCTAAGCACGGTCATTAGTTCAAAGTCTCATGAAAAATTTTGTGAGGATCGCACGACTGGAAAATAAAAAATAATATATTTAGAAATTATTCTGTAGGTATCTCAGAAAGTATCCGTCAGATATCGTTGAAATTCTACGAGAGCCTTCAAAACCTTATTTAACCGTAAAATTCTAGATTTGAACTCGATCGGATCTATATTGGTGAAGATATTACTGAAATATTCCAACGACGGGGGTGTTCTAACTGGTCCACTATAATTACATTCGACCAGACATGTTGTCAACAGTTTTTTTGATTTGTGACGTGACTCTGAATTATTTCATATTATATTTTGAGCTCTCTCTCATCGTATATCTTTCTTTCATGTTCATGTTCCTCTATGACCTATACAGAAACATAAATAGCATGTAAATATGGATCATTCGGAGTAATATATACAAGTGGAATTACCCGTTAAACCTTTCCACTTATATGAATAGCATGTGTCCGACAATCTGTCAAGTTAATCTGGGAAGATCCAATTGCATTCTGATCTGTTTAAAAAATCATTTAAATCAAAACTAAATGCCTATCGAGGGTCGAGACAAGTTGAGTTAAAATTATATTTACTTTTCAGCAGTGAAAAGACCTTACTTATCAAGGAAAATTAGTATAGTGACTTAGTAGAGAAAATGTTTATCACTTTCGTGTCAAACTCAACATTTGTTGTCTGAAGATTTTCAAGCACCCAACCCAGTAAAAATAATACCAATAGTAGGTACAAATCATATTGATTTTAAATAGAAAATAATTTGAACATTGAGAAAATTTGGGCATTCATCCAATTTTTTGATCATGGAATAAACATAATGTGAGGAACTACTAGAGAATACAATCCCGGGTTCTTTTTTCGATCCCGGGATTACGGGATTCTTTATGCACAATCCCGGGATCCCGGGACTATCCCGGGATTAAGTTATGTGGTTTCTCAAAGAGCTCGAATGGAAAAAAAAAACTTGTGTAATTTCTTTAAAAATGTTTATAATGTAAAAGAACAAATCACAAACAATAATAAGAAAGACGAAAATAATACAAAAAACTATAATTTGAAAAAAATAATAATGGAAAAACTACTTTGAATTTTTTAAATTTGAAGGCAGTGATACAAAGAAAACATCTTTTAAAACATCTTTTATCATGAGTAGGCACATACGAATTGAAGCTAGAATTAAAATAAAAACGCCTGTGTTTTTGGCGCTCTAATTCCTCGGAACTGAGTGCTTATCAATTTGCCCAAATGTCTGTAATTTTGGAATATTTCGATGAAAATGGTCTTAAACGATTTGGTTCGACTCACTGATCAAGAATCCGTGGTCGAAATTCATTCTGTCCGGCCGGCTGGCCGTAAGCACGATAACTCTCGAACGGAATGAGCTAGAAAGTTGAAATTTTCAGAGTAGGTTTGGGGGATGAATATCTCGGCTGAGTTCGTTATTGGGCAAAATCGGACAGATGGTTTCGGAGCAACAAAAAAAAAATTTTTTTTTACGAAACAAATTCCAAATCAAATTTTTTTTAATAAGCAGTTTTATCATAAGAATCCATTCATATCATTTTCAACTCTAACAAGCTAATACTTTCGGAGATATGATTTTTTAAAATTTCAATGTAAATCGTATTTCACAGATTGATATAATTATTATTCTATGTATGAATTCTTATCATGTCAACTTGACAGAAGGGAATATTGTAACTTCAAAAATATTGGGGTTGAAATACTCGTATTTTAGCGATGCAACGGGGACCTCACCCGAAAATGTTTGAAAATATTACGTAAATATTGAAAGCATAATTCTATAGTTTGGTGAACGTAGATCAGGAAATTTTTGATTGATTACAAGGTAATTTATTATTACTTATCTAATAAACTATTATTTGAATTGAATTTCCTTTATGATGCAGTGATATCATATGAATACATTGATATAATTCCCAACTCTGAGAAACCAATACCAGATATAATTTGTCTGTTTGAACTAGAGTGCCAGAAAGCTCCTGTCCACAGGGCTTGAACCCATTTTTTTCTATTCATTGGAATTTTGACTACTTAATTAATAATTCGAATCATATTATCATGAATTAATATCCCCCGAATGTTTCGCGTATACTTTTATCCATATCACCTTCAATTATCCATAATTATTCCGTTATGAGATCACGTTTATTAATTTTTGAGACAATCCCGAAAATCCCGGGATTATCCAAGTACAATCCCGGGATTTTCGGGATCAGAAAACGCCCGGGATCCCGGGATCCCGAGATTCGGGATCCCGGGATTGTATTCTCTAGGAACTACATACCATGGTACGTGTCCAGGTTTCCCTACCTATGCTACTGGATTGTTTGATACCTTATCAATTGAAATTTCATTCTAAAGAGCGCTTCACAAATAAACAACAAGGATTTTCTCTGAATAAGTCTTACCTACACAAAAAGGCCTAGAAGAGTCAAGCAACCCTCCCTCTTAAATGAAAATCTGCAATCGTCTCTATATTTTTTGGAACAACGATATGGTAGGATATTTGATTGAGCCATCTTGATGGTTGGACCTGGATTGCGTTCAAATATTAACTCCGTAGAGTATTATTCATGAAATTGCGTTCGAATATAGAACAGTTGTGCATATTTTACATTTAATATGTTTGTCGTTCGAAAATGTCAGAGTATTCGACTCCAAGTTAACTCTCGTAACTCTACAAAAGAGCTGGGCTTAAATTACTCCACTCAAAATTGACATAACTTATGGCCCATGGACAGAAAAATCTCTCATCTTTGTCTCATTGTTTTATGAAGAGTATATTTTATGTTCTGCGAGTACTCAAGTTGAGGTAATTTAATAGTGTTAATACTGCTCACAATAATATTTATTATTAGAGTTGCACATATGTGAAGAACACAATAATAATAATAGGTACCAACATATTCCGATATTGGGACCTTCTGTCACTCGAACTCCAAGCGGAAACCGAAACCGTTCGAATATTACATGAAGAGTAGTCAACTCCATAGTAAATTCATCCAACCTTCAAAAACTCTACTCGGTGTAGTTAATATTCGAACGCAACCCAGGCAGTTAAATTTATTTCCTTGCGTGAACTGTGCATGAACGAGCACAAACACTTGTGGATGACAAAAATAGCTCATGTTCCTTCGTCTAAGGGTAATAATTGTGGCATCGAGTTCAATAGCAAAATTGCTTTATTTAAGAAACATATAACCAGGCATATTTTGGCTAGGATCAACACAAACTGTTCAAGCGATGACTACAATATGGGTTTTAATATTTCAAAGTTCAAAAAAAGAAAAATATGTTTTTAATGGAAATGACTTGTTTCATTCATAAATGATTGCCATTTCAAAACAATGAGTTAACAATTTGAAGAAAGAATCGATATTAAAGATAAAAATACCCCTCAATATTTAATATTTCAGCTTGTTTGAAGAAATATTCGATATTAAAGATAAAAAAAATTCCTCTCAATATTTAATATTTCAGCTTATATTACACACATGTTCAAGACTTATGGTGCTATTCTGCTTTCATCTATAAGCCAAAGATAGAAAAACATCTTTTGGGGGTACCGTAAAATTTCTTTTGAATCGTCTTCCTGGAGAACATCTATTCGTATCGAACTGGAGTTCTTTTGATGGCGTTGGCAGAAGAAATCTGTCGACATTGTTGAGAGACAGAACCTTCTTCAGCTGGCCCTGTGTGGGGACGTATAATTCCTAGTTTCGAAGATCCTGAAATTGAACGCGTTTGAAAATGACTGTAGATAAGTTATTACTCGAGTTCTTCCAAACTGTACAGTAGTACATATTAGTTTTTACTTTGTTAAACTAGAGAGACAACTGTTAGTCAACTTGCTACCTGCTGAACTGAATTGAGCATGGATTGAGTGTATTCAAAGAAGAAGTACCTATCTACCTAATTTTCATATTTTGAGGTTATGAATATTCAAACTGAAATTAGCAACGTTATTGAAACTGAATTTCATTGTTTATTGCAAAAAATTCACTCTTACCTCATTCCATATCCTTCAACGACAACGACATCTTGATCAATGGGCGGATAGCCGTAGACTCACTTCATGCGATTGTCTCATCAGTTGAAAAGTTATTTGTATGGATAATAGGGTGTAAAAAACCATCGCAATGATTGCGGACTAAATGGCCAGGGTGTGCATGGGGCAGCTCCAGTCTTCGTGACTGCTTTTCTCCCGTTGCGAGGACAGAATAGAAGAATACCCAAGTTGCGTCGCCAACAATGTAGGGGGACTGATTAGAGTTGTCACGAATGTCCTGTAATCACGGCGATGTTCTCCACCCACGGCATGATTAAAACCATTCAACAAAGGTTAACTGTTCGGATATGAAGCTGCCTCGATTGTTATCGGAACCCTCAATCTCACATTCCTTACAAATCCCTAGAATGCAATCGATTATTATTCGATTCGGTGTGTCTCTGCGTTATTCAGGAGCAATGTACACCGAAGTTGTTACTGAACGGGAATAATTTGATGGTGATATTGCTGCTCCCGTCATTTTGCTTCAACTTTGGTAGGTTATATCAAGATGCATAGAATAACAAGGTGTCGACTGGTTTCGACAATACCTGCTTATTCCTGTTAGGCGGAGATTACACGTTCAGTCTTACCAGACTCAGTCTCGCATCAGTGTTACCATCAATTCGGATCATCAGTCCATCAATCTACGAATATAGAACCAATTTCCGTCAATCTCCCATCAATCCATGATTGATGTGATCCGAGACTGATACCAGACTGATACCAGACTGACCGTGTAACTTCCGTCTTAAAAGTTTCGGCTGAAAAACGGACCTAGAATTATCAAACCACGTGCTTTGGTGTACTGCTTCACTTTGTAAACGATAATGAAGCAGTTTATTGAAAGATCAATTCACTTTTTGATTAATCAGAAATATGTTCGGACATTATATGAAAACCCCATTTGTTTGGAACCGAAATTTCATCTTGCCAAGACATGATGAGGTCAAATAAGGGATTTATCAGTAAAGGAGTTTCATTGGAACATTTTTGAATGGAACTGTAAATGAAGAAATCTGTGAAATCATTATTTTTCCATTACAAAAGATCACATCCAATGTCATTCGAATATAAGCATTTAATTTATGTATTTAGAAAGGCATTGAATAATACAGAATTTTCTGTAATACCTCTACGCTCTACATAATATATTTCGATATCATATATTATTATTCAAATGTATTAATTATCTTCATCATGTAAGGTTAATTTAAATTGAGTATTTTACTTATTATTTTCGATGTATAATTCAAAACTTCATCAAGAAATTCTCATGTAAACAGCATTTTTTCAGTCACCCTATTCCTCTTGACAACTTTTTATGTTCTCATCAATTGGATGATTACTGATTAGATTGCAAAATATATTTGATTCGATAGATATTATTCAGCACTAAGTATACTGATGAAATATCGAAAAATGATTGATTAAATTGATAAACTAACCAAAAAGAGGGTAGTGTACTACGTTTCAATCTTCTATTTAATTATATTATATTCAGTAGAAAATTGTTTTGAACAAACAAATGTTCTAATATTCAATACCCTACCTCTACCACAACCCAGTTGCCATTCTTGTCGTGTAACAATATCCTTGAAACAAATAATATTAAATAATAAGAGCGCCAAAAAGAATGACGCTTTAGGAACGCTATTCAACTTTGATGAAATCACACTATGTGGTTGCTCCGAATTTTGTTCTCTGTGTCCTTTCACCGTTGACAAATAATATTGTTAGTTTTCATAACATATCATTTCATTCCTGCTCAATATATAACTGAATTGTATAATTAATATAATAGTAAATCAATTAATAGAGTTATACCTTAATGTTTCAACTGTTAAAACAGTTTATGTTCATCAACCGGCAAGATTATAATAAATCAGCTTTCTCCTATGTTGATTTATTAATAACGGTATCAGCGATCTTTCAATATTATTAATATTATAATTAATACATATCATGATTCTAGAAATCTGCCCCTGATCCGGTAAGAATAAACAATTGTTAAAAAAACTATATTCACATAAAAACGATGGATTTTCGAAATGAAAATAGTATTTTATTAAAATGGTTCTGGATACTCATTCAGAGTTCGCACAGCAAACATTTGGCTTACTTTCGGCGCGGAAAAAAACGACGTTGAACAAAATACTTATAATTCAAAATTTCAAAAACGGTACGACCAGGTACGCCTTTCCAAAAGAAACTAGAATAGACAAAGATTCGAATTTAATTTGACATATCGATAATTTTGTCCATAAAATTTCTACTGCCGGCATCTATGGGCGTAAACTGAGGTAGAACAAAATCCTTGTATTTTGACAGTATTTGGACCGCAATTCGGCCGAAAATATGTCAAAGAGTGTCTTCACCATAGTCGAATTTAAGCGAATAACCAAAGCAGAGCGGTTAAAACCAATCCCTTTCGGTCTTAACCAATTCATTTGAGCGAAAACGGTTATTCGATCGGTTTAGGTCCGCAGACGTTATGAATCAGTTGTGAACAGATCACGAGCATAACCAAAATTTTGCGGTTTTAACCCAGCTCTGAAGTAGTTTTACGAACGGTCCATCGAATGAGCGGCAAATATAAAATGGCGGAAAACGATCAAATTTATTGTATTTCTATCAATTGAGGGCACCGATTATAATGTGCAAGTGGAGAATATTCGGACAGTCAATTTGCTTTTTTTAATTCAAAACTAGATAAAAGGCATTTACACATTTGTTTACATCATCATCATTCAAAATGTTTTTCCAAGGAATGGAAGACAACTCCTCTATAATTAATTCATAATTGGCATTGAAAAACTTGAATACAGATCTAGACTTAACTAACTTCTCGATTGGTATGGTCAAGAATGTTGCATGATATACCTATTTTACGCCTTCTGTGCGATCTGAACTCTGCTGATTCTTGTTTCTTTCGGAATTATTTTGGTTCAGATTATTATTGGCATCACCTTCTAAATGTGAACTGTTACTCAAATTTAATTCCTTAGACAACAGTTCCCGATCAGCTAGCTCCCCTTCTTCAGGTACTTCCCCATTAATCATTAATATATAACTCGTATTTCACCAGTATTAGTCCAATTGTGTGTTATCTATTATTTTGAATAAACTCAAAAAGTGATTGAGCATGTACGTATGAAGAAACAACAGAAAATATGTATCCGAATATATTCAAATATGTCCAAATATATACAAGCATATCCACAACTGATACAATAATATGCTGGAGTGATCTCCTCGGAATTTACTTATTCCGAAAATACTTTTACTTTTTCTGAAATTGGTTTTACTTTTCCCAAAATTGAACTTGAAAAGATATATTTAAAGGAGTAAACTTGTCTCTGGAGAAAAGAAAATAAAATAGGTTAGTTTTCGCATTGAAAGATTGCGGTTAAAACCAATGCATTCAAGCGACAGAGATGTCGGTTATGAAATGTGACGTCAGATTGTCATTTGTCATATATCCAGTACGATAACCACAGGTTGGACCAAAACCTTTCGGTCCATCGCTTAAATTCGACTCATGTGTTCTATGCATCTATGGTTATATCATTTCCATAGGAGACATGAGACAGAAGTTGAGAAAATCATAAAAGCACTGAAGTAGCGACAGGAGCTTTGGCGCTCTGATTCTGAATAATACTCATATTTCATGAGTTGTAATATCATAAGCTGAAATTCATGGCTATCACAGATCCATCATAACCAAATTTCAAGTAGGCAGGTTCATAGGTAATGGTTCAAAATATGTGAAGCGTCACCTTTCGATGAATATCTATGGATTAATCCGCTTTAGTGCATCTGTTAAAGTAATATTGTCTATTGATACTTTTGAGATCCAAGATACGGTTAATAGTAAATAAAATTCTAGCAGCGAATAAATAGTTTGCCTAGATATCATCATGATATATATTATCGTTATAGAGCGTGGAAAAGCCAAATGGAATAAATTCATTAACTTGGTGACTGTACATATTTATGGAAAATATTTATCGAAATTCAAATTGCCATCAATGAAAAAGGGGCCTATGATATGGTTTTGAACATTTCCTGCTCAAACATCAACTCTTTGAGGGAATTGTTTGTGTTCCTCTCTCATCCAGTAGCGGCAATTTTGACGATTAGCATGTCAATTGAGAAAAAAAATCAGAAAACAAAACGCATTTTATTGTGTTTCAATATGTTTAGAATCAATGTATGGCTTAAATTGAATGTTGTGGAGGCATCTCTACTCGATTTATGTGGATTTTCCTAAAAGTCAAGCATCACATCTAATTGCACTTCCTCACACAGTGTATTAGCAGCTGCTTTTTGGGCGTATGTTCTGGGGAACATCGCGTTATCATTTTGCCCAAATGTATGTAATTTTCGAATTTTTTGCTGAAAATGGTCTTAAACGATTGGGTTGGACTCCCTGAGGAAATATTCGAGGTCAAATTTCATTCTGTCCGGCCAGCCAGCCGGCCGGTCGGCCGTCCATTGCCACGATAACTTGAGAACGGAAAGAGATAGCGACTTGAAATTTTCAGGGTAGGTGGCGCATCCCAATACGATGGACAAGTTCGTTAATGGGTATAATCGGTCCAATCGTTTCTGAGTAATAATTTTGTTTTCAACCAATACAATAAATTTTGTGAGAATCGTATTACTAGACAATTTCAAAAAAATTATCAGAAAATATTTTTTATGTCACGATAACCTGAGAATGAGAAGAGATCGCGTTTTGAAATTTTCGGGTAAGGTTGTGCATCTGAATGGCACATTCGAGTTCGTTTATAGGCATAATCGGTTAAACGGTTTTGGAGTTATTCCCATCTGAAATTTGGTTATTATTTCCTCAATAACTCGAAAAATACAACACCGATCCAATTCAAACATGGTTATCACTTGTAAAATGCCAACGCTTCAAAACCTAACTCTACTGCCAAGTTCCAAGTTTGAGCACGATCGGATCTATATTGTTGGAGATCTGAGCAGCCTTGTGTGAATTCAGTAGCTGGATGGGTGACCGTTGCCTCGATTACTTCCGAACGAAAGGAGATAGGGACTTACAATTTTCAGGGTAGGCTGCACATCCCAATGGGAGAGTTATATTCGTTTTTGGGCATAATCGGTCCATCGGTTTCAGAGTTATACTCAACTGGAATATAATTTCCTGGATAACTCAAAAAGTATAGACTCTATCTACTTGAAGCTTGGTAACCAGTTGTAGATTATCTACATACACGAGTTGTGTAACATGTTGTGAAAACCATATCCCGAGAATTTTTTTTAAATATTACGAAAAAAAATTGGTTCAAGCACTGACGTGAAGTCAGGAGCTTTTGCGCATATGTTCTATTGTCCATTCTCCTGTATTGGACACTCTTAATCGAATTTACCATGGTGAATTCTATTGTCCGTTCTCCTTTATTGGACACTCTTAATCGAATTTACCATGGTGAATTCTTTTGTTTTCACTGAAGATATTCTGAATCCAATTTTATAAACTTACCAAATCATATATTTCCATCATCATATGGATTATTCAAGGGAATATAGGGTAGGGGTAATTATAATATCCTATACTTGGTCATTTTGCATTCAATCTGTGTTTGTTAGAATAGAAATACATTTGACATGTCTGCCATAGGTACACAAGATTACATGCATGGAAAGTGAACACAGATAAAAAACAGACAGATAGAATTCGCATTCTGTGAAAATATAGAAGTACAATGTATTATTGAAATTTTGAAAAATCATATCTCCGAAAGTATTAACTTGTTAGAGTTGAAAATAATATTAATGGATTCTTATGATGAAGGTGCATCTTGAAAAAAATTGAGTTCGTTACTCCGATTTTCCCCAATAACGAACTTAACCGAGATACTTGCCTCCCAAACCTACCCTGAAAATTTCAATTGTCTAGCTCATTCTGTTCGAGTGGTATCGTGTTAACGGATGGCAGAGTCGATTTCGATCACGGATTCTTGATCATTGAGTCTAACCAAATCGTTTTAAACCATTTTCAGCCAAAAATTCGAAAATTATAGATATTTGGGCAAAATGATTACCGGTCTGTTTCGAGGAACAAGAACGCCAAAAAGCATCAGCATCCAATTGTTTCTACTTTCGCAGACAACGATCCAATAAATGTTTGTATCAGATGGAAACTTGAACACAATATTTTCCACACGTTCCTTTTTTCCGGACACAATAGATATAAGCTCGTCACGTTTTTCCGGTAGCAACCTCGCAAAAAAGACCAAGGATATTGTTTCGTCATCAAAAGAAACAGACTGAAATCGATGAGGATTCCCATGGACGAGTCGATTGCGTGAGACCGCACTGTTCCCAGTTCCACCGGGAAATCTTGGTAAAAGCCTTTGATTTACAGATTTCATTACACCCCACGGTCTTTTCTTTTCGGGTTCGTGGACTGAGCACTCGTCAGTCTATAAATATATAGCTCTTCATCGGTAAACGGAAAATTCTAGGAAGTCGCAATATTCAATTCTTGTTGTTCAAAATGTAGATTCTTCAATTTACAGGTTGGTTTGAAATGGGATATTCTGTTTTAACAAGAAGTGGAAGTCGCCAGAATATACGAATAGATCGTCTGCATATACAAGTTCAAAAATAAGGAACCAAAGATGCCAATAATAGCAGAAACATTTAGGTGGTAAGATGCTTCAGTGTGTACACAGACAGTGTGGAAGAGCCAAATGGAATACGTTAATTATCTTGGTTACTGTACATATTTACGGAAAATCCCGAAACACGTCAATTTTAAATTGTCATTATTCTTCGTAAAAATGCGAACCTTACCTTCCATCCCCTTCGAAAGAAAGGTTCAACGCACAATTTTTCATTTAGGAAGTATGGGCTTGTAATACATCGTTTGAAGTCATGTCATTCTCGGTTCAGAAATATTATCACTTTCATGTTTATTGCAAAAATCGAATTAGAAAAAATAAAATCAAATGATTAGCAAAATTTGGTGTAACATCAAAAACTAAAAGTAATACAAAATGAAGCAAAAAAATTATCAATGTTAATGAAGTAGATGTTCAAAATGTTCACCACAAACGCCTTAGCAACATCCTAACCTCAAATAAAAATTTCTTTCAACATTATTCAATATCTCAGCAATGATCGCAAGCGCCGTTATTCGATCGTTTAGGTAATTCAAATCAAGGGGTTTAATGCTTTTCACATATACCCATCAAAATAGATCTAGTGGGTTAAGATCCTTCCTATCCACTGATTTGGAAATATTGTGACGTGGTACTACCGGACATTGCGTTGGTAATGTGGTAGTGCTCCATCCTGTTGGAACCTTATCGTATTCCGTGAAACTTGAGGATTTCCTGGATCAGGGTTCAAATTTGCCAAACTCGAAAAGACATAATTTTGAAGTAATGCTAATGAATTATCGCCATTCAAATTCCCTTTATGAAAAAGGGGTCTATGATATGGTTTCGAACATTTCCTGTCGAAACATTAACCTTTTGAAGGAATTGCGTGTGTTCCAGTGAGGATTTTCGTTAGACCAGTAGCGGCAATTTTAACGATTAGCTTGGCCGTTGAGAGGAAAAGAAAACGAAACGTCAACTGATTGGATAATATTGTTATCCAACATGTCCATTATTTGTTCACAAAAATAAGTTCTCCTATCAAAATCGTCTTCCATGAGCTCCTGGGTAGCTATAATTTCATAGGGATGCATTTTATTTTGTTTTTATATATTTAGTATCGATGTAAGGCAGACATTGAATGTTGTGGAGGTATCTCTATACTCTGGAAATTCTTCAAATTCAAGCATCACATCTAATTTCACATCCTCACACCATGTATTAGCTGCTTTTTTAATCAGCCTCACATGCCCAAACTCGCGAAACTGCTTATCTATTCTACCTATTGTCCCTTGGGTTATAGGCGGCAAATTCAGAAATTTCACTTGAAACAAACGACTTACTTCTTTTTAGTTCGGGTGTTATCTCCAAAACCAATCATTTGTAAAATTGATGTTTTGTGCATTTCCGTGAAATGAACCACTAGTCAAAGTTGAAGTTAATTAAATTCAAACACAAATAAGACAACGACGGCAAAGTTTGTTAATGGGCATAATCCGCCAAACGGTTTCGTCAAAAAAATACATATTCGTTTAAATTGAAACTTGGTTACTAGTTGTAGACAGGCAAATTTGTGCTAAATTTCTTGAGGATCTGATCAGAAAAAAATAAAAAAAATTTGGCTCAAAAATGTTATATACAGAAACTATCTGTCAGATTCCGCTAAAATTCCGCACAAACCTTCAATCAGCTATTAATTGTTCAATAGATTAACAGATTTCAGCTCGATCGGATTTGTATTTTTGGAATTATTTCATTTTAAAATTTGAATTCAGTTTACGCTCATAGCATTTTTTTTACGAGTTAACGCTTCCTTCATTCATACTCAAATTCATGCAGTATTTTTTTGTGGGGTGTGAGGCGTGAATAGACAATAAAACATGCTCGCAATAGATCCTAAGTTCAAGTGATATCAATTGTATCTTAACAATCCATTGATATCATTCCCAACTCTGAGAAACCAATACTTTCGGAGATATGTTTTGTCGAAGTTGAAGCCTGTTGAAAACCACCAAAATTTTGAAATTTTGTTGTATTCCCTCAATTTTTGTGACTCGATTAGTTCATTAGATTTGCGTAAGTTCTTAATTAAGTCAACTTCAACTAAAGTTAGGCGTTAGAAATCAGTGATTTTAATTTAACATTCAATGGTCTTAAGAGCACGTTAGAGCTCCTGTCAGTGCTTTTATTATTTTATTTCACATTTATGTTTTGTTTGAGTCTCATTCTTTACAACGAACAATCCAAAGACAATGTCAATCACCTCCGAAGTCGAAATGTAATTGAACACAATAAAACTACGTCGGTAGTCCATTGAGACGCGAACTTGACGAAGCTTTTAATCTAATAATATTGTAGAATCTTTTGAAGAAGAGCCATAATTGATTCGTGGCTTTTCTGATTGGGCCCTCGTGACAGCAGAAAAGCCAATTGTAATCGGCCCAGTAAGATCTGTCAATCATCTTCGACTCGCTAAGTAAGAAAGACAAAGGCATATTCCCGAGATCCGTATCTGGCGTAAGGTGGCGGAGTCCGCTCCATTTGAACCTCATTCCTCTTCATTATCAAGATGTCCGCCTGTCTGACGTGTGTAGATGGTAATCGCCCAGCAATCTGGTAGTAATTGCAGCGCAGTATCGGCATGTCCATCGCGAGCTATCGCGCCGTCCCATCTTCGGTTAATCCGTCAGGTACCTTACTACTTTCCTACGTCTTTCAGTGTTGCTTCCTTCCATCGAGATGCAAAATGAAGGACAGAGGGTCTTAAAGGGTAGATCTAATGAGATTTTGATTGACGCAGAAATTTTTGAAATTTTGTTGTAGAAAGTTCGTTCGACTAATCCAATCTAAAGTTACTGATTTCGGAGGTTGGCGCCGTAAGGATTGATGTTTTTCAATACTGAAGGTTTTGTACTATTCGAGTGATAATATCATAGTATTCGGGACAATGACAATGACCATTTTCCTAAATACTTATAGACGTAATATAGAACGTGACTTATAGTTATTTTGAATGCGAAATAAATATTGTGCAGTCTGCCTTGAAGAGTTAAACTACTTCAATTTGGAGAATAGAAATTTTTCTAAATGCTTTCTCATATTGATCTGAAGTTATTGTTCGTCCAAATGCCAGTAATAGTCTGAAATGAATAGTTTCGACTCACTGATGAAGAATATGAGGTCAAACTAGATTCTATCGGAATATTACAACGATTAAGATGTAGTGGTCCACTTTTTTACACTCGATAAACAAAACTGTCAACAGTTTTTGATTTTTGACGTGCCTGGAAAGAACTTCATGCATGATCGAATTAGAAATGTGCACACTCATCATGTCAATCAAGTCTGCCTATGTTCAAGTTTATATTGTCTACTATTATTATAAATGATATGACATGACTGTCAAATCTGTCGAACCAGTTTGAAAATGAGAAAAAATGCCAAATCTTAGGTTGCATTGATGATATGTATCCATATTCTTTCGAACTTCGAGCATTACATTTTTTGGCGCTCTAGTTCCTCGGAACTGAGTGCTTATCAATTTGCCCAAATGTCTGTAATTTTCGAATTTTTCGATGAAAATGGTCTTAAACGATTTGGTTCGACTCACTGATCAAGAATCCGTGCTCGAAATTCATTCTGTCCGGCCGGCCGGCCGTAGGCACGATAACTCTCAAACGGAATGAGCTAGACAGTTGACATTTTCAGAGTAGGTTTGAGAGATAAATATCTCGGCTAAGTTCGTTATTGGGCAAAATCGGACAGATGGTTTCGGAGTAAAAAAAAAAATTTTTTTTTTCAAAACAAATTCCAAATTAATTTTTTTTCAATAAGCAGTTTAACCATAACAATCCAATTATATCATTTTTAACTCTAACAAGCTAATACTTTCGGAGATATGATTTTTCAAAATTTCAATAATAATAATAAAATCGTATTTCTACGTTGTCACAGAATGATATAATTATTCTATGTATGAATTGTCATAATGTCAACTTATTTTCCTGAGACATGACATTATCTAATCAATCGAAGAATTGTGAGCGAAGTGAGAAAAATCTCAGTTGTTTGATCCGAAATAAGTTTTTCTCAGAAAAGTCTTACATTTCGGAACGGAACATGAAGTAAGAGATCTGAGGGTAGTGAGGCTGCTTTTCATGCATAGACATAGAATGCTCAGTTCTCTCAATTTATGACGGGACTGACGGAAGGGAATATTATAACTTCAAAAATATTGGGGTTGAAATACTCGTATTTTAGCGATGCAACGGGGACCTCACCCAAAAATGTTTGAAAATATTACGTAAATATTGAAAGCATAATTCTGTAGTTCGAGAGAGGAGAAAATTTGGTGAACGTAGATCAGGAAATTTTTAATCGATTACAAGGTAATTTTTCATTATTACTTCTCTTCTTTCATACATGTTTTATGGAATATCTACTATTTGTAGGTACTTTAAACCTGTTTTGGGCAATTTTCATACGAAACTTGTTTTTTTGGCGCTCTAGTTCCTCGGAACAGAGTGGTTATCAATTTGCCCAAGTGTCTGTAATTTTGGAATTTTTGGCTGAAAATGGTCTCAAACGTTTGGTTCGACTCACTGATCAAGAATCCGAGGTCGAAATCGATTCTGTCCGGCCAGCCGGCCAGCCGTAGGCACGATTACTCTCGAACGAAAGGAGTTAGCAGATTGAAATTTGCAAGGTGGGTTTGGAGCGTAAATATCTCGGACGAGCTCGTTAATGGGCGAAATCCATAAAGCGGTTTCGGAGTTATGGCCGATTTTAGTAAACATATTTTTTATGAATATTTCCGAAACTGATCACTCGATCTATCCGAAATTTAGCATCAAATTGTAGAATCATGACCTTCATACGCATGTGAAGTTTTGTATTGCCAAAGTTACCCCAAAGTGTCAAAAAAAAAATTTCTAAATTAAAAAAAAAATTTCTACAATAACGCTCGAACGGAATGATCTAGGCAGTTGAAATTTTTAGAGTAGGTTAGGGAGATGATTGCTCATTTAATCTTGATATATAAACTATTATTTGAATTGAATTTCCTTTATGAATATTTCCGAAACCGATCACTCGATCTATCTGAAATTTAGCATCAAATTGTAGAATCATGACCTTTATACGCATGTGAAGTTTTGTATTGACCAGATTACCGCAAAGTGTCAAAAAGAAATTTTGAAAATTTAAAAAAAGTTTTTCTTCAATAACTCTCGAACGGAATGAGCTAGGTAGTTGAAATTTTCAGAGTAGGTTAGGGAGATGAATATCTCGGTTGAGTTCGTTATTTGGCAAAATTGGCCAGAATTAATTTGATTTCTTCCATGGTGCAGTTCTCATTCTCATGATTGCTCATTTAATCTTGATAAATAAACTATTATTTGAATTGAATTTCCTTAATGATGCAGTTCTATCATATGAATACATTGATATAATTCCCAACTCTGAGAAACCAATACTTTCGGAGATATTATTTGTCTGTTTGAACTAGAGCGCCAGAAAGCTTCTGTCCACAGGGCTTGAACCCATTTTCATCTAACAATAAAGCATGTGTATGAAAAAAGTGTTAGCAGAGGTTAGTGTAACTGGGTACCATAGAATTCGATATATGATACTAGAGCTTAGGGAAAAAACCTCAGCCATAAAAACCTATCTCTCCGTTAGAGTTGTGATTTATGAAAATTGAAATTGTTAACAAAACAGGTTGGAATATTAAATATTGAAGAGCATCTTTTTCTTTACTATCGCTTCTTACATCAACAAGCAGCGAAGTTTCTCCAAGGTACCCGAATCTCAATCTGGAAAAGGAAATGACAAAAGGAGAAAACGAAGAAATTAAAAATTGGTTCAAGCACTGACGTGAAGTCAGGAGCTTTTGCACGTATGTTCTATTGTCCATTATCCTGTATTGGACACTTTAAATCGTTTTTACCATGGTGAATTCTATTGTCTATTCTCCTGTACTGGACAGCCTTATTCGAATTCACCATGGTAGATTCGATTAAGAGTGTCCAATACAGGAGAACAGACAATAGAATTCACCATGGTAAATTCGATTAAGAGTGTTCAATACTGGAGAATGGACAATAGAACATATGCGCAAAAGCTCCTGACTTCACGTCAGTGCTTGAACCAATTTTTTTGTGTGAAGTCAGGAGCTTTTGCGCGTATGTTCTATTGTCCATTCTCCTGTATTGAACACTCTTAATCGAATTAACCATGGTGAATTCTATTGTCTGTTCTCCTGTATTGGGCACTCTTAATCGAATTTACCATGGTGAATTCGATTAAGGCTGTCCAATACAGGAGAATAGAATATAGAATTCACCATGGTAAATTCGATTAAAAGTGTCCAATACAGGAGAATGGACAATAGAACATACGCGCAAAAGCTCCTGACTTCACGTCAGTGCTTGAACCAATTTTTTTTTTCGTGAAGTCAGGATAGAATGCAATGATGAAAAAATTAACACATTATTGTCTACCTCCAATTCTTCTTTAGGAGAAGAATACATAATTATTCTTGAAAAATATTACTGGAATTAATGTCATATTTAAATAATCAAAGTGAAGAAAATTAGAAGTTCAGTTACTAACATATTGAATACAATTCAATTGAATTCCAGTAATATTCAATTACTTATTCTTAACCATTAAATGTCCATTGATAGATCTAAAGGTTATTAGGTGAAACATAAAGATATTTTCTCATTAGTGATAGAAAAACTGGCCTAAAATTCCTCTCTACCCATCACGAGATTTAATACCCACAAATGAGCCTCTCACCTTACAAGATCAGAAAGTGTGGTTAATTTAAAGTTAAGTTTTGAAGCCTTCAGCAAAATTCCAGCGATATCATATTAAAAATAATACATAACATTTCAAAAGTCCCCTCTCACAAATATACTCCTCTGAAGGCACATGGATCTCTTGAAGAAGAATCGCCTTCTCTATTTCTCAAAGATATTCACTCTTGTTCATAGAAATCCCTTCAATATTTAGTTGCCTCCTCCTAAGGAGGATCGCTTTCAAAACCAGGTCTGACCGCTAATGTAGGGCTATCATCTCTCATAGATTTGTGATGAAATAACACGATTTTCCCAAGAACATACGCGCAAAAATATATCATCATGACATTCTTGTTTTTGAAGGTTCTCGCAAAAATACGACCATAGACAACATATCATACGACGATTCGCATCCAGCTACTGAACTCACAAAACGCTGCTCGGAACTTGGAACTCTGCAGTAGAGTTAGGTTCTGAAGGGTCTTCCAAAATTTCAGCGATGCCGGACGAATAGTTTATGATATATAGAACTTTTTTCAATTATTTTCAATAATTTTTTTGAAATTTTCTCGTTAGACCATCCTCACGAAATTCTGCAAGAATTTTCGCTTTGGCATTCTACAACTGTTAACCATGTTTGAATTCAATCGGGTTTGTATTTTTCGAGTTAACGAGGAACAAAAAACAACCAAATTTCAGATGGCTATAACTCTGAAACCGTTTGGCTGATTATGCTTATAAACTAACTCAAGTCGCTATCTCCTTCCGTTCTCAGGTTATCGTGTCATAAATAATATTTTTTAATAATTTTTTTAAAATTTTCTAGTTACACGATTCTCAAAAAATTCCACAAACGTGCTTAGGTTAATATTCTACAACTATTCACCAAGTTTAAATACGATTGGATTTAATTTGGTTGAAAACAAAATTATTACTCGGAAACCATTGGGTCGATTATACCCATTAACGAACTTGTCCGTCGTATTGGGATGCGCCACCTACCCTGAAAATTTCAAGTAGCTAGCTCTTTCCGTTCTCAAGTTATCGTGGCAACGGCTTGACGGCACCACAGAATTAAATTTCACATTTGGGCAAAATAATAACGCGATGTTCCCCAGAACATATACACGCGAAAATGGAATATTCTATGTTTTAAAATAGATTTGAAATTCGCTACCCATTCTAAATAAGATTCAGAAACATTATGCATACACTAAAACCATCCTGGAATCTATATACAGGGTGTTTCAGAAAAAAGTACCGTAAATTGGTGACTGTATAGATCTGAACGAGAAATTGAGAAAAGCTAAATAACATTTTTCGGTAAACCTTCCCATTAATATTCTACAGGTCGATGAAGTGAAAAAGTTAAATACTTTTTTTCCAATTATTTTCCCTTGGATTAGAGATGTTAACTTGAAAATTGGCATATATAAATTGTTTATCAGAACGAATCAGCACATGTCATTTAAACAAATTTGGATTATCCATTGACGTATTACAGCGGGGTGACCAAATTATTTTGATCTATTCTTTTTGCGCATCCTGTATATTATAAAAATGTATACTCATAATTGGTCCCCATACGGTTTTCCATCGAACAGGTGCATTTAGTTCATGTCTCTAGAGCCTTCCGTTTTTGAGATACCAACATATTTCAAATTTAATCCTACAAGTACAATTTAAATGAACATCAAAAATGAGCAACTTTATTTTTCAAAAAAGAATATAATGCCAGATTCAAATGAAACACATGAAAAAAATAGAATGCCAAAAAGCGTGAAAAATGTTGATTGACTTAATATTCAATATTGAAATTCCGTATTTATCACTTTCGCTTCATCACCCTGTAGAATGTTAACTGGAAGGTTTACCGAAAAATCTTTCTCGTCCAGATCAATACAATCCCCAATTTACGGTACTTTATTCTGAAACACCCTGTATGGGACAATTATTAACTAAATGATCTATAGTTACCTCTGCTTCCCCGCATTCACAACTATAGGGCTCTCAACTGAGTTCCATCTGAAAGGCATGATGTTGCAACGACCATGATCGGTTCTTAAACGATTCAGAATTGGCCATATTTTCCCAGGAACTCTATTTGAAGGATGAAAAATTAAATCTTTGTTGAATAAATAAAAACAGTTGGACCATAAAGGGTTACGTGACTTCAATCTGGGAATCTTATTGCCTGAAATATAGGAGAGAATCGGAAATGATTCGGAAAAAAATGGAATTCATTCCAAGAATTTGAAACAGCAGTCTGCCTGCGAATGAATATTTCGAATCATGTACCTACAGGGCATTACATTTTATTATTAAAAGTAACTTTTTTGTATTCAATAAGTTCTTAAAAATCTCCCTTTCAAGTTAAACATTTGTGCAGTATTATTGTCTGCGCAAATGAAGAACACCTTTCAGTTTAGTTTTTTGTGCCCAAATATGCAAACGGATTTTCAAAATTTCGATATAAATAAATAGCGTGTGGTTTCAAGGATACAATCGTTTCATAATTATTTGTCAACTTGATGAGCCTGGATTTTCCTTGTGTTTTGTAAGTGATTCATTTGAGCTTTGTATAAGAAACATGTATCACAAATATTAAAAAAATGTACAGGGTGGTTCATTTGTTATCACTCCAGGAAGAAATGAACAAAATTCATAAAACACCCTGTAGACAGTCAGAGCAAATAAATGTGGTATATCTAGAACTACCCCGGTGCCCTTTATTCGTCTTTTAAGTATTTTCGTTTCCCAATAAAATCCCCTTTATCAGTAGGTTTTTCTATTGAAATATATATCTTGTGTTTCTAACGCAGAAGCAATTTTTAAAATAATATTTATATTTAGATATTTTTCAGAATTTGGCAGAGAAAACCTAGAAAGGAACAATTTAATAAATTCTAACTTGCTAGTTAGAATATTACTACTACTACTACTACTATATTAGTGTTCTGTGCTAGCAACGGTGGAAAGTGAACTTTGTAACGTGCGTTCAAAAAAATTCGTGATCAAGTAGGCTATGGAAACAGACACAGAATATAGAAGTTCATAATTCCATAGCCTACTTGACCACGAAATTTTTTGAACGCAAGTTACTTTGTCGCTTGTCAGAAACTGCGAAATCGACTCTAGCCACCATCAGAGTGAAGTAGAATATCAAAGTAGGTGATTTGACAATTCTAGGTCCGTTTTTCGGTCGAAAATTTCAACAAGAATTAATAGGGAGTGTCAACACCTTGTTATTCTATGCATCTTGGGTTTCACAAAGCATTTTACAGCTCTTAATTCTATGTCGATTTCCAGTTCATTTTTGATGCAACCACCGAATGAAATAGTGTTGAGTAGGACACGACTTGAAAAAGAGTTTGTAAGAGTAGCCTCTTTTTTGTCCTGAGCCAGTACAATGTCCCACTTCAAAAGAGGCGAGGCGTACTGAAACTGAACCATTTGAAGTTATTATAGTACGAATTATGCGCGCCTCCTGGCGCCTCAAATGTTAGACGCGACGTGCTTTTGTCACTGCGGTATTGATGAGTAAAGGCCTGGTTTCGCTAGTGCGTCGGCTGCATGCAGTGACTGCAGAAAGTTGCTGCACCGTCTTTCGAATAGACTGCTACTTCGGAACTAAGAAGAAGTGGTTTTGCTTCGGCGTCCGACGCAACAGCGCTGCATAAGCTCTCTAGGAGGTTTGTCACTCGAACTTGGAAAGTTGTAAGAGTGCTTAGCTTATGTAATGAGGGTTTCGGCAAGAACATATCTAACGGACAGATATTAGGAGGATGAACCACATTTGATTGTTTAGTACAATTATTATGAAATTAGGCAATTCTACTACCCTCACATCAAAGGTTCCGACACAAAATGGAATTTCTTTATCTGCCTCTGTCTCGCTCTCGCTCGACCGCGACAAATAAATTGAAGTAGTACAATTTTAAATTTCGAGGCACTCCTACATTTTGACGTCATGTCCGGGACAAATGAAGCGCCTCTTGTATGTCCTACTCAACACTAGAATGAAATGCACAATTATATAAATGGTTTTGCTCATGTAATAGACAACATCATTGTCGAAGACTTTGGATGTGAGTATGCCATTTCATATCCTATCATATTATTATACTGAATCGAGCGAGATACCCAAAAATTTTGCAGAGTTTGAACAAGTAACTATAACCCCCTGGAATATAACATAATCTGGAGGCTGAATCTACGACCTTTAACTGTGAAAAATGGCGCAGTCTGTCTTTTCCACATTTAAAAGAAGCTTATCCTTGAGGCACCAAATTTTAATACAATCCAGTATAATCGTAGCTTTTCTGAATGATTCCTCAAGGTATGTTAAGCTGTTGAATTTTTTATTTTTATCCTTAATTTCTGGAAAAACTAAACTAATTGTTTTTCAATTTTTTGTTTAAATCAAAATTAGTGTATATTTTGAGGCGAAATGATAAACCTTCGTGGAAAGTTCTCATTTAACTTGGTATAATATCGCTGGAATGTATCGGTTCATTCGAAAACTAATCCAGCCTCAGAATGAGTCAAGAGCTTTTCCTCTAGAGATACTTCATAAGTACATGTGGAATACAGATTGATAGAATCACATATGGCCCAATGTACGAGTACAATCCCAAATTCCAATAAGGAAACAGAAGCAATATCCATCAATCTCCCCGATATGTTCATGAATAACCAGATGTAATTTGTTAAGTGCTGATCTGTGGCTTGGCGTTGCGCAACAAATGCATTCATTTCAGAGCCGCAGCCACATAATTGAGGCGTCTATGTGCATATCACTGTTCGCAGCAATTCGCGCGAATGAGTATGTACGGAATATGTTTGGCTTCCGCGCCAGTTATTTCAGCGTTCCTTCAATCTTCATCGCACATACATCTGGTCCTAAATAGTTTGATAAGACTGTATGGGAATTGTCCAATAAGTTCTCCATCGATGTGAATTAATTTCTGATGAATTATTATATTAACCTATTCTATTTACAGAAGGCAGTTTTTCATATTTCTGGTAAATATTGTACAATTATAGAACATCAACTTCTGTAATAATCTTTACAATAATATAATATTCTAACCCTGTAATAGACTATACTTCCTCCACGACGCTAAATAAGAATGTTGAATTCGAAAATGAAAAGGACGTATCTATGTGCATAAAAATGAAAGCGACTTTTATATCTGCATAAAATAATGACAATCCATTCGGATCACAGATAGTTTATTATTCTCTATGTTCACGGACACTGGCACAATAAGCAGATATTGGTCATATCATTTTGTTGATCCCTAGATGTGTATACTCCATTCACTTCACGTTTTTGTAACTAAAACTAAGGCAGGTTGGCACTCCTGAAATATGGTCAATGTCAAAACAATTCTCTGAGACGTTGCCAATTTCTACTCTAAACAATCAACATAATATTCCATCTTAAACAAGATATTATCACAGATCATTATCTTCGAATAATAAAGAACTGTTCGCTTTGAAATTGAAAATGCTGAAAGCAGTTTTGAAGAAGCAGAGACAAAGTATCAGTACTATACAGAACTGAAATCTGCAATGGGAAAACTTCATTCTGTCTTAGAACTCTCGAATGAAATTACTTAGTTTCCTATCCAGTCACTATATTTTATTAAGGTTGAACTGTGACTCGGGTTTCGTAGTACTACTATACATTTTGAAACTGATGTATTTCAAGTTGTGTCAACAAGGTACTTAAATGTCTTCTGTAGGCTTATTTCTTAAGAATTTCGAAAAGTGGGAAATTCTATAGATACGTCTGTTCGTTTAGAAGTTTTCCTGCATGGGTAATTTAGGTACTTTTATTCTTTTTTCAAATGAACTATGATAAAGTAACGGACTACTGTATCCATTATTTTTCATTGAAATTCCAACAATTGAACCTTATTCCCGTAGAAGAAAATAGCATAACTGAATCTTCCAACCAGTCTATATACGTGAAATATTTCCATAGTAAAAATAGAGGAAAAAATGTCTTCCACCGAGTGGTTTCATAGTTATAGCCATTTGAAATGTTGTTTTCCCAATAACTCGAAAAATACCATTCTGATCGAATCTAAGCACGGTAATTAGTTGAAAAATACCAACACGAAGCCTTATGCAAAATTTTGTGAGGATTGCATTACTGGAAAATTGAAAAATAAATATTTGAAAATAATTCTGTATCTCAGAAACTATCCGTCAAATATACGAGAGCATTCAAAACCTTATTTTACAGAAGATTTCTAGACTTGAACTCGATCGGACCTATATCCGACGATGGGGGTGTTCTGGTCCACTATAATTACATTCGACCAGACAAGATTTCAACAGTTTTTTTGATATTGGACGTGGCTCTAAATTATCTCATATTATATTTTGTGCTCCCCATAGATCGTATATCTGCCTTTCATGAATTTCATGTTCCTTTATGATCTTTACATAAACATAAATGGCATCTGTCCGACAATCTGTCAAGTTAATCTGGGAAGTTAAATTTTCATTCGGTTGTGAGTAAGTTGTGATCAGGTTTTGCAGTTAATATAAGGAGATTAAAATTATATTTACTTTTCCGCACTGTTTTCGTCTCCGGAAGTATTACTTTCCCGCACACTTTTCGGACAACTAAATACTTGTTGAATTTGTAAATTTTAAAATGAAATCAATTTATTTTTATGAAGAGTATATTTTATATTCTGCGAGTACTCAAGTTGAGGTAATTGAATAATTTTAATACTGCTCTAAAAAATATTCATTATTATAGTTGCATATATGTGAAGAAAACAATAATAATAATAGGTTCTTTCTTAATACCAACATATTCCGATATTGGCACCTTCTGTCACTTGAACTCCAAACAGAAACCGGAACCGTTCGAATATTACATGAAGAGTAGTCAACTATAGAGTAAATTCATCAAACCTTCAAAAACTCTACTCTACTTGGTGTAATTAATATTCGAACGCAACCCAGGTAGGTAGTTAATAGTATATTCTATAACAAGTTGCAGAATGGGCTCCTATTCAAACACGAATGCGAAATGAGTGTTGCCTTCTGCAACGAGTGTTAGACGATATTTTCTCTATTTCAGGCAAGTTTTGTAAAATACTGTTGAAATATGATGAAAAATTCGCATTATACTTCCTAGTGACTTTTGTATTGTATCTTGGCAGTTGGTGTGACGGTTACGAAAGTTGACAGATTACGGAGTGTGAATTTGAAACGTACGTAGGGCATGGAGATCAGATTTAAAATAGTTTCCTAATAGCATGAATCATTCAAAATTAGCAAGAAGGAAATCTCTAGTAGGTAACTTATTTTTTAATGAAAATAAAACTTATCGTCTCAACAATTATTTCACTATATCCAGATTATATTATATTGACAATTGAAGTGGGTTGAAATATGATAGAATCGAATGTCAGTGCTGACTACCACAAACACTTGTGGATGACAAAAATAACTCTTGTTCCTCCGTCTAAGGGTAATAATTGTGGCATAGAGGTCAATAGCAAAATTGCTTTACTTAAGTAACATATAACCAGGCATGTTTTTGGTAGGACCAACAAAAACTGTTGTTCAAGCGATGATTACAATATGGGTTTTAATATTAATAATCATTCAAAGTTTCGAAAAAATAAAAATATGTTTTTAATGGAGATGACTTGTTTTATTCATAATTGATTGCAGTTTCAATACAATGAGTATATAATTTGAAGAAATAATCGATATTAAAGATAAAAATGCCTCTCAATATTTGATATTTCAGCTTATTTGAAGAAATAATCGATATTAAAGATAAAAAAATTCCTCTCAATATTTAATATATCAACTTATTTTACAGACAAGTTCTAGATTTAAACTTGGTCGGATCTATATCACCGAAAATAATGTGAAGATATTATTTTTTTCTGGAGCTAAGCAGCTTTAGGCGAGTTCAGTTCCTGGATGGGTGACTGTTTTGGCTATAAATTTCGACAGAGCGCCGAAGCTCCTGTCCACAGGTTTTTCCTTTTTTTTTCGGATTCCAAGTTAATACAATTTCTTGCAAATGGTATCGTTTCATTCTTGATATCAGATCAATACATTGTCAAAAATCGAGTTGGAATTAATCCTTCTGGATGTGATCCTTCTAATATCACTGATTCAAGCTGTCTAGAAATTCGGTCAACACTGTATAAGAACATTCATGTGTGTTCACAATCTCCAACATCATCAGAACTCTCCCCTGGCAAAAGTTATTCGCGCTCGATATTCACCCTAAAATGATTGTTTATTATGGTAATCTTGGCAAATATTTCATCAAGGAGATTACACCACGTTCGACAAAGTTGTATGAGGAGGGCGGGAATGGAATCGGATAATTGGAAAGCTGTTCATGAACTTTAAATGAATTGATTCGGGGTAGATAGAGAAGAAACAAAACAGTGTCAGATATAAAAGTTTCAAAACACGAAACAAGAAAGTGGCAATGAAACTCGAAGTTAAACTGAAATTTTTAAACATTTCCACTTTCGGGTTTCGACAAGGTTTAATTTTTTTTTTATTTTTGGGACACACGATTTATCTGGCACGAATTACTTCATGTTCAAATTAAACCAACTAATTTTACCTGTTTTTGGCGCTCTTGTTCCTCGGAACAGAGTGCTCATCAATTTGCCCAAATGTCTGTAATTTTCGAATTTTTGGCTGAAAATGGTCTTGAACGATTTGGTTCGACTCACTGATCAAGAATCCGTGGTCGAAATCGATTCTGTCCGGCCGGCCGTCCGGCCGTTAACACGATAACTCGCGAACGGAATGAGCTAGAGAGTTGAAATTTTCACCGTAGGTTTGAGGGATAAATATCTCGGTTAAGTTCGTTATTGGACAAAATCGGTCTAATAGTTTCGAACGAAAAGAAATATTTTTTTCACATTACAACTTTTGAATTCAAATTTGTTTTATGATGAAGTTTCATCAAAAGAATCCAACAAGCTAATACTTTCTGAGATATGATGTTTCAAAGTTTCAATAATACATCGTAAGTTCTATGTATTCACAGAATGTGAACACAGAATCTGTCTGTGATCACTATTCATAAATGTCATCTTTTATATCTATTAGAGATTGTCAATTCATATTTGATATTTTCTCTTGAAAAGCAAGTATTCGATTCTTGAATTTGTGAATATAGGTATACAAGACTGTTTTGATGTAGTTTATGGAGGCAATAGGAAAGAAGAACATAATGGAATCATCAAAAGAAAAAACTGTTCGTTGATCACTGTGGTTAATATTACCTTTTACTTCCTTAAGTAGTGAGACATGTTCGTGATTTGTTCGTTATCCACTACCAACTCAAATATCAGGAATAAATGGACAATCTGCTATGATTATCTCCAGCCTTGCTCTAGACATTTCGATGATACTTCGTATTTCGAGTTGTAAAAACTATGCACCGAGTGTAAGTTGCAACAACCCATTCCACGAGGTTGAATCATTGCAGATTGCTCATTTAATCTTGATAAATAAATTTAATGACAATTTTTGAAGCATTAAGGCATTGAAGCATTGTTGATTGCCCTTTTTTCCGCGTATGTTCTGGGGAACATCGCGTTATAGTTTTGCCCAAATGTCTGTAACTTTCGAATTTTTTGACGAAAATGGTCTCAAACGATTAAGTTCGACTCCCCAATGAAGAATTCGAGGTCAAATTTGATTCTGTCCGTCAGGCCGTCCGGCCGTTGCCACGATAACTTGAGAACGAAAAGAGCTAGCGACTTGAAATTTTCAGGGTAGGCGGCGCATCCCAATACGACGGTCAAGTTCGTTAATGGTCATAATCGGCCCAGTGGTTTCCGAGTAAAAATTTTGTTTTCAACCAATATAAATCCAATAAAATTGAAACTTGGTGGGTAGTTGTAGAATATGAACCTAAGCACATTTGTGAAATTTTGTGCGAATCGTGTGGCTAGAAAATTTTAAAAAAATTATTAAAAAATATTTTTGTTGTCACGATAACTTGAGAACGGAATGAGATAGCGGCTTGAAGTTTTCAGGTTAGGATGTGCACCAGAACGCGACATTTCAGTTTTTTGGTCCTCATTAACTCGAAAAATACTGAACCGATTGAATTCAAGCATGGTTATTAGTTGTAGAATGCCAACGCGAATATGTTTGCACAATTTGGTGTGAATAGCATTTGTAGAAAATCATTGAAAATAAAAAAAAAATTCTATATATCAGTAACTATTCGTTTGAAATTGCTGAAATTTTGCAAGAGCCTTCATAACCTAACTCTACTGCCAAGTTTCAAGTTTTAATACGATCGGTTAAATATTGTTGGAATTTCGAGCATTCTTGTGTGGTAGGTGGGTGACCGTTGCCTCGATAACTTTCGAATGAAAGGAGATAGGGACTTGCAATTTTCAGGGTAGGTTGCGTATCCGAAAGGGAGAGTTGAGTTCGTTTTTGGGCATAATCGGTCTAATGGTTTCCGAGTTATACCCACCTGGAATATTATTTCCTTAATAACTCGAAAAATAAATATTCGATCGAATTGGTGCTTGGTAACTAGTAGTAGAAAATCAACATAAAGACGTGTTTAAAATTTTGTAAGAATCTGACTTCACGTCAGTGCTTGAACCAATTTTTTTATAAGATAATTTTTGAAGCGTTTATGCATTTCTATCATAGGAATCCATTGATATAATTCCCAACTCTGAGAAACCAATACTTTCGGAGATATAATTCGTCTGTTTGAACAAGAGAGCCAAAAAGCTCCTGTCCACAGGGCTTGAACCAATTTTTTTGTCTAATCCATTAATGGTTCCTAATTCCTATCGCCATTCTTCCATTATTCGGGAAAATTTGCAAAATGATTTCTTCTCAAAATTCAAATTAAATTCATTCAATAATAAATTGAATAGGGATCCAGACTTGCTTTACTCATCACAGCGGCATATCCGCTCAACCGTTTTAGGCCGGCCGGAATTTCTCTCTGAATTCATATTCTTAATTCGTAATCTGAATTCTGGAAGCTTGCAAAATCTAGAAATTAATAATCTGAAAAAATCAAAATGTTTGAAGAGAATAGTAAATCAGTATGCAATTCCGTGTTTTCTGAATAAATAATATGAATTAAGAGTATGAATTCAGAGAGACATTCCGGATGTATAAGGCCGGCCTTATACGGTTCTCTTCCTCAAACTCTTCCCTCAAACTTTCATTGTTGTCGTTTATTCCTTGCATAGTAACAATGTATATTTCTGAAAAAATTACAGAATACTTTGTGGTATATTTGAAAAGCAAATATCACCCTAAAAAAATTGGTTCAAGCACTGACGTGAAGTCAGGAGCTTTAGCGCGCATGTTCTATTGTCCATTGTCCTGTACTGGATGGTGGATGGTAAATTCGATTAAGAGTGTACAATACAGGAGATTGGACAATAGAACATACGCGCAAAAGCTCCCGACTTCACGTCAGTGCTTGAACCAATTTTTCAAAAATTTCCTAGGAGTACGGTTCTCACAAAATACTACACACGACTTTATGTCGATATTCTACAACTATAGTAAACAAGTTTCAATTCGATTGAGTCTATATTTTTTGAGTTTTCGAGTGAATAAATATTCCAGGTGGGTATAACTCCGAAACCGTTGGACCGATTATGCCCAAAATGAACTTAACTCTCTCATTCGGATGAGCAACCTACGCTGAAAAAAAAAGTCCCTACCTACCTCCTTTCGTTCCAAAGTTATCGAGGCAACGGTCACCCATGCAGCTACTGAACTTACACAAGGATGTTCGGATCTCCAACAATATAGATCCATTCGTGTTCAAACTTGGAACTTGGCGTTAGAGTTAGGTTCTGAAGGACCTCGCAAAATTTCAGCGATGTCGGACGAATAGTTTCTGATAAATAGAATTTTTTTTAATGACTTTCAATGATTTTTTAAAAAATTTTAAAAAAATGATACGATCCTCACAGAATTTCCCAAGAATTTTCGCGTTGGCATTCTACTTTACTAATAACCATGCTCGAATCTTGTGAGTTTTCAGTTATACGCCTATAAACAAACTCAAATATCGCATTCAGATGCACAACCCAACCTAGAAATTTCAAATCACTATCTCTTTCCGTTCTCAGGTTATCGTGACATAAATAATATTCTTTGATAATTTTTTCAAAAATTTTCTAGTAGCGATACGATTCTTACAAAATTTCACAAACGTCCTGGAATATGCCACCTACCCTGAAAATTTCAAGGCGCTATCTCTTTCCATTCTCAAGTTATCGTGGCAACGGCCGGCCGGACAGAATCAAATTTGCCCCGAATTGCAATTAGTTGAATTCGAAATAAGAGAGTACGGGGTGACTGCCATGTTCGAAATATTATCATGATATGTATATTAGACTTGGCCTAAATCAGTATGTAAGAGCATGTTTCAGTCTCTATAAAATAAAAGTCATAATAGTCAATAATATTCGTTTGATTTTTCTTCGAATTTCGATCGATGCATGAAAAATATGAAGAGTATTTGAGTTAGACAGAATACATCTTAATTCTTAATTTCTCGGCAAGTATGTTATCATACATCTTCCTCTTTGGCACCCAAAAATTGGAAATTGCTAATACTTTCGGAGATCTGATTTTTCTAAATTTCAATAATAAATCGTAATTCTATGATTTCACAGAATGCTTCCATCGAAAATTAAAGCCCGTATTTGTATCTAATGGTCTGTGTTCATAGATGTCATCTTGAAGAACCATGTCAAATTTATTTCTAGTTGTTCTAGGAAACAAAGAATGCAAAATGACCAATGAAATAACCTCAGATATCGTAGAATTATGAGGACTTAAGGATATGTATTATAATTTTGGGTGATAATATGATGCCCTCGGATAATCCATACGATAACGCAAATATATACTTTGGTGAGTTAATCAAATGGGTTCAGAAAATCTCCAGTAAAAACTAAACTGGAATATTGACTAAGTTTCAATTGATAAAATAGAATTTTCACAGTAGATTTGAGGAATGAATATCTCGGATAAGTTCGTTATTGGGTAGAATCGGTCTTCTGGTTTCGGATTAATCATTTTTGGCACTCTTGTTTTTTTTAAATTACACTTTTTCGAGTGTATTTTATTTTATGACGCAGTTCTATCATAAGAATCCATTATTATAATTCCCAACTCTGAGAAACCAATACTTTCGGATATATGATTCGTGAAAGTTTGAACAAGGGTACCAAAGCCCCTGTCCATAGGGCTTTCCCATATTTTTTGGATAATATCTGTAGATACGTATTCAGCAATATATTGCAGCGAATCATTTTGCGAGAATTAAATGTTTCGTTCCACATCTTTTGAGTAACTTAGTGTATCTTGTTAATTAATACCTGAATACAACGTAGGTTCAATTTTCCGGAAGAAGATAATGAGGTGTGGAGGAATTAGGTACTGAATAATAAATGAGATTCCGAGCACAGGTGTTGAAAAACAAATGGGAGACCATTAGAAAATTTGCAAATGAGAGCCATTGGACTCGAGACTCCCTCGCGTTGCCTGCTAATGCACTTCCAACGCCTCAAAGCCATTTTCAGGAATAGTTCTGAATAATTGAACAAGGTCGGCTTCATCTATGGTATCCCTCTTTATATTAAATATAAAGAGGGATACCGAAGATATTATAGAAAAACTTTCAAGGAATAAGTACATTTGCATATTTAACTAATTTTCGTCAAAATCTGAATTTTTGGTTCGATATTTCCTCGAATAATAAATAATTGGATAATTGGAATAATCCATTATACGGGGCCTTCACTAATTCAATGCCAATATTTAAGGGAGCGATATTTAGTCCCATTTAAAAAAAAAAAACTTCGTACGAGCGAATGAACTGAACGTCTCAACTTTTGAGATACGGGGTGGTAAACTTTTCTAAAATAAATAGTTTAATTATTAATATCTGTGATACCTCATTCGATATTTCAATGAAATTTGGCATACATGTAATATGCATCAAAAGGCATGTTTAGTATAACACAATTCTTTTAATTTCCAACAGAGGTGTTCGTACCGAATTCCGCCTGCCTATTTTGGCAGACATTGATGTTATGCCCCATATTTCTCATAAAATTAAAATTATTCCTGAAATTCCCAATCATTTCTAAGCTGATTTCTTGTATTTTTTCTTGTATTTTTTCAAACCGATGCACGGTTTTTACACAAAAAATGGTTCAAGCACTGAAGTGAAGTCAGGAACTTTTGCGCACATGTTCTATTGTCCATTCTTCTGTATTGGACACTCTACTACGAATTTAGCATCGATATACTTACTTGTATACCGTTTTCCCAGCTTTTATAATATACATATCGCACGTGTATTTCAAAAGTGACACAAGTCAAAAAATGAGTATTCAGAGATTTTTGCTGTATTCCGTTTTGTGATCATCTCAGAAAGTGAGGATTTGTGTTCTCAGTTCACCGCTCACCGCTCACTTTCAGATGAAAGTGTTCCTTTTTAAAAGTGAGCCGTGAACTGAGAACACAAACTCTCACTCTGAGATGATCACAAAACGGAATACAGCAAAAATCTCAGAATCCTCATTTTTTGACTTGTGTCACTTTTGAAATACACGTGCGATATATGAATACACTTCATACTATTTTAATGACAGACTTCAGTAGAGAATCGTCAATGATCACAGAATTTTTAATTCTGATATAAATTCTATTGGAATTGGAATACGAGAAAACTTACGACTCAAGTAACTCCAGGATACGATATTCAGGAAATTCCGCGAAAATTAGTGGATCGGCATTCTACAAGTAATCACTGAGTTTTAATTGGATCAGATTTGTATATTTTGTGTTATGGAGGAAATAACAACAAAATTTCAGATGAGTATAACCCCAAAACAATTTGGCTGATTATGCCAATCAACGAACTTAAATATCGCGCTCGGACGCGCAACCTACCCTGAAAATTGCAAGTCGCTATCTCTTTCCGTTCTCAAGTTATCGTGAGCTACATAATAATTTTTGTTATTTATTTAAAAATTTTCCAATAGTTCGGTCCTCTCAAAATTTCACACACTTCGTTGTGTCGATATTCTACAACTAGATACCAAGCATTCAATTCCATCAGGTTTGTTTTTGCTATGTCGAACGAATAGTTATTGATACATAGAATTTTTTTTCAACGATTTGCAATAATTTTTTGAAAATTTTCTAGTAATACGATCCTCACGAAATTTTGCGAGAATTTTTGCGCCGGCATTCTACAAGTAATTACCATGTTTAAATTGGATGGGATTCGTATTTTTCGAGCTATTGAGGAAATAACAACTAAATTTCAGATAGCTATAACTCCAAAACTGTTTGGCCGAATATGCCTACTAACAAACTCAAATGTCAAATTCAGATGCTTTACTTCTCCTAAAAATTGCAAGTAGCTATCTCTTTTCGTTCTCAGGTTATCGTGACATGAATAATATTTTCAAATAATTTTCTTTTGATTTTCTAGTGTCACGGTTCTCATAAAATTTCACAATCGTCTTTGTGTCAATATTCTACAACTAGCTACAGAGTTTCAATTCGATCGGATCTGTGGTGCAGTTATCACTCGGAAACCGTTTTGCCGATTATGCCCATTAACGAACTTGTCCGTCGTATTTGGACGTGCCACCTGCCATGAGAATTTCAAGTCGCTATCTTTTTTCTTTCTCAAGTTATCGTGGCAACTGCCGGCTGGAAACGGCTACACAGCACTGAAAGTTATTCTTACAGACATTTATGTTTGTATTGAACCGAATCAAACCGTATTCATAGTGACCACAGCGGACGAGGAAGTATAATCTTGCGGACGAGAAAGTACTTATACTCCATTCACATTTATAAAGTCTCTCGGTTGGCCATGAAAGTTTGACACATTTCACCATGTACATTTTGAAAATGTTAGGTTATAGTAATTTTCCTGTCAGATAACTACGCAACGTTGTCCTCTCTACAAAGAAGTCCTAGTAATTACGTATTTTCACAAAGTGAATTTACTTCGGAAAAAAAATGAATTTGAGAAGATATTATGTGAATTCAATAATTCCACAATCCTGGCGACTGTAGAAGAAAATTTTTCCTCTGTTGTTACTGGAAATATTTCACGTATATATACTGGTTGGAAGAATCGATTATGCTATTTTCTTGTAAGGAAATCAAGAATCAAGTGTTGCAATTTTATTGAAAAATAATAGATAGAATACTCCGTTACTTTGTGTACATTAGAAAAAAGAATGAAAATACCTGAATAACCCCGCAGAAAAACTTCTAAACGAACAGACGTACCTATGGAATTCCCCATTTTTCGAAATTCTCAAGGAATAAGCCTACAGAAGACATTCAAATACCTTGTGTTGCACAACTTGTTATACACCAGTTTCAAAATGTAGTAGTACTACGAAACCCTAGACATTCCTATACCTTAATAAAGTATCTATAGTTATAGGAAACTAAGTAATTTCATTCGAGATTTCAACATGTCAGAATGAAGTTTTCCTATTGCAGATTTCGGTTCTGTATAGCACTCCTACTTTCGGCATTTTCAATTTCAAAGCTAAGAGTTCTTTATTATATTCGAAGATAATGGTCTGTTATGATTATGCTGAGAGTAGAAATTGGCAACGTCTCGGCGGATTGTTTTGACCTTGACGATATTTCAGCAGTGCCAACCTGCCTGTGTTTTAGTTAGTGATAGACCTAAATCATGGCCAACCGGGAGACTTTATAAAAGTGAATGGATTAAACCTTCTATAATAGTCGATTGCACGGCAGCAAATTAGTACGTAAAATGTCACTTTTCATAGAGGCGAACGAAAAAATATTTTAGATTCGTAGAGTACAACTATTCACTCAAGAAAGCAAATTCTCAAAATGTCCCATTCTCATAAACGCCTAACCTATCATAAATCTAGTCTCAGGTCGCAAATCTCAAGCAGTAGGGATATCAGTATTGTTTGTAGAAAAGAATAGAATATTCGAGGCATTCCAAGCAGAAACTCAGCAGTAATCACTTAGAGATGAGCGACCGACGAGGAGAAAAATTGCGATATAAGTATAATTGCCGTTCGGGGGTGGAACAAGGGGTTCGGAAAACGAGCTTCCGAGGAAATTCGCAGACATTAGGACCCTATATCGGTGATTAAAATGTTGGATTGTTCTGCCGATATTGCTGCGCTACACAATAGACGTCGGGTGGTGACTTCTACTCTGTTCCTTCCGATACACCCTCGCCCGCTCACAACAGGCAACTATAGAAAATTACACTCTTCACAATATCATTGTTCACTTCAAATTGTAATAGGTTCAATCGAAACTTGAATGTGTTAAGAATTGGGCATGGTTGTATTGGTCGATGGAACGGAAAAGAAGCATCCCGTTGAAGAGGAAGAAGTGGAAGTATAAGAGAGTGGGTACTTCGTCCAAAGGGTGACTGGATGTAATACAGAGTGTACTATTGAAGAGGAGCATTCTCGAGTTCATACGTTTCCTGACATATACAGAGTTTCTCACCGGGAACTGCATTGATCGATATCTTGAAAACTAGGAATCGATTTTGCAAATGAAGATGTACAGGGTGCTCGTCCAGATTCTCAATCAGGAACTACAATTTGTTCAATTTCTATTGGATATAGAGCCTAGGGCTTCACGCGAGACGAGAGTAGGCGAGAGTATAGAAAATCTCGTCTCGCTCTCGCCAATTCCCAAAAAATTAAGTCTCGTTTAAGTCTCGTTCTCGTCTCGCTTTATTCTGAATAACGATAATAAATACATATTATAATATATAAACGAAATGGTATACAATAATGAATAATTTTGTAAAGCTATATTTATTACGCTCCTATACAAAAATATTTGCGCATGTACATATTATTTTTAATTTTAAACACTGATAATTTCAACTTTTAAAGAGTTTAAAGAGAGAATTCAAACATAATCACGCTTGCATATCATAATTTTTCAATGATGTACGTGTTTTTGCCATCATCATACCTGCTGTGGAAAATAATCTTTCAACAGCTGCGGATGTAGCCATTAATAAATCATCGGCTATCTTGGAAATTGTAGGAAGAACTTTTTCATCACTCTCCACCACTGCAAAATATTTTGATTCCTATTGGCTCTTTCTAACAGCAAATATTCTTCAAACCCAGCTTTCCAATATTTCGAAAGTTTTGTTGATGTTTTAAATAGGCTATCGATGTCGATACATTTTTTAATATAATTGAACAATTTGGTATAGTTTTCAAAGAATATCTTCCCAGTGGGTAGATAATTGAGGGTGTTCTTGGCGTATTCCTCATAACACTTTTCGAAACATTGAATAGCTTCATTTCTTTACCAGTTTTATTATACGTAGTTCCACCGATGTATACAATAAATGTTCACATCTTCACTACAAGGAGCACAAGAGAATAAATTTCTCCAGATGTTCAGATAGAGACGAAATCTTCATAGCATTGGGATTTAGGGGCATTAAAAGTTGTCCGTTAAGTATTGAATCCATAATGGCATCCGTTTTTATGGTTGTGAATTCTATTTTTTCTCGAAAAATAATCTCAAATATCACAAGGTCATAACGAATCAATATTCTTCTAAAAAATCGTGTATTTCTAGAATGTTCGATGCATAATATAGACAATATATATTGGTAATTATAGTGGAAACTCTACATATTCAATTGCTTTCTGTGGGTGTTGAAAAAAGTTGAGTCCTATATAAAACTTAATTCAAAAAATTTAACGAGACCAAAAACGAGACTCTCGTGTTGCGCTGTATGTGGTGTCGTATCGCCTGATGAACGGAGTTAGCAAATTTTCAAAGGAGTTGGGAAAATTTTAAAAATTTCGAAACAGTTGGAACAGCCCCCTCCCCCAATCACCTTCGGTTTTACGTAATCCTTCAATGCACAGTTGGAAAATTTCCGATCCTCCCAGGGACACGATCCTCACGAAATTTCGCGAGAATTTTTGCGTTGCCAAACAACTAATAACTATGTTTGTATTTAATCGGTTCTGTTCTATTTTTCCAGTGTTTTTGAGGAAATATTAACCAAATTTCAGATGGGTATAACTCAAAAGCCGTTTGGCCGATTATGCCTATAAATAATCTCAAATGTCGCATTCATATGCACAAACTAATGAAAATTTCATGTCACTTTAAATTTTTTTAATGATACGATTCTTACAAAATTTCACAAACGTCCTTGAGGTTGTATGAAAACATAATTATTACTCGGAAACCATTGGGCCAATTATGCCCATTGACGAATTTGTCCGTCGTATTGGGACGCGCCACCTACGCTGAAAATTTCAAGGCGCTAACTCTTTCCGTTCTCAAGTTATCGTGGCAACGGCCAGCCGGACAGAATCAAATTTGACCTCGAATTCCTCATTAGATTCGAACCCAATCGTTTGAGACCATTTTCGGCAAAAAATTCCAAAATTACAGATATTTGGGTATATCGACAACGCGATGTTCCCCAGAACATACGCGTAAAAATTTCTTGAAATCTGTGAAATTATGTACATCAATGTCAATATGGGCAATTGGGGACACTTTATTTCGAGATTCACATATGTATTTTAATAGATTACCTATGCCAAGAATTGTATGAGGAGGATATGATGATATGATGAGGATATGATATTTTATCATATCCTCGGGTTGAGGTCACATCGCACAGGTAGCTTATGCTTCCTCCGTGCCGATGCTATAGTTTACCTCCGAAATGGAGGTCCTAGAGCTGAGGGCACAATTGGTTGCTCGCTCCTAGTGTGGTGTCCCCTATTTTCACTTTTATTTCCATCGTTTCCTTGGTTGTCCTGTCCTGAAGAAGCCAACTAGCAGAAACACATGTCGGCAGGTACCAGCAGAATTATTTTTAATATGCTCCTTTTGCGGAATTACCCGTTAAACCTTTCCACTTATTAACAATATATAGATGAGAATAATGCGAATAAGTTAAATTTAATATTTTATTGTAGTTGATTCATTTGGCTGCCTTCATCATCCTTCTAGAATTTGTTTTAATTTTTTTTTTGGAATTTCATATATAATTAATGTGTTTATTTTCGTAGCTTCATTTGGATACCTTCCTCTAGAATTTGTGTTAGTTTTGTTTTTCAGTTCGCATATATGATATATGATATTTTATATTGGGTGAAATGAAGCTGTCACATACAAGTAGCTAAACAACTGCTGTGGCACATCCTGTTTATTCTCTCGATATGAAAGAATTGAGCTTAAAAAATTAATTGTATAGAAACTTTATCGATTTGAGGAATGAACTTCATTATTATTAATACTATTATTACAGCTCCTGTCCACAGGGCTTTCCCACATTTTATGCTACATTTTAGTTAATATTGTAGGTACCAAATTTCGCTTGATTTTATTTTGTTCCAATTTGATTTTTGCAATAAACATGAAAGTGATAATATTTCTGAATTGAGAATGATGAGACCTTTCAAACGATATATCACAAGCCCATACTTCCTATTTGAAAAATTGAGGGTTATACCTGTCTTTCAAAGCGGGTTTGAGGTAGGGTGCGCATTTTTTTAGAATGACAATTTAAAATTGATGTGTTTCGAGATTTTTCATAAATATGTACACTAAACAAAATAATGAATTTATTCTATTTGGCATTTCCTCACTGTATAATATAACAACTCTTGGCAAGAAATGGCTCCTATCGACATTAAAATAATTTCACCGATTTCGTGAAACTCAGTGAATGGGTTTTCCCGTTGAAGTTCCTGTTGAATAAGTAAACAAATGATGATCTTGAGAATATATGACAACACACTTGTAGTTTACCGCTCCTAGAGGCAAACAAGACCTAAAAAAGAGGGTAGAGACCACTCAACCACTGGAGGATGGCAAGCACATCTAATGGGATAATTCAATAACTATAAGCGAATACGGACATCGAGCGTAGAGCGGCAGGACCGCGGTCCGGGATATTCTTCCGCCGTTGCCGGATTATTGGAACTGACACGAGAGGGGACAAGCAAGAGGATCTGAGGGATATTTCCACCCATGGCCCGATGCGCTAATGACATTACACTTGCAGATAAACATAATAGAAACGAACTATTTATTATATTCGACACGAATTAGAATCCGGGATTATTGAATTAAGGAGTACAGAGCCCTTTCGACCCCCTTCGATATGTTATACTGATCGAGTGGATAGATATGATAAATTCTGCCTTATGTCGACTATATTCATTAATAATTATTATCAACATATTATCGAGCTGAAGTAAAGTGCAACAACGTTCTTCGTTAAACATCGTTCAAGTGAAAACTTATCTGAAATTAACGATGAATATAAAATCACCAGCATGCATTTGCGCAAAAAATATCAAAAATCAAGTGAAGTCAGGAGTTTTTACGCCCATATTCTATTGTCTATTCACCTCTATTGGACCATCTTGATCAAATTTACTATCGATATAGATCATTTTATCAGCTCTTAATCGAATTTACCATGGTAAATTCGATTAAGAGAGTGTCCAATACAGGAGAACGGACAATAGAATTCACCATGGTAAATTCGATTAAGAGTGTTCAATACAGGAGAATGGACAATAGAATATACGCGCGAAAGCTCCTGACTTCACGTCAGTGCTTGAACCAATTTTGATATATTCTCTTCCTTTTCCAATGGGTTTCATTCAACTATTATTTTTTTTTACTTTTTGCCATTTTTAGTGGCTTCGACCCTGGCCTAAAAGGGTTACGTGACTTCAATCTGGGAATCTTGTAACCTTCAGGTTCACAAGACCTAAACTTTAGCTAGGGAAATAAAAAAATGTTAGACTGTAACCAACTATCTGAAGAATTCATACGAAATTAATATAATTTAAATTCAAGATTTAAAATAGAGTTGGTAAGATCTCAGGGTTGATGTAAGATATCTAGTTCCCTAACAGTATACAGGTTCATGTCAAGACAGATTTACTTATTTAAAGATATAATTAACAACAAGTCAAATGTAAGATCCATACAAAGGCAAGGCAAGATTATGACAAGAAATGTAAACCAAATTAAAACAGCTTTAAACAAAATATGCTTACAAAGTTATTATTGCTATCAAACTCAACAAATGAAAAATAGTACAGAATGCTGAGGTCGAGCTCACCACTACCAATCCTGTTCAATAACTATTTACGAAATTATAATATATGAATAACGGTATCATGAAAAATAGAAGTGAATAATTGAAATTAATGAATTAAATTAATAAAGATGAGATAGAACTATGATTTGACAACTGAAAAACAAAATGAAATAGAAATATAAAACTTATCTTCCTGTTGATTGCTGATTCCTGTTCTCTAGAATTCGAGTGTTGAAATTACGTTCAAACTAAGGTGAGTGTTGGTTCGTTCTTTCGGGTTTTGATGGGTACACCCCAATTAAGGTAAGGATAGGTATTCTGGCCCAAGATTAAGTTAACTTCCAGGTGGAATAACGGCGTGAAAAAAAAATCAATAAGATGGATGAGAATTCAGCTATAGCTGAATATACCCCTCGGTTGCCATTTGCGCATTTTGGGTACTATCGCTAGCTCCCGAAACCCCGACGATGACGGCGATCGATTTGTGTTTAGTCTTCCGATCCTAAGGAGGCGCACCCCCAATATTAGGTTACACCGTATAGCACGCGTGAAAACGCGATCCGGCAGGGCAAGCACCACCCTCGGTCAGAATGCGAAGTCCGCACCTACCACAACTCCTATGTATAGACTATGTAGCGGTCTATGAGCGCTCTTACTACTTCAGCAACTCAGCAATGCTGCACTCCATTAATACGGCATACTGTACAAACGTACAAAGGCATGACCGTACCCATGGTGCGACGTAACTCGGATACTAGTAGTCATAATGACCCCGACACTTCATTGTTACATCCTAGCTCAACATTCTTGGATACTAGTCCCCCAGCACCAGGGACCGACACCTCAGACGCTGAAAGCGTTCATAGTAAGGGTGGATAGGAATTTCCAGCCTGCTATCTCGGATACTAGTGGTACGGGTGCCCGTACTCCGACACCTCAAGCGATATTAGACTAACTCCCCCACCTTACTCAAGGGCATGCACATGAACGGCTTCACAAGACCCGTCAGTTGCCCTGGAGGGTATAACGTACTAGCGCTAACCTTTGCCCCCACGAGGCCATCACCCAAGAGGGGCACCAGTAACCGACCTGGTGGGCTTCCCCTCTCCCGTGGTACTATTGTTACCATCAAAAGTATTACCGCATTTGGATTCTACTCAATTATTACCAACTTAATTGAAATTTGGAACGTAACGATCTTATTGCCTGGAATATAGGAGAAAATCGGAAACGAATTCCGAAAAGAATGAAATTTACTCCAAGATTTTGAAACAGCAGTCTGCCTGCGGATGTGGGGTGGGACAATGTAAGAATACTCGTGGCTAAAATTACTCAGATATCACGTCGCTTGATAGATTTGTTCTTGAGTACCTACTGATTTACAGCATTCGTCGGAATCCTTGACTATATTCATCAATCGAAAATTAAAGAGAATTATAACATCAAGACATGGGAATCATCATCCTTCCTGCGGTGAGTACACTCATTCACCTCCCTACCTAACGACACTTGTAAACAATCATCTCCCTTGTAATGTTCGAAAGTCACAAAGAGAATAAGTGAATCCGAATCAAAGTCCTACAAACAAGTCCAATCAATGTAAGAGCAACAACAGAAATACTCGACTTCGCCCTCTGATCAAAACGACCCCATCGGCAAATCCTGATGGAAATGAAAAAGATTAGAGCAAAAGAGCGGACGGTCCAGTAGACGTAATTAATTCAAGTATAAACATGCATACAGGCGGATTCTGATCGGAAAGAACACACGGGTTCCAACATATGGCCGCCAATAAAATAAAATCAAGGCGGCAAGTGCAGTAATAAAACACTATCGACTGGATTAGCGCCCTCGCTCGACAACATGTGGCGAATTCTTCCGATTCGATGGCTTCTTTGTGCGGGCCGGGAAGAGGATTAGTGTTGCGATTAGGTACTCTATGTACTTTTTTTCGATAATCGTGATTTTTAGCCGTAGGGATTCGATGTCATCATATTCGGTTGAACATCAGCTGTAATGAATAAATTAAGTATAACTCATTGAGCTAGGGGTTGTTTCCGGTTGGTGGAGCTGGTTCTCTTGTTGAATCATTAGACAAACCTTCACCAGTTAGGGGTTATCGAGTCGATTTAATGAGTTTACTGATGTGCTAATGTAATACCCAATCCAAGAAAGCTGCACGTTGACTAGATTCTTTCAATTTGTAATTTGCCTACGTAAACAAGTGGAGGTATCATCAAATACGCAAACGAAATATGTTGGTAATCATCAAAGAATAGTTTGGAGGGGTGCTTTTATCATTCAATGGTTTTTTTCTTTTTCAAACTCTGAAAAATATCTGTAGTAAAAATAAATTTATTTTGATTATTATGAAATTACTTTTGCGTTAGAAACAGGAGATATTTGTCTGAAGCAATTTATGGAAAAAAAAGTTCTATTTCTCCTCCAAGGAGGAAAAGTGTTGCTATGCAATACTTTTCCGGTCAGCGCCAGGAAAAGTGTTACTATGCAAAAGATGAATTGGTTACCATGAACAAAAAATTCTCTAATTCAAATGTTATTTTTATTCGTTAAAGTTACATTAAATGTACTATAAATTGGTCAATGTTGCATTTTGAAAATTAAAACCATGTAATAATGAACTGGTAGATTCTGTCTCGGATTCTGTTCAAAAGCTGATGCCTCAATAGAGTAATCTGAGTTGCTGGTTCCAGGGAATTCGTTGACGCTCAATATTCAAAGACTCAATGTTGGCTCCTCCATCTATAAGTAGTGTAGCAGTTCGCCTCAATGAATGACCTGTGTATTCGCTTGGATGATTCAATTGCAAAAAAGCGGCAACCTTTCTTGGAACACTTCCTATACTATGTATTCATCACAGCTCTGTAGCATTTTGCAGATTGATATTTGAAAATAAATCTATTTTCAACGAAATCGTTTAGTCTTAACGTAGTGTATCTCCGATGAATATTTAGATTATTTTCCCTAATAACTGTGAATGTTCGAACTTTTCTCGTTCTACTATCAGGAATATTGACTATTATAATATTTCCCCTGTCCTGGATATCTGCAGTTTCCTTTTTCACTATTTCGTCACATCTGCAGGTACCAGCTACTCCGAATAATAAAACAATCTGAAACAACCACGTGATCTTGATACTTGAAATATGCTAGTTACCGTTCTAAATATGAATTACCGTTCTAAATATGAATTATCCGGTGCTTAGAAAAGAAAACGTTCGAACTCTTCCTTAGAAAAGACTCTTGATTTTTTTGCAAGATTTCATGTTTGATCACTAGTTGCGACTTTATCATTGAATATCGGACCCACAAAGTAGAGGATTCCCATTTTGGGCGCTCATGTTCCTCAGAACAGAGTGCTTAGGTATCAATTTGCCCAAATGTCTGTAATTTTCGAAGTTTTGGCTGAAAATGGTCTTAAACGATTTGTTTTCTCTAGCCATAGAGTTGAAATATGCTAGAAGCACATTTAACGAAGTGATCATAAGCGGTAGAATATTTTTCAATAGATTTCAATGGTCCAAGGGAAGATACTGTTTCATTCGCCAAATCCTCAATTTCTGAAGACATTTCCACTTTCAACCACTTCTCACCTGCTTGCAAATGATAACTATCAATTATTTTACTTTATATCATACAGAATGAATTTAGCGTAGCAACCGTAACCAGGCAAATGTTCCATAATTCACTTAATCATAACGATCGTAAATGGATAGAATTATGTAAATTTCGTAAATGTTAATCAATCCAAAAGTGGATATTTGATTTTTTGAATTTGAAAACGTTTGAAAATAAAATAACATATTTCATTCGGAGTAGAAGTGACTATTCTTGGCTCACTTTCAAGTAATCAAGTAAACTCAAGCTCGCCATAAAAAGCGACACTTTTCTTCCTTATGAAATAATATACTATTATCCAAAAATTGCAAAAGGGAAAAGTTTACGAAATGTTCGTTCTATGTCTAAATTACCCACAAGATAAAAAATCTTATTAATAATGAAAAATGGCGATACCGTTGTTAATAAATCAACAAGTCCAGAGCGTTCCTGCCAATAGGGTCTTCATAATGGCTTCGTATAATTAATTTACGAAATTCGTGTTAACCCTTACAGGAATTTTTAGTTGTGCGCATGAACAGACGAGAAGTGATTTATGTGATGGAGTTTGCGTCTGAGTGGATTGGGGTTCTGGGATGGAGGATGCTATTCCTACATAGAATCCCCTTGGGAGGGTCCGCTCATTCGTGCATAAAAGCTGAGATATTTCCTGAACCACTGGTGTAGGAGAATCGGAGTTTTGTGTGAGGTGTGTGATTTTGAGAGGACTTTTAGCCACTGGATTGTGCATGTCCCTCTTTTTGGGGTTACCTTGGGAGTGGTTTACGACCAGCGTTTGTTTTCGGGTTGGAGTGTTCATACTTATGATATACAGTGTGAGTCTTTGACCACTGCATTAATTTTAACCAAAGATTCCTCTGATCAAATGAAACACTTTTTTCATTTAACATTTTTCCAAATTCAGCTCAGGTAAAAAGATACAGGCTGTTGAAATTTTGAAAAAGAATCAGTTTTTATTTTGTAGCTTTGACATCCTTTTTTCGAATAAAATGAATGTAGGCGTAAAGTTTCCTATAACTAAATGGAAAAGTATAACGGAGATTCCGCAAAAAAAAAGCAGAGAAAACATTCTGCCGGTACCTGCCGACACGTGTTTCTGCTATTTGGCTTCTTCAGGACAGGGCAACCAAGAAACCAAAAAAGGTGAAAAGATAACTGAAAACAAGTGGCACCACAACAGGAGCGAGCAACCAATTTGTGCCTTCAGCTCTAGGACCTCCAATTCGGAGGTAAACTATGGCATCGGCACGAAGGAAGCATAAGCTACAATATCCTATTTTTCTTTAGTTTCCTATTACTATGATACATATTTTCCAAATATTAGTTATTTTCTACTTCTACTGGTTTTCTAGTTATGGACTCGTGGATTCATAAAACTAAACGAAATTAGCATAAAGAAAGCATATAAAGTTTTTCTCGAGTCATTTCAAGAATATTCCATCGTTTTAGAACATTATATTATTCTTCATCATTTCTCCTTAAACACACCGTTTTCGAGATATTCTTCATTGAATGTTTTAAAATGGAAAACTCCAGAAATTTCACTAATTTTATGGATCCGTCCCTGAGCGTTGGAATCCCGAATCAAGCTGTAAACCACGTTACCATGCCTTATTCTCGTCCGCCAACAATGTCATAGATAATTTATATGCGGGAGTGTATCAGCACATTGTGAAATCTTTAAACGATTGTAACTTTTTACCTGAGCCGAATCTGGAAAAATGGTAAATGAAAAAAGTGTTTTATTTGATGAGAGGAATCTTTGGTTAAAATTAATGCAGTGGTCAAAGACTCACCCTACATTATGTTTATACTTATGATATTTGAAAGTCACTGACCAGTGAACTGCGCTTGAGCATAAGTGAGCAGGCTGTTTATGGTATTGTTTGTGCTAGAATGCATGTGAATTATGTTGAGTGATCATGGAGGTCTGGTGCTGGGTCAACTTATAATGGACTTTTGTGTTCTCATTTTTAGGACGTATTTATACATAACTATATTAGGATGATCTATATCAAAACACTTTCGGGTTTGGAGAATAGGAGTAAGCAATTACGTTCCTAATGGTGGTCCCCTAACCACAAACTTTTTCAATTCGAAGTACGGTAAAACTAATAAGTGTAGACCAGATGATTATTATATACTGACCCTCCCAGGGTCTTCCCCAAGGAGATCCCTCAGAAGCTCCAAGGAGCTTGAGTGACTAAGGACGGACAGTTGTGTTCTTTGTCAACTTTGTAACTCTAACCTTATGCCAGCTTAGACATAACATTGTTAATTCATGACCCGCCAGTGATTGGTGTCCACTAACCTCTGGGTAGATCTCCGGCTCTTTCTATCCACTGAATTTGAAACACTCATCACACAATTCAAACTAGCCAACGTAAACACGCCCGCCAGAGAGTGCTGCCTTCACGTCAGTGCTTTTTGCGCGTATGTTCTGGGGAACATCGCGTTATAGTTTTGCCCAAATGTCTGTAACTTTCGAATTTTTTGAAAAAAATGGTCTCAAACGATTAAGTTCGACTCCCCAATGAAGAATTCGAGGTCAAATTTGATTCTGTCCGGCCGGCCGTCCGGCCGTTGCCACGATAACTTGAGAACGAAAAGAGCTAGCGACTTGAAATTTTCAGGGTAGGTGGCGCATCCCAATACGACGGACAAGTTCGTTAATGGGCATAATCGGCCCAGCGGTTTCCGAGTAATAATTTTGTTTTCAACCACTATAAATCCGATCGAATTGAAACTTGGTGAGTAGTTGTAGAATATGAACCTAAGCACGTTTGTGAAATTTTGTGCGAATGGTATGGCTAGAAAATTTTAAAAAAATTATTAAAATATATTTTTGTTGTCACGATAACTTGAGAACGGAATGAGATAGCGGCTTGGAATTTTCAGGTTAGGATGTGTACCAGAACGCGACATTTCAGTTTTTTCATGAGCATAATCGGTCAAACGGTTTCAGAGTTAGAGCCATCTGAAATTTTCTGAAATTTGGTGGTTTTTTGTTCCTCATTAACTCGAAAAATACTGAACCGATTGAATTCAAACATGGTTATTAGTTGTAGAATGCCAACGCCAAAATGTTTGCAAAATTTGGTGAGGATAGCATTTGTACAAAATTTTCAATGAATCGTTGAAAAAAAAAAAAAATTCTATATATCTGTAACTATTCGTTTGAAATTGCTGAAATTTTGCAAGAGCCTTCATAACCTGACTCTACTGCCAAGTTTCAAGTCTTAATACGATCGGTTAAATATTGTTGGAGATTCGAGCATTCTTGTGTGAGTTCACTAGATGGGTGACCGTTGCCTCGATAACTTTCGAACGAAAGGAGATAGGGACTTGCAATTTTCAGGGTAGGTTGCATATCCGAAAGGGAGAGTTGAGTTCGTTTTTGGGCATAATCGGTCTAACGGTTTCCGAGTTATGCCCACCTGGAATATTATTTCCTTAACTCAGATAATAAATATTCGATCGAATTGGTGCATGGTAACTAGTAGTAGGAAATCAACATAAAGACGTGTTTAAAATTTTGTAAGAACCGTACCCCTAGAAAATTTGAAAAAAATGACAAAAAAAAAATTTTAAGAACCGTACCCCTAGAAAATTTTAAAAAAATCACGAAAAAAAAAATTGGTTCAAGCACTGACGTGAAGTCAGAAGCTTTTGCGCGTATGTTCTATTGTCCATTCTTCTGTATTGGACACCCTTAATCGAATTTACCACGGTAAATTATGTTGTCCATTCTCCTGTATTGGACACTTAATTCGAATTTACCATAGTAAATTCGAATTAAGAGTGTCCAATACAGGAGAATGGACAACAGAACATACGCGCAAAAGCTTCTGACTTCACGTCAGTGCTTGAACCAATTTTTTATTTCTTAATAACAACTTTCGGAACGTAGGATCCAAAAATGTGCAAATTTTGGAAGACAATAAGACAGCATTTATACCTCTATTTGGGTAGAACTAGTGGGCCCGCAGATCTACCTAGCCAGTAGATCTACATTTTTCCGGTAGATCCACATTTTTTCGGTAGATCTACATTTTTCCGGTAGATCTACATTTTCGGTAGATCTACATTTTTCCAGTAGATCTACATTTTTTCGGTAGATCTACATTTTTCCAGTAGATCTTCATTTTTCCGGTAGATCTACATTTTTCAGGAAGATCAATATAATCGGTAGATCAATCGAACCCGTAGTTCAACGCCATCTAACGTGTCCTGTTGTTTGAAAGTCCTATCGAAATATGTCGAGGCGTTTTTGAGTTCCTAGAAGCCGAATGTAGCGCCACCTACCATATCGTATCGTGAACGTTAGGCCTTCCGAAACACGATCACAAAGTTTCATGAAAATCAGTATAGCCATTTTCGAGTTCCTGTGACCCGATCATAGCGCCACCTATGGAGGGTATATCGTGGATCTGAGACCTCCTCAGACACACAGAAAGTTTAATCGAAATCGGTCCGGTCGTTCTTGCCTTTCTAAAAGCCGAACACAGCGCCATCTACGGGTTCCTATTGTCACTCTGAGACCCACTTAAGTACGCACACAAAGTTTCATCGAAATCGGTGGAGCCGTTTTCGAGCTTCTATAGATCAATGGAGGTGCCCCCTACAGGATGCTATCGGAGACACGCCGATACAAAGTCACAACGTTTTATCAAAAACGTTCCGGGCGATTTCGAGTTCCTATACATCGATTGTAGCGCCACCTACAGGGTCTAAAAAACACGAAAAAGTGTGATTCCCTCTCCGGGATTCGACCCCTCCTTTTCTCGGTCTGACACTGAGAGTTCGATCGTCAGACGCATGCGCCACCGGCTCCAACGTAAATTTTGACCGATCTCCGGTATTCGAATAATTGGTCGGTACTTACTGGGGATAGATATTCTTAATTTTCACTTTTCGAAATAAAATCGCCACATGGCGGTTTATTATAGGGTTTTTCACCCTTATCTTCACTTTTCGGCAACTTTCAGGCCCAAAAACGACCTAGAAGGGCCGTTAGTCCGTCTCTCATGTCAATTTTGACGTTTCTCGGAATGTCTTCTAGCAAGGAAAATTCCCGGAAGCGAAACTTCCTGAACTTGTATCGATTTAGTATATTTTGACTTATCGTAGGTAAAAGTTGAGCTGGTTCCTGACGCATCGATACTTCTTCTTCGTCTCGACGAAAAATTCGGAGCCAGAGCAGTCGTATTTTCGAAGCCTAAGGCTTGTTTCACATGCATACGGTTCCATTCGGTTCGTTTCGTTTTCGGTTTCAATTCGGTCGCTGGCGACAAGTGTGAAACGGTGCTCCGGTTTAGATTCGGTACCGAATAGAAACCGTACAGCACCGAATACTCCCTCGACACGAATAGGTTTCTATCAGGTTTGGATTCGTGTGTAGGGAATACAGATCAACCGGGGCGTTCACACAAATACGGTTTAGTTTCGGTTTCAACCATAAAATAATAAATATTTACATATGTTTACTGTCTAGTTCTATGGTTTTAACCTCAAATCGAGCAGATATCTTTCCCGAATTGTTCAAATATAGAAATATAAAATAAACATACATATTTTCGGGATATTTTTGCTATCTCAGTATTCATGAGATAAAGATGGTTTACCAAATGTGGATCGACTGATTTCTGCTGTAAACCTAAACCAGTGCTGTGGGACAAAATTTCCGAAAAATATAAAGATCAAAAAGACGTAGGATGCATTCAAAGATGTATATGTTCAATTTTGAATGGCTTCGATGAATCTGACGTCGCGAAAAAATTGGTAATGTGAGCCCGTGTCGGAAGATAACATCAAACCTAATATGAACCGTATATGTGTGAAAGGCCTTCATTCGTTCAAAAACGAACCGAACCGAATAGAACCGTATGCATGTGAAACAAGCCTTATGCGAAATAAAGTCGGTCTCGCTTTTTCGCCGGGCGAAGGATATAAAATACATTTTCGTACGTTACGGGAAATCCGCGATAGATATCGACATAGGGTCTTCGGATCTACCCTTTCCCCCTCCCTAAGATTCGATATCCACCCCCTTCGAACCTCGATCCGTCCTCTAGATTTTTAAAACAATTACCAAAATTCCCGATTTACTCAGGAAAATCGGTATAGTAATCGGTTGCCATGACTCAATTTCAATTAGTATATATGGAACAACAGCAAAAGTATCTTTCAACTTTCATGAATTTTGCTGGTCCTGAATCATCTTCATAATCCATTTCGGATATCTTTGTTGGCATATGGCATATAGAATAAAATACTCATGTTAAACGACTAAATCAAGAGCGTATTAGTATGAATTAATGTGACAATTTCTTGAACTGTATATAGGCTATATTTATTGTGAAATATTCTAATTTGATGAGTATCATTAAAGGAATGCACCACCTTTGCAGGCACCCTGTCTATATAAACTACACATTCCGTGGAGATCATATGAGAGACTATATCAACTTCCATCGAATAAATCTTCCATCAATGAAACAATAGCTATTATATTGTCCGCTGTATATGGGATACACTGAGAACAGCCTGAGGAGGAAATGATCTCCACTTCCGGCATCCACCGGAAACTGCCAGGCTATTAGCTAGACCGACGTTCTCCAGTCTGATGACCCACGGGACTTCAGATTGTGCCCTATTTTCGCCAACGTCCTGAATGATACTGGATTTTCAATTAGTTTTTGTTTGTATCTGCAGATTGATGCCAGGAAATGACATGACTTATTCTGTGGAAGAAAGAGTTCGTCGTTATGGAAATGATTCATTATTTCCTCGAATTGATAGAAAAACTGATATTTTTACAAAAACCTATACTCCATTTACTTTTATATAGTCTCCCGGTTGGCCATGATTTAGGTCCATCACGTTTTTGTAACTGAAACTAAAGCAGGTTGGCACTCCTGAAATATCGTCAATGTCAAAACAATTTTCTGAGACGTTGCCAATTTCTACTCTCAACAATCAACATACCATATTAAACAAGATATTGTCACAGATCATTATCTTCGAATAATAAAGAACTCTCCGCTCTGAAATTGAAAATTCCGAAACAGTTTTGAAGAAGCAGAGGCGAAGTATCAGGAAGTACTATACAGAACTGAAATCTACAATAGGAAAACTTCATTCTGTCTTAGGACATTGTGAACTCTCGAATGAAATTACTTAGTTTCCTATCCTATTACCATATTGTATTAAGGTTTAACAGTGACTCGGGTTTCATAGTACTACGACATTTTGAAACTGGTGTAGTTCAAGTTGTGCAAGAAGGTATTTAAATGTCTTCTGTAGGCTTATTTCTCGAGACTTTTGTTCAGTTTTCCTGCCGAGTTATACAGGAACTTTTATTCTTTTTTCAAATGAACTATCACAATGTAACGGACTACTGTATCCATTATTTTCATTAAAATTTCAACACTTGATTGTTGATTCCCGTAGAAGAAAATAGCATAACTGAATCTTCCAACCAGTTTATATACGTGATATATTTACATAGTAACAATAGATGAAAAATCGTCTTCAACAGTCGCCAGGTCTTTGGAATTGTTGAATTCGCATAATATCTTCTCAAATTCATTATATTTCGCAAGAAAATTCACATTGTGAAAAATTTGTAAAATTACTACGACTTCTATGTAGAGAGGACAACGTTGCATAGTTATCTGACAGGAAATTGAGCATAACCTAACATTTTCAAAATATACACGGTTAAATGTGTCAAAATTTCATGGCCAACCGGGAGACTTTATAAATGTGAATGGAGTATACAAGGAACAGTAGTGAGCCCATGCAAAAAGTTCTTCCTGGACATTTTCAACATTTTTAAATCACCAGGATTAGTACAGGATCCGAAGAAAGATCGTCCTGCCGATGAAGATGAAACTCATTTTTTATTCAGTCTCATAGATAGACCAATACATCCCGAATGTATTGACAATCAAAATATGTTCGTGGGAATTTTTTTCATATCAATATTCTTTTTTCTTTTTCTTTACTTATAGTGAGGTTTAGTCTGTATAAGATTCATTATAACAAGGTAGGCAAAAGTGTTTAATGCTCATTTTTCCTGAAGAAGATACATTGTAACTTGAATGTTTATGTATGTATTTGGAAAGTAATAAAACGGTTTTTCGTACAATCTTCACAATTTTCCCAAAACAATCTAAATGTTTGTAATATGAAAAATAAACGGTATGATCAATAAAAATAAACGATATGGTAAATAGAAAAAGACAATCAGGCCTATTCTGTTTGCGTATTGCTATAAACAGAGGATATTGCTATCCTCCTAATTTTTAACAACATGGCTATGGTATTAAGTATTCTGTTCGGACTGTTATAGCATGTTGATTATCAATTTTCTCCCAGCAATATTGCTATTAAGTAGGTCAAAATTTATTAATTTTAGAGCAGCCAACACTGTATTTCATGACTTTTATGTGAAATAGAAGAAGAATTTAAGATTAGTTGATGAACATTTCGTCCGTTTTTCGGTGGTTATTCGTAATTTCTAACCAAATATATAAAATGTCACGAAGGCGAGAAACTAATTATGTTATTTATAAAACAAGATGGAGTTATTGATCAATTTTCAAGAAACTCACAGAATATTGATAACCGCTTCCATGACCAAAAAAATGAAGACTTGCAAACACCTAAGCAAATATTAAATTTTAATTTTTTCCTGCCGTCAGGCAGACTTCGAATACACACTTCTAAGTGAAAGGGAACAGTATCTGTTCTAGTTTTTTTCCTGAACAAATTCCCTCAGTTCTTCAATTAAATCAGAATAAGTCATCTTTGTATGAAGGCTGAATTAATAGTTAATTTTTCGTTCATCCAATCAGTCTCCGAATGCATATCTCTAACTCAAAAGAAGCACTATCTCTCCTAGTTTGCTCATGAACAAATAAATAAATGAATAAAATTCCCTCAGCTCTTAAATTAGATCAAAAGCATCAATCTTTTTTATAGTTTGTGAACTTTTCTGTGTACAAAGAGAAGGGATTGTTAGTGTCAGAACTAAGTCTTAAAAATGTCCTTAAAATTAAGTATTTCAAAGTACCTTTAACAAATATAAACGAGTATGTATACCTCTATTTATTAAAGGACCTATACCTATTTTCAAAATTTTCAAATTCTTGGAAGAAAAAAGTATTCCAAATCTTGTTATCTTCATGGCAAGTACTTTTATGAGGTTGCTGAGATAGTATTGTGGATAGCAATATGTGTATGAAAATGACAGATCATATTGCTCAAAATCTATGATTAGAATAGAAATATTGCGAATGTTGCTGTGGAAGCAATATATTTTTCTTAGCAATATTGCTATGCCCAAACAGAATAGGTCTCATTGTGGTCAATAATAATAAACGATATGGTCAAAAAACATGGGCTCATGTGGACAGGACCTTTGGCACTCTTGTTCAAACTTTGACAAATCATATCTCCGAAAGTATTGGTTTCTCAGAGTTTGGAATAATATCAATGGATTCTTATGACAGAAATGCATCATAAAAGAAATTGAATTAAAAAAGTGTAATTTAAAAAAACAGAATTGCCAAAAATTATTAATCCGAAACCATCAGACCGATTCTACCCAACAACAAACTCCTCCGAGATATTCATTCCTCAAATCTACTCTGAAAATTATATTATACCATTGGAACCAATATTCCAGTTTTGACTAACTTACCAAAATATATATTTCCATCATCATATAGATTATCCAAGGAGATTATATTATCACCCAAAAATTATAATATCCTATAATCTTCATAATTCTACGATAGCTGAGGTTATTTCATTGTTCATTTTACATTCAATCATATGCTTTATTTTCTAGAACAGGAGGGGTATTTTATATCATTATTAACGATCCAGAAATAACTTTGACATGTCTCTTACAAGTAGATATGTATGAACACAGATCATATAATAATTCATAGATATAATAATTACGGCATGTTAAACCATAGTAGTACGATTTATTATTGAAATTTTCAAAAATCATATCTCGGAAAGTATTAGCTTTCATTTGAAATTTGTAATTTAAAAAAAAAATTTTTTTTTCGTTACTCCGAAACCATCAGCCATCAGATCAAGTATTGCGTACATCGAAAACCAGAATGCAGATAATACATTCGAGCTGAGTTGTGATATTGGCGGATGTCGCACTATTCTGTATTCAATATATACAGTAGGTACACTATACATAGGGAACACTATAATCGGCTTTGTCAGGCTGACTTATTGAAGGCAATACGTCAACGGATTATATCGATGTATCCGGAGCAATACTAACCGCAATGATCCCCGCAATATACATAAAAACGGAAAGACTCCTTTTATTAGTCTGTCAATCTTGTTAAGTATGGGTTTAATCCCAGAATACACAAGGAATAAGGAGAGTTATTATTCTAATAATGAATAACTATTCACCCCATTGTAGTTGTAGTCTTGAGAAAATGAATTTTTTGACAATTGGTTTCATATGCGAGCCTGATGGCTTCTCACCATATGAAATTGTTTTGTACAAATCCTATGTTTCAAAATCATTGATGAAGTAATCTAGAGTTTTGGAGTAACCCATCTTGACAGATGAGCATTTTGCAATGCTGATTCTTAGTCTGAAAATTCTTCTTCTTTCGGTCCCTTCTCCATTACTGAAGATACTGAAAATAAATGAAAAAAATGGGTTCAAGCCCTATGGACAGGAGCTTTCTGGCGCTCTAGTTCAAACAGACAAATTATATCTCTGAAAGTATTGGTTTCTCAGAGTTGGAAATTAAATCAATGTATTCTTATGAAAGAACTGCATCATAAAGGAAATATTCAAATAATAGTTTATTTATCAAGATTAAATGAGCAATCTGAGAATGAGAACTGTACCATGGAAGAAATCAAATTAAAATAGCTGAAATGAATTTGACTCTTTCTTATAGAACAGGATGAAATGTACGAGTATGAACACAGATCATATAATTAAGCTAAGATAGAATAATTATAGCATTCTGTGAAAACATAGGAGTACGTACGATTCATTATTGAAATTTAGAAAAATCATATTTCCGAAAGTATTAGCTTGTTGGAGTTGATAATGATATCGATGGATTTTAATGGTGAAACTGCATCTTAAATAAAAATTACAGACATTTGGGCAAATTGATAAGCTCTCAGTTCCGAGGAACTAGAGCGCCAAAAAGTGTAATAACTTTTCCGGGATTTGAGCCCGCCTTCTCTCGTTCCGAAACCCAAAGCGTATACCGACCGGCTATTGGGCTCCTCGTACGATCTTGTTGATCTCCGGTATTAGAATAAAACGTCGGTACTTACCTGGGATATATATTCTTAATTTTCACTTTTCGACATAAAATCGCCACTTGGGGGTTTATTTGACGGTTTTTTACCCTTATCTCTCTAAGTCGATTTTGACGTTTCTCGAACCAACTATTAGCAAGGAATTAGACAATATCATGTCTCAGGAAAATAAGTTGACATTATGACAATTCATACATAGAATAATTATATAATATAGTGAAAACGTAAAAATACGATTTTTTATTGAAATTTTGAAAAATCATATCTCCGAAAGTATTAGCTTGTTAGAGTTAAAAATGGTATCATTGGATTCTTATGATAAAACTGCTTATTGAAAAAAAATTTATTTGCAATTTGTTATGTAACAAAAATTATTTTTTTTTGTTACTCCGAAACCATCTGTCCGATTTTGCCCAATAACGAACTTAGCCGAGATATTTATCTCCCAAACCTACTCTGAAAATTTCAACTGTCTAGCTCATTCCGTTCGAGAGTTATCGTGCCTACGGCCGGCCGGCCGGACCGGACGGCCGGACAGAATGAATTTCGACCACGGATTCTTGATCAGTGAGTCGAACCAAATCGTTTAAGACCATTTTCATCGAAAAATTTGAAAATTACAGACATTTGGGCAAATTGATAAGCACTCAGTTCCGAGGAACTAGAGCGCCAAAAAGGTTGTAAATGGTCATGATTATAGTCAAATCGAAAAATTTGAAAATTACAGACATTTGGGCAAATTGATAAGCACTCAGTTCCGAGGAACTAGAGCGCCAAAAAGGTTGTAAATGGTCATGATTATAGTCAAATGCGTTATTATCTCAGGTCATTGGTACCAATGGATTGGTGGGAATAGTAAACTAATAAACAATGAACACTATTTTTGTATTCACGAAATAAATTTTAGATACGACTCCTACAACTCGAAATTGGTTTCTGATGATAAAAGGTAGATGTGAACTAATTTTTTATTTTGATACATAACTCATAATCTCACTTATAATGTGAAACAATAGCTACAACTGACCACTCATAATTTTAAACCATTTGGACATTATAGATAGGATTCTTGGTACTGAAGGGTTTAGTTAGAAGAGTTTATACAATATGAGGATCGCATTCTGCCTATAAAAATGATTGGTGAAATTATTATTTTTTTTATGCATAAAGGAACCAACCATATTTAAAAGTCAGTATCCCATATTCGTATGACTCCAATAGTATCTATTTGAGCAAAGTTGTACTTACCAGTGAAAATAGGTATGTACTAAGGATTTCAGGATCCATGATCGTAATAGTTCTTCCACACCAATTGAATTATTATTACACAGAATAGAACACAGAAAATTAACGTCATTCACCAAGAGTCAATAGCGCCAACAGTTGTCGTTTGTTGTACTCGTACAGCATCACATCGTTTCGAACCTGCGTAGTAGGGAAAGTTCGGGTAAACGAGTAGTAAAGAATGAACCAACAATAGTAGTCATTGAGTTGAATACAGAACAGATTTCAAAAAGAGCAGTTAGTTATTGGCGTGAACTGTGACATTATTCAAACCATCATTATAGTATTGAACATTCAAAGATATGAATGTTCCGCCGAAAGTATAATATCTTGGAATGAAGTGTCATTTTTGAAAATATGTATATTTATATAATTTATTTCATTTAAATATAGCTTAATTCTAGGTAAATTCATATATTTTTGTCATTTTGTCGCAATGTCTATATTTTTTTTTCCGGAAATGGTGTTAAACGATTCAGTTCGACTCACTGATAAATAATCCGGGGTCAAATTCAATTCGGTCCATCCTTCCGGCCGTTAGCCCGATTACTCTCGAACAGTTACTCCTAACGGGCGTTTACGTTATGCGCATGAGCAAACGAGAAGTGATTCAACTGCTGGAGGATTAGGGTTTGGAGGTGCAGAATGTAGATTGCGCATGCGCAGAGCTGAAGTGGTTCTTTTTCGGTTGTATGGCTTATGTTGCGAGTGATTTGCGTCTATTGTTCATGGATTTAGTGCTGAGCCGATATTGTGAGGTTTTAAGAGAAATTTCATGGCCATTCTGTACACCGAGTTTCGCGCAAATAGCGTTTTTTCCGAGTTGAATTGTCTGTATACTATACTTGGAAAGATCTATATCAAATTACATTTGGATATTTGGAAGATCTACATATATTATATTACGTTTAGTTTGGGAGAATAGGCGTAAGTAATTGCGTTCCGAACGGGAGTCCCATAACCACATTTTTATTAATTCGATCTAAGGTAAAACGAATAGCCAGACTGTATCGATAGCCAGAATTTGTTTAAGGAACAACAACATTTTGAAAAAATATAAAAAAGCACTGACGTTAAGTTAGTACTCTTTGGCGCTCGTGTTCGCATTGGCTGATTTGAATTGAATGATGAGGGTTTCAAGCTCAGTGGAGAGAACGAGCCAGAGATCTACCCAGAGGGTAGTGGACACCACAAACTGTCGAGGCGTAAATTTAGAGTGCTGTGCCTAAGATGGCATAAGGATAGAGTAACAAAGTTGACAAAGAACACAACTGACTTTCCTTAGTCGCACAAGCTCCCATGAGCTTCTGAGGTATCTTCTTGGGGAAGACTTGGGAGGGTCAGTATAATCATAATCATGTTTATAGCACTTGCGCCAATTGCAGATTGACTTCATCATGAAAGAAAAAAAGCTAAAAGAGCATTGACGTGGGATCAATCTGCTTTGACGCGCGTGGCATAAACAAGATTATGATTATACTCACCCTCCCAAGTCTTCACCAAGAAGATACCTCAGAAGCTCATGGGAGCTTGTGCAACTAAGGAAAGTCAGTTGTGTTCTTTGTCAACTTTGTTACTCTATCCTTATGCCATCATAGACACAGCACTGTTAATTTATGACCCGACAGTAAATGGTGTCCACTACCCTCTGGGTAGATCTCTGGCTCGTTCTATCAACTGAGCTTTAAACCCTCATCATTTTATTCAAATTAGCCATCGCGAACACGCACGCCATAGAGTACTGACTTCACGTCAGTGGTTTTTTATATTTTTTGAAGAATATTACTGCTTCGATGGTGTTCAATGCTCCCTCATTCATTGTGAAAATGATAGGTAGCATTCCACATAAGTATTGTACCAGGGCCGTCGCTACCGGGGGGGGGGGGGAGCCTCCGCATACTCCGCAACCGTTGGGCAGATTATGCACATAAACGAACTTAACTCTCCCATTCTGATGCGCAACCTACCCTGAAAATTGCAAGTCCCAATGAGTTATCCAGGCAACGGTCACCCATCCGGCTACTGAACTCACACAAGGCTGCTCGGATCTCCAACACTATAAATCCGATCGTGTTCAAACTTGGAACTTGGCAGTAGAGTTGAGTTCTGAAGTCTTTCGCAAAATTTCAGCGATGCCGAACGAATAGTTACTGTTATAAAGACTTTTTTTCAATGATTTTTTAAAAATGTTCTAGTGATACGATCCTCACGAAATTTCGCAAGGTTCCGCGTTGACTCCAAAACCGTTTGGCCGATTATGCCTATAAACAAACTCAAATGTCGCATCAAGATGCACAACCTAACTTGAAAATTTCAAGTCGCTATCTCTTTCCGTTCTCATGTTATCGTGACATAAACAATATTTTTTAATTATTTATTTAAAATTTTCTAGAGATACGATTCTCACAAAATTTCACCAACGTTCTTGAGTTTGCATTCTACAACTACTCGCCAAGTTTCAATTTGATCGGATTTGCATAGGTTGAAAACAAAATTATTACTCAGAAATCAATGGGCCGATTATGCCCATTAACGAACTTGTCCGTCGTATTGGGACGCGCCACCTACCCAGGAAATTTCAAGGCGCTCTCAAGTTATTGTGGCAACGGCCGGCCGGCAGAACAGAATGAAATTTGACCTTGAATTCTTCATTAGAGAGTCGAACCAAATTGTTTGAGACCATTTTCGACCAAAAATTCGAAAATTACAGACATTTGTGCAAAATGATAACGCGATGTTACCTAGAACATGCGCGCAAAAGAGAGTACTGTATTTTCGAATAGAGCGAAAAGCGTATGTTTTGGCGATTGCGGACACATAGTTTTTGTGGAAAGTAGCACCTTGTGAATCCATTCAACAACTGCACTGACAGATTGAACTATAAAACTAGACATGACTGTTTTTGGCGATCTAGTTCCTCGGAACTGAGTGCTTATCAATTTGCCCAAATGTCTGTAATTTTCGAATATTTCGATGAAAATGGTCTTAAACGATTTGGTCGAAATTCATTCTGTCCGGCCGGTCCGGCCGGCCGGCCGGCCGTAGGCACGATAACTCTCGAACGGAATGAGCTAGAGAGTTGAAATTTTCAAAGTAGGTTTGGGGAATAAATATCTCGGCTAAGTTCGTTATTGGGCAAAATCGGACAGATAGTTTCGGAGTAACAAAAAAAAAATTGTTTTTTTACGAAACAAATTCCAAATTAAATTTTTTTTAATAAGAAGTTTTATCATAAGAACCCATTCATATCATTTTCAACTCTAACAAGCTAACACTTTCGGAGATATGATTCTTCAAAATTTCAATGTAAATCGTATTTCACACATTGATATAAGTATTTTATGTATGAATTGTCATAATGTCAACTTGACAGAAGGGAATATTGTAACTTCAAAAATATTGGGGTTGAAATACTCGTATTTTAGCGATGCAATGGGGACCTCACCCGAAAATGTTTGAAAATATTACGTAAATATTGAAAGCATAATTCTGTAGTTCGAGAGAGGAGAAAATTTGGTGAACGTAGAAAAGGAAATTTTTGATCGATTAGAAAGTAATTTTTTATTTATTACTCATCTTCTTTCATATTATTACTCATCTTCTTTCATACATGTTTTATGGAATACCTACTATTTGTAGGTACTTTAAACCTGTTTTGGGCAATTGTCATACGAAACTTGTTTTTTTGGCGCTCTAGTTCCTCGGAACAGAGTGCTTATCAATTTGCCCAAGTGTCTGTAATTTTGGAATTTTTGGCTGAAAATGGTCTCAAACGATTTGGTTCGACTCACTGATCAAGAATCCGAGTGCGAAATCGATTCTGTCCGGCCGGCCGACCGGCCGTAGGCACGATAACTCTCGAACAAAAGGAGTTAGCTGATTGAAAATTGCAAGGTGGTTTTGGAGCTAAAATATCTCGGACAAGTTCGTTCGATCTATCTGAAATTTAGCATTAAATTGTAGAATCATGACCTTTATACGCATGTGAAGTTTTGTATTGACCAGATTACCGCAAAGTGTCAAAAAAAATATTTGAAAATGTGGTGCAGTTCTCATTCTCATGATTGCTCATTTAATCTTGATAAATAAAATATTATTTGAATTGAATTTCCTTTATGATGCAGTTCTATCATATGAATACATTGATATAATTCCCAACTCTGAGAAACCAATACTTTCGGAGATATAATTTGACTGTTTGATCTAGAGCGCCAGAAAGCTCCTATCCACAGGGCTTGAACCCATTTTTCTCGTGAAATTTTCGATTGGGTGACATCGACGATTCAATTTTCCATCTACGTACTACAAAAATTTTCAGGGTGATGAATACAAAAATATTGCTTTGATTCAGGAATTACAAAAAACTCATTCCAATATTCCAAATAGCGTATATTTTCGAAGAATTGTTAGAACATTTCACTCTAGATAGCAGCAAGGTAATATGACATTATTGCTATATCATTTTTCGAAAGTTTTCGTTTTAATATTTGTGAACTCTTCAGTTAATTCTTATCATCTCGAAAGCTTGATGTATATATTTATTCTTGTCAAATACAATTATTTTTTGGTCCTGCATCTTTTGAGAGATGAAAACAATATTTTTCACTCAAAAACACAAATTCAGAACGTAGTCTAGTTTGTAATAGTATATTCTAAAACAAGTTGCAGAATGGGCTCCTATTCAAACACGAATGCGAAATTCGAAATCGAGCGACGAAGGAGCGAGTTTTCGAAGGCATGAGTGTTGGAATAGCCTTCTGCAAGGAGTATTAGACGATATTTTCTCTATTTCAGTCAAGTTTTGTAAAATACTGTTGAAATTCAATGAAAAATTCGGACTATACATCCTAGTTACTTTTGTATTGTATCTTGGCAGTTGGTGTGACTGTTACGGAAGTTGACAGATTACGGAATTTGAATTTGAATCGTACGTAGGGCGTGGAGATCATATTTAAGACAGTTTCCTAATAACAGGAATGATTCAAAATTAGCAAGAAGGAAATATCTAGTACCTTATTTTTTAATGAAAATAAAACTTTTCCTCTCAACAATTATTTCACTACATCCAAATTATATTATATTGACAATTGACGTGTGTTGAAATTTGATAGGATCGAATGTCAGTGCTGACTACCACAAAACGAAAAATATAACTAGAAACAATGCGGGAATGAGTTCATTCCAGCACTGTTTTTAGTGCTGGAATGGACTCATTACGATACTGAAATAGAGAAAATAATTTTCATTCATACTTATATTAATATATAATTCATTCTTTATTCAGAAACTATGTAGTATTCATCAATATAATGTAGGTACACTTTATCCATATTTTTGGGTTTTTCAATTTTTGTATATTTTTTTTCAAATTAGGGGCGCCAAAAGCCGTTTCTCATCCCCCCCCCCCTCGGAAAAGCTCTTATCTACGGCCCTGTATTGTACTGTTTGAAATTTGATGACAAGCCTCCATTTAAATGAAATATACAACCTTGATCACCGCATTTATTTTTAGTCGGTCGAACATTTATTCCGATTAATGAAATGTGAGTGTTTTCAACTATAACATTATTAACATTGCAAATCGTACATAGTTTTTTCTGTACTTATCCGTTTCCTTTCATAACCTCAAGGATTTTGCTGCAAAGCTTTATGATATTGTTCTACATGGAGACAAATAATTTAATAACCAGTGAAGACAAATTTCTTTGTATTTCGTGCAGAATATTTATTTACATAATCATAGCAGAGCGCTTTCGACTATTGCAGTCATCATCGGTGCTTACCTGTAAGTAAGTAATTAGACTCCATAGAACATCCATAGTGGTATCTAAAATTGAAACTTAAAATTACAATATCAACATCAAGAACAGGATAAAATATATTAAGATTTCTTTGTTCACTTCGTAAAGGAAATGGGGTTATGGAAACAGACATTTGACACCGACTGAAGTTACGAGTGACATGGAGACATAGAATTCAAGAACCCAACATCAAGATGAACATAGGTGGGGCTTCACTATTTGAAAGTTCAGAGCTCGAGTGTAAGGTACCGTGAGCATTTTGAAATGGACAATCACAGACAAAAACAAATTGAAGAAGAAAAACCTACTGCTGACGTCTATGAAGAGGAATGTAAGATCTATTTAGTTGTGCAGACAAGAGCTATTGTCCGCTAATTCCTTACTGATATATAAGTCCTCCATAAAATCAATAGCTCTTGTCTGAATACCTAGAACAAGTAGAAAAGAAGAACGATTAAAGTAAACACTTTATTTCCGCTAAAATTTGTTTATTTTCACAACAATTTTTTCGTCAATTACATCTTGAGGTGAGTTACATCAGGTGAGTATGGTAACCATACTCACCTGAAGAAGTCAAGATGTAACTGACGAAACAATTGTTGTGAAAATAAACAAATTATAGCGGAAATAAAGTGTTTCCTAATAGTTCATAATGAATTTCCGTCAGGTAAAGACCGAAACAATCAAACACTACAAAAGAAAACTGATTATTTTTCGCTATTTACAAAGTGAATTTTTTTGTTAGTTCCTTTGAATTTATGAACTCGAAAACTTTGCATAAATTTTCTCTACCGTGTTGCCAAATTACAAATATATCGTCAATATATCTCCACCAAGCTTTTGGTTTCAACAAATATGTATCCACATATTTTCCTTCAAAATTTTCCATTAATATATTACTCATGACAGGTGATAAAGAATAACCCGTTGCCATTTCAAAATTTTGTCGATAAAAAACATCTCCTACTTGGAAATAGGTGGTTTTCAAACATACATCCCGCATTTCCATAATATCATTAACATTAAATTTTAAATCTTTAATTATCGAGCCATCATTTTCTGATTTTAATTATTTGAAGTGACTTATCGACAGGAAAATTGGGAAACAAACTAACAACATCAAAACTTACTAGAATGTCATATTGGTTCAAATTTGAATTTTGTAGTTTTTCAAGAAAGCGTTTGCTGTTCTTCGAAAAACTTTCTTTCATATTCCTGTTAATGGGTTTATAAATTGTAGTAAATATTTCGCTATGTAGAAATTTAGTCTCCGGTCTTAAATGTTGTGTCATGCATTAGTTTTATGAAACAGCCAAGCTATAATTTTTGACCAAATTGTAGAGTTTCTACAGATAGGCTTGGACAGAGAAAGGCATTGTATAGTTAGGGACTTGGCTCTTCAGGATATCTGATAAGTTTTTAACTGGAACCAATTTTACATAACATTTTTTTTTGCTGAGATTATAAATTTGTATAAAATTCAGTATATTTGAGATATTACGCTGACATTTAATCATTACTCATATTAAGAGAAAATACAATAGACAATTGAAAAATTCTATCCATCAAAAATAAATTCTATGAGGAGGCAGTCAATTTAATGGAAGATTTAACTCTAATAGCAATGGCAAACAGATTAAACAAAAAAATTCAGTTTCGAAAAATTACAGACATTTGGGCAAAATGATAGCACGCTTTTCCCTAGAACATGCGCGCAAAAATTGGTGATTCTGCAGATCTGCAGCACTAGATAGAAACTCTGACTGACACTTTTTGAGGAGATTGATAATGAACCGAAATCCATTCGTTCCGAGTTTCCTTCTAGGGAAAACCTAGAAAATCTAAATAGAACTTTGCATACGAGGGCTACTATTTATGTGTTGATAATACAAAAAATAAACAAGTCAATTTGATGAAAAATATTTTCATTGCTTTTCAAAATAATCGCCTTCAAGATACACTTTTTCATGCGATTGAACCATCCTTCAAAGCATTTTTTCCAGTCAGAAGATGGTAGTTTTGAAGGCCTCAACCGCATCTTCGGGCGCTGAAAATCGTCCACGCAGTTTAATTTTAATTACTGGGAATAGGAAGAAGTCATTCGGTGCCAAGTCGGGGCTGTAAGGCGGATGACCCATCAATTTGATTCTTTGTTTGTCCAAATACTCGTTCGTTGAATGTTATGTGTGTGAGCTCGCATTGTCATGATGCAAGATGATTCATCGTTTTGGGTTAGTTTCTCTCAATTTACTGAAAACTTGAGGCAAACATGTTGTTGTATATCACTCTGAATTAACGGTCTTTTGATTTTCGAGAGCCACAGTTGCCCCAAGACCAGTTTCCGTGAAGAAAAATGCCACCATTTGCTTCTCAATGGTTCGAGGACGAACAACTTTTGTCGGGTTTGCTTCACATTGAAACACCCAAACTGTCGACTCGCATTTTCTTTCTGGCTCTTATGCATAAATCCATGACCCTCCGCCACCTGTGACGATGTTATATACCGCTTTGGATGCACCGCAGTTGTATTTTGAAATCATTTTACGACACCAATCGACACGAGCAATTTTTTAACATGATTCAACAAATGTGGAATCCAACGCGCACAGAGCTTCCCAACACACCAAATAAATGTTCGTGCAAAATCTTATGTGTGGTAATCAAACTAATGCTTAATCATCCATCGATTTCCTGATATGTCACAAGACGATCTTATCCAATTAAAATTAAGTTTTCGCACAGCATCAATATTTTCCGACACAACGACTGATTTTGGAAGACCATCTTTAACTTCGTCCATGAGCGAAGTACGACCACGTTTGAATTCAGTGTTCCAGCGATATACAGTGGCTTTAGATGGTGCTTCATCACCAGAAGTTGAATTTCCACGCCGAAAGTTATAATATATCATTGCTCGAAAATTTTCACGAGTTCATTCCATATTTTGGCATAAATGAAATTCTCAACTAACTGTGAATAACACAACAAATTGTGCTCGAACGTCAAAACGTTATTAGTACGTATAACCTCAAAAATGTCAAATTTTACGATGGCAATGTCAGATTTCACCTGGCAATATCAGTGTTGCCTATTCTCAATACATAAATAGTAGCCCTCGTAGTACTTGCTGCATTTGCTAGAATTCGTGTCCTTCGTCAACAACCTCGACGAAAAGTCCCATTAAAATTGGAAGGACTATCAACCCTTCTAGTATCAAACCGGAAACATTCCGTTCATTGTCACCACCGTGAAGGCCTGAGAATATTGCTTCAGGCGTAACCCAAGTGACAAAAAATAATCCAGGAGTCGATAGAAAACCCCACACCGTAGATAATTTAACATAATTGCGAACGATATTCTATAAACATGACGCTGGGCGACACGCGGCCGGATGATGAACCGAAGAAACTATCAATAACAAACCACAGAATGGCAAATTCCGAGGAAACCTTACTTGACGCAGTCACAGTCTAAGCCGTCATGTGCAATTTGCGGGAAGAGGGCGTCGCCACGTGTCCGCGGCCGAATAAAGAAGTTATATTGGTCACGTGACCGGTCGTGTGCCGTTTCCCTTTGCTACCTTCACAGCCATGAAGGTGGTTTTTGGTCTACGTACTGTCCGGGTCTATACGGAGTGGAACGAGTGGAAGGGAGATATCAATGGGACGTGTAGATGTCGAAGTGCAGGATAGGGACAAACATATTGCCCAAAGCTTCGCTGGCATTGTACGACGACAATGACTTGAAATTTCAGTCGATTGGCCGTTGATTATTATTTATTACTGCTGACGTCTGTCGAACGTTGTACATTTTCCGAATGTTGTAGGTACAATCCACATCATAGCGTAATGTCATTGTGGGAAATTGGGAATTATTGTAAGGACTCACCTCATGAAGAAAGATAACATCTTTCGCTCCCTAGTCGCTCCCAATTCTCTGTATTTTACCGATTTCATGCCGAAAATTATACATTCGACGTATCTATTACTGATTTAAAATAAATTCTGTCTGCACAAGAAGATTCGAGAAATATATCTTAGACAAATGATTTTTTTCCTTAATATTTGAAAAAAAAAACAAATCCAATCGATTTGTATGTTAAACGCAAAATTTCGTGATGATCAGCAGCAGCAGAAGCATAGGTCATAGGAAATTTTGAATAGGAATGTCATAAAGACTTACTAGATTCAGCTGAATGAAATTCGCGATTTAAATCGTAAGTTATTTCAACCAAAACTGACAATATAGTTTTTCAAAAAATATCCCATTTTGGATAAAAAAATGGGTTCAAGCCCTGTGGACAGGAGCTTTCTGGCGCTCTAGTTCAAACAGACAAATTATATCTCCGAAAGTATTGGTTTCTCTGAGTTGGGAATTATATCAATGTATACATATGATAGAGCTGCATCATAAAGGAAATTCAATTCAAATAATAGTTTATTTATCAAGATTAAATGAGCAATCATGAGAATGAGAACTGCACCATGGAAGAAATCGAATTAAATCCGGCCAATTTTGCCCAATAACGAACTTAACCGAGATATTCATCTCCCTAACCTACTCTGAAAATTTCAACTACCTAGCTCATTCCGTTCGAGAGTTATTGTGGCTAAACATATTTTAAATTTTCAAAATTTTTTTTTTTACAGTTTGCGGTAATCTGGTCAATACAAAACTTCACATGCGTATAAAGGTCATGATTCTACAATTTGATGCTAAATTTCAGATAGATCGAAGGAACTTGTCCGAGATATTTACGCTCCAAAACCACCTTGCAATTTTCAATCCGCTTACTCCTTTCGTTCGAGAGTTATCGTGCCCACAGCCGGTCGGCCGGCCGGACAGAATCGATTTCGCACTCGGATTCTTGATCAGTGCGTCGAACCAAATCGTTTGAGACCATTTTCAGCCAAAAATTCCAAAAAACAGACACTTGGGCAAATTGATAAGCACTCTGTTCCGAGGAACTAGAGCGCAAAAAAAACAAGTTTCGTATGACAATTGCCCAAAACAGGTTTAAAGTACCTACAAATAGTAGATATTCCATAAAACATGTATTAAAGAAGAGAAGAAATAATGAAAAAATTACCTTGTAATCGATCAAAAATTTCCTCATCTACGTTCACCAAATTTTCTCCTCTCTCGAACTAAAGAATTATGCTTTCAATATTTACGTAATATTTTCAAACATTTTCGGGTGAGGTCCCCGTTGCATCGCTAAAATACGAGTATTTCAACCCCAATATTTTTGAAGTTACAATATTCCCTTCTGTCAAGTTGACATTATGAAAATTCATACATAGAATAGAATAATTATATCAATCTGTGAAATACTATTTACATTGAAATTTTGAAAAATCATATCTCCGAAAGTATTAGCTTGTTAGAGTTAAAAATGATAAGAATGGATTCTTATGATAAAACTGCTTATTAAAAAAATTTAATTTGGAATTAGTTTTGTAAAAAAAAACTTTTTTTTTTATTACTCCGAAACCTTCTGTCCGATTTTGCCCAGTAACGAACTTAGCTGAGATATTTATCCCCCAAACCTACTCTGAAAATTTCAACTCTCTAGCTCATTCCGTTCGAGAGTTATCGTGCCTACGGCCGGACAGAATGAATTTCCACCACGGATTCTTGATCAGTGAGTCGAACCAAATCGTTTAAGAACATTTTCATCGAAAAATTCGAAAATTACAGACATTTGGGCAAATTGATAAGCACTCAGTTCTGAGGAACTAGAGCGCCAAAAAGTAAGTTCAGGTTGAAAAAACTCATTTTAATCTCAAATTTCAAATTGGCGCCGTCGTCACAATCCCGCTGTCATAGGAAGATAGGAGGAGATATACAATAATTTAGTTGTTTTCTGTGATAACAAATGAGTTAAAACTCTAAAGAACAATTATTCATTCATGTTCCACATAGTGAAATAATACGAATTAAATGTCTTAGTAGAGGCTCGTCGAGATTAAGAGGAAATATACTGACTGACAAAGAAACTGCAACACCCCGAAGGAGCTGTTTAAATTTAAATTTTTTTTTGGTAAAACATAGATAGTACAGCAAGGAGTAAATTGAAATTTGAAGAAAACAAAGAAAGGGTTTACAATTTTGTTTAGTAAATTTGTTAATAATGTGTTTATCCACCGCGATTATCTATACACTCTCAAACACGTCTTGGCATTGATGCAATAGGATGGTCTATTTCTTCTTGAGGGATACTATCCCAAGCTACCTGTAGTTCATGAATCAGAGCCTCTAAAGTCCGTGGGGGCTGGGGTAAATTTCCAAGCCTTCAATCCATGATGTCCCAAACATTCTCTATGGGCGAAAGATCGGGGGATTTGGGCGGCCATGGCAAAAGATTCATATGAGTCGCTTCAAAAAAGTTTAAAATAGCTCTGGCAACATGAGGTCAAGCATTATCTTGCTGAAATATTGAATTCTCGAGCCGGTTAAGGTAAGGGAGAAAATATGGCTCCACTATTTCTTGAAGGTAACGCAGCGCCGTCATGTTAACTCGAATACAGACTAAAGGTGACCCACTTGCATGTGCAATAGCACCCCATACCATAACACCTACTGTCCGGTGTACATGACGCTCAATATCAAACTGAGGTTCACGTCTTTCTCCCCGACGTCGTCTAACCCTTCTTCAGCCATCATGTGCACCCAAGGAGAATCGAGATTTATCAGAAAAGACGACCTGATGCTATTCCACATTCCAATGTTGACATTATCTGTACCAATTTAATCGTTGCCGGCGATGCTCAACCATCAGAGGTAACACAAGATGGGGTCGCTAATGCTGCAGTCCAAAGGACCTTATCCGTCGGTAAACCGTTCGGACAGTTCAAGGATGGCCTTGTTCTCCTAACCACTCATCAGCCAAAGATCGAGTTGTCTCAAATCGGCCTCTAATAGCCATAAGTCTTAGACGTCGATCTTGAACTTCATTTGTACCCCTTCGACGTCCGGTGCCTACTCTTCTTCGACTTTGGGCATTATCAAACCACAACAACATCTCATAAGAGTAGTTGGGTTTCTGTTCTTACGGTTAGCGATTTCTTGAAATGACAACCCCGCCTCCCGTAGACCAATAATTCGAACTCTTTCAAATTCAATATGTAAGTAACAAAAAATGTTTACATGAAAAAACCTTCACGACTTTTTTCTTAGGCTGGTTTTCCTGTCACGCTGACGGTCGGCGCTGACGGTCAGCGCTGATCGGTCAGCTCGTATACTTTTAGCATTACGCTGATCACATTGAGAAATAGAAGGATGCTATTGTCTCTGGCTCACTGAATGTGGAGGCTTGTCGGCGCCAGCTAGTCAGCGGCGCCGACGCGCTGGCGCGTACGTGCGCGTATACAGCTCAGCGCTGACGGCCGTCAGCACCGCGTGACTCGAAAACGCTACCTATAGCTACATACATATTGACCCATCAGCGCCGACCGTCAGCGTGACAGGAAAACCAGCCTTAATAATTTACTCCTTTTTTTGGCGCTCTAGTTCCTCGGAACTGAGTGCTTATCAATTTGCCCAAATGTCTGTAATTTTCGAATTTTTCGATGAAAATGGTCTTAAACGATTTGGTTCGACTCACTAATCAAGAATCCGTGGTCGAAATTCATTCTGTCCGGCCGGCCGGCCGTAGGCACGATAACTCTCGAACGGAATGAGCTAGCAGTTGAAATTTTCAGAGTAGGTTTGGGAGATAAATATCTCGGCTAAGTTCTTTATTGGGCAAAATCGGACAGATGGTTTCGGAGTAACAAAAAAAAAATTTTTTTACAAAACAAATTCCAAATTAAATTTTTTTCAATAAGCAGTTTTACCATAAGAATCCATTGATATCATTTTTAACTTTAACAAGCTAATACTTTCGGAGATATGATGTTTGAAAATTTCAATAATAAATCGTATTTCAACGTTGTCACAGAATGATATAATTATTCTATGTATGAATTGTCGTAATGTCAACTTATTTTCCTGAGCTATGACATTATCTAATCAATCGAAGAATTGTGAGCGAAGTGAGAAAAATCTCAGTTGTTTGCTCCGAAATTAGTTTTTCTCAGAAAAGTCTTACATTTCGGAACGGAACATGAAGTAAGAGATCTGAGAGTAGTGAGACTGCTTTTCATCCATAGACATAGATATAACTCTCGAACGGAATGAGCTAGGTAGTTGAAATTTTCAGAGTAGGTTAGGGAGATGAATATCTCAGTCAAGTTCGTTATTGGGCAAAATTGGCCAGATTTAATTTGATTTCTTCCATGGTGCAGTTCTCATTCTCATGATTGCTCATTTAATCTTGATAAATGAACTATTATTTGAATTGAATTTCCTTTATGATGCAGTTCTATCATATGAATACATTGATATAATTCCCAACTCTGAGAAACCAATACTTTCGGAGATATAATTTGTCTGTTTGAACTAGAGCGCCAGAAAGCTCCTGTCCACAGGGCTTGAACCCATTTTTTAAAATAATAATATTGTTTATTATTTCAGGTTTACATAATTTCTTTTACAATATCTATCATTTACGAAATATAAACAAAATACTCCACAAGGAAAACTTTCCTTGCTGTACTATCTATGTTTTATAAAAAAAAAATTTAATTGAAACTGCTCCTTCTGGATGTTGCAGTTTCTTTGTCAGTTAGTATATAATATATTATTTTCAATGACTTGCTCTATGTAAATCTGCGTATTCATGGTAGCATCAGCCACCAACAATTCTGTACGTCCATTGAAACAAATGCCACCCCAAAGAGTAACTTTACCACCTCTGAACGAAAGAACTTCCTGAACCGATCTGCGATTTCCGAGAACCAGAGCTATCCGAAAACCGTCCATATCTCGACTCATCTGTGAATAATACAGACCTTCATTGATCATTCCACTTCACGTGCTCATTGGCCCATTCCAACCGAATCGCATATGGTTTTCAGATGGTGGAATCTTTCTCAAAAGTAACCGAGAATTTATATTAATGTCTCGAAGTCTTCGACTAACTCTTTCAATCGCAACCGAAACAACAGTAGCGTTCGGAAGGTGCTGTTGCATGATTCGACAAGTACTCAAAGGCTCTCTACGGGTAAATACAGTCAGAAACCTATCTTGTGCAGGAACGGTATATCTTGGGCGTCCACTTCTCGGTCATGTTTCCAATTTCTTGATATCGATGGATGAGCCGGAAAACTACGCTCTCACTATAACTAGAAGGAAATTCGCAACATCTCTCTGATTACGTCTCGCCTCGATCATACAAATAGCCCCATTGGCTTCATCCGCACTAAGTTTACGTTTGGGCATTATTGCAAAACAAATTTTCATATTTTGAATCAAAGTTGATTGTGAGAACTTGAAACAATAACTGATCCAAAATTCTCAGAAAGGCTAAGGACAAGAACTTGCCTGAAACTGAGAAAGTTATCGAACGAGGAGCGAAAAAATCATTCAGAACTAAGAGTGTAAACATTCGATATCTCATAAATGAACATTTGGTGAACAAGAATCGGTAACTTTTCAAATGGTCACAAAATTTCTGAACTTCCTTAACTTTTGTGGAGCAGTAAATACCTAAGCTAGATAATAACTATATTTCCACGTTACAGAAATCTGCTGAACAAAAGTCCTCGTTTCATGATAGAAATGCTCCCAGCATCCAGATATCGATTCTAGGCAAATTAGACCTATTTGCTTTTGTACATTCTTGCCTCATATTACTGTTAGGAATCAGAAAATACAAAAAAATGTCGCTGAACAATGAGATATATTCGAACTTCAAATGGAATTTATTACGAATCCATTGAAAATTACAAAATCATAAAGTCTTGAATTCGTTCTGATGACGTTCAACTTATCATGGCGGAAGGCCATATTTTGTGGTTTTGTTTCAACGACTATTTCACTCATCAAAAAATCTGACCAACCACAGGCCAAAGACATTCTCAACTGAGTTGCTTAGAGAAAACACCACTCGTCCTTCGGCCTCGTAGTGTTTTCAAGCAACTCAGTTTCGTTAAGAAATAAGTCGACAGGCTTATAGCGAAAATTCGATCACTTGTGATATTACTAGTGAAAAGCTCAACGATCACAGCTTCAAAATGAAAGTGAATACGAGAATAGCCATGAATCATATTCTGAAGCATAAATACAATATTTGATTGATTCTTCAAGTTGATATAATTTTATCCATATTTCACTTCCATTTTGAACCGAAAATGGTCTAAAACAAATCCATTTGACTTAGGTAATTATAAAGCATCAGTTATCAAATTCAATTCTGTCTTAAATGATTTCTTTCTGGGTTTTCTCTCCCAAACTGTGAAAAATATCTATTAAATAAAAATTCATGAGTTTCAAAAGTTGTTTCGGGAAAATTAGTCTCAACAATCGGCTATTAAACTCTTTATTGTATCATAACCAAGCTTACGGAAATCATCGTTTCCTTCATCAGGGTGCTAAAAAATACATGGTAATACAGTAAAACTAACAAAAAATGGCCGCACACAACTGTGAAAATCCAATACTTACAACAAAGTGAGAAAAACTTCGTCAAAATCATAAAAAACTTTACAACAGGATACAATCCAATGGCCAACCACATCAACAACTCAAATTGCAACATTAATGCAGAAAATATTAATTAATTTTCTGCATTAATGTTGCAATTTGAGTTGTTGATGTGGTTGGCCATTGGATTGTATCCTGTTGTAAAGTTTTTTATGATTTTGACGAAGTTTTTCTCACTTTGTTGTAAGTATTGGATTTTCACAGTTGTGTGCGGCCATTTTTTGTTAGTTTTACTGTATTACCGTGTATTTTTTAGCACCCTGATGAAGGAAACGATGATTTCCGAAAGCTTGGTTATGATACAATAAAGAGATTAATAGCCGATTGTTGAGACTAATTTTCCCGAAACATCTTTCGAAATTCAACTTAGAAGGTAGTCGCTAATTCCACCTACTTATAAAAATTCATGAGTTTGTGAATTGCTTCTGCGTAAGAAACACAAGATATTTGTCAGAAGCAACACATCGAACAATGTTTCCTAACAAACAATAACGAAACAACATCAAACGATGAAACAACTATTTCGTAACGTTTCAGAGTCTAAATCAGACTCCTTCGTCAGACACTTAAAGAAAATCTACAAAATTATTTTTTGTTGATATAGCTTTTCCGTATTTCGAGAATTGTCCATTATTTAATAGATATTTTTCAGAGTTTGGGAGAGAAAACCCAGAAAGAGACCATTTAATAATGAATATACCTCAAACAGTATCCTTCAATGATTATTTCAATTCTATTTCAAGTCTGTCTAACCGTAAACATCAGAAAATCTTTCGAAACAAGTTGCAGAAGAACTGTGTCCAGGAGCTTTGACGCGCTGTTTATATAATTTATATCCAGAGCGGTCACCCCTCTTGGTACTGGACTCGCCCAAAGCTTAGCACAGGGAAAAATAATACTCCCAATATTTCTAAGAATATAAATCCGACCGTAAACACAAGCGTCTAAAAAAACTGGTACACTTTTTGGCCAAGAACGATTAGTTTTGACTCAAATACATACATTCACTGTTGGGTCGAAAATAAACAGTGCTGTGTCTGCGGTGGTGGCGTATACTCTAATTATAATTTTCTGATGTATATAAATCCAACATGAGATGAATCACAGACCTACGTTTTGAATTTAATTACGAAAATTCTGAGAATTGACGCACAGAAGCCGAATTGAAAAAGTGGGAAAGCCCTGTGGTCAGAAGCTTTGGCACTCTTGTTCAAACTTTGACAAATCATAACTCCGAAAGTATTGGTTTATCCGAGTTGGGAATGATGTTAATGGATTCTTATTCAATTTATTTTATTTTATGATGCAGTTCTATCATAAGATTCCATCGATATCATTCCGAACTTTGAGAAACCAATACTTTCGGAAATATGATTTGTCAAAGTTTGAACAAGAGCTCCAAAGTTCCTATCCAAAGGGCTTGAACCAATTTGTACGAATAAGAAGGACAATTTAAAATTTGAATTTGACGCGTTTCGGTTTTTTCCATAAATATGTTCAGTAATGTACAGATAATGAATTTATTTCATTTGGCTTTTCCACATTGTATATTCAATGTCCAATCTGTAGGTTGTGAAAGTTATACTACCTCAAAAGCAAAATCTGTTTTATCTCCGAATGAAGAACAGCGGAAATCAAATTTGACTATTCTGATAAGACGAGAATAATATAATCCAAACAAATCCACTGTCCATTCGAGTTGCGCACCTGTGAAGCCATATTTTCGATACGACGTTATCATCGTATGGCCTAAAGCGCTGTTTACATATTCTCTTAACATCGCACACTCGTTTTAATAGACTTGCATATGTTAAATTATGATAACGCTCATTCTGAATTAATGCGTAAATGCGAATGTTATGCACCGTTATTTATCTACGGATAAGCGAAATGTCAACTGATGATACACTTGTTACTATTTGCTCTCCGAATAATGTTGATTTTCTCATTGAGTCGACATGTGGAGGGATTTCAACACCTAGCTAAGATCAACAAAACTCAGTTTATCCTTTGGGAAAATTCGACGATTTTGGATAACGAATCAGAAATACTGGGAGCTAGGCTAAATTGGTTCGGTGTAGAGTGAAAGCTGAACTTTACAATGCTATGCAAATGGAGGATATGGTACTGTTACATGCGGATGCTTTCAACACGTTGTTTGCGAACGCTAGGCAACATTTTGTAACATGTGGAAAACAATCCATACTCAAGAAGCAATTGATTTAGGGAGATGAAATCACGACTCACTATGGACCTTGGCAAGCTAAACAGAAATTTCGTTTATTATAATGTTGTACGAAGTTTGTTAAAATGTCCAAATAATCAGTTGCTGAATAGGCATAGAGTAGTATGAGTGAACCCTCTACAGCTTGTGGGTTAGAGCCTTCTCTTTATTCACTTTCTACTGAAGGAGCAGGTAGGCATGTTATTAATTTTCATGTTCATCTGGAAAATAATAGCTCCCTAAATAAGTTCACATTCTATAATTTTCTGTATGTAGATACAGAATAGGGGAAGATTGGTAAATTCGATGAGAAAATAATATACCTTTTTCTTCGATCGTGGGAAAAGTGACACTATTTTGACCTGTTTTCTATGCGCAAAGCTCAACATTCCAGAATAGTGGGCAGTTGCTAAGTAATTAGAAAATAACAGTGCGGTAATATTCTTACCACACTGCTGTAGCGTGCGGTAATGTTACAAAGGGATTATTACAATAAAATGAAACAAAGTATGGTTACCAGCATGTTATTCTTAAACGTCACTTACAAGGAATGTCGATAGTGCGATTTATGACCTTTTGCTGCGTAGAGAAAAACATTTCTCTATTTCAGTATCGTAATGAGTCCATTCCAGCACTGAAAACAGTGCTGGAATGAACTCATTCCCGCATTGTTTCTAGTTATATTTTTCGTTTTGTGGTTGACAGCACTGACATTCGATCCTATCAAATTTCAACACACGTCAATTGACAATACAATATAGAATATAATCTGGATATAGTAAAATAATTGTTGAGGAAATGCTTTAGTTTCATCAAAAAATATGGTACTAGAAATTTCCTTCTTGCTAATTTTGAATCATTCATGCTATTAGGAAACTGTCTTAAATCTGATCTCCATGCCCTACGTACGTTTCAAATTCAAATTCCGTAATCTGTCAACTTTCGTAACAGTCACACCAACTACCAAGATACAATTCAAAAGTCACTAGGACGTATAATCCGAATTATTCATTAAATTTCAACAGTATTTTACAAAACTTGCCTGAAATAGAGAAAATATCGTCTAATACTCGTTGCAGAAGGCAATTCCAACACTCATTAAAACACATTCGTGTTTTAATAGGAGCCCATTCTGCAACTTGTTTTAGAATATACTATTCTCTATTTCAGTATCGTAACGAGTTCATTACAGCACTAAAAACAGTGCTGTAATTAACTCATTCCCGCATTGTTTCAAGTTATATTTTTTCGTTTTGTGGTAGTCAGCACTGACGTTCGATCTTGTCAAATTTCAACACCCGTCAATTATTGTCAATATAATATAATCTGGATATAGTGATATAATTGTTGGGAGGACAAGTTTCATTTTCATTGAAAAATAAGGTACTAGAGATTTTCTAATTTTGAAACATCCATGCTATTAGGAAACTGTTTTAAATTTGATCCCCATGCCCTACGTACGATTCAACTTCAAATTCAGTAATCTGTCAACTTTCGTAACAGTTACACCAACTGCCAAGATATAATACAAAAGTCACTAGGATGTATAACCCCAATTTTTCATTAAATGTCAACAGTATTTTACAAAACTTATCTAAAATAGAGAAAATATCGTCTAATACTCGTCGCAGAAGGCAATTCCAACACTCATGCCTTCGAAAACTCGCTCCTTCGTCGCTCGTTTTCGAATTTAGCATTCGTGTTTGAATAGGAGCCCATTCTGCAACTTGTTTTAGATTATACTCTTTTAACACGCTTCCAGGTAAACATTCAATTGTAAAACTGTTGGCTGTCATTAACGTGCCACTTTTGATGGCAGTTGTACAAAAACAAGGTTACATGCTTCTTTCTGTCAAACGACGCTAATAATTGCAGATTTCGCTCTTGACTTTGTCGTTCGATACGATTTCGCTTATGAGTGACTTAGAAAAGCAAAAAGAAGATGGTGGCCTAATGAAATATCAGTGGTGCCTAACTTAAGTTTATTGAAATACTACTTTGATTTTTAAAAAGTATATTTGATTAAAGACGATGCGGATAATGTGAAAGTCACGACAGTACGTACAATAATGATCTTATTAGGTATGTTAACAATATAGGTTGGTTCGTCTTCCCCTACTCATGCGAGAAGTTCCTAGAATTGTAATATGTTCTATTATACTACGATATGTATGTTTAATATAGGTATTGGAGGATACCAATATGTAACTCCTCCACGCTTAAGACAAAAAAATTGGGGTTTTTACAGAACACTAATTTGTTAGCTCAATATCCTCCAAGGGATTATTTCTATTCTCCCCATTTTTCCTAGTTACTAATTTCTTATGAATATAACATTTATTAAATAGAGTAAATAAAATTATGAAAACTATTACTACATAACTTAACAATGTATACATACAGGCTAATATTATTATAGTGAATAACAGGATTTTGCATTGCGAGAATTTGTTTTCTCGAATGCTCAATTTGTAGTCCTATATCCTTTAAATTATCAAGTTCGACATTATTCAGTTCTATAGGAACTTGATTTTTGTGACTGTCTTTAATTCAGATATTATCCTGAATTTTTACATTAGGTAACTCCACTATTTTTATTCTGGAAGAAGTTTGTTTCCAGTTTTTCAAATTGTATTTGTCCACAGTCACTTCACATTTGGGAGGAACGAAAATGACATATGTTCCGCACAACACTAGTTTTTCGGCACTTTCAGAGCACTTTACTCTGGCAATCTTCTCTTCTGATGTGATGACCATCCAATAGTCGCCTGCTAGTTGATGGACTCTGGTTCCCTTTAGATTCGTAAGTTTTGGGCTGCATCTTGAGTAGTTTTTCGTGACACTGAGTAGGTCTACTTCGCATGGGTTGCTCGATGATAGAGGTATAGTGTTTTCTTCGCATAGGAAATTGGCAGGAGAAACTTCTTTACATGGCCGATTGAATAGAGCAAATTTTGTTTCACATAAGGAGAGGAATTTTGTGGTAGGAATAATAATTTGATAGAATTTATTTTTTCTTATAGGTAACGGAAATAGTTCATAGTAATCCTAACTAATAGTGAGAGGGATCTCTAGAATGAATTTGACTTGATTGTTACTTATGAATCCTTTGACTTTAATACAAGAATAGTATTGGATAATGTTCTCATCGTTAATCACAAATGGTAAGCGATAGTCTTTAGTTTTTGATTGAATTTTTGACAGTTCCTGTTTTAGCTCATCATGTGAAATGATGGAAGAGTGTAAAGTTTCCGTTCGAGCAAAAGAGATAGCTATTTCTATATCATTAATTATTTCGTCTATGATGTCCAACGCTGAAGTAATATGAGTATAGACTGAGTTCAACATAATAAAGTTGAAATCATCAAGTCCGTAGCATATGAATTCATCCAGAGATTTATTCGTTTGATTTTACTTTCCAGGTTTATCTGATTATGTTGTAATTTGCTCATTGAATTATTGAAAACGTTAACTGATTTTTCTGTTAAACTTATTTGTGAGTTTGCCACATGTATTAATTCCTGTTGCGAATTTCTTAGATTTTGAATATAGCTTCGTCATATTTATCGGCGTCACTTTGATCTAAATTTCCTGTGATTGATTTCCAAATAGCTCCTAATCCATTTATTAGACCTCTCTTTTTTCTTGTATTCGGTACCGATACTAATTGTCTGAGTTTCTTATTGATTTCAGCGATTTTATATTCTAATATTTATTTATGGTTATAAATTTCATGTAAATATATTATACCATGTTGTGGATTGTGAAATGATGTGTTCATCTTACGATAACTAGATGTCAATTTATCGAATTCTGAACTTATATTAGATAAATCAAAAATTTGTATGAGTGTCCAATAATTCATAATGTTTTGGGACAATCCTTTTTTAAGGGGTAGCATTCCAGGATTGTCTATAGTTTTTCTAAACTTGACTTCTGTACATTCTACTAGGGAGATGGCTCCGACGATGGTGGAGAGGGCGATGAACCTGAAAAAATTGCTCGTCTTAAATTTTTCAAATGAACTGTATGACCAACGTTTTGTTTTGATTTGTTTCCGCCTATCTTTTGAATCAATGCCTTATTCCCAGGTTATAATTTGAATGGTCCGCTAAATTTAGGTCCACGGGCATATTTATAACATGTTTCATAAACAGTTTGACCTATTTTGAAAGGATTTTTAGCGTTTTCGTTAATTTTCTGGACAACTTTGTTTTTATTCGTTATAATATTCTCATTCACTTTATCATATACTAGGGCTAATTTTTGCTTGTGTTTTTGCAGGTAGTCACTATACATTTGTTTATCGTATAGAATATCCAGAGGATCTTTTAATTTGGTATGACCGAATGTAAGTTCTAATGGCGTTAATTTTGTTGATGAATGAATTGAATTATTATAGCCTATTATGGCATACTTCATTATGGTTCCTATCGGGTCCTTAAATTGTGACCTTAGTATTCTACAATGTTCCGCAACTGTTGAATGGAATCTTTCAATTATTCCATCGGAATCAGGGTGATGTGCTGTTGTGAAATGAACTTTAATTTTGTGTGTTTCATGAAGTTCTTTTATTACATGTCCAAAAAATTCCATTCCTTGATCTGAACTTATACGTTCTGGTATTCCATAGAATGAAAAATATTCTAATAAAGCGTGGAATATATCTACCGCATTTTTTTAGATTTTAATTCGATAGCTTGGCCTGTTTTCGTGAAAGCATCTACGATGGTTAAAAATTTAGTAGCTTCCAACGTGTAGATATCTAAGTGTATCTTTTCAAACGGTCTAAAAGGGGTATCAGTTAACATTATATCGGTTTTTGGGGGGTTTCTCTCGTATTTGTTCTTTTTGCAAATTTCGCAATTCGCAATGTAGTTCGAGACGTGTTCTTTCATATATGGAAAGTAATATTTTCGCTGAATTTGTCTGATGGTCTCATTGACGCCTATATGATTTGTTTTTCACTCGTGCTGAAACTTGATCGCTTGAATGATAAGTTCATCATCCTGGATTACTTCTCTTCTTTCCGTGCAGTATATTATCTCCGGTCCGTCTTTGTTAAACAACTTGTTTACAACATTGCTGAATGTCTTAAACATATTCTCGGATTCGAAGTGGATATAGTATCGCTTCTTATCTGCTGTATATTCTTTCAGGAATCTGATGATCTCATCTTCGTTGTTCGTAGTGGTGATTTGCACATAGAATTTCTTTATATTTCTCACGGATTTTTTTCTCACAGGTTTCGGGTTATTATAAACTTCCTTAGTAAAATATTGATTTGATTTCGAGTCGATCACTTCTGCTAATATTCTTATTGGGGATGAATTTGCTGTCTCCGGATTTGCTGAGTTTTTTGTTTGATCGTCTTCTGGGTCGTCTTCGTTTTCTTCTTTTTCGGAATCTAATCTTCTCAAAATTTCATCCAGTTCCGTTTCAGACATTTCAATTGATTCTGTATCTTCGAATAATTTTTGTATATCTTCTTCATCCACGTTGTTAATTAAAGATTCGGTGTCTGTGACGTTCAGTTGTATTCTTGATAATGCATCGGCATTCTTGTTGATGGTTCCTTTTTTATAAGAAATTTCGTAATCGTATTCTTCAAGCCGTATATTCCATCTTTGTAATTTAGAATTTGGTTCCTTCAACTTATTCAGCCAGACCAAGGGTCGGTGGTCTGTACATATTGTACATTTATGACCATATAAGCACGGCCGAAAATATTTGACTGCCCATACCACTGCCAAGAGTTCTTTTTCGATGGTACTGAACCGTTTCTCTGATTGGTTTATTGTCCTTGATCCATAGCATATTGGTCTGTCTGAACCTATGGGTCCTTGTGATAGAATGGCTCCAATTGCTACATTTGATGCATCTGTTGTTACTACAAAGTTTTTACTGAAATCAGGGTATTGTAATATTGAGGGGTTTGTCAACAGTTGCTTGCATTTATTAAATGCTTCCCTAAAATCTTCCGAGTGAACAATTTTTCTACCTTTCTTCAAGCAAGCGGTCATAGGTTTCGTAATTTTTGCATAATCTCTTATGAATTTACGATAATATCCTGTAAGTCCTAAAAATCCTTTCAATTCTGTTGGCGTTTTAGGGATTGGGTAACGTAAAATTGCATCAATTTTTAGAGGGTTGGGTTTTAGGCCATCCGGAGTTATTACGTGACCCAAAAATTGGACTTCCTTCTTCAAAAATTCTGATTTGTCCATCTGAATCTTCAAATTTGCAGCTCTAAGACGTTCAAATACTTTACGCAATTTTTTCGATGTGTTCTTGCAATGATGTCGAAAAAATCACAATATCGTCCAAATAGACTACGCATGCTTCGTTCATTATTCCTCGTAATAGATTGTCCATTACTCGTTCAAATGTTCTCGGAGCATACTCTTTTTATCAAGGAGTCGATAATCAACACATAGACGATATTTTTGTTCTCCAGATGCGTCCATTTTCTTTGGAACTACAACAACTGGGCTACTCCATGGACTATTAGATGGTTGAATGATGCCGTTTTCCAAAAGTTCCTGAACTTGTTTTTCAACTTCTCTCTTTTGTGCTTCAGGCATCCTGTACGCTCTTTGGAAAATTGGAATTTCGTCTGTTAATATTATTTTGTGTTTTACTACATTAGTAAAACTAAGAGGCACTTTCTTGCAATGAAAAACATCCCTATATTCAAAGCAAATGTTTCGAATTTCTCCTTTTTCTTCCTTGTTAAGATGTTCTGAGCGAAGGTTCTTCATGTTTTCCTTCAGTACATTATCAATTTTTTCATCACATCGGATTTCCTTTGCTGAAGTTACTTCGGTATCGTTAATTTCGAGAATTTGGAGTGGTTCAATGCTTATTTGTTCGGGTGTTTCGTTGCTATTTGTTATTGTTAAATATGTTTCGTTATTTTCAATTTTAACTAAGCACTGAGGAATTTCAATTCCTTCGTTGAATTTGACATATTCTACGATGCCTTGATTCAATTAATTCGATTTTATTGGTACTTTAATGACTTTCTGAGATCTTGGTGGTAAATTCTATGAATACGAATATTTTTTAAAATATAGAGGTATAGGTCCATTTTTTGTATAGAGTACATTTTTCTTAAGACGTCAATATTCGCACCTAAATGTTTTAATAAGTCCATACCTATTAATTCGTCGTATTCTTCATTGAACTCGAAAATGTGAAAATTAAAGTATTCTCTAGTCTTAAAAATTTTTGGTAGTGGAATACGAGCTATATATTTGTGGTAAGAGATTTTATGGGCCGTTTTAATTTTGAAAGGTGAATATTCTATAAAATTTTGATAAAATTTCTGAACTATTCGTGGGCTAATTAAGGTTTTCGAACTTCCTGTATCAATCATAAATTTCAATCCAACATTAGGTTTTTGAATGAAAGGAAGTGTTGAAGTATTTATATTTGTCAAATTTATGTATTGTCCTGGTGAATTGAATGGTACTGAAAATTTTCTCGAGGCAATTCTGAATATACGTTATGATCTGAACATTGATATTGATCATTTTGGAAATCATTTGTATCGTCAGAATATTGATCAATATAACAATTGCTATCATCGTATTCATTTATTTGTTCTTGAATTTCTTGTTGGAAAAGTTCCTCCGAAGTGAAATTTCTTTGGTTTCCCTGATTGTTGATTTGAAATCGAGTTTGGGGTCTTTCTGTACGTCTTGTATTCGAGGATGAGGTATCCATCGCTACAGGCTGTGATCGTGCTTGAGGATTTCTAATTTGAATACTTCTTTGGTTATATGTACTCGTATTCATTGGATTTTGGCTAACAATTAATGTATTGATTGGGTTCGCATTTCTATGGAGAGGGCGTTGCGCATTTTGATATGACGGTGTCAGAAATTTGAGTTGGGAATTTTGAGGTTTGCTGGGATGGACATATGTTAAATTACGTCTAGCATAAGAGAAATTTTCTTCTTCAATTGTGAACGCGATGGCCTGTTCAAGAGTTCGCGGATTTCTTAATCGTATGGGTAGATTGGAGTGAAGACCCCTGAGGAAAGCATTTAGTGCTTGATTTTCGAATAAGGTTTTCTTCAGTTCAATGACGTTAGCATCGACTTCAGTAAGTTGAATTTTGTTTAACAATAAACTCAACAAGTCCTGGCACCTGTGCCCAAAATTTACAGGACTTTCAAATCTCCCTTGTTTTAGATGCATTAGATCTCCAACCAAACAATTTTCGTCTCGTTGATCTGAGAAAAATTGCAATAACAAATTTTTGATCGATAACCAATTTCTCAGTTTTCCTCTACTTCCGACTAAATTTAGCGCTCTACCTGTTAATTTGCCTATAATTGCTCGCAACAAAAATTCATTTTGTGGATTCCGTATATTATTCTGATCTGAAAAGTTATTAATTAGATATTCACTGGAATGTAAAAATATTGCCAATGTGGCTGGATTCCCATCATATTCTGGAATGCAATCAATATGGTGTTTTCGAATTTGGGGAACTGCCATTATCTGCGCTCTATTACTTCGTCTAAGAGGACTGCGTTCTCTTTCTATACTCATAAAACTGTATTGAATGAATTATTTTAACTAAGTACTTATTTAATATTTTATTTTATTTAATATTTTATATATATAATATATAATATTTGAGACCAATTTTTCAAGAAAAAATTGCAGAATTTATAAAAAAATATTTTTTGGGAGGTTTGGGAGTGGAAAAAGGATGTGAAACTTACTCTACTTGCTTCATAAAGATTTCTTCTTTCTTCTTTGCTTCCGCTTCAGGGGATACAGCGATTATAGCAGGCATTTTCGTTCCAGAAACTCCGTACCAAACTATAATTTCTCCACCTGAAAGCTGATGAATTGGTTGCCTTCTTAATTATGAGCTCCGGTGATTTTGAACTTTTGCTCGCTGGTTTTGTTGCACCACTCTGCTGGACTTGGTCGAGGTTTGAGCCAAGGTCCGGAAAAATTTTTCGAATACTCAATTAATCGTTAAAACGAACACTACTTTATCGCAATTTTTGCCGAAAAAAAAGTTTTGAGTATCCTACCGACTGCGCCACTTATGTTTATTGAATAACTACTTTGATTTTTAAAAAGTATATTTGATTAAAGACGATGCGGACAATGTGAAAGTCACGACAGTACGTACAATAATGATCTTATTAGGTATGTTAACAATATAGGTTGGTTCGTCTTCCCCTACTCATGCGAGAAGTTCCTAGAATTGTAATATGATCTATTATACTACGACATGTATATTTAATATAGGTATTGGAGGATACCAATATGTAACTCCTACACTCATACACATGAGTACTTTTATACACATTTACCCTAATCAAGGCAAACTCAAACCCGCATGGGTTGCGATTTGAAGGTTCGAAAACTGCGCTAATCATCCCAATAAAACGCATGAATAAACATAATAAATCCTGAAGTGGCACCGTTTCCTAAACGTCCTCCTTTATCCTGGTCGCTCGTTTCGGTATAGATTTCCGAGTCTCCAGAGTCCGTCATCCGTCCTACGGCACGCGTATAGACGATAACAAATGATCGTCGACAAACCATCCCTGCAGTTCCAGTAATGCAGCCCGCCTTTGTGCGCCACTGATTTATGATCCTAGGACTGGGAGGAAGGCGGATGTTTTATTTATTTAATTGTCTGTTTGCTGGGAGGGAGTATTTTTTGAATGAGTGATTTTTGCGGTCGGCCTGCGGAAGCATTACCATAAGTGGCTCATCTTTTGCGGGGGTCGTCTGTCATATTTGTATTTCCTGGCATGTCGATTAGGCAACTTGTATTGATGGGTTTAGAGAAGAAGGAATGACTAATATGACCGTATGTCGTGATAGATGTTTCGGGAAATATATGGTAAGTTTTCTTTTCAATCGGGAAGCTATTGGAAAACTAATGGAACCAGGATGAAAACGCATTTTAACCATAGAGTTGGTGCAGCGGAGCTCCTAAAATATAATTATTTTAGCTAATTAACAATCTTGCGGTTTCATCCACTGGCTTAGGGGCGTCCATAAATTACCTAAGGCATTTTCCTTAATTTTTTGAATCCCTCTCCCCTCCTGGTAAGATGTCGTAAGATTTTCCTCGACTCTTTCCCCCCCCCGAAATTCACGTGAGATTTTTCGAAATTTGTGTTTTGTGTTTTTTGTGTAGAAGTGTTGGATCATTTAAAAAATTGATTCAAGCCCTGTGGACAGGAGTTTTGACGTTCTTGGTCAAACTTTGACAAATCATATCTGGATGGATTCTTACGATAGAACTGCTTCATGAAAGAAATTAAATTCAATCATACCGATTCTCCCTAATAACAAACTTATCCGAGATATCCATTCCTCAAATCTACTCTGAAAATTATATTATATCAATTAAAACTTAGACAATATTGCAGTTTTGTTTTCACTGGAGATATTCTGAACCCAATTTGATTATGTATCTCACCAAAGTATATATTTCCATCATCATATGGATTATCCACGGGCATTATATTATCACCTTGAAAGTATAACATCATATCATCCTCATAATTCTACGATAGCTGAGGTTATATCATTGGTGATTTTGCATTCAATCATACTTTTATCTAGAACAGGAGGTGTATTTTAATTCAAGAATAACGAACCAGAAATAATTTTGTCATTTATCTCTCATAGGAAAAGATGACATATGTAAGAAGACAGATAATAATTCATAGATAGTAGATAGAATAATTAAGTAAAGCAATCTGTGGAAACATAGAAGTACGATTTGTTATTATTGAAATTTTGAAAATTCATATCTCCGAAAGTATAAACTTGTTTGAGTTGAAAATAATATCAATTGATTTTCATGGTGAAAGTGCATCTTAAAAAAAATTGAATTTGAAATTTGTAATGCAAAAAAAAAATTTTTTTTTTCGTTACTCCGAAACTGTTGGGCCAATTTTGCCCAATAACGAATTCAACTGAGATATCTATCTCCTAAACCTATTCTGAAAATTTCAATAGTCTAGCTTCTTCCGTTCGAGAGTTATCGTGTTAACGGAGGGCCGGCCGGAAAGAATCGATTTTGACCACGGATTCTTGATCAGTGAGTCGAACCAAATCGTTTAAGACTATTTTCATCCATAAATTAAAAATTCGAAAATTACAGATATTTGGGCAAATTGATAAGCACTCTGTTCTGAGGAACAAGAGCGCCAAAAAAAAAACAAAACTTGATTTGCTTTATTACTTATATTTAAGACTTAGCAAAGATTTGAGAATATTATCGCTATTTGGAATCATCACAGTGATAAAATTAAATTATAAATATGTAGATACTCAAACGAAAATTAAAAGATTTATTCTAATTCAGTCCATAGAGACTCGTGCAGGGCATCAAGAGTGACTATTGAAAATTGAAACGAACAAATCCAAGTGATTCACAGTGAAATCGCCTCCTTCTTCAACTCCGCTCTGATTTCGCCACTCTAAAACTTTGTCGCTTGCGCACAGAAGCTCAATAGCTCGTCGAGTGCACCTCGGCTATCTTGGTACACATAATAATTATATAAAATACCACATTACATACATATACAGGGTGTGCCACGGTCGATGGTACCCTGGAATTTATAACGGAGAACAGGACGTACAATTTTATCGACAATTTGATTCCTTAGCTAGGAACCACTGCTCCATCGATCTAAAATATTTTCAGCGCTGCGGTGTAGCCACTTATATCAAAGAGTACTAACAACTTTGATATTGCAATTGGAACACCCTATATATTATTGCTTTTTTCGATCCGCCGTAGCCTCCTAATTAATTCATTATCAACTTCATCATCCCTATCTCTAGCGGTTTTCGAGTAATTCATTGATTTACTTCCTTTTTTTGTGCAAAACATAGCTTCAATTCAGCATTCATTACTTCGTTACTTGGAATCCTAGAAAGCCGATATTTCGGGTATGGATTAACAATATCCGGTGTCTCATTTACGTATAATGACATACGTCCCTAATCATACAGGGTTGTTCAAAATCCGAGGCTTTTCCGAGACATAATTAAACGATAAAAATTGCGTTTTTTCAAATGGAATGACCTGTATATTATAAGATGTATTGAAAAATAATTAAATTTCCCTTCAAACGATATAACATGTGCCTATACCTAAATTGTAAGTTTTTCGAATTAAAAGTAAGTTTTCATGCCAATGGCCAATGGCCAATTGAGCTACATTTTGTATTAACTATCCAGGAAATGTCATAGAATATGTAAATGATGATTGGCATCGATTGAACATAGAGTATTTTTGAATTTAATAACAGAGATTTTATTGAAAACTCATTCAAATGGAAGGCAATAATTATACAAATGAAGTTTTGAATCAACAAGTCCAGAGCGTTCCTGCCAATAGGGTCTACATAATTAATGGCTTCGTATAATTAATATACTTATGCATAGGTATATTTCACAAATCAAATAAATCCCAGGAGATTTCATCGATTCCCCGAGAAGCAAGAGCAGACGTGTTTCTGGCTTCTTGGCTTCATCAGTACTCTGTAGCTTCCCAACAAATTCAACTAAACTGAACCGTGAGAGGCTTAACACGGTTATAATATGGATATGGAAGACAAAATTCGGTGAAAAGTTGTATGTACACATAGGGCAACGATAAAATGAGTTATCGAAAATGTCAGCTCTATAAGGTATTCTACGGTAATAGTTTTCCTGATTCTACATTGAAATCAGAATGATTTGAAACCACTGAGGTGGACCAAGACATATATATTTCAAGGACGAGTAGGTTGGAATTTTTTAAAGATATATATGGTCCAAGGTTGGAGAGATATACAAATAATCAAGAAGAAAGAAACAAAATAGAATATTTAAGAAAATCTCTTTCGGAGAAAAGCGGAAAGATTCAAAGGACTTGATGCCTTAGATGAATAAATCTAAGGGAAACAATAATTGTGATAGGATCTGAAAGACAAAATAGAAAATTGTGTCTCAGACACTTTTCTTTAGTTTCTTTAATATTTCACGACATTGGTGGATTTATAGTTCATGTCAAATTCCAACGCAACAGAAAGAAATTTCGCTGAAAATTTTTTCCGTCAATTATATTTAATTTCTATATATGGTAGGAAGTAATACAATTCAAATGTTTGTTAACTGGAACAAAAATCTATAGATTTGCATCGAAAATGTATGTTCTTCGAATTTTCAGTGGCCGATATGAACTTTTGTTTTATGGATATGTATATTTGAGAACCATAAATGTCAGTACTAATGATCGGTGTTAAGAATCAGTGAAAAATAACCATCCATCATTGAATGCAGTACGCTGAAGTTCCTTACTTCACTTAAGTTCTTTTAATTTGTTGACGCTGTCGAACAGAATGAGGTAGACAGTTGAAATTTTCAGAGTAGGTTTGGCAGATAAATATGTCGGCTAAGTTCGTTATTGGCCAGATGGTTTCGGAGTAACAACCAAAAAATTTTTTTTACGTTACAAATTTCAAATTCAATTTTTTTCAAAATGCAATTTCACTATAAGAATCCATTGATATTATTCTTGGCTCTAACAAGCTAATACTTTCGGAGAAATGATTCTTAAAAATTTCAATAATAAATCGTACTTCTATGTTTTCACAGAATGCTATAATTATTCTTTCTATGAATTATTATATGATCGATGTTCATACATGTCAATTTATTTTCCTATAAGAGACATGACATGTCAAATTCATTTCAGGTATTGTAGAATTATGATGATTATAATAAGATACCATACTTTTGGGTGATATTTTAATGCCCATGGTTAATCCATATGATGATGGGAATGGTAATGGTATAAGTTAATGATATTGAGTTCAGAATATATCCGGTAAAAACAGAACTGGAATATTGGATAAGTTTCAATTGATATAATATCATTTTCAGAGAAAATTTGAGGAATGAATATCTCGTTCATCCTACACCTTGAACATCCTTGAACAAGAACGCCAAAGCTCCTGTCCACAGGGCCACAGGGCCTTCCCACTTTTGTTATTCAAAAACGAGTATAGCATGGAATTGGCAACGGTCAGAAATGCAGGGGTTAAATCGAAATGGAAATATTTCTCACTAATTTGGTTTGTTTGTTATCCATATTGATATTTCTTAAATCTGTTATCATACATTACACGTCATAAAATAACTAAACTGATACAAAGATCATTTCTCATCGTTCAATCCTCACCATCATTAGCTTTCACCTGACTCAATGTCATTTGAACCAATTGCAAATATTTACCTGGTCAGAAAAATCGTCCTCTATAAAGTTAATTAAGGTAATGCATACATGAACGACCGACATGCAAAGCGAAAGCAAGGGCATGAGCATTCGAACTAGTACGCACAGAAAGGTCGATATTATATCGCAAAAGGGATATAACAGGGCCATCTGGTAATCAAACATCGAATGAACAGAGATGGAACAGGAAGTTTTCAGATCAAACTTCATCACCACGAGTTTGAATTGGAATTAAGGGGCTCCACCGTTGCAAATTTATTTATTTATTTATTTAGACATGAAGAGACTACAAACAGGTTACAAACCCACTAGTGTAAATCCACAAATAATCAAACAGTGTTCACATAAGAAAGCTTAAAATACCTTACAAACTACCTATAATATGCTGTGTTGCAAAAAATCAAACACCATAACTTAAAATCAAACAAAATATACTGTGTGTGAAACAATACCGAGATCAGAAACAAAATGAAAATAATTTGGAAACATAATACGATAATCAATCTGAACTACTTGAATAAATTTAACAAGCAGGGTCCAGTAGTGCCTTTCGAGCAAGGTCTATGATTGTAAAGGAATGCTGAAAACATCGATATCAATAGAACCTGAACAGCATAATTCGTTATACGTTGACATCATTCTACACAAACCTATATTTTTTGTAGCATTAGTTCTTTTGAAGGGCAGATAAAAAAGATCATGGATTCTCAACCTAACACTTGGAACATATAACATAATTTTCGAGTCTATTAATATAACAAACATATTGGGGATTCCATATAATTGACGCAAAATTTATTCTACTAAAGACAAATGAGTAATACAAAGTTAAGAATGTGGAGTTATTTTTGAACAGATTTCCGTGACGAAAGATGAAACCCAACATCCTATTACAGGAATTTACAATTGATTCTAAATGGCGATCAATATAAAATAATATTTTTGGCGCTCTAGTTCCTCGGAACTGAGTGCTTATCAATTTGCCCAAATGTCTGTAATTTTCGAATTTTTCGATGAAAATGGTCTTAAACGATTTGGTTCGACTCACTGATCAAGAATCCGTGGTCGAAATTCATTCTGTCCGGCCGGCCGGCCGTAGGCACGATAACTCTCGAACGAAATGAGCTACACAGTTGAAATTTTCAGAGTAGGTTTGGGAGATAAATATATCGGCTAAGTTCGTTATTGGGCGAAATCGGACAGATGGTTTCGGAGTAACAAAAAAAAGTTTTTTTTTTTACAAAACATTCCAAATTAAATTTTTTTCAATAAGCAGTTTTATCATAAGAATCCAATGATATAAGTTTTAACTCTAAAAAGCTAATACTTTCGGAGATATGATTTTTCAAAATTTCAATAATAAATCGTATTTTTACGTTTTCACAGAATTATATAATTATTCTATATATGAATTGTCATAATGTCAACTTATTTTCCTGAGACATGACATTGTCTAGTTCTTTGCTAATAGTTGGTTCGAGAAACGTCAAAATCGACTTAGAGAGACAAGGGTAAAAAACCGTCAAATAAACCCCCATGTGGCGATTTTATATCGAAAAGTGAAAATTAAGAATATATATCCCAGGTAAGTACCGACGTTTTATTCTAATACCGGAGATCGACAAGATCGTACGAGGAGCCCGATAGCCGGTTGGTCTAGGACGTCGGGTTTTCGGTTTCGGTTTTTTGATTCGGTTTTTGGTTTCGGAACGAGAGAAGGCGGGCTCAAATCCCGGAAAGGGAATTACACTTTTTGGCGCTCTAGTTCCTCGGAGCTGAGTGCTTATCAATTCGCCCAAATGTCTGTAATTTTTATTTAAGATGCAGTTTCACCATTAAAATCCATCGATATCATTTTCAACTCCAACAAGCTAATACCTTCGGAGATATGATTTTTCTAAATTTCAATAATGAATCGTACGTACTTCTATGTTTTCACAGAATGCTATAATTATTATTTCTAAGCTTTATTATATTATATGTGTTCATACTCGTCATCCTGTTCTATAAGAAAGAGTCAAATTCATTTCAGCTATTTTAATTTTATTTCTTCCATGGTGCAGATCTCATTCTCAGATTGCTCATTTAATCTTGATAAATAAACTATTATTTGAATTTAATTTCCTTTATGATGCAGTTCTATCATATGAATACATTGATATAATTCCCAACTCTGAGAAACCAATACTTTCGGAAATATAATTTGTCTGTTTGAACTAGAGCGCCAGAAAGCTCCTGTCCACAGTGCTTGAACCCATTTTGTTAATTCTAATTTCTGATGGAAAAAACGATTCCAATTTCACACAAAGATCTATTTTTTTGTCTTTAAAATTTGACAAATCACTCCATTATTTTTCTACGTCCGTCGATTTTTGTGCGGAATGGAGAGAGATAGTGACTTGCAATTTCCGGGGTAGGTTGCGCATCTAAGTGCTACGGTTAGGTTCGCCATGCATCAGTATTTCGTGAGAGACGTAAATAGACCAAAGACAATACACACAAAAGCTCCTGACACGCATGTGCTTTTAAAGAATGTTCTCATACACCCACCACTGTTATACATATAGTCTTGATTATTACTATATCAATTGATAGTAGAACATTGACAATTTATGTGAACAAGTTTATTGGTTGTTGAGAAATATTTCCTTCATTTCCACGCACAATTTCCAATGGTCGTTGGCAATGTTGATTGTGTGTGTTAACCCGTTAAGGACATTAGTACCACGAGATATTATAATTATTTGCTTGAAAAAAATAGATGAAACTGATCAAGAAAATTAAGATTTGAATATTTTCACGTTAATGAAAATTTGATGTCGGCTCCGAAGTTGTTCAAGCTCTGAAGTATATTGAGGAATAAAGGCGAAAATTCATGAGACGATAAAATCATAGCGACGAGTGGTCACGTGATAATGTTAAAGCGCCGACGCTCTGGTTAATAATTTCCCTTCCTATCCTTTTCATGGAGCGACGAAATAGCAACGACATCTTTTAAGGAAATTTAAAAACATAACCTAATTGAGTGTTAATATTACAACTAAATATAAACAAAATGAGTGATTTAAATAAGTATTTCAACAAATATATGTTGTGGTATAGAAACAGTTATTTAAAATAGTAGAACAGTAATAGGAAAACAATAGTACACGCAAAGTACTACAATTCTCTCTAATAACAATTATATAAGTGCATTAAATCGCCAAAGAGAAACAATCACAGTAGCTCCAATTATGATTCGGTGACGGTCCGGTACGTGCTTCGCTACGTATAAAGTGAAATAATAAAAAAAAAATGGGTTCAAGCCCTGTGGACAGGAGCTTTCTGGCGCTCTAGTTCAAACAGACAAATTATATCTGGTACTGGTTTCTCAGAGTTGGGAATTATATCAATGTATTCATATGATATCACTGCATCATAAAGGAAATTTAATTCAAATAATAGTTTATTAGATAAGTAATAATAAATTACCTTGTAATCGATCAAAAATTTCCTGATCTACGTTCACCAAACTACAGAATTATGCTTTCAATATTTACGTAATATTTTCAAACATTTTCGGGTGAGGTCCCCGTTGCATCGCTAAAATACGAGTATTTCAACCCCAATATTTTTGAAGTTACAATATTCCCTTCTGTCAAGTTGACATTATGAGAATTCATACATAGAATAATAATTATATCAATCTGTGAAATACGATTTACATTGAAATTTTAAAAAATCATATCTCCGAAAGTATTAGCTTGTTAGAGTTGAAAATGATATGAATGGATTCTTATGATAAAACGGCTTATTAAAAAAAATTTGATTTGGAATTTGTTTCGTAAAAAAAAATTTTTTTTTTGTTACTCCGAAACCATCTTCCCGATTTTGCCCAATAACGAACTTAGCCGAGATATTCATCCCCCAAACCTACTCTGAAAATTTCAACTCTCTAGCTCATTCCGTTCGAGAGTTATCGTGCTTACGGACGGCCGGCCGGACCGGCCGGACAGAATGAATTCCGACCACGGATTCTTGATCAGTGAGTCGAACCAAATCGTTTAAGACCATTTTCATCGAAATATTCCAAAATTACAGACATTTGGGCAAATTGATAAGCACTCAGTTCCGAGGAACTAGAGCGCCAATATTAATTGGAACATTTATTCAAACAACAAAATAGTTCATTAATTGCTAGCTATTTTAAAAACTTAATCCGAAACATTTGGATAAACAATTTGTATTTGCATTTTGAATATGAATAAACATCTGGCGGTTTTTCATTTTAAACCGTTAATTTTCAATGTTTGAATATTTTGAGTAATTTGAATGCAAAAATCCGTCCGATCGTTTAGCGAAAAGATCCATATCCCAATATATGTTGGGATGAGAAAGCTATTTCGGATGCTCCGAGATTCGATCCCGCCGCCCCGCGAGGCTCGGGAGCTATAAATTCCCAATCCAACGCCTCAGCTAACTCGGCCACGTTGCATACGTGAATCAACTCCGATTATGTACCAAATAAAGATTTTTAGTACTCGGATAATTTTCAGAATATCGTCAATCCTGTCAAGTGATCGATCGAAATCGGTTACTCGTTCATATTTCTCGCAGTTTTTTTAGACGATTCCAAGATTTTCAAGTAATTCCGTTCGACATTCAAATTCGATTTGACATTACTCGTCGCTCGTTCAGATCGAAAACGTCGACCTTGAAGGAGCCGCGTTAAAATTCGCCACAGATATACATGAAACGTCACAATTTTGTCGATTTTCTCGAAAAGTCACATTTTCCTATCGCTCTTCCGGGAAAACGAAAGAGAGGATCGAAAAAAGGGCTCCGTTAAGGACTAATTTCCAATATCGTCTTCGCGTTCCCGCAAATATCGTCGTTCCGAACGCCACCGTTCCTCCGAATTCCTTTCCATAATTTTGCTCCTTTTGCCAAAATCGGCGTCTTTTCGCCTTTTCACGATTTTTTTTTAAATACACCCTCATTTTTTTGCTCCGAAAACGCGAAACTCTACGAAACTTCCGGATTTTTCCTCGATAAAACCCTTCAAATTCCCTCCAAACCCCCCTCCTAACATCCAAAAAAACATCACGTTTATAGTAACAGTTTCAAAAAGTTTCCTCTGATAAATGAAGAACCGCTCAACCGATTTTGTGCAAACATCACATAAACCATCTACTAAATAGTCCGAACAAAGCCTAAATATTTGGTTTGGATAGGTGAGCCCGTTCTTGAGCTATGAAATTACAACGAAAACAGGCATTGATTTTTATATATATTGATAGAAAGAAAATTTTGTGTTGCGCGTTAATAATATAGTACTTGCGAGCCTAAATTCTATAGATCGGTTTCCATTGCTTGAAAAATATCTGCTTTGAACAATTGCACATATACTTTTTGAACACATGTTCATCGCGTTATCATTTTGCCCAAATGTCTGTCATTTTCGATTTTTTTGCTGAAAATGCTCCCAAACGATTGGGTTTGACTCTCTGATGAAGAATTCGAGGTCAAATTTGTTTCTGTCCGGCCTTTGCCACGATAACTTGAGAACGGAAAGAGATAGCGAATAGCGACTTAAAAATTCTCAGGGTAGGTGGCGCGTCAAAATATGACGGACAAGTTTGTTATTGGGCATAATCGACCCAATTGTTTCCGAGTTATAATTTTTTTTTCAACCAACTCAGGTCCTATCGAGTTGAAACTTGGTGAGTATAGTTGTAGAATACAGACTTAAAGAGATATGTGCAATTTTGTGATAATCGCAAACTACAAAATCCGCATGCAACATTTGAGTTCGTTAATATCTGAGATTTTATTTTTATTTCCTCCTCAACTCCAAAAATATGAAATCAATGCAATTCAAACTTTTGATTAGTTGTAGAATGCCGACTCACAAATTTTTACGAAGGACCTATCTCTAGAAAATTTTTAAAATATCATTGAAAATCTTTGAATAAAATTCTACATCCCAGTAACTATCCTTCTGATATACCTGAAATTTCAAGTCTTCAAAGCCTAATTTTACAGGCAAGTTCCAAATTTGAACACGATCGGATCTCTAATGTTGGAGATCTGAGCAGGCTTGGGTGACTTCCGATATTTTAAAAGGAATTCAAATCTGATACTCAGTTGAATATATACGCAAGAGGATTTTTACAGTATTTTTTTCGTATATTATTAGATATTCAATGAATGTCATTTCCAATATAATACATATGTCAGAATTCAAAATTCTTTGATCTTAGACGATTCTCTCATTACTCAAGTCCTTAAAATAGTACGAAATTAATTAATATCATATAAAAGCTGAGAAAACGGTCTATATCGATGGTAAATTCGATTAAGAGTGTCCAATAGAGATGAATGGACAATAGAACAAGCGCGCAGTGCTCAACACACACACACACACACACACACACAATTGGTTCAAACCAATTTCAATTTTTGCGGCTGCCAGAGGTATGTTATTTATGGTCGAAAGAAAGCTAGATCAATCCAGCATCACGACTTCGTTCAAATGACTAAACGAACGACGAGACCACTTGTCGTTGCGATTTTATCGTCTCATGAAATTTCGCCTTAAAGAATGGGTTTTGGAGAGTAGGAAGTTCTGTGTTGTCACTTCATCAGTTGTCACAGCAGATCATGGAGACTGTGTCCTTTTGAGAACTGATTCACGAATTAATAATTTCGGGATCAACCGATGATGCGATAAAATATGTATAAATAACATGCTCGGTGCGCATACATATGTTTCAGATGGTAAACCACACATATCGCGTAGTTGGCGTATCGGGCTAGATCAAGAAGTAAATTCCAATTATTTATCCAGAACACCTTGCCCAGTGAAGGAATTGGGTGAATTGCATTCTGATGCATCATTAGTAGTTCTTCTGAGCCACAATTGCGGTAGTTTACCTATTCACGATGCGTTCAAGGGAAAATAGGGAATTATGACTGAAAATATTGTTTTCAGTTAAACCAGAATTCAGTTCTTTTTGCTGAATGATCCGAATGGAGAACGCTGATCGATGTGCATGATTTGTTGGTAGAAGTTGTTGGGTCAATTGCATTTTTGGCGCACGGCTCAGGTGAACAAAGTGCCTATCATTTTCGAATATTTGGCCGAGAATAGTCTCGGACGATTAGTTCTGACTCACTGAAGAATCCGAGGTCGAAATTCATTCTGTCCGGAGACTCATGCAAAATTTTGTGAGGATTGCATGACTGGAAAATAAAAAAAATATATTCAAAAATAATCTGTATCTCAGAAACTATCAGTCAGATATCATTGAAATTGTGCGAGAGCCTTCAAAACTTTATTGTATAGTAGAGTTCTAGGTTTGAACTCGATCGGATCTATATTGGTGAAGATATTGCCGAAATATCGAAATATTACAACGATCGAGATTTACTGCCACTCGATCAGGAGTTGTCAACAGTTTTTGATTTTTGACGTGCCTGGTGGAAATTTAATAAATTGTGTGCATAGATGGGTCGAAGTTAAATTTGACAATAAGTGGACACGTCAGTCATAAAATATACTCAGTGGACATTGCGGTATAATATCCAAATATATTTAATGCAAGAAGAGTTATTGATAACTGAATTAACGATTTTGGTGATGAGATCGAACATTGAAAATGGGTTCAAGCCCTGTGGACAGGAGCTTTCTGGCGCTCTAGTTCAAACAGACAAATTATATCTCCGAAAGTATTCGTTTCTCAGAGTTGGGAATTATATCAATGTATTCATATGATAGAAATGCATCCTAAAGGAAATTCAATTCAAATAATAGTTTATTTATCAAGATTAAATGAGCAATCATGAGAATGAGAAAAGCACCATGGAAGAAATCAAATTAAATCTGGCTTATTTTGCCCAATAACGAACTTAACCGAGATATTCATCTCCCTAAACTACTCTGAAAATTTCAACTACCTACCTCATTCCGTTCGAGAGTTATATCTATGTCTATGGATGAAAAGCAGTCTCACTACTCTCAGATCTCTTACTTCATGTTCAGTTCCGAAATGTAAGAATTTTCTGAGAAAAACTAATTTCGGAGCAAACAACTGAGATTTTTCTCACTTCGCTCACAATTCTTCGATAATGTAGGAACATCATTTGACATTATGACAATTCATATTCATACATAGAATAATATCATTCTGTGACAACGTTGAAATACGATTTATTACTGAAATTTAAAAGAATCATATCTCCGAAAGTATTAGCTTGTTAGAGTTAAAAATAATATGAGTGGATTCTTATGATAAAACTTCTTATTGAAGGACAGAATGAATTTCCACCACGGATTATTGATCAGTGAGCCGAACCAAATCGTTTAAGACCATTTTCATCGAAATATTCGAAAATTACAGATATTTGGGCAAATTGATAAGCACTCAGTTCCGAGGAACTAGAGCGCCAAAAATAAAATTGATAATTTGAATGGTCATTTTTGGATGGCCTGGCTAGGTATATTCATCTTTATCGGATGGGTAGATCTGCGAACCTTATAAATTTATCTGCTATTATGAGGATTGCCTGTTAAGTAGATCTGCTGACTATGTAGATCTACCGGTTCGATGATATGCTGGCTACGTAGATCAGCTGGCTATGTAGATCAGCTGTCTATGTAGATCAGCTGGCTATTTAGATCTAACAGCTAAGTAGATGAGCTGGCTATGTAGATCTACCGGTTAATTGTTCATACATGTAATATTATCTACCTATGACAGACATTTCAAATGTATTTCTGTCCTAAAAAACAAAGTATGATTGAATGCAAGATTACCAATTATAGGATATTAAATACCTATTTTATATAACTTATATGACCTTGGATAATACATATGATGATGGAAATACAGGGTGAGTCTTTGACCACTGCATACATTTTAATCAAAGATTCCTCTCATCAAATGAAACACTTTTTTCCTTAAACATTTTTCCAAATTCAGCTCAGGTAAAAAGAGACAGGCTGTTGAAATTTTGAAAAAAAATCAGTTTTTATTGTGTAGCTTTGACATCCTTTTTTCGAATAAAATGAATGTTGGCGTAAAGTTTCCTATAACTATGATACATATTTTCCAAATATTAGTTATTTTCTACTTCTACTGGTTTTCTAGTTTTGGACTCGTGGATTCATAAAACTGAACGGAATTAGCATAAAGAAAGCATCTAAAGTTTTTCTTTAGTCATTTCAAGAATATTCCATCGTTTTAGAACATTATATTATTCATCATAATTTCTCCTTAAACGCACCGTTTTTGAGATATTCTTCATTGAAAGTTTTAAAATGGAAAACTCCAGAAATTTCACTACTTTTATGGATCCGTCCCTGAGCATTGGAATCCCGAATCAAGCTGTAAACCACGTTACCATGCCTTATTCTCGTCCGCCAACAATGTCATAGATAATTTATATGCGGGAGTGTATTAGCACATTGTGAAATCTTTAAACGCTTGTAACTTTTTACCTGAGCCGAATCTGGAAAAATGGTAAATGAAAAAAGGGTTTCATTTGATGAGAGGAATCTTTGGTTAAAATTAATGCAGTGGTCAAAGACTCACCCTGTATATAATTTGGTAAGTTTATCAAATTGGGTTCAGAATATCTTCAATGAAAACAGAACTGGAATATTAACTAAGTTTCAAATGATATAATATAATTTTCAGAGGAGATTTAAGGAATGAATATCGCGGATAAGTTAGTTATTTAATTTTAATTTACTTCCTTTTATGATGCAGTCCTATTATAAGAATCCATGGATATCATTCCCAGCTCTGAGAAACCAATAATTTCGGAGATGTATTGTCAAAGTTTGAACAAGACCGCCAGAGCTCCTGTCCACAGGGCTTTCCCACTTTTTTTTTAAACTCCTCTCTGTCACATAGCAAGCTGGTGTCATAATGATGTGCCATCATGACTGCTAAACCAGCGCGCAATTATAATATTGCAACGTCTTGTTGAAACACCACATCTCCGCCGAAATCAAAGGAGGATTTTGCACGCACAGGCTGAGTACGTGAAAAATCGAATTTGTCAAGAATCATCAAGCCATAGACATCAACGGTAATTGAACTACGATAAAACAAGCTGATAACACACCTGAACTATCTTTTCGCGAGTTCATCGAATTGGTGATAGAAAGCCGACCCTGTCCGAAAAATGATGCCTGGATGGCGTGTCGTGAGTATCGCGTGACTATCGATTCTGCTTGCGCGATGAGCTAGGCGTTTTTCTGTTCTCTGACTCTATGACTTTTCGAAGGATGACTCCTTAATGACCGAGAGGGTAGGGGGTTGGACACCGGTCACGCTCTTTTCAACCCCGTGATGCCGCAATGTTAACTAATACTAAGATAATCACCGTTCTCCGTCGTTTAATATCCCCGATGGACATGCAATTGCACACCGTGCACCAAAGGGTGGCAGAAATTGTTATCTGTTTTTCCGTAGGGGATTTCCTGATCATAATAATTACTGGCACGAGTGTAATCCGGCTTTTTTTCATAAAAGAACTTTATACATAAGTGATAACGATGAAAACCGTACATTGGGAGAGCAAGGGTCGCGAACCGTGTATGTGAAATCAAACAATTGTTATTCTTGAAGTATCCCTTTAGATGTAAGAATGTACCACCAAGTTGCAGGTTTCTGAATGAATGAGTGTTAGAATGGGCCTTCTATGAGTTTTGATACTTTGTATCGCCCTTGTTCCCCTGGACAGAGTGCCTATCAGTTTGCCCAAATGTCTGTAATTTGTGAATTTTTGATCGAAAATGGTCTCAAACGTTCAGTTGTATATATTGTATATTGTTGTAGGGGATAACGTTGCACTGTGACCTTAAGGTCTATTGTATCGTGCCACCTACCGTGAAAATGGATTAGTATTGGTTCTAGGCAAAATTATTACTCGGGAACCATTGGACCGATTATGCCCATTAACAGGATCATTCATTTCAATAATTTAAGTTGATTATTTGGGGATTTGTGCAATTATATTTATCATTTGGGTTCTGCCTACTTCATCAGAGAGAAAAGATTGTTCCTGGAATCAATATTCCTCCACATCTTTATTTTCGCGGTTTTTATGATAATAAGCTACATTGTAAATGGAACTATCGACATTATCTAGTTGACTGTCTTGGATTGGTCTACAAAATTCCGAATATGAATAAATTAGCATAATGATTCAGAAATTAATGGCATGTCTCCGCTTGAAGGTGCCCCTCAAAATGCCATGGGGTCATTTTGTTTCGACCCGAGGACCAAAGCAGAATTGGTTTCTTTGATTATGCCGAATAGCTTTTAACCGACTTCAGAGGAGGATGCTCTTCAATTTAAAATTCAGAGTAGGAAAGGTAACTAAATAAGAATTTAGTTTCTAATTGTTTTCTATTCATTTTAAATTGTTCGAAATTCATTGAAATGATTGGTATACGGACTGAATCGAGATTTTGACAGTTGATGATTGTATCAATATGATTTAAATACCAGTGGACTAGGCAACAGACAACCGAAACGAAAATATTTGTATAAATGTCGTCTGTATCTTGATTGATCCGAGGGGTAAACCGCTAGAAATTCTAGTGTACAAGAAAGTAGAATTCCTATTGAATTCCGAGGAATTCCTACTGAATTCTTGGAATTCCTATTGAATTCCTTACAAAACAGAGTTTTCCTGAAATACTGACTATTTATAAGGTTTCAATTTGTTTTTGACAGACACACGCAGTTATGATACAGTATCTTAATCAATTTAAAGCTTTCTGATAAACTATATTTTTTTTTGTTTTGTGGTGCGTAAATAAACAAAGATGACGGTTTTCCAACGCGCGAACACGCCACGTATAATTGTCAATGCGCCATTTCCATACATCAAAGGAAAAACAAAATTGTTACATTATGAGAATCCATCCAAGGTACCTACCTATTTAGTCAATACTTTGTTTGTGGCACAAATCACTTCAATTGTGTACAATTGTGCCGTGATATAAAGAACATCCTGTATAGTAATGGTTTATTTTCAATGATGTATGCCTCGAAAGTATATTTTTCAACACCATTGAATGAAATTGTACGATTGGTGTGAAAAATAGCAAGTTGCAATTGACATTAAAAGAAAAACAGCCTGTATGAAAATTTCGGACAAGTACATTACGATAAACCATCCAAGGTACCTATTAAGTTAATGCTTTGTTTGTGGCACAAACCACTTCAATCGCGTACAAATGTGCCGTGAGAAAAAAGACCAGCCTTTATAGTAATGGTTTATTTTCAATGATGTATGCCTCGAAAGTATATTTTTTAACTCAATTGAATGATATTGTACGATTGGCGTGAAATACAGCAAGTTGCAATTGACGTTAAAAAAAAAGCACTGACGTGAAGTCAGTACTCTTTGGCGCGCGTGTTCACGGTGGCTAATTTGAATTGAATGATGAGTACTTCAAGCTCAGTGGATAGAGCGAGCCGAAGATCTACCCAAAGGATAGTGGACACCATTCACTGTCGGTTCAAAAATTAACAGTGCTGTATCTAAGCTGCCATCAGGAAAGAGTAACAAAGTTGGAAAAGAACACAACTGACCCTCCTTAGTCGCACAAGCTCCTAGAAGATTTGGGAGGGTCAGTATAATCCTAATCATGTTTATAGCACGCGCGCCAAAGCAGATTGACTTTTTATACTTTTTCTTTCATTGTTTAGTCACTCTGCTTTTGCGCGCGTGCTATAAACATGATTAGGATTATACTGACCCTCCCAAATCTTCTAGGAGCTTGTGCGACTAAGGAGGGTCAGTTGTGTTCTTTTCCAACTTTGTTACTCTTTCCTGATGGCAGCTTAGATACAGCACTGTTAATTTTTGAGCCGACAGTGAATGGTGTCCACTATCCTTTGGGTAGATCTTCGGCTCGCTCTATCCACTGAGCTTGAAGTACTCATCATTCAATTCAAATTAGCCACCGTGTACACGCGCGCCAAAGAGTAATGACTTCACGTCAGTGCTTTTTTTTTCGAGTTCCTTTAACAAATATAGCTATCAATACAGTTGGGCTGTTAGCTTTACCGTAGATAAAAAAAAAAAATGTGGTTGCGGGACCTCCGTTAGGAAAGCAATTGCCTCTTCTCCAAATCCAAACGTATTTTAATATAGATCTACCGAATATAGTTATTTATAAATTCGCCTCAGGGCTACCATACAGACATTTCAACTCAGAAACAACGCTATTTCCCCCAAACTGACTTGTGTCCGTGCACTGAATTGACATGAATATTCCTTTAAAACCTCACAATATCGGCTCATTACTCCCAACATAACCCAAACAACCCAAAACCATTCACTTCTAGTCTGCGCATGCGCAATATACTCGTGGCTTCAAGTTCTCCCAAAATTACACACCTCAAAAAACTCCAATTCTCCAACACTAGTGGTCCAGGAGATATCGCATCTTTAATCTACGCATGCGCAGACCCTCACCAGGGGATTCTATAGAGGAATAGCATCCGCCAGCCCAAAATCCCAATCCTCTCTGACGAAAGCACCAGCAGTTAAATCACTGATGGTCTGCTCATGCGCATAACGAAAAATGCCCGTAAGGGGTAAAATTAATTTCGAAATTAGCCCCAGGGCCACGGTACGGACACTTTAACTCGGAAACAATGCTACATCCCCCAAACTGACTTGTCCTTGAACTGAATTGCTATGAATAATCTTTTAAAACCTCACAATATCGACTCAGCACTCCCAACATAACCCATCCAATTAAAAACCAGTCACTTCTCTTCTGCGCATGCGCAATCTACTCGCGGCTAAAAGTCCTCTCAAAATAACACACCTTACAAAAAACTCCGATTCTCCAACACTAGTGGTTCGGGAGATATCGCATCTTCAATCTACGCATGCGCAGACCCTCATCAGGGATCTGGATTCTATGGAGGAATAGCATCCGCCACCCCAAAACCCCAATCCTCTCTGACGAAAACTACAGCAGTTAAATGACTTCTCATCTGCGCATGCGCACAACGAAAAATGCCCGGAAAAGGCAGCATGAACCTCAAAAAAATAGGTTTCGGCATTTTAAGCAAAGTATTCCGCAAAATAGTAGTAATTTTTTGATTTTTTTCATGTCACGTGATCTTCACGAAATTTTGCCAAAGTGTTTGCACTGGTCTTTTGCATCTAACTACTGAGTTTCAATTTAATCAGATCAGTATTTTTCGAGTTATCGTGAAAACAAAATTTTAAAATTTTTTTTGCCACTTTAGGGCCGTCCGGTCATAACAAAACTTCGCAGGAATATAAAGGTCATGATTATACAATTTGATGCCAAATTTCAGAAAGATCGAGTGATTGGTTCCGGAAATATTCATAAAAAACGTTTTGACTAAAATAGGCCTTAACTCCGAAACCGCTCGGTGGATTTCGCCCGTTAACGAACTTGTCCGAGATATTTACGCTACAAAACTACCTTGCAAATTTCAACGCTCTAAGTCGTTCCGTTCGAGAGTTATCGTGCTAATAGCCGGCCGGCCGGCCGGACCGGACGGACAAAATTGAATTTGACCTCGAATTCTTCATCGTTCAATCGTTTGAGACCATTTTCGAAAAAAAAATCGAAAAATACAGACATTGTGACGAAATGATAGCACGCTGTTCCTTGCGGAACACGCGCGCAAAAATGGGTTCAAGCCCTGTGGACAGGAGCTTTCTGGCGCTGTAGTTCAAACAGACAAATTATATCTCCGAAAGTATTGGTTTCTCAGAGTTGGGAATTAAATCAATGTATTCTTTTGAAAGAACTGCATCATAAAGGAAATTAAATTCAAATAATAGTTTATTTATCAAGATTAAATGAGCAATCTGAGAATGAGAACTGCACCATGGAAGAAATCAAATTAAAATAGCTGAAATGAATTTGACTCTTTCTTATAAAACAGGATGAAATGTACGAGTATGAACACAGATCATATAATAAAGCTCAGATAGAATAATTATAGCATTCTTTGTAAACATAGAAGTACGCACGATTCATTATTGAAATTTAGAAAAGTCATATCTCCGAAAGTATTAGCTTGTTGGAGGATATCGATGGATTTTAATGGTGAAACTGCATCTTAAATAAAAATTACAGACATTTGGGCAAATTGATAAGCACTCAGTTCCGAGGAACTAGAGCGCCAAAAAGTGTAATTCCCTTTCCGGGATTTGAGCCCGCCTTCTCTCGTTCAGAAACCGAAACCCGACGGCCTAGACCAACCGGCTATCGGGCTCCTCGTACGATCTTGTCGATCTCCGGTATTAGAATAAAACGTCGGTACTTACCTGGAATATATATTCTTAATTTTCACTTTTCGACATAAAATCGCCACATGGGGGTTATTTGACGGTTTTTTACCCTTGTCTCTCTAAGTCGATTTTGACGTTTCTCGAACCAACTATTAGCAAGGAATTAGACAATGTCATGTCTCAGGAAAATAAGTTGACATTATGACAATTCATACATAAAATAATTATATAATTCTGTGAAAACGTAGAAATACGATTTTTTATTGAAATTTTGAAAAATCATATCTCCGAAAGTATTAGCTTCTTAGAGTTAAAAATGATATCATTGGATTCTTATAATAAAACTGCTTTATGGAAATTCAATTTGGAATCTGTTATGTAAAAAAAAAATTTTCTTTTGTTACTCCGAAACCATCTGTCCGATTTTGCCCAATAACGAACTTAGCCGAGATATTTATCTGCCAAACCTACTCTAAAAATTTCAACTCTCTAGCTCATTCCGTTCGAGAGTTATTGTGCCTACGGCCGGCCGGCCAGCCGGACCGGCCGGACAGAATGAATTTCGGACAAATACATTATGAGAATCCAGGGTACCTATTTAGTTAATGCTTTGTTTGTGGCCCAAAGCGCTAAGGTTATATTAGAAATAATATTATATGGTTATTAAGTTTTCTTAAATAACGATTCTTAAATTTTCTGCACAATTTTTTAAATTTTATCTGTCATAAGAACCTTCTCATGACAATAAGAAACACAACAACAAAAATTGTGAAATCGGTCCAGCCGTTCACGATATAGGGATTCATTTTTATTTTACATATGTATAGATATATTTTATTTAATACATCCATGCAGATCACAATTGCTACTGATACTATCATACTGATCATCCTAGGTCTTCCCAAGGAGAATCCTCAAGAGCTTGAACGACTTAGAAGAATCAGTTCTGCTTTGTGTAGGCTTCGTTACTTTGTCCTTGCGTCACCTTAGGCATAGCACTGTTAGTTTTCGACCCAACAGTGAATGGTGGTGATTGCCGTGCATAGAAAATTTATTATCCAACGTTCTCGTTCTCGTCTCGTAAAAGCGAGACGAAACGAGACGAGACGTTTTCAAAAATATTATAGGCGATACCGAGACCACATACAGCGCAACACGAGAGTCGTTTTTGGTCTCGTTAAATTTTTTGTATGAAGTTTTATGTACGACTCGACTTTTTTCAACACCCACAGAAAACAATTTAATATGAAGAGTTTCCACTATAATTACCAATATATTTTGTCTATATTATGCATCGATCGTTCTAGAAATACACGATTTTTTGGAAGATTATTGATTCGTTATGACCTTGCGATAATTGATAATATTTTTCAAGAAAAAATAGAATTCACAACCATAAAAACAGATGCCATTATGAATTCAATACTTAACGGACAACTTTTATTGCCCCTAAATCCCAATGCTTTGAAAATTTCGTCTCTATCTGAACATCTGGAGAAATGTATTCTCTTGTGCTCCTTGTAGTGAAGATGTGAACAATTATTGTATACATCTGTGGAACTACGTATAATAAAACTGGTAAGGAAATGAAGCTATTCAATGTCTCGTAAAGTGTTATGAGGAATACGCCAAAAATACCCTCAATGATCTACCCACTGGAAAGGTATTGTTTGAAAACTATGCCTACCAAATTGTTCCATTCTATTAAAAATGTATCGACATCGATGTCCTATTTAAAACATCAACAAAACTTTCGAAATATTGAAAAGCTGAGTTCGAAGAATATTTGATGTTAGAAGGAGCAAATAGGAATCAAAATATTTTACAGTGGTGGAAAGTGATGAAAAAGTTCTTCCTACACTTTCCAAGATGGCCGATAATTTATTAATGGCTACATCCGTACCTGTTGAAAGACATTTTTTATACCATTTCGTTTATATATCATAATTTTTATTATCGTTATTCAGAATTAAGCGAGACGTGACGAGACAACTGATAACGAGACGAGAACGAGGCTCAAAGGAGACTTAATTTATTGGGAATTGGCGAGAGCGAGACGAGAATTTTTATACTCTCGTCTCGTGTGAAGCCCTATCCGGGATTGTGAAACGTTCTAACCACTGGGCCGATCAGGCTATAATTGGTGAAATATTCTAGCCTATTTTAGGTCTCACACAAAGCTATACATAGAGACAAAAATACTTCGACCGAAAGCTATCTACGATGCTTTATTAAATATCCTAAAGTGAAGTGTTTTAACTTCAATATGAGTTTTGGGTTTCAACTGTTCAAATTTGTAAGAAAACAATTACTGCGCTTTGCATTGAAGTTGTTGCTGTATGATTTCTCCGAGTATTTTTCACTTCAGTTTTAAATTTTTTTAAAGTACTGACACGAGGTCAGTTTGCTTTGGCGCGCTTGTTCATGTTGATCGATTCGAGTAGAATGTGAACAAGTGCGCTGAAGCAGACTAAATTCAAATTTTCAATTTTTTTTCATTTTATACCCGTTGCCTGATTAAATACCAAATACCAAGATATCAAACAAGCATTGCCAAAGAAAGGAGGAAAATTACATGGCATTTACTATTGGAATTTTTTTTTTGCGTTAGACGATCTCATCCCTACGACATTCTGAAGGTATTACAAGGGTATTTATCATTTCACACCTACACGTAAAATTTCAAGGACATCCAATGTGAATTCTCAAAAAAAAAAAATTTAGTTATTCGATCCTTTCGAAATCAATTGTGTAAAATGTTTATCAGTTAGTCTAAAGTAATGGGTTTTTGTGGGTTTTTGTAGAATTACAATATAATTCCTATTGAATTCTTAAAGAATTCCTATAGAATTGCAATGGACTTCCGCTTGAATTGGAATTCTAGTGTATAAAGTTTTGTCAGCAGTCTCCCCCTCGTATTGATCCATAATTTGACCATTTTGACAACCAAAATATTTTCCATTTATCGAATTTCTTTAACGATGGGATGCGAAGAGAAATATCAGATCGATTTTCGATGTTGATGGAAAATAATTGCGTGGAAAACTATGATACTGATCTTCAGGAGACCAGGAGCATTTCAATCTACAAGTTCTACTGCCTTATTCACAAAGTATTCAATCTCCGTTAAGTCCTAACTGAGGTCCTCAGTTACATCACTTAAATAATGAATGATATTTTAGTCGCATGAAAATAATGTATGAATCTCTGAATTCGTGTGACGAAGTAATTGTTCCCAAGTCGGGATTTGACCGAAACTTATTTTCGGCAACCGTCCGGGAAGTGCCCACTTCCCGGACGCTTTTTCTTTGAGAAAGAAGTATAACGTCGTTTTGGTCATTGTAAATATGAAAATCTTGGTAGGTATATTTTTGATAAATGAAGTTACCATAGCACTGAGAAAACGGCTGACAGTTCATATAAAATTAGTTGTCAACATGTGATATTTTATGTTCTGTTTAATTTGAATAAGAATCAAAATTTATGAAAAAGAAATGTGTCGTCTCATTGATTTGTTATTCTACACGGTTGCCGAAAAAATATTGTACGCAACACGCCCGGAAAAGGTTTTTTTGGACTCATAGACTTCTAGGACTCGCTTACGCTCGTCCTAGAATTTTGTCTATTCGTCCAAAAAAACCCTATTTTCCGGACTTGTTACGTAAATTACTATTTTGATAGTTTTGACAAAATATTGCATTCTTTAAGCTTTTCTTATCTTTGGCCTTATGATATCAGCTTATTCATTTCCGCATCTCATCAGCAACAACAAATTTTAAAAATAATCTGAACATTATTCTTCGCATAGAAGAGCCTCCAATAAAATCATGTTCGCTGCATGCGAATACAAATCCAATGGGAATTCTTGTCATTTGTCACCATATACAGGGTGAGTATATAAGTTATACATTACAGCGAGGTTTTTCGAAAAATTTTATACCAAATACCCACCTTAATTTTCATCACAGAGTCACCCCTTTTATCAACTATTAAGGAACATAACATTCTGCAATGGCATACCAATAATAACTTTCTGATATATATTTTGTCTTAAAATTATTTCTTTGTATGAGAAAATAAAATTACATAAAATAATAAATATTGATTAAACCAAAAATCAGAGAAAGAGGACATATATGAAAAATTTAAACCACAAACAATATTATAGGTACGTTCTGTCTTCAAAGCATAAAACCCATCAGTAATATCCCTTATTCACCAAAAACATCATACCACCTAGTAGACGTACCAACCTCACAGTTGATTTTTAACACCCTGAATATCGGAAAGATATTAAGTATAATTGTAAATTTTTTAACAGAATTTTCTGTTCCACAACAGTTCCATGAAGAATAGTCAGTCTTGTATTCGGCGTAGGCATCCATTGCTCATCGATGATAGTATTATACAGTGTGGAAAAGCCAAATGGAATAAATCAATTATCTCGGTTACTGTACATATTTATGGAAAATTCCGAAACATGTAAAATTTAAATTTTAAGTTGTCATTATTCTGCGTAAAATGCGAACCCTACTTTCAACCCCTTTCGAAAGACAGGTACAACTCCCAATTTTTCAAATAGGAAATATGGGCTTGTGATACATCGTTCGAATGGTCTCGTCATTCCCTATTAAGAAATTATATCACTTTCATTTTTATTGCAGAAGAAAAAAATAAAATCAAGTGATTAGCGAAATTTGGAACAAAAACTAAAATGTAATAGAAAATGTAGCAAAAAAGTTATGAATGATAATTAAGTAGATGTTCAAAGTGTTCATCGCGAAATCCTTGGCAATATCGTAACCTCAGATAAAAAACTTTCTCAACATTATTCAAAAGAATATATCTAAGGAGTGATCGGCATAATCGCAGGCGTTATTCCTTTTTTCTGGTCATTCACATATCCCCATAAAAAGAAATCTAATGGGTTACAATAATTAGCTGGCCATTCGATCGTTCCTCGCCTTCCTTTCCACCGATTTGGAAATATTGCGTCGAGGTACTGCTGGACATTGCGTTGATATTGTGGTGGTGCTCCATCCTGTTGGAACCATAACATATTCCGTGACACTTGAGGATTTCCTTGGTCAGGATATACATTTACCAAAGTTGGAACGATATCATTTTGAAGTAGTGCTAAATAATTATCGCCATTCAAATTGCCCTCCATGAAAAAAGGGATTATGATATGGTTTCGGACATTTCCTGGACAAACATTAACATTTTGAGGGAATCGCGTGTGTTCCTCTCTCATCCAGCGAGGATTTTCGGTATAGACCAGTAACGGCAATTTTGACGATTAGCCTTTTTCCTATCAAAATTGTCCTCCTCCTGGGTAGGTATCATTTCATAGCATATTATTTTGTTTTATTATGTTTAGAATCGATGTATGGCTGACATTTAATCTTGTGGAAGCATCTCTACTCGATTTATGTGGATTTTCTTCAAAGTCAAGCATCACACCTATATTTCACATCCTCACACACAGTGTAAGTATTAGCAGCTGCTTTTCTAATTTGCCCTACATGCCCAAACTCGGAAAACTGCTTCTCTATTTTACTTATTGTCCCTTGGGTTATAGGCGGCAAATTTGGAAATTTGTCATAAAACAAGCGACTTACTTGTGATCGGGTGTTATCTCCAATCATTTGATAAATTGTTATTTTGTGCATTTCCGTCAATCGAACCATTATTCAAAATAGAAGGCAATGAAATTCAAACACAAATTAGATTAGACAATTTATAAACTACAACTCATCAGCACAAAACAATTTACGAAGGCGTTCTAAAACTAACATTGCCACATAAAGTGTTATACGTAGTTTTCATGGTACCATCACAATGTTTTTCCTCGGTACAGGGTGCTTATCATTTTGCCCAAATGTCTGTAATTTTCGAATTTTTGGCTGAAAATGGTCTTGAACGATTTGGTTTGACTCACTGATCAAGAATTCGTGATCGAAATCAATTCTGTCCGGCCGGCCGTCCGGCCGTTAACACGATAACTCTCGAACGGAATGAGCTAGACAGTTCAAATTTTCAGAGTAGGTTTGAGGGATAAATATCGAGTTCGTTAATGGGCAAAATTGGTCTAATAGTTTCGGAGTAACGAAAAAATATATTTTTTTTTACATTTCAACTTTTGAATTCAATTTTTTTTAAGATGCAGTAGGGTTCACAGTTTTAAGAAGAAGAATGACAATTTAAAATTGGAATTTAACGTGTTTCGGGATTTTCCATAAATATGTTCAGTAACCAAGATAATGAATTTATTCCATTTGGCTTTTCCACACTGTAGGGGGAAGTCCCGTAACGCCGGACGGCACCTAGGGCCGGACACTCGTGTTATTTCGGCAATTCCAAAAGCGAGTGATTCAAGGACAGTTGCAAACTTCGCGGGGGGTAGTAGCAATAACAAATCACGGAACGGGGTGAACCAGTGACGCGAGCGACAAAAGTGGGAACGGTTGATTGCCGTTTTTAACGGGAAGACACTGCGTCACGTAATATTCAGGTGAGTGTTAAAACAAAGTATTTGTGATCTGTTGGTCATGTTTATTCTTAATTAAGGAAGTGTTCCATTGGTGTTCGTAATCAACCAACGTTTTTGAAGATTTTTGACATAGTTTTAAAATGCAATGTAATAATTCCAACGATTCTCTGTCCCCTAGTACCGGACACAAAGTATTCCCTTAACACCGGACAGTGGAAATGTTAGTTTTTCTTGTCAGTATTTATAATTCTCATTGCAATTATTATACTTTTTTTCAGAGGACAGAAGAACGAAACTAAGTAGAAATGGAAGAGAAGAAAAAGAAAGGAAACTTGGACCAAGCAAGTTTAAAAACTGCGATTACTAAGGTTTTAACTCAAGAACTTTCTCTGAGAGATGCTTCGTCTGGATACAGTGCTCTAGTTGCCATGAGTGGGCTCATGAAGCTTGTGCTGACATTCCAGAATGTTCAGACGGCTATATATGAGACCGGTGTCAGATGTTTTAAAACTGTCCGATGCTAAGGGTTTGAACTGAATCCCGTCCGGTACTAGGTGCCACTTCCAGATACTACGTTTATTTTTACCAAAGTTTAATTTATGTTTTTGAAAATGTTTATGCTGAAGTTGCATTTTTGTTTGTTTATTTTGATTTTAATATTTGTTGAGTTACTTAAGTTGTCAATAAAGACAACTTTTTCTGAACAGTTTCTTTCATTTTTCCAAAGAACCTTAAGTGTCCGCCACTAGGGGACTTCCCCCTATATTAAATAATGAACTCCATACATATGTCCGTTTAAGATATTTTGACATCAAGGGTGCCTATGGAAAATCGAAATTCGGTTGGCAACGGCTGATCTAGTTATATTTAAAGTCACATAATTTAGGTTGTTCGCATTGAAAATTACCTTGAGCTGAGGAACTGTCAATTATTATTTATTTCTAGACAATCTGGATATAACGAAAATCGAACATTTGGGATATTTTTTACATATTTATTTATAATTAATCGTACTTAGTTTGACTATTTCTGCAGCCTTGTGCAATTAAAAATGTCCGGAATTGATTACGATACCTCTCGCCCTACAAATAGGGAACGCGAAGCAGTATATGGATGTCACTCTGAATTCTTCAGGGACTCAGCAGGTATTACCGCCAGCACCAACCGCGTTGCTCTAGTGTTCCAGGTAAACTGTTATTCAACCACTAAAAACGTATTCGGATTATTACATTGGCCATAATATTTCCGATTTCTTCAAGTACTGTCCGAAAAATTCTTAGGAAAAAAGAAGAAGGCACGTCATTAAAACGTGGCAGCAGTTGTGGAAGAACTCCTGTGATATATACGACTATACATTTAAAGAGATATTAAATGATATCATTTTCAGTAAAATCAAAAGCAAACTAAGTTCTTAGATAATTATATTGAGCTGCACATGATTGTTATGTCAAAATGTTCTTCATCCGGCATTAAAAAGACTTCCTTTGATTGGTTTCTGGGTATCAACCCCAAATTTATGTTTGTTTCATCAGTCTTCTGCAGTTGAACTTAGAAAATTATCCTTCCAAAATCTCACGATGATATACATTCTGGACTTAATGGTTTGAATTTCCAAGGTACATCAAGAATGCATTTATAATTGAAGGGAAAATATTCAAGGTAAGAAATGAAGCAACTACTACACTTTCAAGGCCCACTTCGATGTCAATATTTATTAAACAGTCTATACCGGGTGTCCCAGTATACATGTTCCAATAGATTATCTCAGCCATGTCAAAAGATAAAAATTTGAAAATTTTATGAATTTCAATTCGCTCAAGGAAACTTCAACTGAGAAAAACAAAAATTGAAAGTCACTTTCGGTTTGACAGGAAGTGATTCTGCCTTTTTTAACTCAAATTGCACCCCTATATATTTTTTACAATTTTATATTTCTACTCAAAATTTCCTTTCGAACGATGTATCACACTTTGTATTTTACATTTGACTTGATGGAGAAAACGTCCAATGAAATTTCATATTGAAAGAATTGCAGCAGGCTTCGATAATTTGTGTAATTTTGATTTGGACTACAATAATCATCATCAATAAAAAAAATCTTCCTCAAGTTGAAATCAACTCTGTATTTTACCGAACGTTAAACAAAGAATGAATAGTAAAAGAAACAAATAATTACAAAATGGGGGACAAAAAATACAGCTAAAATAACTAAAGCATAGGTTCGAAATATTCACCATTTCCTTCCACATATCTTTCATCTCGGTGGACTAGTTCACGCGGAATAACACTTCTTTCTCAACACCTCAGCATTAAGGGCTCTACATGCATTCCTTATTTTGATTACACAAAATATCGTAGCCTACTGCAATTCTTTCAATTGACGTTTTCTCCATCAAATCAAATGTAGCATACAAAGTGTGATACATCGTTGGAATAGTATATTCTAAAACAAGTTGCAGAATGGGCTCCTATTAAAACACGAATGCGAAATTCGAAAACGAGCGACGAAGGATCGAGTTTTCGAACGCATGAGTGTTGGAATTGCCTTCTGCAACGAGTATTAGACTTTATTTTCTCTATTTCAGGCAAGTTTTGTAAAATACTGTTAAAATTTAATGAAAAATTCGGGTTATACATCCTAGTGACATTTGTATTGTATCTTGGTAGTTGGTGTGACTGTTACGAAAGTTGACAGATTACGGAATTTGAATTTGAAACTTACGTAGGGCATGGAGATCAGATTTAGAACAGTTTCCTAATAGCATGAATGATTCAAAATTAGCAAGATGGAAATCTGTAGTACCATGTTCTTTAATGAATATAAAACTTTTCCTCAACTGTTTCACTATATCCTAATTATATTGTATTGTCAATTGACGTGTGTTGAAATTTGATAGGATCGAATGTCAGTGCTGACTACCACAAAACGAAAAATATATCTAGAAACAATGCGGAAATGAGTTCATTGTTCATTGGACTCATTACGATACATTCATGGACTCATTACGATACTGAAATAGAGAAAGGTAATTTTGAGTAGAAATAAAAAATTGCAAGAAATATATAGGGTGCTATCTGAGATAAAAAAAGTCAGAGTCTCTTCCGATCGAACTGAAAGTGATTTTCAATTTTTGTTTTTCTCAGTTGAAGGTTCCTTGAACGAATGGGAAATCACAAAATTTTCAGATTTTTATCTTTTGAAATGGCTGAGATAATCCATTGGAACATGTATAAGGGGATACCCGATACTCGGTATTTAGCTTTAAAAAATAATCAACCCAATACATAATTATCATGACATTCTGCCAAAAAAATCGTTCAAATGTACCTTTAGATGAACCGAAATCGACGTAATTTCCGTTCTACCGAAAACATCCACCGTCTATAGAAATAATTTTCAATCAGATTTCTTCCGCGAGGAGCGAATAAACTTCAGAATAAATGCTTCCTGGATCGAAATTCCTGGCCGTCATCATATTCACATCCGAGGCGGCGCACGCGAAAGAGAAGTATTTTTACAAGAGCGACCAGGGAGCAGGGGAAAACTTCTCCCCCGCTTTCTCGTCCTCCAAATTCACTTACTTTATACACAGATATGCTTTTAGCAGACTCAGACTTTATTCGGCAGGGGGACTTCCCCTTGGCCTCCCCCTATATACCACCTATAAATACGACGCTCCTATGTGTGTCACACTGCTATACTTTTCCTCCTGCGCGAGTTAAGTCTGTGTATATATTGGGGATGCTGGGTTGGATGGGGGTAGGTGGACTGGGATATCGTACTCAGGTCCGTTTTATTATTATGACGGTCCATAAAGAAGGTTTCTAGTTCAAAGTCGAGAGGGGTCGTGAGATTCTGAATGTTTATACTGTTATAGGGGAAATTCGCTTTTGTTCTATACTTATATAGAGAATTTTCTTGTGTGATTCATTCCATTTAAAAAAAAAATGTGTTCAAGCCCTGTGGACAGGAGCTTTTTGGCGCTCTTGTTCAAACAGACAAATTATATCTCCGAAAGTATTGGTTTCTCAGAGTTGGGAACTATATCAATGGATTCTTATGATCATGAAAGAAATTATATTTACACAAAGTGTCGCTTAAAAAAAATGTTTCAAAAATTATCATTTAAACAAGAGCGCCAAAAAATATCTACAATGCTTCAAAGTTGTCATTAAATTTATTTATCAAAATTAAATGAGCATTCAACCTCGTGGAATGGTTTGTTACATTCGGTGCATAGTTTTCATAACTCGAAATACCTAAGGAAAATATCATCGAAATGTCTAGAGCAAGGCTGGAGACAATCATAGCAGATTGTCCATTTATTCCTGATATTTGAGTATGTAGAGGCTTACGAACAAATTATTTCAATAGTTCAAAATATATTAACTAGCAACATTATGAAAATACTGTATAAAGGAACATGTCTTACTACTTTAGGAAGTAAAATGTAATATTAATCTCAGTGGTCAACGAACAGTAATTTGTTTTGATGATTCCATTCTGTTCTTCCTTCCTATTGCCTTCATGAACTACATCATTAAATTGATCCAAATCTAAATCTTCTTAAACATCATCCCGAATTTATGCGTTAATTATTCAATATGCAACCAGTCAATATTATTTTCGGTTTCAAAACAGGCTTGTATATATTCACAAATTCAAGAATCGGATACATGTTTTCACACTACGAATTGACATGACTCTAATAGCTAGATAAGATAACGTTTATGAAGAGTGAACACAGACAGTGAATACATAGAACTACAATGTATTATTGACATTTTGAAAAGTCATATCTCCGAAAATATTAGCTCGTCAAAGTTGAAAATGATATCATTGGATTCTTATGATAAAATTTCATCTTAAAAACAATTGAAACCATCATGCCGAAATTGCCCAATAACGAACTCAACCGAGATATTTATTCCTCGAACCTACTCTGAAAATTTCAATTGTCTAGCTCATTCCGTTCGAGAGTTATCGTGTCAACGGCCGGAGGGCCGGACAGAATCGATTTTGACCATGATTCTTGATCGATTGATGGATTCTTGAGTAGAACCAAATCGTTTAAGACCATTTTCAGCCAAAAATTCGAAAATTACAGACATTTGGGTAAATTGATAAGCACTCTGTTCCGAGGAACAAGATCGCCAATAAACGGAGTCAAAAATTAGAAATTCATATCAATCAATAATTTAAAAAAAGCATATTATTAATTTATGTTCATTTGATTCCGAAAATTTAACTTACTTCGAATAGCTGATTTCGAGGGAAGCAGGAGATTTCATGGTTCTGTTTATTATATGGTTAATTCTCTGTAAATGAATGTACGGCCCGAGTAAAGTAGTCCAGTCATATTAATTGTCCTTTTGCAACAAAAAAACCTCCCTTGATGAGAGAAATAATACATATATATTCTTTTGAACTTCGAGCATTACATTTCTTTATCTAATGACATGTGTATGAAAAAAGTGTTAGCAGAGGTTAGTTTAACGGGGTACCATAGAATTCGACATATGATACTAGAGCTTAGGGCAAAAACTTCAGCAAAACAACCCTATTTACCCATTAGTGTTGTGATTTATGAAAATTGAAATTGTTAGCAAAATATGCTGAAATATTAAATTTGAAGAGTATCTTTTACTTTACTATCGCTTCCTACTTCAACAAGCAGAGAGGTTTCTCCAAGGTACCCGAAACTCAATCTGGAAAGGGAAAAGACAAAAGGAGCAAACGATCAAATTAAAAATGGAATATTCCATGTTTTATAAAATATATTTGAAATTCGTTACCAATTCTAAAAAAGATTCAGAAACATTATGAATAGCCTTAAATCCATCCTGAAATCTATATGTAGGACAATTATCAACTAAATGTTCTATGGTTTAATCTGCTTCCCCGCATTCACAACTAGGACTCTCAACAGAGTTCCAACTGAAAAGCATGCTATTGCAGCGATCATGACCGGTTCTTGAACAATTCAGAATACACCATTTTTTCCGTGAAGATCAAACCCCGGAACTCTATTTGAAGGATCAGAACCTAAATCTTTGTTGAATAAATCGCAAGAAATCCATTCAGACCGCCAAACTTCCTTGTTGCTTTTATTCAAATTGAGAAAACAGTTGGACCACAAAGAGTTCCATGACTTCAGTCTGGGAATCTTATTGCCTGGAATATAGGAGAGAATTGGGAATTAATTCGGGAAATAATACAATTTATTCCAAGAATTTGAAACAGAAGTCTGCCTGCGAATATGGGGTGGGACAATGTTTGAACGAACTGGCAACCAATGAAGAGGTGTAGATCTAATAGTTCCAGTGATGATCCTCATAGATGAATTCAGCTGTGCATCAATTGTTTGAGTGTGAGCACTACTAAACCAGACGGAGCAACAATATTCAGCGGCAGAAAAAACCAAGGCTAAGGCTGCCGTTCGAAGAGTAAGCTGCATCAGCACTCCATGAAGTACCAGCTAATTTCTGCAGAATATTATTTCATGTTTTCAACTTCAGACGCAAGTCATCCAAATGGGCTTTGAAATTCAAAGAGGAATCTAGTTTTACTCCTAGGTGTTAAGGATTGAAATTATGTCTCAAGAAAGAATCACCGAAAGTCACACTCAATGTTCTATAATTTTGATGATTGTTCAAAGAAACCTGAGTTTTATTTAGATTCGGACACAAACGCCACTGCAATAGATAATTTTTCAGGATTTCTAAATGTGCAGATAGATTATTTTTTATACTCAGAATTTTTCAAATCAGAATGACGAAATGCAAGGGCAATGTCAACAAACATCAAATAACCGACCGATTACGCCCAAAAACGAACTTCGAAAGATATCGAGGCAACGGTCACCCATCCAGCTACTGAACTCACACTAGGCTGCTCAGATCTCCAACAATATAAATCCGATCTTGTTCAAACTTGGAACTTGGCAGTAGAGTAAGGTTTTGAAGGCTCTCTCAAAATTTCAGCGATGTTGGAAAAAAAGTTTCTGATATATAGAATCAAATTTGTCCTCGACTTCTTCATCAGGTAGTCGAACTCAATCGTTTGAGACCATTTTCGGCAAACAATCGAAAATTTCAGACATTAACGCGATGTTCCCCAGAACATACCCGCAAAAAGTTATATTACCTTCATACAACTATGCAATTATGGTTGCCTACAGTGTAATCATTGAGATACAGTTTCGAGAACCTACCAAACAAATATTTGCAGAACATATACAATTTTATGAAAATAGTGCCATTAATGCTCTTGCAAAATTTCATGACAATCATAAAGGAAAAATAAAAGTCTCAGAAAAAAATTGGATGAAATGAGTTTTCTTACAGTAATAGAATCTGAGGTTTTTCTAATGATGGTGTCTGAATGAACGATTTATGCCTTGCTAAGAATTTTATTTCTTATTAATAATTTTTGGGCTTCTGACAATATCAATGGACGACATTTCTTTGATAGATTGATCTTCATCTAAAATCTATAGGTTTGCAACGTTCTTCGAATGATCAATAAATTCTCGTATTAATTTGAATGTGTATATCAAACAATCGTTTGAATATGCCATTCAAAATTTTGTATTCTTACTAAAACAAAGCTACAAGTAATTACAGAGAAATATCTATCGGTGTTCCACAAGGAACAATTTTAGGTCCTATACTTTTCGTTCTCTACGTGAACGATTTACTGAAAGATATGCCAGAAAATTCAATACTATCCTACGCAGATGACACCGTCATCATCTCGAGTGATGACACGTGGGAGAACGCGCGGGTGAGATTGATAAGAGATCTAGAAACTGTGGTAAATTGGCTTAAACAGAACAAACTATCGCTAAATCTTGAAAAGACTGTATATATAACATATGGTAACTACTGTGATAGTGTGCCAAAATATTTAAATGTCAACATAGGTCATCATATACTGAAAAAGGTAGATTATCACAAATACTTGGGTACTTCGATTTTAATATGAGATGGTAAAAACATATTGATTATATTGTTAAGAAAACTAGATACCTGATTTTTATCTTTACCAAAATTAAAAAGTTTATGGCAACTGATGCTTTGATGGAATTTATCATGCATTTTTTCAGAGTCTAATGAACTATGGAATAGTTGCCTGGGGCGGCGCTTATGATAATAACTTAAACTTTATTCAAAGAACTCAAAAAAATACTAAAAATAATAAATTAGAATAATACTCAGACGCATTACAATACTCTAACTCCACGGCAACTCTTCCATTTAGAAGCAGTATCATTACACTATATTGGGTTAAAAGATAAGTACAAAAATTCTAGAAGCAATACAAGGAATAAGAGCCTACAGTTACCAAGAATAAACAAACGAATAGGTACGAAAAATAGTTATTATGTTGCTATAAAAGTGTTCAACACGCTAACAGATAGTCTAAAACTGTTGAGGACAGATAGAGCAAAAATAGAGAATTAAAAAACGTCTTGTTTATGAGACTAGTAGTGTGTAATTTTGATTTATTAGAATTAAGTAAGTTTTAGGTTGGCCAGCCTATGTACAAGTAACTAAGTTTACTTCTGTAGGATTATTGGATCTGATATTGTACGGGTGACCAGTTCACCTCGAAACTTCATGTAATATTTTGGTTAATAATAAATAAATTAAAAAAATAAAACGTATCTCCAATAACCCAAAATTTCAGTACCGTATAACCTACGATTTTACAAAATGAACGAGTGCGTTTAAGCCCTTGACGTTATACTTGAGTGCCTTTAGAATTTGTATTCTTGTTCCTGAATGTTCGGCGATATTTTTATGTTCTACACTGAACAGATTCCCATGGTTCTGCACATATGGTATACCGAAACGATCAGACTTATGAACACACTATCTTATCTATCAACTGTTTCCTTCCTCTGCTTTCTCGGTCGAAATGAAAGGGCCGACTTTGTCGGCTCTCCAAGTGATACGTCCTTCATACAAGGATAGTTTCAAATTACTTTTTTAAGTTTTTACGAAAGATTTATCGTCGCTATGAGTTATGATATGAGCTTGCATCACTTCGGTGCATATACAGAATTGGATTGGAAGATCATTCATTCTTGGGTGCTTAAACCTGTTTCATCAATTTGATCTGAAACCTTGTTCGAGAATTTAAATTTACAGACTTTGGTGTTACAGATCTTGACTTCATTAGTTGCAATGTTATAGCCATAATTTCGTCAAAAGTCAATCAAGCAAAATTGAATTTAGAGAAGGGCTTATGTATTTCCTCGTATGGTCCAGAATTATTGATTATAAAAGGTAGGGAAAAACAGATTGAAAACTAATTATTGACATCTGGCAAACGTAATTTCTTGTTTCACTGGGTAGTGGAGTGACCATTTTTTTTTGAAACGTTAAAAGTTAAAATCATTACAGTATGTTTGTCTATTACGATAAACTGAAGGGTTAAATATATTAGAGTAGGATATCCTACTTTTTCTTGAGATCTTCATAACTAATAAGTTCATTAAGGAATGTTAAGTTCAATAACAAAAATTGGTTCAAGCACTGACGTGAAGTCAGAAGCTTTTGCGCGTATGTTCTATTGTCCATTCTTCTGTATTGGACACCCTTAATCGAATTTACCATGGTAAATTATGTTGTCCATTCTCCTGTATTGGACACGAATTTACCATGGTAAATTCGAATTAAGTGTCCAATACAGGAGAATGGACAACATAATATACCATGGTAAATTCGATTAAGGGTGTCCAATACAGAAGAATGGACAATAGAACATACGCGCAAAAGCTTCTGACTTCACGTCAGTGCTTGAACCAATTTTTTTTTTCGTGATTTTTAAAAATATTCTAGGGGTACGGTTCTTAAAATTTTTTTTTTTCATCATTGTTTTCAAATTTTCTATGGGTACGGTTCTTACGAAATTTCAAACACGTCTTTGTGTTGATTTTCTACTACTAGTTACCAAGCTTCAATTCGATCGAATATTTATTTTTTGAGTTATCAAGGAAATAATATTCCAGGTGGGTATAACTCGGAAACCGTTAGACCAATTATGCCCGAAAACGAAATCAATTCTCCCTTTCGGATACTCAACCTACCCTGAAAATTGCAAGTCCCTATCTCGTTTCGTTCGAAAGTTATCGAGGCAACGGTCACCCATCTACTGAACTCGCACAAGAATGCTCGAATCTCCAACAATATTCCACCGATCCTATTAAAACTTGAAATTTGGCAGTAGAGTTAGGTTATGAAGGCTCTTGCAAAATTTGTCGTTAGACATTAGAAATTTCAAATACAATTTTTTTAAGAAGCAGTTTAGCCATAAGAATCTATTGATGTCATTTTCAACTCTAGCAAGCTAATACTTTCGGAGATATGATTTTTCAAAATTTCAATAATACTACTACTACTACTATCTTTTTATAGAATGCGAATTCTATCTATCTGTGATCACTATTCATACAATATGTCATCATATCTACCTATAACAGACATATCAAATTTATTTCTGTTCTAGTAAACAAATTATGATTGAATGCAAAATGACCAATTATAGGATTTTATATTACATGCTCTTGGATAATCCATATGATGATGGAAATATATACTTTGGTAAGTTTATCAAATTGAGTTTAGAATATCTTCAGTGAAAACAAAACTGGAATATTGGCTAAATTTCAATTGATATAATATAATTGAGCATTTGAGGAATGAATATCTCAGATATGTTCGTTATTAAATTTTAATTACTTTCTTTTATGATGCAGTTCTATAATAAGAATCCATTGAGTCATTCATAACTCTGAGAAAGCAATATATTCGGAGATGATTTGTCAAATTTTGAACAAGAGCGCTAAAGCTCCTGTCCGCAGGGCTTTCCCACATTCATTTCATTTTCTGGTAAAAGTGATTATACATTATTGAATCAAGAGGTAAGTGATAATATTATATTTCAGATTTTAAGAAATTTAAGTGACATGCTAACTTAGCCAATCTATAAAGAAATTATTATAACGATATTTTACTACTATAACAGTTTACCCTATTATTATTGGTCATTGGAAATTAGAGTTTAAAAAACATACATAATTTTAAGTAGTTCCTATATTCAAGTATATATCCTACACTAAGGGCCAGTTTTTCAGTTGCGAGTTAACTCAAGGTTGCGAGTAACCCGAGTGTTGCGCATATAGAAAGATAGCTAGACACTTGCATAACTCGTAACCTCGAGTTAACTTGTGAAACCGGCCCTAACCTTGTCGTACACTTTGCAATATATCAAATCTTCTAAGCTTATTTTTTTTATTTAAACCATAAAGCTAAACCGGTGGAATAATCCAACAAAATAACACTTAAATGCGCAAGGCATTTCATTAGTGAATTTACTCAAAGTTAGCAGATATAGAGCTATCAACAAATCTTATTATAAGGGCAGCAATTTCTACTAAAGAAACATTTTCTATGTTTGAAATAGGGTTTAGACATCTCTTTATGGTTCTACAAGTGCTATGAGATATTTTTCTATAATTGGCATGAACTGACATTTTCTTTATGGGTGTCGGGTGTTGTACCATTCATATGCAATATATACTCGCAAATTTTGGTGATACCTGCAAACTGGAACACATAATAAAATAAAATATCTCGAACGGAATGGACTAAAAATTTGAAATTTTCAGAGCAGATTTGAGGAATGAATATCTCAGATAAGTTCGTTATTGGGTAGAATCGGTCTGATGGTTCCGGATTAATAATTTTTGGCACTCAGGTTTTTTTAATGGCACCTTTTGAATTCAATTTCTTTCATGATGCAGTTCTATCACAAAAATCTATTGATATCATTCCCAATTCTGAGAAACCAATACTTTCGGGAATATGATTTGTCAAAATTTGAACAATAGCGCCAAAAAGTTCCTGTCCACAAGGCTTTCCCACTTTTTTGATGGAATTATGTACCACAATTAAGTAGAACATGTTTTTACCACACGAAATTGCCCTATTTCCATTAAAGCAATTGTAAAAATTTTCTCTCTTATATCGTTATTGGACAAATCGACAAATGTTCGTGTTTTAATTAGGAGAAGAAAACCGCCTTTTCTGCAAGTCACCAAATGTAGTAATAGCCTCAATATTGAGTGGGCCAATTTGTAAAAGGAAACGGGCCTTTCTCCATTGTCCAGATATAAACCTTTTACATATTCCAGGTCGAAAACAGTGATTATATCATTCGGTTCGCTTCAACACAAAGTGTTTAAAATAACGGCTGCCGCTATTACTATTATATGCTCGTGATTATTGTAATCAACACCACTCAGCCGAGAAGCCTGGTTCTCTGCCCGACTACTCTTTTTCCTCTTTTCAGAGATGTCGACTTCAGATACATCTTATGAGCGTAGATTGAGGCCTTATTGACTCATTATTTGAAATAATTGTGGATTTCGAAGATGGGCCGTGAGTCAGTAACATTTTACTAATGGATTCGCACCATTATCTCTAAAGAATAATCTCAGATCTGATACGATTGATGATGCGGACAGGTTATTCGAAAGAGGTGAAATTGTTGTTCTGTTGGTTTGGTAGATGAAATGACACTGAAGAAAAGCTGCGAATTCCACAAAAATTATTATTGATTCATCTAAAAATTATGAAAAATCATTTATTTACCGGGTACACATTATTTGGCTATTCAGAAGTTTTTGAATCCAAGAATAACTGTCCCAAATTGTTCGATATCTCAGGTTATTCAGTGATATATAATCAGTGAATCAGTAATAAATCAAAAACCGCTTCAAATGTTATACGTGAGTTTATTACCTTTTCATCAAAACATACCAATTCAGTACATTCTCTATAAACATTTATTCATTTTTCCTTATTATTTTCCCTACCATCATTCTCCTGTATTGGACAATCTCGAATTTACTATGGTAAATTCGATTAAGAGTGTCCAATACAGGAGAATGGACAATGAAACAAATGCGTGCAAAAGCTCCTGACTTGACGTCAGTGCTTGAATCAATTTTGTTTTCGTAATTATTTTAAAAATTTCTATGGGTACGGTTCTCACAAAATTTCACGCACGTCTTTAAGTCGATATTCTGCGACTAGTTACCAAGATTCCATTCGATCAAGTCAATATTTCTTGAGTTATCAAGGAAATAATATTTGAGGTGGGTATAACTCCGAAACCATTAGACCGATTAGGCTCAAAAACGAACTTAACCCTCTCATTCGGATGCGCAGCCTACCCTGAAAATTGCAAGTACCTATCTCCTTTCGTTAGAAAGTTATCGAGACAGCGGTCACCCATCCAGCTACTGAACTAATACAAGGCTGCTCATATATCCAACAATATAGATCTGATCGTGTTCAAACTTGGAACTTGGCACTAGAATTAGGTCCTGAAGGCTCTGGCGAAATTTCAGCGAGGTCGGACGAATAGTTTCTGATATACAGAATTTTTTTCAATGATTTTCGAAACATTTTCTAGTGATACGATCCTCCAAACCAAATTTCGCAAGAATTTTCGCGTTGGCACTCTACAACTGATAACCATGTTTAATTCATGATCCATGAATTGGATCGGTTTTGTATTTCTCGAGTTATTGAAGAAATGACAACCAAACTTCAGGTGGGTATAATTCCAAAACCGATTTGCCGATTATGCCTATAAACAAACTCAAATGTTGCATTCAGGTGCACAACCTAACCTGAAAATTTCAAGTCGGTAAAATTTTCTAGTGATACGATTCTGACAAAATTCCACGAACGTCCCGAAGTTTGTATTCTACACCTACTCACCTAGTTTCAATTCGATCGGATTTGTATTGGTTGAAAACAAAATTATTACTTGAAAACCATTGGGCTGATTATGCCCATTAACGAACTTGTCCGTCGTATTGGGATGGGCCACCTACCCTGAAAATTTCAAGTCGCTATCACTTTCCGTTCTCAAGTTACCGTGGTAACGGACGGCCGGCTGGACGGAGATAATCAAATTTGACCTCGAATTCTTCATCAGGGAGTCGAACCCAATAGTTTGGGACCATTTTCGGCAAGAAAATCGAAAATTACAGACATTTTACAGACAATTTACCATGGTAAATTCGATTAAGGGTGTCCACTACAGAAGAATGGACAATAGAACATACGCGCAAAAGCTTCTGACTTCACGTCAGTGCTTGAACCAAGTTTTTTTTTCGTGATTTTTCTGAAATTTTTTAGGGGTGCGGTTCTTAAAATTTTTTTTTTCGTCATTTTTTTCAAATTTTATAGGGGAACGATTCTTACAAAATTTTAAACACGTCTTTATGATGATTTTCTACTACTAGTTACCAAGCTTCAATTCGATCGAATATTTAGTTTTTACTACTGGATACATAAATACTATTCACTGCAGGATTCTGTGGAGCATTTTGTGACATTTTCAATAATTATTAAGAGGAAAGGATCTTTCTTTTCTTCGTGTGAGTTTCACAAGATACATCTATTATCTATTATATCATGTGAAACTCAAACCTATAGTATTTGCTTTTCCCTGTAATAATTCATTATTATTTTCATACGTACAATAATAACGTCATTTTCCGATTGAGAAGATCATCGAAAAGTTCTATTTCTCTGCCAAGGAGGATAAGTGTTGCTATGCAACACTTTTCCGGTCGGCGGCAGGAAAAGTGTTATTAGGCAAAAGATGAATTGGTTACCATGAACAAAATATTCTCTACTTCAAACGTAATTTTCATTCGTTAGAGTTACGTTGAATGCACAATTGGTCAATGTTGCATTTTGAAAATTAAAGCCATATAATAATGAACTGGTAGGATTCTGTTCAAAAGCTGATGCCCCAATAGATCTGAGTTACTGGTTCCAGGGAATTCGTTGACGCTCAATATCCTACCAGTAATCTCATTCTTATTTTGCAGCGAATCCTCGATGCAGCCTTCTGCTACACTACTTGAGTTCCAACTTCCAACCTCCGTGTCGTTTCAAAGACTCAATGTTGGCTCCTCCATCTATAAGTAGTGTAGCAGAAGTTCGCCTCATTGAATGACCTATGTGTATTCGTTTGGATGGTTCAATTGCAAAAAAGTGGCAACCTTTCTTCGAAAACTTCCTATACTATTTTCACCATTTCGTCACATCTGCAGGCACCAGTTACTCCGAATAATAAAACAATCTGAAACAACCACGTGATCAAAATACAAAATTAAAATTACTTGAAATATGATAGTTACCTTTAAACTTAAATATGCTTCGAAGAGAAAACGTTCGAACTCTTCCTTAGGATATACTCTTAATTTGTTTGCAAGATACCCTTCATTGGATTTTTTCAAAAATGCATACAACTTCAGATATTTATCAATATCTATTTCATGTTTGATCGCTAGTTGCGACTTTATCATTGAATACAGGCTCCACAGAGTAGAGGGCATTTTTTGCGCGTATGTTCTGGGGAACATCGCGTTATAGTTTTGCCCAAATGTCTGTAACTTTCGAATTTTTTGAAAAAAATGGTCTCAAACGATTAAGTCCGACTCCCCAATGAAGAATTCGAGGTCAAATTTGATTCTGTCCGGCCGGCCGTCTGGCCGTTGCCACGATAACTTGAGAACGAAAAGAGCTAGCGACTTGAAATTTTCAGGGTAGGTGGCGCATCTCAATACGACGAACAAGTTCGTTAATGGGCATAATCGACCTAGCGGTTTCCGAGTAATAATTTTGTTTTCAACCAATATAAATCCGATCGAATTGAAACTTGGTGAGTAGTTGTAGAATATGAACCTAAGCACGTTTGTGAAATTTTGTGCGAATCGTATCGCTAGAAAATTATTAAAAAACATTTTGTTTTCACGATAACTTGAGAACGGAAGGAGATAGCGGCTTCAAGTTTTCAGGTTAGGATGTTGACCAGAACGCGACATTTCAGTTTGATTATGAGCCTAATCGGCCAAACGATTTTAGAGTTATAGCCATCTAAAATTTTCTGAAATTTTGTGGTTTTTTGTTCCTCAATAACTCGAAAAATACTGAACCGATTGAATTCAAACATGGTTATTAGTTGTAGAATGCCAACGCGAAAATGTTTGCAAATAGCATTTGTAGAAAATTTTTAATAAATCATTGAAAATAAAAAAAAATAATTCTATATATCAGTAACTGATCGTTTGAAATTGCTGAAATTTTGCAAAAGCCTTCATAACCTAGCTCTACTGCCAATTTTCAAGTTTTAATACGATAGGTTAAATATTGTTGGAGATTCGAGCATTCTTGTGTGAGTTCAGTAGATAGGTGACCGTTGCCTCGATAACTTTCGAACGAAAGGAGATAGGGACTTGCAATTTTCAGGGTAGGTTTCGTATCCGAAAGGGAGAGTTGAGTTCGATTTTGGGCATAATCGCTCTAACGGTTTCCGAGTTATACCCACCTGGAATATTATTTCCTTGATTACTCAAAAAATAAATATTCGATCGAATTGAAGTTTGGTAACTAGTAGTAGAAAATCAATATAAAGACGTGTTTAAAATTTTGTAAGAACCGTACTCCTAGAAAATTTGAAAAAAATGACGAAAAAGAAAATTTTAAGAACTGTACCCCTAGAAAATTTCAAAAAAATCACGAAAAAAAAAATTGGTTCAAGCACTGACGTGAAGTCAGAAGCTTTTGCGCGTATGTTCTATTGTCCATTCTTCTGTATTGGACACCCTTAATCGAATATACCATGGTAAATTATGTTGTCCATTCTCCTGTATTGGACACTTAATTCGAATTTACCATGGTAAATTCGATTAAGGGTGTCCAATACTGAAGAATGGACAATAGAACATACGCGCAAAAGCTTCTGACTTCACGTCAGTGCTTGAACCAATTTTTTCTCTAGCCATTAAGTTGAAATATGCCAGAGGCACATTACCTTGGTAAACTGTCACATTTTTCGATTTTCACCAATTCTCGAAGTGATCATAAGCTGCCCGAATGGGATAATTAGTTTCATTTTTGGGCATAATCGGTCTAACGGTTTCCGATTTAAACCCACCTGGAATATTATTTCCTTGATAACTCAAAAAATAAAGATTCGATCGAATTGAAGCTTGGTAACTAGTAGTAGAAAATCGACATAAAGAAGTGTTTACAATTTTGTAAGAACCATACCCCTAGAAAATTAAAAAAAAATGACGAAAAAAAAAATTTTGCGAGAACAATTTACCATGGTAAATTCGAATTAAGAGTGTCCAATACAGGAGAATGGACAACCTAATTTACCATGGTAAATTCGATTAAGGGTGTCCAATACAGAAGAATGGACAATAGAACATACGCGCAAAAGCTCCTGACTTCACGTCAGTGCTTGAACTAATTTTTTTTCCTGTTTTTTTAAATTTCCTAGTGGTACGGTTCTTACAAAAAAAATTTTTTCGTCATTTTTTTCAAATTTTCTAGGGGTACGGTTCTTACAAAATATTAAACACTTCTTTATGTTGATTTTCTACTTCTAGTTACCAAGCTTCAATTCGATCGAATCTTTACTTTTTGAGTTATCAAGGAAACAATATTCCAGGTGGGTATAACTCAGAAACCGTAGGACCGATTATGCCCAAAAATGAACTTAATTCTTCCGTTCGGATATGCAGCCTACCCTGAAAATTGCAAGTCCCTATTTCCTTTCGTTCGAAAGTTATCGAGGCAACGGTCACCCATCTACTGAACTCACACAAGGCTGCTCGAATCTCCAACAATATTTAACCGATCGTGTTAAAACTTGAAACTTGGCAGAAGATTTAGGTTCTAAAGGCTCTCGCAAAATTTCAGCAATTTCAGACGAATAGTTACTGATATATAGTTTTTTTCAATTTTCAATGATTTTTTAAAAAGGTTCTACAAATACTATCTTCACGAATTTTTGCAAGAATCTTCGCGTTGGCATTCTACAACTAATAACCATTATTGAATTAAATCAGATTTCTATTTTTCGAGTTAGTGAGGAACAAAAAACAACAATGGCTATAACTCTAAAACCGTTTGGCCGATTATGCTTATAAACAAACTCAAATGTCGCATTCAGAGGCACAACCTAACCTGAAATCTTCAAGCCGCTATCTCTTTGAGTTCTCAGGTTATCGTGACAACAAAAATATATTTTTAATAATTTTTTAATAATTTTCTATCGACACGATTCTCACAAAATTTCACAATCGTGCTTAGTTTTATATTTTACAGCTATTCACCAAGTTTCAATTCGATCGGATCTATATTGGTTGAAAACAAAATTATTACTCGGAAACCATCGGCCGATTATGCCCATTAACGAACTTGTCCGTCGTATTGAGATGCGCCACCCACTCTGAAAATTTCAAGTCGCTAGCTCTTTCCGTTCTCAAGTTATCGTGGCAACGGCCGGACGGCCGGCCGGACAGAATCACATTTGACCTCGAATTCTTCAATGGGGAGTCGAACCGAATTGTTTGAGACCATTTTCGTAAAAAATTCGAAAGTTACAGACATTTGGGCAAAATGATAACGCGATGTTCCCCAGAACATACGTGCAAAAAAAAACTTTCAAAACGTATAGACATATTATTCGGAGTAGAAGCGACTTTTCATCGCTCGCTTTCAATTACCCGACTCACTCCGTTCGGCGGGTAAACTCAAGCTCGCCATGAAAAGTGACACTTCTCCTCCTTATGAAACAATATACATACTATTAATAAGGAATACAACTTTTGGGGTCCACAATGATCACTTCATTTATCATACGAATATCATACACATACCTAGCCGGAGTTTCAAACCCGATATCTCATCAGAACAACCCTTCCTAACCCAACATACGCACAGCGTTACGACGCCGACTTCTTCCCCCCTCATTAGGTAATTGGCAAGTCGAGAGTGCTCATTCACCTAATCTGATATTTGGCGAAGTTACAGCAAAGGTTCACTCACTTGTAAACATATTTATTATCATTATTCCCCAAACATATCGCCCAGGAACGATGCCAGTGGGGAGCATTAGGCCGCCCGAGGACGTTTTTAGCAAAATACGCTCATTTGGCCGAATGATTCTTTTCGCTTCTGGTTTTATTCTTCCGGCCCTAATGCCCTGATTTATCGTATGGTTTGATTATCGAAATTATATGACGTGTTAAATACGCGTGTAGATCGCATGTACATAATGTTTACATTGGATGAAAAAAAACTAATAAAGAGGGAGTGTATGGTGGAAGATTTTGTACGGAAATAACTGCGATAAAAATTTCAGTTTATTAGATCATTTAAACACAGTAAAAAAACTCATTCACAGAGTGCGTATGTCGAGCGAAAAATACAAAACATGTGGAATATTTTTAAGAATTGAAGGAAGACTGGAAACAGCCGTGTTGGACGAGTTCAATATCTGTATGGGTGACCGTTAACACGATAACTTTCGAAGGGAAAGAGATGGCGGCTGGCAGTGTTCAGAGTAGATTTCGCATTCGAATGCGAGAGTTTAGGAGTTATACCTATCTGAAATTTTGTTACTCAAAAAATACAAATCCAATCCAATTTAGATTTCTTAACTAGTCGTAGAATGCTAACGCACTCATTTTTGCGGAATTTCTTGAAGATCATTAGAAAAAAAATTTTAATTCTCTGCAAAAATTCTTTATATGTAGGTACTTATGTTAGATTTCGCAGAAATTACGCACAAACCTTCAAGTCGAATTTTATTTTACCATTATATTCAAAAATACAGATTCAATCAAATTGAAATCTAGTACTTGGTTGAAAAAAAGTGGGAAAGCCCTGTGGACAGGAGCTTTGGCGCTCTTGTTCAAACTTTGACAAATCATATCTCCGAAATTATTGGTCTCTGGGAATGATATAAATGGATTCTTGCGATAGAACTGCATCATGAAAGAAATTAAATTAAAACAAAAATTTAATACTTGTGGCTTTTACTTGATGCAAATCCATATTAACTCAATGAAAAATTATATACGATTTACACTTATTTATTCAATATTGTGACGCGTTTCGTCGACACAGCGACTTCATCAGACTAAATCATACTGATGTATGATGTAGTATGATGTAGTCTGATGAAGTCGCTGTGTCGACGAAACGCGTCACAATATTGAATAAATAAGTGTAAATCGTATATAATTTTTCATTGAGTTAAATTCAAACAGACCGATTCTCCCCAATAGCGAACTTATCCGATATATTCATTCCTCAAATCTATTGTGAAAATTATATTATATCAATTAAAACTTAGAGAATATTGCAGTTTGGTTTCTACTGGAGATATTATGAACCCAATTTGATTACGTATCTTACCAAAGAATATATCTCCATCATCATATGGATTATTCACGGGCATTATATTATCACCTCAAAAGTATAATATCATATCATCCTCATAATTGTACGGTAGCTGAGGTTATTTCAATGGTGATTTTGCATTCAATCATACTTTGTTTTCTAGAACAGGAGGTGTATTTTATATCAAGAATAATGAACCAGAAATAATTATGCCATTTATCTTTCATAGCAAAATAAGATGTCATGCAAGAACACAGATCATATAATAATTCATAAATAGAATACCTTAATACAGTATTCTGTGAAAACAGAAGTACGATTCATTATTGAAAATTTGCAAAATCATATCTCCGAAGTATTAGCTTGTTAGAATTGAAAACGATATCAACGGATTTTTATGGCGAATTGCATCTTAACAAAAATTGAATATGAAATCTAAAAAATATTTTTTTTTTTGTTTCTCCGAAACCATTTTACCCAATAATGAACATAACATAAGATATTTTTTTTCCAAATCTACTCTGAAAATTTCAACTGCCTAGCTCATTCTGTTCGAGAGTTATTGTAGAAACAAAATTAAACATATTTCGATAGAAATGAAAAAAAAAAGATAAAGTATAATTTCGGCTACGGGAAGCAATCCTGTAATGTCAATTCTTACCTTCGATAGATTTTAGCAATCTTCTAATTTCAGGATACGATATTGACGAAATTCTGCAAGAATTAACGCTCCTGCGTCCTACAAGTAATCATCGAGTTTTAATTGGATAGAATTTGTATATTTTGAGTTATAGAGAAAATAGCAATAAAATTTCAGATGGGTATAACTCGAAAACCATCCGGGCGATTATGCCTATTAATAAAATTGTTCCATTCGGATGCGCAGCCTACCCTGGATATTGCAAAGTTGCTATCTCAATTTTCAAATTGTGTAAATTTCTGAAATCCCTTTGAAGTCCCTCTGCTGACTAATAATTCGAATAATTCATTTTGTTGTTTTGGTAGCTATTATGCAGTTCCTTAATTCTTCTTTCGAAATTTCAACCAGTTTTTCGTATGCAGGTATAATTGAACACAATTACGGTAATTTATCTGATAAATACCGGATTTATCTTCTTCGTTGTTCATTTATTTATTGTTGGGTTTGAACAAAGCTTTTAATCTGGTGACTCAGTTAGCCACAATCACATTAGCTACCAAAACAACAAAATAAATTATTACAATCATTTATCAGCGGAAGGAAATTAGTAATTACCTCAACCCGGAGTTTATAATGCAACACAATTTGAATAAAGATGCACACTTAATTATTGGAAAATTGTGCAAATAAATAGAGAAAATGATACGGGTGATTCATCAGTTAATTATTTCTCAAATTTCCTGAGTTACTCAAACTATTTAAATATAGAAAAATTGGTACAAGCACTGACGTGAAGTCAGAAGCTTTTGCGCGTATGTTCTATTGTCCATTATTCTGTATTGGACACCCTTAATCGAATTTACCATGGTAAATTCGAATTAAGAGTGTCCAATACAGGAGAATGGACAACATAATTTACCATGGTGAATTCGATAAAGGGTGTCCAATACAGAAGAATGGATAATAGAACATACGCGCAAAAGCTTCTGACTTCACGTCAGTGCTTGAACCAATTTTTTTTTCTTGATTTTTGTGAAAGTTTCTAGGGGTACGGTTCTTAAAATTTTTTTTTTCGTCATTTTTTTCAAATTTTCTAGGGGCACGGTTCTTAAAAATGTTAAACACGTCTTTATGATGATTTTCTACCACTAATTACCAAGCTTCAATGCGATCGAATCTTTATTTTTTGACTTATCAAGGAAATAATATTGCAGGTGGGTATAACTCGGAAACCGTTAGTCCTATTATGCCCAAAAACGAACTCAAGTCTCCCATTCGGATACGCAACCTACCCTGAAAATTGCAAGTCCCTATCTCTTTTCGTTCGAAGGTTATCGAGGCAACGGTCACCCATCTACTGAACTCACACAAGGCTGCCCAAATCTCCTACAATATTTAACCGATCGTGTTAAAACTTGAAACTTGGCAGTAGAGTTAGGTTATACAGGCTCTTGCAAAATTTCAAACGAATAGTTACTGATATATAAAATTTTTTTTTTCAATTTTCAATGATTTTTTAAAGAATTTCTACAAATACTATCCTCACAAAATTTTGCAATTATTTTCGCGTTGACATTCTGCAACTAATAACCATGATTGAATTCAATCGGTTCAGTATTTTTCGAGTTAATGAGGAACAAAAAACAAACAAATTTCAGATGGCTATAACTCTAAAACCGTTTGGCCGTTTATGCTCATAAACAAACTGAAATGTCGCGTTCTGATGCACATCCTAACCTGAAAACTTCAAGCCGCTATCTCTTTCCGCCCTCAAGTTATCGTGACAACAAAAATATTTTTTAATAATTTTTTAATAATTTTCTACCCATACGATTTGCACAAAATTGCACAAACGTGCTTAGGTTCATATTCTACAACTACTCACCAATTTTCAATTCGATCGGTTTCAGATTGGTTGGAAACAAAATTATTACTCGGAAACCACTGGGCCGATTATGCCCATTAACGAACTTGTTCGTCGTATTGGGATACGCCACCTACCCTGGAAATTTCAAGTCGCTAGCTCTTTTCGTTCTCAAGTTATCGTGGCAACGGCCGGACGGCCGGCCGGACAGAAACAAATTTGACCTCGAATTCTTCATTGGGGAGTCGAACTAAATCGTGACTAAATCGAGACCATTTTCGTAAAAAAATTCGAAAGTTACAGACATTTGGGCAAAATGATAACGCGATATTCCCCAGAACATACGCGCAAAAAGTCATAAAAGCGGTGGGAATTAATTATTTCATATCTTTACAATTAGTAGCAAGGCAATCTGAACTTTTATTGAGTCTTATGTCTATCTCACAGAAACCAAATAGTTACACTTGGGAGCTGCAATTCAAACGAATTTATTATAACTTTAGGTGTTCGGCAAGGTATTAACTTGGACCCATTCTTGTTTACCATATTTATTAATGATTTACCTTACTGCGTTATTTATAATTCAAGAAGTCTCATTCTTGCGGATAATCTAAAGATCTTTCAAACTGTCAATGCTTTTAATCATTGCATAAAATTTCATTTTAACTATACCTATTATAAATAAGACATTATAAGAAATGGGATTTTCTTGCGAGGATTTCAAAATTTTTGATAACTGAAGCACAATAGAGACTTTATTGCACGCATTAGTGTTATTAGTATTAATTTGAGACTGAGGGTATTGAATGAGTTTTGTGTCAATCCTTCCAATTGTTCTCCATTAGATTTGATGCTGGAAACATGCAACACTATATAATTACACTATAAACTGGATAAGAGAATTTATGTGAGCAACGGAAAATAATAGATATATGTTATTACCCCGTAAAATGTGCAACGAAGGTATCTCGCTAACCGAGAGGAGGCTAACGGTTAATATCTTGATGGGGTAACTCACGCACAGTAAGTCTTACAATTCTAAATGCTTTAATAGTTCACCAATAAACGCAGCTCAAGGGTTAAAATACTCGATTGACAAGCTCTCTGTCAACAAGTACTCTGTCTACAAGCTTTCTGTCGACAATTTTAGGCCAGGGGTACCAAACACTTCTCGAACATTCGGATAATAAGGAAATTATGATGGAATTCCCAATTCTTTACGAAATCTGCCTACTTTTCTGGGTCAGAAACCTTATTCGTCCTGTATATGGGGTCAAGTTCGAACACCAATAATAAATCAATCCATGGACAAATGATATCCTCCAACAGGACACCTTCCTAAAAGAGAAGGAAGGAAGGAAGGAATGGGATTTATGTGGCCTACCCGTCCTAAGACCTATGGCCACAGCCCCATGGGCAAGGGATTTGGATACGCCCAGTCAGCGCGCAGCATCATAAGATGCTACTTCCAGTATGGCTTTGGTTTCCAAGACCTACACCCTCACTGGCAGGAGGAGGCACTATCCAACCTCTACTAACTCTGCAGGTTAGTTCCCGAGTTGTGGGTACGCAACTCACACGCCGAAGAGACAGAACCCTTCTAGCCCAGCGTGCGGGCTTTCAACCACTGCCACCACGAAACCTATCCCGATAGGGCGGGCAGGGATTCCCCTGCGGGCACCGCCCTCCCGTGGTAGCAATCATAGCGTCATTGCTGGGACATGCTTCGGGAACGTATTCCCTTGCAAATTTTTGACCTTGGAGTCCAGGCCTTGCTGAAGCCAGCTAGGGTAATGCGGGTTAGCCATTCCCGTCGGCACTTCTGGAATTGGTACACGTCAGGAATACCCAGGCAGTGCTCCGACACACCACACAAAGGCATCCTGAACGTGCCCCTTTCAACCAGATGTTACCGCCCTGCATATCTGACCCCTCCCAGAAGAAAACACCCCCCCCACCCCCAACCGAAAGATCGCCGGGGGAGGGACAGCTCTACGAGTCTATTTCTCCTTAAGGAGATGAGCTTCTACCTTACTCTGCCTCTCCCCCCGCGCGAGCCATCCCAGGCCTTAAGCCAAAGATCGCCGCAGGAGGGGACAACTCCACAAGTCTATTCATTCTTCTCTTAGAGAAGACCGCCCTGGAGTAGCTCTCCATCCACTCACACCTTTCACTCGTTTCAATCAACCAACTAACATCATACACTCCTAAGTCCATCCCCCCAATAATTCCCTCCAAGAACGTACCACGCTCGTTCCGGTAGACCTCACACTCAAACAGAACATGCTTCCAGTCTTCCACTTCACCACATATGCACCTGTCACTCTGACTGAGACCTCTTCTATACAGGAACTCATTCAAACTGCCATGACCCGTAAGTAGAAAACCCAAATACAGGCCAGGCGAAAACCACTCATTCTTGCTGACAAAGTCAACCCTTGGAATGAACCTATGGGTGACTCTGCCAGTCGTACTACCATCCCATCTTATCTGCCACTCTGTCTGCAGTGAGGTGCGCAACACATCCACATCAACCGCAGGATCCCTTACTGACCCACCCACTAGCACTCTATCAAATTCACTCAGCGTCATACTTTTCTTGAGCTTATGCTCCACACCAAGACCTCTCGCAACAAGATCCCACGGTGAGACACCCATAATAACACACATAGCCTCGGTGGACACCGTACGACACACTCTCAAGCATGCACTCATCACCACTCTCTGACATCCATTCAGGGCTCTCCTCACGTAATCATACTTTAGCGACTCATACCAAACACTCACACCATACATGGCGCATGCTTGAAACATGCCACCATATATCACATTCATAGCCTTTCTCTGTAATCCCCAATCTCTCTTTAGCACTCTTCCCATACAACCACACAGACGTACTAATTTTCCTCGCACATCTGAGAAGTGACTAGAAAACCTAAGTCCCTCCTCCACAGTCACACCCAAGTACTTTACCTTCCTAGCGTATCTTACGGCCTTACCGTTAAGACGCACGTTAGGAGGCCTATTCACAGCTAACCTACCTTTCACCAACATACATACTGTCTTGCTCTCCGATACACTCACGCCTGCCTCAGTGGCCCACTCTGACACGACACTCATACAGCGCGTTCCCCTCTGCTCAAGGAGGAGACGACTGTTTCCCCTGACCAGAATGAGCACATCATCCGCATATGCAACAACTCCGCAACCATTTTCCCTCTCCAAACTCACCAGTAGGTCATTCATACTGACATTCCATACTTTGGGGCCCGCAATTTATCTTTGCGGGCACCCTCTCTGAGTCATTCTGCTTACCACTTCATGCTTTCCGATCATTCTAACCTCTCTTCCATCAAAATAGCTCTTCCAGAGCGCCATTTCCTCACAGCCTAACCCATTCAACTGATTCAGGATGTACCCCCACCTCAGGAAGTCGAAGGCACCCTTGAAATCCACAAACACACAGAGGACATATTTCTCCTCACTCTCATTCACCATTTTCACAAACTCATGCCAGGCATCAACAGTCGACTTGCCACTGACAAACCCGAACTGCCTACCTGACAGACTCTCACACTTTTCCTCCAGCCTGTTCACCATCAGTCTCTCCAATATCTTCCCAAGGACAGGAAGGAGGCAGATCGGCCGATATGATCCCACTTCCATCTTCGGTTTTTCCGTTGATTTCAGCAGGACCACGAGCGACGCAACCTTCCAGTCCCGAGGAAAATTTCCCTCTCGCCCCACATGATTGTACATGGACAACATGTACTCTGGCACACTCCTCCACGCACACTTGGCCATTTCAGGGTACACACCATCCAGTCCTGGAGACTTTCCACTCTTTATTCGGCGCACAGCCGCATTCACTTCCTCCATCGCGAAGTCCTCGAAAACGCTCATACTTAATTCATTTCCGTTCATTTCACTTTCGTCTGCGCATGGAAAGAAGCCATCCATTAACGCATTCACCGTTTCATTCCAAGTTCGTGTAACTGTCCCACCTATATTCACACCAGATAATTCTGTCTTTCGCTTCTTCCCCAAACATATCTTGAACACCTTCCCCCAAGGGTTAGTGTTTCCTTCCACACTCACGAACTTTTGCCAGTCATCCTTCTTGCACTTCAATATTTCATCCTTGTAGAGCCTTCGCAAGCGAAGATACTCCACCTTTTCACTATCACACGGTCTTTCTCTCTTCCTAGCTCTCTGATATTTCACTCGGGCCTTCCTCACATCCTTCTTATACTTTTGGAGCCTAGGCGACCACCAGACAGCTTTGTCCGGAGGGGACTTCGGTCTCCTCAGCATCTGCACATTCACGCTAGCAATCCACCCGCCAAACATTCTCACCTTGTCAGCAGCATCGAGTCCGTCGTATCGGTCCAAACCAATACTGTCGGCCTCCGCTCTCAACATCTGACCATACTGCATCCAATTCACACCCTTGATATTCCACTTCTCTCCATGCATCACGTCTCCTTCCGTACGCTGCCTTCGAATTAGAGTAATAAGTACACCGTTATGGTCGCTTATACTCCATTCCGGCTTCACACACCAACTCGTTACATACTGGCCATCCATTCTCGCATTCATCAGGGTCAAGTCGATATCCGACTCACCCATGGGACCACTAAAAGTGTACCACTCTGACCATTCATTAACTACAATCAACGCTTTCTCATTAATGAACTCTTCCATCCTTACCCCCCTTTCCACACTGTTCCCGTACACTCCCACCCCCTTGCTATACCACAAGGGGGATACCGCATTCGCATCAAGTCCGATTAACATCGGACTGTTCCCAACCACCGCAACCACTCGCTCCAAGTAGCCCAAATATGGCCCTAATTCATCTCCATACTTGCAGTACACCGAAACCAGGAAACCCTCCATGCATTCATTCCGAAACCACACACATACCCCCCATTCATCTGTCAACTCCGGGACTGGCACGACGTCACCATCATAATCATTTATCACGACGGCTGCCCCACCACCCACGGAGGCATACACTCTCATTGCACTGGGCAGACCGCAAACAAGACCATCCCGCAAGTACGGCTCTTGCAACAATCCCACACAGATCCTTTCACTCAGCATGCACACACCTATCTCACTCATGGTGCCGTAGCACCTCTGGCCATTAAGCTGTAAAGCTTTCAGGTACGCCATTTCATACACCCTCACTCATTCTTCCCCTCATCCACTTTTCCCTCAGTTTGAATTCCGGACACTCAGCACTAGATGTTCTGTGCTGGTTGTCTTTCCTTCCTCTCTCCTTACAAATCCTGCACTCTTCCTTCTTCTTGCACTCTTTCACGATGTGGCCAGACTCACCACACTTCCTGCAAGCATTCGACTTCATCTTGCACTCTCGCACAAGGTGCCCGAAGTCCAGACACCTGTGACATCGCTGGACCACGCTCATCTCCTTCACTCTACACGCATGGAAAAACACATACACCCTCTTCTCCGCTAACCACGCGTTCTTCAGCATCACTGGTACCTCAAGTACCACGTTCCCTTTCTCACCTGATCCGCCCCTCTCTTTCACCCTCACAACGCTCATGAACTCAGATTCACTCATTCCAGTCGAGTTCCTCCGATAGAGCTCTGACTTCAACATCGTCTCCGTTATGTCGGATGGGACGTCGAAGATCAGAACCCGCGCGTTCACCCTTCTCGGCTTTTCCGCACTCATACCAATCTCCTCAAACTTCTTACACTCTCTCAACAATGCCAACTCTCTCTCACTCTTCGTCTCAATGACGATCGCTCCCTCCCTCCTGCACTTTCTCACAGCCGTCACACTCGCATTCACCGCCGGTGCCACCTCCGCTAACACCTTCTTCTTTACCTCATCGCTACTCTGGTTTGTCCCCGACTTATCCCTCACCACAAGAGCGTAGGACCTCGCGGGTGAAGCCTGTACAGGCACAACCGCAGCCCCCCCACTCAGCGGTAGGCTCTTCTTTGAAGACACCCCCCCTTGCACTCCCCCTTGCACACACCCTTGCACAGCCCCTTGCACACCACCCATGCCACGTACTTCCAAGGCGCCACACGCCAATTTCTCCTCCCACTTATTCTTCTCTGCAATCAAACCTTTCATCCTTTCTACCTCCAGAGATAGGTCCACAATCATACTCTCGTAGGAGGCGACACTTTGCAGTATCGTCTCCGCCGATACCTTACTCACCTTGTTTGTTTCTTTTAAAACAAACTTCCGCAAACTCTCGCTCAAGGCACGCATTTTCCCAACCACTCCCATGTCCGGTTTGGAACTCTCACTCCTCACATTCTTCGCTTCCCCAACATTCATCCCCTCACTCACACTCACATCACTGTGCACACATACTATACCTTCATCCTTACCTGAGCTACTTCCAGCGCCCCTGCTGTCAGTCAGAGACGAACTACGCCTCGACTTCCAACAACCACTAACCACTACATCTTCCGGTTTTTTAAATTGATCCATACTTGATCCCACGAGCAGGGCCGAAAACAACATCACCCACCAGCAGTGCGCCCGTACTGGAGGGAAGGCTAAATGTCCCACAGGGTTCGCCAGGTGCCCTGTGGTAAGGAAGTCTTGGGATCAGCTTCCCCTGACCATGCATCCCATCAGCGACCTCCAAACCTTAGGATTAGGGATTTTTATGGAGGTTAACTCCTCTTCGGGACGGGCGATTAAGCCAAGCCCCCCATCAGCAGAGACATGACCGTACTGACGGTATATACAAGGTGGCAAGCCACCAGGTCCATCGGGATACTCGGGTTTGGCGATCCCCGTACTACCCACCGAAGTGGTTAGCTCCCTGAGTTTCGGTCAACTTGGTTTCCCTGCTCTACTCGGCCCTCCCCGGCACCAGCCTCCCTAGTGGGAAACCGCACCGACGTGGACCGAGCGTCCTAGAAGGTACTCAGCCTACCTGCCACGACAAGGCGTTGACCTAAAAGAGAAGCTGAAATGTCCCACATTACACAGAAACATACGTCGACTGTCTCTGTCAGACCTACGTCTAGAGTTTTCCGCCAAATTTCGAATCCGCTGTTAGCGAGCGAGGAAACTAGTACCCCAAATCCACCAACAATAATCCCAGCACTTCTCCTATCCCGACATTATTACCCAAAATTCACCAGGTGATATATATAAAAATATGGAAGAACAGAATCTCTGACTTTTCTACCTTCTCGACAATGACAATTGACAATCTACGTCCAAACGGAAACATAGAACGTGGATATCCAAAATGATATAATTCATCGATTCCGATTAATCTAACAGACGGGGATGAGATAGTGCGAAGTTCGGCACCTCGCCACCAGATGTCTCGAGGAAACACCTAAAGATAGATGCATAGAATACATGGTGAAGACACTCTTTGACATATTTTCGGCCGATTTGCGGTCCAAATACTGTCAAAATACAAGGATTTTGTTTTACTTCAATTTTCGCCGATAGATGCCGGCAGTAGAAATTTTATGGACAAAATTACCGACATGTCAAATTAAATTTGAATCTTTGCTTATTCCAGTTTCTTGTGGAAGTCGTTTGCCTCGCCGAAAGTAAGTCAAATGTTTGCTGTGTGAACTCTGAACGAGTATCCAGAACCATTTTAATCAAATACTATTTTCATTTCGAAAATACTTCGTTTTTATGCGAATATATTTTTTTAACAATTGTATATTCTTACCGGATCAGGGGCAGATTTCTAGTATCAAGATAGTTATTAATTTTAATATTAATAATATTGAAAGATCGCTGATACCGTTAATTGTTAATAAATCAACATAGGAGAACGTAAGACTTGTTGATTTACTATAATCTTGCCGGTTGATGAACATAAACTGTTTTAACAGTTGAAATTAAGATATAACTCTATTGATTAATAATTATATTCATTATACAATTCAGTTATATATTGAGAAGGAATGAAATGCCATGTTATGAAAACTAACAATATTATTTGTGAACGATGAAAGGACTAGCAGAGAACAAAGTTCAGAGCAACCACACAGTGTGATTTCATCAATTTGAATAGCTTTCCTAAGGCGTCATTCTTTTTGGCGCTCTTATACTATAATATTATTTGTTTCAAGGATATTGTTAAACGACAAGAATGGCAACTGGCTTGTGCTAGAGGTAGGGTATAGAAAATTAGAACATTTGTTTGTTCAAAATATTTTTCTAGCGAATATATGTATATTGAATAAAAGATTGAAACGTAGTACACTACCCTCTATTTGGTTAGTTTATCAATTTAATGAATCATTTTTCGATATTTCATCAGTATATACTTAGTTCTGAATAATAGCTATCGAATTAAATATCTATATTCAGCAATCTAATTGCTGAGAACATGAAAAGTTGTCAAGGGGTATTGGGTGACTGAAAAAATGCTGTATACATGAGAATGTTTTGATGAAATTTCAAATTATACATATAATATAATAAGTAAAATGCTCAATTTAAAAGAGCCTTACATGATAAAGGAATTACTACATTTGAATAATAATATGATATCGAAAGATATTGTATGTAGAGGTATTACAGAAAATTCTGTATCATTCAATGTATTTCAAAATACATAAATTAAAAGCTTGTACTCTAATGACGTTGGATGTGATCTTTCGTAATGGAAAAATAATGATTTCACAGATTTCTTCATTTACAGTTCCATTCAAAATGTTCCAAAGAAACTCCTTTACTGATAAATCCCTTATTTGACCTCATTATGTCTTGGCAAGATGAAATTTCTGTTCCAAACCAATGTGGTTTACATATTATCTCCGAACAGATATCTGATTAATCAAAAAATGGATTGATTTTTCAATAAACTGCTTCATTATATTCTTTTAATTTGAATTTACGAACTAGCAACGGTGAAAAGTGAACTTTGTCGCTTGTCAGTTTTCATTTATTCGCTTGTCAGAATCTTCGAAATCGACCCTAGCGGCACCATCGTTAATAAAGTGAAGTAGTACATAAAGTACGTGATTTGACAGTTCTTGGTCCGTTTTTCGGCCGAAAATTTTAGCAGGAATTAGTAGGGAGTGTCCACACCTTGTTATTCTATGCATCTTGACCTAAAGGTAGCATTCGGATCTCGGAAGTCGCGACCAGGCAGCCGCGACCGACAGCCGCGACCCATTACCACTGCTGTGCAGCGCTGCCACGAGCTTTCGGATATCAGCGACCGCGGCCTGGGCAGCGATTCCGACCCGAATGCTCCGTGCAGTAGTCAAGCAGAATTTAATGTGAACAGTTGTGCGTTTCCAAACTGAACTATGTCTGAAAACTTGAATAAACGAAAACGGGAACTCTTGTTGCGATTGATAGAGGATGAAGAAGAGGATGATGAAGTAATGTTGCTCTTGCTTTCATATGAGAAGAGGAATAAAATCGATTCAACTCCATCGAAATTTTTCCAACTGCTGCGAAACTTTTTCCAACTCCTTCGAAATTTTTCCAACTTTTCCAACTGCTTCGAAATTTTTTCCAACTTCTTCGAAATTTTGTCCAACTCCTTCGACATTTTTCCAACTGCTTTGAAATTTTTCCAACTGTGTTGAAAATTTGCCAACTCCGTTCAACATTGGGGGTTCATCCCCCCCCTCCCCTTAAGCCCGTGCCTGTACATCCAGAATTGATGAAGGTAGCTACAACATCCTCATAAAACTCCACTTCAATTTAAACGAAGAGAAATTCAGGAAGTACTGCAGACTTAATAAACACAAATTGAATTCGTACTTAGTTAGACAATGTTGTCCTTATAGGCTGTGAGTCTGGAATTGTAAAGCGGCGGATTTTTAGCTATTAATTCGACTAAAAACTCGTCATTTTCATCGGTGAACAATGCCATTTTGACTATCGTAAAGAGCGAGCAGCGCGACCATACTGCTCCCGAAGCGGTTTGGCGGCGATGCTGTGGTCGCGTGCAGGACACGCCCCCCAGCAGCGCTGCTGAGTCGCTTGCATCAGACAGCGTTGCAAGCAAATCCCTTCAGAGCGGTGTGCCGCGACTGCGGACGCGGCTGCCGCGTCGCGACTGCTGGGTCGCAACTGCCGAGATCCGAATGCTACCTTAACAGATCTAAAATCCAAAACACAACGAAACGAGGCTAGGAGTTAAATTGATTAAAAAAAGACTTCGTATCAAAGAATTGTATAGCATGAGACGATGAAGAGTTCCACTTCCATCCAGACAAAGCTGGACTATAGAAGAAGTATGGCAAAATGTCGTCTTATTTTCGGACGAAACCAGGATCGGTCTAATTACCGATAAATCCGTGTTTTAAGAGACCGTGGGAGATCCAGGCTGCAATTGCCGGACGAACTCAGAAATATAAAGGGGGAACGTGATGTTTTGGGGCGGGATCATGCCAAGAGAAAAACCTCCCTCGATCCCCATGCAACAAAGTTTAACTGGGCAGAGGTATACTTAGATTTTGTGCTATGTCCCATAATACGACTTTAGAGAGGCTTTTCCATTTATACAACACTAGCTGACCCGGCAAACTTCGTACCGCCCCAGAATCAATACATGTTGTGTTAACTGATTAGCTGCATTCAATTAAGTTTTTACTAAGATCAAATGATTGCTAAAAATAAATTGAGTTTCACAAAAGTGCAAAAATTGAAATGGAAAAATTTAAATTTCATTGAAATACTTGCAATTCACGTGGCAGCAAGGCATTTGCTTTATCGAAGCGAATCGAAATGATTCGCGTACCATTGTTGCAATAATATCGGTTGTTTATTTGTTCAATTGTTCGCACTGGGGATCGATTTCCTTCATTGAAGCACCTTGTGATATCTGACGTTTTTCCTTTTGTTATCCTTGCCAAAACATTAGCAGATATTCCAATTCGTCGTATGAACGGTATTCGTATACACATATAGTGTGGAAAAGCCTAATGGAATAAATTCATTATCTTTGTTAATGTACATATTTATGGAAAATCTCGGAATACAACAAATTCAAATTTTAAATTGTCATTCTTCTTCGTAAAAATGCATCCCTTTCCCCGTCGAAAGACAGGTACATTAATTAAATCATGCGATTGCCAAAATTCATTATAATATTCTCTCGAATATTCCCAAATCATATTACAATAATAATGATCTTATTTGCCTTAAAGATGTGTCAGAAAGAAAATGAAAAAAATCATAACATTGTGTTCTCCAGATGGTACCATGAAAACTACGTAAAACTCTTTCTGTGGCAATGTTAGTTTCTTTAGAATGCCTTCGCAAATTGTTTTGTGCTGATAAGTTGTAGTTTATAAATTATCTAATTCGTGTTTGAATTTCATTGACTTCTATTTTGAATAATGGTTCTACTATAAACGGAAATGCTCAAAATAACAATTTTACAAATGATTGTGACGGAGATAACCGAGATATTTATCTCCCTAACCTACTCTGAAAATTTCAACTGCCTAGCTCATTCCGTTCGACAGTTTTTGTAGAAACAAAATTAAAAAATTTTGGAATTTTTTTTGACCCTTTACGGTAACCCGAGCAATACAAAACTTCACATGCGTATTAAAGTCATGATTCTACGATTTGATGCAAAATTTCAGATAGATCGAGTGATCGGTTTCGGAAATATTCATTAAAAATGTTTTTACTAAAAACGGCCATAACTCCGAAACCGTTCGATGGATTTCGCCCTTTAACGAACTCGTCCGAGATATTTACGCTCTTTTAGATATTTTACTCCTTTCGTTCGAGATTCATCGTGTTAACGGACGGCAGGACAGAATCGATTTCGACCTCGGATTCTTGATCAGTGAGTCGAACCAAATCGTTTGAGACCATTTTTAGCCAAAAATTCTAAAATTACAGACATTTGGGCAAATTGATAAGCACTCTGTTCCGAGGAACAAGAGCGCCAAAAAGCAGCTGCTAATACACTGTGTGAGGATGTGAAATTAGATCTGATGCTTGACTCTGAAGAAAATCCACATAAATTGAGTAGAGATGCCATTCAGTGTCAGCCATAAATCGAATCTAAACATATTAAAACACAATAAAATGCATCCCTATACAAAGATACCTACCCAGGAGCTCTTGTAAGACGATTTTAATAGGAGAACTTATTTTTATGAACAAATGATGGACATGTTGGATAACAATATTACCAATGAGTTAGACGCTTTATTTTCTGCTAAGTGCAGTCTTTCTCTCAACGGCGGCCATGATAATCGTTAAAATTGCCGCTACTGGTTTACCGAAAATCCTGACTGGATGAGAAAGGAACTCTCCCTTTTTCATTGAGGGCAATTTGAAAAGCGATAATTATTTAGCCCTATATCAAAATTATGTCGTTCCAATTTTGGCAACTTTATATCTTGATCAAGGAAATCCTCAAGTCCACGGAATACGATATGGTTCTAACAGGATGGAGCACCACCACATTACCAACGCAATGTCCGGCAGTAACTCGGTGCAATATATCCAAATCGTTGGATAGTAAGGCGAGGAACGATCGAATGGTCAGCGCGATCCTCTGATCTTAACCCATAAGATTTATTTTTATGGGGATATGTGAAGAGCATTGTCCACAAAACTAAACCCCTTGATGAATGACCTAAAAGATCGAATAACACTTGCGATTAGGTCGATCACTCCTGAGATGTTGAATAATGTTGGAAGAAACTTTTATTTAAGGTTAGGATGTTGTGAATGCATTCGCGTTGAACACATCTTCTTCATTAACATTCATAATTTTTTTGCTACATAAAGTAAGGAATAAATTCGTTATCTGCAGGAGAAGGAAAAGTTATTCAGAAAGACCCTGGCACCCGTGAACCTTTGATTATAAACCTTTTGAAGCTTAATTAATTTGTCCACATAACGGCACGAAATGAATTAATTTTGAATCATGATAATATTGCTGTTCTCGAAAAAATTTTTATGTAACATGAAAATCCTTTCGTGTTGTTGTACTGAGAAAAGATTTGCTCTTTCAATTGTCGGTTCCAATAATAGAGCTTGCATTTTAAAAAATGTCAATGACGTCATATATGGAACGCTCCCCTCTCGAAACAAAGTTTGCACGGTTGTTAATTAATTTTTCATCATTATCAGTTGGATTGGGTGGTTTCGAATTTTTGTTCCAGTATATTTTTTCATGTATTTACCATGGAATGAGGATCTTATACAGACTATCTAATGTACCTACATCTCAACGATAATATCGTCGTTAGGAATCCAATGCGAAGGTTGATCTGACACATTGCAGCACTATGAGAGCACCAAAGTGTCGTCAGGAGGTTCAGTTTCTCGTTCATTAAAAGTTCAATCGATTTAACTGATTTCTAACACCATATAGTACTGAAATTTATGTTTATCAGAGATGTTTCATTTATGATGAACCAAAATTTCGAATTAGGATTTTCAAAATTCAATTTGAATATGCATTCAAAATAGTCTTTTTTGGCGCTCTTGTTCCACGGAACAGAGTGCTAATCAATTTGACCAAATCTCTCGTAATTTTTTAATTTTTAGCTGAAAATGGTCTTAAACGATTTAGTTCGATTCACTGATCAAGAATCCGTGGTCAAAATCGATTCTGTCCGGCCGTCCGTTAACACGATAATTCCCGGACATAATCAAATAGACAGTCGGAATTTTCAGAGTAGGTTTGGGAGATAAATATTTCGGTTAAGTTCGTTCTTGGGCAAAATCGGAGTAGCGAAACAAAATTTTTACATTACAAATTTTAAATTAAATTTTTTTAAGATGCAGTTTCACCATAAGAATCCATAACATTCTCAACTCTTACAAACTAATACTTTCGGAGATATGATTTTTCAAAATTTCAATAATAAATCGTAATTTTATGATTCCATAGAATGCTCTAATTGTCTAATTACAATTTGCTGTATGTAAATCTAACGTTTGAGGTGAGTCATGGACCTACGTTTTGAATTTAATTTGTTATGATGCAGTTCTATCATTCGCAGCTCTGAGAAACCAATACTTTCGGAGATATGATTTGAATAATTACTCGCTAGTAGTTTGACAAGAGCGCCAAAGCCCCAGTCCACAGAGCTTTCCCTCTTTTTGAATGCAATTTCAATATCTACAGTTTTGTGAATTTCTCAACCGATATTTTTCAGTGCAGAATGGGATACGGGAGTGTTAAGTAGCATCAGTTATAGAACCCAGTTTATGGTTCAGTTCTATCATAAGAATCGATTGATATAATTCCCAATTCTGAGAAACCTATGTACCAATATTACCAGTACTTTCGGAGATAATATGATTTGTCAAAATTGAATAAATACTTAGTTACTCGCTAGTAGTTTGGCAAGAGAGTCAAAGCTTTCATACAAAATTAGCACAGGACTGTCAAAACCACATCATCAAATCTCTTAAGAATCTTAAGATCGCATGTACATGTCCTAGAACTTAATATTAAATTGTGGCATACTAATTCCGGAAATAATTACGATATTCGTTTGAATTATCGAAAAATTTTGTTTCACATTTTCGGATGTGATAGGAACATTTCGCAATGTTGCATAAATAGAACTACATCATAAATATAATTGCAGAGTTAGAGGAAGAAATATTGTTCGCGGCCATACCAAACAGAATATGCTATGATACCGTTCGAACACTGAAGCCAAGCAGCGTTGGGTGCGATTAGTATTTGGATGGGTGACCGTTTGGGAACACGGCGTGCCGTAACAATTTTTCAATTTGGTTTCTGTGCGTCAATTTTCAAAAATTTCCCTCATTAAATTCAAAACTTAGGTCTATGACTCGCCTCATGTTGGATTTACATACATCAGTAAATTATAATTAGAGTACCTATGCAATGAATTCACAGAATTTCGAATAATAATTGAAATTTTTAGAAATCATATCGATGGCTTAAAGCACAAATATTGTATTTGTCCACTTTTTGCCAATGTTAGGGTAAAGTGATATTTTGAACGAGGAAGACAGATATAGAGTTTGTGCAAATATTATAACGAGAATTAAGTCTTACTTCTTGTTATTCGGGACATACAATATTTGCACATGCTCTATATCTGTCTTCCTACGTTCAAAATTTCACTTTACCCTTACATTGGCAAAGGTGCGGTTGGCTCAGTGGTAGAGTAATTGACTTGGGAGCGGAAGCCCCAAGTTCAATTCCGAGGCTAGGAAAGAAATTTTCTAGTCACGGTAATCGCCACCATTCGCTGTTGGGTCAAAAATCAACAGTGCTGTGCCTAAGGTGCTATGAGGGGTCTCCTTGTGGAAGACCCAGGAGGATCAGTATAATAATAATAATAATAATAAAAAAAAAATACAATATCTGTGCTTTGAACCATCTCCGAAAGTATTAGTTTCTCAGAGTTGTGAATGATATCAATGGACTCTCATAACGAAACTGCATCTTAAAAAAAAATTATAAGGTAAAGAATTTTTTTTTCCGTTACTCCGAAACCACTAGGCTGATTTTGTCCAGTAACGAACTTAACCGAGATATTTATCTCCTAGAGCAATTCTGAATATTTCAACTGTTTAGCTCAGTCCGTTCGAGAGTTATCGTGGTTACGGACGGCCGGACAGAATCGATTTTGACCACGGTTTTTTGATCAGCGGGTCGAACCAAAACGTTTATGTTCATGCTCAACCGAAAATAAAAAAAATGGTTCAAGCACTGACGTGAAGTCAGAAGGTTTTGCGCGTATGTTCTCTTGTCCATTCTCCTTTATGGTACACTCTTAATCGAATTTACCATGGTGAATTCTAGTGTCTGTTCTCCTGCATTGGATACTCGAATCGATTTGCCATGGTAAATTCGATTAAGAGTGTCCAATACAGGAGAACAGACAATAAGTTAAGAGTGTCCAATAAAGGAGAATAGACAAGAGAACATACGCGCAAAAGCTTCTGACTTTACGTCAGTGCTTGAACCAATTTTTTTTTCAATGATTTTTTAAAAATTTTCTAGTGCTATGATCCTCACGAAATTTTCGCGTTGGCATTCTAACTAATAACCATATTTGAATTGGATGGGATTTGTATTTTTTGAGTTATTGAGGAAATAACAACCAAATTTCAGATCGATATAACTCCGAAACCATTTGGCCGATTATGCTAGTCAACGAACTTAAATGTCCTATTCAGATCCGTTCTCAAGGAATCATGAGATACATAATATTTTTTCGTAATTTTCTGAAAATTTTCTAGTGGTACGGTCCTCACAAAATTTTACACTCGTCTTCATGTCAATATCCTACGACTAATTACCAAGCTTCAATTCGATCGAATCTATATTTATTGAGTTATCGAGGAAATAATATTCCAGATGGGTATAATCCTGAAACCGTTGGGCCGATTATGGCCAACAGCGAACTTAAATCTCCCATTCAGATGAGCAACCTATCCTGAAAATTGCAAGTCTCTATCTCCTTTCGTTCGAGAGTTGTCGAGGGCAACGATCACCTATCCAGCTACTGAACGCACACAAGGCTGCTCGGATCTCCAACAATATAGATCCGATCATATTCAAACTTGGAACATGGAAGTAGAATGAGGTTCTGAAGGCTCTCGCAAAATTTCAGCTATGTCGGACGAATAGTTTCTGATATATAGAATTTTTTTCAATAATTTTCTAACTAATAACCGCATGTTTGCATTGGATCGGTTTCGTATTTTTGGAGTTATTGAGGAAATAACAACCAAATTTCAGATAACCATTTTGCTGATTAAGCCTATAAATAAACTCAAATGGCGCATTCAGATTTTCAACCTAACCTGAAAATTTCAAGTCGCTATTATTTTCCGGTTATCGTGACGTAAATAATATGTTTTAATGATTTTTTTTTAATTTTCTAGCCATACGATGTTCACAAAATTTCACAAACGTCCTTAGGTTTATATTCTACAACTACTCATCAAGTTTCAATTCGATCGGATTAGTATTGGTTGTAGACAAAATTATTACTCGGAAACCATTGAGCCGATTATGCCCATTAACGAACTTGTCCGTCCTGTTGGGATGCGCCACCTACACTGAAAATTTCAAGTCGCTATCTCTTTCCGTTCTCAAGTTATCGTGGCAACGGCCGGCTAGACAGAATCAAATTTGACCTCGAATTCTTGATCAGTGAGTCGAACCCAATCGTTTGAGACCATTTTCGGCGAAAAATTCGAATATTACAGACATTTGGGAAAATTGATAAGCACTCTGTTCCGAGGAACAAGAGCGCCAAAAATTACAGACATTTGGGCGAATTGGGACAAATTGATTGTTCCGAGGAACAAGAGCGCGAAAAACAACCTGTATACATCCACGGAGCCGCATATATCGTCTATTTAATTTTATTCCGTAAGTAGATTCGAACCTGAAAAGAAATCATGTATCCAATGGAGCAGTCCAATTTTTCACCTTGACCATGATATCTACCATCCAACCCTCTATCTTCCTAATCACATTGACCATCGCAACGCTCACCCCTCGAACTATCCACCAAACCATGCTAATAAATCGCGCAGCAGATGTTTGGAGGACCATCTGTATTTTCAATGATTCACGGAATATTACCGTGTAGGTTCTGGTAGCGTGTAGGATGACGAAGCGCGTCGACCGAACCCGTTTTATCTTGTCAAAGTTCGATTGAAATAAATGAACGTGGCGATCCGACGCCGTCACTTTCTGGTGTGGCGAACATCAATTATGACAGAGGCGTCGAGATGGGATATTCTGTTTATAGAATGGCGAAATTTCACATCCATAGGTAGTCCAAAAATAGAGAATTTTTTGAATTTCACATCATTAAGTGTGGATTCATGCAGCCCAAATTAACGAGTATCGAGTAACAATTAACAATTACGAATAGTGAGTAAAAGTTGAACTTCATATATCTGAATGAGAGTGTTCATGCAGCCAAGTAACAATTATCAATTAACAAATAACAAGTAGGAGTTCGCCAACTTTTAACTTTCTACTTTAATTGAACGAGATTTCGTACTTGTACGCAACTCGTGCGCAGCTCAACGCAGATTAGACAGCCCGATGATGTAAACATAACCATACTTTGTAAAATATTCAATTTATTTGGTGTGTTTTTGTGTGGGTTCCGTGTTATAACATTGGAAAATGGAATTTTAAACACTTGTTTTCAAATATAGGGGGAACAGAGGTTATTTTGAAAAATTAATACCTCCGATCTTCGACTTGTGTGTTTTTATTTCTTAATTGTTAATTTGAGTGCATGAATGCTGCATTTTTGTACGTGGTAATTCTTAATTGTTATTTGATACTTCCTACTTGATAATTGTTATTTGATGCTGCATGAATCCACACTAACTCGGTCCTACGAAGGCGCTATTATTTTGCCCGAATGTCTGTATTTTTCTAATTTTTGCGCGTATGTTCTGGGGAACATCGCGTTATCATGTTGCCCAAATGTCTGTAACTTTCGAATTTTTTGACGAAAATGGTCTCAAACGATTTGGTTCTACTCCCCAATTTGATTCTGTCCGGCCGTCCGGCCGTTGCCACGATCACTGGAGAACGGAAAGAGCTAGCAACTTGAAATTTTCAGGGTAGGTGGCGCATCCCAATACGACGGACAAGTTTGTTTATGGGCATAATCGGCCCAATGGTTTCCGAGTAATAATTTTGTTTTCAACCAATATTAATCCGATCGAATTGAAACTTGGTGAGTAGTTGTAGAATATGAACCTAAGCACGTTTGTGAAATTTTGTGCGAATCGCATGGCTAGAAAATTATTAAAAAATCATTAAAAATTATGTTTGTTGTCACGATAACTTGAGAACGGAAAGAGATAGCGGCTTCAAGCTTTCAGGTTAGGATGTGCATCACAACGCGAAATTTGAGTTTGTTTATAAGCATAATCGGCCAAACGGTTTTAGAGTTATAGCCATCTGAAATTTGGTTATTTTTTTCTCCTCAAACGTGGTTATTAGTTGTAGAATGCCAACGCGAAAATTCTTGCAAAATTTCGTGAGCATAGTATTTGTTGAAAATTTTTAAGAAATCATTGAAAATAAAAGAAAAAAAACTATATATCAGTAACTATTCGTCTGAAATTGCTGAAATTTTGCAAGAGCCCTTAGAACCCAACTCTACTGCCAAGTTTTAAGTTTTAACACGATCGGTTTAATATTGTTGGAGATTCGAGCAGCCTTGTGTGAGTTCAGTAGATGGGTGACCGTTGCCTCGATAACTTTCGAAAAAAAGGAGATAGGGACTTGCAATTTTCAGGGTAGGTTGCGTATCCGAATGGGAGAGTTAAGTTCATTTTTGGCATAATCGGTTTAACGGTTTCCGAGTTATACCCACCTGGAATATTATTTCCTCGATAACTCAAAAAATTAAGATTCGATCGAATTGAAGCTTGGTAATTAGTAGTAGAAAATCATCATAAAGACGTGTTTAACATTTTTAAGAACCGTACCCCTAGAAAATTTGAAAAAAATGACGAAAAAACAAATTTTAAGAACCGTACCCCGAGAAAATTTCAAAAAAATTACGAAAAAAATAATTGGTTCAAGCACTGACGTGAAGTCAGGAGCTTCAGCGCGTATGTTCTATTCTCCATTCTCCTGATGTATTAGACACCCTTAATCGAATTTACCATGGTAAATTATGTTGTCCATTCTCCTGTATTGGACACTTAATTCGAATTTACCATGCTAAATTCGAATTAAGAGTGTCCAATACAGGAGAATGGACAATAGAACGTACGCGCCAAAGCTCCTTACTTCACGTCAGTGCTTGAACCAATTTTTTGATGAAAATGGTCTTAAACGATTTGGTTCGACTCACTGATTCTACCTGGTAGACACGATATAATTCAATTTGCTTCAAGATGCAGATTCATCATCAGAATCCATTGATATCATTTTCAACTCTCACAAATAAATACTTTTGGAGATACGATTTTCCAAAATTTCAATGTTAAATCGTGAATTCACAGAATGATGTATCGAAAATTAAGGTCCGTATCTATGAATTTCATCTGTGTTCACACATTTCATCATTGTCATCTCATAGATAAGAGACATGTCTAACAAAGTTTTATTGAATGCAAAATGACCAATGGAATAACCTCAGCTATCGTGGATAGCTCTTGGATAATCCATTTGATGATGATAATCAATATTAGGATGATGATGATGGAAATATACCGGGTGTCCCAGTATACATGTTCCAATAGATTATCTCAGAAATTTCAAAAGATAAATATTTGAAACTTTTATGATTTTCAATTCGTTCAAGGAACCTTCAACTGAGAAAAACAGTCACACAAGTCACTTTCGGTTTGGACGGAAGTGACTCTGACTTTTTTATCTCAAATAGCACCCTGTATATTGTTTGTATACGATGTATCACACTTTGTATTTTACAATTGATTTGATGGAGAAAACGTCAATTGATATTTCAGATTGAAAGAATTTCAGTAGGCTACGATATTTTGTGTAATCTTGATTTTAACTTCAATAATCGAGATCAATAAAAAAAACTTCCTCAAGTTGAAATCAACTATGTATTTTACCGAACAAAAAAGGGGCAAAGAAATACCTATAATAACTAAAGATGTGTTTGAAATGTTGAACATCTGCTTCTGCACATCTTTCAGCTCGGTGGACTAGTTCACACGAAGTAACACTTCTCAACACCTCAGCATTGAGGGCTCTATATGCATTCCTTATTTTGTTTTTATAGATCTTACAAATCAATAGGAGGAGTCTGGTACACGAATCTTTCAAAAATACCCAAAGGAAGGAATCTAGCGGTGTTAAATCTGGAGGTATTGCAGGCCATCTTATCGGTCCATTTGAAGATGTCAAAATCAAGATTACTCAAAATATCGTAGCCTATACTGCAATTCTTTCAATTTGAAATTTAAATTGACGTTTTCTCCCTCAAATCAAATGTAAAATACAACGTGTGATACATCGTTCGAAAGGTAGTTTTGAGAAGAATTAAAAAATTGCCTGAAAATACATAGCGTGCTATTAGTCACCTCTGATGGTCAAACCGAAAGTGACTTTCAATTTTTGTTTTTCTCAGTTGAAAGTTAGCTCGTCAAGTGTTTTAATAACACCTCTTTTCACACAAATATATATTTAAATTTATATTCAAACCATCAACTTAGTGTGAAAAGTGGTGTTATTAAAATACTTTACGATAGAGCTCCTAATTTGTTCTATTCTTGAAATTCGAAATAATGAAATTGATTTCATCAAAAAATTTCTTGAAGATATTGGATATCCGAGGCAATTCATAAATACATCAATCATGAATTTAGATAGAAGAGCAAATAATCAATTACAACATCAGAATAATCAACAAGAACAGCAACCCAATCTGTTGAATGTACCTAATCCCTTAAGTTGGTGATGGCCTTTCTGAAAAAATCAGATGAATCAGTTCTAACTTCAATATAAGAACCGTCTTCAAAACACAAAATGATCTTAGGTCCTTATTAACAAAGACAAAACTCATTAATGAAAAACAAAAATAAAAAAACTGTGTATATAATATTCCTTCTATTTGTGGTAAATCGTACACAGGAGAAACATCAAGACCACTAAAAGTAAGAAAGTCGGAACATAAAGAGAAATAGAGACATACAGAAACCAAAAATAGCAGAACATGTATGTACAATCCAAGGAGATCACATGATGGATTGGAGTAATACAAAGAATCTGATGACAAAACCTGAATATATTAAAAGGAAACTTGAGGAGTCAACTTGTATTTTGTTGAACAGAGAATGCAATTTTGCAAATTGCTCAATTGGTATTGACCATAGTTGTCTGAATTTATTGAAAATTGTTAATGTAACAATTCTCGAAATTCAGAATAACTATCAACAAAATAATTCTGAAGATTTTCATTAAGTGTCTGACGAAGGAATCTGATATAGACTCCGAAACGTTACGCTATAGTTGTTTCTTCGTTTATGTTGTTTCGTAGTTGTTTGTTAGGCAACATTGATCGATTGATTGCTTCTGACAGTTATCTTGTGTTCGCAGAAGCAAATCAGAAAATAATTATTTTTTTATTTTATAGATATTTTTCAGTTTCAGAGTTTGGGTAGAAAACTCAGAAAGAAATCATTTAATAATGAATATACCTCCCACGAGATCCTTTAATGATTACTATTAGTAGTGCCAATTTTCTGATAGCTAAAAGCTTATAACCTTGAATTCTCAAGACGCTGATTCTACTGCATACTCATTTCCACAATCCTCTCCTCTGAAATCGCTGCTAGTTCACTAAAACGCAGATCGCAGGGGAAGCTACTTACAGCAAAGGTTCAGCCCCTGCGCTTACGTATTCTTTTCACTTCAATCATAAAATACGCTTTGCGCTCCTTCGGATATTGAGTTATCGATTTTGTAATCCTTATAATATTCAAGAGGTTGCCGAAGATTTTATAGCGGAAAGAAGTTCCTAACATATTGATTTAATGCAAATGTGGACGTTGACGGAAATACGTAGAATCTGATTAAATCTGGATGAATTATGCCTTCAGGAGCTTAACTGTGTTCGTTCATTGTATGTTAGGTTGATTCCACGCATTTCTGAAACCATAAAAACTGGCTGAAACCAATGACTACCAGAGATCCGTTGTATCAAGAAAACAAAATTTCAAAACATTCAGTAAATTGAAATAGAATGTAGTACTCCTCAAGATAAATTATTTCACCAAAAATCGCATGTATTAAATATGCATGATAGGGCTGCTATTCACCCCCGAAGTCGCATACGATTCCACAAATTTTTGAGTACGGCTCTGTCTCCACACGTTTTCAACCTTTGTGAACGTGTAAATCTGAAGGTCGCATACAAATTAGTAATTCTTATCTGTTCAAAAATCTAACGATATACGTCCAGGAACGGGTGTTCCTGTTCCCAAGATCTCTCTAGGTAATTAACAGAAAAATAAATGGTCGTACAACTATAGGTTTACAGATAAGCATTGCTAATTTATTCTGGTTTGAGTTCACTGTGGACTGATTATGAACATTGCTAATTTGTATGCGACCTTGGGATTTAGTGTTTACAATGGTTGTAAGCGCGGGGAGACAGAGCCCTACTCAGAAATTCGTGGAATCACATGCGTCTTTGGGGATGGATAGCAGCGCTATCATGCATATTTTATATAAGCTAGTTTTGTTGAAATTATTTATTTTGATGAGCTCTACCTTCCGATAAAAAAAAATACTTTAGAAACACCCATTATAGTCTAAGCAATAGACCGACTGATCTCGGTGGCGGGGGTGCGTTTGTCCGTCCAACACAATTCATATCTAATCTACGTAAGTTTTTACTCAGATTGAAAGGATTTTGCGTATACAGTGTAAATCTTTGAGTTTTACATTAATTTTAACCATGGATTTCACTGAACGCTCGCTTGTTCACCTGAACAGAGTGCCTTCCAATTAATCCAAATGTCTGTAATTTTGGAATATTTGGCGAAGAATAGTCTCAGAAGATTAGTTTCGACTCATCGATGAAGAATCCGAGGTCAAACTTGATTCTGTACGGCCGTCAGCACGATTACGCTCGAACGTAATGTGTTAGAGAGTTGAAATTTTCAGTGTAGATTTGGATTCCAAATGCGCCAAATACGTTCGTTAATGGACGAAATCCGTCTAGTAGTTTCGGAATTTTATAGCCATCTGAAATTTTGTTTTCCCAATAACTTTAAAAATACTGATCTGGTCGAATTAAAGCACTGTTATTAGTTGAAAAATACGGATTCGAAGACTTTCGCAAAATTTTGTGTGGGTCGCAAGACTAGAAACTTTAAAAAAATATTTAAAACATTTCTGTATCCCAGAAACTATCCGTCCGATATCGTTGAAATTTTGCTTTTCATACATGTAATATAATCTACCTATAACAGACATGTCAAATGTTTCTCTGTTCTAGAAAACAAAGTATGATTGAATGCAAAATGACCAATTATAGGATATTATAATTATCCCAACCCTATATGCCCTTCGATCATCCATATGATGATGGAAATATATAATTTGGTAAGTTTATCTAATTGGGTTCAGAATATCTTCAGTGAAAACAAACTGGAATATTGATATAATATAATTTTCAGAGTAGATTGAGAAATGAATATCTCGGATAAGTTCGTTATTTAATTTTATATTAGTTTATTTTATGATGTAGTTCTATTACAAGAACCCATTGATATCATTCCCAACTCAACAATAATTTCAGAGATGAATTGTCAAAGTTTGAACAACAGCGTTATAGCTCCTGTCCATAGGGCTTTTGCCCATTAACGCACGTAGCCGGCCCATTTGTACTCCAAACCTACTCTGAAAATTTTAACTCTGTAACTCATACCGCCTTATTCACAAAACATTCAATCTCCGTTGAGTCATAACTAAGGTCCTCAGTTAAGGAAAAATTTTAATCGCAACCTCAGTTAACGTGAAAATTTACATGAAACAGGCCAGTTTCACCACTGTTATACACGTTAACTGAGGTTGCGATTCTAATTTATCCTTAACTGAGGACCTCAGTTAGGACTTAACGGAGAGTGAATCTACTATATAAAAATAAGTCGGGTTTTCCCTCCTGACGCTATAACTCCAGAACGCACGAACCGATTTCCACGGTTTTGCATTCGTTGGAAAGGTCTCGGGCTCCGTGAGGTCTATAGCGAAGAAAATTCAGGAAAAATTTCAACAGAAAAGCGGGAAAATCATTTTTCCGTGGAACGCCTGCAGATGAATTGAATGCTTGCCTGAAGGCATCACCTTTATGGAATAACGTAAAAACATTATCGCTAACCACTAATCTGAGAGTTCAAAATGATCAAAGTGCTGCACAATTTTCCAAACAATAAACCATATTACTATACAGAGTGTTCTTTTTCTAACGGCACAATTGAAGTGATTTGTGCCACAAACAAAGCATTAACTAAATAGGTACCTTGGATGGATTCTCATAATGTATTTGTCTGGAATTTTCATACAGGGTGTTTTTCTTTTAACGTCGTATTTGTCCGAAATTTTCATACAGGGTGCTTTTCTTTTAACGTTAATTGCAACTTGCTGTTTTTCGCGCCAATCGTACAATTTCATTCAATTGTTTTAAAAATTATACTTTCGAGGCATATACATAATTGAAAATAAACCATTACTATACAGGGTGTTATTTATATCACTGCACAATTGTACGCGATTGAATTAATTTGTGCCACAAGGAGAGCATTAGCTAAATAGGTACCTTGGATGGATTCTCATAATGTATTTATCCGAAATTTTCATACAGGGCTACAGGGTGTTTTTCTTTTAACGTCAATTGCAACTTGCTATTTTTCACGCCAATTAATTGTACAATTTCATTCAATTGTGTTAAAAAATATACTTTCGAGGTATACATAATTGAAAATAAACCATTACTATACAGGGTGTTCTTTATATCACGGCACAATTGTACACAATTGAAGGGATTTGTGCCCCAAACAAAGCATTAACTAAATAGGTACCTTGTATGGATTCTCATAATGTAACAATAATGTTTTTCCTTTGATGTGTGGACATGGCGCATGGACAATTATTATACGTCGCGTGTTCGCGCGTCGGAAGACCGTCATCTTTGTTTATTGACGCAAAACAAAACAAAAAATATAGTTTATCAGAAAGCTTTAAATTGATTAAGAGACTGTATCATAACTGTGTGTCTGTCAATATCAACTTGAAACCTAATACATAGCCAGTATTTCAGAAAAAACTCTGGTTTGTAAGTAAGTAGCATCATGTGCAATTAATCGAAAATAATAATAAAACTTCATTCATACCGAGCCTTTTTTTATGAAGTTAGGCGGTACGAAGTTCGCCGGGCCAGCTAGTGCTTTTATGAATACGGCGGATAGTGTTCGAGCTTAATCGTGTTGACGGCCGGCCGGAAAGAATCAATTTTGACCTTAGTTTCTTTCTGCATCAGTGAGTCGAACCTAATAATTTTAGACCATTCTCAGCCAAAAATTCGAAAAATACAGATATTTGGACGAATTGATAGGCACTCAGTTCCGAGGAACTAGAGCGCCAAAAAATAATTCTGAAGCTTTTCTGACGAAGGAGTCTGATAGAGACTCCGAAACGTTACGATATATAATTGTTGTTTTTGACGCAGAAGCATGAAAGCTCTTGCTTTCTCTTGCTTATATAAATTGCAACTTCTTAGTTTCAATTGATATAGAATAATTTTCAGAGATTTGAGGAATGAATATCTCGTATAAGTTCGTGGTTTCGGATTATTCACTGTTGGCACTTTTGTTTTTTTTTAAATTTAATTTCTTTCATGATGCATTTGTACGAAGGCGGTTCGAAGTTCGCCGGGCCAGCTAGTGCTTTTATGAATACGGCGGATAGTGTTCGAGCTTAATCGTGTTGGCCGGCCGGAAAGAATCAATGTTGACCTTAGTTTCTGCATCAGTGAGTCGAACCTAATAATTTTAGACCATTCTCAGCCAAAAATTCGAAAAATACAGATATTTGGACGAATTGATAGGCACTCGGTTAACCTGAACAGCGCGCCAAAAACTAATTGACCTGACCGAGCGTTTTGCTCGAAAACATTGAATAACGCAGTTATGAATGTGGATCCTCACTTTATCCACACACTCTATTAATAAAATAATATATATTTTAATATCTGTTATATCCTTATTCCATATATACCGTGAAAAAAGACATTAAAAGCTTTCATGATCTGATATAACATTAGATAATTCCCTGAGGTGACAGAGGGATAATACATATGCAGAATCATGTGGACACAAGGGTTGTCCCAAGGTCGTCATTTTATCTTTTTCGTCATTCGCTTTAATGTTAAAATCCGTAATGAGAATATATGGCACTCCCTCCATCTTGTATGTAAGTGAACACTTATACAGTCTGTGATTTCGTCCTCAAATTAGACCCACAACATAATGCTCTTTGGAATAATGAGTCCGGCTTTTAACGACTTTTTCATATTTTGTTCATCATCTTTTCACGTGAATACCTGATGGAAATGTGTGATTCAAGAGGGAATTCATTACTTTGGATATACTCGGGGATATGAACTCGAATAAAACTGGAAAACATATTTTTATTCGTTTAATGAAAATTGATGAATTTTTAGATTTAATTGCCTGAAGGTTTATTCAAATCAACGAACGATGAGTATGTGAAATACATGCAATTATCCATCAAATCAATCGTTGATACTTTTAAGAGATAATTTGCTTGTAATGCTCTTATTTCAAAATTATATACAGGGTGTCGCATTTAAGATCAATACACCCATGTATTTTCCCTATTTGAAGTAGTTGGGGTTAGAAGTTTTGTATGGTCATTCGATTGAGGGACCAATGTTTTTGGCGGTCTTAAACGATTTGGTTCGACTCCTGATCAAGAATCAGTGGTCAAAATGGATTCTGTCCGGCCGGTCCGGTCTGCCGTAGACACGATAACTCTCGAACGGAATAAGCTAGACAGTTGAAATTTTCAGAGTACGTTTGGGAGATAAATGTCTTGGCTGAGTTCGTTTTTGGACAAAATCGGCCTGATGTTTCGGAGGAACGATAACAATTTTTTTTTACATTAAATATTTCAAACTCAATTCATTTTAAGATGCAGTTTCAGCATAAAAATCAATTGATATCATTTTCAACTCTAACAAGCTAATACTTTCGGAGATACGATTTTTCAAAATTTCAATAATAAATCGTATTTTTTCAATGAATGCTATAATTATTCTATCTATGAATTATTATATGATCTTTGTTCATATTAAATGGGGTATTCTTTCTGGGTTTTCTCTTCCAAACTCAGAAAAATATCTTTGAAATAAAAAATTAATTATTTTGTGATTGCAATCAACAAAAAATAATTCTGAAGATTTTCTGACGAAGGAGTCTGATAGAGACTCCGAAACGTTACGATATATAATTGTTGTTTTTGACGCAGAAGCAAGAAAGCTTTTGCTTTCTCTTGCTTATATAAATTGAAACTTCTTAGTTTCAATTGATATAAAATAATTTTCAGAGATTTGAGGAATGAATATCTCGTATAAGTTCGTGGTTTCGGATTAATCACTGTTGGCACTCTTGTTTTTTTTTAAATTTAATTTCTTTCATGATGCATTTGTATCATGAGAATCCATTGATATCATTCCCGAATTCTGAGAAACCAATACTTCCAGAGATATGAGTTGTCAAAGTTTGAACAAGATCGCTAAAGCTCCTGTCCACAGGGCTTTCCCACTTTCACGGAGTCTCACCGACTAACCCCGCCCATTACGTCTTCGCAAAGAGGGCCAATTCCAATGCGTTGCTTCGCGTTGGAGGTATCGAAAATTTTGTTCTAAAATGAGAAAATTCTAATTTTTGTACATTTACGAATGTATTTTTCTGTTTCCATAAAAACTGGAAATTTGAGCCCTTTTCAATTGATTACTATATGACGTTTCAAAAGCCATTTTTGAAGTTATGGTAGTATCAATCAATTATAACAATTTTTTAACAATAAATATATAGGAAGGCAGCCAGGACAAAGCAAAGAGTATTCTTTTTTCAATTAGCTGCTCAAGCTTTTGTGATATGCGATTTTGTAGCATGAACATGCACACATTTTAATGAGGTGTACCCTGACTTGGTACCAATGAACAACAAAATATTTGTACTATTACAGAATATAATTTCATCAGTTTCTTCTTGGATTTTGATCAGGAGGGTTTCACAAAAATGGTGAAGGTCTTCTGATTTCGGTGCTTGAACTATCGCAAATTTTTATGGGTGCATGTGGTGACTTCGAAGAATCCTTCGGATAGAAGATCTATAGCTAAGCCTCAATTTCCTCTGCACTTCTGGTGGAAGCTTGAGGATACACATTAACAGTTAAAACTTTTATAATATTGTCTTCACTGAGAGAACAGTTTATTCATATATATTGAAATTTATTCATATCAAATGAGCCTTATTCATATATGACGTAATGAATATTTAATTAATATAAATTAATTATTAATATACGATTTGTTCATACATAATGATGTTTGTTATTAGATCAAAAAGGTTTATTTCCATTCAAAAACGAATATTGATAATAAATAAATGTTATTTATGAGAAAAAAAAATGTTTTTTCAACGAATATCAATATTTTCATAATAAACAGAGATATTATTTATATCTCAGAAATTAATATTTCATTGAAATAAAGAAAAATTCACTATAAAAATTTTTTTATATTTTTATTAAGTAACGAGTCATGTAAAGTAAATGAATGTTATTTTTCGAGAAAGTAATATATTTTTCAATTAATATGATTAATTGAATGGAAACCGAGGTATACTGAGGCAAAAAATAATTAATTTCTAAAATTAATATTTTGAAGCAATTCCTATATGACATTGTGTTATAGTTTTCTATATATAGTCTTCTTTCTTGATCTCTGTGGGTGCAGAATTCAGCTAAAATCCCGATGGTATATAACTGCATATACACACATCGGAAAAGTCTAAGGATATTCTTCGAAATGATTGGTTTTGCGTTAAATGAAAGAAAATTCGAGGAAATTATGTATAGATGTATTCAATAATTGTTCATATACTTCAAATAAACCGAAATGTTTATAATGAAAAAGTGCAAAACTGAAAGAAATTGAAGTCTCTAAATTGTTAAAAACATAGTAATTATTCTTAGTAATTTTGTATCGAAAATCCATTCAAGTTTGGCATTTAATACAATGTGTGGCCTCCTCGTTGATTGATTACGGCTCTACACCTACGATTCATAGACAAAATCAGATTGTTTAGGTCTTCCTGATTTAAATTTGTCCATTCAGCTGTCAGAAGCTCCCTGAATTCTAAAACATTTTGGACGTTTCCCATATTTGGCGTAATCCTTCTTTGAAGCATGTCCCATACATGTTCTATCGGATTCAGGTCCGGAGATTGTGCTGGCCATGGCAAAACATCAATTCCCTCATTATCCAACCATTGTGTCACAATACGAGCGGTATGGGGACGAGCATTGTCATTCATCAAATGGAAGTTTTCACCAACAGCTTCTGCATAAGGTTGTACAATTGGTTGCAGAATATTTTCCAAATATTGCTGAGCTCTTAGAAAACCATCAGGAAAAACGAGCTCTGTTCTACGTCCAATGGAAATTCCTCCCCACACCATAATTGTACCACCTCTATAACTGTGTACTTCCTGGACGTGTCTCAAGCGTTCTAAATTACCAGATCGTCTCCATAGTCTTATTCGACGAGAATCTGGATGAAATCCGAATCTTGATTCATCTGTGAATAAAACTGTGGACCACTCATTGACACCCCAATTTTGAAACTCACGACACCAATTCAATCTTGCAGCGCGATTTCCTCTGGAAAGTGGTGGACACCTAATGGGCCGTCGGGAATGAAGATCGGCTTCATGAAGACGATTCCTCACAGTATCTCGCCCAATGGTCAAATTATGAGCCCGTTGAAATTCCATAACCAACTCAGGAGCCGTTATAGTGGGTTGCCTTCGGGCGGTCAAAACCAAAAATCTGTCTTGAATAGCAGTTGTACAACGTCCACGTCCTGGATGATTTTCGGCAGGATTTCCAGTTGTTCTGAAACGCCTCCACAAACGACTTATAACACTTTGTGAAACACCCATTCGCTCAGCTGCATCGACTTGTCTCATGCCCCCTTCAAGTAAACCAACCACTCGATTAATCTCTTCCAAAGTTAAATGATGTCGTTCCATAATAAAAAGAAGTTGATAGAAAAATATTGTCGATGTTATAACCCAAAATCGATCTAACGAATGCATGAAATGATTAAAATCAAATACAGATTTTTTAACTGCGACATTCATTTTTTTTATTTTTATCATATCTCCCATATTTTCTTGGCTAGCATATGTATACAACCAAAATTCATTCCGCATGATGATTTCAATTGATAGTCTGCAAAAAACTTGAGATAAAAGCAATATGCGATTTACCATGCGAGATATACTGAAATATCCTTAGACTTTTCCGATGTGTGTACATGGGACGGTTCGAAGGATTGTGAAGAGAGTTTCTAGGGTGCCTCATCTTGTGAATCATCACTATAGGGGTGGTGCATTTACTAGAAAATAATAAGAAAAAAAAAACATTTTACTTTAAAAAACTTTCCAAGTTTCAATATGAATAAATAATAACAAAACTATTTTTCTGAAAAATGTTAACATTCAACGAACATTAAATTGGAATCAAATTTTTATCTAAGTTAGACTTTATTTGGTCTATTTACATACATTTTGTCGATTGAAAAACATAAAAACTTTCAGCATTAGCGAGATATATTTTGGATTAAAAGAGTGATGGCCCCAAATGTCGCCAACACATTATACAAGTAATCATTGAAGGATACTGTGGGATGTATATTCATCATTAAATGGTTTCTTTCTGGGTTTACTCTTCCAGAAAGAAACCATTTAATACATTATACAGTTCTCATGAATTAAGTCGCGTTTTCTTAGTATACTATGAAATTGAACGTCATGTCATTTATGTTGGCAATTTTTACAACAAGTATCCGAACATTTTCTCAAACGAATTATGAGTTCATTTATTTAATAAAAGAAAATGGGTGGGCGTAGAAAAACTATAGTACGATAGACGAGTTCCAAGCCCATTACGCACTCGTGAAATGTCGACTAATGGGATAATAGGGTGAAATGTAAATTAATGGGTTACTTACAACTCTTGTTACGTAATATACTATTGTACATATTGGACAAAATGCCTAATCTTTTAAAACACAATGCATCTTATTAAGAACTTACATCTTTTAATTTTGAAATGAATAAAAAACTCTATTGGAAAGAATTTAATTCCGTTCAGCCAGTTCATTTGATAAATAAAAGTTATTCTGCTTCCTACAGCGATCCATCCATCCCTCTGTACTCTTCGTTCCGACAACCCTTCTGCTGATTGGATTGCTTCAAGTACGCTTCTCTCGTTGGTAATTCGATTAGAATGCATGATAGCTACCTACTTTCATTTACTTATTCAATTACCGAGGTAAGTACCAGTATATACCAAATTACAAGTCCTGCTATATTACAGGACCGATCAAACGGAGTTAACTACGTTAGAATCATTCAATTATAAAGTGTGTGTGTCTGATGAGTTGGCAATATCTACCTCTACAAAGAGTAGATGCTGATCGCGCTATGAGATACGTTCAATACGAAATTATGAACTGAATCCGTTGTTTGATGAATTCGATCCCATTTTTAATTAAATTTGTTTAACTGTATTCCTTATAAAGTTAGTTTTACACGGCGAAGATATTCGTGAATTTCTTCGCGAAGTTCTTCATGAATTTATTCACGAATTTCTTCATGAAGTGTGTCGTTTTACACGGGCGAAGAAATTCATGAAGATAAATGTCAAATGACGGTAATACCAACTGTAAGCTTCTAACCTAGCAAATATCCAGACGACAACAAAGGCAGCTGTGGCTCGATTCTGAACTCCACTCGTTTTCTACCACAAAACACAACTAGAAATTCCAAACAACAACCTCAACGACCACCGGTTTATGTTTTACAGCTTTTCCGATAATTTATGGCATGAAACAGATGTTGGTACCCCTGACTTCATGCGAAACTTGTTGATAAAATAGAACAAGTTCTAATTTCATGAAGTTCTTCATAAATTTTTTCGCGAAGAAACTTCACGTCAAGTTTATGTTTTACATGCAGATTTTCTTCATGAAGTAACTTCATGAAGAACTACGCGAAGAAATTCATGAATTTCTTCACCGTGTAAAACTAACTTAAGAAATCCTTATTTGGAAAAATTTTGAATAGGAAGTTTCAATCAGTTTATTATTTTCTCGAGTGGTAGATCTTTGGAATATCATATCACTTTCTTGTAGCCCTTTGTGACTTACCAGAAGGATTGAAATTTCAAGAATGTCACAAAACATGATAAGTTCGAATATGTATGATTGTTGTAATTTTTAATCTAAAAAATTCTCAAAAATCACTGACTGGAAGTCAGGAACTTTTGTGGGTATGTTGTTTTGTCTATACAAGCTAACGCTACAGACCCACAACAACGATTTCATGATTTTTTTCCACTTTTCACTGTTCATGGTTATGTTCTCTTCAAATATTATATTTATAGTCCCAAGACAGATCTCTAACAGTGCATCAACTTCCTGAAATTAAGTTTTCGGAACAATTGATGAAATTGGGAAAGCCCTGTGGTCAGGAGCTTTGGCACTCTTGTACAAACTTGGAGAAATCATATCTCCGAAAATATTGCGTTTTCTTAGTTGGGAATGCTACAAAGGATCTTCATCATAACAGAATTTAAATTCAACAAGGACGCCAAAAATTATTAATATAAAACCAACTGACTAATTCTACCAAATAACGAACTTATCCGACATATTCATTCCTGATATCTACTATGAAAATTATATTATATAAATTGAAACTTAGCCAATATTCCAGTTTTGATTTTAGTGGAGATATTCTGAACCCAATTTGATCAACTTGCCAAAGTATATGTTTCCATCATCCTCATCATCATATGGTTTTATCCAAGAGCTATCTATGATAGCTGAGGTTATTCCATTGGTGATTTTGCATTCAATCATACTTTGTTTGACATGTCTCTTATCCGTAGATGAGATAACAATGATGAAATGCATGAACACAGATGAAATTCATAAATTTCATCATTCATGAATTTTAAATTTATAATGTAAAAAAAAAGCACTGACGTGAAGTCAGTACTCTATGGCGCGCGTGTTCACGGTGGCTAATTTGAATTGAATGATGAGTACTTCAAGCTCATAGGATAGAGCGTGCCGAAGATCTACCCAAAGGATAGTGGACACCATTCACTGTCGGTTCAAAAATTAACAGTGCTGTATCTAAGCTGCCATCAGGATAGAGTAACAAAGTTGGAAAAGAACACAACTGACTCTCCTTAGTCGCACAAGCTCCTAGAAGATTTGGGAGGGTCAGTATAATCCTAATCATGTTTATAGCAGCGCGCCAAATCAGATTAACTTTTTACACTTTTTCTTTCATTGTTAAAACAATCTGCTTTGGCGCGCGTGCTATAAACATGATTAGGATTATACTGACCCTCCCAAATCTTCTAGGAGCTTGTGCACACACGCCAACACTAGTGGTTCGGGAGATATCGCATCTTTAATCCACGCATGCACAGACCCTCATCAGGGATCTGTATTCTATGGAGGAATGGCATCCGCCACCCCAAAACCCCAATCCTCTCTGACGAAAACTACAGCAGTTAAATGACTTCTCATCTGCGCATGCGCATAACGAAAAATGCCCGGAAAGGGCAGCATGAACCTCAAAAAAATAGGTTTCAGCATTTCAAGCAGAGTACTCCGCAAAATAGTAGTAATTTTTTGATTTTTTTCATGTCACGTGACCTTCACGAAATTTTGCAAAAGTGTTTGCTTTGGCCTTTTGCATCGAACTACTGAGTTTCAATTCAATCAGATCAGTATTTTTCGAGTTATCGTGAAAACAAAATTTAAACATTTTGTCATTTTTTTGCCACTTTAGGGCCGTCCGGTCAGAACAAAACTTCACAGGCATATAAAGGTCATGATTCTACAATTTGATGCCAAATTTCAGAAAGATCGAGTGATCGGTTCCGGATATATTCATAAAAAACGTTTTGACTAAAAACGGCCTTAACTACGAAACCGCTTGGTGGATTTCGCATGTTAACGAACTTGTCCGAGATATTTATACTACAAAACTACCCTGCAAATTTCAACGCTCTTAGTCATTCCGTTCGAGAGTTATCGTGCTAACGGCCTGCCGGCCGGACCGGACGGACAGAATTAAATTTGACGTCGAATTCTTCATCAGGCAGTCGAACCCAATCGTTTGAGACCATTTTCGAAAAAAAATTCGAAAAATACAGACATTGTGACGATATGATAGCACGCTGTTCCTTGCGGAACACGCGCGGAAAAAAGAAATTGTTTTTGATTACTCCGAAACCATCAGGACGATTTCGCGCAATAATGAACTCTACTGAGGTATTCATCTCCCAAATCTACTCTGAAAATTTCAACTGTCTAGCTCATTCCGTTCTAGAGTTATCGTTCCTATGGCCGGCCGGACAGAATAGAATTTGACCACGGATTCTTGACCAGTGAGTCGAACCAAATCGTTTAAGACCATTTTCATCCAAAAATTCGACAATTAAAGACAAATGTCCGTAATTTTCGTGAAATTACAGACAAATGTCTGTAATTTTCGTAGTGGGCAAATTGATAAGCACTCTGTTCCGAGGAAAAAGAGCGCCAAAAACATATTTCATATGCTGTCCACTACCTATTCGAGTCAATAATACTATTTTTATACATTTTTGGCGCTCTTGTTCCTCCGAATCTCAATACAACGGACAGGTTCGTTAATGGGCATAATCGGCCCAGTGGTTTCCGAGCAATAATTTTGTTTTCAACCAATATAAATCCGATCGAATTGAAACTTGGTGAGTAGTTGTAGAAAATGAACCTAAGCACGTTCGTGAAATTTTGTCCGAATCGTAAGACTAGAAAATTTTAAAAAAATTATTAAAAAATATTTCTGTTGTCACGATAACATGACAACGGAAAGAGATAGCGGCTTCAAATTTTCAGGTTAGGATGTGCACCAGAACGCGACATTTCAGTTTATTTATGAGCATAATAGGCCAAACGGTTTTAGAGTTATAGCCATCTGACATTTTCTGAAATTTGGTGGTTTTTTGTTCCTCATTAACTCGAAAAATACTGAACCGATTGAATTCAAACATGGTTATTAGTTGTAGAATGCCAACGCAAAAATGTTTGCAAAATTTGGTGAGGATAGCATCCGTAGAAAATTTTTAATAAATCATTGAAAAAAAAAATTCTATATGGGTGATTCCGTTCTAACTGTGATATTCAATGTCCTGTATTGTTTGTTCTCATAGGTCATTAATTAATAATCAATTTATGAAATTTTTGTGCTTATTGGAAAATTATGAATATATTTCAACATTATTTTCATATAATATAACTTGCCAGTACCATGTCCATTTCTAGAATTTATTTATTGAATGTCAGTACCGTGTCATGTCCATTTCTAGAATTTATTTATAAATTGTTATGTTTTTTGTCGTAATAAATGATTTAAAGTAATTACCTCATAAATTCTAATGTTTATGATCAAACTGAACAAAATTGACACATTTTCCATTTAATGTATTAAGTAAAGCTTTAAAGACAAAAGTTATTGAACCGGAATTAAATGTTAACTTAATATATTAAACAAAAAATGTGTCAATTCTGTTCAGTTTGATCATAAACATTAGAATTTATGAGGTAATTAGTTTAAATCATTTATTACGACAAAAAAAACTAACAATTTATAAATAAATTCTATTATCACTTAAATGTCAGTACCATGTCCATTTCCAGAATTTATTTATTCCATTTCTATAGAAATGGACATGACACGGTACTGACATTTAATAAATAAATTCTGGAAATGGACATGGTACTGACATTTAAGTGATAAATTGTAAGTTTTCTGCAAGTGGCAAGTTATATTATACGAAAATAATGTTGAAATATGTTCATAATTTTCCAATAAGCACAAAAATTTCATAAATTGCTTATTAATTAATGACCTATGAGAACAAACAATACAGTACATTGAATATCACAGTTAGAACGGAATCACCCATATATCAGTAACTATTCGTTTGAAATTGCTGAAATTTTGCAAGAGCTTTCACAACCTAACTCTACTGCCAAGTTTCAAGTTTTAATACGATCGGTTAAATATTGTTGGAGATTCGAGCATTCTTGTGTGAGTTCAGTAGATGGGTTACCGTTGCCTCGATAACTTTCGAACGAAAGGAGATAGGGACTTGCAATTTTCAGGGTAGGTTGCGTATCCGAAAAGGAGAGTTGAGTTCGTTTGTGGGCATAATCGGTCTTACGGTTTCCGAGTTATACCCACCTGGAATATTATTTCCTTGATAACTCAAAAAATAAATATTCGATCGAATTGGTGCTTGGTAACTAGTAGTAGAAAATCAACATAAAGACGTGTTTAAAATTTTGTAAGAACCGTACCCCTAGAAAATTTGAAAAAAATGACGAAAAAAAAATTTTAAGAACCATACCCCTAGAAAATAAAAAAAAAATCACGAAAAAAAAAATTGGTTCAAGCACTGACGTGAAGTTAGAAGCTTTTGCCCGTATGTTCTATTGTCCGAATTTACCATGGTAAATTCGAATTAAGAGTGTCCAATACAGGAGAATGGACAACATAATTTACCATGGTAAATTCGATTAAGTGTGTCCAATACAGAAGAATGGACAATAGAACATACGCGCAAAAGCTTCTGACTTCACGTCAGTGCTTGAACCAATTTTTCGCAATTGGGCGCCAAGATTATCGATATATCACGAAAACACACATGGCTAAAATTATTGGACCCCCTTCTGTTTGTCAAAATGGGAATATAATATTGCAAGGGAAGACGTGTCTTACAAGACACGTTTAATTTGTGTTAAATAAACATTAAATGATTCCGTTCTGGGTTTTCTCTCCCAAAATCTTTGAAATATTAAATGGTTTCTTTATGGGTTTTCTCTAGCAAATTCTGAAGTATCTCAATAAATTAAAATATTCATTATTTTGAGTAAAAAATACAGATTTGTTAGAATCAATAAATCGAACAATATTGCCTAACAAACAATAACCAAACAACATCAACGATGAAACAACTACATATATCGTAACGTTTCGTAGTCTATGTCAGACTCCTTCGTAAGACACTTTTAACGAAAATCTTCTGAATTATTTTTTGTTGATTGCTATTCTGAAATTCAAAATTGGTTCAAGCACTGACGTGAACTCAGGAGCTTTTGCGCATATGTTCTATTGTCCATTCTCCTGTATTGGACACCCTTAATCGAATTTACCATGGTAAATGATGTTGTCGATTCCATGTGTATTGGACACATTTACCATGGTAAATTCGATTAAGAGTGTCCAATAAATCTCTTAATCGAATTTACCATGGTAAATTCGGAGTGTCCAATACAGGAGACCAGACAATAGTCGAGTAAGAGTGTCCAATAAGGGAGAATGGACAAGAGAACATACGCGCAAAAGCTCCTGACTTCACGTCAGTGCTTGAACCATTTTTTTTTATGATCTAGTTGTATAATAAGAATCCATTGATATCATACCCAACTCTGAAAAACCAATACTTTCGGAGACATGATTTGTCAAAGATTGAACAAGAGCGCCAAAACTCCTGCCACAGGGCTTTCCCCCTTTTTATACAGAAATATCTCTCAGTTTGTTGAATTCCAGTTTCCAATACAGTATTATCAAACGACTAATCAGCAGCTACTCTTCCTTCCAAAATCCCAGCTTGACACTTTATTACGGAAGAGTGAGTGAGGTCTGATAAATTGGTCCAAGACAATCCTCATTTCTCAAGTTACATTCTCGTGATAAAAAGGCGCCTAGCGGGGTAGGAAATGGCGCCTGACTGCATGTAAAATCTCGTTGTTTCAGACATCCGGTCATTCGACGGATCCAGCACAGTCCTCAAGCAATCAACATAAAAATGTCAAAAGTGGCATATTCGACCTTGTGTTGACCAGAAAACAAGCCACTTGACAGAAAGACCCTTCTTCCGTTCGAACTGACTCATGAACATCGTATTTCATTCACAAAATTGAGGTAGTTCAATCATTGAGATTTGAGGGTCGGAAAACAAGACACTTCCCAAATGGGAAATGTATTAATTACTATAGTAATGCGTTATTTGAAACTATTCACCATAAAGTTTTACGATCCCTTAGTATGCGAAATTGGTATATATAATATTATCGGCAAATAGGGAGAATCGGTATACATATTTTGAATAGCGATATTGCACTTGAAGTGTACACATTTTTTGCGCGCTTGTTCCACCAAGAACGGCATGCTATCGTTTTGCCCAAATGTCTGTATTTTTGGAATTGTTGGTCGCAAATGGTCTGAAACGCTTGGATGACCTGAAGAATCCGGGGTCAAATCCAATTATTTCCATATGTAAGCAAGATAACCCTGAAACTAAATGCGCTAGAAAGTTGAAATTTACACGGTCGGTTAAGTCATAAATATTTCATGTGAGTTCATGAAAAGGCAAAATTGGCCGAGTGGTTTCTGAGTTATGGCCATTTAAAGTTTAAACTTTTTTTACGGTTATTTCCGAAACCATTCGATCTAACTGAAATTCAGCACCAAGCAGTAGATTTACATCCAGAATATTAGAAGAGTTACAAGCCGAACATGTGTGCAAAGTTTTGAATTGATCGAATATCTAGGAACAGAAGAAAAAATTCAAAAATTAGAAATTTTTATTTTTCCAATAACCCGAAAAACACTGATCTGATCGAATTGAAAAGTGGATATCATAGTGAACCTATCATATGATAGATCATACCACAATCACATCAAATCAACGCAGAAATGTGTATAGGTTAGACTCTTACCCCGAATTTACACTTACCTCGGTGTACCTTACATAGTGTAATAATGTTCCAAGAACTTTCAATTCGATCGGATATGTTTATTTTTGAGTTATTGAGGTAACAATACTCAAATGGATATAACTCTGAAACCGATTGGCCGATTTTGCCCACTAACGAACTTAACTGTCAAATTCGGATGCACAGCGTAATCTGTAAATTTCAAGTCGCTATCTCTTTATGTTCAAAAGTTATCGTAGCACAGACGGTCGGCCGGACAGAATCGAATTTGAACTCGAATTCTTCGTCAGTGAGTCGAATCGTTTGAGACCATTTTCGCCACGAAATTTGGCACAGACATTTGGGTCAAAATGATAGCACGCTGTTCCCCAGAACATGCGCGCAAAAAGAGACATTTTCAACAGTGCATTTTATTACAAACCGTGTGTTTGATTTGTGGAATGGATTGCCTGCGAATGTTGTGGAATCGGTTTCTGTAAATACATTCCAGAACTCATATGATAAATGGCTCCGTAAACTCTGATTTTTGGTGCTCTTGTTCCTCGAAACAGAGTGCTTATCAATTTGCCCAAATGTATGTAATTTTCGAATTTTTGGATGAAAATGGTCTTAAACGATTCAATTCGGCCCACTGATCATAAATCCGTGGTCAAAATCGATTCTGTCCGGACGGTCGTAGACATGATAACTCTCGAACGGAATGAGCTAGACAGTTGAATTTTTCAGAGTAGGTTTGGGAGATAAAAATTGGTTCAAGCCCTGTGGACAGGAGCTTTGGCGCTCTTGTTCAAACTTTGACAAATCATATCTCCGAAAAAATTGGTCTCTGGAAAATTATATAAAAGGATTCTTACGATGGAACTGCATCATTAAAGAAATTAAATTCAAATAGACCGAGTCTCCCCAATTACGAACTTATCTGCGTAATTCATTCCTAAAATCTACTCTGAAAATTATATTATATCAATTAAATCTTAGACGATATTGCAGTTTTGTTTTTACTGGAGATATTCTGAACCCAACTTGATTATGTATCTTACCGAAGAATATATTTCCATCATCATATGGATTATCCACGGACATTATATTATCACCTTGAAGGTATAATATCATATCATCCACATAATTCTACGATAGCTGAGGTTATTTCATTGGTCATTTTGCATTCAATCATACTTCGTTTTATAGAACAGAAGGTTTATTTTATATAATATATATAATAAGTTCTTTATTTCCAACAGGTATAAGTTACACCCAATTACAGTAAAAAAAAGTTTATATGAAGAATAATGAACCAGAAATAATTTTGACATTTATCTCTCATAGCAAAATAAGATGACATGTAAGAACACAGATCATATAATAATTCATTGATGAAAAATTAAGTACAGCATTCTGTGAAAACGTAGAAGTAAGATTCATTATTGAAATTTCGAAAAATCATGTCTCCGAAAGTATTAGCTTGTTAGAGTTGAAAATGATATCAATGGATTTTTATGGTGAAACTGCATCTTAAAAAAAATTAATTTGAAATTAGTAATGTAAAAAAAAATTTTTTTTTTGTTACTCTGAAACCATCAGGCCGAGTTTGCCCAGTAACAAACTTAGCCAAGATATTTATCTCACTTTTCGGCAACCCAATCAATACAAAACTTCGCATGCATAGAAAGGTCATTATTCTACAATTTGATGCTGAATTTCAGATAGATAGAGTGATTGGTTTCGGAAATATTCATAAAAAAATTGGTTCAAGCACTGACGTGAAGTCAGAAGCTTGTTGTCCATTCTCCCGTATTGGACACTTAATTCGAATTTACCATGGTAAATTCGAATTAAGAGTGTCCAATACAGGAGAATGGACAACATAATTTACCATGGTAAATTTGATTAAGGGTGTCCAATACAGAAGAATGGACAATAGAACATACGCGCAAAAGCTTCTGACACTCTTAATTCGAATTTACCATGGTAAATTCGAATTAAGTGTCCAATACGGGAGAATGGACAACATAATTTACCATGGTAAATTTGATTAAGGGTGTCCAATACAGAAGAATGGACAATAGAACATACGCGCAAAAGCTTCTGACTTCACGTCAGTGCTTGAACCAATTTTTTTTTCGTGAGTTTTTTTTAAATTTTCTAAGGGTACGGTTATTAAAATTTTTTTTTTCGTAATTTTTTTCGAATTTTCTAGTGGTACGGTTCTTACAAAATTTTGAACACGTCTTTATGTTGATTTTCTACTACTAGTTACCAAGATTCAATTCGATCGAATATATTTTTTTTCAGTTATCAAGAAAATAATATTCCAGGTGGGTATAACTCGGAAACCGTTAGACCGATTATGCCCAAAAACGAACTCAACTCTCCCTTTCGGATACGCAACCTACCCTGAAAATTGCAAGTCCCTATCTCCTTTCGTTCGAAAGTTATCGAGGCAACGGTCACCCATCTACTGAATTCACACAAGAATGCTCCAATCTCCAACAATATTGAACCGATCGTATTAAAACTTGAAACTTAGCGGTAGAGTTAGGTTATGAAGGCTCTTGCAAAATTTCATCAATTTCTAACGATTAGTTACTGATATATAGAATTTTTTTTTTATTTTCAATGATTTATTAAAAATTTTCTACAAATGCTATCCTCACCAAATTTTGCAAACATTTCCGCGTTGGCATTCTACAACTAATAACCATGTTTGAATTCAATCGGTTCTGTACTTTTCGAGTTAATGAGGAACAAAAACCACGAAATTTCAGAAAATTTCAGATGCCTATAACTCTAAAACCGTTTGGCCGATTATGCTCATAAACAAACTGAAATGTCGCGTTCTGGTGCCCATCCTAACCTGAAAATTTCAAGCCGCTATCTCATTCCGTTCTGAAGTTATCGTGACAACAAAAATATTTTTTAATAATTTTTTTAAAATTTTTTAGCCATATGATTCGCACAAAATTTCACAAACGTGCTTAAGTTCATATTCTACAACTACTCACCAAGTTTCAATTCGATCGGATTTATATTGGTTTAAAACAAAATTATTACTCGGAAACCGCTGGGCCGATTATGCCCGTTAACGAACTTGTCCGTCGTATTGGGATGCGCCACCTACCCTGAAAATTTCAAGTCGCTAGCTCTTTTCGTTCTCAAGTTATCGTGGCAACGGCCGGACGGCCGGCCGGACAGAATCAAATTTGACCTCGAATTCTTCATTGGGGAGTCGAACTTAATCGTTTGAGACCATTTTTTTCAAAAAATTCGAAAGTTACAGACATTTGGGCAAAACTATAACGCGATGTTCCCCAGAACATACGCGCAAAAAGGTTTTTACTAAAAACTGCCATAACTCCGAAACCGCTAGGTGGATTTTACCCGTTAACGAACCTGTCCGAGATATTCATGCTCCAAACTCACCCTGAAAATTTCAATCCTCTAACTTTTTTCGTTCTCGAGTTATCGTGTTAACAGCCGGACGGTCGGGTCGCCGGACATAATCGATTTCGACCACGGATTATTGATCAGGGAGTCGAAACAAATCGTTTAAGACCATTTTTAGCCAAAATTTCGAAAAAACAGACATTTGGGCAAATTGATAAGCACTCTGTTCCGAGGAACAAGAGCGCCAAAAAATTCTCGATTAAGTTCGTTATTGGGTGAAACCGGCCAAATAGTTTTGGAGTAACGAAAAACACAATTTTTTTACGTTACAAAATTGCGAATTAAATTTTTTTAAGATGCAGTTTCATCATAAGAATCCATTGATACCATTTTCAACTCTAACAAATTAATACTTTCTGAGATATGATTTTTCAACATTTCAATATTAAATCATAGCTCTATGATTACACAGAATGCTGTATCGAAAATTAACGTCCGTATCTATGAATTTCATGATCGGCTTTCATACATGTCACCATTGTCACCTCATCTACAGATAAGATACATGTCAAACATGATTGAATGCGTAATGACCAATGAAATAACCTCAGCTATCGTAGATAGCTCTTGGATAATCCATATGATGATGATGGAAATATATATATGTACTTTGGTAAGTTAATCAAATCGGGTTCAGAATATCTTCATTAAAAACAAAACTATAATATTGTCTAAGTTTTAATTGATATAATATCATTTCAGAGTAGATTTAAGTAATGAATATCTCGGATAAGTTCGTTAATGGGTAGAATCGGTATGGTGGTTTCGGATTAATAATTTTTGGCACTCTTGTTTTATTTAATTTCTCTTATGATGAGGTAGACGTAAGTGTGAAACCATTGATTTCACTCCCAATTTATTGAATGGAATTTTCTATTGTGAGTTTATAGGCCTGTCCTTCAAATCTTTCACATTTTAATAATAATAATAATAATCCCCCATAAGATCATATGAAATGTTAGGATCACAATGAAGTTCTACTGTTATAAAGTGATCCACCCTGTATGACATCTTCGGAACTCGACACGGAAGGAAGATCCACCATCTCGGATTATTCTCTCTGGATATATCACAACTGTCCTTCAAATTTTACAATCTTGTAACTGCACAGGACATAAACTACAGAACAGAATAGACCTAGACAAACGGCCATAAATAAGGAGACAGACCAACGTCTAGTGGCATGTGGCTGCTGACCGGTCAGAGTCGAGTTGTTGAGTTTGCAAACACAAATTGACTTTATATGTTCCGGAAATTGTAGACATTCTATCGTCAACTGTGTTACAGGCTCGTGACTAAACAGATAACGGGGATGATAATACCCGTTTCGAAGGATATTTCGGTGGCTTAAGATCAAGTAAACCAGAAGCTATTATGACCAATTCACAATAGGACTTAGAGAATCTGTAATGAGAATTTAACAACGTAGGTACTTCAGATTCTATACGAGAGGTGGAGGCTTTAGAGAACGACAAAGCTTGAACGAGTGTTTGTGTCTGTAGGTACTTCAGAAACATATTGTTCTTTGGAACATTGGGGTTTAATCTTGTCAAAGATGAAATTTTTAAAGACCTACACTATTATTTGAACGTGTTTGGTTCGTTATTTCGGATAATATATTGGTATTTACAGTCATGAAATTTCAACTGTAAGTAAAAATTAAGAGCCCACCTGAAATTACAACCTTAACACCATTACAACAGATTCATTGATTGACAATTCGAATTTCATTGTGTCAGTGTGTGTGGATTTATAGCACAATAACTTTCGAAAGTTCGTTATGATGATCTATTGGATCCATAAAATATGACCATTTGAAGAATTTTCTCTCAATGTTTCGAAATATTCAGATATGACCAAACTTCAATCGAGTATTTAAATGTAAGATATGGATACAAATCGATGAGTTGTGAAGATCGCGTCACTGAAAGCATAGTATATAATAAGTGAGAAAGCTCTGTGGACAGGAGCTGTGGCGCTCTTGTCAAACTACGAGCGAGTCATTATTTGACAAATCATATCTTCGACTGTATTGGCTTCTCATGGCGGTTTTCACAAAGCTTCGATTAGCTTGTTTTTGGATTTAATTCGGTGGTTGCATCAAAAATGAACTGAAAAGCGACATTGCCATCACACTGATTTCACAATTAAGAGGTGTCAAAGCTTTGTGAAACCCACCGTAAGAGTTGGGAATTATATCAAATGGTTTCTTATGGTAGAACTGCATCATAAGAAATCGAATTCAAAACGTATTCAAAACGTCTATGACTCACCTCATATGTTGGATTTACATACATCAGCAAATTATAATTAGAGCATTCGAGAAAATCATTAAATTACGATTAATTATTGAAATTTTGAAAAATCATATCACCGAAAGTATTAGTTTGTTAAAGTTGATAATGATATGAATGGATTCTTATGAAAAACCTGCATCTAAAAAAGAATTGAATATGAAATTTGCAAGGTGAAAATTTTTTTTTGCCCAATAACTAACTCAAGGGAGATATTTATCTCCCAAATCTACTCTGAAAATTTCAATTGTCTAGCTCACTCCGTTCGAGAGTTATCGTGTTAACGGATGTACGGCCGGACAGACTCGATTTTGACAACGGATTCTTGATCATTGAGTCGAACCACAACTTTTGAGCCCATTTTCAGCCAAAAATTCTAAAATTACAGACATTTGGGCAAATTGATAAGCACTCTGTTCCGAGAAACAAGAGCGTCTATAAAAATCAGAAAACCTGTGTCATAATAATACTGAGCAAGTGCCTTTACTTCAAATCAAACATTATTATTCTAAATTTGAAATCAATAAGGTATTGGTACAATGAAAAATTATATACGATTTATATTAATTTATTTAATTCTGTGACGCGTTTCGTCGACACAGTGACTTCATCAGACTACCTCATACTCCGGTATGATGCTAATTCCTACCCTTTCATTTATAATTTATACATATAAATTTCAACTAGGAGTCAAAAAGGTTTTTTTCGGTTATTTTCTATAGTGAAGCTTTGTTAATTTTGTTGGAAAAAAAGTCTCCCTATAAAAAATAACCAAAAACAAACAATAATTGACTCGTTGAAATTTATATGAAAAATTATGAATGAAAAGGTAGGAATTAGGAATTGAATTTCGAAATGAGTGTTTCAGGGGAACTGAATATTATACACATATAATTCAGCCAGTGGCAAAAATGTACTTCTAAATTCGCCAAAATTAGTAAGTTGCCTGAGAATTAATAAAAAAAGTGGGAAAGCCCTGTGGACAAGACCTTTGGCGCTCTTGTTCAAATCTGACAATTCATCTCTTAAATTATTGGTTTCTCAGAGTTGGGAATTATATCAATGGATTGTTATAATGGAAATGCATCATAAAAGAAACTAAATTAAAATTAAATAACGAAACGTATCCGAGATATTCATTCCTCAAATCTACTCTAAAAACTATATCATATATCAATTGAAACTTAGCCAATATTCCAGTTTTGTTTGATAAACTTACCAAATTATATATTTCCATCATCATATGGATTACCCAAGGGCATATAGGGTAGGGGTAATTATAATATCCTATAATTGGAAATTTTGCATTCAATCATACATTGTTTGTTAAAACAGAAATACAAAATTCATATTCTGAGAAAACATATAGAATTACGATGTAATATTGAAGTTTTGAAAAATGATATCTCCGAAAGTATTAGTTTGTTAGAGTTGAGAATGATATCAATGGGTTTTTATGGTAAAACTGCATCTCAAAAAAAATTGAATTTGAAATTTGTTATGTGAAAAAAATGTTTTTTCCGTTACTCCGTAACAATCAAGCTGATTTTGCTCAATAACGAACTCAACTGAGATATTTATTTCCTAAACCTACTCTGAAAATTTCAACCATCTAGCTCATTTCGCTATCGTGTTATTTTACGCTATCGACCAGCCGGACAGAATCGAATTTTGACCACGAATTCTTGATCAGTGAGTCGAACCCCATCGCTTAAGACCATTTTCATCCAAAAACTCGAAAATTACAGACATTTGGACAAATTGATAAGCACTCTGTTCCGAGGAACAAGTGCGCCAAAAAAACGGATTATCTTGATTTCGGGCAAAACTAAAGTCATATGGAAAAAAGTTAAATGGCAAAGAAATGTATATTTTTTTACCCCATCAGAAAGTAGAGATTTCAACGAACAAAGAGCCCACTGACCTTTTCAATAAAGCATAGATATATATTTTGACGTGAATATTTTCCATTAAAAATTAGCCTGTATTTTCGATATTAAGTCAAAATAAGGTGAAAAAATAAATATTTTTAATCAAAAAAATTACATTGTGTTTGGGACATAAAAAGTCTGGTGTAAAGGTTCATTATGTGGAAATAATAAACAATAAGCAAAAAATTAGTTACAATTTTCGAAACCGCTATAAAAATAATGACAATGAAAAATGAGGCGAATTGAACAATATCGTTGAACTACACAAGTATGGCAGAGCAAATCGGGAACCAAGCTATCTACATCAAAACCCAATAATATTGTAAAAACGCGTCTAGTACGCGTTACCAATTTTCACTCGAGTTCTCGTCACGATCCAGGAAATGAATAATCAAAAATTGCACTTTCTATCTCATATAGCGGCGTTCATTTGTCATCGGTGTAGGAACCGCGGATAACCAATCGATTTCCCTAACACTGTAAAAATTGTGAAACTCATCTATCATTCGGCGTCCATTTATCCGCGCTAGCGTCACGACGGGAGCGTCGATCGCGCGGCGCGCCCACCCTTTTCCGCAGACCGCTGATGATAGCTAGACTATTATTCAAAACGCCGAGCCACGGTTGCTCTGCCAGAAATAATAGAACATGCGAAACGAATTTATGTCGCATTATCGACAAACGGTTAGATGAATATCGAAAACATTTTGAATCGGTACATTCAGGGTCGATTATAGGGTATTGGTGCACTCACAAATTTCATATAAAGGATGCGACAGCATAACTTCCTTTTTACTATATTTAACACGCTTTTATTAGCTTGGGTTGTATCTGACTATGTATGTAACGGAATCTTTGAACTTAATTTTCACCAGTTTCCAGAAGTCTGATTAATTTGAAACTTTGCATACGTATCAAGAACCGATGACAATGCAATAATTTGATAACAGTTTCCCATTATCCTTATTATCCACAAAAATTGATTATTATTTATAGCATATTATCTCATACCGGGCACCTCCGCCAATTTGCAACGTGATGTTTCAGGTCCAGTTCATACTGATGCGATATCGCATGAGCGACAAGCGCAGACAGATACTCCGCCGTATTCACAAAGCATTCAATCTCCGTTAAGTCCTAACTGAGGTCCTCAGTTAAGAATAAATTTGAATCGCAACCTCAGTTAAAGTATTTAACGGTGGTGAAACTGGCCTGTTTCACGTTGATTTTCACTTTAGGTAACTGAGGTTCCGATTCAAATTTATCCTTAACTGAGTACCTCAGTTAGGACTTAACGGAGATTGAATGATTTGTGAATACGGCGGACTATCTGTATCTCATGTACAAAATCTCACAGAGTGGAGCCTGTCTATCGCAAGGCGATTTGTCGCATGCGATATATCATTTTGGGCTCATATTCTAACAGTTCTAACATGTTCTAACAGTTTCCCATTATCCTTATTGGGACCGCCAGGATTAATAAAATTTTGAATGAAATGATGAGATTGCGAAATAATTTGTGAGACATTTCAATACCACATGTCAACAAATAACTAATTGATAAATCGAACTAAGAAATGAAAAATAAATAATAGTTTAAAAAAACTAAAAAAAACACGCTTTTATAGCTAACCGAACTAAAAATTAGAAAATAATTTTTAATTTCAGAGAGTTTATAATACAGTAGTAGAAGATCGAACAATCAATCAGAATTTATCACCTCAAAATAAAATTATAATAAAGTTTAAGTTATTAACAAAAGAATTCAATTCAGAGTAAAAAGCGTGGGGTGCATTTTACTACTTTTCATAACTCTCTTCTCATAGATAGTTGCCAATAGAATGGTTGCTACATTTACTTTATCAAGCACCCCACGCTGTTTACTCTGAATTGAATTCTTTTGTTAATAACTTAAACTTTATTATAATTTTATTTTGAGGTGATAAATTCTGATTGATTGTTCGATCTTCTACTACTGTATTATAAACTCTCTGAAATTAAAAATTATTTTCTAATTTTTAGTTCGGTTAGCTATAAAAGCGTGTTTTTTTAGTTTTTTTAAACTATTATTGCGCGTATGTTCTGGGGAACATCGCGTTATCATTTGGCCCAAAAGTCTGGAATTTTCGAATTTTTCGCCAAAATTGGTCTTAAACGATTGGGTTCGACTCCCTGATCAAGAATTTGAGGTCAAATTTCATTCTGTCTTGTCTAACTTGAGAACAGGAGGAGCTAGCGACTTGAAATTTTCAGGGTAGGTGGCGCATCTCAATATGACGGATAACTTCCTTAATGGGCATAACCGACGCAATGGTTTCCGATTAATCTTTTTGTTTTCAAACAATACATATCCGATCGAATTGAGACTTGGTGAGTTGTTGAAGAATGAAAACCTAAGGACGTTTGTGAAATTTTGTGAGAATCGTATCCTATATTTTAAAAAAGTATTATTTATTTCACGATAACCTGAGAGTCGAAAGAGATAGCGACTTGAAATTTTCAGTTTAGGTTGTGCATCTGAATGCGACATTTGATTTCGTTTATATGCATATTCGGAAAAACGGTTTTTGAGTTATACCCATCTGAAATTTGCTTGTTATTTCCTCAATAACTCGAAAATACAGAAACCGATTCAATTCAAACATGGTTATTAGTTGTAGAATGCCTGCCCAAAAATTCTAGCGGAATTTCATGAGGATCATATCACTAGAAAATTTTTGAAAAATCATTGAAAAAAATTCTATATATCAGAAACTATTCCTCCAACATCGCTGAAAACTGTACTATCAAGTTTCTTGTTTGAACATGATCGGATCTATATTGTTGGAGATATTATACCCACCTCTGGAATATAATTTCCCCGATAACTTAAAAATATAGAATCGATCGAATTGAAGCTTCGTAACCATAGTTGTAGAATATCGACATAAAGGCGTGTGTAAATTTTCTTGAGAACCGTGTCCCTAGAATTTTTTTTTAAATAATAAAAAAAATTGGTTCTAGTACTGACGTGAACTCAGGAGCTTTTGCGCGTATCTTCTATTGTCCATTCTCCTCTATTGGACACTCTTAATCGAATTCACCATGGTGAATTATATTGTCAATTCGAATTTACCATGATAAATTCGAGTTAAGAGTGTCAAATAGAGGAGAATGGACAATATAATTCATCATGGTAAATTCGATTAAGAGTGTCCAATACAGGAGAATGGACAATAGAACATACGCGAAAAAGCTCCTGATCGTCTGAGACCATTTTCGGCCAAAATTTGAAAATTACATTTGCATGGGCGAAATGATAGCGTTGTTCCGCAGAATAAGCGCGCAAAAAAGTATTTTAGGAAAGCTGCCATTTCAGGAAATCTCAAAAACAGATTTTCTGAACTTACCGGTGATGGATGTTTGAGATTTTTCGGCTGATTTTGTTCAATATTTAAGTGGATTTTGATGACACCTGATGGTTGTTGTCTTTGTAGATGTTTGATTTGTCTCCGCTATTTTGAGGATTTTGAAAGCCTTGATAAAGGGGTGATGTAGATCCCGAAACGTTGGCTTGTAAGGAGAAAAGTAAACTGGTCCGATTCCTGATAATTGTTTTATGATATAGATCCAATAGATGATCAAAAGCAAGACCATATGAGCATACTATTATTGTTACTAAAACATGAAATGGCAGAAGACTACTACGGTTATAACGTCTGGCAGAAGCTTTGAAATTAAAAAAAAAAGGGGAAAACTCCTGTGGCAGGAGCTTTGGCGCTCTTGTTCAATTTTTGACAAACCATATCTCCGAAAGTATTGGTTTCTCAGAGTTGGAAATTATATCAATGGATTCTTGTGAAAGAACTGCACTATAAAATAAATTCGAATAATAGTTTATTTATCAAGATTATATGAGCAATCTGCAATGATTAACCTCGTGGAATGGGTTGTTGCAATCACTCGGTGAATAGTAGAATATTTGCACATTATTGAATTATTCAATATGCAAAAAGTCGATATTATTTTTGGTATCAAAACAGTCTTGTATATATTCACAAATTCAAGATGCGGAACTAGAACAAAAACAAGAGCGCCGATGAATATGTCGTCTCTTGTAGGTAGATAAGATGACATGAATGAACAGTGAACACAGACAGATATAATTCGCATTCTGTGAAAACATAGAAGTACCATGTATTATTGAATTTTTGAAAAATCATATCTCCGAAAGTCTTAGCTTATAAGAGTTCAAAATTACATCAGTGAATTTGAATCTGAAAATTTCAAATGTCTAGCTTATTCCGTTCGAGAGTTATCGCGTCTACGAATGGACAGAATAAATTTTGACCACGGATTCTTGATCAGTGAGTCGAACCAAATCGTTTAAGACCATTATCAGCCAAAAATTCGAAAATTACAGACATTAGGGCAAATTGATAAGCACTCTGTTCCGAGGAACAAGAGCGCCAAAATATGTGGGAAAGTCATGTGGACAGGAGCTTTGGCGGTCTTGTTCAAACTTTGACAAATCATCTCCGAAATTATTACTCATTTAATCTTGATAAGTGAACTATTATTTGAATTTATATTGATTATTAAGAATTTGATGTACAAAAAAATAAAATCCCAGAAATTTTTGAATGAGGACCTTAACAAAGATTATAAAATTTATAAAAATAGCTTAGAAAGATTGATAAAAATAACAAAAAATAATTATTATAGGAATGCGATACAAAAACATAAAAATGATCCTAGGCAACTGTGGAAAATTTTATCAGGAAAAAAAAACAGTCAACAACAAATTGCTTTAGTTACCGAAGATAATAATAATATAAGTGATAGCAATGAGATGGCGGAAGCATTCAATAGGTTTTTTTCTAGTGTAGGCGTAAACTATGCGAATAAAATAAAAAAAGGAAGTTCCATATTCCAGAATGTAATAATCCACTTAAATTGATTCTGGAACCTTGTAGTGACCATGAGATATTGAAAGTGTTGAAATCACTGAAATCTGATAAAGCCCCAGGCATTGACGGCATTGGTGCAACTCTTCTCAAAAACGTTGCTTCAAACATAGCTACCCCCATTGCATTTTTAATCAATTTCTCCATGAGAACAGGTTATTTTCCTATAGTCCTCTCAAAACAACACTCATTAAGCCAGCCTATAAATCAGGAGAAAAAACATATGTTGGCAACTATCATCCTATTTCACTTGCTTCAAATGTCTCAAAAATTTTCGAGAAAGTTGTACATACTAGAACAGCACAATTCCTCGAAAACTGTAAAATCCTAAATGATAGACAGTACGGGTTTAGAACGGGGAGGTCGACTCAGGATGCAATAGCGGCTTTAACGTGTGAAATTTATAAGTGCTTGGGCAAATTGAAGCCTTGTTTGTGTATTTTTGTGGACTTGGCGAAGGCCTTCGACACTGTGAGCCATGACGGATTGCTTGCGGCTCTTGAAGATGTTGGTGTCGAGGGTATTTCTCTGAGCTGGTTCAGGAGCTATCTCACGGAAAGAAAGCAGTGCGTTCGAGTCGGAGAGTCGGTGAGTTCTTTATCCCAAATTTATTATGGGGTACCACAGGGCACAATATTGGGCCCCATTCTTTTTATCGTGTACCTTAATTCTGTGTTTTCTCTAAACATTAAAGGAAGACTATTTGCGTTTGCTGATGACACCGCGGTATTCTATGAGGGGGAAAGTTGGGAACAGTTGAGGGATATAGTGGAGACTGATTTTGGATTTCTAGCTGATTATTTTTATAGTAAAATTTTGACGATAAACATGGAAAAAACGAAATTTTTACCTTTTGCGAAGAGTAAATCAACACTGCCCAAATTTCGACGTTTGAAAATTGGAGAGAACTTTATAATAGAGTCAGCAAATGCCATTAAATATCTTGGCGTAATAATAGACTCTCACTTGAGGTGGAATTATCAAATAGATAACGTTGTTACCAAAATTCGAAGATTAATTCCTAAGTTCAGATCATTGAAGGAGTTTTGTAATATAAAACAGTTGAGAACATTATATCTAGTTCTAGCTCAGCCTCTATTGATCTACGGATTGCTCGGTTGGGGAGGAGTAGTAAAATATTATTTATCAAAGTTGGAAATAACGCAAAAATGGTTGCTAAAAATAATTTACGGAAAACCGTTCCGCTTCCCGAGTGAAGAGTTGTTTTCGGAAACTGCAGTAATGAATCTCAGACAGCTTCATATCTTAGTTCTAGCTATACATCAAAATAAAAATTTATCAGCAGCAGCGCTTAATACCCACACACATGGGACGCGACAGAGAGGACAATTACTTGTAGTACCTAGAGCTTTGAAAACTGTAGAGCAGTGGTCTCATTCATTTTTGGGCCCTCGAGTCTACAACTATATGCCAACGTATATTAAAAGAAGTTCAACGTTGAATATATTTAAGATAAAATTAAAAATCTGGATTAAGCAGTTAAGTATCCAAGAGATTACGAATTTATTGGACATAAAAAATTGATATGTTCATGTTTAGGATTTTGGGAATGAAGCCTTGACTGGTGGCATTTTAGAAATTCAATTGTAATTGAAAGAATGAGCACACGTTTCGATTGAAACAAGAATGAACGGCCTTATGTTATTATTTAGGTTAGAATAAATATTATTTTATGGACTAAATTACCTAGGTAATTGTATGAGCTCATACAAGGTTTCCTGGATATCCAGGAGTTTACCTTCGAGGTTAATTTTCTCAGTTTATTTTTCATTTGTGGTAATCAGCTATAATAATTGGATAAAATCCTCAATCATTGTATATAGTTCTGTAGTGACTTTTTTCAATAAACTTATAATAATAATAATAATTCAATTTTTTTTATGGTGCAGTTCTATCATAAGAATCCATTGATATCATTCCCAACTCTGTGAAACCAATACTTTCGGAGATATGATTTGTCAAAGGTTGATCAAGAGCGCCAAAACTCCTGTCCACAGGGATTTCCCACATTTTATACGAGATACCTGTGGCTCGGAATCCATAATGCATACCGCATGGGTGATCTGAAACTCCGTCGCTGCACTAAATTTGTATTCCGCATTGAGTATCCGAGTGGCGAATTTACTTTCCTCATGAAACAGGGAAAAAGAGACATCGCGGGTATGAAAGTTCGAATCTGTGAACTTCGAGGTGGAACCTCCCGTGTAAGACATGCGAAGGGAACAGAACAGTAGCCCATCCATCAGCTTAAGGTTAATGCACCGTGAAAATCGGCTTCGGGTCTTGGGGTGTTGAAATATCCTTTGGAACACGAAATGTGTGCGAGAATCTTCACGCATCCAGTCACTCATTGTACACACGATTGTCGCTGAGAAAAAAGAGAGCATCGGGCGCCCATTACGGATTTACGTAATGCCGTAATCACATAGCCGCTTCGCCGACAATTTGGCGTCACAGATTCCATGCGACAGGCCATGGATGTTGCTCCAGTTTACTCGGAGCCCTTCGGCGATAATCCTCTTCTACCCTACAAATGCCACTATAAACAGTTTAACGGTTCATCAAACAAGATTTGTTATCTATCTAGGTACGTACAGTTCGGTCGTTCTTTTATGATGAGAACTACTGCGATTCAACATGAAGATTCATTATTTCCTCAACAAAATGCATCAAATCTGTATGTATACTTCTTGACAATATAAATATAATATTAAACAAATTTAACCTTACACAATTTATATCTCCGAAAGTATTGGTTTCTCAGAGTTGGGAATTATATCAATGGAATCTAATGACAGAACTGCATCATAAAATAAGATAAATTAAATAAGAATCCATTGATATCATTCCCGACTCGAAGAAATCAAAACTTTCGGAGTTATGTTTTGTCAAAGTTTGATCAAGAGTGCCAAAGCTCCTGTCCACAGGGCTTTCCCACTTTTCAAGTTGGCCCCAATTCTCAAGAATTTTCGTAATTAAATTCAAAACGTAGGTCTATGACTCATCTCATGTTGGATTTATACATCCGGAAATTATAATTATAGTATTCTATAAAATCATATAGAATTGAGAATAATTATTGAAATTTTGAAAAATCATATCCCCGAAAGTATTAGTTTGTTAGAGTTGAGAATGACATCAGTGGATTCTTATGGTGAAACTGCATCTGCATTTAATTCAGAATTTGTCATGTAAAAAAAATTTTTTTTTGTTACTCTGAAACCACCTGGCCAATTTTGCCCAATAACGAACTTAACCGAGATATTTATATCCTAAACCTACTCTGAAAATTTCAACTGTCTAGTTCATTCCGTTCGAGAGTTATTGACAGAATCGATTTTGACCATGGATTCTTGATCGGTGAGTCGAACCAAATCGTTTAAGACCATTTTCAGCCAAAAATTCTAAAATTAGAGACATTTGGGCAAATTGATAAGCACTCTGTTTCGAGGAACAAGAGCGCTAATAAAAATGCGACATTCATTCTTAAAAAGAACTGACGTAAATCAAATGGTTCCTTTCTGGTTTTTTTCTCCCAAACTCTATTACTTAAAAATTTAGTATTTGGTAAATTACTTTTCTGTGAGAAACACAAGATATTTGTCAGAATCAATAAATCGATAAACAACAATCAATAAAGCCTAACAAACAACAACCAAGCAACATCGACGATGAAACATCAATTTACTAACGTTTCGGAGTCTGAATCAGACTCCAATTTCACAATTTCAGAATTAATATCTATTTCAACAAAATATAATTCTGAAGATTATCGTAATGCCGGACTCATACGTCCGGAATGTCACTCTTAATTCATATTATTAATTCAGAAAGCACCGAATTGCATACTATTTCACTATTCTCCTCACACATTCTGATTTTTCAGAGTATTAATTTCTAGATTTTGCATGCTCCCAAAATTCAGATTATGAATTTAAGAATATGAATTCAGAGAAGTATGATGCCGGCCTTAGTGTCTGACGAAGGAGTCTGATTTAGAAGAAATAATTGTTTAATCTTGATGTTGTTTCGTTTATTGTTTGTTGGGTTTGTTGTATACGATTTATTGCTTCTGTAAAAAATAAATTGTGTTTATTACGCAGATGCAATTCACAAAATAATAAATTTTTATTTGATAGATATTTTTCAGAGTTTGGGATAGAAATCCCAGAAAGAAACCATTTAATAATGAATATACCTTGCGCAGTATCCTTTAATGATTATTTAACTGACGTGTACTACTATTCATATGTATTACTGGTGGCAATAGTAATAATAGTAGGAATAATTGAGTTTGCGGCTTGAGGAATGGGCAAAATAAACTATCTTTTTAGAATAGTCGACGTCTCGATCCGTATTTGGATCTTTTTCAAGACTGTAAAACTTTCATCATTATAACAACTGCATTTGAACTATGATACATGCAATAAACTCTTGTATAAAACGAATTCACAATGAGACTAACCCTTACACAAAGTATGGCAAGTAATAATAATCTACTACCAAATGACTACCGAAATCAAGTATGCCTTAACAGCTAGCTACAAAAGGAAGCTCCGAGATATATGGAAATTGCAGCAGTACGGGAAAAATAAAGTGTATGCTGCAAACAGCTTGGTAGTACCTAGAGCTTTGAAAACTGTAGAGCAGTGGTCTCATTCATTTTTGGGCCCTCGAGTCTACAACTATATGCCAACGTATATTAAAAGAAGTTCAACGTTGAATATATTTAAGATAAAATTAAAAATCTGGATTAAGCAGTTAAGTATCCAAGAGATTACGAATTTATTGGACATAAAAAATTGATATGTTCATGTTTAGGATTTTGGGAATGAAGCCTTGACTGGTGGCATTTTAGAAATTCAATTGTAATTGAAAGAATGAGCACACGTTTCGATTGAAACAAGAATGAACGGCCTTATGTTATTATTTAGGTTAGAATAAATATTATTTTATGGACTAAATTACCTAGGTAATTGTATGAGCTCATACAAGGTTTCCTGGATATCCAGGAGTTTACCTTCGAGGTTAATTTTCTCAGTTTATTTTTCATTTGTGGTAATCAGCTATAATAATTGGATAAGCAGTACGGGAAAAATAAAGTGTATGCTGCAAACAGCTTGGTAGTACCTATAGTCAGCTATTGAACTGCTCCACAAGAGTTAGGGATAATCGTTTCAACTAAAATAACTTACATTCTGAAACCTTTGTTTGCACTGCAAACGTAATTTAATATAGTTTTATGTTCAAAACTATAAATGCACGTAAGTTTTTTGGTCTGCAACATATACAGAGTGATTAACAGAATAGAGTCACATTTAACGACTTTTATTTCCGGACATTTTATTGTATTTTTTTGTCTTTTTATGCCTTCAATACAAGGTATGGCCACCACGGGCATCAATGACCGCCTGACATCTTCGTTGCATACTGTCAACGAGGGTGTTAAGCATATCTTGAGGAATTTCATTCAATAAACGATACAGTAGTGCTTTGAGGTCATTCAATGTTTCTGGTGGAGGTTGGTGATCATCTAGTCTTCTTTGTAGCATATCCCATGCATGTTCTATGCAGTTTAAGTCTGGCGAATGCGGAGGTATTGGTAAATGTGGAATACCATGCTCGGCTCGCGCATTTTCTACTATTGCTGCACGATGTGGTCTTGCGTTATCGTCAAGAAATTGGAAAGCTTCACCAATGGCAGCATGTAAATTTGGCACTACGTTGCCAATGACATGTTCCGTATAATGTAAAGCAGTCATATTGCCAGGACAAATGTGAAGGTCTGTGCGCCCGTTGTAACATATCCCAGCCCATACCATAACAGAGCCTCCTCGAAATGGATGAACCTCTTGCACATGACGGCGATTTCGGGGTATACGCGGCATAGTCCATACCCTTATTCTTCGAGAATCTGAAAAACGACCGTATCTGGATTCATCTGTGAAAAGTACAGTACGCCAGTGGACGTTCAGATTAACATGCTGCCTGGCCAATTCTAATCTTTGTCGTTTATGCTCTCGTGTTAACCGAACACCCCTCAATGGACGTCTAGAAGCCAGGTTAATCTCTCCCAAACTACGTCGGATGGTTTCAATGGAAATTTCAGGACCATTGGCATTTAAAAGTCGATTTCTCAGCATCCTACATGAAGAAAGAGGATATCTCCTCACCGAAATGGTGACAAAACGGTCTTGTGCGGGTGTTGTTTTTCTTGGTCCACCAACCCTATGTCTTTCCTGCACCGAACCTGTCTCATTGAACCTATTCCAGAGTCGCGATATTACACTTTGCGATACTTGAAATGTTTCTGCCACAGCGACTTGAGTGAGGCCACCCTGTAGCATACCGATAGCTCTATTAGCCTCGGCGTTTGTTAGTTTACGTCTTGGAATCTTAAGAAGCTCGTGAAATTTACTAATTTCGATATCGCTAAGAGACTGACAATAAATTAACTGCATATTAAAAATGCTAAATCTTACGAATAATGTGAAAACTGCCAAACTCAAGAAAAAAGACGACCAGATGATGAAAATATGCATTCAAATCGAATGAATAAGTTTTTATTGGCAGTTGATCATGTTTTTGATATTGTCTTTGAAATTTTACACCCCTCAGAACAACTTAATATGATATCCCTAACTCTCGTGGAGCAGTTTATTTCAGGGTAGTTAACTGGACAGTGAATGACAAACTCGATCTCGACAGATCCACACGTAAAGTAATTAACATGAACCCAAGCCTGCATCGTAACTGCTCTATATAAAGAATATACCTTACACGAACGCAGGAAGACAGGGGTTTGCAAAGTTTGGAATACCAACACCATCAACAAACGTTGGAAATGGTAATAAGGATATTGAGAAGTGAAGTATATCTGGCATATACACCGATGATCATGAGCTTTCAGGAATGCCTATCACGCCAGAAGAACAAAGAAGAGTTGGCAGATAGATAAGACAGGCTCAATTGACGACACTTCTCGAAGATCACTTGAGTAGAATCCTGCACTCCATATATTTCAGGAGTTTGAAAGATCAGGGCCTGTCGGAAAAAATATCCTCCACGTTTTTGAAGTCATCTGGGCTCAAGTCGGAAACGATAGATTTGTTGTTGCTTGTCAGAATGGGGTGATAAATACACGATGGTATAAAAAGAATATCATGAAAGTCGTCCAGAGCATGCTACAGCCAGCAGGAAACTATTATGCACATCCTGCTTGCAGAGTCCATGCTCCATCAGGAAATCTGGAAAGACACAATGCAGCATCCGAATTCTAGGGATAGGGATTCCTTTAAATTATGAATAGAGTTATCAGAGTATTCCAATTTCAATAAAATGGTCAATTGTCATAATTTTTTCACTAAAAAACGCTGGTAGCAGTAACCGATTTATAAATGCGACGAGTAAATTGATAAACATCAACCATAAACAATTGTCTTCGAAAATGTACAACAAATTACAGTCACAAAAGAATTGTCACAAAGTCAACAATATCTATAAATAGTATAAATTCAACATTTATTTCTTCATATAATTACATCAGCAATCTCATTCCAATGAATCTGAGGGATGTTTATGGTATAAACCATGAACCAGTGTTACCATATGTACCTCTGGAGATTGAACCAGTTGCTTAAAATGAAAGAGCTCGCATCCACTGGAACTATTCCAACAACTCGGCAGATCCACACCATAGAGCCAGATATAGTCCTGTTCGAAAAATACCTTAAGGAATACTGTGGTGATGAAAGAAGATGGTAAATACAAGGATTTAATGTTCGAACTGGGGATCCTGTATCTAAGCTAAGGCATAAACTTAGGATGGCTGTACTAATCATAGGATGTCTAGGCGGAATGAGAACGAACTACGTTACAGAATTGAAGATTATTCCGGCATATAATGCTTAAATCAGTGTTGCTCGGATCAATTCAAGTCATCAGGTGCCTTCAACTGTGAAGGATCCTTGCAGCTCATCTTTTGTTAAGGGACGCTGTGAGGGCAGGACGAAGAACTACTTCAAGGAATGTGCGAGAGGTATTTTAGTGAGTAACCAAACAGCAACTGGAGTCTCACACTCCTGAGAGGGCGGACCCTCTTAGGGTGGGGCCTATAAAAGGTATTTTTCGTCGACCTCTATATGAAAAGTGATATTTTACGTACTAATTTGCGGCTGTAAAATCGACTATTATTGAAGGCAAGACGGGAAAGTACTTTCTCTATTTCAGTATCGTAATGAGTCCATTCCAGCACTAAAAACAGTGTTGGAATGAACTCATTCTCGCATTGTTTCTAGTTATATTTTTCGTTTTGTGGTAGTCAGCACTGACATTCGATCCTATCAAATTTCATCACACGTCAATTGACAATACAATATAATTAGGATATAGTGAAATAATTGTTGGGGAAAAGTTTTATTTTCATTAAAGAATATGGTACTACAGATTTCCTTCTTGCTAATTTTGAATCATTCATGCTATTAGGAAACTGTTTTAAATCTGCTCTCCATGCCCTACGTACGTTTCAAATTCAAATTCCGTAATCTGTCAACTTTCGTAACAGTCACACCAACTGCCAAGATACAATACAAAAGACACTAGGATGTATAATCCGAATTTTTCATTAAATTTCAACAGTATTTTACAAAACTTGCCTGAAATAGAGAAAATATCGTCTAATACTCGTTGCAGAAGGCAATGCCAACACTCGTGCGTTCGAAATCTCGCTCCTTCGTCGATCGTTTTCGAATTTCGAATTCGTGTTTTAATAGGAGCCCATTCTGCAACTTTTTTAGAATATACTATTCTCGTCCGCAAAATTACTTTCTCGTCCGCTGTGGTCACTATGAATACGGCATTATAGGGTTCAATACAAACATAAGTGTCTGTAAGAATAGCTGTCAGTGCTGTGGTCACTATGGATACGGTTCGATACAAAAATAAGTGTATGTGTCATTTGCTATTTTGAAATCATTTAAGAGGTCCATTATTCATAAAAATATGCGGAGGTCGACGAAAAAATTGTAATATGCACCTCGGCGAAAAACTGTTTATTGCCCCGCCAGCTTGCTATCCTCGGCACTACCTCGGATAGCAATTGGCAGACTCGACTATACTAGACAGTTTTTCGTCCTTGGTACGTAAATAACTATTATTCGACATTTGAACTGTACCTACTTACTTAGAAGAGGTTAATATTTGAGATAGTTATTGAAGTGAGAATGTTTGATCAGTAATATACTATAACCTATACATTATGCATTACATTACATCCCAACCACAAACAAATTAAACTCAATATTGTTCGATTGTGTTTTTCGTTCATAGCTGATTATAAATTAATCGAGCATATTACGATATTGCTGTCAATTCCGAATAACTCGAAAGACATTAATTCATATATTTATCACTATTCTGTCGAACAAACAGTTTCTCGATGTGGATGGACGATAATTATTCCAATACATATCTAATGAGGTTTACATTTGCGGTATTTTATACAGGCAAATGAGCATATACACGAACAAAACCCGTGTTCAATTTACGTAAATTGAAAATAACAACTCGGATATTACTGACCAGCTAGTTCTGCATTAAATATTCATTGTTTGGCTGCAGAACGGAATATGGGTTGCTTCTAGCAGCTATACGAGTGTGTCGTCCCAACATATATGTAACTACCAACCGAGCATCTGCTGGATATTCTAAAAATTATGAAAATTCTGATAATATTCTGTTATTAAATGGTTTATTTCTGGGTTTTCTCTCCCAAACTCTGAAGAATATCCATAAAATAAAAATGTGTTCAAGCCCTGTGGACAGGAGCTTTCTGGCGCTCTAGTTCAAACAGACAAATTATATCTCCGAAAGTATTGGTTTCTCAGAGTTGGGAATTATATCAATGTATTCTTATGATAGAACTGCATCATAAAGGAAATTCAATTCAAATAATAGTTTATTTATCAAGATTAAATGAGCAATCTGAGAATGAGGACTGCACCATGGAAGAAATCAAATTAAAAAAGCTGAAATGAATTTGACTCTCTCTTATAGAACAGAATGCCATGTACAAGTAGGAACATAGATCATATAATAATTCATAGATAGAATAATTATAGCATTCTGTGAAAACATAGAAGTACGATTCATTATTGAAATTTAGAAAAATCATATCTCCGAAAGTATTAGCTTGTTGGAGTTGAAAATGATATCGATGGATTTTAATGGTGAAACTGCATCTTAGATAAAAATTGAATTTGAAATTTGTGGCTTAAAAAAATTTTTTTTTTCGTTACTCCGAAACCATCTGACCTATTTTGCCCAGTAACGAACTTAACCGAGATATTCATCTCCCTAACCTACTCTGAAAATTTCAACTGCCTAGCTCATTCTGTTCGAGATTTATTGTAGAATTTTTTTTTTAATTTTGAAAATTTTTTTTTGACACTTTGCGGTAACCTGGTCAATACAAAACTTCACATGCATATAAAGGACATGATTCTACAATTTGATGCTAAATTTCAGATAGATCGAGTGATCAGTTTGGGAAATATTCATAAAAAATGTGTTTTACTAAAATCGGCCATAACTCCGAAACCGCTTGATGGATTTCTCCCATTAACGAACGAGATATTTACGCTCCAAACCCATCTTGCAAATTTCAATCCTCTAACTCCTTTCGTTCGAGAGTTATCGTGCCTGCGGCCGGCCGGCTGGCTGGACCGGCAGGACAGAATCGATTTCGATCTCGGATTCTTGATCAGTGAGTCGAACCAAATCGTTTGAGACCATTTTCAGCCGAAAATTCGAAAATTACAGACATTTGGGTAAATTGATAAGCACTCAGCTCCGAGGAACTAGAGCGCCAAAAATTAATTATTTTGTGATTTGCTTCTGCGTAAGATATACAAGATATTTTTCAGAGAATTCTCGAATTTCAGAATAACTATCAACAAAATAATTCTGAAGATTTTCGTTAAGCGTCTGACGAAGGAGTCTGATATAGACTCCGAAACGTTACGATATAGTTGTTTCTTCGTTGATGATGTTTCGTTGTTGTTTGTTAGGCAACATTGTTCAATTGATTGCTTCTGACACTTATCTTGTGTTTCTTACTCAGAAGCAAATCACAAAATAATTAATTTTTATTTTATATATATTTTTCAGAGTGTGGGAGAGAAAACCCAGAAAAAAACCTTTCAATAATGAGTATACCTCTCACAGTATCCTTTAATGATTACTTATGATAAAAAAGGTATGTTCCTGGGAAAAAAGAATTTGACGGCGCCGCGACGCCAGCCATCTTTATTTTTTACGTCGAATTCTACACGCATCTCGACTTAACGATGACTCGTACAAAACGGCGTTTACAGAATTAAAATATATTCGGCCGTTTTCGACAAAATTGGGTTTAGCAAGATATGAATCACCCTGTATATAAATGGCAACGTTGAAATGAGTTATCTGCATTATGGGTATTAATATAATCTGGCCGATACTTTTGCTTCTGCGTATACTGAAAGTGTTCCCCCTCCTCCTTCTAATGTAGTTGGGGATCGAAGTCTTCCTGCCAAATTATTGAAAGAATGTGCCAAACAGCTTTCTCTCCCCCTTTCTATCATATTTCCATGCTCATTCTCAACTTCGCTTCTTTCTGACTGGCGTTCTGCAATAATCACACCCATTTTCAAGGGAGGAGATAATAAGCGTTGAGCAGATAACTACCGTTCCATTAGTTTATCCTCGATTGTGGCTAAGAACTGTGAAAGGATCATCTTGGAGAGTGTGTTGCAGTATACACTGGAAAATAAAATAATACCGGACTGCCAGCATGGCTTCATTCCAGGACGTTCTGTTATAACCCGTCTTCTGGACTGTGTGAATTCCTGGTCACAATATCTGGATAATAACTACCTGGTCCTTGTTCTGTTTTTGGATTTTGCCCGTGCTTTCGACCAGGTACCTCATGTACATCTTTTGAGTAAAACTGGAACACTGTGGGATTCGTGGTCAACTTTTGTCCTGGATAGAGGATTTTTTTGCAATCAGACATTTCAGGTTCGCGTCGGATAATGTTTGTCATCCTGGAGTCCTATTCTGAGCAGTGTGCCACAGGGATCTGTTTTGGCCCCTATACTTTTTCTCATTGACATATTTGATCTGTCGAGAAACATTAAGTTTCCTTGCTCACAGTTTGCTGATGATACCAAATTATATAATAATAATAATAATGCCTTTATTTCCACATTCAAGTACATTTAAAGGGTAAAATTTAAAAAAATCAATATTAAAACGAAGCGGAAATCTCAAGGGGAAGTTCACCGATTGGTGCTCTGCCACTTAACCCTTGTTGTGGTAAAATTCACAATTAAAATGAGTTACCTAACCTAAGACTATCTTATCCCAGCCTACCTTACCTAACTAATCTTAGCTTAATGGTTTTTTTTGGGTCACCTCTGTCAACCTGTAACCCACGCCGGAACAATTAACAAGAAAAGCAAGAAACGGAAATGGAGAGGGGAAGAGAGATGAGAGAAAGGGCTGTTGTTAGCTATGCTTGCTAAGCAAATCTGCTTTGAGATCTCTTTTAAATTTGTGTGCAACTACTCTGCCTTAGTTCAACAGGTATCGCATTGTATAGTTTACATTGAATTGAAAGCTTCCCTCAATATCAAAACGAAATATAAAATAGGCATATTTTCAGACCACATGATTTGAACCTGATTTCCACAGTCCAAATTCTCTAAATGATTTCTTCCGAAAGTTGTGCTTACAAACGGCCTGTTGGACAGAACTGATTGAACTAGAGCGGGTATTCTCTTATACTGGCAGCCAAAGATTTTTATGTCTTTATCGCGATGAGAACATCGCTATATTCTTGTCTACATCAGCAGTCAACATTCTGACGACGTGACAATTATTCTTGCGAAGTGAAAAGGAGGAATCAGTCGCGTTCTATTATATTATGTCGTTGTATAATTATCTACTACAAATCGTAAGTTTCCTCCGAAATCAAACTCGCACTCAAAATCTGGAGCGCTACTGAACTGAACCCTGAAGTCGAACATTGTATCATAAAACAACCCTTTGATGCGTGCCAGTTTACAGACAGCGCGGCGAAATATATTCGTCTTCTCCCGAATACACCGCGATTCGGCAAAGTAGCCCCTACACTTGTCGTGAATACGTGAATATTTGCCAGAATCGCACTAGTGTGGCCCCAGCATTGGTGAGTCGATGTGACCATTTTATACTAATGATAGCGACCTGATGTGAGCAGCGTGCAGAAAGGCTTTCCTCTGAGAACTCTATATAAGCTGGTAACAACTTCAATATGACAAATATGATGACAAATGATGATATAACCGTCATAGCAGTTAAACTCAATTCATTATCCATTACTTTTCTTCCGATGAAGCGCTAATGATTCTAGAGTAATAAAATATGGATATGTATCCATACTATGAAGATCTATTGATAGTCATTTGAAGTCTACTCGACAATAATAAGGTGGTAATGAATAATACCGGCGAATAACCTTTCCACTTAGGTATATACATATGTTTAAACAAGTCATGTCAATATAGCTCTCAGTGGTCTGTTATTGGCAATATTTAATAAATAATTCCAATTTAGCTGTTCAATGGTCGGAAGTCATAATCAAGGTATCCACACTTCCGAAGTTCAGTTTTCCAAAGAAAAACTCCATTTGAAGCCAATTTCTTCGTTTGGTTTTTGAATGTTTGGATTGGTCGAATGAAAGACATTGAGTAGATGTTGTGAATTCATCAGACTACAACAGTATATGAACAGTATTTGAATTAAAAATTAACTGCTCCACAAAAGTTGAGGAAGTTCATCACAAATTCTGTGACAGTTTCAAAAGTTGCCGATTCTTATCCACCAAACTTTTTCTGTTTAAGCTATTAGCAATTAGCTACATTTCACCTCATTATATGATCAAAGAAGCATAGTTTTTCAAAAAATTACCCGCGTTTTTCAACTCCGAATATTCCTTGATTACGGCAATATTTCTAAATGCAATAAGTTTTCTAGTGAAGAGATACCTCGGAACAAATACTCACATTGCATATTTAATTTCATTCTTGAAAAATATTATTCTAATCAGTGCGATACGAAAAGTACATATTTGAGTCAAGATTGTTGGAGTTCGCAAACAACAATCGGTAAAAATGCAACTGGTTATATCTGCGATATCTGGTAAAATAAATATTGGCAAAAATCTATGAGACATTAGTGAGACGTTTGTGCGGTTGACAAAAGTAAATAACTCTAGAATCCAGAGTTTGGGAAGAGTGAACAGTGGTTCAATTCGTCAATGAGCTATGAACTAGGAATAATTTCCATATTTTATCATTATTTTATTAATCATTCAACTTTTTGCGAGTAATTTTACCGAAATATCTGTAGTTTTCGTTTTTTTTGCCGAACCTAAGAACGTTTGAGAAATTTTGTGAAAATCATATCACTAGAAAATTTAAAAAAATATATTATTTATGTTTATCGTGACATGAGAACGAAAAGAGATAAGACTGGAAATTTTCAGGTTAGGTTGTGCATTTGAATGCGACAGTTTAGTTTGTTTATACTCATAATCGACCAAACAGTTTCGGAGTTATATCCATCTGAAATTTGGTTGTTGTTTCCTGAATAATTCGAAAAATACAAAATCGATCCAATTCAAACATATCAGTTGTAGGATGCCAACGTGAAAATTCTTGCGAAATTTGAATCGTATCACTAGAAAATTAAAAAAAAATTATTGAAAGAATTCTATATATCAGAAACCATTCGTCCGACATCAATGACATTTTGCGAGAGCCTTCAGAACCTAAATCTACTGCCAAGTACAAAGTTTGAACACGATCGGATATATATTGTTGGAGATCCCAGCAGCCTTGTGTGAGTACAGTAGTTGGATGGGTGCCCGTTGCCTCGATATCTTTCGAACGAAAGGAGATAGGGATAGGGCAATTTTCAGGGTCATTTGCACATCCGAATGGGAGAGTTGAGTTAGTTGTTGGGCATAATCGGTCTATCGGTTTCGGAGTAATACCCACCTGGAATATTATTTCGTCGATAACTCGAAAAATATAGACCCAAGTGTTCGAGTTTTGTTAGAAGTTGGTCGTGTGGAACCCTGTCGAACGCTTTCAAAAGTTTCAAAAGAGATAGATCATGTCCACAGGCAGACCTGAATCCAACGCTCTGGACCAGTCAGACAAACAGGAAAGAAGGTTTGTGATAGTTGAGCGCCCCGGAACAAATCTGTGTTGTTGGTCAGGTGTTACCTTAAGTTTGAGGGAAAACTCAAACCTTGACAGGAGACTAATAGGACTATAGTTATGGAGTGAGAGCTTGTCTCCCTTCTTGAAGATATGAGTCACACTGCCGAATAGCCAGTCAGAAGGAAGTGAAGAAGAGGATAAAGATCCAGGAATATAATGCTGAGAGGGGCTGCAAGCTGCAAGTGTGCTGCCACAGCGATTCAAAAGAAGAGTGTATATTGCTTCATAACCCACGGCCGAAGAGGTGTTCAATCCGGAAGGATGTCTCCTCACAATTTCTTCGGTTATTTCGGCATCGAATATATGGAAATCAGAACGATTTTGGTAATGGCTAGGGCTTCACACCAAACGAGAGTATAAAAAATCTCGTCTCGCTCTCGCCAATTCCCAAAAAATTAAGTCTCGTTCTCGTCTCGTTTTCCGTTATCTCGTCTCGTCTCGTTTAATTCTGAATAACAATAATGAATATTATCATATATAAACGAAATGGTATACAATAATGAATACTTTTGTTAAGCTATATTTATTACGCTCTTATACAAAAATATTTAAACATGTACATATTATTTTTAATTTTAAACACTGCGAATAGTCTTCAACTGATGGCTATGTCAGAATTAAAAATTCTGTGATCATAGATGTATGTCATTAAAATAGTACTACATGTTTTTATATCCTATTAAAGCTGAGAAAACGGTCTATATCGATGGTAAATTAGAATAAGAGTGTCCCATAGAGGTGAATAAAACATTATTAACAGTAAGTTTTTCGGTTGTCAATTTTATTTCTGTTCTAGTTTGTTTATAATTCGTACTTTGAAGATATTTTCAGTTGGAAAACAAGTATCAGAAGTATTTGAATTTGTGAATACATATATACAAGACAAGGGTTTTGATACCGAAAAAAATATTGACTTGTTACATATTGAATAATTTATCTATAAATATTGGGGATGATGTTTCAGAAGATTTAGAATTGGATCATTTTAATGATGTAGTTTATGAAGGCAATAGGAAAGAACAACATAATGGTAACATCAAGAAGAAATTACCGTTGGTTGACCACTGAGGTTAATATTACCTTTTACTTCCTTAAGTAGTGAGACATGTTCCTATATACAGTATTTTCATAATGTTGCAGGCAAAAAAATGCTGAAATATGGATCATCATTTGTGTATCAAATATTTCTTTTTGAGTTAAGGTTCATTATACAGAATGAATGTGTTAGCGGTATGAACTATTGAATTATGAAATGAGGATTGTTTTTTTTACTAAAATATTCTGTCGTATAATGAGATAAGTTTTCAAATAATATAAAATATATTTCGAATAATATATGTATATAATAAAATATAAAATACATATTATTCCTTCAAAAAAATGAAATGAACTATTAAAATGAATATACCTGTTCAAATATTAAGAATAAATGTTCAATCTGCTATGATTGTCCCCAGCCTTGATCTAGAGTCTAGACATTCGGATGATACTTTCGTTAGGTATTTCGAGTTGTGAAAACTATGCACTAAGTGTAAGTTGCAATAACCCATTCCACGAGGTTAAATCATTTCAGATTGTTCATTTAATCTTTATAAATAAACTATTATTATAGTTCTATCATAAGAATCCATTGATATCATTTCCAACTCTGAGAAACCAATACTTTCGGAAATATGATTTGTCAAAGATTGAACAAGAACGCCATAGCTCCTGTCCACAGGGCTTTCCCACTTTTGAAGTTATAAGCTCCGTGTTCCACAAACACTCGTTATTATCATAAAGTTCAATGACCATAATATTGTTAGCTGTCTCAAATTTAAATTATTTTTGAGTCATTTCGAGAACAACAATAGGTTCCTTCCTTGGTTTAACTCCAAAGGCAAATGTCATATAAAAATTGAAACGGTTCGAATCGATTTTTACGACACTCGTAAGACCTTGCAGAAATGACATTCGAGACATTGTTTGCACAAGTCGAGGACTCGTAAACAAGAATTGCCGTACGATATGTTTCGCTGTCTAAACAGTCGCATTTTAGGCGATAAAACGCTTGCAAATCTTGTATGATATAATCGTGGACTAGATTTTTGGTTTTGCCTGAGTGTAAATGCCAAGTGATAATTCGATTACACCTATACACTTGGGTGTTTTCCCGTCGGAAAGGGCTAAAAGTGGAAAAAACGCACGGTCAAGCTCGTAAGATGAGTATTTTTGAGTTATTAGGCCAAAAATATTTCAGATGGCTTTAAGTCCTGAATCACTCGGCAGATTTTGCCCATTAAGGACCTTAACAGAGGTATTTATGCTCCAAACTCTAACTCATTTCGTTCGAGAGTTATCGTGCTTACGGCCGGACGGACAGAATTGGATTAGACCACGCATTATTATTCAGTGAGTCGATTCCAAAAATGATGCAGACATTTGGTCAAAACGATTCAGTAGAATATGCACAACATAAATATGCACCTATTTAGCCGAAATGTCTGTGTTTTTGGAATATTTGGCCGAAAATGGTTTAAACGTTTGGTGTCGGCTCTGATGAAGAATCCGAGGACAGACTTAATTCTGTCCGTCCGGCCGGCTGTCCGCAAGTACGATTACTTGCGAATGAAGTTCGTTAATGAGCAAAATCCGCTGAGTGGTTTCAGAGTTGTAATGATCTTTTTTCCCAATAACTCAATAATAACGGCCGTTGGAAATCTGCTTTCGTAAATCCTTTGAAAACGGTGAGATCTATGTAGATCTCCTCTTCTGTAAGTAAATTCGATTGATTGAATTTACCATAGTAAATTGGATAAAAGCGTCCAATACAGGAGAATGGACAATAGAACATACGCGCAAAAAGTCCTCACCCGTCAGTGCTTGAACGAATTTTTTTTTTGTTCATGTTTTTTTTGAAATTTTCTGGTGATACGGTTTTCTCAAAATTTTACACACGTCTTCATCTCGATATTCTACAACTAGTTACCAAGCTTCAATGCGATCGAAACTATAATTTTTGAGTTATCGAGAAAATTCAGCGATGTCGGACGAATAGTCTCTGATATATAGAATTGTTTTCAATGATTTCTTGAAAATTTTCTATTGGTACGATCCTCACGAAATTTCGCAAGAATTTTGACGTTGGCATTCTACAACTAATAAACATGTTTGAATTGGATCGGTTTTATATTTTTATTATTGAGGAAATAACGACCAAATGTCAGATGGGTATAACTCCAAAACCGTTTGGCCGATTATGCCTACAAACAAACTCTTTTAAGTTTCCTTGGGATATTTTCACTTTCAAATACATATTTCCCCCAGAATTCAGAAAAATAATAAATTGACAGTATTTCATATGGGAAACATTTTTGGATATTTCACCATTTTCCAATATTCGTTTGTAACTTGCGAAACTGGTTCCTGAATCCTATTACCAATTTTGTTATATACCTCATCATTTTCAAACCGGTTTTTCTGTTAACCTGTTATGTCGTACAATGACATGAACTCGAACATAGAGAGATATGAAGTATGAATGACATCAAAGATCACTAATAATATTGATCTATGAAAACACGCCATGATTACTTATATTTTTTCAAAAATCATAAACTGTTGACAATTTGTTTGGTTGAATGTAAAAAAAGTGGACCAGTATACCCCGAAATTTTGGATATATCTTCACCAATATAGATCCGATCTTCGTCGTTGGTATTTTTAAACTAATTACCGTGCTTTGATTCGATCAGATAAGTATTTTTCGAGTTATTGGAAAAACATAATTTCAAATGGCTATAATTCTGAAACCAGTCAGTGGATTTTGCCCATTAACGAATTTATCCAGCGCATTTGGACTCCGAACCTACCCTGAAAATGTCTACTCTCTAACTCTGACGGCCGGACAGGATCAATTCGGACCTAGAATTCTTGATCAGTGAGGCAAAACTAATCGTTTAAGACCATTCTCGGCCAAATATTCGAAAATTGGACGAATTGATAGGCACTATCAAGGGGCAGCTTTGTACGCCAGGAGATGAAGTTGGGGGAACCTCAATCTATTGACACATGCATCAGAAACTCGTAAATATTGCTTACACACGTTATCTCGTAGGTGGTCAGTACCCAAGTTCCTTACTAAGTCTGGATTTATGCATCTGATCAGAGCAAAAACTATCGCTATCTAGAATGACAAGTTGATAGGCGCTAATTCCGTACACCCTACTTGGTAACGTGTACGAGCTTATCTTCAACGATAAGATATAACATTGTGTAAATGTGAAGCATAAACGTTCCGATAAAAGTCATGAATTTGTATTTGAATCTGATTAATTTACCTGCACATATTAGGATTATTCAACCTTGGATCAGTGGCGGATGCAGAAATCGATACAGGAGAGGCGCATTTTATACAGGGTGTCCCAAGTAGAATAGTTCGTACTACACTCAGATAACCTAGCTACATCTTTACATGTACTGACTAATTTAGCCAATTTATGGATTTGATGATATACACACCGAAATTATCGGATACATTATGTCAGTATTAAACTATATTTTCTGAAGAAAAGAAGTGTATTGAAAATTGGTTCAAGCCCTGATGTAAAGTCAGGAGCTTTTATTCACATATTCTATTGTCTATCGATATATACCGTCTTCTCAGCTTTTATAATATATGAAAATATTTCATACCATTTGAATGACAGACTTCAGTAGAGTCTATGAACACAGAATTTTAAATTCTGAGTTTTAATTAGATCAGATTTGTATATTTTGAGGTAAAGAAGAAATAACAACAACATTTCAGATCAGTATAACTCCAACACCATTCGGCTGATTATGCCAATTGACGAACTTAAATGTCGCATTCGGATGCGCAACCTACCCTTAAAATTGCAAGTCCCTATCTCTTTTAGTTCGAAAGGCAACGGGCACCCATCCAGCTACTGAACTCACCCAAGGCTGCTCGGATCTCCAACAATATAGATCCGATCGTGTTCAACTTGGAACTTGGTAGTTGAGTTAGGTTTTGTAGTCTCTTTAATATTTCAGCGATGTCGGACGAATGGTTTCTGATATATAGAAATTTTTTTCAATGATTTTCAATAATTTTTTTGAAATTTTCTACTGATACGATCCTCACAAAATTTTTAAAGAATTTTTGTATTGGCATTATATAACAAATAACCATGTTAGAATTGGATCAGTTTTGTATTTTTCGATTTATTGAGTGAATAACAACCAAATTTCAGATGGGTATAACTTCAAAACCGTTTGGCCAATCATTCCTATTAACAAACTCGAGGGTCACATTCAGATGCATAAGCTAACCTAAAAATTGTCAGTCGCTATCTCTTTCCGTTCTCAGGTTATCGTGACATATATTTTTTTAATTTTATAGTGATATGATTCTCACAAAATTTCACAAACGTCTTTAAGTTGGTATTCTACGACTACTCACCAAGTTTCAATTCGATTGGATTTGTATTGGTTGAAAACAAAATGAATACTCGGAAACCTTTGGGCCGACTATGCCCATTAACGAACTTGTCCTTCGTATTAGGACGCGCCACCTACCCTAAATTGTAGAAATAATTGAACACATTTTTCGTTGAAATAGGAAAAAACATTTTTCAGAGGAAATCAGTAATTGATTATCGTCGAAGGCGCAGAACATGCATATAATATTACGTATCGAAAATTAACACATTGAAAACATCTATAGTAGAAATATCGTGCAAAACTAATAGGCTACTAAATATATATATATATTCTTTTGACTGAGAGCTGTATATGTGTTAGCAGAGGTTGGTGTAACGGGGTACCATACAATTCGACGTATGATACAAGAGCTTAGGGAAAAACCTCAGCAAAAAAACCAACTCATAAATCAATAACAAGGATCAAACAGCATTTTTTGAAATTTCTGTTTCCAAATAATTCAATAATAACCCTAAAATTGTAGGGCGACATACATATTTGAGCCCATAACCCCGTTTGTATATGGGAGAGAATATCGATATAATTTTATTTAATTATAGAATTAATTCATAACGCTCTAATTCGACTGCCAACCATAGAAACCACTGAAAATATCATGTTTGATACATAATCAAATACTACCACACACATCGCTTCGTATTGAATAATATCTTGTAATTGTATTTCAGAGTATTATTACGATGAATAAAATCATTGAGTGAGTAATAACAGAGCTGATTAGGTAGTAGTATTACAAGAATTATGTATCTACTCAATGTGATACTTCTCTTTAGTAGAACCTTTTCAATAATTCGAAATACATATAATAACCATGAAACCGGTTCTTATCTGCCCCTGAATGACGCTTTCCTCTTTGGGGGAACGCTGAGCGATGAGGTGACCATACTGGCTCACGGGGAATATGTCGATGGCTTAAAGCACAGATATTGTATGTCCACTTTTCGCCAATGTTAGGGTAAAGTTATATTTTGAACGTAAGAAGGTAGATATAGAGTGCGTGCAAATATTGTCCCGAAAAACGAGGAGTAAGACTTATTTCTCGTTAGAATATTTTCTCGGGTTCTACATCTGTCTTCCTACGTTCAAAATATCACTTTACCCTAACATTGGCAAAAAGTGGACATACAATATATGTGCTTTAAACCATCGAAATATTCCCCATGAGCCGGGCTGCTCACCTCATCGCTCATTATTTCCTCAAAGAGTAAAGCGTCATTCAGGGGCAGATGTGAACCGGTTTCATGGTTATTACCAATCGCCAACGTAACTTAGCCACACTGAATTACAATCGAAGGAGTTCTAGCCCATTTGTTGCGAAATGGTATAGGGAGAAAATCTCACCAGCGATACCTAGGGAAATCCTCACGAACTCCGACCCTCTGCCAGGAAGAAACCTTGAGCGATGTTAAGTGACGTTCATTTTTTAAGGGGGGCAGGGACTGCAAGGCCGTCTACCTACATGAGACCATTACGAACTGAAACGCCCGGTTTAGTGTGGTTAGACTGCATGGTTAGAGCCACAAACCAGTGAACATAATATATTGAATGAGGTGAACTGTATATAGCCAATTGTCAATTACTAAAGACACACGGTGATATATTCATTGATTTTAACCATAAAAAAATATTCCTCGTGCATGAGCCGGGCTGGTCATTTCATCGTTGTTGATGGTTAAAATTAATGAATATTTAACCATGTGTCTTTAGTAATTGTCAATTGGCTATAGTTCACCTAATTCTATGATTTTCAGCACAAAAGTAGATCCCGCATTAGTAAAGTAGCGGACACATTCAATATTTCATAATGAAATCACTGAAATCGAATGGTAAAAACGCTTAGCATGGTTGATTTTTATTTTCTGCTTAATGTTTCTTTGACCTGCGAATGGCATATACAGGTATTCTCAAGAAATTTATATAACAAAATTCCTTCGTCTTTCGTCTAAATAACCACCCCATTTGCGCACTCACAACAGTTCGCTATCATTCTACTCAAGTGTCTGTAATTTTCGAATTTTCCGTTTGACTAACTGATAACGAGTCCAGTTGAATTCAATAGGTCTCTTGCATGTAACACGAAATACCATATGTTTATGTTTTTCTGAATCTACTTCAATATCAGATGATCATGTATGCCCTCATCCGCTTTCAAAATTTATAATATTTGAATATTTCGGTAATGAAAATCGGAATATCATTAAGCAAATTCAAATGGGGCTTAGGTACAAGCGTTGCTATGACGGCTGACGTAATCAAAATCTACCCTCGGCGAGACCATCTGCTTTTTACAGCGAAACAAAGAGTGAAACGGAGACGAGAAGAGAGAAACGTAATCAAAATCTACCCTCAGCGAGTCCATCTGCTTGTTACAGCGAAACTAAGAGTGAAATGGACACGGAGAAGAGAGAGAGAGCAGATATGACGGGTGACGTCACGGGCAGGCGCCAAGTTTCGATCGTTTGAACAGCTATTATATGCAACCAAATTCGAATGATCGTTTTCTCGTTGAAACAGGTTGACGCAGGTTGAACTTTTTCATTATTCTTATGGATATAATAATCGATTCCGATAAAAAATAGATACATGCGATAGACCTATTCTCTCCGTTCGTCCATCTGTCCATCCACCAGTGGACATGGTATATTCCGAAGGAGAAACTTAAAGACTTGAAATTAACTAGGTAGGCAAAATTCGCCAAACAGTTTCGAAACTAGAGCACCCATTTAAATTTTTCCGAACATTTCTAAAAATAACTGATCCCATCGAGAAATTAGGCATTGAGGTGAAGAATAGCGACTTTATAGTTCATGCAGATTCAAGTCACGATCGTAATACAAGAAAATATCATAATCGCAGGAACTAGATGCCAGACTTTGCTGAAATTCTGTATGTAGTAAAGTGGGAAAGCTCAGTGGACAGAGGCTTGTCAAACTAGTAGCGAGTAATTATTCAAACTTTGACAAATTATATCTCCGAAAGTATTGGTTTCTCATAGTTGGACATGATATCAATGGATTCATATGATAGAACTGCATCATAAAAGATTAAATTCCAAACGTAGGTCTATGACTCACCTCATATGTTGGATTTACATTGATCAGCAAATTATGATTAGAGAATTCGATGAAATTATAAAATTACGATTAATTATTGAAATTTTGAAAAATCATATCTCCGAAAATATTAGTTTGTCAGAGTTGAGAATGATACCAATGGATTCTTATGATGAAAATGCATCTTAAAAAGAATCGAATTTGAAATTTGTTAAAAAATTATTTTCGTTATTCCCAAATAAATAACAATAACGAACTTAGCTGAGAAGTTTATCTCCCAAACCAACTCTGAAAATTTGAACTGTCTAGCTCATTCCGTTCGAGAGTTATCGTACAATTTTTATTCGGAGGAGGATATACAAACATTTTAGAACAGACTGTATTATTGTTAAGCTAGTAATGGAAATCATTTCAAGCATCTCAATTTGATCAGTACACAAGTATGAACACCCTGTAACTACTTCAAGGACTAGCGATAAAAATTTGCAAACTGTAGTATTGATCTAGATATTCATCTATCTTTCAATTGAGGTATGGCTCACCCTCTATTCCCTATTAAGAATTTAGGGTTGACAACCCTTACACCTAGGCTTGAGAAGATTTTGACTTACAATTGTGCTCAAAATATGTTCCCCTCCCAATAAAAATTGCCCTGTTCCGGCATTTTCTCTTAAAACATCCCCATTGTGACATATTGGCCTGGCAAGTTTTCAAATTGACACCCTGTACATAAAATACCCTGTATCATGTATTGAGTCTTCAGATGTCAGAAGATTAACAAAAGTTTGCAACTACAGTAATATAATGAAAACGTTATAATGTAAACATCAAAAAATTTGTTGATGGTAAAACATAGTAATTAGTAATTCTCAAAAACATCTAACAATTCCCGAGTTAAATAATAATTCAATTCTTAACTTCACAAATGATTAACTATTCACTAACTACTCATACTCCATTATGAATATTCATGAAAATACTCAATATGCATTAATATTCATGAATATTTATGAATACGTGAATAAGGGAAATCCAAAATATTCGAATAAATATTCAATGAATACTCGAATATTCAGATCATTTTTTCATGATTCCCAGCCCTAATTTCAACGGGCACAATGTATCAAAAGCTATTCACGAAAACACCAAAGGAGCGATTTTTGTTAATATGGTTCATATCCTATCTAAGGAAAAAGTGCTTATCAATTTGCCCAAATGTCACTAATTTTCGAATTTTTGGAGGAAAATGGTCTTAAACGATATGGTTTGACTCACTGATCAAGAATCCGTTGGCAAATTCGATCCTGTTCGGCCGTCCGTTAACACGATAAATCTCGAACGGAATGAGCTAGACAGTTGCATTTTCAGAGTAGTTTTGGTAGACATCTAAGTTCGTTATTGGACAAAATAGAGGTTTCGGTGTTTTTACATTACAAATTTTAAATTCAATTTTTTTATGATGCAGTATCATCATAAGAATCCATTGATATCATTCTCAACTCTAACAAACTAATACTTTCGAAGTTATGATTTTTCAACATTTCAATAATTATTCTCAATTCTATATGATATCATAAAATACTCAATTATAATTTGCTGATTGATGTAAATCCAACATGAGGTGATTCACAAATCTACGTTTTGAATTTAATTACGAAAATTCTTGAAAATTGACACACAGAAGCCAAATTGAAAAAGTGGGAAAGCCCTGTGGACAGTAGCTTTGCCGCTCTTTTTCAAACTATGACAAATCATATCTCCGAAAGTATTGGTTTCTCAGAGTTGGGAACGATATCAATGGATTCTCGTTTAATTTATTTCATTTTATTTTATGATGCAGTTCTATCATAAGAATCCATTGATATCCCAACTCTGAGAAACCAATACTTTCGGAGATATGATTTGTCGAAGTTTGGACAAGAGCGCCAAAGCTCCTGTCCACAGGGCTTTCCCACTTTTTCAATTTGTTGTAATCAGCCCTATTCTGTAACTCGTATAGAAATGAACGCATCGGATCGTAATCTGACAAATTGGAATGTATCTCTTCTATCGCGTCCAATTTTGGTATTCTATAACCAATGTAGAAGACGCTGCAGAATCGGAATTCTTATTACTATACATAAGAGCGTGGCATTAATTTTACGCTCTTGGAAGTAGCCGGCAACGTTGCATAATATATGCACGCAAATCTCGCCCTTTATAACCACTGTCATTTATGAGATTGTTTATTTTGGGTAACTTAACCTAGCAAATTTCGTAAAGATATGCAGGTTACTTTAATGAATTTTAGTATTAAACAATAACACGATGTTTCTGGCGGAGCAAGCGCGTGAAAAGAAAAGAAAGGGAGTTTTTTTTTTAAATGAAAAGCGAAGTGAATAAATTTTCAGTTTATCCCGTGGAATTTAAAAACAGAAAGATACAATTCTCCAATAGCTTCAAATGATTCGGCAGTCGTCAGAATTGGTTGTTCAAAGTGAGAACTGACATCATTAATGAAATCGACATCAATTGTTTAAGGTAAACGGTGAAGCTTCCTAAAAATTTCTTCTGGGATTTCAAAAGGATTACTAACTGGTATCCCTAAGTGCACGACGTTCCATTCTGAACATTTGCTCTTCGATTTTTTCTTCTATCGCCGAACGTAATTCATAGATGATATCGATGTTTTTCACTCTGATTAATCGACACTTGTTTTAAAATAGTTCCTTCTTCTGGCAAAACACCTATTAAACTTTTCCGTATTTACAAACGCTAAATTGAATTCGTCGATTTCATATGTCAAAATACGGCGACGGCGCATGCTCCCGATCATGGTTCCGATCTCGTAAAGCGATTCCGATATGGTTTAGGCGGTAGAGAGCAATTCTCTTCGATTTCTATTTCAGATCTCGATAATAGAATTCGAGTTGAGTTATAGAATACCAATTTGATTCCGATTTGACCGGTGTATTTCTATTCGATGCATACCGCATCTCTATTCGATTTGAAGTTACAGAATAGGGCTGAATATATGCCATCCCCTAAACCATTGACAGAATTCGAAGAGAATCCTTTGGCATGAAATACCATCAAAACCATCAAAATGTTGTAAACCTATTAGTTCATGCTAATGGGATTTTCCTGGATGACCGACTTCCTAATGTTGGCGCACGTCTCTCTCAGATATAGTAACCTCTGTAAATAGTGAGAACTCAGAATTGAAATGCAATTCGAATTATTTAATGATGTTTAAGTTTCAGTATCAATGGGTGATTTATGACTTTATGAGTTTGTTAAGTGGAACTGCTCAGGAAGATTTATAGTATATTATAAGTCATTTAACTGATGCCGATCATTTGAACTGGTGATTATCACGGGTAATTCGGGGTTCAGATAATTGATCGTCATTTTACTAGTATTAAAAGTGCGTTTATGTCAGACGATGAGACGACTCTCGTTACAGGTGCCCCTGTATTTTCAGGAACTGGATCTTGTCGAATTTAATAGTTTTATAGTCTTATTTCAGGTTCAGCGGTGAATTTACACTAGGGGCAGTCGGGGGAAGTGCCCAGGGCGGCAAATTTTTTAGGGTGGCAAGTGAAAAAAATAAACTATAAGTTTAAGTAAATTTCCAGTATTGGGGCGGATTTTTTTCCGGTGCCCAGGGCGGCATTAAGTTTAAATCCGGACCTGTTCATGTTTCAGGACTGAAAATATTGATATTTTGTAGTGAACAGAATCAATGTATTAACTTTTCAGCAAGCACTGACGTAAAGTCAGAGGCTTTTGCGCGTATGTTCTATTGTCCATTCTCCTATATTCCCTTCTAATCCAGGAGAATGGACAATAGAACATACGCGCAAAAGCTTCTGACTCTACGTCAGTGCTTGAAATAATTTTTTTTCGTAATTTTTTTATTATTATCTAGGGGTACGGTTCTTACAAAATTTCACCCACGTCTTTATGTCGATATTCTACAACTAGTTACCAAACTTCAATTCAATCGAGTCTATATTTTTTGAGTTATCGAGGAAATAATATTCCAGGTGGGTATAACTCCGAAACCGTTGGACCGATTATGCCCATAACCCTCGTAATAGGATGAAACCAATGATTCTTATTGTAAATAATTTTCACAATGCCGTAAACTCGAAGAAAAAATATAGATCGAATCAATATTGAATCGAATAGCAAGATGTAACTTGCCAATGAACGATTATAGTAAACACTTTATTCCCGCTCAAATTTGTAAATTTTCACAACAATTATTACATCTTGACTTCTTCAGGTGAGTATAGTAATTCAATATCTCGAGAAACATTTACCATATTGAACTGAAAATTCCATAACAAGGTATGAATGTGCGTCACTTCAGAAGATTAATATTTCTGTATAATTTGTGGTGTCTCATTATATTAAGACACATCAGATGCAATTACCAAAATGGCGATTCAGATGATGAGTATGAATACAAATGCAACATAATATGATTATATGAAAATGATTAATAAGTTGTTGATTTAATAAAAAAAAATCTTCATTGAGACTGCTTTAAATTATAGTATAGGTTGTATAAAGACTATAAAAATAGATTAAGTAATTTATTACATCATTTAATGTTATCATATTGTTATTCTATGTACCACATCGCATAAGTCTGATTAGAACACATTGAAAATATGGTATTCAAAAGATTGAAAGTTAATAATGAAACTTTTACATTTAAATTAACAGTAGGTACGTACTTAGGTACCTACTAGTAGTTTTAGATTATAAATTATTCAAGTATTTGTAAATTTTGTTTTTTACAAAGAGGTTTTGTTTGAGTATTTTTCTATAGAGAAAATATTTCTATATGAATAAAAAGTATGGTATAAATAACAATTATAGAATTAACCCTGAAAGAATATTTTGGCTATATCAAAATATAAGGAAATAGAAGCCCAAACAAAACGTCTCTATATGTAAGAACGAAAATCAACAAATCTCTGAATGATTTTCTTATAATTTTTGTTTGGGTTTATATTTCTTTATATTTTTATAAAGCTGAAACATTCTTGCAGGGTTGAAGTTCTAATTATTTAAGCCTAATGTTAATTGTATAACTTGAAAAAAAATATTAGATGGTTTCTTTCTGGGTTTTCTCTCCCAAACTCTGAAAAATATCTTTAAAATAAAAAATTAATTATTTTGTGATTTGCTGATTTGCTCGATATTTAAAAAAGGTTTTTTTTTGCTAAAATCGACCTTAGATTTTCTTACGGCAATTTACATGTAAAAAGGACCTGAATTTGGCCTGGGACCTACTCACCTATTATGATCGCCACTTTCTTCATTCAGTTTTGCAAATTGATTATGATTATCATTGCCTTGAACGTCCTTGGTCTGCCAATATTACATTCTTACGCAGAAGCAAATCACAAAATAATTATTTTTTCATTATAGATATAGATATTTTTGGGAGTTTAGGAGAGAAAATCCAGAAAGAAACCATTCAATAATGAATATACCTCCCACATAGAGAATACAATCCCGGGTTCTTTTTTAGATCCCGGGATTACGGGATTCTTTATGCACAATCCCGGGATCCCGGGACTATCCCGGGATTAGAATATGTGGTTTCTCAATGTGGTATGAGCTCAAATGGAAAAAAACTTGTGTAATTTCTTTAAAAATATTTATAATGTAAAAGAACAAATCGCCAACAATAATAAGAAAGACGAAAAAAATACACTGAACAAAAAACTATAATTTGAAAATAATAATAATTAAAAGACTACTTTGAATTTTTTAAAATTGAAGGAAGTGATACAAAGAAAAGAAAAAAGCTTTCCTTTTATCATGGGCCGTAGACACATACGAATTGAAGCTAGAATTGCAAATAAAAAACACATGTGTTTTATCTCGAGCTTTCGCTCAACCGATCGATATTTCTTTCATTTTGCTTTATTTTTCCAAGTTTGGTTACAAGAAACTGTGAGACAAACTTTACCTGGTCACCCCCATAGTTTCTACTGCTCTGCAAGCGTTTGGTTTATTTACTGAAACATTTTTTCCTATTCATTGGAATTTTGACTACTCAATCAATAATTCGAATCATATTATCTTGAATTAATATCCCGAATGTTTCGCGTATAGTTTTATTCATATCACCTTCAATTATCCATAATTATTCCCTTATGTGATCGCGATTATTAATGTTTGAGACAATCCCGAAAATCCCGGGATTGTACTTGGATAATCCCGGGATTTTCGGGGTCAGAAAACGGCCGGGATCCCGGGATCACGAGATTCGGGATCCCGGGATTGTATTCTCTACTCCCACAGTATCCTTTAATGATTACTTGAAAAAAAATCAGTGTTATTTCAAGTTTTCTTTAATTATAAAGAAAAATATCAATAATGTTGAATATTGCCCCTTTTTTTAATACTTACCTAACAGTTAATTCTACGCCCTATCCAAGGATTAACCCAATTATTAATTAACATTTCTGAAAAAAATCTGCTTTCTGAAGGAAATAATGAATTACCAAATTCTTGTCAAATTAAAACCAATGATTGAGCCGTTAAATAGTTTGGACGTTATTTAACATAAAAATCATATCAAAATATTTAGTCATTTTGAAGCTGCAACTGAAAATATTAATTTTGTTTTTTCGCCCCCTGGTATCTTATACCCCTTATCCTATAATAACACAAGAAATAATAAATTACCTGGCTACATATATTAGCTAAATGACAGATCTCGCATCTACTGGAACTATGCGATTCCAACAACTCGGCATATCCACTCTATAAAGCCAGATATAGGTACTCCTGCTGGATAAAGAACTCAATCAACTGTATGTCGAATTTTCCTCCCCTGCAGAAAAGAATGTAGTGATGAAATGAGAACAGAAGAGGGAAAAATATACAAGGATTCAATGTTCGAACTGGGGATCCTGTATCCAAGGCATAAAGTTAGGATGGTTGTACTAATCATAGGATGCCTAGGTGGAATGAGAGCGAACTACGTAACCGAATTGAAGATTTTCCGGTCTGCAAATCCCTGGCCGAGGATTTAGCTCATAGAATGCAGAAAGCGGTGTGGCCTGGATCACTTCGAGTCATCAAGTCCCATCAACTGTGAAGGCCTGCAACTCATGTCTTTTGTTAAAGGACGCTGTAAGGGCAGGACGAAAAACTACTCCAAGGAACGTACGACAGTTTTTTTTAGTGAGTACCTAACCGATCAATAACTGGAGTCTCACACTGCTGAGACTAGCGGACCCTCTCATGCAGCGTGAGCGTATAAAAGGTTTTTCCTCTCGAGCGGAAAAAACCTAGCTACCTATCCTAGCTGATATTTCTGAAACTGTTTAACTGATTTTGAGTGTGTTCAATCATCAAGAGAAAAAACTGTGAACATTTCAGGGGGACTTAAAATATAATACCCATTTTTTTAGCCGATTTCCAATTGGTGTTACCTATAAAGTGGATTTACTTTCAATGAGAAGTAAATGATGAATGAAGATAGATCATATTGGTGAATGTATAATCTACCTACCATGTGTATTTTATGTACCTACGTGGATTATCTGCATTTCTCTACAGTAGCATAGCCAGGCATCAATCCTGGGGGATGATAGAAATTTCTCAAGGAATAAATATTATTATATGCTTTCGTATAACAAAATTTAGTTGCCTAGGCTGTTGCAACTATAGGGAATCCAATCCCGCACCAAAACCTCTATCCCGCAAATGCGCGGGATTGAAATAACCAATCCCGCGGATCCGCAAAGATGCGGGATTGTTAAAAATATATTATACTCTTTGTACTCAACCTAATGAAAATGCTTATAAAAAGGTCTTATGCAATTAAAAACATACTATAGTCGTAGCATAAAAGTTATGTATGTTCCAAAGACGAAAAACTCTATTATTGTCGTGCATGCAAATTGCAAGCAGGCGAGACAAGAGACAGTTTTTCGCCGAGGTGCATATTACATTTTTTCATCGACCTCTACATACTTTTATGAATTTCGCACCACTTGAATAATTTCACAAAAGCAAATGACAATAATTCTCACATATACTTATGTTTGTATTGAACCGTATTATCCTTCAATAATAGTCGATTTTACGGCCGCAAATTAGCACCTACGTAAAATGTCACTTTTCGTAGAAATCGACAAAAAGAGTATACCTACTTATTCTTTTTCTGGGGCTTTTGCGCTTTCATTATCGAATACGGAATTTTAATATTGAATCCCGCAGATCCCGCACGGAAAATCCCGCATTGTTGACCCCGCAGAATTTCAGAGGGATCCCGCATTTGCGGGATTGAATTCACTAGTTGCAACAGTTCATAATTTCATCTTCGGAAAAAGACAGCTCAATTGGTATCACTGAGAGAAAGGATTATTCATGTTTAACTTATCGACTTGTTAACCACTTGTCAGTTGAATATAAATATTTCATATTTGTGATTAACGTTATTTATTACATGCAAAATCAACCCGCCAAATTTTCAGCTTTAGGAAAAATTTTTCGAATGTTAAATAACTTTTCCAGGTATTTGTTGGATAAAAACAAATTATCTTTGCATACAATAAAGTATTTTTGATGGACTTCCGATTGTTGGTCATAACCAATTCTCATAGTGCTCAGTATTATTGGTTTCTTCTTAATAAATATATCAATACGCAAAAAATATTTGTTTCTCTTGAACCTCGGTATCTTTATAATGAACTTATAGAAAGTAATTAGAAATGGAATGAAATGAGAATATACCCAGTAAGATACGCTTGTTTACAGGAACGATATTTCGAAGAACTTTCTAGTCGCATTTTGTCCAAATTGACCAAATTGACGAATGAACATTAAAATAGTATAAAGTGGGAGACTAGACCACCTATCAGGACAGGATCCTCACAACCGCAAATTGGCGCGAACCGCGCGAGTCGTAACGGGTAGTTGGTAGTTCATAGTTCATTTCAGTTCATGCATGCGTTCACTCACGCTCCTTTGGTGTCGGACGGTACTGATCTGAATCAAGTAAGAATTATTTTATTATATATTACTTATATTAGTAGAATTATTTTTTGATATCATTCATACATTCCTGATATAACTATCGTAATGAGTTAATGTTTGGTTTTGTTCAAGATCCTTTTTCTACATAATAAGCACATGGACACTCAAGCAACCACCCTTTTGGATACAATGTCCGCCACAGCCACAAATCCGATAAACATCTTACTAAACAATTGGGGCTTGGAGTATTTGTCCAACAAATTTCACGGTAAGCAATTTTTGAGTATTTTGTTTATTTCAATATGTTAATTTTGACGCCAACATACAATTTCACTTCAAAAACATTCATTTGCTGGTATATAACATGAAACATTTCCATTTAGCATATATTTTACCAACTAATATATGGTTGTTCAGAAGCAACATCAAAATGTCATCATAAATGGATATGATGTTTCCATTTATAAATGCTGATATATATAAAGGTATTTAGTGTGGTGTCTTCTTCAGTTCAAGCAGACACCATTTTGATTGTTCTTGTAGCTGGAGTCAATTTGTTTTGTTAACTACACGGTATGTACTCAAATTATTTTTAAATACATATTACTTTTATAACAAAGATGAGGTCATAACAATGACATGAAATAATTGAATAAGTAAGAACCTACATATATTTCGAAATAGTTTTTATGAATTTGGGTAAATACCTACCTACTTGCTATTTTTGTGTGATAATTGATGACCACCTACACTATAATATCCTATTTAATACAAACTTGCATACCTAGGTTTACATACCTATATGTATAATATTACACAGTAAAGTATGCATACTTAATGAATTGATGCATGGACTGAATTGTTATGTCATTACAATAAAACTTCTAAAGAAATATGTTGTACATTTATATTTCTTTTTTTACAGAAGAAGGAATTACCCTCGATATATTGAAGGATTTTATTGAAGAAAAACATCTCTTGGAGTCGCTGGTTCCAAGAATTGGTGACCGTTTAAGACTGGTTCAAAAAGCAAAGGATTATTTTCATGCAGGAAAGGAACCAGAATACACAGTGATGTAAGTCAATTAAATGTATATATAAACAGTGTCCGCCAAAAAGTAGGCTTCGAGAGAAAAGTTTTTTAGCTGTGTTGTATTGCAGAAAAGTATGTATGTATTTTTGTTTTTTGTAAAATGTTTTTTTATGTCTGCAATAAAAATGTATGTTCAGTTTCATTTGATATTTTATTCATTTATTCACATCATACCTGAACTCATAAGAACTTTGATAGTATTTATTTATGAGTTTTAACAGGGTTATAAGTTCTGGCCAAAATTAATCATAAAATAAAAATAATATTGGCAAAATATATGTAGCTATAATAGTTTCAGATTTTCACTGAAACTATTATAGCTACATATATCTTTTGCCAATATTATTTTTTTATTTTATGATTAATTTTGACTAAAACTCATAATCCGTCTCTGTTAAACTAGCCACGTCAAAAAAAAAATTTGTATACCTTTTCAAAAGTAAAATACAAACTTATCATTTATTTAGGATAAAAAAATATTATCATACCTGGAAACATAACAATGTTTTATAGAACTATCTGAGGTACAATATAAACTGATCGTTTGTTCAAAGCAAAGAGAATTATGATGTGACAAAATATATCGATATTATGGAGCAATTTTCGAGTACAATACAAACTCATCATTTATTTCACATTATCATTTATATATTGGGTTTATGAATATTATACAATATGTGATAAGTTCGACGTAAACAAATATGTTGTTGCTTACAAAGAGATATATGTTATTAGAAAGCTTAACAGTGCTACTCAACAAGATATGATTGTTTAATATACAACAAATCATTTATTCACAGAAGTTTAGCATTTCAAACGTTAGTGTGAAACTTACGTAAGTTGGGACCTATTCAAAGCTGATATTAGTTTGTGATTACCTGATTTTATTAACCACAAATAAACGTTTCTCTCAGTGTGTGAATGTTTGAACTTTGGATCTTCTTATTCTTCTTTGGGGGTGTATATCTCTTCCGTGGCTACGCCACTGTCTCTTCTTGTTAAAGTCTCGGAATTGGATGAAAAATCTATAGATTTCAACTACAATAGAGTTTCGAAGTATAGCTATCATTGAAATATTTGCTAAACTAAACGTGTACGATGTACCTGTAATCTATATCATATATACAGGGTGAGTCTTTGACCTCTGCATTAATTTTAACCAAAGATTCCTCTCATCAAATGAAACACTTTTTTCATTAACCATTTTTGCCAGATTGGGGTCAGGTAAAAAGTTACAAGCGTTTTAAGATTTCACAATGTGCTAATACACTCCCGCATATAAATTATCTATGACATTGTTGGCGGACGAGAATAAGGCATGGTAACGTGGTTTGCAGCTTGATTCGGGATTCCAACGCTCAGGGACGGATCCATTAAAGTAGTGAAATTTCTGGAGTTTTCCATTTTAAAACATTCAATGAAGAATATCTCGAAATCGGTGCGTTTAAGGAGAAATGATGAAGAATAATATAATGTTCTACAACGATGGAATATTCTTGAAATGACTCAAGAAAAACTTTATATGCTTTCTTTATGCTAATTTCGTTTAGTTTTATGAATCCACGAGTCCATAACTAGAAAACCAGTAGATGTAGAAAATAACTAATATTTGGAAGATATGTATCATAGTTATAGGAAACTTTACACCAATATTCATTTTATTCGAAAAAAGGATGTCAAAGCTACAAAATAAAAACTGATTTTTTTTCAAAATTTCAACAGCCTGTATCTTTTTACCTGAGCTGAATTTGGAAAAATGTTAAATGAAAAAAGTGTTTCATTTGATGAGAGGAATCTTTGGTTGAAATTAATGCAGTGGTCAAAGACTCACCCTGTATATTGAATACAGTGATAAGAGTCTATCCGCCGTATTCACAAAGCATTAATTCTCCGTTATGTCCTAACTTAGGTCCTCAGTTAAGGGCAAATAAGAATCGCAACCTCAGTTAACGTGAAAATTAACGTGAAACAGGCCTATTTCACCACTGTTAAATACGTTAACTGAGATTGCGATTCAAATTTATCCTTAACTGAGGACCTCAGTTAGGACTTACCGGAGATTGAATGCTTTGTGAATACGGCGGCATATGTTTTCTAGTATTTTAGAATTGATTAAGGGTTACTGGCTCAATTAAGAAGAATAATAATTTGATACTCTTATTCTTTGCCAAGCTTTGGCATCAGTTCAATAGCTCTTGAACAATGCTAAAATATATATATATATATATATATATATATATATATATATATATATTTGTAACATTATGAATTGGGTATCTAGGTTAGAGTTACAAATATAGTACAAAACTAGGTAAAAATACTGTTGATTTGTATATATATATATATATATATATACAAATATCTGTTCTGTCCCGTAACCTTGATTTTCTTCTGTAATATTAAGTTTTGGAAATTTTCGGAAAATTGAACACAATACTCTGAAATGAAAAATAATAATATTTAAAACTCTCAAATTAAATTTACAACATCTATCTCCTGACCCCAGTTTATCTGAATGAACCCGTATTACTATTCGCGGGTTTTTATCGCGGCTATACATTTGATGTTTTGTTTATGTTTAAATTTGGTAACGCTGGAAAGACTCACATGTGTGAAGAATTCACCAAAATATATACAGGGAGCCCCGCATTAGTTATTGTCGGATATCCTGTAGAGATATCTTTTTCATCAGTTTTACGGAAAAGTTATCCCTCTAATGAAATTACCTATAAGCGACATTATAACCTTCTAATAATGAAACAAATTTTGCAAATAAGTTATATGATATAGGTCCCAGGTTGTCGGTTGGCTACCTCGGGTCTCACATGTGCCGATATTTCAGTATATATATATATATCATGTAGGTATATAATGAACTCATTAGCTACAATAGAGTTTCGAGGATCGAGTAATGAATTATTTGCCAAACTATACATGTACGATGTACCTATATCATATATTTTTCTTAATTTTTGTTTTAAACATCTATAGGTATATTGGACTCTCTTCTACTTGAGAGTTGTGGAAAATACAAATCTTTTCCTACCTAAAAACGGTATGCATGTGTAGTGGGGGGGATAAGAGAGAGAAACACGAAGTGATTATTGATTATCCACCTTCCATTTTGTGCGGCCCTCTGCCTCACTCCCGAGAATTCTCACCAATCGTTCTAGAGAACGATTCCACCGTAAGGGAGGGGCCCCGATTACGTCCAAACAAAAACTAATAGCTACACGATTTCACCCGACCCATTCGAACTCGTCGTCAGTCGTTCCGGATTCTCGTTGTAGGACAGTAGTGTTGAAGCGACTACGCTCAGCGTTTAGCATCCACAGTCAGTGTTTTTAAGGCTGAGCCGCACGGCTTTTGGATCTCGATTGAATTAAGTTTGAGAAGTAGGATTACTCTGATTTCGTTATGGACTCGTGTTAGCTATGTGGACAGTTGAACAGTAGGTTCAGAGTTGTTATAAAGGTGCTTCAGTACTGGTTTTTCGTTTACGTGCAGTTCAAGACTAGTGGTTCGTATGGTTATGTCAGAGCAAGGTGGACTGGCCATGCACCAGTTACCTATGCATCACAGAGGGTTGGTGCAACCTAGTTTAGTGATGAACCCCCATCCCATCAATGAATCTTGTTCTATTGAGGCATCACAGAGCAGTAAGTAGCTTTATCGAGTATTTTGCCGCTGACAAACTATGCAGAATCTATTTCTTGTTTTCAAGATCTATCTGGACATTCGACGAAAGCTATATCTCCTTTGTGAACATTCTATCCATCTGGAAAGAGCTGGAAAATGCTACTTGGCAAATGCTCTATCCACTTGGTAAATACTCTTTCCAATTAGCGAAAGCGCCATCCACTTGGCAAAAGCTATATCCCATCTGATGGGTCAATAGTTCAACTCACGACGATATTTCAAAAAGGTATCATTTCTGCTAAAATCGACCTTAGATTTCCTTATGGGAATTTACATGTAAAAAGGACCTGAATTGGCCTGGAACCGGTGTGGTCTATCCGAGGGTCTACCTCCTTACCTATTCTGACAGCAACTGTTTCTTCATTCAATTTCAGTTGATAATGATTATCATTATCTTGAACATCCTTGGTCTGCCAAAAACTACTCTTTGAACATAATTCACAAGCTTGTTCGATAGGAGGATCAGTTTTGTTCTGGATAGTCTTTGATACTTTGTCTTTACACCACCGCAGTTACAAGAGTACTGATTTATAATCCGAGGGTTGAACCGCTTGGCTAAAAAATTACTTTCCATACGGACTGGATTTGATCCCGGAGCTTTTGGGATCTTAAGCTCCCCACGGAGTCACCGGCGGGAAATGTGATGGGAAATATCAAGTTAATCCAAAGTAGGTATGTACCTATCTACTTAATCGGCCTGAATTATTTCATCAGCGTCAAAGGCATTCCCGCGCACTTAATTCGTCAGCCTTTCTCTTGGAAATATAACTATTGTTCTCACCTTAAAATAGCTGTAGCATTTATAGCAGCCAGCGAACTCTATCTATACCTATGACTATTGAGTCAAGACGACTACGACTAACTATGAAATATGTCCGCAAAGAAAAAAATTGGAAAAGCACTGAAGGGAGGTCAGTCCGATATGGCGCGCTTGTTCAAAATCATAGTGAGAGCGTTCACCCACGAACTCGCCCAAGGCTATAACTTTTCTATAAAATAAGTTTTTGAACGCTCTTGCGAAATTTCAGCGATATCTGATGGATAGTTACAGAGATACAGAATTTTTTTTTTTCAATAACTTTTTTTGAATATTCTAGTCATAGAATTTTGCATAAGTCTTCGTGTTGGTCTTTTTTAACTAACTAACAAGTTTGAGGTATTTTTAGAGTTACCTACCGGCAAAACAAAATTTCAGATGGTAATAACTCTGAAACCACACGTTTGATACCATTCTCGGCCAAAAATTCGAAAATCACAGACATTTGCTCAAATTGATAAAAGCGCTCAGGTCAGGGCAACAAGCGCGCCAAAAACAAACGGAGCTACTTATGTGCCTTGAATATACATATATATATATATAATTTTTCATGAGATATCGGTGAACATTAGTATTATATCGATTATTTAGCAATCTATATTCCATATTGTTAAAATTATTTTCAGTTTCCCTAGGTAGGTATACCTACCTAGGCATAGATTTATATTTTCGAACGAAAATAAATTGTTCGTTCTTTGTATGCTTTCCACAGCTTTTCTCCGTAAATGCTGCAGTGAAATTCATTAAACGATTGCACATAGATTTATTATCTTCGAGATTATTTCAACTCCAAAAATATACCAATCACCTATATTTCATTCCCCACACACTTATCTCAAAAATATATTTAATCCTCGATTTAATCATATCTACCATAAAAAAATATTCGAACATTTCTTCACCATATAAAAATCTTTGGTATGAACTGTATGCTATGTACCTACTTATACCTAAATGTTTATAAAATAATTCGACTCGTGAGTAATACTCAGTTCCTAAATGATTCTTTCGCGGAAATATAAAACCAATAGTTATATACCTACGCAAACATTATAGGTACTTATTCGAAAATAAGTGATCCATATTCCTGACAAAACATTCGACTAACTGAAATTCATAGAAATAAATCTAATGCAGAAACTACTTATTTGAAAAATCCTAAATCCCCACTAAGTTTTAATTATAAAATAGACTACTATAGACTATAGGTACTATGGAATACAAACTCCTTTTTCCATGTTATAATAAACTAGTGACCGACCGAAAGTTCGGTTTCGGTTTCGGTTTCGGTTTCGGCCAGTTTCGGCCAAGAAATCTAGTTTCGGCCTTAGTTTCGGTTTCGGCCAAAAATGGCCGAAACTTTCGGCCGGGCCGAAACTTGACTGTTCGTGAAATATCCTGGTCATTTGGCCAGGAGTTAAAAGTAGGTATACTTAATTGTCGTACAAGTTATTATAATCTATCTTTGTTAAGACTGAGAATTCACTTTAATGATTATTATAAAGATTACATAGGGTGATTCCAAATAAGACGTGAAACTTGGAGGAGGAGTTAGTATGTCTTATTAGCTGTTGTTTAATCCATATTTATTAATAACCGAAAATCAACAGTTTTTGGAGTTCGGGTGATTTTTAAAAGATTTCTGAACTTAGTTCATATTTCGTCAATTTTTTCTACGTTCACCAAATTTGATGATAATTTTGGTTTATTTTCATCAGAAAAGGATATGATATGTACGAAAAAATTGAAACTATGCTGTATAAGAGGTTGAAAAAGAATTAGTATGATTTGAAATGTGGTATATGAATAAATGAAAAATCAATTTCTAATATCAATTTGTCTGCAACTTTCGAATTTCACAATTTTGGATGCCACAAATTATTTTAAAAACTTGCCAAATTCCTTCTTCATTCTATAAAAGATATCGTTAGATTGCATAACTAGTTTCGTTTAAGCAGATTTTTTATAAGCAACCTTTTGAATGTCCGCCATATAAAATAGTGAATGTGTATCAAAAGACAGCGTGAGTCAATTTCAGGCGGAAAAAAACAACTGAAGATATCAGAAATACGGCATGTGCTTGCCTAAAGTAATCATTAAAGGATACTGTGGGAGGTATACTCATTATTGAAAGGTTTTTTTTGGGTTTTCTCTCCCAAACTCTGAAAAATATCTATAAAATAAAAATTAATTATTTTGTGATTTGCTTCTGCGTAAGAAACACAAGATGTTTGTCAGAAGCAATCAATTGAACAATGTTGCCTAACAAACAACAACGAAACAACATCAACGAAGAAACAACTATATCGTAACGTTTCGGAGTCTATATCAGACTCCTTCGTCGGACTCTTAATGAAAATCTTTAGAATTATTTTGTTGATAGTTATTGTGAACTTCAAGAATTGTCACAATAATTCAAGAATTTCACAATAACTATCAACAAAATAATTCTAAAGATTTTCATTTAGCCTCTGACGAAGGAGTCTGATATAGACTCCGAAACGTTACGATATAGTTGTTTCTTCGTTGATGTTGTTTCGTTGTTGTTTGTTAGGCAACATTGTTCAATTGATTGCTTCTGACAAATATATTGTGTTTCTTACGCAGAGGCAAATCACAAAATAATTAATTTTTATTTTATAGATATTTTTCAGAGTTTGGGAGAGAAAACCCAGAAAAAAAACTTTCAATAATGTGCTTGCCTATATGGAATGGTGGAACATAATTCATGAATACATTTTCTAATGAAATTTTGAGCTCATGCAACAAAAAAATATTGAATTCGTTATTTCTCCCTATTTACTTCTTACATCCCCTTTCAAATCATACTAATTCTTTTTCATCAGAACCAGAACTCAAATATCTCGGAAACTGTTGATTTTTGGTCATCAATAAAAATGGCTCAAACCACAGCAAATTATCCACCTCCTCCAAGGTTGACGTCTGATTTGGAATTACCCTGTATACTTCGACTAATTATTTTTATAACTTGGTAATATCAAAATAATAAATAAAGATATCAAAAAAGTTGTCTTTTTATTTTATTTATCACTGCTTAACTGTTTTTATGTATATGCAAATAAAATTGTAAGAAATACAGTAGATTTCAGTATGAAATAAAAAGTTTCGGTTTCGGTTTCGGTTTCGGCCGAAACTGAGACCCTGGCCGAAAGTTCGGTTTCGGTTTCGGTTTCGGCTGAAAAACCAGTTTCGGTCGGACACTATAATAAACAAAACAAAAATAATTCGTTGGTTCAGTTGGAACATTTCGAGATCTAATCTCGGTTCTAATCTTAATGGATAAAAAGTTAGTGATTCGAACATGCTGCGAAACCAATATGCCTCTTTCATAAATTCATAGTTCAATGACTTCTGCTTTCATAGTTCATTTTGATATCATGTGGAAATTGAATAATTAGGCATAATAATGATATTATTAAATGGTTTCCTTCTGGGTTTTCTCTCCCAAACTCTGAAAAATATCTATAAAATGAAAAAATTATTATTTTGTGAATTGCTTCTGCGTAAGATATATGACAGAAGCAATCATACGCACAATGTCTTACAAAAAATAACGAAACAACATCAACGATAAAACACTTATTTCGTAGCGTTTCGGAGTCTATGTCAGACTCCTTCATCAGACACTTATTCTTTGTTGTTCTGAAATTCGAGAAATATCTTTTGCTTCTTACGCAGAAGCAATTCACAAAATAAGAAATTATTGCGCGCGTGTTCCGCAAGGAACAGCGTGCTATCATTTCCTCACAATGTCTGTATTTTTCGATTTTTTTTGTGAAAATGGTCTCAAACGATTGCGTTCGACTCCCTGATGGAGAATTCTAGGTCAAATTCAATTCTGTCCGTCCGGCTGGTCCGGCCGGTCCGGATATCGTATATATTATATAAAAGGTATCTATTTGTTTATATATTATTACCCATTTTCAGATTGCTATAATTACCTATGTCTGACAATAATAACCAAGGAAGAAGGGGCTTTGTTGTCGAAAAACAAAATTAAATTAATGAAGCTCCGTGTTCTTCTCAGTATACAGCTTCATGAATATTTCACCCTGATTCTTGACTGATTCAACATCATCAGGCGTTACAAATTTAATTAAAAATCTATTGTTAAGGGACGCGGAGCGGAAAAACAACTTTGCTACTATACGTTAAAACTGGGACTGTGAAGCGCAAAAAAATAAAGAAAACTATCAGGTACTATATCAGTGCGCTTGATCTCCTGACGCCATGTCAGTGATTTTATGATCATCTCCTTTATATACGCATATATAATTCGATTTCAATTACCTACACTTAATTACTATAATAAGTTGACTAATTGTACTACATTAATATCCATAAGAGCTCATGTATAATCCTTTTGAGTATATTAAGTTGTTGAAAAATCACAATCCGTGTATATCTACATTATTACTTTGATACATTTGATATGCTTGAAGATATCCGACCGGGTTCTCGAAACAAAATTATAACATTTAATTCGTAACACCAAAAAGATAATCAAATTTCAAATGGGCATATATTAAGGAAATTGTTTTTAACATATGAAGAAAGAAACAATTGCTAAATGAAATATTATCTTTACATAAAACGTTACTTTTTGATTAAAATCTGACTATAAGATGTGAGCGGGCAAGAAAAGAAAGAATTAATTGAAAACAAAGAAAAAAGGAAACATTTGATTTCATGAACATGATCTTGATCCTTCGATATTATACAGGGTCTTTATAAATGATTGTAACATCGCAGTTGGCTTTGAAATATTCTTATTTTGCTTTACTTTTATACTGTTGATATTCGCGATTCCATACACAGCATTTATTTTCTGACCATACAATTATCAATTTGTCAATTTCCAAGGCCTGTGAAATAGTAAAGATCCTTAGCGAAGAGCGCCAAATAATGTTTCAAAGCCAACTGCGATGTTAAAATCATTTTTATAATAACCCTGTATTATAAGAGCTAGTATAAATATCTAGGAGCAACTTGAAATGTGAGTTATTTGAAATTTATTATATTGACATATATACAGGGTGTTAGTGAATAAGTGCGACCAACTTCAGTGGGTGATTCTGCATGAAAAAATAATAAAAGTTTGCTATATAACTTTTGTCAGCATATGCTTCATTTTCCGAGATACTGGGTGTAAAAGTTTTTCTTCAAAATTGCTCTGAGACCTGTCAAGATGTCTGTTAAATACGAATATTTTAATGAATTGCACCAAATTACATTTGCATATGTCAACAGGTCAGTTTTTAAGAATAACTTCTACACCCCGTATCTCGGACAACGAAACATTTGCGGAGAAAAGTTATAAGCAAACTGTCATTATTTGGTCATGCAGAATTTTACCCCTTAAAGTTTGTTGCACTTGTTCAGAAACACTCGGTATAGTTCATAAAACAATTAATGCGCACATTTGAATGGATTCCTTGATTCACACGTAAATATCTTCAACTTACGTGAATGTTAAGAAAACTAAGACGAAGGATGATTGTTCCATTTCGAAGGAAATGTTTTTTATTTTATTTAGGAATTTTACCTAACAATTTTTTTTGCATTTCCTGAGCTTATTCGATTTCAAATTGAACTTCGCATAATGAGAACAAATATCTTATCACATGTTGAATTTTCGAAATATTAAAAAAACTGGAGAACTATTTTTATCTCCTTATTTTGCAGTTCAGCTTATTAACATTCCATCAGATGGTCACATGAGTCAATGAAAAAAAAATTGGTCAATTCAATTCGAGCTCCAGACAATAGCCTAAAATATTGCATGTAGAAAAAGCTTGATGATATTGAAGGTATTCCCTCTAAGTACACATTTAAAGCAAATTTATTATCTCAACAACATACATGTTCAAGTTTTTCCATAACACAATTCTTTTTCATTAAATTAATTTGTCTATATTTATTGATATATGCACCAAGATGTTTCAACATCTGTATGTGCATCGATCACATTACTAATTAGTTCTTGTATATGGTGTAAGCATATTCTACAATTTAGTCACAGTACAGCACGAATCAATCCACTGCCAATCCACTGCCGCAAGAATATCAAGAATCTACACCTAAACCAATCCATTTATGAAACATGATTTCACCACTGAATCAATATAGTATACCCATAAACAACGATCCAATTTTAATTTTTTTTTCGCCTACAACATTATACCGTCTCGGCATTGACTAAAAGCCCCCGCCCCCCTATGCCATATCCGGCTAGTACCTGAAGGAGTCTATAATATGAGGTACAGTTACCGAGTGTAAAACGACAGCAAAACATTTTTAATTGTATATTTAAGATATTAATTACAAATACAACAAATTTTATTGATTTTTCTTCGGTATTTCCTCAAATACTGAACTTTTAGAATCGTGCAGCAAAATAATGTCATAACCCCCCATGTATTCTTCATAGTTTATCGCTGCTTATATTGCAGATAAATTCATCAACTTGTTATAGACAAATCGATTATTGTTGAAAGCAGAATATACAATCCGATTACTCCAGGGAATGGAAATCGAAGACTAAAATTTAAAAATAAATTCTTTTCTCGAGAATCAAGCAGAGTGTGACTTTTTTTCAACCCCTAATTTTCCAGAGTGAATAAATACAGATGAGTTCACCTGGGACTCTTGGGAGGAATAGATAGGTACACAGTTTTGTTGGAGAGTTTTATAATTTTTTTTTCATACGGTCAAAAAAACTAGTAGGTATTCCTTCATTCAAATCTTTAATTTTACTGAATAATGAAATCATCTCAGGATAATATGCAATTGTGGCAGCATGTATTTTGAATTTCTCCCTTATAATTAATTCATTTATTAATTTCATTTTGTTTATCGTTAGTTCTTAGCAATAATAATAACCTTTGAGTTAAATATGCAGCAATATACAAGTTTTAAAAAATTTAATGCTTGTGGCTTTTACTTGATGCAAATCCATATTAACTCAATGAAAAATTATATACGATTTACACTTATTTATTCAATATTGTGACGCGTTTCGTCGACACAGCGACTTCATCAGACTTCATCAGTATGATGTAGTCTGATGAAGTCGCTGTGTCGACGAAACGCGTCACAATATTGAATAAATAAGTGTAAATCGTATATAATTTTTCATTGAGTTAATATACAAGTTGTTCTCCGCGATTTCCTCAGATCAATATTACGTAATAAAATCTGTTCTGCTTTTATTGTGTCAGTTCTTCGATCGATTTTTGAAGTTTATTATGGGATAAAAATCAAAGAAGAAAATTCAACTCAGTGGTTTCCATACTGCGTGCCGTGGTGCCGTCGGGCCCCATATTCATATATGGCATAATGAATATTTATATGTCCTAAATATTGAGTTTATTTGGGTACTAAAAATGAATATATATTTCTGAAAAATTAATATATAGGTATGTATAATATATTGGGCAAATATATCGAAGACGATCCTGGGGGTACGATAATTACTTCAAGTAGGGGCGTTATGACCAAGTTTGCTTTAAGCTCAGACGGTACCGGCTTCGATGTCACTGCGAATGTAGCAATTTTTTTCGACTGACGGAAGAACTAAGAGACGTATACCAGACTGTCATAATAAACTGTTAAAAAATTGAAAAAGCACTGACGTGAGGTCAGTCTGCTTTTTTTATGACATCATTTAATTCAGATTGGTCAACATGAACAACCGCGCCAAATTAGACCGACCTTACGTCAGTGTCTTTTCAATTTTTGAAGCATAAAATCAAATTAATAGAACATCGAGTTATACCCTTAGATGATGCTCCATGCTTTCAATTTCAATCAGACTTCTCTGAGGGATGAGAATTGAGGTTGCAATTTTTTGGCGCGCTTGTTCTTTGGAACATAGTGCTTATCAATTTGCCCAAATGTCTGTAATTTTCGAATTTTTTGATGAAAATGGTCTTAAACGATTTGGTTCGACTCACTGATCACTAATTTGTGGTCAGAATCGATTCTGTGCGGCCGTAGAGACAATAAATCTCGAACGTAATGAGCTAGACAGTCGAAATTTTCAGAGTAGGTTTCGGAGATAAATATCTTGGTTGAGTTATTGGGAAAAATCGGTCTGATGGTTTCGGAGTAACGACTAAAAAATTTTTTTCGGTACATTACAAACTTTTGGATTCAATTCTTTTCAAGATGCAGTTCCATCATAAAAATCTATTGAAGTCAATTTCAACTCTTACAAGCTAATACTTTCGGAGATATGATTTTTCAAAATTTCAATAATACATCGTACTTCTGTTTTCACAGAATGCGAATTCTGTCTGTGTTCACTATTCATCCATGTCATCTTATCTGCCTATAACAGACGTCATATTTACTTCTGTTCTAGTTTGTTTATATAATTCGTACTTTGAAAATTTTGTGTTGGAAAACAAGGTTCCGCATCTTTAGTTTGTGAATATATACTAAGACTGCTTTGATAACCAAAAATAATATTGCCTTTTTGCATATTGAATAATTCATGTGCAAATATTGGGGATGATGTTTCAGAAGATTTAGAATTGGATCATTTTAATGAAGTAGTTCATGGAGGCAATAGGAAAGAACAACATAATGGAGTCATCAAAAGAAATTACTTTTCAATGACCACCGAGGTTAAAATTACCTTTTACTTCCTTAAGTAGTGATACATGTTCCTACATACAGTATTTTCATAATGTTGCTAGCAAAAAAATTCTGAAATATTGATCTACATTTGTGTTTCAAATATTCTTTCTTGAGTTAATTCATAATACAGAAAAGAATGTGTTAGTGGTACGAACTATTAAATTATGAAAAGAGGATTGTATTTTACTAATATATTTTGAACTATTAAAATAACTTGTTCGTCAGCCTATACCTATTCAAATATCAGGAATAAATGGACAATCTGTTATGATTGTCTCCAGCCTTGCTCTAGACATTTCGATGATAGGGGAGAGTTCCCTTGAAGTGGACAGCCCATGAAACGGACACTCTCGGTTTATGCATGTTGGGTTGCATATAGCTATTTCTAATGCTTGCTTTTTATTATTTGACAGCTCACGACGTGTTGGCTCGAGTATCGGTGCCGCAGCTATATCATTGAGTTGGTAATACTGAGTGCAATATTTGTGGCGGGCAAAGTAAATATTTACGCGTTTTTAGAATTGATCTAGACTGGTCATTTTTGAAGATATTCGAAAGATTTTTGTGTTGGTCGTTTACTGATTGAGTGTAGATTAGACGAGGTATGTTGAACAACTTGATATTTCAAACCATATGAATAGAAATTAATGTTAAACTCTGAAGTCTGCAAATCCATGAATTGGACATCAACAATCTCCTTGAATCGGACGTCCGATTCATGGGGATTGGAGTGTCCGATTCAAGGAAATAGTAAACATTTTTTTACAAAGCTATGAAGAAGTACCCCTTCAATATATTTTTTCCTTTTAGATTGGCTTATTATTTCGAAGCGAACAAGAAAAACTGACGAAGAAATTCGTGAAGCTGTAGATACAGTTGTGAATCAAGGTTTTTCGATTCGGAGTGTCGCTAAAAACTCCGGCATTTCTAAGTCTTTATTAGCTGTGCTTGTAAATAAGGCGAAAACTGAACCTGCCAATGAATTTGTTTACAATCGCAATATTGGAAACAGAAAAACTTTTTCGACAGGACAAGAAAATATTTTAGTTTCGTACCTTAAAACGACATCAAAAATGTGTCATGGCTTAACCACTACTCAGACAAGACAGCTTGCGTACCAGTTTGCATTGGCAAACAACATATCTGTTCCAACACAATGGAACGAAAATTCTAAGGCTGGAATTCACTGGCTTCATGGGTTTATGAAACGCAATAAGGATTTGTCCCTCCGTCAGCCAGAAAATACGTCTTTAAGCAGAGCATCTAGTTTTAATAAAACAAACGTAGGCACCTTTTTTTCTAAATTAGAAAGTTTATACAAAAAGTATAAGTTTCCAGCTAACATGATTTGGAACCTGGATGAAACCGGTTGTATGACAGTTACAAAATCACCAAAAGTTATAGCGGTAAGGGGTTCCAAACAGGTTGGCCAAATTGCATCTGCTGAAAGAGGAACACTTGCCACCACACTTTTCTTTATAAATGCTGCCGGTGGATCCTTGCCACCTGTATTCGTTTTTCCTCGGGTTTATTTTAAAGACATTATGCTCAAAGACGCACCGACAGGATCCAAAGGGTTTGCAAATCCATCTGGGTGGATTACTGAAGACATATTTGTAGAGTCCCTAAAGCATTTTGTTAACCATGTTAAACCCACGAGTGAAGATAAAGCTTTGATCATTATGGATAACCATATTACTCATGTCAATATTCAAGTTGTTGATTTTGCCAGGAAGAATAACATAATAATTTTAACACTCCCTCCACACTGTAGTCACCGTATGCAACCACTTGATGTTGCAGTTTACGGTCCTTTCAAGGCCAGGTACAAGGTGGCATTAAATAATTGGCTTGTGTCTAATCCTGGTAAAACCTTTAGTATATACGAAATTGCAGGATCTGTTAATGCTGCATATAGGGAATCTTTTTCGATACACAATATCTGTAAGAGCTTCCTGAAAACAGGAATATATCCATTCAATTCATCAATATTCACTGAAGACGACTTTCTGGCATCATCTGTAACCGACAGGCCGAACCCTTGCAGCAAAGAAACCCAAGAGCAAGACATTCAAGATAATAAGTGTAATGATTTACCTGAAGTTGGAAACTTTGACGTAATTTCTCTGCCAACTTCCTCTGCTAATTATTTGAACAATGAAAGTGAACCTTCAAATTCCTGTAAGCAGACCGCCAATTTCAACAGCACATCGCCCATCCCCTCAACTAGCTCTAACCTTTCTACACCCTGCAGCTCTAAAGGTGTGGATATCTTAAATGATTCTATTACAATACAAGGTCGAGCTGAATTAAATTTGATTTCACCTGAAGCTCTTAGACCCTATCCAAAAGCAATGCCGCGGAAATCGGTGCAAGTTAATCGAAAAAAAGGTAAAAGTGCCGTTATAACTGACACTCCCGAAAAAGTGGATCTCATGAAAGCATACGAGGAAAAGATGAAAAAGGGAAAAACACGTAAATGCTATAAAAAAGGAAAATTATCTGCAAAGAATACCAAAAAAATTTTAAAGTCACCAAAAGTTCCTATTAGAAATGATGACGATTCTGACACTGATATATCCTCGGTAATATCACTACATGATAAGTCTCCGACACCGCCTAACCTGGAAGAATTTTATTACCAAATGGTTCAAGAAGAAAAGGATAATTCGGTTTGTCCAATCTGTCAAGGTGCATACCAAGACAGTAAAGAAGAGTGGGTCCAGTGTAAACTTTGCACGAAATGGGCTCACAACTCTTGTGGAGTTATGGGAAAACTACATTTTTTTTGCCACAATTGTTTTTAGATTATTCAAATGTATTATAATCAAAATATAATAAAAACTTTTCAAAAATCATCAAGTGTCCATTTCATGGGAACAGCCGTCCTTTTCATAGAATCATGTTCTTGATACGGACACTTGGTATACAATATTGAAAATAAAATTTATACAGCTTCACTTACATTTTTATAACTTTTGAGTGCAGAAATATAATACCTGATTTTCCGAGAATTGTTGATGAAAATATTTCAATTGAATGACCAAAGGTTTAGTTGCTAGAGCCATTAATATAAAAATGTCCAATTCAAAGGAACTCTCCCCTACTTTCCTTAGGTATTTCGAGTTGTGAAAACTATTCACCGAGTGTAACAACCCATTCCACGAGGTTGAATCATTGCAGATTGCTCATTTAATCTGGATAAATAAACTATTATTTGAATTTCTTTTATGATGCAGTTGCATGTATCTTAAGAATCCATTGATGTATTCCCAACTCTGAGAAACCAATACTTTCGGAGATATGGTTTGTCAAAAATTGAACAAGAGCGCCAAAGCTCCTGCCACAGGGCTTTTCCCTTTTTCTTTCCAGAACCTATCAACGTATTGACATGAAATTTATCAATGTTATTAGATATGCTGAGTCCAACTCTTTCACCACAATGATATTCGATAAGCAGATGGAAATTAAAATAGCGAATTCAAACTTTTTGGGAAGGATAAAAAATGTTTTTCCTCCTTCGCGTGGGATTTGTATTCGAATGTTGGATTCTACAGAATATATCATTTGAAACGCACAGCCTAACCATCTCACTGTCAATTTATTTATGAATTTGATCAAACCCGGGCCCGCTGGATAACCAACTTTTCCGGATTTTCTAATAAACTCAATAATTTATTCGACAGTCTCCGTTTAGTCTCAATTATAATCATATAAATGTCAACGAAGCAATGAAATTCTGGCACGACCACATTCAAGCATATTAATCAGGTTCGAATATTTACTGAAAACCGGCAAATTATGCAAATCTGCCATTTCTTTTAATGGTGAACATGTTCGATGACGGAATGAATTCTTTCGCATTTTTTCTCGGTCTGTTTTGAATTTTTGTAAACCTGCTTGTTCCATGAGGGCTGATTTGAAAAACGAAATTGTCAGTCTAGTTTTTGTAGATGTCTTTTCGAATAATAAACCTTTGAAAACCAACAAAAAAGATGAACCACACCATTTCTAAAAAATCACCTCTTAATGTTGAAGCGTCATGTCAAGTGCATGTAAGTTGATAAAAATCTCGAAAATTGTTTTTATAATTTGGAAGAATTCTGTTATTTCCTATCCAATTCAACGTACTTATACTTACATATTACTGATAGGTGTCTGCCCAAAATGTCATATCATCTAGTTGTTTTTTAATGATAGTTATTTTCTTTCATTATTGTGCATCTACTATGTATTGCTGTGTGACTACTGCAATCTTTTGTGAAATAGGAAAAGGATTTTTAATAAATTTGAATTTTAATTTACTTCAAAAATGAAGGAAATAAACAAACATTTTTATTTGTAAGTGATTTTTGTCGGGCTGTATGTCAGGAAAAAATGGTCGTATCGTAGATTAAAAGAGAGCATTCTGCAGAAGCTTCAGAACTCAAGCTTTTGGAACTTCAGGCAAACAAACTTTCATAGCTATACGGTTCTCTCGCAATCGGAAGGAATAGAGCAAGAAAAAAATTCCAAATATTTAGCCTTCTTTCCTCGGCCACGGATTGGAATTTTTTTTCAGTTGAACCACCATTTGGAACAAATAGCCTCCTTATTCAGCTGCAAGACATTATTTGAAAAAATTTTTTTTTCCTAATCTAAAAGTAGAGAAAGTGAAGAATCTTTTAGTTGTTTCGGTAAATCGACAGCATCTTAGCGAATATTGATGAGAATGCTTTAAGGCCTCAATGTACCTACCCCTAATAGTGCAAATACGCAGATGATCCATCGAGCGGTTTTTCCTTGCCTTTTCAAACAATAGAGGAGGAAGATTTGTCTTCTCTAACATTAAGTTATCTTCATAGAAATGGAAAACCAATTTTTCTTCTACTTTTCAAAATTCTGTAGTAACTTTGGGAGAAAAAATAAAAAAAACAATGAGTTAATTTTTGTTTTTTTAGAATTTTAGAATTTTTTTACCAAATGATGCACAAGTGAAAAAAGTCGAGGATAAATTGATTTCTCCATTTTTATGAAGATTACACAATGCCAGGGAACACAATCTTGTCCCTTTACTTTTTCCAAATTTTGAACAATCGGACCGGAAAAAATGCCTGATGGATAAATCTACAGATTTATAGGGCTATTGAGGGAGTGCAATTTTCTTAAACCCTCAGCTTTTCCATCTGTAATCGCTAAGATATGGTTGATTGACCAAAGCAAGGGAAATTAACTTTTTTGCATTTGCAATTGCGGAAGAAAAAATTTTTTGTCAAATGTCTTGAGAGACCTTGCTAGCGCATTTATTTCGCTTACCGAAACTGTCGTTTAAATTTCTGTACCAACATTGGTTGCAGAGATACCTATTGTTGAAGACAAATTTTTAGTTTGATTTCGAGTATACCCATACGGCAAAAGGACGTAGCAAGCATTTAAAAGAAGGAAATTAAAGCTAAATAAATAGGCTGTCTGTTCAGTAGAGTGATATAACTGAGAAAAGAAAGCTAAAAATTTGGAAATTTGATTTTGCTCTATTCCATCGTATCGCGTGAAAAACGTAACTTTGAAAATAATTTGCCTGAAGTTCCAAAAGCTAGGGTTTTGATTTTTCTGCTTAATAAAGATACACCTTATTTAAGAGAAAAGCATGTAAACCTGATTATACAAAGTGATGAAAATTTGGGGTTGAATTGGAACATAGGAACATCGGGAAATTGTCAACGGATTTCAATGAAATTCGTAATATTGATTTATGTTGTGATACCCTGCAATTTTACCGCAATGTCATATAAGATTGCCTAGTATAATACTAGGCAATCTTATATGACTATACAATAATTGTATAGGTTATGAAGAAAAATAGCTAACCATGTAGGGGAATGCTTGTGCATCTGTACAAAATCGAGTTCTCTTACTCCTTGATTTTCTCAATTTTCGCAGGTTCAACCAAAAATGAAGACATAAGTCTGCAATCAGGGATCTCGATTTATAAATCAGTAGCAGCAGAAATGTAAAAAACAACAAATGTTGTGATGTATCATTGCATCGTCTTTTAATTACATTCATAGGGATCTAAGAGAATCACACGCCTTTCGTTATATGGATTTATTTAGAATAATCGGTATGAAACAAAACATAATCGCACATCTGTACAACCAGGTGTTGATCGACCACAACAAGAAAATCCGATTCTACTTATAAATTAACAATGTACAGGATTAAGTAATCATTAAAGGATACTTTGGGAGGTATATTCATTATTAAAAGGTTCCTTCCTGGGTTTTCTCTCCCAAACTCTGAAAAATATCTATAACATATAAACATTATTATATTGTGAATTGCTTCAGCGTTAGAAACACAAGATATTTGTCAGAAGCAATCAATTGAACAATGTTGCCTAAAAAATAACAACGAAACAACATCAACGAAGAAACAACTATATCGTAACGTTTCGGAGTCTATATCAGAATCCCTCTTCAGACGCTTAACGAAAAAAATAGAAGCAATGTTGCCCTCAAAGAATAACGAATTAACATCAACGCTAAAACAACTATTTCTTAACGTTTCGGAGACTATCCGCCGTATTCACAAAGCATTCAATCTCCGTTAAATCCTAACTGAGGTCCTCAGTTAAGGATAAATTTGAATCGCAAGCTCAGTTAAGGTGGAAATTAACGTGAAACAGGCCTGTTTCACCACCGTTAAATACGTTAACTGAGGTTGCGATTCATATTTATCCTTAACTGAGGACCAAATCAGTTAGTTCTTAACGGAGATTGAAAGCTTTGTGAATACGGCGGATTATCAGACGAAAATCAAACGAAAATCTTCAGAACACTTTTTGTAGATTGCTCTCAACTATTCTGAAATTCGTAAATTATTTTATAGATATTTTTCATGGAAGAGAAAACCTTTTAATTATATACAGGATTGTCCCAAATACATTGAAAATGTAGGTATATGGAGAATGTTCGCAATTAGTATATTTTGAAGAAAAAACATCAATGAATATTTTTTTATTTGAACCATTTTTATGTTCGATGTTGGACTTATGCATACGTCAAAACGTAAACCGTGAAAATTCACAAATATTTAGGATTTGCAGGATTCCAATATATCCTCCTAGGTCTTTCGTATAGTTCCAGGTTTGAACTCTAGATCTCCTGTTCCTAGTCCAACACTCTACCACTGAGCTAGTAGGAACTATTAATAAACCAAAATGGATGAATAATATCCGAAATATTAATCTTTAGCTATTGTCTGCTAAAATCCATTGATAATATTTTGATTTATTTCTAGACCTTGGTCTACTACCAATTCTACCTAATTCTAATTCGAAATGTACCTACCGTACCTATTTTCATGAAAGAGATATTAATATAAACGTAACGAATGGCTATTACTCATGAAATATTCCTTCCCACGTTCCACCGAATGATCAATCATTTTCGGTGCTTTCCAACATATATTAGAATGTATGTTTTGGGATATCGAAATAAATTAATGAAACCGAATGATGCATAACAAGGGACGTCAAAACCATTTTGATTCGCCTGTTTTCCAAGCTCATAAATCTATTAGTCACATAGTTAATTGGACTATATGGATAACATGGTTGGATAGCAGTTTTTATCTATTCCGCGTAAAACACCATGCAGTAATTATGATAAAAAACGAAATAATAACTCAAATAACGCCATAATTCTTTCGATACCTCCACCTAACCCGATAACCACACGCCGAAGTTTTGAAATTCAAGGAAATTCTGCTATTTCGAACATAACTGCAGTCCTTAGAAATGTCAGATATTTTTTTCGATGAGTTGTCGTCTCATGGACACGTTCATAATTCAAAGGGAACTCAAAACCGCATATCGATAGTTTTGTTCCACATATCTGTGTACGTTGTCATTCCTGATATAAACCGGTTCAAATTATGGTTTCGTTTTACCTATAAATATAACTCAATGATTAATTATTCAATGGAAGTCCGGGAGAGTTGAACCGCTTTTTGTTTAAAGTAACGTATTTTCTTAGAAATGAGTCTTAGTGACTCCATTATAATAAATTAAAGTATCTTATTCATTTAGGCTCACTTATGCATAATTACTTTTTCGATATTATAGTACTAAAATATGTTATATCTATTTGAATGAAAAATGGGATATGAGTCATCTCTCCCTACCCTTAGGGACACTCGAACCGCAGTTTGGGGAGAGTTGAACATTGCTTTTTGAAGGGAAAAATAAAAGCATTTTGCAGCTTAAATCACTGATATATTAAACAAAAGATCACAAAATTAAATTCAATGATGAAGAAACACACTTCTTATAAAAAAACAAAACTCAACATATTCTTTAATATTCCAAATTCAACATAATTATTAAACATTTTGTTAACAAAATTAAACATTTCAGCGTATGCCAAATATCTTCGTCTTTACACGCTTTTTAGCTTTCTTTCTGTGGGCTTTCTGTTTTGAACCTTGTCTAGTTTTCAATGTTTTCTTTCCTTTAGTTTTTACTGGAACGATTTTTTTTTGTCATCTTCCAGTTTAGGATTTTGTTTGGTTTTTATTATTTTCTTTCCTTTCTTATCAGTGCCTTCTTGAACCTTCTTATTAGTTTTAGTAGTATTATTCTTATTTCCTGATTCAATATCACTATTCTCGGAAACTCTGTTCTTAATATTCATCTTTTGACTCTTTATACTGACTATTTTTCCTTCAAATTCTTAGTGTACTTCTTTCTATCTATTCCATAATCAACAGATGTTTTTCTTAAAGATGCATCCTCTTTTACATATAGCTTTTTCCAATTCTGTGACGGTATGCTTTTTTCTTTTGCGTGTTGCTTCAGAAGGCTTGTATCGAAAAGACATTTTTCATGCAATTAACCTGCGAGAGAAAATAAAATTGAACATTGAAAAAAAAACAAATAAAATTCATATAGAACTTGCGTGTTAAGGTTTCCGAATTGTTTTTAAATTTAGTAAAAAAGGTTTTAATTTCAATATATATTACATGAAACAGCAAATATCATCATACAAACAATATAGAGGGAGACATGAACCACTGAGCATATCTCCCGCACTCGCCATGCATGGTGCAAGTCTCCCGCATGTACTAATTTGACATTACATTTTACTCACAGAAAAAACGATAAATCTTAGCGAAAAAGTACTTAGCACACCTCAAATTACAATAATCAGGCAGTACAATAGTAATAACACACAATACGTACCTCTATAAACACGGTCGCAATCTCAAAATAACATAAATTATTAAAATTTACTTCTCTGTAATAAATACACTTTTTCGAACCTGATAGCCAAACAAACTGGCCATTATACAAAATGACAGCTTGCTGGTTATTGGAGTCCCGTGCTGTACCAATGACCGTCTTGACGTTTCATTAGCGCGAAATTTAAATTGAGTTTTGATAGGTGGTTCAATTCTCCCACCTGAGCAAGTCTCCCGGACTTCCCCTACAATATTGATCCAGTTAGTAAAAGGCACCAAATCCAAATGTTTCTCTCTTCAATCATAGGTTCAGGGGAATTATCTCACTAGTAAGGAATGTAGGTTAGTCCATCTTAATATATTATTAAAGTAAAGAAAATCTGCTGAATTTCTGGTTTTGTTCCGTTTTCAAAACTGAGGAGAATGAACTCAATAATGCAATTTTTATTTGGATAAGATGAGAGGGGTGGGGATAGGTGAATTTCTAGTTAAATTTTGTCTGAAAGCGAATGAAATTCTTATCTTATCGGTTTCTAACAATTCAAATTTTTTGCCTTTAGTCCGAATCTCAAATTTCTGTTATCTTATATCTACGCAATGTTCTGCAAAGCCGGTTGATAAGTTATTTCGAAGTTTAGATTTTTATGTTCATCGACGACCCTGATATTTATGGAATTTTTGATCTGGCCTATGTAGAATGCAGAGCATTATTCACAATTTAATTTGTATACGTAGGTATGCCGCTTTTTTTCCAATGTCCATATATCCTATCCAATATATCCCACAAATTAGCACATTCTACCATTATTAACAACATGTATACTTAATATATTAAAATAACATAAAATTAGCACCATTAGTACAAATAAAAAGGACCTTGGTTCATTCTTGGTCAATATCAAAAATTGTCTTAACATTGAGAAAAAATGGTACCTACAATAGAATTTATAGCTATTCTCATGAATGCCATTCTACATTGGGCCAGACTGAACGTTGCATCCATTAAGAATTATTGTTGCTCAACATTGATCAACAAAATATGTTTTCATAGATTTTCATAAAAGAGAAAATGTACATTGAAGTAATAAATGCAAAGGATTAATTTGTCAACATCCGTAGAATTTTCTTACGTTCACAGATAAACTATAGAACATTAATGAACAACTATAGATTTTCAGCAATCCCCACTCCTCTTATCTGTATCGAAAGTAAAAATTTCATTATTGAATTTATTCTACTCATCTTTGAAAAATGATAAAACCCATAACATAATATATATCATATTATTATGCTAAAAGGTTCCATTCTCTCGCAAATTCTGAAAATATAAATAAAATAAAAATTTTTATTATAAATAAATATTTTTAAAAGATTTTCGTCTGGTGTCTGATTTAGTCTCCGAAACATTACAGAGTATTTGTTTTATCATTGATGTTGCTTCGTTACTGTTTATTAGGCAACATTGTTCTATATATTGCTTCTGGCGAATATCTTGTTTTATTAACGCAGAACCAATTTTAAAATAGAATTTTTTTTAATTTTATTATAATTGTAATATTTTTAATAAGGGAGACTAGAATGGCACCAAATTTAATTTTATTTGTTTCAATCATAGGCTGAGCTGAATTATCTCACTAGTGTGGATAGTCCATATTAAAAAAAATATATCAGAATATTTGTAATACTACAATGAGAAGATTAATATCATCAACACAAGTAAGTATGTATAATAATAAGAATGCGTAATATAGTTAAGTAGTGATTATAGACTTAACTTTTCTCACCATTGAGGAATGCCGGCTATTTCATACTTAAAATCGATAACAGAATACCTTTATTCTACTAGAGGCGTATTATATAATCAGCTTTTAATGACTGTTATTAAAATATTGTTCAACAATAAGAATGCGTTTCGCCTAATATTAATCCATGTGCGAGCACACTGTCGCCAAATTTGAGTTATTCTTCAATCAGAAATTCAAAAACAAAAATATTATAATTCAGGAGCTTTTGCGCGCATGTTTTTTGTCTATTCAAGCCCTCACGAAATACTGCAGGAACCTTTTTTCAACCGAGTATAGATTTCAATTCGATCGGATATGCATTTTTGAAAATATTGGGAAAATAAACTTCGTCTTGAAGGTTTGTGCGGAATTCAAGCGGAATCTAACAAATAGATTCTGGAATATAAAACTTTTGAAGATTAATTTTAATATTTTTATTATTTTTTCTAGTTATTCTATGTTCAGGAGATTTTGCGAAAATTTGTGCGTCGGCATTCTAATACTATTGTCAAGTTTCAGTTCAATCGGATCTGTATATTTTGAGTTATGGAGGAAATAACAAAATTTCAGAGGGGTATAACTCCGAAACAATTTGTCTGATTATGTCTATTAAAGTACTTAACCATCGCATTCTGATACGCAACCTACGCTGAAAATTTTAAGTCGCTATCTTGTACCGTACGACAGTAATCGTGGCAATAGACGGCCTGCCGGCCATTGAAAATGAGAGTGGATATTATAACGAGATTTACAGCATTTGAAATTTCAGAAGCAAATACCAGCCCAGAATTTTATTATACCCTCATTACACTATGCCTTCTTCATGTCTATATTGGCGCCTCTTTGCATGGCTATTTGTTGGTTGAATTTCCCCCCAAATGAGTGGCACTATTAAGCTGGCCGTCCACTAGGTCGGAAACGCGGCGCGGCGCGGCGCGGCGCGGGGCGGAAATATATATCTCCGTCCACTGTGGGGCGGTCGGTCAGGTCGGAAAAATTTTCAGGACAGTTCTCACTTGGCAGTCGATATATGCGTATCACATGAGGTATGTCTACTGACGACGAGGACTTGTTCGTGTTTTCTGCTGCATGGGAAGCTGAAGAAGAGGAAGCAGTGAGGAGAAAGAGGAAAAGGATATGGGTTCATGAAATTAATACAAAAAGAAAGGAACTTGGAGAATTTCATCATCTATTCGATGATCTCCTGAGGGACGAAAATAAATTCTTCAGGTACTTCAGGATGTTGCCAGAAATGTTCTTCAAATTGCTGCAACTTTTGAGGCCAGAGATTGAAAGGCAAAATACTCAATTTCGGGAAGCCATTTCTCCTGAAGAAAGACTGGCGACGTGCCAGGTACCGTAGATATCATATTTCACTAAAATATTGTTTTTACGCCTATGTTCTGGGGAACGTCGCGTTATCATTTTGCCCAAATGTCTGTAACTTTAGAATTTTTTGTCGAAAATGGACTCAAACGATTAGGTTCGCCTGCCTGATGAAGAATCTGGGGTCAAATTTGATTCTGTCCGCTGGCCGGCAACCGTTGCCACGATAACTTGAGAACGGAACGAAATATCGAATTGAAATATTTTGGGTAGCTGGCGCGTCCCAATGCGACGGACAAGTTCATTAATGGGCATAATCGGCCTAATGGTTTCCGAGTACTAATTTTTTATCAACCGTTACCAATCGGATCGAATTGAAACTTGTGAGTGGTTGTAGAAAGTAAAAATGGACACTAATGTGCAATTTTGTAAGGTTCGTATCATTAGAAAATTCTAAAAAAAATATTAAAAAATATTATTCATCTCACGTTAACTTGAGAACAGAAATAGATAGCGGCTTGAAATTTTCAGGATATGATGAATATATATGCAAAATTATTATCTATATCACAATAACTTGAGAATAGAAAGAGATAGGGAATTGAAATTTTTAGGGAAGGTTTCGCATCCGAATGTGACATTTTAGTTATAGGCATAATCAGAGAAACGGTTTTGGAGTTACGCTAATTTGAAAATCAAGACTGTACAATAAACGTCCTATAGAACATGCGTGTAAAAGCTCCTGACTTCACGTCAGTGCTTTTTTTTTATATTTGGTTTTCTTAATTCGCTAAAATTCAAGGTACGTTGAGTGGGTGCATTTCATTATAATGTATGTATCCACAGATTCTGACAATATAATACATAGTTGAATATTATGAAAAAAAAAGTGTAAAAAGTAAATCATATAATCTATAAAAATTACAGACATTTGGGCAAATTGATTAGCACTCAGTTCCGAGGAACTAGAGCGCCAAAAATACAACATTTGTAACGACGGACTCACAGAAATCGAAACGAAAGTGACCGAGTCATGCCGAGGTCGGAATATTTCCGCTCCGCCCTCCGTCCATTGGGTCGGCGACGCGGAATTCATGAAACCGCGCCGCGCTCAAGAAGTTTGGATAGATCCCGAGCGCGGAGATTTTTCGACTTCTCCGCGCCGCGCCGCGCTACCGACCTAGTGGACGGAGCTTAGTGTATTTTGGTTCAAAGTTCTAGCACACATTTCCGCCCCGCGCCGCGCCGCGTTTCCGACCTAGTGGACGGCCAGCTTTACACCGCGCTTGTTTCAGGCAGTAATTTCAGAGCTGCAAGCATTGAAGAAATTGACATATATTTACCTCAAGTTCTTGTTTTGTTCGTATATTTTTTAAACAAAACCATAGTGTTTCAAGAATGTCTGAAGAAACGTTTAATATGCTTGCACATATAGAGTGCAAATTCACATACAGAAAAAAGACTCTGTAATTCCAGAAAGCACTTCTCCAAACACGAAATTAATAATTACTTTGGGATACTTTAGGCTACTGGTGGAAACTTCATATCACTCGGCGATAGCCATCACAGATTATCTGGCCTTCATAAGTTTAGTTAGTTTACGTCCTCAGAGTAATATACATAAATTTATTATTGAATTTACGAAGGCTGCGATTCAGAGGATAGAATAAACTAGGTTATGTTAAGACGTCCAGACAGACAGATAAATATATTGTGTTGGTAAACATGACATTTCGACAAAAAGGCTTGAAATCCCCACGATTCAGGAGGAACAGATAGAACCAGTTCTATTTATTTTCAAGCCTGAAACAGTCTACAAAATAGTCCCGGGCGCATGCATATTTCTTCAACATTTCAGGCGCAGTCAGTCAGGCTGACAAATAGGTACGAAAAAGGCATAAGTGTAATAAGGGTAGTAGCACAATACCTAAAAATTCGATTGAGCTGAAATCCTGTACTCGATTGTTGAGAGAAATCCGACAGATAGTTTCTGAAACATAACATTTTTGAAGAACGCAGAACAGAATCGATTTTGACCTCGAATTCTTCATCGAACCTAATCTTTGAGACCATTATCGACCAAAGATTCGAAAATTACAGAAATTTGCGCAAAATTATAGCACGCTATTCCCAAGAACGGGCGTGCAAAATTTGCTCCGATTGCGATTGGAATCCAAATAATGGAAAAATTGATCGAAAGTATCTGTTTATGGGAGGTGTGCGACCACAATGACGCCAAATTTGAGTTATTCTTCAATCAGAAATTCAAAAACAATGTTCTTTTGTATATTCACGCCTCACACGCCCTCACGAAATACTCCAGGAACCATTTTTCAATCGAGTACACACTATATATTTCAATTCGATCGGATCTGTATTTTTTAAATATTGGGAAAATAAACATCGGCTTGATCGTTTAAGCGGAATCTTACAATTAGATTCTGGAATATAACATTTTTGAAGAAAATTTTTTATGAAATATTTTTATTATTTTTTCCATTGATTGGATGTTCATGAAAGTCTGCAAAAAGTTGCGTTTCGGCATTTCCTACAACTAATTGCCAAGTTTCAGAACGTGCGCGCAATATTTGCATTGATTTCGATTGGAATCCAAATAATGGAAAAATTGGTCAAAAGTATCTGTTTATGGCAGGTGTTCAACCCGGTCGTAAGCCGGATCACCGATTTACCTCTTTTGTTTATTTGTTTGTCCCAAGAACTTCAGAATTGATATCGGTTGTCAGACCGCTGCCCTCAAGTGCGTCTGGTCATGTCCCTAGTATTTCGGATGTCGAAGTGTCCGAGTTAATCCCAAAAATGTAAATGTCGGTGACAGGTTAGTAGTGGTCGGTGTCTGGGAGCCGTAAACGCCGGCGCCTCTCAGATACTACCCAGACACGGTACTCATAAATCTAACCCCAGATAGCGTTCTCGACCGATTTTCTCTTTCAATGAGGCCCACTGTTAGTTGCCCTATTATACTCTCATTATTTCCTGACCCACGAAAACTATCGCCATCAGCGCAGACTATCGGAGCAATCGCATCAAAATCCACTCCACATTCTGAGTTCTGCCTAATTTCTATTACCATATACGCTTCTTCGATACCGCAGAACTTATAAGATTTGATAAAAGCCGAACGGAAGAAATTCCGAGTGCCGATTTAGGAAGAATATCGAGACAGGTCAACTTGAGATTCCTAAGTTAGGAAAAAATGTATCCATCAATTCAAGGCCCTCGAGAGGCAGTTGCCACGTCTAAAATATTGAATTGGGGTTGTATTTCAATTACTATAACAGCTTTTTTCTTCGATCGCGGGAAAAGTGACACTATTTTGACCTGTTTTCTATGCGCAAAGCTCAACATTCCAGAATAGTGGGCAGTTGCTAAGCAATTAGAAAATAACAGTGCGGTAATATTCTTAACGCACTGCGGTAATGTTACAAATGGATTATTACAATAAAATGAAACAAAGTATGGTTTTAATTTTTATATTGATAAAATAATAATGTTATAAAAGAAATAAAAGAAACATCTAATTTATAACGATATTCTTGAACACAAATTAATTGTTGTTAATATTTACATTTATTGTACAGTTTGTACAATTTGTAAATTGTACTGAAGGGCAACGTGAATTTATAGACGTTGAAGCTGCATGGCTAATTGTTTGGTTTATCTCGTTTCGATCATTTTCATTTGAAGTAGAGGCAGGGATGTTGAATATTTTATTAGCCACTTCTACTTTATTATTGAGTGATTCGTCAATATATTCTTCCGCCACATTCGAATATTTCCATCCTCCGTGGCGCTTTAAAGAAAGAATATCAGCTCCAGCATCTACCAAATGTGTTGCCGATGATCTTCGGAAACAATGCCCTGTATATTCTGTCGGATTTGGCAACTGTAAATAACTTGCAACAATTTGCGGCATTTTTCCAAATTGATTCATTTCAATGACTGTCTTCCATAGTTTTCCCTTGTTGAATTTTAAAAAAAATCTAGGATTTTCAAAATCATTAGGCCTAAATGATACGTACTTTCTACAAACATTTAAATAGGTTTCGTTAATGATATCTCTAGGTTTATTTGTTTTTGTTTCTGGTATTTTTACCAGTATTTTTGAACCGAAATCTTCTATATCCTGAACTTTCATTCGGACAAGCTCATCTCGTCGACAGGCTCCTGCTATTCCAAATATTGGAGCTACTTAAAAGGTAATCAAAAATTGTATATTTCGTATTTTATGTATTTTGAGTAATACTATTTTATCTATATCTACTTACTTTGGTCGATAAAAATATTTCATCTGAGGCCTCTAAAATGAATTTCTGAACTTGTTCCTGGGTTATAATTTTGGATTTTTTCGGTTTGTATCCTGTAGCTTAACGTTTTAAAAATGTTTTTGGTACTGGGCAATATTAATATTATTTTTAACAGACAAAGTTGATCGAAGCATGGAATAATGTGCCCACAATGTCGAAGATTTCATTGTTTTAGCCAAGTCAGCAACATACGCCATCAGTACATTCTCAGAAAATGATACGCTGTTGTTTTTTTCTGCAAAAATCCATGAAGCGTTGGTACGCAAGTTTATACTTCTCTCTGGATTTCGCCGGAAGTAAATTAAGTGAAGCCGCGTTCGCGGCTTCCACTAGTTCAGGAGGCGTGCAAGGTAACAAATAATCACTATCAGTGTTCATGTTTATTAATTATTTTTTAATTCCTTATAAAATATAACGAATCAAACAAAACCTGCTTGACAATTATTCTTCTTTTGTCATAACAAAGTAATTTCCATGGTTACCACTTCTATATTTCAATATGAACATAGAGAAACCTATTTAAACTTACTTGATTACATCTTTAATTTTTTAAATGTAAATCAACGATCGAAGAACAAATAGTATGTATAATTCGTGGGAAAAGCAACTCAGTGTTATCACAGTCGTTTGGGAATATTATGCTTTTCCCACCAATTATACAATATACTATTCTCTATTTCAGTATCGTAATCAGTTTATTACAGCACTAAAAACAGTGCTGTAATGAACTCATTCCCGCATTGTTTCTAGTTATGTGGTAGTCAGCACTGACATTTGATCTTATCAAATTTCAAAACACGTCAATTGTCAATATAATATAATCTGGATATAGTGAAATAATTGTTGAGAGGAAAAGTTTTATTTTCATTAAAAAATAAGGTACTAGAGATTCAGTTCTTGCTAAGTTTGAATCATTCATGCTATTAGGATACTCATTTAAATCTGATCTCCATGCCCTACGTACGATTGAAATTCAAATTCCGTAATCTGTCAACTTTCGTAACAATCACACCAACTGCCAGGATAAAGTAAAAAAGTCACTAGGATGTATAATCCGAATTTTTCATCAAATTTCAACCGTATATTACAAAACTTTACTGAAATAGAGAAAATATCGTCTGATACTCATTGCAGAAGGCAATTCCAACACTCATGCGTTCAAAAACTCGCTCCTTCGTCGCTCGAATTTCGCATTCGTCATTGAATAGGAGCCCATTCTGCAACTTGTTTTAGAATATACTATTCTCTATTTCAGTATCGTAATGAGTCCATTCCAGCACTGAAAACAGTGTTGGAATGAACTCATTCCCGCATTGTTTCTAGTTTTATTTTTCGTTTTGTGGTAGTCAGCACTGACATTCGATCCTATCAAATTTCAACACACGTCAATTGACAATACAATATAATCTGGATATAGTGAAATAATTGTTGAGGAAAAGCTTTATTTTCATTAAAAAATATGGTACTAGAGATTTCCTTCTTGCTAATTTTGAATCATTCATGCTATTAGGAAACTGTTTTAAATCTGATCTCCGTGCCCTACGTACGATTCAAATTAAAATTCCGTAATCTGTCAACTTTTGTAACAGTCACACCAACTACCAAGATACAATACAAAAGTCACTAGGATGTATAATCCGAATTTTTCATTAAATTTGAACAGTATTTCACAAAACTTGCCTGAAATAGAGAAAATATCGTCTAATACTCGTTGCAGAAGGCAATTCCAACACTCATGCGTTCGAAAACTCGCTCCTTCGTCGCTCGTTTTCGAATTTCGCATTCGTGTTTTAATAGGAGCCCATTCTACAACTTGTTTTAGAATATACTATTCTTAATGCTATACAACATTCGTATTAAACTTATTGCAATGAACCTCTTGATTAAACAGCTTTGTCTCTGAATCTATGACATTGAAGTCAGTCTTTAAGATGATATAAAATTAAAATTGGAACAAAAAATGTATAGCCTTGAGCTTGTTTCCTATTTTCACCGGATTCCTAGTAATAGATTTGCGGATTCATAAGACTAAATGTTTCCCTCATATTGTCCTTTCTTCTCCTTTCCCTCCTTTACTTCCAATATTCTCCATCTGCTCTTATTGCTGTTGTTACTGTCAATTATGTGCCTCACATCAGTTGCATCAAACTGAAGTCCATCCAGAATGCAAATGATACCTAAACAAAAGCATGACGATTGCTTAGGTGGGTCAATTGTTTTTCTGAAGTTGAATCACAAAACATATTTTTGTAGCCTGCATAATTTTATATCGTATATTTTAAATTATAATGCAAAAAATATTTTAAATTATAATGCTACACAGAACACAAGTGGTTCTCCTTACTCGCTCAGGCTGTTCGAGAGCTTATGAGGGTTCTTCTTGGGGAAGACCTAGGAGGATCAGTATAATAATATACAATATACAATACAAAAATTGTATTTAAATATGTAGATAAGTAGTGGGGATTCATCAATTAATTCTTTTTATCCATTAAATAAGTTTCTATAATTAATATCGATGGCATAACATCTTACAAAAAATTCAGGTTTACCATTACACTTAAGGAAATTCTTAAACTCTTAGGTTTTGTAAGCGTTGGTATATGAGAGAAGAGGTTCACCACCCATGCTTATAAAATAAATCCTGAAATGGTATACTGATGTCTCGAAAACCAACACAGGACAGGAGTAGCGTATCGTTGTGAAGTTCTCTTCACTACGATGCTTGGTAGGAAAAAGACTGGGCCAGGGAATCCACTACCCCAGTTCTTATAAGAAATGCCGTTAAATGGTACTCAGACGGTTCAGAAACCACTTCAGCTAGGCTCCTACCCAAGCATCTTTAAGGCAATAGAAAGATGCGTGGAAATGAACCTAGAAAGAAACTCAATCAGAGATGTGATATAGCAATCCACTCTGAGAGTCAAGCTGCTATTAAAGCTCTGAGCTCCCATGTTATCGAATCCAAGCTAATATGGGAGTGCAGAAGAGAGAAGAGAGAGAAAACTCAATGAAGTAGGCAAGAACAACAGGGTCTCCTTGGTCTGGGTTCCTGGTCACGCGGGAATCAGAGGAAATAAGGAGGCCAAACACATGCCAAGAAAGGAACACAAACCCCCTTTATTGGCCTGGAACCTTATTGTGGGGTTGGTAGATACACCTACAAGAGTGAGAAAGAAGAAACTGAGAGAGGTATTTTCTGGATATCTCTCCACGGAATGTATCACTCCACGAAATTTTTCTGGAACTTTGATACTGTCAGATCCAAGAAATACTTGGACCTCAGTAAGAACACGCTGCGCCTCCTCACTGGCTTGCTCACAGGCCACTGCGGCCTCAGGAAGCCAATCATGAGACTAGGGCTAGCAAAAACTGACGAGTGCAGAAGATTCTGTTGGGAGGATGATGAAACTCCTGATCACCTGATAACGGAATGCCTCGCCATCTCAAACCAACGCAAGGAATGCTTTGGGCAAGAAATCTGCAGGAGCGAAGACGTAGCCTCCTTGAAGCCATCCCAGATATTGGAGTTCATCAGATTTCTGGAACTGGAAGGCGAGCTGTAGATGGTAATGACACCGACAGCTCTGAAAGGGAGGCACAATAGACCTTAAGGTCGCAGTGCAACGTTACCCCCTACAACAATATACAATATACACCTATACTCGTACTCAGGATCGATGGGTTCTTCTTCTTGCATATTTCAGGCGGAAATCGACCCAATTGCGAGATAAGTACAATTCCATTTTGTAAAAAGCTACCAGAGATGAGATAGCAATCCACTATACCAGCCACGACCATCAAAGCGCTGAGTTCCATCGTCATCAATCCTTATATGATGCCTGGGTGAACTAAGAAAACTCATAGGTCTGATTTCCTGTATATTCTGGAATCAGGGAGAACGAGTAATTCAGGAACTCTAACTCCATCTGTAGGAATATAAACTTTATGTGTCTCACACCTAGCACTCTGTTCAAATTGTTCAGACATGTAGCATACCGGAAAGATCTTTAGGATCTTTGAACTATAAGAATTCGAAAGTTTCTCCTAATTCCAATAATAAAATGCTACATCCCCCCCGTTCTTCCTAAGGGGCATTGTATAGCCTCAGAAAGCACTTAGTGAGATTAGGTTTAGCAGAAAATGACGAATTTAGGTGGGGGAGCACGACATGGTGACATATTCTGCTTGAAGCCGCCTCAGCTGACGGAATTCATTAGAACCGGATAGCGAACTCCTGATACACCCCATTCAGCTCAAGAAAAGGATGATAAAAAATTCGAGAAAAAGACGTAAAGCTTATGCGCGCATATTCTATTGCCGATTCACGCTTCTGGCTCCCTCATGAAATACTGCATGAACCTTCAAGCCATCTTTTTGGCGCTCTTGTCAGAGTGCTTATATATTTGCCCAAATGTCTGTAATTTTCGAATTTTTTGATGATAATGTTCTTAAACGATTTGATTGATCAAGAATCAGTGGTCAAAAACGATTCTGTTCGATAAGCCTCGAACGAAATGAGCTAGACAGTTGAAATTTTCAGAGTAGGTTTGGGAAATAAATATCTCGGTTAAGTTCGTTATTGGGCAAAACAGGCCTGATGGTTTCCGAGTTAGGAAAAAAAAAATTTTATTTACATTAAAAATTTCAAATTAATTTTTTATTAAGATGCAGTTTCAGCATAAGCATCAATTGATATCATTTTTAACTATTATAAGTTAATACTTTCGGAGACCAAGTTCCATTTCGATCGCATATGTATTTTTTTAGTTATTGAGGAAGGAAATTTCAGATGGGTATAACTCCGAAACCGTTTGGCCGATTTTGCCCATAAACGGACTTCACCGTCGTAGGTATTCGGATGCGAAGCCTACCTCGAAAAATTGCAGGTTGCTATCTCTTTCTGTTCCAAAGTTATCGTGGCAACGTTCACTTATCCAGCTACTAAACTCGCCTTTAAATGCTCGACTTTAAATATTATTTCAATATCTCCAAAAATGTAGATCCGATCGTCTCCAAATTTAGAACTTGACTGTAAAATTAGGTTTTGAGGGCTCTCGCAAATTTTCAGTGATAACGCAGATATAGTTTCTGAAATACAATTCTTTTTTAATTATTTTTTTAATTTTCTAGTCATATAATACTCATAAAATTTCACGAAATTTTGCGCCGGTATTCTACAACCAATTACCAAGTTAAAATTGGATAGGATCTGTATTTTTTTGAGTTATTGAGAGAATAACACAAATTCTCGGATTTGTATAACTGCAAAACCATCTGACCGATAATGTTTATTAACGAACATAAACGATATATTATTCGGATGCGCAACCTACCTTGAAAATTTCAAGTCGCTATCTTTTTCTCTTCGAAAGTTATCGTGGCATCAGACTGCTGGCCGGGCAGAATCAATTTTGACCTAGAATTCTCCATCAGTGAGTCGAACGCGATCCTTTTATACAATTTTCGTCGAAAAAATAGAAAATTGCAGACATTTGGGCCAAATCATCGATGTTCCCTAGAACATGCGCACAATAGGGGTACAATAGGGGTTCTCCTGCCATATTGTACTTAACTGGATTTTTCATTCCTTTTGTGAGTTTATAGTTTATATGCTTTATCATGTTGGAATAATAATAATATAATTATTATTCAATAATTTCAATACAACCCTGTTTTATACAGTGTGGAGAAGCCAGATGGAATAAATTCATTATCTTGGTTACTGTACATATTTATGGGAAATCCTGAAACACGACAAATTCAAATTTTAAATTGTCATTCGTCTTCGTAAAACTGCGAACCCTACCTTCAACCCCCTTCGAAAGACAGTTACAACCCCCAATTTTTCAAATAGGAAGTATGAGCTTGTGATACATCGTTTCAAGGGTCTCCTCATACTCTATTCAGAAATATTATCTCAGTCATGTTTATGCAAAAATCAAATTAAAAAAAATAATATCAAATGATTACCGAAATTATGAATGTGAATGAAGTAGATGTTCAAAGTGTTAACCGCGAACGCCTTGGCAACATCCTAACCTCAAATAAAAATTTCTTCCAACATTATTCAAGATCTCGGAGGTGATCACATCTTGAAGGCAAATATGTTTAATATTATTTTAATAAGATTTGGGAATATTCGAGGGAATATTATATTGAATTTCGGTAATCACATAATTTAATTTTTTTTAATTTGATTTTTGCAATAAGCATGAAAGTTAAAACATTTCTGAATAGAGAGTTACGAGACCTTTCAAACGATATATCACACGCTCATACTTCCTACTTAAAAAATTGGGGGTTGCACCCGTCTATCGAAGGGGGTTGACGGTAGGGTTCGAATTTTTACGAAGAAGAATAACAATTTAAAATTTTAATTTCATGTTTCGGGATTTTCCATAAATATGTACAGGCTAGACGCATTTTGATGTTTTAGTACTAGAACTTTTAAACTATGGCAGATAGCAAAAATCTGATACCCCATTCTCGATCTATTTCGAGAAACCGAAGCTGCTGCCTTTCTTTTTTTTCTATCTCCTTTTGTTTTCTAATTACAAGCGAAAATTGAAAAAGTCTCGATATCGAAAAATATTCATATCTCCTTAAGCTAGAGATCTGAAACTAAACATTATACTTTTTTGTGCAGAATCCATTGGCTCATTATTTATCTCAGGCTCGAAATTTCAAAGATATAAAACAAACTTATGTTTTTTTTTTTTAATGGGAAACCCTGTACTTTATGACGTTTTTAAATAGTTTAAATATTTTTCAGAAATATATAACATGATATAGGTAGTTCCTGTTCAATTAAATGCGAAAAATTCGAAAATAACTGTTTTTCAATCATCTCTAACCAAACATATAAGTTTGTTTTGTATCTTCGAAATTTCGAGCCACAGAAAAATAATGAGTACGCCAATGGATTCTATACTAAAAAGTCTCTATTTAATGTTTTAATTTCAAATATCTAGCTTCAGTAGAAAAAGAATTTTAGTAAAGAAATATTTTTTTCAATATCGCCACTTTTTCGCTTTTCGTCTTATAACTAGAAAACAAAAGGAGATAGTAAAAACCAAAAAGCGGTATCTTTGGTTTCCCTCGAAAAGATATCGAGAATGGAGTATCAAATTTTTGCTATCTCACATAGTTTAAAAGTTGTAGTAATAAAACATCAAAATGCGTCCACCCTGTACAGTAACCAAGATAATAAATTTATTCCATTTGGCTTTTCCACAATGTATGATTCTAGAAATCTACATATGACCTTCGAAACACGAATTGTGGAAATTATTTCTTCAATCGGCAAAGATACTATGTAGAAAAAGAATTTGCATTTTATATCTGAAATATAAAACGTTGCATTTTACAACCCTCGAGTAGGAAAAAGAGAAACAGCGCTTTCTGCCATATAAGAATAGTATTCCCGAACCCAAACGATCTTTCTATCATAATGAAATAAAGATGCAAAACGGCCGAACCTCTACCTTTCGATTTGCATAGCCTACTCTCCGACAGGCATGACCAGCTACCTGCATTTGCTTAATTTACTCCCAACCATCGCTAATTGTGGTTCTTATCTAAACGTCGATCTCGGCATTCTCGCGGCAATCAGCCGGCGCCTTTTGCCTCCACCATTCCCATATTTATATTGCGGTTCGTTGGAGCAAAGGTTTTAACGATTACAAAAAGTTTATTATGTTGGAGAAAAAGAATAGATTATCGGGTCATACCATGAGATTTTGTATGTACCAGTGGCGATTCATGAAGGAGGGCAAGGGATGATATAGTAATTAATTGTATCCCGGTCATTCCGGCAGAATTTGCTTCAACTACTCGACAATGTTCTGGTTGATATGAAGGATCTCCAACTAATAGCCTTAGATTAATTAACGAAGTCACAATTGGATTAGAAATCTATTTTCAGCTGAAAATATGAATCGGTGAAATTTATTTATCATTATTCATTAGTATTAATGAAATCAATCTTAAGTTGATGAAAACTCATTATATTAGTATAAAGGATTCATATAAATTTTCACATATCTTCAAATAAATTGCATTTCGAATAAGTAAATATGTCTCGAAAATATATGTTTTTTTTTCTTATATTGCAAGAGTAGGGACTTATTTGCATTTGATGGTTCATTCAGACCTATTCTGTTTGCGCATAGCAATAATGCTAAGAAACAGATATTTCTTCCACAGCAAGATTCAAAATATTGCTATTCTGGTCATCGATTTTGAGCAATATGATCTGTCATTTCTAGAAACATATTGTGTGGGTTTCACAAAGCTTTGACAGCTCTTAATCGCCAAATTAGTGCGATTCTATGTCGATTTTCAGTTCATTTTTGATACAACCATCGAATTAAATCCACAATTAAGCTAATCGAAGCTTCGTGAAACCCATCAATTGCTATCCACATTGCTATCTCAGCAACCTCATAATAGTACTTGCTCAGAGGACAACAAGATTTGAAATATGGCTGAGAACCACTTTTTAATAAGTATAGGTATAAATAATCGTTTATATTTGTTACTTTAAAATATTTAATTTTAAAAAAATTTCCCTTAGTTCTGACACTAACAATCCCTTTTATTTGCAAACAGAAAAGTTCACAAACTATTCAGCCTTAATAATAAGATTGATGCTTTTGATTTAATTGAAGATCCGAGTGAATTTAATTCATTTATTTTTTTGCTCATTTGCAAACTAAGAGAGTTACTGCTTTTTTAAGTTAGAGATATGGATTCGAAGATTGACTGACTGGATGAAAAAAATTGAATAAACTATTAATTCACCCTTAATACAAAGATGACTTCTTTTGATTTAGTTGAAGAACTGAGGGAATTTGTATGAAAATGTATCGATAACTCGATCTTGTTAGAGGTTAAATTCTTCTTCTATTTCACATTAAAGTCATGAAATACAGTGTTGTCAGCTCTCAAATCAATGAATTTTGATCTACTTGATAGCAATATTGCTGGGAGAGAATTGATAACCAAATTGCTATAACAGTCCGAACAGAATACTTAATACCATAGCCATATTGTTGAAAATTAGGAGGATAGCAAAATGACTTGAATAGCAATATTTATAGCAAACAGTATAGGTCTGAATAAGTGAAAATTTAATTCTATTATGTCCATTTATTTTTGAGGATTTTAATCTCTATCGACATTATGATCATGTCCTTATGGCATGTTTGTCCTATGAGCCATTTGAATTTGTAACACTATACACAACTGAAATTTATTCTTATGAGATCCGTTATAAGAAGAAAACTAAATATTAAATGGGCATATTCTTGAAATCGTCTAAAATATGCGAATATTCTAATGAACACTCAGATCCATTCAATATTCAGAGAATGTCACTTTTCCATGCAAATCTATAAATTTTAAAATCAGTTTATTGAATATGTTGAATCTATTCATATTTTTCAGTGACTCAGAAAAATAATAATAGTATCTATTTCATTATCAAAATAATTGCTAATATATAGAACCGATCGAGCGGAAATCTGGTTCTCAATTGTAAAATGGCAGCTTGAAGGTTTATGCCGAATTTCAACGGAATCAAACAGATTGTTTCAGAAGTATAAAATTTTTATGAAAATATTTGTTTTTTCCAGTGATACTATCCTTATTAAGTTCTGCTAAAATTTGCGCGTCGTCATTCTAGAACTGATTACCAAGTCTCAATTCGATCGGATATGTATATGGTTTCGAAACCGTTTGGTCGATTATGCCCATCAACGATCTCAACCGTCGTATTGGGATGCTGAACCTACCCTGAAGTTCTCTTTCCGTTCGATCGGCCCGGGATAATCGATTTTGACCTCGAATTCTCCTTCGGTGAGTCGAACCTAATCGTGTTTGACCATTTTCGGCAGAAATTCTGAAATGACTGAAATCATTATTTATCTTTAAAAGTGGGAAAGCCTTGTGGACAGGAGCTTTGGCGCTCTTGTTCAAACTTTGACAACTCATATCTCCGAAATTATTGGTCTCTGGGAATGATATAAATGTATTCTTACGATAGAACTGCATCATGAAAGAAATTAAATTCAAACAGACCGATTCTCCCCAATAACGAACTAATCCGAGATATTCATTCCTCAAATAATCTACTCTGAAAATTATATTAAATCAATTAAAACTCAGCCAATATTACAGTTTTGTTTTTACTTGAGATATTCTGAACCCAATTTGATTATGTATCTTACCAAAGAATATATTTCCATCATCATATGGATTATCCACAGGCATTATATTACCTTAAAAGTATAATATCATATCATCCTCATAATTCTACGATAGCTGAGGTTATTTCATTGGTCACTTTGCTTTCAATCATACTTTGTTTTCTAGAATAGGAGGTGTATTTTATATCAAGAATAACGAACCAGAAATAATTTTGACATTTATATCTCATAGGAAAATAAGATTACATGTAAGAACACAGATCATATATTAATTCATGAATAGAATAATTAAGTACAGCATTCTGTTCAAACATAGAAGTAGGATTTATTATTCAAATTTTGTAGAATCATATCTCCGAAAGTATTAGCTTTTTAAAGTTGAAAATGATATCAATGGATTCTAATAGTGAAATTGCATCTTAAAAAAATGAATTCGAAATTTGTAATTTAAAAAAATTTTTGTTTTCGTCACTCCGAAACCATTTGGCTGATTTTGCCCAATAATGAACTCAACCGAGATATCTATCTCCTAAACCTACTCTCAAAATTCGAACTGTCTAGCTCATTGAGTTCCAGAGTTATCGTGTTAACGGAGGGATGGATGGGCCGGCCGAACGATTTTGACCACGGATTCTTGATCAGTGAGTCGAACCAAATCGTTTAAGACCGTTTTCATCCAAAAATTCGAAAATTACAGACATTGGGCAAAATTGACAGGCACTCTGTTCCGGGGAACAAGAGCGCCAAAAAATGAGCGCGTTGAAACGTCAGTGCTTCTATATTTTTCAGCGGGCTCATTTCATATCTGGTTTCGCAGATCACTGATTTAGAACCCCTGGTATAAATACTACCAGGGCCGTATTAGGATAAATGTCATCGGTGCAATTTTGAGCGAATTTAAATAAAATGATTTATTTCGTTGAAAAAACTAATCTTTGTTAAGTCCATACTAGGTTAATGGACATTCAACTTCGATTCACGTTAACATTGGTGAGGAATTTCAAAATAATCCGTTACGCAGCTTCTGTTTGCATATTGGGAAACCCATATAATTTGCAATTCTAACATTATGTTGATTTATTGACCTCGCATAGAACATTTCCTTCACATTTAAATTTTATTATTTTATTGTCATTAAGAAGAACGTGCTATAGAATCATCTTAGGACATCATCGAGCCATTATCTTTCGTGAAATAGAGGTGCAAGTGTTGTAACTATCAATAATAGATGCAATTGAATGACCTTAGGAAACTTCTTCATGTTTATGTTAGAAATTCGAAACCGACGGATTTTATTACTCAATGATCATATGAATCATTGACTTCGTTATGGCCGAAGTGGTACCTACTTGTTTTGATTGGTTTATTAATATTTAGGTTTGTTTAACAGAAGGTTGAGATTGTGTTTAACAGAAGGTTGAAATAATCTAAATAAACCATCCTAACCAAAAATGACTTAATTATATAAAAATATTAAAATATACACCCACTTTTTGACATTCGAGGTTGAAGAAAGAAGAATTGACCATTGGTAGAACCAAAATATTCAATAATATTTTTCTCAAAATCTGTTGTTTGTATGTACAATATGTTATGAACATTTTCAACTGAATTAGGTAGGTACCTACTTGTAAAAGGTGCTCGATCTGAAAGCAGAATGGATTGTGTCGGAACTCTCAGTTTTTTTCGATACTAAGAAACGAAATCGAAATAACAATACGACATTTTTCAATGAGTTAGCACGAGATAACTAAATACAGTGTGTGAAAGCCAAATGGAATAAATTCATTATCGCAGTTACTGTACATATTTATGTAAGATCCGAAATCGACAAATTTAAATTTTAAATTGTCATTCTTGATTTAATTTTTTTCTTATTTGATTTTTGAAAAAAAAAACATTTCTAAATAGAGAATGACGATAATTTACAAACGATGTATCACAAGCCCATACTTCCTATTTGAAATATTCGGGATTGTACCTGTCTTTCGAAGGATGTTGAAGGTAGGGTTCGTATTTTTACAAAGAAGAATTACAATTTAAGATTTGAATTTGACGGGATTTTTCATAAATATATACAGTAACCAAGATAATTAATTTATTTTATTTGGCTTTTCCACGCTGTATATAATTTGAAAACATGAGGTTAGTCCACTGAGCTCGTTCAGATCCGTATTCATTTTTGTATTAAAAAAAATCTGAACTGATGGCCCTCTCATATTTTGAAACTTTTATTCAAATGATTTTATGTGAAATTGGAAGGTATTCAATGGTTTTTTTTCTGGGTTTTCTATCGCAACACCGAATAATATCTATACAGGGTGAGTATTTGACCACTGCACTAATTTTAACCAAAGATTCCTCCCATCAAATGAAACACTTTTTTCATTGACCATTTTTCCAGATTCGGCTCAGGTAAAAAGTTACAAGCGTTTAAAGATTTCACAATGTGCTAATATACTCCCGCATATAAATTATCTATGACATTGTTGGCGGACGAGAATAAGGCATGGTAACGTGGTTTACAGCTTGATTCGGGATTCCAACGCTCAGGGTCGGATCAAGTAAAGTAGTGAAATTTCTGGAGTTTTCCATTTTAAAACATTCAATCAAGAATATCTCGAAAACGGTGCGTTTAAGGAGAAATGATGAAGAATAATATAATGTTCTAAAACGATGGAATATTCTTGAAATGACTCAAGAAAAACTTTAAATGCTTTCTTTATGCTAATTTCTTTTAGTTTTATGAATCCACGAGTCCATAACTAGAAAACCAGTAGAAGTAGAAAATAACTAATATTTGGAAAATATGTATCATAGTTATAGGAAACTTTACGCCAACATTCATTTTATTCGAAAGAAGGATGTCAAAGCTACAAAATAAAAACTGATTTTTTTTCAAAATTTCAACAGCCTGTATCTTTTTGCCTGAGCTGAATTTGGAAAAATGTTAAATGAAAAAAGTGATTCATTTGATGAGAGGAATCTTTGGTTAAAATTAATGCAGTGGTCAAAGACTCACCCTGTATAATAAAAGAATTTTCAATTCTATTCAAATTGCTTCTTCAATATAAACACAAGATATTTGTCAGAAGCAATTTATGGAACAGTGCTGCATAGTAAACAATAACGAAACAACTCCAACGATAATATAACTATGTTTCTATGTTTTTCAAAGACAAGACAATTTCAGAATAAGTTCAACCACAAATAATTCTGAAGCTTTCTGCTAGGTCTGATTTAGGTTCTTAAGCGATACAAAAATGTTATTTTATGTTCCGTTACTATTTATTAGGCAATATTGTTCCATAAATTACCTATGACAAATATCTTATGTTTCTAAAGTAGACGCAATTTAAAAGAAATTTTTGTCATCATAGATATTTTTTCAGAGTTTGGGACAAAAAACCCAGAAAAAAAAATTGAATGATAAATGCACCTCCCAAAGAATCCTTTAATGATTATTTTACAGTGTTATTGTACAAAAACTATAATTTTCAATTAATCGCACAAATTTCACAGTATTTATTTGAAAATTACTAAAATTTGATACAAATTTGGTACAATGAATACCATCAGTTATGAAACAAAACATCATTTAAATGTCCACCACGGAAACGCTGGCAGGAATGAAGTCGTTGAACCCAATTTTCCATTACTCTCAGGTCGTATGTTAGCAATTACTCGTTCAATATTGATCTGTAAATCGCCTAAATTTGCTGGATGATTACTGTAAACCAATGACTTAATGTAAACCCAAAGAAAGAAGTCCAATGGAGTTAAATCGCAGGCATGAGGCGGATCATTTATGGGTCCATTTCTTGAAATAATCGAATCAGCGAATTTTGTTTTTAATAAAGTCATTGTGTCTTTGGCAGTATGTCGAGTGGTACCGTTCTGTTGAAACCACATGCTTTGCAAATCAAGACGAACCCATTCAGGCCATAAAAAATCATCAGTTCTCGTGAACGACGAGAAATCGATGATCGAGTGGTATTTTGGTCTTCACGAACACTTTCACGTACGGCAGGAAGTCTCTCACTGACACTGTAACATCATGAAGTGTAAAATTTGTTTCAAACTTTTTAACTAAACGTTCAATTGTTCTTGTATCCGGACGATTATAACCGCCAAAAATTGAAGTTAAAGCACTTAATGTTAGAGTAACAGATCGCGATTTTTCATTATACATTTGGCTTCTTTGTAAACATTCTTGAAGCGTGTACCTTTCCATGATTAAATGGTAGACATTGACGAGTACAACTGTCAATGTCACAAATAAAAAATGACTTCTGTGTCTGAGTAATGTCAATTTCAAAATGGGGCGTTCCCATTGAAAGACATTGTTATTGTACTATATTTTCTGAATATCTCCACTTAAAATTTTTTTTTGTTTATATGATGGATCTGATGGATCATTCACTGAATGAGATCCTCGGAGCTCCTGACGCCATGGCAGTCCATGCCTAATTTTTCGTTACTTTTCGTGCATTCATAATTGTTACCATTCGTGATGTTCTCAACTATCAATGAATTCTTGGTACCAATCAGTCTATAATGAGATGGTTATTATTTTGGGAATATTTCTGGTCTGCGGTGTCTCAAATTCTTGATTCGTCTCATCGAATTCCTGAGAGGATCTGCTTGATTGACTCATCCAGATGACAAAGCGAAGACTAGTATAATGCGCCAGAAAGAATGATTGTATCATTATGCAAATCCCCTACGTGTGAAATGAGCCTCTGGCATATAATCAATCCATTGATACAAAAACTTGTTTTTCTGAATGCAATGAACTTTCAGCCTTATTTGACGCTACTGGTTCCGGTCCAGAGGCCACGATAGAGTTAATCCGACCAGCTACATGCGTTGTTTGTAACTTCAAGGTATATCTAGGCATCATCAGGTTTCAGCTAAATCAATATGAGAATCTCTATCATGATATTTATTGTTTCTTTTTTCACTGCTAAGTAGAGGTTTGGAGCTAGCTATCCTCTTGAAGGTTAACTTTCCTCGTTGTAGAACATAATTAATTGTATGCATCGATAGTAGTTTCTATACGTTATTAATTGGTTCCTTTCTGGGTTTTCTCTCCCAAACTCTGAAAAATATCTATAAAATAAAAAATGTATTATTTTGTGGATTGCTTCTGCGTTAGAAACACATGATAGAAGCTATGTATAGAACAATGTTGTCTAACAAACAATAACGATAACAAACATCAACGATAAAACAAGAAGTATTCCAAGAGTAACATAGTAACTTTGCATTTAAATTTCCAAGATCCCACTCCTTTTTCAACAAATTTGACTAAATATGATCGATTCCAATTGAGCAATTTGCAAAATTGGATTCTCTGTTCAACAAAATACAAGTCGACTCCATGAGTTTCCTTTTAATGAAATCAGATTCTGTCATCAAAATCTCCAATCAATCATGTGATCTCCTTGGATTGTACATACATGTTCTGCTATTTTTATTTCTGTATGTCTATATTTCTTAAGTTGTTCTGACTTTCTTACTTCTAGTGGTCTCGATGTTTCTCCTGTATACGTTTTACCACAAATACAAGAAATATTATATACAAAGTTTTGGATTTTTGTTTTTCATTAATGGGTTCTGTCTTCATTAATGAAGATCTAAGATCATTTTGTGTCTTGAAAATGGTTCTTATATTGAATTTAGAACCGATTGTCCTGATTTTTTCCGAGGGGTCACGAACATAACAGGGATTGCATTCAACATGATTCTTATAGCCAGGAGATAGACAACTACAATATTATGCGACGTTGCCACATTCGTGCTTGACAGCTTGTTTATAAAACCGTATTTAATAGGAAAGCAGTGTGAATTTTTGTACGCGAAGAATAGGTCAAGCTCTATACTCAAAATTACAAGCACATCTAAAGAAATTCTGGCTTATCTAGATCTAAGTGCAAGTTGGCCATATACAAGGTGATTCACGAAGACCGTTCGTTAGAATACTTCAAAGAAAGACTCGAGATAAACACTGTAAATTTTATAGTTAAGCTTTGTTAGGAGAGATGAATTCTTGGAAAAAAATTCAGACTCGTTCGACTTCCGGTTTCACCCGAAATGATACCAACTTTCGTTTTTTTAATGTAATACCCAATTGTATTCATCAGATTACGCATTGAATTCTACATTGTTTTAATGTATTACTTACATATTATTTTTCTCCGAAAATTCGTGTAAAATCTGAGAAAACCCTTTAAATTTTCTCAAATAGTGCTCCATTCCAATGTTGATAACTTGTAGATTTTTACATGAAAATTCCTAATTTTCTAGCTTCTATCAGAAGATATACCAATGCTTTTCCTTCATTAATTAAAAAATCAATTGAACATACAAGGTGTTTCTATTTCAATGTCAAATTCAGTCATGACAAAAATTTCAAATCTCATCAAAATAAAAAATGAGTTTTGAGGTTTTTCTCATAACTGACTTTGACATTTAAATAGAAACACCCTGTATATTCAATTGCATTTTAATTAACGAAGGAGAAGCATTGGTATGTCTTCTGATAAAAGCTAGAAAATTAAGAATTTTGATGCAAAAATCTACAAGTTATTAACATTGGAATGAAGCCCTATTTGAGAAAATTTAAAGGGTTTTTTCAGATTTGATACGAATTTTCTGAGAATAATATGTAAGTGACAAATCAAAACAATGTAGAATTCAATGGGTAATCTGATTATCAATGAAAAAACTGGGTATTACATTCAAAAAGCGAAAGTTGGTATCATTTACGGAAGTAAAACGAATCTGAAATATAAAAACACCCTGTATACTGCGTTAATTTTATTTCACAACGAATGGAATACCAACTATCCTTGTCACCCACATCTCAATTCTATCGGAATGAAGTCTACATTATGAATGAACGAAAGAATCTCAAGATCAAAGGACTAGTGGCCTGCAACCTTCCCAAAGCAGAAAATCTTCGCAAACAGGTAGATATGTTAATGAATGGAGCCACGTATAGTTTTATTTTTGAACGCGCGGTGTCAGGTTGACAATTCCGATATCGATCTTCGCCATCAATTTCGATCGGAAATGATTTGGGGATGGAGTCAGTTTGTGGTCCGGGACAATTTCAAGGTGTGACTGTTCATTCTTTAACAGAGACGAACTCCAGTATTTCTCACTCAAATTCCTCTTAATTAGAGAATACAATCCCGGGATCCCGAATCTCGGGATCCCGGGATCCCGGCCGATTTCTGACCCCGAAAATCCCGGGATTTTACTTGGATAATCCCGGGATTTTCGGGATTGTCTCAAACATTAATAATCGCGATCTCATAAGGGAATAATCATGGATAATTGAAGGTGATATGAATAAAACTATACGCGAAACATTCGGGATATTAATTCAAGATAATATGATTCGAATTATTAATTAAGTAGTAAAAATTTCAATGAATAGGAAATAACAGTAAATAAACCAAACGCTTGCAGAGCAGTAGAAACTATGGGGGTGACCAGGTAAAGTTTCTCTCACAGTTTCTTGTAACCAAACTTGGAAAAATTTAGCAAAATGAAAGAAATATCGATCGCTTGAGCGAAAGCTTGAGAAAAAATACATGTCTTTTTATTTCAATTCTAGCTTCAATTCGTATTTGTCTACGGCCCATGATAAAAGGAAAGCTTTTTTCTTTTCTTTGAATCACTCCCTTCATATTTAAAAAATTCAAAGTAGTTTTTCAATTATTATTTTTTTCAAATTATAGTTTTTTGTTCAGTGTATTTTTTTCGTCTTTCTTATTATTGTTTGTGATTTGTTCTTTTACATTATAAACATTTTTAAAGAAATTACACAAGTTTTTTTCCATTTGAGCTCATAACACATTGAGAAACCACATATTCTAATCCCGGGATAGTCCCGGGATCCCGGGATTGTGCATAAAGAATCCCGTAATCCCGGGATCGAAAAAAGAACCCGGGATTGTATTCTCTACTCTTAATATAATACTGTGTACAAAATTGGTAGCTTAGGCTCACTTTTTTACTCATTCAATACGAAATAGTTCATTTTGAAAATGCATATTCCTATATATGGTGTGTGATTTGAAACAGATATTTTTAGGCCAGAGATGCTGAAGTATATTTTTTGTTCTCTATACAGAATGAAGTATTTATTTGTAAAATTGATTTCAAATCGATATTTGAACGTAATATTGGCTCGAAATGCGTAAAATATGCTATATTGAACGTATTTTAATGAATTGGAATGAATATTTTCAGAATTTGGTATATGATATGCCAATTATAATGATAATGATAATTCTTAGGAAATAGTTCTATGTTCTGATGTTGAATTGAAAAAAATGTCTCCTGCATTCATAGAATATTCACGATTTCAGTGATGTCATAGAATTTTCGTTATATCTCAATAAAGATAGCGCTGAAATTTTGCAAAAGACTTCAAAACCTTATTTTAGACTATTTTAGAGCTAACTCGATCAATTTTGTTGGAAATATTGTTAAGATATTATTTTTTCGCTGGAAACTGGGACGTTTTCCCTTTCATATTTGAATAAACATTCATAAATTCATTGGATTATTCTAATAATTCATTCGAACAAATATTCATGAATTATACATGACTAGTCGTGACTATTCGGCAATTCATTCGAATATTCAGCTATTCATAGAATAATCGAATATTCATGGAATATTTATTCGGATATTTCAATAGACTCCAGAATCCAAATAGTAATAATAATTTTCAAATTGGTACTTATAGAAATAATATTGAAATAATGAATCGTCAAACTGAACTGAAAATTTCCCAATTATTTGACTAATGACATCTGGATTCTGGGCCTAATACCTGCAATATTACCGCAAAATATGTTTCTTCGAATTTTATAACTTTCATTATAATGTATCATGTATTAGCAAAATTAATATTCTTTGTATCTGTAGATACATGAAATAAACAAGAAAAAACTAGTTTTAATTATTCCTGAGTAGTGAGTTAAATACTCGAATGTATGAATATTCATGAATAATAATGAATATTAATGAATACATTATTTCACTATTCTTGAATAGTGGAAAATATTCATGAATAGAAATAAAAATCATTAATTTGTACATGAATAATGCAAATCCAAAATATTCGAATAAATATTCAATAAATATTATTATATATTCGAATATTCAAATCATTCATTCATGATTCCCAGCCCTAGTTTAGGTTCGCACGTGCGCTTTAAAGGTTCACTCATATAATTGTATCATAATATAGTTACTATTTTCCGCTTCTAATAATATGATTTTCATGAAATTTCGCATGAATTTCAATATTTTTACCCAAATTTCAACTGCATCAAATTTATAGTTTTGTAAATATTTGGAAAATAATATTTTAAAGGAGTATATTTCTGAATTCAAATCGATATATCTCATCTAGATAATTTCTCGATTCAGCCACATCATAAGGAAACATGCTTCATCCGACGATCTTGACTTTTCTATTCGATTTCTTGAATAATCCGCCTCTGAGTCATCGCGCCCGAAAAATACACTGCAATGGCCACTAATTAAATTAAACTAAACGGGTAGAAAATGCCATAAAAATGTTTTCGATGGTAGATACCGACAGTCGGGTCCGTCAAAGAACCCGCCACAGAAAATTCGAGGGCGATTAGAGGGAGCTGGCAGCTTCGGTTCGGCGGTTATCACCTTGACAGAGACGTTTTGATTTGCGTAGGTACTTGAGATCTTTAACCATCACTTATTTATATGATTTAAATTTCTATGAGTCAGTATCTATAGTTTGGTTTATTATTTTCAACGAGAATACTTGGAACATCGAAAAATAGATTTTAATTATATACAAGGTGAGTCTTTGACCACTGCATTAATTTTAACCAAAGATTCCTCTCATAAAATGAAACACTTTTTTCATTTAACATTTTTCCAAATTCAGCTCAGGTAAAAATATACAGGCTGGTGAAATTTTGAAAAAAAATCAGTTTTTATTTTGTAGCTTTGACATCCTTTTTTCGAATAAAATGAATGTTGGCGTAAAGTTTCCTATAACTATGATACATATGTTCCAAATATTAGTTATTTCCTACTTCTACTGGTTTTCTAGTTATGGACTCGTGGATTCATAAAACTAAACGAAACTAGCATAAAAAAAGCATATAAAGGTTTTCTCGAGTCATTTCAAGAATATTCCATCGTTTTAGAACATTATATTATTCTTCATCATTTATCCTTAAACGCACCGTTTTCGAGATATTCTTCATTGAATGTTTTAAAATGGAAAACTCCAGAAATTTCACTACTTTTATGGATCCGTCCCTGAGCGTTGGAATCCCGAATCAAGCTGTAAACCACGTTATCATGCCTTATTCTCGTCCGCCAACAATGTCATAGATAATTCATATGCGGGAGTGTATTAGCACATTGTGAAATCTTTAAACGCTTGTAACTTTTTACCTGAGCCGAATCTGGAAAAATGGTAAATGAAAAAAGTGTTTCATTTGATGAGAGGAATCTTTGGTTAAAATTAATGCAGTGGTCAAAGACTCACCCTGTACATTTACAAAACGATCCAACGGATTTGAAAATTCAACAGCCGCTCAATGGCAGAAGTTATAAACAATTAAGTGAAAAAAGAAGAGGGTTTGGTTTTTTTGTGTATATCTCAAAAACGGTTTCACATTGTTTTGAGCTTAATAAAGATTCGAAAAGAGGAGGAAATTTCCCAAAAAAAAGTCCTAACCTCTGGAGCTGTAGGACCAATATTTATAATATTCCCAGAGGGTTGAAGATATGCCCGAAAAAGAGTACACCGGCTTGCGCAAGCCACGCTCACTTCGGACCTTTAATGAATAAATATTATTTAAACTTTATAATATGAAAATTAGGAACTGATCAAAATCAGGCGCCTACAACATAGATCAATGAACAATAATCCGTGGTCCAAAAATTTTTATTTTTTCAATTAGTTATCCATTAGTTAATTAACAATTTTTTGTAGTAGGAATATCAACATTGCAAGTGCGATATCGTAGAGATATCTTTCAAAGGTTTCACAAGAGACTCCCGTTGGAGAAATTAAAAAATTGTTAATTTTCCCTTTGTTATTAACAATTTAGTTAGGTTAAAAGTTCTAAAGCTTAATTAAACATTGAACACAAAAAACAATTTTCTTATAATATTACTATTGATCCGTTTTCTCATGATCAGAAGCTACTTTAAAATGATTTTCAATAATTTTGATCTCTTATTGTTTTAAAAATTATTATAAACAAATGCGTTCATTATAGATAATTTAATTTTTTTTTCAAAACATAATTTTGGATGTAAATTATGATTTAAAAAAAAGCGTTTCTCAAATTTTTCTTTAATGCTTAAATATAAATGGATTTGTTGATTATCAATTTTTTTCTACCACTTGTAATTAATATTTCTATCTTGATAAAAAAAAAATTAATATCATTTACATTTTCATTGTTTACTTAATAAACAATTTGTTATAAACAAATGAATTGTCTGACTGTATTTTTTTTTCTATTTCTACTTGGGAAAACAAGAACAATCATATATTTAAAAAAATATATATTTTTTATTGAACTTTTAAGTTTCTGTTCTCTTTCATTTCGCTATTCTCAACAGGTTTGATATGTTTCATTTTACTATAACTTTTAAAATAATGAAATTTTATCTCCATTAGATCAAATTTGAAAAATCTCAAATAATTTTTGAGATATGTATATGCAAACAAACACCATGGACTTATTTAATATTAGATATACATAAATATATTCAAGTTTACTTTATCAATTTAATTATGTTATCAAGAATACTTGTCAATTTTTGGGAAGGGTGTCTGAGATTTAATTCTTATGCATAGTTAACGATATTATTAGTATAATCATTATTTCTCCACCATGATCACGGTTCCGAATTTTTCTTTGGATTTAAAATAATAACGTCCCCTAAAAATCTGGCATTGTTCCACAGATACGAAGGTTTCAATTTTTTAAACGGTTCGAACCCAATATTAGCGGCTGGTCGGATTATCTTAGGATGCGTAATCCAACATTCCTCGACTCTTGGCGCCTCACTTATCGCCCACGGTCTGGGACTCCGTAAGACACGAGGCGGCTATAAACCCCGTCACCGGATTCCCACATTTTTCCGTACCACTTGTACATTTTAATTTGACAGTTTGATGCGGCCGCCCGGAATTGATGATGTTAACCAAAAACAGGAGACGGCAGTTTCAGCAGATTTAAAAAATATTGTGAATTTTGGTACCTATTTAACTGAAAATTTATATTTATCATTCAACTTCATTCCATATCCTGCAGAGTAATCTGCCCTGTAGACAGTTATAGTAGTTAACTTCGGGAAATTTTTCCAAAGCAAGCATCGAACTGTCGATATATGGCCTGTATGAACTCAACACCACCAGCACGCAGGTTATTTTTCAATCGTTCGATAAGGAAAAAGTTTCGCGGAACCATATCTGTTGGATAATTTGCTTGTGGTATATCATTATTTTTTTTGTTGAAAATTTGGTGAAAAATAATATATCCATGGTTTTTTCGAGGGTTTACGAAGGCGTAGAAGGGTCACTTTTAAGAGAGAAATATTTTTCTGTATAATTCCGACTTTAAACTCGGAATTAGGTATATCTAATTCCGAATTTAAACTCGGGATTATATCTAATTCCGACTTTAAACACAGAATTATACCTAATTCCGACTTCGAACTCAGAATTAGCTATAATTCCGAGTTAAAAGTCGGAACTATGTTATAATTCGGAGTTTGAAGTCACAATTGGCCTTAATTCCGATTTCGAAGTAGGAAATATATCAATTCCGAGTTTAAAGTCGGAATTAGTCTTAATGCCGAGTTATAAAAATGCACCTCTGCGAGGCCACATTAACCCCCAGCAATCTGTTTATGAGGTTGTAGGCACCTATTTTGTTCCAAGTGTTTCTTCCGCAGTTGAATGCCGCACTTTCCAAGCTGATTAATAGCCATCTCCATATTGCAGGATGTTCTATGGACCTATTTGCAGAGGATAACGTCAATCTTTCTCCATGGGAGAAAAATGAGAAACTTGCTGCAAGCTTTATAGCTGAAATTACCGGTTGCTTGGGATACAATAGTTCTAGAGGATATCTGCTAATTTCGATGCAACAAAATATGTGGAGCCAATAGGGGGACCCAAACATTTGTGGATAGATCTTACGTTGTTATTTTCCTTCGATATTTGAGCAGATTTCTACTGTTTAATTCTTGGTATTCCATATCACTTAGTTTACTTATGAATAATCAATTGTATGTTGATGACTTTGCCAAGTTACGAGCAATTTCTATTTGGCAAGGAGCGGGTGGAATATTCTCTCAACCTGACACGATTCATGAATGAGCCAAAGTTAGAGCGTACGCACACGGGCATGCCAAATCGTCGCGATTCCAGGATCCTATTTCCCTTTCCTAGACTAGGTTTCCATGGGAACCATGGACGGAGCATTACTGCAGTGAAAAGAAAATTCCTTCGTCGCTACGATCGGAATGAAAGGCAAACCTCCATAACTTGAGCGACATTCGAACGACTAGATCATTCTACTTCCATGCCAGTCGCGTGAATCGTGGCAACGCTGACATTACATTTGTATTAATCGAGGTGCATGATCAATATGGAAACCGAGTGTAAGACCGGGGCTCAGGAGATTGGAATCGCTTCGATTCAATATACCCGTGTGTCTAGGCACTTAGAGATATATGAATAGTTGGGTGTTCGTTCAAGATTGAAAAGGGTAGAAAACGCCACCCGTAAACCCTTGTTTCGCAAGAAACTTTTTTCCATATTCACATTTTACAATAAAAAAAATAATTTTGGATAGCTTGAACTATTCCTAACAAATTAGGACTCTGGTAATTTCTTGCTTAAATTCACGGTTTTTGAGAAAAAACAAATTTATCATCATGATAGCGTGAGTCGTAGAGGCTAGAATTATTTCCGAAATAGAGTTTATCTAGTAAGCGGATGTCATTTTATTATGACAACTGACTAGTTTTGATTAACACTGATTCAGTTACAATCATTTTTTGATTTGTCTTATCATTTTGTGATTTTTGTCACATACTCATTAAGATGACGCAGAAATGACCGATATGCGTTTTGTTTACGTTCTTTCTAATGGTAATTCTCTAAAAGCACCCAGAAGATATGCAGAAATATTCCCTGAATGTGTGGCTCCACATCACACTCCATTTACACGAATTCACCAACGACTACGAGAAAGTGGTACATTCAAAATAAAGAAAATTGGTTCAAGCACTGACGTGAAGTCAGGAGCTTTTGCACGTATGTTCTATTGTCCATTCTTCTGAAATGGACACCCTTAATCGAATTTACCATGGTAAATTATGTTGTCCATTCTCCTGTATTGGACATTCTTAATTCGAATTTACTTATCATGGTAAATTAAAATTAAGTGTCCAATACAGGAGAATGGACAATATAATTTACCATGGTAAATTCGATTAAGGGTGTCCAACACAGAAGAATAGACAATAGAACATACGCGCAAAAGCTCCTGACTTCACGTCAGTGCTTGAACCAATTTTTTTTCGTGATTTTTTTGAACTTTTATAGGGGTGCGGTTCTTACAAAATTTTAAACCCTTCTTTATGTTGATTTTCTACTACTAGTTACCAAGCTTCAATTCGATCGAATCTTTATTTTTTGACTTATCAAGGAAATAATATTCCAGGTGGGTATAACTCGGAAGCCGTTTGACCGATTATGCCCAAAAATGAACTCAACTCGTCCATTCGGATACGCAACCTACCCTGAAAATTGCAACTCCCTATCTCCTTTCGTTCAAAAGTTATCGAGGCAACGGTCACCCATCTACTGAACTCACACAAGGCTGCTCGAATCTCATACAATATTTAACCGATCGTGTTAAAACTTGAAACTTGGCAGTAGAGTTAGGTTCTAAAGGCTCTTGCAAAATTTGAGCAATTTCAGACGAATAGTTACTGATATATAGAATTTTTTTTTCAATTTTCAATGATTTTTTAAAAATTTTCTACAAGTACTATCCTCACGAAATTTTGCAAGAATTTTTGCGTTGGCATTCTACAACTAACAACCATGTTTGAATTCAATCGGTTTTGTATTTTTCGAGTTAATGAGGAACAATAAACAACCAAATTTCAGATGGCTATAACTCTTAAACCGTTTGGCTGATTACGCTCATAAACAAACTCAAATGTCGCATTCAGATGCACAACCTAACCTGAAATCTTCAAGCCGCTATCTCTTTCCGTGCTCAGGTTATCGTGACAACAAAAATATTTGTTAATAATTTTTTACTAAATTTCTAGCGATACGATTCTCACAAGATTCCATAAACGTGCTTAGGTCGTATTGAGATGCGCCACTTACCCTGCAAATTTCAAGTCGCTAGCTCTTTCCGTTCTCAAGTTATCGTGGCAACGGCCGGCCGGACAGAATCAAATTTGACCTCGAATTCTTCATTGGGGAGTCGAACCGAATCGTTTGAGACCATTTTCGTAAAACAATTCGAATGTTACAGACATTTGGGCAAAATGATACGCGATGTTCCCCAGAACATACGCGCAAAAAATGACTGTGGTCTCTAGCGCGAGATTAGAATTCCAAGAATAGAAGGATCAGTACTAAATCTTGTCGACGGGCAACCTGACATTAGTACTAGGAAAATTGCTCAGCATATGACCATATGACGGCGTTTGCAATCTAAAAGTAATAACTTTTATATCCATATCACATTCAACGTGTACAGGCTCTCTTACCACGGGATTTTCCGAATCGTCTCCAATTCTCCACTTGGATATTGGGAAATATTGAACAATATCCTCAATTTTTGAAAAAGGTCTTATTCACAGACGAGGCTAATTTTTCTAGATATCCAATAACTAATTTTCATAATAACCACATATGGGCCGAAGATAACCCTCACGCTATCACTGTAGCTCACCACCAAGAACAATTTTCTCTGATTGTCTGGCTTGGATATGTTGGGGATCAGTTAATTGGTCCAAAATTTCCACCACAGTACACTGTAGCATGCAAAATACTGTTTATTGTCTTTTCTCGTGAAGATACGCTCATCGATTCACTTTGAAGGCCGTAATGCAATTTATCCATTCACAATCAGGAACCTTAGCCATCTCTTATCAGAGATAATCTCGATATGAAATTCAGCACGTCCAAGCAACATAGCTGCACACGTCGTTTTACGGCCATAAAGAAGCCGACATGGCACATGCAGGGGAACCAGGAGGTGAGGTCCCGGGAGGAGATAACCTGTCGTATAATGTCCGTAATTCGCAATTGTATATGCTAATGCGTGGACAGAGAAAGAGGGACAGGAATAGTGGTAGAGAGAGACAAAGGGTCCCGCGGTGGCGTGCCATGTCAGATAAGGCAGGGCATGCCCTGCTCGTAATCATGTCGATGGACACAGCGATAACCCAAGAGACAGAACGATGGAACAGAAAGTGTTAAACAAAGCCGATCCAGCACCCCGTATCGGTATGCGAAGGATAATTTTTATAGTTGATTACTATCGACCATTAGAATCCTACGGAATTTGCGAAACTGAAAATTTGATAAATCTATATTGCACGAAAATCAAAATCAACGTGATATGCCAGTTAAAATTATAGGCTAGGTGCATTTAATTGAAATTGACACTATGTTGTTATTCTGTTATCGAATCGTACCTGACTAGGTATGCAGTATTTTGCCCAAGTCTGTTATTTTCCAATTTTGAGCCGAAAATGTTCTCAAACATTCCACTTGACTTACTGATGATCATTCTGTAGTCAATATGAATTACATTTAATATTTCGAAAGAAGAACCTTATACAGGGTGGGCCACGGTCTAGGGCTTCACACGAGACGAGAGTAGGCGAGATAATAAAAAATCTCGTCTCGCTCTCGCCAATTCCTAAAAAATTAAGTCTCGTTTAAGTCTCGTTATCAGTTGTCTCGTCTCGTCTCGCTTAATTCTGAATTACGATAATAAATATTATAATATATAAACGAAATGGTATACAATAATGAATAATTTTGTAAAGATATATTTATTACGCTCTTATCCGAAGATGTTTGTACATGTACATATTATTTTTAATTTTAAACACTGATAACTTCAACTTCTAAATTACTCGATGACCAAGAATTCAAACATAATCACGCTTGCATCACATCATTTTTCAATGATGTACGTGTTTTTGCCATGATCATACAGGCTGTGGAAAATAATCTTTCAACAGGTACGGATGTAGCCATTAATAAATCATCGGCCATCTTGGAAAGTGTAGGAAGAACTTTTTCATCACTCTCCACCACTGTAAGAAATTTTGATTCCTATTTGCTCTTTCTAACAGCAAATATTCTTCAAACTAAGCTTTCCAATATTTCGAAAGTTTTGTTGATGTTTTAAATAGGCTATCGATGGCGATACATTTTTTAATAGAATTGAACAATTTGGTATACTTTTCAAAGAATACCTTCCCAGTGTGTAGATCATTGAGGGCGTTATTGGCGTATTCCTCATTACACTTTTCGAAAGATTAAATAACTTCATTTCTTTACTAGTTTTATTATACCTAGTTCCACAGATGTATATAATAATTGTTCACATCTTCACTACAAGGAGCACAAGAGAATAAATTTCTTCAGATGTTCAGATAGGGACGAAATTTAAAAGCATTGGGATCTAGGGGCAATGAAAGTTGTCCGTTAAATATTGAATTCATAATGGCATCCGTTTTTATGGTTGTGAATTCTATTTTTTCTTGAAAAATAATCTGAATCATCGCAAGGTCATAACGAATTAATAATCTTCTAAAATATCGTGTATTTCTAGAACGATTGATGCATGATATAGACAAAATATATTTGTAAATATAGTGGAAGCTCTTCATATTCAATTGTTTTCTGTGGGTGCTGAAAAAAGTCGAGTCGTATATAAAACTTCATACAAAAAATATAACGAGACTCTCGTGTTGCGCTGTATGTGGTCTCAGTATCGCCTATAATATTTTTGAAAACTTCTCGTCTCTTCTCGTCTCGCTTTCACGAGACGAGAACGAGAAAAATCTCGCTCTCGCGTGAAGCCCTACCACGGTCGATGGTACCCTGGACTTTTACGGAGTACGGGAAGTACGATTTTATTGAAAATTTGGTTGATTGGCTAGGAATCTATGCTCTAGCGATCCAGAATATTTTTAGCGCTGCGGTTCTGCCTCTTATATCAGAAAGTACTAATAACTTTGATATTTAAATGGAACACCCTATATATTAGTGCCTTTTTCGATTCGACGTAGATTGATACTGTATCAACTTCCTCATCCCTATCTCTAGTAATTTTCGAGTAATTAATTGATTTACTTTCTTTTTTGTGCAAAACATAAGCTATGTTTTGTACAATTGAACATTCATCACTTCGTGACTTGGAATCCTAGAAACCCAAAATTTCGGGTATGGATTACCAATCTCCCGTGTATCAATTACGTACGTCCCTAATCGTACAGGGTTGTTCAAAATCTCAGGCGTTTCCGGCACATACTTAAACGATAAAAAGTGCGTTTTTTCAAATGGAATGACCTGTAGGTATATGATAAGATCTATTGAAAGAGAATTAAATTTCCGATCAAACGATATAACATGTTCCTATACATAAATTGTATGATTTTCGAATTAAAAGTTTTCATGCCAATGGCAATATTGTGCTACATTTTGTTTTAGGTAGGTATTCATGAAATGTCATAGAACATGTAGGTAAATTGTGATAATTTAACAATCGGCGTCGATTGTAAAGTATTATTGAATTTATTAACGGAGATTTTATTGAAAAATGATTCAAATGGAAGGCAATAATTATCAGACTCCTTCGTCAGTCGCTTAATGAAAATCTTTAGAATTAATTTGTTGATAGTTAACAAAATAATTCTAAAGATTTTCATTAAGCGTCTGACGAAGGAGTCTGATATAGACTCCGAAAAGCTACGATATAGTTGTTTCTTCGTTGATGTTGTTTCGTTGTTGTTTGTTAGGAAACATTGTTCAATTGATTGCTTCTGACAAATATCTTGTGTTTCTCACGCAGAAGCAAATCACAAAATAATTAATTTTTATTTTATAGATATTTTTCAGAGTTTGGGAGAGAAAACCCAGAAAAATACCTTTCAATAATGAGTATACCTCCCACAGTATCCTTTAGTGTTTACTTACTAATACATTACTTTGACATATATATTCTTATCTTGATATCCTAAGTACATTTAATTGCAGAAATATCTATCAAAGTAATGTATTAGTGGTAAATATTTTTTTTAATATAGATTTTTATACAGTGCCTCCGAGCAACTCCGCACCAAGAAGGAAAATGAAGTTCAGATCAATGTGCCAACATCAAGGTCGGAAAACCATGAAAAATGATTGTTCTTTTTTTGCTTATATCTCTTTTTAAAATTGAGGTATTACCTAATAGAATATTTTTTGGTGACTAGATAATATTAGTGTCAGCATGATAATGATTGTATGTAGAACATTTTGCTTGAACTTGGTTTTTCGACATTTGTTCGAATTTTCACAAATCTGTGATTATATAAAAAAATTAACTGGCGTTGAAATTGAACTAACGATGGGTATTCATGACAAAATTCTATTTCAATCAAAAATCTAGCTATAAATCGGCAATTTGCAGCAATATTTGCATTATTGGGATTCTCAGATGTGAATTGAATGTGAAATTGAAAGATTTTAATGGCGAAAATACGAATAGGTCCAACTTTGCACCAGAATGAGACGACATTTGAGGGAAAATTCGAACAAATATCGAAAAACCAAGTTCAAACAAAATCTACTTGTTTACAATAATATTCATGCTGACACTAAAGTTGTCTAGGCACCGAAACAAATTCCGTTAGGTAATTATTCCATTTTTAAAAGAGTGATAAGAAAAAAAAATATGTTTCATGGTTTTCCGAGATAATAGACATTTTTGTTTGAATATATCGATTTCTGCTCAAACCGTCACAATTGGCCTATTTTTATATCATATTTTAACATTTTTGATGCACCAATTGTGAAACATTAATAGAAAAGAAAAGTCCCTTTTGGTGCGGAGTTGTTGGGAGGCACTGTATATAAGAAATCCTCAGTATAAGTAAATATATAATAAAAGAATGTTAAAATTGAAAATATTTTGACAGTTAATAGTTTCATTATTCGGGATTTATCGGTATATTTATGAGAATGAAAAACAAATTCATTTGGTGAACAGATGGCTGCAGGACGGCCTCTTTTCGACCCAGATTTACTTAATTTAATATGGATTTACATCGCCACTAGCCATTCCAAATTTAGTGACGATGAATATCTAAAGAATCATATAAAGCATTGTCTCTTCGAACGAACAAGGTCGAATTTTTTATCTGGGTCTATGGTATAATGGAAATATCGATGGAAAATATTGACTTAATCCTTGTGTTGTTCAATACGCGCGTCTGAAAATACAGCATGTAAAATCCTTGTAATAGTTAATCAAATACACGTTGAGCAAACGTGAATCGATGTCGGCTGTGATGCCGAGTTTGGAGTGATATAAATAATTAGCGAGTATTTGCGAATATCAATAGTTCACGATGGAAGAGACCAATATTTGATTCCATTCTAATGATTCCAAACGGAACCATACAACTTGAAATACTCCTTCGTTCTTGAATCTTTCTCAACGGATTGGATATTTATATCCAACGCAAACAGGTAATGTTTCAATCCAAAAATAATCAGCCAGCAATAGTAGTGTATATACAGGATGATTCTTAATTGATGCAAAAGGTTTTAAGAGGTGGTAATTGATATCTTTCATATAATTTTTTGTTCTTATCCCCTTCCCCTCCAACTTGCTGCCCTTTGAAATATGGGGAAAATTGTTGTGAATATTAAAAATTAAATATTTTTCGTTAACACTTTATTTGACACAAGCTGACTTGATATTAGTTAATGTGACTACATTTGACAGCAGTCTTCTCAATTTGTTCAACAAATTATATTATTAATAAATATAATAATAATAAAATATTAATATTTAAAGTGCCTTAGAAATATTTTATTTTTTTGTAATCGAACTAACAATTTTAGGATACCAAAAAATGTATGTTTTGATTTTTTTTTCAAATCAATTTTTTATTTTGCAAAACGTTGGAGTATCGAAAAGTTGCATAATATTGTAAGGTTTGATTATCTCAACCCTTAGTGATAACATTTCGGAATTACAACAACGGTCAAAAAGTGACAATGAGTTAGCGATCTGCCAAATTTTATTGTTCTGAATTATTTCATAGAGGAGATATTCAATAAAATAAAAAATGTGTCCCCAATTTGGAGGGGAAAGGGCTTGCAACTAAAAATTATATGGAAGACCCTCAATAAGTTTTGCTGAAGAACTATCTCTTAAAATATGTTGCATCAATTTAGAAACACTGTATATACGAATAATACTATCCAAGTTCTTTCACAGCTGTCTATAGCCTGGAACACAGTCTGACATCTCCGCAATTTATGGTCTCTTGAAGGCCTACTTCTTCAATGTAGTGAGGAATTTCGTGTATTTCGAATTCAAAACACTAACTAATTCACTGAATTAGTTATTTTTTTCGGAATCCCTAGAATAAACGAAATGAGCTCCTATACTCCTGCACAATAATTTTGAATTGATTTTTATTCAATTCATTGTTTTGCCACAAGGAAGGTGTTGGGTCAACTAATGCCATCAAAATTAAAAACAAAAAATATACTCGAAATAAATATATATTCTCAAACATAACATTTATAAAACTAGGGTATGTAATGAAAATTGCAATATTAATATTAAAGTTTCTAATTTTTCGTTCCTTCTATGATTTTGTTTTTTTTTCTCAATTTCCTCGACATTTACATTTTTATTCCTATTTTTATATAATTTCTCAAATGAAGGTCATTATCGATTTGAACTGAAGAATCTAAAGATAATGACTTTTCGAAAATTAATATATAGAAATAAAATACATAGTTTCTTTGAGGTTCTTGATTTTCCATCCAGATGTATCAGTCAAGTACATTTTTGTTCCTATTTGTTAACTATTTTATGAAATCGGAAGAAATGAAAGCTTCTATTTCATTTAACATTCTTAAAATATTCGTATCGCTTCTAGACTTTCAAGGCTAGCTTCAAAAGGTATTTTGGTAAATTTAAGATTCTTTTGTCGGTTTAGTAATAAATTTAATAAAATAAAAATAAAAATTGGTTCAAGCCCTGTGGACAGGAGCTTTGGCGCTCTTGTTCAAACTTTGACAAATCATATATTCGAAAGTATTGGTAAGAGTTGAGAATTATATCAATGGATTCTTATGATAGAACTTCATAATAGCAAAATTTAAATTGAAACATCTTAAAAGAATTCAAATTCAACAAGAGTGCCAAAAATTATTAATTCAAAACCAATAGACCAATTCCACCCAACAAAGAACTCATCCCAGATATTCGTTCCTCAATTCTATGATCAACGATATATTTTTTCCTCAAATCCACTCTGAAAATTATATTATATCAATTGCAACTTCAGCCAATATTTCAGTTTTGTTTTTACTGGAGATATTTTGAACTCAATATTATTAACTTACCATTACCATTCCCATCATCATATGGATTAACCATGGGCATTAAATATCAAAATTTGACATATCATGTCTCAGGAAAATGAGTTGACATGTATCAACACAAATCATATTATAATAATTCATGAATGAATAATTATAGCATTCTGTGAAAACACAGAAGTACGATTTATTATTGAAATTTTGAAAAATCATATATCCGAAAGTATTAGCTTGTTAGAGTTAAAAATGAGATCAATGGATTCCTATGGTGAAATTGCATCTTGAGAAAAACTTATTTTAAAATTTGTAATGTAAAAAAAAAATTGTTTTTGTTACTCCGAAACCATCTGACCGATTTTGCCCAATAACGAACTTAGCCGAGATATTTATGTCCCAAACTTATTCTGAAAATTTCAACTGTCTTGCTCATTCAATTGGAGAGTTATTGTGTTAACAACCGGACGGCCAGACCGAATCGATTTCGACCACGTTTTCTTGATCAGTGAGTCGAACCAAATCGTTTGAGACCATTTTCAGCCAAAAAATCGAAAATTACAGACATTTGGGCAAATTGATAAGCAATCTGTTCCGACGAACAAGAGCGCCAAAAACATAAAACAATAACTAATCCAAAATTCTCTGAAACGCAAACGACAAGAACTTGCCTGAAACTGAAAAAGTTATCAATCGAGGACAAAAAAAAACATTCAGATATATGCCGGGTCCAGACGGGTGTAATGTAACGCGTAATGTAAGGCGAATTCTCCGTGTGGACGGTAGACGAGCGTTACATGCAATGTTCGTAGTACCGTCCACGAGGAGAATTCGCCTTACATTACGCATTACATTACGCGTTACATTACACTCGTCTGGACCCGGCATTGGAGTTCCCATAAATGAACATTTTGCGGACAAGAATCGGCATCTTTTGAAACGGTCACAAAATTTCTGAACCTCAACTTTTGTGGAGCAGTATATCAATCAGTCCAGATTCATATTGGCCTGTACACTGCCAGTTATCACTTTATGCGCGCCACAAAAAAAATGTCGCGTAATTCGAAATACACGTCATTACGAGATACCCTTTAGTATTATTCCCCAGCTGACATCGACAATTGAAACGTTCCAGAGTGTGCAATTTATCGGACACTTACATAATTAGAACTCGGACATGCATATCTAATCGTTGGCATAGTTGGAAGCGTCAGGGCTGTTCGTTACAATATCGGACATTTGCTGGCTAGCTCTCCGGCGCAAATATAATTGATGACCCGATTCAAGACGCTATAATTCAACGGCACACCACTGTACAACGTTCCGCTATCTGACAGCGGCGCCAGCTCGCGAGAACGCATCTAACCGCACTCCCTTTCCGCTCCCTCGCAGTCCACTCCAAAATAACGACTTTATCCAATATATCAATGGCCATTATTCAGTTTCCTCCATTGAACTATCTAACTTTTAATGGTTCACGTTCTGGTTTTCCTCAGAACTAGACGGATGAGTTTCGGCGCTTTCATTTCTGGCTTTGTTGTAATACAGGCTGTTTTCGAATGTGAGGTGTTTCATTTTGCTCCAATAATCAACCCGAGGTAAAATGGGGGTAGGACGATTGCGTATGTCAATATCCGTTCGTCATTTCACTACTCATACAAGTTGAGAGTAGTATAATTATCTCTTAACTTTTGATTGCAATTTGTACTTAAATGATTAGCCAAATACTAGAAGAAATATAAATCTGGCATTGCATGTTAATAGAGTTGCTATAAGAAAAATATTTCAGATGTTTATCTAAGAGAATTATACTATCGTACATGCCAGCGAACGGAATGAGCTACACCCTACACCGTTGAAATTTTCAGTGTAGGTTTGGGAGATAGATATCTCGGCTCAGTTCGTTATTGGGCAAAATCGGCCAGATAGTTTCATAGTAACAAAAAAAAATTCTTTTTAATTTACAAATTTCAAGTTAAATATTTTTCAAGATGAAGTTTTACCATAAGAATCCATTGATGTCCGTTTTAACTCCAACAAATTAATACTTCGATAATAACTAACAATTCAAATTTTTCAATTAAACACCAAAATACGAAATCGACAGATTATCAAAGTCAATTCCGAATTAACATAAAACTGACATGACAACAAAAGATGTACCTACCTACAATAATCTGCGAATTATAGTAAACACTAAAACCACAGAAACGCCTTACCAACCACGCTATGAAAATGAAAGATGGAAACGGGTTACCTAACTCAGGGTTGATTTTCTCTAGCGCAATGAAATCGCATGGTTAAATTGAAAATTGGTTCAAGCCCTGTGGGCAGGAGCTTTCTGGCGCTCTAGTTCAAACAGACAAATTATATCTCCTAAAGTATTGGTTCCTCACAGTTGAGAATTATATCAATGTATTCTTATGATAGAACTGCATCATAGAGGAAATTCAATTAAAATAATAGTTTATTTATCAAGATTAAATGAGCAATCTGAGAATGAGAACTGCACCATGGAAGAAATCGAATTAAAATAGCTGAAATGAATTTGACTATCTCTTATAGAATAGGATGACATGTACGAGTATGAACAGAGAGCATATAATAAAGCTTAGATAGAATAATTATAGCATTCTGGGAAAACATAGAAGTACGATTCATTATTGAAATTTCGAAAAATCATATCTCCGAAAGTATTAGCTTGTTGGAGTTAAAAATGACATCAATGTATTTTTATGGTGAAACCGCATCTTAAATGAAAATTGAATTTGAAATTTGTTACTTAAAATAAATTTTTTTTTTCGATACTCCGAAACCATCTGGCCTATTTTGCCCAATAACGAACTCAACCGAGATATTCATCTCCCTAACCTACTCTGAAAATTTCAACTGCCTAGCTCATTCCGTTCGAGAGTTATTGTAGAAATTTTTTTTAATTTTCAAAAATTTGTTTACACTTTGCGGTAATCTGGTCAATACAAAACTTCACATGCGTATAAAGGTCATGATTCTACAATTTGATGCTAAATTTCAGATTGATCGAGTGATCGGTTTCGGAAATATTCATAAAAAATGTTTTTACTAAATTCGGGCGTAACCCCGAAACCGCTTGATGGATTTTGCCCATTAACGAATTTGTACGAGAAATTTACGCTCCAAATCCACCTTACAAATTTCAATCCTCTAACTCCTTTCGTTCGAGAGTTATCGTGCCTACGGCCGGCCGGACCGGCCGGACAGAATTGATTTCGACCTCGGGTTCTTGATCAGTGAGTCGAACCAAATCGTTTGAGACCATTTTCAGCCAAAAATTCGAAAATTGCAGACATTTGGGCAAATTGATAAGCACTCTGTTCCGAGGAACTAGAGCGCCAAAAATGTAAAATATAATGTAATGTAAAATTTTAATTCCGAGTTAATTAACTGTGTGTTTGATACTTCAACCCGGTATTCCACGCCAGTGTCGCAAATGTGCCTTATGCGGCCCATACACATGCTACTTTTTCGGCGTTCTGGCAGCTAGCGATGCCGCTAGCGACCAAAACGCCCAAAAGTCGCTCGAAAAACGCCTGTGTATGAGTATACGCTGCCACGCTGGCGATTCGCCGAGCAGAACGCAACGCCGGACGCCAAGATCAGACGTGTTTGATTTTAGCGTCAGGATAGCCGGCAATACGTTTGAAAAACGCTTGTGTGTGTGCGCGCGAACGTCAACAATGGCTGAAAATCGACGCTTTGCACACCTCTCGCGTCAGCGAATGGCGAGCTACTAAGACGCTTGTGTGTGGTCATAATTCCACGAGCGTCTAGGACGCTCGTAAAACGCCAGCTACCAGAACGCCGAAAAAGTAGCATGTGTATGGGCCGCATTAGATACGTACGTTCGTCCGTACCCGGTTATGATCGAGGAAGTCGAATTAACGGGTATGGCGAAGGTGATTGCGCCATCTACCGGCAACGACAATTGGCTTGGAATGAAGCAGATTCCTACGCAACATTTGCGTTGTTTGCATTTAATTTGAAACTCTCTGTCCCCTCAAATATTTATAGTCTCTCATCAAATAATAAAACAGCGCTTTTTTTCGCCATGAATAAATGAACCTCTAAAAGACTAATTAAAAAAAATGCTTCCCTTTTTCGGCAAACCTTTCATCAATAATGGAATGATTTCTCCCCAAACACATTCCGAAGACGATTCAAAGTCCATCAATTCAAACAGTCTACACATATAAGATTCGAAGCGCCGCCACATAATGGTCATAAATGATAACGCAAATCGGTCTGCTTATTTTTACTCCCGATCACCGTCCAAACATTATTCACTCAACAATCAATCTCGATCAACAAGCCGGGCATAAAGATTGTTTATGACCAACTCTCGGATATTTGATGGATGCGGGAGTGTATAAAATGGAATTTCACATCAGGCTCGCAATGCCCTGTGTTTACAGAGAAGTAATGCAATGCATTTAGACCGTTGACAGCGAGCTCGTTATAGAAATAAACATTTAGCGAGAGACGATGATGATGTGCCTCGGTGTTAAATGTGATAGAAACACGTGTTGCTAACGTAACTATTATAAATAAATTGCTTTTACTCCACCGACAAATTTCCATTAGGGCTGAACCTTAATTGACTTCCGATATATCTGTCAAGTCATCCGCTTATTTTTGCTCGGAAAGCAACCACCGCGACTTGAAAAATGTTTTAAAGAAACTACGTATTTCCGCTGTTGTGCGGTTTATGTGCTGAGTTACCCTATAGGAGATTAGATTGTATCTTTTGCTGTAACATTGAAATAAATAGATATAAATCCCAAATTATCATGTTCTATGATTCCAAAAAAACGAATCTGTTGAATTAACAGTGGCCTTGAATTTCATCAATTAGAAAATTATTTTGACATATTATAAGACAGTTGGTTATAGGTTGGACTTAGAATTCCACAGCTGATACATCTTTGAATAATTTTATTAGTGTTACCTCGAACTTGGAAGAATGTGATAATATATCCTATGAAAGTGAGGTTAAGGACGATCCCAATGAAAATGTAAACAAGTGGTTGAACGAATTAGATTAAAATTCTTCATTTCTGTGATGAGCTTCGATGGTGATCAACCAAATATGGAATATCACACAGCTCAATGAAGACACTCATTGAAATTATAAACAAACGACATCCGAAAATCTTAGGTGTACATGATCCCCGTACATTTTTAAAAACACCTAAATCAATTGAACTCTTGCAAATTGGGGATAGTGGAGAATATTGGCACCAAGGATTTGAATATTGTATCCAGCACATCCAGAACGTTTTATAATTTTTATCAGATTATGGGCTACTCTGTTATCTTTGATTTCTATATTATTCCACAACTTTTCATTGTGCCCAAATGTCTGTAATTTTCGAATGTTTTGCTGAAAATTGTCTCCAATGATTGGGTTCGACCCGCCAATGAAGAATTCGAGGTCAAATTTGATTCTGTCCGGCCGGACGTTGCTACGATAACTTGAGAACGCAAAGAGCTAGCGACTTGAAATTATTTTTGGCGCTCTCGTTCTTCGGAACTGAGTGCTTATCAATTTGCCCAAATGTCTGTAATTTTCGAGTTTTTGGCTGAAAATGGTCTCAAACGATTTGGTTCGACTCACTGATCAAGAATCCTAGGTCGAAATCGATTCGGTCCGGCCGGCCGGCCGTAGGCACGATAACTCTCGAACGAAAGGAGTTAGAGGATTGAACTTGCAAGGTGGGGTTGGAGCGTAAATATCTCGGACAAGTTCGTTAATGGGCGAAATCCATCAAGCGGTTTCGGAGTTATGGCTGATTTTAGTAAAACACATCGATCACTCGATCTATCTGAAATTTAGCATCAAATTGTAGAATCATCACCTTTAAACGCATGTGAAGTTTTGTATTGACTAGGTTACCGCAAAGTGTCAAAAAAAAATTTCAAAATTTAAAAAAAAATTTCTACAATAACTCTCGAACGGAATGAGCTATGCAGTTGAAATTTTCAGAGTAGGTTAGGGAGATGAATATCTCGGTTAAGTTCGTTATTGGGCAAAATAGGCCAGATGGTTTCGGAGTAACGAAAAAAAAAATTTCAAATTCAATTTTCACTTAAGGTGCAGATTCACCATTAAAATCCATCGATATCATTTTCAACTCCAACAAGCTAATACTTTCGGAGATATGATTTTTCTAAATTTGCTGATTTAATCTTGATAAATAAACTACATATTATTTGAATTGAATTTCCTTTATGATGCAGTTCTATCATAAGAATACATTCATATAATTCTCAACTCTGAGAAACCAATACTTTCGGAGATATAATTTGTCTGTTTGAACTAGAGCGCCAGAAAGCTCCTGTCCACAGGGCTTGAACCATTTTTTTTTATTCTCAATGCACCTTAGTAGATCATGATAAAACTGAAATTGTATCTTGGGAGGTGTCACATTGAAAAAGCCTACAAAAAACAAACTGATGCTCCAAACTTGCATAACGATAGCGGTCGGCATTCAATAATGGGACAAAAATTAACAGTGTTGTGTCTAAGGCGGCGAACAGACTCAGTAGCAAAGCCTACACAGATCACAACCTCTCCTCGGACGATCTAGACCTTTCAGTTCATTTTAATCAGAGCATATATGATATACCTTGCCCCGAATAAGCCAATTCACAAACAGTTTTCTCAACTGAGATCCATCTAGATATATTGCAACGAGCTGTTATTATACGATTCAGAACAGACCAAATTTTCCTGGGAAGATCAAACTTTATTCGAAGGATCAGTAATTAGATCTTTGTTGAAAATATCGCGAGAAATCCATTCAGACTGCCAAATTCCCTTGTCGCTTATATTCAGATTGAGAAAACAGTTGGACCATCAATGTTTAGGCTACTTCAATCAGGGAATCTTATTGTCTGGAATGAAGGATAGAATCGGAAATTAATTCTAAAAGAATGAAATTTATTCAAAGAATTCAAAACAGCAGCGAATGTGGGGCGGGACTATGTTTGCAATGCAGCATAAAGATTTTTAAAAACCATGTCATAATAATTGAGTGAGGAAATGAGTTTTACTGAACAATTTCATTGAATTTCGAGCGTCAGAGGATAAAACGTTCAAATAATTATGTGATATTGAATCCTGTCTGTACTCAACACTCAACAGTTGAGGACATTGCAGTGGTGGATCAGAACATTGCAGAATCGTTAAATGTTCATAACTTTTTACCTGAGCCTAATCTGGAAAAATGGTAAATGATAAATGTGTTTCATTTGATGAGAGGAATCCCTGGTTAACATTAATGTACATTTTGAAAACTCACTCTGTATATTACCATACTTACGACCAAAGAACATGTTTTATTTAATCCCATATTATTGAACATACATTATATTCCAACTATGACAACCCATAAGTAAACAATAACGGGTGGTCATGAAATCATCACCGTTAGACATAAAAATAGGCCATAATCGTCCAGGTAGCGCAAGCCAGTAGCTGTCGGCCAGACAGGGCATTATTAGCACCCTCCTGCGAACTGTGGGATAACTTCTTTGATTCCTTTGATAGCAGTCTGTTGCCCGACACTTCAGACGCCACCCTGTTATTTGAACGTTTATACGTGTTTTGACTGTACGTTTCACTTGGAACTGCCTAATTGTATTGAGTTATTCCGATGAGCTCATTTCTCATTATCATTCAACTAGTTTCGTTTTCACATTTCGACATATTATGTACTTATCTTCAAAAAAAAATTGACAATTTTCGAATTTCAGAATAGCTTTCCACAAATACTAATTCTGAAGATTAGTTTAGTGTCCGACGAAGGACTCCGAAACGTTACGAAATAGTTATGGTTTTTTCGTTATTGTTTGTTAGGAAACATTGTTCGATAGATTGCTTCTGATGAATATATGGTGCTTCTAACGCTGAAGCAATTCACAAAATAACAATTTTTTATTTTATAGGTAGATATTTTTCAGAGTTTTGGAGAGAAAACCCAGAAAGAATAATTTAATAATGACTATACCTCCCAAAGTATCCTTTAATGATTAGATCTTGGATTAGGGAAGATCTGAAACCAAAACTTTGACAGTTTGGTGGACACCAAATTATGTGGTAAACGCGTGTTTCTTGTGTTTATCTGAGTGTTTACGGACTTTATGTTATAAAACTGTGTTATACATAATGGTAGGATGTGCAGCTTACGGCTGTAAAAGCCACATCAGGGAAAAGGAGCCTGGTTCTGTGGTCATATGGTGGGCACTTGGTTTCAATCAGCCCTATTCTGTAACTTCAAATCGAATAGAGATGGTATGCATCGAATAGAAATACACCGGTCAAATCGGAATCGCTTCAAATTGGTATTCTATAACTCAACTCGAATTCTATTATCGAGATCTGAAATAGAAATCGAATAGAATTGCTCTCTACCGCCCAAACCAAGATGCATAGAATAACAAGGTGTGGACACTCCCTACTAATTCCTGCTAAAATTTTCGGCCGAAAAACGGACCAAGAACTGTCAAATCACGTACTTTATGTACTACTTCACTTTATTAACGATGGTGCCGCTAGGGTCGATTTCGAAGATTCTGACAAGCGAATAAATGAAAACTGACAAGCGACAAAGTTCACTTTTCACCGTTGCTAGTTCGTAAATTCAAATTAAAAGAATATAATGAAGCAGTTTATTGAAAAATCAATCCATTTTTTTATTAATCAGATATCTGTTCGGAGATAATATGTAAACCACATTGGTTTGGAACAGAAATTTCATCTTGCCAAGACATAATGAGGTCAAATAAGGGATTTATCAGTAAAGGAGTTTCTTTGGAACATTTTGAATCGAACTGTAAATGAAGAAATCTGTGAAATCATTATTTTTCCATTACGAAAGATCACATCCAACGTCATTAGAGTACAAGCATTTAATTTATGTATTTTGAAATACATTGAATGATACAGAATTTTCTGTAATACCTCTACATACAATATCTTTCGATATCATATTATTATTCAAATGTAGTAATTCCTTTATCATGTAAGGCTCTTTTAAATTGAGCATTTTACTTATTATATTATATGTATAATTTGAAATTTCATCAAAACATTCTCATGTATACAGCATTTTTTCAGTCACCCAATACCCCTTGACAACTTTTCATGTTCTCAGCAATTAGATTGCTGAATATAGATATTTAATTCGATAGCTATTATTCAGAACTAAGTATATACTGATGAAATATCGAAAAATGATTCATTAAATTGATAAACTAACCAAATAGAGGATAGTGTACTACGTTTCAATCTTTTATTCAATATACATATATTCGCTAAAAAAATATTTTGAACAAACAAATGTTCTAATTTTCGATACCCTACCTCTAGCACAAGCCAGTTGCCATTCTTGTCGTTTAACAATATCCTTGAAACAAATAATATTATAGTATAAGAGCGCCAAAAAGAATGACGCCTTAGGAAAGCTATCCAAATTGATGAAATCACACTGTGTGGTTGCTCTGAACTTTGTTCTCTGATAGTCCTTTCATCGTTCACAAATAATATTGTTAGTTTTCATAACATGGCATTTCATTCCTTCTCAATATATAACTGAATTGTATAATGAATATAATTATTAATCAATAGTTATATCTTAATTTCAACTGTTAAAACAGTTTATGTTCATCAACCGGCAAGATTATAGTAAATCAACAAGTCTTACGTTCTCCTATGTTGATTTATTAACAATTAACGGTATCAGCGATCTTTCAATATTATTAATATTAAAATTAATAACTATCTTGATACTAGAAATCTGCCCCTGATCCGGTAAGAATATACAATAATTGTTAAAAAAATATATTCGCATAAAAACGAAGTATTTTCGAAATGAAAATAGTATTTGATTAAAATGGTTCTGGATACTCGTTCAGAGTTCACACAGCAAACATTTGACTTACTTTCGGCGCGGCAAACGACTTTCCACAAGAAACTGGAATAAGCAAAGATTCAAATTTAATTTGACATGTCGGTAATTTTGTCCATAAAATTTCTACTGCCGGCATCTATCGGCGAAAATTGAAGTAAAACAAAATCCTTGTATTTTGACAGTATTTGGACCGCAAATCGGCCGAAAATATGTCAAAGAGTGTCTTCACCATGTATTCTATGCATCTATGCCCAAACCATATCGGAATCGCTTTACGAGATCGCAACCATGAGCGGGAGCATGCGCCGTCGGCGTATTTTGACATATGGAATCGACGAATTCAATTTAGCGTTTGTAAATACGGAAAAGTTCAATAGATGTTTTGCCAGAAGAAGGAAATATTTTAAAACAAGTGTCGATTAATCAGAGTGAAAAACATGGATATCATCTATGAATTACGTTCGGCGATAGAAGAAAAAATAGAACAGCAAATGTTCAGAATGGAACGTCATAAACTTAGGGATACCAGTTAGTAATCCTTTTGAAATCCCAAAAGAAATTTTTAGGGAGCTTTACCGTTTACCTTCAACAATTGCTGTCGATTTCATAAATGAAGTCAGTTCTTACTTTGAACAACCAATTCTGACGACTGCCGAATCATTTGAAGCTATTGGAGAATTGCAATTTTCTTTCTGTTCTTAAATTCCACGGGATGAATTGAAAATTTATTCACTTCGCTTTTTATTGAAAAAAAAAAACTCCCTTTTTTTTTTTTTAGGCGCTTGCTCCGCCAGAAACAGCGTGTTATCGTTTTCTACTAAAATTTGTGAAAGTAAACTGCATATCTTTATGAAATTTGCTAGGTTAAGTTACCCAAATTAAACAAACTGATAAATGTCAGTGGTTATTAAGGGCGAGATTTGCGTGCACATGCAACGTTGCCGGCTACTTCCAAGAGCGTCGAATAGAAATAAGAATTCCGATTCTGTAGCGTCTTCTACATTGGTTATAGAATACCAAAATTGGACGCGATAGAAGAGATACATTTCGATTTGTCAGATTACGATCCGATGCCTTCATTTCTATCCGAGTTACAGAATAGGGCTGAACGTCAGGGAATATGTTATCCGTCCTCTCTCTTCTATCGTCTAAGGATTAGATACTTATACGCATATACCGGGTGGCCCACCACAGACGCGGAGCTCATTTTGAGGGAGTATTTAAATGAAGATATTTTGAGAATATTTTCTTGTGATGTGTGTAAGGTGTTCAAATGCACAATATTAAATTATCTTCATATATACAGGGTGTTCAAAAACAAAGATATAGACCAAAGTTTTAATTGCAACTCCCTGCATTTGACCTCAAAAATGGAATGGCAAGCTCAAATTATGATGAGTTTCTTCAGATCACTTTATACCTGAAGTACCATTTACGAGAAAATGGCGAAATATTTAAAATATGGAGTTTTTTTAAATAGCACTACAAATAATGGTCGAAATATGCTGAGAAAACTATCAGATTTAGGTGTAGGAAAACCTTGTTAAGATAGTTTCGAAATTAATTTTTTGTTCAACGAGATATAGAAATACCGGGTGTGCCATTTGAAATAAGAAAGGTTTTGACCATTATTTGTAGTTGATGTTCGAAAATTAATTATGTTTTCCGAAAATCCACAATTCGTTGGAACAAATATCACTATTTTAGCGACTGATGAGAACATAATGTAAATTCGAAACTATCTGATCCTAGGTACCTACCTCTCCATTCCGTCCTCTTCAGATAAGATTTTTTTTTGGATTCAATACATTATTAACCCGTACTATTTACTTACAGAGAAGTCCCAGAGGCTAAGTCACTGCATGGGATGTGGAGGTCAAATTCACGATCAGTATATACTCAGGGTGGCACCCGATTTAGAATGGCACGCAGCTTGTCTGAGGTGTCAGGAATGTCAACAGTTTTTAGATGAGAAATGTACATGTTTTGTTAGGGATGGAAAAACATATTGTAAAAGGGACTATGTGAGGTGAGTTAAATATTTTGTTCATTTATTTATTCGCATTCCTCACGTACCTATACAGAAATGGTTTTTTTCGTTGATCTCTATGAGAAGTGACATTTCACGTACTAATTTGCGACCGTAAAATCGACTATTATTGAAGGCAACTATACTTTGCGGACGAGAAAGTACTTTATCGTCCGCTGTGCTCACAATGAATACAGTATGATACGGTTCAATACAAACATGTGTCTGTAAGAACAACTTTCAGTGCTGTGGTTACTATGGATAAGGTTAAATACAAATATAAGAGTATGTGTCATTTGCTATTGTGAAATTATTTAAGAGGTCCGAAATTCATAAAAATATGTAGAGGTCGACGAAAAAATGTAATATGCACCTCGGGTAAAAACTGTCTATTGTCTCGCCTGCTTGCAGACTGGACTATAATAGACAGTTTTCCGTCCTTGGTACATAAATAACTATTCTCACCGTAAATGCTAAAATAGAAGTGTTCTGATATCGACTTTAAATAAGGAGTAAGCGACCTTAAGGCCTTTCTAGTGAGAGAATATTCATTATATCATTGAATTAGATTACAGAACAGATAAAATCAAACAGGGTATCTTGATTTACATCATTTTTAAATAATAATAATAATAGTTATAATAATTAGTATAAGGCTAATGACCATAGCAGTCGATGCCTATATAAAAAAAAAAAAAAAATAATTAGTATAAACCAGCATACCATGTATTACTTAATTTATTATGGATTTACATCAAGTAAAAGCTTTGGATGTTGAAGTACGCAACACATATCGCTATTGTGCTACTGTATAACTGCGATTGCAGATTTAATTGTTCTTGGTTTCAAAATGGCTAAAATGTTTATTCGGGCTTGTAAAGGGGACTTTATAACTGGTTTTTGAAATATGTGTCCCTTGAAGAAGATCCGCTGGTTTCGGAAGGTAATCACAATAATTGTCCCCAGAAATCCCTTCAATATTGAAACTTAAAAAGGAAATCTGCCCATCGGTTAGGTTTTTTCTTTAAACCAGGTTCGGCCATCCAAACGATCATTATTCAGAACTCCAGTTGTTCGAAGACCGCTAAAGGACCCCAATGAACCAAATGTTAATAATACAAGACATAAGGTGTCTTACATTTAACTGCGTACTGCGTTAGATACACAAGATATCTATCCAATAAAAAAAACCTGTTTTTATAAACTCCCTCTGACCAAATACTTGCATTTATCAAATCGTTGAAGTTGTCTTCGGATATTTTCACTTTGAAATACATATTTGTTCGGGAATTCGACGAAATGAGAAAGTGGCAGTGGAAGTGACATGGGAAAGGTTTTTTTGGATAGGTAACTTTTTTCCAATAATTGTTTGTAACTTGCGAGACTGGTTACAATATCCTATCTGTTCACCAAGATTTGCTATATTATATATGCATTTTTTCTCATTTTCAAATTGGTTTGTCTTTCAGTGCCTGTCATGTCAGACAACATGACATAAAGTTGAACATAGACAGAGATATGAAATATAAATTACATCACAGAACACTTATTATAATAATGATCTATAAGCAAACACGTCATGATTACTTGAATTCTTTCGAGTCACGTCAAAAATCAAAAACTTATAACAACTTTTGGTCGAATGTAAGAACAGTAGATCAGTACACCCTGATCGTTGGAATATTTCTATATTTCGACATAATCTTCACCAATATAGAGTTCAAAACTAGAACTCTACTCTATACTAAGGTAGAATTTCAACGATATCTGAGGGATAGTTTCTGAAATTTCAGTGACGCGATTCTCACAAAAGTCTTATTGTCGGCCTTTTTGACGCTCTTGTTCCTCAGAACAGAGTGCTTATCAATTTGCCCAAATGTCTGTAATTTTCGAATTTTTGGCTGAAAATGGTCTCAAACGATTTGGTTCCACTCACTGATTAAGAATCCGTGGTCGAAATAGATTCTGTCCGGCCGGCCGTCCGTCCGTTAACACGATAACTCTCGAAGGAAAGGAGTTAGAGGATTGAAATTTGCAGGGTGGGTTTGGAGCGTTAATATCTCGAACGAGTTCTTTAACGGGCGGAATCCACCAAGCGGTTTCGGAGTTATGGGCGTTTTTAATAAACACTTTTTTTATGAATATTTCCGAAACCGAACACTCGATCCATCTGAAATTTAGCATCCAATTGTAGAATACTGACCTTTATACGCATGCGAAGTTTTGTATTGATCCGGTTGCCGTAAAGTGTCAAAAAAATTTTTTTTAACATTTTTTAATTTTGTTTCTACAATAACTCTCGAACAGAATGAGCTAGGCAGTTGAAATTTTCACAGTAGGTTTGGGAGATAAATGTCTCGGTGAAGTTCGTTATTGGCAAAAATAGGCCAGATGAACTCGGAGTACCGAAAAAAAGTTTTTTTTTTAACTTACCAATTTCAAATTCTTTTTTTTTTTAAATGCAGTTTCATCATAAAAATCCATTGATATCATTTTCAACCCTAACAAGCTAATACTTTCGGAGATATGATTTTTCGAAATTTCAATAATGAATCGTATTTCTATGTTTTCACAGAACGCTATATTTACTCTATCTATGATCTGTGTTCATACTCGTACATGTCATCCTGTTCTATTAGAGAGAGTCAAATTCATTTCAGCTAGTTTAATTTGATTTCTTCCATGTTGCAGTTCTCATTCTCAGATTGCTGCTTTAAACTTGATAAATAAACTATTATTTGAATTGAATTTTCTCTATGATGCAGTTCTATCATAAGAATACATTGATATAATTCCCAACTCTGAGAAACCAATACTTTCGGAGTGTGTCAACGTTTGCACAAGAGCGCCAAAGCTCCTGTCCACATGGCTTGAAGCAATTTTTCAACTAATTAACGTACTTTGAATCGATCAAATTAGTATTTTTAGAATTATTGGGAAAACAAAATTTCAAATGACTATAACTCTAAAACCCCTCGGTGGATTTTGCCCATAAACGAACTTAGCCGGTGCATTTGGACTACTTACCCTGAAAATTTCTAACTCATTGCGTTCGAGCTTAATCGTGCTGACGGCCGGACAGAATCAATTTTGACCTCGGATTCTTGATCAGAGAGTAAAAACTAATCGCTTAAGACCGGTCTCGGCCAAATATTCGAAAAAAACAGACATTTCGACGAATTGATAGGCACTCTGTTCAGGTGAACGCGCGCGAAAAATGGTTTTGAAATTAATTTTTGCATATTGTAATATTTTAGTCAAATTTCTGTTTCTTGCAAATTTTTGCCCTGAAGTGGCTTCAGACGATTACACCTAACTTATTGATGGATAAAAAAATCGTGATTATATTACTTACACTTAGAGGCTTCAAATTTAAAGTAAACATTCAATATTCGAATATTTGTTCCTTAATATCTCAAAAAGTATAGCAGATAAGCAGATCCATAGAAGTTGAAATCGAGAAGCTAGATGTAAAATGGAAAATTCCGAGAATCCGGCATGGCTGTGATCTGTATGATGACCACATCAGTCTTTATATGAATTTTCGTATTAAATAGATATATTCAGTTTCAAATCTGTAAATATTCGTCAAGAGGCGTAAAGAACTTGGATCACTCTACCTTTACATGAGAACTTTGTTGTATTCAGAATTTTTACGAGTTCGTATAAAAAAGATTCGATTTTGACACAATAGAACCAAAAATACTCAAGTTATTTATTTTTGAGGTTATAGAATCAACCCACAGTAACCTGAGTACGTCGTTCTAGAGAATAATTGCCATAAATCTCACATTTTATTACCTTACTAAAAAAACAATAGCAGACAATGTAATCGAGGAGATCTTCAAAATTACTTTTGGCAACGTAACTGAGAACTAATTCAGTCAACATGAAGGAAATAACGTGATTACCCCATTTTTTTATGATTCCATTATATGACCATTTCAAAAACAGGATACAGTCCTTTATTGTTCGGGCAAATGAAAAATTTATTATGCACTATTCTTCACGACAAATGAACCAATAAATCTTAATTGATTGCCACTTATCCAATGGTTTCAGGTTATATTTTTTGTTAGATATTTTATATTTGGCATTTTTATTAGTTAGATGGTGTTCCTATATAGCTTTTGTTTTTATGTCACTTGATTTTTGCCTTTGAGCTGCCAGATATTTTTTTAGTTCAATATAAATCTTACATTCATAGAAACTGGAAACTCACACAAGAATCATTGCTCACTACTGAGAACCCTCAAATGAGTTTAGTACTACTTGATGTATGCGAAAGTAGCAGTTTCAAACAAATATAGCAGAAAACAACAGGAACAAACAATGACGTTTCAATGAAGCATTTTATCTCCGAGACTAGATAAGTTACATAATTGAATGTTAGTTTAATATCTTGAAATTATAGCGAAAAAAAATATTTTTTTTTACATTACAAATATCAAATTCAATTTTTTAAAGATGTAGTTTCATCATAAGAGTCCATTGATATTATTTTCAACTCTAACAAATTAGTACTTCCAGCGATACAATTTTTTTTAAAGCATTTTCATCATAAGAATCCATTGATATAATTTTCAACTATAACAAATTAATACTTTCGGAGATTTCACAGAATGCTGTAATCGAAACTTAACGTTCGTATCTATAAATTTCATGATCTGTGTTCATATATGTCATCATTGTCATCTCATCTACAAATAAGAGACATGTCAAACAAAGTATGATTGAATGCAAAATGACAAATGGAATAACCTCAGCTATCGCATATAGCTCTTAGATAATCAGTATGATGAGGGAATACTTTGGTAGTTTAATCAAATTGGGTTCAGAATATCTCTAGTAAAAAGAAAACTGGACTATTCGCTAAGTTTCAACTGATATAATATAATTTTCATTGTAGATTTGAGGAATGAATATCTCCTTATTGGATAGAATCGGTCTGGTGGTTTCGGATTAATAATTTTGGCACTCTTGTTGAATTTAATTTCTTTTATGTTGATGTTTAAATCAGTTCTTTTTATGATGCAGTTCTATCATAGGAATCCATTGATATCATTTCCAACTCTGAGAAACCAATACTATCGGAGATATGATTTTTCAAAGTTTGGACGAGAGCGCCAAAGATCCTGTCCGCTGGGCTTTCCCACTCTCATTTCAATATTTGATTGGCTCAACTCTATGTGACATAATTGAACACACATGAAAGTGTTTGTGGGTATGTTTGCTGCCTATATGTATGCCCGAAAAAGAAGGAGATTGGATAAATAAAGCCAATTTTTTTTTTTTCAAAAAACCCATTTTGCTATAAATTCAATTGATGGAAAACATATAAGAACACAAAGACCGGAAAATAATACTAGTTCACAAGCGTTCAATTGCAAAAAGTTTTATTCTTGAATAAAACTATTGGGGATACATAGATGTATATTCTATTTTGTTTTCACTGTGGACTAATTATGAACACTACAAAAGTAACTACACTCTTGTCCACTACAGTTTTTGTCCTCTGACATAATATGTTTCGGAAACAAAGTTTCCATCTTCAAAGACGAAGCGTTACTGTAACGCTTCGTCTTTGTCAAGTCAAGGACAGCGAATTAGCTGGATTATCTTTGTTTATCTTCGATTAGTTGGTTGAAGTTTCAGTTGATTATGCACTTTTGTGGATCAGTTTGGCGTAAGGTGAACGGTGAGATAATTCTATTTCAAAATGGACTCCTTCTGAGGAAGTTGCATTTCTGCACTGGCTGGTTAGATTAGCCATCTGGCTGTTTGGATTACTCATCCGGAGATTTATATCTGGGTGGAAACTTCGTTGCCGAATTAAGAAGTTGGATTATCCCTGTTTGTCATCATCTCGCCCACCTGGCCAATTCTTCATCAGATCACCTTTTTTTGCTATCATCGTCATATAACCGAAAAACTGTTATATAAAAGAGAGCCTGCGGTCATTGTCAGGTTATTTTTGTGTAATCCAACAGTTATCGAAACAAATCTTTACCGCCTCCCTCTGTCATCAGAGTTATTACCGTATTTGCTGCATTGCTAAACAGTTGGCCCACTATTTTTTATAGAAATTATTTGTAAGGGTCTGTCTTTCCACCTCCTAATAAAGTGGCCAATAGTTATTTGTTTTAATAACTATCTTTCCACTTTGCAATAGCAACTATTTGACGAATATCACTTACTAGTTTCTTAGTTTATTTATTGGATAAGTCCAGCTGCCAACAACTAACTACATATTGGTCGCTTCTTTAGGAGGCGGGAACACCGGCCCTTAGTATTAGTTTTGGGAGCTTCACTCCACCAATTGTGCCAATTTCTGCTAGTGTTACAATTCCATTGTTTTTTTTTTCATTTCGGTCTTTACTGACGCAAAGTAGTGTCATATATACTCCATTCACATTTATAAAGTCTCCCGGTTGGCCATGAAAATTTGACACATTTCACCATGTATATTTTGAAAATGTTAGGTTATAGTCATTTTCCTGTCAGATAACTACGCAACGTTGTCCTCTCTACATAGAAGTCGTAGTAATTACGTATTTTCACAATGTGAATTTACTTCGGAAAAATTATGAATTTGAGAAGATATTATGTGAATTCAATAAGTCCTGGCGACTGTAGAAGAAAATGTTTTCCTCTGTTGTTACTGGAAATATTTCACGTATCACGTATATAAACTGGTTGGAAGATTCCATTATGCTATTTTCTTGTATGGAAAACAAGAATCAAGTGTTGGAATTTTATTGAAAAATAATGGATAGAGTAGGTACTCCGTTACTTTGTTATAGTTCATTTGAAAAAAGAATAAAAGTACCTGAATAACCCGGCAGGAAAACTTCTAAACGAACAGACGTAACTATGGAATTCCCCACTTTTCGAAATTCTGAAGAAATAAGCCTACAGAAGACATTTAAATACCTTGTTTCACAACTTGAAATACACCCGTTTCAAAATGTAGTTGTACTACGAAACCCGAGTCATTCTTTATACCTTAATAAAATATAGTGATAGGAAACTAAGTCATTTCATTCGAGAGTTCATGTCAGAATGAAATTTTCCTATTTCAGATTTCGATTCTGTTCTTTATTATATTCGAAGATAATGGTCTGTGATAATATCTTGTCTAAGATTAAGTTATGATTATGTTGAGAGTAGAATTGGCAACGTCTCGGCGGATTGTTTTGACCTTGACGATATTTCAGCAGTGCCAAGCTTCTTGTGTTTTAGTTACAAAAACGTGATAGACCTAAATCATGGCCAACCGGGAGACTTTATATAAGTGAATGGAGTATATGTCGTATTTGTACATCCATTATTATTATTTGAGCTAAACCGCCGCGGTGTCAACACATATTATGGCGAGGGTTTTATCCGCGCATCATTCTGCTAAAATTCGCGGATTAAAAATCGATCGCAGGAAAAAAACACTATGGCGGTCACTTGTATTGGTTTCCTTGAGTCACAGGTTAGGGTCAATGTGTATAAGAGTACGCACTTAGTGGATCAAGTTCAATAACTGTGAGATTTTTTATACAAAAGTCCTCTTTCATGCCATTTCGTCTTACTTGAATATTGAAGAACATGTATACATGGCATCACACATCCAAATAGCATATAAACAAAAGATATTCCACTTTTTCTGGACATCCACCAATGCGTACTCTTATGCATTGGTGTATAAGAGTACGCACAGTTATGCATAAGAGTACGCACACTATCAAAATGCAATATTTCTCTAATTTAAAGGCGAAAACCAATTAAAAACGAACGAAAAATGCATTTTCATTCAATTACTCAAAAAAGATATCACATCAAAAATAACATTCCCACATGAAGCATTCAAAACAGGTTACATGACACAACATGACCAAAGGAAATTTCTGAAAAAATATGAAGACAAAATCGATTACAATTTCACATTAGTGAACCCCTTATAATATTATAGCGTATGTTTTCAAACCACACAATATTATTCTTCACATTCAGGACATGTGACTTACCCTATAACGTTAATGGTACAAAGTTCATGCCACTACTTATTGCATTGGGAATACATCATCTTCCTCAGATATTGAATAAAAATCATTGCACCTTGGGCAACTGACATCCGCATCTTCTGTTTCCCTGTTCTGCTTTTTTTTATTTCTTATTTCAGGTGGCCCAGATGTGTACGAGTATAGAACGTCCCTTTTTGCTTCGTTTGTTGGTTTCTTTTCTTGCTTGGCTTTTTTTCTTACGCGGTAGCTCAAGTGCGTACCTACTCTTATACTACATATTTTGCGTACTCTTAGACACATACGTGAAATGCGATTTAATTGACTGTAATCCTGACGAAAACTCACTTTGCTATCATTTCAGGTGGCTCGAAAAGCCATAGCATCAGTTTCACCTGCACAAACACAAAAACTTCGGCACTGAAAATTACAGTGTGCAGCAGCGAAAACATCTTACCTATCTGTCTTTCAAACGACGCTTATAATTACAGATTTCACTCTTGACTTTGTCACAGATACGATATGGATTATGAGTGACTTTTTAAAATAATCAACAGATGGCAGCCTAATGAACTATCAGTGGTGCGTACTCTTATACACATGAGTACTCTCAGGCCGGTCTTATACAGCCGGAATGTCTCTCTCGAATTAATACCCTTAATTCATAGTATTAATTCAGAAAGCACTGAATTGCATACTAATTCACTATCCTCCTCACAAATTCTGATTTTTTCAGAGTATTAATTTCTAGATTTTGCAAGCTTCCAGAATTCAGATTATGAATTTAAGGCCGGCCTAATACACATTTACCCTATAAACCGCGGCAGTTAAGCCCTAGTGCGGCCTAAGCCTTACGTGATCAAGAACGGATTATTTTTGTATAGAAAAATCTAAGTCAGATTCGTATGCAACTTATAACTACTCCTTATCAATTACTAGGTAATAACAGGTTTCAACATGCTCGAATATTCTTCTTCTATAAGCATATAAAGAGCTTTTTATAAAATAATAATTACCTATTATATCTTATTGTAGGATAAAATTTTGCCCCAAAGTGCACCGTCAATACTGATATTCCAGACAAATTTACAGCCTCGATAAGTCCTTAATATTGTGTAGATAAGTTATAACTATTAACAGCTAATAAAGGAATTTGTGCTTATAACATAAGTCGTATATTAAAATTTACGACCAAAAACAACCGCATTTCGTTTTCCTATCCTTCATTCACGTTTGTTTTGACTAATCGAATTTTTTCGGTTTCGGTATTGACGTGAACATCTTGTCGGAGAGCAAGGGTGACATCTAGTTGTTTATTCAGGTCTTCCCCGAGGTGGATCTTGTTGTGTTTGACCGCGTCGCTGTCTCCGTTGGTGGGCCAGGTGGCCAATATTATCGGCACATTCGAAGTCGTCAAATGGACCGAATAGGAAAATTGTCACGGCCCCCCATTTCATCGGATTCCTAACACTTGGTGCATATCTTGTTACAGTTAAATTAGGTGGGCAATGTCGAAAGCTATGGGTCAAGTTAAAAAAAGAACAGTACGGCACTTCTAATAATAATATTCATTATCGTTATTCGATATGGAAAAGTCGAAGACAATACATGGAAAAGGTTCGAGAAATATTTTAAATTTGAAAATTGATACCATTTACCAAATTTCATTCAGTTTAAACGATGAGAAATATTGAAGTCAAAACAGTAACCAAGATAATGAATTTATTCAATTTGGCTTATCTACACTGTTTAGTGTATATACAGGGTTACAGGGTAAGTTGTACCGAATATTGAAGGACGTTATTATTCAGGTCATTTCTGGTGAATTTGGTCCTATAATATGTTCTCCGAAATTTCACCATTATTGAGATATTGAAATGTAAAGATTTTTTTTATATCCCTCATTTTTAGGCTTTTTTACCGATTTTTTCTAGGATTACAGCTCCTAGGGTCCGATTTTTTGATGTATCTAGTTTGAGGGGATCTCAATTAATGAAAATGATCAAAAAAACTGCACCAACTTCTAAAAGCTTAAAAAGACTGATTGGCAAAGGTTATATAGAATGGAAGAATTTTCACTGAATGTTTTTAACTTTGAAGCGCCTTTCTTAAAAAAAATTGGTTCAAGCACTGACGTGAAGTCAGAAGCTTTTGCGCGTATGTTCTATTGTCCATTCTTCTGTATTGGACACCCTTAATCGAATTTACCATGGTAAATTATGTTGTCCATTCTCCTGTATTGGACACTTAATTCGAATTTACCATGGTAAATTCGAATTAAGAGTGTCCAATACAGGAGAATGGACAACATAATTTACCATGGTAAATTCGAATTAAGAGTGTCCAATACAGGAGAATGGACAACATAATTTACCATGGTAAATTCGATTAAGGGTGTCCAATACAGAAGAATGGACAATAGAACATACGCGCAAAAGCTCCTGACTTCACGTCAGTGCTTGAACCAATTTTTTTTTTATGATTTTTTTAAAATTTTCTAGGGGTACGATTCTTAAATTTTTTTTTTGTCATTATTTTCAAATTTTCTAGAGGTGCGGTTCTTACAAAATTTTAAACACGTCTTCATGTTGATTTTCTACTACTAGTTACCAAGCTTCAATTCGATCGAATATTTATTTTTTGAGTTATCAAGGAAATAATATTCCAGGTGGGTATAACTCGGAAACCGTTAGACCGATTATTCCCAAAAACGAACTCAACTCTCCCTTTCGGATACGCAACCTACCCTGAAAATTGCAAGTCCCTATCTGCTTTCGTTCGAAAGTTATCGAGGCAACGGTCACCTATCTACTGAACACACACAAGAATGCTCGAATCTCAAACAATATTTAACCGATCGTATTAAAACTGGAAACTTAGCAGTAGAGTTAGGTTATGAAGGCTCTTGCAAAATTTCAGCAATTTCAAACGAATAGTTACTGATATATAGATTTTTTTTTTTTCTATGATTTATTAAAAATTTTCTACAAATGCTATACTCGCCAAATTTCGCAAACATTTTCGCGTTGGCATTCTACAACTAATAACTATGTTTGAATTCAATCGGTAGAGTATTTTTTGAGTTAATGAGGAACAAAAAACCACCAAATTCCAGAAAATTTCAGATGGCTATAACTCTGAAACCGTTTGGCCGATTATGCTCATAAACAAACTGAAATGTCGCGTTCTGGTGCACATCCTAACCTGAAAACTTCAAGCCGCTATCTCTTTCCGTTCTCAAGTTATCGTGACAACAAAAATATTTTTTTTAAATTTTCTAGCCATACGATTCGCATAAAATTTCACAAACGTGCTTAGGTTCATATTCTACAACTACTCACCAAGTTTCAATTCGATCGGATTTATATTGGTTGAAAACAAAATTATTACTCGGAAATCACTGGGCCGATTATGCCCATTAACGAACTTGTCCGTCGTATTGGGATACGCCACCCACCCCGAAAATTTCAAGTCGCTAGCTCTTTTCGTTCTCAAGTTATCGTGGCAACGGCCGGACGGACAGAATCAAATTTGACCTCGAATTCTTCATTGGGGAGTCGAACTAAATCGTTTGAGACCATTTTCGTCAAAAAATTCGAAAGTTACAGACATTTGGGCAAAACTATAACGCGATGTTCCCCAGAACATACGCGCAAAAATGTATGGAAGTTATTCTGCAGATGCTTCTAAAAACTTCTTTGTCTCTTCATCTGTTCAAAAAGGTATAACACTTGCTTTTGAGTAGGCAAAACATTGACCAAATTACGTTTAAGGTATATTTTTAGTAAGAGGTAGAAGAAGCTAATAATACGTAAATGAAACAAAAAAAACAACAATATTTTTAGAACTCTTGACAGAAGTTTGCAGGCTCCGACTCATTTCGTCGGCTGCGTCAATAATCCTCTGTCTCAGAATATCGACATTTGCAAAAAAAAATTACCTTCTACCACCTTAACTGTAATTTGGTCAATGTTTTGTCTATTCAATAGCAAGTGTTATACCTTTTTGAAGAGCTGAAGAGACGAAAAAGTTTTTAAAGGCATCTGCAGAATAAATTCCAAATTTTTTTTTTTTAAGAAAAGCGCTTCAAAGTGTAAAACATTCAGTGAAAATTCTTCAATTCCAACCTTTATCAAGCAGTCTTTTCTAGTTGTTAGTAGAAGGTGCAGTTTTTGTTGATCATTTTCATTAATTGACATCCCCTCTAACTAGGTACTTCAAAAAGAAACGAACACTAGGATTTCTAATCCTAGAAAAAATCGATAAGAAAGCCAAAAAATGAGGGATTTAAAAAAATCATTAAATTTCAATATCTCAATAAGGGTGAAATTTCGGAGAACATATTATAGGATCTCTTACATCCTGACCAATATAACATCAAAAACAGCCAGCCAAAGTGCCCCCGTTATGTCACCCAAAACCACGATCCTGTAACACGACTGCTTCAGGAGATATCGACCTTTTTATCAGCGCATGCGTGGACACTCTTGACGGGTTTCCGAGGCAGGACATCATCCCTACACACAAAACCTCACCCCTCTCCCAACTAACAACTTTATATTTTATAATAGTTGTGGAAACGTTTTCAACCAAAATCTTATAAAACATTCTTAGTCGCTGAATTGTTTTCAATACGTTTATACAACAGATATAAACCCAGAATTGGCACATTTTATAAAATAATTTTGTCATTCGAAACATTTCATAAAGCTCTTCATAAACATTACAAAACTATTTCATAAACATTCTGGCGCTATCTAAAAAACTGTTTTGTAATAGCTTTATAAGGTTTTTCATATGAGCGTTCTGAAATAAAAATGTTACATAGAATGATATCTATAAAATTCATTGATTTTAAGTTGGCAAATGACAATCCTGAATTATAACAACATAGCGAAAATATAGATGTCATGTGTCATTATGGTTTACAGGAAGCCATTTTATTTATATATACTTCTACTCTTACAGACACATGTTTGGATACACACAACGAAATTCTCAATGCAAATGAAATTCCTTCGTGAAATGTAGCAATAAAATGACATATTTTAAACGCGCCCCCTTGTTTCGAATGTTTCACACAAAAAAATGGAACAAAACAAAAATGTGGCTTGTCAGTCTAATGATTCTTTGTACGAAAATGTATTCCAATTTGTTCTACAGATTATTTTTGAGTCATTTCATGCTCTGAATAGTTGAAATATCTATACATTGGCGATTTTTAGTGTGTTTAAAACACTCCGCACTCTGAGTCATCACAAATGCCGCCATGTTTAATGGCGTTCTCTTATAAAATGATTTTGCATCAGTTTCAAGCATTTCGTTGTAATTTAGCTACTTAACAACTACTATAAAACATGTTTATGTTCCACCGCGTGAAAGTCAACATAACCTACAAAATCAGTGAAACAGTTAACGTTTTCCTGTGGAATATCTGATAAATACATATTTTTGCAAGGATATTCAAAAGGAGAAATGACAGTTAATCTGATGAAGGTATCTTATTAATAAGTCGATATCTTGAACACAAACATGATTGTGGTGATAATTTTGCACCTACAGAAAATTGTCTTCAGCAGTAGCATAATGCTTCCTGAACCATATGCATAGGTAAGACATTTGTGCTTTTAGCTAGAAAACTAATATGCATTTGCTTCATGGTAATCATAACTTTTTCAGAAACGTTCAAGATTAGGGTTGCCAACCGTCCTTTATTTCAAAGGACAGTCTTTTATTTTGAAAATATGTCTTTTGTCCTTTTGAAAGGTGTCAAAGGATGGCAAATGTCCTGCGAAATCATTGGAAGAAATGAATAAAAACAATATTGTAATAACCCCAAAAAAAATTTCAGTGTGGGAACAGAATGATCAGCTGCTTTTGGATGATATTGTCATGGAAATTGAATACCATAAAATAGTTATGAAGTGGTTACCGAAACGACAATTTACTTCTAGAAGCAAAATTGTAACTAAAAGCACTTCTATATAACTGTTTCATGAGGTTATACACAACATCTTTGAAATGGTTTTTTAATATATTTGAAATAAAATTATAAATATCCCCAGAATTAATAAAGAAACCATTAAAAAGCAATTCAGTTGTATAAGCAGAATTGTTTTATAAGTTAGTTATAAACCTCTTAACAAATGGTTAAGTAACAGTTTTATAACATATTTCATAATTCTGCTGTATAGACGTTTTCACGATAAATTTATAAAGTATTTCGATTATCCACAACAGAATGATGTTTATGTAGCTTTAATAAAATGAATTGATATTTTGGAAGCACTAATATGATACTTATGAAATATATTAGTCGCGAATCATTGGAGTTATAAGACAAATTTGCTGGTTGGGCTTACACTAAAACTCCAAGAGTTATAACTTCATTTCTGTAGAACAATTTCACGTAAGCGTTCAGCGGGGGTTAAACGAATCCTTTAATGAATGTGTTATGTCAAACTCACATGTCCAATTTGAATTGCTCGAAACCTGTTAGTTTGACAAATGAGTTCTGATGAGATCCAACCAAACTTAAGAATCTTCTTTTGTTACAGGTTATTTGGCGCGAAGTGCGATAAGTGCGGCAGCATATTCAGTAAAAATGATTATGTGATGCGTGCCAAAAACAAGATTTACCATATCGAGTGTTTTCGATGTTGCGCGTGCGCGCGGCCGCTCGTTCCTGGGGACGAGTTCGCGCTCCGCGAGAGTGGCGCCCTCTACTGTAAGGAGGACCACGACGTCATGGAGAGCAAAGGAGGATCTGCTCCTGCGACGCCGCACGGAGCCCAGACGGAAAGCAACAATAATACTAGTCTAAGCAACAACAATCACAGTAATGCGTCTACGGAGTTGGGATGCATGTCAGGTGAGTCAATTGTTTCAGGGGTAATATGTGTGTTGAGAAACAGAATTCGTACTGCCTTTGGACTATATGCAAATATTTTCTTTCTATAAACATGTTTGAACATGTTGAAGGCTGTCTCGTAATAATTTCGTGATTCAACAAGCTTATGTTGAGTGCTGTTAAAAAAAATTTTTGTTTGGCTTAATATAGGTTGCACAATGAAGGATTTACTAACGATCTAAGTATTCATCAAGTGACACTATCGAACCGTTCAGACTAGTTTGTTTATACTCGTCCATTATTATTATTATTATTATTATTATTATTATTAATAGTATTATACTGATCCTCCTGGGTCTTCCACAAGGAGACCCCTCATAAGCTCTAAGAGCTTGCCCTGAGTTAGGAGAACCAGTTGTGTTCTGTGTAGGCTTTGTTACTGTGTCCGTACGCCACCTTAGGCACAGCACTGTTAATTTTTGACCCAACAGCGAATGGTGGCGATTACCGTGACCAGAAAATTTCTTTCCTAGCCTCGGAATTGAACTTGGGGCTTCCGCTCCCAAGTCAATTACTCTACCACTGAGCCAATCGCACGACAATATATTTGAAATGAGACAATAAATCATCAACGATCTAATTCTTAGAGACTAACTTTGTGAAAATTTGATAAACAGTATTGTTTCATTCAAATATTCCGAATGGATTTTCATGAAAATGAATGTCATCATTGCTCGTCCATGCTATCGATGACACTCTGTTGAATTGCTTGGTGAACTGTTTTTGCAATACATAATGAGTACGGGTTTTCTATTAATTGATTGAAAAATTTGAATTACCTATGTGCTGAAGTCTAGAATTGGAAAAAGATAATGAGTACCTACTAGTTCCCTAACAGTACTTTGAGTGAACAACGCTCAAGTCTGGAGGGCAATGAGATAGGCTTAATTGTATCCTTGTACCATTATGAAGGCTTTGAAACTACGAGGACAACCATAAGGAAATTTATTTTCTCTGTGGCTTTTGAATCAGCATCAGAAGATGAATTTTTTTCTTATATAATCCCATATATTACGACTTAATAACCTTTTCCACTTCAGCCTATATGCATAGAAACATTGACCTATTCACTAGCTATCAAATATAATATGAGAAGTATTGAGCTATATGGTGCGTGTCGGGTCATCTTCTTTCAAGCGCTTGGTCCCTTGTCATCATCCATGTTATTTCGTAGGTTCTTCTGGTCGTTCCTCATTTTCCAAGAATTTTCTTCACTTCTAGCAATACCAAGCAGGGTCACCTCTTGTATTACTCCGTAGATATGTTGGTGGATTTTTTTATGCCAATTTTAAGTAATTATTTCCGTGTGTTCTGACGATTGGAATTATTTCTCCATATTTTCAAATCTTCCATGCACATTGCGATCACAGTAATTAAGTTTTGTTTCCGCAATAAGTGTTATTTTCAGTATTTATAATAAGATCATCCTCACTATACTTAGAGTCTCCACCAGAGTAGCCACTTCCTGATGGTGGAGAATCTTGGCCACAAAGTTCAGCGCGAAAATGTCATCATGTTCCTGGATGACCTCGTTCAGATGTTTACCGTGTGGTGGATTTTCTCCTCATTCTTGCGTTCCTCAATATATATTTGGCTGCGGTATACAGTCTGATCCTTACTCAGTCTAAGTGATATTGTATCATCTACCTCATACTGGAATCTGGGAAGCTTTGATCTGTCAGATCAGTATATAGATGCCTTCTTAGATTTTCCACCTATATTCACTTTCAAATCTACTCATACCTAATGGCCAAACCTTCACCGCTCTTACTCCTAATTAGTGCGGTTCTTTCAAATAATGGGTTGATAAATGGGTAGACAGTGGTTTCATTCTATACCTATAGTTTACGAATGGTTTAAAAGTTTTCCTCTGCCGTTTTTTGGCGCTCTAGTTCCTCGGAACTGAGTGCTTATCAATTTGCCCAAATGTCTGTAATTTTCGAATTTTTCGATGAAAATGGTCTTAAACGATTTGGTTCGACTCACTGATCAAGAATCCGTGGTCGAAATTCATTCTGTCCGGCCGGTCCGGCCGGCCGGCCGTAGGCACGATAACTCTCGAACGGAATTATTTTTTACATTACAAAATTCAAATCCATTTTTTTTAAGATGCAGTTTCATCATAAGAATCAATTGATATCATTCTCAACTCCAACAAACTAATACCTACTTTCGAAGATATGATTTTTCAAAATTTCAATAATTAATCATAATTTTATTTTGATTTAACTTCTTTTATAATGCAGTTCTATCATAAGAATCCATTGATATCATTCCCAATTCCGAGAAACCAGTACTTTCGGAGATATGATTTGTCAAAGTTTGAACAAGAGAGCCAAACCTTCTGTCCACAGGGCTTTTCCACATTATTTTACTTCAATATGAAAAAATCAGAGGCTCAGTCATCAAACTGACTATGATTTTCGCGTCGATTACCAGCATAGCGGTGTAAGAGATAAGGTGCATAATTTAATGCTTTACCTAATCAAGATCCGTAATAAAGTCAAAAGGAATTGGGACAATTACTGGATGTGGATCAACAAATAATTCAAATTCAAGAATAAACAATGTCTAAATATGGAACAGAAAATTCTGAAATAACGTTTACAATGATATTTTATGATTTATTTAATGCCTCCAGAAAATTAATTTCTTTGAGTGACAAATTAAAATTACCTTATCAATGAGTATGCAATCTTTCGACACGAAAAATTGAAGAATCATGTTACACAAAAATTGAATAATATTATACGTATACGAGTATCTTTACTATTTAGTTGCCAGTGATAGAAGTTACAGAATTTTCGATTTATATTCTTGTCCAGTTTCAGCATACGATGTTTAACTCTATCAATTAGGTATATGCTAGGCTATAATAGACTAAATCGTTAAAGCTTGAGAATTATGCATGGCAATAGAATAATTATTTTAGTATTTTCTCCACTATTCGCATACATAGAATATACTTTCACTATTGTATGTGGCTGGAGTTAACTCGAGTTATCGACACGATGTATTCTTCATAATTAGGAATGTTGAGAATATAGACCGCATTAGTTAGGTTAGAATCATTCTTTTGGCGGGAGATCCATATTCAAATTTTTTAACATGGAATTTCAACTTTAAGATGAAACCATCCTATTTAAACGAGAATGTTAGTACAGAGACATCAAGTATTGGGTACCTTCATCATTAGTGCATGTTTTCATGTTCTTTCCACATTAAAATCTACTTGTATTATCCTTAAATCAAAATTGAAACCAGTGTAGTTCGAAAGATTTCCGTATGTCGTAGATGACTTCTGTTGTGCGTCATTACAAGGCCGATTTAGGGTTATGTTAGTATTTTTGACTGATTTCGAGTGAGCTAAGACATACTTCAATCGAATTTGGTGAACACTTTTATATTTATTAATTATCTTGGAAATATACAATTTCGTTATGAAAACTGTATTCTAGATTGTTGAGAAAGGTTCACTGAATCTATTTCAACTGAAATAAACCTTAAGAAATTAGCCAAAGTATCTAAAAACAGGCGAAAAATTCGCGTAAATTTTAGGTCCACAAGAAATGCATGGGGAATTCAGTGCTCGGATCCACGGATGGATCGTAATTCAAATTTCCCGCCTAACCTAACTAATGTGGTCTATAGGTACTGCATAATATGCAACGCATATTCTGTTTGCAAAATGGTGAATGCGCCAGTCGTTCAAACCTAATGCTCATTTAAATGGAATTTCTTCAGACATATATCATGCTGAGTTCTCTAATTATTGTTACCTGTTTGTTGTGATAGCGACAGTTCGACTTCTATCTTTCTTATTATTCTTCTTTTTGGTGCCTCTACAGGTAAACAGAGTGCCTGTCAGTTCGTCCAAATGTCTGTAATTTTCTAATATTTGGCCGGCTCAGGTTCACGTGACATAAATAATATATGTATAAGGGCCGATTTATTCAACCTCTCCGTAAAGTATTCGTTAACTACGTGCTCGTTAAATTTACTACCCCTCTTTAAAGTAATAAAACCTATTCATGTTCCGCAGATGTTTCTCATATTTGCAGATCACTTTGTGTAACTGGGAGGTGAATAAACATTTACAGAATATTTTCCTTTCGGTAAGGCTACTTGACAGTTTACAGATAGGTGAATATATCGGCCCTAAGTCTCGGAAATCAGAGACGTTGAAAGGAGTGAAATTTTAAGGTTATAAATCAGGCACAGATTGATGGAGTAAAATAACTGTAATAAACAAAACATATTAGCTCATTCTAATTTACAAAGTCTTATAATTAATCAACAAACCTGATTCAACACAATTGTCGATAACCCTAATTTTATTAACTATCATCATAAATCACACCTGTCTTTAAACGCTTGACGCTTCTTTCTTTCTCGTAGATAAAGTCACTAAAGGAAGCATAATTACCAACCTAGTTAGACAATCCAGTTCAAACTTACATATATTTTTTTTAAATATTCTAGTGATACGATTCTCACAAACGTCCTTAGGTTTGTATTCTACAACTACTCACCAAGTTTGAATTCGATCGGATTTGAATTGGTTATGAAAACAAAATTATTACTCGGAAACCATTATGTCCATTAAAGAACTTCGTCCGTCGTATTGGGACGCGCCACCTACCCAATTTGACCTCGAATTCTTCATTATAAAGTCGAACGAAGTCGTTTGAGACCATTGTCGGCACAAAATCGAAAATTACGAACATATTTGGGCAAAATGATAACGTGATGTTCCCCAGAACATACGCGCAAAAACAAGAATCAATGAATAAGCCTTAATAAGTTATAATCTTCAAGAATTTTCCAGATTATGAGATTTTGTTACGATTAAATACGAATTACTTCATTCTGAAAATTCTTAAATGTAAGAGTTTCCCAGGAGGTTGGAAAACAGTTATTTAGATGCATTTATATCGATTATTAAAACCATTCGTTGGTCAAAAAGAATCAAATATGGTATATCGGACGTATTTTGATAAATTGAAACACATATTTTCAGATCAGATATGCTGAAGTAGACTTTTTTGATTAATGAAGGTTTTATTTATAAGTAAAAATGATTTGAAATCGATATCAAATCGCAAAACTGACTAGGAATGCATAGAATATGGTATATTGGAAGTATTCTAATGAATTGGGAACATTAAATTCAGAATTCGTAGTAGGGAATATCATAACTGATTAGTTGAATTCTTAGAAAAGTTCTATATTCTTAGAAATGAATTAAATATACTAACCTGTACAATCGATTCAATAATTTCATAGAATTTTCTTGTTATTTTTTGACTTATAGTCAAGGATAGTTCTAGATTTTAACTCGATCGGATCATGTTATGAAAATATGTAGATTTTTTTTTCCTGGAAGCAAGCATACTTGGGCTAGTTCAGTACCTGAATGGGTGGCTACTCTGGCTATGAAATTTAAGAAGTGCGCCAAAGTGGACTTACCTCACGTCAGTGCTTTCCCAAGTTTTTACCGATATTTCAATTACTTCGAACGGAGATCTAAAAGGCAAAGGGGCTCACATACTTTTTTTCACTGCGCACCATTCCAAAGGTTTATGATTTGTTAAAAAAAAATACATATCCTGAGATGGTTGAATTTGTTCATAATTTTGTACCGCCAAGCGATTGTCAAGCTACCGCGAAGAAAAAACTATTTCATTTCTTCGGTCAAGATAAATTCACAACTTGAACGACCAGTGACGACAATGATTTAAACAGCTTTTTAGTAAATGTTTGCTGAGGTTTATTTGGTTTCAACCGCGAAGACTGGGCATTTTTACTGTGTAAATATTTGCAGGAGGCTTATGTGACTTCAAAGGCCGTCGGTGGCAGTCCGGGTCCGAGGAAGGTGGGAGCGGGGAGGTGGAACCTTCCCCCCTCGTTCCCTCGGAACGTAGAACTGCGTGTGTTCTAACAATTCGGTTAGAACATGGATGTTAATTAATAATAACCCACACATATACATGAGTCCATCAAGATGCTACCAGCTTTAAACTGTATATGTAATATATTCTGGTAAGAAAAGTCGTCGACTTCAAACGTGCCGTCGTTGTCAGAAATGTGTTTAGATTCGGAAGGTCTTGAGACTAGGAAATGGCGTAGTGTAACATTTATCACGTGAGGCTATTGACTCATCCAAAACAGTCTTTTTATTTTTATAAGATTCTATAATATAAAATTGGTTCAAGCCCTGTGGACAGGAGCTTTCTGGTGCTCTTTTTCAAACAGACAAATTATATCTCCGAAAGTATTGGTTTCTCAGAGTTGGGAATTATATCAATGGATTCTTATGATAGAACTGCATCATAAAGGGAATTTAATTCAAATAATAGTTTATTATCAAGATTAAATGAGCAATCTGAGAATAAGAACTGCACCATGGAAGAAATCAAATCAAAATAGCTGAAATGAATTTGACCCTCTCTTATAGAACAGGATGACATGTACGAGTATGAAAACAGATCATATACTAAATCATAGATAGAATAATTATAGCATTCTGTGGAAACATAGAAGTACGATTCATTATTAAAATTTCGAAAAATCAAATCTCCGAAAGTATTAGCTTGTTGGAGTTGAAAATGATATCAATGGATTTTTATGGTGCAACTGCATCTTAAAAATAAATTGAATTTGAAATTTGTAAGTTAAAAAAAAAATTTTTTTTCGTTACTCCGAATTCATCTGGCCTATTTTGCCCAATAACGAACTTAACCGAGATATTTATCTCCATAACCTACTCTGAAAATTTCAACTGCCTAGCTCATTCCGTTCGATAGTTATTCTAGAAACAAAATTTAAAAATTTTCAAAATTTCGTTTTGGCGCTCTAGTTCCTCGGAACTGAGTGCTTATCAATTTGCCCAAATGTCTGTAATTTTGGAATATTTCGATGATAATGGTCTTAAACGATTTGGTTCGACTCACTGATCAAGAATCCGTGGTCGGAATTCATTCTGTCCGGCCGGTCCGGCCGGCCGGCCGGCCGGCTGGCCGTAAGCACGATAACTCTCGAACGGAATGAGCTAGAGAGTTGAAATTTTCAGAGTAGGTTTGGGGGATGAATATCTCGGCTAAGTTCGTTATTGGGCAAAATCGGACAAATGGTTTCGGAGAAACAAAAAAAAAAATTTTTTTTTACGAAACAAATTCCAAATCAAATTTTTTTTAATAAGCAGTTTTATCATAAGAATCCATTCATATCATTTTCAACTCTAACAAGCTAATACTTTCGGAGATATGATTTTTCAAAATTTCAATAATAAATCGTATTTCAACGTTGTCACAGAATGATATTATTCTATGTATGAATATGAATTGTCATAATGTCAAATGATGTTCCTGAGACATTATCTAATCAGTCGAAGAATTGTGAGCGAAGTGAGAAAAATCTCAGTTGTTTGCTCCCAAATTAGTTTTTCTCAGAAAATTCTTACATTTCGGAACTGAACATGAAGTAAGAGATCTGAGAGTAGTGAGACTGCTTTTCATCCATAGACATAGATATAACTCTCGAACGGAATGAGGTAGGTAGTTGAAATTTTCAGAGTAGTTTAGGGAGATGAATATCTCGGTTAAGTTCGTTATTGGGCAAAATTGGCCAGATTTAATTTGATTTCTTCCATGGTGCAGTTCTCATTCTCATGATTGCTCATTTAATCTTGATAAATAAACTATTATTTAAATTGAATTTCCTTTATGATGCAGTTCTATCATATGAATACATTGATATAATTCCCAACTCTGAGAAACCAATACTTTCGGAGATATAATTTGTCTGTTTGAACTAGAGCGCCAGAAAGCTCCTGTCCACAGGGCTTGAACCCATTTTTTTATACTTTACGGTAACCCGATTAATACAAAACTTCACATGCGTATAAAGGTCATGGCTCTACAATTTGATGCTAAATTTCAGATAGATCGAGTAATCGGTTTCGGAAATATTCATAAAAAATGTTTTTACTAAAAACGGCCATAACTCCGAAACCTCTTGATGGATTTCGCCTGTTAACGACTTCGTCCGAGATATTTACACTCCAAACCTACTCTGAAAATTTCAATCCTCTAACTCCTTTCGTTCTAGAGTTATCGTGTTAACGGACGGACGGCCGGACAGAATCGATTTCGACCACGGATTCTTGATCAGTGGGTCGAACCAAATCGTTTGAGACCATTTTCAGCCAAAAATTCGAAAATTACAGACATTTGGGCAAGTTGATAAGCACTCTGTTCCGAGGAACAAGAGCGCCAAAAATGTGTTTTTAAGCACCTAACTCAACAACGCCTGGACCAATTTTGCCAATTTTTTTTTAAATGTTCGTTGAAGTCCAAGGATGGTTTTTACGGCGAGAAAAAATCGAATTATTGCCGGGAAACCCCTAAAAACAGGCCCTTTACTTTTTCCCATACAAACGTTTTCTAACTTAAATGTAGAGTCCATTTAAATTTTATTGCTATTCAATAAAGTTGGATTTGGAGTTGGAGTTGGAGTTGGAGCTGGAGTTGAAGTTGGCGTTGAAGTTTGCGTTGGCGTAGGCGTTGGGGTTGGAGTTGGCGTTGTAGTTGTCGTTGAGGTTAGAGTCGGTGATGGAGTTGGAGTTGGCGTTGAAGTTGGGGAGGTAGTACGAAGTCTGCCGGGTCAGCTAGTATATTATATTTATATTTTATTTTATAATTTATATATACATATACTCCATTCACTTTTATAAAGTCTCCCGGTTGGCCATGTAAATTTGACACATTTCGCCATGTATATTTTGAAAATGTTAGGTTGTAGTAATTTTCCTGTCAGATACCTACGAAACGTTGTCCTCTCTTCATAAGAGATTAGTAATTACGTATTTTCACAATGTGAATTTACTTCGGAAAAATAATGAATTTAAGAAGATATTATGTGAATTCAATAATTCCATAGTTCTGGCGACTGTAGAAGAAAATTTTTCCTCTGTTACTGGAAATATTTCACGATTATAAGATCAAATTATGCTATTTTCTTGTATGGAAATCAAGAATCAAGTGTTGGAATTTTGTTGAAAAATAATGGATAGAGTCCGTTACTTTGTGATAGTTCATTTGAAAAAAGAAAAAAAGTACCTGAATAACCGGGCAGGATAACTTTTAATCGAACAGACGTACCTATGGAATTCCCCACTTTTCTCTTTCTACGAAACCCGAGTCATTCTTATACCTTAATAAAATATAATGATAGGAAACTAAGTAATTTCATTCGAAAGTTCAACATGTCAGAATGAAGTTTCCTATTGCAGATTTCGGTTCTGTTTAGTACTTCCAGGTACCTTGTCTATGCTTCTTCAAAACTACTTTCGGCATTTTCAATTTCAAAGCGTTCTTTATTATTCGGAGTTCCAAGATTGAAGATTATGTTATGATTATGTTGAGAGTAAAAATTGGCAACGTCTCGGCGAATTGTTTTGACCTTGACGATATTTCAGCAGTGCCAACCTGCCTCTGTTTTAGTTACAAAAACGTGATACCTACATGGCCAACTAGGAGACTTTATAAAAATGAATGGAGTATACATATATTATTGCTATTCTCAAATAATATTAATTTGTAATCAAACAGCGAAGAAAAAATGCTCAACATATCGTCCTCTATGCGATGATTACGATCGATGTTCCGCGAGTAAATAAAATGCTATGAATTTCACTAAAAAGTTAAGTTTCATTAAAGAAGTAAATAAAAACAACTGCTTAGATTCACAAAATTACTATCATAAGTAAGTTTGGGTCTGAGGCGAAGCCTATAACTATCGATTATTATTAAAGAATAACAGTATTTGATATTCAGGGTTTAATATTATCCAAAATACTGTTATTCTTTCATAAGTCACACAGGGTAAGGTAAATACTTTTCATTCGATTATTATTAATTTACAAATACTAAATTACGAAAAATTAAGGGAAAAAAAATTATAATAGAGGTAAGTCATAATATTTGTTTCTGAAGCTGTTCACTGTCGAGGCAACGATCTCAGCGCTTGGCAAATTGCCCCAGGCATCGAAAACTCCGTTGCATAGGAAGATCTGAAAAGTCGAAAAATACTTATCTGATCGAATAAAAGCGTAGTAGTTAATTGAAAAATACCGCCTAGAAGACGTAGGCAAAGTTTTGTGGGGATCGCATGACTGGAAAATCAAAAAAAAAAATCTCAGAAACTATCCCTCAGATATCGTTGAAATTATGTACGTGAAACGTGAATAATTTCGTATATCATTTGTTATTTTACGAATTTCAATTTCGGATGTTTTTTATCTCATGACAATTGTATGATTGTACGGATTTGTGTCCTTACACCACCACAAACAAACCAGTTTATTTTCGACCAAACAGTAAATGTATGTATTCGAATGGGTCCTTAAGCCACCACAAACACAGCACTGTTTATTTTAGAACCAACAGTGAATGTCCCTATGTATTTGAGTCGAAACTAATCCTTTGAGACCATTCTCGGCCAAAAAGTAGACCAGATTATTTTGGACGCTGGTGTTTTAAGTTGGATTCATATTCTTGGAAATATTGAGAATCCAGATCCAGACGACACGTGCGATCAATATCAATTATCCGTTTCATCGACACCAAATCATTAGCGAGTCTGCAGGTTGCATCATGGAATAGTTTGTTCAACTGCAGAGAATTTCAAGGACGTGTAAGAGAACTATTAATTCATTTGTGCATAATATGTTGTTTCGCATGAAGCAACATCATTTCGATTGTCCATATTGGCTTATCCGATTTGTTACTTTCACAATAATATAATGAGTAGATGAACTTAAAAAACAATTTTATCTTCATTGCTATAATGATTTTAGAGTAACAGTGATATTGTTGTTTTATTGTAATATTACGTTCATGATACGAATAAATTATTAATACGACGAGTATGCTTCCCTTCAATGAACTGGACACTTCCAGTAGGTAGGTATAGGTATCTTAAAATTCGAGCTTTTTGCGTGATCATTCCAGGGTGCTCATTTTGCACTAATGTCTGTAATTTTTCGAATTTCTTATACACAAAAGGGTCTTAAACGACGGCTGATTCATTATTGCCTTAGAATAAGACAACGCAACAACAAATGCTGAAATTTTATATATAGGTACCAATAGAGCAGCTCTGAAAAATCTCAAAATACGACGTATCTTTATAACAGAATCACTAAACTGGATTACAAATCTATTTGCCTCGAAAAGTGATGTTCTTTGGATGATAAAGGATAAAGGACAGTTTTTTCTATGGTCCTAACATTTTGTTCTCACTAAATTCTTGAAACTGATTTTTCAACGTTGAAAGTGTGATTGTCTTATTCCGACTAATAAAACAGTTATTTTCTTTGTCAATCCTTTCCCAATACAACGTATTTACGATCTTTGGCTGCTTATATCTCAGAAACTGAGCATACAAAAACCTTTTAAACTCACACATTTTTCTAACAACCCATCCGACTACAATATAGTGAAATTTCAATTCGACTGAGAGCCAATTTATCATAGGGTGAATCGGGAATAATCGGCCATATTTTTTTATATCATTAAAAATATAGTTGTATCAATATTTTTCTAACAATCTTTATTGTTTAGATAACAGAACAGTAAATGACAGAGTAAAGTTGATTCGAATACAATATAAAAAGTTTTGCGTAATAAAATATTATAAGAAATTGGAAGGTATGGCCATCTCTCCCATATACCTATCGGTAGTGATGACCATGCACAAAAATATCAATTATTATTCAGTTTTTTTGAACTTTGCTCAGTCGCTCAAGCTCGCCATGAAAAGTAACACTTCTGCTCCAGTATTATGGTCGGACCAAGATGCATAGAATAACAAGGTGGCGATACTCCCTGCTAATTCCTGCTAAAATTTTCGGCCGAAAAACGGACCTAGAACTGTCAAATCACGTACTTGACTTTATTAACGATGGTGCCGCTAGAGTCGATTTCGAAGCGAGACAAGCGAATAAATGAAAATTGACAAGTGACAAAGTTCACTTTCCAGTCTTTCCACCGTTGCTAGTTCGTAAATCCAAATTGAAAGAATATAATGAAGCAGTTTATTGAAAAATCAATTCACTTTTTGATTAATCAGACATCTGTTCGGACATTATATGTAAACCCCATTTGTTTGGAACAGAAAACTCACTTTGCCAAGACACAATGAGGTTAAATAAGGGATTTATCAGTAAAAGAGTTTCATTGGAACATTTTGAATGGAACTGTAAATGGAGAAATCTGTGAAATCATTATTTTTCCATTACAAAAGATCACATCCAATGTCATTAGAATATAAACATTTAATTTATGTATTTTGAAATACATTGAATAATACAGAATTTTCTGTAATACCTCTACATAATATTTTTCGATATCATATTATTATTCAAATGTATTAATTACCTTTATCAAGTAAGGCTCATTCAAATTGAGCATTTTACTTATTATTTTCGATGTATAATTTGAAACTTCATCTAAACATTCTCATGTATACAGCATTTATTCAGTCGCCCAATACCCCTTGACAACTTTTTATGTTCTCAACAATTAGATTGCAAAATATATTTGATTCGATAGCTATTATTCAGAACTAAGTATTCTGATGAAATATCGAAAAATGATTCATTAAATTGATAAACTAACCAAATGGAGGGTAGTGTACTACGTTTCGATCTTTTATTCAATATATATTCGCTAGAAAAATATTTTGAACAAACAAATGTTCTAATTTTCAATACCCTACCTCCACCACAAGCCATGTTGCCATTCTTGTCGTGCAACAATATCAACAATATCCTTGAAACAAATAATATTATAGTACAAGAGCGCCAAAAAGAATGACGCTTTAGGAAAGATATTCAACTTTGATGAAATAACACTGTGTGGTTGCTCTGAACTTTGTTCTCTGCTAGTCCTTTCATCGTTTACAAATACTATTGTTAGTTTTCATAACATGTCATTTCATTGCTTCTCAATATATAACTGAATTGTATATTGAATATAATTATTAATTAATAGAGTTACGTATACCTTAATGTTTCAACTGTTAAAACAGTTTATGTTCATCAACCGGCAAGATTATAGTGAATCAACAAGTCTCCTATGTTGATTTATTAACAATTAACGGTATCAGTGATCTTTCAATATTATTAATATTATAATGTATACCTATCTTGATACTAGAAATCTGCCCCAGATCCGGTAAGAATAAACAATTGTTAAAAAAAAAAAGCACTGACGTGAAGTCAGTACTCTTTGGCGCGCGTGTTCACGGTGGCTAATTTGAATTGAATTATTCAAAATTTAACAGTGCTGTATCTAAGCTGCCATCAGGATAGAGTAACAAAGTTGGAAAAGAACACAAGTGACTCTCCTTAGTCGCACAAGCTCCTAGAAGATTTGGGAGGGTCAGTATAATCCTAATCATGTTTATAGCACGCGCGCCAAAGCAGATTGACTTTTTACACTTTTTCTTTCATTGTTAAGTCAATCTGCTTTTGCGCGCGTGCTATAAACATGATTAGGATTATACTGACCCTCCCAAATCTTCTAGGAGCTTGTGCGACTAAGGAGAGTCACTTGTGTTCTTTTCCAACTTTGTTACTCTATCCTGATGGCAGCTTAGATACAGCACTGTTAAATTTTGAATAATTCAATTCAAATTAGCCACCGTGAACACGCGCGCCAAAGAGTACTGACTTCACGTCAGTGCTTTTTTTTTTTTTTTCAAGTTCCTTTAACAAATATAGCTATCAATACAGTTTGGCTGTTAGTTTTACCGTAGATCAGAAAAAAATTCGGTTGTGGGTCCTCCATTAGGGACAAAATTGCATCTTCTCCAAATCCGAACGCATTTTAATATAGATCTACCGAATATAGTTATTTATAAATTCGCCTCAGGTCCACCATACAGACATTTCAAATCGGAAACAACGCTATTTCCCCCAAACTGACTTGTGTCCGTGCACTGAATTGACATGAATATTCTTTTAAAACCTCACAATATCGGCTCATTACTCCCAACATAACCCAAACAACCCAAAACCATTCACTTCTCGTCTGCGCAAGCGTAGTATACTCGTGGCTGCAAGTCCTCCCAAAATTACACACCTCACAAAAAACTCCGATTCTCCAACACTAGTGGTTCAGGAGATATCGCTTCTTGAATCCACGCATGCGCAGACCCTCACCAGGGGATTCTATAGCGGAAAAGCATCCGCCACCCCAAAACCCCAATCCTCTCTGACGAAAGCACCACCAGTTAAATCACTGATGGTCTGCTCATGCGCATAACGAAAAATGCCCGTAAGGGGTTGCATCCATTTCGAAATTAGCCCCAGGGCCAAGGTAAGGACACTTTAACTCTGAAGCAACGCTACAGCCCCCAAACTGACTTGTCCTTGCACTGAATTGCTATGAATATTCTTTTAAAACCTCCTAATATCGTCTCAGCACTCCCAACATAACCCATCCAACCCAAAAACAGTCACTTCTCTTCTGCGCATGCGCAATCTACTCGCGGCTAAAAGTCCTTTTCAAAATAACACACCTTACAAAAAACTCCGATTCTCCAACACTAGTGGTTCAGGAGATATCACATCTTTAATCCACGCATGCGCAGACCCTCAACAGGGGATTCTATAGAGGAATAGCATCCGCCACCCCAAAACCCTAATCCTCTCTGACGAAAACACCACCAGTTAAATTACTGATGGTCTGCTCATGCGCATAACGAAAAATGCCTGTAAGGGGTAACATCAATTTCAAAATTAGCCCCAAAGCCACGGTACGGACACTTTAACTCGGAAACAACGCTACATCCCCCAAACTGACTTGTCCTTGCACTGAATTGCTATGAATATTCTATTAAAACCTCATAATATCGACGCAGCACTCCCAACATAACCCATCCAACCCAAAAACAGTCACTTCTCTTCTGCGCATGCGCAATCTACTGGCGGCTAAAAGTCCTCTCAAAATAACACACCTTACAAAAAACTCCGATTCTCCAACACTAGTGGTTCGGAAGATATCGCATCTTTAATCTACGCATGCGCAGACCCTCATCAGGGATCTGAATTCTATGGAGGAATAGCATCCGCCACCCCAAAACCCCAATCCTCTCTGACGAAAACTACAGCAGTTAAAGGACTTCTCATCTGCGCATGCGCAATACGGAAAATGCCCGGAAAGGGCAGCATGAACCTCAAAAACATATGTTTCGGCATTAAAAGCAAAGTATTCCGCAAAATAGTAGTAATTTTTTTATTTTTTTCATGTCACGTGATCTTCACGAAATTTTGCAAAAGTGTTTGCTTTGGTCTTTTGCATCTAACTACTGAGTTTCAATTTAATCAGATCAGTATTTTTCGAGTTATCGTGAAAAGAAAATTTTCAAATTTTCAAAATTTTTTTTTGCCACTTTAGGGCCGTCCGTTCAACACAAAACTTCGCAGGCATATAAAGGTCATGATTCTACAATCTGATGCCAAATTTCAAAAAGATTGAGTGATCGGTTCCGGAAATATTCATAAAAAACGTTTTTATTAAAAACGGCCTTAACTCCGAAACCGCTCGGTCGATTTCGCCCGTTAACGAACTTGTCCGAGATATTTACGCTACGAAACTACCCTGCAAATTTCAACGCTCTAAGTCGTTCCGTTCGAGAGTTATCGTGCTAACGGCCGGACCGGCCGGCCGGACGGACAGAATTGAATTTGACCTCGAATTCTTCATCAGGGAGTCGAACCCAATCGTTTGAGACCATTTTCGAAAAAAAATTCGAAAAATACAGACATTGTGACGAAATGATAGCACGCTGTTCCTTGCGGAACACGCGCGCAAAAAACCATAGTCGCATAAAAACGAAGTATTTTCGAAATGAAAATAGTATTTGATTAAAATGGTTCTGGATACTCGTTCAGAGTTCACACAGCAAACATTTAGCTTAGTTTCGGCGCGGAAAACAAGCTCGTTTAATAAAATACTCAAAATACTGAATTTCAGCAAACGGTACGACTTTCCACAAGAAACTAAAATAATCGAAGATTCGAATTATATATGACATGTCGATAATTTTGTCCATAAAATTTCTACTGCCGGCATCCATCGGCGAAAACTGAAGTAGAACAAAATCCTTGTATTTTGACAGTATTTGGACCGCAATTCGGCCGAAAATATGTCAAAGAGTGTCCTCACCATGTATTCTATGCATCTATGGTCGGACGTATGGCCATAATCGAATTTGACTTCGGATTATTAATCGGTAAGACAAATTAAATCGTTTTAGAACTTTTGCTCAGAATTGATAAATTATGCAGATATTTCACTGAGGGAAAAAAAATATTTCGGTGTATTCTGCCGCTTAAACCCAATAAAACATTGTCGAAGTGTTGTTCTGTGCTTTGAACCCACAGATTGAACCCAAAACAAGCGAGATGTTCGCCTACTCCTGCTAACGAAACAAAACTGAGTCTCTAAAAACATTTCGAGCCAGTAAAAATATAAAATTCTAATTACCGTAATGGTCACGAACGCGGCGTATAGCAGCGAATGACCCCTGGAACAACACACGCGTAATTATCTAAATCTAACGCAAACTGAAAAGGGAGTGTTTTATGACAAATCTCTGGATTTGTATCGGAGAAAGGGTGAAATAGGGGGGTCAAAAGTCCGGTCGGAGCTGATTTAGTATGTACAAAGGCGGACGGCTTAAGCCTACGCTGGCCAGTGTTTAGCGCCTCCCCCAATGAACACAGGACTCTAGGATTAGGAAGCGTTTGGCTAATGGAGACAATGTCCTTTTTGAAAGGATTAAATGGATATTGGGACGGAATTAAATAGGTGAATATGTGTTGGAATAATTTCCATATTTGAAATTACCATGTTTGAAAAAGAATGGTACGACGAATGCAGTGACGGCAAACGTGCACAGAGAAAACACTATCATATGATCAAAGAGATACCCAATCATTCAATGATATACATAGAATCTTTATAAATGATTGTAACATCGCAGTTGGCTGTGGATTTTTATTTACCACTTCTTGTGTGTTCTGTTCATATCATAGAATTTCTAGACTGACAGCCAATATTGAACAATTGTCGATTCTTAAGATTCTTCTTGAGATTCGTGAAAATTCAGTTTCCAAATTACTTAAATATGCAATGGCATTATTTAGAACAAAACACATGTATTGTGATGTCCTATTAACGCAATGGTACATTAATCAATGGTGAATGGATTTACTCTATAGAGGCCTGTAAACATGAATATCTGGCGAAATATCCTGATGTTCAGATTCTAGAATCTTCTATGACATCAGTGGTGTTATAAACACATACGGAGTGGAAGTGTTAACAAGGGAAATACGACAGAAAGACCTCAAGTTAATCAAGAAGTTCTTGAAGAACTGAGGACACGAGTTGAACAAAACCCTCAAATGTCCTGAATAAATTATCTTTACAGTGTGGTGTCTCCTCAAGTACTTGCCAAAAAGTATTAAAAAAAAACTGAATTTGTACCCTTACAAAATAACGATGGTACAGCAACACCTATACCATTATATATTCCCAAGTTACCTAGAGTACTGCTATTGGTTTCCAAATAATCTTAACGTCGACAGAATATTGGACTTAATCTTTTGTGGTGATGAGGCTTCATTTCACTTGTCGAGTTATGTGAATTCTCAAAACTACAGATTTCGGAAAGGTACAAAAGAATAATGCTGGAGTCATTCATACACCAACTATAGATGACAAATGATATTTTCATCGAGATGGGACAAGGTGCTGGAATTTTATTGATATAAAAACTATAATGTCCCCCAGGCCATTCAAGAGGGCCATATTGGGACCTTTTAGAATTACTTGATTTTTTAGAATATGTTGTTGAATGTTTATGAAATAAATCTATTGAAACTATCTAAATCTACATACTTCTGGCATGGGTATTGAAAAGTAAGGTCAATTTAAGGAGTACGTTTAACAAACGAATGGGTTAACGGTTAACTTTAGTGCTTTTTTGTAGGATTGTTATCAAATATTGTGATAGTTCTTCATATTTTGTTATGTTATGATGATGCTGATGCTCCTATGTCCTCCCAGGAGACCCTCATAAGGTGTGCGGATTAGAGGAATCAGTTGTGTTCTGTGTAGGCTTGGTCATTGTGTTCAACTTAGATACAGCACGGATATCTTATTTTTGACCCAACAGTTAATGGTGGTCGTTCCCTTCTGCCTAGAAAAACTATTTCCCTGTCCCAGTCATCCCCCAGTATCAGTTTTCTGATTAGTACGAGTAGGTTCACATACGAAATCGGTACCTATCTAACCTAATTCAATTAACGAAAATCCAATTTGGTGAAACCGAGGTGGTAGTTCAACTAATTTTTTTTTACAGAAATTACGCCTTATTCAATTCGGAATAATATATAAGATAGGGTTGTGCAAAAAATATCGATATTTCCTCTGGAAATATTCGATATATATATCGTAGATATTTTCAATCACGACATATCGATTATGGATATTTATGTTAGTGTATCAAACCAAACTCGACATTTTTGAGAGCTCGCAAACACAAAATTGTCTATAGTCTATGTTTGGACACGACATTTTCTCATTTGTGTGCGACAACTACTCTCTACACACAAAGTATAACCACTATATAAAAATTCTAAATATGTATACAGGGTGAGTCTTTGACCACTGCATTAATTTTAACCAAAGTTTCCTCTCATCAAATGAAACAATTTTTTCATTTACCATTTTTCCAGATTCGGCTCAGGTAAAAAGTTACAAGCGTTTAAAGATTTCACAATGTGCTAATACACTCCCGCATATAAATTATCTATGACATCTTTGGCGGACGAGAATAAGGCATGGTAACGTGGTTTACAGCTTGATTCGGGATTACAACGCTCAGGGACGGATCCATAAAAGTAGTGAAATTTGTGGAGTTTTCCATTTCAAAACATTCAATGAAGAATATCTCAAAAACGGTGCGTTTAAGGAGAAATGATGAAGAATAATATAATGTACTAAAACGATGGAATATTCTTGAAATGACTCAAGAAAAACTTTATATACTTTCTTTATGCTAATTTCGTTTAGTTTTATGTTTCCACGAGCCCATAACTAAAAAAACCAGTAGAAGTAGAAAATAACTAATATTTGGAAAATATGTATCATAGTTATAGGAAACTTTATGCCAACATTCATTTTATTCGAAAAAAGGATGTCAAAGCTACAAAATAAAAACTGATTTTTTTTTTAAATTTCAACAGCCTGTATCTTTTTACCTGGGCTGAATTTGAAAAAATGTTAAATGAAAAAAGTGTTTCATTTGACGAGAGGAATCTTTGGTTAAAATAAATGCAGTGGTCAAAGACTCACCCAGTATATATACTTCTAAATTTACTGTGGTTGTCACAATTGAAATTAAAGTAGAATATTACTATCAGAGTAAAGGTGGGTTTATACAGCAAATAAGATAAATTAAGAAACAAATTAAAATGAAATAAGAATTTGGGTTAAAAGGATAGGTTTATACAGATGATCTAAAACAAAATATAAGAAATAAGAATGAGCCAATCAATTTGCAGCTTTTTGACAATTTTATGCAAATCCTGTGAATTTCACTCTTTGAGCATGCGCATTGTCATTTTCCAAACAAAATAACATAAAATAAGAAATAAAGATGAAATTTGGCCAACTTTTGTTCTTATTTTTATTTTATCTTTTTTCGTGTATAAACGCTTTCATAGAAATGTACATGTTCAACTTTCTAATTTTATTTTAATATGTTTCTTATTTTTTTTATCTTATTTTATTTGCTGTATAAACCCGCCTTAAATTTAGATCTGTTCACTTTATGTATGTTTGCTATTAAGCAAAAAGTGGCGAGCTCATGCGATATAACTCATTGATTGTTGTTCTGTTGTATGTTCGTATCTGTTCAAGTGTTCACTGTTGTAATAATTTGTTGGTGCCTTGAAATGCCTGTGAATTTCGAAAGCTGTAACATGCTACCAAACCAATTCACAAAAAATATGGACGTAACTTAAATTTGCTCAGCATTTTCGAGAATAATGACAGTAACTATGTTTAAATATCGTTTTATCTCGAAAATAAATAATAATTTTCAGAAGATACGCCTTTCGAATAAACAGCGTACTGGACAAAAATATGGATATTTTTACGCGATACTGTTAAAAACTATCGATACGATATATAACGATACATTTTTTTCATTTGCCCATCCCTAATAAAAAAAACAATTCTCAACGATATCTATACACGTCCTCATCCCCAGAGGAGTCCGGGGGGGCAATATACGCCCTGCCACTTCAACATGCGCAACGCACAATTCTAGCACCCCGAACGACTAACTCACCCCATCTCTTTTACAGATTCCGGATCGGAAAGCGGTTCACACAAAGGAGGCAGCGGGAACGGGGGAGGGGGAGCGCCCCGTAAGTCCGGTGGCGGCGGAGGAACGGGAAGCGGGGGCGGCAGCGACGGGAAACCCACGCGCGTGCGCACTGTACTCAACGAAAAACAGCTGCATACGTTGCGTACCTGTTACTCGGCGAATCCGCGGCCCGACGCCTTGATGAAAGAGCAGCTCGTGGAGATGACCGGTCTAAGTCCTAGGGTGATAAGGGTATGGTTTCAGAACAAGAGGTGTAAGGACAAGAAGAAAACGATACTCATGAAACAGCAGATGCAGCAAGAAAAGGTTGGTGCTTAAAGGGTTTTGAATTTTTTCAGCATAAAAGAATAATTTGATAAATGAGTAATTATTCTAATATCATAGATATGTCATGATGACATATTAATTTATAACGTACATTTTTCCGCTTATTTTCTCGTTCTTTTATACAATACAAAAAAAACAAATGTTCAGAATAATCATCGCTTGGATTGGGCAGACCTGGTTTTGCAAGAGACCCTCCTCCTCCTGGTCTTACGAACAACATTTTACTTTTTGCGCGTATGTTCTGGGGAACATCGCGTTATAGTTTTGCCCAAATGTCTGTAACTTTCGAATTTTTTGAAGAAATTGGTCTCAAACGATTTAGTTCGACTCCCCGATGAAGAATTCGAGGTCAAATTTGATTCTGTCCGTCCGGCCGTACGGCCGTCCGTTGCCACGATAATTTGAGAACGAAAAGAGCTAGCGACTTGAAATTTTCAGGGTGGGTGGCGCATCGCAATACGACGGACAAGTTCGTTAATGGGCATAATCGGCCCAGTGGTTTCCGAGTAATAATTTTGTTTTCAACCAATATGAATCCGATCGAATTGAAACTTGGTGAGTAGTTGTAGAACATGAACCTAAGCACGTTTGTGAAATTTTGGGCGAATCGTATGGCTAGAAAATTTTAAAAAAATTATTAAAAAATATTTTTTTTGTCACGATAACCTGAGAACGGAAAGAGATAGCGGCTTGAAAATTTCAGGTTATGTTGTGCATATGGATGCCACATTTGAGTTTGTTTATGAGCATAATCGACCAAACGGTTTCAGAGTTATAGCCATCTGAAATTTGGTGGTTTTTTGTTCCTCATTAACTCGAAAAATACTGAACCGATTGAATTCAAACATGGTTATTAGTTGTAGAATGCGAACGCGAAAATGTTTGCGAAATTTGGTGAGGATAGCATTTGTAGAAAATTTTTAATAAATCATTGAAAATAAAAAAAAAATTCTATATATCAGTAACTAACTATACGTTTGAAATTGCTGAAATTTTGCAAGAGCGTTCATTACCTAACTCTACTGCCAAGTTTCAAGTTTTAACACGATCGGTTGAATATTGTTGGAGATTCGAGCATTCTTGTGTGAGTTCAGTAGATGGGTGACCGTTGCCTCGATAACTTTCGAACCAAAGGAGATAGGGACTTGTAATTTTCAGGGTAGGTTGCGTATCCGAAAGGGAGAGTTCAGTTCGTTTTTGGGCATAATCAGTTTAACGGTTTCCGAGTTATATCCACCTGGGCACCTGGAATATTGTTTCGTTGATAACTCAAAAAATAAATATTCGATTGAATTGAAGCTTGGTAACTAGTAGTAGAAAATCAACACAAAGACGTGTTTAGAATTCTGTAAGAACCGTACTCAGAGAAAATTTTAAAAAAATGACGAAAAAAAAATTTTAAGAACCGTGCCTCCAGAAAATTAAAAAAAAATCACGAAAAAAAAATTGGTTCAAGCACTGACGTGAAGTCAGAAGCTTTTGCGCGTATGTTCTATTGTCCATTCTTCTGTATTGGACACCCTTAATCGAATTTACCATGGTTAATTATGTCGTCCATTCTCCTGTATTGGACACTTAATTCGAATTTACCATGGTAAATTTGAATTAAGAGAATTAAGAGAATTTACCATGGTAAATTTGAATTAAGAGTGTCCAATACAGGAGAATGGACAACATAATTAACCATGGTAAATTCGATTAAGGGTGTCCAATACAGAAGAATGGACAATAGAACATACGCGCAAAAGCTTCTGACTTCACGTCAGTGCTTGAACCAATTTTTTTAATTCAAATATTGAAGGGATTTCTAGGAACAAGAGTGAATATATTTGAAAACTAGCGGAGGCGACTCTTCTCCGAAAGATCCCATGTGGCTACAGAGAAGTACAGGGTGTCCCAAGTTCGAGTGCCTATTAGACGTTTCTGGAGAACTGTACATATGTATTTGAAAAGCTGAAAATTGGCATTATGATGTTGCTTAAAATTCTCTACAGAGCTAAAATATTTTCGAAGCCCAAGCACTTCTGGTTATACAGGGAGTGAAAATAGATTTGATGAAAAATTTTTTTTTCAAGTTTTGCATTCCTGTTATGATCAAGTAATCAATGCTGAATACATTTCTGTTAAAACCATTGTATTCATTCATATAGTTTTCAAAATATCGAAAAAAAAAACAGGAAAAAAGTCAAATATGTTTAGTCGGTATTATGTTCAATATTTAAAACATCCTGAACGTAAACCGTTTTTACAACATCGAAGAGGAAGAATGTGGAAAGGTCATGCATCTTTTGAATTCCAGAAATATCATCACATGGTGTTTCAAATGTTGTGTCGATAATCGTGATTAAAAATTGGCCATAACTTCTGTTTTTGAAATTCGAACCCTATTTTTTTATGATTGCGTTGGAATCTGTTGTGAGTTTTTTTTTTATTTAGGCGCATAATCATGTTAGAAAACTGTAATTATTTTTCACCACAGAATTCAACGCAATCATAAAAAAATGGGTTCAACCCCTGTGGACAGGAGCTTTCTGGCGCTCTAGTTCAAACAGACAGATTATATCTCCGAAAGTATTGGTTTCTCAGAGTTGGGAATTATATCAATGTATTCATATGATAGAACTGCATCCTAAAGGAAATTCAATTCAAATAATAGTTTATTTATCAAGATTAAATGAAAAATCATGAGAATGAGAACTGCACCATGGAAGAAATCAAATTCAATCTGGCCAATTTTGCCCAATAACGAACTTAACCGAGATATTCATCTCCCTAATCTACTCTGAAAATTTCAACTACCTACCTCATTCCGTTCGAGAGTTATATCTATGTCTATGGATGAAAAGCATTCTCACTACTCTCAGATCTCTTACTTCATGTTCCGTTCCGAAATGTAAGAATTTTCTGAGAAAACCTAATTTCGGAGCAAACAACTGAGATTTTTCTCACTTCGCACAGCAATTCTTCGATTGATTAGATAATGTCATGTCTCAGGAACATCATTTGACATTATGACAATTCATACATAGAATAATATCATTCTGTGACAAAATTGAAATACGATTTATTATTGAAATTTTGAAAAATCATACCTCCAAAAGTATTAGCTTGTTAGAGTTAAAAATGATATCATTGGATTCTTATGGTAAAACAGCTTATTGAAAAAAATTTAATTTGGAATTTGCCTTGTAAAAAAAAATTTTTTTTTTGTTACTCCGAAACCATCTTACCGATTTTGCCCATTAACGAACTCAGCCGAGATATTTATCTCCCAAACCCACTCTGAAAATTTCAACTGTCTAGCTCATTCCGTTCGAGAGTTATCGTGCCTACGGCCGGCCGGACAGAATGAATTTCGACCACGGATTCTTGATCAGTGAGTCGAACCAAATCGTTTAAGACCATTTTCATCGAAAAATTCGAAAATTACAGACATTTGGGCAAATTGATAAGCACTCAGTTCCGAGGAACTAGAGCGCCAAAAATAGGGTTCTAATTCGAAAAACAGAAGTTATGGCCAATTTTTGCGCGTATGTTCTGGGGAACATACGCGTTATAGTTTTGCCCAAATGTCTGTAACTTTCGAATTTTTTGAAAAAAATGGTCTCAAACGATTAAGTTTGACTCCCCAATGAAGAATTCGAGGTCAAATTTGATTCTGTCCGGCCGGCCGTCCGGCCGTCCGGCCGTCCGGCCGTCCGGCCGTTGCCACGATAACTTGAGAACGAAACAAGCCAGCGACTTGAAATTTTCAGGGTGGGTTGCGCATCCCAATACGACGGACAAGTTCGTTAATGGGCATAATCGGCCCAGTGGTTTCCGAGTAATAATTTTGTTTTCAACCAATATAAATCCGATCGAATTGAAATTTGGTGGGTAGTTGTAGAATATGAACCTTAGCACGTTTGTGAAATTTTGTGCGAATCGTATGGCTAGAAAATTTTAAAAAAATTATTAAGAAATATTTTTGTTGTCACGATAACTTGAGAACGGAATGAGATAGCGGCTTGAAATTTTCAGGTTAGGATGTGCACCAGAACGCGACATTTCAGTTTGTTTATGAGCATAATCGGCCAAACGGTTTTAGAGTTATAGCCATCTGAAATTTTCTGAAATTTGGTGGTTTTTTGTTCCTCATTAACTCGAAAAACACTGAACCGATTGAATTCAAACATGGTTATTAGTTGTAGAATGCCAACGCAAAAATGTTTGCAAAGTTTGGTGAGGATAGCATTTGTAGAAAATTTTTAATAAATCATAGAAAATAAAAAAAAAAAATTCTATATATCAGTAACTATTCGTTCGAAATTGCTGAAATTTTGCAAGAGCCTACATAACGTAACTCTACTGCCAAGTTTCAAGTTTTAATACGATCGGTTAAATATTGTTGGAGATTCGAGCATTCTTGTGTGAGTTCAGTAGATGGGTGACCGTTGCCTCGATAACTTTCGAACAAAAGGAGATAGGGACTTGCAATTTTCAGGGTAGGTTGCGTATCCGAAAGGGAGAGTTGAGTTCGTTTTTGGGCATAATCGGTCTAACGGTTTCCGAGTTATACCCACCTGGAATATTATTTCCTTAATAACTCAAAACATAAATATTCGATCGAAATGGCGCTTTGTAACTAGTAGTAGAAAATCAACATAAAGACGTGTTTAAAATTTTGTAAGAACCGTACCCCTAGAAAATTCGAAAAAAATTACGAAAAAAAAATTTTAAGAATCGTACCCCTAGAAAATTTTAAAAAAATCACGAAAAAAAAAATTGGTTCAAGCACTGACGTGAAGTCAGAAGCTTTTGCGCGTATGTTCTATTGTCCATTCTTCTGTATTGGACACCCTTAATCGAATTTACCATGGTAAATTATGTTGTCCATTCTCCTGTATTGGACACTCTCAATTCGAATTTACTATGGTAAATTCGAATTGAGTGTCCAATACAGGATAATGGACAACATAATTTACCATGGTAAATTCGATTAAGGGTGTCCAATACAGAAGAATGGACAATAGAACATACGCGCAAAAGCTTCTGACTTCACGTCAGTGCTTGAACCAATTTTTTATCACAATTTTCGACAAAAAATTTGAAACACCCTGTGATGATATTTCTGAACTTCAAAAGAAAAGATGCATCATCTTTCCACATTCTTCCTCTTCGATGTTGTAAAAACGGTTCACACTCAGGATGTTTGAAATACGTAATACTAACTGAACATATTTGACTTTTTTTCCGGTTTTTTTTTCTATATATATATGATGTATATGATTTCACAGAATGGTGTCATCTCATCTACAGATAAGAGACATTTCAAACAAAGTATATAATTATGATCGAATGCAAAATGACCAATGGAATAACCTCAGATATCGTAGATAGATAGCTCTTGGATAATCCATATGATGATGATGGAAATATAAACTTTGGCAAGTTAATCAAATTGGGTTCAGAATATCTCCGCAGTAAAAACAAAACTAGAATATTGAAATAAGTTTCAATTCTATAATATAATTTTCATATTGTAGATTTGAGGAATGAATATCTCGGATAAGTTCGTTATTGGATAAAATTGGTTTGTTGGTTTTGGATAAATAATTTTTGGCACTCTTATTTAATTTAAATTCTTTTATGATGATCGAATTTAATTTCTTTTATCATGAATTTCTATCATAAGGATCCATCGATATCAGTCCCAACTCTGAGAAACCAATAATTTCGTAGATTTGATTTGTCAAAGTTTGGACAAGAGCGCCAAAGCTCCTGTCCACAGGGCGTTCCCATTTTTTGGCGCTCTAGTTCCTCGGAACTGAGTGCTTATCAATTTGCCCAAATGTCTGTAATTTTCGAATTTTTCGATGAAAATGGTCTTGAACGATTTGGTTCGACTCACTGATCAAGAATCCGTGGTTGAAATTCATTCTGTCCGGCCGGCCGTAGGCACGATAACTCTCGAACGGAATGAGCTAGAGAGTTGAAATTTTCAGAGTAGGTTTGGCAGATAAATATCTCGGCTAAGTTCGTTATTGGGCAAAATCGGACAGATTGTTTCGGAGTAACAAAATAATTTTTTTTTTTTACATAACAAATTCCAAATTAAATTTTTTTCAATAAGTAGTTTTACCATAATAATCCAATGATATCATTTTTAACTCTAAGAAGCTAATACTTTCGGAGATATGATTTTTCATAATTTCAATAATAAATCGTATTTCAACGTTGTCACAGAATTATATAATTATTCTATGTATAAATTGTCATAATGTCAACTTATTTTCCTGAGACATTACATTATCTAATCAATCGAAGAATTGTGAGCGAAGTGAGAAAAATCTCAGTTGTTTGCTCCGAAATTAGTTTTTCTCAGAAAAGTCTTACATTTCGGAACGGAACATGAAGTAAGAGATCTGAGAGTAGTGAGACTGCTTTTCATTCATAGACATAGATATAACTCTCGAACGGAATGAGGTAGGTAGTTGAAATTTTCAGAGTAGATTAAGGAGATGAATATCTCGGTTAAGTTCGTTATTGGGCAAAATTGGCCAGATTGAATTTGATTTCTTCCATGGTGCAGTTCTCATTCTCATGATTTTTCATTTAATCTTGATAAATAAACTATTATTTGAATTGAATTTCCTTTATGATGCAGTTCTTTCATATGAATACATTGATATAATTCCCAACTCTGAGAAACCAATACTTTCGGAGATATAATTTGTCTGTTTGAACTAGAGCGCCAGAAAGCTCCTGTCCACAGGGCTTGAACCCATTTTTTAAATTTTTTATCACTACGACCTTTTGTCGTAGTTGGTGGAGATTACGATTTAGGCATCATCAAAATCAAAACAGTGTTAATCTGCCCGAATGCAATGTGCAATAATGCCAGATCACAATGATCGGGGTGTAAACGTAGGTATATCACTCTTGTGGAGAGCTATTCGATTCTTGAGGAACTGCATGGCTCGTTTGTCCCATGTAGGTCAACTTAATCTAATGTATGTTTTTTAGTGTCCTCAAGTTCCAATCCAGAATCGAAATATAGACAATTGATCATCAAACAGTTGTTTGTTGTATACCAATGTCTCCAATAGCTCAGTACCCATAAGTATCTCTATGTGTATATGTATTGTGTATGTGCGATTGGCTCAGTGGTAGAGTAATTGACTTGGGAGCGGAAGCCCCAAGTTCAATTCCGAGGCTAGGAAAGAAATTTTCTAGTCACGGTAATCGCCACCATTCGCTGTTGGGTCAAAAATTAACAGTGCTGTGCCTAAGGTGGCGTAAGGACACAGTAACAAAGCCTACACAGAACACAACTGGTTCTCCTAACTCAGGGCAAGCTCTTAGAGCTTATGAGGGGTCTCCTTGTGGAAGACCCAGGAGGATCAGTATAATAATAATAATAATAATAATAATATATAACTGGGAAAGTTTAACACCTGAGTGAAGTTAGCATGTAAAGTTGGCCTGTAAAATTTCCGGAAATTGCCGAACTACCATAGGCGTCCGTCAAGAATATAAGTACCGGATTAGGAGATGTTTCATTACTTTTATACCTCACCTGACAGAGATACCTATTTCGAATCGTTATTCATTCAGGTTTAACATAGCATATTACGAAATTTTCAATAAGGAGGTACAGATTGAAATGAAATATTATAATACCACAATGTCAAGTAATAAAAATGTCAGTCAGGGAAGTAAACCTTCATTGACTATAACTTTTCGAACTTACGTCGGGGATAACAGGGTGAATTTCACCCTCTAGTGGTTTTTTACTCCTATAGGGTTGTTATCGTAATATGTTCAAAATATAAAAAGGGCGGAAAAAAACTGCATTGATAGTAGCTTTCGAACGAGCCTAGTGTCGTTTTCTTATGTCGGGGATAACAGGGTGAATTTCACCCTTTAGTGGTTTTTTACTCCTATAGGGTTGTTATCGTAATTTTTTCAAAATATAAATAGGCGAAAAAAATCTGCATTGATAGTAGCTTTCGAGCGAGCCTAGTGTCGTTTTCTTACGTAGGGGATAACAGGGTGAATTTCAACCCTATAGTGGTTTTTTACTCCTATAGGGTTGTTATCGTAATTTGTTCAAAATATAAATAGGTGGAAAAAATCTGCATTGATAGTGGCTTTCGAACGAGCCTAGTGTAGTTTTCTTACGTCGGGGATAACAGGGTGAATTTCACCCTTCAGTGGTTTTTTACTCCTATAGGGTTTTTATCGTAATTTGTTCAAAATATAAATAGGCGGAAAAAATCTGCATTGATAGTAGCTTTCGAGCGAGCCTATTGTCGTTTTCTTACGTAGGGGATAACAGGGTGAATTTCAACCCTATAGTGGTTTTTACTCCTATAGGGTTGTTATCGTAATTTGTTCAAAATAAAAATATGCGGAAAAAATCTGCATTGATAGTAGCTTTCGAACGAGCCTAGTGTAGTTTTCTTACGTTGGGGATAACAGGGTGAATTTCACCCTTTAGTGGTTTTTTACTCCTATAGGGTTGTTATCGTAATTTGTTCAAAATATAAATAGGCGGAAAAAATCTGCATTGAAAGTAGCTTTCGAACGAGCCTAGTGTAGTTTTCTTACGTCGGGGATAACAGGGTGATTTTCACCCTTTAGTGGTTTTTTACTCCTATAGGGTTGTTATCGTAATTTGTTCAAAATATAAATAGGCGGAAAAAATCTGCATTGATAGTAGCTTTCGAGCGAGCATAGTGTCGTTTTCTTACGTAGGGGATAACAGGGTGAATTTCAACCCTATAGTGGTTTTTTACTCCTATAGGGTTGTTATCGTAATTTGTTCAAAATATAAATAGGTGGATAAAATCTGCATTGATAGTAGCTTTCGAACGAGCCTAGTGTAGTTTTCTTACGTTGGGGATAACAGGGTGAATTTCACCCTATAGTGGTTTTTTACTCCTATAGGGTTGTTATCGTAATTTGTTCAAAATATAAATAGGCGGAAAAAATCTGCATTGATAGTAGCTTTCGAACGAGCCAAGTGTAGTTTTCTTACGTTGGGGAGAACAGGGTGAATTTCACCCTTTAGTGGTTTCTTACTCCTATAGGGTTGTTATCGTAATTTGTTCAAAATATAAATAGGCGGAAAAAATCTGCATTGATAGTAGCTTTCGAGCGAGCCTATTGTCGTTTTCTTACGTAGGGGATAACAGGGTGAATTTCAACCCTATAGTGGTTTTTTACTCCTATAGGGTTGTTATCGTAATTTGTTCAAAATAAAAATATGCGGAAAAAATCTGCATTGATAGTAGCTTTCGAACGAGCCTAGTGTAGTTTTCTTACGTTGGGGATAACAGGGTGAATTTCACCCTTTAGTGGTTTTTTACTCCTATAGGGTTGTTATCGTAATTTGTTCAAAATATAAATAGGCGGAAAAAATCTGCATTGAAAGTAGCTTTCGAACGAGCCTAGTGTAGTTTTCTTACGTCGGGGATAACAGGGTGAATTTCAACCCTTTAGTGGTTTTTTACTCCTATAGGGTTGTTATCGTAATTTGTTCAAAATATAAATAGGCGGAAAAAATCTGCATTGAAAGTAGCTTTCGAACGAGCCTAGTGTCGTTTTGTTACGTAGGGGATAACAGGCTGAATTTCAACCCTATAGTGGTTTTTTACTGCTATAGGGTTGTTATCGTAATTTGTTCAAAATAAAAATATGCGGAAAAAATCTGCATTGATAGTAGCTTTCGAACGAGCCTAGTGTAGTTTTCTTACGTTGGGGATAACAGGGTGAATTTCACCCTTTAGTGGTTTTTTACTCCTATAGGGTTGTTATCGTAATTTGTTCAAAATATAAATAGGCGGAAAAAATCTGCATTGATAGTAGCTTTCGAACGAGCCTAGTGTAGTTTTCTTACGTTGGGGATAACAGGGTGAATTTCACCCTTTAGTGGTTTTTTACTCCTATAGGGTTGTTATCGTAATTTGTTCAAAATATAAATAGGCGGAAAAAATCTGCATTGAAAGTAGCTTTCGAACGAGCCTAGTGTAGTTTTCTTACGTCGGGGATAACAGGGTGAATTTCAACCCTTTAGTGGTTTTTTACTCCTATAGGGTTGTTATCGTAATTTTTTCAAAATATCAATAGGCGGAGAAAGTCTGCACTGATAATAGCTTTCGGCCTACTGTCTCTGCTGTATTTATCTTACGTAGGGGTAAAGAGGAAGAATTTCACCCTTGTGGTTTTTTGCTTTCTTTCTATTGTTAATATCAGAATATTCGATTTCGAATCCTTGTTATTCTTGACGTTTATTTCAAAATCTTCTCAGTTTTTCATATAATTATGTATTAGTATTAACTCCTCGTTTCATTTGGAAATGGTTTATATACCCAAGTAGAAATTCGTTCAATTTCCAAAATCAGAATTTTTCTGTTGAAATTGTATTTTCTGGATATTTCAATCGATTTAAAATCGATTTTATTTGTGTTTGTTTCTCCTCAGTTTTTCATATATTCACTCCTTCATTCAGGAGCAAACAGTTGATATACCAAAGACTAGAAATTCGTTCAATTTTCAAAATAAGAATTTTTCGTTTGAAGCTGTACTTGTTGGCTATTCCATTCGATTTAGAATCGATATTATTCTTATCGTTTTTTCCAAATTCTCCTTGGTTTTTCATATATTCACTCCTCGTTTGAGGTGGAAATAGTTGATATACCCCAAGACTTCTATAGAAATTCGTTCAATTTTTAAAAGCGGAATTTTTCTGTTGATGTCGTATTTTTTGGCTACTCAATTCGATTTAGAATCGATTTTATTCTTTACGTTTTTTCCAAAATCTTTTTAGTTTTTCATATATTCACTCCTCGTTTTAGGAGGAAATAGTTAATATATTACCTAAGACTTGGTAGAAATTTGTTCAATTTTCAAAATCAGAATTTTTCTGTTGATGTTGTATTTTTTGGCTATTCCATTCGATTTAGAATCGATTTTATTCCTGACTTTTTTTCCAAAATCTACTTAGTTTTTCATATATTCACTCCTCGTTTGAGGTGGAAATAGTTGATATACCCCAAGACTTCTATAGAAATTCGTTCAATTTTTCAAAGCGGAATTTTTCTGTTGATGTTGTATTTTTTGGCTACTCAATTCGATTTAGAATCGATTTTATTCTTTACGTTTTTTCCAAAATCTTTTTAGTTTTTCATATATTCACTCCTCGTTTTAGGAGGAAATAGTTAATATATTACCTAAGACTTGGTAGAAATTTGTTCAATTTTCAAAATCAGAATTTTTCTGTTGATGTTGTATTTTTTGGCTATTCCATTCGATTTAGAATCGATTTTATTCCTGACTTTTTTTCCAAAATCTACTTAGTTTTTCATATATTCACTCCTCGTTTGAGGTGGAAATAGTTGATATACCCAAGACTTCTATAGAAATTCATTCAATTTTTAAAATCGGAATTTTTCTGTTGATGTTGTATTTCTTGGCTATTCCTTTCGATTTAGAATTGATTTTATTCTTTACGTTTTTTCCAAAATCTTTTTAGTTTTTCATATATTCACTCCTCGTTTTAGGAGTAAATAGTTGATATACCTAAGACTTGGTAGAAATTTGTTCAATTTTCAAAATCAGAATTTTTCTGTTGAAGTTGTGTTTTCTGGATATTTCATTCGTTTTAAAATCTATTTTATTCTTGTCGTTTTTTCCAAATTCTCCTTAGTTTTTCATATATTCACTCCTCGTTTGAGGTGGAAATAGTTGATGTACCCAAGACTTCTATAGAAATTCGTTCAATTTCTAAAATTGGAATTTTTCTGTTGATGTTGTATTTTTTGGCTATTCCATTCGATTTAGAATCGATTTTATTCCTGACTTTTTTTCCAAAATCTACTTAGTTTTTCACATATTCACTCCTCGTTTGAGGTGGAAATAGTTGATATACCCAAGACTTCTATAGAAATTCGTTCAATTTCTAAAATTGGAATTTTTCTGTTGATGTTGTATCTTTTGGCTATTCCATTCGATTTAGAATCGATTTTATTCTTGACGTTTTTCTCAAAATCTTTTTAGTTTTTCATATATTCACTCCTCGTTTTAGGAGGTTATAGTTGATATACCTAAGACTTGGTAGAAATTCGTTCAATTTTCAAAAACAGAATTTTTTATTTGAAGTTGTATTTTCTGGATATTTCATTCGATTTAAAATCGATTTTATTCTTGTCGTTTTCTCCAAATTTTCCTTAGTTTTTCACATATTCACTCCTCGTTTGAGGTGGAAATAGTTGATATACCCCAAGACTTCTATAGAAATTCGTTCAATTTTTAAAAGCGGAATTTTTCTGTTGATGTTGTATTTTTTGGCTACTCAATTCGATTTAGAATCGATATTATTCTTATCGTTTTTTCCAAATTCTCCTTGGTTTTTCATATATTCACTCCTCGTTTGAGGTGGAAATAGTTGATATACCCCAAGACTTCTATAGAAATTCGTTCAATTTCTAAAATTGGAATTTTTCTGTTGATGTTGTATTTTTTGGCTATTCCATTCGATTTAGAATCGATTTTATTCCTGACTTTTTTTCCAAAATCTACTTTGTTTTTCACATATTCACTCCTCGTTTGAGGTGGAAATAGTTGATATACCCAAGACTTCTATAGAAATTCGTTCAATTTCTAAAATTGGAATTTTTCTGTTGATGTTGTATCTTTTGGCTATTCCATTCGATTTAGAATCGATTTTATTCTTGACGTTTTTCTCAAAATCTTTTTAGTTTTTCATATATTCACTCCTCGTTTTAGGAGGTTATAGTTGATATACCTAAGACTTGGTAGAAATTCGTTCAATTTTCAAAAACAGAATTTTTTATTTGAAGTTGTATTTTCTGGATATTTCATTCGATTTAAAATCGATTTTATTCTTGTCGTTTTCTCCAAATTTTCCTTAGTTTTTCACATATTCACTCCTCGTTTGAGGTGGAAATAGTTGATATACCCCAAGACTTCTATAGAAATTCGTTCAATTTTTAAAAGCGGAATTTTTCTGTTGATGTTGTATTTTTTGGCTACTCAATTCGATTTAGAATCGATATTATTCTTATCGTTTTTTCCAAATTCTCCTTGGTTTTTCATATATTCACTCCTCGTTTGAGGTGGAAATAGTTGATATACCCCAAGACTTCTATAGAAATTCGTTCAATTTCTAAAATTGGAATTTTTCTGTTGATGTTGTATTTTTTGGCTATTCCATTCGATTTAGAATCGATTTTATTCCTGACTTTTTTTCCAAAATCTACTTTGTTTTTCACATATTCACTCCTCGTTTGAGGTGGAAATAGTTGATATACCCAAGACTTCTATAGAAATTCGTTCAATTTCTAAAATTGGAATTTTTCTGTTGATGTTGTATCTTTTGGCTATTCCATTCGATTTAGAATCGATTTTATTCTTGACGTTTTTCTCAAAATCTTTTTAGTTTTTCATATATTCACTCCTCGTTTTAGGAGGTTATAGTTGATATACCTAAGACTTGGTAGAAATTCGTTCAATTTTCAAAAACAGAATTTTTTATTTGAAGTTGTATTTTCTGGATATTTCATTCGATTTAAAATCGATTTTATTCTTGTCGTTTTCTCCAAATTTTCCTTAGTTTTTCACATATTCACTCCTCGTATGAGGTGGAAATAGTTGATATACCCAAGACTTCTATAGAAATTCGTTCAATTTTTAAAATCGGAATTTTTCTGTTGTTGTTGTATTTTCTGGATATTTCATTCGATTTCAAATCGATTTTATTCTTGTCGTTTTTTCCAAATTCTCCTTAGTTTTTCACATATTCACTCCTCGTTTGAGGTGGAAACAGTTGATATACCCAAGACTTGTGTAGAAATTCGTTTAATTTTCAAAATCAGAATTGTTCTGTTAAAGTTGTGTTTTTCAACTATTCCATTGGATTTCGATTCGTTTTTAATCTTGACGTTTTGTCCCAAAATCTTCTTAGTTTTTTTATATAAACACTCCTCGCATCAAGAGGGAATAGTTTATTCCTATACCCAAAACCTGTGTAGAACCTCATTTAATTTTCAAATTCAAAATTCAATTTATTTACTGTTTTTGTTATCCACTCGATTTCAATTTTTTTTAATTTCTGGCAGTTGTGTTAACTTTATTCACTATTATCTAACATATCTGCCCGGAGAATATTAGATCTATAATTGGAGTAATATTCTCCACAATCTAAATACAATTTTGATTTCCGCTTTGATTTATTATCCTCTCTGTTTTTTCTCAGTTTACTTTTTTGAGGATTTTATCAATTGTCAAACTGGTCAACTCTTTTTTTAATATTATTTAATTCCTTATTTATTTGCACCTTCCTTTATTTAGTGTTATTTCTTCTTAATTTATACAGCTTTTTTCATTTAACTGGTTTACCTGAATATATTCATCAATAACAATAAATTGAAAATGTATGTCAAAAAATTAACTCGAAATCAAGCTTTCAATATAATTTATACTGAATTATTGAATGAAAATTATTCCTTCACTTCAGGACGAATTAGTGAGGGGTTGATTGAAAAGATGAGTCTCAAGCTCAAAGGGACTAACTTCGGATATCGTAGTGTCCTAACTAAAATTTTGAATGAAAATAGGTCATTCCGCACTTTCTTAGATGGGAAGATTGCTCATAAAAAGAGTAATACAACTTTGGAACAAATAATAAGACGGTGTGATATTTCAGTTTGTGATGTTTGTCCTTCATATCGAAAAGTAGATTCGGTATATTCGAAGTTCTGTAAATTAATGTGTGTTAAAAACACTTTGAAAAATAGACAGAATTTTTATAATCAATGGAGAAGTTTGGTTAAAAACATCATTGAGAAATATGAGTGCAGTCCTCGAAATAAAGAGCAACGGTTATCAAGCTCTGCTGAAAATGAACTCTCGAAACAGGAAAAATCTTCCATTTCAGAAAAATATTCGGATGAATTGGGAAATGTGCAAAATTGTGAACACGACCACTCCTCAGAAAATATCTCTTTTGAGTGCCATACACCACCTGATTCCACAGAAAATGTGATAGACAATTCTATAAGTGATACTGAGAATATTGAGATGCCCAAAAATACTACTCCAATACCGACAGATATTCTAAATCTGTCTGATCCTAGTGAAACGAGTATCAAAGTTTTACCACCAGATTCAAAAAATGTTCAGTTCGACGGAACAGCGTATAGCTTCAAAAACTGTAACATCCACGAAGGATCATTCAAACTGGAAAACAATATTTTCAATATCATGTTTCAGAATAATAACTTATCAAAAGAATATTATCCTCTGATATTGAGAAATAGGATACGGAAATACGTTAACAATGTTTGCATCATAGTCTTCAAAGAGTTCTGGCGGACAAAAAAGAGGGATGAAATCACAGTTCTAGGTATCTGTAAGCAAAATAAAAGTCGCTGCAAAAAATTTAAAATTCTGATTTCAATTGTTGAGAGGAATGTTAAAGTTTACAGTTCTTCAGTCAATTTTTGGCATCCTCATTTATTAACTGCTCAAGTTCGAGGTATTGAAAGACGTTTGATGAAAGAGAAATTGTCATTTATAAAGCCTTTGACATACAAAAAAAATATTCTGAGGAATGCGGATGAATCGATCATACAAGATGGAAAAAATCTACAAAATATTAAGTCGGATGCTGTATATCGAAAAATTCGATCTGAGAAGCTGTGTGAAGATGATAGCAACACTGACGATCTTCTAGATGTTATAAGTCTGCAGAAGGATCGCCCTACTTTCATTCAAGAAATAAGTTTACCGTTCCAAATAAAACTATTCAGTACAGATCAAATAAAAGTGCTGAAATCACAGTATAGAGGTGATGAACTACCAACAATATTCTTTGATGCAACTGGGAGTATCATTCGGAAACCAACAGATTGTAAAAGAATTTATTTCTATACTGCGGTGATACGTCTTCAAAAAGCAGAAAGGATTTTCCCGATTTTTTCAATGGTATCGGCGGTTCACGATTCCAATACAATATTCAAGTTATTGAGTGATTTTAGATACTCTTGTGAAAAACTGAATCATTGGCCAGCATTTTCGAAGGTGGTATCTGACTTCTCATTTGCCAACTTACACGCTATGAGTAAAGCATTCAACAGGTGTACTTTACAAGAATATCTGAAGCAGTGTTATAGTTTTCTCGAAAACTCTACTGATGTACCTTCGGTTACGATTCACTTATGCTGTGCTCATTTTATGAAGATGGCATGTGCAGATATAGACAAAATTTCGAAAAACAACGTCCAGAGAAATTATTTCAAAGATGCTGTGGCAGCAGCTCTGCAAATTTCTGAGTTGGAAACATTCGATTTATTTATTGAAAAATTATATATCTTACTAAACTCCCGTTTCTCCAATGAGACGGTTCAGGAGTCTAAAAATATAATCCAAGAAATATGTTCCCAATATCCTGCAAACTCACAGAAAAGAGAGTCGCCGAACGGAGATCAAAATTCAGTACAAAATTTTGCGGTAGAAACCACAAGTTTACATAGATCCTGTCCGTTTTTTACACGGTATACACTACTCGTTGGAAACATTGGGCTCGATGATTGTCCATCCAAATCTGAAAATCTTTTATTCAATAAAGACCTATGGAATTTGATTTTGAAGAAATACATTCCAATCTGCCCACTTTGGAATTCATTTTTATTGAGAGGTTCACCACGTCTTAGTAATGCCTTGGTTGAAAATTATTTTGGACAACTTAAGTTGAATTTGCTGGACGGTCAAAGAAATATAAAATGTGCAAGATTTATACGGAAATTACATGACGACATTATTGCTTTAGTGGTGGAAAACAAGCTTGAAATAAAAAAAAATAGATTGACAAAACATGACCCAACAGAAGAAAAATTTTCACAAGAAAGTTGGTGTAGAAAAAAAAGGAAATACGATTCTCATTTCATTGGCCGGCATTTGAAACAAATTCATGCAATTGAAGATCCCGTGGGTGAAACCCTAATTTATGCTGATGAGGACGAAGACCTAGCTCTCTGCGCACATTGTGGCCAGGGTGTTCTGAATGAGGTCGCTCTCTGGGTGCAGTGCAGTAATAAAAACTGTATACGTTGGTTCCATCAACAATGTGTGGATCCGAATGGCCAAATAGATTTTTCGGAAGATTATACTTGCAAACTTTGCTCCGGAACCTTTGCTTTGAATAATATTTCTCAATCTCATAATGCCTCATCAAATGTGTACGATTCGTTTTCTCAGTATTTTCATAATATGTTCAAAAGTTGTTCAGAGCTGAAAAAAATTGAAGAACAAACAATTTCACAAAGAGAAAGCTCATTTTGGAGACAAGAGAGAAAAATTAGGGTGACTGCATCGTTATTTGGAAGGATATGCAGGGCATTTGGAAAACCAAACACCCCATCTATTTATAGAAATATATGTAAAAACATTTCTGAATCCAGGCTACTAAGAACCGCTCCCATTGAACATGGTATCGCTTATGAAAAAATGGCAAGGTCTATGTATGAGAAAGAATCTAGAACAATATGTCGAATGGCTGGTTTGGTGATCCATCCGAAGTTCCAGTATTTGGCTGGATCACCTGATGGTTTCATAGGTGAGGATGGTTTAATAGAAATTAAATGCCCATATACTGCACGGCAGCAACACGTCAATACCTACCAGTTCAAATTTTTAACAACAGATGATAAAATTAAGTGTACACATGAATATTATTTTCAGATACAGGGTCTTTTGGAATTAACGAACCGTATCTGGTGCGATTTTGTTATATTTACTTTTAAAGGAATAAAAATAATGAGAATTTATAGGGATAAGAAATTCTTCAAGGAAAATATGTTGAAACCTCTCAAATATTTCTTTTTTTTCTATCTTCTTCCACATAACGTTTTTCCACATGAATACTCAAGCTCTTATAGCGGTCAAATTTGGAGATCTATTAAGGATCTAGAATTCCAGGAAAATGGTCTTGTAAGGGATTCAAATTATTACGCACCTTTACCGAATAGCAGAGAATATATTGTCTGTCGGAGTCAAGATATTCAGTTTTCCATTAAAGAATTACTCATTAGTGATTTCGATACACTAAAATTTCCTAACCATTTGAGTAGTTTTGTAATCGACCATTGTCTTCATATTTTTAATAAACTATCTGGAAACAACTATCAAATTGTATCTGTTGAAAAGGCTTCGATTATATCATCGAATGCTGTATTTCAATCAAAATTCAATCTTAATTTGCACTTCCATAAGGATGACTTGATTTTACCTGTACACAGAGAAAACCATTATGTACTTTTTTTCATATCTCTAAGGGCGAAACAAATTACTTTTGTTGATTCTATAGGAAATGAGCATTTATCAGTAAAATCATATCTGAGGAATCTGGAAAAATTTTTTCTCTTTAAATTCATCAATATAAATGATTTCGAAATTGTAACTCCACCACATATTAAACAATCTGATAGTTTCAACTGTGGTGTTTACGTCATATATTTCTTCAAATGTATATCTCTAGGTCTTGATATGACAACACCCTGCGATATTAATAATTTTAGGAAAACCTTGAAAGAAACTCTTCTGGAAAATTCTGATGGCATGATGCAGAAATGTTTATTTTGCAGCTGTGATATTTCTGATGTAGCAAAAGATTATTTTCGTTGCAGGAATTGTCACCGATCAATACATTTGAAGTGCTTATTAACAACACAAGAATTGAAAAATGGCCTCAAAATTGAGGAAAAAACCCTCAGTGAAATTTGTGATTTGTGCCGAATGAATTGATTGTGCCAAAATTAAATCGGTTTCACAGAAAATTTACACATCAAAATTCATTTTAAGTTTCGCATATAGACCTCACAATTACCACGTATGTATTTATGCGATTCATCCCTTATCATTCTAGAGTTACACATATAGACGAGACAATGAGATAAAAACTGTGAAGACGAAAATTACAAATTGAAGGATGAATCGAAAAATCACAAAGAACAGTATAAAAATTGCGAAAAAAGAAATTGGTTCAAGCACTGACGTGAAGTCTTAATTTACCATGGTAAATTTGATTAAGAGGGACTTCACGTCAGTGCTTGGACCAATTTCATTTTTCGCAAAAAAAATTTTTCGTAATTAATAAAAATTTTTTTGGGGGATGGGTTCTCACAAAAGTTCACATACGTCTTTATGACTATATTCTAAAACCAGTAACTAAGCTTCAATTCTATCCAGTCTATATTTTTTGAGTTATCGAGGAAATAATATTACAGGTGGGTCCAAAACCGTTGTGCCGATTATGCATAAAAACGCCCTTAACCCTCCCATTCGGATGCGCAAACTACCCTGTAAATTGCAAGTCGCTATCATCTCCCTTCGTTTAGAAGTTATCGAGGTAACGGTTATCGATCTAGCTACTGAACTCACACAAGGTTGCTCAGATCTACAAAAATTTACATAGATCCGATCGTGTTCAAACTTGGAACATAGCAGAAGAGTTAGGATCTGAAAGCTCCCGCAAAATTTCAGCGATATCGGACGAATAGTTTCTGATATATAGATTTTACTCACTGATTTTCAATGATTTTTTAAAAATTGTCTAGTGATAAGATTCTCACGAAATTTCAAAAGAATTCATACGCTGGCATTCTACAACAAATAACTATGCTAGAATTGGATCGTTTCTGTATTTTTCGAGTAATTGAGGAAATAACAACCAAATTTGAGATGGGTATATCTCCAAAACCGTTTGGATTATGCCTATAAAGTATAAACAAACTCGAATGTCGCATTCAGATGAACAACCTAACCTGAAAATTCCGTGTCGCTATCTTTTTCCGTTCTCAGGTTATCATGAAATAAATAATATTTTTTAATAATTTTTTTTAAATTTTGTTGTGCTACGACTCTCACAAAATTTCACAAACGTTCTTAAGTGTGTATTTTACAACAAGGTACTCAACAAGTTTCAATTCGTATTGGCTGAAGACAAAATTATTACTCGGAAACCATCCTGAAAATTTCAATTCGCCATCTCTTTCCATTCTAAAGTTATCGTGGCAACGGCACTATAGGGTGAAATTCACCCTGTTATCCCCGACGTAAGAAAACGACACTAGGCTTGTTCGAAAGCTACTTGCAATGCAGATTTTTTCCGCCTATTTATATTTTGAACAAATTACGATAACAACCCTATAGGAGTAAAAAACCACTATAGGGTTGAAATTCACCCTGTTATCCCCGACGTAAGAAAACTACACTAGGCTCGTTCGAAAGCTACTTTCAATGCAGATTTTTTCCGCCTATTTATATTTTGAACAAATTGCGATAACAACCCTATAGGAGTAAAAAACCACTAAAGGGTGAAATTCACCCTGTTATCCCCGACGTAAGAAAACTACACTAGGCTCGTTCGAAAGCTACTTTCAATGCAGATTTTTTCCGCCTATTTATATTTTGAACAAATTAGGATAACAACCCTATAGGAGTAAAAAACCACTAAAGGGTGAAATTCACCCTGTTATCCCCGACGTAAGAAAACTACACTAGGCTCGTTCGAAAGCTACTTTCAATGCAGATTTTTTCCGCCTATTTATATTTTGAACAAATTGCGATAACAACCCTATAGGAGTAAAAAACCACTAAAGGGTGAAATTCACCCTGTTATCCCCGACGTAAGAAAACGACACTAGGCTTGTTCGAAAGCTACTTGCAATGCAGATTTTTTCCGCCTATTTATATTTTGAACAAATTACGATAACAACCCTATAGGAGTAAAAAACCACTATAGGGTTGAAATTCACCCTGTTATCCCCGACGTAAGAAAACTACACTAGGCTCGTTCGAAAGCTACTTTCAATGCAGATTTTTTCCGCCTATTTATATTTTGAACAAATTACGATAACAACCCTATAGGAGTAAAAAACCACTATAGGGTGAAATTCACCCTGTTATCCCTAACGTAAGAAAACTACACTAGGCTCGTTCGAAAGCTACTATCAATGCAGATTTTCTCCGCCTATTTATAATTTGAACAAATTACGATAACAACCCTATAGGAGTAAAAAACCTCTATAGGGTTGAAATTCACCCTGTTATCCCCAACGTAAGAAAACGACACTAGGCTCGTTCGAAAGCTACTTTCAATGCAGATTTTTTCCGCCTATTTATATTATGAACTAATTACGATAACAACCCTATAGGAGTAAAAAACCACTAAAGGGTGAAATTCACCCTGTTATCCCCGACGTAAGAAAACTACACTAGGCTCGTTCGAAAGCTACTATCAATGCAGATTTTTTCCGCATATTTTGATTTTGAACAAATTACGATAACAACCCTATAGGAGTAAAAAACCACTATAGGGTTGAAATTCACCCTGTTATCCCCTACGTAAGAAAACGACACTAGGCTCGCTCGAAAGCTACTATCAATGCAGATTTTTTTCGCCTATTTATATTTTGAACAAATTACGATAACAACCCTATAAGAGTAAAAAACCACTAAAGGGTGAAATTCACCCTGTTATCCCCGACGTAAGAAAACTACACTAGGCTCGTTCGAAAGCTACTTTCAATGCAGATTTTTTCCGCCTATTTATATTTTGAACAAATTGCGATAACAACCCTATAGGAGTAAAAAACCACTAAAGGGTGAAATTCACCCTGTTATCCCCAACATAAGAAAACTACACTAGGCTCGTTCGAAAGCTACTATCAATGCAGATTTTTTCCACCTATTTATATTTTGAACAAATTACGATAACAACCCTATAGGAGTAAAAAACCACTATAGGGTTGAAATTCACCCTGTTATCCCCGACGTAAGAAAACTACACTAGGCTCGTTCGAAAGCTACTTTCAATGCAGATTTTTTCCGCCTATTTATATTTTGAACAAATTACGATAACAACCCTATAGGAGTAAAAAACCACTAAAGGGTGAAATTCACCCTGTTATCCCCAACGTAAGAAAACTACACTAGGCTCGTTCGAAAGCTACTTTCAATGCAGATTTTTTCCGCCTATTTATATTTTGAACAAATTGCGATAACAACCCTATAGGAGTAAAAAACCACTAAAGGGTGAAATTCACCCTGTTATCCCTGACGTAAGAAAACTACACTAGGCTCGTTCAAAAGCTACTTTCAATGCAGATTTTTTCCGCCTATTTATAATTTGAACAAATTACGATAACAACCCTATAGGAGTAAAAAACCACTAAAGGGTGAAATTCACCCTGTTATCCCCAACGTAAGAAAACTTCACTAGGCTCGTTCGAAAGCTACTATCAATGCAGATTTTTTCCACCTATTTATATTTTGAACAAATTACGATAACAACCCTATAGGAGTAAAAAACCACTATAGGGTTGAAATTCACCCTGTTATCCCCTACGTAAGAAAACGACACTAGGCTCGCTCGAAAGCTACTATCAATGCAGATTTTTTCCGCCTATTTATATTTTGAACAAATTACGATAACAACCCTATAGGAGTAAAAAACCACTAAAGGGTGAAATTCACCCTGTTATCCCCGACGTAAGAAAACTACACTAGGCTCTTTCGAAAGCTACTTTCAATGCAGATTTTTTCCGCCTATTTATATTTTGAACAAATTACGATAACAACCCAATAGGAGTAAAAAACCACTAAAGGGTTAAATTCACCCTGTTATCCACAACGTAAGAAAACTACACTAGGCTCGTTCGAAAGCTACTATCAATGCAGATTTTTTCCACCTATTTATATTTTGAACAAATTACGATAACAACCCTATAGGAGTAAAAAACCACTATAGGGTTGAAATTCACCCTGTTATCCCCTACGTAAGAAAACGACACTAGGCTCGCTCGAAAGCTACTATCAATGCAGATTTTTTCCGCCTATTTATATTTTGAACAAATTACGATAACAACCCTATAGGAGTAAAAAACCACTAAAGGGTGAAATTCACCCTGTTATCCCCGACGTAAGAAAACTATACTAGGCTCGTTCGAAAGCTACTTTCAATGCAGATTTTTTCCGCCTATTTATATTTTGAACAAATTACGATAACAACCCTATAGGAGTAAAAAACCACTAAAGGGTGAAATTCACCCTGTTATCCCCGACGTAAGAAAACTACACTAGGCTCGTTCGAAAGCTACTTTCAATGCAGATTTTTTCCGCCTATTTATATTTTGAACAAATTACGATAACAACCCTATAGGAGTAAAAAACCACTAAAGGGTGAAATTCACCCTGTTATCCCCAACGTAAGAAAACGACACTAGGCTCGTTCGAAAGCTACTATCAATGCGGATTTTTTCCGCCTATTTATATTTTGAACAAATTACGATAACAACCCTATAGGAGTAAAAAACCACTAAAGGGTTAAATTCACCCTGTTATCCACAACGTAAGAAAACTACACTAGGCTCGTTCGAAAGCTACTATCAATGCAGATTTTTTCCACCTATTTATATTTTGAACAAATTACGATAACAACCCTATAGGAGTAAAAAACCACTATAGGGTTGAAATTCACCCTGTTATCCCCTACGTAAGAAAACGACACTAGGCTCGCTCGAAAGCTACTATCAATGCAGATTTTTTCCGCCTATTTATATTTTGAACAAATTACGATAACAACCCTATAGGAGTAAAAAACCACTAAAGGGTGAAATTCACCCTGTTATCCCCGACGTAAGAAAACTACACTAGGCTCGTTCGAAAGCTACTTTCAATGCAGATTTTTTCCGCCGATTTATATTTTGAACAAATTACGATAACAACCCAATAGGAGTAAAAAACCACTAAAGGGTGAAATTCACCCTGTTATCCCCGACATAAGAAAATGACACTAGGCTCGTTCGAAAGCTACTATCAATGCAGATTTTTTCCGCCTCTTTATAATTTGAACAAATTACGATAACAACCCTATAGGAGTAAAAAACCACTAAAGGGTGAAATTCACCCTGTTATCCCCAACGTAAGAAAACTTCACTAGGCTCGTTCGAAAGCTACTATCAATGCAGATTTTTTCCACCTATTTATATTTTGAACAAATTACGATAACAACCCTATAGGAGTAAAAAACCACTATAGGGTTGAAATTCACCCTGTTATCCCCTACGTAAGAAAACGACACTAGGCTCGCTCGAAAGCTACTATCAATGCAGATTTTTTCCGCCTATTTATATTTTGAACAAATTACGATAACAACCCTATAGTAGTAAAAAACCACTAAAGGGTGAAATTCACCCTGTTATCCCCGACGTAAGAAAACTACACTAGGCTCGTTCGAAATTACTTTCAATGCAGATTTTTTCCGCCTATTTATATTTTGAACAAATTACGATAACAACCCTATAGGAGTAAAAAACCACTAAAGGGTGAAATTCACCCTGTTATCCCCAACGTAAGAAAACGACACTAGGCTCGTTCGAAAGCTACTATCAATGCGGATTTTTTCCGCCTATTTATATTTTGAACAAATTACGATAACAACCCTATAGGAGTAAAAAACCACTAAAGGGTTAAATTCACCCTGTTATCCACAACGTAAGAAAACTACACTAGGCTCGTTCGAAAGCTACTATCAATGCAGATTTTTTCCACCTATTTATATTTTGAACAAATTACGATAACAACCCTATAGGAGTAAAAAATCACTATAGGGTTGAAATTCACCCTGTTATCCCCTACGTAAGAAAACGACACTAGGCTCGCTCGAAAGCTACTATCAATGCAGATTTTTTCCGCCTATTTATATTTTGAACAAATTACGATAACAACCCTATAGGAGTAAAAAACCACTAAAGGGTGAAATTCACCCTGTTATCCCCGACGTAAGAAAACTACACTAGGCTCGTTCGAAAGCTACTTTCAATGCAGATTTTTTCCGCCTATTTATATTTTGAACAAATTACGATAACAACCCAATAGGAGTAAAAAACCACTAAAGGGTGAAATTCACCCTGTTATCCCCGACATAAGAAAATGACACTAGGCTCGTTCGAAAGCTACTATCAATGCAGATTTTTTCCGCCTATTTATAATTTGAACAAATTACGATAACAACCCTATAGGAGTAAAAAACCACTAAAGGGTGAAATTCACCCTGTTATCCCCAACGTAAGAAAACTTCACTAGGCTCGTTCGAAAGCTACTATTAATGCAGATTTTTTCCACCTATTTATATTTTGAACAAATTACGATAACAACCCTATAGGAGTAAAAAACCACTATAGGGTTGAAATTCACCCTGTTATCCCCTACGTAAGAAAACGACACTAGGCTCGCTCGAAAGCTACTATCAATGCAGATTTTTTCCGCCTATTTATATTTTGAACAAATTACGATAACAACCCTATAGTAGTAAAAAACCACTAAAGGGTGAAATTCACCCTGTTATCCCCGACGTAAGAAAACTACACTAGGCTCGTTCGAAAGCTACTTTCAATGCAGATTTTTTCTGCCTATTTATATTTTGAACAAATTACGATAACAACCCTATAGGAGTAAAAAACCACTAAAGGGTGAAATTCACCCTGTTATCCCCAACGTAAGAAAACGACACTAGGCTCGTTCGAAAGCTACTATCAATGCGGATTTTTTCCGCCTATTTATATTTTGAACAAATTACGATAACAACCCTATAGGAGTAAAAAACCACTAAAGGGTTAAATTCACCCTGTTATCCACAACGTAAGAAAACTACACTAGGCTCGTTCGAAAGCTACTATCAATGCAGATTTTTTCCACCTATTTATATTTTGAACAAATTACGATAACAACCCTATAGGAGTAAAAAACCACTATAGGGTTGAAATTCACCCTGTTATCCCCTACGTAAGAAAACGACACTAGGCTCGCTCGAAAGCTACTATCAATGCAGATTTTTTCCGCCTATTTATATTTTGAACAAATTACGATAACAACCCTATAGGAGTAAAAAACCACTAAAGGGTGAAATTCACCCTGTTATCCCCGACGTAAGAAAACTACACTAGGCTCGTTCGAAAGCTACTTTCAATGCAGATTTTTTCCGCCTATTTATATTTTGAACAAATTACGATAACAACCCAATAGGAGTAAAAAACCACTAAAGGGTGAAATTCACCCTGTTATCCCCGACATAAGAAAATGACACTAGGCTCGTTCGAAAGCTACTATCAATGCAGATTTTTTCCGCCTATTTATATTTTGAACATATTACGATAACAACCCTATAGGAGTAAAAAACCACTAGAGGGTGAAATTCACCCTGTTATCCCCGACGTAAGTTCGAAAAGTTATAGTCAATGAAGGTTTACTTCCCTGATTGACATTTTTATTACGTGACATTGTGGTATTATAATATTTCATTTCAATCTGTACCTCCTTATTAAAAATTTCGTAATATGCTATGTTAAACCTGAATGAATAACGATTCGAAATAGGTATCTCTGTCAGGTGAGGTATAAAAGTAATGAAACATCTCCTAATCCGGTACTTATATTCTTGACGGACGCCTATGGTAGTTCGGCAATTTCCGGAAATTTTACAGGCCAACTTTACATGCTAACTTCACTCAGGTAAGTTTAACGGGTAATTCCGCAGAAGGAGCAGAGAAAAATCATTCTGCTCGTACCTGCCAACACGTGTTTCTGCATTATCCATATTATTTCTATATATAGATATATTTCACAGATGATACGTATATAATAAAGCAGAATATGAATTGAACGAGTTATGTACTACTACGACTAAAATGTTTCAATATTAATTCAATCTAGGTAGGTACATTGAATAACTAGGAATATTATGTTTTTTTCTGTCTACCTATTATCCTGAACACATAACTTTATAACAATCGAAACGACCTCCTATCACGGTAATCTAGATACAGGCATGTAACGATAGAATTCAGAGAACAAGTCGTAGGTAGTAAATGTATGCTATTCAGCGCCGACGTTAATGATCGCTGATCGCACCTCCTCTTCTGCGGTCCACCATTTTTGTTTGCCTTCGTCGGTCAAAAGCGGTAACTACCAGTCCTTCAAGGTCAAAGAACCAGTCCGTGCCGACCGGATCCAGAACTCGCGCGTCACGTTCCAGGACGATCCGCGGATTAACCGATTGCCAATGGGGCGCCATATGCGTTATTGTTCGGCAGGGCATCGCCGGAGGAATCGATTTAGAGGTGGGAGCAACGTCGCCGTCGCTCCGAGTCATTGGGCTGGCGAGGCGAGGCGGTCGCGATCAGCTGAGCTACGCCTCCTGAGACGCGGTTAAGTTGCCGTCGGGAGAAGGGAGAGAGGAAGAAAGAAGGAACCGCTAGGAGTGCTGCAAGGATAAGTCTTCGTTTCGAGGATCTCCCTCTAGTGGCGGCAATCGATATTCGGATCTTCATAGAATTGAATAATAGATGATCGGTGGGATTTGGTTTTTCGGGGATGCTGATATACAGGGTTGGGGTAAAGTATGGAACCAAGTAAATATCTTTTAAACAAAAAGAACGATATTTATGAAAATTTGCAGGTAAGTGCAATGGAACAAAATGCATCTGATGTAAATTTTGTTGTTAATAATATACTTCCGGTTTAACCGGAAATGCCATCAACTTCTATAATTTAAATGGGACACCCTATATATTTTTACAGATTTTGAAAGAGCTTGTTATTTTGAATTCATACATACTGAGTTTAGTGTCAAAAAAAATTGTAAAAACGAGGACTAACTCACTGTTAGTTGTACAATAGGTGTACATTTCATTGTTTTAGAATGATGAGAAAATAAATTACTTCAAATGTTCAAAATGCTCGCCGTTTACTTGCTGACAATATGCCATCCTATTAACAAATTCTTGAGTCACTCTTTCCAAGACTTCTCCACGTATTAGTTCACATTCATCAATAATTCTTTGTCCCAATTCCTGTGAGTTAATTGGTCGTCTAACGTGAACACGTCATTTTAGATAACCACAAAGAAAAAAATCTAACGGGCTAAGATCCGGAGAACGAGCAGGCCACTCTATGAATCCTCTACGTCCAATCCATCGATTTGGAAAATTCGCATCCAGAAAATTCCTTACCCGTCTATCATAGTGGCGAGGTGCTCCATCTTGTTGAAACCAAACATTTTGAAGTAATTGCCCATTCTGTTGGAGTGCAGGAATAATTTCGTTATTTAGTAGATCCAAATACTTGTCACCATTCAACTTTCCGTCGATACAAAATGGGCCTATAAGCCTATTTTCGACGATTCCCATCCAAACATTCAACTTCTGTGGATGCTGGGTATGTGCTTCATGAATCCAATGAGGATTCAATACCTTGAGTTATGGCGATTAATTGTTCCATTAATTTAAACAAAAAGTTGCCTCATCGGAAAAAAACTATGTTAGAAGCAAAATTTTCGTCGACATTACAGATGTCCATTAGCCATTTGCAAAATTCCTGCCGTCGGTGAAAATCATCGTCTGACAATTCTTGAACCAACTATACCTTATACACTTTTCAATATCTTTCCTACAGGACGTCGACTTATACCATGGTTTAGTGCCAAATTTGTAGTGAAAGTTTGAGGTGATTCTTCTAAAGCGATTGGAATATTTTGTTAAACAGTTTCTTTCGTTGCAGTCCGCGGTCTTCCAGTTTTTTTGCAAATTTGTTATCATCCCAGTTGTATTAAAACGTAATCTTTACTGTTACTGATGAGCGTGATATAGGATTTATCTCCGGATGCTAATTATTACAAATATGACACACTTCTTCATGAGTTCTAACACGATCACCATAACCGATCATCATTAAAATTCAATACGCTCTTTTTCACTTAATTGAACCATTCCAAATTGTAAAATTTATTTCCGTCAATTAGAATTTGACACTTGGAGAACGAAAGACGTACTAAACAGTACTCGTTCATTTATTACTATGCATACAAACAACATCAATTAGTTTATCTAAATATTTTTTTGCTCTAATGCGAAAAGCTCAAAGGAGGTTGATTAAAGTGCTATGTTCCTCGTTTTTACAATTTTTTTTACACTAAACTCAGTATGTATTAATTCAAAATAACAAGCTCTTTCAAAATCTGTAAAAATGTGTAGGGTGTCGCATTTAAATTGAAGAAGTTTATGGCATTTCCGGTTAAACCGGAAGTATATTATTAACAAAAATTGTACATCAGATGCATTTTGTTCCATTGCACTTACCTGCAAGTTTTCATAAATATCGTTCTTTTCGTTTAAAAGTTATTTACTTGATTCCATACTTTATCCCAACACTGTATAACAGGGGTTGAGAGTTCTTGGATTCAGAAAAACTGATAGGGTTGACACTTCCGTAGTGGAGGATTAACCGGTACGCTTAGTAGTAGGTAGTAGGTACGCCGAGGCCCACAGGACCCCCCGATCCGATCTTGCCGATAGGCAATATGTAAATTGTCACAGTCACACGAAGAATGACAAACCAAATACCTAGAGCAAAATCTAGCCGCAGTGGGAAAGCCCTGTGGACAGGAGCTTTGGCGCAGAATCAAATTTAAGCTCAAACTCTTCATCAGGGATTCGAACCCAATCGTTTGAGACCATTTTTGATTGAGAGCTTTATTATATGTGATAGCAGAGTTTGGTGTAACGGGGTACCATACAATTCCGTATGATACAAGAATTTAGGGAAAAATCTTAGAAAAAACTCTGTTTCCCTGTGAGTGTTGTGATTTATAACTATTGTATACAAAATTTGCTGAAATTTAAAAATATTGATAGGCATTTCTTTCTTTAAAATGGATTCATTCATCAAAAAGCGGAGAGGTTTCTCCAAGGTACCCGAAACTCAACCTGAAAATGAAAACCCCAAAAGGATAAAAACCTTTGATAATAGGGAAGAGAGGGAATACCGCCTGCCGTACATACTACGCAACGCTATCGATCTGAAACCAAAACTTTGACAGACTTTGATAGTTTGGTGGACGTTTGTTTCTTGTGCTTATCTGTTTTGTTATGAAACTGTGTTACACATAATGGTAGGATGTGTAGTTTACGGATGTAAAAGCCGCTGCAGGAAAAATGAACCTGTTTCTATGGTCATGTGGTGACAATTTGGTTTTAATAGTCGAATTTAAGCGAATAACCGGAACAGTGCGGTTAAAACCAATCCCTTGCTATTATAACCCATCGGTTTAGCAAGAGATTGGGCTTAACCCCACTGTTCCGGTTATTCGCTTGAATTCTACTGTTATCAGGGAATATGTTATCCGTCCTCTCTCTTCTATAGTTTAAGAGAAAAACGAACAAATCAATAATAATACATAAATTTTCAAAAGTCTCCACTCACAAATATACTACTCTGTAGCCACATGGGATCTCTTGGAGAAGAATCGCCTCCGCTAGATTTCAAAGATATTCACTCTTGTTCTTAGAAATCCCTTCAAAATATTCGAATTAAAAAATTTGTTCAAGCCCGGTGGACAGGAGCTTTGGCGCTCTTGTTCAAACTTTGACAATTCATCTCCAGAATTATTGGTTTCTCAGGGTTGGGAATGATATCAATGGTATGGAATATAAAATTCTGCGGTGAAAAATAATTATAGTTTTCCAATATGATTATGCTCCCAAATTCAATTATATCAATTTATTCGTATGATAGAACTGCATCATAAAAGAAATTCAATTCAAATAATAGTTCATTTATCTAGATTAAATGAGCAATCTGAGAATGAGAACTGCACCATGGAAGAAACCAAATTAAAATAGCTGAAATGAATTTGACTCTCTCATATAAAACAGGATGAAATGTACGAGTACACAGATCATATAATAAAGCTTAGATAGAATAATTATAGCAGTCAGTGAAAACATAGAAGTAGAATTCATTATTGAATTTTAGAACTTCATCTTAGCAGAAATTGAATTCAAACATCATAGAAGAATTTAAATTTAACAAGAGTGCCAAAAATTATCAATCCAAATCCAATAGACGAATTCTACCCAACAACGAACTCATCCGAGATATTCATTCCTCAATTATATGATGAACGATAATATATATCTTTCCTCAAATCTACAATATTCCAGTTTTGTTTTTAGTGGAGATATTCTGAACTCAATATTATTAACTTACCATTACCATTCCCATCATCATATGGATTGACCATCGACATGAAAATATCAACCAACAAAAAGTATGATATTATATTATCATTCTCATATTTATACGATTGCTCGAATGAAACAACGTCATGTCTCAAGAGAATAAGTTGACATTATAACAATTCATAGAATACCCACATAATAATTCTATCATTCTGTGAAAACGTAGAAATACGATTTACATTGAAATTTTGAAAAATCATATCTCCGAAAGTATTAGCTTGTTAGAGTTAAAAATGATATGAATGGATTCTTATGATAAAACTGCTTATTGAAAAAAATTTAATTTGGAATTTGTTGTGTAAAAAAAAAATTTTTTTTTGTTACTCCGAAACCATTTCTCCGATTTTGCCCAATAACGAACTTAGCCGAGATATTTATCCCCCAAACCCACTCTGAAAATTTCAACTCTCTAGCTCATTCCGTTCGAGAGTTATCGTGCCTACGGCCGGCCGGACAGAATGAATTTCGACCACGGATTCTTGATCAGTGAGTCGAACCGAATCGTTTAAGACCATTTTCATCGAAATATTCGAAAATTACAGACATTTGGGCAAATTGATAAGCACTCAGTTCCGAGGAACTAGAGCGCCAAAAATAGGGACCTAATTTGAAAAACAGAAGTTATGGCCAATTTTTGATCACAATTTTCGATAGAAAATTTGAAACACCCTGTGATGATATTTCAGGAATTCAATAGATGCATGACCTTACCACATTCTTCTTCTTCGATGTTTTAAAAACGGTTTACGTTCAGCATGTTTAAAATACGAATAATGAACATAATACTGACTAAACATATTTGACATTTTTTCTGATTTTTTTTCGATATTTTGAAAACTATTCGAATGAATACAATGGTGATATTTCAGGAATTCAAAAGATTAATGACCTTAACACATTCTTCTTCTTCGATGTTGTAAAAACGGTTTACGTTCAGGATGTTTAAAATAAGAATAACGAACATAATACTGACTAAACATAACAACTAACAACTAAACAATGGTTTTAACAGAAATGTACTCAGCATTGAATACTTGATCACACCAGGAATGCAAAACTTGAAAAAAAAATATTTTTTTTTCATCAAATTTATTTTCAATCCCTGTATAACCGGAAGTGCTTGGGCTCTGAAAATATTTTAGCTCTGTAGAGAATTTCAAATAATATCATACTTAATTTAAATATGTCCAGTTCTCCAGAAACGTCTAATAGGCACTCGAACTTGGGAGACCCTGTAGAGTTACGATTTAATATTGAAATTTTGAGAAATCATATCTCCTAAAGTGTTAATTTGTTAGTGTTGAAAATTATATTAATGGATTCCTATTATGAAACTGCATCTAAAAAAAAAATAATTCGGAATTTGTAATTTCAAAAATTTTTGATTTTTCGTTACTCCGAAACCTTCCGGCTGATTTTGCCCAATAACGAATTCAACCGAGATAATTATCTCCCAAACCTACTCTGAAAATTTCAACTGTTTAGCTCATTGCTTTAGAGAGTTATCTTGTCTACGGCTGGACTGGCTCGACCAGCCGGATAGAATTGATTTTGACCACGGATTCTTGATCAATGAGTCGAACCAAATCGTTTAGGACCATTTTCATCCAAAAATTCGAAAATTACAGGCGTTTGGGCAAATTGATAAGCAATTGTTTCGCGAGGAACAAGAGATATAGCTATCTCCTAGAATTGGACAACTCTAGCTCAAGTCCAATACCTATATGTCTGTCTCACCGTAAGTGTTGTGATTTGTAAATATTGAATTTGTTTATAAAATAAGCTGAAATTTAAAATATTGATGGTCATTTCTTGAAAACGGACTCCTTCGTAAAAAAACGGAGAGGTTTCTCCAGAATAGGAACCCGAAATTCGCATGAAAAATCAAAAGACAAGAGGAGAAAAACGAAAAAATTTAAAATAATACATAGCCTTTCAAAAGTCCCTTCTCACAAATATATATCTATATTCCTCTGTAGCCTCATGGATCTCTCGAAGAAGAATCACCTCCGCATATTTTCGAAGGTATTCACTCTCAGAAATTCCTTCACTACTTGAATTTAAAAAGGAAAATGTCGTTGCTCATAAGGCCAGGAAGATTTTTTCAAAACCAGGTTTGACCAATTCAAACGATAATTATTCAACTCTTCAGATGTTGGAAGGCCGCTACAGGATCCTAATGTAACACTAGCACTATCATCTATATGCTTCACTTCCTATTGTATAGAAGGTTGAAAAAATGAGCTGGAAAAATTTACGTTTTAATGGTTCTTTTCAAGATTTTCTCTCCCAAACTCTGAAAAATATCTATGCTTAGATTGAAAAAATGGGCTGGAAAAATTAACGTTTCAATGGTTGAAAGTGCATTATTTCAAATGTTCTACAAATACCTATAATAGTTCTTGAATTATGAAGAAGAATTTAGTGGAAATGAAAAAAAACAGTAACTGCAGTTATCCCCCTGAATTCTTGCACATAGGCATTTATAAAACTTGGTACAAATAACGAATATTGCCGAAAAATTATTCTCCATTATATTCTTTTTGAAATCTCGTATTTTAAAATGTATATTTTTTTTTAATGCAATATACTTACCAAAAGTTAATATTGATATTTCATCTGAAATGATTTTAAAATAGTATGTAAAACTTAAAATATTTTTTTATTGTTTGAAGGTCATCTGGAATTCGGGTCAAATTTTTGCTGTACAGGAAATAGATGAATGGACTGATAGAATGATGGTAAACATATTTCTTTTTCAATGGCAAGTGGCATTTTAACAGGGGTTGCAATTCATAAATGGTTGAAAAAATATATGATGGTGTTGAATTCTCAAAAAAAAAAATGCGAAATTTGCAATTTCATTGAATACTCAGTTTTCAAGATACTCCTTGGGGAAGACCTAGGAGGATCAGTATAAAAATAAAATGAAATAAATAATAAATATCGATAGAACGCTGAGTTTTCGAAGAAAATTAGGATAAAATAAATAGATAGGTACTTAAAATTTGCTCACTGGAAACCGCATTCAGAATCTATCGGTTGTAATGACGTAGTGGGGCTTTGGCATAAAAACCATCATTTTATTATACCTTCATGAATTCTTCCTACAGTAAAAGTTAGATCAGAGTTCATAATAGGTATTTTATGCACTACTTTTGGTGGAATAAAGAAGAATACAATATTTTTCAAAGGTTACGTACATTATATAAGCTTAATAAATCGGTCTAGGTCTAGAACATTAGTCATGAGAACTGTTTTGCTAGGAATAAGCCATATATTAACATCCTAAAGATTTCATAACCTACTGTTTCAAACGATTTGAAAATGTGAAGTTAACAACACTTGTATTGACATTTGTTCATTGAAAATCCTTGAAAATTCGTCCCAAACCTGAATCTCTGCTATCGCTTAACCTGTGAGATACAATTGTTAAAATGTTGTTCTTGTATAATCATATGTATACCTGCTTGTAAGTTTAATTTCCTCTCGTCTAACATAAAATAGTTTTATGCGCAGGATGGCCGCAAATTGGGATATGGGGCGATGCAAGGCATACCAATGGTAGCATCGTCGCCGGTACGTCATGATTCGCCCCTTGGTGTACACCCATTAGAAGTCCAAGCCTACCAACCGCCTTGGAAGGCATTGTCTGACTTCGCCATGCATGCCGATCTAGATCAACCACACCAACCAGCCTTCCAGCAATTAGTAAATCAGGTAAGAATACAAGAAAATTACAAATGGCGAATCTTATACCCCTATTACACTATGCCTTTTTCATGTCTATATTTGCGCCTATTTTCAGGGCTATTTGTTGGTTGAATTTTCCCCCCAAATGATTGGCACTATCACACCACGCTTTTTTCACGCTTGTTTCAGGCAGTAATTTCAAAGCTGCAAATATTGAAGAAATTTACATACATATTTACCTTAAGTTCTTGTTTTGTTCATATATTTTTAAAACAATACCATAGTGTTTTAAGAATGTCTAAATAAACGTTTAATATGCTACTACATAGAGTACAAATACACATACAGAAAAAAAGACAATGTAATTCCAGAAAGCATTTCTCCAAAAACGAAATTAATAATTACTTTGACATACAAAAGGCGAAAGCTTCATATCACTCGGGGATAGCCATCACAGATTATCTTGCCTTCGTAAGTTTAGTTATTTTACGTCTTCAGAGTAATAAACATAAATTTATTATCAAATTTACGAAGGCTGCGATTCAAAGGATAGAATAAACTAGGTTATGTTAAGAAGACGTCAAGTCAGACAGATAAATATTGTGTTGGTAGACATGACATTTCGACAAAAAGGCTTGAAATCCCCACGATTCAGGCGGAACAAATAGAACCAGTTCTATTTATTTTCAAGCTTGAAACAGTCTACAAAATAGCCCCGGGCGCATGCGTATTTCTTCAAAATTTCAGGCGCAGTCAGTCAGGCTGACAAATAGGCACGAAAAAGGCATAGTGTAATAAGGGTATTATTAACATCTAGCATCAGGTTTTCCTACGGGTAAAGTCTTGGTTTAATTACAACAGCTTTTCAACCACCAAGTGTAGCACATTCTTGATATTTGAACTTCAAACCGGACAATTTAAATTGTACACCATATAGCGAACATAGAATACTTTAACAATAGGCATACAGGAGAACTAAGGTTCAGTCATGGAGTTAGACAATAGAATTTAACATACATTGTACAATTCCTCACGTAATTTGACCATATCACCTTTTCTCAATACTGATGCATAAGTTTGTAGGTACATTAAATTTGAGGTCAGTATGGTTCAATTCTGATCCAACAACTGAATGTTTGGTGCTGATTTGGGGATTGAATATAGAAAATTTTGCTGAAAATGCAAACATTTGCCATCTATGATGTTCGTTAACATTATTTCCAACTTTTTGGCGCTCTTGTTCCTCGGAACAGAGTGCTTATCAATTTGCCCAAATGTCTGTAATTTTCGAATTTTTGGCTGAAAATGGTCTTGAACTATTTGGTTTGACTCACTGATCAAGAATCTGTGATCGAAATCGATTTTTTCCGGCCGTTAACAGGATAACTATCGAACGGAATGTGCTAGATAGTTGAAATTTTCAGAGTAGGTTTAAGGGATAAATATCTCGGTTAAGTTCGTTATTGGGCAAAATCGGTCTAATAGTTTCGGAGTAACGGAAAAAAAAAATTATTTTTACATTACAACTTTTGAATTCAGTCTTTTTTAAGATGTAGTTTCATCATAAGAATTCATTGTTATCATTTTCAACTCTGACAAGCTAATACTTTCGGAGATATGATGTTTCACAGTTTCAATAATACATCGTAACTTCTATGTATTCACAGAATGTGAACACAGAATCTGTCTGTGATCACTATTCATAAATGTCAACTTTTCTAGCTATAAGAGATTGTCAAATCATAGTTGTTATTTTCTCTTGGAAAACAAAAATTCGATTCTTGAATTTGTGAATATATACAAGACTGTTTTGATGTAGTTTACGGAGGCGATAGGAAAGAAGAACATAATGGAATCATCAAAAGAAATTACTGTTCGTTGACCACTGAAGTTAATATTACCTTTTACTTCCTTAAGTAGTGAGACATGTTCCTATATACAGTATTTTCATAATGTTGCTAGCAAAAAAATACTGAAATATGGATCTACATTTGTATATCAATCATTTTTTCTTGAGGTAAGGTTCATAATACAGAAAAGAATGTGTTAGTGGTATGAACTATTAAATTTTAAATTATGAAAAGAGGATAGTATTTTATTAATATATTTTGAACTATTAGAATAATTTGTTCGTAATCCACTACCTACTCAAATATCAGGAATAAATGGACAATCTGCTATGATTGTCTCCAGCCTTGCTCTAGACATTTCGATGATACTTTCCTTAGGTATTTCGAATTGTGAAAACTATGCACCGAGTGTAAGCAACAACATTGCACGAGGTTGAATCATTGCAGATTGCTCATTTAATCTTGATAAATAAATTTAATGACAATTTTTCAAGCATTAATGCATTGAAACATTGTAGATTGCTCTATTTTATATAAGATAATTTTTGAAGCATTTTATTTAAACGACAGTTTTTCTAAATTTAATTTCATTCATGGTGCATTTCTATCATAGGAATCCATTGATATAATTCCCAACTCAGAGAAACCAATACTTTCGGCGATATAATTTGTCTGTTTAAACAAGAGCGCCAAAAAGCTCCTGTCCACAGGACTTGAACCAATTTTATTATTGCATAAATTGAACATTATTGACTTATCGAAGATACTATTTAACACAACCCTGCGGACGAAATAATACAGGTATGTAGAAGGATTTTTATGGTCGAATTATTTCGTATAGAGGGGATATGAATTATCCATCCAGATCACTTGATCAACCACTATTGGGCTTCTTTAAAAAGAGAAAAAGGACTCTTCTTCTGGTTTTCGAAAGTTAATATGATGCTTATCATGCGTACATAAATTGTGAGCTCAATGAAGGATAGGAACACAATGAATCGATGTGTAATTATGGTAAAATGTTGATGACGAAATAATGATATTATCAAATGGATGAACGTAGGTAAACATGACGGATATTCATCACTTGATTGTGTTTCACTTATGACCTCCATGTTTGTACCTAGCTATTTTATACTGGTGTTGGAATTAAATCATTCGTTGATAAATTTTGAATGATTTGAAATTATCTTTCGAAAATAAAATGTTCATTGATAACCCGTTTTTATTTCGCAAAATCACTTGGATTTGTTTCAATAATGTAGTCTCTCTCCCTCTCTCTCTCTCTCTTTCCAATAACCGGCGTAGTTGTGCGCTTTGCTGTCCACTACACCACCAGGACATGTTATCTCAGTCGATTTCTTCTATCTGTGATTTGTACCGAGATTCTACGTCTTTTCTTGAATCCAGAATCCACTGTTAGATTGGTCAATATGAGGGAGAGGAGTTTTTCACTTCTGAATTCATTTCATCTTTGATTCGAAGTGGTGTTAAGTCTTAATGATTATTTGATGATCTCACGCACCTCCAGTTTTTTCAATTTTTATACAAGCAAGTCTTTTTCAATGCTTACGGAATGGTATAGCTAGTCAAGGACAGTACTAAAAAGAATGTATTTCAACATAATTGATCAGGCTGGAGCCTACTCAACTCACACGTCAACTCATAAGTCCTCAGATCATCACGGAATGATCACCCTTTAACCAGGTGTAGGTCCTGATTGTGTGAATTACTCCAGTTGAAGGTGTAAACAACCTGTGCTGCACTCTTGGATATTTGAATTCCACGAACCTAAACTGAAGAAATTCAATGGAGGGCTGTTAAGATTTATTCGCGAATCCAAAGGTTCAATATTTAAGAAAATGATAAACCAAAAGTCTGACCTTCGAAAAAACCCTTTAAAATTGTATTCGAAGGTTGATTCTTCTATTTATTGTTATTGTGGAAAATTCATCCTGTCTAAAATCACTAAGAATTATGGTTAATTTCAGATGCACGGCTACGATCTACCACCGCCATCCATTGGACCTGGAGCCCCACCAGGTCCTCCTCCTGGATTACTAGGGAACTCAGCTCCACCACCAGATGTAATGACCCATCCAGATAGTACGGACAGCTATGTAACTTACCTAGAAAGTGACGACAGCCTACCAGCCAGCCCCTAACGCCCTCCCTTGCCTGGCTAGCTCCGACCAGATGCTCTCTTTGCTCTGTCATCCTTCATCATGTATCATCAGAGAAGGTTTTTACATGCACAGCTTAAAAACTGAACTGATTCGAAGAAACCTTGGTAGGAAAAGTTATCGAATTCATGATTGAGCGACAAAAAGTGGATTGAATTCAGATCGAATGCGTTTGGATGTGATTCGAAATAATTTTTTTCGTTTCAGTTTCTTTGTACATGGAGAGCTCTGTATTAGTTCAATTTTCGAACGAGTTGTGATATTTTATTTATTCGAGAAAAAAGTAGAAACTTCAGAACACCGGACACAATGCAGATACGCAGGGGGCATACCTATATACGACATTGCGAGTACCTATCAATACAATCTGCAGTGGGCAAATAAAGTCACACACACCTGTCACGAACTGATGGTCTAGTATCACTAACTTGGAGATGGAGAGCAATCAGACAAGATGTAGTGATATCCTTCATTGGCATTCAAAGGCGGCAAGATACATTCATCACAGATCGCTATTCAAGGGCGTAGCCAGGGGGGGGGTTTGGGGGTTCAAACCCCCCCCGAAATGTTATTTTTTCTCTTAAAAGAAAAATTTTTGCTTCAGAAAGTGACCCTTACACCCCCAACCCCCCCCCCCCGAAATAAATTCCTATTTCAAAACCCCCCCGAAATTAATTCCTGGCTACGCCCTTGTCGCTATTATCTTCAATGTGATGAGTTATGATTAATTCGATGAAAACTAGGAAATAGGTATAAGAGGAGATTCGATGTTTCCACGTCCTTTTGTAAACATTATATACCTACTCATTTCAGAGGAACAACAATAAAATAGTTGCCAACGTTTTGTCCATACACAGACTGTTTCATAATATATGCTCAGGACTTCAGGGTGTGATAGCTCGTTCAAAAATATGAAATAAAGTTTATATCAACTGACCCTCTAAAATGCACCATTTTTTAGATACAGACAATTGAAAAAAAATCGTTTTTTTCGAATATCTACGGAACTGTTTATACTACAGAAAAGAACTTTTGTAAGCATTTCTTACTCATAATAAGCTATGTATGGTGCGGAAAAGTTTTTTTGAAGTCAGTATCCTCTTAATAATAATACAAATTTATGTAAATATATCCCAGAAATTAAGACTATGTCGAAACTAACTACATTTACATCAAAACTATTCGACCAATATGTAAAGACCTAAATGGTGCATTATAGAGGGTCAATTAATATAAACTTTTTTCCATATTCTTGGACGAGCAATCACATGCGCATATATTAACACCCTGTACATATATTCAGTGAAATCAACTGAATGATTAAATTAATTGATATCCTCAATTTTAGAACTGATAGGTACTGAAGTCATAAGAATAATTTGATAACCCTATATTGAGGGCTCAACAGCCCATAACTGCGCGAACATATAGTACCCTAGATTGGAATTCCACCATATGATTGGATAGTTCCCTCTGACATTGATAAGCAAGATGTGACAACTGCTATCAATGCGTATTTGTTCTTGTTATTCGTGGAACATTTCATGTTTGCTTGCGGAGTGTTATAATTGTTTCCAAATTCTCTGTATGCAGAAAATATAATCAATTTTTTTTCGACTTAATTCACTTGATATATTTTGATTTTAGTTCCCCCTGTTACCTATACAATAGGTCTCTTGCATGATTTGTTTTTATTATTGGAGTCGATAATTATATCCATAAGAATACTGAAAAAGTTCAACCGCCGTCAATTATTTCAATTTTCAACGAGAAAACAATCATTCAAATTTGATTGCACCTAATGCCTGTTCAAACGATCGAAACTTGGCATCTCCGCGTGACGTAACCCGTCATATCTACTCTCACTCTCTTCTCGTGTCCGTTTCACTCTTTATTCCAGTGTAACACAGCACCCTATAAAGGGCTCGCAGTCGGCATTGGCTGTTACAAGCAGATGGTACGTTTTGATTACGTCAGCAGTCATAGTAACGATTCAGAAGCATTTCACCTCATTTGAATTTGCTTCTTGATTTACCGATTTTCAATGCTGAAATATTCAAATTTTATAAATTATGAAAGTGGATGAGGGCATACATAATGATCTGGTATTGAAGTAGATTCAGAAAACATGTGTTACATGCAAGAGACCTATTCACAATTGGTTATATCCATATTCTCTTCTGTAGCTTTGATAATGTCTGAATATATGGACGAAGCGTTGGTTCAGTAAAAGCGAGTCGCTACAGTATCATCATATTTCCTATATTCCAATGATATAAAGAAACAGATACGAGAGTTTTCATGTGATGTACTTTATGAAAGCTGTATAAAAAATGGTGGAAGAATTCTGCGTCATCAGTGGGTTGGTGCGATGCCATTTTCATTTATCTCAATTAATATTTTGAAGGATATTATTCTATAATTTTACCTCCATCTTTAATGAAATATTTGGATATAGAAAATTTCAATCGCATAACATTGGTCATCATTAAAATTCTCACGGACATCCTCAATACGCGTATACCACCCGGAGAATCTGCTACGAATTGAATATTCCTCACCATAGTGATGTGCTCCATCAATTAAAACATTGTACTTGAAGTATTATCAAGTTTGAAACTTTAGTTGGCCCTTTGTTCGAAATTCACCATTGCAGTGCAACAAAGGCAATATCACTTTTAACTCGGTTTCTAAACGTCCCATTCTCATGCAAGTTTGAGGCCAATGAAGGATGTCCATTTCCAATTCTGGCAGACATCGCTTTCGAAAGCGAATTGATTTCCTTTCAGTTGGTGCGGACAGTAAGATTGGTTTCAATTAGGTACACTTCGAAACGTATGTTCATATATCATCATTGCGATTACGTATGTACCTCCGTTCGATAGATCCGAAATTAAGATAGGTATGGATTACCAAAGCTATGGCAAACAGTCATTTTATTATTGTACGATAAAGAACTCCACTCACAGCTTTTCCATTATATCATAAATCGAAAATTTACTAATCCAGAGTTCTCCAAGTCATCACAAAAACTATCCAACATAAACACAGAAAGAAATCGCAATATTAAAAGTAGTTAAAGTAAGGCATCAATTTTGTCGATCGATGCAGTGCAAGAATTGATGTAGTAGAACAATATTTATTTTTATTATTTATGAACATTCAGCTCGTTCCATATCCTCATTATATGAAATATTGATTTCTTCATACTGGAATGAAAATGTATAAAATATCTTTCAAATTCCCTGTGTATTTGATCTGAATATAAAATTGACTATCTAGAAAGTATGGGAATGTTCGGGTAAGGAACAGTAAGATAACCCTTGTAAAAAGGACTTGTATGTATGACCTCATTGTAATATATAATTATGGAATAATGGCAAAATATTTCGACATCACCTGTTATGTTCTAGATGTATCACTTATTGTTACGATCCTTATTTGAGGACCTGTTCCGTGCATTCGAATAACAGATAGGATATTTTTACAAATTATGAAGCTGCAATGTTTTATGTATTTATACTATAAATATGTATGTATTTGATATAAAAATAAGTTTATTCGTGTATATAATGTTATGAGCATATTATTATATGACTTATTTGTAAATAAAATCGATGCAATCCATCTTGGTTCATTATTTCAATAGGAAATTTGGAAGTATAACTAACAAATTAAAGGCTTTGATGTTCACATTCCAAAGTTTCTAGAGATCGAATAAAGAAGTTATTATGAATAATTCCGCTCAAAGATGTCCTTAAGTATCATCAACTTTACTCAAGGACGGGCCGAAGCCAAATTTATTTTGGGGGGGGAGAAGCATTGAAAATTTTCCAACTGTGCATTGAAGTATTACACAACTGAAGATGGGGAAGGGGGTTGAATTATCCAACTGCTTCGAAATTTTTCCAACTCTTTCGAAATTTGTCCAACTTCTTCCAAATTTTTCCAACTGCTTTGAAATTTTTACAACTGCTTCGCAATTTTTGCTACTGCTTCAAAATTTTTCCAACTGCTTTGAAAAATTCTCCGGAGCTTCGAGGGGTCTCCTTGAGGAAGACTTGGGAGGGTCAGTATAATCATAATCATGTTCATAGCACTGACCCCACGTCACTGCTTTCTTAGCCCTCTTCTTCCATTGTGAAGTTAATCTGCAATTGGCGCGCGTGTTTTAACATGATTATGATTATACTGACCCTGCCAAGTCTTCCCCAAGGTAATCCATCAGAAGTTCCTAAGAGCTTGTACGACTAAGAAGAGTCAGTTGTGTTCTTTGTCAACTTTGTTGCTCTATCCATATGCCAGCTTAGACACAGCACTGTTAATTTATGACCCGACAGTGAATGGTGTACACTACCCTCTACTCATCATTCAATTCAAATTAACAAACGTGAAAACGCGCGCCAAAGAGCATTGACTTCACATCAGTGCTTTTTTATATTTTTTCAAGTTCCTTTAATAAATCTGGCTACCGATACAGTCTGGCTATTAATTTTACAGTAGATCGAAATAAATAAATGCGGTTATGGGACCCCCGTAGGAAACGTAATTGCTCACGCCTATTCTCCAAATCCGAACGTAATTTAATAAAGATCTTCCAAATATAGTTATTAATAAATTGGCCCCAGGGCCACGATATAGACAATTCAACTCGGAAACAACGCTATTTCCTCGAAATTGACTTGTCGGTGCCCGAGTTGCCATGAAAATTCTCTTAAAACCTCACAATATAGGCTCAGCAGCAAATCAATGACCGCTAGACGCAAACCACTCCCAACATAGACCATACAACCCAAAAAGAGCCACATCACCTCTAGCGCATGCGCAATCTACTCGTGGCTTAAAGTCCTCTCAGGATATATATCGCATCTGCTGAGTTTCAATTCAATCAGATTCGTATTTTTCGAGTTATTTATGGCAATCCGATCAGTACGAAACTTCGCATGCATATGAAGATCAGCATTCTACAATTTGATTCTAAATTTCAGATAGAACGAGTGATCGGTTCCGGAAATATTCATAAAAAATATTTTTACTAAAAGCGGCCATAACTACGAAACCGCTTGGTGGATTTCGCCCGTTAACGAATTTGTCCGAGATATTTACGCTCCAAAACTACCCTGCAAATTTCAATCTCCAGCTCATGAAGGTATACAAAGTAAGCCGAAGATGCACGAGTGTATACATATTCTGCTATAAAACGGATACAAAATAGTAAGCCGATACATATTCAGCTATAAAGCGTATACAAAACAGATATAAAATGTATACAAAGAAGATACTCCGATACGAAACGGATACAAGGCTGATACTTATCATATACAAAGCAGATACTCACATACATATTCAGCTATAAAGCGGGAAGCGAGAGGTTCCGATATGCGGTGCACCATGGCCGCCACCCGCTGCAATGAAGTGGGTTCACAGAACGGTCTAGTCCACAGAATATACCCTATCTAAGGTATATTCTGTGGTCTAGTCTGCAACGATAAAGCGAGAAGCCGTTTCCGACAGTCAAGCCCTCAAGTGTGACGGCCGGTATTAGCCACCCCAAATTATTGAATATAAAACGTTGACACTGTTGTCATAGCATGCGTCAAATGTAGTCAGTCTGTTGCCGAGTTCTTAGAGTCAAGTAGAATTAATTATTACTTCTGGGTGTCACACTTTGAAAGTTACTGAGCATATATATATTTAGTTTCAGCCCGTCCATATGCACCAAACAATAAAGATAAAATATATTTAATTTAAAAAATAATCACTTCCAACAATTTTATTGCATATTATTTGACATGGACATTGAACCAGTTCTCCCAGAACAAAAAATAATGTCGTTACCAAAATTTCCTGAGTGTTATTTCAGAGGGTAAGGCTTTTATAAGTAGTATGAATCAGTTTGAACATTCAGTGTCATTGACATAAAATTAAATTATCACATGATAATTGGAATGAATTTATTACATTTCATAATTATTGTTTCACAAGTTTATCACATACAGAGGGAATAAATAAGGCAATTAATTCATAGTCAACATTTCTATCTATTCTCAATAGTTAAATATATATAAATATAAAGATGAACTCTAACAATATATAAAATAACTATTATTTAACTCGATGTAAAATGTGACTTCTTAATTAAAATCAACAGCCTTTGATTGTGTTATGCCGCGTTTACGTAAGGATTCGTCCATCCTCAACTGTTCCTGCTGCAACTGCATTCTTATGGCACCTAGCTGGGTTAAAATACTTCGGTTGTGGCCATCTCGAACGGAACCACTGTGATTTACTATATTTTTTTGTACTGCAGGGATCTAAAATACAAAAAAAAATGTCTTTAATTAGCAATAACCCAAACTGAAGAGTTCAAATTCAATACAGATTCCGGTTTTTCAAAGTACGCGGTATTGAATGAACCACAGATGGCGTTGTAAATTTGCTTATATCTTGTCATATTCAGGAGAATTTGGTATCGTAAACAATAGAACATTGTGCATTTTTGAAAAGAATGCTGGTGAAGTTTTAACAACAATGTTAAGTTATATCGTGAGATGATGTCTGAATTGTTGTTGGATGAATTGATAAATATTGATCTGGAAGACATGGTATGAATAGGATAGTTCAAATGCAACAATTTTATTGTAGGATGATAAATTCAACCGTCGAGTTTTTTTAAGAATTGTCCATAATAATTTGCCACCAAGATCATGTGAAGTGTCACCGTTAGAATAGTTTATTTGGGGATATACAGGGTGAGTCTTTGACCACTGCATTAATTTCAACCAAAGATTCCTCTCATCAAATGAAACACTTTTTTCATCTACCATTTTTCCAGATTCGGCTCAGGTAAAAAGTACAAGCGTTTAAAGATTTCACAATGTGCTAATACACTCCCGCATATAAATTATCTATGACATATTGTTGGCGGACGAGAATAAGGCATGGTAACGTGGTTTACAGCTTGATTCGGGATTCCAACGCTCAGGGACGGATCCATAAAAGTAGTGAAATTTCTGGAGTTTTCCATTTTAAAACATTCAATAAAGAATATCTCGAAAACGGTGCGTTTAAGGAGAAATGATGAAGAATAATTTAATGTTCTAAAACGATGGAATATTCTTGAAATGACTCAAGAAGAACTTTATATGCTTTCTTTATGCTGATTTCGTTTAGTTTTATGAATCCACGAGTCCATAACTAGAAAACCAGTAGAAGTAGAAAATAACTAATATTTGGAAAATATGTATCATAGTTATAGGGAACTTTACGCCAACATTCATTTTATTCGAAAAAAGGATGTCAAAGCTACAAAATAAAAAGTGATTTTTTTTCAAAAGCTGTATCTTTTTACCTGAGCTGAATTTGGAAAAATGTTAAATGAAAAAAAAATCATATCTCTGAAAGTATTAGCTTTTTAGAGTTGAAAATAATATGAATGGATTCTTATGATAAAACTGCTTATTAAAAAAAATTTGATTTGGAATTTGTTTCGTAAAAAAAAATTTTTTTTTTGTTACTCCGAAACCATCTGTCCGATTTTGCCCAATAACGAACTTAGCCGAGATATTCATCCCCCAAACCTACTCTGAAAATTTAAACTCTCTAGCTCATTCCGTTCGAGAGTTATCGTGCTTACGGACGGCCGGCCGGCCGGCCGGACAGAATGAATTCCGACCACGGATTCTTGATCAGTGAGTCGAACCAAATCGTTTAAGACCATTTTCATCGAAATATTCCAAAATTACAGACATTTGGGCAAATTGATAAGCACTCAGTTCCGAGGAACTAGAGCGCCAAAAAAGTGTTTCATTTGATGAGAGGAATCTTTGGTTAAAATTAATGCAGTGGTCAAAGACTCACCCTGTATATATGAAAGTCTTTTAAATCAATCCACAGTCGATTTCTGAGCTTATATTACTCTATTCGTGCATTTTGATTTGAAAGAATCGCTAAATTTTAATGATCCTTTATGCTTCAAACTTAATCAGTAAAATGACACAACACATGTCTTCCAAGTTGGTTGAACATGAAATTTTTGTATTGCGAAACGCCACATCTTGAGAAAAGAATTTTATGTACACATGTTGGACATGTCCACATGCTTTCGTTAATCTCTCCCACTCACTTCAACTCAAAAAACAGTCGGTGTTACCACCCCCCGAGGTATTTATTAGAAATAGAAAGCTAAAATTTTACCGAAAGAAAGGGGATTTTCTAAGTATGTATGTAACTTGCACTGTATTCTGTCCTGCCAAATAAAGTCAATTATCAGTAGTAATATCACTTGAGATAGATGCATAGAATACATGGCGAAGACACTCTTTGACATATTTTAGGCCGAATTGCGGTCCAAATACTGTCAAAATACAAGGATTTTGTTCTACTTCAGTTTTCGCCGTTGGATGCCGGCAGTAGAAATTTTATGGACAAAATTATCGACATGTCAAATATAATTCGAATCTTCGATTATTCTAGTTTCTTGTGGAAAGTCGTACCGTTTGCTGAAATTCAGTATCTTGAGTATTTGATTAAACGAGCTTGTTTTCCGCGCCGAAAGTAAGCTAAATGTTTGCTGTGTGAACTCTGAACGAGTATCCAGAACCATTTTAATCAAATACTATTTTCATTTCGAAAATACTTCGTTTTTATGCGACTATGGTTTTTTTAACAATTGTTTATTCTTAACGGATCAGGGGCAGATTTCTAGTAACAAGATAGGTATTAATTATAATATTAATAATATTGAAAGATCGCTGATACCGTTACTTGTTAATAAATCAACATAGGAGAACGTTAGAAATCTATGTTTCTATTTTTAAGTTAGGGGATAAGTTAAAGTTACCACCCAGCATAAACCAACCTTTAGACTTTAGTTGATTTACTATAATCTTGCCGGTTGGTGAACATAAACTGTTTTAACAGTTGAAACATTAAGGTATAACTCTATTAATTAATAATTATATTCATTATACAATTCAGTTATATATTGAGAAGGAATGAAATGATATGTTATGAAAACTTACAATATTATTTGTCAACGATGACAGGACTATTAGAGAACAAAGTTCAGAGCAACCACACAGTATGATTTCATCAAAACTGAATAGCTTTACATAAATGACATTGGATGTGATCTTTTGTAATGGAAAAATAATGATTTCACAGATTTATTCATTTACAGTTCCATTCAAAATGTTCCAAAGAAACTCCTATACTGATAAATACCTTATTTGATCTCATTATGTCTTGGCAAGATGAAATTTCTGTTCCAAACAAATGGAGTTTATATAATGTCCGCACAGATGTCTGATTAATCAAAAAGTGAATTGATTTTTCAATAAACTGCTTCATTATATTCTTTTAATTTGAATTTATGAACTAGCAACGGTGGAAAGTGAACTTTGTCGCATGTCAGTTTTCATTTATTCGCTTGTCAGAATCTTCGAAATCGACTCTAGCGGCACCATCGTTAATAAAGTGAAGTAGTACATAAAGTACGTGATTTGACAGTTCTAGGTCCGTTTTTCGGCCGAAAATTTTAACATGAATTAGCAGTGTCGACACCTTGTTAGTCTATGCATCTTGCACTTGCGCATCGATAATAGACGAGATAATTTTGTGAAAATCGAAAGCTCGTTCTTTGGTAACAGCCCGAAACCGAAATCTGAGGGCTGTTACCAAGCAACGAGCTTGAGAAATTTGTCATAAAATTATAAGGCAAATGTCATTGTCCGAGTTTGTCTATGGTCCGAGGTATATTCGGCGGAAATTTTGTAGACACAAAAATTTATAACTCAACACAACGAAACATGTATTCATTTAGTGAAAGTACAGTTAGTAAAGTATAAATTATTAAAATTTAACTTAACACAAGATTCGTTGCTGTTCTCTAACATAGAAGATCTATTATCACGGCTAATTGACAATTGTTTTTGCCAATTCGCTAACAGCAGTTGATATTCTCGATTTATTTGTTATGTTTTTGTCTGTACATTCAAGCCAATTTCCCCAGCAGCTGATTTAGACCATCCACTTCCATCCATTTCTTCCTACAGGTACATTATCATACCATTTGCCAGTTTCATTTTTCCAGTGATGATTTGGTTTTAAGAACAGGTGAGGTGAGGTAATATTGTCGCCTCGATTTGATATCACTTTATGAAAAAGACGTATAGGGCAGCTTTGTCTTTCACTATTGGAAACCAACCCTTTACTACTTTTACAGCTTTTAGAACCACCTTGGCACGTTTTAGTGAACACCGGATTTTATTCAATGCGATTCGTTGGAGAGTCATCGTTATTTTTCTCGATTTGAAAAAATCCACTAGACAAGCAACTGCCTCTCCTCTTCGCCACGCTAATTCTACAGCCGCAATATGGTGAAATTTATGCATAAGATCTTTCAGGTGTATGTTCATCCCATAGCAATATTATTTTGTTAACTTAAGATAAATTTAACGAAACTGAACTGGATTTACGTTCACATGCTTCTACTTTTAGTTTTTTCCTGATAGCATCGCGCGGCTTGTTTAAATACTATATTCTTAAACGGGTCAATCATAATATTATAGTCATTATAGTACTTTTCTTGCAAGAGTTTGCGCGAAACGTTCCACGTTGTCTTCACCGTTGCTTCTTGAAATTCAAAACAAAAGAACTGCGAGATAACTTAATATGACTACTAATAGGCTTTGCAAGGCATAAGGCTATGTTATCACCCATCCGATGCAAGTTGGATTAAAATTATTGATTATTATATTCGGTATACGATGCGTCGTGGATGGAGTCCGAGCACAAGCTCTCACGGCAGCGAAGATTGGAGGCGATAACAGAGATAATATGTGGAGCAACAGTACCAAGACTCATTATTATGTAAAACACATGTGAGACCAGTACTCAAATATGTCGCCGAAACGAGAGCAGAAACATCGGCAACTAATAGAATACAAAAAATACAAACGCTGGAAGGATTACCTTACATTCAGTAAAATTAGAGCAGAGTGTGCAGCTATGGCGGTCACATGTTATGCGGAATATATAGCCGACATCGGGAGTTCAATGAAGGGGAATATTAAATCATTCTGGAATTTTACTAATTCCAAAAGAAATAACGATGACTTGCCGACTTTTATGCACTTGGGTGGTCGTACAGCTAAAGCTGATCCTCATATTGCTGCACTCTTCGCTGAACATTTCAAATCCACTTATGTCGCAGGTTCAGATCCCTCATATTATCATGTATCGCCGATATATATTGTGTGACAATATGATTCCGCTTTCTGTTGCTGAGGTTTCGGGGCGGTTGGAGTCTCTCGATATAAAGGTCCTGGACCTGACATGATATCTGCCCTCTTTCTCAGAAGCTGTTATTCATGCCTTGCTCTCCCACTTCAGATTTTGTTCAATAAATCATTGTCTTCAGGTATTTTTCCTTCGTGTTGGAAATGCAGTGTAGTTAAACCCTTGTTCAAATCTGGTCAAAGATCAAACATAGGTAATTATAGACCTATTAGTATGACTAGCACTATACCGAAGGTTTTTGAGTGCTTAATATTGGAGAAGTTGCAGAGAGATAGAACCACCAATTTATCTGAACAGCAGCATGGTTTTATTGGTGGAAGGGGCGTTGATTCCAATCTCCTTATATTTGTTCAGTACGTTATGGATTCTTTGGAGAAGGGTGGACAGGTGGATGTTATATATACAGACTTCCCAAAGGCGTTCATGTCATATTTACATCTACGTTCTCAAAGGGTCAAAGTTCGTGCTTCTTCCTCCTCTTCATATGTGGTTCACGGGTGTACCACAGGGTAGTCATCTTGTTCCTTATATATATTAATGACATCACAACTTGTTTTAGATATGCGAAATTTCCGTTATTTGCCGATGACTTGAAGGTTTTTTTGACAGTCAACAGTTTGGAAGAGATGTTGAGTCTCCAATCAGATCTGGAGAGGCTCGAACAATGGTGCATGTCCAGCGGAGTGTTTATGAATGTCAGTAAGTGCAAACACATGTCCATATTCAGGAAGGCGAGTTATTTCCAATCATAGTATATTTTGAATGGGGAAACCTTGGATGTGGTGGATATCGTGAGATTTGGGTGTTGTGTACGGTTCTAGGATGAGTTTCAGTGGGCACATTGAGAGCATTGTCTCTAAAAGTTTGAGAATGCTTGGCTTCATTTTGTGGCATTCATATGAGTTCAAGGACGTTAACACCATAAAGTACCTATATATTAGTTTGGTTAGACCTCAGATAGAGTACACATCGTGTTTCGCTTGAAAGTGGAAGGATCGAGGGTGTTCAAAATAAGTTCCTTCTTTGTATTTCCGGTAGGTTAGGCATCCCTCGAATAAATTTTTCAGCAACTCATGTGAGAGGTGTACTACACTTGCCAACCCTGAGAACTCGTAGGATGTATTGCTGTTCACTCGAGTTCTTAAGGGGATATTATCGACAACAGAGCTTTTGTCACTCCTTGCTTTTCATGTCCCATCCAGAGTCTGTCCTGCTCAGCATTCCGAATTACCGATTGAATTGTGTAAGAGCATCACCGATTCTCAGAATCTCGGGAAATGTGAATGTGGCCGATCGGGCCGGCATAGATTTCTTTCATGCATCATATTCTGCAATTATTAGAAATGTAAACCAATGTTTAATTTAGTTTAGTTTTCATATTATATTTTCTTTATGTAATTGGGTTTATCCCTTTGATAAATAAATAGAACGGCGAACAACAGAAATAAGGGTTTTAAGACCACAATATGAAGAGGCATTATGAGACCTGGTGGTACAGGATGTGTTCAGATCAGTCGGAGCACGCAGTCGGTTCTGAAGAGACCACATGGTAAGAATACACGAGGAAAGACTGGTTTACTGGTCAGAAACATACAAATCCGGAACCACTAGCAATCCGAAACGTTGGAATGAGAGCTGAAGCGTAATGTTACAAGAGGAAAATCAAGATTAGATAAAGCAGACACGGATCGCAGTACTATTACAAAGAGGTAGAAGACGAGGGATTCATTTATATATCAGGTTGTTCAGGTATTTCAAGTTAATAGTTGCAATCTCAATCGTTTTTCGATAAACTGAAATGAAGATTGGGTTCCTACCCCTATCGAACCTACCTGCCACTTATCCTCTAGTTTTCGACATGCCTCTGAAGAATTCCTCCCCGAGTTGAACGGGATGGAATTTTTCAGTTCCCTCGCGACTGGCGAGTGCGCTTTCAATACGGGTATAGGCAGTTGGTCGTCGAACCTGCTCGAATTGCTCCGCCTCTGCAGCTTCGGACTTCTCCTCATCAGGCTCAGGTCCTGCTGAGTTGCGCTGTGCCTGCGTTGCGTGCGTCCGAGGTCGTCCTGCAAATTTAGCGATTCGAACTTGTTCAAGGGGTCGCCGCGCGAGCCTAACGAATCTATCCTACTCAACGAGTCGAAACGAGCGAAAGCGTTTTTCTTATATCTAGCGGTATCGTAACTATCGTATAAACTATTATAAACGTTCAGCGAGTCCAACCGGTTCAGGGTGTCTCGGCGGTATCGCGAATCGAAATCGTAACGCGGGGAATGGGGACTGTACCTGCAACAGAAAAAAAAATGTTTTTAAAATTGAATGCTCGTGGCTTTTAGTTGATGCAAACCTATATTATTCCAAATGAAAAATTATACAGGGCGAGTCTTTAAGTCGTACATTTAATTTAACCATGGTTTCCTCTCATCAAATAAAACACTTTTTTCATCTGCCATTTCTCCTGATTGGGCAAAAGAAAAAAGATACAGGCTGTTGAAATTTGAAAAAAAAATCAGTTCTTGTTTGAACCGAAAATCACATGATGGATCAATCTTGCATTGGTGTCAATCAAATTTGTGACGAAGCTACAAAAAAAAATTGGTTCAAGCACTGACGTGAAGTCAGGAGCTTTTGCGCGTATGTTCTATTGTCCATTCTCCTGTATTGGACACCTCTAATCGAATTTACCATGGTAAATTATAATTATACATAATATACCATGGTAAATTCGATTAAGGGTGTAAAATACAGGAGAATGAACAATAGAACATACGCGCAAAAGCTCCTGACTTCACGTCAGGGCTTGAACCAATTTTTTTTTGTAGCTTCGTCACAAATTTGATATTGACACCAATACAAAATTGATCCATCAATGTGATTTTGGGTTCAAACAAGAAATCTTGGAAGAGGTCGAAATATTCAAACACATGAGTGACAGTGGGCTCAAAACTCTGAATGCTATGTTGACGAACAATATAAAAGACACCTACAAATTATTGGCACCCACTAGAAGAAGATTTTCAAATTTGGCCTATTACTCCACAAGGGAAAGAAGAACACGATTTGGAGTAGTTCATGTGTATTTAGTTGTTTGTGTTTGAGTTTTCACTCCTGATTAATGATGGTTTTCCGATCTCGTTCATCCGGAGAATGTCTTTAATATGTAGTTTGTTCCGTTGTTTGCAGTTTTAACTATTGTCCTCTCAATCTTTAACCTTAATGACTTAATGATTTTTATTTATTATATGACTAAGGAACCGGCAATTGTAAGTTTAAAATTCAATTTTAATTTGATTTGTTTATTGTTTATTTGTACATTTTCACATAACCTCACAACTGTTTAAGATATTTTTCATTCCTTCAGTTTTGAGAATGTTTCAGCTGTTAATTGAACTTAGTTGTCTGCGAGATTTTTCAATTAGATGTTTTTCAGATTCTTGGTTTGAGAATGGCAGTATAGTAGAACTGCCGAAACATGCCACCCGGATAATTGAATTAAGATTCCAATAAAACTTGAAGTTCTAAGACTGTTATTCCTCTTCTACGTTATAATAAATGTTGTTAGTTAGATATTGATATTATATTCATTCATATGATGCGAATTGAAATATGTAAAAAATGTGAAAATAGGCGAAGAAGATATTGTGGGTAATCTTATAGTGGATATTCAATGAAAATCAAGTTGGAGTCAGTGTTTTAATATCTTTTTTTCAGAAATGCAGCTTAAAGATTATTTAAAACCATTTCATAAGACTAAAGTGAGTAAATAAGATTTCTCAGACAATTTAGTTGAATTTTGAGCGATATTGAAACCAGTAAGTGTTTCTGTGTTCAAAACTTGATGACAGTTCAGGGGTGGCCTTGCACATTGTTAAATCTTTAAACGCTTATAACTTTTTACCTGAGCCGAATCTGGAAAAATGGTAAATGAAAAAGTTGTTCCATTTGATGAAAGGAATCCATGATTGAAATTAATGTATCACCCTGTATATATGATTTACACTTATTAATTTAATATTGTGTGAAGAGTTTGGTCGACACAGCGACTTCTTCATACTTTAATTCTTAACAATGAATGATCCTTAGTACTATTACACTATTCCTATTAGAGACAATTTTCGAAATCTAGTAGCAGATGTTAATAATTAATTTGAAATTATGTTTGGGGAAAATGGACTATTCAACCTGACAGTTAAAACTTTGAATATGTTTTGAATTGAGAGAAAATAGTTCAGATATCTCAGTCCATCACTTTTTATCTGATATCTGTATGTATAGTCAAACTAATCAGTGTTAATTTGTTGGCAGCCCCGTACTGTTTCGGGATCACAGTTCTACAGGATGTAAACTTTCAGAATTATATTAACTAAAAGGAACGAACCTGGTGGTGAGGGGATCCGAATAGCTGGAACTCTGAGGCACGTTTAGGGAAAAGGGGGTGCGTCGAGAAACAGGGGGTGAATAATGCGACAGAGCGTTCCGAGTTCCAAGGACGCTGCTTTCGGAATCAGTGTGCTTTCGGTAACCGGAACGTAGTCCGAGGTCCATTCTTCTACGGGCGTAATCATCGCTGTGCCTTCTCACCTGAAAATCAGGAAAATGTTTATCATTACATGAAATAGAGTAAAACATTAGATATGAACCTGCAACCCCAAATAACACCAATTTTAATCTGCAAGCCTCATAGTGTTTTCAATTCAGATTTAGTGATTTTGTATCTAACGGTTTGTACATCCAAGATAATCCAAGATTACAAATTTCTGAATGATTTTGTGTTCAAATGAAATTTTACAATTGTACTTATTATATTCAGTGAATATTCAGTTTACAGCTCACACTCAAGTAAAAACTGCAGTAGTTTTAAATATTGACTGTTATGTGGATGTTTGTACGTATCCATTAGAGGCATCTATTTGCTACTTGTTGAATTTTTTATTACTTAAAATTATTTTGGATTGGTTTTTTCTCTACATATAAAATTGTATATCAAATGCCTTTTTTCAATAAGATTACTTTCTAAATAGTGATATCTACCATAATAAGCAACCCATTATTCCAAATATTGACCTAAGCTAATGATAGCCTGGATATAAATAGATGTACAAGTAGATAATATTAAGTATCGCCGATATTATTCTGGAAGGCAGGATTCAATGTGAGAAGCACATTCAATCCTGAATCTGATAGTACGCTCTACTTTGAATTCTAATGGTTTTTAGATTATAAAAATTACCGGTTCATCTCTGGATCTGTGATCATCGTTCAAGGCTTCTTCCTGCATTCTCAACAACTGCTGTTCTAACCTTTTGTTCTCCAATTCTTGTTCTCTTCGCTCCTGTTCATCTTTCAAGGACTGTAACCTTCTTTTCTCTTCGATTTGTAACCTGAGTTCATGGTTGTAAACCTCTCGCTTCTTCCTTTCCTAAATGAATACACAAATATTATTAATGCAATTGTATAATTGACTAAGATATGGATATGGAGGCTTAATGAAGAAATCATCAACCAAGAACATAACAGAGAAATTATGATTCCAATACATCTTGAATTTAGTGAAAACCTGGCTAGAAAATGAAACTCCCCGCCAAACCTCTATATTATCCAGTGCAGGCATGATAAAGAGCAAGAACTACAATTGTGTAATTGTGTTTATTTTCATCGTCAAATCAATTGTTATCAAACGGATAAACTGATTCTAGAACTTGGTTCCAACAATAAACCAAAAAAGAAATTTTTTTTCATTCAGCTCCGCATCTGCTATGAATCTACAATACTCACGACTTTGTACTCTAATCGATTGTTTGAATTGAATCTGAAACCTGGGTGATATTAATTTCAATTTGATAATAGAACAAAGCTATATGGTTCTGAAAACATGAATGACCGATATCTATCTGGTGATCAACCTCATCAATATTTTTTGTTCACTGCGAGTTGATAATATGTTTATGAAAAAAATGGGTTCAAGCCCTGTAGACAGGAGCTTTCTGGCGCTCTAGTTCAAACAGACAAATTATATCTCCGAAAGTATTGGTTTCTCAGAGTTGGGAATTATATCAATGTATTCTTATGATAGAACTGCATCATAAAGGAAATTCAATTCAAATAATAGTTTATTTATCAAGATTAAATGAGCAATCTGAGAATGAGATCTGCACCATGGAAGAAATCAACTTAAAATAGCTGAAATGAATTTGACTCTCTCTTATAGAACAGGATGACATGTACGAGTATGAACACAGATCATATAATAAAGCTTAGATAGAATAATTATAGCATTCTGTGAAAACATAGAAGTACGATTCATTATTGAAATTTAGAAAAATCATATCTCCGAAAGTATTAGCTTGTTGGAGTTGAAAATGATATCAATGGATTTCTATGGTGAAACTGCATCTTCAATAAAAATTGAATTTGAAATTTGTTACTTGAAAAAAAATTTTTTTTTTCGTTACTCCGAAACCATTTGGCCTATTTTGCCAAATAACGAACTTAACCGAGATATTCATCTCCCTAACCTACTCTGAAAATTTCAACTGCCTAGCTCATTCCGTTCGAAAGTTATTGTAGAATTTTTTTTTTAATTTTCAAAATTTTTTTTTGGCACCTTGCGGTAACCAATGCACCTTGCGGTCAATGCAAAACTTCACATGCGTATAAAGGTCATGATTCTACAATTTGATGCTAAATTTCAGATAGATCGAGTGATCGGTTTCGGAAATATTCATAAAAAAATGTTTTTACTAAAATCGGCCATAACTCCGAAACCGCTCGATGGATTTTGCCCATTAACGAACTTAAACGAGATATTTACGCTCCAAACCCACCTTGCAAATTTCAATCCTCTAACTCCTTCAGTTCGAGAGTTATCGTGCCATTTTCAGCCAAAAATTCGAAAATTACAGACATTTGGGCAAATTGATAAGCACTCAGTTCCGAGGAACTAGAGCGCCAAAAAGGCGCTTCAATACAATACTGAGCAGGAAGGAATACTGAGAAAGGGAGTCCACCACCCATGAAGAAAATACTCTAAAATTATACCGATGGCTCGCAAACCACCACAGGGACATGAGCTGGAGTATTCAGACCCAAAAGTAAATACTAAGAATTCATTTGTTCATACCCTAACATCTTTCAGGTGACCGGTGCTTTAAAATGCTACCTATTTAATAAATATTTATAGAGAATAGGTCCTAACATGATTATTCTTGTGTCGCTGGTTCAAGAGCTCGTATGAAACTGCTGAACATATCGTCGGTAACGTGACAATACCTCCAATCTACACTTTTGCACTAACTTATATAATTACTGTACAATTCTTTGCAGCTAATCGGGGACATGGGTGTTCTCTTAAGTGACAGCACAAGGTCAAATTAACGCATGTACAATTACCGATGAAACAAATTTCGAATACATAATAAAAACATATTTTTTCTTGAAATCTATACTCAGATATTCAATATTTCACTCCTGAATTGTATTATATTCTAAACTTGATGCCAATCAAGACCTGTAAAAAAGAAAAATGAAAATGTCATACTCTTTCGAGATCCTCGCCTCGATCTGTATAACTGAATCCATCCATGAAACTAGGCGTGTAGGAGTGTTTCAGGTTGCTCATGTAACGTTCTGAAAGGAAAATAAAATGAGGGTTGTATAGATTACACAATGAGCAAATCTCGTTGTGTTTTTACAGCAGTTAGTTGAAATACAGGGTGTTTTCAGAGGCGAGGTATTGATTTGAGTGAATGTAGCTCATCAAAATGAAATATTTCACCAAAAATCGCCTGTATAGGCTGTTTTTAAATAGAGCACAAGTAAGAACTCACCAAGATAAACCATTGCGCAAAAATCGTTCACGCATGAGTTGCAAAATATCGGATATTCAAAAAAGTTTATAATCAAAATTAATATAGGCCTGACGTCACTGCTATTTATCGTCTAACGACCATCAGAGTGAAGGCTTAACCGAACTCTCACAATCTACATTGGCAGCTCGTACTGGCAGTTGCTTGACTATTATCATTTATGCGTGTTTTTCTAGTAATACGATCCTCAGAAAATTTCAGGTAGGCACGTCTTTATGTCGGTATTCCACAAATGTTTACCAAGTTTCAATTCCATGGGATCTGTGTATTTTGAGTTTTCGAGAAAAATAGTAGTTGCAGTGATTATAACTCCGTAAGCATTGGGCCGATTCCCCAATGAATGTCAAATGAATTTTTCTGTCGCATTTACAGGCACGGGCCTAAGAGGGGGTGGGGGATGATGACCCTTCCCCAATGTTGAACGGAGTTGGCAAATTTTCAACAAAGTTGGAAAAACGTCGAAGGAGTTGGACAAAATTTCGAAGGAGTTGGAAAAAATTTCGATGGAGAATTTGACCGCCTGACCGGATAAATGCAAAGCAGGCAGTTAATAGCGACGGGATAACATGGAATAACACCATGTACCCTTGTACACATCCCTGTTGCCGTAAATTCAATATTCAATAGTTTTCGGCACAATGAGTGTAGCCGGAAAGTATGTCATAAAACAAACCATCTGGTACCAAACTACCAAATTGAGCTGTTTCTCACTGTCGAGCGGCATTTTAAGAAGCTTTTATTTCTATTGAATTTAGCAACGTAAATAAGTGAGCACCTACACAGTTTACTGCTTTCTTTTAATAATAGAAATAGATAAGTTTGAATTTCCGAAAACAAGTTTTGATGGTCAGGAACTTAAGGGGCGCTTGCAAAAAAAATATCCCCCCTAAGGAAGGGATGAGTGTTGCGATCTCCGCAATATTGAACGGAGTTGGCAAATTTCCAAAAAACAGTTGGAAAAATGAAAGCAGTTGGAGACCCCCCCCCCTCCCGTCGTCAGGATCTACATACTTTAGAGCATAAAAATCAGAGAATTCATTTTCAGGATGCTTCCGACGTCGAAATGCGCCGGCTAATTTAGTTTTTGCATACATATTATTAAGGTACGGACCCATTATTAACACGTGTCGTGTTATGGAAATATCTATTAGGTACGTTATTTTAAATGGACCGGCACAAATTCTGATGTGTCGAGAGGAGGACAACACAATTCGCTTTCTAATTCGTTGTCTTGATGCGTGTAATAATACGACGCGTATTATTATTATTAATTAAACATGAGAATTAAGATATGTCAAGTTTAAGAAAGATAATATACGACGTCATTTTCAAGTGAAGCAGAGTAAGCTACCGCCAGCTAACGATGATTTTTCAAAATTTGATATTTTGCAACTTGCATCGTTTTTTTGGCGAAATGTTTCATTATAAGTTTCCACTGTTGTTGAAAAAAATCACCAAGAAGCACACGCTCTATGGGCAAGGTCTATAAACTTAGTGTTAAAATTACTAAATTTTCAAAGGGAAGCCATCTACCTCGAAATGAATCAACAGAGGTGATTTACTTGGTGACCTGTAAACTATATACGTGGTAAGGTTGTATGTATGGAAGCGGTCGAATATATCACGAAGTATAGTTAGCGAAAAATTTTAGGACACAAAAGTTTTCGGGTTTTTTTAAAAATCTATCACAGTAAAGAAATATTAAGTATACAGGATTAGTCAAAAAGTCATCACAAAACGAAGATGCATTTTTTTTAGGTAACAATATGTATATTATTCCATATTTATATTCTTCTCAAAATTTTAAACAAAATTGATATAGCACATTATGCTAATTCAGATATCGAATTTTGAAAATAACTTCCTTATAAAATTATACAGAAATACTGCCGACCAAGCAGACGTTGTCCTGCTTGAACGTTGGAGTGCCTGCTATCAACCAAACGACTAACGGGTCTTTCATCAAGAGCGCCCCATTTTGTTTTGTAAATAAAACACATTTATCATTTGAAAATTATTGGAATTTTTATTTCATTATAAAGTACAATGGCGATTATGTTATGTTATGTTATGAAATAATGTTATATGAAACAATGTTATATGTTATGTTATGAAACCAATAATCTAATGTCCACCACGGAAACGCTGGAAGGAACGAAGTCGTTGGACCCAATTTTCCATGACTCTCTCACACAAATCAGGTCGTATGTTAGCAATTACTCGTTCAACATTGAACTGTAAATCGTTTAAATTTGTTGGAAGATTTCTGTAAAGCAATGCTTTAATGTAACCCCAAAGAAAGGAAGTTCAATGGAGATAAATCGCAGGAACGAGGCGGATAACTTATCAGTCCCTTTCTTGAAATAATCGAATAAACGTATTTTGTTTCCAATAAAGTCATTGTGTCATTGGCAGTATGACAAATGGCACCGTCTTGTTGAAACCACATGTTCTGCAAATCAAGACGAACCAATTCAGGCCATTAAAAATCAGCAGTTCTTGTGAACGACGAGAAATCGATAAATTTTGTCTTCACGAACACTTTCACGTACAGCAGCAATATTCTCTTCACTTCTCGCAATTCTTTGTCTCATTGGCACTGTAACATCATGAAGTGTGAAATTTGTTTCAAACTTCTTCACTAAATGTTCAATTGTTTTTCTATCCGGACGATTATAACGACCAAAAATTAAAGTTAAAGCAAGTAAAGTTAGTGTAACAGATTGCGATTTTTCATACTATATTTGGAATAAATGTAAACGTTGCTGAAGCGTGTACCTTTCCATGATTAAATGGTAGACATTCATAACTCCAACTGTCAATGTCAGAAATAAAAAATGGCTGTCGTGCTTGAGTAATGTCAATTTGAAAATGGGGCGTGCCCATTAAAAGACCCGTTATATTCTGAGTGACATTTCAATATTTTTGTTTCGACATTATCATTGTGCGATTTGCTATTGCCCAAAGCTAAAAACAAAAACTGACTCCTATTTCCTGGCATCCTAAGCTGATCAACTCTTTGATTGGTGTTTCAAATTAGCTCATTTGGCAGAAGAGCCTGTGTTTTTCGTCTGATTGGTGGTATAATGAAGTGGTTGCGTATCACATAAATTTCAAAACCGTCCACAAATTAATTACACTTTATTTTTACAAACAGCGTAATACTGACTGGATTTAAAATTAATAACGAATGTCAAAGTGACATTTCCAGACCTCTGAGAAAAGTCCGCCATTCCATACTATAAAATGGGTTCAAGGCCTGTGGACAGGAGCTTTCTGGCGCTCTAGTTCAAACAGACAAATTATATCTCCGAAAGTATTGGTTTCTCAGAGTTGGGAATTATATCAATGTATTCATATGATAGACCTGCATTATAAAGGAAATTCAATTCAAATAATAGTTTATTTATCAAGATTAAATGAGCAATCATGATAATGAGAACTGCACCATGGAAGAAATCAAATTAAATCTGGCCAATTTTGCCCAATAACGAACTTAACCGAGATATTCATCTCCCTAACCTACTCTGAAAATTTCAACTACCTACCTCATTCCGTTCGAGAGTTATATCTATGTCTATGGATGAAAAGCAGTCTCACTACTCTCAGATCTCTTACTTCATGTAACTAATTTCGGAACAAACAACTGAGATTTTTCTCACTTCGCTCACAATTCTTCGATTGATTAGATGTCATGTCTCAGGAAAATAAGTTGACATTATGACAATTCATACATAGAATAATTATATCATTCTGTGACAACGTTGAAATACGATTTATTTTTGAAATTTTGAAAAATCATATCTCCGAAAGTATTAGCTTGTTAGAGTTAAAAATGATATCATTGGATTCTTATGGTAAAACTGCTTATTGAAAAAAAATTAATTTGGAATTTGCTTTGAAAAAAAAATTTTTTTTTTGTTACTCCGAAACCATCTGTCCGATTTTGCCCAATAACGAACTTAGCCGAGATATTTATCTCCCAAACCTACTCTGAAAATTTCAACTGTCTAGCTCATTCCGTTATCGTGCCTACGGCCGGCCGGACAGAATGAATTTCGACCACGGATTCTTGATCAGTGAGTCGAACCAAATCGTTTAAGACCATTTTCATCGAAAAATTCGAAAATTACAGACATTTGGGCAAATTGATAAGCACTCAGTTCCGAGGAACTAGAGCGCCAAAAAGCCAATAGTATATAACCTGATATTCATCAAAATCGGTCAAGTCGGTTAGACATAAACTTGCAGTAGAATTGCGCAAAAATGGCACGTTCAAGTGAAACAGAGCGTATCAAAATTTTGATGATCCTAGGAATGGTGATAGAAGAATAAGTTGTGACCAATAAGTAGATACTTTTGTCGAATTGAATACCTCAGCAGCTTCAACAACATTGCAGCATAGACCAGTTATCGTTTCAAATGAAAAACATCCATTGAATGTCATACTAGCTGTGGTGAAAAATCCAAAAAATTAGACACATTAGAGAGCTTTAATCATAAAATGACTCGATATTCCATTCAAAATATTTACAAACTGCAAAAATTCCATCCATAACAAAATTAGTTTAATACAGGAAGCGAAGACATGCTATATCAATTTTGTTTAGAATTTCGAGTAGAATTATTTGAATATGGAAAAATATACAGAGTATAAAATAGAAAAAATATTGCGGGAATAGGACAGTAACAAATAATATGGCTCTTCCAAAAAATAGAGAATAGGACAGTAACAAATAATATGGCTCTTCTAAAACATATATTTGGCGACGTTTCGCAGATTATTTCGTCTGCTTCTTCAGGCCTAAAAATTAAAATGAAATTAGTCATCACCTGCACAATGTTTACATAACACAACGAAATAAAATACCTCTATATAAGCTAGAACAAAATGGTCCCAAACATAACAAAGACAGTGTAGGAACAGGACAGCAAGTATAACGTTATTTCTCCAATCTCAATAATTCAATGTCCATCCAGTCAAACTGATAAAATATTGGTCATTTTTAATCTGTCTGAAATCATCCTAACCTAGACCAAATGTCACACATCACTACGATTATTTTTCTTCTTCTTCCACTTTAATGTTTACACTATAACACCACATCACCGAACACCCCACAACACCCGTCTATTTTCCTCTTATATGATTGTACTTAATCAATATTGAATTATATAATTTACTCAGATGTTCAGTATCAGACCTAAAATTCACAGACTCCTTCATATTAATGTGGATCATTTCTAAAATATTTCTCTTTTTATCATGTTTTTCGTTGTCATAAATTTTGATATTCGAACAATCAAACCTGTGATTTTATTTAAAGAAATGGGAGCAAAGCGCTGTCTTTTCTTTGTTTTTTACATCCCTGACATCACGTTGGTGTTGTTTAATTCTACTTTGTAGATATTGTTTGGTTTGTCCAACATAATATATCATTCCACAATCCACACACGGAATCCCATATTTCACCCCAGATCTGTGATCTTTTTTTAATTGTGTCTTTGATGTTACTGTATAACGTGCTAACTGTTTTTATATTGTAGAAGACCAATTCTTTATTTTCTATTTTTAGAATTCTTTTTATTTTTTGTGAGAGTTCTGGGATATATGGTACCTTGTAATATGTCTTAGTTTGTTCTATTGTGTTTTCTGTCTTGTTCTTAATTTTTTGTAAGAGTTCTGCAACGGTCTTATTGATGAAGGATTTAGGATATCTGTTATCTTTTAGTATATTTTTTATTTTTAGGATGTTTTGGTCATGATATATAGGGCTACTTAAGTTCATCGCTCTGTGAGTAAATTACTGATGGTACTAATCTTGTAACCTGTAGAATGCGTTGATAAATAATTCAATATGATACCTGAACTGGTAGGTTTCGTATACCAGTTGGTGTTTAGTTTCTGCTCTTCGGTTCGATGTACGCAAATATCCAGAAATGGCAGAACACCCTCATTTTCCACCTTCATTGTGAACTGGATCCTCTCATGGTTACAAAACAGGACTATTTCTCCTATCTTAACCTTTGGTATAGCCATGATAGAGTCGTCCACATAGAATCTGAAGAAAGGCACTTCAAAAGGCAGTTGGTCCATCACTGACTCGCAATACCACCCATGGCTGTCCCCTCGATTTGCTGATAAATGTCACCATCAAACACGAAGTAACTAGTCTCGAACAATAAATCAACCAATGTCAAGAAAGTTGCCCTATCCAATGTTGTATACTCTGAGATAGTTGTCCAATTCTTCTTTATAACCTGCATGATAGGCCACGTGTAACGTTTGTAGAAAAAGATGTCACATCCAGTGAAACCAAGATGTAGTCATCAGGTAAGACCACACTCTTAGAGAATTCCACAAATTCAAAAGAGTTCCTGATTTGGTGTTCAAAAGTTGTTGTCACACTACTTAATGCAGTGTGTATGAACCTTGCAATGTTCGATGAAGGTGAATCAATTCCACTAACTTTTGGCCTAAGGTGTAAGCCTTGCTTATGAGTTTTTCGCAAGCAATATAATCTAGGGGGAACAGAAATATGTGTTTTCATTTTATTCTTGTCAAATTCAGAAATAAATGAATTCTCAAACATTTTGTCTATCAGAACATTTGCTCTTTTCTGAAACACTGAAGTCGGATCTTTTTTTAATAGTTTGTATGTTTCAGCATCCGCAAGTACGATCTTCACTTGGTCGACATATTCCTGACGATACATTATTACTGTTGATCCTCCCTTATCTGACCTATTCAGTATAATATTATTGTTAGCTTTTAAAAACTGCTTCGTGAGGTTAAACTTCCTTGTAATTTCATCCTGGACGTGGCCTCTACTCTTGATTCTGTGCAAGTGGTTAGTGAGCAAATTGACAAAGTCAGATCTTAAAATATCTTTAGTTGTTTCGTCAGACTCCTGTGAAGAGATGTAAAATTCTATGTCAGTTATGATCCTGTGGATAGGTATTTCCTTCCAACTACAGAGTGTTCCATTAAAGAAAAATCAATTTCGCTTCGTCGTGATTTTTTTGACTGATTCTGTATACCTACTTAATTTTTCTTTATTGTAATAGATTTTAAAAACTTTTCAGACTGATTCTGTATACCTACTTAATTTTTCTTCATTGTAATAGATTTTGAAAACTTTTCGCCATCTATCCTATTTTTAGTAGATAAACGACCGTTTCCGCACATATCAGCGACCCTGTATTCAACCTTACATCCTATATAGTTGACAGGTCATCAATTAAATCATCTTCAGTTGATTCATTTCGAAGTAGATGGCTAAATTAAAATTCAATAGTAGACTCCAAACAAATGGAAACTAAGATGTGCTTTTCATCGAATAATCGAAATCAAGTCCCTTGGCACCTCCGTCAGCATACAATGGAGTGAACTGTGGCTAATTGCCAATAACTAAAGAAGATATACGGTGAAATATTCATTGAATTTAACCATCAACAAATATTCCGCGTGAGCCGAGCTAGGTCACCTCATCGCTCAGTGGTCCCCAAAGACGAAAGATCCATTCAAGGGCAGACACGAACCGCGGTTTCATGGTTGTTACCAATCATCAGCGTGACTTAGCACCCTGAATGAACAACCGAAGGAGTTCTAGGAAACTTAATTCCATGTGTTGCGAACTTGTAGGGAGAAAATCCCACCAGCGCCACCTATAGAAATTCTTACGAACTCCAACTCTCTGCTATGAAGAAACCGACAGCGATGTTCAGCGACGTTCATTCTTTGCCGTAAGAGGGTCATTGAATGACGCTTTCCTCTTTGAGGGAACACTGAACGTTGAGGTGACCTAGCTCGGCTCACGCGGAATATTTGTTGATGATTAATCAATGAATATTTCACCGTGTATCGTCTTTAGTTATTGGCAATTAGCCACAGTTCACCTCATTGTATGTTCACTGGTTGGCGGTTCATCTAACCACACTGAACCGGCCGTTTTCAGTCCTTAAAGGTCCTATATAGGTTGACGATCCTGCAGTCCCTGACCCTCTTACGGCAAAATAATGAACGTCGCTGAACATCGCTCAGGGTTTCTTCATCACAGAGCGTCGGATTTCGTAAGGCTACCAGTTCGCAACATATGGAATTAAGTTTCCTATAGCTCCTTCGGTTGTTCATTCAGGGTGCTAAGTCACGCTGATGATTGGTAACAACTATGAAACCGCGGTTCGTGTCTGCTCTTGATGGACGCTTTCCTCTTTCGGGGAACACTGAGCGATGAGGTGATCTAGCTCGGCTCACGCGGAATATTTTTTAAAGGTTAAAGTCAATGAATATTTCACCGTGTGTCTTCTTTGCCTCCCTCAAATTGCTGCGCTATTATAGCACTGAATACCAATGAAATAGATTGAAAACAATTTACCTCTCGGACTGCCAGTTTTCCTGTTGGTCAAGATCCCCTTGGGCTTGTCCATATCCGGATTCAGAGATCCATTACCAGCGTCAGTCGTTGGGCTCTGATCCACCGTTCTTCTGTAAGACGTTAATTCTCGATTATTGGGTGAACAAATCCCGTTTACAACCCTTTGTGGACATAGTTCTTTTTGCGCCTCGTTCCTATTTTGACGATCGTACTGAATCTTTGAAAAAAAATAAAATCGAAGATGTTTAATTGAATACCAAATCAAGGGGGTGTTGGATATCTTTGCTGCCAGAAGATTGGTGCTGTACGTGTTTGTAGCAACTGTTGCGAAGAAAGCCAAATCTTTCGATTAAGGAAAGAGGGTGAGAAAAAACGATACGTACAGTTTATCTTTGTACTAACTTAAATCCTCCAAAGCTTCAAATCCGCCCGATATATTGTCAACGGAAGAATAATAACTATTGGATTTCAGTATTTACCCAAATTTGGCACGGTGAATCTGGGTAAAAGAAGAATTTTATATTGTTTCTTAATTTTTTGTTATTTTTAATACACTATTGTATTGTGAGGGGGGACGGGATGACTTAAATGTCACTATATTTTTTACTTTATTTTACTTATTCTCACGCACAAGTGGCTTTATGTCATTTTTGTGAGAAACTAATGTTTATTTGATACCATTAATAATGAAGTGTGAATAATTTTTTATTAATGTAATCATTTTCACAAATAAACATTATTATTATTATTAGTTTTCTCAATTTGCAGTACATTTTTAGGTGAATCTACTTATCCAAAATCTGTATTTTTTTTATCAATAAAATCAAGTGTTAATGGTACTGTACATTTTCCCTATTGTCAGTCCAACGTACAGCCACTTCCAGTAACATCGACTAGATCGAATATGCATTCTCAGTCCGATAATTGAGGTGACCTTCAACTAATGATGAAAGTTCATGCAAGGGCTTGTAAGTAAGAAGTACATAAATGCTTTTGAATGAACGTTACATTATGGCCATCATATCCTGAACAAAACTGAAACAATGGCAATAGTTCAAATTATTATTATTAGTTTCTGGCGAATAATGCTTGACACATGCTGTAGATATTTCTAAATCAAATTTATTTTCTGAATTTCAGAAACGATAATTGAAGGAATTTATTGTTAGACAATTGACCTTGCAGCCTCTAATCTTGGTAGGTGTGTAATGCAGAGGTGATTTGCGAAAATACTCTTATGGAGACAGCAAGGGTACAATACGAAAACAAATTGATTTTTGAACACTATACCAACAAAATGTCCTGCATTGCAGTTTAGGCATTCTTGAAGCCTGGCCTGAAAGTTTCGCATTTATTAATATTGATATGATTATAGTGACATTCCTTGGTCTGTCCTAAACGCTTAAGAGCTTGAGCGAGTTGAAATAATCAGTATTGTGTCATTTAGTAAGAAAATATTGAAAAAGTGTTCATCATCCCGTTTCATTGAGGGATCCTGTATTGCCATTGTTGCAGGATAACAATAATAAGGACCACGTTATGGACACTCCACCCTCGGACACTGCGCTATTTCCTCGAAACTGGCTTGCACAAACACACATAGAATTGACATGAGGTGGTAATATGGCCCTCGAGTTCCTCCCCAGTCTCTCAACTTTCACACAAATTTTGAAACACAATTTAAAATTTCACACATCGCCCACCCATTTATTCAATTGCCACCGTATATACACGTCCATATTCAAATAAGTTGCCCTTGTACACATGCTAGCGATCGCAATAATCAGATAAAACACGTGTAGGAACCGAAGTGAAATGTATACCAGATGTGATTTTCCACGTAGGAAAACAACTGAAATAATTCGCCTCGTTTGGAAGTTCTAAATAAGTGGAATTTTGCACCCTGAAAGGCCAAAATTGAACTCAATCCGATATTTGGTTTCGGAATTTACAAGCAAAATATTTCGAAAATAGTTGAACATTTTTCAAGTTTTTTCTAGTCACGGTATCCTCACAAGTGTTTACGTCGGTATTTTGCATCTAACTACCGAGTTTCAATTCAATCAGATCAGTATTTTTCGAGTTTAAAATTTTGAATTTTTTTTCCAGTTTATAGCCATTCGATCAATACAGAACTTCGAATGCATATTAAGGTTATCATTCTACAATTTGATGCTAAATTTCAGATAGATCGAGTGACCGGTTTCTGAAATATTCATAAAAAATGTTTTAACTAAAAGTGGCCATAATTCAGTAACCGCTTAATGGATTTCTACCATTAACGATTTCAACCGAGTTATTTACGCTCCAAAACTACCCTGCAAATTTCAACTCTCTAAAATATTTTGTTCGAGAGTTATCGTGCTAAAGACCGGCCGGACGGACAGAATTGGATTTGACCCCGGATTATTCATCAGTGAGTAGAACCCAATCGTTTCAGACCATTTTCGACAAAAAATTCCTAAAATACACGCATCCGGGCTGTTCCTTGCGGAACAAGCACGCCAAAAGAAGACCACAACTTCCAAGTTGTGACCGATATTTAGTATGTCAACTTTGAGAATTTCTTGGACTTCAAGATAAAAATTGTATCAGCAACATTTAAGCCGATTCAATTGAACAGTTGAAACTACAATTGTACTTTAATTTTTAGGCACCTAACGCTTAATCAGCCTATATATATCCTATACTATCAAACCAGTTTTGTCCCTTCTGTCGGGGAACACCCTGCTTAAAATAAGATTTTAATTGAATATTATTATCCCAGCTAATTTATTAAAAAAAAGTCAGATACCCAAAATTACCTGAATCAGTTGCTACAAACACTGGGTGTATTTACAAAACGATACACAGGAAGAGTTTTCTACAACAGAATACATTTCCAAGAGTTATTTACAGGAAGAGAACTAAGGCCATCACCACAATCACCAAACAAATATTATCGACAAGCGTTATTTGAACAAAAGAAATGAGGAGCAAGTAGAAAATAGATATGTGATTAGTTTTGGTAAATGCGCTCAATGATTTAATTTGAATAATCGCATCCTGTTGGGACACCATAAAGGAAGGATTGCAACATAATTTTTCACGCGCATTTATCGATTTATGGAAAAAATTACATTGTATCGGAGAAACATTTAAGAAGACGCATCGAAAATTTATCTAACGGAGAATTGCCTCATTACTCCCGTTTCGAATGAAGCATATTACAGGGACTCGTAATTTGAAGGCCAAATTGAAACCGGAGTTTCATCTCAGAAAATGAGCAGTATAGTATAGTCAACAAGTACTTTTTAGGTCAAAATTTTTGCGTATTCTCCGAAAATTATGATTGAGGTGTCATTCGATTCGGAATGGCATGTGGATAGTTTTTGAGAAAATTCTAAGGCCGCTCGCATAAATTGCAATAGTTATAAACAATTAAGTGAAAAAAAAGGGGGTTTGGTTTTTCGCCAATATCTCAGAAACTATCTGAGATAATTCAAATTTGAAAAAAGATTCGTGGAGAGGATGAAATTTCCTAGAAGTCCCAACTCCTGGAACTAGGACCAATATTTATAATTTTTCCCGAGGGTTGAAAATACTCATCTCATAAACAACGCATTGGTCTATAACAATTTTTTAACCAGTAGGAGATAATAATTATTAAAAATCATTTGTAAGTAGTTTCTGATCTGATGATAATAGTAATATTATAAATTAAAGCCTTATAATATTTCACTTAAGTAAATTGTTCATAACAAAACGAAAATTAACAATTTTTAAAATTTTCCAACAGGAATCTATTCTAAGACCTTTGACAAATGGCTCCACGAAAGGAAAAAATTCTCAGATTAATAGTTTAACAATTATCGTACTTACAATGTTAATGTTCGTGCTATAAAAATATGTTTATTAACTAATGGATAACTAATTGAAAAATCGCGATAAAATTTCTGGACCACGGATTATTGTTCACTGATCTATCTTGCAGGCGCCTGAATTATTTCATTATTTTATTTTCATATTCAATAAGTTTAAATAAAATTTATTAATCAAAGGTACGAAGGGGGCGAGGCTTGCGCAAGCGGGAGTACCCGTTTTCGGGCGTATTTTTAACCCTCTAGGAAAATTATAAATATTAGTCTTACAGTTCCGGCAGTCTGTTTGAATCTTTTTTCAAATTTGAATTATATCAAATAGTTTTTGAGATATTGGCAAAAACCTTAAACTCCTTCTTTTCTTGTTACTTAATTGTTTATAACTATTGCGATTTTTGCGAGCGGCCTTAGCATTTTCTCAAAAACTATCTACATGCCGTTCCGAATCGGATAACACCTCAATCATAATTTTCGGAGAATACGCAAAAATTTTGATCTAAAAAGCACTTGTTGACTAGACTAGTACTTCGAGAATTTTGTCCCGAAGCTCTTTCCTTCACACTTATGTTCATTTGAAGTTCATTATATTTTCCTTTTTTGCAATACCGTACGCTATTAAAATATAAGGTTATTATAGATCCGATATTTATCAAGAAAACAAAATTATAAATTAGCATATTCTGAGAATTGTTCAGTATAAAGCATTAAAATTAATACGCATATCCATTGAACAACGTCAGTTTTCAATGTGAATCAGATTTGTGACTCAGTTTAGTGAATCTGTCAAAGTAAAGTCGTCCATTAATAATTTTCATTTGCCGAAAATAATCAAATTTAAACCAACAACTATTTCACTCGTTCGATATTTAGTTAGGTAGTTAAATAAGAATAAATATATATTTTTTAATTTTTAAAATTCAGGTTCTTGCTGAGATACCCTTTATAACGGGTCTTTCAATGAGAACGCCCCATTTTCAAATTGACATTACTCATGTATGGCAGCCATTTATTTGTGACATTGACCGTTGTAACGGGTCCGTCAAATAACTTTTTTTTTTTTAAATTCAATAAAAAAAGCTACTGAATATTTTCGCCAATATCTTTTTTTATTTGAAAGTACAATCCTTCCGGTTAATAATGGAAAATAATTTCATTCTTATGGCTGCCTCGGCTGGGCATGCAGTTGCGTACACGATCGGTCCAATTTTTAAGCACATTATAGATTGTGTGCAGCTGTATTTCACCAATGGCTTCACGAATATTGTCCTTTAAAGCGTCAATTGCCTCTGGCTTGTTGGCGTAACACTTATCTTTGACGGCACCCCACAAATAATAGTCCAACGGTGTCAAATCGCAGCTCCGAGGTGGCCAAACGACATTAGCTCTGCGACTGATAATGCGATCTTCAAAAACAGGGCAACTCCTGAACCAATTGGACTTTGTATGGCGTCATACCAAGGTCCTTATGCAAAATTCGTCTCAATGATGTCTCCGAAATGTTCAATTCTTGTGAACGACGGTGAATTGATGTTGATGGCGCTTCACGCACACTTTCTGCCACAGCAGCAATATTCCCGGGTGTACTGTTTTTGGCTTTTCACGCTTTGGTTTATCGATGAGGATGCCAGTTTCTTTCACTTTTTTCACAAGATAACGAACATACGGAGCTGACGGTGCTTCTCTTCTTCCAAAATCCGTACGCAATTTTCGCACACATTCTGCAACATTACCATGATTTTCAAAGTAATGTCGCAATATTTCCCAGCGTTTTTCAAGCTTATACACAACCATATTCGTTCAGCGGAAGAATAAAACTAATTATCTGTCAAATCAGACATGAGCTAAGTGTTACCATTCACGAAATAAGCACTAGTTGAAAAAAAACGTTAGATGGCGGGCCCTTTATTTGTCAATGTCTACCATATAATCATGGAAAGGTACACGCTTGAACAACGTTTATAAATAATCCAAATTTATTATATAAAATAGCGATATGTTACTCTTTACAATTTTTGGTGGTTATAACCGTCCGGATAAAAGAGCAGTTGAACGTTTGGTGAAGAAGTTAGAAATTTTACACTTCTTGAAGTTACAGTGCCAATGAGACAAAGAAATGCAAGAAGTGAAGAGAATATTGCAGCTGTACGTGATAGTGTTCTTCAACACCAAAATCGATCGTTTCTCGTCATAAACAAGAACTACTGATTTTTTATGGCCTGATTTCATTCGTCTTGATTTGCAGAACATGTGATGTAACTCCATTGAACTTCTTTTTTTGGAGTCACATTAAGTCATTGGTTTACAGCAATCATCCAGCAAATTTAGAAGATTTACAGATCAACATTGAACGAGTAATTGCTTACATACGACCTGATTTGTGTGAGTCATGGAATTGGGTTCAACGACTTCATTCCTGCCAGCATTTCCGTGGAAATTTAAATGATGTTTTGTTTCATAACTAATGTACTTTATAATGAAACAAAAATTTCAATAATTTTCAAATAAATAATATATTTTGTTTACAAAACAAAATCGGGCGCTCTTAATGAAAGACCCGTTATTTGAAGCGGAACACAAAAATATCCCCAATGTGGATTTCATTCTTCTCCGATAAAAAGATGAAGACATACCAAAAAATGTTTTTTTTCGTTATTGACCCTGCACTACTTTGGGAGGAAGATAGTCATTATTATATGGTACTTGAAGCACAGTTGCAAGGAAATCATCAGTTGATGAATGAAATATACCATCACCTTCTACAAATATTCAGTTATGTTTGTTTCGTACGAAGTCCACAACAATGCATAATCATACTATCTCAATAAATTAATAGAATAACTTATGTTGTTAGTTCGCATAGGTGTGGTAACATCGCATGTTTTCGACGAGGGAATTTCGTTCGAATATTTCCTATAACGGGTTAGAAAAAAAGACGAAATTTCGACCAATTTCAATCGCCTTCATGGGGCTTTAGTGGAACATCTACCTTCCAATTTCATACCGATAACTCGAAAATTACGACTCCTTACGTGTACACATCAAACGTTGCCGGAGAAACATGAACGCAGAGATTATACGTAATCTATACCTTCAAATATAAAGGAGCGATAATCAAAAGGTTTCAAACATTCATTAAGAAGGAGAAAGGGTAATAAATCTATTAGTAAACTGGATTTAACTATGTGCCTACATGTACAACATCAGGTGGTGAACATTTTCTATATGAAAATTATCTATAATCTAAGCAATTGAATCACAATAATTCAAATAATTATTCATGTAGATTGTAGAAGAGCAAAATAAAATGTGAAATGGAAGAGGAATGGATTTCACTGTGTACAATGGTGGAATAGTATATTCTAAAACAAGTTGCAGAATGGGCTGATATCCAAACACGAATGCGAAATTCGAAAACAAGCGACGAAGGAGCGAGTTTTCGAACGCATGAGTATTGGAACTGCCTTCTGCAACGAGTATTAGACGATATTTTCTCTATTTCGGCAAGTTTTGTAAAATACTGTTGAAATTTAATGAAAAATTTGGATTATACATCCTAGTGACTTTTGTATTGTATCTTGGCAGTTGGTGTTACTGTTACAAAAGTTGACAGATCACGGAATTTGAATAGTACGTAGAGCATAGAGATCAGATTTAACAGTTCTCTAATATCATGAATGATTCAAAATTAGCAAGAAGGAAATCTCTCGTACCTTATTTTTTTATTAAACTAAAACCTTTCCTCTCAACAATTATTTCACCTTATTCAGATTATCTTATATTGACAATAATGGACGTGTGTTGAAATTTGATAGGATCGAATGTCAGTGCTGACTATCACAAAACAAAAAATATAACTAGAAACAATGCGGGAATGAGTTCATTCCAGCACTGTTTCAAGTGCTGGAATGAACTCCTTACGATACTGAAATAGAGAAAACATTGTCTACATGAAAATAATGAAATGTCAAAAATATAAAATTTGATTTCATTAATGACAAAAAAAGTTTCTACATGAAACTCATTTCCAATCTAACTTATCTACACGGCAACAGTTGAATGGACACATGACTTTAAATAATTAATTACAAGAATACGACAAATGTAGATCGGTAACGAAGCCTTTGCGGAAAGATGTCTATGGACAAAAACCTCATATTTTGGCCTGAAAGAACTCCCCTAAAATCTTTATACTGAATTCTGAAACACCCTGTGTATATAAATTTTGTCGGTAGGAATGAACTACTGAATATTCATATGACCAAAAAGCATACATTGAATGTCAATGTATATTGCACCAGAATTTATTGAACATGATAAATATATTAAAATGATGATTAAAATAATATTAAAATATATGGATGATGTGCTTCAAATACCTAGCCCCGAATTGCCCTTGAAATGAACCAAAAGTTCTTTGAACGTGCATAGCTTTTTTAGTAAACACCTAGGTATGCAAGCCTGTTCTTTCGCTACTAAGTGTAACTTACAAGGGGGCATTGAATGTTCTGTATATCTGTCTGTACACTCTTCGAGTATTTGGGGCTGTATTTCTCTGGCAAGATATTCCTGCGAATATCTTTGAGAAGTTCGCTTTTCTGCTAAAACACAGGAGGACAATGTAGTTGGATCAGAGGTTATTTGGGTTGTTAGTATACAATCAATTTCTGGACGAAAGATATATTGTAATCGTAAAATTGAAAAAAGGTTATTCGATGCAATTGCTAATTCAGCAAATATTATTGGACACGTACGATCACTGTTCTACTAAGAATGAAACGAAACCTCCGGTGTATACGGAATGTCATTCTGGTAGTCCCATCTACCATTTAAAACATCTTATATTCACCAATGCAAAAAGCGCACGGTTCCTCGACAATATTTGGCATTTCCTCTGAAATATTTAGTTCGATCCACAAAAGTTAAGGAAGTTCAGAAATTTTGTGACCGTTCCAAAAGTTACCGATTCTTGTCCACCAAATGTTCATTTATGAGAAATAAAGTTTTTACTTTTATATCAGTATTGTTTTTGCCCCTCGTTTGATAACTTTTTCAGTTTCAGGCAAGTTCTTGTCGTTTGCGTTTCTGAGAATTTTTAATCAGTTTTACGTTCTTACAATCAACTTTGATTGAAAATCTCAAATTTTGCTTTGCAATAATACCTAGACATAAGCTTAGTGTGGTTGATGCCAATAGGTCCATTGGTATGATTCGAGACGGGAAGTAATTAGAGAGATGTTGCGAATTTCTTTCAATTTAGTGAAAGCACAGTTTCCTGGCTGTGTCTACCCGTAGATAGCCTTTGAGTACTTGTCGAATCCAGCAACACGCCTTTTGAACGCTACTGCTGTTTTGGTTTCGATTGAAACAGTTCGTCGAAGACTTCGAGACGTTAATCTACATTCTCGATGACTTTTTAGAAGGATTCCACTAACTCAAAATCATATGCGACTTCGCTTGGAATGGGTCAATGAGCACATGAATTGGAACAATCAATGGAGGTCTGTATTGTTCACAGATGAGTTGATATATGGACGGTTTTCGGATAGTCAGCGTGTTCGGGATGGACCCATCTTCTGGTGCCCAGAAATCGCAGATCGGTTCAGGAATTTCATCCGTTCACAGGTGGTACACTTACTGTTTGGGAAGGCATTTGTTTCAATGGACTTACAGAATTGTTAGTACTTGATGCTATCCTGAATGCGCAGATTTACATAGAGCAAGTCATTGACAATATTATTCTTTTGTTTCATGCTGTTATTGCTCCAAATTTCTCACATTTGGATGATAATGCACCACCCCATCGTTCGAGAATTGTCGATGAGGCTCTGGAAATCCATGGTATTCCAAATTTGGCCGTCTCCTCGGTCGCCCGACCTCAATCCCACTGAACACGCTTGGGATCAGCTACAAAGAGCTTTGGATTCTCATCAACCCCTCCACTTACAATTCAAGAACTCAGACGGCTTTTAACGCAATGCTGGGAAGAAATTGAGTACTCCAACAATCTGATCGAACTATGGAAAGGCGTTATCAGGCTGTGGTTGATGTCCGCCATACTCTCTACTGAACTCTATTTTTTCAATTGTTTGAGTAAACTGATGGTGCACTGCAAATACTAAAAATAAATTTTCACATGAAACTGTGGAACTTATGAAGTAACGGACAAAAGAATGAGTTAGATAAGTGAGTTAACATTTAGATTTTCCATATTTAGAATATTGGTGAAAAAGAATGGAAACTTTTGAAAAGTCTCAAAAATTTCTGAAATTCCTTAACTTTTGTGGAGCAGTATATACAGGGTGAGTCTTTAAGTTGTGCATTAATTTTAACCAAAGATTCCTCTCGTCAAATAAAACACTTTTTTCATTTACCATTTTTCCTAATTCGGCTCTGGTAAAGAGATACAGGCTGTTGAAATTTCGAAAAAAAATCAGTTTGTCCTTTTCTATCTTTGAGATGAATATTCCGAATGGAATTAATTTTGGGGTGAAGTTCTCTATAACTATGATACATAATTTCCAATTAACAGTTTTTTCCTACTTCCATTCGTTTTCTAGTTATAGACTCGCGAATTCGAAAAACTATGAGAAATTAGCATAAAGAAAGCAGATTGAGTTTAGCTTAAGTTATTATAAGAGTCTACAATCATTATAGAAAAATAAAGTATTCTTCATCATTTCTCCTAAAACGTACCGTTCTCAAAATATTTATCTTTGAATGATATAGTCTGATGAAAAATGCAGAAATTTCACAACATTTATGAATCCGCCCCTGGATAAGGAACCCTCAATCAAAACCAGAGATATGATACTTCCATATCTCTGATCAAAACTGAAAGCCACAATGCCATCGTTAATAGATTATTATTTTGATTGAAAATTTCAAGAAACTTTTAATAGGTGTCAAGGATTGAGTTCTATTAATAAACATGCATAATAACTTGCGTTTGTTCGCAAGTTCTTGATTTTCTTTTGAACAAAAAAATGATTCAAAGTAGGGCTCGGAATTTTTGAATTATCTCTATTCGAATATTCATTCATTATTTTATTCGACTAGTCGAATATATTCGACTAGTCGAATAGTCGAATATATTCGACTAGTCGACTAGTCCAAGGTGTTCGACTATTCGAATATGTTCGACTATTCGATTAGTCGAATATGTTCGACTATTCGAATAGTCAAATATTTTACTTCTAAATATTCAACTACATATTTGAATATTCGACAAGTTGAATATTTCAATTGCATAAATTTATATTATATAGATATACTTTATTAAATTTTTTAATACCAAACTGAACAAAGATTTTCGACAAACACTTTGTCGTTGAAATTCTTATAGGTAAGTTTATAGCAAATTATTCGACTAGTCGAATAGTCGACTAGTCGAATATGAAATTCGACTAGTCGAATAGTCGACTAGTCGAATATGTATGAATATTCGACTAGTCGAATTTTTTTATCAAGAGAAAATTCGACTATTCGAATATTCGAATATTCGAATAATATTCCGAGCCCTAATTCAAAGCCTAAAGACTTACTGTTTTGAACAATCCTTTGAAAGCAATCAAATATTTTACTTAAGATTAATATTTATGTGAAATTTATATTCAAATCAGGATGTACCTATCTACACAAATAAAAATATGATCGATTCTGCAGAATTTATTATCAGCTCTTAGTAATCCCTGATTTTATTTCAAATATCTACTTACATCTCTCATATTTCAGAATGTGCATAAATTATTATTTCCTAAGATGCAGATAGCTCACCTTTGAAACCTAATGATTTATTTTTATAATATTCCTTCAACCGGACGCCTAATAGGCCATCTCCATTGTTAGATATATTCTATTAATCTTTATGAAACTTTAAATAAGTCGAAAAAAATGTAATGAACATGGAAAGAACGAATAAAATATGATTATTTAGTAAGCATTGCAAAACACAATGTTTTGCCCTACATCAGCTGATTTCTATCATTGCATCTCACTCTTATGTTGGAGTCAATGCCTCTCTCTCTAAGCTCTTCTTCTACTTATTATTAGATCATTGCTATGGAGTTGAATCATAGATTATTAGTGTTCTGTGATTTATATTGAGGTTGGAATTAGAACAATATGAGTGAATTATTTTCCAAGTATTATTGAAGATAGTTAGGATATTTAAGGATTTTTCTTAATAGAAGATCATGAAATTGTGTATATTACTATAGTGGAAACAATTGAGTAATGAAGTATCGAATGGATAGAATAGGTATCAAATTAAAGTTCACTGTTTTAATATTCAAGAATTGAAGACATTTTTTGCTAGAAATGTTGCATGAAGGGCCAAATCATATTAATTGAGTGAGTAAATAAGTTTTCTCAAACAAATTCAGTGAATTTCAAGCATCAGATGATACAGATTTGGTCAATATACAATACGAGTTACATTAAAAGTAATCTGTGCTCAACGTACAGAGAAAATTCAGGGGAGTATCAGCCCATTGTAAAGTCTTTAAACGCTTATAACTTTTTACCACAGCCGAATCTGGAAAAATGGAAAATGAAAAGAGTGTTTTATTTGATGAGAGGAATATTTGGTTAAAATTAATGCATCACTTAAAGACTCACCCTGTATAAACAGGTGAAGGTGAGGAAACCACCCTGAACACAGGAAGGTTTACTTACAATCATTCCGATAATAATTAAGGCCAGAAACTACTCTGACGAGGAGAAATTTGCCATACCTAATTAATGACTCAATTAACTGGTCTATGGATATTAGGAGATAGACGATTTGACATACCCCTAAGAAGAAATGTGTTTTTACATAATTTCTCTAAAAGCTGATCGGTATGGACATCCCATCGAAAGGTAATGTCCAATTTGAGGACCAAGAGCAGTGACATCAGGAATGTTAATTTCTCTCAATGAAAAAAGTAATTTAATGGTCTTCTGCTCATTTACCAGCCTGTTTGATGAAAACCAGAAGTATAATAATTTCATGCATATGATTTTGAATTCTGATATTTTGCAATTTTTGTGTAGGCCATTTTTCTCAAAGGTTTATCGTGAAAATTCTACATCCTTTTCAACTCATCCCGAAATTCGAAACGATCTGTGTACACGTCTCGTTTTTTAGATTAGCCACAATCGCTGAAAAAACTAAATTTTAATTGGTTGCTTGTTGTATGACGCGGTACAAACATGAAATATAAGAATATACAGGAATTATCGAAAAGTTGTCAATCCCCACCTTTGATTTCAGCTTCGATGATGTATCGTTTAGATATTCGAGTCTCCTTCTTTCCCTGAGCAAATTTTGCTGTTGCTCATACTCCCCGATGCCAAGGAATGGTTGGGACTGCACTCTCAGTTCCGGATTATTGGGGCTGTACTCCCCGTACCGGAGCATTGCGATGCGTTTGTCATCCTGAAAGTATAATTGATAACATTGGATATTCGAAATTGATGCCTCACTCATCACTTCAAACATAATTTCAACACTAACAATGGAAATTTAAAACCTGACTATACGTTTCACAATCCTTTAATTAGAACAAAAACCTTTCAGTCACTGCTCAAATGGAGAAACAACGAGACTTCTTAAAATATGCCTAGGCCAGAGGTATTTTAAGTACCAATGGAAAAGATCAACAACAATTAGGTTAGATTACACTTTCTCTGACATTCTGATTCATAACAGTAGTTCATAACCGCATAAGATCAAAATGTAAGCTCGACGCTATCGTAGAGCGTCCATATGAAAATGCACCTTATATATTGTGTATTATAGTTGTAGGGGTTAAAGTTGCGCTGCGACCTTAAGGTCTATTGTGCTCCCGTCAGAGCTGTCGATGTCATCACTATCTACAGCTCGCCTTCCAGTTCCAGAGTGCTGATGAACTAACAGTATCTGGGATGGCTTCAAGGAGGCTACGTCTTCGCTCCTGCAGATTTCTTGCCCAAAGCATTCCTTGCGTTAGTTTCAGATGGCGAGGCATTTCGTTATCAGGTGATCAGGAGTTTCATCCTCTTCTCCACAGAATCTGCACTCGTCAGTTTCTGCTAGCTCTAATCCCATCATATGCTTCCCAAGGCCGCAGTGCCCTGTGAAGAAACCAGTGAGGAGGGGCAGCGTGTTCTTACTGAGCGTCAAATCTCACACCCCTTCATCTAGTGATAGAGAAAATGGACCACGAGGCCATTATCAGAATATCTAGGAAAGGAACAGGTAATGAGAGTATTGAAAACCAGAAAGCCTGGTCCTCTCTTACCAGGTACATTTCATCAGCCAATTTCCCTAGTGACGAAAAGATCAAGAAAGTAAGCATCGAAAAGAACTTCACTACGATGCTTGGTAAGAAAAAATACTGGACAGGGAATCCACCACCCAAGTTCTTGAAAGAAATGCCATTAAATGGTACACAGACGGTTCAAAAACCACTACAGGAGCTGGCGCTGGAGTATGTTGGCCAGGCACCAAAAGCTCACTATCGCTAGGCTCCTATCCGAGCATCTTTCAGGCAGAAGTACTTGCAATAGAAAGATGCGTGGAAATGAACCTAGAAAGAAACTATCAGAGATGTGATATAGCAATCCACTCTGAAAGTCAAGCCTCCTATCCGAGCATCTTTCAGGCAAAAGTACTTGCAATAGAAACATGCGTGGAAATTAACCTAGAAAGAAACTATCAGAGATGTGGTATAGCAATCCACACTGACAGTCAAGCTGCTATTAAAGCTCTGAGCTCCCATGTTATCGAATCCAAGCCAATATAGGAGTGCCAAAGACAACTCAATGAAGTAGGCAAGAACAACAGGGTCTCCTTGGTCTGGGTTCCTGGTCACGCGGGAATCATAGGAAATGAGGAGGCCAACACACTTGCCAAGAAAGGAGCACAAACCCACTTTATTGGTCCGGAACACTATTGTGGGTTGGTAGACACACCTACAAAAGTGAATTCCGGACGAAAGAACAAACTGAGAGAGGTATTTATTGGATATCTCTCCCCGGAATGTATCACTTCAAGAAATTCCTCCGGAACTTTGATACTGTCCGATCCAAGAAATACTTGGACCTCAGTAAGAACAAGCTGCACCTCCTCACTGGCTTCCTCACAGGGCACTGCGGCCTCAGGAAGCATATGATGAGATTAGGGCTAGCAGAAACTGACGAGTGCAGATTCTGTTGGGAGGAGGATGAAGCTCCTGATCACCTGATAACGGAATACCTCGCCATCTCAAACCAACGCAAGGAATGCTTTGGGCAAGAAATCTGCAGGAGCGAAGACGTAGCCTCCTTGAAGCCATCCCAGATACTGGAGTTCATCAGAACTCTGGAACTGGTAATGACGTCGACCTCTCTGAAGGGGTACAATAGACCCTAAGGTCACAGTGCAATGTTACCCCCTACAACAAAATACAATACTGAGCGTCAGTCTGATCAGACTAACAAAAATGATTAAAATATCCATTATTCCGGACCATCATTCTACTCGTATACAATCAGTGGATTGAACTGACTTCAAAATGAGCGTGTAACCTCCACCATCGACATATTATCCTAACGACCTTTGATTAGAGAAGAGAGGGGATACCGCATGCCGTACTACGCAACGCTATCGATCTGAAACCAAAACTTTGACAGACTTTGACAGTTTGGTGGGCACCAAAAGATGGGGTGGAGATTGTTTCCTGTGTTTATCTGAGCGTTTACGGACTGTTTTATTATAAAACTGTGTTACACATTATGGTAGGTTGTACAGTTTATGGCAGTAACTGCCACAACAGGATAAAGGAGCCTGGTTATATGGTCATGTGGCGCCACTTGGTTTCAATGTCAGGGAATATGTCATCCGTCCTCTTCCTTCTCTAGTCCAAGCTAACGACTGTTCAAAATTGGATATAAAATGGCGGATGAGAATACACCCCTTCTATAGAGCCTCAGTTATGTTAATTAATTTTCAAACTATCAAATGAACTGAGAAACCGTTCGTATTTCCAATGGCGATTTTTAGTGTATGTAAACTTACTTGCTTACCGATCTACTCATCAAAGGACTCTCTAGATTAGCTACAGCATCTGCGAAATCACTCTTCTTTTTTTCATTATAAGTTATGCCAGTGAAATCGAGCTCCTCAACTGGGCAACGCCCCTAGAACGAAAGAGAAGAAAATTCGAATCAAAAAAATTACTAAATTGTTTGAAATATAAATGTACCAAAACCTCATCCTTGAGAGGGTCGTAGTTACGGTCGCTCAAGTGAATTAGCGACAATGCCAGAAGGGTATAGTAGGTACACTAGTGGCATTAGTATAATAATAAGATTTATTCGTCAAAAAGATGTGCATAATACAAATGGAAAAAAAATTACGAGCAAATAAATGAAAATAACCACAAGAGCTCTAGTTCCGAAGAATCTAGGTACTACGTGATTTTATGATTTACATTTCCAAACTTAATATGCATTTAATTCTAATCAACAAACAAACAAAAAGTTAAAGTAAAGAATATAATCTTGTGTTCTTGCACCCATCTCCATGCTGGAATTGCACTGTTCATGACATGTCCCACCAGCTCAGCGACTTGTTATTTCCACTGATGTGATCATGTATTTATTCTGTTTCTTCCACATGATGAAATTCATTATGGTATCCTCTCCTTATATAGCCGACACAATTGATTCCCTTAATCTCACAGAAGTTGACAAAAAAGTTGTCAGTGTCAGATAAAGACAACAACGTTGTCCTAATGCTTTGGTACACCATGGTAAAACGAAATCGATCCTTCTTCTGGTACTGTAGCAGTGACTGATAGAATCAAAAGATGTCTTGCCACCCCCTCATACCTACGAGCACACTAGCACAAAAAAGCTGTCTCACATCTGGCAGTCCAGGTCTCCTCCTGCAGTACACTACTGGATAATTCTAACGTCCTTCCATAGACTGTCCTCAATATTCACCTCTGAATCAGATTAAGCTTCTCCAAATGCGCATCGTGTACACCAAACCAACCAATAATTTCATATGTGAGTTGCGACTGAACGATCGCATAGTACAGTATGCTCAAGTGTGCAAGTCGAGGTAATTCAGGTGTTTGAGTCTATATAATATGCCCCCCAGTTTATTCACAATATTGTCCACTTGCATATTGTATATCTGAGCTGTATAACGATTATGATTCCCAAATATTTAATAGAATCTACCTTTGGAATCCACGAATTTCGTCCGATAATCAAAGATCCCATACTTGGCAATCCGATTATGTAGGAGGAGAAAGGTAAGTATTTTGTTTTACCCAGATTTAAAGTTAATATATTGTTCCTGGACCACTTCTCCAAAAGTCCCAAGTCCTTTTCAGCCTCAAACTTCAATGTCTCCCAAGAGTTGGACCCATAGATTATGGCTATATCATCTGCGAAGCCCAAAATCGTACCCGCTGCAACATTGAACAGACAGACCATTGATGTAAATGGTTAATAAAAGTGGACCCGGCACAGTTATCTGTGGCACCCCACACTCAATAGATTTGGCTCGCTCAACTCCCCGTCACACTACCACAAAGTCAAAAAATTTTCAAAACACAATTCCTCCTATACCTTATTCTCTCTAACTTAACCAAAATTATTTTATGATTAACCGTATCTAAGGCTTTACGAAGATCTATGAACACACATAAAGATGTTTTATTTTTATCTAATACCCCATAAATATGTGCCCTTCACGAATTGCTTCCTCACGAAATTTTTCATAATTGGCGCTATTATTCCTCGGAACAGAGTGGTTATCGATTTCCCCAAATGTCTGTAATTGAGTCTGTTAGAAATTTGGTTCGACTCACTGATCAAGAATCCATGGTAAAAATCGATTCTGTCCGGCCGTCCGTTAACACGATAACTCTAGAAAGGAATGAGCTAAACAGTTGAAATTTTCAGAGTAGGTTTGGGAGATAAAAGCTAGTTATTTCAGAATAACGAAAAAAAAATATTTTTTTTTACATTACAAATTTCATTTTCAATTTTTTAAGATGCAGTTTCATTATAAGAATCCACTGATATCATTCTTAACTCTAAGGAACTAATACTTTCGGAGATATGATTTTTCAAAATTTCAATAATTAATCGTAATTTTATGATTTCATAGAATGCTCTAATTATAATTTGTTGATGTATGTAAATCCAAAATATGAGGTGAGTCATAGACCTACGTTTTGAATTTAATTTTTGGCGCTCTTGTTCCTCGGAACAGAATGCTTATCAATTTATTTTTACAAGATATAGATAATAATCCATACTCCTCGATTGAATAATATACCAATGCCTGAGATATCGTTTGACAATGCCGCATGCGAATAGCGAACGTTGACATATATAAAGTATATGATCCCATGGATTTTCAGTGAAAGTTACCTACGAATAATTATTGAGATTCTTCTGTCAGTAGGAATCACATCTAAACTATTCGATTTGTGATTTTCTTGAAAATGGATATTTATGGAATTTTCAATAATAATAATATTTCAAGAAATCCAATATGTGTGAATTGTCAGTATCAAAATGGGTTCAAGCCCTGTGGACAGGAGCTTTGGCGCGCTGTCCAAATTTATACCCAGAGCTGTCACCCATCCAGATACCGAACTCGCCTAAAGCTGATTAGCTCCAGAAAAAATGCAGAATACTTTGTATGAGAATTTAACAAAATGAGAAAGTGATAGTATTTCTCATGAGAAAGACTTTTTTGCATAGCTAACTATTTTCCACTCATTGTTTGTAAATTGCGAGACTGGTTCCAGAATCAATATGTTCATTGTTTGATACTTGGTGATTAATATTTAAAGACATAAACTTAATTTATGTTTATTAAATGTCTCTGTCATTCTTACATACCGTAATAATCTGATACAACAATGCTATGCGATATAGGTACAATAGGTATATGTCCATTGAGGTTAGACCATAGAATTATTATTATATTATTATGTTGAACACCTTCCCCTCAAAGGTTTAAAAGCCCAGGAGTTTTAAAATTGTTCCACAACGGATTATATTGCTGTTTTATTTCTAGTCATTATCTCGGGTTCACTTAGAACATTACTAAAATTTGTCTTGTTCGAACTATTTCTACTCTTGTTTTCCTTACAATCATTTGGTGATAATTGGTTTGGGTCTAATTCAGTTTCTAATGTATATTCATTACTACGGGGTCTGGTATATGACAATTTTATCTGTTGAGTATTACGTCATAATAATTGACCATTTACTTGCTTTTTCACCCGATAAGAACTAGGTTCTTTTGCCTTTCCCAAGACAATAACCTTTTCCCAGAGTGTATCACTTGATGTTTTTATTACAACTTGATCCTCTTTCTTAAACTAAATATTTTTTTGAATTTGAGGTTGTAGCTTATTATTGGTGAAAGATCTCCGAGGTGTATACTTTGTAAGATTTGTACTAGTGATTCTACTAATCAGAGCCGTGTTATTGTAATTCATTACAAGGTCTCTAAAATCTAAATTTCCCTCAATAAGTCCTGGGATTGTGATAAACCATAAGGTAATACCAAATATCTATAAATACCAAATGGTGTCACACAGAAGAATTTGTAAGATGACCTGTGTAACTTCAAATCCTTAGATGAGTTAGATTTACGAACTAAAATCTGTGTTTATATTTCATTATATTTTCCTCTAGGAATTATGCTAATGTTCACACCTGTATCTAATTCAACATTGAAATTATTACGTTCATCATTGAATAAGTTCATCCCATGCTTTCCTACGCCTAATAATATATATAATAATATCTGGTTCATCAGGACTACCTTCATCTTTCTCGACATTCTTAACATTTTTAACATTACAAGATATAGTAATATGATTTAACATACCGCACTTCCTACACTGTTTACGAAGTGCGGGGCATTCACGTGCACCATGTGTCGACTGAGATCGCCTTCAATTGAATTTTCCTTCTTCTGACCTTCTTGTCTACACTTGAAATTTTTCGTTTGTTTATTATACTTCCCTTCAGCTTTAATGTCCTCAATTCGCTCTGGAACTGCAAGTTCCGTTCTTGCTCTGCTCGCTGGTTCTGCAAAATTCAATTGCTTTCTCCACTGTCAATTTTGGAACTCTCAGTAATGCCTCTCTGGTTACAGGATGATCTTATTATAACTATTTTGTCTTTCAGTGCTTTATCTTCTGCAGTTTGATTTAAGTCGGTTTCATTATAATTACATGTTCGTACTAGATACTTGCATTCAGTAAGGAAATGTTCACATTGTTCATTTTCTTTTTGCACCTTTTTCAAGTAATTATACCTTTCAAAGCACTCATTAACTCTTGGGTTGACATATTTCTCAATAGACTTCATAGTATATTCATCTTTGTTCAGTTCTATCTCTGGGATCACGAATGTGGACATAAATCTTGCAGCTTCTGTACCAATAATGTTTCTGAGTATGGACTTTATTGGATCCTGAACTTCGTGCTGTTCGATCGCTATTAAATAATAATCTATGAAGTGTGAAGGATGTTTTCAAAATTTTCCATTCCGTGGCAGCATATTGTCCCTATAAATCGAAATCTGGGGGTCGGCCCCGTGTATCCAGCCATGTTAGGTTATATAGGAATATTTGAATCTTGAAATCGATATTTATTTCATACCAAGTTATGTTATATTTCATAATCTAAAAAAAATCTACAAAACTGATTTGTTTATCATGGTACATGTCAGACATGACATGATGACATGTTGAATATAGACAAAGACATTACTTGAATATAGACATACGATCACAGAACAGTAATAATAAAGATCTAAGCAAACACGTTATGATTACATCCTTCTATAGCTTGTATCCTTTTTTTGACGTTTGTCAAAAATCAAACAAACTGTTGATTATTTGTTTGGTCGAATATAAAAACAGTGGACCAATACACTGAGATCGTAGGAATATTTCGATATTTCCGTGATATCTTCACCAATATAGATCTGATCGAATTCAAATTCAGAACTTTAATGAGAAATAAGGTTTCGAAGGCTCTCGCAGAATTTCAACGATATCTGACTGATTGTTCCTGAGATCCAGAATTTTTTTTAATATATTTTTTTTAATTTTCCAGTAGCGTGATCCTCACATAATTTTGCATATGTTTTAGTGTCAGTATTTTTCACCTAACTGCCGCATTTTAATTCGATCAGATCTGTATTCTTCGAGTAATTGGCAAAACAAAATTTCAGATGGCTATAACTCTGAAACCACACGGTGAATGTTACTCATTAACGAACTTAGCCTGCGCATTTGAACTCCAAACCTACTCTGAAAATTTCAACTCTCTAGCTTATTGCGTTCGAGCGTAATCGTGCCTACGGCAGAACGGATGCCTTTTTTCGCATTTGACATTTGGGCAAATTGATAAGCATTCTGTTCACAGAACAGCGCGCCAAAAAACACACCGTCTTCAGTAAATTGAGCTTCATCACTGAAAATTGTCCTGTAGAAAGAAATTATGTGATTTGCGATCCAATAAGAGAAATTTAATCTTAAAACATTATCGCCAGATTCTAACGGTTGTACAAGGTGGGCAAATTTGGTGAGACCAGAACAACAACTTCTTAACTCTAATTTATGATGCAGTTCTATAATAAGAATACATTGATATAATTCCGAACTCAGTTCAATTTTGATGCAACCACCAAATTAAATCCACAATTAAGCTAATCGAAGCTTCGTGAAATCTACCATGAGAAACCAATACTTTCGGAGATATGATTTGTCAAAGTTTGAATAATTACTCGCTAGTAGTTTGACAAGAGCGCCAAAGACAGGGGCTTTGGCCTCTGACAGAGCTGACAGATTGGATTATAGGTGAGACGAACCCAATCCTTTGGGACCATTATCGGCCAAAAATTCAGACATAAGCACGCAAAAAACCACCACACACAATTTGATTTATCAACATTTCAAAATTGAGGGTCCTTATTAAGAGATCATTCGCATTTAAAATAAGCCGACCGTACATTTGGTCGACTGTGGAGAGTCATTTCATTGTTACCAGGACAGAAAGAGATGATCACATCATAATTATAGAATGTGGGCGTGCTTTCCATTGAGAATTCAAATTAATCGCACTTTGATAGATGATATCATTGCAAAATTAGAACAATTGTATGAAACGTCTTCATAAATATCACTGTGCTGTCCTTTCGTCACCATTGAATAAACTTATTTAATTGACCAAATGTATTATGTTAGAAGCTGACCTTGGTTCCATAATGCGCAATAATGGTAGGCAAATAATACTAATTGAATTTATAGTGGCGAAAATGGGATTGTTTCAAAATATCGGACATAACAATGAAAACAAGGAAAAGGTCGGGAAAATATTCTTTATTTCATTTTTGGTTCCTCTTAGCTCGATTCCAAATAATTCCTCCGGATCTTTGACACTGTCAGATCAAAGAAATATATGGACCTCAGTGAGAACTGAGTATGCTTAGGAAGCATATGATGACATCAGGACTAGCTGAAACTGACGAGTGCAGATGGGCAGGAGCTTTGGCGCTCTTGTTCAAACTTTGACCAATCATATCTCCGAAGGTATTGGTTTCTAAGGGTTGGGAATTATATCAATGGAATATTATGATAGAACTGCAGTATGAAAGAAATTAAATTCCCTTTGCATCTTATCTTTATATGACGGCCCAATTTTGGCTACAAGTGTTTCAAAAGTATCAGGAGTCATTCTGAAAAATTAATAAATGAAATAGCCAGTTTTATTTATAGAACAAATCTAATGTAATCAGTCCAGAGAGAACTCAAACCAGAATACTTATATATGAAATATTAAGTAGTGTTACTAAGGAATAACTACCTGTACATCAGTTGGAAATCCCGTTCTAAATATTCCATAATAAGGGAATGACTCGTAAATTATGCTCGACTTCCTTGCACTATTCATTTTCGACTCACTAACCAAAAAACTCTGCCTATGAACTTAGCGGATCGGTATTGGTTGAAAACAAAATTCACACTCGGAAACCGTTGGGCCGATTACGCCCTTTAACGAACTTGTCCATCTTATTGGAACGCGCCACCTACCCTGAAAATTTCAAGTCGCTATCTCTTTCCGTTCTCAAGTTATCGTGGCAACCGCCGGCTGGCAGTGAGTCGAACTGATCGTTTGAAAGCAAAAAAATTGAAAGTTATAGACATTTGGGCAAAATGATAGCACGCTGTTCCCCAGAACAAAAAAGCAAAAAAGCCATAATTCCGGAACCACTCGGCGAATTTCGCAAATATACGGACTCAAACAAGATATTTATGTCCCAAACCTAACATGCTAATTTCAACGCTTTATTTCATTTCGTTCGACAGCTACCGACCGGCCGGTGGACAGAATTGGATTTGACCCCGGATTATTCATCAGTGAGTCGAAACCAATCGTTTGAAACTATTTTCGGCCAAACATTGCAAAAATATACACACCTGGGCGAAATGGTAGCAGGCAGTTCCTGGCGGAACAAGCGCGCAATGTACACATTCACATAATCGGATTAAGATCTAAAGCAGGCATGGCCAACCAACGGCCCGCGAATAGAATTAACTTGGCCCGCCAATAAATTTTTGCGCGTATGTTCTGGGGAACATCGCGTTATAGTTTTGCCCAAATGTCTGTAACTTTCGAATTTTTTGACGAAAATGGTCTCGAACGATTTAGTTCGACTCCCCAATGAAGAATTCGAGGTCAAATTTGATTCTGTCCGGCCGGCCGTCCGGCCGTTGCCACGATAACTTGAGAACGAAAAGAGCTAGCGACTTGAAATTTTCAGGGTGGGTGCGCATCCCAATACGACGGACAAGTTCGTTAATGGGCATAATCGGCCCAGTGGTTTCCGAGTAATAATTTTGTTTTCAACCAATATAAATCCGATCGAATTGAAACTTGGTGAGTAGTTGTAGAATATGAACCTAAGCACGTTCGTGAAATTTTGTGCGAATCGTATGGCTAGAAAATTTTAAAAAAATTATTGAAAAATATTTTTGTTGTCACGATAACTTGAGAACGGAAAGAGATAGCGGCTTGAAGTTCAGGTTAGGATGTGCACCAAAACGCGACATTTCAGTTTGTTTATGAGCATAATCGGCCAAATCGTTTTAGAGTTATAGCCATCTGAAATTTGGTTGTTTTTTGTTCCTCATTAACTCAAAAAATACTAAACCGATTGAATTCAAACATTGTAATTAGTTGTAGAATGCCAATGCAAAAATTCTTGCAAAATTTCGTGAGGATAGTATTTGTAAAAAATTTTTAAAAAATCATTGAAAATTGAAAAAAAAATTCTATATATCAGTAACTATTCGTTTGAAATTGCTGAAATTTTGCAAGAGCCTTCACAACCTAACTCTACTGCCAAGTTTCAAGTTTTAACATGATCGGTTGAATATTGTTGGAGATTCGAGCAATCTTGTGTGAGTTCAGTAGATGGGTGACCGTTGTCTCGATAACTATCGAACGAAAGGAGACAGGGACTTGCAATTTTCAGGGTAGGTTGCGTATCCGAAATGGAGAGTTGAGTTCGTTTTTGGGCATAATCGGTCAAACGGTTTCCGAGTTATACCCACCTGGAATATAATTTCCTTGATAACTCAAAAAATAAATCTTCGATCGAATTGTAGCTTGGTAACTAGTAGTAGAAATTCATCATAAAGACGTGTTTAAAATTTTGTAAGAACCGTACCCCTAGAAAATTTGAAAAAAATGACGAAAAAAAAAATTTTAAGAAGTGCACCCCTAGAAAATTTCAAAAAAATCACGAAAAAAAAAATTGGCTCAAGCACTGATTTTTTTGAAATTGTGCGCTTCTTAAATTTTTTTTTTCACTTACGACGCACCCGCAGATTTGCTTCATAAAGATACCACATCAAATAATATTCAAGCAATTTCATTGTTGCATCAAGAAAATCTTTGTGCAAAATCGTTAGAATTTAAGCACGTAATGGAGACGGTTGTTTTGTGCCAAAATTTCATTGAATCGAAGGTTTGAATCCCCGCCAGTTCCAGCAATTTCTTCAGGATTTGGAATCAGAATATGGAGATATTAGTTTCCATTGTGAAGTTCGCTGGCTCAATAAGGAAAACATGTTGAAGAGATTCTATGAACTGAGAGAGGAAGTGACATTTTTGGTTGATGTTACCAGTTACTTGAACGAATTGAATTTGAACATGCAGAAACAAGGACATTCACTCATGTCAAGTCTTTCGAAAGCAAACTTCGGTTGTTGGAAAATCAAATTCTTAGGGGAAATACTTATCATTTTCCTACCTTGGCTGCTAATAAATATTTCTACAAAAATATCCTAGCACTGAATTCACATAAAGATTTGAGGATTTCCGTTCACGCGAAATTCAATTCCAACTATTCATGTCTCCTTTCGGACTGGATGTGGAGCAAGTGAAATGTGGCTTCATCAGATGGAATTAATTGAGCTCCAAGCGGACGATGTTCTGAAAAATCTGTATCCTGAGTTACCTTTGCAAAACTTTTATGTGAGATATATTGCTAAAGACAAATATCTCCATTCAGTCAATTTCAAATGTCGAATATGTCTCTTTTCGTTAGTACTCATTGCTGTGAGCAATTTTTCTGAAAAATTAATTGGATTCGAATTCGGTAGTATATTCTAAAACAAGTTGCAGAATGGGCTCATATTAAAACACGAATGCGAAATTCGAAAACGAGCGACGAAGGAGCGAGTTTTCGAACGCATGAGTGTTGGAATTGCCTTCTGCAACGAGTATTAGACGATATTTTCTCTATTTCAGGCAAATTTTGTAAAATACTGTTGAAATTTAATGAAAAATTCGGATTATGACCTAGTGACTTTTGTATTGTATCTTGGTAGTTGGTGAGACTGTTATGAAAGTTGACAGATTACGGAATTTGAATTTGAAACGTACGTAGGGCATGGAGATCAGATTTAAAACAGTTTCCTAATAGCATGAATGGTTCAAAATTAGCAAGAAGGAAATCTCTAGTACCATATTCTTAAATGAAAATAAAGCTTTTCCGCATTAATTATTTCACTATATCCTGATTATATTGTATTGTCAATTGACGTGTGTTGAAATTTAATAGGATCGAATGTCAGTGCTGACTACCACAAAACGAAAAATATAACTAGAAACAATGCGGGAATGAGTTCATTCCAGCACTGTTTTCAGTGCTGGAATGGACTCATTACGATACTGAAATAGAGAAAATGCCTTATGCTTAGCAAAAACATCAGTCCCACTTACTATTGATGCTCTAGTTAGGGAAAGAAACAAAACCCCAAATGACCCATTAGTTAAAAACTAGAGTTATTGAGTTGTTTTTTTTTTGTTGAATTATGCCAGTTTTAGTTTTTTTTTTCTATTGTAAGGAAAGTTAGGTGTATTTTATTTTTGGCGCTCTTGTTGCTTGGAACACACGCTTCTCAATTTGCCCAAATATCTGTAATTTTCGAATTTTTGCCTGAAAAGGGTTTCAAACGTTTTGGTTCGACTCACTGATCAAGAATCCGTGGCCAAAATCAATTCTATCCGGCCGTCCATTAACACGATAACTCTCGAACGGAATGAGCTGGACCGTTTTTCAGAGTAGGTTTGGGAGATAAATATCTCGCGTTCGTTATTGAGCAAAATCAATTTTTTTTACATTACAAATTTCAAATTCAATTTATTTTAAGAAGCAGTTTCATCATAAGAATCCATTGATTGATTGACCCTAACAAACTAATACTTTCGGAGCTATGATTTTTCAAAATTTCAATAAATAATCCTAATTTCATGAGTTCATAGAATGCTCATCTAATTATAATTTGCTGATGTATGTAAACCCAACATATGAGGTGAGTCCTAGACCTACGTTTTGAATTTAATAAGTAATTTAGTAAATTTTATTACGGTTAGAAATTTATTTTCTGCCCGTGGTCTACAAAAAATTTGACCCTCTGCAAAAAAAGGTTGCCCATGTGTAATATCGGGACTCTGGAATAGGTTGAATGAGACAGTAAAAGACATAGGGTTGGTGGACCAAGAAAAACAACACCCGCACAAGACCGTTTTGTCACCATTTCCGCGAGGAGATATTCTATTTCTTCATGTAGGATGCTGAGAAATCGACTTTTAAATACCAATGGTCATGTCCAATATTAGAATGGGCCAGGCAGCATGTTAATCTGAACGTCCTATGGCGTAGTGTACTTTTCACACATGAATCCAGATACAGTCGATTTTCAGATTCTCGAAGAATAAGGGTATGGACTATGCCGCGTATACCCCGAAATCGCCGTCATGTGCAAGATGTTCATCCATTTCGAGGAGGCTCTGTTATGGTATGGGCTGGGATATGTTACAACGGGCGCACAGACCTTCACATTTGTCCTGGCAATATGACTGCTTTACATTCCAGGGAACATGTCATTGGCAACATAGTGCCAAATTTTAATGCTGCCATTGGTGAAGCTTTCTAATTTCTTGACGATAACGCAAGACCACATCGTGCAGCAATAATAGAAAATGCGCGAGACGAGCATGGTATTCCACATTTACAAATACCTCCGCATTCGTCATACTTAAAATGCATAGGATGGGATATGCTACAAAGAAGACTAGATGATCACCAACCTCCACCAGAAACATTGAATGACCTCAAAGCACTACTGCCTCGTTTATGGAATGAAATCAAATCAATCAAATCAAATCAAAAGTTTATTCAAACACCAATACATTAACTATTACACGATATGCTCAACACCCTCGTTGACAGTATGCAACGAAGATGTCAGGCGGTCATTGATGCCCGTGGTGGCCATACCTTGTATTGAAGGCATAAAAAGACAAAAAAAAACAATGAAATGTCCGGAAATTAAAGTCGTTAAATTTGACCCTATTCTGTTAATCACCCTGTATATGTTGCAGACCAAAAAACTTACGTGCATTTATAGTTTTGAACCTAAAACTATATTAAATTACGTTTTCAGCGCAAACAAAGGTTTCAAAATGTCAGTTATTTTAGTTGAAACGATTATCCCTAACTCTTGTGGAGCAGTTTATTTAAACAGTGATAAAAATCACAGAAATATATTTATCGTCCAATGAACGAGCGCACCAAATCCACATCAATGCTCCACAATTTTGTGATAAAATAGTACAAAGAATCTTGATAAGATATGTTAAGGTAGATAATCAAGACTTCATCAGAATTTAAGGTACACGTGTCTGAGGGTATGGCATATCCTAATTCAAGATTGTTGAGATTTCTGGGTAAAAGAATAATTGCTGGGCAAGTTTTGAAATGTTTCAAACAATTGCATCACTGATTCACTTGCATGAATCATCTCTCAGAGCCTACTTGACGAAGGAACATAGGACTAAACCGATATAATGTACGAAGGTCCGACACTAATTTGAACCCATCTTCAGGCTCATGAGATCCCTGCGAAGATAGTCTATCTATAGGGATATGATTTGAGTATTTAATAAGTTGAACCCACAACACTCAAGATTATGCATTCATTAACATATTTTTTCGAGCAACATAACCCTCACATATGTTATACAATTTCTTTGCTACTCTATCAATTTCATATACAAATTTTTCAGGAAACTCAACCACCGACTTTATAAATTATATAAAACTCGTTAATCATATTGGTGCAACTACGAAAATCATGATCGCGTGATATCAATAATCGTTTATTCCCTGAACTGAGGTAGCCTTGGCAAATCTGCATAAAATATCCAACAATTAGGTTAAACTGAATCGAGAGTTTCTCTACCGATAGATGAACATGTTCAAGAGTTTTCCAACTTACCGAGTTGTTTCCCTTCCCACTATGCACCTGTATTTCCTCTAATAAGTTACCACTATCGAAATTCTCCTTGTCCTTGCCACCTACTCCATCGGATCTGCAGGCAACATTCAAATATTCATCGTCCTCGATGATTTCGACCCCTGGACCTGGCCTCTCGACCTCGTCATCTTTGGCACAGTATTCCTGAAATGTCCCGATAAATTGTAAACTGCTGGTACAGTCTTAGATTGTCATCTTTTTATGAACTTACGACAGACAAGCCGGAAGCACATTTGTATTATGTAAAATCGAAACAAGAAAGGGCCGCTTATGGTGACAGAAAACCGTTTGCTCTGTCATTCGGGCTCCGTGTAGGAAAAATCAATATGAGACAGTTGGCGAACAGGGTAGGACTCGCAGGAAAAGTGCTCTCTTGAAAATACAGGGTGAATTCTGACCAATGACCCATCGAGAAGGGGGTAATAGAGGACCATATGAGGAGTCAGAAATGATCATTCAAACATATCTTCTGCCTACTAGTTTCTGAGATACAGGGTGTTTCCTGAAAATCATAGAATTTTCAAACCCCTATAAGTTCAAAACTGTTGAATCGATTTTGACAATTTTTTGCAAACTTATTGTATTTGATAGGTACACTTAAAAGAATCCAAAAATGAAAAGAGAAACAGGACCGTACTAGAACATTAGTTTTTATGTCTGCAGGAAACCAAAGCATCACTCTGTACATGAAAAACAGATTTCGTTGCCAGTTTCGTGAAGAGAAGGCAAAATGCTGGTTGAATCAATAATCGATTCGAATACACAAATTTTTTCTACGGAGTAGAGCCTTCTGAAAAACAATATATCTCCATTTTTGCACATATGTTCTGGGGATATATTTTGCCCAAATGTCTGTAATTTTCGATTTTTTTCTGAAAATGGTCTCAATAGCTTGAGTTCGACTCCCCGATGAAGAATTCAAGGTCAAATTTGGTTCTGTCCGTCCGGCCGTTGCCACGATAGCTTGAGAACGGAAAGAGCTAGCGGCTAGGTGGCTCATCACAATACGACGGACAAGTTCGTCAATGGGTATAATCGGCCCAACGGTTTCCGAGTAATAATTTTGTTTTCAACCAATTGAAACTTGGTGAATAGTTGTAGAATATAAACCTAAGCACGTTTGTGAAATTTTGTGAGAATCGTATCACTAGAAAATAAAAAAAAAATTATTAAAATATATTGTTTATGTCACGATAACCTGAGAACGGAAACAGATAGCGTCTTGAAATTTTCAGATTAGGTAGAAATTTGTAGCGACGCAGTGAGTATTATGTAGGAGCTAGTATCGCGGCCGTTGGAATTTTGAAAAAGAATATATCCGAAAGTATTAGTTTGTTAGAGTTGAGAATGATATCAACAGATTCTTATGATAAAACTGCACCTTTAAAATAATTGAATTTGAAATTTGTAATGTGAAAAAAAAAATTTTTTTTCGTTACTGCGAAACCACCAATAACGAACTTAACCTGAAAATTTCAACAGTCTGGCTCTTTCCGTTCCAGAGTTATCGTGTTAACGGCCGGACGGACAGAATCGATTTTGACCACGGATTCTTGAAAAGTGAGTCGAACCAAAACGTTTAAGACCATTTTCAGCCAAAAATTCGAAGATTACAGACATTTGGGCAAATTGATAAGCACTCTGTTCCGAGGAACAATAGCGCCAAAAAGTCGAGTTTCCTTGATAGTGACTTTCAAAAAGATATTAATTTGTACTTACAATATTTGTGTTTCAATTTAAATGAATGTGTATCTGCGGCCCTGAATATTTGTATTATGTTCTTTCGGATATCCACTCCCTCCAAATTACCCATATCATTTAATATGATAATATTTTCTCTTTCAGATTTCAAATGTATTTTATCTGTGTGAATAAATTAACCAAAACAAACCGTTCATCGTCGAAGTTTCATGAGACACCAATATTTATGTATAAAGTGCTTAAAGATAGTACAATGCTGTTATGCGAGTTCAACATGGATATCGATCTTTTCAATTGTATTTTTCGGATGCTCGTACCAGGGCGCTATTATATTGCCCACTGAAATTTTTGAATTGTGAACTGATAATGGTCTCAAACGATTCCATTTGACTTACTGATGAAGAATTCTCAGTCAAATTGAATTCCCTCCGCCCGTAGACACAATAACTTTCGAAAGATTGAATATGAAGACTTAAAATTTGAGGGGTGGGTAGGACTCCTTACCCTTTTTGCACGTATGTTCTGGGGAACTTATCGTTATCATTTTGCCCAAATGTCTGTAAATTACGAATTTTTCGCCGAAAATGTTCTCAAACGATTGGGTTCGACTCCCTAATCCAGAATTCGAGGTCAAATTTGATTCTGTCCGGCCAGCCGTTGCCACGATAACTTGAGAACGGAAAGAGATAGCGACTTGAAATTTTAAGGGTAGATGGCGCATCCCAATAGGACGGACAAGGTCGTTAATGGGCAAAATCGGCCCAATGGTTTCCGAGTAATAATTTTGTCTACAACCAATACTAATCTGATCGAATTGAAACTTGGTGATTAGTTGTAGAATACAAACCTAAGGACGATTGTGAAATTTTGTGAACATCGTATCGCTAGAAAATAAAAAATTATTAAAAAATATTATTCACGTCACGATAACCTAAGAACGGAACGAGATAGCGACTTGAAGTTTTCAGGTAAGGTTGAGAATCTGGTTGTTATTTCCTAAATAACTCGGAAAATACGAAACCGATCCAATTCAAACATGGTTATTAGTTGTAGAATGGTATACATCAGAAACTATTCGTCCGATATCGCTGAAATTTTGCGAGAGCCTTCAGAACCTAACTCTACTACCAAGTTCCAAGTTTGAACATATTGTTGGAGATCCGAGCAGCCATGTTTGAGTTCAGTAGCTGGATGGGTCGGCGTTGTCTCGACAACTCTCGAACGAAAGGGGATAGAAACTTGCAATTTTTAGGATAGGTGGCACATCTGAATAAAAGAGTTGAGTTCGCTGTTGGCCATAATCGGCCCAACGGTTTCGGAGTTATACCCATCTGGAATATTATTTCCTCGATAACTCAAAAAATATAGGCTCGATCGAATTGAAGCTTGGTAACTAGTTGTAGAATATAAACATGAAGACGTGTGTAAAATTTTGTGCGGACCGTACCACTAGAAAATTTTAAAAAAATTACGAAAAAATATTATGTATCTCACGATTCCTTGAGAACGGAAAGAAATAGCGATTTGCAGTTTTCAGGGTAGATTACGCATCTGAATACGACATTTATGTTCGTTAACAAGCATAATCGGCCAAATGGAGTTATATCAATCTGAAATTTGGCTGTTATTTCCTCAATTACTCGAAAAATACAAATCCGATCCAATTCAAACATGGTTGTTAGTTGTAGAATGCCAACGCGAGAATACTTGCAAAATTTCGTGAGGATCGTAGCACTAGTAAATTCTTTAAAAATCATTGAAAAAAAATTGTTTCAAACACTGACGTGAAGTCAGATGCTTTTGTGCGTATGTTCTCTTGTCCTTTCTCCTTTATTGGACACAATTAATGGAATTTACCATGGTGAATTCTATTGTTCTCCTGTATTGGCCACTCCGAATTTAACATGGTAAATTCGACTAAGGGTGTCCAATACAGGAGAACAGACAATAGAATTCACCATGGTAAATTCGATTAAGAGTGTCCAATACAGGAGAATGGACATTAGAACATACGCGCAAAAGCTCCTGACTTCACGTCAGTGCATGTTTTTGGCGCTCTAGTTCCTCGGAACAGAGTGCTTATCAATTTGCCCAAATGTCTGTAATTTTCGAATTTTTGGCTGAAAATGGTCTCAAACGATTTGGTTCGACTCACTGATCAAGAATCCGAGGTAGAAATTGATTCTGTCCGGCCGGCCGGCCGAAAGCACGATTACTCTCGAACGAAATAAGTTAGAGGATTGAAATTTGCAAGGTGGGTTTGGAGCGTAAATATCTCGGTTAAGTTGGTTAATGAGCAAAATTCATCGAGCGGTTTCGGAGTTATGGCCGATTTTAGAAAAAACATTTTTTATGAATATTTCCGAAACCGATAACTCGATCTATCTGAAATTTAGCATCAAATTGTAGAATCATGACCTTCATACGTATGTGAAGTTTTGTATTGACCAGGTCACCGCAAAGTGTCAAAAAGTATTTTTGAAAATGAAAATTTTTTTCAATAACTCTCGAACGGAATGAGCTAAGCAGTTGAAATTTTCAGAGTAGGTTAGGGAGATGAATATCTCGGTTAAGTTCGTTATTGGGCAAAATAGGACAGATGGTTTCGGAGTAACGAAAAAAAAAATTTTTTAAGTAACAAATTTCAAATTCAATTTTTATTCAAGTTGCAGTTTCACCATAAAAATCCATTGATATAATTCTCAACTCCAACAAGCTAATACTTTCGGAGATATGATTTTTCGAAATTTCAATAATGAATCGTACTTCTATGTTTTCACAGAATGTAATCATTATTCTATCTAAGCTTTATTATATGATCTGTGTTCATACTCGTATATGTCATCCTGTTCTATAAGAGAGAATCAAATTCATTTCAGCTATTTTAATTTGATTTCTTCCATGGTGCAGTTCTCATTCTCAGATTGCTCATTTAATCTTGATAAATAAACTATTATTTCAATTGAATTTCCTTTATGATGCAGTTCTATCATAAGAATACATTGATATAATTCTTAACGCTGAGAAACCAATACTTTCGGAGATATAATTTGTCTGTTTGAACTAGAGCGCCAGAAAGCTCCTGTCCACAGGGCTTGAACCCATTTTTAGTCCATTTTTTAGTCCATACATAACGAGTGATTTTTTACCAACATTATTTTTCGAAACACTGTCTTGACAGCTGACGCGGGTTTCGTGTCTTGTGTGACTGCCAAACATGTTCTGTTTGGTCTATAATTTAACCATGAAATGACTTATAACGAAAACCGCTTGCAAATTATTGAATTTTATTATAAAAATTCATGCTCGGTTAAGAAAGTGTCTCATGCACTTCTTCCATTTTATGATCAGTTTGGTCGAAATTCTGAGGCGGCTATTCGGAATCTTGTGACCAAATTTCGCACGACCTACCACAAAGACTAACTCTTGGTAAATGGGCGTTGGCAAAGTTGGATGAAAATCCACATTTTTATCGCAAAATTGTGTTCATCGACGAACCTGATAACTGGTTGAATGGATACGTGAACAAGCAAAATTGCCGTATTTGGAGCAAAGAACAACCAAAAGCATCCCAAGAACTACCAATGCCTGCCGAAAAAGTCTCTGTTTGATGTGAATTATGGCCAGCGGCTTCATTGAGCCGTACTTCTTCAAAAACGACGAAGGCCGGAACGTTACTGTGAATGACGAGACCTACCGTGCGATGATTACAAACTTTTTCCCAAAATGGAAGAGCTGGACTTGGCTGACAAGTGGTTTCAACAATACGGTGTCACATGCCACACAGCACGTGATTATTTCTCGTTTGGGGCCGGTCAATTGACCGCCTAGATCGTGTGATTTAACGCCTCTAGACTATTTGTTGTGGGGCTATGTTTATGCTCATGTCTATAGCGAGAAGCCCGCAACGATTGACGCACTGGAAGTTAATATTGATTAATTATTCGTGAGATACCGGCCGGTATGTTGGAGAAAATATGCCAAAATTGGACCCGGCGTATGGACCATTTGAAGAGCAGCCGCAGCCAACATTTACATGAAATAATCTTTAAACATTAAATTATATCGATCGTTCTAACGACTCAAATAAAATATTTCATACATTTTTTGAATTTTATGTGTTTTTTTTTTAATTAAATTCAAAAGCTCTTAAAAAATCACCCATTATTAGCTGTCCATGATTTTGGGCTGGTTGAGTCGCAATTTTTCCCAGCGACAACAGCTTTCTCTCGAAGCAACAACTCAACCACTGTCGAATTTGCATAATTGGCGGTAATTTCCGAAGGGGCAAAATACCCAAAAAATTATTGTCCATTCGCGCGACAGTGCCGACGGGAATGGCTAACCCTCATTACCCTAGCTGGCTTAGCGAAGGCCTGGACTGCAAGATCCAAAATTTGCAAGGGAATACGTTCCCGAAGCATGTCCAACAATGGTCGCATTCAGCGGACGAAACAGTTGCGCAACCGTTACCAAAACGTTCGGTGGCACATGCCCTACGAACTCAACACGTTGTGGAGCGGAGGCTATTTTATGGAGCACATTTGATTTGTGCTAGGTAGCGGTAGCGTAAAGTGGCTGAGCGCTTCGTCCGCTGAATGCGACCAATGACGCTATGATTGCTACCACGGGAAGGCGGTGCCCGCAGAAGAATCCCTGCCCGCCCTTTCGGGATGAGTTTCGTGGTTGAAAGCAAGCAAGCTGGGCTAGAAGAGTTCTGTCCCTTCAGCGTGTAAGTTGCATACCCCCAACTCGGGAACTAACCTGCAAAGTTAGTAGAGGTTGGATAGTGCCTCTTCCTGCCAGTAAGGGTGTAGATCTTCGAAACCAAAGCTCCTACTGCAAGAAGCATCTGTGACCATAGGCCTTCCTTTCTTGTCCATTCGCGCATGTTCTATTGTCATTCATGTGGAATGAATGAAAATGAATTGAGTATGTGCGATTTCAAGGACTTCTCAATGGATGAAGTGAGTGTGGCTGTGCGTAGGATGAAGAATGGTGAGTCACCGGGTCTGGAATCTGGATGGTGTTTACCCTGAAATTACCATGTGTGCGTGGAGGAGTGTGCCAGAGTACATGATGTCTATGCACAATCATGTAGGGCGAGAAGGAAATTTTCCTAGGGACTGGGAGGTTGCGTCACTCGTGGTACTGCTGAAATCAACGGAAAAACCCATGGTGGAAGTGGGGTCATATCGGCCGATCTGCCTCCTTTCTATTCTTAAGAAGATATTGGAGAAATTGATGGCGAATAGACTGGAAGGGAAGTGTGAGGGACTGTCGCGTAGGCAGTTCGGGTTTGTTGGGGGAAGGTCGACTGTCAATGCCTAGCATGAATTTGTGAAAATAGTGAATGAGAGCGAGGAGAAATATGTTCTATGTGTGTTTGTGGATTTCAAGGCTGCCTTTGACTACTTGAGGTGGAGATACATCTTGAAGCTGTTGAATCACTCAGGGTGAGAGGAAATGTCACTGTGGAAAAGCTTTTTCGATGAGAGCGAGGTCAGAATGATAGAAAAGCATTAAGTGGTTAGTATAGTGACCGAGAGAAGGTGCCCCCAAGGATCAATTGCGGGCCCTAAAGTATGGAATATCAATATGGTTGACTTGTTAGTGAGCCTGGAGAGAGAAAATTGATGTGAAGTTGTAGCGTATGCAGATGATGTTCTCATTCTGGTAAAAGGACAGAGCCGTCTCCACCTCGAGCAGAGAGGAACGTGCTGTATGAGTGTCGTGGGTGACTGGGCCACTAAGGCAGGTGTGAGTGTATCGGAGAGTACGACAGTAGGTATGTGGAGGAGGCACTTTTGTTTTCTAGTCACTTCTCAGATGTGAGAGGGAAATTGGTTCGTCCGTGTGGTTGTCTGGGAGGAGTGTTGAAAAGAGATTGGGGACTCTAGAGGTATGTGATATATGGCGGCATGCAGGTATTAGTCCTGTCGTTAAAGAACGACTAAGGGAGAAAAGCTATGATGGATGTCAAAGAGTGGTGATGAGTGCATGCTTGGAAGTGTGTCGTACGGTGTCCACCGAGGCTTTGTGTTATTATGGGTGTCATACCGTGGGATCAGGTTGCATAGGTCTTGGTGTGTATCATAAGCTCAAGAAATGCATAGCGTCGAGTGAGTTCGATAGAATGCTTGTAGGTGAGTTCGTTGGGGATCCTGCGGTTGATTTGGATGGATTACACACCTCCCTGAAGACGGAGAAGTGCGGTTGGGAAGTCACCGACAGGTTTATTCCAAGGGTCGACGAAAGACAAGAAAGAGTGAGTGGTTCTCCCCTGACCTTTATTTGGGTCTTCTCCTTACAGGTCATAGCAGTTTGAATGAGTTCTTGCATAGAAGAGGTCTCAAAGAGAGTGACAGATGCGAGAGTGGTGAGGTGGAAGATTGGAAGCATGTTCTGCTTGAGTGCGCGGTATACTTGGGCGAACGGTATTTTTGTTCTTGGACAACATTATTGGGGGGATGGACTTGGGAGCGTATTATGTGAGCTGGATAATTGAAACGAGTGACAGGTATATGCGCCCATGGGGGCTATGACCATAGGTCTTAGGACGGATAGGCCACACAAAACCCTTTTCCTTCCTGTCCATTCACCTCCCCTCCATGATCCGAACCTTGTAGTGGTGGGAAGGGCTTAATAGAACAGGCGCTCAAAACCTCAGGAACTTACATCAGTGCTTGAACCAATTTTTACGCCTGTGGGGGGCGGCACTGATGAAAGGAAGTACATAAATAGCACTGAAAAAGAGCTGAGTTCACACGTCAGTCGGTACGAATTCTGAGTGTCCATTCACCTCTATTGGACACTCCTAATCGAATTTACCCTGTCGATATAGACAGTGTTCTCAGCCTTTATTAGATATGATACTTTTCTGATATATAGAATTTTTTTCCATTTTTTTAAATTTTCTAGTAATACGATCTTGACGAAATTTTGCAAAAATTTTTGCATCGGCATTCTAGAACCAATTATCATGTTTGATTTGAATCGGCATCGTATTTTTGGGTTATTGATGATATAACAACCAAATTCCAGATTGATATAACTCCAAAACCGTTTGGCCGATTATGCCTTAACGAACTGAAATGTCTCATTAAGATGCAAAACCTACTCTAAAAATTGCAAGTCGCTATGTCTTTCTGTTCTCAAGTAATCGTGAGATCCATAATTATTCAATCAATTTAAAAAAAAAACTTCTACTGATATGATCCTCACAAAATTTCACAAACTTCTTTGCGTCGATATTAGCTGGCCATACACGGACGTTCTTTCGCGCGATTTATCGTGTTATCTACAAAATCATGTGGAAAATCCCTTGCGTGAGTGAGCATTGCAGCACGCCATGATAAAGCTTTGAGGGATTTCTCACGTCCTTTCCTCTGGAATGGCGTTTCAGCGCCATACACACAGATGATCGAGCGGTCGGGGATCAAATGTCTTTGCGTCCACCTTTAATACTATTTCAAGTTTATCGAGATTATTATTATCTTTTAATTGCCGTAAAAGCGTCATGTGACAATATTTTTCTTTGTTAGCCGCCAACTTTTCTGCCATGGCGCTCTTGTTCCTCAGAACAGAGTGCTTATAAATTTGCCCAAGTGTATGTAATTTTCGAATTTTTGGCTGAAAATGGTCTCAAACGTTTTGGTTCGACTTACTAATCAAGAATCCGTGATCAAAATCGATTATGTCCGGCCGTCCGTTAACACGATAACTCTCGAAGAGAATGAGCAAGACAGTTCAAATTTCCAGAGTAGTTTTGGAAGATAAATATCTCAGTTATGTTCGTTATTGGGCAAAATTGGCCCTGGTGGTTTTGGAGTAAGCAAAAAAAATGTTTTTTACATTACAAATTTCAAATACAATTTTTTTTATTTCATCATAAGAATCTATTGATATCATTATCAACTCTAACAAACTAATACTTTCGGAGAACACGAAAATATTCAACTAACTAAATTGAACTGGATGGTGAACGACGCCTTCGTGTAGCGGAATCGCCAAGAATTCAGTTCATCATCTTGAAAATTCGAAGATGACTGAATGCCGTTCCAAATGACACTTTTTCCGACGTTTTTCGGCCATACACACACGGTTTATCCTTTCAAATGATTCGCTACGAACCATCACGTGCAAAATCATCTGAATAATTCACAACGTGTATGGGCAACGACGGTTTTTTCGCCATGCCGTTCTTTTTGGCATGATAACCGCCACGTTACAACGCGCCATGATAATCCGCGCGAAAGGACGTACGTGTATGGCCAGCTATTCTAGAACTATTTACCAAGTTTCAATTCGATCGGATCTATATTTTTTGAGTTACCGAGAAAATAATATTCCAGATGGGTGTAAATCTGAAACCGTTGAGCCGCTTATACCCAACAATGAACATAAATGTCCCATTCGGATGCGCAACCTACCCTGAAAATTGCAAGTCGCTATCTCTTTCTATTCAAAAGATATCGTGGCAACGCTCACCCATCCATCTACTGAACTCACTCAATTCTTCTCAGATCTCCAACAATATGGATCCGATCGTGTTCAAATTTGGAACTTGGCTGTAAACTTAGGTTTTGAAGCCTCCCTTTCAGCGATATCAGACGGATAGTTTATGAGATATGGAATTTTTTTCAAAGATATTCAATGATTTTTTAAAAATTTTTGTAGTGCCATTCTCACGAAATTTCGTAAAAATTTGCGCGTCGGCTTTCTACAACTAATTACATTTGTTTGAATTGGATTGGGAGGAAATAAAAACAAAATTTAAGATAGGTATAACTCCAGAACTGTTTGGCCTATTATGCCAATTAACGAACTCAAATATTGCATTCGGATGCTCAACCTACCCTGAAAACATCAAGTCGCTATATCTTTCAGTTCTCAAGTTACCGTGGAAACGGTCGGACAGAATCGAAATTGCCATCGAATTCTTCATCAGGGATTCCAACCCAATCGTTTGAGAACATGTTCGCCAAACAATTCGGAAATAACAGACATCTGGGCAAAATGCGAAGTTCCCAAGAATATGCACGTAAAAATGAAAAATTCAATCAACCGCTGGGAGGTTCGTAGGCTAGACCTGCTGACTAAATCAGAATTCAGAGCTGCTGGCCTCAAGAGCTGTGCAGTTTGGTGAAGAAGTTCTATTTGAAACGTATGGGTATGCACTACACTCTTGTCCACTACAAATTTTGTCGTCCAACATAGGTTCCGAAAACGATGTTTCCATCTTCTGAGACGAGGCGTTACTAAAGCATGCTATCAATTACTACTCTCAAGTGTGGGTTCACATTATACCCTTAGTCGTAAATCCATATTGAGAAGAATGAGTTGTTAATAGGGGTTAGATCATTATTGAGTAAAAAATATTTTCTCTTATTGCCGCTCTTGTTTCTCGGAACAGAGTGCTTATCAATTTTCCCAAATGTCTGTAATTTTCGAATTTTTGGCTGAAAATGGTCTCAAACGATTTGGTTCGACACACTGATCAAGAATCCGTGGTCGAAATCGATTATGTCCGGCCGTCCGTCCGTTAACACGATAACACTCGAACGAAAGGAGTTAGAGGATCGAAATTTGCAGGGAAGGTCTGGAGCGTAAATATCTCGGACGAGTTCGTTAACGGGCGAAATCCACCAAGCGGTTTCGGAGGTATGGCCGTTTTTAGTAAAAACATTTTTCATGAATATTTCCGAAACTCGATCTATCTGAAATTTAGCATCAAATAGTAGAATAATAACCTTCATACGCATGCGAAGTTTTGTATTGATCGGGTTGCCGTAAAGTGTCAAAAAAATTTTTTTTTAATTTTTAAATTTTGTTTCTACAATAACTCTCGAACCGAATGAGCTAGACAGTTGAAATTTTCAGAGTAGGTTTGGGAGATAAATATCTCGGTCAGGTTAGTTATTGGGCAAATAAGCCAGATGGTATCGGAGTAACGAAAAAAAAAATTACTTACAAATTTCAAATTGAATTTTTTTTGATGATGCAGTTTCGCCATAAAAATCCATTGATATCATTTTCAACTCTAACAAGGTAATACTTTCTGAGATATGATTTTTCGAAATTTCGATAATGAATCGTACTTCTATGTTTTCACAGACTGCTATGATTATCCTATCTATGAATTATTATATGACCTGTGTTCATACTCGTACATGTCATTCTGTTCTATAAGAGAGAGTCAAATTCATTTCAGTTATTTTAATTTGATTTCTTCCATGGTACAGTTCTCATTCTCAGATTGCACATTTAATCTTGATAAATAAACTATTATTTGAATTGAATTTCTTTTATGATGCAGTTCTATTATAAGAATACATTGATATAATTCCCAACTCTGAGAAACCAATACTTTCGGAGATATGATGTGTCAAAGTTTGAACAAGATCGCCAAAGCTCCTGTGCACAGGGCTTGAACCATTTTATTATATTATATTTTCTAAGATTCAACCGGCCACTCAATTTCAGAAAATTCCGTCAAATTGTTGAAAAATTTCAATATATTGTACCTTGAGATACTTGAAGGTATCGAAACGTATAAGAGAAAAGATGTTTCAATCAATAATGATCTAACCCCTATTATAACTCATTGTTCTCACTAATTTGTCTCAGAAGATGGAAACATCGTTTCCGGAAAATAGGTTAGATGTCAAAATTTGTATGGGACAAGAGTGCAGTTACTATTGTACTGTTCATAATCCGTCCACAGTGAACTCAAACTAGACAAGTATAGGAATAAATTGAAGATTCGAATAAGTTCCCAATTTCGAAAATTTCAAAGGGCCTCTCAAGTAACAGTCAAATGAATGAACCACTTCTTTCTCGAACAAATCTGAATTTATTGAAATATTGGGAACAAAAATTCATAGGAAATATTTCTAGATCCAATAAGCAGATTATGTACCTTCACAAACTTAATTTCCCTATTCAGAAAATCTACCCCGCAAATTTCAGGTCATTTAGGATCGATTTAGTCAACCTCTCCGTAAAGTTCAAATTTTTGTAGAAGTAATTTTAAGGGAGGTGGCGTTGCAATTTGGTGTAAGACTGAATTGTTAACACAATGTGTCGATCTCGGGGAATTTTGTATAGAGAAACAATTTGAAATATGTGCTACACTGTGGCTGACGGGAACTGACAAGTGTAACAGGAACACTTTGATTTTGGTTTGTTATAGATCTCCGGATAGTGCTAATTTGAATGTGTTTCTTAAAAATCTGTATATGGTACTTTGTAGAACATATAAGCCACGTTTAAATATCATTTTGACTGGGGATTTTAATTTGGATCCAAATAGAGATAGGAACTATTATGAGGAATTAACTGGTATGTTGGCGGATTTTGGCTTAGAGGATAGTATTATACATCAGAAAACAAGGGGTGATTATGTACTGGATCATGTTTTCACCAATTTGTACAATGCGAATAGTATGGTTTTAGAGAATATTTTGTCTGATCATAATTCTGTTTTTGTCAACAGTGGAGTTGTGCAGATAAGATCGGATGATTTTCTGAGGGAAACTAAGCGGCTATTTGAGGAAAGAAATATATTAAATTTTATAGATGACCTCACCCAGCAAGACTGGGGTGAAGTGTATGATGTCCACGGGCTTAATGAATCCTTTAAGTGTTTTTATGATGTTTTTTTGTATCATTTCAATGTGAATTTTCCACTCAAACGTACTGTTCGTAGGTTAGATAAAAAAGATTGGGTTACTCAGGAGGTGAGAACTTCTAGTCGTAACTTGAGAGATTTGTATGTGATTAGGAAGCGGTACCCATGTCTGGATGACTTTTATAGGGAGGCGAAGAGACGTCATAGTTTTCTGGTGGGGGAAACCAAGCGAAACTTTTATCAGAGTAGAATTATTAATTCTGAAAATCCCTCAAGGTCAGTGTGGAATGTTGTGAAGTCTTTAACTCAACAACGAAGGCAACAGGAGTCCGCAATAACCCTTAAATTTGGGGACACTATGACCGAAGATCCCGTTAACATCGCGGCAATTTTCAACAACTTTTTTGAGGATGCTCCAAGAAAGATAATACACCAAATTAAAGGTAGTACAGTAGTGAGGAATGTGAATAAAAATCATTTGCGTACAGGGGATCTGGGTGAAAGTATGTACCTTTTCGAATATGAGAAAGAAGAAATGCTGAACATGTTAAGGTCAAAAATAAAAAATAAAAAATCTGCTGGGAGTGACGATGTGCCAGGTTTCCTTTTAAAGAGAGTCATTGGTTGTATTGCTGAACCCTTGTTGTATCTCGTTAACGAGTCTTTTAGGTCGGGTATTTTTCCAGATCCGATAAAGATTAACAAGGTGGTGCCAATTCACAAGGGTGGGGATGCGCAACTACTGGAGAACTATCGTCCGGTGGCGATGTCATCTGGTTTTTCCAAAATTTTCGAATATTGCTTCATTGATAGGCTGAGCAATTTTCTGTTCAATAAGAGAATTTTGATTCCGGACCAGTTCGGTTTTCGAGGGGGCAGATCAACTTCTGATGCAGTTCAGCATTTCTCTCGGGAGGTTGTCTGTCGTATGGAAGCAGCTGAGTGTCCTGTTGGGGTCTTCTGTGACCTCAGCAGGGCATTTGATTGTGTTGACCATGTGAGACTCCTGGAGAAGCTTGAGGGCTATGGCATAAGGGGACCTGTTCTTGGATGGGTATCCTCTTTTCTGACAGAAAGGAAACAATTTGTTTCGATTAAGCGGCGGCATGGTTCTTGTAGAATAGAGGGAAATTCTAACACCTTGAGCGTCAGTATGGGTGTCCCACAAGGATCAATATTGGGCCCAATTTTGTATATTCTGTATATGAACGATATTAAATCCGTTTTGGATGGGGACTGCGTTTCTTCGTTGTATGCTGATGACGCTTCTATAATTTTTTCGGCAGGGGATGATGATGCGCTGCAGTCGAAATGCAATGCTAACCTGAGTAATCTTGGTTCTTGGTTTGCCTATAATTCTTTATTGTTGAATATTACAAAAACAAGTTACGTGCGATTTCATACGCGGCAGAATACAGGCAATATGAATTTAAATGTTCAGATTAATGATCAGAATATCCGTAGACTGGGCAGTGTTAAATTTCTGGGTGTTGTAATTGACGAAGCACTAAATTGGAGGCGGCATTGCGATGCACTATGCTCGAATTTAGGTTCTCAATGTTTTTTGATTCGGAACTTGAAGAGAGTATTAACCGAAGGACAACTTTTAACAGTGTATCATGCGCAGGTGGCTTCGCGTTTACATTATGGAATTTGCTTCTGGGGACCGTCTCCGGCTGCTTCTCGGGTGTTTATTCGTCAAAAAAGAATCGTGCGTTGTCTTGCGGGAGTCAGGCAATTGCACTCATGTAGATCTCTTTTTGTAAAGTTTAATATTCTGACTATGATATCAGTGCTAATTTACGAGCTAAGTATTTATGTTTTTAAAAATAAATCATCTTTTATATTGAATTGTGATGTCCATACATATAATACAAGGGCGAAAGATAATTTTAGGGTACCCTTCAGCAGACTGAACATTGGGAGAGAGTCCCCGGAAGCCCTAGGGAAAAAGGTTTTCAATGCTTTGCCGAATTTTCTGAAAGTTGTTGTCGGTCTAAACTGTTTTAAAAAATCGTTGCGTCAATTTTTAATAGAAAAATGTTTTTATACTCTCGAGGAGTTTTTTAATGGTTGTTTGGTTTCCTGACGAATTGTGGTTCCGTTCTGCGTGGCTGTTACCTGCTATTACTGTAAAAAATAATTTATATGATTCAGTGTTTATATGATTTTGTCGAGTATTTATTGTGCTGATTAATGTGTTATCATTCTTATTTTTAGGATTGAGTTATAAATGACATTTTCCATACAATGTAAAATTTGTCTTGTGGAAATAAAGAGATATTATTATTATTATTATTAAAGTATTCGTCAACTCTGTGCCCGTTGAATTGTGAGGTGAATAAACATTCACAGAATACTTTCCTTTCGGTGAGTCTTCTTCACAGTTTACAGATAGGTGAATAATATTGGCCCTGGTTTTCATAAGCCTTACTTTCGTTCAACTAACTGGTTGTTTGGTGCAGTTTGACAGATAAACCTTGTGTTTGATGTCAAATAGACGCAAACAGTTAGCAAGTGTTTGCAATAGAAAGTAGGCCTATAGTTATCAGACATAACAGAATAGAATTTGAATTAACCTAATCTGGGTCTAGGATCTGGATCACTGGGATAATTTTAGGGGCCAGTTCTCCACATGTTATTGAACTTTATCTGCGATCATAACAGAAGATGTGGGGGTATAGCTTAGTCACCAGCCTACCCAATAAGAACAATTGGTCTTTTTAAATGAAAAATATAATTTCCAAATTGTTTTTCTCAACTTCACTATAATCAATAGTTAGAGTCAGAAACAAGATTCCTTTTACCTTTTGGATAGTCTAGCTAGGCCACTGCGCATAATTCATAAATGTATCTTGAAATAATTTTAAGTTGCCCTGCATTAGTTCATGTTAAATGCCCTTCTCACTAGAGTTTATATATAACAATCTTTTTTTAGATCATTTCATATTGCTGCAAGTTACAACTAGGACAAAAAACATTCTACACACATTCACACAAACCTAGGGCACATCTTTGTTAATTATTTGTGGATATTGCTGTAGGAACAGAACTTACCACTTCATTAATAATCAGAATAAAATGCAATTACAAGCAACAAAATCTACAGGCTCAAACTCCCAAAAGTATATGATATAATAACACTTACGACTGCATTTCCCACCACAGGATATATTGAGAAACTATCCGCAATTTTGCTAAATAAAACTATTACAATTCTCTTCGATTCATATTAAAGAACACCATCTGAGGGTCTTTATAATATGACAAAACTAATAAACTTCACCCAATTGGCAAATCAGTTTTACCTATAAAACAATCAACTCTTCATTAAACAACTAACACCAGGATTTCCATCAGAAGCAGTATACATCATTAATACAAAAGATAACGCACAGACCTGACATTAAGAATTGTATGGATTATCATTACATTAAATATTGTTTAATAGAGAGATACAACATATAAATGAATAATGAAAGGAAACAGTATTAATACATTACAAAAGGGAACATTTTAAATTGAATCCACTTGATTGATATAATGTTCGATGGAAGTATCACTTTTACGAATATGCAAGCGATGCTTGTTATCCTGGAAATGCACATGACAATGAAGGAATTGAAAAACATTTAACAAAGTTGAAGTCTCCTAAAAACATCCCTCCTGACCCACAGAGCTATTGCACTTTTAACTATAAGGCTTCTTCGATATACACCTTGGATCTTGATAGAATAAATTTTTTTCCTATTCATACTCTGAGAATTTTGGTAACATGAACGAACATTAATTTCTGAATTCCCCAAGATTTCAAAGCTAACGACAACTTAGAATAAGTAGTGGCCAATAAACAATGTGTCAAAAAGTTGCAAAATGTTAAAGATACCTAATCGAAAGTTTTGTATTCAACTTGAGATTCACTTTTATAAAAATGTAGAACACTCAATCTGATGGTTTGATACTAAATAAATATTAGTTTTTCATTTGAAGTTTATATGCCTTCTCTTCTGCAAATATTAAGATTCTTGATTCTTACCAGCAGCTACTTTTCTTATTAGAAACACAACCGCACAACTGGAAAACTCACGATACACTGAGAAGATAATCAATCAATTACGTTTGAAACCAGGCGACGTTGGACATTAATCTCTTCAGATTCAAAGTGGGAATTGAGGTTGAAAGACAATAGACCATATTCTCGCTGATTAAGGGGTACTCAAGTGTCACTTCAAAAATCTTGGCAAAAGATCAACCTCCTCCTCGATGAAGTCTTTGTAATACAATTGTGCGAAAACCTGAAAACTTCGTAAATACATACTTTTTCAAACGTCCCATTGGGACCAAGTCCCAATTTTCTCTTATCTTCACATAATAAAGCTTTTTGTTTTTCCAACAGTACAATAAGTTCTTCGTTTGACATCTACGGCACTTTTTACACTAACAAAAAGTTTACAAACATATGACTTATAACTTATAACCATACAAATTAGAAACACTTTTGAATCTTCCTTCAGACCGTTAACTGTCAAAGTTCACAGAAAGTGAAAACCACAGAATACAAATATACAAAGCGAACGTGATCATAGAATTATATCGCACAGACAATTCTGTTCTGAGCGGTTTTTAACGATTCCTATTTCAATATTTTTCAGATTTACGTTGTGGTACGTACGCCAGGGTTATTAAATATCGGGTATTACTTTTCAATGTTTTATTTACAATATTAAATCATCTAAAGCAAAAATAATTCTTCGTATTCTTCAAATATATTAATATCCTTCTGTACAATAATATTTGTTATAGTTCATATATTTATTCAAAGTAATAAGTGTGTCAACATCAATAAAGAATATTCAACTATGTTCTTCCATAACAAATATGCACATTACATTCTTTAGGAAACCTTACCATGAATTGAGTTGAATTTACTTAGGAAGTTTAGAAAAAGGGAGATATGGTATAATAGTATTGCGTGAAACAAATGCCAGGAGGAAATACTTTAGTGGTAGGTACCTTTAATATTATGAATTTAATTATGCTTGTTCAGAATGAGTATTTCATATCCAATGATATGCTCGTACCAACATTATAATCCCGAAATGTGATGTATTAACTATCGAAAAGCTGACATAAATATGCATGAAATACTTTGTAGGTATGTTGTATAAGGAGAAAAATAAAAAATATAATGGAACTGCTGTATTTTGTTTTATCATGTAAATGGCTTTGATGCAGAATATTGAAATAAGTAATTCATTATTGGAATATTTTAACTTGAGACATGTTTTACCGTGCATAAATTGGATTTTGCAAATTCAACTTATGCTTATTCATTAATAAAATATGTATAAATAGGTATAAGAATGGGAAGTGGGTACATTTATAAATGTACAATATGTATTTTTACACATTACCTATACCTATAGTACAAAAGCAATTATTTGGGGAAACAATTACCTCTCATATATTTTTATATCGATTTGGAAGAAGTAAGTTATTGATGATTTTCTGAAGAAACAAATGTTTAGTTTTTCTTTTGAGTGTCGAAATACAATCACAATTTAGTACAAATAACAGCTGACCTGAACAGTAGGTACACACAATGACAAAACAGACAAAATTATTATTTGTACCCATCTGTAATGCAAATTGAATTGAGAGATGAAGAAGAATGCACCAGTAAACAATTATGGAACTGAAGGTAGGGCGGGTAAGTGCGCGAGGTCCCGAGTTCAATACCGGGAGCGAGGCAGGGTAAGAGCTGGAGGCTCCGAGAGCAGTCCTGGGTCTAGGAAAGAAATTTTCTAGTCACGGTAACGGCCACCACTGACTGTTGGGCCCAAAAAATTAATATTGATTAATATTGATTGATTAAATTGATTGACACAGTAACAAAGCCCACACATAACACAACTGATTCTCCTAACTCGGACAAGCTCTTACGAGTGTCTGGGGAGTTTCTTTGGGAAGACCTAGGAGGGTCTGTAAAATAATATTAAATGATATGATTACTGTGAAACTCTTAGATGGAGGTTACACGGTCAATCTGGTATCAATCTCGCATCAATCGTACCATCAATCTGGATGGATCATCAGTCTAACAGTCTACGCATTTAGAACCAATTTCCCGTCGATCTGACATCAATCCATGATCATCATCAATATCATAATATCAATCTTTGTTTGATATCAGATTGACGGAAACTGATGGATTGATGGAATATTAATGTGCTTTCGTCAGTCCATCAATCCGCATCAGTCTCATCGGGATCAAGATCACGGACTGAACTGATGCGAGATTGACGGCTGATCAACCTCCGTCCTAGACGGAGGTTACACGGTCAATCTGGTATCAGTATCGCATCACATCAATCATGGATTGATCTCAGATTGACGGTAAGATTGATGTTAGATTGATGCGAGATTGATACCAGATTGATACCAGATTGACCGTGTAACCTCCGAGAAGATCCCTCATGAGATCTTAATAGCTTGTGTGACTTAGGAGAACCAGATTTATTCTATGTAGATGGTATGAAGGAACCACAGTTTCTTAAAAATTTTAATTTTCTCTGTTTTATAAAATCTTTTGTCAATTAACCGATCAACTGATTTTATAGGCTAAAATATAATATAAAAAACTATTCCAAATCTAAATGTCAATATGCCTTTGATATTTACATCTTTGGCATCAAAGAGCATCCACGCTTATTTTATTAGACTTATAGATTAAATTATAATTTTTTTTCAATATTCAGAGCCACTCTGTGGAATGAACCCGTCCAGTTGAATGAATGAAAATTGGTGGAGGCTGACATTAACAATGAAATTTCCATAACTGCCACCATTACATGCAAGTTTTCGTCTCTTTGTAGCATTAAATTGATTCTTCTTTTTGTATAATTATTGTTTCCAGTCTAATTGTGGGTTTATGCAACACCAATCAACAATTATGAACTAACGCGTCTTGAGCGAGTTGAGTTTCTCGTTCTTTAATGGGCGTTTCAACTGCTCATGTCAATTATATCTTGTATCGTATTTTCTTCTGGTACGCAGAATATAGGTTGATCCGGTGATGAATATCAAACTTTTCGCCGAATCGTTGAGTGGTTTGTTAAATTGTATTTTAGTGTTTATATTGTGTGTTCTTAGGTATACTAATTCGAGAACAAAACTCGATTGATAGGCGTATACAATGATTATAATCATTTATAGAAATTATACTTCACCTACTTGTACAGATGCTTATTATTAAGTCCTAATAATATTTAATTCCTTAGTCAATTTCGGTTATTTATTCACGATCGATTAATTAATTGATGCTGATGTATTATAGGCCAATCATAGATCTCCTGAAACCTTTAGGTCTTCGGAAGCTTGTATACTAGTTAGGGGGTCATTTTGTGTTCTGGTTAGGCTTTGATACTGTGCCATTAAGACACCTGACATAATGCAATGTTGATTGCAACCATCTGGTAAGAAAATTCCTTTCTTCATCAGGTGGATGTTGGTTGGACTGGGAAACCGAAAGGTTCCCGCTCCAACCCTCCACCTATTATGCCTTGTGATATCGGCAATCATTTTCAGATAACCTACAACCTATACGAAGTAGACTTCTTGATATCAACTGTGTAACAGTGAGTAGATGTTGGAAAAAAGTAGATAGTTGGAATTTTAAAATATGAAGACGTCATTAGCCAATAATGAGAAATGTCGGTATAAACATATAATTTGCAACAGTTTGGACTCCTATTCGGCTGCATGCAGAAACATCGAAATGGGTAGAAAAAAGAAGAATGGAATAACATCTGCAATCACATTTATAACAAAACATATTTTATTCTACTTGCATAAACATATTATAGTTTAACATTTATCATTTGTTTGTACAATCAAATTTGATGACAGACTTAATATTGGTACGTTTGAGAGCTTATGAAGAAATTCGAGGATGTGTAAAGTTATTACCGTTCCAGCTTTAGCGGTGAACCACCCAATATTGCCAAGTTGAGAAATCACAAAAAAAGACTATACATACCTAAATTAATAATCAAATTTTCTCGCCTAAAATGATAATTATTGTAATAAACTGGCCCAATATATTTGATTGGATTTTTCATCGTGTTTGGCTTTGATACCATTGCTAACTTAATAAAATTTGATCATAACTTGAACTTTTCATTATTTATTTTTCATGCAAAAGGACAAGAAGGCAACACAGAAGATCAAGTGCTTGAAGATTTTCCGTAATTTTGGCGATTGAACAGACTGGTCTGAGAAAAGTTTGTTTTCACATATAAATTAATATCGTAGATTGAATTTTCAACTAAATCAATATCTGCAGAACAAACTAAATGCAATTAAATAGAAAATAATTCATATTTGAAACAAAACCACCTTTCTTCATTGACTAATACATGGCTAGTCAAACAGATATTCATAAATTCTAAAACTGCAAAAATTGTAATAAGCAAGCTAAAATAAAACGATACGGGTACCTACATCTATCAAATTCATTTTGGATAGTATAAGCTGGATTTGCTCAAAGGTAACATGAGGTAGAATGCATTAGAATAAACCGTTTCACAAATAGGAGACCTCTGTTAGGAACGCAATTACTTACGCCTATATTCTTCAAATGCGATGTAATTTAATACATATCTTCCAAATATACCTAGTGCTTCATAAATTCGTCCCAAAAATAGTTTTCACAGAATCTTTCATACTCATACGCAATTTATGATGAAATGGTTTATTTTCATAATTTCTACCCCCTGTTTCAAAATAAACATTATCAATTTTTAATGTACTGTGGTATTGAATATTGTCAGTAAGGTGATTCTCAATATCTGAAAAAATTGTGCTTCATAAAATGGCTTCGGTGGAATAACCTGATGACTATATTATAAAACTAACTAGATCAAGTGAACATTTAATATACTTGGCAAATTTGGATAGGCTCGCTACTAGCTTTGAGGAACGAAGATAATCTTCTGGTCATCCATTCCAATTCTACTTTATCCAGACTTTGAGTTCTAATAGGCCCCTTACATGACCATTATTGTTATTATTAACTGTTAACTGTTACCCTGAAAACCATAATGACCTTCAAAAGTTCATGATTCCTTCTTCTCTTTTTTTCAACCTGTAAATATGTGGTAATTGAATTCCAATTGATGTACGCCTCAAAAATGATTAAGAAACAATAAAAAAATTAATGTTAAATTTTGAATGCTACATACAGATAATGACAACTTATCATGTAAGGGTCCTATTAAACGGATATATTATGAGAAAATCGGAAATCAAAACGATGTATAGATGAAAAACAATAGCCCCAAAACATGGTCCTCATTCCACTAGGAAAACAATTTATGAAATATTTTTTTTTTATGTTTGAAGATACACCCTGAAACTTTGTCACTATTTAATACTATTCTTTCTGTGCTCGAAATATCACCACATTTTATATGTGTTCTATTCTCACTGTATAAAATGAAAGTAGTAGTACCTACCTAAATTCCTCTATTAAATAAATATAATAAACGATAACCAAAATTAATCAACACAGTAGGTCATTTAAGAGTTGGCAACGTATGGAACATTTCAGATCGAGATTCATAACGCTCATAAGCAATAATAGTCTTGTCAACAAATACCTTTTAGGTCAAAACTTTTAGGAGTTCCCAGAAAATCATCATTGAGGTGTCATTGGATTCGGAATGGCATATAGATTTTTACCAACCAGTGAACAACAATTAGGTTAACTATGTCTAATTGCCATAATAACTAAAGACACACGGTCAATTATTCATTGATTTTAACCATCAACAAATATTCCGCGTGAGCCGAGCTAGGTCACCTCATCGCTCAGTGTTCCCTCAGAGAGGAAACCGTCATTCAAGGGCAGACACGTACCGTGGTTTCATGGTTGTTACCAATCATCGGCGTGACTTAGCACCCTGAATGAACAACCGAAGGAGTTCTAGAAAACTTAATTATATCCGTTCCTCTTACGGCAAAAGATTGAACGTCGGTGAACATCGCTCAAGGTTTCTTCATCGCAGAGGGTCGGAGTTCGTAAGGATTTCCATATGTGCCCCTGGTGGGATTTTCCCCCTACCAGTTCGCAACGGATGGAGTTAAGTTTCCTAATCCTAGAGCTCCTTCGGTTGTTCATTCAGGATGCTAAGTAACGCTGATGATTGGTAACAAACATGAAACCGCGTAACGTGTCTGCCCTTGAATGACACGTTCCTCTTTGGGGGATTTGGGGGAACACTGAGCGATGAGGTGACCTAGCTCGGCTCACGCGGAAATATTTGTTGATGGTTAAAATCAATGAATATTTCACCGCGTCTTCAGTTATTGGATATTTAGTCTAGTCAACAAGTGCTTTTTAGGTCAAAATTCTTGCGTATTCTCCGAAAATTATGATTTAGGTGTCATTCGATTTGGAATGGTATGCAGGTAGTTTTTGAGAATGAGAACTGCATCACGAAAGAAATCATATTAAATCTGGCCAATTTTGCCCAATAACGAACTTAACCGAGATATTCATCTCCCTAACCTACTCTGAAATTTTCAACTACCTACCTCATTCCGTTCGAGAGTTATATCTATATCTATGGATGAAAAGCAGTCTCACTACTCTCGATCTCTTACTTCATGTTCCGTTCCGAAATGTAAGACTTTTCTGAGAATAGTAATTTACGTAACAAGTCCGGAAAATAGGGTTTTTTTGGACGAATAGACAAAATTCTAGGACGAGCGTAAGCGAGTCCTATAGAAGTCTATGAGTCCAAAATAACCTTTTTCGGGCGTGTTGCGTACAATATTTTTTCGGCAACCGTGTAGTATAGCAAATCAATGAGACGACACATTTCTTTTTTATATATTTTGATTCTTATTCAAATTAAACAGAACAGAAAATATAACATGTTAACTAATTTTATATGAACTGTCTGGAACTGTCAACCGTTTTCTCAGTGCCATGGTAACTTCATTTATCAAAAATATACCTACCAAGATTTTCATAATGTATTTACAATGACCAAAACGACGTGATTCTTCCGGCCTAGTCCGGGAAGTACGTACTTCCCGGACTAGGCCGGGAAATGCTTCTTTCTCAAAGAAAAAGCGTCCGGGAAGTGGGCACTTCCCGGACGGTTGCCGAAAAAACTAATTTCGGAGCAAACAACTGAGATTTTTCTCACTTCGCTCACAATTCTTCGATTGATTAGATAATGACATGTCTCAGGAAAATAAGTTGTCATTATGACAATTCATACATAGAATTATATCATTGTGTGACAACGTTGAAATACGATTTATTATTGAAATTTTGAAAAATCATATCTCCGAAAGTATTAGCTTGTTAGAGTTGAAAATGATATCATTGGATTTTTATGGTAAAACTGCTTATTGAAAAAAAATTAATTTTGAATTTGTTCTGTAAAAAAAAAATTTTTTTTTTGTTACTCCGAAACCATCCGTCCGATTTTGCCCAATAACAAACTAAGCCGAGATATTTATCTCCCAAACCTACTCTGAAAATTTCAACTGTCTAGCTCATTCCGTTCGAGAGTTATCGTGCCTACGGCCGGCCGGACGGAATGATTTTCGACCACGGATTCTCGATCAGTGAGTCGAACCAAATCGTTTAAGACCATTTTCATCGAATAATTCGAAAATTACAGACATTTGGGCAAATTGATAAGCACTCAGTTCCGAAGAACTAGAGCGCCAAAAAGAAGGAGGTTTAGGTTTTCGCCAATATCTCGACAACTATTTGAGATAATTCAGATATGAAAAAAGATTCAAATGGAGGAGGAAATTTCCTAAAAAACTGTCCCAAATTTCTGGAACTGTAGGACCAATATTTATAATTTTCCTAGAGGGTTGAAAATACGCCCGAAAACGGGTACTCCGGCTTGCGCAAGTCTCGCCCCCTTCGTACATTTGATGAATAAATATTATTTAAACTTATTAAATATGAAAATAAAAAATTAAAAATTCAGGCGCCTGTGGGATAGATCAATGAAAAATAATCCGTGGACTATCGCGATTTTTCTATTAGTTGTCCATTAGTGAATTAACAATTTTTTGTATCAAGAACATCAACATTGCAAGTACGAAAATTGTTAAACTATTAATCTGAGATTTTTTTCCTTTCGTGGAGCTATTTTTCAACGGTCTTAGAATAGATTCCTGTTGGCAAATTTCAAAAATTGTTAATTTTCGTTTTGTTATGAACAATTTACTTAAGTAAAAATTATAAAGCTTCAATTTATAATATTACTATTGATCCGTTTTCTTATGATCAGAAACTACTCAAAAATGATTTTTAAAAATTATCATCTGCTATTGTTTAAAAAATTGTTATAAACTAATGCGTTGTCTATGAGATAATTCAAAATTTTCTTTTGAAACATTATTGAAGCTATATAATTTTTCACTTGAGTAAATTGTTAATAACAAAACGAAAATTAACAATGTTTCAAATTTTCCAACGGAAATCTATTCCAAGACCTTTGAAAAATAGCTCCACTATAGGAAAAAATTATCAGACCAATACTTTAACAATTATCGCACTTGCAATGTTAATGTTCGTGCTACAAAAAATTGTCAATTAACTAATGGATAACTTATTGAAAAGTAACGATAAGCATTTTCGGACCACGGATTATTTTTCATTGATCTATCCTACAGACGCCTGAATTTTTTCAATTTCTTATTTTCATATTCAATATGTTTAAATAATATTTATTCATGAAAGGTCCGAAGGGGACGAGGCTTACGTAAGCCGAAGTACCCGTTTTCGGGAGTATTTTCCAGTTCCAGTTCCAGGAGCTGGTACTTTTTAGGAAATTTCCTCCTCTTCTTGAATCTTTTTTTCAAATTTTATATGAGATAGTTTTCGAGATATAGGCAAAAAACCAAAGCCCTTTCCTTTTTTTTCTTAATTGTTTATAACTATTGCAAGTTTTGCGACCGGCCTTAGCATTTTCTCAAAAACTATCTACATGCCATTCTGAAACGAATGAGACCTCAATCATAATTTTCGGAGAATACGCAAAAATTTTGACCTAAAAAGCACTTGTTGACTAGACTAATTAGCCTCATTGTATACCTATAACTGACAACGAGTAGTTATACTTATTGGTATGAAGTTATTGATTTAATTCATAGTCCCCATCTTATGCGTAGCTTAAGTTCTGTTAAGGGGATTTCTACTGTGAAACATTGATTCATGACGATACTGTGGAGTTCAGCAATTATCTTGATTCGCATTTCGCATAAGTACCGCTAACAGGTAGTCTAGTCAACAAGTGCTTTTTAGGTCAAAATTTTTGCGTATTCTCCGAAAATTATGATTGAGGTCTCATTCGTTTCAGAATGGCATGTAGATAATTTTTGAGAAAATGCTGAGGCCGCTCGCAAAAATGCAATAGTTATAAACGATTAAGTGAAAACAAAGAAGGGGATTTGGTTTTTCACTAATATCTCAAAAACAATCCGAGATGATTCAAATTTGAAAAAAGATTCAAGTAGAGAAGGAAATTTCCTAAGAAAAAGTTTGAACACCCGGAACTGTAGGACTAATAGTTATTATTTTCCCAGAGGGTTTAAAATACTCCCGAAAACGGGTACTCCGGCTTGCGTAAGCTTCGCCCCCTTCGGACCTTTCATGAATAAATATTATTGAAACTTATTAAATACGAAAATAAAAAATTGAAAAAATTCAGGCGTCTGCAGGATAGATCAATGAACACTATTCCGTGGCCCAAAAATGTTTATTGCGACTTTTCAATTAGTTATCCATTAGTTAATTAACAATTTTTTTTTGCATGAACGTTAACAGTGCAAGTGCGATACTTATTAAACTATCAATCTGAGAAATGTTTCCTTTAGTGGAGCTATTTTTCAAAGGTCTTGGAATAAATTCCCGTTGGAAAATTTGATAAATTGTTAATTTTCGTTTTGTGATTAACAATTTTCTTCGGTGAAAAATTATAAAGCTTCAATTGTTTTGAAAAGAAAATTTTAAATTATCTCATAAACAACGCAATAGTTTATAACAATTTCCTAAACAATAGGAGATAATAATTATCAAAAATTATTTTTAAGTAGTTTCTGATTATGAAAAAATGGATCAATAGAAATATTATAAATTGACGCTTTATAATTTTTCACTAAAATAAATTGTTCATAACAAAACGAAAATTAACAATTTTTTTAATTTTCCCTAGGAATCTATTCTATTCTAATATCTTTGAAAAATAGCTCCACGAAACGAAAAAATTCTCAGATAAAAAGTTTAACAATGATCGTACTTGCAATGTTAATGTGCGTGCTACAAAAAATTGTTGATTAAATAATGGATAACTAATAGAAAAATTAGTCACCTGAATTTTTTAATTTTCATATTTAATAAGTTTAAATAATATTTATTCATCAAAGGTATGAACGACATAGAGAAAATAACAATACAAAAGAAATTAACGCTTATTGAATCCATCTGAAATCTAATGAACGCATATAACTCGGAATCCAGTTGAGATAGGTATAGGAACGTGAATATAAAAATTGTAGAGAATGTTGTACTGATTCCAAAAATTGAATAATATACTAGGTGTCTAATTTGAAAAAACCGACTTTTTTACGATTTTGTAACTTAGCAAATGATGTTTTTTTTTGGTCCTTCCTGTATAACTGACAACTATAATTCAAAAGCAGTGACATAAACCAGATCAATATCTAATGATTCGCTAAATTTTCTGACTCAAATCTCAAATATTGAGCGAACTAGAGTCATTTTCGTAACACGCCAATTTGATCTAAAACTTCGAAAAATAATAAATAACTAAGAAACCGTTAAAGATAGGTATGAAAAAGTCAGAATGAATAGATTCAGTATTTTATGGAGTATCATAAAAAAAATATAAATACCGGATGTCCCATTTAAAATAACAAAGTTGTTGCCAAATTGTCGTACATCCGGCAACACTGGAATTGTGAAATTATTTTAAAAATGTACCATACATGGCCAAATATCGATTCACAAAATTTTAAATCTTTACCATTAATAGTTTCCATAATAATCTAATAGGCCACTCACCTTGGGACACCCGATATATATACTAGCTGACCCACGCAACTTCGCCTGCGCTAAATCGGTTATTGCGGTTGCAATTTTATTTCCAAATTTGAAAAATCTTAAAAAAGAAAACCTAGAACCCGATTGCAGCGCCTCCGACCGGGACAATTGAATTTCCAAGTTATCAGGGACCCACTCAAACACGTTATTCTAAAAAATACCTGAACCCGATTGCGGCGCAACCTACCGGGTTCAATTGCGAATATGAACTACCCACTCAAACGTATCTGGTTAAGAGAAGTGAAAAAAGGTGAGAACGACAGGAGACCGGCTTCGTTCTCATCCCTACTCCGTTCTGTTTACTGGGAGGTGACACCGGTATAGTCTGGCAAATGAGTGTTGAACCAGAAAGACTCGGAAATTTTAAAAAATCTAGCACAAAGTTTAGCAGGAATAAACTGCCTTGATACTTTAATAAAAATAAATATTTTTTTTGTACAAAAATTTTAGCTTTGCCATAAGCTCGGGGAAATTTTAATCGAAATAGAGTGAAAAACATTCACAAAAAATACGGCGACTTGGTTTTAATTAGCTCTTTCTCTGGGATAACTTACCAAGTGATAATTGATCACAAGGGCGTAGCCAGGGGGGGGGGGGGTTTGGTGGTTCAAACCCCCCCCGAAATGTTATTTTTCTCTTAAAAAAATTAAAATTAATTCCTGGCTACGCCCTTGATTGATCAGTTATCGAGCGGGATGAAAAATGATGAATTACTAAAATGACTATTAATGAATAGGGGTTGGTGATAGAAGGGTGAAAATTTAGGGTTGTATGTATTTTGTAATGCCACATTATAAAAAAATAGAAACAAAAAATTTCATCCAAAAATAAAAAAAAAATTTAAGGGTGAACAACCCTTATCACTTAGGGGTATGAAAAATAGATAGTAGCCGATTCTCAGACCTATTGAATACGCATATAAAATTTGGTAAAAATCGGTAAATCGATTGCGGAGGAGTACGGTAACTAACATTGTGACATGGAAATTTTATAACTCAGATAATTATAATATTTAAAAATTCGTGAACGTTGTTGCATTATTTGTCAGAATAATCAATATTTCACCAAGAGATGACCTCAACTTGTATATCAGTGATAGAAACATCAAGTGATGGGTTTAAAACTCTATGCTTCACAAATCAGTCGATTCTTGATCGATTGCCAGTTAATATACGGGGACCTTATAAAATCACATATCAATGCCAACTCTCAAATGAAAATTAACTGATCGAAATCAGTTAATTAATTGAACACAATCAAACAAAATCAGTTTATAACCTGAGTGAACATACTTCTTCACATCTTTAACTGACTTTCATGAGCTTTTTTCACAATTGCTAACTTCGAATGAGGATCTAATACTGAAAGTTCTGTGTAAGGAGGTTCTTTGGTACCATGCAACATCAAACTCCACTCCTTGATGAATCCCGTTTGTGGAATATCCGAATTGAATCTAGCCTGAAATGAAAAAAATCAGATTGATTGCTACAGTAGTGACTATAGAGGTTTTCAAATGTGATGCTTTTAATAGGTGGTAAAATAAGTAAAAATAATTCATTCTACAAAAAATCGTCCGTCAAGAAATTGCAAAATAAGCAATATCACCAATCGAAGTTGACCTGAACATACCGAGGAATACCGAGAGGGTGCAAGCCAAGTTACTAGAGGGTGCACGCTTCACAACAGCAAGATCATCTATCAGCAATAATTGGTAGAATTTAGACGGGCGCTCGAAGAACTGTTTTGTGGAGATCATTCGACTACATTGATCATTAACTATTGCTCACTAAACCTTAGGTTTAAGAATAATCAAACACTCCCAATTTGGATGAACATTTTTTAGACGGGTTGACTCTATAGTTGGAGCTGCCAGGGAAATTATTAACTTGAGAAAATGTGTTCTGCCTATCTGAAGCAAGGTAACACAGGAACCTTCCAGAGATATCTCGGCGAGTTCTTTCCAGGATATTGTGACGCCATTTGCGATATCGCTGTGAGGTCACCAAGAGCTCCCTATCCCCTCCAAATGTCCGCCACAGGGGATGAGCCCAGTAACATCTCAAAGATATAACATGGGGAAGTTCTCAAACTGCTCAACCTGGGGAATATTTTGAGAGGTTCACTGCGATATCGCAGGGAGGTCGCCTAGACCTCTCTATCACTTCCAAATGTCCGCCACAGGGGATGAGCCCAGTAAAATCTCAGATCATATGGGGAAGTTCTCAAACTGCTCACCCTGGGCAATATTTTGAGAGGATGGCTGCGATATCGAAGGGAGGTCATCAAGATCTCCCTATCACCTCCACATGTCCGCCACAGGGGATGAGCCCGGTAACATCTCAGAGATATCACATAGGGAAGTTCTCAAACTGCTCACCCTGGGCAATATTTTGAGAGGATAGCTGCGATATCGCAGCGAAGTCACCAAGAGCTCCCTATCACCTCCAAATGTCCGCCACATTGGATGAGCCCAGTAACATCTCAGAGATATCAACTGGGGAAGTTCTCAAACGGCTCACCTTGTGTAATATTTTGAGAGGTTCACTGGGAGGTCGCCCAGGCCTCTCTATCATCTGCAAATGTCCGCCACAGGGGATGTGCCGCGTAACATCTCAGAGATATCACATGAGGATGTTCTCAAACTGCACAACCTGGGCAACCGCTGCGATATCGTAAGGAGGTCGCTCAGACCTTTCTATCACCTCCAAATGTCCGCTACAGGGGATGATCCCAGTAACATTTCAGAGATATCACATGGGGAAGTTCTCAGACTGCTCAACCGGGGCAGTAGTAGTACTGATAGAAGATGGCTGCGATATGGATCTATATAATCTATATATCCTCCAAATGTGCAGTACATGCGTAGATCGATATTCCACTCGGGTTATTAGCGATGGGTTTGTTCTTCCGGGTACAGAGCAGATGATTGCGCCATCTACCGGTGGAAACGAGAAATGAGTAGGGATGGACCTAATTTCCTATTCTTGTTGAATTTGCGAGTTTTTGAGGACCTCGCAATGGACCTCGTTACACTTGTGATATCTTGAGGAGCTCACAATATGAATGTCTTTTTCTAGTTACCTGCGTGATATCTTTAGGAGCTCGCAATGGGAATGTGTTATTCTGGTTACATATATGCAATATGTTGAGGAACTCCGCAATAAGAATTTCTTATTCTTGTTGCACTTGTGATGACTTGATGAGCTCGCAATAGGAATGTCTTATTCTGGTTATCTGTGTGATATCTTGAGGAGGTCGTAAGAGGAATGCCTTATTCTGGTTATCAGTGTGATATCTTTGGGAGCTCGGAATAGGAATGTCTTATTCTGGTTATAAGTGTGATATCCTGAGGTACTCCGCAATAGGAATTTCCTTTTCTCGTTACACTTGTGATATCTAGAGGATCTCACAATGTGAGCTCGCATTTCATCCACATTGTAACCTCTCAGAGACCTCTATGCGAGGTCTGTGTTACCTGGGAAGTTGCTATGGGTATTCCACAGGACTCGGTGGATGGTCCTTAGTTATTTGATATTTTCGTGAATGATGCGGATTTGGTTTTATATCAGAAATTTATAGTGAACTATACAGGTGATTAGTCCCTCTGTCGGTGAAAGAAAAGCCTTGGGGCTCTGGCTTGATGCCGACTTGTGGTAGACCAACGTCCACCATCTATGTAGATCATCTTTTAATGTTTTCAGACAGCTTCATACTAGTCGAGACTTGTCACACACAGACACACTCTATGTCTGACCACAGAGGTGTCTTTTGCAAGATAAATTTGAAGAGAAATATAAATGCCCCCAAACTTGTTCTTTACAGGGACTACCGTGGTTTTTTCCTTCAAGACATTATGTGGGATCTTGCGAATGTTTCTTTTGGTGTCTTGATGATTTCCTTTATGTAAGAGATATTGATTTAAAGGTTGCTATTTTGAATCGGTATTTGACGAACATTTTGGTTAAACATGTATCTTACGTCGAGTCTAGAATTACCAAGCCATTTGCCCCGTGGATGATGAAGATGAGAAGTAAAGCACCATCTAGATATAAACTCACCAAGAACTCCACCAATTACAAAAATTATACAATTCTTCGAAATGCAGTGACCCCAGCTGTTAGGAGGAAGAAATATTTCTAGGCTCGATCTAGGGGTTTAAAATGTTTCTGGAAGGTACAACACCATAAATTCTTCAGCTACAGCTGTAGTACTTGATCGTTTAAATTTAAATGATCCATAAGGGTTTAATGGATATTTTTGATAGCTTTTGTTCCGCCTGGTGCTGGTCCGGAAAAAAACAAATATTATTATTCAAGTTCAATTCCTATATAAATCTAACCTTCAAACTGCGGAAGAGGGTATAGCTCGTGTTTTGGATCTTGGTTCGAATCGATCGGGGATTGGTGATGTCTCCGCAAAAATGCTTCATGTCGCTTAGTGTTATAGGTACTTCCTTTTGTGAAGCATATTGTCAAGTTTGCATTGAGTGCGGGTATTATCCGAATGCTTGGAAAGTCATAAATCCTGAAAGTTTTGGCGATTTTCGCCGGATCAGTGTGATGCCAGCTTTATCGAATGTATTTGAAAATATATTGTTTCGCCAGATTTAACACTACGTTACTCGGTAACTCTCACTGCCGAGCAGTCGGGATTCAGGAAGGGTTAAAGTACTTCCATTCTTCTGCAAATCCAATGAAATGTTCTGATCTCTGGATAGGGCAGATGCCTCAATTCTAACATTGTTAGATTTCACGAATGCGTTGAATACATACTTACATTGGATCATCAACTGCTTTCAGCTAAATAGAGCTATGTACTATGGTTCTTTGAAGTTTTTTGGATCAAAACTCACTTTATTAAAATAAAACTACAAACTAAAATCTCCGCTAGAATTTTAAAATGGTAACTATTGGCACTTCCAAGTTTTTTTCACTTATTTCTAAACTAAAATCAGTTACTTGAGTGTGACTTAATTAAAATTCAATATTAATCGATCTCAATAGCTTGGAAATAGAAGAAGTGGGAAAGCCCTGTGGACAGGAGCTTTGCCGCCCTTATTCGAACTTTGACAAATCATCTCCGAAATTATTGGTTTCTCAGAGTTGGGAATGATATCAATGGATACTTATAATAGAACTGCACCATAAACAAATATGATACATCTGCATCATTAAAGAAATTAAATTCAAACAAGAGCGCCTAAAACCACGAACTTACACTTACTCGAGATATTCATTCCTCAAATCCACTCATTATTATATTATATCAATTGAAACTTAGCCAATAGTTCAGTTTTTTTTTACTGGAGCTATTCTGAACCCATTCTGATAAACTTACCATGGTAGGTATATATGTATTTCCATCATCATATGGATTATCCACTGGCATTAAAATATCACCAAAAGTATAATATCATATTATAATCCCCATAATTCTACGAAAGCAGAAATGAATTTGACTTTCTCTTATAGGAAAACAAGTTGACATGTACGAGTATGAACACAGATCATATAATAATTCATAGATAGAATAATTATGGCATTCTGTGAACACATAGACGTACGATTTATCATTGAAATTTTGAAAAACCATATCTTCGTAAGTATTAGCTTGTTAGAGTTGAAAATAATATCATTGGATTTTTATGGTGGAACTGCGTCTTAAAGAAATTAAATTTGAAATTTGTAATGTAAAAAAATTTTTTTTTTGCCCAATAACGAACTCGACTACTCTAAAAATTTCAACTGTCTAGTTCATTCTGTTCGAGAGTTATTGTGGAAACAAAATTAAAAAACTGTTTAAATTTTTTCACACTTTACGGCAATCCGATCAATACAAAACTTAGCATGTATATGAAGGCCAAATTTCAGATAGATCGAGTGATTGGTTCCGGAAATATTCCTAAAAAATGATCTGACTAAAAACATGTGTGTAGCCAGTTTCATAAAGATGTCTACAATGAGAGCATAGTGGTTATTAAAATAAATTTTTTTCTCGAAACTTTATCACCCAGTATATCAAAAGTAAGAACGTTTACGACATTCACTCATACAAGGTTTGTTTTCATAAAATGGATCCAAGAATTGCCCCCTTAAATATTAGCATGTCTTTAAGGAACAGTTTGAGTTTGAAGGTTTTCAGTATATATACTGGATATATTCAAACCCTCGCTTGAGTAGCTTAACCACCACAGCAAAACTATAAAATCATTGATTATAAATTTAAAACTACCTCGAGTGTCCAAGTGCCCTCTGGATATTCCCCCCAAGTATGCGTAGTCATGAAAGGCCATTTAGTGAATCCATCTTTTGTGTCATCATCGTTAACTCTTTTACTCAAAATCATGGATCTGAAAAGAAAAAATGGTAATTATAAATTATAACAGAGTTTAGCGCACTGGTGCAATAAGTACCAAAAGATTCAAGTATCAAAATATTCAGAACAATGTTTCTCATATATACCTACAGGATATCCCGTACTGAGTGGCCGAATAGAAAATATGGGATGACGCGTTATGTTACCTCTTCATTAATAGGTATATTTTTTGACATTCCTATTAATATTTATTGTAAAGGTATTTGAAGAATGACTGTTCGATAGAGAGTGCTTAAATTTGTCTTGAAGAATCGAATTCAGCGTAGAAACAATATTATATCATTTAATCATTTCAATGATATCTATGACAAAGGTTTACTCTCGTTTTCAGGTTTCTTTCCTTAGGTTTGTATTGAGACGATGAGAGTGGACAGTGTATAAGTGATATTTTGCATATCATTAACTTGACTATTCACTGTCAACCTGGAAGAAATTCTGAGTTCAAGCTTCATGGCAACCTTTTCAAATTATTGAATTTATTTTTACCAACAATGCAAATTAACCGAAAATGAATCGATTTATTTCCATGACGATATTGAATAATAATAGCTTTCATGCTGTGGTTCGTTGCGTATTCTCTGAGGAGAGAAATTTAAAGTAAAGAAACAACTTTCAGTTTCTGCTGTTGTCAGTGGCATCGATATTAAAGTAACCAAAACTTTACATATCTCACAAAACGTTGGATCCAAACCATACGACACTATATTAAATTTAAAGTACGTAAGCAAACAGTCACGTTCTCGTTTTCTTGTGTTATTAATCGAGTCTTGTGACTTATTATGACCACGTAGAGCAAGATTGCATTTGCCACACATACTTCAGACTATCGATAATTTTTTACAGGAAGTATCGGTTTTTCATACCATTTCGTTGTGCTTACGAATATTTTCGAGATATGCACTACGTAAAGCAGAAGCGATATTAGTTGTGGCCAATAGCTGGAATCTTACAATCTCTTTCATATGTTTGGCCGATTTTTCGTGTTTTTTATCTTTTCACCCAGATATTTCAAATCACGTACATCTTCTTTTGTCCAGTTTCCAGCAAACCGTAAGCAAACAAAACAAAAAAACGCATGTTCTTCTTCACATCCGCACAACCATAAAGTCTTTTCGTAAATATTTGCGTCAAACTAAAGTTTAAATTTGTTAGATCACACACCCTCAGTGTCATTCCTTAAATCCTCAATGCAACTTTACAACACGAAATAATTGGCACCTAAAATAAGTATCTATTTAGCGTAATCATAAACAAAGTATACCACTACTGAGCGTAGCTATTTATTTTCTGGGCTTCTACTAATAAGCCCGAATCATGACTGAGAATCACGGGAGACAAGCTGTTCTCTGAGTGAGGACGTTTGACGTTTCCATGGTAACCAGCGATTTCACTTGGGCGATCGAGATTCAGCCCGGCATAGTGCGGACGCTCATAGTGTACCTTGTCTATGCGTACGCTTAACGCTTATGTAATAACTGTGAAATATAGATGGTCGCTAGGTAAGAATGTTTTAATTTTAATTGAATCCAGTTTGAAGAGGACGAATATCAAATATACAAATTAATTGTTTATGTATATACTTCATTTTTCTAGGGAGGGCGACGTCTCGCAGCCCTCTCTCACCAGCCGCCCCTCCTTTGTAATAAAATTCTTCATCAATTTGAAACTGCTTCTGCGTTAGAAACACTAGATAGTTGTCAGAAGTAATATATAGAACCATTAAGTGATTAATTCACCTTCCGAGGTATCCTGTTATGATTATTTATACAAGACCAAGATCTACCCCGTAAAATGAATCTTTGAGAGTCTCCTATCGCTAGTGAACTATAAAATGCTCTGAAATCCATTAATGTTTCAGTCGATTCTGATTCATCAAGTTAATTAATAGAAAAATACCTTGTCCTCATTGGAGACGTTAGAAATAATTCCAGATCTCCTCTCCTTGTAGCGTTCATCGTTACAACTACTTGTACATGCTCCAAGTATTTTACTTCTGTACTTTGTCCTCTGCAGGCATCAGTTTTTATCTTCAAAATGACTGATTTTCTTGATGGGATACGACTAGAAATCAAAAAACCCACAATATTAAGCGACAAAAAAACTCTGTGTATTTTACAAATAGATTTTTCCTCTTGATGTATCTAATTCTTCCTATTTTCTGTCTCGAATGACGATTTGAAGAATATTCATTAAAATTGTTAACAGAATGCTTGAAATACTCATGTGATATCAGAACAAATATTGGTATACAGTGGATAAAGGCCATGAGCATTTTGTCCATAAAAGCTGAATATAATCATGCCCACGTCTAAACTAATTGGATGTAAATGTCAGTAAAACTGGCACAATTAGAAAATTATGATGAATGTTAATAAAGGTGAATTTAAAGAGTGCTTTGTCTTCGCTTTGCATCCGTTGGAGGTTGACACAAAAATCGCCAAAAAAATTATCTTTAGCAGAGAGAACCGTTTTTAGATGAACAAACAGAATTAAGCATTTACAACTATGCCACGTTGGGCACTCTGTATACTTGTGAACTCTGTACTCTATAGGTATACTGCATAATTGTGACTGGCTACATGAAAAATACAAGAAGAATAAATCTTTGTATGTGCCCCCTGAATCCACACCAGAACAATGAAAGTGTGATAAAAACCAGTTGTCAATAATAAAATCACATTTAAAGAAAATGTAATAATAGATTATTCTCAAAATAGTCATGTTTCGACGAGAGAAATTTTTCATTATATGAGAAGAAAACACATCCATCAGACCATTTCTTTGATGAACTATGCAATCAAACTGCTCGAAAATTTCTCACTAAAGGCAGAAAAAATACAGGGTCTTTATAAATGATTGTAACATCGCAGTTGGCTTTGGCTTTTTATTTGCCACTTTTCACTTCTTGTGTTCTGTTTATATCATAGTGTTTCTAAACTGACAGCCAATATTGAATGATTGACAATTCTGAAGATTCTTTTTAAATTTCGTGAAAATTCAGTTTTGAAATTATTTTAATCTGCAAGCCAAAATATTACACTATGCCTTTTTCGTGCCTATTTGTCAGCCTGACTGACTGCGCCTGAAATTTTGAAGAAATACGCATTCGCCCGGGACTATTTTGTAGACTGTTTCAGACTTCAAAATAAATAGAACGGGTTCTATTTGTTCCCCCTGAATCGTGGGGATTTCAAGCCTTTTGTCGAAATGTCATGTCTACCAACACACTATTTATCTGTCTGACATGACGTCTTAACATAACCTAGTTTATTCTATCCTTTGAATCGCAGCCTCCATAAACTCATTAATGAATTTATGTTAATTACTTGAGGACGTGAACTAACTAAACTTACGAAGACCAGATAATCTGTGATGGCTATCCCCGAGTGATATGAAGTTTTCACGAGTAGACTGGTATCGCAAAGGAATTATTAATTTCGTTTTTGGAGAAATACTTTCTGGAATTACAGTGTCTTTTTTCTGCATGTGAATTTGCACTCTATGTAGTAGCATATTAAACATTTCTTCAGACATTCTTAAATGGTATTGTTTTAAAAATATACGAACAAAACAAGAATTTGAGGTAATATGTCAATTTCTTCAATGTTTGCAGCTCTGAAATTACTCCTGAAACAAGCTCGTAAAAAGCGTGGTGTAATAGCGCCACTCAATTGGGGGAAATTCAGCCTACAAATAGCCATGAAAAAAGGGGCAAATATAGACATGAAAAAATTGGTTCAAGCCCTGTGGACAGGAGCATTCTGGCACTCTTGTTCAAACAGACAAATTATATCTCCGAAAGTATTGGTTTCTCAGAGTTGGGAATTATATCAATGGATTCTTATGAAAGAACTTCATCTTGGCATAAATTGAATTCAAACATCAGAGAAGAATTTAAATTCAACAAGAGTGCCAAAACTTATCAATCCAAAACTAATAGACAAATTCTACCCAACAACGAACTCATCCGAGATATTCATTCCTCAATTCTATGATGAACCATAATATATATTATTTCCTCAAATCTACTCCAATACTCCAATACACCAATATTCCAGTTCTGTTTTTACTGGAGATATTCTGAACACAATATTATTAACTTACCATTACCATTCCCATCATCATATGGATTGACCATCGGCATGAAAATATCAACCAACAAAAAGTATGATATCATATTAAAATTCTCATAATTCTACGATTGTTGAAATTAATTAGACAATGTCATGTCTCAGGAAAATAAGTTGACATTATAACAGTTTATACATAGAATAATTATATCATTCTGTGAAAACGTAGAAATACGATTTATTATTGAAATTTTGAAAAATCATACCTCCGGAAGTATTAGCTTGTTAGAGTTGAAAATGATATCAATGGATTCTTATGGTAAAACTGCATATTGAAAAAAATTTGATTTGGAATTTGTTTTCTAAAAAAAAAATTTTTTTTGTTACTCTGAAACCATCTGTCCGATTTTGCCCAATAACGAACTCAGCCGAGATATTTATCTCCCAAACCTACTCTGAAAATTTCAACTGTCTAGCTCATTCCGTTCGAGAGTTATCGTGCCTACGACCGGCCGACCGGCCGGACAGAATGAATTTCGACCACGGATTCTTGATCAGTAAGTCGAACCAAATGGTTTAAGATTATTTTCATCGAAAAATTCGAAAATTACAGACATTTGGGCAAATTGATAAGCACTCTGTTCCGAGGAACAAGAGCGCCAAAAAGGCATAGTGTAATAGGGGTATTATAAATAGAATCCCAATTAGTGAATAATTCACTCTCGATTCCATCAGCTTGATATTTCCTGAAAGAAGATTCCTAAAAACGGAGTAAAATTGTAGTATCATTCATCATTATTTCGATCAAATTAGCTACCCTACTCTGGTCATCACTGGTTTTAAACCCAGAGAAGGAGTTAGGGCTATGTACCCATAACCAAAATCACGTGTAATAAAAACTTAAATCCAAAAATTCATCTCTTTGAAAATTTTACTATCCACAAAGTTAATGCAATCTATATTAACTATTAAATCAATTTATTTTGTATAATTAAAATTTTTGGTCCAAACTGGAAAGGAAGGAAAAGTAATCTCCCAGTGACAATCAATTTGGAAATCATCATTTATCATTGCCAATGTAAACAAAGGAGAAAGTGAGGTTATGCGTATATTCTGTGGCTGGAATTGAAAATATGAACAGCATGCATATGAAGCGGCAAAATGAGAAGTTTTCAGGACCAACTAGGATGTTACAATCATTTATAAAGACCCTGTAGAATACCCATTCATATTTACATGAAAAAAATTAATAAATTTCTCACATACCTATTCAATTGATATTAACTTGTTATATGAAAGGTGAAATCACTTACTGTACACTTTGAACCATTCCCGCATCACAATGGTATCTGGGTGGTACAGTTTTCCAAATTTTGGCCAACGCCACCATAGCACCAGCATCCAATACTCCGAAACCGAAAAGATGGTTAAATTCAAGGCCTACACCGTTCATCGTCCAATGGAATCTGTTTTTAGCATCAAATAGGGAGTTCCGTTTTGAAGTAAGTACAGTTAAATGCTGCATGTCCCTCCATGTGAGTTCATTGCTGTGAAATGTTCGATCAGTAAAAACAAAAATATAGGCTGGGACAATACTACCATAGCATTTCAGAGATGTAGCATTCAGTGAGTGGGAAAGTAATCACCTGTCTTAGGTAATTTCAAAGCCGGCTACTCACTACTCAAATACGTTCTGTTGAGAATATTTGAATTTTGAAACATAAAGTAGGAACTCAACAGTGAGTACTAATATGGTGGTCCAGCTAAAACACCTCGATTTTCAGAATTTAAAATGAAAATTTGGAAATGGTTTGGACCTGTCAATTTCTGATTCGAGGGAGAAGAACTTTTCCGTTTTTTTCATCCCCGTAGCTTCAACCCCCTAAGGAGGGCGAGCACAACCCCTTGATTTTGAATTGAGATGAGGGGTGTTGCGATGACTTATTTTGAAGATCGCATCGAGGTCTATCTGACCCTAAAATTTCACTTAAAAATATCCATCGATAATGAAATAACAGCGGAAATAGTGAAAGAGGCAATGTGGAATTTATCTCGAGGATATTATTCGTATCCTACACATTTCAAAGGTATGTAGTAGTAATGTTGTTAAGTTTTTGTCCAAAAAAGTATTAATTTCTCGTCTAAAAAAAGTGGGAAAGCCCTGTGGACAGGAGATTTGGCGTTCTTGTTGAAACTTCGACAATTCATCTCCGGAATTATTGGTTTCTCAGAGTTGAGAATGATATCAATGAATTCTCGTGATAGAACTGCATCATGAAAGAAACCAAATTAAAATTAAATAACGAACTTATCCGAGATATTCATTCCTCAAATCCACTCTGCAAATTATATTATATCAATTGACACAAAAAGAGGGTGCATGAAAGAGACGAAGCTAAGGCCGTCCTAGGTCATGCAGCAATGGATCCGACCTTGAGTACTGGGATATTGTCCGATGTATGTGATGTTTCATACGCAGCAATCATGAGAATCCTGAAACAACATAAATTCCATCCTTATAAGATACGATTGGTTCAGGAACTGAATGAGGATGCTGCCGATCGCCGACTCCCAGTTCTGTGAAGTGCGGTCAGTGAAATGATTAACGGTAATCAAAACTACTTGGTCGATATCTGTTTTTCGGACGGGTGTTCATTTTACCTTAACGTCATTGTAAACCTGCATAACTTTCGGTATACCAATACCGACAGATGAAAATCCGAGCGTCTCCAAAAATTAAATGTTTGGGCGGGTATTTATGGAAATCACATAATCGGCTCTTTTTTTATAGCGGGTGATCTCAATGGCCAAATTTATTCAGATCTATTGGAGAACGCTATTTATCCAGCCCTCGTGCAATTATTGGAGAATGCAGAAGACCCTCAAACCTTCATTTTCCAACAAGATGGCACACCACCTCATTTCGTTCAACCGGTGCATCAGTTCTTAGATGAAAATTTTCCTCACGCCTGGATTGGAAGAAGGGGACATATTGAGTGGCCACCCAGATCACCTGATCTGACTCCACTGGACTTTTTTCTATGAGGTCACTATGAATCCAAGATTTACGCTACTCAGCCTGAATCACTGGATTGTTTGCGAACTCGGATCATTAATGAATGCCGTCAAATTACACCAGAAATCTTGAGTAATGTACATGAACATTTTCAGCAAAACTTATATTACTGCATGGAAGTGAATGGTGCCCATTTCCAGCATTTAATAAACTAATCACAAAAGTAAGTACTCCTCCACAATTTACCTGTCATTTCGTTATCGATTGAAATTTTGAAGGGATATTTCAGGATCAGATAGTACTCGATAAGATATTCAAAAGGAGGTATCGCGAAACCCCTCATCCTTATTCAAAATCAAGGGGTTGCGCTCACCCCCATTAGGGGGTTGCAGTTACCGGGGATGCAAAAAGCGGGAAAATTGTTCCCCCTCGAATCTGAAATTGTCGGGTTCGAGCGATTTTCCACATTTTTATTTTATAGCCGGAAAATCGAGGTGTTAAGTTTTTACTGTATGTACTTATTATCTAATTTATTACTTGATTTTTTACGACCTCTCAAAATGGTTTGGGAAATATTGCCGCACTACCTATATATCATTGCTTACTTCGCTTCTAGAGCTAGGGCGAAAACACCAGCTGCTTCTGGCGCTGCTGCTGACGTACCAGAATGTGTAGTTGTACATTTCCCATATAAGTCTGTAGTTGCCTGTAAAACAATTCAGTGGATAATTATAGGTGAAACGAGATGATCTGGGTTGTATAGACGATGCTTCGATGTTGAATATGAATTTGGTAATGAGTTGTTTGGTTGTTTTTATTATTATTATTATTATTAAATTACAATAAGAGTGGAGGTAAAACCTATGCACTCAAAAAAGCCAAAATTAAAAGTATTCTGCTAGAATTGTAAAGGAAAAATAGAAACTAATTAACACCGCATTGGTCATAAGAGTTCTTGAATCCATTGGTTGATGTTGCATTCACCACTGCACCTGGGAGACGATTCCAAACCTCAAAAATTCTGTTGGATAGAAAGTTCATTCGGCAGGAGGTTCGAAATGGTTCCTTGGCCAATTTATAAGCGTGTCCGCGAAGGTTGTTCCGATTTGGAAGGAATAACTGTCCAAGGTCAATACCGAAGAATCCATGCATTGCTCGGAAAGCTACTATCATGTCGCCTCTGGTACCCCGGTCCTCAAAGCTGGTTAGCCCGAATAAACCCAACCTTGTCTGGTATTCAGGTCGAGAGAAGGAGGAAAATGGGATTCTTGTGCACCATCTTTGAACAAACTCAAGAAGTTGCGAGTCAGATCTTAGAGCGGCCCACCAAACTGGACCCGCATACTCCAGAATTGGTCTCACATATGTTGTGTATAACAATTTTGCAGTCCTTATACTACAGCCGCCAAAAGACCGCTGAATGAGTTAGGTCGATTTTTTGGCTCTACTGCAAGTCTCCGTAATATGCTCAGACCAGTCAAGATCTGCGTTGACGACCACACCAAGATCCCGGTGGCTCCGGACTGAAGTAAGAGAGTGCCCACCAAGCAGATACGGAAGCTTTGGATTGTCCTTACCAATGTGCAGCACACAACATTTTTCGATGTTGAGAGGTAACAACCATTCCTTGACCCACTGAGCAATCGCGTCCAGGTCCGCCTGCAGCTGGTTGGAGATAAGAGATGGAACAATGTATAATTAAACATCGTCAGCGAACAGAAGACATCTCGAGCCGATCAAATGGGGGAGATCCGATGTGTATAGTAGAAAAAGTACTGGACCAAGAACTGAACCCTGGGGCACTCCGCTGGTTACCTTCATCTCGTGTGCAGAGAAAACTCCGCCAACCCTGACTCTGAAAGTTCTGTCACTGAGGAATGATCTAATCCAAGCCAGCAAAATACCTCGAATTCCCATATACTCTAGCTTGTGAATGAGACGACGGTGAGGAACTCGGTCGAAAGCCTTCGCGAAATCAAAGTAGATGACATCAACAGGGACACCAGTGTCCACAAACTTAGTCCAATCATTCACCGCCACGAGAAGGTTGGTCAGTGTTGAGCGACCCGGAAGAAAACCGTGCTATTCATCGGGAATCAAATTATTGGATTCAGCAAACCCACGAATGTGGTCGGTGATTATTCTTTCAAGGACTTTGGAGACCACTGACACTAGACTGATAGGGCGGTAGTTTGCCACTCTTAAAAACAGGTGTAACAGTTGCCGACCGCCACTGTGAAGGAAGAGAAGATGTAAGTAAAGATCTTTGGAACAGACGATAAAGTGGTTCCGCAAGTGCAGTGGAACAGCGGGATAGAAGAAGGCACGTTATTTCATCGTTACCGGGAGCTGAAGAAACGTTGAGTTTAGAAAGGTATTCCTGTATGTTGTTTGGCAAATATCGAAATATAATAATGAAAATATTATAGGAAATCATTTTCGAGGCGGATATACAAATCATCTAAGCACTGACGTGGTGTAAGTACACTCCATTCACTTTTATAAAGTCTTGCGCTTGGCCATGAAATTTTGACACATTTCCCAATGTATATTTTGAAAATGTAAGGCTATTCTTATTTTCCTGTCAGATAACTACGCAACTTTTTCCTCTCTACATAGAAGTCGTAGTAATTACGTATTTTTCACAATGTGAATTTACTTCGGAAAAATAATTAATCTGAGAACATATTACGTGAATTCAACAATTTCAAAGACCTGGTGACCGTTAAAGAAGATTTATCCTCCGTTGTTACTGGAAATATTTCACGTATATAAACTGGTTGGAATATTCAGTTATGCTATTTTCTTGTACGGAAATCAAGAATAAAATCTTGAAATTTCAATGAAAAATAATGGATAGAGTAGTCCGTTACTTTGCGATTCATTTGAAAAAAGAATAAAAGTAGGTACCTGAATAACCCGCCAAGAAAACTTCTTAACCAACAGACGTATCTATGGAATTCCCCACTTTTCGAAATTCTCAAAATATAAGCATACAGAAGACATTTAAATACCTTGTACCACAACTTGAAATACACCAGTTTCAAAATGTAATAGTACTACGAAACCTACTATTAAACCTTCATAAAATATAGTGAGAGAATAGGAAACTAAGTAATATCATTGGAGAGTTCAACATGTCCTGAGACAGAATGAAGTTTTCCTACTGCAGATTTCAGTTCTGTATAGCACTTTCTGATACTTTGTCTCTGCTTCTTCAAAACTGCTTTCGGTATTTTCAATTTCAAAGAGTAGAAGTTGTCAACATCTCAGAGAATTGTTTTGACATTGACGATATTTCAGGAGTGTCAACCTGCCTCAGTTTTAGTTACAAAAACGTGATACGCTAAATCATGGCCAACCGGGAGACTTTTTAAAGGTGAATGGAGCTTAATCTTAGATAATTATGTAGTCTTAAATTCTCCAAGCAAAGAGTTGGAAATACTGCGTTGAAAAAATCACAGAAATCTCTCATATTAAAAATAGGCACCACCCAAAATTTCCTTCCATTATTTTTTTTTTGTTAGCAATCATAACTACCGCTGCTGTGATTGCTGCGATTTAATGCATTTATAGAATTATTAGAGATAGCTACACTACTTTGCATGTACTACTTACACTGATAATATTTTTTTCTATGCCCATGTCAGTAATCGTCAAAAATCGCACTGTCGACATTCCTTGTAAGTGACGTTTTACAATAACATGCACTTTCGTTTTGATAAGAAAATTAAAATTTCTTGGTTTGATTAAACTGCCAACATTCTTAGTATCTATGGAAATAAACGTCATGTCATTTATGTTGTCAATTTTTAAAAACAAATCCAAACATTTTTTCAAATGAGTTATGAGTTCCTTTGTTTAATAAAAGAAAATGGGTGGGCGTAGAAAAACTATAGTACAATAGACGAGTTGAAAGCCCATTACGCACTCGTGAAATGGGCTACTTACAACTCTTGTTACGTGATATACATACTATAAATTGGATCTTTATATTCTATTAAGACGTCTATATATTCTATGCCTAGAAAATATCTTCGATAAACAATATAAGAAACGATTTGATTGGAGAATGGTATTCAAAAATATAAAATGTATATATGGTTTTTTAAGAACCCCTCAACTATTGTATCATACACACAACGTATGAATTAATTATTGATTTATGCACTTATTTCAAGGCTGATCGTGCACTCCGTCATCATAGAACCCACTCTTGAAACTCAATCTTCTTTACCCCATTTCGACGATATACACGAACATCATCGGATTAGCAGAAAGGAAACAGGGAACAGAAGAACAATACTTACAACCCCGGTATTGGGATCCTTGGCACCATTACTGAATGTAGACGCTAGCGTGGAAGAACAGCTTTCATCATAGTGGGCATTCTGGCCATCATTTATGGCACTGTTGATACTTATTGTCCACATACTTGCCGCGTAACCGTCGCAGTTACAATCGTCATCAGCTCCCCCATCTCCGCTAGCCCACACGTAAATATTACCAAGACCATTTCTACCCTAGAACGAAAAACACTTAATCAGAATAATCATTAAAGGATACTGTATATTCATTATTAAATGGTTTCTTTTTGGGTTTTTTCTCCCAAACTCTGGAAATATCTGGGTTAGATTTAGGTTAGGATTAAGTGTATCCAACTTGTACCTCATTAACTCCTTTCACTATAGCTCTCATGGTGGCGTTCCTCGGACCATCCACTGTCTTGCCGTCATCCGTGGGACCCCAGGATGCGCTATATATATCGATAAGATTCGGCTCGTGGCCCATTGAATTTGCTTCTATGAGATCCGTCATGTACGGCTGATCGAGCATTCTGATACCTGTAAGAAAAAATTCAGTAATATTTATTCTTGAAGTTTAAGAAATCAGATTATTTTCTCGTTAATATAAACCGACAATATAATATTAAACCTCTGTGTGAAATTCGCAGCGTTTTTGCATTCTGTTTTTGAATTATTCACGCCTCAAAAATATGAAAATTTCAGGCGTACCAAATATTTGTTATCTTATAGTGTGGTCCAACGAAAACCCAACACCTCGATTTTCCGGCTTTGAAATGAAAATGTGTAAAATCGCTCGGGTCCGTCAATTTCTGACTCGAGGGAATAACTTTTCCACTTTCTGCATCCCCGTAACATCACCCCATAACGGGGGTGAGCACAACCCCTTGATTTTGATAGGGATGATGGGAGTTGCAATAACTAATTTCAAAGATCGTATCGAGTACTATCTGACCCTAAAATTTCGCTTCAAAATATCCATCGGTAATGAAATAACAGCGAAAATAGTGAAAGATGCAATACGGAATTTATCTCGAGCATATAATTCGTATCCGACACATTTCAAAGGTATGTAGTAGTTATGTTGTTAAGTTTTTGTCCAAAAAAGTATTCATTTCTTGTCCAAAAAAGTAGACGGACCATGTTATTGATTTAACTCAGTCTATCGTGAATTTTTAAGAACGTAACAAGTGTGTCAAAGCGATTGTTAATATGTAGTAGAATTAAAATGGTGTATTCCGTAGAAGAAAGGGTGGAAATAATTAAATTTTTTTTTTTAGGAATAACGACTCTGCGCGAACAACAGCGGCTTCGTTTGATGAACGACATCCTGGAAAAATGTATCCGCTGTTTACGTTGTGCAACTGGTTGCCGAATTTGACGCTACTGGTTCAGTAGGGAACAAAAAGAGGGTATATGAAAGAGACGAAGCGAGGAACGTGACTGTCTTAGGTCATGTAACAATGGATCCGACCTTGAGTACTATGAAATTGTTCCTATGTATCTGGTGTTCCACGCACAACAATCATGAGAATCCTGAAACAAGCTCTGATACTAATTTGTATTTAGTACCAATTTAATGAATTTGCGAAATATCATCCTATGTTGTCATGAGAATAATACTTAAATCTGTTTCTACCATTCGATTGCTATATTATAATATCAATTTAGCTGACGATATCGGAACTTTCCAATTGACCAATATTCAATGGGATGCATAAGTAAAAAGATCATTCGATTCGGGGATATGCAATCGGCTCAATTTTGCCCAACTGCCATTGGATAAACCAATGACGATACTATAATCTAAAAGGCATTTAATTATAAGCAGTAGCCTACCTGCTATTTTAGAATCATAAGCCACTCCAACTCCACAAATTCCATTGTCTCGAGCTGCTGCTACTTCTCCGGCACACCTGGTTCCATGACTGAAACAAGATTTCTACCAGTAGAAAAATATTTTACCTACTCAGCAATGTTTTCTTAGGAATGATACTCTAATAATACGGAACACTATCCTGAGAAAGACACCGACCTAAACGCCAGGGACTTTTGCGTGTTCGTTCACTTGTGGCCACGTTTTTGGCGCTCTTGTTCTCAATGCTCTTATATTAGAATATTCTGACCCGAAATTGATTTCAGGTACCAGTGAATATTTCAATACAATATACAGGCTGGGCCACGGTAGATGGTACCCTGGCCTTTTAAGGAGATCGGGACGTACGATTTGATTGTAAATTTGGTTCCTTGGCTAGGAATCACCACTCCATCGATCTAGAATATTTTCAGCGCTGCGGTGTTGCCGTTTATATCAAAAAGTACTAACAATTTTGATATTTCAAATGGATCATCCTGTATATTATTGATTTTTTCGATTTGCCGTAGCCTCATGATTATTTCTGTATCAACTTCCTTGTCCCCATCTCTAGCAGTTTTCGAGTAATTGATTGATTTACTTCTTTTTTTGTGCAAAATATCGTTTCAATTAAACATTCATGACTTCGGTACTTGGAATACTAGAGAGCTAAAATTTTGGGTATTACCAATATCCCGTGTATCATTTACGTTCAATGAAATACGTCTCTCATCATACAGGGATGTTCAAAAACCGAGGATTTTCCGAGAAATACTGAAACGATAAAACGTGCGCTTGTCAAATGAAATGACCTGTATATCAAAATGGGTTCAAGCCCTGTGGACAGGAGCTTTCTGGCGCTCTAGTTCAAACAGACAAATTATATCTCCGAAAGTATTGGTTTCTCAGAGTTGGGAATTATATCAATGTATTCATATGATAGAACTGCATCATAAAGGAAGTTCAATTCAAATGATAGTTTATTTATCAAGATTAAATGAGCAATCATGAGAATGAGAACTGCACCATGGAAGAAATCAAATTAAATCTGGCCAATTTTGCCCAATAACGACTTTAACCGAGATATTCATCTCCCTAACCTACTCTGAAAATTTCAACTACCTAGCTCATTTCGTTCGAGAGTTATATCTATGTCTTTGGATGAAAAGCAGTCTCACTACTCTCAGATCTCTTACTTATGTTCCGTTCCGAAATGTAAGACTTTTCTGAGAAAAACTAATTTCGGAGCAAACAACTGAGATTTTTCTCCCTTCGCTCACAATTCTTCGATTGATTAGATAATGACATGTCTCAGGACAATAATTTGACATTATGACAATTCATACATATAGAATAATTATATCATTGTGTGCTGACAACGTTGAAATACGATTTATTATTGAAATTTTCAAAAATCATATCTCCGAAAGTATTAGCTTGTTAGAGTTAAAAATGATATCATTGGATTCTTATGGTAAAACTGCTTATTGAATAAAATTAAATTTTGAATTTGTTTTGTAATTTTTTTTTTGTTACTCCGAAACCATCTGTCCGATTTTCCCAATAACGAACTTAGTCGAGATATTTATCTCCCAAACCTACTCTGAAAATTTCAACTGTCTAGCTCATTCCGTTCGAGAGTTATTGTGCCTACGGCCGGCCGGCCGGCCGGACAGAATGATTTTCGACCACGGATTCTTGATCAGTGAGTCGAACCAAATCGTTTAAGACCATTTTCATCGAAAAATTCGAAAATTACAGACATTTGGGCAAATTGATAAGCACTCAGTTCCGAGGAACTAGAGCGCCAAAAAGATGTTAAAGAGAATCAAACAAACGATATGTAAATTGAAAGAGTTTTCGAATCAAAAGCAAGATTTCATGTCAATGGGAAAAGTATGGTACATTTTCTATTAGGTATCCATGAAATATCATAGAACATATTATAAATGATCATAATTTGGCAATCGGCATCGATTGTGAAGTATGTATTATTGAATTCATAAACCGAGATTTTATTGAAAAATTATTCAAATGGAAGGCAATAATTATACAAATCAAATCAAGTTTTGATGAAATTTTTGTATTCTTCACGGTCAATGCAATCAAATTGTAGCAAGAACATGTTGAATGTTTAATGAGATGTCAGGGAAAGATCTATACCATAAAGCCTTATTTCTGGTGGTACTATTTATTAATAACTACAAACTCGCTACTCTCAAGAGCTGAGTAACAAGACAAATGCAAAGGGGAAAAAATTCAAATAGTTAATTTTAAAAGATTTAAAAAAAGTTAAAAAATAAATAAGGAAAAAAATAAATTAAAAACTCACGATGCAGTAGTCCTGTCACAGTTCCAAAATTGGGCAGAACAATCGACGGGGAAACATTTAATATACCGGGTGGCGCAAATTAATCGATCAGGCCAAATTTCTCCGTTGGTATGCTCCGGAGAAAAAAAAAGTTCGAATAAAATATTTGTAAAATAAAGGGGGAAATCCATTGATGATGTCAGACTTGACCTTGACCTTGGAGGTCATTCTGGGATCAAGTTTGGAATTTCTAATGGGAACATATATTTTTGACCGCAGATTCGTAACGAGCGGAAAATTTCACGTTGGAATGACCTATCGTACATGATGATCGGTGGTCATTGAGGACCAGCCAGCAGTTCATAACCCCCTGTTCGTGAAGTACACGAACTCTTGCCAATTAAATCTAATCGGCGCGCGGAAGAAAACTAAAGCTTTTCATTCTTAAGCAGAATTTGACGAGTAATCTGGTTTGTCCTTAATGACCACCGAACATCATGTACGATAGGTCACTCTAACGTGAAATTTAATAAATAAGCGCCGATTAGATTTAATTGGCAAGAATTCGTGTACTTCACGAACAGGGGGTTATGACCTGCTGGCTGGTCCTCAATGACCACCGAACATCATGTACGATAGGTCATTCCAACGTGAAATTTTCCGCTCGTCACGAATCTGTGGTCAAAAATATTTGTTCCGATTTGAAATTTCAAACTTGACCCCAGAATGACCACTAAGGTCAAGGTCAAGGTTAAGTCTGACATCATCATTGGATTTCCCCCTTTATTAAACAAATATTTTATTCGAACTTTTTTTTTCTCCGGAGCGTACCAACAGAGAAATTTGGCCTGATCGATTAATTTGCGCCACCCGGTATAAAACGACAATATTTAAAATAGCATATAGTCGATAAAAACGAGATGTCAAATTTAAAAACAAAACACACAAATTAGCAGTGCGCAGGTGAACATATTGAACCAATCCACGAATCTCACGAATTCTTTGGTTCAATATGTTCACCTGCGCACTGCTAATTTGTGTGTTTTGTTTTTAAATTTGACATCTCGTTTTTATCGACTATATTCTATTTTAAATATTGACGTTTTATATATTAAATGTTTCCCCGTCGATTGTTCTGCCCAATTTCGGAACTGTGACAGGACTACTACTGCATCGTGAGTTTTTGATTTATTATTTTCCTTATTTATTTTTTAAACTTTTTTGAATCTTTTAAAATTTACTATTTGAAAATTGTTTCCCTTTGCAGTTGTCTTGTTACTCAGCTCTTGAGAATGGCGAGTTTGTACCGCCGAAACTAGTCGAGCAGACAATTTTTTGTAGTTATTAATAAATAGTTCCACCAGAAATAAGGCTTTATGGTATAGATCTTCCCCTGATATAACGGTGGTCGCCAAAGGGTTTGGAGAAATTAATGAGATGTATCCTGACCCAGAACCAACGAAGAAGAGAAAATGTGTAGATTGCAGAATAATTCCATCCTTCACGGATCAAAACTTCATTTGTATAATAATTATTGCCTTCCATTTGAATGATTGTTCGATAAAATCTCCGCTAATAAATTCAACAATACTTTACAATCGATGCCAATAGTTAAATTATCATAATTTACATGTTCTAGGTAGGTCATTTCATGGATAGCTAATACAAAATGTAGCTCAATATTCCCATTAGCATGAAAACTTGCTTTTAATTCGAAAGCCTTACAATTTACGTATAGGAACATGTTATATCGTTTGAAAGGAAGGTTAATTATGTTTCAATACATCTTATGTTGTACAGGTTATTCTATTCGAAAAAACGCATTTTTTATCGTTTAAGTATGTCTCGGAAAATCCTCAGATTTTGAACAGCCCTGTATGATTAGGGACGTGTCTCATTACACGTAAATGATACACGGGATATTGTTAATCCATACCCTAAATTTCGGCTTTCTAGGATTCCAAGTAACGAAGTAATGAATATTCAATTGAAGCTATGTTTAACACAAAAAATGGGTTCAAGCCCTGTGGACAGGAGCTTTCTGGCGCTCTAGTTCAAACAGACAAATTATATCTCCGAAAGTATTGGTTTCTCAGAGTTGAGAATTATATCAATGTTTTCTTATGATAGAACTGCATCATACAGGAAATTCAATTCAAATAATAGTTTATTTATCAAGATTAAATGAGCAATCTGAGAATGAGAACTGCACCATGGAAGAAACCAAATTAAAATAGCTGAAATGAATTTGACTCTCTCTTATAGAACAGGATGAAATGTACGAGTATGAATAGAATAATTATAGCATTCTGTGAAAACATAGAAGTACGATTCATTATTGAAATTTAGAACTTCATCTTAGCAGAAATTGAATTCAAACATCATAGAAGAATTTAAATTCAACAAGAGTGCCAAAAATTATCAATCCAAAACCAATAGACGAATTCTACCCAACAACGAACTCATCCGAGATATTCATTCCTCAATTCCAGTTTTGTTTTTAGTGGAGATATTCTGAACTCAATATTATTAACTTACCATTACCATCATCATATGGATTGACCATCGGCATGAAAATATCAACCAACAAAAACTGTGATATTATATTATAATTCTCATATTTATACGATTGCTGGAATGAATGACAATGTTATTAACTTACCATTACCATTCCCATCATCATATGGATTGACCATCGGCATGAAAATATCAACCAACCAAAAGTATGATGATATTATAATTCTCATATTGATACCATTACTGGAATGAATGACAATGAGACAACGTCAAAGTTGACGTTATAACAATTCATAGAATAGCCACAGAATAATTCTATCATTGAAATTTTGAAAAATCATATCTCCGAAAGTATTAGTTTGTTAGAGTTAAAAATGATATGAATGGATTCTTATGGTAAAACTCCTTATTGAAAAAAAAATCAATTTGGAATTTGTTCTGTAAAAAAAAATTTTTTTTTTGTTACTCCGAAACCATCTGTCCGATTTTGCCCAATAACGAACTTAGCCGAGATATTTATCCCCCAAACCTACTCTGAAAATTTCAACTGTCTAGCTCATTCCGTTCGAGAGTTATCGTGCCTACGGCCGGACGGCCGGACCGGCCGGACGGCCGGACGGCCGGACCGGCCGGACAGAATGAATTCCGACCACGGATTCTTGATCAGTGAGTCGAACCAAATCGTTTAAGACCATTTTCATCGAAAAATTCGAAAATTACAGACATTTGGGCAAATTGATAAGCACTCAGTTCCGAGGAACTAGAGCGCCAAAAATGGGTTCAAGCCCTGTGGACAGGAGCTTTCTGGCGCTCTAGTTCAAACAGACAAATTATATCTCCGAAAGTATTGGTTTCTCAGAGTTGGGAATTATATCAATGTATTCATATGATAGAACTGCATCATAAAGGAAATTCAATTCAAATAATAGTTTATTTATCAAGATTAAATGCGCAATCATGAGAATCAGAACTACACCACATTTTCAATTTTTTTTTGACACTTTGCGGAACTCTGGTCAATACAAAACTTCACATGCGTATAAAGGTCATGATTCTACAATTTGATGCTAAATTTCAGATAGATCGAGCGATCGGTTTCGGAAATATTCATAAAACATATTTTTACTAAAATCGCCCATAACTCCGAAACCCCTCGATGGATTTCGCCCATTAACGAACTTGTCCGAGATATTCACGCTCCAAAACCACCTTGCAATTTTCAATCCGCTAACTCCTTTCGTTCGAGAGTTATCGTGCCTACGGCCGGTCAGCCGGCCGGACAGAATCGATTTCGCATTCGGATTCTTGATCAGTGAGTCGAACCAGATCGTTTGAGACCATTTTCAGCCAAAAATTCCAAAATTACAGACACTTGGGCAAATTGATAAGCACTCTGTTCCGAGGAACTAGAGCGCCAAAAAAACAAGTTTCGTATGACAATTGCCCAAAACAGGTTGGAAGTACCTACAAATAGTAGGTATTCCATAAAACATGTATGAAAGAAGTTAAGTAATACTAAAAAATTACCTTGTAATCGATCAAAAATTTCCTGATCTACGTTCACCAAATTTTCTCCTCTCTCGAACTACAGAATTATGCTTTCAATATTTACGTAAAATTTTCAAACATTTTCGGGTGAGGTCCCCCTTGCATCGCTAAAGTACGAGTATTTCAACCCCAATATTTTTGAAGTTACAATATTCCCTTCTGTCAAGTTGACATTATGAGAATTCATACATAGAATAATTATATCAATCTGTGAAATACGATTTACATTGAAATTTTGAAAAATCATCTCCGAAAGTATTAGCTTGTTAGAGTTAAAAATGATATGAATGGATTCTTATGATAAAACTGCTTATTAAAAAAAATTTAATTTGGAATATGTTTTGTAAAAAAAAAATTTTTTTTTTGTTACTCCGAAACCATCTGTCTGATTTTGCCCAATAACGAACTTAGCTGAGACATTTATCCCCCAAACCTACTCTGAAAATTTCAACTCTCTAGCTCATTCCGTTCGAGAGTTATCGTGCCTACGGCCGGCCGGCCGGATCGGCCGGACAGAATGAATTTCGACCACGGATTCTTGATCAGTGAGTCGAACCAAATCGTTTAAGACCATTTTCATCGAAATATTCGAAAATTACAGACATTTGGGCAAATTGATAAGCACTCAGATCTAAGGAACTAGAGCGCCAAAAATGGGTTCATGCCCTGTGGACAGGAGCTTTCTGGCGCTCTAGTTCAAACAGACAAATTATATCTCCGAAAGTATTGGTTTCTTAGAGTTGGGAATTATATCAATGTATTCTTATGATAGAACTGCATCATAAAGGAAATTCAATTCAAATAATAGTTTATTTATCAAGAGTAAATGAGCAATCTGAGAATGATAACTCCACCATGGAAGAAATCGAATTAAATCTGGCCAAGATTTGCCCAATAACGAACATAACCGAGATATTCATCTCCCTAACCTCGAGCTAACCTACTCTGAAAATTTCAACTACCTAGCTCATTCCGTTCGACAGTTATTGTAGAAAAACTTTTTTTAAATTTTCAAATTTTTTTTTGACACTTTGCGGTAATCTGGTCAACACAAAACTTCACATGCGTATAAAGGTCATGATTCTACAATTTGATGCTAAATTTCAGATATATCGAGTGATCGGTTTCGGAAATATTGATAAAAAATATTTTTACTGAAATTGGCCATAGCTCAGAAACCACTGGATGGATTTCGCCCATTAACGAGCTCGTCCGAGATATTTACGCTCCAAACCCACCTTGCAAATTTCAATCCAATAACTCATTTCGTTCGAGAGTTATCATGCCTACGGCCGGCCGGACAGAATCGATTTCGACCTCGGATTCTTGATCAGCGAGCCGAACCAAATCGTTTAAGACCATTTTCATCGAAAAATTCGAAAATTGCAGACATTTGGGCAAATTGATAAGCACTCAGTTCCGAGGAACTAGAGCGCCAACAAGTTTCGTATGACAATTGCCCAAAACAGGTACCTACAAATAGTAGATATTCCATAAAACATGTATGAAAGAAGAGTAATAATGAAAAATTACCTTGTAATCGATCAAAAATTAAAAAAAAAAAAAAATTTCCTGATCTACGTTCACCAAGTTTTCTCCTCTCTCGAACTACAGAATTATGCTTTCAATATTTACGTAATATTTTCAAACATTTTTGGGTGAGGTCCCCGTTGCAACGCTAAAATACTTCCGTTCCGAAATGAAAGACTTTTCTGAGAAAAACTAATTTCGGAGCAAACAACTGAGATTTTTCTCACTTCGCTCACATTTCGGAATACACTTTATTCTCATAATTCTTCGATTGATTAGATAAAGTCATGTCTCAGGAAAATAGGTTGACATTATGACAATTCATACATAGAATAATTATATCATTCTGTGAAATACGATTTATTATTGAAATTTTGAAAAATCATATCTCCGAAAGTTTTAGCTTGTTAGATTTATTAATGATATCGTTGGATTCTTATGGTAAAACTGCTTATTGAAAAAAATTTAATTTGGAATTTGTTTTGTAAAAAAAAAATTTTTTTTTGTTACTCCGAAACCATCTGTCCGATTTTGCCCAATAACGAACTTAGCCGAGATATTTATCTCCCAAACCTACTCTAAAGATTTCAATTGTCTAGCTCATTCCGTTCGAGAGTTATCGTGCCTACGGCCGGACAGAATTAATTTCGACCACGGATTCTTGATCAGTGAGTCGAACCAAATCGTTTAAGACCATTTTCATCGAAAAATTCGAAAATTACAGACATTTGGGCAAATTGATAAGCACCCAGTTCCGAGGAACTAGAGCGCCAAAAAGGAATTAAATTGATTAATTACTTGAAAACCGCTAGAGATAGGGATGATGAAGTTGATACTGAATTAATCAGGAGACTACAGCTGATAAAAGAGAGCAATAAGGTATAGGATGTTCCATTTGAAATATCAAAGTTGTTAGTACTTTTCGGCGCTCTAGTTCCTCGGAACAGAGTGCTTATCAATTTGCCCAAATGTCTATAATTTTCGAATTTTTGGCTGAAAATGGTCTCAAACGATTTGGTTCGACTCACTGAGCAAGAATCCGAGGTCGAAATCGATTCTGTCCGGCCAGCCGGCCGTAGGCACGATAACTCTCGAACGACAGGAGTTAGAGGATTGAAATTTCCAAGGTGGGTTTGGAGCGTAAATTACTCGGACATGTTCGTTAATGTTCGTTAATGGGCGCCATAAAGCGGTTTCGGAGTTATGGCCGATTTTAGTAAAAATATTTTTTATGAATATTTCCGAAACTGATCACTCGATCTATCTGAAATTTAGCTTCAAATTGTAGAATCATGACCTTTATACGCATGTGAAGTTTTGTATTGACCAGGTTACCGCAAAGTGTCAAAAAAATTTTTGAAAATTAAAAAAAAAAAATTCTACAATAACTCTCGAACGGAATGAGCCAGGCAGTTGAAATTTTCAGAGTAAGTTAGGGAGATGAATATCTCAGTTAATTTCGTTATTGGGCAAAATAGGCCAGATGGTTTCGGAGTAACGAAAAAAAAAAATTTTTTTTAAGTAACAAATCTCAAATTTAATTTCTACTTAAGATGCAGTTTCTCCATGAAAATCAATTGATATCATTTTCAATTCCAACAAGCTAATACTTTCGGAGATATGATTTTTCGAAATTTCAATAATGAATCGTACTTCTATGTTTTCACAGATGGTGATAATTATTCTATCTAAGCTTTATTATATGATCTGTGTTCATACTCGTACATGTCATCCTGTTCTATAAGAGAGAGTCAAATTCATTTCAGCTATTTTAATTTGATTTCTTCCATGGTGCAGTTCTCATTCTCAGATTGCTCATTTAATCTTGATAGATAAAGTATTATTTGAATTGAATTTCCTTTATGATGCAGTTCTATCATAAGAATACATTGATATTTCCCAACTCTGAGAAACCAATACTTTCGGACATATAATTTGTCTGTTTGAACAAGAGCGCCAGAAAGCTCCTGTCCACAGGGCTTGAACCAATTTTAATATAAGCGGTAACATGACAGCACTGAAAATATTCTAGATCTATAGAACAGTGGTTCCTAGTCAAGAAACGAAATTGTCAATCAAATCGTACGTCCCGTTCTCCGTAAAAGTACAGGGTATCATCGATCACGGCCCACCCTGTTTAAGTACCTACAGTGAAACCTCTCTTGGGCGGACACCATTTTACGTGAAAAAGCGTCCGCCTAACGGAGGTGTCCGTACAAGGTAGAGCTTGACCACAAATCATTGAAAGATGAATTGAATAAAACAGTAAATATAAATATACATATATTATATAATATCTTGATCATTTCTATAACCATTCGCACATTCTTCCATACTTCTTTTAGAACAGATACAGGAATGTCATCTTCAGCTGAAAAACTATAATTTTCCATTGTCTCTATCCAGCTTTGTGAAAACAATTCCTCACAATTTTTCTGAAACTCTCTGCATGGCAGATTCAATATAACAAATTGCATCGAGTACGTTTAAATTATTCGTAAAAACTTCAGCCTTGTCAACTGATCCGATTTCATATGACAATTTTTTCACAACTATTGCTCGATAAAAAGGTTTGAAACTAATGATGCTTTGGCGAGTGCTTTGGTCCAAGGGTTGGGCGACGGATGTACAAATTGGTGGAAAAAATTTGCTGAACTTTGATAAACATATGTCTTTCGGATGGGAACACGCGTTGTTTAAAAATAACAAAATTTTTATCCTCTCCATACCCACTTTTTTCTATCAAAATTTTTCAACCACTCCTCCAAGCCTTTTTTTTTACTCCACCAAAAAACTGGTATATCATTCACATTAATGTTCTTGAAATTTCTTGGTTTTTGCGCGTATGTTCTGGGGAACATCGCGTTATCATTTGCCCAAATGTCTGCAACTTTCGAATTTTTTTAGGAAAATGGTCTCAAACGATTCGGTTCGACACCCCAATGAATAATTCAAGGTCAAATTTCATTCTGTCCGGCCGTTGCTACGATAACTTGAGAACGGAAAGAGCTAGCGACTTGAAATTTTCGGGGTAGGTGGCGCATCTCAATACGACGGACAAGTTCGTTAATGGGCATAATCGGTCCAATGGTTTCCGAGAAAAAATTTTTTTTTCAACCAATATAAATCCGATCGAATTGAAACTTGGTGAATATTTGTAGAATATAAACCTAAGCACGTTTGAGAAATTTTGTTAGAATCGTATCGCTAGAAAATTATTAAAAAATTATTAAAAAATATTTTTGTTGTCACGATAACCTGAGAACGGAAAGAGATAGCGGCTTGAAGATTTCAGGTTAGGTTGTGTATCTGAATACGACATTTGAGGTTGTTTATAACCATAATCGGCGAAACGGTTTTAGAGTTATAGCCATCTGAAATTTGGTTGTTTTTTGTTCCTCATTAACTCGAAAAATACAGAACCGATTTAATTCTAACATGATTATTAGTTGTAGAACGCCAACGCGAAAATTCTTGTAAAATTCCGTGAGTATAGAATTTGTAGAAAAATTTTAAAAAATCATTGAAAATTGAAAAAAAAATTCTATATATCAGTAACTATTCGTATGAAATTGCTCAGTAGATGGGTGACCGTTGCCTCGATAACTATCGAACGAAAGGAGATAGGGACTTGCAATTTTCAGGGTAGGTTGCGTATCCGAATGGGAGAATTGAGTTCATTTTTGGGCATAATCGGTCAAACGGTTTCCGAGTTATACCCACCTGTAATATTATTTCATTGATAACTCAAAAAATATAGATTCGATCGAATTGAAGCTTGGTAACTATTAGTAAAAAATCAACATAAAGAAGTGTTCAAAATTTTGTAAGACCCGTACCCCTAGAAAATTTGAAAAAAATTGCCAAAAAAAATTTTTTGTAAGAACCGTACCCCTAAAAAATTTCAAAAAAATCACGAAAAAAAAAATTGGTTTAAGCACGGACGTGAAGTCAGGAGCTCTTTCGCGTATGTTATATTATCCATTCTTCTGTATTGGACACCCTTAGGGCCGGTTTCTCAATTGCGAGTTAACCCGAGGTTGCGGGTAACCCGAGTGTTACGCATTCATGAATATCGCTAAATACATGCGTCAACTCGCAACCTCGAGTTAACTCGCAATTGAGAAACCGGCCCTTAATCGAATTTACCATGATAAATTATATTGTCCATTCTCCTGTTTTGGACACTTAATTCGAATTTACCATGGTAAATTCGAATTCAGATTTTACAATAGGACAATAGAACATACGCGAAAAAGCTCCTGACTTCACGTCAGTGCTTGAACCAATTTTTTAGTCTTTCCAATCACCAAAAGTTTTTTCTTTTCTCCAGCCTAATTTACGCAGTTTACTATTTGGTAAGGCGCGGAAAAATAGCCCCGTCGTCGTCGCAAATGTTTCGGTTGTCCGCTCAAGGGAGAGTTTCGAAACGAATTAAACGAAAAATAGGTGTCGGCGTCCGCCCAAGGAAGCGTCCGCTCAAGAGAGGGTAGGTACTGTCTGAAGGTTTTGCATTTACTGAAATCCGGACTATGAAAAAGTGTCCGTTCAATAGAGGTGTCCGCTTAACGGAGATGTCCGTTAGTAGAGGTTTCACTGTATCTGATTATGTGAAACTATTTAAAAGTAATTCATTCAAAGCTTGCTTGTTCAAGGCTTCTGTATTCTGAAATCTGAAATATTCTTTGAAAGTTTTTCACTAGTATACAGCTCGTTTCTCACGTTCTTGCGCGTTCTATGTTCTAGGGAACAGTGTGCCATCATAAACCATGCATATACAGTGTGTAAAAGCCAAATGGAATAAATTTAGTATCTTGGTTACTGTACATATTTATGGGAAATCCCGAAACAAATTTAAATTTTAAATTGTCATTCTTCTTCGTAAAAATGCGAACCCAACCTTCAATCCCCTTCGAAAGAAAGGTACAACCCCCATTTTTCAAATAGGTAGTATGATGTACGACAACCCTGAAAATGGAATCCGACAAGATTATATTGCCCATTAAATGTTTACGCTGTACAATTCCGCAGGTTTATTACCTGAGAGGATTAACTCTCTAAAAGGAATATAAAAAATATAATTAATGATGGAACATGGCTAAATACATTAATTCGAGTATAGTTATGATATTCATGTATACATCCAATTCGAATTCGCTATTCGAATTTTTGTTCATATAATACATCATACTATTTCTACTTCTCCTAATTTTGCGCGATATGTTCTGGGGAACATCGCGTTATCATTTTGCCCAAATGTCTGCAATTTGCGAATTTTTTGCGGAAAATGGTTTCAAACGATCGGGTTCGACTCCCCGATGAAGAATTCAAGGTCAAATTTGATTCTGTCCGGCCGGCCTTTACCACGATAACTTGAGAACTTGAGAGCTAGCGACTTGAAATTTTCAGGGTAGGTGGCGCATCCCAATACGACGAACAAGTTCGCCCAATGGTTTCCGAGTAATAGTTTTGTTTCAACCAATATAAATCCGATCGTATTGAAACTTTGTTGTAGAATATAAACCTAAGCACGTTCGTGAAATTTTGTGAGAATCGTTTTACAAGAAAATTCAAAAAGAATTATTAAAAAATATTGTCACGATAACCTGACCGAAAGATATAGAGACTTGAAATTTTCAGGTTAGGTTGTGCATCTGAATGCGAAATTTGAGTTTGTTTATAAGCATAATCGGCCAAACGGTTTTGGAGTTATACCCACCTCAAAATTTGGCTGTTATTTCCCGAATAACTCGTAAAATACAGAACCGATCCAATTCAAACATGGATATTAGTTGTAGAACGCCAAGGCAAAAATTATTGCAAAATTTCTCGCATTTCGGATGAATTTTTCCTAGCATATGTCCCTGAAAAATGCTAGTAAGATAAATCTTTCAAAAGAGTGGCTCTCGCGAAATATACTATACCTTGAGAATATAGTTTTCAGATCGCTATATTCGCCGAGTTAGTTTTCTTTGCAATTGAAATCTCTCCTTTTAGCGCACATATTCTACAGAACGGCGTGCTATCATTTTGTCCAAATGTCTGTAACTTTAGAATTTTTTAACGAAATTGTAAAATAAAACTCTTGACTACGTTCACAAATTTTAATTCTGATATTCAATACGTCGACATGTTTCGGGTTTAACCCTATTCTCAAGACTGAAAAGTAACACATAAGACTCACATATATACTATCAAACAACAGATCTCAACACCGGAGATAAGTGAAAACCCAATTGATCATTCACAATTGGTAGGTTCAGTTTCAAAGCTGAAGATATTTCCAAAATTCCCAAAAGATCCAAGCGTCTGCCTTTCTCTCCATCATGTAAAATCTCAAGTCTATAAAATGGTTACAAGTGATACAGTGAATAGAAAAACCAGTGTTAGATTTGTTTTGAAGAATTGATTTTTATGTTCATCAGACCTAACCTTAGGAGACTTGTCGTTCTCTTAAGGTTAGGGTTGATGAACATATATATTCAATTCTTCAAAACAAATCTAACACTGGTTTTTCTAATCACTGTATCACTTGTAACAATTTCATAGATTTTGAAAAAATTAAGATTTTACATTAGGGAGAAAAAGGCAGATGCTCGGATCTTTTGAAAATTTTGGAAATATCTTCAGCTGTCCCAGTATACCTGTTCCAATGGATTATCTCAGCCATTTCAAAAGATAAAATTTGAAAATTTTATGGTTTTCAATTCGTTCAAGTAACCTTCAACTGAGAAAAACAAAAATTGAATGTCACTTTCGTTTTGACCGGAAGTGACTTCAACTTTTTTATCTCAAATAGCACCCTATATATTTTTTGCAATTTTTCATTTCTACTCAAAATTACCTTTCCAACGATGTAGCACACTTTGTATTTTACATTTTATTAGATGCAGAAAACTTTGGGGCTATTTGAAAGATCGCGTAAACCAGATTCCTCCTATTGATTTGGAAGATCTAAAAAACAAAATAAGGAATGCATGTAGAGCCCTTATTGCTGAAGTGTTAAGAGGTGTTACTTCGCGTAAACCAGTCCACCGAGCTGAAAGATTTGTAGAAGCAGATGATCAACATTTCGAACATATGCTTTAGTTATTATAGGTATTTTTTGCCCCCTTTTTTGTAATTATTTGTTTCTTTTACTTTTCATTCTTTGTTTAACGGTCGGTAAAATACATAGTTGATTTCAATATGAGTAAGGTTTTTTTATTGATGACGATTATTGATGTCAAAATCAAGATTACACAAAATATCGTAGCCTACTGCAATTCTTTCAATTTGAAATTTCACTTGACGTTTTTTCCATCACATCAAATGTTAAATACAAAGTGTGATACTTCGTTGGTAAGGAAATTTTGAGTAAAAATAAAAAATTGCAAAAAATATATAGGGTGCTATTTTCGGTCAAACCGAAAGTGACTTTCAATTTTTGTTTTTGTCAGTTTAAGGTTCCTTGAACGAATTAAAAATCATCAAATTCTGAAATTTTTATCTTTTGAAATGGCCCTCCATTGGAACATGAATACTGGGACACCCGGTATATCAAAAACTATTACCATAGATCATGCGCGCAGAAGCTCCTGACTTCACGTCTGTTCTTGAACCAATTTATGATACTCTATATGCAGTATGCACCACCTATCCCAGGAAATAGGAAAACGAATTACAAAACTAATTGTTATCACTAAACACATTTTAAATGAAATGCATCGAACTATATAATTTTCTAGCTAGTGGATATTGGAAATAGGCGGAACTCGATGTTTTGTTGCTGATGGATCAAAAGTGACTTGTTGACAAATTCGTTTAATGCCGTAATAGAAGCTCATGCTCTCTATTAGTACGTCACCAATCCTTGTCAATTAAAATGAAAATCAACCAGTATCGATTTTCAGTATATTGCCTATACGAGGTGGAAAATTGGGTAAATTACTGCATCGACAGCTGCAGACGAGGGAAAAATTAATTAAGTACGCTGTAGAATAATAGACGTGTCGAACTATACAGGGTGTTAGTTAATAAGTGCGACAAATTTTAGGGGGTGATTCTGTGACGAAAATTAAGGTGGGTATTCGGTATACATTTTTTTGAAAAACCTCCTCCCGGAAAAGTTACACTCCTCCAAAGATTAACAAAAACAATTGTTTCTCTTTTTTATTTTCCCTGAATATTAAAGTCTTCAAGAAAGATATTCGAATGGGTGATGAAGAAAATAAAGCAAATCTTGTAACATATACGAACCATAAACAAATAAATTAGGTTAGGGAAATTCCACTTCGGTGCTTTTTGAAAATGCATTGAATTTTTTTCTCGAAAATGCTTAAGTTGTCGAAAAAACTTGTAGAGATGGAAAAATCTGTAAATGATTTGCGCTTTTCAGCCATATTTTTTTAGAAGGAAAATTTTTATCCAAAAAAAAGTTGTAAGTAAAAATATCTTAGTGGTTGCCTATTTCAACCCATTCTAAGCATACTACAGGGTTGAAAAAATTCCAAAATGTGTAGTTTTATTGACACATAATATTTACCAAGTTTCGTATCCTTAGCTTAATATACAGGGAAATTGAAAAAGAGAAACAATTTTTTTTGTTAATCTTTGGAGGAGTGTAACTTTTCCGGGAGGAGGTTTTTCAAAAAAATGTATACCGAATACCCACCTTAATTTTCGTCACAGAATCACCCCCTAAAATTTGTCGCACTTATTAACTAACACCCTGTATATACCACCCACGAACTGAACGTCAAACAAGATTCTAAGGCTCTTAGAGGTTACGTGTTTGTGATAAATTGATGTCTGATTGACTTTCAGGAATATATTAGATCAATCAAAAATAATCTAATATTTCTATAACTCCTTCTGGCGAATGTTGAGCAATATTACTTCAATTCATTGCTTTACTTGCATCATGTTCATGCACTCGTTAATTAAATAATATATAGAGGGTGGTCCACGAGTACAAAAGTTTGGATGAAATTGTTTATTCTTCACGGTCAATGCGATCAAATTGTAGCATCATGCAGAATTTTCTGCCTAAACCTTAATATGCACTTCTGGTAAAATCAAGAGGATTTGCGTTAAAATAAGTTAATCAATTTAAAATGTCTTCTTCTGAAGCATTTTCTCTTGTTCATTGGTTGTAAGTCCGGATACAACTCATTAAACATTCTGCTACAATTTGATAGCATTGACCGTGAAGAATAAACAATTTCATCGGATTTTCATTTGTATAATTATTTCCTTCATTTGAATCGTTTTTTAATAAAATCTCCGTTTATAAATTCAATAATACTTTACAATCGATACCGATTGTCATATTATGATAATTTATATGTTCTACGAAATTTCATGGATACCTAATACAAAATGTACCATAATATTCCCACTGGCATAAAATTTGCTTTCAATTCGAAAACCTCACAACTTAGATACAGGAACATGTTATATCGTTTGATTGATTCTCTTTCAATACATCTTTATGATATACAGGTCACTCCATTGAAGAAACGCACTCTTTATCGTTTTAGTATTTCTCGGAAAAGCCTCGGATTTTGAACAACCCTGTATTTAGAGACGTATTTCATTAAACGTAAATGAAACACGGGATATTGGTAATCCATACCCGAAATTTCAGCTCTCTAGGATTCCAAGTAGGTACCGAAGTAATGAATGTTCAATTATTATTATTATATGGTCTATTATGAATCGTCTAAGAACCGGTCATGGTCGATGCAACAGCAGAATTTCAGGTGGAATTCAGTTGAGAGTCCTAGTGGTGAATGCGGGGAAGCAGAGGAAACCATAGATCATTTAGTTAATAATTGTCGCATGTATTATAGATTCAAGGATGGTTTTAGGACTATTCATAATGTTTCTGAATCTTTTTCAGAATGGCTAGCGAGTTTCAAATCTATTTGATTAAATATAGAATACTTATTCCCTTTTTGCGCGTATGTTCTGGGGAACATACGCGTTATAGTTTTGCCCAAATGTGAAATTTAATTCTGTGGTGCCGTCCGGCCGGCCGTCCGGCCGTCCGTTGCCACGATAATTTGAGAACGAAAAGAGCTAGCGACTTGAAATTTTCAGGGTGGGTGGCACATCGTAATACGACGGACAAGTTCGTTAATGGGCATAATCGGCCCAGTGGTTTCCGAGTAATAATTTTGTTTTCAACCAAAATAAATCCGATCGAATTTAAACTTGGTGAATAGTTGTAGAATATAGACCTAAGCCCGTTTGTGAAATTTTGTGAGAATCGTATTGCTAGAAAATTATTAAAAAATTATTAAAAAATATTTTTGTTGTCACGATAACCTGAGAACGGAAGGAGATAGCGGCTTGAAAATTTCAGGTTAGGTTGTGCATCTGAATGCGACATTTGAGTTTGTTTATGAGCATAATCGTCCAAACGGTTTTAGAGTTATAGCCATCTAAAATTTTCTGAAATTTGGTAGTTTTTTGTTCCTCATTAACTCGAAGAATACAAAACCGATTGAATTCAAACATTACTATTAGTTGAAGAATACCAACGCAAAAATTCTCGCAGAATTTCGTGAGGATGGTATAACTAGAAAATTAAAAAAAAAATAGTTGAAAATTATTGAAAACAAATCTATATATCATAAACTATTCGTCCGGCATGGCTGAAATTTTGGAACAGCCTTCAGAACCTAACTCTACTGCAGAATTCCAAGTTTGAACATGATCGGATCTATATTGTTGGAAAACCGGGTAGCCTTTTGTGAGTTCGGTAACGTAGTGGTAGCCAAGTGTAGCGGATGGGAATCGTCGTATGATAATATGTAGTCTATGGTCGTATTTTTGCGAGAAGCTTCAAAAATAAATATATGAATGTCATGATGACATATTTCCGCTCGTATATTATGGGAAAATCGTCTTATTTCATCACTAATCTATGGGAGATGATAGCCCTACATTAGTGGTCAGACCTGGTTTTGAAAGAGATCCTCCTTAGGAGGAGGCAACTAAATATTGAAGGGATTTCTATGAACAAGAGTGAATATCTTTGCGAAATAGAGAAGGCGATTCTTCTTCAAGAGATCCATGTGCCTTCAGAGGAGTATATTTGCGAGAGGGGACTTTTGAAAGGTTATGTATTATTTTTAATATGATATCGCTGAAATTTTGCTGAAGGCTTCTGATCTTGTAAGGTGAGAGGCTCATTTGTGGATATTAAATCCTGTGATGGGTAGAGAGGAATTTTAGGCCATGTAGGCCACTAAGGCCCACTTGCACGAATGCGGGTTATCTAATTAAATCCGGATTAACTCTGAACCTAGGGTTAAATTGATAATAGGTCTTGCACCTTCAAGATTTAGAGCCTAACCCTGGGTTAAAACTATAAAAATTTAACCCGGCAAAATAGCAGGGTTAAATGGCTAAGTCCGGGTTAGTCATGTAAAAATTGACATTTCTAATTTAAATAGTTTCGATTTGTGATGAAGTGTGAATGCCCGTCGAAGAAAAGCGTTGAAGTAGTTCAAAGTGACGAATCCATATTTGCTGGAAATGTAACCTCAAATGAAGAAATTGTGATCGATTCTGGTGCTTCAAGTTCAAATCACCTAATGAAAGCAGAATATGGACGCTTTTGTAAAAATTTGAAGAAGATATCCCATACCATAAATGTAGCAAAAGAAGGTGAAACTGTGACGTCGGCAACTTCAGGTGATCTACCTCTTATCACGGAAAACAACACACCAATTATATTAAAGGACGTGTTCACCTGTGAAAAATTATTCCACAATTTACTGTCGGTAAGGAAGATGGTAGAGTCAGGATTGAAGGTTGAATTTCATGAGAAAATTGTCAACATTTGGAAAGATGGAAAAATATTATTACAAGGTAATCGTGTTGGCAGTCTGTTTATTTTGAGATTACGTATAAGGAAATTCCATGAAGCCAATCTAGTAGAAAACACAAATGTGTTGTGGCATAGAAGAATGGGACATTCATGCAGATTTCCTGTAGATGGTATCTGTGAAGCATGTTTGAAAGGTAAACAGACGAACAACAAGTTCCTGAAGCAATTACCAGAAGAAAGGAAGCCAAGAAGAATACTCGAGTGCATTTCGTCTGATGTTTGTGGAAAAATTACTCCTTCAACACATGATGGGTATGAATACTTTGTGTCATTTTTGGACAATTATAGCCATTTTGCCGTTGTATATTTGATAAAGAAGAAAAGCGAAGTGGAGTCATGCCTGAGAAAATATGTGGCAATGACTGAGGCTATGTTCAGCACAAAAATATCGAGAATTCGATGCGACAATGGAGGAGAGTATGTATCGATGAATATAAGAAAATTCTGCACTGAAAAAGGAATTGAGCTAGTGTATACTATTCCACGCAACCCGCAACAAAATGGAATTGCTGAGCGCTTCAATAGAACGATTATGGAGAAAACGAGATGCATGATCTTTGATTCTAATTTCGACAAGAAGATGTGGGGGGAAGCTGTTCTGACAGGTACATATCTGTTGAATCGTACACCAACATCAGTTATACCAGATGGAAGAACACCGGCTGAGCTTTGGTATGGGTACAAGCCTGATATGGGGAAAATACATATTTTTGGTGGTACTGCTCATGCTCTGATACCTCCTGAAGATCGGAATGGAAAGTTGTCCTCACGTTCCAGAAAGTTGAAACTTGTTGGGTACTGCAACAATGGGTATAGACTATGGAATGAAGAAAGAAACAAAGTCGTAACTTCTCGGTCTGTTATTTTTGATGAATCTTTTAATTCAATGCATTACATTATAGATTCCAGCCATGATGGAGAAGCAGCTGCTGAGGGGTCTGAACAGCCCATGGACAGTAGAGGGGTCTCTGAGGGCGAGCAGAGTGTCGAATCCGATGATCAACCTGGGAGAGGCAGTAATCAAGTCTCTGAGGGCGAACAGAGTGGTGAATCCGATGATCAACCTGAGCTGAGAAGAAGTAGAAGAGAACGAAAACCTCCTGATCATTTCAAAGATTTTGAGATGATGATGGCCTTATCAGCAGGAACTATCCCATCAGAAGTTCCATCATCATACCATGAAGCCATAAGTACTGATGAAGAGTGGAAGAGTGCTATAGATGCAGAACTGGATTCACTGGTGGCAAACAAAAATTGGGAAATTGTTGATAAGCCTGCAGATGCAGTTGTTATCGACTCAAGGTGGGTGTTTTCGTTCAAATTGATTGACAATTGTTATGTAAAGAAAGCACGTTTAGTGGAAAGAGATTTTCAACAACCAGATTCAGACGACTCTAATTTTTACTCTCCAGTGGCTCGAATGTTTACGTTGAGAACAATATTATCGTTATCTGTTCAATACGAAATGAAATTGTTACAACTTAATATCAAATCTGCATTCTTATCGAGTCCATTACATGATGTTGTTTATATGAAACCTCCATGTGGTTTGAAAGTGCCAAAAGATAAAGTTTGTAAATTAGTTAAGGCATTGTATGGACTGAAACAAAGTCCGAAATGTTTCAATGAGTTAATGAATGAAAACTTATCTAGATTGAAATTTAAAAGATCTAAAATCGATCCATGTTTATATTATAATCAGTTTACTTATATTTTGATTTGGGTAGACGATATGTTAGTGGCCTCAAATAGTGAAGACGATGTTAAATTTTTGATAGATGGTCTGATGAAATTCTTTCATTTGAAAGTTTTTCCTGATAGCAATAACTTTAGATTTCTTGGAATGGAAATTAGGAGAGATGGTAATACGTTAAAATTATCTCAAAAGAGACTAGTTGAAAATTTGCTGAAACATTTTCAAATGGAAAATTCGAAATGTGCTTCTGTACCAATTCAGCCTAATTTGAATTTGAAGAAGAATATCGCTGTTAATCCCTCTAACGAACTCAAATTTAGGGAACTTGTTGGCAGTTTAATGTATTTAATGTTAAGTACACGACCCGATATTTGTTTTTCTGTTGCTTATTTTGGCAGATTTCAGAGTTGTTATGATGAATCACATTGGAAACAGTTAAGAAATGTTTTAAGATATCTAGCTGGTACTAAGGATTTGGGTTCATGCTTTGTTAAAGGTGACGATATTGAATTAATTGCATATGGTGATTCGGACTTTGCGTCAGATGTCAATGACAGAAAAAGTGTGTCAGGTTTTTTGATAAAAATGAACTCAAATATATTATATTGGTGTTCGAAGAAACAACCTATGGTTGCAATTTCAACCTGTGAAGCAGAGTATATAGCTTTATCAGCCTGTATTTGTGAATGTTTATTTGTAGGGCAGCTCTTACAGGAGCTCCTGGGCAAAGTGATTTTTCCGATAACAATAATGGAAGATAATCAATCATGTATCCTTGTGAGTAGTACTCCTGAAACAAGGAGGCCTAAGCATATAGATGTGAAATTTCACTTTGTTAAGGATTTAGTAAGTAGGGGAAAGTTCTTGTTAAAATATGTTTGTTCGGAGAATCAAATAGCCGATATTCTCACGAAAGGTCTTAATCATGTGAAATTTAATAAGTTGAGAAGTGATTTGGGTATGATTGTTGTTTGATGTGTATCATGTATCGTAGAATTGAGAGGGGGGGGTATAAGAAGAACAATTCTGTGGTACATATATGTATATTTTCTGTGTTCATGTTCTGTGCTCAACAGGCTGTGTGCAGCATGGTCTGCTTGGCTTCCGAGTTCCTTTTCTGTTCATGTAACATGTAACGATCTCCTGTAAGTAAGTTGTACTCAAGTTTATACTTCTGTTCATTGATTAAATATATAGTTAAACGCTGTGCTGTGTTTTTTACCCATGATAAGAAGTTTGACTATCCAATTGCTTATTTTCTTTATAATATTTTTGCTGTAAGTCAGTATAGCTTAGAACTTTCAAAGTAAAGTCTAACAATATTAATTTAAATGATATTATAAATAAAAAAATTGGTTCAAGCACTGACGTGAAGTCAGGAGCTTTTGCGCGTATGTTCTATTGTCCATACTCCTGTAATGAACACTCTTCTTAATCGAATTCACCATGATGAATTCTATTGTCCGTTCTCCTGATTGGACCCTTTTAATCGAAAAAAAATTGGTTCAAGCACTGACGTGAAGTCAGGAGCTTTTGCGCGTATGTTCTATTGTCCATACTCCTGTAATGAACACTCTTCTTAATCGAATTTACCATGATGAATTCTATTGTCCATTCTCCTGTATTGGACACTCTTCTTAATCGAATTCACCATGATGAATTCTATTGTCCATTCTCCTGTATTGGAGACTCTTAATTCGAATTTACCATGATGAATTCTATTGTCCAGAATGGACAATAGAATTCATCTTGGTAAATTCGATTAAGAAGAGTCTCCAATACAGGAGAATGGACAATAGAATTCATCATGGTGAATTCGATTAAGAAGAGTGTCCAATACAGGAGAATGGACAATAGAATTCATCATGGTAAATTCGATTAAGAAGAGTGTTCATTACAGGAGTATGGACAATAGAACATACGCGCAAAAGCTCCTGACTTCACGTCAGTGCTTGAACCAATTTTTTTTTAATTTGTTCGTTTTCTCCTTTTGTCTTTTCCTTTTCTAGATTGAGTTTCGGGTACCTTGGATAAACTTCCTTTTTGAAGGAAGAAGCGATAGTAAAGAAAAAGATGCCCTTCAATATTTAATATTTAAGCATATTTTGTTAACAATTTCCTTTTTCATAAATCACAACACTAACGGGGAGATAGGGTTTTTTTGCTGAGGTTTTTCCCTAATCTCTAGTAGGTATCATATATCAAATTATATGGTACCCCGTTACATTAAACTCTGCTAACACTTTTTTCATACACATGCTCTATTGTAAGATAAAAACAAATGTAATGCTCGAAGTTCAAAAGAATATACAGGGTGAGTGTTTGACCACTGCATTAATTTTAACCAAAGGTTCCTCTCATCTAATGAAACACATTTTTCATTTAACATTTTTCCAAATTCAGCTCAGGTAAAAAGATACAGGCTGTTGAAATTTTGAAAAAAAAATCAGGTTTTATTTTGTAGCTTTGACATCCTTTTTTCGAATAAAATGAATGTTGGCGTAAAGTTTCCTATAACTATGATACATATTTTCCAAATATTAGTTATTTCCTACTTCTACTGGTTTTCTAGTTATGGACTCGTGTATTCATAACTAAACGAAATTAGCATAAAGAAAGCATATAAAGTTTTTCATGAGTCATTTCAAGAATATTCCATCGTTTTAGAACATTATATTATTCTTAATCATTTCTCATTAAACGCACCGTTTTCGAGATATTCTTCATTGAATGTTTTAAAATGGTAAAACTCCAGAAATTTCACTACTTTTATGAATCCGTCCCTGAGCGTTGGAATCCCGAATCAAGCTGTAAACCACGTTACCATGCCTTATTCTCGTCCGCCAACAATGTCATAGATAATTTATATGCGGGAGTGTATTAGCACATTGTGAAATCTTTAAACGCTTGTAACTTTTTACTTGAGCCGCTTCTGGAAAAATGGTAAATGAAAAAAGTGTTTCATTTGACCAGAGGAATCTTTGGTTGAAATTAATGCAGTGGTCAAAGAATCACCCTGTATATTACTATCATTATTTAAATTAACAAGAGTAGAGGTATTTACACCTATAAACTCAAAAGAAAAAAATGATGTGTACAAAAACACCACATATGAAAAAACCACAACGAAAGGAAAACGAGAAAAGATAATGAAAGAAAGTGCATCCGTAGGATCAGTGAGAGCTGCGCCATCCATCGAACCCATTTTTAAAACTATTGGTAGAGCTGCTCTCGACTACCTCAAAGGGCAGGCTGTTCCAGGTGCAGAAAACTCTGTCACTAAGAAAGCACTGTCTCAGCTTAGTCCTGAAATGTTCCTTCCTCAACTTGTATATATGTCCACGGAGATGATTCGTGTTTCTTGTAAAGATGGCTTCAAGCTGAGGACCAAACATTCCATGCAAGGCTTTATAAGTGAAGATCATGTCGCCTCTGGGCCGTCTGCTGTCGAAGGTGGATAGATTTAGAAGACGTAAGCGTGTGAGATAATCAGGGCGAACTGTACCGTAAGGGATGCTAGTGTTCCACCTCTGAATGGACTCGAGAGTATCAATCTCTCCTCTAAGGGCAGTCCACCAGGCTGGACCCGCATACTCCATGATTGGACGGATGCATGTAGTTTGCATGTAGTCGGATCAGAGTTGCTGAAGTTTTTCTGCAGGTAGGTCATTTGACGGGTCTTACTCGCCATAGCTGAAATGTGAGAGGTCCAAGTGAGGTCATCAGAAACGACCAACCCCAGATCGCACTGACTAGAGGTAGGAGTGATGCGATGACCATTTATGAAGTAGGAGAGTTTTGGATTGCTCTTTCTGATGTGTAGAACGTGACACTTATCCAAATTGAGGGGCAGGAGCCATTGGTCACACCACTGAGATAGTCTATCCAGATCTAGCTGGAGCACTCCGGTATTAATTAGCGGTAGATTGTGTCGTCAGCATACATAGAGCATGTGGAAGCGAAGCAGGAGGGAAGATCGGAAGTATAAAGCAGGAATAATATTGGCTCAAGGGTAGATCCCCGAGGAACACTACTACTGAAGTGGACCTCCCGTAAAGAGAATACTTCTCCCAACCTAACATGGAAGGATCTGCCGGATAAGAAGGAACTGATCCAAGCAAGAAGTCTGCCCCTGATACCCTGATGCCTCGAGCTTCACGAGAAGGCATTGATGAGGAACCTTGTCGAAGGCTCTTGCGAAGTCGAGGTATACTACATCCAAAGGCAAGCCGGCGTCCAGAGCTTTAGTCCAGTAATTGATGCAAAGATGAGATTGGTGAGAGTGGAACGATGAGGGATGAATCCATTCTGTTCTTTTGGGAGAATTCCGTGAGACACACGGAAATCCAAAATTTGGTTGCAGATGATCCTCCCAAGGAACTTGGAAAAAGTTGAGAGAAGACTTATTGGCCTAAAATTGCGCGGAGAAGGCTTATGTCCTTTCTTGAATACGGGGGTGACAGAGGCCGATAACCACTCAGTCGGAGGCGATGAAGTAGAAAGAGATTTCCTAAAGATCAGAAAAACCAGCAAGGAGAGGGAAGTGGAACACTCATGTATCAAACGTGGCGTGATGCCATCGCGACCTGGAGAACTGTTCATCCTAGCACTTCTGAGATACCGCAACACAATCTCTTCTGAGAGGAACACAGTATATATCTCGTGAGGCACGTGTGCTGATGAAGGAGACGGCAATAATCCCAGTGGCTCAGAGGCGAAAGCATCCGCAAAGGTATCAGCCAGGACATCGGACGTTTCCTAGGAGTCTTGACACAACTTGGCACAGGGTTTTTGACTATAGGAAGACTGATTTTTGAGTTCATAGTAGATCTGATATACTTAAAAAACTGTCTGTTATTTGATCTTGTCGCAAGATTACGCTCATAGTTGATTTTTGCAGAATTTATGGAGGTGGCAACAAAGTTAGAAAACGCGCGTCTCAAAAAAGTTTCATAATGCCCTCATTCATCCAAGATTTAATGTGGACACATATGTAGCGAATATATCTAGTGCTCATTGAAATGACATCATCAAGTAACACACTAAACAGCCTCCACATCTCGTCAACCGGAACGTCCTCCGACAGAACGGAAGTCACAAGAAGAGAGTCTCTCCGATATTTGCCTATAATCAATTAGCTTTTTCATTCTAGTTTGTCGGGTTTGAGTAAAGGTTGGTAGTTGAATTTGAAGTTCTGTAGTCAGAACGTTATGCTCTGACTTGCCGAAAGGTGGCATGTGAACGGCCTCCGAGACCAAGTACCGCTCAGCAACCAGAAGTAAGTCCAATAATGAAGATATTTGTCTGTGTCTGTGTCTGGAGGCCTTGGTCACAATCTGCTGTAGGCTAGTGGAAGTCAACAGACTAGCGAAAGGATATAATGGAGAATTAACAGAAGGACGGTCCACCAGTGTCCATTCAAGTCGGAGCAATTGAAGTCACCAGAAATGAAAATTTTGGATTTAGAATGGGAAAAATCGCTAAGGTATTGCACTAGGTCTAAGTCCGCAGCACAAGGATGAGGCCGATATTAGCATCCTACCACGAGAGAAAATTTAGGAGGGCGTGTTATCTCCAAAAAGGTATAATCAACACCTGGCCAGTCAAAACGCATCACACTAACCTCGAAGTTGTGAAACAGATCATCACAGAACACTAATATCATCAGTGAACACACTCCCTGGTGACCAACAGCAGTCCGGTTGTCGTCACGGTAAATATATAATTGGGTAAAGTAAGTGGCGTCAGGAGTAGAGGAGTGTAACCAGCTTTCAGTGATGAGGATAAAGTAGGGTTAATAATGAATAATAATGAAAAATGGCGATATAGTTGTTAATAAATCAACAACTTCAGAGTGTTCCTGCCTATAGGGTCTTCATAATGGCTTCGTATGATTAATATTCTTATATGCATATATTTCACAAGTCAAGTAAACCCCAGGGGACTTCATTGATTTGCCGAGAAGCAAGAACAGATGCGTATCTGGCTTCTTGGTCTTCATCAGTACTCTGTAGCTTTCCAACAAATTCAACTAAACTGAACCGTGTTAAGCCTCTCACAGCCGGCTTGGTCAATTATACATAATCATAGGGGTTGTGACCACTACGAATTGTAAGACTCTACTTATCGAAAGCAAGCTTGACTAAGACGGGATTTTTCTGGATCACTCAGTCCCTTTGAATTCGACTTGTACAACTGGCCATTGAAGAATACAAGATTCAAATATTCAAGTAAGTAGTCTAGATATGTATGCAAAGCTATTTCGAAGTTAATTGTCTAAGCCGCAAATTGACAGGAGTTAATTATACCTGCAGAAATAATAGTAGATATTGACAAAACCAATAATATACAATAGCTATAAGCGAATTACCTGTCATGGGATTCGAACTACTTACCTATTAAACCAATCATCTGTATATCTTGGGTACGGAAATGGATCGTTACTACTGAAGTCATAACTAGCTTTCGAGTTCTGGAAAAGACGAATTTTTCAATAGGAAATCAAGAAAACAGGGCAATATCTATAACTTTGCTTCGGCCGTTTTCTTGAAGTCAGTGGTGGACGAAATAGATAGATTAAAGACGTCAAGCACTTATAATTTGAACATTTTTGGGCGCTGTTCCGCAAGGAACAGCGTGCTATAATTTTGCCCTGATGTCTGTATTTTAGAATATTTCGCCGAAATCGGCGACAGCAAAGTTATATGCCTATGCATATAGTTAAATAATGGGGTTAAACTCACATAGTTGAATTTTAGATCTGGGTGCATATAGTCCACCCCTGTAAGTATTAATTTTTGTTAGTAAGTAAACGATTACACAATTCAAAATAAAAAAAGGTTTTTTGGGGAAATTTCACCAACATCTCCACAATAGAATTATTGAATACATCATTATACTGACTGACAAAGAAACTGCAACACCTAGCCTTCTGGGTGTTGCAGTTTCTTAGCTGTTTCAATTTTATTTTTTTTTTTGTGAAACTTAGATAGTATAACAGTGGAAAACGAAGGGTTTACAATTTTTTTTTAATCTTCTTCTTCTTATGACGCCGTCTCCTTTCGAAGGTTGGCGATCCAAATAGCTAACGTCGTTCTAGATACAGCCATGCGGAATATATCGATCGATGAACAGTCAAACCATCTACGAATGTCTTTTAACCAGGAATTCTGGCGCCTGCCGACAGATCTCTTGCCCTGGATTTTACCTTCTATAATCAGTCGAAGGAGTCCATATTTTTCACCCCTCATTATGTGTCCTATATAGCGTGTTTTTCTTTCCTTGATGGTAAGCATGAGTTCTTTTTGTTTACTCATTCGATTGAGAACTTCCACATTAGTAACTCTTTAGACCCATGATATTCTTAACATGCGGCGGTAGATGTACATTTCAAAGGCGTCTAGTTTCCTCTCTAATGATGGGTCGAGAGTCCAACTCTCGCATCCGTACAGGAGAACCGAGAAAATGTAACACCTGACCATGCGGACCCGGAGCACTAGACTAAGATCTGACCTTACGAAAAATTGTCTCATGTTTATAAATGTCTTTCCAGCCTGTTCGATGCGGCTTTTAACTTCTCTCTTCGGGTCGCATTGATCGTTCACTATACTCCCTAGATATTTGTATGTAGATTCTTGTTCCACCAGATCGCCGCCAATGACCAGATGTGTCGGCACAGGTTTTTTGGTGAATGCAATAATCTTAGTTTTTGTGGTGTTTATGAGGAGACCATAGTGTTCACTATGTCGAACTATCTGATTCAATAGACTCTGCAGGTCCTGCTCATTCTCGGCCAGCACCACTGTGTCGTCGGCATATCTGATATTATTAACTAATCTCCCGTTAACCCCAACTCCACATTCAACCCCCTCCAGAGCTTCTCTGAAGATAGCTTCTGAATAGATGTTGAATAAGAGCGGTGATAACACGCAACCCTGTCTTACACCTCTTTTAAACTTGATTGCATCTGAGTATGTTCCCTCAATTCTAACTACTGCGTTTTGTTCCCAGTAGAGATTTGTAATTAATCTGATTTCTTCCCTATCTATGCCAGTTGTTTTGAGGATCTCTATAAGTTTTTGATTATTGATGTAGTCGAAGGCTTTTCTATAGTCTATAAAACAAGCGATTACATTAACGTTCATGTCTCTACATCGCTGAGTGAGTACATTTAAACCGAATAGCGCTTCGCGTGTACCTAGACCACTGCGGAATCCAAACTGGGTTTCGTCTAGTTGGTATTCGCACTTTTTATATATTCTGGTGTGTATTATTCTGAGAAATATTTTGAGAACATGGGACATCAGGCTTATCATGCGATATTCATCACAATTCGAGGCATGGATTTTCTTCGGAAGAGTAATAAATGTTGAGCGCAGCCAGTCTGCTGGGATATTCCCTGTACGGTAAATTGCATTGAATAGTGACATCAGTAGCTGCAAACCCTTTCCATCTTGATCGACTATAAGTTTTATAACTTCAGCATTAACATTGTCTGGACCAGTTGCTTTACCGTCTTTTTGTGATTTTACTGCGTGAATTATTTCGTCTTTTGTGATTTCAAGGCCTTTTTCGTTCATAAGTTCATCTGCCGTTGGTGGATTATATGGTCTATTATCATTGAATAGTTCGTCCACGTATTCTCTCCATCTTTGGAGTTTATTCTCTATCCCAAGGATGATGTCATTGTTTTGGTCCCGTAAGATGGCTGTGGGACGTTTCTTATTACAGTTTGCCATTTCTTTTACCTTCTTGTGTAGGTTGAAGGTGTCATATTTTTCCTGAAGCATCTCAATTTCACTGCATTTTTCGGACATCCATTGTTCTTTTGCATCCCTACACTTTCTCCTAATCCTTTAATTCAATTCAGCATATAGTGTTGGATTTGCCTTATGGGTTCTCCTCTCATTCATGAGTTCCAAGATTTCAGGAGTCATCCATTCTTTTTTCGAATTATTCACAGGATAGCCTATGTCGTTGTCCTGAATCTGAGTTATGGATGTTTTTATCATGTTCCAAGTTTCCTCTATATCTAATTGTTCTTGATATTGGATTTTTGTCATTTCATATTCGATCTTGGAACTTATTTGAGTGCGTATATTTGGTATTCGCAGCTTTCCAGTGTTGATTCTAGGGATTGGTTGCGTCCTACCGACCTTCTTGAACCGTCTCATGTGGAAGTCCATAACGACAGGATTGTGGTCGCTGTTAATGTCTGCGCCAGGGTATGTTTTCACTGTTTGCACATATTTCTTCAAGTTTTGTCCAACAAGTATAAAATCTATTTGGTTCCTCGTGATACGATCTTTGTTGTCAGCAGGAGATCTCCAAGTGTATAGTCTTCTAGGATGTTGTTTGAAGAATGTATTAGCAATAAGGAGGTCCGATTCCGCACAGAACTGGACAAGTCTGTCTCCTCTGGTATTACGTAAGCCTAGGCCATACTGTCCCACAATATCATCTTCACTTCCTGAACCGATCTTCGCGTTAAAATCTCCTATGACCATATTTATTTCACCTTTCTTCGTGAGTTTCATCGCCTCTTCCAATGTTGAGTAGAAGTCCTCAACTTCTGTGTCACTTTTGTCGTTTGTTGGGGCATATATTTGTATTATGTTCAGTGTTCGGTGTGTAGTTTGTAATTTCAACAGCATAGCCCGATCATTGAAAGGTATGAACTCCATAACCGATTTGTCTATGTCCTTGCTGACAAGTATGACGGTTCCGTATTGATGAGATGCGTCTGTTCCTCCTGAGTAGTATATGACATTGTTACTAGTTGTTTGTTTACCTGATCCAGGCCATCTGACTTCGCTCATTCCCAGGATATCAATCCTTAATCTGCTCATCTCGGCTTCGACATTTGCCAGTTTGCCTGCCATATATAAACTACGCACGTTCCAGGTCGCAATTCGTATTTTAGAGTTGAATATTTTTATTCTTCTTTGGTCACTTCTATAGTTTCTAACAGTTGACGACGGGGGGATTCTTAGCACCCTCTCCTCACTTAAGAGGTGCCCCGGACTGAGGGCCTTGTTTTGATTTTCGTCAGCCATTAGGATGTTTTGGAAGTTAGTAGTATAGTAAGGGTTCCGTTTTTTTTAATACATTTATGAATAATGTGTTTGTCCACCGCGATTATCTATACACTCCCAAACACGTCTTGGCATTGATGTAATAAGATGGTCTATTTCTTCTTGAGGGATAGTATCCCAAGCTTCCTTTAGTTCATATATCAGAGCCGCCAAAGTCCGCTGGGGTAAATTTCCAAGCCTTCTACCCGTGATGTCCCTAACATGGTCTATGGGCGAAAGATCGGGGGATCTGGGCGGCCATGGCAAAAGATTCACATGGGTCACTTCAAAAAAGTTTAAAGTTACTCTGGCAACATGAGGTCGAGCATTATCTTGCTGAAATATTGGATTCTCGAGCCGGTTAAGGTAAGGGAGAACATATGGCTCCACTATTTCTTGAAGGTAACGCAGCGCTGTCATGTTACCTCGAATAAAGACTAAATGCGACCTCCTTGCATGTGCAATAGCACCACATACCATAACGCCTACTGTCCGATGTACATGACGCTCAATATCAAACTAAGGTTCACGTATTTCCCCCCGACGTCGACTAACCCTTCTTCGGCCATCATGTGCACCAAAGGAGAATCGAGATTAATCAGAAATTGCGACCTGATGATATTCCACATTCCAATGTTGACGTTCTCTGCACCACTCTAATCGTTGACGGCGATGCTCAACCGTCAGAGATAACACAAGATGGGGTCGATAATGCTGCAGTCCAAAACACCTTATCCGGCGGTAAACCGTTCAGATAGTTACAGGATGACCTTGTTCTCCTAACCACTCATCAGCCAAAGATCGAGTTGTCGCAAATCGGTCTCTAATAGCTATAAGTCTTAGAAGTCGATCTTGAACTTCATTTGTGCCCCTTCGACGTTCGGTGCCTACTCTTCTTTGATTTTGGGCATTATCAAACCACGCTTGACAACATCTCATAACATTAGTTGGATTTCTGTTCATACGGTTAGCAATTTCTCGAAATGACAACCCCACCTCCCGTAGACCAATAATTAGACCTCTTTCAAATTCACTTAGCTGGCGATAAATTCCGCGTACACGTGCTCTATATAGGCATTTTAACAACAACTAAACATCGACTTTGGATCTCCTCGAACATCTGGGTTGTTGTAAATTCAAAGAATTTGCAAAAAACGACTTCAATATGTGATTAACAAAAAATGTTTACATGAAAAATATTAATGATTTTTTTCTCCAAATTTTAATCATTTACTCCTTGCTATACTATCTATGTTTTACCAAAAAAAAATTAAAATTTAAACAGATCCTTCAGGGTGTTGCAGTATCTTTGTCAGTTAGTATATTATGGTATCCATTTCGAACTATACTTACGTCGTGCGTTCCAAAGTGGACAAGAAGATTTTTGAAATGAGAGCAAATAAGCAGGGTTTTTCTTTAGCGGAATTGTTTTATTTTTATCACAATGGTATTCTCGGTTTTCAGCTATGTATTCACATGGACGAAAAAATATCGAGTGTTTTAGGTCTTCTCTAGAGATGCCCTTGTGAATGTTGGTGCAATGCCACTTGGATGCCTTCCTGTTTGCATAACGATTTTCTTTCAAAATTATCTAGTTTGAACTTGCATTTGTAGTAATAACCCAAATCCTGCACTATGCAACAAGGTGAAATAATTTTCATTAAATCAAATGTTACCGTCAATTCTGGAATTTATATACTGACGATATTCGTCAGTTACATGAATTTGCTAACGCTATATATCAGGATATTAATTACGCGTCCGCATTTCCTTTGAATGGAATACCACCTTAACATGAATCATTCGATAGTTCCCTCTGCCACTGAAAATCAATTGCTATCCGTCTACATTTTTTCAACTTGGTGAGATATACAGGGTTGGGATAAAGTATGGAAGCAAGTAAATATCTTTTAAACGAAAAGAACGATATTTATCAAAATTTGCAGGTGAGTGCAATGGAATAAAATGCATCTTATGTACATTTTTTTGTTAATAATATACTTCCGGTTGAACCGGAAATACCATCACTTCTTTAATTTAAATGGGACACCCTATATACCTTTACAGATTTTGAAAGAGCTTGATATTTTTAATTCATACAAACTGAGCTTAGTGTCAAAAAAATTGTAAAAACGAGGAATAACTCACTGTTAGTTGTACAATAGCGGTACATTTCATTATTTTAGAACAATGAGAAAATAAATTACTTCAAATGTTCAAAATGCTCGCCGTTTACTTGCTGACAATATGCCATCCTATTAACAAATTCATGAGTCACTCTTTCCAAGACTTCTCCACGTATTAGTACACATTCATCAATAATTCTTTGTCTCAATTCCATTAAGTTTGTTGGTCGTCTAACATAAACACGTGATTTTAGACCCCAAAGAAAAAAATCTGACGGGCTAAGATCCGTAGAACGAGCAGGCCACTCTATGAATCCTCTACGTCCAATCCATCGATTTGGAAAATTAGCATCCAGCAAATCCCTAACCCGTCTACCATAGTAGGGAGGTGCTCCATCTTGTTGAAACCAACCATTTTGTGGTTAATTTGCGCATTCATGCTAGCATCAAGCACCAACAATTCCGTACGTCCATTGAAAAAAATGCCTCCTCAAACAGAAACTGTACCACCTCTGAAAGGATGAACTTCCTGAAACGATCAGCGATTTCTGGGCACCAGGGGATGGGTCCATACCCGAACAGGCTGACTATCCGAAAACCGTCCATATCTCGACTCATCTGTGAACAATACAGAACTCCATTGATCGCAATGCACGTGTTCATTGGCCCATTCCAATCGAAGTCGGATATTATTTTGTGTAAGTGGAATCCTTCTCAAAAGTCGTCGAGAATGTAAATTAACGTCTCGAAATCATCGATGAACTCTTTCAATCGAAACCAAAACACGAGTAGCGTTCGAAAGGTGCTGTTGCATGATTCGACAAGTACTCAAAAGCTCTCTACCGGTAGACACAGTCAGAAACTGATCTTGTGCAGGAGGGGTAGATCTTGGGCCTCTATTTCTCAGCCTTTCGATCACGTTTCCAGTTTCTCGATATCTATGGACGAGCCGGAAAATTACGCATTCACTAAGCTGAAAGAAATTCGCAACATCTCTCTGATTACGTCCCGCCTCGATAGTACCAATAGCCCTATTATTGGCTTCATACGCATGTTCACGTCTAGCCATTATTGCAAAACAAATTTTCAGATTTTGAATCAAAGTTGATTGTAAGAAAGTAAAACAATAACTGATCCAAAATTCTCAGAAAAGCAAACGACAAGAACTTGCCTGAAACTGAAAAAGTTATCAAACGAGGAGCAAAGAACTATTTAGATATAAGAGAGTAAACATTTGATTTTTCACAAATGAACATTTGGCGGACAAGAATTGGCAATTTTTGAAACGGTCACAAAATTTCTGAACTTCCTCAACTTTTGTGGAGCAGTATATTTATCTCAGTTGTTGTTCGTCATTTTACCTATGCAATTATTTGATACAACAATGTTTCTTTTTCTGTGTCCGAATAATTGGATCGAACTATAATTTAGTAGAAGTGAGTTTTCATATTCCCAAAGAAATGTTCCTTTCGATGATGATTATCAACATATGATAGGTTGAGGTGACGACAAAACAATCGATATTCGATTCGAGACAGAACATACAGGGTTTTTCTTTTAACTGGCCTATCACAATTGTTTGGAGAACTGATGAATATTTCGTTCTGAAATTTTTAGTAGTGCTTTGCGCAAAAGGTAATCTCATTTCAAAATATTTTCAAGTCGATAGTGTTAGGCCACATCTATCAGAAACGCATGTCTACTTTCTTATCTCAAATGAAACACCCTGCATTTTTATTTATGCATCAACTCTACATTGAATTCGCAGTACGAATTAATCAAATAATTTTCTCTACGACGAACTGTTGCCATGTTATGCACTAATTCGTGGAATTTTAGACATCTGCATTTGTAGTTTTGAAGTTCTATATCTCAGTTATGATTTATGGCAACGAAACAAAATTCAGCAATCTTATAGTAAACAATTCCACCTTTCTTAAGACAGTTGCAATAGTTTGATATTCCGTAAGGTCTTTCAAGATTTTGCTTCAAAAATAAGGAACTTAAAGTTGCACATTCGGTTCAAAATGAAAACTAACAGGAAGTCTTCTTCTACACTAATGCTCTATTTTGAATAGGATTCGAATAGTGTTGTGAGTGTGGAAAATGTCTTAAATACTCCTCTGATAAATACTGAAAAATGTCCGAAAACTATCATTACATCTAAAAACAGTCGACATTTAGAGTTTTTTAGTATTTATCGACATTATCTAAAATGTCTGGATAAATATCATAAATTTCTTTTCTACTAAAGAATTGTTTGACAATTTTCATTTTTGTCCGATATTTATTCTTCTTTTCTACTTGGCTTAACGATCTGAGATGCCAATTATACAAACATTTTTGAAGAAGTTCATTTTTTTCTACTTGGATCGAAGATTCTTAACGATCTGTGAACCAATTGGGAAATTATACAAAGTTTTTTTTAAACAAGTTTATTTTTATTATTTAACAGTCCAATTAAATCAATTTTTTTAATATTAATTCTTAATTCAGAACCTGGCTCCTGTCCTTTATCTCTGATACTCAATAAAATAACACGATAATAACTCATTCAACATTCAATGATAAGTTATTTGTTGTTTCCAATTGACCATGAAAAATTTCTTTAAATGCCTCAAATTGTGCTGATATTTTAACTTAACATGTGACGATTGTCATATTTTTTCGCAATGTCCCTAAATACTTAAATACTCAAAATGCTCGACCTTGGGGGAAAGTTTCGGACATTTTTCCAGGATATTTGTCCCTTACTTAAAAACTCGAGTATTTCACATCACTAGTTTCGAATGAGATGAAATAAACTCAAATGTTCCGAAATGCAGTCATAATCCAGAGTCATGTTTATACAGGGTGTTTCCTAAACATGCGGCAAAAATTCAGGGGGTTGTTCCTTGGACTATTTTAAGCATGTTTTGTCCTTGGATGATTTTTGAAAAACCTCTTTGTTTCGAAGATACAGGGCGAACAACATTTTTCATATTTTTAAAATTAATAATAGTTTAAATAAAAATGCGTACCGCACTGTGTTTACTAAGTAGGTACAATTTATTTTTAAATTTGTTTAACAACATTCCAATTACTAAAAACGGCCAGTTTTTTGACTAAAAATTGATAAGTGCAGATGGTAAAGGAATACAGATTAAACACGGTTTTCATTTGAATTCGTTTTGTGATGTATTAGCAATTAACATTTTATCTTTGACTATTATGAATCGCTATACAAACGCCGAGATGACTGACATGCATTTCATTTATGGACTTGCTGATGGAAATTCATTAAAAGCTAGGAGGTTGTACATTGAACGATTTCCTGGGCGTAATATTCCTGACAGAAAATTGTTTCAAAATATTCATCAACGTCTGCATGAAACAGGCGCATTGAAAAAAATGGGGGGACCAGGAAAACCAAACACAGTAAGAACGGTGGAACTGGAAGAGAATGTGCTGGACATGATCGAAGAAGACCCTAGTACTTCTACTCGAAAAATTTCCAATACTTTGAATGTGAGTAATAAGACTGTTTGGAAAATTCTTAAAGACAATTTGTTATACCCATACCATATGCAACGCGTTCAGGCACTTATTCCTACTGATTTTCCCCCACGTATTGCATTTTGTCAATGGCTTTTAACCACATTAGTTCAAATTCCTCAATTACTGACGCTGATTCTTTTTACCGATGAAGCGAATTTCTCAAGAAATGCAATAAGAAATTTTCATAACAACCATGTATGGGCCGACGAAAATCCACATGAGGTAATTGAAGATCGTTTTCAACATCAGTTCTCATTGAATGTTTGGGTTGGTATTGTGGGTGACTGCCTAATAGGGCCGATATTTTTACCAGAAAGACTTACCGGGGACGTGTATCGCAACTTTTTAGAACAAACGTTACCTCTGTTTTTGGAGGATGTACCATTGGCAATAAGACATGCAATGTGGTTTATGCACGATGGTGCACCAGCGCATTTTAGTTTGGTTGCTCGTGAGTTTTTAACATTAACATACGGAGATCGCTGGATTGGAAGAGGTGGACCTCATTTATGGCCTGCTCGTTCCCCGGACTTAAACCCCTTAGATTATTTCCTATGGGGCCATCTAAAATCATTAGTTTATACCACTCCAGTAGAAAATGTGGAAGACTTGCGAAATCGGATCATTGCTGGGTGTAACTTAATAAGAAATGATCCTGGTGTTTTTGAAAGGGTTCGGCAGTCAATGAGGAGAAGATTGGATGCTTGTATGCTGGGTAGAGGTGGTCATTTTCAACAGTTTTTGTAGGTTGAGTTGAATTTTCATGTAATTTTTCATAATAAAATGTTATTATCCAAAATTTTGTTTCCCCTATATCTTCGAAACAAATAGGTTTTTCAAAAATCATCAAAGGACAAAATATTCTTAGAATAGTCCAAGGAACAACCCCCTGAATTTTTGCCGCATGTTTAGGAAACACCCTGTATAATGGAATGCTTCTGTGATAACAAGTTTCTTTATGGAAATAAACTTTATGGTTGTGTAGGGATCATAAAAATTGCTGCATGATCATGGGAATTTGTAACTATGATAATCAACTACAATTCAAGTGACAGTTTTCAATTTTCAGTTTGCATTTAGATGGAGTCCCCACCTGATTTTTGAAGAAAGTTTTCGTCTATTTTAGACGACCGAAGGAAACGTTGTTTGAGACCATGGAAATGGTTTGCACGATCACCAGATATTACACCCCTAATTGTTTTTATAAGTTTATGTTAAATCTGAGTGTACAAGGTACAAATTCCAACTAAAGCTGTTTTGCGAAACATTATCACAGCGGTTCTTCGTAAACTTCTCCGAAAAACAACAGGCTCCGTAGAATGGAGATTTTGGAAATGCTTGGTAGTAAACGGAAGCCATTTCGACCATTTACTTTAATTTATGTTATCGTATCACCATTATGTTATTCAACTGATAATCCTTTTAATTATTTTTTTCTATATAAAATATAAAACAATAAAATTATCTATGCTTTATCTCATCGAAAAATGAATAATTTCATTCAACATCCTAGGACTAACATCGAAATTAGGCAAAGTTCTTTGCATAACTTTGATATGGCCATAGATTATAACTGTGTTCCCTAATATTGCAGTTTTTTTCTTCTCATTCGAAACATATCCAAAATAGAACATTGGTGTAGAAGGAGATATCCATTTATTCTTCATTTTGAACAGAATGCTGTTAAAAAAATGTATGGTTACCATTTGAAAATCTTGAAATATTCCAACTTCAAGTTCCCTATTTTTGGAGAAAAACAAGAATGTAGACATGCGTTTCTGATAGATGTGGCAACAGTGTGGACTTGAAAATATTTTGGAAAGAGAGTTCCCTTTTGCCCAAAGCATTACTAAAAATTTCAAAATGAAATATTGGCTAGTTCTCCAATTAATTGTACTAGGCCAGTTAAGAGGAAAACCCTGTATACGTAAAATGATAAAATACAGCGTGGTGCTATAATTCTGACAGAGACTATAGTGAAAGGAAATCTTTGAAATTAAAATTGCCAAAATTAAATCAATTCATATAAGATTATTGTACATCCTCATGAATTAATGGCAATGAGATTTTCATGAATTTACCGTCATCCATAATGGCTGTTGTGATATTTTTTCCCGTGAAACCTTGTGCCCACGCTGCTTCCACGTTTAAGTCCAATTTCGTCTTTCCACCATTTTGTCCAGTATTCTTCAAGTACCACTGGAGCGGAAAATACGGATCTGTGGGGTCTTTATGGGGTCGCATATGTTTCACCAAATTCTCCACTCTCAAGGAATTGTACCCTCTTTTCACTCTTAGGAAACCAGGCTGTTGTATTGCAGTATGCACCTTGAAAAAAAAACATTATTGAGTATATCTACTCGGAATATCTACTAAATGATTTTCTCAGCAAAATCTCTTAATCGGACGTTTCAATGTTTTTGCGCACATGTTCTGGGGAACAGCGGTCTATCGTTTATGCGAAAACCTCCGTATTTTTTGGCGCTCTTGTTCCTCGGAACAGAGTGCTTATCAATTTGCCCAAATGTCTGTAATTTTCAGCTGAAAATGGTCGTGAACAATTTGGTTTGACTCACTGATCAAGAATCCGTGGTCGAAATCGATTCTGCCCGGCCGTTAACACAATAACTCTCGAACGGAATGAGCTAGACAGTTGAAATTTTCAGAGTAGGTTTGAGGAATAGATATCTCGGTTCAGTTCGTTAATGGGCAAAATCGGTCTAATTGTTTCGGAGTAACGAAAAAAAATATTTTTTTTTACATTACAACTTCTGAATTCAAATTTTCTTAAGAAGCAGTTTTATCATCGGAATCCATTGCTATCATTTCAACTCTAACAAGCTAATACTTTCGGAGATTTGATGTTTCAAAGTTTCAATAATACAAGGTAAGTTCTATGTATTCACAGAATCTGTCTGTGATCACTATTCATAAATGTCATCTCTTCTAGCTATTAGAGATTGTCAAATCATAGTTGTTATTTTCTTTTGGAAAGCAAGTAGTATTCGATTCTTGAATTTGTGAATATATACAAGACTGTTTTGATGTAGTTTATGTAGGCAATAGGAAAGAAGAACATAATGGAATCATCAAAAGAAATTACTGTTCGTTGACCACTGAGGTTAATATTACCTTTTACTTCCTTAAGTAGTGAGACATGCTCCTATATACAGTATTTTCATAATGTTGCTAGCAAAAAAATACTGAAATATGGATCTACATTTGTGTATCAATCATTTTTTCTTGAGTTAAGGTTCATAATACAGAAAAGAATGTGTTAGTGGTATGAACTATTAAATTTTGAATTATGAAAAGAGGATAGTATGTTATTAATATATTTTGAACTATCAAAATAATTTGCTCGTAATCCACTACCTACTGAAATATCAGCAATAAATGGACAATCTGCTATGACAATCTGTCCTGATTGTCTAGCCTTGCTCTAGACATTTCGATGATAGTTTCCTCAGGTATTTCGAGTTGTGAAAACTATGCACCCAGTGTAAGTTGCAACAACCCATTCCACGAGGTTGATTCATTGCAGATCGCTCATTTAATCTTGATAAATAAATTTAATGACAATTTTTGAAGCATTAAGGCATTGTAGATTGCTCTTTCTTTTTATAAGATAATTTTTGAAGTATTTTTTTTAACGACACTTTTTTTAATTTAATTTCTTTCATGATGCATTCCTATCATAGGAATCCATTGATATAATTCCCAACTATGAGAAACCAATACTTTCGGAGATATAATTTGTCTGTTTGAACAAGAGCGCCAGAAAGCTCCTGTCCACAGGGCTAAAACCAATTTTTATTATTCACAGATAACCTTTATATGAGCTTGACCTACATATTGTAATGGAATTTTGCACGGAAATATAGATTTTCAAATTTCCCATTTAAATCTCTCTGTGATGAAAATTGGATAATGAAACATCGACGCCTTCGCCATTTTGCAACGAATGTAGATGAATAAATTCGAGGAGTACTATGGTAACAATATCATCGATTTATCTCAGATGATTTTTTTGTGAAAATTTGATGTTATCTTTTAGTAATTTCTGAAGAAGGCAAATCTGTTACTACGCATACCTATACACTAGCAATACAGGGTGAGCCACGGTCGATGGTACCCTGAATTGTTACGGAGAACGGGACGTACTATTTTATTGAAAATTTAGTTCTTAGCTTAAGAAACACTGCTCCATCGATCTAGATTATTTTCAGCACTGCGGTGTTGCCGCTTATATCAAAAAGGACTAACAACTTTCATATTTCAATTGGAACATCCTTTATATTATTGCTCTTATCGATCCGCCGTAGTCCCCTGATTAATTTAGTATCAACTTAATGATATCTATATCTAGCGGTTTTCGAGTAATTGATTGATTTACTTCCTTTTTCGTGCAAACGGCTTCAAATCAACATTCATTCCTTTGTTACTTGGAATCCTATAGAAAAACGAAATTTTGGTTATGGACTACATGTAATCACCGTCCCTAATCATATACAGGGTTGTTCAAAATCCGAAGCTTTTCCGAGACATACTTAAACGATAAAAAGTTAGTTTTTTCAAATGGAATGGCCTGTATATCATAAGATGTATTGACAAAGAATTAAATTTCCCTTCAAACGATATAACATGTTCCTATATCTAAAATGTAATGTTATCGAATTAAAAGCAAGTTTTCCTGCCAATGAAAATGAATATATTGAACTACATTTTCCATGAAATGTCATATCATGTAAATTATGATAATTTAACAATTGGTATCGATTATAAAGTATTGTTGAATTTATTAACGAAGATTTTATTGAAAAATTATTCAAATGGAAGGCAGGAATTATACAAATGAAGTTTTGATGAAATTGTTTATTCTTCACGGACAATGCGATCAAAATGTAGCAAGATCATGCAGATTGTTCTGGTTAGGCCTAAATCTTATTCTGTACTTCTGGTGAAAGCATGAGGATTTCCGTTAAAATATGTTAATCCATTTAAAATGTTACCTTCGCTTCGGCATTGTTCGTTTCAGTATTTCTCATATAAGCCCCGGATTTTGAACAACCCTGTATGATAAGAGACATATTTCACTAAATAAATGATACACGGGATATTGGTAATCCATACCCGACATTTCAGCTCTCTAAGATTTCAAGTACCGAAGTAATGAATGTTTAATTGAATTTGTATTTTGCACAAAAATAAGCAAATTAATCAATTACTCGAAAACTGTTAGAGATATAGGGATGAGGAAGTTGATGCAGAAATAATGTGGAAGCTACGGCAAGTCGAATGAATCAATAATATACAGGGTGTTATCTTCTATTTTGAGTTCACTGTGGACTTATTATGAACACTACAAAAGTATAACAACACTCTTGTTCACTATACAGTTTTTGTCGTCTGACATATATCTTCAAAGACGAAGCGTTACTAAAGCATGCATGCTTGATTGCATGCAATCAATTTCTACATTCCGGTACGGGTTGACATTATACCCTTAGTCATAAACCAGGGGGTTGTCCCGTTCTCCGTAAAAGTCCAGGGTACCATCGACCGTGGCCCATCCTGTATAGCAGGATCCAAGTCTGTAGACTTTTCTGATATCGTCCATGATATTGCTTCATATGACTGCGGACAACTGTAAACAACATTTGAACTGGTTCGAGTTCGCTGCACACTTTTCAATAATAATTATTAATTTATTGCACTGAATTTACAGCAATTTCAAGTAATTTAGGATTCACAACGTGTAGAAAATACAAGTAAACTACAAACTAACATAATACACAGCCGGTGCGGGGGGGATCATTCCCCCCTAATGTTGAACGGAGGTCCCCCAATGTTGAACGGAGGTTCAATTCCGTGTTGAATGTTCGAAGGAGTTGGAAAAGATTTCGAAGGAGTTGGAAAAATGTCGAAGCATTTGGTAAATATTTCGAAGCAGTCGGAAAAATTTCAATGGAGTTGAACACATTCCTGTTGCCGTAAATTCTATATTCAATAGTTTTCGGCACAATGTGTGTAGCCGGCAAAAAATAATCTTCCCAATGTTGGACGGAGTTGTCAAATTTTCAGAGCAGTTGGAAAACATTTAGCAGTTGGAAAAAAATTAGCAGTTGGTGCAACCCCCGTCACCATCGGTTTTGTTAATGCACACCTTCATGCACAGTTGAAAAATTTTCAATGGTCACAACCCCCCCCCCCCCCCCCTCCCAAAAATTTGTCTTCGGCCCGTCCCTGGTTACACGGCAACACTAATTGAAACTTATATGAAATAGTGATTTATGAATTATAAGCAGGAATCTACTTTGAGTTTCATTTATAGCTGGTATAGACAGCAGAACATTTTGTCAATACATTAATTTCATATGAGTGGAATATATTCTGTTCTCAGGAACCAAAATAATGAAAGGGTTTGGTATTAACGTAATTATAAGTAGGGTTAGGGTAGCTTCATAAGAACCCTATAATGTACATGTGCGGTAATTACCGTGTCTGACGGTTGAGTGTTAACTATGACTGGGGCGGGTGACGTTATAGCTAGTTTTAAGTGGAGGCAAAATAATGTAGAGTGGTCTAGTTGAATACTTGATTAACCTTTGCACATATCTGTTATATTTAATGCTGGTCAACTTGAGTAACGTGATGATTTATACCAATTCACAACTAGGGTAAGTTACGTGAAAGAAATAGGTTCCAAAAATTAATTCCATTGAGAGCCATCCGACCTCTTCGTCCAGTCTGACCCTACTTGGTCTAGTCAACAAGTGCTTTTAAGGTCAACATTTTTGCGTATTCTCCGAAAATTATGATTGAGGTGTCTTTCGATTCGGAATGGCATTTAGATAGTTTTTGAGAAAATGCTAAGGAAACTCACAAAAATTGCAATAGTTATAAGTAGTAATACTACAGGGTTTCCCGACCAAACAATAGAAATCATGACGTCACATTTTGGGTGACCGCTTTGTAGGAATTAATGAAAAAGTTCTCGGAAATGACTGGATTCGAACCCGGAATATTTTACTATGAGACCGGTGTGTTAACCGATCGGCCACAACCACTAACCTTAAGAGGTACCTTTTTGGTCCCACATCAATCGCGGGTATATCCCTTTGCATTGTGCGTCTCAGGGGGGGCCTTTTTCAGGTAATTAATATGGGGGGATTGGAATTATTCTATCAGTCATATGAAGTTTGATGCATGAGGATCCTTTTTTCGAATTGGGGAGGCATTTATCGTTTATATGAAATGGAATACCTGGGATTATCGGGATAGAATAATTTCTTTTCAGCAGACCCATTACGAAATAACGAATTTTGTGTAGGTATCTTTTTGGCGCTCTAGTTCCTCGGAACTGAGTGCTTATTTATTTTCAAGTCGACGTTATGGAACCGTCTTGGAACTACATATAGAGATCGAGCAGGTAGCGCCTTTTCAGAGGAACATTCTAGAACTAATTAGCATGTTTGAATAGGCATTGTGGGTGGGGTCGAGTATTTTCATTGTGAAATGCCTGTTATCGGAATCATTCAATAACATATTCCTATATACTAGTTATGATTGAATGCAAATTGACCAATGAAATAACGTAATCAGCTATGATTATATAATTTTCAGTATATTTGAGTATATTTGAGAAATTTATATCGTGAATAAGTTCGACATTATTGGGTAAAATCAAAAACAATTTTAAAGGCATTAAGTATTTTTGGGCGCATGTTCTAGGGGAACATCGTCCTATCATTTCGTCCAAATGTCTGTAATTTTCGAATTTCGAGCTGAAAATTGGCTAATAGACTAATTCGGACTCCCTGATCACGAATCCGGTGTCAGATTGGGAGCTAGTTTGGAAGAATTAGCGTCGACATTAATTCTTGACAATTTTCAAAATTTAAAAAAAGAATTTGCAAGTTTTTGTGATGACGACTTTGAACTCCTAACAAGGAAGGGTATTTTTTTTTGTTATGATTACATGACGGACTGGGACAAGTTGAATGAAACAACACTACCATCAATAGACAAATTTTATAATAAATTGAACGATGCGCACATTGACGTGAAAAGATATCGTCATGCTCAAAACGTTTGGCAAAAACTCGGTATAAAATCATTGGGTGAATACAGTGACCTATACATGAAAACAGATAGACTTTTGCTCGCTGACGTGATGGAAAATTTTAGGCAAACAGCATTAATGACATACAAACTTGACCCAGCATGGCATTATACTATGCCTGGGTACAGCTGGGACTGTATGTTAAATTATACTAAATGTAAACTGCAATTACTTAAAGATATCGATATGATCATGTTCGTGGAAAAGGGTATACGAGGGGATATGAGCTGCTGCATGAACAGATTGTCTGAAGCCAATAATCCCCAGATGCCTAATTATGACGTCTCAAAGCCCGAGTATAGATGCATAGAATACATGGTGAAGACACTCTTTGACATATTTTCGGCCGATTTGCGGTCCAAATACTATCAAAATACAAGGATTTTGTTTTACTTAAATTTTCGCCGATAGATGCCGGCAGTAGAAATTTTATGGACAAAATTACCGACATGTCAAATTAAATTTGAATCTTTGCTCATTCCAGTTTCTTGTGGAAAGTCGTTTGCCGCGCCGAAAGTAAGTCAAATGTTTGCTGTGTGAACTCTGAACGAGTATCCAGAACCATTTTAATCAAATACTATTTTCATTTCGAAAATACTTCGTTTTTATGCGAATATATTTTTTTAACAATTGTATATTCTTACCGGATCAGGGGCAGATTTCTAGTATCAAGATAGTTATTAATTTTAATATTAATAATATTGAAAGATCGCTGATACCGTTAATTGTTAATAAATCAACATAGGAGAACGTAAGACTTAGCCCACTTATGTTATGAAAACTAACAATATTATTTGTGAACGATGAAAGGACTATCAGAGAACAAAGTTCAGAGCAACCACACAGTGTGATTTCATCAATTTGAATAGCTTTCCTAAGGCATCATTCTTTTTGGCGCTCTTATACTATAATATTATTTGTTTCAAGGATATTGTTAAACGACAAGAATGGCAACTGGCTTGTGCTAGAGGTAGGGTATCGAAAATTAGAACATTTGTTTGTTCAAAATATTTTTCTAGCGAATATATGTATATTGAATGAAAGATTGAAACGTACTACCCTCTATTTGGTTAGTTTATCAATTTAATGAATCATTTTTCGATATTTCATCAGTATATACTTATTTCTGAATAATAGCTATCGAATTAAATATCTATATTCAGCAATCTAATTGCTGAGAACATGAAAAGTTGTCAGGGGGTATTGGGTGACTGAAAAAATGCTGTATACATGAGAATGTTTTGATGAAATTTCAAATTATACATATAATATAATAAGTAAAATGCTCAATTTAAAAGAGTCTTACATGATAAAGGAATTACTACATTTGAATAATAATATGATATCGAAAGATATTGTATGTAGAGGTATTACAGAAAATTCTGCATCATTCAATGTATTTCAAAATACATAAATTAAATGCTTGTACTCTAATGACGTTGGATGTGATCTTTCGTAATGGAAAAATAATGATTTCACAGATTTCTTCATTTACAGTTCCATTCAAAATGTTCCAAAGAAACTCCTTTACTGATAAATCCTTTGAATAAAAAATCCATTATTTGACCTCATTATGTCTTGGCAAGATGAAATTTCTGTTCCAAACCAATGTGGTATACATATTATCTCCGAACAGATATCTGATTAATCAAAAAATGGATTGATTTTTCAATAAACTGCTTCATTATATTCTTTTAATTTGAATTTACGAACTAGCAACGGTGAAAAGTGAACTTTGCCGCTTGCCAGTTTTCATTTATTCGCTTGTCAGAATCTTCGAAATCGACCCTAGCGGCACCATCGTTAATAAAGTGAAGTAGTACATAAAGTACGTGATTTGACAGTTCTTGGTCCGTTTTTCGGCCGAAAATTTTAGCAGGAATTAGTAGGGAGTGTCCACACCTTGTTATTCTATGCATCTTGGCCCGAGTCATATCTGCTTTATCTTGATGTTAATAATTTGTATGGCTGGGCAATGAGTCAATATTTACCATTTGGGGGTTTTGAATGGGTAGACATATCTGTAGATGTGAGCATCATGCCTGACGATTCTCCTGAAGGATATATTCTTCAAGTAGACCTGGAATATCCTCACCACCTACATGATCTGCATAAAGACCTCCCGCTGTGTCCGGAGCACAGCATCCCCCCCGGGCTCAAAGTTTTCCAAATTACTCTGCACACTCTCTGATAAGAAAGACTATATAATTCATTATCGGAATTTGAAAACTGTTTTAGAATTAGGTTTGAAAGTAACACAGATTAAACAAGTTTTGAAATTTAAGCAGTCTCCCTGGCTAAAACCCTATATTGACCTTAACACGGAATTGCGAGCAAAAGCAACAACAACATTCGGAAAAAATCAATTTAAATTTGCAAATAATTCAATTTTTGGTAAAACGATGGAAAATATTAGATTGCACAGAGTTGTACGCCTGGTATCCAAATATGAAACCAGGTACGGGGCAAAGCATTGGATTAGTTCGCCAAGATTCCATAGTCGCACAATTTTCGGTGAAGATTTGATGGCAATCGAACTTAATAAGAATGAGCTCTTATTTAACAAACCACTTTACATAGGTCAGGCATAGTATGCATTACCACTACTTTTTAGCAATCGACAAATGAGAGTATTGTTGAAACATATCTGGGGCGGTTTTAAGATCGAAACACCCAAATAATTGTTAATATTTCCCCTTTTTTACCCAGATGAAGGAACCTCCTATATTTCCTTCTATCTGGGCTTTGATATACATTTTGAGACTGAAACAACTCACTACTACAAATAACATTGTAACTATTACATCTCTTAGTGCAAGAGACATAACTATTCTTGATCTGTCGCGAAACAATAACATTGTCTTGTCTTCGTTGGCAACTTAGTAGCCACTTCTGCCCTTTTCCTATAGAAGAGAGATTTTATATTGTATCAATAGTGCATTGTACAATAATTCGTGCTTGTTATCGAAGTAACGGTAACAACAAAATACAGTTAATTGTTTATTAAAAGTGCGTTCGAATATTTCACCACTTCCCATCCTCGTAATTGTTACTTTATTACAAGTAACAACTTACGCAGTAATCAATGAGATTACTACTGGGTGCTTAATGTTAAGTATACCCCCTTCAAGCATTACCCTGATAAAACAATCAGGGTGTATAATTCTGGTCCTTCGAAAATAATTATATCCTGATAAAAGCATCAGGACTCACATATTGTCCTTCGAAACCATAACAGTCCTGATAAACTAATCAGGATACAACAAGAGTATTTTTAGCAATTCTTGAAAATTGTATGTACAGGATGTTTTACAAGATGTGGAATACAGAAAATAATTTTCTCAGTCTAGACCAGCGCTATCAACAAGTCATTATGAGTAAATATTAGGCATAGGCCTATACTCATTCCCTGAAATTGTCATCAAGATCCATGCAGGCTTTCAAGGATTATGCCGAATGAAAATTTTTGATGAAATACATCATGTATCTCTTAAACGAATATAGTTAGGACACATTGCGAACACTGATTTAGACTCACCAAAATGTCCTGCACCTGTACTGAAAGCCTGCACCTGTACTGAAAGCCTGCACAATCATTCGTGAAACACCCTGTATATATCGAATACCACACCTATAATGGACGATTACGTTGGAGGACTGATAGTTAATTTAACGACAAATTTGATAATGTCCATCCGTGGGACCGTTTGTACGCACTGTAACTTTAGAAATTACTTAGGTACTAACTGCATAGCTGGGCATGATGCACCCAGTAGGTCTCAAAATAAAATCCTTCAAATTTTAATTATATAATGGAATATTTTACGAAAAACGAATTGAACCAAGTTTGAAGCCGCTTTAACTTTATGCCGAATTTCATCCATATCAACCGAAGAAGCTTAGATAAGCTTATTTTAACAAATTTTCTCTTTAAAGGGTTCTGTTAAAGTGCGTTACGCTGACATAGCTGCCAAACCAGACTTTTTAGAAATTTCCTTTGAAAGCATTTAAAAAATCACTCATTTGTTGAATAATTTTATTTGGGAACACCCTGTATATTAGAAAATAATTTCCTGAGATACAGAATTCAAACTACAAAGGGCGTGCTTTCAAACGAAATTTCTAAAAGGTCGGGTTTGGCAGCTATGGAAGCGTAACGCACTATTGCAGGACCCTGTATACCTCGAGAACAACTCTCCATGTGCATCTTGGAATTTGTATACAAGGTGTTAAAAACAACTGTAAAAGAGCTCAAATACGTCTAGTTTGTTATATAAAACTTTTTCGAATTCACACCCTAGCTGAGTTATAAACCCTTGAAAGGATGAATTGATTTTTCGGTTTTCAATTTTAATGTACCGACCCAAAATATTCAGACACATTCATTTTAAAAAGTATTAATATACGATACGTGGTATTAGTACCACTAATTTTTAAACCCGCTACTATATTTACTTGGGGTTGAAACAAACAAGCCCTTCTATAAATTATTCCATAACTTCTCAGACATTCGTGAAATTAGAAAAGTGAATATATTTTCCGAAAGAAAATGCAATTATGGAAATGTTTTGTCTCTCGTATTTAATTCGTAACTTCGGTAGTTTCGGAGGCAATTATTGAAATGTAAGATCAATTTTTCTACGGTTGATACCAGGACCCCGAGATATCTGTAACTTTTAACAACTTACCCCCCTTAACGGGGTGTGCAAGTCGGAATATTAAACTCATGAAACTGGGGAAGTTTCCGAAGATCCAGAAACATTTAATCTTGTAGGTAAAGTAAAATTAGCGAACAAACAAGATAAAAATTATTAAAACTTTGTGTGGGTCTGTGTAGGAAACTAGGATAGAATCCTAGAAAGCTGAGATTTGGTACCTAGGCTAGAACAAGCATACAAACAACAACAAAAAATGAGAAATTTATAATTTTCTCCCTCTATTCCCTTATTAAGGGGAGTGTAGTTTTGTATATAATTTTTATTAAATTCAATTACATTTGATGTAAATCCGGATGCAAAGATTCACAAGAAGCTTTTACAGTTAAAAAGCTATCAGATCACATAAATATGGAAGCCTCTAGCTATACAAGCAGTTTTTCTAGAAGGTCGAAAAATAGGGCTAGGCTAATTCATAGAACTATTGCATGACACACCTTTCTAACAGTGAAAGCTTCTTGTGAGACTTGGCAACCATCAGTTTTACATAAAATATTTTTGGTGCTAAAAGTATATCTGTAAGATAGTAAGTTTTTGAAAATATAATTTTTTGATGTACAATCATTTTCATTGAAATTCAATTGATACCACTTAAGGACTCAAAATGAGATAGCAGTTCACAAATGACTTATTAATTTTTTCACAGGAAGGATAATGAAAAAATATACTAATAGATGTATAAACATATTTCAACTGTATCCGCTTTGTATCCGCTTTGTGTGAGCTTTGTATCCGCTTTGAATCCGCTTTGTGTGAGCTTTGTATCCGCTTTGAATCCGCTTTGTATCAGCTTTGTATGAGCTTTGTATGAGCTTTGTATGAGCTTTGTATGAGCTTTGTATGAGCTTTGTATGAGCTTTGTATGCGCTTTGTATGAGCTTTGTATCCGCTTTGTATGCGCTTTGTATGAGCTTTGAATCCGCTTTGTATCAGTTTTGTATGAGCTTTGTATGAGCTTTGTATCCGCTTTGAATCCGCTTTGAATCCGCTTTGTATCAGCTTCGTATGAGCTTTGTATGAGCTTTGTATGAGCTTTGTATGAGCTTTGTATGAGCTTTGTATGCGCTTTGTATGAGCTTTGTATCCGCTTTGTATGCGCTTTGTATGAGCTTTGAATCCGCTTTGTATCAGTTTTGTATGAGCTTTGTATGAGCTTTGTATCCGCTTTGTATGAGCTTTGTATGCGCTTTGTATGAGCTTTGTATCCGCTTTGTATGAGCTTTGTATCCGCTTTGTATGAGCTTTGTATCCTCTCATCCGTTGTAAGTTTACTTTTGTAAGGCGAATTCTCCGTTTGGGCGGCAGACGAGCGTTACATGCAATGCTCGTAGACCCGTCCACACGGACATTTCGCCTTACATTACGCGTTACATTACACTCGTCTGGATCCCAGCATTAGAATGAGTTATCGGACAAGCTTGAGCCCAATTCAGAATCACGTTCCTCTTCATCTTAAAACATAATAATGTCACACCTGGAAATAAACTTGCCATCCCTAATATATTTTTGTGTGTAGTGCTAAGAATGCCTGCTTGATCTGAGATGCTGGTTTGACATGCGTTGTCAAATTTTGGATATTCGAAGTTCGAAATTGCTTCAATTAATTCAGTTGCTTTATTTATAGAAATTAAGAAAGAATTTACAAAATATTTGATGTGAGAGACTGGTTGACCAGAAGTTTGCTTAGTAGGTATATAGTTATTTTTGTCATGACTACAATTAACAGTGCTGTGCCTAAGCTTCCTGAAGGATACAGCAACTGTTTTGGCGCGCCAAAACAGTTGCTGTATCCTTCAGGAAGCTTAGGCACAGCACTGTTAATTGTAGTCATGACAAAAATAACTATATACCTACTAAGCAAACTTCTGGTCAACCAGTCTCTCACATCAAATATTTTGTAAATTCTTTCTTAATTTCTATAAATAAAGCAACTGAATTAATTGAAGCAATTTCGAACTTCGAATATCCAAAATTTGACAACGCATGTCAAACCAGCATCTCAGATCAAGCAGGCATTCTTAGCACTACACACAAAAATATATTAGGGATGGCAAGTTTATTTCCAGGTGTGACATTATTATGTTTTAAGATGAAGAGGAACGTGATTCTGAATTGGGCTCAAGCTTGTCCGATAACTCATTCTAATGCTGGGATCCAGACGAGTGTAATGTAACGCGTAATGTAAGGCGAAATGTCCGTGTGGACGGGTCTACGAGCATTGCATGTAACGCTCGTCTGCCGCCCAAACGGAGAATTCGCCTTACAAAAGTAAACTTACAACGGATGAGAGGATACAAAGCTCATACAAAGCGGATACAAAGCTCATACAAAGCGGATACAAAGCTCATACAAAGCGCATACAAAGCTCATACAAAGCGGATACAAAGCTCATACAAAGCTCATACAAAACTGATACAAAGCGGATTCAAAGCTCATACAAAGCGCATACAAAGCGGATACAAAGCTCATACAAAGCGCATACAAAGCTCATACAAAGCTCATACAAAGCTCATACAAAGCTCATACAAAGCTCATACGAAGCTGATACAAAGCGGATTCAAAGCGGATTCAAAGCGGATACAAAGCTCATACAAAGCTCATACAAAACTGATACAAAGCGGATTCAAAGCTCATACAAAGCGCATACAAAGCGGATACAAAGCTCATACAAAGCGCATACAAAGCTCATACAAAGCTCATACAAAGCTCATACAAAGCTCATACAAAGCTCATACAAAGCTCATACAAAGCTGATACAAAGCGGATTCAAAGCGGATACAAAGCTCACACAAAGCGGATTCAAAGCGGATACAAAGCTCACACAAAGCGGATACAAAGCGGATACAGTTGAAATATGTTTATACATCTATTAGTATATTTTTTCATTATCCTTCCTGTGAAAAAATTAATAAGTCATTTGTGAACTGCTATCTCATTTTGAGTCCTTAAGTGGTATCAATTGAATTTCAATGAAAATGATTGTACATCAAAAAATTATATTTTCAAAAACTTACTATCTTACAGATATACTTTTAGCACCAAAAATATTTTATGTAAAACTGATGGTTGCCAAGTCTCACAAGAAGCTTTCACTGTTAGAAAGGTGTGTCATGCAATAGTTCTATGAATTAGCCTAGCCCTATTTTTCGACCTTCTAGAAAAACTGCTTGTATAGCTAGAGGCTTCCATATTTATGTGATCTGATAGCTTTTTAACTGTAAAAGCTTCTTGTGAATCTTTGCATCCGGATTTACATCAAATGTAATTGAATTTAATAAAAATTATATACAAAACTACACTCCCCTTAATAAGGGAATAGAGGGAGAAAATTATAAATTTCTCATTTTTTGTTGTTGTTTGTATGCTTGTTCTAGCCTAGGTACCAAATCTCAGCTTTCTAGGATTCTATCCTAGTTTCCTACACAGACCCACACAAAGTTTTAATAATTTTTATCTTGTTTGTTCGCTAATTTTACTTTACCTACAAGATTAAATGTTTCTGGATCTTCGGAAACTTCCCCAGTTTCATGAGTTTAATATTCCGACTTGCACACCCCGTTAAGGGGGGTAAGTTGTTAAAAGTTACAGATATCTCGGGGTCCTGGTATCAACCGTAGAAAAATTGATCTTACATTTCAATAATTGCCTCCGAAACTACCGAAGTTACGAATTAAATACGAGAGACAAAACATTTCCATAATTGCATTTTCTTTCGGAAAATATATTCACTTTTCTAATTTCACGAATGTCTGAGAAGTTATGGAATAATTTATAGAAGGGCTTGTTTGTTTCAACCCCAAGTAAATATAGTAGCGGGTTTAAAAATTAGTGGTACTAATACCACGTATCGTATATTAATACTTTTTAAAATGAATGTGTCTGAATATTTTGGGTCGGTACATTAAAATTGAAAACCGAAAAATCAATTCATCCTTTCAAGGGTTTATAACTCAGCTAGGGTGTGAATTCGAAAAAGTTTTATATAACAAACTAGACGTATTTGAGCTCTTTTACAGTTGTTTTTAACACCTTGTATACAAATTCCAAGATGCACATGGAGAGTTGTTCTCGAGGTATACAGGGTCCTGCAATAGTGCGTTACGCTTCCATAGCTGCCAAACCCGACCTTTTAGAAATTTCGTTTGAAAGCACGCCCTTTGTAGTTTGAATTCTGTATCTCAGGAAATTATTTTCTAATATACAGGGTGTTCCCAAATAAAATTATTCAACAAATGAGTGATTTTTTAAATGCTTTCAAAGGAAATTTCTAAAAAGTCTGGTTTGGCAGCTATGTCAGCGTAACGCACTTTAACAGAACCCTTTAAAGAGAAAATTTGTTAAAATAAGCTTATCTAAGCTTCTTCGGTTGATATGGATGAAATTCGGCATAAAGTTAAAGCGGCTTCAAACTTGGTTCAATTCGTTTTTCGTAAAATATTCCATTATATAATTAAAATTTGAAGGATTTTATTTTGAGACCTACTGGGTGCATCATGCCCAGCTATGCAGTTAGTACCTAAGTAATTTCTAAAGTTACAGTGCGTACAAACGGTCCCACGGATGGACATTATCAAATTTGTCGTTAAATTAACTATCAGTCCTCCAACGTAATCGTCCATTATAGGTGTGGTATTCGATATATACAGGGTGTTTCACGAATGATTGTGCAGGCTTTCAGTACAGGTGCAGGCTTTCAGTACAGGTGCAGGACATTTTGGTGAGTCTAAATCAGTGTTCGCAATGTGTCCTAACTATATTCGTTTAAGAGATACATGATGTATTTCATCAAAAATTTTCATTCGGCATAATCCTTGAAAGCCTGCATGGATCTTGATGACAATTTCAGGGAATGAGTATAGGCCTATGCCTAATATTTACTCATAATGACTTGTTGATAGCGCTGGTCTAGACTGAGAAAATTATTTTCTGTATTCCACATCTTGTAAAACATCCTGTACATACAATTTTCAAGAATTGCTAAAAATACTCTTGTTGTATCCTGATTAGTTTATCAGGACTGTTATGGTTTCGAAGGACAATATGTGAGTCCTGATGCTTTTATCAGGATATAATTATTTTCGAAGGACCAGAATTATACACCCTGATTGTTTTATCAGGGTAATGCTTGAAGGGGGTATACTTAACATTAAGCACCCAGTAGTAATCTCATTGATTACTGCGTAAGTTGTTACTTGTAATAAAGTAACAATTACGAGGATGGGAAGTGGTGAAATATTCGAACGCACTTTTAATAAACAATTAACTGTATTTTGTTGTTACCGTTACTTCGATAACAAGCACGAATTATTGTACAATGCACTATTGATACAATATAAAATCTCTCTTCTATAGGAAAAGGGCAGAAGTGGCTACTAAGTTGCCAACGAAGACAAGACAATGTTATTGTTTCGCGACAGATCAAGAATAGTTATGTCTCTTGCACTAAGAGATGTAATAGTTACAATGTTATTTGTAGTAGTGAGTTGTTTCAGTCTCAAAATGTATATCAAAGCCCAGATAGAAGGAAATATAGGAGGTTCCTTCATCTGGGTAAAAAAGGGGAAATATTAACAATTATTTGGGTGTTTCGATCTTAAAACCGCCCCAGATATGTTTCAACAATACTCTCATTTGTCGATTGCTAAAAAGTAGTGGTAATGCATACTATGCCTGACCTATGTAAAGTGGTTTGTTAAATAAGAGCTCATTCTTATTAAGTTCGATTGCCATCAAATCTTCACCGAAAATTGTGCGACTATGGAATCTTGGCGAACTAATCCAATGCTTTGCCCCGTACCTGGTTTCATATTTGGATACCAGGCGTACAACTCTGTGCAATCTAATATTTTCCATCGTTTTACCAAAAATTGAATTATTTGCAAATTTAAATTGATTTTTTCCGAATGTTGTTGTTGCTTTTGCTCGCAATTCCGTGTTAAGGTCAATATAGGGTTTTAGCCAGGGAGACTGCTTAAATTTCAAAACTTGTTTAATCTGTGTTACTTTCAAACCTAATTCTAAAACAGTTTTCAAATTCCGATAATGAATTATATAGTCTTTCTTATCAGAGAGTGTGCAGAGTAATTTGGAAAACTTTGAGCCCGGGGGGGATGCTGTGCTCCGGACACAGCGGGAGGTCTTTATGCAGATCATGTAGGTGGTGAGGATATTCCAGGTCTACTTGAAGAATATATCCTTCAGGAGAATCGTCAGGCATGATGCTCACATCTACAGATATGTCTACCCATTCAAAACCCCCAAATGGTAAATATTGACTCATTGCCCAGCCATACAAATTATTAACATCAAGATAAAGCAGATATGACTCGGGCCAAGATGCATAGAATAACAAGGTGTGGACACTCCCTACTAATTCCTGCTAAAATTTTCGGCCGAAAAACGGACCAAGAACTGTCAAATCACGTACTTTATGTACTACTTCACTTTATTAACGATGGTGCCGCTAGGGTCGATTTCGAAGATTCTGACAAGCGAATAAATGAAAACTGGCAAGCGGCAAAGTTCACTTTTCACCGTTGCTAGTTCGTAAATTCAAATTAAAAGAATATAATGAAGCAGTTTATTGAAAAATCAATCCATTTTTTGATTAATCAGATATCTGTTCGGAGATAATATGTATACCACATTGGTTTGGAACAGAAATTTCATCTTGCCAAGACATAATGAGGTCAAATAATGGATTTTTTATTCAAAGGATTTATCAGTAAAGGAGTTTCTTTGGAACATTTTGAATGGAACTGTAAATGAAGAAATCTGTGAAATCATTATTTTTCCATTACGAAAGATCACATCCAACGTCATTAGAGTACAAGCATTTAATTTATGTATTTTGAAATACATTGAATGATGCAGAATTTTCTGTAATACCTCTACATACAATATCTTTCGATATCATATTATTATTCAAATGTAGTAATTCCTTTATCATGTAAGACTCTTTTAAATTGAGCATTTTACTTATTATATTATATGTATAATTTGAAATTTCATCAAAACATTCTCATGTATACAGCATTTTTTCAGTCACCCAATACCCCCTGACAACTTTTCATGTTCTCAGCAATTAGATTGCTGAATATAGATATTTAATTCGATAGCTATTATTCAGAAATAAGTATATACTGATGAAATATCGAAAAATGATTCATTAAATTGATAAACTAACCAAATAGAGGGTAGTACGTTTCAATCTTTCATTCAATATACATATATTCGCTAGAAAAATATTTTGAACAAACAAATGTTCTAATTTTCGATACCCTACCTCTAGCACAAGCCAGTTGCCATTCTTGTCGTTTAACAATATCCTTGAAACAAATAATATTATAGTATAAGAGCGCCAAAAAGAATGATGCCTTAGGAAAGCTATTCAAATTGATGAAATCACACTGTGTGGTTGCTCTGAACTTTGTTCTCTGATAGTCCTTTCATCGTTCACAAATAATATTGTTAGTTTTCATAACATAAGTGGGCTAAGTCTTACGTTCTCCTATGTTGATTTATTAACAATTAACGGTATCAGCGATCTTTCAATATTATTAATATTAAAATTAATAACTATCTTGATACTAGAAATCTGCCCCTGATCCGGTAAGAATATACAATTGTTAAAAAAATATATTCGCATAAAAACGAAGTATTTTCGAAATGAAAATAGTATTTGATTAAAATGGTTCTGGATACTCGTTCAGAGTTCACACAGCAAACATTTGACTTACTTTCGGCGCGGCAAACGACTTTCCACAAGAAACTGGAATGAGCAAAGATTCAAATTTAATTTGACATGTCGGTAATTTTGTCCATAAAATTTCTACTGCCGGCATCTATCGGCGAAAATTTAAGTAAAACAAAATCCTTGTATTTTGATAGTATTTGGACCGCAAATCGGCCGAAAATATGTCAAAGAGTGTCTTCACCATGTATTCTATGCATCTATACTCGGGCTTTGAGACGTCATAATTAGGCATCTGGGGATTATTGGCTTCAGACAATCTGTTCATGCAGCAGCTCATATCCCCTCGTATACCCTTTTCCACGAACATGATCATATCGATATCTTTAAGTAATTGCAGTTTACATTTAGTATAATTTAACATACAGTCCCAGCTGTACCCAGGCATAGTATAATGCCATGCTGGGTCAAGTTTGTATGTCATTAATGCTGTTTGCCTAAAATTTTCCATCACGTCAGCGAGCAAAAGTCTATCTGTTTTCATGTATAGGTCACTGTATTCACCCAATGATTTTATACCGAGTTTTTGCCAAACGTTTTGAGCATGACGATATCTTTTCACGTCAATGTGCGCATCGTTCAATTTATTATAAAATTTGTCTATTGATGGTAGTGTTGTTTCATTCAACTTGTCCCAGTCCGTCATGTAATCATAACAAAAAAAATACCCTTCCTTGTTAGGAGTTCAAAGTCGTCATCACAAAAACTTGCAAATTCTTTTTTTAAATTTTGAAAATTGTCAAGAATTAATGTCGACGCTAATTCTTCCAAACTAGCTCCCAATCTGACACCGGATTCGTGATCAGGGAGTCCGAATTAGTCTATTAGCCAATTTTCAGCTCGAAATTCGAAAATTACAGACATTTGGACGAAATGATAGGACGATGTTCCCCTAGAACATGCGCCCAAAAATACTTAATGCCTTTAAAATTGTTTTTGATTTTACCCAATAATGTCGAACTTATTCACGATATTAATTTCTCAAATATACTCAAATATACTGAAAATTATATAATCATAGCTGATTACGTTATTTCATTGGTCAATTTGCATTCAATCATAACTAGTATATAGGAATATGTTATTGAATGATTCCGATAACAGGCATTTCACAATGAAAATACTCGACCCCACCCACAATGCCTATTCAAACATGCTAATTAGTTCTAGAATGTTCCTCTGAAAAGGCGCTACCTGCTCGATCTCTATATGTAGTTCCAAGACGGTTCCATAACGTCGACTTGAAAATAAATAAGCACTCAGTTCCGAGGAACTAGAGCGCCAAAAAGATACCTACACAAAATTCGTTATTTCGTAATGGGTCTGCTGAAAAGAAATTATTCTATCCCGATAATCCCAGGTATTCCATTTCATATAAACGATAAATGCCTCCCCAATTCGAAAAAAGGATCCTCATGCATCAAACTTCATATGACTGATAGAATAATTCCAATCCCCCCATATTAATTACCTGAAAAAGGCCCCCCCTGAGACGCACAATGCAAAGGGATATACCCGCGATTGATGTGGGACCAAAAAGGTACCTCTTAAGGTTAGTGGTTGTGGCCGATCGGTTAACACACCGGTCTCATAGTAAAATATTCCGGGTTCGAATCCAGTCATTTCCGAGAACTTTTTCATTAATTCCTACAAAGCGGTCACCCAAAATGTGACGTCATGATTTCTATTGTTTGGTCGGGAAACCCTGTAGTATTACTACTGTTATAAACAATTAAGTGAAAAAAAAAGAAGGGGCTTTGGTTTTTCGCCAATATCTCAAAAACTATCTGAGATAATTCAAATTTCTAAAAAGATTCAAGAAGAGGAGGAAATTTCCTAAAACAAGTCCCAACTCCCGGAACTAGGACCAATATTTATAATTTTCCCAGAGGGTTAAAATCACTGCCGAAAACGGGTACTCCGGCTTGCGTAAGACTCGTCCCCTTCGGACCTATCATGAATAGATATTATTTAAACTTATTAAATATGAAAATAAAAAATTTAAAAAAATCAGGCTTCTGCAGGATAGATCAATGAATAATAATCCTTGGTCCAAAAATGTTTATCACGACTTTTTAATTAATTATCCATCAGTTAATTATCAATTTTTTGTAGCACGAACATTAACATTGCTAGATAATTGTTAAACTATTAACTTGAGAATTTTGTCCTTTAGTGGAGCTATTTTTCAAAGTTCTTGAAATAGATTCCCGTTGGAAAATTTGGATAATTGTTAATTTTAGTTTTGTTATTAATAATTTACTCGAGTGAAAGATTATTTAGCTTCGATTATGTTTGAAAAAAAAAATTTAGACTATCTCATAAACAACGCATTAGTTTATAACAATTTTTTGAACAATATGAGATAATAATTATTAAAAATCATTTTTGAGTAGTTTCTGATCATATGAAAACGGATCAATAGTAATATTATAAATTGAAGCTTTATAATTTTTACTTGAATAAATTGTTCATAACAAAACGAAAATGAACAATTTCTAAAATTTTCCAACAGGAATATTTTCTGAGATCCATGAAAAATAGCCCCTCGAAAGGAAAAAATTGTCAAATTTATAGTTTAACAATTAGCGTACTTGCAATGTTAATGTTTGTGCTACAAAAAAATTGTTAATTAACTAATGGATAACCAATTGAAAAATCGCAATAAACATTTTTGGATTATTGTTCATTGATCTATCCTGCAGTCGCCTGAATTTTTTCAATTCTTTATTTTCATATTTAATAAGTTTAAATAATACTTATTCATCTAAGGTACGAAGGGGGCATACCGGAGTACCCGTTTTCGGGCGTATTTTCAACCCTCTAGGAAAATTATAAATATTGGTCCAACATTTCCGACAGTCGGTACATTTTTGCGCGTATGTTCTGGCGAACATCGAGTTATAGTTTTGCCCAAATGTCTGTAACTTTCGAATTTTTTGACGAAAATGGTCTCAAACGATTAAGTTCGACTCCCCAATGAAGAATTCGAGGTCAAATTTGATTCTGTCCGTCCGGCCGTCCGGCCGGCCGTTGCCACGATAACTTGAGAACGAAAAGAGCTAGCGACTTGAAATTTCCAGGGTAGGTGGCGCATCCCAATACGACGGACAAGTTCGTTAATGGGCATAATCGGCCCAGTGGTTTCCGAGTAATAATTTTGTTTTCAACCAATATAAATCCGATCGAACTGAAACTTGGTCGGTAGTTGTAGAATATGAACCTAAGCACGTTTGTGAAATTTTGTGCGAATCGTATGGTTAGAAAATTTTAAAAAAATTATTAAAAAATATTTTTGTTGTCACGATAACTTGAGAACGGAATGAGATAGCGGCTTCAAGTTTTCAGGTTAGGATTTGTACCAGAACGTGACATTTCAGTTTGTTTATGAGGATAATCGGCCAAACGGTTTTAGAGTTATAGCCATCTGAAATTTTCTGAAATGTGGTGGTTTTTTGTTCCTCATTAACTCGAAAAATACTGAACCGATTGAATTCAAACATGGTTATTAGTTGTAGAATGCCAACGCAAAAATGTTCGCAAAATTTGGTGAGGATAGCATTTGTAGAAAATTTTTAATAAATCATTGAAAAAAAAAAAAATCTATATATCAGTAACTATTCGTTTGAAATTGCTGAAATTTTGCAAGAGCCTTCTTAACCTAACTCTACTGTCAAGTTTCAAGTTTTAATACGATCGGTTAAATATTGTTCGAGATTCGAGCATTCTTGTGTGAGTTCAGTAGATGGGTTACCGTTGCCTCGATAACTTTCGAACGAAAGGAGATAGGGACTTGCAATTTTCAGGGTAGGTTGCGTATCCGAAAGGGATAGTTGAGTTCGTTTCTGGGCATAATCGGGCTAACGGTTTCCGAGTTATACCCACCTGGAATATTATTTCCTTGATAACTCAAAAAATAAATATTCGATCGAATTGGTGCTTAGTAACTCGTAGTAGAAAATCAACATAAAGACGTGTTTAAAATTTTGTAAGAACCGTACCCATAGAAAATTTGAAAAAAATGACGAAAAATAAAATTTTAAGAACCGTACCCCTAGAAAATTTAAAAAAAATCACGAAAAAAAAAATTGGATCAAGCACTGACGTGAAGTCAGAAGCTTTTGGACACCCTTAATCGAATTTACCATGGTAAATTCGAATTAAGAGTGTCCAATACAGAAGAATGGACAATAGAACATACGCGCAAAAGCTTCTGACTTCACGTCAGTGCTTGAATCAATTTTTTTAACTCAATATTTTATAACTATTGCAATTATTGCGAGCGGCCTTAGTATTTTCTCAAAAACTATCTGCATGCCATTCCAATCGAATGATACTTCAATCATAATCTTCGGCGAATACGCAAAAATTTTTACTGAAAACGCACTTGTTGACCAGACTATACTCTGCCATGGAGATTTTCATCGAGAAGAAACTTCCTCTGGAAAGTTCATTATTCAATTTTTAAATTGATCCATAACCATAGTTGTAATATGACGATATTTCTGATTATACACGTATAAAATTTCGTGTTCTCCATATAAAGGTCTGATATCAATTTATTTCAGGTAGTGTTAGGGAGTTTCAAAAGAGTAAAATCTATTTATCATTCCGTGAGCACGCTCAGTCTGTGCTGTGAATATTTTGAAACTATTATATTTCGCTAAGATTTTTTAAGTGCATTAACGGAAATACTTCTTACTTAAACGTATGGAGCGGCGTTTTGAAGATTAGTGACAATCATTCCTTATGTCAACAGATGTTCATCGATATCGATTACGACCATGTCAGTGACATCAAGCCATAAGTGGGAGTATCGCTCAGCTCTGACGCAAATTGGCTATTTTACTGTATATCAAAGGTTTCATTATCCAGTTCTCAAACAATTAATTACGGTGAATGCCGATAATGATGGCTGTAGTTAAAGTACAGTATATGCCTGATTAGAATGTAACCGCCATATTAACTTGTGCTAATTTCCAATACATAATATACAGTGTGAAAAAGCCAAATGGAATAAATTAATTATCTTGGTTACTGTTAATATTTATGGAAAATCCCGAAACACGTCAAATTTCAATTTTAAATTGTCATTCTTCTTCGTAGAACAGTTAATCCTACCTTCAATCCCCTTCCAAAGACAGGTACAACCCCCAATTTTTCAAATAGGAAGTATGGGCTTGTGATACTTCGTTTAGAAGGTCTCGTAACCTATTCAGAAATGTATCACTTTCATGTTTATTGCAAAAATCAAATTAGAAAAAAAATAAAATCAAGTGATTACCGAAATTTGGTACAATATTAAAAACTAAAATGTAGCAAAATTAAAATTGATTCCAGCACTGACGTGAAGTCAGAAGCTTTTGCGGGTATGTTCTCTTGTCCATTCTCCTTTATTGGACACTCTTAATCGAATTTACCAAGGTGAATTCCATTGTCTGTTCTCCTGTGTTGGACACTCCGAATTTACCATGGTAAATTCGATTAAGAGTGTCCAATACAGGAGAAGAGACAATAGAATTCACCATGGTAAATTCGATTAAGAGTGTCCAATACAGGAGAATGGACAAGAGAACATACGTGCAAAAGCTTCTGACTTCACGTGAGTGCTTGAACCAATTTTCTTTTTCAATAATTTTTTTTAAATTTTCTAGTGCTACGATCCTCACGACATTTTGCAAGCATTTTCGCGTTGACATTCTACAACTAATAACCATATTTGAATTGGATCGGATTTGTATTTTTTGAGTTATTGATAAAATAACAACCAAATTTCAGATTTATATAACTCCAAAACCATTTGGCCGATTATGCTAGTTAACGAACTTAAATGTCGTATTCAGATGCGTAATCTAACCTGAAAACTGCAAGTCGCTATTTCTTTCCGTTCTCAAGGAATCATGAGATACATAATATTTTTTCGTGATTTTTTAAAAATTTTCTAGTGGTACGGTCCTCAGAAAATTTTACACACATCTTCAATCGATATTCTACAACTAGTTACCAAGCTTCAATTCGATCTAGTCTATATTTTTTGAGTTATCGAGGAAATAATATTCCAGATGGGCCGATTATGGCCAACCGCGAACTTAACTCAAGTTATCGTGGCAATGGACAGCCAGCCGGACGGACAGAATCAAATTTGACCTCGAATTCTTGATCAGCGAGTCGAACCCAATCAAAATTACAGACATTTGGGCAAAATTATTACGCTATGTTCCCCAGAACATACGCGCAAAAATTATGAATGTTAACGAAGTAGATGTTCAAAGTGTTCACCGCCATGGCAACATCCTAACCTCAAATAAATATTTATTCCAACATTATTCTCAGAAGTGATCATTTTCTTTCAACAAATCTTAAAGACAAATAATTAAGATTTAGATTTGGGAATATTCGAGGAAATATTATAATGAATTTCGGTAATCACATGATCTTATTTTTATTTTTTTGATTTTTGTACGAAGAATTATTAGAGAAAATCCTCGCACCCGTCGATTTTTAATTGAATTTGATATATCTCATCCCCTACTTTATTTTTTCAAATGGGAATATATGGATTGTGATACATCAAATGAAAGGTAATTCGATTACCTACTCAACGGTGCGAAAGAAAAGAAAATTGGATGTGCCGTTTTTTTTTATCGAAACATAGGAAAATAATCAATAGCAAATGGATACCCGCTTTTTGAAATCGACGAGTTTCCTATTCAAGGATGGAAAATAATTTTAATGTATTAAAGGTTCGCATTGAGCACCGTTAACTGCTTGACAATGTGCAATCCGTTCTTCGAAACTCCCTAATGAATTATTCAAAGCAGCAACAGATATTCTTCCGACTCTCTGAATTTTAAGTCTCAGGTCTTCCAAATCATTTGGCCGATTGTGGTTAATAGTACTCTTCAAATGGCCCCACAGAAAATAGTCGAGAGGGTTCAAATCTGGTGATCGAGGTGGCCATTCAACTGATTCTCTCCTACCAATCCGTTTCTCAGGAAATGTGCCATCAAGATACCTCCTCACTTCAATTCCATAATGCGGAGGCGCACCATCTTGTTGGAATCAAATATTCTCAGCTACTTGTCGACCATTCACACCGGGAAATAGATCAATGACTGCAGGTATTTGATTCCTCAGTAACTCTAGATATTTAACACATTTAACTTTTCGGGATGATGGGTGTGAACTGTCTGCACCCAATGAAGATTTGCTGTGGACCAGTAGCGACAATTATGTCGATGGACAGACCCATTCAAGTAAAACACGTAGCTTCATCCCTAAAAATATTCTCGATGAAAAGGTATCATCCTCATTGCATCTCTCCTGCATTACTTCACAAAACTGCGCTCGTCGGTCGAAATCGTCAACAGATAATTCTTGTGTGCTTTGAATCCTGTATGGGTGACACCTAGTTTTTCTAAGAAGATTACCAACTGACTGCTTACTCACATCGGATTCATCGGTCAGTTTTCGTGTAGATTGTTTCGGATTATCTTCTATGGAAAGTAATATATCGAGGGACTTATCGCCACATGTCATAGTTGAAGTTCTACCACATTTTGGAGAGTTTTTAACATTCCCAGTTAGTTCAAAATGTTTAACCATCCGACAAACAGTAGTTTTACTTATAGGATTTCTGTCTCGATAACGCTCATTAAAAATTTCGCACACTTGTTCATAGGTCCACTTGCGATCCCCATGTCCCAGAAATATCAAGAATTCTATTCGCTGCTTTTCACTCAATTGATTCATATCGAATGGAAAATTCTCGAAAAATATGATATTATTCGCCTAAGAGAGATCAGTTAGCAACTTAAACGATACCATACATTTTGTCATTTTTAGTTGATCTACTAGATTGACGAAAGAATATTTTTTCAACAATAACTAAAGTTTTTCTTGACCTCCTCACTTTGTTTCGAGAACACCTTCCACATGTGTGTGGAAGCGACACGACCATCCTTATCTGTTTATTGTTTTATTTGAGATGTTTTCAACTTGTGTATAAATTTTTCTTTTCATCGTAACATTTTTATTGCAAGAATTTTAAGGTAAAATTTTATTTTCATTCACATAACTGAACTGGTCATCGAATGATACTTTGATACGATATATCACAAGCAATATTTTGCCAATGGAACAATATTGTTGAGAGTTAAGGGTATAAACCCCCAACTTCAAAACTGCATACATTTCTCAAACCTTAAAAATTGAAATTGACGGGTAGGAGGATATTGCTCTATATTCATAATTTCAAGAATAAGAACCTGCACCAATCACAAATTGTTAATTTTTTAATAAAAACATTGCTTAATGAATTCTTTTTTCAGTCACACCGCTCAATGAGCAATCGACTGTCCTTTCATTTGATATATCACAATCCATATATTCCTATTTGAAAAGAACGTTAGAGGGGTGTGGAGCGTACAAAGGTGAGAGATTTCAAATTCAAAAAATGGGTTCAAGCCCTGTGGACAGGAGCTTTCTGGCGCTCTAGTTCAAACAGACAAATTATATCTCCGAAGGTATTGGTTTCTCAGAGTTGGGAATTATATCAATGTAGTCATATGATAGAACTGCATCATAAAGGAAATTCAATTCAAATAATAGTTTATTTATCAAGATTAAATGAGCAATCATGAGAATGAGAACTGCAACATGGAAGAAATCAAATTAAATCTGGCCAATTTTGCCCAATAACGAACTTAACCGAGATATTCATCTCCCTAACCTACTAGGAAAATTTATTTATGAAAAAAATTTAATTTGGAATTTGCTTTGTAGAAAAATATTTTTTTTGTTACTCCGAAACCATCTGTCCGTTTTTGCCCAATAACGAACTTAGCCGAGATATTTATCTCCCAAACCTACTCTGAAAATTTCAACTGTCTAGCTCATTCCGATCGAGAGTTATCGTGCCTACGGCCGGCAGGACGGGCCGGACGGCCGGACAGAATGAATTTCGACCACGGATTCATGATCAGTGAGTCGAACCAAATCGTTTAAGACCATTTTCATCGAAAAATTCGAAAATTACAGACATTTGGGCAAATTGATAAGCACTCAGTTCCGAGGAACTAGAGCGCCAAAAAGCATAGGGAGACCTGCTTTCGAAATTACAAATCCATGGATTCATTGATTTTCCTTAATAATGTGTAAAAGAATAATGGTCTGATTGCAGTACTCTCCAATCACAAATTGTAGATTATTTCTTAATTTTCAAGTAAAAAAAAAAACTGGTTCAAGCCCTGTGGACAGGAGCTTTCTGGCGCTTCTAAACACTCGAAACCAGGGGTTTTCAGTCCGTAACAGGCATTTGGGCAAATTGATAACCACTCTGTTCCGAGAAACAAAAGCGCCAAAAATTGAATATTGAAGAGAAATATTATATTTCAGCAACTATCTGTCAAACTCTGCAGAAGTTCCACACAGACCTTCAAGCACCATTTTATTTTTCCAAAAGTACAGATCCCATCAACATTCAACGTCAATTACTTCTTAAGTATGTAATAAAATGTCATATTTAGCGGATGATTCCGAAAAAAAAATTATTCCCAACAGCTTTTGTAGAAGTGTTTAGTGCTCGAAGCACTTTTATTCAGTGCGTTCGGTAAATATATAATATAAATGACTAGCATAGTATAAAGTGAAATAATAAAAAAATTTTATTGGAATATCAAATTCATTCATTCAAACAAAAAAATATTTTATTAATTGCTAGCTATTTTCTAACTTAATTCAAAACATTTGGATTTACAATATTCTTTGTTTTTCCATTTCGAGCATGAATATACAAACGGCTGGGGATTTTTCATTTTCGACCGTTAATTCTCTGCTTGATGTTTGAATATTTTGAGTAATTTTAATGCAAAAATCCGTCCAATCGAACGGATATTCATTATAGATTTCGTAACTTAACGAAAAGATCCATATCCCAAGATACGTTCACTGGAGTAACGCTCCTTTAGGTTTTTCATTGAGTAAAAATTAAAAAAATTTAAGAGAAAGCTATTTCGCACGCTCCGACATTCGATCTCGCCGCCCCGCGAGGCTCGGAAGCCTCAGGAGCTATAAGTTCCGAATCCAACGCCTCAGCTCACTCGGCCACGTTGCCTACGTGAATCAACTCCGATTATGCACCAAATAAAGATTTTTAGTACTCGGATGATTTCCGTCTTACGATTTTCAGAATATCGTCAATCCTGTCAAGCGATCGATCGAAATCGGTTACTCGTTCATATCTCTTGCGGTTTTTCTAGACGATTCCAAGATTTTCGAGTATAATTCCGTTGGAAATTCAAATTCGACTCGACATTTCTCGTCGCTCGTTCAGACCGAAAACATCGACCTTGAAGGAGCCGCGTTAAAATTTGCAGCAGAATTACGTGAAACGTCAGAATTTTGTCATTTTTCGCGAAAATTCATATTTTCCTATCGTTCTTCCTGGAAAACGAAAGAGAGGATCGAAAAAAGGGCTCTGTTACGGACTGATTTTGAATCTCGGTTTTTTTTTAAATACACCCCCATCTTTTCGCTCCGAAAACGCGAAACATTACGAAACTTCCGTATTTTTCCTCGATAAACCCCTTCGAAATTTCCCCCAAACCCCCCTCCTAACATCCAAAAAAACATCAGGTTTATATTAACATTTTCAAAAACTTTCCTTGATAAATGAAGAACCGCTCGATCGATTTTGTGCAAACTTCACATAAACCATCTACTAAATAGTCCGAACAAAGCCTAAACATTTGGATAGGTGAGCTCGTTCTTGAGTTATAAAATTACAATGAAAAGTGGCATTGATTTTTATATATATTGATGATGGATGATATTATTACGACATATTTACCAAATTAGTTTGAAAATCTATGGATTAATGATTTTTTCCAGTAGTTTAGGAAAAGATTTTAGCGTAGGAGATTCTGGTCCACTAGTTCTTTGTTATAAGCCTTTTGATATGTTAATTTTTCCAAGCATTCCCAAAAGGTCGCAATTCACGTTCCGAAGTATGTAAAATTCGAAATCGATCAGAGAGAGAGTCTTCCTTTTTTCTTCGGTTTTACACTGATTACAGACAGATATTACACCAGCTTGTTTTTCTATTTTCCGTATTTCTACATTTCCACGGTGTATATTAAATGGGTTCAAGCCCTGTGGACAGGAGCTTTCTGGCGCTCTAGTTCAAACAGACAAATTATATCTCCGAAAGTATTGGTTTCTCAGAGTTGGGAATTATATCAATGTATTCTTATGATAGAACTGCATCATAAAGGAAATTCAATTCAAATAATAGTTTATTTATCAAGATTAAATGAGCAATCTGAGAACGAGAACTGCACCATGAAAGAAATCAAATTAAAATAGCTGAAATGAATTTGACTCTCTCTTATAGAACAGGATGAAATCGTTTGAGACCATTTTCAGACAAAAATTTGAAAATTACAGACATTTGGGCAAATTGATAAGCACTCAGTTCCGAGGAACTAGAGCGCCAAAAATACCCAAAACTGTCACGTTAATATTCCTAGAATTCGATATCCGTCCTTAGATACTGCGAAGTCCCTCTCTATTCATACATAAGAGGAATTTTAACAGGAATTCAGTCGGTTAGGTGAAAATGCGTCTTTACATTGTTTTTGGTGGAATAGTCCGGAATTCCTAAAGCCCAAGAGAATTATCTGGCAGAGAGCAGCAGCCGGATTCCTTTCATGTCGTTCGGAGAGTTACCTAACGTAAATCAGAACTTTGCGATGTTCGAAGAGAAAGGATCAGTTCATATCAAAGTGGAAGACGGCAAGAGATGTACGTTCTTGGAATGTTTGACTTCTATATTTCCAACTTTCTGAAATAAGATTAATATCTGGTCTTGGGATTGCTAGGAGACTTCGCGGTTAATAGTTGATATGAGGCAAAAGCTTTGACTCCATTTCGAAGGTGAGGGTACGTCCAACATGCACGCAGGTTTTCCTCATCAGATAAATGGCGGCGCCAATCCGCATAAAATAATTTATTTCATACTGATACATTATGAAGAAATAAACCCTTAGTTACCGTAACTATAAGCATGGTTATAACTCCCTCGGGATAATAATAAGCAGTTATAGATCTATAACTTAACTCTTAACAATCCCTCGGGACTCACGTCATTCGGGATTGCAAGCTGTTGCCCTCAGTTGTTAACATCCTCATAACTCCCTTGAAACATAAATAACTATTATTAATAAACGGGGGTAGCTATAATCCGAGTCCACGTATATTTTCTGACCACTTATAGACCGGCTCCGATTTTTACCGGAAATAATTTTTCATTTTGCCTGATGCTTCACTTCAATTTGGTCAGGGTTGCTGCTTATTTGGCTTCAAGATTAACTATGAGTAGAGTGTAGTAAAAATTGCTGACATAACTGAAACGTAGGATTTGTGCCGTCTACTGCTGTAATTTAACAATAATAATAATAGGAGCTTTCCTATTTAGGGCTGGACAGAGAGCCTTGGAGAAGCTCAGTACATAGCAAACAACAGTACATAGCAAACAACAGTAGACAGAGACATCAGAAAGGCACATCTGAAGGACTACTCGAAGATCACATGAGTAAAAACCTGCACTCCATATATTCCAGGGCCTATCGGAAGCATTATTCTTCGCCTTTTTAAAGTCAGCTGGGCTCAAGTCAGAAACGGAGGTATTTATTTTGGCTTGTCATGATGTGGTGAATAATACATGATGGTATAACTCGGCAGATCCACGCCATAAAGCCAGATATACTCGTGCTGGACAAACAACTGAAGGAATTGTTTGTCGTCGAATTTTCCTTCCACGCTGAAAATAATGTAGTGATGAAAGAAGAACGCAAGAGGGAAAAGTACAAAGATTTAATGTTGGCGCACAGAATGCAGAAAGCGATGTTGTTCGGATCACTTCGAGTTATCAGGTCCCACCAACTGTGAAGGCCACTTGCAGTTCATCTCTATTGTTCAGGGACGCTGTAAGGGCAGGTCCAAGAACTACTCCAAGGAACGTGCGAGAGGTATTTTAGTGAGTAACCAATTAACAACTGGACTCTCACACTCCTGAGAGAAGTGGACCCTCTCAGGGTAAGCCTATAAAAGGTTTTTCCTCCCAAGCAGAAAAAATATATATAGACCAGTCAAAAAAATCGAGTCAGAAAAATCCGAGTTTGTAAACTTTGCACACTTATTTAAAGGTACGAAGGGATAAATATGAGGTGCTACGTTTACGGGAATCATTGAAAGACTCGACGAAAACGAAAACATAATTCTATTCTGAGGAAATCTGTTTAGCTTACAAACAGACAGAGGGAAAGTTATTCTCCCTGTTTCTATTACCAGGTATTTTTGTCTCATGAATCCATTATTACAACTGTGCAGATATCCATGCTCTGAGATGAGAATCTCGACGCAGGTACTATGTCGAGCGCTCTTATCACCCCAAATATACCAAAAGTCCTAATGAATATGAGGCAAGCTACAGCGGCAATTAGCCCTTTTTCGGTTTTTGTCAATATCTCTAGAACAGTTGGTCGGACTTTGTAAAAGTTGATTATATAGTGCGTTTCAAAAAGTACGCACCAAGAGGAAATTTTCCTTCCTGTGTAGTTTCTTGAAATTTTGGTTTTCGGGTTAGTTAGTGCACAAGAAACGATGGTTTTTGACATAAATGTCATTGATCGTGTTACTCTGGAAACCTGTCAAAATTGAAATTTTTTTCGAAAAATGACCAAAAGACGTAGAAATCAGTATAATATCAAAATATTTCTGAAAGAAATGTGCTCAGAATTTCATTTTATACCAAACTGCCAAATTTCATAGTGAAATGCCGAAATTCTTTGATATTAATAGTTTGACAATACGGTAGAGGGAGCTTCGGGGTTTGTGCAAATTTGAAAAATTATTCGGAATGTAATTCCAATGAAAGAGATATTATCACAATTCAAATAAAGTTTATATTAATTCAATGTTCCTCATAAATTATGATTTATATAGTAAAAACCTCACAATCTTGGTGCAAATCGAATTATACTTGAGAAATTAAATGCGCAAAGAGTTAATATCTTGATTATTATTCTTGAAACATCATAAGAAATTAAACTATTCGATTTCTCATCTGAAGAATAATTCTCCAATCCTCTGAAATCCCGTTTGAATGCATTAACTCAAATACCACTAAAAACGCAATACAGACCTCATCTAAAACAAATTTACCTGTAAAAATGAAATGGAATTTCACTATGAAAATTGGCAGTTTGGTATTGAATGAAATTTTGGGCAACATTTCTACCCGAAACCTTTTGATATTGTTGTTTTCTATGTCTTTTGACCATTTTTCTAAAAAAATTTCAATTTTGACAGGTTTGCCGAGTAGCACGAACAATGAAATATATGTCGAAAAACATCGTTTCTTGAGCACCAACTTTCCCGAAAACCCAAATTTCAAAAAACTATACTGGCAAGAAAATTTCCCTCTCGGTGCGTACTTTTTGAAACGCACTGTATATAATACCTATAATTGAATGTTATTAAATTTAAAACAGAAATTATCCGAAACATTTTCTCTATATTCCCATTGGTAACTTATAGGGGATCCAAAAGATTTTTGTAAAACTACGCCAGCGCGTTATAATATTATGGCATTTCTAATCATATTTGAAAATGGTTTACCAATTTTTTTGGATACCATGGGTGATTGAGGAGATATACTTCATCAACTTAGCATGAAAAAAATTACGTGATGTATATTAAACAATGAAATGCATACAAACAATGAGGATATTCAAAGGAATCGCTTCTTGATAGAAAGCTCTGCAATCTGCTCATTTTGGTCAGCTTCTGAACTTCCTTCCTGAAACGCAGTAAGAAGTATATGCATGAGATGATGATGTGAGATAACCATTATACATTTTAGGAACATGCAGGTAAAATAAAGTGGGTGGCCGAGCAGTAAAACAACATATATGAACATGACGACTGATTCATGTATTCTACTGCAAAATAAATGAATAACAATCTCATCCGACTCTTATTCAAGCTTCCAGCAAGCAAATTGTTTTGATCTCCGTGTACCAAATGTTCAGTATTTGTTCTTTGCACTGAGTGGTCTGTTTCTTCAGGGTTTATGAGATCGATATCATCAAGGCCATCGAAGTGACAACATTCAAGCATTAGTGACAATTGCCATGGCGTACACAATATTCCTTTCGATATGCACATAATATGTTTCCACATCCACATGTACATTTACAATAAATGATGTTAAGGACTGCTTAAGTTGCAGCTAGGTTCTCTGTTCTCATAGTAGGGCCCACTGTGACCGAGGAAGTTCATTACCAAGCCAAAATTTAATTTGGTGGTAAACCAAATGTGTTCTTACTGATCCTTCTGTGGGCTGAAGAACCGGATAGTCGGGTTTAGCACCTGATACTGATACATTTGCTAGCAGTGCATATGTTAAGAGAGGTTTGCTTCCTAGTTCCTATGCACATTGTACAACGCCATGAATATTTTGTTTCCAGCAGCAGCTACAGCTTCACGGGAACAACTTGGGCTATTAAATATATCAGCGATACCTTGCAGTACAGCTGGCTTCCTGAACAATTCGGAACAGGAAAGTTTCCCTTGTCGATATGCAGCGGAAGTCGTATCGCATCCGCTGAACTCATGCACAAGAAGTATTTTATCCTGCATTCCCAAAGTTTGGAATTGCTGGCTTGAATATACTTTCCTACTTTGCCGTGACTTTGTTTCACAAATAATATGTTTTGTTTAGTCGGAGTGGAGGCCATGGGGAGAATAATAAGATCTACATCTTCACCGACTATTACTTTGTCACTTACTTACATTGTGACAAGGATTTCACGAGTGCAGTTCGCATTTTAAAAAATTGGTTAAAGCACTGACGTGAAGTCAGAAGCTTTTGCGCGTATGTTCTATTGTCCATTCTTCTGTATTGGACACCCTTCATCGAATTTACCATAGTAAATTATGTTGTCGATTCTCCTGTATTGGACAATGATTTCAATGATTTTTTAAAAATTTTCTACAAATACTATCCTCACTAAATTTTGCAAGAATTTTCCCGTTGGCATTCTACAACTAATAATCATGTTATTCATGTTTGAATTCAATCGGTTTAGTATTTTTCGAGTTAATGAGGAACAAAAAACAACCAAATTTCAAATGGCTATAACTCTAAAACCGTTTGGCCGATTATGCTCATAAACAAACTGAAATGTCGCGTTCTGGTGCACATCCTAACCTGAAATCTTCAAGCCGCTATCTCTTTCCGTTCTTTAGTTATCGTGACAACAAAAATATTTTTTTATAATTTTTTTAAAATTTTCTAGCCATACGATTCACACAAAATTTCACAAACGTGCTTAGGTTCATATTCTACAGCTACTCACCAAGTTTCAATTCGATCGGATTTCTATTGGTTGAAAACAAAATTATTACTCGGAAACCACTTGGCTGATTATGCCCATTAACGAACTTGTCCATCGTATTAGGATGCGCCACCCACCCTGAAAATTTCAAGTTGCTAGCTCTTTTCGTTCTCAAGTTATGGTGGCAACGGCCTGACGGCCGGACGGCCGGCCGGACAGAATCAGATTTGACCTCGAATTCTTCATTGGGGAGTCGAACTACATCGTTTGAGACAATTTTCGTCAAAAAATTCGAAAGTTACAGACATTTGGGCAAAACTATAACGCGATGTTCCCCATACGCGCAAAAAGTGTCGTTTAAATAAAATGCTTCAAAAATTATCTTATAACAAAAAGAGCAATCTACAATGCTTCAATGCATTAATGCTTCAAAAATTTCCATTAAATTTATTTATCAAGATTTAATGAGCAATCTGCAATGATTCAACCTCGTGGAATGGGTTGTTGCAACTTACACTCGGTGCATAGTTTTCACAACTCGAAATACCTAAGGAAAGTATCATCGAAATGTCTAGAGCAAGGCTGGAGACAATCATAGCAGATTGTCCATTTATTCCTGATATTTGAGTAGGTAGTGGATTACGAACAAATTATTTTAATAGTTCAAAATATATTAATAAAATACTATCCTCTTTTCATAATTTAAAATTTAATAGTTCATAGCACTAACACATTCTTTTCTGTATTATGAACCTTAACTCAAGAAAAAATGATTGATACACAAATGTAGATCCATATTTCAGTATTTTTTTGCTAGCAACATTATGAAAATACTGTATATAGGAACATGTCTCACTACTTAAGGATGTAAAAGGTGATATTAACCTCAGTGGTCAACGAACACTAATTTCTTTTGATGATTCCATTATGTTCTTCTTTCCTATTGCCTCCATAAACTACATCAAAACAGTCTTGTATATATTCACAAATTCAAGAACCGAATTTTTGTTTTCCAAGAGAAAATAACAACTAGGATTTGACAATCTCTTATAGCTAGAAAAGATGACATTTATGAATAGTGATCACAGACAGATTCTGTGTTCACATTCTGTGAATACATAGAACTTACGATGTATTATTGAAACTTTGAAACATCATATCTCCGAAAGTATTAGCTTGTCAGAGTTTAAAATGATAACAATGTATTCTTATGATGAAACTGCATCTTAAAAAAATTTGAATTCAAAAGTTGTGATGTAAAAAAAATATTTTTTTTCGTTACTCCGAAACTATTAGACCGATTTCGCCCAATAACGAAATCAACCGAGATATTTATCCCTCAAACCTACTTTCAACTGTCTAGCTCATTCCGTTCGGGAGTTATCGTGTTAACGGACGGATGGACGGAAGGACAGAATCGATTTCGACCACGGATTCTTGATCAGTGAGTCAAACAAAATCGTTTAAGACCATTTTCAGCCAAAAATTCGAAAATTACAGACATTTGGGCAAATTGATAAGCACTCTGTTCCGAGGAACAAAACCAAAAACCTGTTTTGTTTACTGCCGCTAGAGCTCACCTCATATTTATGAAAACTTTTGGTATATTCATCCTAGGTAGTAGGTACCCATCAATGTGTAAGCTTCTGAAACTTACGGATCTTTCAGGAGGTTGGGTAATTTTTTGAGGTTTTACTGGACTAATACACACTCTCAGATTACATAATCTGTATAACATTTGAATGATTTTGCAATAAATTCGGATCTGCCTGCAATCGAATATCAGAACTGACTACACAAATTTATTTTCAATGCGGAATACTGGAAAGAAATATACAATAAATAGTCGAATGAAATTAAACCAGGACTTGTCCTGACAACTATAAAATTGTGTTATGCTGGGACCACACTTGCAGGCGAACATTTTTATGACTTTATCGCAATGAAAACATCGCGAAGTTTTCGACGCGATGTCTACATCTGCAGTCAACGTGACGTTCTTTTGATGTCGTTGAATAATTTGTAACGTTACAAAACGCTCCACCTTTGATTACCGTTTCAATCGCAAAAAACTGTCTACGGGTAGCTTCGATTCACACTCAAAAACGCCTTGCCTAGATTCTATGTATCGCCCAGCGCGTTGATAGAGTTTATGTTTCGCATGCGCACGATCGGAGCGTCACGCGATGTCAAGTCCAAGCGGACCTCTTTGTGTTCTTTTTCAGCGTTAACATCTCACCAGAGAGATTAGCAAATTAATGTACTGCCGTAATCCATTATAATCGTGTGAATTGGAAATTTATTTGTTTCTTACAAGACGTCTATTTAAAAGGCGTCTTAGTTCCGGAGTCAACATTCGGAGACAACTTTCTTAGTTCCGGATTACGACTTTCTTAGTTCCGGAGTGAACATTTGGATTACAACTTTCTTAGTTCCGGATCGAACAATTGGAGAGAACTTTCTTGGTACCGGAGCGTAAACTGGTGGAATATATTGATACCTGAGCACAAATTTGGTGGAATATCTGATACCTGAGCATATATCTGGTGGAACATCTAATAGGAACAACTCAGTCCTGGAATAACAGTTGAAGACAACTTCCCTACCACCGAAGTACCTTTGTTCCGAAGAGAACGTACCTCTACTTGTGACATTTTGGACGGCCCTACCTCATCTATCGAACCCAGACTGCAAAGATAAGTGCCTCATCGATCTCAGGCTTACCATTGATCCTTGTATATATTATTGAAATATTTATTTGTAAAGTTGGAATATATAGATAGGGAATAAGAGGTTTTATCTTTACCATCAGGTCAACGATTTGGGATACATTCAGGAGTAGTATACTTTTTCTTAGGCGCTCTATGAGGCATTTTACTTAGGTAAGGTGTTTCCTAGGCGGACGAACGAACTTGCTAGCATAAGTCACTGAGCTAGTAAAGGGCAAGCTAGTAAGTTTGATTTCACTATTATAATCGTGTGAATTGGAAATTTATTTGTTTCTTACAAGACGTCTATTTAAAAGGCGTCTTAGTTCCGGAGTCAACATTCGGAGACAACTTTCTTAGTTCCGGATTACGACTTTCTTAGTTCCGGAGTGAACATTTGGATTACAACTTTCTTAGTTCCGGATCGAACAATTGGAGAGAACTTTCTTGGTACCGGAGCGTAAACTGGTGGAATATATTGATACCTGAGCACAAATTTGGTGGAATATCTGATACCTGAGCATATATCTGGTGGAACATCTAATAGGAACAACTCAGTCCTGGAATAACAGTTGAAGACAACTTCCCTACCACCAAAGTACCTTTGTTCCGAAGAGAACGTACCTCTACTTGTGACATTTTGGACGGCCCTACCTCATCTATCGAACCCAGACTGCAAAGATAAGTGCCTCATCGATCTCAGGCTTACCATTGATCCTTGTATATATTATTGAAATATTTATTTGTAAAGTTGGAATATATAGATAGGGAATAAGAGGTTTTATCTTTACCATCAGGTCAACGATTTGGGATACATTCAGGAGTAGTATACTTTTTACTTAGGCGCTCTATGAGGCATTTTACTTAGGTAAGGTGTTTCCTAGGCGGACGAACGAACTTGCTAGCATAAGTCACTGAGCTAGTAAAGGGCAAGCTAGTAAGTTTGATTTCACTGGCGCACAACGTGTGGGGCACGAGTAACCTATTTTTTGAGTGATATTTTTTCTCCTGGGTGTTTTTCTGCGTTTTTCTGATGGTGAGGGTGACTTCGTCGTGAGTCTGAGATTCGAGTTCATTATTTTTTTTTTATGCTTGAACTATCTTTCAACTTTTGCCTTATTGCTTTTTCATCTCATTGTTATCTGCATAACTGAATCATGAATCCCAACAACTTGAAGTCTCACGAGTTGAGTTACGAACTGACCATACGGATAGGCAAAGAGATACCAACAACTGTGGATGAGAAGCGTAAGCTTTTGAGGGGCTTGCTTGCTCAGGAAAAGGGCGTTCGTAGTTTTATTGAATTAAGGGATGATTACGAGTTAGAAACCAGTTTCACAGAGTTAAAAAGGTCAATTACAGAAATATCCACGTTGATTTCTAACTTATCGGTTACATCTTCAGAAAATGATTATAAACGGATCATAGACCGTTTAACTCACTGTTCAGCTAGGTTACACAGAATTTCTGTTGAAGAAGATTCTGATGAAAAACAGAAAAGATCTCTATTGTTCCAAATTATTACCTTAGAATCAGAGTTGGACGAACGTAAAATGCCTTCAGCAGCTCCTGTTACTTCAACACCTACCAAAGCTCCCACATTAAGCACTACCACCATTTCTTCAAAAAAGGTTCCCATTTATAAGTGGGCTTTTAAAAAATTCTCCGGTAGAGAGCCTCTAATGCCATTTCTTGAGTTGATAGATACCCTTAAGGTTTCACGTGGTTGTACAGATGCTGACCTCTTCGAGTCAGCTTCGGATCTTTTTGAGTTTGACGCTTGGACATGGTGGCACAACCATTTTATTCGTAGTACCTTTACGACCTGGTCGGACCTGGTAGATGGTCTGAAGGACGCCTTTTTACCTTCAAATTATGACGAGAGGATAATGAGCGAAATAAAGTCTCGCAAACAGAAGTTAGGCGAAAATGTTACCATTTTTATAACATCATTAGAAGCTAAATTTTACCGATTAAATACAAAACCTTCAGAAAGAGAAATGGTAGGGATCATTAGAACCAACTTGCTTCCCGATTTTGTTAAAGCATTAGTGCTTCAAGATATAGATACAGTGGCCCAATTAACTTCATTATGTAAAAGGATTGAGGATATCTTACGACTGGGTGATCTCCAACAAAAATTTTCCAAAAGTTTATCAATTGCAGAGGTATCTCTGGTTCAATGTTGGAATTGTGGTGTCAACGGACACACATATAATGTATGTAGAAAACCAAGGGTGATTTTCTGTTACGGTTGTGGTAAGCGAGGCATAGTTAAGTCAAAATGTTATCATTGTTCAAAAAACGTACAAGCTGGTCATCGGTCGGCAGAACGGGTGATTCAGCCAAGTACCTCAAAACCATCTGCCACTCAAAAGAACAGGAGACAATAAACAGTTTCTGTAAGTTTAACTTTTCTTTCAACAAATTGGCTTATCTTTCAATTTCGCACTAATCATTAAAAAAAATTTTTCTATTCATCATTTTTCAAAATTACTTTAAAAAAAAAAGGATTTTGGCATTTTATTTCTTTAATAAAAAAAATTTCTTCAAAATTTTTTTTCCCCGGTAAGTGGTGTATGTAACGTTACAAAACGCTCCACCTTTGATTACCGTTTCAATCGCAAAAAACTGTCTACGGGTAGCTTCGATTCACACTCAAAAACGCCTTGCCTAGATTCTATGTATCGCCCAGCGCGTTGATAGAGTTTATGTTTCGCATGCGCACGATCGGAGCGTCACGCGATGTCAAGTCCAAGCGGACCTCTTTGTGTTCTTTTTCAGCGTTAACATCTCACCAGAGAGATTAGCAAATTAATGAACTACCGTAATCCATTATAATCGTGTGAATTGGAAATTTATTTGTTTCTTACAAGACGTCTATTTAAAAGGCGTCTTAGTTCCGGAGTCAACATTCGGAGACAACTTTCTTAGTTCCGGATTACGACTTTCTTAGTTCCGGAGTGAACATTTGGATTACAACTTTCTTAGTTCCGGATCGAACAATTGGAGAGAACTTTCTTGGTACCGGAGCGTAAACTGGTGGAATATATTGATACCTGAGCACAAATTTGGTGGAATATCTGATACCTGAGCATATATCTGGTGGAACATCTAATAGGAACAACTCAGTCCTGGAATAACAGTTGAAGACAACTTCCCTACCACCGAAGTACCTTTGTTCCGAAGAGAACGTACCTCTACTTGTAACATTTTGGACGGCCCTACCTCATCTATCGAACCCAGACTGCAAAGATAAGTGCCTCATCGATCTCAGGCTTACCATTGATCCTTGTATATATTATTGCAATATTTATTTGTAAAGTTGGAATATATAGATAGGGAATAAGAGGTTTTATCTTTACCATCAGGTCAACGATTTGGGATACATTCAGGAGTAGTATACTTTTTACTTAGGCGCTCTATGAGGCATTTTACTTAGGTAAGGTGTTTCCTAGGCGGACGAACGAACTTGCTAGCATAAGTCACTGAGCTAGTAAAGGGCAAGCTAGTAAGTTTGATTTCAAATTATCTACTACAAGTCGTAAATTTCCTCCGAAATCAAACATGCACTCTAAATCTGGAGCGCTACTGAACTGAACACCGAAGTCGAATATTGCAGTATATCCGTCTTTGCCAGAATACACCGCGATTCGACGAAGTACCCGGCTACACTTGCAGCGAATCGCGCTGGTATGGCCCCCGCATTAAGACAAGTCTTGCATAAACATCGACATACGTCGTAAAATCGGAACCCTAGTTTCAATAAACTGGATATACATTGTTGAATGTTAATTTCAGTTTTCATTCGATTGAATACATCAGTTTTTTGAAGCGTAATTTAAGGGTAGGTCTTCAACAATTATTCATTTTCAAGTTATTTAATTAGCAATTCATTTCATAAAGATTCAAAATTCACTTCGTTACGAGATGAATAGGATGTTAAATATCGACACGAGAGAAAAAATTATTTTCATTATCAATACATACATACACGCATACAGACAATATTATTTGGTGAATCGAATCAATGAATGTTACAAGTTACGCAGATATCGGAGAAATCATGAAGTTCATTGTACAGGGTGATTTCGCGAACATTAGAACTGTCCAAATATATGTAATACGGTGCTGCAAACTGAAACGCTTATGGAATTCATATTTCCATTCATTGTATCATAATTTCCTCAAATAATAAAGACCTTCTCAAACTGTGTGAGAACAGAACGAATTTTGAGTTCATTAGTTTTATAGAAATTTGTATCGTTGCGCTTCATTTCTTACCAATCATGTTTGCTAGTTGACATGTTTCCCCAATTGAATATCATTTCATATAACAATTCGGGAGTAAATATCCTCATTTCCAATAATTTTCTAGAAGTGCTTAGTGCACGAATAATTTTTATTGAGTGCTTAATGCTAAGGGCTTGAAGCACTTTTCTTCAGAGCTCGGCACAGCTCTGGCCACATGATCCTCCAAGCTTTTCAGGCGGAGTGATTCTCTCACAGGGGTAAAAATACGGTATTGAACGGTGTAAAAAAATGTATTTCTGAAACTCTTATTAACGTTTTTGAACGAAAGACAAACGAGATATCAGGTTCCTATTCCCATTAGTGCTACGTTCGATGGTCTGTAGTTCGTTAGTTATGAGGAAAATGAATATGGAAAAGAACAGTAGACAGATAATAAGGATAATTGAAGCATTTTCCTGAGGATTTTATCCATTTTGAATTCTTGCTCCCTAGGAAATGAACCTAGAGTTTTGTTTTATACATGAATAGCTTCAATTCAATATTGTTGATCGTCGTAGTAGAATTCTCTCTGCGGAGAGATCATCACGTTCTTACACTTTAATATCACTGTGAAAATAAAGGTCATAATTGTCAATTGCCACTTGAATGTTACACGCTATACTAATTTTGAAAGCTCATTTCAAAATGGTCGTAAGGAAAGTAGTAGGTAGGTACGACTGATATATTCTCAATTTTGAAAATGCAGTATATGAGGAGCCGAAATCGGTGTAAGCGTACTTCGAAGATGACGATACGTATTCATGAATTACTTCAGGTTGCATGTGGGTGACAATTAAATCGAAGATATGAGATCATGTGACATCATTCTATCGTCGCTACAAGGCCAAAACCACGAATGTACAAATTTGACGTTTTTCAACTATGGACACAAACAGCGACGTTAGACATGGTAGCATTCAATGCAAAAGCACGAATGTCTTCAGAAATGCAGAACCCCAATGTATCCTGATCATCGATTCGCGAATTATTTTCCAAAGCCGAAACAAACTAATACGCACCAAGAAAAAAATGGTTCAAGCACTGACGAGAAGTCAGCAGCTTTTACGCGCATATTCCATTGTCTACTCACCTTTATTGGACACTCTGTATCGAATGTAGCATGGATATGTACCGCTTCTCAGCCTTTATGATATATGAATACATTTAATACCATTTTAATGACATACTTCAGTAACGAGAGAATCTATGATCACATAATTTTTACGCGAATGTTCTGGCAAACATCGCGTTATCATTTTGCACAGATGTCTGTACTGTTCGAATTTTTAATTTTGCGGATAACCCGACTGTTACGGGTTCATGAATATCGCTAAATACATGCGTATCCGGCCGGCCACGATAAAATTGAGAACGGAAAAACATAGCGTATTGAAATTTTCAGGGGTCGTCCAAATACGACAGACAAGTTCATTAATGGGCATAATCGGCCAAACGGTTTCCGAGTGATCATTTTGTCATGAACCAATACAGATCCGATCGAATTAAAACTTGCTAGCTAGTTGTAGAATACTAACAAAAAGACGATTGTGAAATTTTGTGAGAATCGTCATTAGAAAATTTTAAAAAAATTATTTAAAATATCATTTATGTCACGATAACCTGAGAAAGGAAAGAGGTAGCGACTTGCTATTTTCAGGGTAGGTTGAGCAGCTGAATACGACATTTGAATTTGTTAATAGGCATAATCGGACAAACGGTTTTGGAGTTATACCCACCTGAAATTTTGGTTGTTATTTCCTCAATAACTCGAGAAATGCAAAACCGATCCAGATCAAACATGGTAATTAGTTGTAGAATGCAAGCACGAAAGTTACTAAAACGTTTTTAAAAAAATTATGGAAAAATCGTTGAAAAAATTCTATACAGGGTGTAACTAAATAAGTGTAAAATATTTAAGGGGGTGATTCCTCATCGAAAAAAAGATAGGATCTTTCTTATAAAGAAACTTCATTGGGGCATCCCTTGTTAAGATACAGCCCCTTAAAGGGGGTACAGAAAATTTGTTTAATAATTTTTTTCACAAGAATTAAAAAAGTCACAATATTGAAATTAACCTGATATTTTCTAATACCAAAAAGACACTTAGCCAGTAATTTATTTGGTTTATCCCATGGTTGTAAGGGGTGGAAAACGCAACCCCTAAAATGTATTTCCAATGTAACTTTTTGTCTTATTATTTGTTTACCATTCTAAAATTTATTTCCGATAACCTGTTTCATTCTAAACAAAAAATGTTCCTCGAATTTTTTGTATCATGTAAAGCAGGTAGAAACTACAAAATAACAATAAATCCAGATCGCATTTATGACGATGTATCTCTGTAGTTGTTCGTAAAATAATGTTTTGCTGCAATCTGGTTTATTTTGGGCAAAACATTCAAGAGACATTTTTTGTTTAGAATGAATCAGGTTATCGGAAATAAATTTTAAAATGGTAAACAAATAATAAGACAAAAAGTTACATTGGAAATAAATTTTAGGAGTTGCGTTTTCCACCCCTTACAACCATGGGATAAACCAAATAAATTACTGGCTAAGTGTCTTTTTGGTATTAGAAAATATCAGGTTAATTTCAATATTGTGACGTTTTTAGTGCTTGTGAAAAAAATTATTAAACAAATTTTCTGTACCCCCTTTAAGGGGCTGTTTCTTAGCAAGGGATGCTCTAATGAAGTTTCTTTATATGAAAGATCCTATCTTTTTTTCGATGAGGAATCACCTCCTTAAATATTTTACACTTATTTAGTTACACCCTGTATATCAGAAACTATTCATCCGATATCGCTGAAATTTTGCGAGGCCTTCAAAATCTAACTATTCTGCCAAAAGTTTGAACACGATCGGATCTATATTGTTGGAGATCCGAGCAGCCTTGTGTGAGTTCAGTAGCTGGATGGGTGACCGTTGCCTCGATAACTTTCGAACGGAAAGATATAGGGACTTGAAATTTTCAGGGTAGGTTGCTTATCCGAATGGGACAGTTGGGTATAATCGGCCAAACGGTTTCGAAGTTCTACCCATCTGGAATATTATTTTCTCGATAACTCAAAAAATACTGACCCGATCGAATTGAAACTTGATATCTGACTGTAGAATATCAACACAAAGACATGTGTGAAATTTTGAATCATACAACTAGAAAATTCAAAAAAATTAAGTAAAATATTATGCATCTCACGATAACTTGAGAACGGAAAGATATTCAAGTTTGTTGATTGGCATGATCGGCCAAATGGTTTTGGAGTAATACTCATCCGAAATTTTGTTGCTATTTCCTCTAAGACTTAGAGAATCTGATCCAATCAAAACTCGGTGATTACTCGTAGAATGCCGACCCACTAGTTTTCGCGAAATTTCGTGAATATCTTATCCTGGAGTTACTTGAGACGTAAGTTAATTCGTATTTCAATTTCAATAGAATACATAAATGAAAGAATAAAAAATTATGTGACCATAGATTCTCTTGTTACTGAGGTTTGTCATTAAAATCGTATTATATGTATTCATATATTATAAAAGCTGAGAAAACAGTATATGTATATCGATGCTACATTCGATATAGAGTATCCAATTTTAATTGTTTCATTTATGTATTCTATTGAAATTGATATACGAAAAAACTACTTAGCTTTTCTAAATTTTTGGCGCTCTTGTTCCTCGGAACAGAGTGTTTATCAATTTGCCCAAATGTCTGTAATTTTCGAATTTTTGGCTGAAAATGGTCTTGAACGATTTGGTTTGACTCACTGATCAAGAATCCGTGGTCTAAATAGATTCTGTCCGTCTGTCCGGCCGGCCGAAAACACGATAACTCTCGAACGGAATGAGCTGACAGTTGAAGAGTAGGTTTGAGGGATAAATATCTCGGTTAAGTTCGTTATTGGGCAAAATCAGTCTAATAGTTTCGGAGTAACAAACAAAAATATTACATTGCAACTTTTGAATTCATTTTTATTAAGACGCAGTTTCATCATAAGAATCCATTGTTATCATTTTCAACTCTAACAAGCTAATCGGAGATATGATGTTTCAAAGTTTCAATAATACATCGTAAGTTCTATGTAATCACAGAATGAGAACACAGAATCTGTCTGTGATCACTATTCATAAATGTCATCTTTTCTAGCTATTAGAGATTGTCAATTCGGAGTTGTTATTTTCTCTTGGAAAGCAAATATGTAGTCGATTCTTGAATTTGTGAATATACAAGACTGTTTTGATGTAGTTTATGGAGGCAATAGGAAAGAAGATCATAATGGAATCATCAAAAGAAACTACTGTTCGTTGACCACTGAGGTTAATATTACCATTTACTTCCAGTAGTTCCAGTAGTGAGACATGTACAGACTATATACAGAGGATAGTATTTTATTAATATATTTCGAACTATTGAAATAATTTATTCGTAATCCACTAACTACTCAAATATCAGTAATGAATGGACAATCTGCTATGATTGTCTCCAGCCTTGCTCTAGACATTTCGATTATACTTTCCTTAGGTATTTCGAGTTGTGAAAACTATGAACCGAGTCTAAGTTGCAACAACCCATTCCGCGAGGTTGAATAATTGCAGATTGCTCATTTAAACTTGATAAATAAATTTAATGACAATTTTTGAAGCATTAAGGCATTGAAGCATTGTAGATTGCCCTTTTTTTATAAGATAATTTTTGAATCATTTTTTGTAAGCGACACTTTTTTTTAAATTTAATTTCTTCCATGATGCATTTCTATCATAGGAATTCATTGATATAATTCCCAACTCTGAGAAACCAATACTTTCGGAGATATAATTTGACTGTTTGAACGAGAGCGCCAAAAAGCTCCTGTCCACAGGGCTTGAACCAATTTTTGTTTGATAGAGTGCATTGCTACTATAGAACTTCATAATGTGTGCAAAATTCCACCCCAGAAAATATTGGGAACTGTTTCAAAGTTCAGGTGCAATAATTGCATACTGATTAACAAACTAGCAAATACAAAAGTGAAGTTAATTAGGAACTTGTAAATAGAAGTGGCCTCCGAATTTCTGAATACGAAACAAAGGCTAATATGAGTAGGACATAGATAGAATATCTTATAAACATCAGATCTATATGAAAGACAAGAAGACTTGATGCAATCAGTGTTCAGTCCCTTAACACTTACTTCAGCTCATATTCTCGGTAGAATTACTTTGTCCGTGATTCTCGGGAGCTTAGAAGAAACCAGGTTCTTTTAATTAACGAAGAAAATGAGCAAAAAGAGCTTTCCAAAATTGGATTCTATCCATCTGCTCTTTTTAACTCTCGGTATGGAACCCAAGGGACATTCCTCACTTCATTTTATTTTTGCGCGCGTGTTCCGCAATGAACAGCGTGCTATCATTTCGTCACAATGTCTGTATTTTTCGAATTTTTTTTCGAAAATGGTCTCAAACGATTGGGTTCGACTCCCTGATGAAGAATTCGAGGTCAAATTCAATTCTGTCCGTCCGGTCCGGCCGGCCGTTAGCACGATAACTCTCGAACGGAACGACTTAGAGCGTTGAAATTTGCAGGGTAGTTTTGGCGCGTAAAATCTCTGACAAGTTCGTTAACGGGCGAAATCCACCGAGCGGTTTCGGAGTTAAGGCCGTTTTTAGTCAAAACGTTTTTTGTGAATATTTCCGGAACCGATCACTCGATCTTTCTGAAATTTGGCAACAAATTGTAGAATCATGACCTTTATAAGCCTGCGAAGTTTTGTTATGACCGGACGGCCCCAAAGTGGCAAAAAAAAATTTCAAAAATTTTAAAATTTTGTTTTCACGATAACTTGAAAAATACTGATCTGATTAAATTGAAACTCAGTAGTTAGATGCAAAAGACCAATGCAAACACTTTTGCAAAATTTCGTGAAGATCACGTGACATGAAAAAAATCAAAAAATTAATACAATTTTGCGGAATACTTTGCTTAAAATGCCGAAACCTATTTTTTTGAGGTTCATGCTGCCCTTTCCGGGCATTTTTTGTTGTGCGCATGCGCAGATGAGAAGTCATTTAGCTGCTGTAGTTTTCGTCAGAGAGGATTGGGGTTTTGGGTTGGCGGATGCTATTCCTCCATAGAATCCAGATCCCTGATGAGGGTCTGCGCATGCGTAGATTAATGATGCGATATCTCCCGAACTACTAGTGTTGGAGAATCGGAGTTTTTCGTAAGGTGTGTTATTTGGAGAGGACTTTTAGCCGCGAGTAGATTGCGCATGCGCAGAAGAGAAGTGACTGTTTTTGAATTGGATGGGTTATGTTGGGAGTGCTGAGTCGATATTGTGAGGTTTTAAAAGAATATTCATAGCAATTCAGTGCAAGGACAAGTCAGTTTGGGCGTTGTAGCGTTGTTTCCGAGTTAAAGTGTTCGTACCGTGGCCCTGAGGCTAATTTTGAAATTGATGTTACCCCTTACAGGCATTATTCGTTATGCGCATGAGCAGACCATCAGTGATTTAACTGGTGGTGTTTTCGTCAGAGAGGATTGGAGTTTTGGGGTGGCGGATGCTATTCCTCCATAGAATCCCCTGTTGAGGGTCTGCGCATGCGTGGATTCAAGAAGCGATATCTCCTGAACCACTAGTGTTGGTGAATCGGAGTTTTTTGTAAGGTGTGTGATTTTGAGAGGACTTTTAGCCGCAAGTAAATTGTGCATGCGCAGGAGAGAAGTGACTTTTTTTGGGTTGTATGGGTTATGTTGGGAGTGCTAAGCCGATAGTGTGAGGTTTCAAAAGAATATTCATGGCAATTTAGTGCAAGGACAAGTCAGTTTGGGGGATGTAGCGTTGTTTCCGAGTTGAAGTGTCCGTACCGTGGCCATGGGGCTAATTTTGAAATTGATGTAACCCCTTACGGGCATTTCTCGTTATGCGCATGAGCAGACCATCAGTGATTTAACTGCTGGTGTTTTCGTCAGAGAGGATTGGGGTTTTGGGGTGGCGGATGTTATTCCTCCATAGAATCTCCTGGTAAGGGTCTGCGCATGCGTGGATTAAAGATGCGATATCTCCTGAACCACTGGTGTTGGATAATCGGAGTTTTTTGTAAGGTGTGTGATTTTGGGAGGACTTGCAGCCGCGAGTTGATTGCGCATGCGCAGAAGAGAAGTGACTGTTTTTGGGTTGTATGGGTTATGTTGAGAGTAATGAGCCGATATTGTGAGGTTTTAAAAGAATATTCATGTCAATTCAGTGCACGGACACTAGTCAGTTTGGGGGAAAAAGCGTTGTTTCCGAGTTGAAGTGTGCATACCGTGGCCCCAGGGCCAATTTTGAAACTGATGTTACCCCTTACGGGCATTTTTCGTTATGCGCATGAGCAGACCATCAGTGATTTAACTGCTGAAGTTTTCGTCAGAGAGGATTGGGGTTTTGGGGTGCCAGATGCTATTCCTCTATAGAATCCCCTGGTGAGAGTCTGCGCATGCGTGGATTCAAGATGCGATATCTCCTTAACCACTAGTGTTGGAGAATCGGAGTTTTTTGTAAGGTGTGTGATTTTGGGAGGACTTTCAGCCACAAGTAGATTGCGCATGCGCAGAAGAGAAGTGACTGTTTTTGGGTTGTATGGGTTATGTCGGGAGTGCTGAGCCAATATTGTAAGGTTTTAAAAGAATATTCATGGCAATTCAGTGCACGGGCAAGTCAGTTTGGGGGATGTAGCGTTGTTTCCGAATTGAAGTGTTCGTACCGTGGCCCTGGGGATAATTTTGAAATCGATGTTACCCCTTACGGGCATTTTTCGTTATGCGCATGAGCAGACCATCAGCGATTTAACTGCTGGTATTTTCGTCAGAGAGGATTGGGATTTTGGGGTGGCGGATGCTATTCCTCCATTGAATCCACTGGTGAGGGTCTGCGCATGCGTGGATTAAAGATGCAATATCTCCTGAACCACTAGTGCTGGAGAATCGGAGATTTTTGTAGGGTGTGTGATTTTGGGAGGACTTGCAGCCGCAAGTAGATTGCGCATGCGCAGAAGAGAAGTGACTGTTTTTGGGTTGTATGGGTTATGTTGGGAGTGCTGAGCCAATATTGTAAGGTTTTAAAAGAATATTCATGGCAATTCAGTGCAAGGTCAAGTCAGTTTGGGGGATGTAGCGTTGTTTCCGAGTTAAAGTGTCCGTACCGTGGCCCTGGGGCTAATTTCGAAATTGATGTTACCCCTTACGGGCATTTTTCGTTATGCGCATGAGCAGACCATCAGTGATTTAACTGCTGGTGCTTTCGTCAGAGAGGATTGGGGTTTTGGGGTGGCGGATGCTATTCCTCTATAGAATCCCCTGATGAGGGTCTGCGCATGCGTGGATTCAAGAAGCGATATCTCCTGAACCACTAGTGTTGGAGAATCGGAGTTTTTTGTGTGGTGTGTAATTGTGGGAGGACTTGCAGCCACGAGTATATTGCGCATGCGCAGATGAGAAGTGAATGGTTTTGGGTTGTTTGGGTTATGTTGGGAGTAATGGGCCGATATTGTGAGGTTTCAAAAGAATATTCATGTCAATTCAGTGCACGGACACAAGTCAGTTTGGGGGAAATAGCGTTGTTTCCGAGTTGAAATGTCTGTATGGTAGCCCTGAGGCAAATTTATAAATAACTATATTCGGTAGATCTATATTAAAATACGTTCGGATTTGGAGCAGAGGCAATTGCGTTCCTAACGGAGGTCCCACAAACGCAATTTTTTTCGATCTACGGTAAAGCTAACAGCCAAACTGTATTGATTTAATAGCTATATTTGTTAAAGGAACTTGAAAAAAAAGCACTGACATGAAGTCAGTACTCTTTGGCGCGCGTGTTCACGGTGGCTAATTTGAATTGAATGATGAGTACTTCAAGCTCAGTGGATAGAGCGAGCCGAAGATCTACCCAAAGTATATTGGACACCATTCACTGTCGGTTCAAAAATTAACAGTGCTGTATCTAAGCTACCATCAGGATAGAGTAACAAAGTTGGAAAAGAACACAACTCCTTAGTCGCACAAGCTCCTAGAAGATTTGGAGGGTCAGTATAATCCTAATCATGTTTATAGCACGCGCGCAAAAGCAGATTGACTTAACAATGAAAGAAAAAGTGTAAAAAGTCAATCTGCTTTGGCGCGCGTGCTATAAACATGATTAGGATTTTACTGACCCTCCCAAATCTTCTAGGAGCTTGTGCGACTAAGGAGAGTCAGTTGTGTTCTTTTCCAACTTTGTTACTCTATCCTGATGGTAGCTTAGATACAGCACTGTTAATTTTTGAACCGACAGTGAATGGTGTCCACTATCCTTTGGGTAGATCTTCGGCTCGCTCTATCCACTGAGCTTGAAGTACTCATCATTCAATTCAAATTAGCCACCGTGAACACGCGCGCCAAAGAGTACTGACTTCAGGTCAGTGCTTTTTTTTATTGAAGCATGATTAGCCATGACCGAATACAAATATTCCCTGTACGACTATTAAAAACACGCAGCCAATTTCAGACTGTTTAGTATTACCTACCTATTCGTTAGCAAGTTAAGAGAACTTTATTTTAATTCAACCTCCAATTTTTTTTACATAGCTAAGTAACCATCGTTCAGGATGGAAACGAAAATTGTCTATTGTGCTCACATTTCCACCACCACGTTTTCATTACTCTAAACAACTAATCATTCCAGATTATCACCTCTTAATGTGATTGAATTGCACTTTGGTGAAACCTGATAGGAATATGTATAAAAATTCATTTATTTGTGCAATTATTTAGAAGAAATTTTGGGAGGTCGGTCTGCTAACGCACTTGTTATAGGGTACTCATATAATATATATTAGCCGGTTTAGAACGTCTTCCGATGTTGTCCGACGCCTAATCGCCACCTTCTTCTATCTTCGCAGTCTTCCACTCTCAAGTTCCTTTCGCTCATGGACTTGTGTACAGATTTTTGCCACTCCAGTTTGGGCCTTCCTCTTTTCCTTCTAGTTGCTGGTTGCCAATGCAAAACCTGTTTGGGAAGTCTAGTGTCAGGCATTCGTTTCACATGTCCATACCATGTAAGCTGTTTATTTTCGATTTCTCGCGTTATGCTGACCTCGACTCCCATCATTAGTTTTATGGTTTCGTTTCTTATTTGGTCTTTTCTCGAGATGCATAATGATCGTCGTATAGCATCCATTTCCACTACCTCAACTTTTCTCTTGTGCTTGTCCGTTATTCTCCAGGTTTCCGCTCCATATAACAGTGTACTCTTGACCATAGACTCGTAGATGTTGTATTTCGTTCTTTTGTTTATGTCTCTACTCCAAAATATGCCATTGAGGCAGCCAATCACTTTCTTCGCTTGAACAATCCTCTTTTCAATTTCGCTTGCATCTGTACCTGTGTCATCGAAAGTTACTCCCAGATAAACATATTTCCGACAGGATGATATTTTTTGACCATTTTCCAGGATGAGATCAGTGCCATCTGTTCCTAGGCTTAGGTATTGTGTCTTCTCGATGTTGACCGTTAATCCCCAAAGAGAGTACTCCTCCATCAACTTCCTCATCATATACTGCATGTCATCTCTATCATTAGCTATTACCACCTGGTCATCGGCGAATTGGAGTGTATACATGCATGTATCGTTGATCTCTATTCCCATCCCGTGGACCTTCCTCTTCCATTTTCTCAATTCTGCGGCTATATATATTTTGAACAGAGTTGGTGAAATACAGCATCCCTGTTTCAAACCTTTCGTTACTTCAAACTCCCTGGTGACATACTTTCCTATTTTTATTCTTGATTTTGAGTTTCTGTAGAGTTCTTGTAGTGCTCTTATATAGGTATAGGTCCAGGTACTCATTACTACCAAAATGACTATTTTGACGTGAATCAACAACAAGACCAAGTCCTGCCAATAGGGTCTATATAATGGCTTCGTATAATTAATATACTTATGTATATATTTCACAAGTCAAATTTAACCCAGGGGATTTCATCGATTTGCCGAGAAGCAAGAGCAGACACGTTTTTGGCTTCTTGGCCATCATCAGTACTCTGTAGCTTCCGAACAAATTCAACTAAACTGCACCGTGTTAAGCCTCTCACAGCCGGCTTGAGTGATTATACATAAATGCCCACGCCAACTATGAGGCAAAACAAGAAATTCAGCCTTTCCCGAGCAGTGAAAATTGGAAGCGTGAAATCATATGCCACCATTTGCTTGATTTTAATCGGGAAACGACTCCCGCAGAGCTCCGACAGTATCTTCCTACGGCCATGAAGTCCAAGGTAATACTTTCGAAGATATGATTTTTGAAGATTCTAATAATCAATCGTAATTCTATGAATTCACAGAATTAACGTCCATATTTGTATCTATGAATTTCATGATCTGTGTTCATACATGTCATCTTATCTACCGATAAAAGACATGTCATATTTATTTCTGGTTCTATTCAAAATTCATAACTCATGATATAAAATACCTCCTGTTCAATTGATATAATATAATTTTGAGAGTAAATTTGAGGAATGAATATCTCGGATGAATTCGTTATTGGGAAGAATCGATCTAGCGATTTCGGATTAATAATTTTTGGCACTCTTGTTTTTTTGAATGACACTTTCTTGAATTCAATTCTTTTTTTGATGCAGTTCTATCATAAGAATCCATTTATATCATTCCCAACTCTGAAACACCAATACTTTCGGAGATATGATTCGTCAAAGATTCAACAAGAGTGCCAAGGCCCCTGTCCACAGAGCTTTTCCACTTTTTTATTTTTGCGCGCAGCGAAAGGCGTGCTATCATTTTGCGCAAACGCCGGCCAAAGGCCGTCAAGTGGTTGCCACGATAACTTTTGAACCGAAAGAGATAGTGACCTGTAATTACATGCGTGCAAAAATATTATGGAACTCAAAAACTATCTGTCCGATATTTTTAAAATTTTGCAAGAGCCTTGGAATCCTAATTCTAAAACCAAGTTTAAACTTCAAAGCACTTATCAGAGATATAACATGGACAAAATCCGAACTCATCAAACAGCAAATTAGTAAAATTAATGAATATTTTTTAATTTGTATTGATTTTACTCTGTATTTTATGTTAACAAAATCTTCATTTTATATCGATGAACCTCGAGTAGGAACTAAACCAGAAAAACCAAATACCTAAATCCATTCCTCCACAATAATTTCAGATAATAATAGATATTTCAGTATAAAACCATAATTAGTTACGAGCACTTATATAAAAATCTGCGATAAAGAAGTAAAACTAATAAAATTAGACTGCTCATTCATTTAGATCAAGTATTCAATTAATTTCTCGAAGACTACCTCCATTCAAATTATTTGTAAAGGGGAAACGATTGTATGCCAACGATGACAGAGAGAAATAGCTGTAGTTGACATTTAACGACGGATTTTCCCACAAAAATTGAATGAGCACTAGGGGAAAAAAATGCACACCATGAATTCTATGCTTCTCGTTTGTAGCTGTTAAAAACTGTCTAATGTCAATTCATAATTGATTCATCATGATGCGTTTTGCTCTCCTCATCATCTATCTACGTTTAACCCAATCATTCTCAGTTTCAAATGAAGTCGATGAGACAAGAGGGCGAGATCAAGGTGATGAAAACAATGTTGAATTCCATATCGTTTCCAGAAGAATGGAGAATGAATTTCCAGCTATTGGTGGGTTAATCATTCCGCTTGCTGGAGTAGTAGAGGAAGATGAGAAGGAAGAAACAAGGACATCTGCCAGTACCAAAGCTTATCAACCTGATTTCAAAGGAGAAATGATTTCAGCTAAAACCAGGACGTTGTTTGCTCCTGTGAAAAAAATTACTTACTATCCCACATATACCAATTTTTACAGGGGATATTCCAGATACTACAATCATTTTCTACCAGTTGTGTAAAAATTTATCACTTTTATTTAGCGATATGGATGGTATTTGAAATGGGTGAACAATTCTCGTTCATTCCAGAATTTCGGATAATAAATTTCGGTTTTAGGAACGAAATTTAACATTTGGATTCCTAGAGCAACGTTGCGGCGACTTTATTTCGCTTCACTCAGGCTGCAATAAAATATAATTAAATAAATAACTACATGTGAAAGACTCTGAGGTATGAATAATAGTTATTTATACAACAAGTGAGTTAAATGAATGTTTATTCATGAGAAGAAAGTTTAACCCACGAGCCCGTAGGGCGAGTGGGTTAATTTCTTCGAGTGAATAAACATTTTTAACTCACGTGTCGTATACAAAATTTTATCCCATTTTGATGAAATTTCAAATAATGAATACTTTTTAGAGGAAATATTAGGTATAATTCAAATTCATAACGAGATTTCCCTTCGATCGATGGTTGCTAGGGCACTATGTAATTAATTGTTTGCAAGTGTCAATGAAAATTATAGAACCGTCAAAGAATTTTTATTTCGAAAAAATGTTGAACGGTGACGACGAGGTTGTAGTTCCTGAGTGCATTATACAAGAAGCAAATGAGACAGCAGAAGCAGAAATTCCATTAAAATAAAATATTGTACGAAAAGCAATATACGGCATTTTGTGCCTGGAGAAATAATAAAAAAGCCAAAGGTGTCAACGAAAAAATAATTTTGGCTTATATTTCCGAACAATCCAAGAAAGTTGAGTCGTCGTCTTTATGGTCCTACTATTCGCAACTTAAGAAAATGTTGGCTCTGAAAGAAAAAATAGACATCGGCAGATTTCACCAAGTCACCGCCTTTTTGAAGCAACATTCCAGGGGATACGTAGTAAAGAAGTCGAAGGTATTCACAAGAGAGGAGAAAAATGTACCGTCCAGCCTGTAGGTGTGAATACATAGACAGATAATCTCGAATTAACAGTTTTAGCGAAAAGAAAGCAGATAAAGTTTATCTTAAGTCATTATAAGAATCTTCTACAATTCAAGAGAATTGAATAAGTATTCATAATTTTTACTAATACGCACCATTTTCGAGATATTATTCATTGAATGTAATAAAATCTGAAAAAAGTTTTCAGAAGTTTAACTGCTTTTATGAATCCGGCACTGAACTAGAATCACAGATGATCTGTGTTAGAGTGCATAGAGGCATAGACATAGGTATATATTGAGAAGGTAATGAAATTGACCACTTCTTGGTCGTCCATAGAATAGAGCACTTATAGAAAGAGTTCGGGCTAGTAACCTCCTTATCTCACATATGATTTTTGTGAACTTAAATCTCGGTTGTTTTCAAACTGGTGTTATTATCATCTTAAAACGGTATTAGTTCATAAGGTATAACTAAAGGTTATCTTATAATCAAATTTCAATTTCTTGATGAATGATTGTGAACATTAAATGAGGTGTACTGTGGCTACTTGCCAATAACTAAAACAAGACACACGGTGAAATATTTATTGATTTTAACCATCAAAAAATATTCCGCGTAGCCGGGCTAGACACCTCATCGCTCAGTGCTCACCAAAGAGGAAAGTATTATTCAAGAGCAGACACAGACTTCAGGGTTTCATGGTTATTACCAACCACGCCGTCAGTGTTTGGCTAAGTCACACTGATGATTGGTAATTACCACGAAACACCAGGGGCCTGTGTCTGCTCTTGAATGATAATTTCCTCTTTTGGGAACACTGAGCGATGAGGTGTCTAGCCTGGCCACGCGGAATGTTTGTTGATGGTTAATATCAATGAATATTTCTCCTTGTGTCTTGTTTTAAATGATTGTGAATTGTGCAAATTCACCTGCAATTCAAATTTAATCTCTTGAGAAATAGATGAATAGGCTTACCATAATATGTGTTATTCTATGAAATTTTCTCTATTTATCCCAAATTGTGAATCATTTTAAGGATTTCTCTCATATATGAAATATAATTTCATCTTGTAACACACGTTCAATTAATAATTTTTCACAGATAACTCACGTCAATTATTTTATTCCAACTAGTTGATTCATGTTTGTAGTATAAGTGGAAGTTTATGCATAAGACGGAGGTTATACGGTCAATCTGGTATCGCATCACAAAAATCATGGATTGATGTCAGATTGACGGGAAATTGGTTCTATATGCGTAGACTGATGGACTGATGATCCGAATTGATGTTAGATTGATGCGAGATTGATACTAGACTGACCGTGTAACCTCCGCCTATGAGAACTTCTTATCCTCAATCAAAATTCAGTTTTTTCATCAAACTATAAATGAATTTAACTATTCATATTGAAATATCAATTATTATAAGTATCATTCTACCTATTCAATAGTTTTTTGAGACAACCCAATTATATTATTGTTGTAATTTCTTATAATTCCAATTTAGCTCAAATATAAGGAACTACCGAACTAAGTAAACGAACGGATGCTTCCACATGGAAATATTAAATAAGTATGTCAGAATACAACTTAATAATTATTGCATTTCTGTGTCTGTTTCGGTTAAATTAGAGTAAATGCAAGGTTGTCAGAATGTTTTCCTCGAGTGACTTATCGACGGTTTTGATCAAGGTTTTTCTTATCTAAGAACCTTTTTTTGATATAATCGAAAAGCTTTGTGAAACCCGAATTTCGTTAATCAGCTGGTTAATTTTGACAGAAATTCGATAATTGTAGATTAAAGGTATCTTCGTGGAACCCACCATAAATTATGTATATCTATGCTATCTATAGAGTGCGGTCATAGACTAATATAGTTCAGAATTGTTGCTGTTGTTTATAATGTGGATGTTGGATATTATATGATATCATTGTTCAGTCGTTTAGTATTCATGAATAGTGGAACATTTTTCACACATGCTGCATTGAGATTATTAAAATACTCACATGAGTGAGTGGATAAGTTTTTTCAAACAATATCATCGAATTTCATGCATTGGATGATGAAACTAATAGATAATTATACAATAATGAATCTAGTAATGGTTTGTATGTTCAACAGGTAAAGAAAGTGCAGAGATGTAATAGCAAATTGTAAAATCTTTAAACAGTCAGCCGTCTTATGTAGGACAAACCAAACAATATCTCAAAATTAGAATTAAACAACATGAAAACGATTGTAGGAGTGGGGGGGTGGTGATATTTTTACGGCACTATCTTTTCACCATAGAGATACCGGTCAGACTTTTAATTTCGAGGAACCTGAGATACTTCCACCAATAATATACATAAAAATCTAATAATGAATAAATAACTTGAGAAATATCCTTGTGTGACGTATTTTATGTTGTTTGTTTTCAATGCTGCTTCATATGTGTCCGATCTAATAGAGAGCCAAGAAAAGTTATCAAATCTGAAATCAAGCCCTTCAAGCAGAATATTATTGCCTTTATTTTAGTTGACTCCTTTATTGACAGATTCTTCTTTGAAGAATGAATGACTTCTCAGGTAATGAACATAATCTAGTCTGTCTTCAATAAGAGAATTATTGGGAAATCTATTTTTTGATTTTTTCAATATTTATAAGTTTGTGCATACCACAGAATCTTTAACATACTGTTTTTGCGCGTATGTTCTGGGGAACATCGCGTTATAGTTTTGCCCAAATGTTAGTAACTTTCGAATTTTTTGACGAAAATGGTCTCAAACGATTAAGTTCGACTCCCCAATGAAGAATTCGAGGTCAAATTTGATTCTGTCCGTCCGGCCGTCCGGCCGTACGGCCGTCCGTTGCCACGATAACTTGAGAACGAAAAGAGCTAGCGACTTGAAATTTTCAGGGTAGGTGGCGCATACCAATACGACGGACAAGTTTGTTAATGGGCATAATCGGCCTAGTGGTTTCCGAGTAATAATTTTGTTTTCAACCAATATAAATCCGATCAAATTGAAACTTAGTGGGTAGTTGTAGAATATGAACCTAAGCACGTTTGTGAAATTTTGTTCGAATCGTATGGCTAGAAAATTTTAAAAAAATTATTAAAAAATATTTTTGTTGTCACGATAACTTGAGAACGGAATGAGATAGCGGCTTGAAATTTTCAGGTTAGGATGTGCATCAGAGCGCGACATTTCAGTTTGTTTATGAGCATAATCGGCCAAACGGTTTTAGAGTTATAGCCATCTGAAATTTTCTGAAATTTGGTGGTTTTTTGTTCCTCATTAACTCGAAAAATACTGAACCGATTGAATTCAAACATGGTTATTAGTTGTAGAATGCCAACGCAAAAATGTTTGCAAAATTTGGTGCGGATAGCATTTGTAGAAAATTTTTAATAAATCATTGAAAATTAAAAAAAAAAATTCTATATATCAGTAACCATTCGTTTGAAATTGCTGAAATTTTGCAAGAGCCTTCATAACCTAACTCTACTGCTAAGTTTCAAGTTTTAATACGATGGGTTAAATATTGTTGGAGATTCGAGCATTCTTGTGCGAGTTCAGTAGATGGGTGACCGTTGCCTCGAAAACTTTCGAACGAAAGGAGATTGGGACTTGCAATTTCCAGGGTAGGTTGCGTATCCGAAAGGGAGAGTTGAGTTCGTTTTTGGGCATAATCGGTCTAACGGTTTCCGAGTTATACCCACCTGGAATATTATTTCCTTGATAACTCAAAAAATAAATAGACGATCGAATTGGTGCTTGGTAACTAGTAGTAGAAAATCAACATAAAGACACTTAATTCGAATTTACCATGGTAAATTCGAATTAAGAGTGTCCAATACAGGAGAATGGACAACATAATTTACCATGGTAAATTCGATTAAGGGTGTCCAATACAGAAGAATAGACAATAGAACATACGCGCAAAAGCTTTTGACTTCGCGTCAGTGCTTGAACCAATTTATTTATTTTATTTTATTGTAGCCAGAGGAGGGCGAAATATAGTCGCTGAAACATCTAGGAATTCAAGTGTTTCATTCAGTTCCTTAAACCGAAATGTATTTCTCGGAAGTATTTCTTATCAATATCGAAAATTATTTCATTAATTCTTGTTTGATATAATTGTCTATAGCATCTCGTTATCAGAACAATTGGTTCAATTTTCACCTACACAGATAATTCTTGATTTATTATTTCCAAAAGATAAACCATTGGAGTAAAACAGGAATATGAATTCTATACAACAACATTTCTAGTGACAGTAGAGAACAAAGTCAATCAAATTATTTCCAGCGCTTCACCGTAATTGACTAAACCTCAAAGAAAAATTTATTGTCCTGATATTTTAAATTTGTACTTTCGAAATGAGAATAACTTTAGAGGAGATATGTAATGGTTGAACTCTCGCAACTACATGCTACTTTTGAAATGACATCAACATAACAAGTCTCCGTTATTATTATAACAAGTCTTGCAAGACAACACAAGTCACTGTTTAATGGGAGGAATCACAAAACATTTTCGGAGAGAACTTAATAAAGCTACAAAATTGCATATTACTCTCTTATGGATTCATCCAAATTTTTAATTCTAGCAAATTGGGAACGTAAATAAATGAATACTTAATACAGAATACTTTCATATTTGCGCACTGCCTTTCTCGCGAAGAACTGATTATTTTGTTTGAATACGAATATAAATTTATTTTTTAAACAAATATTAATATTCTGAATAGCCTTAAACTGAATTATTTCGCTTGGCAACGTAAAATATCGTGCAATTCTCTCTTGGACCAGAGGAGGTGATAATATTAAGTGTTTCGTTCGGAATTCTCACTTTGCAGGGTGGTCACATTAATCCACCATCAGATAGAACAAATATAGAACTTACCAAAGGATCAACTTTCAATCTCCTTGTATGCAGGATACTTCGTCTCTTTCTGGCCAAAGGGACTGCATGGTTTACGAAGTGGAACTCTCTGGAGGAACTTAGGACCTTTAAACAAAAATAAATGGTAATTACCTAAATTAATAATTATACAGGTATTAATGGAGTTTATTGGAAGAACATTATAAAAGCATTGACATTGCGTTAGGAGCTTTAGGGAAATCGTTCAGTAAATAATCAACTGATTCCACTGGCTTATAGGGTCATACACGACTGTAATCTATCTTTTCATCTTCATCATTTCAGATAGAGAACAAAAATTCAAGCTATCCAATGAACTTTCGGGGAATGTTGATGTAATTATATCAATTGTCGATGTACATATACTCCATTCACTTTTATAAAGTCTCCCGGTTGGGCATGATTTAGGTTTATAACGTTTCTGTAACTAAAACTAAAACAGGTTGGCACTCCTGAAATATCGTCAATGTCAAAACAATTCTCTGAGATGTTGCCAATTTCTACTCAACAATTAACATAATGTTCCATCTTTGACAAGATATTATCACAGATCATTATCTTCGAATAATAAAGAACTCTTTGCTCTGAAATTGAATATGCCGAAAGCAGTTTTGAAGAAGTAGAGACGAAGTATCAGGTAGTGCTATACAGAACTGCAATCTGCAATAGGAAACTTCAGTCTGTCTCTCGAACGCTCTCTCGAACTCCCGAATGAAATTACTTAGTTTCCTGTCCTATCACTATATTTTATTAAGATTTAACAGTGACTCGGGTTTCGTAGTACTACTTCATTTTGAAACTGGTGTATTTCAAGTTGTACAACAAGCTATTTGAATGTCTTCTGTAGGCTTATTTCTTGAGAATTTCGAAAAGTGGGGAATTCCATAGGTACGTCTGTTCGTTTAGAAGTAACGGACTACCGTATCCATTATTGGCGCTCTTGTTCCTCGGAACAGAGTGCTTATCAATTTGCCCAAATGTCTGTAATTTGGGAATTTTTGGCTGAAAATGGTCTTAAACGATTTGGTTCGACTAACTGATCAAGAATCCGTGGTCGAAATCGATTATGTCCTGCCGTTAACACGATAACTCTCGAACGAAAGGAGTTAGAGGATTGTAATTTGCAGGGTAGGTTTGGAGCGTAAATATCTCAGACAAGTTCGTTAACGGGCGAAATCCACCAAGCGTTTTCGGAGTTACGGCCGTTTTTAGTAATAACATTTTTTATGAATATTTCCGAAACCGATTGTATTGTATATTATTATATTGTTCCTCCTAGGTCTTCCCCAAGGAGACCCCTCATAAGCTCTCGAAAAGCTTGAACGAGTAAGGAGAACCAGTTGTGTTCTGAGTAGGCTTTGTTACTGTGTCCTTACGCCACCTTGGGTAAAGCACTGTTAATTTTTGACCCAAGAGTGAATGGTGGCCCTTACCGTGACTAGATAATTTCTTTCCTAGCCTCGGAATTGAACTTGGGGCTTCCGCTCCCAAGTCAATTACTCTCCCACTGAGCCAACCGCATTACTAAATTACTCGATCTATCTGAAATTTTGCATCAAATTGTAGAATAATGACCTTTATATGCATGCGAAGCTTTGTATTGATCGAGTAGCCACATAGTGTCAAAAAAAATTTTTGAAATTTTAAAATTTTGTTTCTACAATAACTCCCGAACAGAGTGAGCTAGGCAGTTGAAATTTTCAGAGGTGGTTTAGGAGTAACGAAAACAATTTTTTTTTCCATTACAAATTTCAAATTCAATTTTTTTAAGATTCATCATAAAAATCCATTGATATCATTTTCAACTCTAACAAGCTAATATTTTCGGAGATATGAGTTTTCGAAATGAAATAATGAATCGTACTTCTATGATCACAGAGTGCTGTACTTAATTTTTCTATCTATGAATTATTACATGATCTGTGTTTTAACATGTCATCTGATTTTCCTATAAGAGATAAATGTCAAAATTATTTCTGGTTCGTTATTCTTCATATAAAATAAACCTCCGGTTCTATAAAACAAAGTATGATTGAATGCAAAATGATCAATGAAATAACCTCAGCTATCGTAGAATTATGCGGATGATATGATATTATACTTTTAAGGTGATAATATAATGCCCGTGGATAATCCATATGATGATGGAAATATATTCATTGGTAAGATACATAATCCAATTGGGTTGAGAATATCTTCAGTAAAAAGAAAACTGCAATATTGCCTAAGTTTTAGTTGATATAATATAATTTTCAGACCAGATTTGAGGAATGAATATCTCGGATAAGATCGTTATTGGGGAGAATCGGTCCGTTTGAATTTAATTTCGTTCATGATGCAGTTCTATCGTAAGAATCCATTTATATCATTCCCAGAGACCAATAATTTCGGAGATATCATTTGTCAAAGTTCGAACAAGAGCGCCAAAGCTCCTGCCAATAGGGCTTGAACCAATTTTTTTCATTAAAATTTCAACACTTGATTCTGATTTCTGTATAAGAAAATAGCATAACTGAATCTTCCAACCAGTTTATAGTCGTGAAATAATTCCAGATGAAAAATTTTCTTCAACAGTCACTAGGTCTTCAGAATTATTGAATTCACTTGCAAAATATCTTCTCAAATTCATTATTTTTACCGAGAAAATCCAAATTGTGAAAAATACGTAATTACTACGACTTCTATGTAGAGAGGACAACGTTGCGTAGTTATCTGACAGGAAAATGAGCATCACCTAACATTTTCAAAATATACACGGTGAAATGTGTCAAAATTTCATGGCCAACCGGAAGACTTTATAAAAGTGAATGGAGTATGTATATGGATTTTTAATCCAATTCGTGAATCTGCCAAGAGATATTTTTCAGGGACCCGAGATAATATTAGGAGTAAATAAAATTTAAAGCAACGAATAAATCATCATGTAACCTGAACAGCATCGTTGAGATGTTGTAGTCTCCAGAAAATTTTCATTTCGTCTTATGGTAAAGAAGGCTAGATTTATCGATATCTAGGTACTTCAATCTAATATTTTAGATCATCTGGATGTCTTGTGTGTTCTTCTAGTATCTACTTGCCTACAGTGAATATTACAAATCATTGGAATTGGTATAGTCGTATCTGAATTTAGTTCGAATTTGTTTGTTAATTTTTATTCACCTACTGTCAAAAACAAATTAAAAATGGTTGAAATTTCTCAGGAAAAATTTTACCTACTTTCTTTATGCTAAATTCGTTTAGTTTTATGAATCCACCAGTCTATGAAACCAGAGAAAGTAGGAAAAAAACAATATTCGTAGAAAATGAATCATAGTTATAAGAAACCTCGAACCAACAGTCCCTTCATTCATAAAAAGCATGTCAAAGCTACAAAATAAAAACTTATTGTTTCTAGAAATGTCAACAGCCTGTATCTTTTCACCTGAGCCGAATTTGGAAAACTTTTGAATGAAAAATGGGTTTCATTTGATGATAAGAATCTATGGTTGAAATTAATGTAGAACTACGTTAAGTCCTAACTGAGGTCCTCAGTTAAGGATAAATAAGAATCGCAACCGCAGTTAATGTGAAAATTAACGTGTAACAGGCCTGTTTCACCACCGTTACATACGTTAACCGAGGTTGCGATTCTTATTTATCCTTAACTGAGGACCTCAGTTAGGACTTAATGGAGGAATGCTTCGGCGGAAAGACTCACCAGAATCCATCACGGTACAAAATTGAGTGAGAGATGCAATGATGAGAGTGTGGGCGAAGCCGTAGGTGGAAAGCTCGTTAATATTATAATTATTCCGATGAATAATATGTCTATATATATATACTATACCAGAATATTTATACGATTAATGAGTTTTTCACCCTTGACTTCGCCCAGTCTCTCAACATTTCTTATTAGTATCATTCATTCATTTTGCGCCGTGGTGCCAAATTGACCCAGCGTTGTTAGAGGGGATTATTATTTTTGACCAAAGTTTATATCATATGAAAATACATACAGTGCGGAAAAGCCAATTGGAATGGAAAATCCCGAAACACATCAAATTCAAATTTTAAATTGTCATTCTTTTACATAGAAATGCGAACCCTACCTCCAACCCCCTTCAAAAGACAGGTACAACCCCCAATTTTTCAAATACGAAGTATGGGCTTGTGATACATCGTTTGAAAATTCTCGTAATTCTCTGTTCAGAAATGTTTTCACTTTCATGTTTATTGCGAAAATCAAATTAGAAACAAGAGCGCCAAAAAGTGAGAAAGCCCTGTGGACAGGAGCTTTGGCGCTCTTGTTGAAACTTTGACAATTCATCTTCGAAATGATTGGTTTCTCAGAGTTGGAAATGATATCAATGGATTAAGATGAAACTGCATCTTAAAAAAATTCATTTCGAAATTTGCGAGTAAACATTTTTTTTTTCGTTACTCCGAAACCATCCGGCTGATTTTGCCGAATAACGAACTTAACCGAGATATTTATCTCCCAAACCTACTCTGAAAATGTCAACTGTCTAGCTCATTCCGTTCGAGAGTTATCGGGTTAACGGACGGCCGTACAGAATCGATTTCGACCACGGATTCTTGATCATTCTAGTTTTTGATATTGTACCAAATTTCGCTAATAACTTAATTTTGTTTTTTTCTAATTCGATTTTTGTAATAAACCTTAAGGTGATAACATTTCGGAATAGAGAATTCAAACGATATATCACAAGCCCATACTTCCTATTTGGAAAATTGGAGGTTGTACCTACCTGTCTTTCGAAGGGAATTGAAGGTAGGGTTCGCATTTGTACGAAGAAGATTGACCATTTTAAAATTTGAATTTACAAACGTGTTTCGGAATTGTTCATAAATATGTACGGTAACCAAGATAATGAATTTATTCCATTTAGTTTTTCCACACCATACAGTGTGTTTCATGAATGATTGTACAGGCTTTCAGTGAATACACCCAAAGTAAATCCCTATTCTTTAAAATATGTCCATTTGTACAATATTCAACTCGTCTCGACCCACGATAAGCATTCAGTTTCGATTTAAATCATTTTTTAAATACAATGAAATTGGATCTTCCCAGATCAACAAGACAGATTTTCAGAGATGCCATATAACGTGCGTTCAAAAAAAAAGTAGGCTATGGAATTTTAAAGGTTAATTTTCTGAACTACGTTCAGACGCAGAATATTGACGTTCAAAATTCCATAGCCTACTTGACCACGAATTTTTTTGAACGCACGTTACATGTCATCATATGTTTATGTAAGGATCATAGAGGAACATGACATTCATGAAAGACAGATATACGATCTATGGAGAGCCCAAAATATAATATGAAATAATTTAGAGCCACGTCAAAAATCAAAGATATTTTTAAATAAGTGGAAAGGTTTAACGGGTAATTCCGCAAAAGGATTAAAAATAAATCTGCTGGTACCTGCCGACACGTGTTTCTGCTAGTTGGCTTCTTCAGGACAGAGCAACCAAGAAACCAAGGAAAAGATGGAAATAAAAATGAAAATAGGTGACACCACACCAGGAGCGAGCATCTTATATATATTACTCCGCATTATCCATATATTTCTATGTTTCATTCTGAAATGGAGGTCCTAGAGCTGAAGGCACAATTGGTTGCTCGCTCCGGGTGTGGTGTCACCTATTTTCACTTTTATTTCCATCTCTTCCGTGGTTGCCCTGTCCTGAAGAAGCCAACTAGCAGAAACACGTGTCGGCAGGTACCACTGGTACCAGCAGAATTATTTTTAATCTGCTCCTTTTGCGGAATTACCCGTTAAACCTTTGCACTTATATATATATTACTCCGCATGATCCATATTTCTATATTTCTAAATATTTTTTTTTATTTTTCAGTCATGCGATCCTCACAAAATTTTGCATAAAACTAGTCGGTATTTTTCAGCTGATCCGTGCTTTGATTCGATCAGATTAGTATTTTTCGAGTTATTGGGAAAATAAAATGTCAAATGGCTATAACTCTGAAACCCCTCGGTGGATTTTGCCCATTTTTGGCGCTGTAGTTCCTCGTTACTGAGTGCTTATCAATTTGCCCAAATGTCTGTAATTTTCGAATTTTTCGATGAAAATTGTCTTAAACGATTTGGTTCGACTCACTGATCAAGAATCCGTGGACGAAATTCATTCTGTCTGGCCGGCCGGCCGTAGGCACGATTACTCTCGAACGGAATGAGCTAGACAGTTGAAATTTTCAGAGTAGGTTTGGGAGCTAAATATCTCAGCTAAGTTCGTTATTGGGCGAAATCGGACAGATGGTTTCGGAGTAACAAAAAAAAATTTTTTTTACATAACAAATTCCAAATTAATTTTATTTCAATATGCAGTTTTACCATAAGAATCGATTGATATCATTTTTAACTCTAACAAGCTAATACTTTCGGAGATATGATTTTTCAAAATTTCAATATAAATCGTATTTCTATGTTTTCACAGAATGATATAATTATTCTGTGGGTATTCTATGAATTGTTATAATGTCAACTTATTTTCCTGAGACATGGCGTTGTCTAATACATTCATTCCAGCAATCGTAGAAATATGAGAATTATAATATAATATCATACTTTTTGTTGGTTGATATTTTCATGCCGATGGTCAATCCATATGATGACGGGAATGGTAATGGTAAGTTAATAATATTGTGTTCAGAATATCTCCACTAAAAACAAAACTGGAATATTGGTGTATTGGAGTGGATTTGAGGAAAGATATATATATTATCGTTCATCATAGAATTGAGGAATGAATATCTCGGATGAGTTCGTTGTTGGGTAGAATTCGTCTATTGGTTTTGGATTGATAATTTTTGGCACTCTTGTTGAATTTAAATTCTTCTATGATGTTTGAATTCAATTTCTGCTAAGATGAATTTCTTTCATAAGAATCCATTGATATAATTCCCAACTCTGAGAAACCAATACTGTCGGAGATATAGTTTGTCTGTTTTTAACTCCAACAAGCTTATACTTTCGGAGATATGATTTTTCGAAATTTCAATATTGAATCGTACTTCTATGTTTTCACAGAATGCTATAATTATTCTATCTAAGCTTTATTATATGCTCTGTGTTCATACTCGTACATGTCATCCTGTTCTATAAGAGAGAGTCAGATTCATTTCAGCTATTTTAATTTGATTTCTTCCATGGTGCAGTTCTCATTTTTGGATTGCTCATTTAATCTTGATAAATAAAATATTATTTGAATTGAATTTCCTTTATGATGCAGTTCTATCATAAGAATACATTGATATAATTCTTAACGCTGAGAAACCAATACTTTCGGAGATATAATTTGTCTGTTTGAACTAGAGCGCCAGAAAGCTCCTGTCCACAGGGCTTGAACCAATTTTTTTCTAACTCTTTATTCAGCTCAATATAACAAATTGACAATATATTCCCATGACACTATAGGCAGTGCTTATAGCACTGGTATCGAGTGTAATATTTACACTGTGCATCCAACATGCCCTATAATCTAAACATCTCTCTTTTTCTTTTAATTATATAATTGAACATTATATACCTATATGATCTCATGATTCCAGAAAAACACAAAATAAACATTCATTTCAATTTAACATATAGCATATTATTACCATAGCAAATTCAAATGATTTTTTAACTCTTTCACAAATTTCCCGATCGATTTTTCATTTCTTATATAATCTGGTAACTGGTTGAATGACTCTGAGGATCTACCTACAGGATTTCTTGTTCCTATCACAGTTCTCACATTGCTCAAATATATATTATCACATAATCCAGTTCTATATTTATGGATCTGACTAGAAGTTATTAGATGTGTATTAGATTTTTGTAAGTTCATTTTCATTTTATATATTAATTTACATTATTCCAGCTTTAGTATTTTATCAATTTTACATAATTTAAGATCATCATATGAAATTTCTGTGTGCGTAAACTTATCATATTCAAATAATATCTCGATAAACTTATTTTGTAAGATTTTTATTTTATTCATTTCTACCCCATATAGGCATTAAGTATCTGACACTTGACACAAAATAAGCATTATAGATGTCTAATTTAGTCTTAAGTATGACCTACACCGAAATAAGGTTGGAATCACAGGCATTATTTTGTCCTTGAGGCATTCAACATGTTCATTCCATGACAACGCATCATCAATAGATCTCTTGCATGAATTTATTTTTATTATTTGAATCGATTATTATATTCTTAAGATTACTGAAAAAGTTCAACGGCTGTCAAAAATGTCAATTTTCAACGAGAAAACGATCATTCAAATCTGCTTGCACATAATGCCTGTTCAAACGATCGAAACTTGGCGCCAGTCCGTGACGTAGCCCTTCATATCTACTCTCACTCTTTTCTCGTGTCCGTTTCACTCTTTATTCCAGTGTAACACAGCTCCCTATAAAGGGCTCGTAGCCAGCATTGGCTGTAACAAGCACATGGTAAATTTTGATTACGTCATCCGTCATAGCAACGATTCAGAAGCGTTTCACCTCATTTGAAATTGCTTCTTGATTTACCGATTTTTCAATAGGTACCGAAATATTCAAATTTTATAAAATCTGGTATTGAAGTAGATTCAGAAAACCATAGACATATGGTATTTCGTGTAACATGCAAGAGACCTATTATCAAACCCAAGTACCGAACCTCACTAACCTTGTCTAGCTTTTCACTGTTTATGATGATTATTTCAATTTCTTGCATAATTTTATTTCTTTGTTTAAACATCATATATTTTGTTTTATCTGTATTTATTTTCAATTTGTTAAAGTGAAGCCGGTTATAATATACATTCACTATTCAGGTCATCATTAATATTTTCCGTAAGAGCCTTTTCATCACTTCCTACATACAATAACACTGTATCATTTGCGAATGTGAAATATATTACCTGTATACCCGATATCCTTAGACTAAGCAAATAGAAGGAATAAAGAAGAGGACCAAGAATGGAACCCTGCGGAATGCCAAATGTGTTTGTTTTTCAGTCACTGTTTTCGTTGTCAATTTCAACGTATTGTTTTCTTCCTATTAGATACTTTTTGATTAAATCATACATAGCGCCCCTAAATCCCATAATTTCTAATGTTGGAGTAATCCATTGATATTTACTACATCGAAGGCTTTCTTAAGGTCTAGAAATATTATCAACTGCAATTTTCCGTTCATCTAAAGCCCAAGTGATTTCATTTATCAAATCAACCAAGGGTGCTACTGTTTTTTGATGGCCGGCCGTCCGCACAGGATCAATTTTGACCTGTTGACGAATTGATATGCATTCTGTTCATAGAACAGCGCGCCAAAAATGATTAATACGGTACCTACGTTAATACTTTTATGAATAAGCAGAATGTTTTTTTTCTTAATTTGGAATTATTTTATGTAATCTTCAAGTTTTTCCTCTCATCAATTCGGGTTTTGATTGTCAACAGATGTTATGGATTCGAATGAAGCATCAATCTTTCAACTTTATTTCTCAGCGAATATCAAAATATCAAAGTTTTATGATGTTTCGTTTCAGTAAATCACTACCCTATCTGTATGGAACCGAAAAGATTTTGGGTATTTGAATATATTTTTTGTGACCTATCTTTTCAACACGTACGTATTGTATACTTCAAATGTTGACAGGTTTCTTTTCAAAAATATTATCACAGGTATTTCAATGCACCTTCCTAGAAAATATTAGATATCCAGGTAACCTCGAGTGATATAGCCTGAGTTGACAAAGCGTTCTTCCAGCATCAGCGCGGATATTGACATCGTGATAAGTCGGTTGAAAACAGCTGTTTCTCCATTTAATTACTTACCGGACCCATGCTGACGAATCCGTGTCGTTGGGCGAGAATGTGGGCCTCGTCCTTGTCGACATCCTTCTTAAACTTAACCAAGAACGAATTACTGAAGAGATCTGTAGTAGTTGCAAAGCCTATGAACGATACAAGCAGTACATGTTGAAGCCTCATATTCAGAGGCATTGTCGAGTCAGAGAGCACTTCGAAACTGAATGGGTCTCTAGTCTGCCGATACAGCGTCGTTTCCAGCGCCACGGCGTTGCTTACGTAGACGCCATCGATTTTTCACCAGTGGTAGTGCTGACGGACAGCTGGGCCATGTAGCTATTGGATCTGATTTGATGTCTTTTGGAAGAACTTGTCAAGAAAGGTACAAGTGGGGACACAAAATTACCTGATGCGTTGGATATGACAAACATTATTTTCTCATAATATAATAAAGCCTTGAAATCGTGCGGCGAAACATCCTACACCCTTTGAATTTTTTTAAATTTTACGTTTTGAAATAGGGAAAATCAAGAATCAAATAATAAACCGCTGAAAATTTCATAAAAAAATTATCTTTTCTTATTGAAATGGCAGTTCCCTCCATTGTTCATAAGCAATAGTCACTTTCTTCATATTTCCACCATCAGAAGTGAAGTCAGTACTCTTTGGCGCACTTGTTGGCAAATTTGAAATGAACGATGAGTGCTTCAAGCTCAGTGGATAGAGCGAGCCGGAGATCTAGTCAGAGGGTAGTGGACACCATTTACTGTCGGGTCTAAAAATTAACAGAGCTGTGCTCTGTATACAGTAACAAAGTCGACAAAGAACACAACTAACTCTGTTTGATCACACAAGCTCCTAGGAGCTTACAGTATACAGTAACAAAGTCGACAAAGAACACAACTGACTCTGTTTGATCACACAAGCTCCTAGGAGCTTCTGGGGGATATCCTTGGGAAGACCTTGGAGGGTCAGTATAATCAAAGTCATGTCAAACAAGCGCGCCAAAGCAGATTGAACCCACGTCGATGCTTTTTTACTTCTTTTATAGTGAAGTCAATCTTCATTGGCTATTGACATGATTATGATCATACTAACTGGTTTGACTTCAACCAAATAAACAATAATTTCTTCGGATTCGCTAATTCGATTTTAGACACATTTTTTGATGAAATCAATTTCATCATTTCGAATTTCAATAGTAGAACAAATTAGATTAGCTCTATCACTTTATGATAGAGCTAACCTAATTTGAATTGCCTCGGATATCCATTATCTTCAAGAAATTGTTTGATAAAATCATTATTTCATTATTTCGAATTTCAAGAGTAGAACAAATTCGGTTAGCTCTATCACAATGAATAATGAAATTGATTTCATCAGAAAATTTCTTGAAGATAATGGATATCCGAAGCAATTCATAAATACATCAATCATGAATTTAGATAGAAGAGCAAATAATCAAATACAACAGAATAATCAACAAGAACAGCAACCCAATCTGTTGAATGTGATCCCTTATGTTCGTGGCCTTTCGGAAAAAATCAGAAGAATCGGTTCTAAGTTCAATATAAGTATAATAAGTAAAGAACCGTCTTCGAAACACAAAATGATCTTAGGTCTTTATTAACAAAGATAAAACCCATTAGAGAAAAAATTGGTTCAAGCACTGACGTGAAGTCAGAAGCTTTTGCGCGTATGTTCTATTGTCCATTCTCCTGTATTGAACAATCTTAATCAAATTTACCATGGTAAATTATGTTACCCATTCTCCTGTATTGGACACTCTTAATTCAAATTTACCATGGTAAATTCGAATTAAGTGTCCAATACAGGAGAATGGACGACATAATTAACCATGGTAAATTCGATTAAGGGTGTCCAATACAGAAGAATGGACAATAGAACATACGCGCAAAAGCTTCTGACTTCACGTCAGTGCTTGAACCAATTTTTTTTTCGTGATTTTTTTTTAATTTTCTGGAGGCGCGGTTCTTTAAATTTTTTTTTTCGTCATTTTTTTTCAAATTTTCTAGGAGTACGGTTCTTACAGAATTTTAAACACGTCTTTGTGTTGATTTTCTACTACTAGTTACCAAGCTTCAATTCAATCGAATATTTATTTTTTGAGTTATCAAGGAAACAATATTCCAGGTGGATATAACTCGGGAACCGTTAAACCGATTATGCCCAAAAACGAACTCAACTCTCCCTTTCGGATACGCAACCTACCCTGAAAATTGCAAGTCCCTATCTACTTTGGTTCGAAAGTTATCGAGGCAACGGTCACCCATCTACTGAACTCACACAAGAATGCTCGAATCTCCAACAATATTCAACCGATCGTGTTAAAACTTGAAACTTGGCAGTAGAGTTAGGCAATTTCAAACGTATAGTTACTGATATATAGAATTTTTTTTTTTATTTTCAATGATTCATTAAAAATTTTCTACAAATGCTATCCTCACCATATTTCGCAAACATTTTCGCGTTGGCATTCTACAACTAATAACCATGTTTGAATTCAATCGGTTCAGTATTTTTCGAGTTAATGAGGAACAAAAAACCACCAAATTTCAGATGGCTATAACCCTGAAACCGTTTGGTCGATTATGCTCATAAACAAACTCAAATGTGGCATTCATATGCACAACATAACCTGAAATTTTCAAGCCGCTATCTCTTTCCGTTCTTAGGTTATCGTGACACAAAAAAAATTTTTTAATAATTTTTTTTAAATTTTCTAGCCATACGATTCGCCCGAAATTTCACAAACGTGCTAAGGTTCATATTCTACAACTACTCACCAAGTTTCAATTCGATCGGATTTATATTGGTTGAAAACAAAATTATTACTCGGAAACCACTGGGCCGATTATGCCCATTAACGAACTTGTCCGTCGTATTGCGATACGCCACCCTCCCTGAAAATTTCAAGTCGCTAGCTCTTTTCGTTCTCAAATTATCGTGGCAACGGACGGCCGTACGGCCGGAAGGACAGAATCAAATTTGACCTCGAATTCTTCATCGGGGAGTCGAACTAAATCGTTTGAGAGGAATTTCATCAAAAAATTCGAAAGTTACAGACATTTGGGCAAAACTATAACGCGATGTTCCCCAGAACATACGCGCAAAAACAAAAATCAAAAAACTGTGTATATAATAAGTGAAAAGGTTCAACGGGTAATTTCGCAAAAGGAGCAGATCAAAAATAATTCTGCTGGTACCTGCCGACACGTGTTTCTGCTAGTTGGATTCTTCAGGACAGGGCAGCCAAGAAACCAAGGAAAAGATGGAAATAAAAGTGAAAATAGGTGGCACCACACCAGGAGCGAGCAACGAATTGTGCCTTCAGCTCTAGGACCTCCATTTTGGAGGTAAACTATGGCATCGGCAGGGAGAAAGCATAAGCTACCTGTGCGATGCGACCTCAACCAAGAACCAGCAGAATTATTTATATCCTTTACAATGGTCATCAGATACCGTCTGAGTGCGGTGGGCCTGGTTGATCGATTGGACAAAAAGTCAAACGTTTGGTATACAGAAGTATCAAAATCAGATAAACGCGCAGGTATTGGGGTATATGGGCTTAATATGGGTTCCCTACTGTCGTGGGAATGCCAGAATACCATAAAGCAACTTGCTAGAGGCAATAAGGTGACTCTTCTATGGTTGCTAGGGCACTGTGGTTTTGCAATAAATGAGAAGGCGTATGAAGTTGCGAAAAGGACCTCACAAGGGTAACACCTGCCAGGCTACAATCTTCTGTGGGTTAGAAAATATAACTACAGGAGCGCAGTCCAATAATGTGAGATGAATAAGAGATACCCAAGCACAGACTAATAGAATCGTGAATTTCTCACCATCCTATGCCAGAAAATACCTGCAGCTGCCACGAGCTGAGGTTCGGGCAATGGTGGGACTGTTGACAGGGCACTGCTGGTGCAGATACCGCATGGGAAAGTCAGCAGACAAAACATGCAGGTTCTGTGGATCAGAAAAGCAAACAGCCGTTTGCAGATGACCAGAGCTGGCCTGACTTAGAGTCTTACATAAGGGTGAGTCACTTCGTACTCCTTACGTCGTGATAGACAAGGCTCTTAAGGACGCCATCAGGTATGTTAACACCATTGACAACCTCCTTAGGTTAGGATTGAATAGATATGGCAATAGAACAAAATATCCTATTGTTCGCCATTCTGACAGACACCAAGCCACATGACTCTGTTCTAATAATAATAATAATAACCTGAATAATTCCTCGATATACAAATTTTATTGCAATGGTTTTTTCTGATGATATTAAAAATTGGTTCAAGCACTGACGTGAAGTCAGAAGCTATTGCGCGTATGTTCCCTTGTCAATTCTCCTGTATTGGACACTCTTAACCGAATTTACCATGGTAAATTCGATTAAGAGTGTCCAATACAGGAGAACAGACTACAGAATTCACCATGGTAAATTCGATTAAGAGTGTACAATACAGGAGAATGGACAAGAGAACATACGCGCTTCTGACTACACGTCAGTGCTTGAACCATTTTTTTTTTCAATGATTTTTTTTAAATATTGTAGTGCTACGATCCTCACGAATTTTTGCAAGAATTTTCGCGTTGGCATTCTACAACTAATAACCATGATTGAATTGGATCGGATTTGTATTTTTTGAGTTATTGAGGAAATAAAAACCAAATTTCAGATTGATATAACTCCAAAACCAGTTGGCAGATTATGCTAGTTAACGAACTCAAATGTTGCATTCAGATGCGCAATCTACCCTGAAAACTGCAAGTCGCTATTTTTTTCCGTTCTAAAGGAATCATGAGATACATAATATTTTTTCGTAATTTTTTAAACATTTTTTAGTGGTACGGTCCTCACAAATTTTTCTACACGTCTTCATGTCGATATTCTACAATATGTAATAATGAAACCGTTGGGCCGATTATGGCCAACAGCAAACTTAACTCTTCCATTCATATGTGGAACCTATCCTGCAAATTGAAAGTCCCTATCTCTTTTCGTTGGAGAGTTGTCGAGGCAACGGTCACCCATCCAGCAACTGATCTCACACAAGGATGCTCGGATCTCCAACAAAATAGATCCGATCATGTTCAAACTTCGATCTTGGTAGAAGAATTAGGTTTTGAAGGCTCTCGCAAAATTTCAGGGATGTCTACGAATAGTTTCTGATATATAGAATTCTTTTCAATAATTTTCTATGATTTTTTTAAAATTTTCTAGTAATACGATCCTCACGAAATTTCGCATGAATTTTCGCGTTGCCATTCTACAACTATTAACCATGTTTGAATTGGATCGGTTTTGTATTTTTCGAGTTATTGAGGAAATAACAACCAAATTTCAGATGGGTATAACTCCAAAACCGTTCTGCCGATTAAGCCTTTAAACAATCTCAAATGGCGCATTCAGATTCTCAACCTAACCTGAAAATTTTAAATCGCTATCTCTTTCCGTTCTTAGGTTATCGTGACGTAAATAATATATATATTTTAATAATTTTTTAAAAATTTTCTAGTGATACGATTCTCACAAAATTTCACAAACGTCCTTAGGTTTATATTCTACAACTACGCATCAAGTTTCAATTTGATCGAATTAGTATTGGTTGTAGACAAAATTATACCTCGGAAACCATTGGGCCGATTATGCCCATTAACGAAATTGTCCGTCATATTGGGATATGCCACCTACCTGAAAATTTCAAGTTGCTATCTCTTTCCTTTCTCAAGTTATCGTGGCAACGGCCGGCCGGAAAGAATCAAATTTGACCTCGAATTCTTGATCAAGGAGTCGAGCCCAATCGTTTGAGACCATTCGGCGAAAAATTCGAAAATTACAGAACATTTGGGCAAAATGATAACGCGATGTTCCCCAGAACATACGCACAAAAATATAACCTGCATTTTAAATTAGTTAAATTTTTCGTTTTCAAAGAGATAGGTTGTCACTACTACTAATCAGAAACATTGGGACATTAATTAAATACATATTGAAGAAGAAAACTCAAGGACAGTACACTGTTTTCATAAACTAATTCACTCAACTGGGTAATAAAAGGCAGTTCGATATCTCTTTATTGCCTCAAGTGTGCCACAGCCATGAAATAGGGAATATATTGACGTAACATAACTTGCGATAAACGACAGAATGTGTCGATTCAGGCTGTGAAAATGTTATTCTCAGATAATCAAATTTACTTATTGATCTGAGATGTTATTATTCAAGTAGAATACTGGAACATATGAACCAACCCTACACTCAAAAGGTTAGGACATTTGGATTTCGGTTTGGCACTGCATAATAAGTAATATTATACATAATAAGTAAGGTAACACAGGGACCTCCCAGAGATATCTCGGCGAGCTCTTTCCGGGATATTGTGACATCTCTGATATATCACATGGGGAAGTTCTCAAACTGCTCACCCCGGGGAATATTTTGAGAGGTTTATTGCGATATCGCTGGGAGGTCGCCCAGACCTACCTTCACCTCTAAATGTCCCCCACAAGGGATGAGCCCAGTAACATCTCAGGGATATCACATGGATAAGTTCTCAGACTGCTCACCCTGAGCAATATTTTAAAAGGTTTGCTGCGATATCGAAGGGAGGTCACCAAAAACTCACTATCACCTCCAAATGTCCGCCACAGAGGACGAGCCCAGTAACATCTCAGAGATATCACATGGGGAAGTTCTCAGACTATTCAACCTGGGCAGTACTGAGAGAAGATGGCTGTGATATGGATCTCCAAATGTGCAGTTCACGTATGGCGTGTGGCACCGAATACTTCACTTCGATGCGTAGATCCAGATCGATATTCAACTCAGGTTATTAACGATGCGGTTTTTCTTCTGGGCACAGCGTAGACGATTGTGCCATCTACCGGTGGAAACGAGAAGTGAGTAGGGATGGAGTAGATCTAATTTCCTATTCTTGGTGAATTCGCGATGACTTGAGGAGCTCGCAATAGAAATGTCTTGTTCGGGTAATCTGTGTAATATATTGTCTTACTCTGGTCATATGTGTGATATCTTTGGGAGCTCACAATAGAAATGTCTTATTCTGGTTATATAAGTATGAGATATCCTGAGGAACTCCGCAATAGGAATTTCCTTTTCTCGTCACACTTGCGATGTCTTGAGGATCTCAACAATAACTGAGATATTTTCTTATAACCTATGGGATGGGTGTCAGATGCCTCAACAAACTTGTCCAATTCGGCAGTTATAATATTGCATGAGAATTCTGAGGGCTAGGTAAGCTATTTCTCTGTATATCTATATTACTATTACCAGTCGGAGCGCATGGCGATGCAAAGTTTGTATTTAGAATGAAGAGAGTCCCAAAAGTGTTTTATTATATCCGAGGTGCACCGTTCATGCCGGTTTTTAATAACAATATATCTGTTTTATTCAAATTTTTGCCTACAATTCAATAATAAAATAATAAATGTCTATTATACAGGGTGTTTGTGAATAAGTGCGACAAACTTTAAGGGGGAATTCTGTGATGAAAATTAAGGTGGGTATTTGGTATAAAATTTTTTGAAAAACCTCCCCCGGAAAATTTACTCCCCTCCGAAGATTAACAAAAGAAATTGTCCCTCTTTTTTATTTTCCCTGTATATTAGAAATCTTCAAGAAAGGTAATAGAATGGGTGATGAGGAAAATAAAGCAAAACTTGTAAAACATACGTTTATATAACTATAAACAAATTATTTAGGTTAGGGAAATTCCACCTCGGTGCTTTTTGAAAATGCATTGCATTTTTTCTCGTAAATGCTTGAGTTTTAGAAAAAGCTTGTAGGGACAAAAAAGTTAATAAATGAATTGGACTTCTCAGCCATGTTTTTCAAAAGGGAAAATTTGTTAAACAAAAAGATGTATGAAAAAATATCTCAGAGGTTGACTATTTCAACCCCTTCTAAGCATATTGCATGGTTGAAAAAATTCCAAAATGTGTAGTTTTATTGACAAATAATATTTACCAAGTTTCGTATCTTTAGATTAATATACAGTGAAAATAAAAAAGAGGAACAATTTTTTTTTGTTAATCTTCGGAGGGGTTTAACTTTTACGGTGGGAGGTTTTTCAAAAAATTTTATACCAAATACCCACCTTAGTTTTCATCACAGAATCGCCCCTTAAAGTTTGTCGCACTTATTCACAAACACCCTGTATAAATGAATTACAGAAATCATCCTGGAAGTAGGCGAAATAAAGCTGTAGGTTTTCTTACATTTAACCCATTCAGGTAGATCCAGGGATCGTCCCCCTCCCCTGAGGCCCGTCCCTGGTCATGCGTAATGGTTATTCCGTCCGTAGAACTGCCCATTTGCGAGAAACCCAGAAGAAAAACATCAAAACTCTACAGAATCAAAACTTGTTTTCGAAATTCAAACTTGTCTATTTCTATTACTAAAAGAAAGGAGTAAACGGCGTACTTACATATTTACGTTGCTAAATTCAATAGAAATAAAGCTTTTTAAAATGCCGCTCGATAGTGCGAAACAGCTTAAATTGATACAAGATGGTTTGTTTTATGACATACCCCAGTTGACGAAACTGAAACATCTTGAGAGCTACCCGCTTTGGGATAACTCAAAAGAAAATAAATAATGTATGAGTTCAAATACTGCGCTACTAATGCAATATTATTATAAATATTATTGTTTGCCGGTTACTGTCTATTTAATATTGAATTCACGGCAACAGGATTGTGTACAAGGGTACATGGTGTTATTTTATGTCATCCCGTCCCTATTTGCCGTGTTCCGATATTCCTGAACAGTACTGAGCAGTAAATTGAAACGTCAGATATTACTGAAATTCACTGGCGATGCTTACTATTAGTTAAGAGCGTTCCGAAATTACTTACTGCGGCCAGTAATGCCAGCAATTTCGGAACGCAAGGATAGTCTGCGTGCTTTGCATTTATCCGGTCAGGCGGTCAAATTCCTTAACCTTTTATTACAATTTTTTCTGCTTCGAAACTTTTTCCAACTCCTACGAAATTTTTCCAACTGTGCTGAAAATTTGCCAACTCTGTTCAGCATTGGGGGGGATCATCCATCCCAATCCCACCCCTTAGGCCCGTGCCTGAAAGCACATTCCCTTGTGCTGCTCCAAATGAACCGGAGAATAAAAATTGGTTCAAGCCCTGTGGACAGGAGCTTTGGCGCTCTTGTTCAAACTTTGACAAATTATATCTCCGAAAGTATTGGTTGGGAATGATATCAATGGAATCTTATGATAGAACTGCATCATGAAATAAAATGAATCAAATAAGAAAGAATCCATTGATATCATTCCCAACTCGGAAAAACCAATATTTTCGGAGTTATGATTTGTCAAAGTTTGAACAAGAGCGCCAAAGCTCCTATCCACAGGGCTTTCCCACTTTTTCAATTTGGCTTCTGTGCCTCAATTCTCAATTTTCGTGATTATATACATCAGGAAATTATAATTGAAGTATTCTATGAAATCTTACAAAATTGAGAATAATTATTTAAATTTCATCATATCTCCGAAAGTTATAGTTTGTTAGAGTTGAGAATGACATCAATGGATTCCTACGATGAAACTGCATCTTAAAAAATTGAATTTGAAATTTGTGATGTAAAAACAAAATATTTTTTTTTTTTACTCCCAAACCACCTGGCCGATTTTGCCCAATAGCGAACTTAACCGAGATATTTATCTCCTAAACCTACTCTGAAAGTTTCAACTGTGTAGCTCATTCAGTTCGAGAGTTATCGTGTTAAAGGTCGGACGGACGGCCGGACAGAATCGATTTCGACCATGGATTCTTTTAAGATTCGTTTAAGACCATTCACAGCCAAAAATTTGAAAATTACAAACATTTGGGCTAATTGATAAGCACTCTGTTCCGAGGAACAAGAGCGCCAAAAATACCAAACATTCAACGAGAGCGCAAACTGACGATAGCAAGAATAACGGATACTCGACTGGAGGGGCCTCCAAATGTCGACACCAAACTCTACAACATGGGAAGATGTTCTTTACGTTCATACAAGAAGGACAAAAAGATTTCAGATGCTTTTGCAAAATGTAGTCAACATATTTGTAATGACTGCAGATAGCAAATTACCACAAAGAAATAATTATATGTTTTAATGAAACGCCAGATTAATGATGTGATTCTTCATTGAATGTCATAAAATATGATAAAAATTCCAGAAATGGAACTGCGTTTCTAAATCCGGACCTGGACTAGAATCACAGACTTCGAATAAAAGCATAGACTGAGTATTGATCTCAAAGTTGACACTTTTAGAAATAGGTATAGCTATTAACTTCGTCACATAATATTTGTATGCATTTGAATTCAATATCGATTGTTTCCAAATTGATTGGTTATATTGCCATCTTGAAACGGGATAATTTAATGAGGTATAAGCCAAGAATATCTAGTAATCAAATTCTAGTTTCTTGATGAATGATTTGTTTGAAATTTCAGCCCGTTTGTGAATTGTGCAAATTCACCTGCAATTTAAACAACTTGAAACAGGTTATTTTATCATAACAAAAGCCATAAACACAGTCAATCATTATTCAAACAACTTGAATGACTTGAATCACAGGGTCACAGTTGCAGTCAGTGTTTTTCAAAAGGCATAAAGGTTATTCGTTATTAAAAGCCATTTCATATGTCATGATTGAGTAAATAAGTTTTCTCAAGCAATTTCATTGAATTTCGAGCATCAGATGATAAAGCTTTCAGATAATTATGTGATATTGAATCCAGTAAGTGTGTCTGTGCCAGTTAAAGACAGTACAGGGGTGGATTAGCACATTGTAAGGTCTTTAAACACTTATAACTTTTTACCTGAACCGAATCTGGAAAAATGAAAATGGCGTTTTATTTGATGAGAGGAATTCATGGTTAAAATTAATGTACAACTCAAAGACTCACCCTGTATTTTGGAAAAACTAATATGAACCAAAGGTTGAAGTAATTAGGTATGCACCAAATGTTTTGGTCGTTAACTCGTTCTTCACAAAAATAAAGAATTCCGTATTTGTTTCTTTATAGATATAATCTCATAATGTAAATTTCCTAATTCTCACCTGAAGAATACAATGACATATACTTATAGTTTTTGTTGATATCAAAATAATAATATTAGGTAAGTTAAAAAAATTCATATCTTTATGCTTCGCATTTTTCGATTTCCATGGGATCCATACGTATTTCAAAGGATACACTCTCTTGGTTGATGATATTCTTTTTCTCCTCACAACTCAATTCAGATTTCTTAAGTAATAGAAGTTTAAGGTTAGGAGCGCCCTTTTTGATTTGCTGTAGGTTTACTGTCCTGAGCGGATTGAAAGAAATATCTAAAGTTCTCAGATTCTTCAAATTCTCAAATTCTTTTCCAGTGAAAGACTTTAAATTGTTCCAACCAAGATACACCTCAGCCAATTTTACGCCTCTTAAGGCACCCGGACCAATTTGCGCCAAGTCGTTCTCCACCAGACTCAGGAATTGAAGTCTCTGCAAATCTCTGAATGCTTCAGAATCCACCGTTGTTATGTTTGAGAGGTGCAGTTTGATTGACTCCAATGATTTTGAATTGTGGAAGAGATCTTTAGTTAGACGCTTGGGAAACTTGCTTTCTTTGGTGACTTCAATATGTGTGAGATTATGCAGATTACTGAATAGCGAAACACTTATTCCCTCTATATATTTGTTGTGGCCGATGATAAACTTCTTCAAACTTTTACAGTTTCTTAAAACTTCATTAGTGAGCGCGGGCAGGTAGGTATTGTATGAAAACTGGAGTATTTTCAATCTTGGAACTGATTTGAAGGCATCTTGATGCATAGCAATTATGTTGCTGTGGGCAAAATATATTTCCTCCACTTCTGTGAGCAACATAAAACTTTGAGCATAGATTATTCCTGTCAAATTTCTCAAAATGATTTTTCTAGCATACATTTCTGGGTTCCATGGTTCGTTACCTCTTAAAACCACATCATGATGGACTGTTTCATTTACTTTAGTGATGAAATATGTTGCATTTACAGAGGATAATAAAGCCGCGAGAAGCACAAATCCAAACCTGAAATTGATGAAATATGAGAAGATTATAGTATTAGCAGTGAGAAAATATTCTATCAAGGAATATAATGTATTTCTTTATAAAAAAAATGGGAAAGGCCTGTGGACAGGAGCTTTGGCGCTCTTGTTCAAACTTTGACAAATCAGATCTCTAAAAATGTTTCTCTTGGAGTTCTCGGAGTTGAGAATGATATCAATCGATTATTATGATAGAACTGCATCATGAAAGAAATTATTATTATATACAGTGCGTTTCGAAACGTACGCACCAGGAGGATAATTTTTCCCCTGTATAGTTTTTTGAAATTTTGGTTTTCGGGTTAGTTGGTGCACAAGAAACGATGGTTTTTGACATATATGTCTTTGATCGTGTTACTCTGCAAACCTGTCAAAATTGACATTTTTTTCGAAAAATGACCGAAAGACGTAGAAATCAGAATAATATCAAAGAGTTTCTGAATGAAATGTTGCTCAGAATTTCATTTTATACCAAACTGCCAAATTTCATAGTGAAATTCCGAAATTATTTGATATTAATAGCTTGATGACAGCACGCTAGAGGGAGCTTCGGGGTTTGCGCAAATTTGAAAAATTATTCGGAATGTAATTCCAATGAAAGAGATATTATCGCAATTCAAATAAAATTTATATTAATTTAATGTTCCTCATAAATTATGATTTCTATAGTGAAAACTTCACAATCTTGGTGCAAACCGAATTATACTTGGGAAATTAAATGCGGAAAGAGCTAATATCTTCCTAATTATTCTTGAAACATCATAAGAAATTAAATTCTTCGATTTCTCATCCGAAGAATAATTCTCCAATCCTCTGAAATCTCTTTTGAATGCATTAAATCAAATAACACTAAAAACGCAATACAGGTCTCATCTGAAACAAATTGACCTGTGAAAATGAAATGGAATTTCACTATGAAAATTGGCAGTTTGGTATAAAATGAAATTCTGAGCAATATTTCTTCCAGAAACTTTTTGATATTATTCTGATTTCTACGTGTTTTGACCATTTTTCTGGAAAAATGTCAATTTTGACAGGTTTGCAGAGTAACAGGATCAATGACATATATGTCAAAACACATCGTTTCTTGAGCACCAACTTTCCCGAAAACCCAAATTTCAAAAAACTATACAGGCAAGAAAATTTCCTCTTGGTGCGTACTTTTTGAAACGCACTGTACCTATATTATTACTTTCAGAGATATGATTTGTCAAAGTTTGAACAAGAGCGCCAAAGCTTCTGTCCACGGAGTTTTCGGACTTTTTCAATTTGACGTCAGTGCGTCAATTTTCAAGAATGTTCGTAATTAAATTCAAAACGGAGGCCTATGATTCACCTCATGTTGGATTTATATAAATCAGCAAATTATAATTAGAGTACTCTATGAAATCATAAAGAATGAGAATAATTATTGAAATTTTGTAAAATCATATCTCCGAAAGTATTAGCTTGTTAGATTGAAAATTATATCAATGGATTCTTATGATGTAACTGCATCTTAAAAAAATTGAATATGAAATTTGTAATAGAAAAAGAAATTTTTTTTCGTTACTCCGAAACCATCAGGCTTTTGCCCAATAACGAAGATATTTATCTCAATAACCGAGATATTTATCTCCCAAACCTACTCTCAAAATTTCAACTGTCTAGCTCATCAAGAGTTATCGTGTTAACCGCCGACTGGTCGGAGAGAATCGATTTTGACCATGGATTCTTGATCAGTGAGTGGAATTAAATCGTTCAAGACCATTTTCATCCAAAAATTCTGAAATGATATTTGATAAACACTGTTCCGAGAAACGACAGCACCAAAAACGTGAAGTTCATCTCTACTTTTGTTTTATTTGTTATTTTCGAAAACTTCTACTTCAATCTAAATTAAACAATTGGCGCAAGCACTGACGTGAAGTCAGGAGCTTTTGCACGCATGTTCTATTGTCTATTCACCTCTATTGGGCAATCTTAACCCAGATGTTACCAAAATTTTTACTTGGAAGTATTTTAATCCTGATTATATTTTTGGGTTCAGATTTTGAATACAAATATATTCAGTGAAAACCATTTTGAAAAATTTTGATTAGTTTTCGAAAAAACAGCCGTCCTTTTAAAAGGACCCTGGTAATATGAAGTACTTTGGATTTCTAAGTTTTATCCAATATGAGAAATGTTCATATTTCTTGATTATTGTTAGGATGAAGGCCTACTTAAGATCAATCGTACAAGAAATTGTGTATTTTGATAAACAACCAAATGGTCGATGTTGTCGTACCGCGAATGACTATGAAAAGTAGCACCCAAACGTACAAGCCCTCTTTTCCTATTTTTCTTATTTGATTGAAGAAGTTCCTGTGCAATATATTTTCTAAAATCGCCAGTTGAATTTCTTGTAATTATTTCACCGACTTTCCATGAATATATCTTTTCGCTTTGCTGCCTGAGGAATCATGTGGTGATCCTCACGAAGGTCGCCAATGGAAGATCATCTTCATAAGAGTCTGAATATTTATCACTTCGTCTAATTTCCGCTTCAGCTGTAAGATGCATACCAGATAGATTGTGAACAGTAACCTCGTCTTCACTTTCCGAATCTTCATATGAGGCGTTTAGTGCAAGAGCGGCCCAACTCGAAAAAAATGACTATTGAGTTAATAGCATAGGCTGCATCGGTTATTACCAATCTAGTGTGTGCAATAACAATAACGGCCTACGAGTATATCAATTTCTCCAAGACACCGCAGTGAGGCGCATAAGGTTACTTTTGCATATTATTATACGAGTATAGCAGATACGAGGTGGTGAACATTTTAAAATATTAAAGTGCGTTTTTCTCAGAACAATATTTTATCACTTAGGCCACTTTTGTACTAAGCGCCTCATATGTGACTTAGGAATTTGCATTTTCAGGTGGTGGCGATATTATTTCATGTGACGTCTCCAAACTATTTTCCACATATTTTCAATTTTCTCTAGTACTCCATGGAGCCGCAAAAGTCGTTTGAAATAACTTTATTATAACAAGTGAACAAATTCTCAAATTTTATTTCAGAGTAATCGTAGTAGCTCATAACGCCAGGGTCCTTTATAAAGGACGACAATATTGATGTACCACTTTTGAAAACATGAAATAGTGGATGAAAATAAATTCTTATTGGAAATCAACCTTATACTATGTATATTCAATGAGTTCATGGTCAAATAAAAAATAATTATCATAAAATAATCTTAGAATGCTTAAATCCAGTCATCTCAAGATGCCATTGATAATTTGCTCTTCTATAACTAGCAATTCGATTCTCAAGAACTGTTGATGGAATGAAAAATAAACAAACAACAGTTGGATAGATATCCTAGGAAGTAAAGAATGCAGTGCCATCCCTGACAATACAGCCGAACTCTTGTATTACAGACTTTTGTAGCGATCCTTTTAAAAGGACCATAGTATTAAGCGGGTTAATAGGTATGTCGCATTCGGATTTGTATTTTTTGAGGTATCGAGAAAAACAAGAGGACATTATGGGTCACCTAAATGCCAAAATTAAACTCAATCCGATATTTGGTTTCGGAGTTTCAAGCAAAATATTCCGCAAATAGTTGAACATTTTTTGAATGTTTGCTAGTCATGCTATCCTCGCGAAATGTTGCGAAGTGTTTGCGTCAGTATTTTATCTAACTACCTAGTTTCAATTCAATCAGATCAGTATTTTCGAGTTATTGTGAAAACAAAATTTTCAGATTTTTGAAATATTTTTCTTCCAGTTCATAGCCATCCGACCAATACAAAACTTCGCATGCATATAGAGGCCATGATTCTACAATTTTACTCTAAATTTTGGATAGATCGAGTAATCAGTTTCGGAAATATTCATGAAAAATGTTTTAAATAAAAATGGCCTAAATAACTACGAAACCGCTTGGTGGATTGTGCCCATCAACGAACTTAACCGAGATATTGACGCTTCAAAACTACCCTGCAAATTTCAACTGTCCAATTAATTATGTTCGAGAGTTATCGTGCTTACGGCTGCATGGACGGGCGGAATTGGATTTGATCCCGGATTATTCATCAGTGAGGCGAACTCAATCGTCTGAGAGCATTTTCGGCAAAAAATTCCAAAATTACAGACATCTTGGCGGAACAAGCGCGCAAAAATATAAATATCATATATCTGCCGGCCCACGATAAATATTCACGATCCGCCACTGATAAGCTGGCTGCGCTGAGTATTTCATTATCAACTCATCACAAACGCCTAATTAGTCAGTAGGTATAAATCAATGAACTATTAAAATAGTATTAATCGTATTAATATTTCGTTGGTATAAATACACTTTTCAATATCATTATTGAAATTTTGAGCACATTGCCTTGCCTTGATTATCGCGAAATAAATTCGATGATAATCTCGCGATACCTTCTATTGAAAATGAAAATACATTAACTCTACTTACATAATTGAAGTTTTCTCAGAGAATGAAATAAATCCTAACAGGAAGGTGTATCACAAGATTATTGTTGAATACTGAGAGGTTATTATCTGTGTAAGAGTATAATTAACTGGTTTAGAATCATTTCCAAGAATATGCTATGACCTATTCGTCACAGAATATATTGATAAACATTAAACAGTAATGCTTCACAGTAATCACATACACTGGTCAATAAAATTGAAAATTTTATTTTTGTTCAATAATATATCTTTGGAATCATGAGGTGAAAAAATTGTCGCCAATGCTATTCAAATATCGATTTCAAATATGGAATTACTTACATTCCGCACTAGTGAGAGAATTTTGACATATATCACTGAACTCAAATACTTACAGAATGCTGCTAGCGGCATCTTATTAAAGGATTTCCCTGTAATAGTCCATTACGTCGAGGATTTTTTAATTCAAAAGGTGGGGTAGTAGCGAATTTTGCGCGTATGTTCTGGGGAACATCGCGTTATCATTTTGCCCAAATGTGAAATTTAATTCTGCGGTGCCGTCCGGCCGTTGCCACGATAACTTGAGAACGGAAAGAGTTAGCGACTTGAAATTTTCAGGGTAGGTGGAGCATCCCAATACGACGGACAAGTTCGTTAATGGGTATAATCGGCCCAATGGTTTCCGAGTAATAATTTTGTTTTCAACCAAAATAAATCCGATCGAATTTAAACTTGGTGAATAGATATAGAATATAAACCTGAGTACGTTTGTGAAATTTTGTGAGAATCGTGTCACTAGAAAATTTTAAAAAAATTATTAAAAAATATTATTTATGACACGATAACCTGAGAACGGAAGGAGATAGCGGCTTGAAATTTTCAGGTTAGGTTGTGCATCTGAATGCGACATTTGAGTTCGTTTATAAGCATAATCGGCCAAACGGTTTTAGAGTTATAGCCATCTGAAATTTGGTTGATTTTTGTTCCTCATTAACTCGAAAAATACAAAGCCGATTGAATTCAAACATGGTTATTAGTTGTAGAATGCCAACGCGAAAATTCTTGCAGAATTTCGTGAGGATGGTATAACTAGAAAATTTCAAAAAAATTATTGAAAATAATTGAAAAAAAATTATATATATCATAAATTATTCGTCCGGCATGGCTGAAATTTTGGAACAGCCTTCAGAACCTAACTCTACTGCAGAGTTCCAAGTTTGAACACGATCGGATTCATATTGTTAGAGAACCGAGCAGCCTTTTGTGAGTTCGGTAGCTGGATGCGAATCGTCGTATGATAGGTTGTCTATGGTCGTATTTTTGCGAGAACCTTCAAAAATATGAATGTCATGATGACATATTTTTGCGCGTATGTTCTTGGGAAAATCGTGTTATTTCATCACAAATCTATGGGAGATGATAGCCCTACATTAGCGGTCAGACCTGGTTATTTTGAAAGAGATCCTCCTTAGGAGGAGGCAACTAAATATTGAAGGGATTTCTATGAACAAGAGTGAATATCTTTGAGAAATAGAGAAGGCGATTCTTCTTCAAGAGATCCATGTGCCTTCAGAGGAGTATATTTGTGGGAGGGGACTTTTGAAAGGTTATGTATTATTTTTAATATGATATCTCTGAAATTTTGCTGAAGGTTTCAAAACTTAACTTTAAATTAACCACACTTTCTGATCTTGTAAGGTGAGAGGCTCATTTGTGGATATTAAATCTCGTGATGGGTAGAGAGGAATTTTAGGCCAGTTTTTCTATCACTAATGAGAATATATCTTTATGTTTCACCTCATCACCTTTCGATCTATCAATGTACATTTATTGGTTAAGAATAAGTAATTGAATATTACTGGAATTCATTTGAATTTCATTCAATATGTTAGTAACTAAACTTATAATTTTCTTTACTTTGATTATTTAAATATGACATTAATTCCAGTAATATTTTTCAAGAATAATTATATATTCTTCTCCTAAAGAAGAATTGAAGGTAGACAATAATGTGTTGATTTATTCATCATTGCTATCTATCCTGACTTCACGAAAAAAAAAATTGGTTCAAGCACTGACGTGAACAGCTTTTGCGCGTATGTTCTATTGTCCATTATCCTGTATTGAACACTTTTAATCGAATTTACCATGGTGAATTCTATTGTCTATTCTCCTGTATTGGACAGCCTTAATCGAATTAACCATGGTGAATTCGATTAAGAGTGTCCAATACAGGAGAACAGACAATAGAATTCACCATGGTAAATTCGATTAAGAGTGTTCAATACAGGAGAATGGACAATAGAACATACGCGCAAAAGCTCCTGACTTCACGAAAAAAGAAATGGTACAACCACTGACGTGAAGTCAGGAGCTTTTGCGCGTATGTTCTATTGTCCATTCTCCTGTATTGAACACTCTTAATCGAATTTACCATGGTGAATTCTATTGTATATTCTCCTGTATTGGACACTCTTAATCGAATTTACCATGGTGAATTCGATTAAGGCTGTCCAATACAGGAGAATAGAAAATAGAATTCACCATGGTAAATTCGATTTAAAGTCCCAATACAGGAGAATGGACAATAGAACATACGCGCAAAAGCTCCTGACTTCACGTCATTGCTTGAACCAATTTTTAGTATGTTGTTATGCTTGGGGTAAAGAAAAATTCAAGTTTTCGACCTCGAGGCACATGCGCTCGAGCCGCCATCTTGGACTTTAGGTACAAAAATTTGGTTTTTTGATAATTACTCAAAAATGGTGGCTTTTACGACAAAATATGTTCAATACAAAGTTAAAGAAGACAAAATTTCCTACATCTTTTGTTGTAATATTTTTTGTGTAGCACACATATGTTACCAGTTTCAGATCCGTGAATTTTTCAAGAATAGTAAATTACTAGTGGCCAGCAGTCCATATTTTGGGATTCAGATGAGCCAGCAGATCTACCTAGCAATAGATCCACATTTTTCTGGGAGATCTACATTTTTACGGTAGATCTACATTTTTCCGGTAGATCTGCATTTTTCCGTAGATCTACATTTTTTCGGTAGATCTACATTTTTCCAGTAGATCTACATTTTTTCGGTAGATCTACATTTTTCCGGTAGATCTACTTTTTCCGGTAGATCTGCATTTTCCATGAGATCTAAATTTTTTCAGTAGATCAATATAATCGGTAGATCAATTGAACCGGTTTTTCAATGACATCTAACAGGTTCTGTTGTGATTCGTAAACCTAAGGCCTTCCGAAACACAATCACAAAGATTCACCAAAATCGGTATAGCCATTTTTGAGTTCGTGTAAACCGATTGTAGTACCACCTACCGGGGAATATTGTGGATCTGAAACCTACTCAGATACATACACAAAGTTTCATCGAAATCGGTCCAGTCATTCTTGAGTCTTCATAAACCGAATGCAGTGCCACCTAACGGGTTTCTATTGTGACCCTTAGAGCCACTCAAACACGCACACAATGTTTCATCAAAATCGGTCGAGGCACTTCTGAGTTCTTACAGACGGATTGCAGCGCCACCTACCGGGGTGTATTGCGGACCTGACACAACCTCAGATACACACACAAAGTTTCATCGAAATCGGTTCTGCCGTTCTTGAGTTTCTATGAAACGAATACAGCGCCATCTAACGGTTACCTATTGTGACCCTGAGACACGCCGAAACACACACACACACAAAGTTTCATCAAAATCGGTCAAGTCGTTTCGGAGTTGAAATGTTTTTAGAAACACCCCGTATAGCAGCGGTTATCTTTTCGTAGCAGTTTTACAGTGTTGAGAATTCTCTTTACGATAGATCTCTTGTGGTGACATTTTACTTGAAACACCCTGTATAGCAGCGGTTTTTCATTTTGACCGTTAATTTTCAGCTCAATATTTGAATATTTTGAGTAATTTTAATGCAAAAATCCGTCCGATCGAACGGATATTCTTTATAGATTTCGTGACTTAACGAAAAGATCCAAATCCCAAAATACGTTCACCGGAGAACGCTCCTCTGAGTTTTCCATTGGGTAAAAATGAAAAAATTAATAAGTTTGCTATTTCGGACGCACCGAGGATTCGAACCCGCCGCCCTGCGAGGCTCTGGACTATGAACCCAACGCATAGTCTGCTCGGCCACCGACGTCTACGTGAATCGACCCCGATTATGTACCACATAAAGATTTTAAGTACTCGGATGATTTCCGTCTTTCGATTTTCAGAATATCGTCAATCCTGTCGAGCGATCGATCGAAATCGGTTACTCGTTCATATTTCTCGCGGTTTTTCTAGACTATTCGAAGGTTTTCGACCGATTCGGTTCGAAATTCAAATTCGATTTGACATTTCTAATCGCTCGTTCGGACCAAAAACGTCGACCGTGAAGCAGCCGCGTTAAAATTCGCCACAGAAATACGTGAAACGTCAGAATTTCGTCGATTCTCGCAAAAAGTCACATTTTCCTATCGTTCTTCCGGGAAAACGAAAGAGTGAATCGAAAAAAGGGCTCAGCTACGGACTAATTTCGAATCTCGTCTTCGCGTTCCCGCAAATACCGTCGTTCCGAACGCCACCCGTCCTCCGATCTCCTTTCCTTCATTTCGTACCTTTCGCCAAAATCGGCGTTTTTTCGCCTTTTCGCGATTTTTTTAAAAATACACCCCCTTCTTTTCGCTCCGAAAACGCGAAACCCTACGAAACTTCCGTCTTTTTCCTCGCGAAACCCCTCGGAAATTTCCCCCCTCCCCCCCTCCTAACGTCCGAAAAATCTTCACGTTCGTAGTAACATTTTCAAAAAAGTTTTTTTGTTCCTTTTCTATAGAACCCATCTTCATTTTAGTAATAGTGACTAGTAGCCAGCAGTCCATATTTTGGGATTCAGATGAGCCAGTAGATCAATATAATTGGCAGATGAATTTAATCGGTAGTTTAGACGAACCGTTAATCGAAAGGAATCAGTATGTCATCATGGTACACGAAATCGAATGTATACATTCAATTTTGGATCCAAAATAATTAACGCTGTGTCTGCGGTTGCGTAAGGTGCCTATTCAAATAGATACATTCACAGTGGGATCGAAAATAGTCAATGATGTATCTGTGTTTGCGTAAAGTTCCTGTTGAAATACATACATTCACAGTAGGATCTAAAATTATTATTGCTGTGAACGCGATCGCGTAAGATCCCAATGGCATACGTACATTTACTATTGAGCCAAACATATTTAGGTAATGCTTTGTTTGGACGCAAATCCCTTCAGTCGTACAATTGTGCCATGAGACAAAGAACATCCTGATAGTTTTCAATAATGCATTCCGAAAGAAATTTCTATAACACAAATCAGTCAACTCGTACGGTTGTGCCTTGGAAAACTTTGAGTTGGATTTGACGTTTAAAAAAAAACACCCTGTATGAAGATTTCTGATAAAAACATCGAATAATATGCTCTACAATGAACAGGTTAATCTACATAGGAATTAATTTTTGTAGCCAGCGGATCTACATAATCGGTCAACATAGTCATTAACCAATTTAATCGGTATATGTGTATTTATAGCACACGAATTGAAATAAATACATTCACTGTTGGGATGGAAATTAAACAATTAGTTAGCAGATCCTCGTAGCTAGTAAGTCCATATCACAATAATATATAACCCACCCAGTATCAATGAATGAATAGTTCATATAGGTCAGTAGAATGGTTATATCTACATACCTACATATCTACATACCTAACTCACGAAATCAAATTTATGAGGGGTCCCCTTGGAGAAGACCTAGGAGGATCAGTATAATAATAATATAAAATATACTGTTGGAATGAAATTGAACAGATCTATACCATAGGTGGCATATATCCATCTAACTAACAGTATACAAACAAATTAAAGAAGTGCGTTGATGGTGACCTAGCGCATGAAAAAGGAGAAATATTCTTACCTAATGTAATTAATATTATCAATTCTTATGATGACAAAAATAATGGGATAGATTTTGGATTGTGGGGGATGAGTAGAAAAATAAGGAACCATCCTGTATATAATATATTGTTTCACTGTCATGATTTTTATACTTTCATCAGGTTCTAGGGATATCATATCAAATAATTTCTCATTTATTCTCCATTCTGGAAATATGTGTTGTTTAATTCCTGCTCTGAAACAATTATGAACTATCAAATTTCTTTAGGTTACATTAATTGTACTATTAATATTAAATTGCCACTAAATTTTCCAAATCGTGATCAGATCCATATTGGCTTCAGCTACATGGCAAGAAATTCAGATATTCTATTGGATGTAGATATGTAATAAAAATCATGTAATTGATTTAATGGGAAGTGAACACCACTATAATGAAATGAAGAGGTATACGGCAAAAATTTAATCAACAACCATTCTGCCAGGCGTTTTCATTCAAAGAATCAATAGTGTTTGACACAGAAACAATTCACAAAATAATAATGTTTTTATTATATAGATATTTTTCAGAGTTTGGGAGGGGAAAACCCATAAAGGAACCATTTAACACATTGACTGCCAAGCCAGTATTGTGGAAATATTACCAACGGCCAACTATATGTTTTTCTTACTTATGTTTGTTTCTCAAGATATTGTTCTGCTTTTACTTTTTCTTTAGTATGTCAGTAATGTCATACATATATGATGCGGCCTCCTAGAGATGATTACTGTAATATTAATCTGTAGGGCCATGTCATTCATTTTGTTACTGCAAAATGCAAAACCAATTGGGTTGTGAAGAAGCCAGGAAGAAAGCTAATATCACGCCCAGAGCAACCACAGATTTGCATGTTATATTTCAATACCAAACATACAGGAATATGAGGTTATTATCTAAGAATAAATGCTTTTGCGTGCTCTATAAAATTATCTCATACCTGCTACCAAAAATTCTGCACTTTTTTTTTCAGGCCAAGTATACCCAAACATTAGTCGGAAGCCAGTGTACGAATGCCCCATTGAAAAGTCATAGGCTGTCATACATACGTCAGCAAAGCAGCCTGCAGTCATATATCGACCGTCATACATATATGAATGACGTGGCAGTCAATGTGTTAATAATACCTAACCTAAACTCACAGGAACATTATTATTGATTAAATACCCCTCGTTTATGAGATACCCACTGAATATCAACAATAATACACAGTTATGAACTTGTTCGCAACAGAAGATTCTATATTTAAGTGATACTTTCTGAACAGTTGAATTAAAAAAATCTAAAGCACCTGTACTACTTGTAGACAGATTTAACTCCCTTCACAGGTGAAGCAAATGAATAACATCTAATAGATAAGTACTTACAGTGTGAACTCCATTTTTCTCTGTCTGACAGATGAAAAAATATGGTATGTGAGGGCACATACCATTGTATAGTACAAATTTGATGGAACCAACTGTGCATTTATTGTTAATATTTGTTGCAAATTAGATATAATTATGAATGATATGATAAGAGGGCTTTTCGGAAAGTGTGATTGGGTTAACTCAATCAGTCAGTTCACCAATCAGCATGTTCCACTGTAATCGAGTTGACCCGATCACACTTTCCGAAAAGCCCTATTGTGTGCGAACAAAGTTGGTGTAGACTGTAACCATGTAGATGGTATACCCCACAAAAAGAAAGGAATGATTTTGATGAATGAGATAATGCATAAAACCTGTAATCCAATTGGACTCTTTTTCATTCATAACTGTACTCACTTAAGATATATCTACATGTAATTCTAGACCGAATCCCATATTATAGATGCAGACAAAATCTCTTTTCATCTAGAATTCGATCACTACTTCCATGTAAACAATTTTTCACAATATGTAAACTTAGATGGCTCTTCAATCGTCCAAATGAAGAATTTTCCAATAATAATTACATTTTCACCAAAATGGCATACAATTTTTAGACGATTTCTAATAGTCCTTGTGAGAAACTGAAAAAATGTCAGAGATTAGTCAGGTAGGAACCTAGATTCAAGGTTTTTCTTCTTAATTTAAACTAAATACTATTTTAAATGATAATTGTGGCTTTATTCGCCTTTGCAAGGGCAAATTGGAAAAAAATCATTCAAACTAAATAGGAAACTATAACATGTTGAAAAGATGTGCAATACAAAGTATCCCTTCTCACCTAACTGGTCATAAATGCAGTTTTAATGAAATAAATCTCAAGTCGAGACCACCGGAAGGATTATATTTTCAACAACATTGTTGAAAAATCGTTAAAATTACTCACGTTTACAAATAGATGATGAGAATTATTAAGGAAATTAACAACTTCCTAGTTGTACCTCCACTACAGAGGAAGGTTTTGTAGTAAACATTATCACTTTTTCAGTTCCTAAGACATTGTAAAAATAGGTACATCCTGCAAAAAAAACAACTTGTAATGGATATAAAACCCACATTAATACATATTTCAACAGAAATATCCAGATATGAGCAAGGATACTTACATTCTATCGTTCTTCGTTCATTGTACATATTGTTTATTTACGTTCATTCACCAAGTTTACGTAAATTCCATTTTTAGGTTAGTTATTTCAGTCGGCGTGGAAAATATGAATTTCCGTTGAAATTATCAAATTGAAACCCCTCGATTTCCAGAATATCGTCAATTCTGTCAAGCGATCGCTCGAAATTGGCGACTTGTTCATATTTGTTGCAATTTTTCTTGACGATTTCGAGATTTTCGACTGATTCCGTTCGAAATTCAATTTCGATTTGACATTTCGCGCCGCTCGTTCGGACCGAAAGATTCGACCTTGCAGTAGCCGCGCTAAAATTCAGCACAGAAATACGTGAAACGTCAGAATGTTTTCGATTTTCGCAAAAAGTCACATTTTCTTATCGTTCTTACGGGAAAACGAAATAAAAGATCGAAAGCAGATATAGCCTATCCGGTAATTTCGAATCTCTTCTTCGCTTTCCCGCGGACTCGTCGATTCTAACGTCGCCGTTCGTTCGATCTCGTTTCCTTCATTTTGTACCTTTTGCCAAAATCGGCGGTATTTCGCATTTTCTTGATTTTTTTTAAAATACACCCCCATCCTTTCGCTCCAAAAACGCGAAACTCTACGAAACTTCCGTGTTTTCTCTCGCTAAAACCCCTCAAGATTCCCCCCCAATTCCCCTCCTAACGTCGAAAAAAACACCACGTTTACAACGACCTTCTCGAAAAGTTTTCCTTGATCTACTTCGATGGTTCAAGTCTTCACTTTAGTATATGTATTGACTAGTTGGCCCGCAGATCTACCTAGCCAGTAGATCTACATTTTTCCAGTAGATCAATATTTTTCCGGTAGATCTACATTTTTCCGGTAGATCTACATTTTTTGAACTTGAAAGTTCGAAATCGTTCGAGCCATATCTGAATTTCTATAGACCTACTGCAACCTGACACATACTCACATATACACACCAAGTTTCATCGAAATCGGTGCAGCCGTTCTTGAGTTTCTATAAACCGAATACAGCGCCACCTACCGGTCACCTATTGTGACCCTGAGACACACTCAAACACGCACACAATGTTTCATTAAAATCGGCCAAGCCATTTCTGAGTTTCTATAGACCGATTGCAGCGCCACCTGCCGGGGTATATAGCAGACGTGACACACCTACTCAGATACACACACAAACTTTCATCAAAATCGGTCGAGCCATTTCACCTACCGGATGCTATTTTGAAGCCCTTTCGGAAAACAGCCTGTATAACAGCGGTTATCCTTTCGCAACAATTTTACAATGTTGAAAATACTGTTCATGTTAAATTGTTATCTTGAGGTGGCAACTGGGCCAATTTGCCTATCAGAGAATTATGGAACTCTCCCCACGATTGCAGGATTCCGTTGGAAGCTCGAACTCTATTTGATAATTTGACCCTCATTCGGACTGAAAACCATGACGTTGAAGGAATCGCGAAAATATTTCGTACAGAAATACGATACGATTTCTACAACGATAACATTCGAAAATACTCACGTTTCGTAAAAGATTCCAAAATTCGACAGAAAGATTAAATTCAGTCGATATCCCATCATACTTCATACAACCAACTGTCAACAACTAAAAAATGTTTCCTTAGAATACATTCGATAGGATTTCGAATTCGTATATAAATGCCTGCAAGTGAAAATCGGTAATATCGTCGAAAGTATAGATCGATAATTACCTTATTTTACGTTCTCCAACTCCGGCCCGTTTCATCAAAAATCTTTCCTCGAAGATAGGTATCTACCAGTCATTTCAACTTAGAATTTGATAGAATACATTATTTCTCAAATATCAAAAATTCTGCCATGCGATCGCTCGAAATCGGCGACTCTATCATATTTCTTCTTATTTCTAGCAATGTATCTTCACGATTCATGATTTTCGACAAATTCCGTTCGATATTCTAATTCTATTTGACATTTATCCCAACTCATTCGCAAAGAAAACGTCGAAAAATTCAAACTGACAGTTTCTTTCATCTGTGATCGAAGTAAAACATCCACGTTTTATCTTCTATAGCAGGACCCGAAGTCGGTCGAGCGAAGCCGAACCGGTCTAAACGTCACATTTCACCGAGGTTTTCAAAATATGTCAAAGTTTGCGATCTTTTTCCGGAAAAAGAGTAGGTTTTATCGAAAATCGGGCTGCGTTACAAACTACCTACGAATCTCGTCTTCCGGCCCCCGACGAAATAAATTTCCGAGCGTCGCCTCCTCGCGAGATTTCTATCGCCTCCGATTTGCGCCTTTAGCGAAAAACGGAGTTTTCAACCGATTTCACGATTTTTTTTTAAATACTCCCCACGTTTTTTCTCGTCAAAGACGGATACCCGGAGAAAATTTCGTCTTTTCTCTTTCCCGTTTACACCTCGAATCCCCCCTCGCCCCTCGAATAACCGACGAAAAAATCGAAAATATCGACCTCCTAGAGGAAAAAACTTTTTTGACCTCTCTCTGTGATCCCGAGATCTTTACATTAGTAGAATAAACTAGTAGCCAGCAGTCCATATTTTGGGATTCAGATGAGCCAGCAGATCTACCTAGCAATAGATCCACATTTTTCTGGTAGATCTACATTTTTCCGGTAGATCTACATTTTTCCGGTAGATCTACATTTTTTCGGTAGATATACATTTTTCCGGTAGATCTACATTTTCCGGTAGATCTGCATTTTTCCAGTAGATCTACATTTTTTTGGTAGATCAATATAATCGGCAGATAAATTGAATCGGTAGATCAATTGAACCCGTAGTTCAATGCCATCTAACGGGTCCTGTTGTGATTCTGAGAATCATTCACACACGAAAGTCCCATCGAAATATGTCAGGAGTTTTTGAGTTGCTAAAAACCGAATATAGCGCTTCCTACCGAATCATATTGTGAACCTAAGGCCTTCCGAAACACAATCACAAGGATTCATCAAAATCGGTATAGCCATTTTTGAGTTCCTGTAAACCGATTATAGTGCCACCTACCGGGGAATATTGTGGATCTGGAACTTAGACACAAAGTTTAATCGAAATCGGTCCAGTCATTCTTGAGTTGTTATAAACCGAATGCAGCGCCACCTAACGGGTTTCTATTGTGACACTGAGAGCCACTCAAACACGTACACAATGTTTCATCAAAATCGGTCGAGGCATTTCTGAGTTTCTATAGACCGAAAGCAGCGCCACCTACCGGGGTATATTGCGGACCTGACACATTCTCAGATACACATACAAAGTTTCATCGAAATCAGTTCAGCCGTTCTTGAGTTTCTATAAACCGAATACAGCGCCACCTACTGGTTACTTATTGAACCCTGAGACATACTCAAACACGCACACAATGTTCTATCAAAATCGGTCGAGCCATTTCTGAGTTCCTATAGAGCATTATCAGCGCCACCTACCGGATGCTATTGTGAAGCAAGGACACACCGAAACACACAAACAAAGTTTCATCAAAATCGGTCAAGTCGTTTCGGAGTGGACATTTTTTTTTAAGCACCCCGTATAGCAGTGGTTATCTTTTCGTAGCGGTTTTACAGTGTTGAAATTCTCTTTACGATACATCTCTAGGGGTGACATTTTACTTGAAACACCCTGTATAGTTAATTTTCTGCTTAATATTTGAATATTTTGAGTAATTTTAATGCAAAACTCCGTCCGATCGAACGGATATTCATTATACATTCGTAACTTAACGAAAAGATCCAAATCCCAAGATACGTTTACTGGAGTATGCTCCTTTATAGTGCCACCTACCGGGGAATATTGTGGATTGAAACCTACTCTCAGATACACACACAAAGTTTCATCGAAATCGTTCCAGTCGTTTTTGTGTTGTTATAAACCGAATTCAGCGCCACCTAACGGGTGCACACAAAGTTTCATTGAAATGGGTAAAGCCGTTTCGGAGTTGACATTTATTTAAAAACATCCTGTATAGCAGCGGTGATCGTTTCGCAACGGTTTTACAATGATGAGAATTCTCTTCACGATAAATCTCTTGCGGTGACATTTCACTTAAGACACTGTGTAGCAATGATTTTTCATTTTCGACCGTTAATTTTCTACTTAAATGGTTGAATATTTTGTGTAATTTCAATACAAAACATTCAAAACTATACGTTCATTTTTGGATCAAAAATAATCAATCCTGTGTCTGTGTTTGCGTAATATACATACATTCACGGTTGGATAAAAAATAAACAATGCATTGAACGCGGTGGCGTAGGTTCATATTCAAATACATCGTTCACAATTGGATCAAAAATATTCAATGCTGTGTCTTTGGTTAAGTAAGGTCCTTGTTCAAATACATACACTCACAGTTGGATCAAAAATAAACAATGCAATGAACGCGGTGGCGTAGGTTCCTATTCAAATACATACAAAAATCCGTGTGATGGAACCATTGATTATTATAGATGTCGTAACTTGACGAAAAGATCCAAATCCCATTTTCGACAGTTAATTATCTGCTTAAAGTTTGAATATTTCGATTAAATTAAAAGAAGAATTTATAAACAAACGGAAATTCAATATAGATTTCGTAATTTGACGAAAAGATCGATAGCCCATGATGAGTTTACACGGGAATAACACACTCTGAACTCTGAAGGCTTCATTCCATAAAAATGAAAAAAATTATAACGTCAACGATTGCCGGCCTCTCCGAGATTCGAACCGGCTGCCCCGCGATGTAGACCGTTGACCCTGGGACGCGTCCCTCCCGGCCACTTTCGCTATAGATAAGAGTAGGAATTATGCTCTAGTTAAAGGTGTTATAGCACTGGGATGACTTCCGTCCTTCGATTTCCAGAATATCGTCAATTCTGTCAAGCGATCGCTCGAAATTGGCGACTCGTTCAAATTTCTCGCAATTTTTCCTGACGATTTCGAGATTTTCGACTAATTCCGTTCGAAATTCTAATTCGATTTGACATTTCGCGCCGCTCGTTCGGACCGAAAGAGTCGATCTTGCAGCAGCCGCGCTAAAATTCAGCACAGAAATACGTGAAACGTCAGAATGTTTTCGATTTTCGCAAAAAGTCACATTTTCTTATCGTTCTTCCGGGAAAACGAAAGAAAAGATCGAAAGCAGATATAGCCTATCCGGTAATTTCGAATCTCTTCTTCGCTTCCCAGCGGACTCGTCGTTTCTAACGTCGCCGTTCGTTCGATCTCGTTTCCTTCATTTTGCACCTTTTGTCAAAATTGGCGTTTTTTCGCATTTTCGTGAATTTTTTAAAAATACATCCCCACCTTTTCGATCCAAAAACGCGAAACTCTACGAAACTTCCGTGTTTTCTCTCGCTAAACCCCCTCAAGATCCCCCCCAATTCCCCTCCTAACGTCGAAGAAAACACCACGTTTACAACGACCTTCTCAAAAAGTTTCCCTTGATCTACTTCGATGGTCCAAGTCTTCACTTTAGTATATGTATTGACTAGTTGGCCCGCAGATCTACCTAGCCAGTAGATCTACATTTTTCCGGCAGATCTACATTTTTCCGGTAGATCTACATGTTTCCAGTAGATTTACATTTTTCGAACTTGAAAGTTCGAAATCGTTCGAGCCATATCTGAATTTCTATAGACCTACTTCAACCTGACACATAGTCAGATATACACACCAAGTTTCATCGAAATCGGTGCAGCCATTCTGGAGTTTCTATAAACCGAATGCAGCACCACCTACCGGTCACCTATTGTGACCCTGAGACACACTCAAACACGCACACAATGTTTCATTAAAATCGGCCAAGACATTTCTGAGTTTCTATAGACCGATTGCAGCGCCACCTGCCGGGGTATATAGCAGCACCTACTCAGATACACACACAAACTTTCATCAAAATCGGTCGAGCCATTTCACCTACCGGATGCTATTGTGAAGCCGTTTCGGAAAACAGCCTGTATAACAGCGGTTATCCTTTCGCAACAATTTTACAATGTTGAAAATACAGTTCATGTTAAATTGTTATATTGAGGTGGCAACTGGGCCAATTTGCCTATCAGAGAATTATGGAACTCTCCCCACGCTTCCGTTGGAAGCTCGAATTCTATTTGACAATTCGACCCTCATTCGGACTGAAAACCATGACGTTGAAGGAATCGCGAAAAGATTTCGTACAGAAATATGATACGATTTCTACAACGATAACATTCGAAAATACTCACGTTTCGTAAAAGATTCCAAAATTCGACAGAAAGATTAAATTCAGTCGATATCCCATCATACTTCATACAACCAACTGTCAACAACTAAAAAATATTTCCTTAGAATACATTCGATAGGATTTCGAATTCGTATATAAATGCCTGCAAGTGAAAATCGGTAATATCGTCGATAGTATAGATCGATAATTACCTTATTTTACTTTTCCACCTCCGGCCCGTTTCATCAAAATTCTTTCCTCGAAGATAGGTATCTTACAGTCATTTCAACTTAGAATTTGATAGAACACATTATTTCTCAAATATCAAAAATTCTGCCATGCGATCGGTCGAAATCGGAGACTCTATCATATTTCTTCTTATTTCTAGCAATGTATCTTCACGATTCAAGATTTTCGACAAATTCCAGCCGAAATTCTAATTTTATTTGACATTTATCGCCACTCATTCGCAAAGAAAACGTCGATAAATTCAAACTGACAGAAGTTTCTATCATCTGTGATCGAAGTAAATCATCCACGTATTATCTTCTATAGCAGGACCCGAAGTCGGTCGAGCGAAGCCGAACCGGTCTAAACGTCACATTTCACCGAGGTTTTCAAAATATGTCAAAGTTTGCGATCTTTTTCCGGAAAAAGAGTAGGTTTTATCGAAAATCGGGCTGCGTTACAAACTACCTACGAATCTCGTCTTCCGGCCCCCGACGAAATAAATTTCCGAGCGTCGCCTCCTCGCGAGATTTCTATCGCCTCCGATTTGCGCCTTTAGCGAAAAACGGAGTTTTCAACCGATTTCACGATTTTTTTTTAAATACTCCCCACGTTTTTTCTCGTCAAAGACGGATACCCGGAGAAAATTTCGTCTTTTCTCTTTCCCGTTTACACCTCGAATCCCCCCTCGCCCCTCGAATAACCGACGAAAAAATCGAAAATATCGACCTCCTAGAGGAAAAAACTTTTTTGACCTCTCTCTGTGATCCCGAGATCTTTACATTAGTAGAATAAATAAATAAACAAAGTTTCATCGAAATTGTTCCAGTCGTTTTTGAGTTGTTATAAACCGAATTCAGCGCCACCTAACAGGTGCACACAAAGTTTCATCGAAATGGGTAAAGTCGTTTCGGAGTTGACATTTATTTAAAAACACCCTGTATAACAGCGGTTATCTTTTCGTAACGGTTTTACAATGATGAGATAAAAAAAACGATAAATCTCTTGCGGTGATATCTCACTTAAGACCCTGTGTAGCAATGGTTTTTCATTTTCGACGGTTAATTTTCTACTTAAATGGTTGAATATTTTGTGTAATTTCAATGCAACTCATTCAAAATTATACGTTCATTTTTGGATCAAAAATAATCAATGTTGTGTTTCTGTGGTTGCGTAAGGTACCTATTCATATACATACATTCACGGGTGGATAAAAAATAAACAATGCATTGAACGCGGTGGCGTAGGTTCATATTCAAATACATACATTCACAATTGGATCAAAAATATTCAATGCTGTGTCTTTGGTTAAGTAAGGTCCTTGTTCAAATACATACACTCACAGTTGGATCAAAAATAAACAATGCAATGAACGCGGTGGCGTAGGTTCCTATTCAAATACATACAAAAATCCGTCTGATGGAACCATTGATTATTATAGATGTCGTAACTTGACGAAAAGATCCAAATCTCATTTTCGACAGTTAATTATCTGCTTAAAGTTTGAATATTTCGATTAAATTAAAAGAAGAATTTTCAAACAAACGGAAATTCAATATAGATTTCGTAATTTGACGAAAAGATCGATAGCCCATGATGAGTTTACACGGGAATATCACACTCTGAAGGTTTCATTCCATAAAAATGAAAAAAATTATAACGTCAACGATTGCCGGCCTCTCCGAGATTCGAACCGGCTGCCCCGCGATGTAGACCGTTGACCCTAGGAGGCGTCCCTCCCGGCCACTTTCGCTATAGGAAGGAGTAGGAATTATGCTCTACATAAAGGTTTTATAGCACTGGGATGATTTCCGTCCTTCGATTTCCAGAATATCGTCAATTCTGTCAAGCGATCGCTCGAAATTGGCGACTTGTTCATATTTCTCGCAATTTTTCTTGACGATTTCGAGATTTTCGACTAATTCCGTTGGAAGCTCGAATTCTATTTGACAATTCGACCCTCATTCGGACTGAAAACTATGACGTTGAAGGAATCGCGAAAAGATTTCTTACAGAATTACGATACGATTTCTACAACGATATCATTCGAAAATACTCACGTTTCGTAAAAGATTCCAATATTCGACGGAAAGATTAAATTCAGTCGATATCCCATCATACTTCATACACCTGTCAACAACTAAAAAATGTTTCCTTAGGATACATTCGATTGAATTTTGAATTCGTATATAAATGCCTGCAAGTGAAAATCGGTAATATCGTCAAAAGTGTAGATCGATAATTACCTTATTTTACGTTTTCCACTTTCGGGCCGTTTCATCAAAATTCTTTCCTCGAAGATAGGTACCTACCAGTCATTTCAACTTAGAATTTGATAAAACACATTATTTCTCAAATATCGATAATTCTGCCATGCGATCGGTCGAAATCGGAGACTCTATCATATTTCTTCTTATTTCTGGCAATGTATCTTCACGATTCAAGATTTTCGACAAATTACGTTCGAAATTCTAATTCTATTTGACATTTATCGCCACTCATTCGCAAAGAAAACGTCGATAAATTCAAACTGACAGAAGTTTCTATCATCTGTGATCGAAGTAAATCATCCACGTTTTATCTTCTATAGCAGGACCCGAAGTCGGTCGAGCGAAGCCGAACCGGTCTAAACGTCACATTTCACCGAGGTTTTCAAAATATGTCAAAGTTTGCGATATTTTTACGGAAAAAGAGAACGTTTTATCAAAAATCGAGATCCGTTACGGACTACCTACGAATCTCGTCTTTCGGACCCCGACGAAATACCTTTTCGAGCGTCGCGTCCTCGCCAGATCTCTCCCATACCGATTCGTACCTTTAGCCGAGAAGGCCGATTTCGCCCGAATTTACGATTTATTTAAAAATTCTCCCCACGTTTTCTCTCGTCAAAGACGGATACCCGGAGAAAATTTCGTCTTTTCTCGTTCCCTTTTCCACCTCGAATCCCCCCTCGCCCCTCGAATAACCTACGAAAAAATCGAAAATATCGACCTCCTCGAGAAAAAAATCTTTTTTGACCTCTCTCTGTGATCCCGAGATCTTGGCGTTAGTAATACTAGTGGCCCGCAGTCCATTGTTGGAGGCTTCGATTAGTCAGTAGTTTTTATTCATAGGTAAAATTAAATAAAAAAAAAAATAAAAAAAAAAATTTATAAAAATATTGAAAAAAAATTAAAAAAAAAATTATAAATCAAAAGTTTTGAAAATTTCAAAATTGAAAAAAAAAAAAAATTATTAAAAAAATTGTAACTATAAAAAAAATATAAATTATAAATAAAATGGAATTATAAAAAAGAGAAACACCCTGTATACACATTTCTGAAAAATATATTATGAGAATCCATCCAAGGCTCCTATTCAGATAACGCTTTGTTTGTGGCAAAAATCAAATCAATCGCGTAATATTGTGCCGATAGAAAAAGAATACCCTGTATAGTAATGGTTTATTTTCAACGATGTAGGTCCCGAAAGTATATCATTTACAATTGAATACAATAGTACGATTTGTCGTGAAAAGCAGCAAGTTGCGATTGACGTTAAAAGAGTAACACCCTGTATGGAGTTTTCTGAAAAATATATTATAAGAATCCATCCAAGGTTCCTATTTGAATAACGCTTTGAGTGTGGCAAAAATCAATTCAATCGCGTAATATTGTGCCGATAGAAAAAGAACACCCTATATAGTAATGGTTTATTGTCAACGATGTAGGTCCCGAAAGCATTTCTTTTATCACAATTGAATACAATAGTACGATTCTTCGTGAAACGCACCAAGTTGTGATTGCTTGATTAAAAGAAAAACTCCCTGTATAGAGATTTCTGAAAAATATATTATAAGAATCCATCCAAGGTTCTTATTTGAATAACGCTTTGTTTGTTGCACAAATCAAATCAATCGCGTAATATTGTGCCGATAGAAAAACAACATCCTGTATAGTAATGGTTTATTTTCAACGATGTAGGTCCCGAAAGTTTATCTTTTATTATAATTGAATACAATAGTACGATTTGTCGTGAAAAGCAGCAAGTTGCGATTGACGTTAAAAGAAAAACACCCTGTATAGAGATTCCACAAAAATACATTATAAGAATCCATCCAAGATTCCTATTTAGATAACGGTTTGTTTGTGGCACGAATCAATTCAATCGTGTAAAATTTTGCCGTGAAAAAAACAACACCCCGTATAGTAATGGTTTATTTTCAACGATATACACAACACAACACAAAGTTTCATCGAAATTGGTCGAGCCGTTTTAGAGTAAACATAAATCGATCGGGGTGTCCCCTACAGTATGCTATTGTGAATCAGAGACGCGCCGAATCAATAACACGAAGGTCCCATCGCAATATGTTAGAATTTTTTGAGTTACTAAAAACTGAATATAGCGTCACGTAGCGAATCGTATTGAGAACCAAAGGCCTTCCGAAACACAATCACAAAGATTCATCAAAATCGGTATAGCCATTTTTGGATTCCTATGAACCGATTATAGTGCCACCTACCGGGGAATATTGTGGATCTGAAACCTACTCTCAGATACACACACAAAGTTTCATCGAAATTGTTCCAGTCGTTTTTGAGTTGTTATAAACCGAACTCAGCGCCACCTAACGGGTGCACACAAAGTTTCATCGAAATGGGTAAAGCCGTTTCGGAGTTGACATTTATTTAAAAACACCCTGTATAACAGCGGTTATCTTTTCGTAACGGATTTACAATGAAGAGAATTCTCTTCACGATAATTCTCGTGCAGTGATATCTCACTTAAGACCCTGTGTAGCAATGGTTTTTCATTTTCGACCGTTAATTTTCTACTTAAATGGTTGAATATTTTGTGTAATTTCAATGCAAAACATTCAAAATTATACGTTCATTTTTGGATCAAAAATAATCAAGGCTGTGTCCTTGGTTGCGTAAGGTACCTATTCATGTACATACATTCACGGTTGGATAAAAAATAAACAATGCATTGAACGCGGTGGCGTAGGTTCATATTCAAATACATACATTCACAATTGGATTAAAAATATTCAATGCTGTGTCTTTGGTTAAGTAAGGTCCTTGTTCAAATACATACACTCACAGTTGGATAAAAAATAAACAATGCAATGAACGCGGTGGCGTAGGTTCCTATTCAAATACATACAAAAATCCGTCTGATTGAACCATTGATTATAGATATCGTAACTTGACGAATAGATCCAAATCCCGTTTTCGACAGTTAATTATCTGCTTAAAGTTTGAATATTTCGATTAATTTAAAAGAAGAATTTTCAAACAAACGAAAATTCAATATAGATTTCGTAATTTGACGAAAAGATCAATAGCCCATGATGAGTTTACACGGGAATAACACACTCAGAAGTTTTCATTCTATAAAAATGAAGAAAAATTATAACGTCAACGATTGCCGGCCACTCCGAGATTCGATCCAGCTGCCCCGCGATGCAACCGTTGATCCTAGGACGCTTCCCTCCCGGCCACTTTCGCTATAGGTAAAAGTAGGAATTATGCTCTATATAAAGGTTTTATAGCACTGGGATGATTTCCGTCCTTCGATTTCCAGAATATCGTCAATTCTGTCAAGCGAACGCTCGAAATTGGCGACTTGTTCATATTTCTCGCAATTTTTCTTGACGATTTCGAGATTTTCGACTAATTCCGTTGGAAGCTTGAATTCTATTTGACAATTCGACCCTCATTCGGACTGAACACTATGACGTTGAAGGAATCGCGAAAAGATTTCGCACAGAATTACGATACGATTTCTACAACGATATCATTTGAAAATACTCACGTTTCGTAAAAGATTCCAAAATTCGACGGAAAGATTAAATTCAGGCGATATCCCATCATACTTCATACACCTGTCAACAACTAAAAAATGTTTCCTTAGGATACAATCGGTTGAATTTTGAATTCGTATATAAATGCCTGCAAGTAAAAATCGGTAATATCTTCAAAAGTGTAGATCGATAATTACCTTATTTTACGTTCTCCACTTTCGGACCGTTTCATCAAAATTCTTTCCTCGAAGATATCTACCAGTCATTTCAACTTAGAATTTGATAGAACACATTATTTCTCAAATATCGAAAATTCCGCCATGCGATCGCTCCAAATCGGCGACTCTATCATATTTCTTCTTATTTCTAGCAATGTATCTTTACGATTCGAGATTTTCGACAAATTCCGTTCGAAATTCTAATTCTATTTGACATTTATCGCAACTCATTCGCGATAAATTCAAACTGACAGAAGTTTCTTTCGTCTGTGATCGAAGTAAAACATCCACGTTTCATCTTCTATAGCAGGACCCGAAGTCGGTCGAGCGAAGCCGAACCGGTCTAAACGTCACATTTCACCGAGGTTTTCAAAATATGTCAAAGTTTGCGATCTTTTTACGGAAAAAGAGAAGGTTTTATCAAAAATCGAGATCCGTTACGGACTACCTACGAATCTCGTCTTTCGGACCCCGACGAAATACCTTTTCGAGCGTCGCGTCCTCGCCAGATCTCTCCCATACCGATTCGCACCTTCAGCCGAGAAGGCCGTTTTCGCCCGAATTTACGATTTATTTAAAAATACTCCCCACGTTTTCTCTCGTCGAAGACGGATACCCGGAGAAAATTTCGTCTTTTCTCGTTCCCTTTTCCACCTCGAATCCCCCCTTGCCCCTCGAATAACCGACGAAAAAATCGAAAATATCGACCTCCTCGAGGAAAAAATCTTTTTTGACCTCTCTCTGTGATCCCGAGATCTTGGCGTTAGTAATATATGTAACTAGTTGGCCCGCAGATCTACCTAGCCAGTAGATCTACATTTTTCCGGCAGATCTACATTTTTCCGGTAGATCTACATGTTTTCAGTAGATTTACATTTTTCGAACTTGAAAGTTCGAAATCGTTCGAGCCATATCTGAATTTCTATAGACCTACTTCAACCTGACACATAGTCAGATATACACACCAAGTTTCATCGAAATCGGTGCAGCCATTCTGGAGTTTCTATAAACCGAATGCAGCACCACCTACCGGTCACCTATTGTGACCCTGAGACACACTCAAACACGCACACAATGTTTCATTAAAATCGGCCAAGACATTTCTGAGTTTCTATAGACCGATTGCAGCGCCACCTGCCGGGGTATATAGCAGACCTGACACACCTACTCAGATACACACACAAACTTTCATCAAAATCGGTCGAGCCATTTCACCTACCGGATGCTATTGTGAAGCCGTTTCGGAAAACAGCCTGTATAACAGCGGTTATCCTTTCGCAACAATTTTACAATGTTGAAAATACAGTTCATGTTAAATTGTTATATTGAGGTGGCAACTGGGCCAATTTGCCTATCAGAGAATTATGGAACTCTCCCCACGCTTCCGTTGGAAGCTCGAATTCTATTTGACAATTCGACCCTCATTCGGACTGAAAACCATGACGTTGAAGGAATCGCGAAAAGATTTCGTACAGAAATATGATACGATTTCTACAACGATAACATTCGAAAATACTCACGTTTCGTAAAAGATTCCAAAATTCGACAGAAAGATTAAATTCAGTCGATATCCCATCATACTTCATACAACCAACTGTCAACAACTAAAAAATATTTCCTTAGAATACATTCGATAGGATTTCGAATTCGTATATAAATGCCTGCAAGTGAAAATCGGTAATATCGTCGATAGTATAGATCGATAATTACCTTATTTTACTTTTCCACCTCCGGCCCGTTTCATCAAAATTCTTTCCTCGAAGATAGGTATCTTACAGTCATTTCAACTTAGAATTTGATAGAACACATTATTTCTCAAATATCAAAAATTCTGCCATGCGATCGGTCGAAATCGGAGACTCTATCATATTTCTTCTTATTTCTAGCAATGTATCTTCACGATTCGAGATTTTCGACAAATTCCAGCCGAAATTCTAATTTTATTTGACATTTATCGCCACTCATTCGCAAAGAAAACGTCGATAAATTAAAACTGACAGAAGTTTCTATCATCTGTGATCGAAGTAAATCATCCACGTATTATCTTCTATAGCAGGACCCGAAGTCGGTCGAGCGAAGCCGAACCGGTCTAAACGTCACATTTCACCGAGGTTTTCAAAATATGTCAAAGTTTGCGATCTTTTTCCGGAAAAAGAGTAGGTTTTATCGAAAATCGGGCTGCGTTACAAACTACCTACGAATCTCGTCTTCCGGCCCCCGACGAAATAAATTTCCGAGCGTCGCCTCCTCGCGAGATTTCTATCGCCTCCGATTTGCGCCTTTAGCGAAAAACGGAGTTTTCAACCGATTTCACGATTTTTTTTTAAATACTACCCACGTTTTTTCTCGTCAAAGACGGATACCCGGAGAAAATTTCGTCTTTTCTCTTTCCCGTTTACACCTCGAATCCCCCCTCGCCCCTCGAATAACCGACGAAAAAATCGAAAATATCGACCTCCTAGAGGAAAAAACTTTTTTGACCTCTCTCTGTGATCCCGAGATCTTTACATTAGTAGAATAAACTAGTGCCAGCAGATCTACCTAGCCAGTAGATCTACATTTTTCTGTAGATCTACATTTTTCTGGTAGATCTACATTTTTCCAGTAGATCTACATTTTTCTGGTAGATCTACATTTTTCCGGTAGATCTGCATTTTCCAGTAGATCTACATTTTTTTAGTAGATCAATATATAATCGGTAGATACATTGAAGCGGTAGATCAATTGAACCGGTAGTTCAATGCCATCTAACGGGTCCTGTTGTGATTCTGAGAATCATTCACACACGAAGGTCCCATCGCAATATGTTAGAAGTTTTTGAGTTACTAAAAACCGAATATAGCGTCACGTAGCGAATCGTATTGTGAACCAAAGGCCCTCCGAAACACAATCACAAAGATTCATCAAAATCGGTATGGCCATTTTTGGGTTCCTGTGAACCGATTATAGTGCCACCTACCAGGGAATATTGTGGATCTGAAACCTACTCTCAGATACACACACAAAGTTTCATCGAAATCGTTCGAGTCGTTTTTGAGTTGTTGTAAACCGAATTCAGCGCCACCTAACGGGTGCACACAAAGTTTCATCAAAATGGGTAAAGCCGTTTCGGAGTTGACATTTATTTAAAAACACCCTGTATAACAGCGGTTATCTTGTCGTAACGGTTTTACAATGATGAGAATTGTCTTCACGATAAATCTCTTGCGGTGATATCTCACTTAAGACCCTGTGTAGCAATGGTTTTTCATTTTCGACCGTTAATTTTCTACTTAAATTGTTGAATATTTTGTGTTATTTCAATGCAAAACATTCAAAATTATACGTTCATTTTTGGACCAAAAATAATCAATGCTGTGTATGTGGTTGCGTAAGGTACCTATTCATAAACATACATTCACGGTTGGATAAAAAATAAACAATGCATTGAACGCGGTGGCGTAGGTTCATATTCAAATACATACATTCACAATTGGATCAAAAATATTCAATGCTGTGTCTTTGGTTAAGTAAGGTCCTTGTTCAAATACATACAGACACTCACAGTTGGATAAAAAATAAACAATGCAATGAACGCGGTGGCGTAGGTTCCTATTCAAATACATACAAAAATCCGTCTGATTGAATCATTGATTATAGATATCGTAACTTGACGTATAGATCAATATACATTTCGTAATTTGACGAAAAGAACAATAGCCCATGATGAGTTTACACGGGAATAACACACTCAGAAGTTTTCATTCTATAAAAATGAAGAAAAGTTATAACGTCAACGATTGCCGGCCACTCCGAGATTCGATCCGGCTGCCCCGCGATGGTGACCGTTGCGTCCTAGGACGCTTCCCTCCCGGCCACTTTCGCTATAGATAAAAGTAGGAATTATGCGCTATATAAAGGTTTTATAGCACTGGGATGATTTCCGTCCTTCGATTTCCAGAATATCGTCAATTCTGTCAAGCGATCGCTCGAAATTGGCGAATTGTTCATATTTCTCGCAATTTTTCTTGACGATTTCGAGATTTTCGACTTATTCCGTTGGAAGCTTGAATTCTATTTGACAATTCGACCCTCATTCGGACTGAAAACTATGACGTTGAAGGAATCGCGAAAAGATTTCGCACAGAATTACGATACGATTTCTACAACGATATCATTCGAAAATACTCACGTTTCGTAAAAGAATCCAAAATTCGACGGAAAGATTAAATTCAGGCGATATCCCATCATACTTCATACACCTGTCAACAACTAAAAAATGTTTCCTTAGGATACATTCGGTTGAATTTTGAATTCGTATATAAATGCCTGCAAGTATAAATCGGTAATATCTTCAAAATTGTAGATCGATATTTACCTTATTTTACGTTCTCCACTTTCGGACCGTTTCATCAAAATTCTTTCCTCGAAGATACCTATCAGTCATTTCAACTTAGAATTTGATAGAACACATTATTTCTCAAATATCGAAAATTCTGCCATGCGATCGCTCCAAATCGGCGACTCTATCATATTTCTTCTTATTTCTAGCAATGTATCTTCACGATTCGAGATTTTCGACAAATTCCGTTCGAAATTTTAATTCTATTTGACACTTATCGCAACTCATTCACGATAATTTCAAACTGACAGAAGTTTCTTTCATCTGTGATCGAAGTAAAACATCCACGTTTCATCTTCTATAGCAGGACCCGAAGTCGGTCGAGCGAAGCCGAACCGGTCTAAACGTCACATTTCACCGAGGTTTTCAAAATATGTCAAAGTTTGCGATCTTTTCACGGAAAAAGAGAAGGTTTCATCGAAAATCGAGATCCGTTACGGACTACCAACGAATCTCGTCTTTCGGACCCCGACGAAATACCTTTTCGAGCGTCGCGTCCTCGCCAGATCTCTCCCATACCGATTCGCACATTTAGCCGAGAAGGCCGTTTTCGCCCGAATTTACGATTTATTTAAAAATACTCCCCACGTTTTCTCTCGTCGAAGACGGATACCCGGAGAAAATTTCGTCTTTTCTCGTTCCCTTTTCCACCTCGAATCCCCCCTCGCCCCTCGAATAACCTACGAAAAAATCGAAAATATCGACCTCCTCGAGAAAAAAATCTTTTTTGACCTCTCTCTGTGATCCCGAGATCTTGGCGTTAGTAATATAATGTAATCAGATGAGCCAGCAGATCTACCTAGCCATAGATCCACATTTTTCTGGTAGATCTACATTTTTACGGTAGATCTGCATTTTTCCGTTAGATCTACATTTTGTAGTAGATCAATATTATCGATAGATCAATTGAACCGGTAGTTCACAAACACGAAAGTCCCATCGAAAAATGTCGAAGCATTTTTGAGTTCCTATAAACCGAATATAGCGCCACCTACCGGTTTTCAAAAGTAACCTCGTCACCCACTTAAATAATAATAATGTTTATTAAGATTCAGATCACAAAAAGTAACTTAAAACTAAAGTTTCATCAAAACCGGTCGAGCAATTTCTGCGATAGCAATGCCACCTAGCGGGGTATATTGTAGACCTGACACATACCCATACACACAAACTTTAATTGAAATCGGTCCAGCCGTTCATCCTATAAACCGGATACACTGCCAGCTTCCGGTTTCCTATTGTGACTCTAAGACCCACTCAAACACGCACACAACGTTTTATCTTGGGGCACCCCCTGCCAGATGCCATTGTGAACCAGAAAAACACCGAAACACAAACACAAAGTTTCATCAAATTTGGCCCAGTCGTTTTTGAGTTCCTTAGATCGATTGTAGCGCCACCTACCGGGACGAATTGAGAACCGCCGCAACACACGCACACGAAGTTTCATTAGAATCGGTCAGGCCCCTTTTGAGTTGTAATTTTTCGAAAAACGCTCTGTATAACAGTGGTGTTACTCTTGCAACGGTTATACAAAGTTTATAATTGGCCTCTTGATAGATATCTCGAGATGACGTTTTACTAAATACACCCTGTATAGTGGTTTTTCTTCGACAATTAATTTTGTTGAAATATTTACATTCACTGTTGGGAAAAAAAATAACCGTGCTGTGCTAAATATGACATAAGTTCATAGTTATAAACCAATTACTCAGCAGATCCAGCTATTAAATCCATATAACTAACTTAATCACATCTAAACTACCCACACGATGAATCAACAGTTCAAATATGTTCATGGAATGGAATATTATATATTCACTGTTGGATCAAAATTGAACAGATATGACATAGGAGGCCACCATTCACTGTTAGGTCAAAAATTAACAGTGCTGTGTCTAAGGTGGCGTAAGGACACAGTAACAAAGCCTACACAGAACACAATCTCCTTATTCGCTCAAGCCGTTCGAGAGCTTATGAGGGGTCTCCTTAGGGAAAACCTAGGAGGATCAGTATAATAATATATATGTAATAGATGGTCCGAGTGACCGAGCACATAAAAATGGGAAAATAATCTTACCTAATGTAATTTATATCATCAATTCTTATGATAATTAATGATAGGATAGATTTTGGATTGTGTGGGATGAGTAGAAAAATGAATAACCATCCTGTATATAATATATTGTTTCAACTTCATGATTTTTACACTTTGGTCTTGTTCTAGGTATATCATATCAAATTATTCTCCATTCTGGAAAGATGTGTTGTCCAATTCCCACTCTGAAACAATTATAAACCGTTAAAATTCGATTACTTACAACAAATAGGTACTGTTAATCAAAAATTGTCACTAAATTTTCCAAATCGTGATGAGAAGAGCACTATTACAATTGAATAAAAAGCCATCCGGTAAAAGATGAAAATCATATTAACAACCATCCTGTCAAGTGTAGGTATACATTCAAAAACCGAACCAAACTTAATAGTTTTAAAGTTACTTTACCTAAAAATATCATTATTTATTATTATTAAATACCCTTCGTTTACAACAAAGGTAAGGATAAGCTAATCCCACGTGTGGTACGCATGTAACACATTATGACGTCAAGACTTTTGAATTTCCATTAAAACAGATGACTTAGACAGAGGTTATTATTATATGAATTGTTTTGGGCAGACGAAACCCGCCCCTCCACTGAGACCAATTGTTCTATTGTAGCGCACCTATAATCTATACTTCACCCACAAGCTCAAGCCTCTCGATAAGGAATATGAGTTTGGTGGATGAGAGCTTGTCCAGTTTCCTCAGTCGCAGTTTGTGGACTATTAGTTCCTCAAATCTGATCCTGTCCCCAGCAGGGCAGTCAAACATGGTGTGTTCGATAGACTCGTGGTCATCCAGGCATAGACTGCACTCAGAGTCCTCAATCAAACCCAACGTAATTAGGTTTTTTCTGAGGCCACAGTGGTCCGTGTATACGGCTGTTAAGATTCTCAGGTATACCCTAGAGAATCTGAGCCATTGTCTGGCTCTTTCAGCTGATGGGCCAGTAATAGTTGAGCGAGCATGTCTGTGTCCAGATTTCCTAGACCTTTTGGCCCAACCATCTGTTGTTCTCCCTCCCCACTGCCTGAGAAAGATACCACAGGCCGGTTCAGGTCCAAAGAGCCCCATGGAAGAAGGAGGTTACACGGTCAATCTGGAATCAGTTCAGTCTGACATCCATCATGATGGCAGAGAAACGGGAAACTGATTGTATTTCTAGCAGCAAGTTTATGGAATTCGAAGAATACAATGCATTTTCATCGAGAAGCGACCGTGTAATGTGTTTCCTCAGTCCATTAATCTGGAATCAGTATCATCGTAATCAAGATGACAGACTGAACTGATGCCAAACTTATCAAGAAGAAGGTATATTATAGTCGAATTTAAGTGAATACCCAGAACACAGTTGTTAAGACCAACCCTATTCTATCATAACCGATCAGTTATGTTTGGTAGGGGAACCACAGTGTTTTGGTTATTCGCTTAAATTCCACCTATGTTTGAAAAATACTTACGTATGGAAATAGATAATGTAAATTAATGAAAGTATTGAATATATGTATCCGTATAAACCACTTCCCAGATGTAAGTATAGCCTTTAATACACAGGATAACTGGTATTAATCTTAATCATTATCACAGATCCTAGGAAATTGATAAAAAATACTGCAAAAAGAATAAAATCCTTATTGATTCATGTTCCTACAGAATTGCCAGAAGCAAGTATCGTTCAAAAAACCACGATATTTACAGGTTTAAACGACCAATGGAAAAGGTCAAGTTCGAACAAAATCTTTGGAAAGTGAAAATATCCAGATATAAGCATGAATACTTACTTTCTATCGTGATATATCCTGGAAAACTTCAAAATTGTGGTACTATTTATATTCATACACTGGGAGATCATCTGACCTGAAAATCGTCGAATTCTTTATAAATTTAAGTAAAGTAGTAATTACCTTATAGTACTTACTTATAGAGTGATATTTCACGTCATTTATAACAGATTATCGTAGATTTCACGAAAACCCAACCGCTCAGTCCATTTTGAGGTTATTCATTTCTACCGGCGTACCGATCGTGGTAAATATGAATTTCCGTGGAAAGTATCAAATCGAATCCATGGGTTTTTATCGATTCTGAATAATTCTCGGCACATTTCCGATCCATAATCGATCGATTTTCGTTAATTCCTCTTATAACTTTACGCCCCCGATCTGACTGACATTACTGACCTTGGAATGCTTGTAGCGTTCTAGTTCTCTTTCAAAAAATTAGAGATGTGCGTTTGCGATTTCATCCTTTAATTTACTTCGAGCTTTTCGTGAGTTTTCGCCGCACGGCATCTTTATTCAAAATTCAGAGGATCGTGCGATTTCGGCCTCGCTCGGGTCGTTTTATTTCTATAGTCCCATAAAAACGGTCGATTTTCCCAATTTTGGCGATTTTCAAACGCTCGTAGAAATTGAACGGAAAGGAATAGGAAAAAAGTGGCGCGATACGTTTATCCGTATATATTTCGTCTTTCGATTCGTACCGTCAAAATTCGGCCCGCGTCCCGAACGAAAAAGCCTTTAGGATTCGAGCGACCCCGCTTTCGCCGATTTCCCCGATTTAGCGACTTTTCCGGAATTTTTTTAAAATACTCGCGACGTTCCTATCTCGACGAAAATCGCCTTCGGCGATACGTCCGTCCTCGCCCTTTCCGTCGCTATATTCCCCGCTTACCTGGCTCGCGGCTTCGCCGCTCGCGAAAATTCCTCCCGCGATACCACGACGAAAAAAGTTTTAAAGAGTGTAGTTCGGTGGTTCCGATCTTTTCAGATTGTAATATAGCGTCGTCGATGATTTCAGAGTGTTTCAAATATTAATTTCTTCTACATTTTGGTACGTTTCGATGGTCCGGGTTGATTATTGTCGGTGTCCTGGTCGTAGTTTTGGTCCTCCTCGTTCTCGCTTTCAATGCGGATTCCGGCATATTTCTGCAAGATTATCCGTTGCAGAAGCCACTTACAACCGAACATTCAAGTCCAGCCTTTCGGCAGATGCATGCCCCACCACACCCCTTTTTACAGTTACAAGACACCGATTTTAAAAAGGAATTGGGGGATGATTTTTCTGCCACTGTTATGGTAGTGGCCGGAAACCGCCATGATTCCAACCCCAGTCTTCAGGATTTTTCTCTATGCCTCTCCATTTTTGTACTTGGTGGTACGTCCTAAAGGCGTAGAACTGCACCGCGTCTTTTGTAGGTGGCAAAGAGGCAAGATCAAATTTACTTGCTGGTTGAAAATTTCAATTATTTCATGAACCGCTCTGTTTTTTTCCATCAGCGTACAAAATTTAGTTGTTCCCTGATCGAATAGGTATGACGTAGTGTCAGAAATACTGAAGGCATGCAAGAACAGAATGTGCTTGATTACTTCTTCGTATTTGAGTCTACTTCCTGAATATATCCTCTCAGCAGTTTTTTTCTCTTCCAGGTTTAGAACTTTCGGCTGGAGCAAAAGCTGTCAGAAGTACTAAAAAGGCACTTAAAGTTTTCTCACAAATAAAGCACAAATCAACTCCGGGATTTTCCATAATAACAGCACAACCAATAAGAACACTGTTCTGTACTGAAGGTCATTTTATGACCTTCACAAAAAATGTAGGAAATTTTGCCCTCTGCAACTTTTCAAGTAACATCTTTTGTCGTGAAAGTCACCGTTTTAGAGTTATTATAAAAAAAACAAATTTTTGTACCTGAATATTAAGATGGCGGCTCGGGCGCATGCCTCGAGGTTGGATTTTTTCTTACGACCCCAAGCCCCACCTTTTGCATTCAAACACACCAGTTTGATACCCACATACTGGACTATAAGGGCCGGTCCATGTTGAAATGGTATAATACCGCCGCGGCTTATCGCGATTGCATAGTTCCTAATTTACAATAACTCGCACAGATCCTAGTGAATTTGGGTTATGTTGATTTTAAGAGCTTCTTTCTGTCGATTGTAGCATATTAGCATGGCTTGCGACCTCAGGAAACCTCATAAGAAAATATCAAGTGAGGTCAAATCGAACGATATTTGTAACCAATACACTTACATCTGCGAGAGATAACTGCACCCTCAAATCATTCATACAGAATATTCATTGTGGTGTCCACTATGTGACACGTAGTGCCGTCCTGCTGGAACCCCATGTCTTCTACGTCCACATCGTTCAGTTTCAGCCAAAATAATTTGTCATCATTCTTCTGTAACGGTCGGGCTCTCAATAACATCGTTTCCTAAAGAGCAAGGTCGAATGAAGCCATCGACCCAAAATCCATACAAAAAACATCATCTTCTTGTGGAAGCATTTATCACCTAGTACGTCAATTTCGCTTATCGACGTTAAAGATGATTCATCGGTAAAAATAAGTATTCTTCTAAAAGTCGATGATACACTAATTCAGCATTTACCACTTTAACGGAAAAAAACACTGGCTTTAACTGATTGACCGTTCGTTGAAAAGTTCGTCATTGAATCAATCAACCGCCTGTTTCTCGCGTCCACTAATAGTTCATTATTATATGAATTGTGGTAGGCAGACGAAACCCGCCCCTCCACTGATTCTATTGTGGCACACCTTTAATCTTTACTTCACCCAAAAGCTCAAGGCTCTTGATAAGGGATATGAGTCTGGTGGGTGAGAACTTGTCCAGATCTGCACTCGGAGTCCTCAGTCAACCCAAGCGTACTAAGGAGTTTTATGAGGCCACAGTGCCCCGGGTATACAGCTGTAAGGATTCTCAGGTCTACCCTAGAGAATTTGAGCCATTGTCTTTCAGCTGATGGGCCAGTAATTGTTGAGCGAGCATGTACATTCGTATCTGTCGGTGATGAATATGCGGCGAGGCTTCGAGTAGTCATCGTAGGCCGCGTTTACGGATGACTTTTCTCGTTTCCTGACGACTAATTGTACGGAGGATGACACTTTTTGGCCTGATTTTTGAATATATTGGTAAAAACAAAGGCCACTCTGGTTTTGATAATGACCAAAGACCACTACCTGATCTCCCTCCTCTTTTTCGCGAAGGTGAGCGTTGCCTGTTTAGCGACAAAGCATCTATTCGCGAACGTGGTGTGTATCAGGGATGTTTCGAATTTTTTCACATCCGCGGATGCGAATGCGGATGCGGAGTTTTGAAAGCTCACATCCGCGGATGCGGATGCGGATGCGGATTTTCAAGATATAATGTAAATAAAGTCTATTAATGAAGAATTAAAACAATGATGACTTAATTATTAACATTTTTATTGTAGTCAAATCAAACATAAGTATCTATTTTTATATTAAACATCTACTGGTTCTTATATTAGTAAGTGAAATTAAAAATAGTAACATTATGCTTAATAAACAGTAGTATTGCCGCCTTTCCTAATTCAAGGCGATTACGCAGAGGTTCGTAAATTATCCCCGCGCTTCTAAATAATTGTTCGCTAGGAACACTGCCTGGTGGAGAGGATAAAAATATTCGTACTATCGGCGATAATACCTTAAATTACTCTCGATAAACACTCCACCAATTCAGAAGATTTTCATCCACATTTATTCTTTTTTTAGTGCGGTAAGCTAGTAACTCCTTTTTGAGTACAGCTCAAACCTTTTTCTGGCATTTCTGTACTCTCGTCTTCTCTCGACGAATCTAACATCATAGCAAGGTCGTTTTGTAAACATGGCTTTCTGTTGAAATCTGATGTCCCTGGTCCTAGTTATTGTTCCATATCGTTTTCCGTGCAATCAGACATTTTTAATATTTTAGCTCTTTCGGTATTGGTATTAACAGATACGAAAACGTCATTCTCAGTATTTATCATCTTTAAAATATCATATTTAATCTTTTCTTTAGTCAGCGGTGTAAAAAATTTGATGGCTAGCGCTACTTGCATGATATCGCATCCGCATGAACATCCGCATTGATTAATGCGGATGCGGATGCAGATGCAGATGTCCAAATCTATGCGGAAGTTCCGTATTTGCGGATGCGGATGCGAATGTTCGCAACATCCCTGGTGTGTATAAACAGCGCGCGCAAACCCTAGAACATTGATAAGCGAGGCGGCCTCGCGCTATATAATAATAATAATAATAATAATAATAATATAATTTTATTTTCAAAATTGCTACAAAATAACAGGTAGAAACAAGTCAAAATATTCTCATAAAAGGAACTCATAACTTTACAATTCGCTACAATAATTTTTAAATTCAAGAATTGTGTAAGGTTCACATTCAACTATAATCGAAAATATAATTTTTTTAAAAATTTTGAAATCAACAATATCTCTAATTTTTCTCGGCAGGAAATTGAATAATCTTATTATTATTATTATTATTATTATTATTATACTGATCCTCCTGGGTCTTCCACAAGGAGACCCCTCATAAGCTCTAAGAGCTTGCCCTGAGTTAGGAGAACCAGTTGTGTTCTGTGTAGGCTTTGTTACTGTGTCCTTACGCCACCTTAGGCACAGCACTGTTAATTTTTGACCCAACAGCGAATGGTGGCGATTACCGTGACTAGAAAATTTCTTTCCTAGCCTCGGAATTGAACTTGGGGCTTCCGCTCCCAAGTCAATTACTCTACCACTGAGAGTTTGTGAGGTGGAAAGAAATATTCAAACATTCTTCGAGTAGCATTAAGATTTTTACAGCTCAGAAAGTATCGTTTGTTTTTGTGAAAAAATGACAAAACTTTATATATATATAGACCTGGCATTGTAAGAAAATTGTTTTTGTAAATACACCTCGACATGACTCTCTGAATGCCATGTTGAAAATCGTTCGTATGGCTAATTTTTGTGTTATAAATACTTGTTCAGCTGAGGTACTTCCTCCCCAAAAAATTATGCCGTAGGACAGTAGAGACTGGAAATTTGCGAAATACACCATCCTCAGCGTGTTCCCAGATAGCACACAACATTCTGAGAATATGATATCTAGCTTCTGAACGTTCATACTTTAGAATATTCTAATAGAACGTTCCATGCATCGTCGTATAACATCTAGAATATTCAAGGAATGTCCTTCAGTAAACGTTCTGATCACATTTCAAAAATGATATCCATATCATATGATATGAAGAACATTACTAGAATATCCTTAGAGAATATTCATAGGAGTTGTAGTTTATTTCAGTATTTGGTAAGATCCTTGTAGAATATAATAAGAACCTCCTCAGATTGTTCTTTGATCATTGCGTCGCGTGGGATCATTTTGAGATTTATGGTTAATTTAATAGTGTAGTGTAACATGTGACTTTACTACTTCACCTCAGAGGCTTTTCGATGCTATAGAAATTTTTATATCTATTTTGTTCATAAGCTCGGTCAACACCTCCTACATCCTTTTAGGAGGTGTTGGCTCGGTATATTTTCACTAGTGAAAGTTAATCAGTAAAGTTCTGATTCAAATAGATGAACAGCTTTTCAAGCCGAATATTTTTCCCTAATCTTCCAACCCTGACCGATTACTTCGGCTATCAGAACACGCTCCTGGCTCTTGTTACCAGCCCAGCCTACAGATATTTATTAATTTCACAATTCGCATCCTGGAATCATCACGTGACGTGACGTGAACCAATATGGCGGTTCTTTAATCTGGTTCTTTGTACATAACATAGGGTACGTTTTTATTTTAATCGCTATTTCTAATCGATTAATCGTAAAATAATCGGTGTGTTTTTATTTTCGTAAAGTGAATGAATACTTGAAAATGAAAACACATCGATTCATTTACGATTAATCGATTGAAATAAAAACGCACCCATAAACAACAAATAAGTTACGTGTTGAGGTCGTTGGTTATTTTATAGTGTTCATTGACTTATTCCGGAGCTTTTCTGCTGTTTAAACTATATTGAAATGGAGAATGAATATCTGAAAAGACTATTGTTGAACAACGGAGACTTTGCTGAACGGTAGGTTCGAAAAAAAGTACCTTCATCATGTGTTTACATTTGATTTTATTACAGATATACATATAATAAAGTTGGGATTAATTAACGGCTTAGATCCTTCAACATTGAATGTTTCTGATCTGGATAGTGGATAATTCAATTGATGGTGTTCCTCCAATCACATATATGGATATTGCAACATATTTGGATTATATACCACAACCTACAAGACATTCATGCATTTTTGCTAATAAAGAGTTAATATTATCTAATAGCACAATGCTGGGATAATTACTTTGAAAACAAACAGTTATTACTACCAAAAAATACAAATTCAATTATTCACCTCACAGTCGCATTATTGTGATTTCGTTATATGATTTCCAAATAGTTGTTTCGAAGTACGAATCCTATAAGATCTGGAAATATGGGAAAAGAACTGCTAAGAAATTTCATTCAGAAGGTATTATTATACAATGGGATTATGCCAGGGCTGATGGCAAAATATTTCACATCTGTAGAGGTTGCTGCAGATTATCGAGAAATGATCTTAATAATAATGATCATGAACCAACTGAAGAATCAATCAATTTTGAAGAAAAGTTTGATTTTCCTATTAAATATTACAAAAATTGGAGAAATAGTAATTTAGACCTTGAGGAAATTAAAACAAAAGTGGTAAGTTTCAAGATTTTGATTTGTGTGATGTATCCAAATGTTACATTCAAATAGATTTTTGTTCTCTAGAAAATTCATTGATACTACCACGTACATTACTGGTTATCAAATTTGTTCACATATATAAATCCTCGAAATTATTGTATGAAATTCTCCTGGAAATTAATAATGTATACTCCTATCTAACATATAGGATTAGATTAGTCCACAGCATACAAATTATTATTTATGTTACATTTCGGTTGTTGTTTTAGGTTTACGAGTTGTCAAAAATTGGGGGCCTAAACACAAAGTGATAACAAAAGGAAAGGTTGATGACAAATGCTCTTGCTATGAACTCTAGCTGGTTAGGATTTAAGAAGAAGGATAATTTTTCGGCATTGATTTTTTCCGAAATAGTGAAAGGTAAGAATTTTCGAAGAATTTACTATGTTCTATAAGATAGATGATAGATAAGATAAGAAATATATTTCTATGAAGAAGCAATGTTTGATGGAATAACTAGTCAAGATATTTTACCGAAATCGCTTTACTTGGAATTATTGCGATAACTAAAATACATTAATACATATTTGAATTATCTCTCATATTTTACAGAATCTGTGATGAACATTCATCGAAAGATTACAGAGTCTGATGCGGAATTGGTAATTAAGGACTGGTTGGTTAAGGCGAAACAGAAGGAGGAAAAGTTCCAGAAATTAGACCTCAAAACTATAATCTAGTGAAGGTAGGAATATTAGTTGTACTCAATATCATTCATACCATGAAGCAATATTTTTTGATTATTCTACTAGCTAAAATTTGGTTTGTTGCCTTGTATTTCATTCTGATCTGGGTTTACACTGAAAACTATTAAATTATTCCAAGGTGCCTAGTAATATTTCATTTCTTCTCTTCCAGAATCTCTGATTTTGAAACCAAAAGGCTGGTTGGTAGCCAAAAATGATGGAGAAGATAATCTCGCGAATATTATTTTTTTTATAAACAAAATATTTTGTTATTATTCTTTTGAATTTATTTCAGGAAATGTCTTCCTAAAAATAAAACTGATGACTTGAATTATGTATTATTATAAAATGGATTAGTGTTGTTTGACCTCGAATAATATTATTATATTATTTGTGAAAAAACTAGGCTTATGCTCAGAATCAGCATTCTGATGATTTTTTATGGGATTACGAAAATTAAATAAGAATTTCATAACCATTCAATGTGATGAGTCTATGAAATCTCAAAGTTTAACTAAATTTACAAAACATTTTAATTTTAAATTGAATTATAACAAAAAAGCATTCAATACCGTTAATTTATCGTTGAACACAATTTTTTTTTAGTTTTTCAGTTGGAGTTCGGTATTATTAATTCCCGCAGGGAATGCGGCAGGAATTAATAATACCTATGAATTTATAAATTCAACCAAATATTCTCGGAATTAAAGTATATTCTGGGAATATTTCTAGAATGAGTGGGAATCTCCATAGAATATTTGGAGTAATATTAATAGGAGATTTTTTGAAACGTACCTGGAATATTCTCAAGAATATGCCTGAAATATTGTCAAGAACATTCCTAGAAGGTTCTAGAATATTCGGGAGAACATTCATAGAACCTGTATAGAACCAGAGTTCCTCTCTCACTTAATAGTGCATGGAATGTTCTAAGAATGTGTGGGGTCTGTTGTGAGGATATTCTATGAATATTTGAACATTCTGGCGGTATCTTCTAAGAACATCCATATAACGTGTGTGTGCTATCTGGGAATAAAGTTAATTCTCTCTCTCTATTTTATTGAGTTATAAGAATGACTCGAATTTCGTAGTACTACTACATTTTGAAACAGGTGTATTTCATGTTGTGCAACAAGATATTTAAATGTCTTCTGTAGACTTTTTTTTTTTTTTTTTAATCATATTGGACCTAGTCCCTAAGTATGGTCTTGACTTTCGTCATTAACCAGCAGAGTTCAATTTCTAACATTCATACCGGACAATCACAACCAACATCCATGCCCTGAGCGGGATTCGAACCCGCGACCCCGGCACCACAGCAGGTCTTTATACCAACTGCACCACCTGAGCCGGCTTCTGTAGACTTATTTATGAGAATTTCAAAAAGTGGGGAATTCCATAAGTACGTCTGTTCGTTTAGAAGTTTTCCTGTCGGGTTATTCAGGTACTTTTATTCCTTTTTCAAATGAACTATGACAAAGTAACGGACTACTCTATCCATTATTTTTCAATAAAATTCCAACACTTGATTCTTGATTTCCATACAAGAAAGTAGCATAATTGAATCTTCCAACCAGATTATATACGTGAAATATTTCCAGTAACAACAGAGGAAAAATTTTCTTCTACAGTCGCTAGGACTGTGGAATTATTGAATTCACATAATATCTTCTCAAATTCATTATTCTTCCGAAGTAAATTCACATTGTGAAAATACGTAATTACTACGACTTCTATGTAGAGAGGACAACGTTGCGTAGTTATCTGACAGGAAAATTACTATAACCTAACATTTTCAAAATATACAAATGGTGAAATGTGTCAAAGTTTCATGGCCAACCGGGAGACTTTATAAAAGTGAATGGAGTATACTTATGTCGATATTCTACAACTCGTTAACAAGTTTTAGTTCGATCAAGTCTATATTTTTTTAATTATAGAGGAAATAATATTCCAGGTGGGTATAACTACGAAACCGATGGACCAATTATGCCCAAAAACGAACTTACCTCTCCCATTTTGATGTGCAACCTACCCTGAAAATTGCTAGCCCCTATCTAATTTCGTTCGAAAGTTATCGAGGCAACGGTCACTCATCCAGCTACTGAACTCGCGCAAGGCTGCTCGGATCTCCAACAATCTAGATCCGATCGTGTTCAAACTAGAAACTTGGCAGACGAGTTAGGTTTTGAAGGCTCTCGCAAAATGTCAGCGATGTCGGACGAATAGTTTCTGATATATATTTTCGTGACATACGATCCTCATGAAACTTTGCAAGAATTTTCGCGTTGGCATTCTACAACTGACAACCATGTTTGAATTGGATCGGTTTTATATTTTTCGAGTTATTGAGGAAATAACCAAATTTCAGATGGGTATAACTCCAAAACCGTTTGGCCCATTTTGCCTATAAACAAATTCAGATGCACAACCTAACTTAACTTGAAAATTTCAAGTCGCTATCTCTTTTTCCGTTCTCAGGTTACACTGACATAAATAATATTTTTTGATAATTTTTTTAAAATTTTTTAGTGATACGATTCTCACAAAATTTCACAATCGTGCTTAGTTTCACATTCTACAACTACTCGCCAAGTTTCAATTCGATCGGACTTGTATTGGTTGAAAACAAAATTATTACTCGGAAACCGTTGTGCCGTTTATGCCCATTAACGAACTTTTCCGTCGTATTGGGATGCGCCACCTACTTTGAAAATTTCAAGTCGCTATCTTTTTCCGTTCTAAAGTTATCGTGGCAACAAACGGCCGGACAGAATGAAATTCGACCTTGAATTCTTCATCAGGGAGTCGAACCCAATCATTTGAGACCATTTTCGGCGAAAAATTCGAAAATTACAGACATTTGGGCAAAATGATAACGCGATGTTCCCCAGAACATATGCGCAAAAATGGATAAACAATATTTATCGAATTTTTTTTTCTTATCTATATTTCCCTACCTACCATGCTTTTATAGTTTTATTTACACTGAGTAGCTATCAATTGCAGGCTTCACCTCTTCATTACTGGTAAATGTCCTAGCACTGATCCACTGATATTTATTTTTGCGCTTATGTTCTGGGGAACATCGCGTTATCATTTTGCCCAAATGTCTGTAACTTTCGAATTTTTTGACGAAAATGGTCTGAAACGATTTAGTTCGACTCCCCAATGAAGAATTCGAGGTCAAATTTGATTCTGTCCGGCCGTTGCCACGATAACTTGAGAACGAAAAGAGCTAGCGACTTGAAATTTTCAGGGTGGGTGGCGCATCCCAATACAACGGACAAGTTCGTTAATGGGCATAATCGGCCCAGTGGTTTCCGAGTAATAATTTTGTTTTCAACCAATATCAATCCGATCGAATTGAAACTTGATGAGTAGTTGTACAATATGAACCTAAGCACGTTTGTGAAATTTTGTGCGAATCGTATGGCTAATAAAGTGACAAAGTATGGAATAGTCTCTGTAATTCAACTTTTCAAACGTAAAAATTATAATTATCAAAATTTTGAAACTTGCTAATTTTACAGCACGTTGTTTCAGCTGATAATATAATAAAAATAATAATCCTTTATTTCCTCACTGACAATATGATGTCTTATCATACCCTCCTGAGTATCAGTCCTAAGATAACGAAAATGTGCATTTTCCTATCGTTTTCATCAGGTTTTCCATTAGGAAAAAAAAATGGATTCAAAAACTTAAATATTCTATGCCTACGATTCCATTTTCTCTGGTGCAACGAAAATATTTGTCTATGATGTTATGATAAATACTTTACTTTTCAGTCTAATTGAAATTACTTCATTACAAAATTAAACCTTGACACTAAAAGAAGCATTGAAAAATGCTATATTGTAATGCTGTGGAACAATCTTCATAGGTTGATTTTATTTCATCACATTCAATTTCAACTTTTAGTTCTGACAGCAACACCTAACCTTAAAATAAATGCAACTGCTGCTTTTCAAATTATCTGTAATCTACAAAAAAGAAACACAAAGATAATGGATCGAAAGAATGTAAGTACATCCGACCCCAAAAATCAGAGGGGTCGATGTTCAAGGTCTATTTCGAGCCCTTCAAGAACGGAAAATGTTGGTTTATTAGCGCCCCAAAGAACGAAGTCCCAGCTGGGTATTGATGGAAATGTGGAAACATCCTGGTGGCAGACATATCCTGTTCCTTGTTTAGGGTCCAATTCGGTACTTGCTGATACAGCAGGTGGTACATATTACCAGTACCCACAGCCTTGGAATCCAAATTTTTTTTTCAATTATAATCGGTGTCAGATACCTTCAGTAGGCAGTGTAAATGGTCAATATAGAAAAACCCATACTATACCACCTTCTCAAAATTACAGCCCCGGTAAGAGACAACATAAAAGTGAGTTTCATATCAATCGATTCATTTCTTCTAAAGAAATGTAAAGAAAAACTTAAAAAATGTTCTTTCCATGTTTTTCCAAGAATTAGAAAGGCGTTGGGAACCTATCCGTTCCAACCATGGTATGGATAAAAAGTTCATATTCACCCTTATGTCTTACAACGTTCTTGCCCAAGACTTGGTGGAAAACCATGATTATCTCTACAAAGAACATAATAAACAAGCTTTACAGTGGGAGCTCCGATGGGTGAATATCTTGAAGGAAATCGGAGATGCTAATCCTGATGTGAGTAGTGCGTTATATAGTACCCTAAATGCTAGCGTCATTATTTAGTTTATACACCTTTTACATATGTACCGCATCAATTAAAATAGCAAGTTATATTTTTCATAACAGATTATATGTTTCCAAGAAGTTCAAGAGTCCCATATAGACGATTACTTCAGTGTGTTGGAAAAAAAGTTGGGTGAGTTCTACCACCTCTAGTCCAAATAAAGAAATGTGTGAATAAATTTCAGGATATAAGAGCCTTTTCAAAAAGAGAACAGGCATAAGAACTGATGGCTGTGCTATTTACTATAAGAAAAAGAGACTTCAGCTGATGGAGTATGAAAAGGTTGAGTATTTTCAAGAAAATGTCCCTGTTCTCAACAGGGACAATGTTGCCATTGTTGCAAGATTTGTCCCAAAGGAGGTTAGTACGCAAGGGTTTATTGTGGCAACAACGCATTTGTTGTATAATCCAAAAAGGCAAGATGTTCGTTTAGCCCAAGTCCAGAATTTGATGGCAGAAATTGACAAAATGGCGTTCTTAAGCTCAAATAATAAGTAAGCAAATTCCCCAATTTATTCAACTTCTAACAGATATACGATTTTTTTGAAAACCGTACTATTGATTTCCATGTTAGTTCCACAAATGAAACAGATTTTCTCCATGGAATTAATATTATAATATGGAGTACTGGGGGGTTAGTACTTTTACCGGAGGCCTCATTACTGTAACATATTCCTCTTACAAAACGAGAATGTAAAATTTCATAATATTTATTGTGGAAAAATTCATTAATTTCAGTGGTAAACCTTCGTATCTGCCTGTTATTGTAACAGGCGACTTAAATTCTACACCTGATTCTGCAGTTTACGAATTCATAACAAAGGGAATCCTGGACTACGAAAATCTATGTAAAAAATCACTCACGAAAGAAACTGGGAAAGAGCTTACCGGAAAAGTATTAGTACCTGAATCCCTACAAATGACTGGTAAAAATGTTAAGATGATCCCAATTCTACTATTTTACCTCTCTTTTCTTTAAGATAACTGTCAGTATGCCGAGATGGTCAAACACAGAAATCACATTAACAGCAGCGTTTCAAATCAAAAAGGAGACAATCTGAAAAGAAATTTCGTGCAGGATTTGAAGTTTTCATCTGGAACACTGTCTCACCCATTTTTGTTCAGATCTGCTTATAATCATTATCATAATGATGATGTTGAAGGAACAACCTATCAAGATAGATGGATAACTGTTGATTATATTTTTTACAGGTGATACATCTAGATTTCTAAGGATATCGATGTAACTTAGTTTTTTTTAGTGGAAGGAGAAACAGAGAGGGTACAGCAGATGATAAATTGAAACTTTTATCAAGGTTCCAACTGCTTACGAAGAATCAGTTGAATGGTGTTCGAATACCGAACTTTAAACAGGGATCAGACCATTTCAGTTTGATTGTTAAGTTTTCTTTAGAGTAATAATATATTTTATTTAGTAAAGACTTATGTTTGAGGTATGAACATTAAATTGGATTATTCCCATTTTAAAATCAGATTTCATTTATAACCTTCGAGGAAATTCTAATTTTCAGTTTAAATCAACTTCTTATTTTGGGGATGTAAGGATTTCAAGAAATATCAGTTGCCTAAATACGAAAGTTTCCGAATCTACAACAAGATCTAGTGAAAGCAAAGGCTGGTTTTAACAATATCGAATAATAATGCTGTTTATTGCAAAAATAAAATACAACATATATTTGTTAATGCGTAAATTACATATGATTTGAAGTAAATAATAATCTCATCTATATCTTTAATTTTTTTTTTCTATTCTTTGAACTTGCGACTTCGGGCACCACTAGCAGGTTTCTCTCCCACTGGGGCTGGCATCTATAGGCTTGTTTTGGTTCGCAATTCGGACTGTCCTAGAACAGTTCAAAGTAGTCACACAGTCGTTTATTGTAATTGGACTTGCGCGAATGGTAGAAATCTTTCACACGCTACGTTTGGCCCACTCTTTAGAACCGATTCGGAACTGTCCCTACTGCGAACCAAAACAAGCCTTATAACTCAAAAAATACAGATCTGATCTTGGTAATTAGTTGCAGAATGCGGGCAAATTTCGTGAGGATCGTAACACTAGGAAGAAAAAATGTTTCTTTAAAAATGTGTTATTTCAGAAACTGTCAGATTTTGCTGAAATTCCGCACAAACCTTATTCAAGTCCCCATTCAACACGGAAACCGTATTCTATCATTTTGTCCAAATGTATGTAATATTCGAATTTTTTGCAGGAAATGGTTCTACTCACTGATGAAGAATTCGTGGTCAAATTCAATTCTGTCTGACCGGCCATCGGTTACTACGATAACTTTCGAACGGAAAGAGCAACTTGCAATTTTCAGGGTACGTTACGAATACCACAGTTAAGTACGTTAATGGGCATAATCAGCCAAATGGTTTCGGAGTTATACCCATCTGAAATTTTGTTGTTATTTCCTGAATAATTCAAAAAATAGGTACAGATCCGATCGAATTGAAACTTGGTAATTAGTTGTAGAATGCTAGGTCAAAAATTTTTTAAAACATTTCGAGATCATCCCGTATCTATCACAAGAAAAAAAAATATATGTATATGAAATGAATATTTCATAAAAAAAATTAAAACCACAGAGTACATCTGTGACAAAACGTGACGAAACCAGAGAAATAGAGGAAAATCCCTCTATTTCTCTGGACGAAACGCTCCATGGTAGCTCATCCACGCAGTAGTTCGCGAGGTGCCCGTGAAATTTTGTAGATGTCTCTTCCTCCGCGTTTCGTGGGTCACGTGATGGTTTAACAGCTGTTCGCTGCCGACTTGTTGAATTAATGAATTCATTTTCAATTTCGAGATTGCTTGAAACGGTGTTTAGTTAATAATAATAATATAAAGAATAAAGATGGTTAGCTGTATTGTGAAAGACTGTTTCAACAGGAGTAGGTTACACAGGCTTCCTAAAGATCATGAGGTAAGTTCGTTTTAGGTATTTTTAATACTTTATTGCTCACTGCATAAAAACTGTTTCACACGACTCAAGGACTTACAAGACACTTTGAATCTGTTTCATCAAAAAGATAGTTACCAAAGGGCCAGAAAATACCCACTAAAATCACTTATACAAACACTAACAGAACAAAATACGAATAGAAAATGGAACTTCCATATTTAATCTCTTTTGTTTCCTTGCATACGATTGTTTAATTGTTAGTAGGCTGAAGGATCTTATTTGTATATACGTATGAGCAATATAGTACTTAGTTATGAGTAATTTATTGATACTTTGATATATCCAAAAAACTTTCATATCATCATTTTCAGGTTCGGAAAATATGGCTGGAAAGAATAGGACGCCTCGACTTGCTGACTAAGGCTGCAATCATAGTCTACGAATATCATCGTATTTGTTCCAGCCATTTTGATCCGTCCGACATTGTAATGAATATTAGGAAGCAATTAGTTGTACGACCTGGTGCCTTTCCTACTCGAGGCTTGCCGATGGATGTTGGAGTACAAGGTAAATGGATTTTTTTCATTTTATTGTTCATATCTTGAATGATAATAGTTGCAGTAGCTTGCACACTACCTCATTAGAATGTGCAAATTCAAAAACTTTTTTTCTCAACCTAGCTGAAATATTTACTAACCATGCTTTCTCATAAAATTAACACAATTCATTGATATTTAAATTTCCATTAATAGATCCAGTTTATATTATTGGAAATGGTTCCACACCAGTGCAATCAGGACCTTCATGTTCATGTAAGATTTCTATTTATTGACTATTTCATTTAAAGTTATACATTTCAATGTGATATGTTGATATTATGCATGATATAAAATGCTTGATGATTTTTCATATTTTAATATCTATTCCTAGATGTCCAAGATGTGCTTAAGGTAGAATGTGATCCTGTAGTTGAACCTGTAATTCCTGCTACCCCAAGTAACTTATTTTATTTACTAATCTTTAATGAATATTCATTTTTGATTATATAAAATTGAATTGTTATAATTTTTTTTCAGGAAAAACAAAGACACGACTCTCTAAGATCTTGCCAGACGCTACGGAATACTACAAAATTGCCACTGATCTGCAACGTAAAGTGGGAAAGCTTGCTAAAAAGAATAAAGGCCTGAAATTTGTAGTGAAAGAGTTACGGAATGCTTGCCATTCTCTTGAACCGCTCAGCCACTCGATGAACACACCAACCTTTAATTTTCTCTTGTCTCAAATAAGGTGTCAAAACCTGAAACCCAGAGGAAGGCGCTTTACTTTAGATGAGAAAATTCTTTTTTTGACATTATTTAAAAATAGCCCTAAGGGATACAAACTCCTCAGCAACATTTTTGCAGTTCCATCCAGAAAAACTTTGTCAAAATTATTGCATTCAGTAAATTTCAGTACAGGTATCAATTCTAATGTTATGGACTCAATTAAACTTAAGCTTAAGGGAAAGGATGAGAAGCAAAAATTTTGTTCCATCCTCTTTGATGAAATGTCGATCGAGCCTTCTCTGCAATATAACAAGGCGAAGGATTTAGTTGAAGGCTTCCAAGATAATGGACCTTCAGTAAATCGTTCTCCCAATATTGCAGACAAGGTGATGGTCTTCATGGCTAGGGGAGTTTTTCATAAATGGAAACAACCCCTAGCTTATTTTTTCAATGACGGTGGAATGAAGAGTGATGTTCTTTCCAAATTAATTAAAGATATAGTTAGATCATGCCAGGACTCTGGGCTTCGGGTTGTGGCACTTATTTGTGATCAAGGTTCTGCAAATGTAGCTGCTATAAATAAGCTATATAGAGAAACCACTGATCATTACAATAGGCAGGGTCAAGAAAATAGAGGGTTTGGTGTTATCATTGGAGGTAATGAAGTCGTACCTCTGTATGATCCTCCCCATTTATTGAAAGGAATTAGAAATAATTTCTTTAATAATATGGTTCGTTTCAAATGGAACAAGGATCATGTACAGGTGGGAGATTGGCAGCATCTCAAAAAGTTGTATATGATGGATGTGGCAGGGGGAGGCAACTTTAAAGCTTGTAAGAACCTGTCCATCCATCATATAGAAAACTCCAAAAAGATGAAGGTGTCTGTTGCCGCCCAAGTATTAAGCAACAACGTTGCCTCTGTTATGAGGATACTGGCAACCACTAACATCGGTAATCCTGATGGTATGCCTTTGGAAGCAGAAAGCACTGCAGACTTCATCTGTTTCATGGATGAAGTTTTTGATAGTGTCAATGGCTCTACCATTAACTTCAAAAATGGAAAGGTTTTGAGATGCAGTGTCACTTCTAAGTCCCCTCATAAGTCGTTCTGGCTAAAGGCTGTCAAAGTATTTGAATCCATGGAATTCTTTAATAATAGGAGGAACAAAATTGTTCCCCCTTCCATAAAGAACTGGATTCATACTTTGAAAGCTTTCTGTTATTTGTGGGACACTCTCCAAAAAGAAGGGAATCGCTTTCTGCTTCCAAGGCATTTCAATCAGGACCCTTTGGAAAATTTTTTTGGTAGTATAAGAAGCCATGGTGTTAGAAACGTTAATCCTAATGCCATGTCTTTTCAAAATTCTTTTGTATCTCTTATAATTAGTAATTTTGTTACCAGTCATTCTATGTCAAGAAATTGTGAAAAAGATTCACTTGAGGCTTTAGATGACTTGAAACATATGTTGACTGCTACGAATCGCAGGGAAGAGCAGATAACTGGGTTACCTCAATTTTCTATCGAGGAATTCAGACCAAACTGTGATTCCCTTCTATCTAGAGGCAGGCTAACATATGCTGCTGGTTATTTAGCAAAGCGGATGTTGAAAAAAATTAACAACTGTCATCAATGTCGATCAGAACTTATTGGCGACAATAGGTCTGATCCAGAATATTTTGTGGTACAAGCCAGAGCTTATTCTCCAAATTGTCTTTTGGCCCCTTCCACCCACTTTAATTATTTATTTCAAAAATCTGTTTTTATTTCATCTGACTTGTTACCACAAATATGCTGCGAAGGCAATATTTGTAAAGTTTACAAAACTATTTTGATGCACAGCATTAAGGAAAATTTATTTCATTGTGATACTCACAATATTATTGATATTTTTGCGACATACTTTGTGAAATTTCATTTACTTATATGGTTAAAAAATATCAATAATATTCTGAAAGGAAAACACAAACTTAACAACTCAACCGATATCATTAAATTAATTGCATTCGAAAAATTTGAAAAAAATCAGAAATTCAAGAGGAGACTTGCTGCATCAAGGTAGTTTTTCACATTTCTTCCAAATTCCTCAATAAATTGTTTTCTTAATTTCGTTAATGATCATTTTTTCCAAATTTCGATGTCAAGTACAATTTTTTCCAATATTTCAAGTGAAACTTTTTCTATTGGCTTCTTATATTATCAAAATTTTTACATATTCAAATATTCAGGTCTTTATTCTTTCCACTGAAATGAAAATCAACTTTATTTTATCACACAGATATCCTCCCTATATTACCTCATTTATACGGAGTGTTGATGAGAAATTACAAATATTTTCCTTCAGCCTGTAATGATATACATTTTCTATATTCCATATTTGATATTGTCCCAAGTGAATATTAGAAATAATGTGATCATTCACTCGCTCCTTCATATGTGACTACTTCAGGTGTAGATCAGTAACGTTTTCCACATTATGTTGTATATAATAATTTTTTTCATATTATAATTCACATTTTGTATTTTGTCCTAAATGAATATTACAAATATTGTGCTCCTTCACTTTCAGTGTAGATCAGTGGTGATTTTCATGTATTAAATGTTTTCCACATTTCGTCGAGCATAATGATTTCCATTTTTTGTATTATATTTCACATTTTATTTTGTCCTGAATGAATATTGGAAATATTGTGATCATTCATTTGCTCCTTCACTTTGAATGGTATGGATCAGTGACGATTTTCATGTACTAAATGTTATTCACATTACGTTGTGCATAATGATATCCATTTTCTGTATTATATTTCTCATTTGATTTTGTCCTAAATGTATATTGGATATATTGTGATAATTCATTAGCTCCTTCATATGTGAAGGTATTGATTTCATGTAATTTCCACATTATGTTGTACTCGCATAATGATATCCATTTTTCTACTATATTTCATATTTGATTTTTTCCCAGAGGCTATGGAAATGTATAAATTTGTAACTGCATTTTCATGTACGAAATGTTTTCCACATTACTTTGTGATACATGATGATTTACATTTTTTATACTTTATTTCACATTTGATTTTGTCCTTGTAAATGAATACAAAAAATTTTGCGATCATTTCTTTGATAGCTCTTCCATATTCAAAGCTATAGATTAGAGATGATTTTCATGAAGAAAATATCTTCCACATTGTGTTGTACATAATATACTTACTGCTATCCATTTTTTATATTATATTTCACATTTAATTTTCTCTTTTCTCCTAAACGATTCGAAATGTATTTTTAATTTTTATATATATTACTTGATAATTAGTTCACATCAAATGAACAACTTTAAATCATGAATCTGAATAAATAATTTTATTAAAGAGAGTTTTGGGATTTCATTTGTTTCCTTTCGATTAGAACTAAAACCATTGTTCCAAAAACATTGTCAAAAGCCAGGTGTTTGACGAATTATCGTCTATTTGGTGTTTGGCAGTGTTTTGGAACAATATTTTAAAATAGAATATAGGATATTATAATGCGAGATACATTTGAATTTCCCGCTCGGATGAATTTCTTGAGGTGCCCGCGACGCACCGCTAGTGTTCCACGAACCAAAATAAGGCGAGAGTGGCCCATCTATATATATCTCTTGTCTATGGGGTACTCCAACACTGAACGCGGAATTGTTACCCTTTGTGGGAAGTTTTTTCACCTCGAAATTACTGCATCCTGTGGAATTTTGAAGGAAATCCATTATATCTGCCTCAACCACGGCATTTCCATGTATTCTTCCGACGTATAACCATTTTCTTCTAAAAAATATATATAGGTTTGTTCCAAGAGCGGCCGAAACCGTACAGTGAACGGTCCACCAACTGCGCAGTGATGTAAAAGCGTTCCAACAGTGTTTCTGTACGATTCACTGTACGATTCCTTGATCGGGTCTTGTGTTCCAAGAACTTTGTGGATCGTACGCTGTACCGTACAGTGTACGGTCAAATCGATACCGACAGCAGGGTTTTCGCGCGAGGCATCCTCGTATAAAAAGCGCGAAGCTGCCTTGCATATCAATGATCGAGGGTTTGCCGCGCTGTCAGCCATTTCGACGATACCTGTAACACTAATCTCAGTAGAAACGGCCAAAGCTCCCTGCATGAATGTCCGACGGTAAATGACTTTTCTCTATTTCAGTATCGTAATGAGTTCATTCCAGCACTAAAAACAGTGCTGGAATGAACTCATTCCCGCATTGTTTCTAGTTATATTTTTCGTTTTGTGGTAGTCAGCTGCACTGACTTGCGATCCTATCAAATTTCAACACATGTCAATTATTGTCAATATAAGATAATCTGGATTAGGTGAAATAAGTGTTGAGAGGAAAGGTTTCATTTTCATCAAAAAATAAGGTACTAGCGATTTCCTTCTTGCTAATTTTGAATCATTCATGATATTGGGAAAGTGATAAATCTGATCTCCATGGTCTACGTACAATTCAAATTCCATGATCTGTCAATTTTCGTAACAGTCACACCAACTGCCAAGATACAATACAAAAGTCACTATATAGGATGTATAATCCTAATTTTTCATTAAATGTCCACAGTATTTTGCAAAACTTGCCTGAAATAGAGAAAATATCGTCTAATACTCGTTGCAGAAGGCAATTCCAACACTCATGCGTTCGAAAACTCGCTCCTTCGTCGCTCGTTTTCGAATTTCGCATTCGTGTTTGAATATCAGCCCATTCTGCAACTTGTTTTCAGGGCTGTCGAGAGCTTCGGCTGGCCCTGGTACATACCAAAAATACGGCTCTCCCCCCGATGGTGTTACTTTACCGTATCAATGAAAAAATTCTTGTTCCCGGGCGCCGGTAATTTGTACCGGCTGTACCCCCCTCTCGACGGCCCTGCTTGTTTTAGAATATACTATTCCACAACATGAGAATAAAATCGTCGAGGATTGTCGCGGTTGGCGGTTGTGAGCTTCCTCAGTTCTCTGAAAAACTGAGAGGGCGTTCGGTCACCGATTTCCTCGCTCTCGATCAACTTTTTCGCTCGCGAACTTTCTGATTCGGTCAGTCTCTTTATCAGTTCCTGCAGTGGGACTCTGTAACAACAAAGCAAAAGCATAAGCGGATGTAGCCGATTGCTATATACAGTTTTGTACTCCCTATCACGATTCGGATTAGATCGGTAGCACCGTGTGTTCTGTGGGTAGCACCGAACATGTATTCGGAAGCAAAGCAAAAGCGGCGCTATGCTTTCGCTTTGGAATGCAAGTTACAGAGTCCCACTGCTGTTTTAGGCACTAATACCGATCAGTCACAGGCGGATGTAGGATAATGTCCTCGACTTGTTCGATGTATTACTCACCGAGGTTCGCGATGGTTAGAATAAACTTCGTGTCGTCGTTGGTGCAGGTAAACTAAGCTTCTAAAAGATAGAGCTATTTGTTTGGGCCAGAATTGAGGAATTTTGAGGTCTCGCACAGCACTGATGGGATCTCCGGCTACATCCACATTGGCGATTTCGTCGTGATTCAGAAGCTATTTTGAATACACACTTCGTGTAACTCTCGTATCGATAGTTAGTACACGTAAACATCCTTTCGCACTCGCGAATCACGTCGGGGTCACCAATTTGAGGTGCTACGTTTACGGGAACCCTGGACACTTGTCGAAAACGAAAACATAGTTTTATTTTGAGGAGGCCTGTTTTAGTTACAAACGGTAACATTCCAAATTGTTACTGACCACCCTTCTCGGGCGATCCTGCTTTATACCTGCCCAATGGGTTCATGGACCCGCGCCTGCTAAATTTCCTATCTGACGGGGAAAGTTATTCTCCCTGATTCCGATAATTTTCTGTCGCTAGAGAAAGTTGGTGGTCCATGGATGTCATTGTTACCATGTGCAGGTATCTTTCTTCTGAGTCATGGGATGACAAACTCGGCTCGACTATGTCAAATCTCTTGTCACCACAGTTACTTTTTCACCAAGATCAGAAAAAGTTCTCTTGGAAACAAATTGCAACATTTTCAAAAGCCAAATATTTCAGAGTGAGGTATTAACACATCAAAGGTTTGAAGGCCCCTCCTTTGGAAGATTCGACAACTTCTTAGAAATTTCGTTAGGCCATACTGATGTGTATTGTCATTTGAAATAGAGATATGCTGAATTATGTCGAACTGGCGATTATGAATCAGTTAATTGGTCTTCGCACGTTGCACCTGCTGATTTTTTGATCTACATTAAAGATTGAACCACTTCAGAGATAGATCTGCTGATTAACCCCCATTGTTTGAATGAAGTCATTAATAAGCATTCATCAATTGAGGCCTGTTTTATTTCGGTTTCAAACCTTCAAGTTTTGAATAAATTCATTAGTATCAATTAATTGAAATGAAACAATTTTGGAAAACAATAAAATTTATTATCAACAAAAATAAAAATCTATCACAAAACATTCAAAGCTTACTTAAAAAACGCGAACTTACAGATCTTTCATGGATAAAATAGACCAACCCAATACTCTGCGGTCAAATCCACAAGTAAACAAGTTAATACCGTTCATAACTTCGTCTGCCCACGCAGCGCATGCCACCATCCTATTATGTCCCTGTCTGCTAGATCGGGGAAGTCTCGCCAATCTCTGACCATTCAAATCATACAGACGAATATTTCTGTTATCGTGAGGTATGGCAACGATTCCATTTGATGACACACTCAACCTATTTACTGCAGAATCCAGTCTTATAGTGGCAACAGGTGATCTCATGTTCTTCAAATCCCAAACTTTGACACTTCTATCATCAGAACTCGATACTAACTTCTCCTCCTTCGTGAATACTACAGAAGTAACACTCCTTAAAAGAAATAAAAATCAATTAGTTTAGATCAATGGATTCTTTCTATATATAGTTACTATATCAGTATAATAATATACAATAATATAGTAGTGATATCTCCAAAACTATTTGAGATAATTCAAAGTTGAAAAAAGATTCAAAAAGGGGAGGAACTGTAGGACCAATATTTATAATTTTCCCAGAAGGTTGAACATACGCTCGAAAACGGGCACTCCGGCTTGCGCAAGCCTCGCCCCCTTCGGACCTTCAATGAATAAATATTATTTATACTAATTAAATATGAAAATAAAAAATTGAAAAAATTCAGGCGCCTGCAGGATAGATGAACAATAATCCGTGGTCCAAAAACTTTTATAGCAATATTTCAATTAGTTATCCATTAGTTAATTAACAATTTTTTGTAGCACGAACATTGCAAGTGCGATAATTGTGAAACTATTCTACTGTCCCGAATGAGGTGTTAAAATGGGACCTCCTGTGGCTGAGCTTGTGTCTAAAAACTCAATCTAAATTTTATAAACTTACTCTGCATGACCTTGAAATACCGAGACGGAATGAACAGATTCCCTAAAATCCCACAAACGGAAAGTTGTATCCCGGGATGAGGTAACTGCCAATTTTTGTGATGGATGAGAAGCAGTATAAGTCAGCTCTTGATCGTGACCTGAAAGAAGTCAAAATATATAAGAAATTATTAATGATTTAAAAAATAAAATAATAAAATTAAAAACGATAGAAATATTCTGAAACTAACTGGGATTTAGTAAGGTCCATTTCTAGCCAAATCAGCATATTCCTTCATATTCGAGAACTGAAATATTGACATGACCGTGCTGCACACCGTAAAAAATCGAAGAAGACTGAAATACGCTTTTAAATGTTGTGATATTACCTAATACATTAGCTGATTAAATGTAAGATGTGCGTCGGCATTCTACTAATTATCAAATTTCAATTCGATCGAATTTGCATTTTTAGAGTTCTTGATTAAACAATATTTCAGAGAAGTAGATACCAGTTCGAAATTTATTTTCAAAATAATTTCTGAAATACAGAGCCGATCGAGCTGAAATCCGGTAATAGATTGTGAAATGGCAGCTTGACAGTTCAAGCGGAATTCCAGCGGTATCTAACAGGAAGTTTCCGAGATATGAAATTCAAAAAAACAAATTTTTTTAATGATACAATCCCCATTCAAATCCGCACGTTGGCGTTCTACAACTAATTTGCAAGTTTCAATTCGATCGGATATCTATTTTTTAAGTTATTGAGGAAACAATATTTCTGATGGGTATAACTCCGATGCCGTTTGGCTGATTATGCCCATTTACGACCTCAACCGTCGTTTTCAAATGCTCATCCTGCCCTGAAAATTTCAAATCGATATCTATTTCTGTTCGAAAGTTATCGTGCCAACGAACGACCAGCCGGGCTGAATTGATTTCGACCTTGAATTCCTCATCAGTGGGTAGAATCTAATTGTTTGAGACCATTTTTGGCAAAAAATTCGAAAATTGCAGACATTTGCTCGCAAAAATTGTGTCGCATGTTCAGGAAATAATTTGCCAACAATAGAAACAAAAGAATATCTTTGACTATAGTCATAGAGTTTTAAATGTAGGGGCGAACGTCGATAAAAATTGATACCTAATTTGATCTATAGCAACCTTTATTTTAGAATATCTCAAGAATGATCAAATTTAGCTATCGGAACACAACTATTTTTTTGGTCTCACTTGAAATTTTCTGAATTTAAACATGCTATTTGCATTTGAAAAAATCGAGATATAATTGTCTTTTTCGGAAATCTAACTTTGACAGCCTCATTTGAACCTCCTGCAAGTATATCAAAACATCACCTACAAAATAACATTAAATACCTTTTCGGTACCTAATTTCATAGGACAGATATGAAGTTGTGCGCTCTCAAGAAATACACAGTTTCTTGCAAACTTTCATCTGTCATTTCTTTTCAAAAAACGGTGGATAAGTCGTAAACTATTCAATATATCTACAGGGAAGGCTACATAAAATACGAAGAGTTTCAAAATACATTCGAAATTGAAAAAATATACAGGATATTCCATTTGAAATAAGCAAATCGACATCCATTTCCGGTATAACCGTCATAAATCGTTGCAAATATTTCAAAAAATAAGATTGGGTTACCTTATATCTCAAATAGATCTAATACAGGGTGGTCCACGAGTAACTGTTCATAGTTTCATGGTGAATAGGGGAGCCAGAAAACAAGAAAGAAATATGGGCTCAAGGCTCTTCGTTTCTGAGATACAGTTACAATTATTTTCAGATTTGGCATTTATTGTCATTTCAGACCAACAAACTCTGCATATGAACCATACCAAAAAAGTGCAGCCCAAGATATTTTCATTTTTGCTTTACTGTCCAATTTTTGCGCGTATGTTCTGTGGAACATCGCGTTATCATGTTGCCCAAATGTCTGTAATTTTCGAATTTTTTGCCGAAATTGGTCTCAAACGATTGGGTTCGACTCCCTGATCAAGAATTCGATGTCAAATTCGATTCTTTCCGGCCGGCCGGCCGTTGCCACGATAACTTGAGAACGGAAAGAGATAGCGACTTGAAATTTTCAGGGTAGGTGCATCCCAATAGGACGGACAAGTTTGTTAATGGGCATAATCGGCCCAATGGTTTCCGAGTAATAATTTTGTCTACAACCAATACTAATCGGATCGAATTGAAACTTAGTGAGTAGTTGTAGAATATGAACCTAAAGACGTTTGTGAAATTGTGTAAGAATCGTATCACTAGAAAATTTAAAAAAAATTATTGAAAAATGTTATTTATGTCACGATAACCTAAGACCGGAAATTTTCAGGTTAGATTGATAATCTGAATGCGTCATTTGAGTTTGTTTATAGGCATAATCGGCACAACGGTTTTGGAGTTATACCCATCTGAAATTTGGTTCTTAATTCCTCAATAACTCGAAAAATACTAAACCGATCCAATTCAAACATGGTTATTAGTTGTAAAATAGCAACGCGAAAATCCTTGCAGAACTTCGTAAGAATCGTATCTCTAGAAAATTTTAAAAAATCATAGAAAATTATTGAAAGATATTCTATATATCGGAAACTATTCGTCCAACATCGCTGAAATTTTGCGATAGCCTTCCAAACCTAACACTACCAAGTTTCAAGTTTGAACATGATCGGATCTATATTGTTGAAGATCCGAGCAGCCTTGTGTGAATTCAGTAGCTGGATGGGTGACCGTTGTCTCGATAACTCTTCAACGAAAGTAGATAGGGACTTGCAATTTTCAGGGTAGGTTGCGCATCTGAATGGGAGAGTTAAGTTCGCTGTTGGTCATAATCGGCCCAACGGTTTCGGAGTTATACCCATCTAGAATATTATTTCCTCGATAACTCAAAAAATATATACTTGATCGAATTGAATCATGCTAACTACTTGTAGAATATCGACATAAAGAAGTGTGTAAAATTTTGTGAGGATTGTACCACTAGCAAATTTTAAAGAAATTCGAATCGATTCATAATAAATAGTGAAGCATGTATCTATGGGAGATGATAGCCCTACATTAGGGTCCTGTAGCGGTCTTCGAACATCTGAAGTTCTGAATAATCATCTAGTAGAAGCTCGTTGCTTGTTTGTGGAAATTAAATTGCTAATTAACCTGGTGGTAATCGATTTTCAGGGTAGGTTTCACAGCCCAATTGGAGAGTTAAGTCCGATTTTGGGCATAATCGGTCCATCGGTTTCGGAGTTATACCCAGCATGAATATTATTTCCTCGATAACTCAAAAAATATAAACTCGTTCGAATTGAAGCTTGGTAACTAGTTGTAGAATATCGACATAAAGGCGTGTGTAGAATTTCGAGAGAACCGTACCCCTAGAAAATTTTTAATATATTACAAAAAAAAATTGATTCAAGCACTGAAGTGAAGTCAGGAGCTTTTGCGCGAATGTTATATTGTCCATTATCCTGTATTGGACACTCTTAAGGGGTTAGGTGTAGTTAGCATTTTCAAAAATCTTTTTTTCTTTTATTGCATTTTCTTAAAGCATAATATCTCAGAAATATTCTCTGAAAATTTGAAGTAAATGCGACAAATACTTTTCGAGTAATTCGATAATTAGCAACGGGCTCTCGGGCGCTCCGGGCGAGAGCACTTTGCACGATCGTGCGCATCTCTATAGCAATATATAGCATATGCGACCGATCGGTAAAAGTGCGAATGGTCGAGAATAGACCCCCAGGTAGCTAGCAGCTAACGTGCTAAGCGCAACACTCCAGAAGGTAGAATAATACGTAGACAACATCAAATAGATATTTTGGAGGTTGCCACAACGGCTGAAGAACTATTATATGGCTCAGGAATAGATGACTCTGTAAGTAATTGAATAATACGTAAATTGAGTGTAAAACTTCAAATGCGTTTTTCTCAAAACAACGTTCTTTGAACTGGTGACCACTGTAGCTCGAAAACCGCTTGGTAGATTCTAATGAAATTTATACAGCTTTTCGAAAACATTAGAGACTCGTGCCTGATCGAAGGATTTTCTTTTTTCTTCCAATTTCGAATTTTTATAAACAATTAACTGTTGGTTTTTTACCGAAAATACGGAAAAAATTTTCCTGAGGCTGCCATTTAGTTAATTCAAAAAAAAAATATAAAAATCCTTCGATCAAGCACCACATTATCTATTCATAAACCTATTTTTTTTTGTCCGATTGATTTTTGATCATCATCATCAATCTCCAAGGATAAGTGGTGGCCTCAAGGAGCTTCGGTCGGAACTGGATCAACACAAACAGCCATAACTTTCGAAATTATTAATATTTTTTTCTGAAATTTCTGCCAAATCAAGTTGAAACCCTATTTGATGATACCATATTTTTACTTTTATGAAATAAAATAATTTCAACAAGTCAAGAGCGTTCCTGCTAATCGGGTCCTTCATGAATGACTTCGTATAATAAATATACTTATGCATATATTTCACAAATCAAATAGACCCCAGGGGGTTCATTGATCTGCCGAGAAAGCAAGAGCAGACGCGTTTCTGGCTTCTTGGCCTTCATCAGTACCCTGTAGCTTTCCCAACAAATTCAACTAAACTGACCCGGGTTAAGCCTCTCAGAGCCGGCTTGGTCGATCATTATAATCGCCCACGCCACCTATGAGACGAAACACGGAAATCAGCCTCTCCCCACCAGTGAATATTTGAAGCGTGAAATCATATGCCACCATTCACTCGATATATATATATATATATATATATATATATATATATATATATATATATATATATATATATATGTATGCGAATTGTTCTTTTCACGGACATTCCATATTTTTTTTAGATATCTGCTACTATAACATATTTTCGAACAAATTGTGATTCTGAACGATATAATTCAATCAATTTTCCTATATGTTAATGTTTTCGCTACCTATAGCGAAAAATGCATATATTACGACATATGAGGACATTTTATAAAATTCAATTCATATGGGATTTTCGCTTAATTAATGTGTTTTTCCGTTTATCCCTTCAATAAATAATGAAAAATGTTCTCTTACATTTTTTATATGAAACTTATAATTTGAAGTAATATTCTGCTTTCATTATTGTATACACTCAGTCCGTGGACGTAATGAGGTTTGGATATATCAACATTAGACATGCGGGGCAATAGTACGCAGTTTTCAATTAATTACTCTTTAATAAATATATGTGAAGAATGACAAAGCATGATATTCTAATTATAATTGTTATTTTCATTAAATTATTGAATCGAAATGCGGACATTCACCCAAATCTTAGTGATTGAAAGCGACTAAATAGCAATTATAAATAGAATAGAATTTTATAGATTGCTATTGGTTACATACTTTTCGACCGAAACATCTCCTTTTGTAAATGTGAGACATATTCGATCTACAAGGTAATGCAATCATATCTACTTAACACATTATGATTCCATTCAATGGGATAAGTATACATCTATTAAAGCCACGGACACTTATTCGAGTATAAATGACTCGTCTGGTCGAAGCGTATAAAAACTAGTAAGGCAACTGTGAATTACCTCGGACCAGATACATATAAAACTTGCAAGCGAAACTGGAACTATATTGACTGCGTGCACTTACCCGCTGCGTACTCTTACCCCACATTTATGTTACAACTTATCATGAACCCAAATATTCAAAAGGTACTGTTGCTGTTACATTTCAACAAACAAAATAAAAAGATATAAAAAAGCACTGACGTGAAGTCAGCAGCCTTCAGTGCACTTGTTTACGTTGGCTTATTAGAATTGAATGATAAGTGCTTCAAGCTCAGTGGATAGAGCAAGCCGGATACCTACCCAGTGGGTAGTGGACACCATACACTGTTGGGTCAAAAATAAACCGTGCTGTGTCCAAGGTGGCGTTAGGCTAGAGTAATAAAGTTGACAAAGAACACAACTGACTCTCTTTAGTCACACAATCTCCTAGGACCTTCTGAGGGATCACATCAATGCTTTTTTAGCCTTTTCCTTACATAGTGAAGTCAATCTGCATTTGGAGATCCCTCAGAAGCTCTTAGGAGCTTGTGCAACTAAGGAGAGTCAGTTGTGTGCATTGTTGCTCTATTCATACGCCAGCTGAGACACAACCCTGTTAATTTTTGACCCGACAGTGAATGATCTCCACTACCCTCTGGGCGAATCTCCGGCTCACTCTATCCACTGAGCTTGAAACACTCATCATTCAATTCAAAATAGCAAACGTGAACACGCGCGCTGAAGAGTACTGACTTCTCGTCAGGGCTTTTTTATATTTTGTCATGTTTCTTTTGCCAATTTGGCAATCAATACAGGCTGGGTATTAGTTTTACCGCAGGACGAAATAAAAAAAAAGTTATGAGACCCCCTTTAGGAACGCAATTGCTTACGCCTTCTTCAAATCCAAATATAATTTAATATAGATCTTCTACATACCTATAGATATATATAAATTGACCCAGGACCACGAGACATTTCAACGCGGAAACAACACTTTCCTCGAAACTGACTTGACCGTGCACAGAATTGCCATTTAATTTCTCTTTAAACCTCACGATATCGGCTCAGCACCAAATCCATGATCACTAGGCGTAAACCACTCCCAACATAAGCCATACAACCCAAAGAGAGCTATTCGTGGCTTTAGGTTTAGGTCATCTCAAAATTACACACCTCATACAAAATTCTTCAACACCATTGGTTCAGGAGATATCTGAGCATCAATCCACGCATGCGTGGACACTTCCAAGGGTATTCCATTGAGGAATAGCGTCCTGCACATCAAAACCCCATTCCTCCCAAATGAGAACTCCAACGGTTAAATCACTTCTCGTCTGCTCATGCGCATAATGATATATACCCGGAAGGGGTAATATTAATTTAAAAATGAACCCCAGAGCCACGATACGGCCACTTTTACTCGGAAACAACGCTATTTCCTCCAAACTGATCCTACCGTGCATAAAATTGCCATTAATTTTGTTTTAAATCCTCACAATATCGGCTCAGCACCAGACCCATGACCGATAGTCCTAAATCACTCCCAACATAACCCATACAACCCCAAAACAGTTACTTCTCCTTTGCGCATGCGTAATCCACTCGTGGCTGGAAGTCCTCTCAAAATCACACACCTAACACAAAACTCCGATTCTCCAACACTAGGGGTTCAGGAGTTATCGCATCTTGAATCCACGAATCCGCTGACCTCACCAGGGGATTGTATGGAGGAATAGTATCCTCCAACCCGAAGACCCGACCCTGTGAGACGAAAACTCCAGCAGTTAAATCACTTCACATCTGCGCATAAGCATAACGAAAATTGCTAGGAAGAGGCAAAATGGTAGGTCACTGTTCCTTGCGGAACAAGCGCGCAAAAATTAGGTTTCGGAATTTTAAGTAAACTATTCCGCAAGAGAGTAGTAAATTTTTGAATTTCTTCAAGTCATGTGACCCTCACGAAATTTTGCGAAAGTGTTTGCTTCGGTCTTTTGCATCTGAGTACTGAGTTTCAATTTAATCTGATCAGCAATTTTCGAGTTATTGTGGAAACAAAATTTAAAAAATTTTTAAATATTTTTGCCACTTTACTATCTCTTCCATAAATACAATACTTCGCATGCATATGAAGGTACAATTTGATGCTGAATTTCAATAGATCGGTTCCGGAACTCCGAAATCATTAACGAAATATTTACGCTCAAAACTACCCTGCAAATGTCAATCCTCTAGTTCCTTTCGTTCAAGAGTTATCGTGTTAACGGCCGGCCGGATAGACTTGAATTTGATATCAGATTATTCATCAGTGAGTCGAACTCAATCGTTTGAGAACATTTTCGACAAAAAAATCCAAAAATTCAGACATCCGGGCAGTATTATAGCACGCTGTTCCTTTCAGGACATGCTCGCAAAAAGCACTAACATGAGGTCGGTGCGCTTTAACGCCTTTGTTCATGTTGAGCAATCTCAATAGAATGTCGTCAGAAACAAGCTCTGAAAAATGCAGTGACCTCACGTCAGTGCTTTATTATTAAACAAATGATATGTCATTGTTCGTCTAAGAGATCATCACTGAAAAAAATGACATGCGGTCAGTCCACTTGTGCGCGCGTGTTTATGTTAAAGTTAAATTTAGATTGATCAACACGAACAAGCGCGCCAAATCACACTGACCTCACGTCATTGCTTTCGGTGCTGATCTTCGTATGAAAATGAAAAATAATTACTTCATTAAAAAGCACTGACGTGAGGCCTTTTTACATTAAATTTTTACAATTTCAGTCAATTGTGTTTAAAATTATACTTTCGAGGCATACATCATTGAAAATGAACCACTTCTGTACAGGGTATTCTTTATATCACGGCACAATTGAAGTGATTTGTGCCACAAACTAAGCATTAACTAAATAGATACCTTGGATGGATTCTAATAACGTAACAATTTTGTTTTTCCTTTGATGTGTGGACATGGCGCATGGACAATCATACGTCGAGTGTTCGCGCGTCGGAAAACCATCATCTTTGTTTATTTACGCACCACAAAACAAAACAAAAAATATAGTTTATCAGAAAGCTTTAAATTGATTAAGATACTGTATCATAACTGTGTGTGTCTGTTATAAACAAATTGAAACCTTATAAATAGCCAGTATTTCAGGAAAACTCTTTTTTGTAAGTAAACAACATAATGTGCAATTAATCGAAAATAATAATAAAACTTCATTCATACCGAGCATTTTTTTATTAACTTAGGCGGTGTGAAGTTCGCCGGGCCAGCTAGTTATAAAATATATAGGTAGCGATCTTCGTTCGTACTTTCTTTTAATGGGTATTGCGTGAATTTCATATAGGTACCTATACTCATATATTCATACTCTTTTATGTCTTTTCATACAGATATTAATTTCCTAAATCGAATGCAAAATTTATTCAGAGTTAACAAAAATTATACTTAGCATAACAATGAAAAGCACTAACGTGAAGTTAATACTCTTTGGCGATCTTGTTCACGTTGGTTAATTCGAATTGAATAATGAATGCTTCAAGCTCAGTGCATAAAACGAGTGGGACATCTACCCAGAGGGTAGTGATCACCATTCACTGTCGGATCATAAATTAGGAGTGATTTGTCTAAGCTGGCATAAGGATAGAGTAACAAGGTTGACCACCATTCACTGTCGGGTCAAAAATTAACCTTGCTATGGCTAAACTGGCATAAGGATACGGTAACAAAGTCGGCAAAGAACACAACTGACTCTCCTTAGTCACATAAGCTCCTAGGAGTTTCTGAGGGATCTTCCTAGGGAATTCCTAGGAGAGTCAGTATGATCATAAAATATGTCTATGGCAAGCGCGCCAATGCAGATTGACCTCACGTCAATGCTTTATTAGCGTTTTCACTTTTTTCATAGTGAAATAAATATGCATTGGAGCACTTGCTATAAACATGATTATGATTATACTGACCCTCCTAGGTGTTTCTCAAGGAGATCCCTCAGAAGCTTCTAGGAACATGTGCTAAGGAGAGCCAGTTGTGTTCTTTCTCGACTTTTTTACTGTATCCCTTACGCCAGCTTAGGCACAGCACTCTTAATTTTTGACCCGGCAGTGAATGGTGGCCACCACCGTCTTACTAGATCTCCGGTTCGCTCTATCTACTGAGCTTGAAGCACTCATCATTCAATTGGCCACCGTGAACACGCGTGATAATGGTTTTTTATATTTTTTCAAGTTTCTTTGACAATTCTGTCTATCAATACAGTCTGGCTATAAGTTTCATCGCAGATAGAAATAAAAAAAGATCGCTGTTAGGGGGGCCCCGTTAGGGTCACAATTAACATAACATAACATATATTTCATTTCCAACTACAGAATGAGTGTAATTTTGTTACAGTAAAGTTGATATCCATATAACAGTATATACTTACGCCTATTCTTCAAATACGAATGTAATTTAAAATAGATCTTCCAAATATAGTTATTTATAAATTGTGGTCCCAGGGCCACGGTACAGACATTTCAACCCGGAAATAACGCTATTTCCTCGAAACTGATTTGGTCGTGCACATTATTGCCATGAATTTTCTTTTAAAACCTCACAATATCGGCTCAGCACCGAATCCATGACCGCTGGACGTAAACCACTCCCAACATGAACCATACATCCCAAAAACACTCACTTCTCCTCTGCGCATACGCAATCCACTCGTGGCTGAAAGTCCTCTCAAAATCAGATCAGTGTTTTTCAAGTTATTGTGGAAACAAAATTTTCAAATGTTGAAATTTTTTTCCAGTTCAATCAATTCAAAACTTCGCATGAATATTAAGTTATTTATTCTACAATTTGATGCTGAATTTCAGATAGATCCTGTCATCGGTTTCAGGAATATTTATATAAAATATTTGAACTAAAAATGGCCATACCTCCGAAACCGCTTGGTAGATTTCGCCCATGAACGAACTTTACCGAGATATTTATGCTCCAAAACTACCCTGCATATTTTAACTTTAACTCATTTCGTTCGAGAGTTATCGAGTTAATGGCCTGCCGGACGTAGAATTGGATTTGACCCCGAATCATTCATCAGTGAGTCGAACTCATTTGAGACCATTTACGGCAAAAATTTCAAAAATACAGGCATCCGGGCCAAATGATAGGCACGCTGTTCCCTGAATAGCGCGCCAAAAATTAGATATCGATCTAGGTACAGTGACTCTATACAAGTATAAAATCACTGTAGATCTAGGAGGGTTAGCATGATAATATCAATGAAAATGGGCGTTATCCTCATTTCAATAATATCATAAATTTAGTTGAGGTACCTACTAAACTAAAAGCTTTCGAATTTGGCGGATGTGCCTCGTTTTCTGGAATCTTGGTGTATTATTTTGTATGAAGAGGTTGGCTTGAATCAATAGTAAGTTGAGTAAAAAACTAGTTTCGAAATTACAAATGTTCTCACATGATATTCACATCGCGAAATAGATAGTACTGTAACCGGGAGAAGTCAACTCTTTGAATATTTATTGATTTCGAAGTGCTGTTACCATACGATCGTTTCGCAAATGGTATACTATTTATCAGTTCGTTTTAAAAAAATCCAATATATATGATATCCTGTCTATTTGGTTTAAAAAATACCTCCGCCCTACAATACCTCATCAAAGTAACAAGTAACAAGTAACTGACGAATACATGTGATACGAATCGAAGCGAGTTGCAGGTTGCAGCGTTTTCACGAGCTGTGATTGAATAACAGTTACTGAAATATCGTATGACATCAACTATCTGCGATTCTGTGACACTAGTGAGTAGTGATACCACCAGAGACTGATTGACTGATACCACTCATGAAATAAACAAGTGCAGTTCTGTTCTGACGGTTCAGACTTCACAGGACTAACAAAATTACAATTTTTATTGGTTGTTTTGCACATATTTCTCGAAATTTTGAATGTTATATCAAAATCAAGTTAAATACCGTTTACAAATTTTATTTACTGCTATGAATATCTCATAAACGTTATTTGTTTAATAAAAGGGGTAAATATTGTGAACAAATAGTATTTCATAGGTGAAAATGCTGAACAGTTTGCTCATTTCCATGTTTTCAGGTAACTTGTAATCCTATTTATAATTGTAAATAATCATGATGCATTATAGTGTTTACTTTGAATCACTATCAGGAGACAAAAATTGATGACTTACCCGAAATACCTACTAAACCATCATGAAGACTGGCAATCACAGTTTGATAATTACAAAGGTACCTACATGTTGAACAATCATCTCCAAATGAGCATATATATTCCGGATATTTTATCATAATTATGTTTTTAGGTAAGGCATTCACACCATTTAAGAAAAAGGTATATGTCATTGTGGATTTTGGCAAATAATGAGGGAGCAATTGAATCTGCTCATTGTGATTGTCTGGCAGGCTTCAGTCAAGTGTGTTCACAATTGGTTGCAAAATAAGACGTACCTACGTTAGGCAGAGGAATGTACAACTGGTATGAAGGCCTACTGGATGCACCCCTCTAACAAACCAGCTGAGCCTAAGGCAATAAAAGAAATAAATTTTACGACTCCTAAACAAAAGTTTTGCAGTGAAAGAACTGAAAGTATGGGTACTAAACATATCAAGGAAAAAATTCCTACCAGGACTATTGATGAGCGTTATGAGTTTTAGGAAGGTATTATGGAAACTGATAACATTGTTTCAGTCATTATGTAACTACCCCTTTTGCAGAGGAGTTGAGACATTAAGTGCATTACCTCGTATCATTATTTTGAGCAAATATACAGGAGAGACAAGAAACAAGTATGCAGGTGCAATTTTTCCGAATTTGCTACCTCAGTCAATATACCTGTATACAGGTATATTGAGATATTATATAAAAAATTGCACCTGCGTACTTGTTTTTTGTCTCTCCTGTATATTTGTTCAAAATAATGATACAAGGTACTGCACTTTAGCCGTCATGCAAACTTCAAAGAATAAACTTTATATCATGGATTTATTTGAAGAAAAGTATTTGAACGAATTATTGAAGAAGTTGTGGGATATCGGTGGGCGAAAATCTATGAAACTTCTAGTTCTAGAAATTTGATGCTTGTTGGTAATTGATATCTTATGTGTGCTCTTGAAATATCAATATAAAATTTTGGATAGGCATGCTTTTGAATCTAATAATAGTTATAGTATAGTATAGTTAAAAGTATTAATAAACGATCCTTCAAGGATGTTATATGAATACAGCTTCTATCAACGTTGGTAAAGATTTATATATCAAAATTTTTCAGGTAGAAGAATCAATATCAATTGACAGTGTATGAATCTAAATCTATTGAAATAGAAACCAGGGAACAGTCAAATATCAAGAGTTGGTTTTTGCATGTGTATGATTAAGAAGTATTCCGGCGCAACAATGGATATTTTATGTTATTCGTGCTCTTCATTACAATGATTTTTGATGATAGTTTAAACTGAAGTAATCGAAGCAAGCATAATATTTAAAATAAATTGCAACAATAATAACAGATTAAAAAAACATATTGTATAATTTATCATTAATTTATAACATTAATCATGTTTAAGAAGCTCTGTATGAATAAATGAAACTACAATATCCATTTTGCTTTTTAACACCATCATCCTCCATCAACCAATAAATTATGGTTGCAAGTTCTGGTGATTTTTCACTATACTTTATATGCAGTATTCTTTGTAAATGCAATCAGTTTTTCAGAATTTCGTTAGAACATTTCGAGTTCTATCATTTGTGGTGTGCTAACAGGGGCTTATATATGTCATAAATCTCTTATCAATTGGGGACTCAATTTCGATAATTGAATGTGGGTTGGTCCACATCGCAGTTGGAATAATTGTAGATTCTGGTGTAGGTACCTATTATGATTACTTGAAATTGAATTGAAATTGAAAATTTTTTATTAGGTACCAAAATAGACATACAATTAATATATTTTATCTTGCCACAGAAGAAATTCTTGTGTGTGGCTCAAAAAATAACAAAATTAATGACTCACAAACTAAGGATGTAACACAACGAAACAAAGCAAGTCTATTAATCTCTCTCAAGATTCTTTAATCCCACCAAACGGCAACGGTCCAGAAAAGCAATACAGAGCGAGAATTACAATGATAATTTCCTCCTGATTAATGAGAAAATAAATTATTAATTTGATCATAGTTAAGTTTAATCCATTCAACAGTATGTTTTTTAAAAACACTAACACGTTCCAGGTTTCTAATACTGATATCGATTAAATTCACAAATATATGAATGTAATTCAAAAAGTATCTCTCCCCTAATCTAGAATTTGTTCTAAAAGAATAGGCACTATTGTTGATATAATTTCTTGTGAAATAACTATGAGGTAACGCATATGTGTAAATTCTTTTCGTATACCAATTTATTAAAAGTGTCTTAACATATATCTGTCTAATATTCAAAAAGGAACTAATCTGAAACAACTTCATATTTTTGTTGAGTACAAACTTTATTCGGACAAAAAGTAATATAACCATTTGGAGAGTGTAGATGGTGTTTTTAAAATGGTTCAATCTTTTCCGCCTCAAGTGCACCAGTTATCGCCTGAGGTTGCCTGCGGTTCACATCCAAAATTTTTATAAAATTCTTGGTGCACTGGGGGAATACATTCCATATTCCATTAGGAGCCCACGCACACGGGCATACTCTAGACTCGTTTTCCATGGGAATCATGGATCTCTGGACGCCAGTGGCAGCGCAAGACCTAAACTTAATGTGGGCAAGGTATACATACAGTACAGTGACTATATTTCCATATTGGAAATAAAGTCACTGTAGCAAGGTTTATGTCGAATGGCCCTCTGATGGTGCAAGTAGAAGGAAATGATTCAGAGTTATTTTTGGTTGCAGAAGAAATCCCTTACACTCCCCTGCACTTATAAAGTCAATTCCCAAAATTTCAAAACGCCCCCCCGAAATTAATTCCTGGCTACGCCCATGAACGCCAATATATATCTGGAGAATGTACTAACAAATCATGTTATTGTAAACCCTACATCAAAGTTGATTCTCAGTTGTTATGAAATTACACACCTCAAATATTGGTTATTTGAAAAGAAATTGGTTCAAGCTCCGTGGACAGGAGCTTTGGCGCTCTTGTTCAAACTTTGACAAATCATATTATCTACGAAATTATTGGTCTCTGGGAATTATATAAATGGATTCTAACGATAGAACTGCATCATGAAAGAAATTAAATTCAAACAGACCGATTCTCCCCAATAACAAACTTATCCGAGATATTATTCATTTCTCAAATATGTTCTGAAAATTATATTATATCAATTAAAACTTAGACAATATAACAGTTTTGTTTTTACTGGAGATATTCAGAACCCAATTTGATTAAGTATCTTACCAAAGAATATATTTCCATCATCATATGGATTATCCACGGGCATTATATTATCCCTTTAAAAGTATAATATCATATCATCCTCATAATTCTACGATAGCTGAGGTTATTTCATTGGTCATTTTGCATTCAATCATACTTTGTTTTATAGAACAGTTTAAATAATAACGCGAACCAGAGTCCAGAAATTATTTTGACATTTATCTCTCATAGGAATATCAGATGGAGATGATATGTAAAAATACAGATCATGTAATGATTCATAGATAGAAAATTATTTAATTTCGAAAAAACATATCTCCGAAAGTATTAGCTTGTTAGAGTCGAAAATGATATATATGGATTTTTATGATGAAAGTGCATCTTAAAAAAAATTGAATTTGAAATTTTGAATGTAAAATTTTTTTTCCTTACTCTGAAACCTCCGATTTTGCCCAATACGAACTTAACCAAGATACTTATCTCCCAAACCTACTCTGAAAATTTCAACTGCCTAGCTCATTCTGTTCGAGAGTTATTGTAGAAACAAAATTTGAAAATTTTAATTTTTTTTTGACACTTTACGACCACCCGATCAATACAAAACTTCGCACGCATATAAAGGTCATTATTCTACAATTTTATGCTAAATTTCAGATAGATCAAGTGATTGGTTTCGGAAATATTCATAAAAAATGTTTTTAATAAAAACGGCCATAACTCCGAAACCGCTAGGTGGATTTCGCCCGTTAACGAACTTGTACGAGATATTTACGCTCCAAACCTACCCTGAAAATTTCAATTCTCTAACTCCTTTCGTTCGAGGGTTATCGTGTTAACGGACGGCCGGCCGGACAGAATCGATTTCGACCACGGATTCTTGATCAGTGAGTCGAACCAAATCGTTTGAAACCATTTTCAGCCAAAAATTCTAACATTACAGACATTTGGGCAAATTGATAAGCACTCAGTTCCGAGGAACAAAAGCGCCAAAAACTAAAACTGCACTCTCACGTAGGTATCAAATAAGTTTAATTGAATTTTGATTTAGTCTTTTATTCTGTCCAAGTTACTTGTTGGTGCTGTTGTAGCACAAATATGTATATCAATTGAATGAAGGAAGTGTCTCGTTATCTGCAAAACCGCCTGCTATAAAGGTTGAAGATATAACATATAATATGTGGTATGGACGATTATTTTTCTCTATATGGTTCAATTATTATATTGCGATATAGGATGTAACATTGATATAATTAAAATAAATTAAAAAATTGGTTCAAGCACTGACGTGAAGTCAGAAGCTTTTGCGCGTATGTTCTATTGTACATTCTTCTGTATTGGACACCTTTAATCGAATTTACCATGGTAAATCATGTTGTCCATTCTCCTGTATTGGACACTCTTAATTCGAATTTACCACGGTGTATTCGAATTAAGTGTCCAATACAGGAGAATGGACAACATAATTTACCATGGTAAATTCGATTAAGGGTGTCCAATACAGAAGAATGTACAATAGAACATACGCGCAAAAGCTTCTGACTTCACGTCAGTGCTTGAACCAATTTTTTTTTTTCGTGTTTTTTTTTTAATTTTCTAGGGGTACGGTTCTTAAATTTTTTTTTTTGCGTCATTTTTTTCAAATTTTCTAGTGGTACAGTTCTTACAAAATTTTAAACACGTCTTTATGTTGATTTTCTACTACTAGTTACCAAGCAACAATTCGATCGAATATTTATATTTTGAGTTATTAAGGAAATAATATTCCAGGTGGGTATAACTCGGAAACCGTTAGACCGATTATGCCCAAAAACAAACTCAACTCTCCCTTTCGGATACGCAACCTACCCTGAAAATTGCAAGTCCCTATCTCCTTTCGTTCGAAAGTTATCGAGGCAACGGTCACCCATCTACTGAACTCACACAAGAATGCTCGAATCTCCAACAATATTTAACCGATCGTATTAAAACTAGAAACTTGGCAGTAGAGTTAGGTTATGAAGGCTCTTGCAAAATTTCAGCAATTTCAAAAGAACAGTTACTGATATATAGAATTTTTTTTTTTATTTTCAATGATTTATTAAAAATTTTCTACAAACGCTATCCTCACCAAATTTTGCGAACATTTTCGCGTTGGCATTCTGCATCTAGTAACCATGTTTGAATTCAATCGGTTCAGTATTTTTCGAGTTAATGAGGAACAAAAACCACCAAATTTCAGAAAATTTCAGATGGCTCTAACTCCAAAACCGTTTGGCCGATTATGCTCATAAACAAACTGAAATGTCGCGTTCTGGTGCACATCCTAACCTGAAAACTTGAAGCTGCTATCTCATTCCGTTCTCAAGTTATCGTGACAACAAAAATATTTTTTAATAATTTTTTAAAAATTTTCTAGCCATACGATTCGCACATAATTTCACAAACGTGCTTAGGTTCATATTCTTCAACTAAGCACCAAGTTTCAATTCGATCGGAGTTATATTGGTTGAAAACAAAATTATTACTCGGAAATCACTGAGCCGATTATGCCCATTAACGAACTTGTCCGTCGTATTGGGATGCGCCACCTACCCTGAAAATTTCAAGTTGCTAGCTCTTTTCGTTCTCAAGTTATCGTGGCAACGGCCGGCCGGCCGGACGGACAGAATCAAATTTGACCTCGAATTCTTCATTGGGGAGTCGAACTTAATCATTTGATACCATTTTCGTCAAAAAATTCGAAAGTTACAGACATTTGGGCAAAACTATAACGCGATGTTCCCCAGAACATACGCGCAAAAATTGGTTCAAGCACTGACGTGAAGTAAGGAGCTTTTGCGCGTATGTTAACTATTGTCCATTCTCCTGTATCGGACACTCTTAATCGAATTTACCATGGTGAATTATATTGTCCGTTCTCCTGTATTGGACACTCTTAATCGAATTTTCCATGGTATTTCGAGTTGTGAAATCTATGCACAGGGGTGTAAGTTGCAACAACCCATTCCACTAGGTTGAATCATTGCAGATTGCTCAATTAATCTTATTGATAAATAAATTTAATTACAATTTTTGAAGCATTAGAGCATTGTAGATTGCTCTTTTTTATTAAAGATAATTTTTGAAGTATTTATTTTTAAACGACACTATTATTAAATTTAATTTCTTTCATGATGCAGTTCTATCGTAGGAATCCATTGAGGTATACCTCCATTGATATAATTCCCAACTCTGAGAAACCAATACTTTTGGAGATATAATAATTTGTCTGTTTGAACAAGAGCGCCGAAAAGCACCTGTCCACAGGGCTTGAACCCATTGAAAGAAAGGATTGAAATATACATTTGAGAGAGATGGAGCTAATTTAAGCAGCAAGATTCCAATCCTACACTAGCTCCATCCCTTTTTTCACCCTATTTGGTGTCTTCCACCTCTCTCACATGTAGATTTCAATCGACTCCGTGTAAAAGCCAGCGGATGCTCCACCCATAGGATATTAGGTCTATGGCTTGAACCATTTTTTGTTAATATGATTCAGTTAGCAACAGTAGCGTAACGAATTTCGACCGCCCCCCCGCAAAAATAATTTTAGGGCCCCCTCTTAGAACTATTTAATATAAAAAATGTCTCCAACACTTCCCCTATACCCGACGAACCGTAGCGCTAAGCGTCGGCATTTGGAAAATATTACAATAAGTGGAGTACAGTGAATATGATTTTCCTTAAAAAAATCTACTGAAAAATGCATGCCTATTTATTGAAATATTGATGGCCAACTTATGACCTACGGTAATAGCGTACAAATAAATGTTAACATGATTATATAATTTATCCAAGCTTTAGTATATGCTCTGTGTTCATACTCGTACATGTCATCCTGTTCTATAAGAGAGTTCTTCCATGGTGCAGTTCTCATTCTCATATTGATCATTTAATCTTGATAAATAAACTATTATTTCAATTGAATTTCCTTTATGATGCAGTTCTATCATAATAATACATTGATATAATTCTCAACTCTGAGAAGCCAATACTTTCGGAGATATAATTTGTCTGTTTAAACTAGAGCGCCAGAAAGCTCCTGTCCACAGTTATGGACTCGTGGATTCATAAAACTAAACGAAATTAGCATAAAGAAAGCATATAAAGTTTTTCTTGAGTCATTTCAAGAATATTCCATCGTTTTAGAACATTATATTATTCTTCATCATTTCTCCTTAAACGCACCGTTTTCCAAATATTCTTCATTGAATGTTTTAAAATGGAAAACTCCAGAAATTTCACTACTTTTATGGATCCGTCCCTGAGCGTTGGAATCCCGCATCAAGCTGTAAACCACGTTACCATGCCTTATTCTCGTCCGCCAACAATGTCATAGATAATTTATATGCGGGAGTGTATTAGCACATTGTGAAATCTTTAAGCGCTTGTAACTTTTTACCTGAGCCGAATCTGGAAAAATGGTAAATGTAAAAGGTGTTTCATTTGATGAGAGGAATCTTTGGTTAAAATTACTGCAGTGGTCGAAGATTCACCCTGTATATTATCGCCATCTGCAAAATTTGGTAGATGTTTTCAGGGACGGGCCGAAACCAAATCGAAGCATCGAACTTTTCCAACTGCTTTGAAAATTTGCCAACCCGGTTCAACATTGGGGGAGGTGTTTAAGGACAGAACATGTTCTGTTGGATACTAAGGAAAACTTCATGAAAGCGTTACTTTACGACAAACCTCATCCATTATACCAATAAACTCTCGAATAAATGCCTGCATTCATATTCTAGTATGACGAGTAAGGGGGCGTCCATAAATTATGTGAGATGTTTAAGGAGTGAGGGGGTCGAGTCAAATCTCATCTAATCTTACGTTGGAGAGAGGGGGGGTCTCGGCAAATATCACGCAATTTTTTTCTGATTGAAACAAAAAAAATTATACTATTTTGGTCCATTTAATCCAGATTATACATGCTTAAATCATCACTGAAAATCATATGGACATGTTGGTTCTAATAGTCTCTCTTGAGACCGCGCATGATTCTCTATGGACTGAATTAGAGTAGATATTCTTTTTTTTAATCATAGTAGTCACGATTTAAGTATTCTTTTGTTAAATTTTTATTACACTTATAACTCTCAGCAATATTGATTACTAGTCGTAAATAAAAGTACGAAGTATTTTTTTTTTCTTTTTACAATAACAATCCAACGCATTTACGTAAGAAACCCACATTTTGAAAAATCTCACGTGAGATTGGGGGATGGGGGAGGGGGTTGAATAAAATCTCACGACATCTCACCAGGGGGGAAGGGAGGTACAGAAAATTAAAAAAAAACACCTCACGTAATTTATTGACGCCCCCTAATTGCTGAAGTTGCAAAATTTACAAGCGATTTGATTTGATTGCATTTGGTGCCAAATTATTTATTTTCTGTAACTCCTCGGGAGTATTAATTATCTTCAGTGGCATAAACCATCGCCTTCATATGTCCTCAAAAATGAAAATTAAGTGGATTTGAATCTGGTGAACGAGGTGACCGTGGAACTGGACCACATCTACCTATCCATCTCCCAGGATAATGTTCGTCCAACTAATAATAGTGTCCTTTTATCGATATCGATTATTTGACGTATCCATTCTAAAGCCTGGTTCTTAGAGCTACGTAGTGTCATTTGCGACACGAAATTACAGCATTTCAGCCAATCAGAGAGCTGGTAAACACACATTCCCTAACCGCCTCCTATTCCCTTGTGGTTGTCAAAATCTGTCGCGACACGCCCCCTTTGAAGTTAAAATTTGCCAACTTCATGATGATCAAGTAAACAAATCTGGGATGTGGGGATTGTCGCAGACTACACTCTACTCCATTCACTTTTATGAAGTCTCCCGGTTGGCCATGATTTAGGTCTATCACGTTTTTGTAACTGAAGCGGAGGCAGGTTGGCACTGCTGAAATATCGTCAAGGTCAAAACAATTGGTCGGGACGATGCCAACTTCTACTCTCAAAAGTCCCAAACTTAACATAAAATAATCATTGTATGTATATAGAATACCTAGTAGGCTCACCCCTTGTTAAGTTCGTTCGGCGGAAAAGATTTTAACACCAGGGGGCTACACTATCGAAAGATTTCACGTCAATAAGGTTGAAAATCGTATGTCGTCAAAGAACAGAGTCGGTCGTTCGGGATTTTGGAATTTTCGATCGATACTACGTCCAAGCAGAACAAGTGTCTTTTATTACTCTGAACATCTGCCTCCCATAAAAACCAAAACAAATCTTGTATCTGCTCTATTTCGTTTCGAGTTTTTCGTTTTTGCGAGTATGTTCTGGGGAACATCGCGTTATCATTTTGCCCAAATGTCTATAATTTTTTAATTTGTCGCCAAAAATGGTCTCAATCGATTGGGTTCGACTCCCTGATCAAGAATTCGAGGTCAAATTTGATTCTGTCCGTCCGGCCGGCCGTTGCCACGATAACTTGAGAACGAAAAGAGCTAGCGACTTGAAATTTTCAGGGAAGGTGGCGCATCCCAATACGACGGACAAGTTAGTTAATGGGTATAATCGGCTCAATGGTTTCCGAGTAATAATTTGGTTTTCACCCAATATGAGTCCGATCGAATTTAAACTTGGTGAATTGTTGTAGAATATAAACCTAAGCACGCTTGTGAAATTTTGTAGAAATCGTATCAGTAGAAAATTTTTAAAAAATTATTAAAAAATATTATTATTCACACGATAACCCGTGAACGGAAGGAGAGGCTTGAAATTTTCAGGTTAGGTTGTGCATCTGAATGCGACATATGCGATTATAGGCATAATCGGCCAGACAGTTTCGGAATCATACCCATCTGAAATTTGGTTGTTATTTCCTCAATAACTCGAAAAATACAAAAGGGATTTCTATGAACAAGAGTGAATATCTTTGAAAAATAGCGAAGGCGATTCTTCTTCAAGTAATCCATGCGCCTTCAGAAGAATATATTTGAGAGAGGGGACTTTTGAAAGGTTATGTATTATTTTTAATATGATTTCGCTAAAATTTTGCTGAAAGCTTCGAAACTTAACATTAAATTAACCACACTTTCTGATCTTGTGAGGTGAGAGGCTCATTTGTCGATATCAAATCTCGTGATGGATAGAGAGGCATTTTAGGCCAGTTTTTCTATCACTAATGAGAATACATCTTTATGTTTCACCTCAACACCTTTAGATCTATCAATGGGCATTTATTGGTTAAGAATAAGTAATTGAATATTACTGGAATTCAATTGAATTTCATTCAAAATGTTGGTAACTAAACTTACAACTACTAATTTTCTTTACTTTGATTATTTAAATATGACATTAATTCTAGCAATATTTTTCTAGAATAATTATGTATTCTTCTCCCAAAGAAGAATTGAAGATAGACAATGTGTTAATTTTTTCATCATTGCATTCTATCCTGACTTCAGAAAAAAAAAATTGGTTCAAGATCTGACGTGAAGTCAGGAGCTTTTGCGCGTATGTTCTATTGTCTATCAATATAATTCACCATGGTAAGTTCGAATTAAGAGTGTCCAATACAGGAGAATGGACAACATAATATACCATGGTAAATTCGATTAAAGGTGTCCAATACAGGAAAATGGACAATAGAACGCGCAAAAGCTCCTGACTTCACGTCAGTGCTTGAACCAATTTTTTTGTTCGTAATTTTTTGGAATTTTATAGGGGTACGGTTCTTACAATTTTTTTTTCTCATTTGTTTCAAATTTTCTAGGGGTATGGTTCTTGAAAAATTTTAAACACGTCTTTATGTTGATTTTCTACTGATAGTTACCAAGCTTCAATTCGATCGAATCTTAATATTTTGAGTTATCGAGGAAATAATATTCCAGGTGGGTATAACTCGGAAACCGTGAAACCGATTATGCCCAAAAACGAACTTAACTCTCCCATTCGGATGCGCAACCTACCCTGAAAATTGCAAGTCCCATTTTCTTTTGTTCTAAAGTTATCGAGGCAACGATCACCCATCTACTGAACTCACATAAGGCTGCTCGAATCTCCAACAATATTTAACCGATCGTGTTAAAACTTAAAACTTGGCAGTAGAGTTGGGTTCTAAAGGCTCTTGCAAAATTTCAGCAATTTCAGACGAATAGTTACTGATATATAAAATTTTTTTTTATTTTATTTGATTTCATAAAGATTTTCTACAAATACTATCCCCACGAAATTTTGCAAGAATTTTCGCGTTGGCATTCTACAACTATTAACCATGTTTCAATTCAATCGGTTTAGTATTTTTCGAGTTAATGAGGAGAAAAAACAACCAAATTTCAGATGCCTATAACTCTAGAACCGTTTGGCCGATTATGCTTATAAACAAACTCAAATGTCGCATTTAGATGCACAAACTAACCTGAAATTTTCAAGCCGCTATCTCTTTCCGTTCTCAGGTTATCGTGACAACAAAAATATTTTTTAATAATTTTGTAATAATTTTCTAGCAATACGATTCTCACAAAATTTCACAAACGTGCTTAGGTATATATTCTACAACTATTCACTAAGTTTGAATCCGATCGGATTTATTTTGGTTGAAAACAAAATTATTACTCGGAAACCATTGGGCCGATTATACCCATTAACAAACTTGTCCGTCGTATTGGGATGCGCCACCTACCCTGAAAATTTCAAGTCGCTAGCTCTTTCCGTCCTCAAGTTATCGCGGCAACGGCTGGACGGCCGGCCGGACATAATCAAATTTGACCTCAAATTCTTCATTGGGGAGACGAACTAAATCGTTTGAGACCATTTTCGTCAAAAAACTCGAAAGTTAAAGACATTTGGGCAAAATGATAACGCAATGTTCCTCAGAACATAAGCGCAAAAAAAGAATACAGGGAAATAAAAAAAATCATATAATTCGTCAACATATTTTCAAGAAACAGCATTGGAGTGATAGTCTGGAATAAAATTCATAATTTTTCAACCAATAACTACAGCATTCTGATAGGTTTTTTTTCATTCTAATAATTACATAACTGAAGGTATGGTAAGATTCAATTTTTTATTAGCTTTCCATCGATGAGAACAAAAGCTGGGTAGGGTTGTAGGGAAATATTCAATTTTATCGCCACAAAATGGGGAAAAGTAAAAATCAATTCACATTTTATTTTGAGTTGTTGGTTCCAAATACGAATTTTGTTCCATACTATAGTCCAACCCTCTATATTCGATTACATTTGCTGCATTCAATAATTACTTCATAATGGAATATTTTTAAATGAAATAGTAATAAGAAAAAATTTTCATGAATTTTCTCTTATTACTATTTCATTTGTTCTGAAAGAACAACAATTTTCCATTATGACGTAATTATTGAATGAGATGATGAGTTAATTCGACTCTACATAATAGAAGCGAAAAGTAAAGAAGCACTTGAAAAATTAATTAATATTTATAATATTGTGAGAATCAGGCATCCACAAACCATGCCTGCAGCTGATCCTGTATTTTCTTCGTAATTCATCTCAATCCTCTAAAGAGGGCGCATGATAACTGGTGTCTATTTGAACAGTATCAAGAATTCTCGCTAGATGGCTCTGAAACACGTTTCCCATAGGTGAGCCTACTAGGTATTCTTTATACAATGATATAATCATAACATTTATATCTGCAATAGGAGAACTTCATTCTGACATGTTGAACTCTAGAATGAAATTACTTAGTTTCCTATCATTATATTTTATTAAGGTATAAGAATGACTCGGGTTTTGTAGTACTACAACATTTTGAAACTGGAATATTTCAAGTTGTGTAACAAGGTATTTAAATATCTTCATGAGAAAAGTGGGGAATTCCATTGGTACGTCTGTTCGTTTTCCTGCAGGGTTATTCAGGTACTTTTATTTTTTTCTCAAATACGGATACTGATATATAGAATTTTTTTTTTATTTTATATGATTTCTTAAAGATTTTCTACAAATACTATCCCTACGAAATTTTGCAAGAATTTTCGCGTTGGCATTCTACAACTATTAACCATGTTTCAATTCAATCGGTTTAGTATTTTTCGAGTTAATGAGGAGAAAAAACAACCAAATTTCAGATGGCTATAACTCTAGAACCGTTTGGCCGATTATGCTTATAAACAAACTCAAATGTCGCATTTAGATGCACAAACTAACCTGAAATTTTCAAGCCGCTATCTCTTTCCGTTCTCAGGTTATCGTGATAACAAAAATATTTTTTAATAATTTTTTAATAATTTTCTAGCAATACGATTCTCACAAAATTTCACAAACGTGCTTAGGTATATATTCTTCTACTATTCACCAAGTTTGAATCCGATCGGATTTATTTTGGTTGATTACAAAATTATTACTCGGAAACCATTGGGCCGATTATACCCATTAACAAACATGTCCGTCGTATTGGGATGCGCCACCTACCCTGAAAATTTCAAGTCGCTAGCTCTTTCCGTCCTCAAGTTATCGCGGCAACGGCTGGACGGCCGGCCGGACAGAATCAAATTTGACCTCAAATTCTTCATTGGGGAGTCAAACTAAATCGTTTGAGACCATTTTCGTCAAAAAATTCGAAAGTTAAAGACATTTGGTCTGTTCGTTCTCCTGCAGGGTTATTCAGGTACTTTTATTTTTTTCTCAAATGAACTATCCCAAAGCAACGGACTACTTTATCCATTATTTTTCGATAAAATTTCAACACTTGATTATTGATTTTCATACAAGAAAATAGCATAATTTAATCTTCCAACCAGTTTATATACGTGAAATATTTCCAGTAACAACAGAGCAAAAATTTCTTTCTATTGTCGCCAGGACTGTGGAATTATTGAATTCACATAATATCTTTTCAAATTCATTATTTTTCCGAAGTAAATTCACATTGCGAAAATACGTAATTACTACGACTTCTATGTATAGAGGACAACGTTGCGTAGTTATCTGACAGGAAAATGACTATAACCTAACATTTCCAAAATATACATGGTGAAATGTGTCAAATTTTCATGGCCAACCGGGAGACTTTATAATAGTGAATGGAGTATACGTACTGCGTAGCTCTGAGAACCAGGCTTAATTTCTAACCTCAAGAGTTGAAAATTTGACTTGTTCATGTGCTGTTTGGTTAATAATAATTATAGCATTTGCTACTAAAGTATCGATTAATTCAAGTAGTGTTAGTATTATTGTGTTTGTGATTGGCCTTTTTTTTCTCACGAACAATATCAAATTCAGTTTCCCTTATCAATAATATCGGCCTCTAATATTTCAGTTTTTTTTTTCTGTAAACGTACTTACAGTGAACCTATGTGAATATGTATTAACGCCGATTTTAAATCCCAGCAATCATCCCGAAGACCTTTATAATAGGGCTCGCATCAAGACATGTGATAGCGGTAAACGATCTGACGATCGTCAAGAATTGCATAATTCCATGCAAATTTTATTGAAGCAAGTACTGACGTGAGTCAGGAGCTTTTGCGCGTATGTTCTTTTGTCCATTCAGCTCTATTGGACACTCTTAATCGAGTTCACCATCGATATGGACCGGTTTCTCTGCTTTTATATGATATTTCATACCAAATGATCAAAGAATTTTTAATTCTGACATATGTATTCTATCCGAATGGAAATTCATTTGATATTTCATAATATACGAAAAACGTATTTATTCAGCAGAGTATTTGTTTTCAGATTAAACTCAACTTCCTTTTAAAATATCAAAACTCACAAGTCTGCGCAGATCTCCAACAATACAGATTCGATCGTGCTCAAACATACGATTTGGTTGTAGAGTTAGGTTTTGAAAGTTCCCACAAAATTTCAGCGATGTCGAACGAATAGTTTCTGATATATAGAATTTTTTTCAATGATTTTTTCTTAATTTTCTAGTCATACGATCTTCACGAAATTTTTGCGTAGGCATTCTAGAACTAGTTGCCATGTCAGAATTCAATCGGCATCATATTTTTTCAGTTATTGAGGAAATAAGAACCAAATGTCAGATGGATATAACTCCGAAACCGTTCGGCCGATTATGCCTTTTAACGAACTCAAATGTCAGTGGTGCACAACGTACCCTAGAAATTGCAGATCGCTATGTATTTCCGTTCTCAAGTAATCGTGAGATAAATAATATTTTTTAGGATATTTTTTTTTATTTTATAGGGATAAGATCCTCAAAAAATTTCACAAATTTCTTTGCTTCACTATTCTACAACTACTTATAAAGTTTAAATTCGCTCGGATCTATATCTTTTGAGATATCGATAAAACAATATTCCAGATGGGTATAACTCTGATGAAACCGTTTTGCCGATTATACCTAACAATGAACATAACTGTCCCTCGTATGCGTAGCCTACCCTGAAAATTGCAAGCCCCTATCTCTTTTCGTTCGAAAGTTATCGAGGCAACGGTCACCCATCCAGCTACTCAACTCACCCAATACTGCTCAGATCTCAAACAATATAAATCCGAACATATTCAAATATGCAACTTGGCTGTAAAATTAGGTTCTGAAGCCTTCCGTAATTTCAGCGATATCAGGCAGATATTTTCTGAGATAGGTATAGAATTTTTTTCGAAGGTTTTCAATTATTTTTTTTTTAATTTTCCAGTGATACGATCCTCACGAAATTTCGTAAAAATTTGCGCGCCGGCATTCTACAAGTAATTACCATGTTTGAATTGGATTGGTTTGATTTCTTTTTGAGCTAAGGAGGAAATAAATAAAATTGAAACTGTTTAGCCAATTATGCATATTAACGAAATCAAATGTTGCATTCGGATGCTCAACCTACCCTGAAAATTAAAATTCGCTATCTCTTTCCGTTCTCAAGTTATCGTGGCTACGGCCTGACCGCAGGCCGACAAGAATCAAATTTGACGTAGAATTCTTCATCAGGGAGTCGAACTCAATCGTGTGAGAACATTTTCGGCAAAAAATTCTAAAATTACGGTAGTAGTAACTACTTCGAGGACCCAATAAAAATTTGCAAACTGTAATATTCATGTAGAGGGACAAGCAGTCTTTCAATTAAAGAATAGCTGACCCTCTATTCTCTATTAAGAATTTAGGGGTGACATCCCCTAAATCTAGGATTGAGAAGATTTTGGCTTACAATTGTGCTCAAAATATGCCCTCCCCCTGAATAAAAATTGACATGTTTCGACTTTTTCTCTCAAAACATCCCTGTCGTGACATAATTGGCCTGGCACGTTTTCAAATTGATACCTTGTGTATGAAAATACAGAGATGTTCGAACGATAAGTTATATCATGTAAGAGGCACTTATCGGCTGAGAACTGCAAGCCAGCATAAATGCGTACTGGAAAGTTTTCCATATCGAGCTCCTAATAGTTATAATAATATACCTATCTGCAGATTGCTGAATCAGCAAGCTGAAGTTCACTTTTTGTAGATGAAATTGAGTCGAATTAGTTATTCGAGCGAACCTATTAAATAAAATATACGTTACTCTCTCTTCGTACCCGCGTTAATAAGAAAAATATAAGTATTTCTGTATATCTCGAGTTTCATTCTAGTTAATGATCTCATATCCTAATAATAAGCTTAGCAGAAGTATATACATATAAACTACAATTCAACTTTCGAAATCGGTCTCAAAGATTTATATCACAGATTTTCAATGAAGCATAATTCAAATAAATTGATTTAATATTATAATAAGCAAGAACAATATATTATTAATTCATTACTGGGAAATAGTTTTTTCAGAAATATCTTCTTGGGATTATAATTAGAATTCTAAGTATGTATAAAATACGATGTAGCTTTCGAAATTGGTCTGAAAAATGTCATAGAGTTGTAGAAAATATAGAATAATATGCATCCATAACGAAGTAATTAACAATTCTCAATTTTTTAACGATAGGGTATACCGAGAAGCTACAAACTGAGGATGAAACGATCGAAAGAATGTGCTTTAGTGCTAAGAATGAATTGTAAACATATTGAAATTCAACCTTCTATAATAATGCTAAAGAATCCCTAAACTAACATCTGGCACCGAGTCTAGCACGCACCCGAACGCGTTGGACGTTGAATCAACAAATGCATAATTTATTCACAATCCCTTTTCATTCCGAACCATGAGTAACATTTGGCTCATCTGAACCGATTAAATAACATTTTATGTGTTGCAGGTCATCTTACGTTGATACCGTGTAGAAGATTGAAGTTTACAGTTTTTTTCTTTTGAGGCTGGGAAACCTAGTGTTACAAGAATCGGGATTGTTGTCGATTTCAGCTTCTGGGTAAACCTCGGTAAAGCTCGCAAAACCACCTTCAGTTTTTCAAAAAAAATTCATTGTCATAATTTAGAACTCATTCTGTACTAATTTTGTACCTTATTTTAGTATTTGATACTCGTTTGTATACCGAGAAAATAATGGATTACTAAGTATTTGAAGAAATTAATGTGACTTAATTTAGTACTAGAAATGGGGTGTAGTTGACCGATTTTGAACTTCCATTGCATTTATTTATAAGCATAAGATTTATTTTCGGGATAAGAAAATTACATGAAGAGTAAATATGTATATCATTTGGAAGGTAACAATTTTTCAGTCAAAACTTGAAAAAAATATATAACCCGCTACTGGTGGGGTGAAGTTGAACCTTTGAAATGTGATTCTTGAATACTTGGGGTGAATTTGACCAATTAATAATTGATTTTTGATCATTGTTTTACTAAGTAAACGAGAAATAAACTATAAAATCCACATTTTCATTAATCTAAGTATGTCATAAGACATATATAGAATTTTAAAACAAGAATATAACTTTTTACGCGCAGGGGAACATAGCATTATCATATTGCCCAAATTTCCATTTTGTAATGTTCGAATATTTCGCCGAAAATGATGTCAAGTGATTAGATTCGACTCACTAATGAAAAATTCTATGTCACATTTGACTCTGTCTGACCGTCCGGTCGTTAGTCGACATAACTGTTTCCGAGTAATAATTTTGTCATCAACCAATAAAGATTCGATCGAATTGAAACTTGGTAGTTGGTTGTAGAATATTGACACGAAGATTTGTGGAATTTTGTGAGAATCTTATCACCAGAAAACTTTAGGAAAATTAGTAAAAAACATTATTTCTGTCACTATAAGCTGAGAATAGAAAGAGATGGAGACTTGCAATTAGTGAATCCAATCCCGCACCAAAATCTCAATCCCACAAACGCGCGGGATGAAAGTTATAAATCCCGCGGATCCGCAAAAATGCGGGATTGTTAACAATAATACTCTTTGTACTCAAACTATTAAACATGCTAATAAAAAGTGGTTCAAGCACTGACGTGAAGTCAGGAGCTTATGCGCGTATGTTCTATTGTCCATTCTCCTGTATTGTATAATACAGGTATTCTACAACTATTTACCAAGCTTCAATTCGATCGAGTCTATATTTTTTGAGTTATCAAGGAAATAATATTCCAGGTGAACATAACTCCGAAACAAATGGACCGATTATGCCCGTAAACGAACTTGACTTAACTCCCATTCATATACGCAACATATCCTAAAAATTGCAAGTTCCTATGTCCTTTCGTTCGAAAGTTATCGAGGCATCGGTCACCCCTCCATCTACTGAACTCACACAAGGCTGCTCGAATCTTCAACAATATATATCCGATCGTGTTCAAACTTGGAACCTGGCAGTAGAGGCAATAGACAGTTTTTCGCCAAGGTGCATATTTAATTTTTTAGTCGACCTCTACATACTTTTATGAATTTCGGACCTCTTAAATAATTTCATAATAACAAATCACAGTTATTCTCATATAAGTACACTTATGTTTGTATTGAACAGTATCATGCCATATTCATAGTGACCACAGCGACTGACAGTTATTCTTACAGGCACTTATGTTTGTATTGAACCGTTACATGCCATATTCATAGGGACCAGAGCGGACGAAAAAGTACTTTTTCTTTTTAGGGGACGTTTGCGCTTTCATTGTCGAATACGGAATTTTAATATTGGGTCCCGCAAATCCCGCACGGAAAATCTCACAATGTTGATTCCGCAGAATTTCAGCGGAATCCCGCATTTGCGGGATCCAGCATTTGCGGGATTGGATTCCCTACTTGCAATTTTTAGGGTAGGTTGTGAACCGGCCAAACTGTTTTGGTTGTTATATTTCGATAACTCGAAAAATACGAATCCCATCCAATTCAACCATGGTAATTAGTTTTAGAATGCCGACGCAAAACATCTTGCAAAAATTTTCTGAGTATCGTGTCACTAGAAATTTTTTGAAGAATCAGTGAAAAACATTGAAAAAATTATAATTATCGATACTATTCGTCCGACATCGCTGAAATTTTTCGAGTGCCTTCAAAACCTAAACCGACTGCCAAGTTCCCAGTTTGAACACGATCGGATTCTATATTGTTGGAGATCCGAGCGGTCTTGGGTGAGTTCAGTAGCTGGACGGGTGACCGCCCTCGCTAACTTTCGAACGAAAAAAGATAGGGCATTTTTCAGGGTAGATTGCGCATCCGAATGGGAGAGTTAAGTTCGGTGTTGGGCATTATCGGCCCAACGGCTTCCGAGTAATAATTTTGTCATGAACCAATAAAGATCCGATCAAATTGAAACTTGGTGAGTAGTTGTAGAATATGAACCTAAGGACGTTTGTGAAATTTTGTGAGACCGTATCACAAGAAAATTAAAAAAAAAATTATTAAAAAATATTATTTGTCACGATAACCTGAGAACGGAAAGAGATAGTGACTTGAAATTTTCAGGTTGGTTGTGCATCTGAATGCGACATTTGGGTTTATCTACAGGCACAATCGGACAAACGGTTTCGGAGTTATACCCATCTGAAATTTGGTTCTTATTTTCTCAATTACTCGAAAAATACATACCCAATCTAATTCAAGCATGGTTATTAGTTGCCGAATGCCAACGCAAAAATTCTTGCGAAATTTAGTGAGGATCCTATAACTAGAAAATTTTAATAAAATAATTGAAAAAAATTCTATATATCAGAAATTATTCGTTCGGCATCGCTTAAATTTTGCAAGTGCCTTCAGAACCCAACTCTATTGCCAAGTACCAAGTTTCAACACGATCGGATCCATATTATTGGAGGTCCGCGCAACCTTGTGAGATTCAGCAGCTGGATGGGTGACCGTTGCCTCGATAACTTTCGAACTAATGGAGATAGGGACTTCCAGTTTTCAGGGTAGGTTGCGCATCCCAATGGGAGAGTTAAGTTCGTTTTTGGGCATAATCGGTCCAACGGTTTCGGAGTTATACCCACCTGGAATTTTATTTCCACGTTAACTCAAAAAATTTAGACTCGATCGAATTGAAGCTTGGTAATTAGTTGTAGAAAATAGACTTGAGGACGTGTGTCAAAGTTTGTAAGAAACGTACCCCTAGAAAATTTTTAAAAAATTACGAAAAAAAGAATTGGTTGACGCACTGACGTGAAGTCAGGAGTTTTTGCGCGTATGTTCTATTGTCCATACTACATTGCTCCTGACTTCACGTCAGTGTTTGAACCAATTTTTTTTAACTTATAAGCAACTGCATACTCACTATCATTTTGATATCGAATGTGGTTTTCAAAATATCAGGAAAATAAATGAATAAATTCCTTTATGAATGTGTTTTCGATATATCAACAATATCACAGATTTGTTCACCAAAATTGTCAATATTATCAGATTTAATAAATTTATGGACTGAAAACTGAAATATCTAATAAAATGTTCATCAGTGAATAATTATGGTTGTTAATATTTGATGCCGTTTTGAATGATTTCAAATCTCTATTCTTCACATACATACCTAATCACAACTTTATCCCAGGAGTAGTTTTCGAAATAACACCCTAATCGACTAATTTCTTCGACGAGCTTTCGATCAAAGACAAAGCACAAATTTTGTCGCCAATATTGTCCAATTGTTATTTTTGGTATTATAACATTATAGATTGAGGTCTCCGATGAAATTTTCATATTCTCTTTCAGGATGATTTCGTGTCAATGATTTGATTATTGTTAAAAAAATGGTGATTTCAAAATTCAAGGATGGTTATGTATTACATTACTCAATTTTTCACTGTAGAAATGACATTAACATAATATCTCACTTCAAGAAACGTCATATAGAGTAGAAAGATCATTTGTGTGTAGAAGAGAATATTTGTCTGTCTTGCCGTGTAACTTCGAGTGAAGTTAGATTGTGCATTTACCGTTATTGTAGCTATGGCAGTGTTGCACAATATAGCCTTGAACCAGAATGATTATTTTGAAATTCAGGAAGAATTTCAAGTAGTATCCATCAATTCGGATTATTAAATTTCGGATTCCTCCGAAGCAAACACATTTCGAAGGATGATAGTTAGTCAATCTAATAGGTAAGTTTGAATAAAACTGATAATTTATTAGTATTTTATTTATTATTTGCCATTCTTTTTTCGAGACGAATATCAAGTTTGCTTTATCAATAATAAGTTTAATTTCAAGTCTGCATCTAATATTAAATTTTTTTTTCTCCTTATAATGCCATATTTCGTTTATTCACCATTTTTGCGCGTATGTTCTGGGGAACATCGCGTTATCATTTTGCCCAAATTTTGCCGCCCGGCCAGCCATTGCCACGATAACTTGAAAACGAAAAGGGATAGCGACTTAAAATTTTCAGGGTAGGTGCATTCAAATACGACGGACAAGTTCGTTAATGGGCATAATCGGCCTAACGGTTTCTGAGTAATAATTTTGTCATCAACCAATACAGATCCGATCGAATCGAAACTTGGTAGCAAGTTGTAGAATACAAATACGAAGACGTTTATGAAATTTTGTGAGAATCGTGATGCTAGAAAATTTGAAAAAAAATATCAAAAAATATTATTTTCGTCACGATAACCCGAAAAAGGAAATAGATAGCGACTTGCAATTTTCGGGGTAGGTTGTACATCTGAATGTAACATTTGTGTTTATAAATAGGCATAAGCGGCTAAACGGTTTTGGAGTTATGCCCTTCTGAAATTTGTTTTTTATTTCTTCAATATGACGAAAAATACAGAACCCATCTAATTCAAACTTGGTTACTAGTTGTAAAATGCCTGCTCGGAAAGTCTTGCAAAATTCCGCGAGAATCGTATCACTGCAAAATAAAATAAAAATAATTTGAAAAAAAAATTATATATCGGAATCTGTTCGCCTGTCATCACTGAAATTTTGTGATAGCCTTCAAAATCTAACTCTACTACCAAATTCCAAGTTTGAACATGATCGGATGTATATTTTTTGGAAGATCCGAGCAGCATTGGATAAGTTCTGTAGTTTGATGGGTGACCGTTGCGTTGAAATTTTCAGGCTTGGTTGCGCCAAGCCTGAATGAGAGAGTTAAGTTCGTTGTTTGGCATAATCGGCAAAACGATTTCGGAGTTATGACCATCTGGAATATTATTTTCTCGATAACTCAAATAATACACGCCCGATCGAATTGAAACTTGGTATCTAGTAGGAGAATATTGACATAAGGACGTGTAAGGAATTTTTTGAGGATCGTACTACTAGTAAATTTAAAAAAAAATTACGAAAAAATATTATATATCTCAAGATAACTGGAGAACAGAGAGAGATAGTGATTTGTCATTTTTAGGGTTGGTTGCGCAGCCGAATGCGACATTTAAGTTCGTTTATAGTCATAATCAACCCAACGGTTTTGGAGTTATACCTATCTGAGATTTGGTTGTTATTTCCTCAATAACTCAAAAAATACGGAACTGATCCAATTCAAACATGGTTACTAGTTGTAGAATGCCAACGCGAAAATTACTGCAGAATTTCGTGAGGATCGTATAACTAGGACATTTTTTGAAAATCATTGAACAAAATTCTACATATCAGAAACTATTCGTCCACCATCGATGAAATTTTGCGAGATCCTTCAGAACCTAACTCTACTGCCAAGTTTCAAGTTTGAACACGATCGGATCTATATTGTTTGAGATCGGAGTAGCCTTCTGTGAGTTCAGTAGCAAGATGGATTACCGTTGCCTTGATAACTTTCGAACGAAAGGAGATAGGGGCTTACAATTCTCAGTGTAGGTTGCGCATCCGAATGGGAGGGTCAATTTAATTTTGGGCATAATCGGTACATCGGTTTCGGAGTTATACCCACCTGGAATATTATTTCCTTGATATAGACTCGATTGAATTGGAGCTTGGTAACTAGTTGTAGAATATCGACATAAAGACGTGTGTAAAACTTTGCAAGAACCGTACCCCTAGGAAATTAAAAAAAAAATACGAAAAAATAATTGGTTCAAGCACTGACGTGAAGTCAGGAGCTTTTGCGCGTATGTTCTATTGTCCATTCTTCTGTATTGGACACTCTTAATCGAATTTACCATGGTGAATTCTATTGTCCGTTTTCCTGTATTGGACAATCTTAATCGAATTTATCATGGTAAATTAGAAACGTTTGACACCATTTTCAACCGAATATATCAGACATTTGGGCAAATTGATAAGCACTCTGTTCTGAGCAACAAGAGCACCAAAGCAAGGAGGAATTTGAGCTATGATAAAGTAAGTATCTATACACGAGAAATATTAGATTGCTTCGTAAACAATGATGATTGAAAATCGAGTTTTATTTCAGTGTGAGAGGTATAAGATAGATGGTGGAAGCTTTATGCCAAAGGCAATATTGGTGGATGCGACACTTGTAGGTATGTTACTGACCCACTTTGATTACCCCGTCAATCATTATGATTCGTCAGCAGCATATTATACGAACGGTAATTAATGAGCCAATCAAAGTAGAATATAAAATACAATATGAAGTTTCTTGAAGAGAGCTCTACTATAAATGTCTTCGGGATGATTGCCGGGATTTAAAATCAGTGTCAATAAATATTTACATAGGTTTATTGTAGGTACTTTTGCTGAAAAAAAAATGAAATATAAGAGGCAACTTGAAATTAACGATATTATTGATAAAGCAAAATCAATTTGATATTGTTCTTGAGAAAGAAATGGCAAATCATAAATTCCTAAGTACTAACACTAGTAAATTATAAGTTTTATTCAAACTCACCTTAATCTATCTCATTTTGAATTTTTCATCTGTGAATATTTTCATGGGAGATCTTCAAATTCTAATGAATCGGGATATGGAAATGTTATTGATAAAGTCATGAACTTTTTCATTTGATGAGGTAGTTGAATTAAATGATACTTCAGTTGCAAGTATTAGTTTTAACCAAATAGCAACAAGTGAACTTTTCAACTCAAGTTAGAAATTAGAATGGAAACTGCAAATAGTCGATATCGATAAATGGTCACTGTAAACAGAAACCTCTAGTTATCGGCCCGTGAAAGTTATGGAACCTTAGACCAGGGTTTCTCAAACTTTTGGCTCTCCCTGTTAAACCCCTGCTAAAGACTGCAGTATTTTTTTTATTTCCTTATATTTTTATCAGCATACCGAATATCAGCTAAATCAGATTCGTTTGTTAATATGTATTATGGCAACCATTTCAAACTTCGCAATGTTCATTTTTGCGCGCTTGTTCCGCCATCAACATGTATTTTTGTTATTTTTTGGCGAAAAGGGTCTCAAACGATTGGGTTCGACTCATTGATGAATAATCCGGGGTCAAATCCAATTATGTCCGTCCGTCCAGCCGTCCGTCCGTAAGGACGATACATCTCGAAGGATATTAGTTATATATATTTGGATCGTAAATATCTCTGTTAAGTTAGTTAATGAGCAATATCCACCCTGTGTTTTTGGAGCTATGGTCATTTTGGGCTTGAACTTTTTTTCTGCTTTCTTTACGATATTACTATACTTCGATCTGTCTGAAATTTAGCACTAGATTGTAGAATTACGACCTTTATATACATGCTAAGTTTTGTATTTATCCGGAAAACACGTTCAGAAAAAAAAAATCAGAGATTTGTGAATTATGTTTTCCGAATAACTAAAAAAAACAGGATATAATGGAATGGAAGCTTGGTAGTTCGTTGAAAAAAATACCAACAAACAGCCTTTCGCAAACTTTCTGGAGAATCGCATGACGAAAAAAAATTTATAAAATATTCTACTATTTTGCGGAATATTTTGCTTGAAATTCCGGAACTACATATCAGATTCAGTCTAAATGTGGCATTTAGGTATCCAATAATGACATGTACACAATTTCATGAAAAACAGACGCTACAGAAAACAAATCTCAATATGAAATTCCAAATACCTACTGGCTCTTTTACAACGAGAAATTCCTGTTGCATTTCAATGCGTGTCCTGCATATAGGTACAAAGCATGGTTTTGCAAAATGAACGATGTGGGGATTTTTAATTTGTATGAATGTTGAGTGACCTGGGAGGAACTGGAAGGCCATTATTAACACCTCATGTCAATTATGGGTGTGCATCCCAGTTTCGAGGAAATAGCATAGTTTCCGAGGTGAAATGGATACTTCACGTGCTTCTTGGGTCAATTTTGAAATTCACACTGCCAATTTCGTTTATTTTTCGTTATGCGCGTGAGCAGACGAAAAGTGACTTAACTGCTGGAGTTTTGGGCTGAGGGGAGTTGGGTTTTCAAATGGAGGATGATATTCTTCCAAAGAATTTCCTTGAGAGAGCCCACGCATGCGTAGATTGAGCTGCGATATCTCCTAGGTCATTGGTGCTGGAAAATCGGAGTTTAATGTTAGGTGTGTGATTTCGGGAGGACATTCAGCCGCGAGTGGACTGCACTAGAGATGTGCCGGATCATTGAATGTATGAATCCGCGGATGCGGATACGGATACGGAACACCAGTTTCTAGATCCGCGAATACGAATACGGATACGGATCTAGACTCTCTTACGCATTCGATCTCTGTTTTTGGCGATCTAGTTCCTCGGAACTGGGTGCTTATCAATTTGCCCAAATGTCTGTAATTTTCGAATTTTTCGATGAAAATGGTCTTAAACGATTTGGTTCGACTCACTGATCAAGAATCCGTGGTCGAAATTCATTCTGTCCGGGCGTCCGGCCGGTCCGGCCGGCCGTAGGCACGATTACTCTCGAACGGAATGAGCTAGACAGTTGAAATTTTCAGAGTAGGTTTGGGAGATAAATATCTCGGCTAAGATCGTTATTGGGCAAAATCGGACAGATGAAAATTTTATTACAAAGCAAATTCCGAATTAAATGTTTTTCAATAAGAAGTTTTACCATAAGAATCCAATGATATCATTTTCAACTCTAACAAGCTAATACTTTCGGAGATATGATTTTTCAAAATTTCAAAAATAAATCGTATTTCAACGTTGTCACAGAATGATATAATTATTCTATGTATGAATTGTCCTAATGTCAACTTATTTTCCTGAGACATGACATTATCTAATCAATCGAAGAATTGTGAGCGAAGTGAGAAAAATCTCAGTTGTTTGCTCCGAAATTAGTTTTTCTCAGAAATAGTCTTACATTTCGGAACGGAACATGAAGTATCCATAGACATAGATATAACTCTCGAACGGAATGAGGTAGGTAGTTGAAATTTTCAGAGTAGGTAAGGGAGATGAATATCTCGGTTAAGTTCGTTATTGGGCCAAATTGGCCAGATTTAATTTGATTTCTTCCATGGTGCAGTTCTCATTCTCATGATGCTCATTTAATCTTGATAAATAAACTATTATTTGAATTAAATTTCCTTTATGATGCAGTTCTATCATATGAATACATTGATATAATTCCCAACTCTGAGAAACCAATACTTTCGGAGATATAATTTGTCTGTTTGAACAAGAGCGCCAGAAAGCTCCTGTCCACAGTGCTTGAACCCATTTTTAAAGTTTAATTTACCATTGCTCAATTTCGATTACGGTTTATAATATTTTTGAGTTGCTGTAGTTATGTGTGATATTTTGTCCATATAACGATAACTTACTATGGAGATTGAATGCTGTTAAGTTAGAGAATTTGATTTTTGTTATTATTCAAAATATCAGAGATAGCTTTGAGTTTTGATCTATTTAGGAAGACTTCCAAGTAGTCATATTCTCATGACTACCAGAGAAGGTAGAAAGATTGTTTATTTATTTGATTTTTACAATTCAAATGTGCAAAATATAAGTATTCTTTGAAAATAAAACATATTTCGAATAGTTTTCGTTGCCAGATATTCACCCTCACTCACGATTTCGAAAGTCTAATAACATTTAAAACTTAATCAGATCCGTTCGAGATCCGCCAAAAAAATGGCGGATACAGATACGGATACAGATCTTTGTTTTGCTTCGGATATCCGCGAATACGGATATAATACGGATATCCGGAACATCACTAGACTGCACATGCTCAGAAGAGAAGTTGCTGTATTTTAGGTTGTATGGGTTAGATTGGAAGTGGTTTACGTCTATTGGTCATGGGTCTGATGCTAAGCCGAGAATATGAGGTTCTAAATGAAAATTCATGGCTATTATAAGAGCATACAAGTCAATTTGGGGGAAATAACATTGTTTTCTAGTTAAAGTGTCTTTACTGTGGCCAATGGTAGAGCCAATTTTGAAATTCACGCTGCCCCTTTCAGTAATTTTTCGCTCTCCGTATGAGCAGACTTTTTGTTCGTGGTTTTGGATGCTGGCAGCATTATATAGAGAGCACTATCAGTGAGGAGTGAACTTTGCATGCGCATGAGTAAGCTGCCAGTTTATGGTGTTGTTTGTGCTAGGATGCGAGTGAATTCCTATGAGTAGTCATGGGAATCTGGTGCTGTGCCAATATATGAGTCTTTTGTTCCGTTTTCTTGTGAAGAATTTATAAATAACTAAGATCTACATTAAGTTATATTAAGATTTGAAGAATAGGTGCAAGGAACTTCGTTCCTGACGGTTCCCTGACCAATATCTTTTTTTTCTTATTTCGAGCGAAGGTAAAACTGATAGGTGTAGACTAAATTGGAGTAATGAACAGAATTGTCAAGAAAATATAAAAAGCACATTCAAAAGCACTGACGTAAAGTCAGTACTCTTTGGCGCGATCGTTCGCTTCAACCAATTAGAATAGGTCGAACCGGAGATCTAGTCAGACGGTAGTCGCCACCATGCACAGTTGGGTTAAATCAACAGTACTGTACCTGAGCCGGAGTAAGGATACTGTAACAAAGCTTACACAGAACAAAGCTGACTCTCCTAACTCGCCCAAGTTCCTAGGAGCTTCTGAGGGGTCTCTTTGGGAAAGACCTAGGAGGATTAGTATAGTCATAATCGTGTCATTAGCAAGCACGCCAATGCAGATTGCCTTCACAGAGAAGCTAAAAAGCTATGAATGGACTGACGTGGGATCAATCTGCTTTGGCGTGCTTGGTAATGAGATGAATATTAGTATAGTGGCCCTCTTAGATCTTTCCCAAAGAGCCCCGTCAGAAGCTCCTAGGAGTTTGTGCGTGTTAGGGGAGTCAGTTGTGTTCTGTGTAGGCTTTGTTACTGTTTCTTACGTCAGCTTAGTCACAGCACTGTTAATTTTTTAGCCAACTATGCATGGTGGCCACTACCGTCTGACTAGATCTCCGATAAGCTCTCTCCACTGAACAACAAGCACTCATCATTCAATACAAATTGGTTAACGTGAACAAGGGACTTTCATTTATTATGCTTGGCAGCCATTTTCGTATATTTTTAATATGACTAAATACATATGCCCAATATGAGCTAAATATGATTTTTTTTTTCTTATGAGTTCGGCCATTATGAAATTCGGCATCGTGGATATTCTCGTGCCTTGTCTCCAGGAATGAACAAACATGCAAATTTTCAAAGCCATACCTAAATAAACAAGAAATAGCTGAATAAAAGTTTGAACATTTCGAAACCAATAAATTGCCCACATACGAACATTCGAACTTGATTAAAAGGATCCAGATATAAGCGCATAATTAATTTGTACATAAAGTGTCAAAATAATAAATTTAATAAGCTAGTTTGATTTTTCTTCCAAATTCGCTAAATAAAAATTTAATAGGAAAGAAACATAAAGATTTTCTAAAAGGTCCTCGATTAGACGAATTCATGCCATGCATCGGTTATTCGCGGACCGTCTTCAAATGGAATAATTCTTGCATCGGTTATTCGCGGCCCGTCCATGAATGGTATAATTCTTGCCTCGGTTATTCGCGGACCGTCCGTGAAAGAACCAAATGTCCGCGAATAACCGTATTGTTGCATCAAAATGTCCGTGAAAAGAACAATTCGCATATATATATATATATATATATATATATATATATTCTTTTGACTGAGAGCTGTATATGTGTTAGCAGAGGTTGGTGTAACGGGGTACCATACAATTCGACGTATGATACAAGAGCTTAGGGAAAAACCTCAGCAAAAAAACCCTGTCTCCCCGTGAGTGTCGTGATTTGTAACTATTGTTCACAAAATTTACGATATTAAATCAAGAACGAGTCCCGCAGAGCTCAGACAGTATCTTCTCAATGGCCATGAACGCTGTTTAGCGTTTTCAAAAATAATAATGAAAAATGGCGATACCGTTGTAAAAAAATTAACAAGTCAAGAGCGTTCCTGCTAATCGGGTCCGAGTACCCGATTAGCAGGAATCGCCATTTTTCATTATTATTTTTGAAAACGCTAAACAGCGTTCATGGCCATTGAGAAGATACTGTCTGAGCTCTGCGGGACTCGTTCTTGATTTAATATCGAGTGAATGGTGGCATATTATTATTATTATTATTATTATACTGGTCCTCCTGGGTCTTCCACAAGGAGACCCCTCATAAGCTCTAAGAGCTTGCCCTGAGTTAGGAGAACCAGTTGTGTTCTGTGTAGGCTTTGTTACTGTGTCCTTACGCCACCTTAGGCACAGCACTGTTAATTTTTGACCCAACAGCGAATGGTGGCGATTACCGTGACTAGAAAATTTCTTTCCTAGCCTCGGAATTGAACTTGTCACGCTTCAAATATTCACTGGTGGGGAGAGGCTGATTTCCGTGTTTCGTCTCATAGGTGGCGTGGGCGATTATAATGATCGACCAAGCCGGCTCTGAGAGGCTTAACCCGGGTCAGTTTAGTTGAATTTGTTGGGAAAGCTACAGGGTACTGATGAAGGCCAAGAAGCCAGAAACGCGTCTGCTCTTGCTTTCTCGGCAGATCAATGAACCCCCTGGGGTCTATTTGATTTGTGAAATATATGCATAAGTATATTTATTATACGAAGCCATTCATGAAGGACCCGATTAGCAGGAACGCTCTTGACTTGTTGATTTTTTAACAACGGTATCGCCATTTTTCATTATTATAAAATAATTTACTGACAAAAAAAATTATTTAAAATTGTCATGGTTTGACTCTTCTAACTACACCTAACCCCTTAATCGAATTTACCATGGAGAATTCTATTGTCCGTTCTCCTGTATTGGACACTTAATCGAATTTACCATGGTAAATTCGATTAAGTGTCCAATACAGGAGAACGGACAATAGAATTCACCATAGTAAATTCGATTAAGAGTGTCCAATGCAGGAGAATGGACAATAGAACATATGCGCAAAAGCTCCTGACTTCACGTCAGTGCTTGAACCAATTTTTGGCGCTCTAGTTCCTCCGAACTGAGTGCTTATCAATTTGCCCAAATGTCTGTAATTTTCGAATTTTTCGATGAAAATGGTCTTAAACGATTTGGTTCGACTCACTGATCAAGAATCCGTGGTCGAAATTCATTCTGTCCGTAGGCACTATAACTCTCGAACGGAATGAGCTAGACAGTTGAAATTTTCAGAGTAGGTTTGGGGGATAAATATCTCGGCTAAGTTCGTTATTGGGCAAAATCGGACAGATGGTTTCGGAGTAACAAAAAAAAATTTTTTTTTTTACGGAACAAATTTCAGATTAAATTTTTTTCAATAAGCAGTTTTACCATAAGAATCCATTCATATCATTTTTAACTCTAAGAAACTAATACTTTCGGAGATATGATTCTTCAAAATTTCAATGATAGAATTATTCTGTGGCTATTCTATGAATTGTTATAATGTCAACTTTGACGTTGTCTTATTGTCATTTATTCCAGTAATGGTATCAATATGAGAATTATAATATTATCATACTTTTTGTTGGTTGATATTTTCATGCCGATGGTCAATCCATATGATGATGGGAATGGTAATGGTAAGTTAATAATATTGAGTTCAGAATATCTCCACTAAAAACAAAACTGGAATTGAGGAATGAATATCTCGGATGAGTTCGTTGTTGGGTAGAATTCGTCTATTGGTTTTGGATTGATAATTTTTGGCACTCTTGTTGAATTTAAATTCTTCTATGATGTTTGAATTCAATTTCTGCTAAGATGAAGTTCTAAATTTCAATAATGAATCGTACTCACAGAATGCTATAATTATTCTATCTAAGCTTTATTATATGATCTGTGTTCATACTCGTACATTTCATCCTGTTCTATAAGAGAGAGTCAAATTCATTTCAGCTATTTTAATTTGGTTTCTTCCATGGTGCAGTTCTCATTCTCAGATTGCTCATTTAATCTTGATAAATAAACTATTATTTGAATTGAATTTCCTTTATGATGCAGTTCTATCATAAGAATGCATTGATATAATTCTCAACTCTGAGAAACCAATACTTTCGGAGATATAATTTGTCTGTTTGAACTAGAGCGCCAGAAAGCTCCTGTCCACAGGGCTTGAACCCATTTTTTGATTTCTCTTTGAATCGTTGTGAATATATCAGGGAGGATTCTATTTTTTTTGTGCAGTCGATTTGAAAGGTATATTTTTTAAAAATGGGAAAACGATATGAAATGCTTACCAGCGAGTTGTACTATTGCACTTCCAGTTTCAATGTCATGTAGTATGGCAAGACGGTCCCAAGATGCTGTTATTATCTGTTCAGCGCCGGCTATCCATTCTGCTCCAGAAATTGCTCCCGAATGTCCGAATAATTCCCTCACCGGCGTTCTCAGTGCTGGTATTTTCGAGTCAATTTTGTCTTCCATTTCATCTTCTAATTCTTCCTCAGATGAATGTCCTTTCTGAAAAAGGATCAATATCAGTAATGCTCAAGAAAACAGTATAAAAGCACTGATGTTGCGTCCGGTGCTGCAACGTGCACTTTAATCAAATGCGGCTGTCTCTTAGAATATCATTCACTTTCTCCAAAATTTCATAAACAATCCGTATTGGGATTATCGCATAACATTGCTTTAATGACTCTTGAGATATACATGTCAATCCTATCCTCAAATACAGATATTCTTTTGGAATATTGACTATTTAAATAAATTGGTTCAAGCCCTGTGGACAGGAGCTTTCTGGCGCTCTTGTTCAAACAGACAAATTATATCTCCGAAAGTATTGGTTTCTCACAGTTGGGAATTATATCAATGGATTCTTATGATAGAATTGCATCATAAAGGACATTCATTCAATTCAGATAATAGTTTATTTATCAAAATTAAATGAGCAATCTAAGAATGAGAACTGCACCATGGAAGAAATCAAATTAAAATAGCTGAAATTAATTTGACTCTCTCTTATAGAACAGGATGACATGTACGAATATGAACATAGATCATATAATAATTCATAGAAAGAATAATTATAGCATTCTGTGAAAACATAGAAGTACGATTCATTATTGAAATTTCGAAAAATCATATTTCTGAAAGTATTGGCATGTTAATGTTGAAAATGATATCAATAGATTTTTATGGCGAAACTGCATTCTAAAAAAATAATTGAATTTGAAATATGTAAGTTAAAAGAAATTCTTTTTTTCGTTATTCCGAAAGGGATCGTCCATTAATCACGTAAAGCTCGAAAGGGGGAGGGGGAGTGTTTGCCCAAATGTCTGTAATTTTCGAATTGTTTGGCGAAAATGGTCTCAAACGATTGGGTTCGACTCCCTAATGAAGAATTCGAGGTCAAATTCGATTCTGTCCGTCCGGCCGGCCGGCCGTTATCACGATAACTTGAGAACGGAAAGAGATAGCGACTTGAAATTTTCAGGTTAGGTTGTGCATCTGAATGCAACATTTGAATTGGTTGATAGGCATAATCGGCTAAACGGTTTTGGAGTTATACCCATCAGAAATTTGGTTGTTATTTCCTCAATAACTCGAAAAATACAAAACCGATTGAATTCAAACATGGTTGTTCCATAATGCTAACGCGCAAATTCTTGCAAAATTTCGTGACGATCGTATCATTAGAATATTTTCAAAAATTTATTGAAAAAAATTCTATATATCCGTAACTATTCGTCCGACGTCGCTGAAATTTTGCGACGGTCTTCAGAACCTAACTCTACTGCCAAGTTCCAAGTTTGAACACGATCGGATCTATGTTGTTGGAGGTTGTGTGAGTTGGATGGGTGGCCGTTGCCTTGATAACTTTCGAACGAAAGGAGCTAGTGACTTGCAATTTTCAGGGTGAGTTGCGTATCCGAATGGGAGAGTTAAGTTCGTTTACGGTCAAACAGTTCCAGAGTTATACCCACCTGGAATATTATTTACTCGATAACTCAAAAAAATATAGACTCGATGGAATTGAAGCTTGGTAACTAGTTGTAGAATATCGAAATAGACGTGTTTAAAATTTTATGAGAACCATACTCCTAGAAAATTTCAAAAAAATGACGGACATTTTTTTTTCGATATTGCTGGCAATACTGGCTGCAATAAATATTTTCGGAACGCTCTCTAGTGACAGTAGACATCGCCAGTGAATATCAGTAATATTAGACGACTAAATTTACTGCACAGTACTGTTCAGGAATATTGGAACGCGCCCTTCGCCAAACGCATGATTTCTAAACCGATTTCAGAATAAAAGTAGATTATACGAGTACTTTATATCTGTAATTGAAGATGATATTCCAAAAATTTTAAGATTCTTTGTTGGTTCTAAAAAATACACGTGATTTGTGTGGGGGGAGGGGGGTTGTGCTTAAACCTCACCAAGTATCACCAAGGGGGAGGAGGGGTTAAAAAATGCTGAAAAAAACATCACGTGGACGGCCCCAAACCATCCGGTCTATTTCACCCACTAACGAACTCAACCGAGATATTTATCTCTCAAATGTTCACTGAAAATTTCAACTGCCTATCTCACTCTGTTCGAGAGTTATTGTAGAAACAAAATTTAAAAATTGAAAAAAAAGAATTTTTTACACTTTACGGCTACCCGATCGATACAAAACTTCGCATGCGTATAAAGGTCATTACTCTACAATCTGATGATAAATTTCAGATAGATCGAGTGATTGATTTCGGAAATATTCATAGAAAATGTTTTTACTAAAAACGGCCATAACTCCGAAACCGCTTGGTGGATTTCGCCCGTTAACGAACTCGTCCGAGAAATTTACGCTCCAAACCTACCCTGCAAATTACAATCCTCTAACTCCTTTCGTTCAAGAGTTACCTTGTTAACGAACGGCCGTACAGAATCGATTTCGACCACGGATTATTGATCAGTGAGTCGAACCAAATCGTTTGAGACCATTTTCAGCCAAAAATTCGAAAATTACAGACATTTGGGTAAATTGATAAGCACTCTGTTCCGACGAATGAGAACGCCAAAAATATCGGTTTGCTTAGTGATAAGTGTTCACAAAATTAGAACTCTCATTTGTTCTTCGATGTAATTTGCAGTATTATCTATTAATTGTTCTATTCTTTCAGACCATGTTTGTCAATATCATAATCATTGGGTCTATATTCCGAAATGACTCGAAAATACCGATGGTCTAGTGCACAAATGTGGTAAGTGCAAAAAAGTCAGTTTTACAGTATTGAAAAAATAAACTTCAGGCTTAAATGTAAATTATTTAACGCCTAAGATTTAACACCAAATTTGCAAAATGTTGACAATGTATTGTTTATAAAGCTGAATGACGAACCTGTAACGAATGTAATGTAAGTGCACTTAGTACCTTTATGTTAGTTATCTAAGAATTTAAAGTACTTATTGCATTGAAAAGATGGCGACAGGGGTCTTAAAATAGTGAATATCACTTATATACATTATTCGTACACAACGTAGTTGTGTTGCTATTACATATACTCCATTCACTTTTATAAAGTCTCCCGGTTGACCATGATTAAGGTCTATCACGTAACTAAAACAAAGGCAGGTTGGCACTTCTGAAATATCGACAATGTCAAAACAATTCTCTGAGCCGTTGCCCATTTCTACTCTCAACAATCAACGAATCAACATAAATGTTCCATCTTAGACAAGATATTATCACAGATTATTTTCTTCGAATAATAAAGAATTCTTCGCTTTGAAATTGAAAATACCGAAAGCAGTTTTGAAGAAGCAGAGATCAGCAAGTTTCAGGAAGTGCTATACAGAACGGAAATCTGAAATAGGAAAACTTCATTCTGTCTTAGGACATGAACTCTCGAATGAAAGTACTCAGTTTTATATCCTATCAATATATTTTATTAAGGTTTAACAGGTTTGATAGTACTCCTACATTTTGAAACTGGTGTATTCAAGTTGTGCAACAAGGTATTTAAATGTCTTCCGTAGGCTTATTTCTTGAGAATTTCGAAAAGTGGGGAATTTCATGGATACCTTAGTTCAATTAGAAGTTCTCCTGCTGCGTTATTCAGGTACTTTTATTCTTTTTTCAAATGAACTATCACAAAGTAACGGACTACTGTATCCATTATTTTTCATTAAAATTTCAACACTTGAGTTTTGATTTCCGTACAAGATAATAGCATAACTGAATCTTCCAACCAGTTTGTATACGCGAAATATTTCTATAGTAACAACAGATGAAAAATGTTCTTCAACAGTCGCCAGGCCTTCAAAATTGTTGAATTCACATAATATCTATTCAAATTAATAATTTTTCCCAAGAAAATTCACATTATGAAAAATACGACTTCTATGTAAAGAGGACAACGTTGCGTAGTTATCTGACAGGAAAATGAGCATAACCTTACATTCTCAAAATATACGCAGTGAAATGTGTCAAAATTTCATGGCCAACCGGGAGACTTTATAATAGTGAATGGAGTATATCACAACATCTTTCTCGAAGTCGCCGGATTCCCGATTCTCTCATTACTCGAATCTGTCATTAAAATGGTATGATATGGATTCATATCTTATAAAAGCTAAGAAAACGGTCGATGGTAAATTCGATTAAGAGTGTTCAATAGAGGTGAATAGACAACAGAAAATGCGTAAAATGGTCTGAAACGATTCCATTCGACTTACTAATGAAGTCCGTAGGCGATAACTTTTGAAAGAAGAAATTTGAAGGATAGGTTTGAGTACTGACTCCGGTGGAGTTAATGAATGGGCTAAATCCACTAAATAGCAGAGTGTGACGAATGTAGGTTATGTGGGTAGAGGAAGAAACCACTGAACATCTAGGTAACACGGTAGGTAACACGGTAAACCTAGGCCTTCAGTTCTAGGTCTAGCACAGTAAGTTCAAGAACAGAGTAAGTTCAAGAAAGGAGGAAACAATCATCGGATCACGATGCAAAGTACACGTTTGTTAGGGCTGGATTGGAAATCTGGTGGATGATTATATACACCCTGAAATTTCTAGATCTTACGAGGAAACTCCCAAAAGCTCTCACAAGAGCTGGTTCTGGTTGTATACTGGTAAGCTTTTACCACTGTGCCATTGCGCGACCTTAGATACAGCACCGTTTATCACTATTCATTGGTGATTCGAATTCGGAGTGATCCGATTCTTCGTCCAACACGCTGCGTTATCACTATTTCATACTTCATACAGAATAACCAATATTAACATTCTGCAGAACGCTCACTTAAAAGAACTAGTGCCTGTGAGTGACAATTTTCACTAAACTCAAATAAATAAAATTTTAATTAGGAAAACACATTTCATGTCATATACTTACTGGTAAATCCCAATTTAAAGCTGCTTGCCAAATGTGTGCAGAACAGTCTCCGCTACCAGTAAGAACCAAATCCTTGGAAGGATGGAATCTAATTGAATTTACAGACCCTGAATGTCCCTGATATTGAAGTAAGCATCTAGTTGATTCTATTCCCCAGATATGTGCGCTGTGATCTGGAAGGAACGAATGATGCAAATATTACACAAACGTTCATTTATTATATCATCAGTATCTATCAATTCTTCCCCAGTCTGGTTTTGATGGGAACCTACTATTATTTCCTCACAGACGATGTTTAGAACGGGGGGGGGGATGTTGAACGGAATTGGCAAATTTTTAACACAGTTGGAAACATTTCGAAGGAGTTTGGAAAAAATTTCGAAGGAGTTGGAAAAATTTCGAAGGAGTTGGAAAAAATTTCGAAGAAGTAGGAAAAAATTCCGAAGGAGTTGGAAAATTTCGAAGAAGTTGGAAAAAATTTCGAAGGAGTTGGAAAATTTCGAAGAAGTAGGAAAAAATTTTGAAGAAGTAGGAAAAAATTTCGAAGGAGTTGGAAAAATTTCGAAGGAGTTGGAAAATTTCGAAGGAGTTGGAAAAAATTTCAATATTTCCGGAAAAATTTGTTATAAAATATGAGAAATTTGCCCACCTGATCGGATAAATGCAAAGCAGGCAGATAATAGGGATGGCATAACGTGGATTAACACCATATACCCTTATTGAACACATTCCTGTTGCCGTAAATTCAATATTCAATAGTTTTCGGCACAATGCGTGTAGCCGGCAAAAAATAAGATTTATCATAATATTGCGTTATCCCAAAGCGGGTAGCTCTCTAGATGTCATAAAACAAACCATCTGGTAGCAATTTCAGCTGCCGAGCGGTATTTTGAAAAGCTTGAAAAGTTTGAATTTCGTAAAACAAGTTTTGATGTCCTGGGTTTCTTGCAAATGGGCAGTTCTACGGACGGAATAACCATTACGCATTACCAGGGACGGGCCTAAGGGTGAGCAGGGCGATCTCCTCAATGTTGGACGGAGTTGGCAAATGTTCAAAGCAGTTGGAAGAATTTTAAAGCAGTTCGACACCAATAATATATAAGAAAAAAAAATTCTGTATATCGATATCCGATCGAATTGAAACTTGATAACTATTTGGTTACAGAATGCTGACACAAAGACTCATGCGAAATTTCGAGAGGATCGTGTTACTAAAAATTTTAAAAAATTATCATTCCCAATGTAAACAAAGGAGAACCTGAGGTTATGCGTTTATTTTGATTTATGTGACAGGATTTGCAAATGTGCACAGCATGCATATGAAGCGGCAAAATGATATGGTTTCAGAATAAACTACGATGTTACAATAATTCATAAAGACCCTGTACAAAATATTATTGGCTGCACTATTCCAAAGGTTCATAATTTAAGTGAATAATGAACCATAACACCTTCAAAATTTGTTCTATTCAACGGGAATGTTCAGTAAAATGTACTCACCAGCGGACGCAGTTCCTATAACTGGAATACCTGGCCTTGCAACTGAGACTTCCCATACACCATCCTTATGTCCAGAAAAATCCTTAACCAAAGTACAATTATAACTAGGAGCCTTGAAACTAGAAACTATCTTACTGGTTTGAGCTTTCAATTTGTGAGCAGTTTTTGATTTCTGTGAAGCAGCACTCACTAAAAAACATTCTTATGAAGCAAGAAATAAATTTTCCGAACATATATACTCACACTTCTTACTCAGAACTTTCGATATGTTATTTTCAAAGTCTATACAATCTGGTTTATCATAAGAATCTTTTTCCAATTTTTCATTCAACATATCGATTTTGTCGTGTACTGTAAAATAAAAAAGAAATCAGCAAATGAAAGTCACACGATCACGTGAGAGTAAACCTTTCTTCTCTTCAATAGTTTCAACAAAAAGGACATATTTGGTTGATTTATTATTACTAGTACAATAAATATCTGTTCTTGGATGCCGTACATCTTTTTGCCAAACATTTCGCAATTTCGATACCAAACAACCCATTCAGGATTTTGTTTACAGATGTTATCAAATACTGTTTCCTTCAAGAATTCATCTCAAAGTGAACACACATTTCTTGAAACATGATATAATTAAAATGCGATTGAGCAAAACCTTTGCTCTCAGTAATTTGTGATGATGGTGAATTCAATAACATTAATTATGATTACTGAAATCATTGGACCAACTTTTTCCTTCTAGAAGATAATACTTCGAAAAAACGATTGTTTCCCATTGTTTGCCGTAGTAAGGTTTGTTAATTAATTGCTAGGCTCTACGATGAAACGGTAGAGTGTTATGGGGAAAAAATCGCTGCAGATTTTGCACGAAGATCAACAATTTCCACATGAAAATATCCAATTTCATATCTTTATTCGTTAATTTTATCAATCATTTATCGCCGAACAAAACAGTCAAAAATATCGGATTGGACAGGAAAAATTTGATGATGATTAAGAATTTGACGTCAACGTTGATATATTTTCGGTAAATATATTTTTTGGCGCGCATATTCTGGAATAGCGTGCTAACATCTTATCCAAATGTCTGTAACTTTCAAATTTTTGGCCGAAAACAGTCTCAAACGATTAGGTTCGACACACTGATGAAGAATTCGAGGTCAAATCTGATTCTGTCTGACCGTCCGGCCGTTGCCACGATAACTTGAGAACGAAAAGAGATAGCGACTTGGAATTTTCAAGGTAGGTGGCGGTGTTTTCAACCAATATAGTTCCGATTAAATTGAAACTTGGTAACTAGTTGTATATATATTACTAGTTGTAGAATACCGACATAAAGACGTGGGTATGTGAAATTTTGTGACGATCGTAGTATCATCAGAAAATGAAAAAAAATATTAAAAAACATTATTTATCTCACGATAACTTGAGAACGGGAGGAGATAGCGACTTGGAATTTTCAGGGTAGGTGGCGGTGTTTTCAACCAATATAGTTCCGATCAAATTGATACTTGGTAACTAGTTGTAGAATACCGACATAAAGACGTAGGTATGTGAAATTTTGTGACGATCGTAGTATCATCAGAAAATAAAAAAAAATAATTAAAAAATATTATTTATCTCACGATAACTTGAGAACGGGAAGAGATAGCGACTCGCAATTTTTAGGGTAGATTGCGCATCCAAACACGACATTTGAGTTTGTTAATAGGCCAAATCGGCCTAACGGTTTTTGACTTATATCTACCTGAAATTTTGTTATTATTCACTCATTAACTCAAAAAATAAGAAACCTGTCCAATTGAAACATGGCAATTAGTTGTAGAATGGCGACGCGCAAATTTTTACACAAAATTTCGTGAAAATCGTATAATTTGAAAAAAATCATTGATAAAAGTTCTATATATCCGAAACTATTCGTCCGACATCACAGCCTTCAAAACCTAACTTTGCAGCCAAGTTCCAATTTTGAACATGATCGGATCTACATTGTTGGAGATCCGAGCAGACTTGGGTGAGTTCAGTAGCTGGGGTGGCCGTTGCCACTATAACTTTTGAACGGAAAGAAATAGCGACTTGCTTTGGGTAAGTTGCGGATCAGAGTGAGACAGTTATGTTCTTGGGCATAATCGGCTGATGGTCTCGAAGTTATCCCCACTGGAATAACACTTTCTCGATAATTCAAAAAATAGAGGACCGATCGAATTGAAACTTGGTAACTAGTTGTGTAATGCTGATATAAAGACGTATGTGAAATTTTCTGAGGAACGTATCGCTAGAAAATTTTGAAAAAAATATGAAAAAATATTATCTATCTCACGATAACTTGAGAACGGAAAGAGGTAGCGACTTGCAATTTTCAGGGTAGGCTGCGCATACTGATGCGACATTTGAGTCCGTTACTAGGCCAAATGGTTTAGGCCGTATCCGGAAATTACTTGAAAAGTAAGCTTTTTCGTATATTATTAGATATTTGAAGAATTTCATTTCCAATAGTATACATATGTCCGAATTAAACATTCGATGATCGTAGACGATTCTCTCATTACTCAAGTCATTAAAATGGTACGAAATGTATTCATCTCTTATAAAAGAAGGTCAATACACAATAGAACATACGCGCAAAAGCTTCTGACTTCGCGTCAGTGCTTGAGCCAATTTTTTTTATAGTACAAAAACTTCGAGTTTTATTTTAGCACATTGTAATAGACTTGTGTAGAGAATCCTTACATAGTATAAAACAAAGTCGCTTCCCGCTGTCTGTTTGTTCCTATGTATGCTTAGATCTTTAAAACTACGTGAAGGATTTTGATGCGGTTTTTTTTAACAGATAGAGTGATTCAATAGGAAGGTTTGTATGTATAATACATGCATAATATACTAGAGAAACACTGATAATTTTAGAGGTTTCTAATGTGATGTCGTAAATGAACACATTTTTTTGCGCTTACATTGCAAACGCTGGCTGAACCCTGAACCCCATAAAAAGGTCTACAAAAAAGTCCGCGATGGTATATGTCTATGTCTATCTCTTAAGGATAACCCACAATAACTATTTTTTATCCTTTACATTCTACGAGAAATAATGGCTTGATTATGAAGCTATTTTGAGCAATACAGCATTGATACCTTAAATGCATTGTGCATTTAATATTGATCAATATGGCCCTTTACAGCATGTAATTTAAATGAATATTTTCGAAGATATCGCAGATTTAAAATGCAGGGACATAGCGGTTGCGGTGGTACCGACCGGGGGGCCGGCACAGCCAGGATAGGGATAGAAATCGAATACAGAGAGCCAGAGAATCATCTGTAGAGCGTGAGGCTCGCCTCAGCCAGGATAGATGTATTGATTCCCCAAATTCCTCTGATACCATCGGATTTACTGATCCAATTTAAACGCCTATAATTTCCGGTGAAGATATATTTTGCAATGACCATTAATAAATCGCAGGGTCCCACTTTCAACGCTAAAGGCTTATATTTGAGCGTTGAGTGTTTTTCACATGGCCAATTATATGTCGCTTTTTCAAGAGTAACCTCTAAAGAAAACATGTTTGTATTGTCTAACGGCAAAAATGCTGTGAACGTTGTATATAAAGAAATTCTGTAGTATATTTAGTATCAGCATTTCGACCGTGCGAAGCCGGGGTGGGCAGCTAGTATGCTAATAAATCATGTAATTTCAGTATCCTACAGGTATTAGTAAAAAAGTATTACCATGAAATCAACAACTTTTCAGCATAGGACTAAGAAAACCTACCAATTCATTTTTAGGACTAATGCTATTCCGAATAATTTCTGAAATAAAATTTAGCTCAGAAATTAACTGGTATTAATAAATTGTTTATAATCAGCAAATCTACATCTTTGACACCTGCTCACTGTTTCAGCTACCTGTTTCGATAATTTTCCCAAAACCAAAGTTGTGCCTCTCGGCAAAATGAACCTGCTCACGAAGAATTAGCCGGGTATTAACGATTCTGAAACAAGGTTTTATTTATACTACAACTTTCGAGTGTATAGGACTAGGAAAACCTACCAGTTTATTCGTAGAACAACATGGCCATTTAGTTATGCTAATATTTACCAATCTACAGTAAAAAGAATTTGTTCAAGCACTGACGTGAAGTCAGGAGCTTTCGAGCGCATGTTTTATTGACTACTCACCTCTATTGGACACTCTTAATCGAATTAAGCCTCAGGTAACTCCAGGATACGATATTCACGAAATTCCGCGGAAACTAGTGGGTCGGCATTCAACAAGTAATCAGAGAGTTTTAATTGGGTCAGATTTGTATATTTTGAGTTATAAAGGAAATAACATTTCAGATGATTGTATTATTTTCGCAATTTTTTAAAAATTATCTAGAGGTATGATTCTCACAAAATTTCACACACGTCTTTATGCCGATATCTACCGATTATTAGATACCAAGTTTCAAATCGATCGGGTGAGTATTTTTTGAGTTATCGAGAAATTAATATTCCAGATGGGTATACCTCCGAAACCGTTTGGCCGATTATGCCCTACAACGAACTTAACTCTGCCATTCGGATGCGCAACCTACCCTGAAAATGTCAAGTCCCTATCTCTTTTCGTTCGAAAGTTATAGAGGTAACGGTCACCCGTCCAGCTATTGAACTACCAACAATATAGATCCGACCGTGATCAAACTTGGCAGTAGAGTTAGGCTTTTCGCAAAATTTCAGCGATGTCGGACGAATACTTTCTGATATTTAGAATTTTTTAAATGATTATTTTTTAATTTTCTTGTGATACGATCCCGAGGGGTGAACCGCTAGGAATTCTGGTGTACAAGAAAGGAGAATTCCATGGAATTCCTATTGAATTCCGAGGAATTCCTATTGAATTCCGTGGAATTCCTATTGAATTCCGAGGAATTCCTATTGAATTCCGAGTAATTCCTATTGAATTCCGAGGAATTCCTATTGCATTCCGTGGAATTCCTATTGAATTCCAATTGAATTATTGAGAATTTCTATTGATGTTAGAACCTATCGGACAATCATGTATACAGCTCCAAATAGTTGGTTTTAACCGATGGGTAAGCCGCTAGGATTTCTGGTGTACAATAATATAGAATTCCAATAGAATTTCAAAAGAATTCCTATTGAATTCCAATGAAATTCCGGTTGAGTTGGAATTCTGGTGTACAAATTTTTGTCAGCGATTTACCCCTCGTACGATCCTCACGAAATTTCGAAAAAATGCTTTTCAACAATTTTCAATAATTTTTTAAAAATTTTCTAGTAACACGATCCTCACGAATTTCGCATTCAGATGATCAACCTACCCTAAAAATTGCAAGTTGCTATCTCTTTCCGTTCTCAGGTTATCGTGACATAAATATTTTTTTAAAAATTTCTATATTTACGATTCTCACAAAATTTCATAATCGTTTTTGTGTCAGTATTCTACAACTAGTTACCAAGAATCAATTCAATCGGATCTGTATTGGTTGATGACAAAATTATAACTCGCAAACCGTTGAACCGCTTATGCCCATTAACGAACTTGTAACTTGTCCATCGTATTTAGACGCGCCACCTACCTTGAAAATTACAAGTCGCTATCTTTTTCTGTTCTCAAGTTATCGTGGCAAAGGCCGGCCGGACAGAATCAAATTTGACCCCGAATTTTTCATCAGTGAGTCGAACCTAATCGTTTGAGACTATTTTCGGCAAAAACTTCGAACATTAACATTTGTGCAAAATGATAACGCGATGTTCCCTAGAACATGGGCGTAAAAGTATATCAAAGTCAGCAAATAAGGAGAGAATTCTTATCTTCAAGAGATTATGACTGAGGAAAGCTTTGCTGGCATTCAAGTCACAGTGTTCTGTTGGTTTAACAACTTACTAAGGAAATTTTGAAAAATGTTACTTGCATTTTAATATTAATGTATAATTGATTAATTATTGTAGAATTACATTATAAAGATGAAAAGGTACTAAGGACGGGCGTTATGCTTATTATGCCCCAGTTGTAATGGACATGCATAATTTAAAGATTGGAACTCTCAAGGAAAAATATTCAAACCTTACGATTGTTGAAACCTCTCTAGATATGTATTCTGAAAAATGCGAGAAAATTCATTTGAATCATTTATTCTTAGTCTTTGTACCAGCCTAACAAAGTAATAAACAGTAAATACTCTTATAGCTAGCCGAAACCTATTGGAGATAAGGGATATTGGTGTACCCTAAACAGCAGCCACCGATGTGACGAAATCCGATACTACCATGAGATTAAAATCTTGAAAAATAATTTAATTGTAGCATTCTCCAAAACTTGATTGCTCTGACCATTTCAGAGTCAAATGGAGACGGTGAAAAATTCTATTAGCAAAAACACCTTTAAATGGCTCAATTCTCAAATAATTTAATTTTTGATGAAAGTTGTATACCTATATCTTGGAAATAGCTATCAACTCACATTCACTTCTCATGTTATATAGTGCAAATGAAAAAATATAAAACCTGATGGGAAGTAATTGCTCTCATGTTGAAAAAATTCTAAAATTTCATTTGAGACCCAATGAAAGCTATAAGTTATTCCAAAATTTGTAATCATGCCAGTTGACATTTCACATTTTGTTCTTCAAAATTGAATACCAGAGACAACGTGAAACATCAAAATGAGTCACATTTAATATTGTTAACGTTTTTGTTTCAAAACCTAGGTACTGGCAGTATTATTTTTTGATATTTGATAAGATTATGCCCTCCTAGGTCTTCTGAGGAGTCCCTCATAAGCTCTTACGGGCTTATGCAAGTTAGAATCAATTGTGTTCTATGTATCAACTTGTCTATTCTGTGTACCTATTGATTTGATAATTGAATTGAAACAAGGGTGTGCTACTATATTCATTGGCATTCAACCATTTTCTGGAATGTAGGTGAATCTCCGTCTGAGGTGGAGAAGAATATGTATTTTGATACTTTGGCACTTTAAATTCCCTACAAGTATGAATGTCAATTTGTGACAACTCCTCAGAACCTGGGTAAACAAGTTGGAGTAATAACACAAGGTTTTAAAATTCCATATTTCCATACTTTCGTACTCTAGGCTCGAGAAATCCAGATCGTAGAGGGTGTCTAATCGTAATTGTATTCCAATGAATTCAAGTTACCACTCCTGTCATCTGTGCTATATAAAAATCAATTATCTGCATTTGTTGGAGATAGTAGTCCTTAGAGTTTATAGTGAAACATGCTATTTGACAGGATTTAAAATATTAGGTGAAAACCATTACTATTTTACTGGAAAAACTCTGTAACCGATTTATGATCTACTCACAGGTTTGATTTTCCTGATACAATGAATCAAATTCCTTCTCTATTTGTTTGAATAAGGTTATAAGTTTAGATTTGTAAGCAGGAGTGACACCATCGTTTTCCATATCTAGTCGAGATGAAAGAAAAAAGTCTCCTTCCAGTACACTGCTACTTGCAGGACGATTTAATACATTCCTCTTCGACTTTTGATTTTTTCCTGTAGCGGCAGTAGTACTTGTCGACATTATGAGACAGTCTAATCAATTCTATCTTTTCCGGAAATATTTGATAGGGTTTTTCGATCGAATATCTAAAATCAAGGCTGTATGAAATAAATCACGAAGAAAGCCAAGACTTACAGACTTGATTGTATTGCTTCAAAATTTGAGCAATTCACAATATATTTGATAAATTTCCGAATCACATGTTATTATTTTTAATTTATTTACAAATACATAATGCAGTTGGAATTTATCACTAAATGAATGAGAATGACATTGACATTAATGACAGCTCGTTTGAAGGTTAAAGTCATGTCAAGTAAACATATGATTTCAAGGTCTTTGATATCACCAATTATCCAGTCTGCCCAACCCTAAAAAAGCACATCAATAGTTTTTGTGCGCTTGTACCTATTTGGCCGCTATTATTTGATTGCTGTAATTTTCGAAGTTTAACCTCGTATGGTCTTAAACGATTTCATTTACTTGTTGGAATCCGCCAAATTCGATGCTGTCTACCCTTAAACATGATAACATTCTAAAGAATAAACAAGACTTAAAATTTGCAGAAAAGCTTTATGTCAAAATGTGCAGGTCGAGTTCAAGCATGGGCAAAAGATCCACCCAATGGTTTCGGAGTAATACCAATTACTATTAATTCGAAATTAAATTTTCCCAATATTTCAAATACTGCAGATCCGATCGAGTTGATAATTGGAATTTTTAGGTATAAACGATTTCAAGATGTATGAAAAGTGTCATAAGGATCGTAACAGGAAAATACAAAATCAAGATTTTGAATCAGAAAAATGAATTAAAGCAAAATTAATGTAATCGCTACAAAATATTCATACCTTGATATGGAAGGAGTTGTTACAACATCGAAACAAAACAACTCGATATAAAATATCAGCAAAGTGAATAATAAAAGATTCAAATATACAAGGTGTCCCAGGATTAATTGGAATTAATTTGGATGTAGGTACAGAACCTCGAAATAAGACGAAAGGTTCTTATGGAGGCAATATACCCGGGATCGCTTCGTTGCAGAGTTAGGTAGGTTGCTTCGAAGATGACTATTTGATGATTGTTTTATTCTATTTTTTCAAAGTGGGAAAAAGGACAAAGATAAACGAGTAAAATTTTGCAGAGGTATATATTTCAAATAGAGAAGCACCTAGAACTCAATTTTTGACTCATCCCCCATAACCACAGAGGGGTGAAATCGACAACCTTTATTTAATTTTCTACCATAACATTTCACAAGACTCGAATATTATCACTGAAATATATGCATTTAAAAGACAGTTTTATTTAATAAACAAGTAAAACAGCCACAATTTTCTTTGTTCGAAATCTAATTTCTGTTGAAGGCTCTCCTTGCCGCTCCTTTGAGGTGATCATGTTGATCATTCCACCCGAGAACGTCTCTGGAGATCGTTTTGTCCCCGAATGGCTCTTTCCACGCATGATGTAAAACTGACCTCAACTGGGCTTCATATATAGAGCTCCCAGTTGGTCTTCCTTGGTATCCTGCATTCAACATCCGTAGGAGGATTTTGTTCTATGTCAAATTCAATTTCCAAATGATCTGACATGGATGGTTCTTTTGAAGCCCTCCCGTTTATGACCGTTTCTGCAATGAATGGCGTAGCCAGCGTAGGGCCATGTATTTCACCTCTGATCGAATTCATATACAGGGTGAGTCTTTGACCACTGCATTAATTTTAACCAAAGATTCCTCTCATCAAATGAAACACCTTTTTCATTTACCATTTTTCCAGATTCGGCTCAGGTAAAAAGTTACAAGCGTTTAAAGATTTCACAATGTGCTAATACACTACCGCATATAAATTATCTATGACATTGTTGGTGGACGAGAATAAGGCATGGTAACGTGGTTTACAGCTTGATTCGGGATTCCAACGCTCAGGGACGGATCCATAAAAGTAGTGAAATTTCTGGAGTTTTCCATTTTAAAACATTCAATGAAGACTATCTCGATAACGGTGCGTTTAAGGAGAAATGATGAAGAATAATATAATGTTTTAAAACGATGGAATATTCTTGAAATGACTCAAGAAAAACTTTAAATGCTTTCTTTATGCTAATTTCGTTTAGTTTTATGAATCCACGAGTCCATAACTAGAAAACCAGTAGAAGTAGAAAATAACTAATATTTGGAAAATATGTATCATAGTTATAGGAAACTTTACGCCAACATTCATTTTATTCGAAAAAAGGATGTCAAAGCTACAAAATAAAAACTGATTTTTTTTCAAAATTTCAAAAGCCTGTATCTTTTTACCTGAGCTGAATTTGGAAAAATGTTAAATGAAAAAAGTGTTTCATTTGATGACAGGAATCTTTGGTTAAAATTAATGCAGTGGTCAAAGACTCACCCTGTATTTTCATATTCAATGAAGCATTGAATTTCCTCCGGTTCTGGACTGATCTCCTGGAAAGTATATCATTTTTTATAAGTTGTTTGCGAGTTCTTTGATACGGCCCCAATTAATACAGGGCTCTTCTACAAGCCATTTGTCGATCTGCCTTCTAAACGATATCCAGCATAATGACTGCAGTACTTGAGGCTGCCTTCGAGTGCTGAAGATCTACCTGAGGGCATGTGAGAATTCTAGATCCTACGCAGGTAGCCGAGATCTTCGTTTTTGTTGACCCCTTCCGCTTTGGGCTCTTCAGGCTTGGAGGTCGAGGAGGCCTGTTGTGCCTCTTTGCTCCCTCCGCTTGCCTTCTTGCCCTCAAACCGTGGGTACGTCCTACCAATCTCGTAAATTTTCCAGTATTTTGCCCCAAGGGTTTCAACCGATTTCACATCAGCCGAAATAACCATTTCGAGCATGGGTCCTGATGGTCGAAGATTCCTCAAGTAGGAGGCCTTGAGTTCTTCATTTTGGATCTCCATGAGTCTTAGGATTCTCTAGTTTGAGAGCTCCTGGCTACTTGGAAGACAACTGAGAGTATCAGGATGAGGCAATTATTCATCACTAATTAAAGTGGAATTAGTTTTTGGATGGTAAAATGGTCAAGAATTAAGTACCCAAAATCGAAAGAGTCTAGCTCACATGATAAAGGCTTCAAACTATATCTAGGTATATATAACACAATTAAATAACTAAATATGTTGATGCTTATTGCTTTCATGTTTTATATTATTATCTTTTAGGTTAGATTTAGGTTAGTCAATGATAAGAAGGAAAACTCAATCCACTTCAACCCGAATGCCTCCGACGAAAAAGGTTTGATTACTGTGAGAATATATTTTTTCTTTATTATTGCTATGAATTGATTGTTAGCTGAATAGAGAATTAACTGGCGCAAAGCATTTTCATTCAAACGCCGTCCTTCTAAAGTAATCAGGATTTTCTGAAATGAGAATAAAAGACTCATTGTGGTTGTGGGTTAAATCACATATTTTATTCGAAATAGTCTCATTGTGGTATATATGGAATGCCATGACGTATATTTTACGAGTGATTTAGATCGCCTGAATTCTTCGGAATAGGTACAAATGGCACGGTGCTAAATCAGGGGAATGTGAGTGATTGAAGGTTGAACTGCGATATTTGGTTTGAAAATCCTATTCATACGATGGTTTTTTTTTGCGGATTACCAAAAATGCAGCAAACACAGTCTTTTCTGGGTCCTCCAATTCTGCGATTTGGCGCTTAGTTTCTAGATATTATTGGAAGCATGACTGTTCATCACCAGTCAAAGTATTCGGTCGTTTCTGACCCGCTAATGATCTTGACGAATGTTTGGTGAACATGATAAATTGGTGTTTCAGACGAGTTTCAGAATAATTCGATCGCATTTACATTAACTTCAATGGAGATTTTGTTTGATCTGTGATGAAATCTTGTAGACTTTTGATGTCATCTTCGATATCATACTTCCGATTGGCTTTTACATGTATGCGATTATCACGAACGTTTGTCAGAACGGCAGCTTTTCAAATCAATCAGCCATGAAATAGTCTTGGTACCTACCACTAAAATTTGATGTTTTTAACAGGTCATCCTTTCCTTGGAGCGCACTCTGTAGGTATATTTAATTTTAGGTTATTATTATTTTTCCTAAGAGGGAAATTTCAGTGTGATTTGGGAATTATGGAAAATACGTACACATTTCACGAGGTATACCTCTGACATAATTAACTTAGTCAATTTATTGACACAAATTTCTTTCACAAGGTTATAAGATTCAACAGCAACAATGCATCATATACTCGTAATCCTGGCAGAGTCCAAAGCCATTCAGGGGACACTCGATCCTTGTACTACATTGAATTGGTAGGTTATCTGAAGAAAGATACTCGGATTACGAAATTTATCAGATCGGGAATATCTATATAGCTTTCAAAGTACAAACTCACCAAAAAATCTGGCACATCCGCAGCAATATCCATGAACCATTGCTGGGTCATCATCGCAGTAATGATTTGGACACCCGTTACAGGATGGACCCAATCCCAACATAGGAATGTGAACTGTAAATTGCTTAAATGTGAAACAGTGAAGTCAACAATGATATTAGAGAAACGTGTAGGTAATGATGGAATTCTAATTGAACGCAAAGAATCATGTAGATTTTAAAAGGTGACGTCACATGTTAAGAAACATACAGGGTATCAATTTGAAACCTTGCCAGGCGAATTATGTCACGACAGGGATGTTTTGAGAGAAAATGCCGGAACAGGTCAATTTTTATTCGAAGGGAAGCCAAAGCCTTCTCAAACCTAGACGTGTAGGGGTTGTCACCTTTAAAATCTTAATAGGGACCCAGGTAACACAGGGCACTCCCAGAGATGTCTCGGCGAGCTCTTGCCGGGATATTGTGACGCCTATTGCGATGTCGCTGGGAGGTCGGCTTGACCTCCCTATCACCTCAAAATTTCCGCCACAGAGAATGATCCCAGTAACATCTCAGAGATATCACATGAGGAAGTTCTCAGGATGCTCAACCGGGGCAGTACTGAGACAAGATGGCTGCGATATGGATCTATAATTTATATATCCTCCAAATGTGTAGTATCTGTGTGGCGCCGAGTACATCACTTCGATGCGTAGATCGATTTTCCACTCGCGTTATTAGCAATGGGGTTGTTCTTCCGGGTACAGAGTAGACGATTGTGCCATCTACCGGTGGAAACGAGAAGTGCAGAGTAGGAATGGAGTAGATCCCTGCAACATGCCACCTGATACCGGTGTGAAGAGAGCAGATAAAGATAGCGGATGAAATCTCCGGAAACACCCGAACGGCGCAACCAGTGGCGCACCGATCGATTCAGTCATAATCATATAGAACCAATATATTCTGGCATGAATTGAAGAAAATCGAAGTTCTGCGATAATATAAATACACAACAACTTGAACTGATGGTTTCTTCGAGAGATGAACTTAATTTGGAACTTATTTTGTGAGTCCGATCAAGCTCTTGTTGAATATTGATAGATTTATCAATGCTGGGGCATGAATGTTATTTTGGCATGGGAAGATTTTGGCAAGATAATGGTAATGCAGATTCGGTTCTTTACTGAAAAAAGTATCCGCATTGGATGAGACCCTGGGGTTGAAATTTCAACCCTTAACACAAAAAACCCGGGTTTTCATCCGTTTTTCCCAGAAGGAAGAGTTTTTTCATCAACAGATTTTGAGAACATTTTGACAACGACGATATCGATATTCAGTAAAAAAATGGTCCACTTCGGATGGGGCCCTGGGGTTGAAATTTCAACCCTTAACACAAAATCTCGGTTTTTCCGGTTTTTTTCATAGAAGGAAAAGTTTTTTCATCAACAAATTTTGTGAACATCTTGACTACGACGATACCGATATTCAGTAAAAGAATGGTCGACTTCGGATGGGGCCCTGGGGTTGAAATTTCAACCCTTAACACAAAATCTCGGTTTTTCCTGTTTTTTTCATAGAAGGAAAAGTTTTTTCATCAACAGATTTTGAGAACATCTTGACTACGACGATACCGATATTAGGTAAAAAAAATGGTCCACTTCGGATGGGGCCCTGGGGTTGAAATTTCAACCCTTAACGCAAAAATCTCGGTTTTTCGTTGATTTTTCCCAGAAGGAAAAGTTTTTTCATCAACAGATTTTGAGCACATCTTAACTATGACGATATCGATATTCAGTAAAAAAATTGTCCACTTCGGATGGGACTCTGGGGTTGAAATTTCAACCCTTAACACAAAATCTCGGTTTTTCCTGTCTTTTTCATAGAAGGAAAAGTTTTTTCATCAACAGATTTTGAGAACATCTTGACTAGGACGATACCGATATAAGGTAATAAAATGGTCCACTTCGGATGGGGCTCAGGGGTTGAAATTTCAACCCTTAACAGAAAATCTCGGTTTTTCCTGTTTTTTTCATAGAAGGAGAAGTTTTCTCATCAACAGATTTTGAGAACATCTTGACTAGGACGATACCGATATTAGGTAATAAAATGGTCCACTTCGGATGGGGCTCTGGGGTTGAAATTTCAACCCTTAACACAAAATCTCGGTTTTTCCTGTTTTTTTCACAGAAGGAAAAGTTTTTTCATCAACAGATTTTGAGCACATCTTAACTATGACGGAGTCGATAGTCAGTAAAAAAATGGTCCACTTCGGATGGGGCCCTGGGGTTTAAATTTCAACCCTTTACACAAAATCTCGGTTTTTCCTGTTTTTTTCATAGAAGGAAAAGTTTTTTCATCAACAGATTTTGAGAACATCTTGACTACGACGATACCAATATTCAGTAAAAAAATTGTCCACTTCGGATGGGGCTCTGGGGTTGAAATTTCAACCCTTAACAGAAAATCTCGGTTTTTCCTGTTTTTTTCATAGAAGGAAAAGTTTTTTCATCTTCAGATTTTGAGAACATCTTGACTACGACGATACCGACATTCAATAAAAAAATGGTCCACTTCGGATGGGGCCCTGGGGTTGAAATTTCTACCCTTAACACACAATCTCGGTTTTTCTTGGTTTTTTCATAGAAGGTTAAGTTTTTTCATCAACAGATTTTGAGAACATCTTGACTAGGACGATACCGATATTAGGTAATAAAATGGTCCACTTCGGATGGGGCTCTGGGGTTGAAATTTCAACCCTTAACAGAAAATCTCGTTTTTTTCCTGTTTTTTTCATAGAACGGAAAGTTTTTTCATCAACAGATTTTGAGAACATCTTGACTAGGACGATACCGATAGTAGGTAATAAAATGGTCAACTTCGGATGGGGCTCTGGGGTTGAAATTTCAACCCTTAAGACAAAACCTTGGTTTTTCCTGTTTTTTTCATAGAAGGAAAAGTTTTTTCATCAACAGATTTTGAGCACATCTTAACTATGACGATATCGATATTCAGTAAAAAAATTGTCCACTTCGGATGGGGCTCTGGGGTTGAAATTTCAACCCTTAACAGAAAATCTCGGTTTTTCCTGTTTTTTTCATAGAAGGAAATGTTTTTTCATCAACAGATTTTGAGGAAATCTTGACTTCGACGATACTCATATTCAGTAAAAGAATGGTTCACTTCGGATGGGGCCCTGGGGTTGAAATTTCAACCCTTATCTCAAAAATCTCGGTTTTTCGTCGTTTTTTCCCAGAAGGAAAAGTTTTTTCATCAACACACTTTGAGCTCATCTTAAGTATTACGATACCGATATTCAATAAAAAAACGTCAGCTGAAGATCGTTGATTGATGAAAAAACATTTCGTTCTATGAAAAAAACAGGAAAAACCGAGATTTTCTGTTAAGGGTTGAAATTTCAACCCCAGAGCCCCATCCGAAGTGTACAATTTTTTTACTGAATATTGGTATCGTCGTAGTCAAGATGTTCTCAAAATCTGTTGATGAAAAAACTTTTCCTTCTATGAAAAAAACAGGAAAAACCGAGATTTTCTGTTAGGGGTTGAAATTTCAACCCCAGAGCCCCATCCGAAGTGGACAATTTTTTTACTGAATATTGGTATCGTCGTAGTCAAGATGTTCTCAATATCTGTTGATGAAAAAACTTTTCCTTCTATGAAAAAAACAGGAAAAACCGAGATTTTGTCTTAAGGGTTGAAATTTCAACCCCAGGGCCCCATCCGAAGTGGACCATTTTTTTACTGAATTTCGGTATCGTCCTAGTCAAGATGTTCTCAAAATCTGTTGATGAAAAAACTTTCCGTTCTATGAAAAAAACAGGAAAAAACCGAGATTTTCTGTTAAGGGTTGAAATTTCAACCCCAGAGCCCCATCCGAAGTGGACCATTTTATTACCTAATATCGGTATCATCCTAGTCAAGATGTTCTCAAAATCTGTTGATGAAAAAACTCAACCTTCTATGAAAAAACCAAGAAAAACCGAGATTGTGTCTTAAGGGTTGAAATTTCAACCCCAGGGCCTCATCCGAAGTGGACCATTTTTTTACCGAATTTCGGTATCGTCGTAGTCAAGATGTGCTCAAAATCTGTTGATGAAAAAACTTTTCCTTCTATGAGAAATACAGGAAAAACCGAGATTTTGTCTTAAGGGTTGAAATTTCAACCCCAGGGCCCCATCCGAAGTGGACCATTTTTTTACTGAATATCGACTCCGTCAGAGTTAAGATGTGCTCAAAATCTGTTGATGAAAAAACTTTTCCTTCTATGAAAAAAACAGGAAAAACCAAGATTTTGTCTTAAGGGTTGAAATTTCAACCCCAGAGCCCCATCCGAAGTGGACCATCTTATTACCTACTATCGGTATCGTCCTAGTCAAGATGTTCTCAAAATCTGTTGATGAAAAAACTTTTCGTTCTATGAAAAAAACAGGAAAAAACGAGATTTTCTGTTAAGGGTTGAAATTTCAACCCCAGAGCCCCATCCGAAGTGGACCATTTTTTTACCGAATTTCGGTATCGTCGTAGTCAAGATGTGCTCAAAATCTGTTGATGAAAAAACTTTTCCTTCTATGAGAAATACAGGAAAAACCGAGATTTTGTCTTAAGGGTTGAAATTTCAACCCCAGGGCCCCATCCGAAGTGGACCATTTTTTTACTGAATATCGACTCCGTCATAGTTAAGATGTGCTCAAAATCTGTTGATGAAAAAACTTTTCCTTCTATGAAAAAAACAGGAAAAACCAAGATTTTGTCTTAAGGGTTGAAATTTCAACCCCAGAGCCCCATCCGAAGTGGACCATCTTATTACCTACTATCGGTATCGTCCTAGTCAAGATGTTCTCAAAATCTGTTGATGAAAAAACTTTTCGTTCTATGAAAAAAACAGGAAAAAACGAGATTTTCTGTTAAGGGTTGAAATTTCAACCCCAGAGCCCCATCCGAAGTGGACCATTTTATTACCTAATATCGGTATCGTCCTAGTCAAGATGTTCTCAAAATCTGTTGATGAAAGAACTTTTCCTTCTATGAAAAAACCAAGGAAAACCGAGATTGTGTGTTAAGGGTAGAAATTTCGACCCCAGGGCCCAATCCGAAGTGGACCATTTGTTTACTGAATTTCGGTATCGTCGTAGTCAAGATGTTCTCAAAATCTGTTGATGAAAAAACTATTCCTTCTATGAAAAAACAGGAAAAACCGAGATTTTCTGTTAAGGGTTGAAATTTCAACCCCAGAGCCCCATCCGAAGTAGACAATTTTTTTACTGAATATTGGTATCGCCGTAGTCAAGATCTTCTCAAAATCTGTTGATGAAAAAACTTTTCCTTCTATGAAAAAATCAGGAAAACCCGAGATTTTGTGTAAAGGGTTGATATTTAAACCCCAGGGCCCCATCCGATGTGGATCATTTTTTTTACTGAATATCGACTCCATCATAGTTAAGATGTGCTCAAAATCTGTTGATGAAAAAACTTTTCCTTCTATGAAAAAAACAGGAAAAACCGAGAATTTGTCTTAAGGGTTGAAATTTCAACCCCAGAGCCCCATCCGAAGTGGACCATTTTATTACCTAATATCGGTATCGTCCTAGTCAAGATGTTCTCAAAATCTGTTGATGAAAAAACTTCTCCTTCTATGAAAAAAACAGGAAAAACCGAGATTTTCTGTTAAGGGTTGAAATTTCAACCCCTGAGCCCCATTCGAAGTGGACCATTTTATTACCTAATATCGGTATCGTCCTAGTCAAGATGTTCTCAAAATCTGTTGATGAAAAAACTTTTCCTTCTATGAAAAAAACAGGAAAAACCGAGATTTAGTGTTAACGGTTGAAATTTCAACCCCAGAGCCCCATCCGAAGTGGACAATTTTTTTACTGAATATCGATATCGTCATAGTTAAGATGTGCTCAAAATCTGTTGATGAAAAAACTTTTCCTTCTGGGAAAAATCAACGAAAAACCGAGATTTTTGCGTTAAGGGTTGAAATTTCAACCCCAGGGCCCCATCCGAAGTGGACCATTTTTTTTTACCTAATATCGGTATCGTCGTAGTCAAGATGTTCTCAAAATCTGTTGATGAAAAAACTTTTCCTTCTATGAAAAAAACAGGAAAAACCGAGATTTTGTGTTAAGGGTTGAAATTTCAACCCCAGGGCCCCATCCGAAGTCGACCATTCTTTTACTGAATATCGGTATCGTCGTAGTCAAGATGTTCACAAAATTTGTTGATGAAAAAACTTTTCCTTCTATGAAAAAAACCGGAAAAACCGAGATTTTGTGTTAAGGGTTGAAATTTCAACCCCAGGGCCCCATCCGAAGTGGACCATTTTTTTACTGAATATCGATATCGTCGTTGTCAAAATGTTCTCAAAATCTGTTGATGAAAAAACTCTTCCTTCTGGGAAAAACGGATGAAAACCCGGGTTTTTTGTGTTAAGGGTTGAAATTTCAACCCCAGGGTCTCATCCAATGCGGATACTTCTTTCAATAAAGAACCGAATCTGCATTACCATTATCTTGCCAAAATCTTCCCATGCCAAAATAACATTCATGCCCCAGCATTGATAAATCTATCAATATTCAACAAGAGCTTGATCGGACTCACAAAATAAGTTCCAAATTAAGTTCATCTCTCGAAGAAACCATCAGTTCAAGTTGTTGTGTATTTATATTATCGCAGAACTTCGATTTTCTTCAATTCATGCCAGAATATAATGGTTCTATATGATTATGACTGAATCGATCGGTGCGCCACTGGTTGCGCCGTTCGGGTGTTTCCGGAGATTTCATCCGCTATCTTTATCTGCTCTCTTCACACCGGTCCACCTGATTTCCTATTCTTGTTGAATTTGCGAGGTTTTTAGGACCATGCAATGGAATGTGTTATTCTCGTTACACTTGTGATATCTTGAGGAGCTCGCAATAGGAATGTCTTTTTCTAGTTATCTGCGTGATATCTTTAGGAGCTCGCAATAGGAATGTCTTATTCTGGTTACATATGTGATATCTTGAGGATCTCGCAACAGGAAAGTCTTATTCTGGTTATGTTTGGGATATCTTTAGAAGCTCGCAATAGGAATATCTTATTCTTGTTATCTGTGTGATATATTTAGGAGCTCGCCATTGTAATATCTTATTCTGGTTACATATGTGATATCTTGAGGATCTCCTCAATAGGAATATCTTATTCTGGTTATCTGTGTGATATCTTTAGGAGTTTGCAATAGTAATGTCTTATTCTGGTTACATTTGTGATATCTTGAGGACCTCCACAATAGGAATATCTTATTCTTGTTATACTTGCGATGACTTAAGGAGCTCGCAATAGGAATGTCTTATTCTGGTTATCTGTGGGATTTCTTTAGGAGCTCGCAATAGGAATATCTTATTCTGGTTATCTGTGTGATATCTTTAGGAGCTCCTGGTCTTCAAATTCACACCTGGTATATTTGGTTTTGTCAACAAAGGAGCTCCGCTTGTAGAACTTGAACATTTGTCCCTAGAGATAACTGGGTTTTAGTTCAACATGTGGGGTCTAAACTCAACCCTGAGAATAATACTTTTAAAGAAGACAACTTTACTTTGTCTTCGAGATTGCAATTTCTTGTAAAACGTCGACCACTCTTCACCGATTAATGGCCTATTTCCTGTAAAAGACTTCCGAACAAATACTCAGAGTGTTAGAAGTTTTAAGAGATTCATCAGTTCTTAAGTCATTAATCATCGTGCTATTCATTTTCACTGGTAAATCAAGTAAATTCAGCCCAGATGATTGAGACAAATTCCAGATTTCGAATGCCTACGATTAAATATCCTAAAAGTGTCCTCATTAGTCTTTGCATCCGAAATTTCGGAGATATTCCCACTCTATTCGAAAACGACAAATGAGAGAGTATTGTTGTAACATATCAGGGCGGTTTAAGATCGAAACCCCAATCATTGTTGCACCAAATTTCCTAAATTATATGAATAATAGAAACTATAACTCAGACAAATACAGTTTAATATAAATAGGTGGTATTATATTCGTAACTGTGGACTGAGTGAAGACCAACGAGAATCGAGAAAAACAATAAGTTATGAATATTTTAGACGCAAAACGTTCCGATCAAGTACAGAATAAGCGATCAAATCAGAAGGGTATAAAACAGTGTATTGCTCTTCGAAACACAGGTCCAACACCCAATTTTTCAAATATGAAATAAGTACCTATAGGCTTGTGATACATCGTTTGTAAGGTCGCGTCATTTTCTATTCAGAAATGAAATCATTTTCATGTTTATTGCAGAACTCAAAATGGAAAAAAACTTATTTTTGTTGACAACTGATAGACATGTTGGATAACAATATTATCCAATTAGTAGACGTTCTGTTTTCTGATGAGTGGAGTTTTTTTTCTCAACGGCCATGCTAATCTTCAACATTGCCTCTAAACTGGTCTATCGAAAATCCTCATTGGATGAGAGAGGAAAACACGAAATTCCCTCAAAGGGTTATTGTCTGCTTACGAAATATTCGAAACCATATCATAGGCCCCTTTCACACTGAGGGCAATTTGCATGGCGATAATTATTTAGCACTTCTTCAAAATGATGTCGTTCCAACTTTGGCAAATTTATATCCTGATCAAGGAAATCCTCAAGTTCCACTGAATGGAAGGCAATGAACGATCGAATGGCCAGCGCGAGCCCCTGATCTTAACCCATTTTATTTCTTTTTATGGGGATTTATGAAGGGCACTGTGTACAAAATTAGGTCTCTTAATTTGAATGACCTCAAAGATCGAATAACGCTTGCGATTAGGTCGATCAGTCCTGAGATGTTGATAATGTTGGAAGAAATTTTTATTTGAGGTAAGGATGTTGCCAAGCCGTTCGCGTTGAACATCTACTTCATTAACATTCATAATTTTTTTGCTACATTTTGTATTACACTTTAGTTTTTGGCGCTCTTGTTCCTCGGAACAGAGTGCTTGTCAATTTGCCCAAATGTCTGTAATTTTCGAATTTTTGGCTGAAAATGGTCTTATACGATTTGGTTCGACTCATTGATCAAGAATCCGTGGTCGGAATCGATTCTGTCTCCGGCCGGCCGTTAACACGATAACTCTCTAACGGAATGAGCTAGACAGTTGAAATTTTCAAAGTAGGTTTGAGGGATAAATATCTTGGCTAAGTTCGTTATTGGGCATAATCGATCTGATAGGTTTATACCTGTCTTTCGAAGAATGTTGAAGGTAGGGTTCGGATTTTTACGAAGAAGAATGATAATTCAAAATTAAAATTTGACTTGTTTCGGGAGTTTCCATGATTATGTACCCAAGATAATGAATTTATTCCATTTGGCTTTTCCACACTTTAGGTGTTTATAATGTAATATGTTTTTGTGAGAAAAAAATATTTCAATGCATGCGCATAATATTGAACAGGACGTTATAATTGTTCCTAAAATAAATTAGGAAGATTTGAGAATTCCGGTTAGGTACCTAACCGCTTTGAGGGAGATACAGTAGAAAAAAAAACTGATAGGAAGGTCGTTGCGATTGAAGTAAATATTCTCGAAAACGTTTCACCACATGTTATCTCCATTTTCAGATTCCCAATATGTTCTATGTTCGAATTTAGAACGATCGAAAAACAAATTACAATTTAACTGAGATATAAACGTCATCAACTAGAGAGTTCGTAATTATAGTATGATGCTGGATGAGATTACAGAAATTATTCTAGATAACGATCAACTACAAGTTATCGCCAAAATCTTAGCCCCAAATCTATCGTTATCTGCCTTCGAATTCGGAATGATTGAGGAGCAAGTATTTTTAACTTAACTGACAGTGACATCTGAAATTCAATAAATGGAGAGTTCCTGCTTCTTGAGAATGTGTATCCACAGATATCACATGGTAAAAGGAGGCAGGCAAGGGCCTAAGCGTGAGGATAGGAGGGGATGATCCCTCCCAATGTTGAACGGGGTTTCCACTTTCAACACAGTTGGAAAAATTTCGTAGGGGTTGGAAAAAATTCGACTCTCGTTGGACGGGGTGGGGTTGAACAGAGTTGGCAAATTTTCAAAGGAGTCGAAAAATACATTCACTTTTATAAAGTCTCCCGGTTGGCCATGAAAGTTTGACACATTTCACCGTGTATATTTTGTAAATATTATGCAGCCCATACGCGCTCAATATTATTGTACAATATTTTATATTTGTGCAATATAATTGATCGTGTGTGGGGTGTGGGCGATATTGAAAGGTTGCGCAATAGCGCAATATATTGCACAACCATCAATATCGTCTCCATACGATAGAAATTTTTGACAAACCAACATATTGTACAATATTATTGACCGTCTAGGGGCCACCGTCAATATATTGTGCAACCAACATTGCACAATAATATTGAGCGTGTATGGGTCGCTTTAGGTTATAGTAATTTTCTTGTCAGCAGATGACTACGCATGTCTTCTCTACATAGAGGTCGTAGTAATTTAACGTATTTTTAACAATGTAAATTTACTTCTGGAATATAATGCATTTTAAAAGACATTATGTGAATTCAACACTTCCAAAGACCTGGCGACCGTTGAAGAAAATTTTTCCTGTGTTGTCACTGGAAAAATTTCACGTATATAAACTGATTGGAAGACTCAGTTATGCTATTTTCTTGTACTGGAATCAAGAATCAAGTGTTGAAATTTGAATGAAAAATAATGGATAGAGTAGTCTGTTACTTTGTGATAGTTTGAACAAGCACTGATGTGAAGTCAGGAGCTTTTGCGCGTATGTTCTATTGTCCATTCTCCTGTATTGGACACTTTTAATCGAATTTACCATGGTGAATTCTATTGTCTATTCTCCTGTATTGGACAGCCTTAATCGAATTCAACATGGTAAATTCGATTAAGAGTGTCCAATACAGGAGAACAGACAATAGAATTCACCATGGTAAATTCGATTAAGAGTGTTCAATACAGGAGAATGGACAATAGAACATACGCGCAAAAGCTCCTGACTTCACGTCAGTGGTTGAACCAATATTTTTTTCGTGAAGTCAGGATAGAAAGCAATGATGAAAAAGTTAACACATTATTGTCTACCTTCAAATCTTCTTTAGGAGAAGAATACATAATTATTCTTGAAAAATATTACTGGAATTAATGTCATATTTAAATAATCAAAGTAAAGAAAATTATAAGTTTAGTTACTAACATATTGAATGAAATTCAATTGAATTCTAGTAATATTCAATTACTTATTCTTAACCAATAAATGTCCATTGATAGATCTAAAGGTGATGAGGTGAAACATAAAGATATATTCTCGTTAGTGATAGAAAAACTGGCCTAAAATTCCTCTCTACCCATCACGAGATTTAATATCCACAAATGAGCCTCTCACCTTACAAGATCAGAAAGTGTGGTTAATTTAAAGTTAAGTTTTGAAGCATTCAGCAAAATTTCAGCGATATCATATTAAAAATAATACATAACCTTTCAAAGTCCCCTCTCACAAATATACTCCTTTGAAGGCACATGGATCTCTTGAAGAAGAATCGCCTTCTCTATTTCTCAAAGATATTCACTCTTGTTCATAGAAATTCCTTCAATATTTAGTTGCCTCCTCCTAAGGAGGATCTCTTTCAAAACCAGGTCTGACCGCTAATGTAGGGCTATCATCTCCCATAGATTTGTGATGAAATAACGCGATTTTCCCAAGAACATACGCGCAAAAATATGTCATCATGATATTCATGTTTTTGAAGGTTCTCGCAAAAATACCACCATAGACAACATATCATACGACGATTCACATCCAGCTACCGAACTCACAAAAGGCTGCTCGGTTCTCAAACAATATGGATCCGATCGTGTTCAAACTTGGAACTCTGCAGTAGAATTAGGTTCTGAAGGCTCTTCCAAAATTTCAGCCATGCTGGACGAATATTTTATGATATATAGAATTTTTTTCAATTATTTTCAATAATTTTTTTGAAATTTTCTAGTTATACCATCCTCGCGAAAATCTGCAAGAATTTTCGCGTTGGCATTCTACAACTAATAACCATGTTTGAATTCAATCGGTTTTGTATTTTTTGAGTTAATGAGGAACAAAAAACAACCAAATTTCAGATGGCTATAACTCTAAAACCGTTTGGCCGATTATGCTTATAAACGGACTCAAATGTCGCATTCAGATGCACAACCTAACCTGAAAATTTCAAGCCGCTATCTCCTTCCGTTCTCAGGTTATCGTGTCATAAATAATATTTTTTAATATATTTTCTTTAATTTTCTAGTGACACGATTCTCACAAAATTTCACAAACGTGCTTAGGTTTATATTCTACAACTATACACCAAGTTTAAATTGGATCGGATTTATTTTCGTCGTAAACAAAATTATTACTCGGAAACCATTGGGCCTATTATACCTATTAACGAACTTGTCCGTCGTATTGGGATGCGCCACCTACCCTGAAAATTTCAAGTCGCTAGCTCTTTCCGTTCTCAAGTTATCGTGGCAACGGCCGGACGGCCGGACGGCCGGACGGCCCACAGAATTAAATTTCACATTTGGGCAAAATGATAACGTGATGTTCCCCAGAACATACGCGCAAAAAAGAATAAAAGTACCTGAATAACCCGGCAGGAAAACTTTTAAACGAAAAGACGTAACTATGGAATTCCCCACTTTTCGGAATTCTCAAGAAATAAGCCTACAGAAGACATTCAAATAACAAAACATCATTCTCAAATTATCATGGATTTTCGCTTGAAACATTTTTGCGCGTATGTTCTGGGGAACATCGCGTTATAGTTTTGCCCAAATGTCTGTAACTTTCGAATTTTTTGACGAAAATGGTCTCGAACGATTTAGTTCGACTCCCCAATGAAGAATTCGATGTCAAATTTGATTCTGTCCGTCCGGCCGTCCGGCCGTCCGGCCGTTGCCACGATAACTTGAGAACGAAAAGAGCTAGCGACTTGAAATTTTCAGGGTGGGTGGCGCATCCCAATACGACGGACAAGTTCGTTAATGGGCATAATCGGCCCAGTGGTTTCCGAGTAATAATTTTGTTTTCAACCAATATGAATCCGATCGAATTGAAACTTGATGAGTAGTTGTAGAATATGAACCTAAGCACGTTTGTGAAATTTTGTGCGAATCGTATGGCTACAAAATTATAAAAAAATTATTAAAAAATATTTTTGTTGTCACGATAACTTGAGAACTGAGAGAGATAGCGGCCTCAAGTTTTCAGGTTGGGATGTACACCACAACGCGACATTTCAGTTTGATTATGAGCCTAATCGGCCAAACGGTTTCAGAGTTATAGCCATCTGAAATTTTATGAAATTTTGTGGTTTTTGTTCCTCATTTACTCGAAAAATACTAAACCGATTGAATTCAAACATGGTTATTAGTTGTAGAATGCCAATTCGGAAACGTTTGCAAAATTTGGTGAGGATAGCATTTGTAGAAAATTTTAAATAAATCTTTGAAAATAAAAAAAAAAAGTTCTATATATCAGTAACTAATCGTTCGAAATTGCTGAAATTTTGCAAGAACCTTCATAACCTAACTATACTGACAATTTTCAAGTTTTAATACGATCGGTTAAATAATGTTGGAGATTCGAGCATTCTTGTGTGAGTTCAGTAGATGGGTGAACGTTGCCTCGATAACTTTCGAACGAAAGGAGATAGGGACTTGCAATTTTCAGGGAAGGTTGCGTATCCGAAAGGGAGAGTTGAGTTCAATTTTGGGCAAAATCGGTCTAACGGTTTCCGAGTTATACCCATCTGGAATATTGTTTCCTTGATAACTCAAAAAATAAATATTCGATCGAATTGAAGTTTGGTAATTAGTAGTAGAAAATCAACTTAAAGACGTGTTTAAAATTTTGTGAGAACCGTACCCCTAGAAAATTTGAAAAAAACGACGAGAAAAAAAATTTTAAGAACCGTACCCCTAGAAAATTTCAAAAAAATCACGAAAAAAAAATTGGTTCAAGCACTGACGTGAAGTCAGAAGCTTTTGCGCGTATGTTCTATTGTTATGTTATATATATTACAAAGATTTTTTCGTTGAACGATTCCAAAGTGCTCTTATTTGGAAAAATGATTACTGAATGAATATTGCGATTTAATCTAGAAAGTGGTTTGAAGCAATCAAAAATGTGTCGGAGGCACTAGAGTTAAATACACAATATCAATTTCGGTCTATCAAATTCGACAAATATTTTATAATCATAACAAATATAAAAGTTCCAAAGGATTACCTCTTCTAGAAAACTTCGCTATGTGTGTTCGGTTTTCACTGGGGAGAGCTGTTGCGACCGTAACAATAACAAAACATGTTAAAATAATAGAACCCTTCACTTGAACCATTGTGTATAATTTTCAACATTCGAAAACATTCTTAAGCCTTTATAGACCTGTATAGTATCTCCATCCCAAACTTGTTTCTCTTATCCATATCTTTGTATTCTTCATTTCGAAGCAGCAGACAACAAAATAACATTTCAAGATATACTGAGTGACTTTGAAAGTGTTACACCCAGAAGGAGTAATTTCATCAACTTCAGTTTTTACAACGGAATGACTATACTGGGCGTTGATATCGAAGCAAGACACACGGTGAAATATTTATTGATTTTAACCATCAACAAATATTCCGCGTGGCCGGACTAGACATATCATCGCTCAGTGTCTCCCAAAGAGGAAAATATCATTCAAGAGCAGGGCCGTCGAGAGGGCGGTACAGCCGGTACAAATTACCGGGGCTCGAGCTCGAGCAACAAGAATTTTTTCATTGATTCTTATTATACGGTAAAGTAACACCATCGGGCGGGGCCCGCATTTTTAGTATGTACCAGGGCCCGCCGAAGCTCTCGACGGCCCTGTTCAAGAGCAGACACAGACCCAGAATTAATTTCGGGAGCAGGGGGTTTTGAAATAGGAATTAATTTCGGGGGGGGGTTTTGAAATTTTGGCAATTGACTTTAAAAGGGCAGGGTCGCTTTCAGTAGCAAGTATTCATTTGTTTTTAAGAAAAAAATAACATTTCGGGGAGGGGGGAGGTTTGAACCCTCAAGCCCCCCCCCCCCCCCCCCCCCCCCCACCTGGCTATGCCCTTGCTTGTTATACTTGCGATGACTTAAGGAGCTTGCAACAGGAATGTCTTAGTCTGGTTATCTGTGGGATATCTTTAGGAGCTCACAATAGGAATATCTTATTCTGGTTCACATATGTAACCAGAATAAGATATTCCTATCTTGAGGATCTCGCAAAAGGAATATCTTATTCTGGTTATCTATGTGATATCTTGAGGATCCCACATTGGGAGGTCTCATTTTCGTCCACATTGTAACCTCTCAGAGACCTCTATGCGAGATCTGTGTTACCTGGGTAATAGACGTTTTTTTAAATATTTTTGTTTGCATCCATCAAACAGAAGAAAAATTCAATAAATAAGAGAACAGACATTGAAAGTCTGAATACCGCATACTATTATTTAATTGAAAAGATCAAAGATAGATAGGAGTTTTTTCTCTGTCCCGAATATGTGCCGCTGCTGTTGTGATCCGCGCAATTTTAAAACCCATGGAATTGTCCAACTCAGTCTTTTGACAGTATCTCATGAAAGTAGTTGTTGACATTTCCAAAATTCAAATCCCTGAGTCAAAAATTAATTAAATTTTTTTTTCTATGGAATCATATCACCGAACTTGTTCACTCACTTGAATACTGTATACTTGTTTGTTTGTTTTGAAGTGAATTGTAATTTATAATTTTGTGCATAAAATTTATAACTGTTGTTCTCGGTTCTTCATTTCAGAGCCCTGAAGAAGACTTTGAAATAAAGTTGAAACTAGTTGGCCTTTTTTTATGAAATTTGATTTTGTAATAACCTCGGACCTAAAACCTGTGAAAATTAATTGGCATTATAATCACATAGGTCTCAACTTCATTAATATTAATCTATATTTCAATGCTTCTCTAAATTCTGAACAAAATTGGTACAGCACATCATATCTTGAATTTAACCGTTTCCGAGACATCGAATTTGAACGTCTCACCGGATAAATGCAAATCACGCAGATAATAGTGTCGGGATAACATGGAATTACACCATGCACCCTTGTACACATTCCTGTGCCATACATTCAATATTCGATAGTTTTTGGCACAATGTGCGTTGTCAACAAAAATAAGTTCTCTTGTCAAAAACGTCTTCCAAGAGCTCATGGGTAGGTATCATTTTATAAGGATGCATTTTATTTTGTTTTAATATGTTTAGAATCGATGTATGGCTGACATTGAATATTGTGGAGGCATCTCTACTCGTTTTATGTGGATTTTCTTCAAAGTCAAGCATCACATCTAATTTCATATCCTCACACAGTGTACTATAGCAGCTGCTTTTTGAGAGTACTTTTATTCTGGTGCACATCGCGTTATCATTTTGGCCAAATGTCTGTAATTTTCGAATGTTTTACCTAAACTGGTCTCAAACGATTGGGTTCGACTCCCTGATGAAGAATTAGAGGTCAAATTTGATTCTGTCCGTCCGGCTTTTGCCACGATAACTTGAGAACGGGTAAAGATAGCGACTTGAAATTTTTAGGATAGGTGACGCGTCCCAGTACGACGGCCAATTTCGTTAAAGGGCATAATCGGCCCAACGGTTTCCGAGTGATGATTTAGATTTCAACCAATACAAATCCGATCGAATTGAAACTTGGTGAGTAGTTGTAAAATAAAAGCCTAAGGACGTTTGTGAAATTTTGTGAGAATCGTAGCACTAGAAAATTAAAAAAAATTAATAAAAAATACTATTTATGTCACGATAACCTGAGAACGGAAAGAGATAGCGACTTGACTTTTTCAATTTGGCTTTCTGCGCGTTTTCAAGAATGTTCGTAATTGATTTCGAAAGTAGGTCTATGAATCATCTCATGTTGGGTTTACATTAATCAGCAAACTATAATTAGAGTGTTCTATGAAATCATATAGAATTATTGAGAATAATTATTGAAATTTTGAAAAATCATATCTCCGAAAGTATTAGTTTGTTAGAGATGAGAATGATATCAATGGATAACTGCATCTTGAAAAAAATTAAATTTAAAATTTGTACTGTAAAAAAATTTTTTTTGTTACTCCGAAACCACCTATCTGATTTTGCCCAATAACGAACTTAACCGAGATATTAATCTCCCAAACCCATTCTGAAATTTTCAACCGTCTAGCTCAAACCGTTCGAGAGTTATCGTGTTAACAGACGGGCGGACGGCCGGCCGGACAGAATCGATTTTGACCATGGATTCTTGATCAGTGAGTCGAACCAAATCGTTTAAAACCTTGTTCAGCCAAAAATCCGAAAATTAAAGACATTTGGGCAAATTAATAAGCACTCTGTACCGAGAAACAAGAGCGCCAAAAATTACGAAAAGAAAAATTAGTTCAAGCACTGACGTGAAGTCAGCAGCTTTTGCGCCCATGTTCTATTGTCGTTTCTCCTGTATTGGACTCTCTTAATCAAATTTGCCATGGTAAATTCATGACTGGTCTTTATTAATGGGTACTCTGGAAGTAATAAAATCAAAACTCTCAGACCATTCGCTAGAATGTTCATGATTTTCACGTCTCTTTAGATTATACGGAGTTTGTTTCACAGGAATGACACAATAATTATTGTTGGAAAAGCTTATTTAATTATGCCGACGTTTCGTTGGATTTTTCCAACATTTTCAAGGCTGCAACAACATAAAGCTATTTGACACAACTGTGCATTGAAAAGACGAACAATAGAGATGACTTACCTAAATTAGCAGCTTTTTAAATTAACATAGATGTAAGAATAAAAACTGGAGAACGAATCACCACTACAGAGACAAAACAAAATTCACAATCAGTTAAAAGCATAAAAATCCACTCATATATACAATTAAAACCATAAATTAATAAATAAACATGATACGTCATTGACGACGACAAACACTAGACTTAACAAATCGAGTTACAATTACTGTGTACTTATATCCATATAATATTTGAAACATATGCTGAGAATTGTTTTTACTACCCTGCGGTATTTACAATCATTGTTGCCTATTCCTGTATAAATTCAACAAATTATTATAGATCAGACTCAAATTTTGAGTATCAGCTCTTGTATTTACAGTATCTTGTAACCTTATATGAACCATTTCACTCACATTTCGTCTAGGCCAATTCTCCTCCCAATCCAAAATTTCAACGTCACCGAAAGCGAAGCGGTGACCCTCCTCAAAGTGGTGGAGTGCTAAAGATGTCTTTTGCTCTTTATTGCGGAAACTTTCATTACAATCATATTTGTGTTGATTGATTCTTGTTTTTAATAACTGTCTAGTTTGGCCCACATAACATCTCTCACAATTTTCGCAAGGAATTTTGTATACTAGATTTGAACAGTTTAGAACTGGGGTATTATCCTTTAATGGAGAATAAACCATCTTAATTTTTCCCACACTATAAAAAGCCAATCTTATCCTAATATTACATTGTGCGCTGAGCAAGCGAGCGATTTTGAAAGATATATTAGGTATATACGGAAACCTGAAATATTGAAGATCACCCATTGTGGACCCTGTTCTATTCAATTGTGCCTGATCGGGTGATCCATATTCGTTCAGTATTTTATTAACAAGAGCTGTAGGGTAGTCGTTATTTCTCAAAAGGTCTTTAATTTTTTTGATGATCTCTTGATGGAAATTCGCACTGCTTAGACTGATAGATAAATAAAGAGCAAAAGACATCTTTAGCACTCCACCACTTTGAGGAGGGTCACCGCTTCGCTTTCGGTGACGTTGAAATTTTGGATTGGGAGGAGAATTGGCCTAGACGAAATGTGAGTGAAATGGTTCATATAAGGTTACAAGATACTGTAAATACAAGAGCTGATACTCAAAATTTGAGTCTGATCTATAATAATTTGTTGAATTTATACAGGAATAGGCAACAATGATTGTAAATACCGCAGGGTAGTAAAAACAATTCTCAGCATATGTTTCAAATATTATATGGATATAAGTACACAGTAATTGTAACTCGATTTGTTAAGTCTAGTGTTTGTCGTCGTCAATGACGTATCATGTTTATTTATTAATTTATGGTTTTAATTGTATATATGAGTGGATTTTTATGCTTTTAACTGATTGTGAATTTTGTTTTGTCTCTGTAGTGGTGATTCGTTCTCCAGTTTTTATTCTTACATCTATGTTAATTTAAAAAGCTGCTAATTTAGGTAAGTCATCTCTATTGTTCGTCTTTTCAATGCACAGTTGTGTCAAATAGCTTTATGTTGTTGCAGCCTTGAAAATGTTGGAAAAATCCAACGAAACGTCGGCATAATTAAATAAGCTTTTCCAACAATAATTATTGCCTCATTCCTGTGAAACAAACTCCGTATTCGCTAGAATATTACCTTGTACATGTTTACACAGTAACGTTAAATAAATAGAACAAGGTACCTACTTGTGATAAAATGATGATCGTAAGTTACTTAGGCTTAAGAACGATAAATATATGGATTAGAGATCTGTTTAACAGCAACCTCTGCCTTGCGCTCCGCTAGATCCGGTCGCACCTGGCAGAGAAGGATTGGCTGGGGACAGCTGGGAGCCAATCTCAGAAAGATTCACGTAGTGCCGGGACACCCTGTAAATTCCGTAGACATAATCTCAACCCCCATGTATGCGATTTATTTGAAAAATGATTTGTTTCAATTGGCTATACCTATATCCTTGTCTTCAATAACGCCGGACTCAATCTTTGTACCGACTTACCGTAGTGATTCAATGATTTCATACCATGAGGTGATTGAATACAGTAATTAATTTGAATAATAACATAACCCTGAATTGCAATCAAAAACAAAGATCGAGTTGTTTCGAAAGAAAAAGAAAAAAAATGTTATAATTCGCAGTTGAAGGCTCACCGGCTAACACAATTATGTTTTTAGTGAGTCAGTAAACTGTTAATGAACATCTTTAATTAATGTTAATCAATATGCCAAAGGCCTGTCACTCGGTGCATTACAAGACTCTGTCGGTCCTCCGGTACTAGTGCTGGAATCTGTAAGAATTAAATTCGAGGTGCGTTCGTGTGTGGAACGCGCGCATGCCATGAAATCGAATGAGCGTTCTATGGAAAACGGAAACCTTCCCTTTAGTGAACTGCGTTTGTTGCTGGAGCTGCGTCAATCCGCACGGAGTTTTCCCGGATTGTTTGCCGGGGTTTGATTATTTCCGAATTGTTGCCAATCGTGCTTCTAGTGTTTGCGACCTGGAAATTTTTGTAAGTTTCAATATTTACAAGTTTATAATGTTAGATAATTATATTTAATATTTCCCATTCCTTGCAAAATTTTGAGTTACAAATTATTATTTCATAATTAAACACCTAGGTCAATCCTTTTTTTGGGCCGTCAGTAAATTCGTAGTGAAAGTGATCATTCACAAATTCATAACTTAACATATATAACATTTAAATAAAATACAGTAACCATGAAAAATTGGTTCGAGCACTGAAGTGAAGTAAGGAACTTTTGCGCGCATTTTCAATTATCTACTGGCCTCTATTGGATACTCTTAATCGAATTCAGCTTCGATATCTACCGTTTTCTCAGTTTTTATAATAAGATCGATTAAGAGTGTCCAATACAGGAGAATGGACAATAGAACATACGCGCAAAAGCTCCTGACTTCACGTCAGTGCTTGAACCAATTTTTTTTCGTAATTTTTCAAACATTTTCTAGGGGTACGGTTCCCACACAATTTTACACTCGCCTTTATGTCGATATTCTACAATTAGTTACCAAGCTTCAATTCGATCGAGTCTATATTTTTTGAGTTACCGGGGAAATAACATTCCAGGGGGGTATAACACTGAAACCGATGGACCGATTATGCCCAAAAAACGAACTTAACTCTTCCATTCGGATTTGCAACCTACCCTGTAAATTGCAAGTGCCTATCTTCTTTCGGTCGAAAGTTATCGAGGCAACGGTCACCCATCCAGCTACTGAACTCACACAAGGCTGCTCAGATCTCCAACAATATTGATCCGATCGTGTTCAAATTTGAAATTTGGCAGTAGAGTTGGGTTTTAAAGGACCTCGCAAAATTTCAACGATGTCGGACGAAGAGTTTCTGATATATAGAATTTTTTTCAATGATTTAAAATGATTTTTCAAAAACTTTCGAGTCATACGATCCTCACGAAATTTTGCAAGAATTTTTGCGTTGACATTATACAACTGATAACTATTTTTGAATTGGATCGGTTTTGTATTTTTTGAGTTATTGAGGAAATAACAACCAAATTACAGATGGGTGTAACTTCAAAACCGTTTGGCCGATTATACCTATAAATAAACTCAAATGCCCCATTCAGATGCACAACCGTACCCGAAAATTTCAAGTCGATATCTCTTTCCGTTCTCAGGTTATCGTGACATAATTAATATTTTTTGTTAATTTTTAAAAAAAATTTCATAGTGATACGATTGTCACAAAATTTCACAAACGTCCTTAGTTTTGCATTCTACAACTACTCACCAAGTTTCAGTTCGATCGGACTTGTATTGGTTGAAAACAAAATTATTACTCGGAAACCATTGGTCCGATTATGCCCATTAACGAACGTGTCCGTCGTATTGGGATGCGCCACCCATTTCAAGTTGCTATCTATTTCCGTTCTAAAGATATCGTGGCAACGGACGACCGGCCGGCCGGACAGAATGAAATTTGACCTCGACTTCTTGATCAGGGAGTCGAACCCAATCGTTTGAGAGCATTTTCGGCAAAAAATTTGAAAATTACAGACTATTTGGGCAAAATGATAACGCGTTGTCCCCCAGAACATACGCGCGAAAATACACGTGATGGTGGGCAGGGGAGGGGAGTTTAACTTCACTAAATATAATCAAAGGGGAGAGGGGATCTAAAAAGTAGGCCAAATACCTCACTTGATTAATCAACGCCCCCTTAGGGTATACGTTTATGTTATGACGAGTTCAAACTTTGCTTTAGCTCTGGATAGTATTTCTAGTCCCTGAATATTTCATGAGATCTTCATAATTGATTTCGATTATGGATTATTAGTCTGAAAAGGTATCGTGATATTGCTCAGTAACAACCTTCATTATTCCAAAAGACTATGGTAGTGGTAAATTCAGATATAGTCTTCAGATCCTAAAAATCAAAAGGATATCAATAAGTATATAAATCTCCTTTAAGTACTGCATATCCCTATACCATGCATAATGCATCGGGGTTAAAAATTTGGGTGGAAATTGAATTATATCTGACGAGAAGTTTCAATTCGATCGGATCTGTATCGTTTGAAAACAAAGTTTGTACTCGGAAATCGTTCTGCCTATTATGCCCAATAACGAACTTGTCCGTCGCATTCGGATGAGCAATCTAACCTGAAAATTTCAAGTCTTTCCATTCGAAAGTTATCGTGGTAACGGTCGCACATCCAGCTACTGAATTCACTCCAGCTCAGATCCCCAACAATATAGATCCGATCGCGTATAAATTTAGAACTTGGTTGTAAAGCTTGGTTTTGAAGGCTCTCTCAAAATATTGGCGATATCGGATAATTTCCGAGAAACAGGATTTTTTTTCATGATTTTTTTTTCAATTATTAGTGATGCGATCCCTACGAAATTTCGCAAAAATTGCCCGTCGGCATTCTACAACTAATTACCATGTTTGAATTAGATCGTTTTCGTATTTTTTTGTGTTATTGAGGAAATAATAACAAAATTTCAGAAGGTTATAACTCCATAACCGTTTGGCCGATTATGCCATGAACACACATGTCGCATTCGGATGCGCTACCTACACTAGAAATAATTGCAAGTCGCTATTTCTTTCCGTTCTCAAGTTATCGTGAGATGCATAATATTTTTTCATAATTTTTTAGAAATTTTCTTGTGATGCGATCCTCACAAAATCTCGTACGTCTTTGTGTCGATATTCTAAAACTAGTTACCAAATTTCAATTCGATCGGATCTGTATTTTTTGAGTTATCGAAAACACAATTTCCGAAACCGTTTGGCCGATTATGCTCAACAACGAACCGAACTGTCCCAGTCGGATGCGCAACCTAACCTAAAAATTGCAAGTCACTATTTCTCCAGCTACTGAACTCACCTAAGGCTGCTCGGATCTCCAACAATATAGATCCGTTCGTGTTCAAATTTGGAACTTGGATGTGAAGTGAGGATTTGAAGGCCCCCACCAGTAGGAATTTCGTGAGGGCCTTTATTCGATATTGGACAGTTTATGAGATATGTAATTGTTTCGATTATTTTAAATGATTTTTTAAAAGATTTTCTAGTAATATGATCTTCACGAAATTTCACAAAAATGCGCGTTGTCATTCTACAACTAATAATCATATTTGAATTGCATCGGATTCGTACTTTTTGAGTTATTGAGGAAATAACAACACAATTTCGGATGGGTATAACTTCAACCATTTGGCCGATTATGCCTACTAACAGACTCAAATGCTGCATTTGGATGCGCAACCTAGGCTAAAAATTTCAGGTTGCTATCTCTTTCCGTTGTCTTGAAATAAATAATATTTTTCAATATTTTTTTTTAAATTTTCTAGTGATACGTTCCTTACAAATTTCAACATATGTCTTTGCGTTGGTATTCTATACAATCAGTTACCAAGTTCTAATTCGATTAGACCTGTATTGATTAAAAACAAGAATATTACTGGGAAACCGTTGGGCCGATTATGCCCATTAACGAAATTGTCCGTCGTATTGGGATGCGCCGCCTACCCTGAAAATTTCAAGTCGCTATCTCTTTCTGTTCTCAAGTTATCCCGGCAACGGACGGTCGGACAGAATCAAATTTGACCTCGGATTATTCATCAGTGACATTTTCGGCGAAAATTCGAAAATTACAGACGTTTGGGCAAAATGATAACGCGATGTTCCCCAGAACATGCAAGCGAAAAAGTAATCATTAAAGGATACTTTGGAAGGTATATTCATTATACTTAAAAAGTTTCCTTTCTGGGTTTTCTGTCCCAAACACCCAAAAATTCCTATAAAATGAAAATTTATTATTTTGTGAATTGCTTTTGCGTTAGAAACACAAGATATTTGTCAGAAGCAATCTATCGAACAATGTTGCCTAACAAACAATAACAAAACTACATTACGATAAAACAACTATTTCGTAACGATTCGAAGACTCCTTCGTCGACACCAAACGAAAATCTTCCGAATTTTTTTTTTCGTTTGGTGTCGTACGAAGGATTCTAATATAGTTCGATACATTGCTTCTGACAAATATCTTGTGTTTCTAACGCAGAGCAGATTGGAGAGAAAACCTGGAAAGGCAAAAGGAACTTTTTAGTAATATCTAGAAAAGAAAGCTGACTATTCTTCTCTATTTCCTTCAGTTTCGATTTTTGAACTTAAATATGGAAAAATTGGAGTTTCCAGATTGTGTACGATCAAACGAAGTATTTCCTACATTCGATAACCAACCCATAATGCACCACGCCTACACTAGCGCTACACAATAAGAGACCTGCTACTCGGATAAATTGCTAATTATCCAGATGAATACCCTTTGTAGAGCAGGCACCATTAAAATTGTTTGAAAAGAGCACCCATTAATCTTCTTTTCGAACACCGTACTCAATTACTTAGATCGAATTATTGGAATACATCACACTCTCAATGGTTTATTCCAGAGCCGATGTTGAATTTTCGATAGGTTTTGTGGCGAAATTTCAAGGTTTATACATGAAGTGGTGCAGATGTACGTATTCTGTGCAATATCAAACTATCATTATTTATCTTCAACCAAATTGTTAATACTTATCTAATTTATAGGCTCAAGTGCTATTTAGTTGTCGATGGTCAGAAATATTTATACCTGTAAAATTTCCGATGTAAAATCCACTCCAACAATATAGATCCGATCGTGTTCAAATTTGGAACTTGACAGTAGAGTTGAGTTTTAAAGGCTCTCGCAATTTCAGCGATGTCGGACGGATAGTTTCTGATATGAAGAATTTTTTTCAGTCATTTAAAATGATTTTTCAAAAACTTTCGAGTCATACTATTCTCACGAAATTTTGCAAGAAATTTTGCGTTGACATTATACAACTGATAACTATGTTTGAATTGGATCGGTTTTGTATTTTTTGAGTTTTTGAGGAAATAACAACCAAATTTCAGATGGTTGTAACTCCAAAACCGTTTGGCCGATTATACCTATAAATAAACTCAAATGTCCCATTCAGATGCACAACCTTACCCGAAATATTCAAGTCGCTATATCTTTCCGTTCTCAGGTTATCGTGACATAAATAATATTTTTTGTTAATTTTTTAAAAAAATTTTCTAGTGATACGATTGTCACAAAATTTCACAAACGTCCTTAGTTTTGCATTCTACAACTACTCACCAAGTTTCAGTTCGATCAGACTTGTATTGGTTGAAAACAAAATTATTACTCGGAAACCATTGGGCCGATTATGCCCATTAACGAACGTGTCCGTCGTATTGGGATGCGCCACCTACCCTGAAAATTTCAAGTTGCTATCTATTCCCGTTCTAAAGTTATCGTGGCAACGGACGACCGGCCGGCCGATGTAAAATCCACTGGCAGCTCCTAAAGTGAGGCGATTGAGACTGCGTTCCACTACCTCGTTTAATTCCCACAATAAAATATCCGAGTGACCTTTTCTGGAGAGTTGAATGGATTTTCGTATTAATCCAAATGCATTTAAAGAAAAATTTTCTGAATATGCCCATTGTTGAGTCCAGATTGTTTTATCAGGATATTATGGATCGAAGGATCAAATGTTGAGTTCTGATTCTTTTATCAGGATAATGTTAATTCGAAGGAGCAGGATTTTACACCCTTACATTGGGTTTCACGAACCTTCGATTAACTCAATTGTGGAATCAATTCGATGGTTGTATCAAAAATGAACTGAAAATCGACATAGAATCGCACTAATTCGGCAATTAAGAGCTGTCAAAGTTTCGTAAAACCCAATGTGATTGTTTTATCAGAGGGATGAGTAGAGAGGTATACTTAACTTTAAGCACCCAGCAGTAATCTCGTTGATTACGGCGCAAGTTGCTACTTGCAATAAGATAGCAATTACGAGGATAGGAAGTGGTGAAAGATTCGAATGCACTGTAAACAAAACAAAAAACAGTATAATAACATATACCTAATCCTTATAGTTCTACGATAGCTGAGGTTATTTCATTGGTCATTATGCATTCAATCATACATTGTTTTCTGGAACAGTAGGGCTATTTTATATCATCAAAACCGAACCAGAAATAAATTTGACATGTCTCTTATAGGAAAATAAGATGGCGAACGCGCGGCGCGCGCGGTGCGATTTGTACAGGTTTTCTCCCAAAGTATTAAGGTTGGTTTATGCTGGCTGGTAACTTTAACTTATTCCCTAACTTAAAAATTGAAACATAGATTTCTAAAGCTATGGTTGATACTGAGACTGAATAATCCGTTTACTCATTATTAATAATAATAATTAATAAGTTAACGGATTATTTAGTCTGATTATAAACCATAACACTAAAAATAAATGTCCATATATATTATATATATATGATTAAGTTAAAGTTACCAGCCAGCATAAACCAGCCTTTAGCTTGTTAGAGTTCAGAATGATATCAATGGATTCCTATGATGAAACTGCATCGTGAATTTGAAATTTGTAATGTAAAAAAAAATTGTTTCCGTTGCTACGAAACAACCAGGCTGATTTTGCCCAATAACGAACTTAACTGAGATATTGAAGCCTACCCTGAAAATTTCAACTGTCTTGCTCATTCCGTTCGAGAGTTATCGTGTTACCGAAGGGGCGGCTGGACGGTCGGATAGAATCAATTTTGACCATGGATTCTTGAACAGTGAGTCCAACCGAGTAGCTTAAGAGCATTTTCATCCAACAATTCGAAAATTACAGACATTTGTGCAAATTGATAAGCACTCTGTTCCGAGGAACAAGAGCGCCAAAAAGTATACATACACTCTAGAATATAGGTATAATCCGGTTATGGTAGGGTTTTTGTATTTACCTACTAAATTGATCTCTGCAAGTCTATCCGCCGTATTCACACAGCATAAAATCTCCGTTAAGTCTTAACTGAGGTCCTCGGTTAAGGATAAATGTGAATCGCAACCTCAGTTAACGTGAAAATTAATGTGAAACAGGCCTGTTTCGCCACAGTTAAATACGTTAACTGAGGTTGCGATTCAAATTTATCCTTAACTGAGAACCTCAGTTAGGACTTAACGGAGATTTAATGCTTTGTGAATACGGCATGATATCTTATACCGGTTATTATTCTAACTAAGTGCACTCTTCTGGAGTATACAAAACCTATTATCACTGGAATATCGTCCCCATACATAATCACCGTGTCTCAGAAGTGAACCAAAATTCGTAAAATCAACAGATTTCAAGAGTTCTCAGTTCACTCCGCTGACAGTACTCTCATCGTATAAATTACTTATCAGGCTTCTTACTGAATGAACATGTATGCTACTGATACTAATATTTGAGATTGAAATGAATTTCAATTCCTAGAAATTTCGTACGAAGTGATAAATCAAATGAAGTGTGTTCAATTCGATCGAATCAGGAAACATACTTATTTCTTGCTTTCGTACTTCTAATAATCATGTAATCAGTTTCATTGATCTTCAAGTGTAGTTTATTTTTATCACTCCAAATACTCCATAAAGAAAGGAATAACTGTGTCTGCTCAATAACTAGTATTTTACAGTCTTCGTTCCGTATTAGAGCATTCGCGTCATCAACATCAAGCTATATCAGCCTGAGAATACTGAGATGTTAGACAAGCTGTTACAAGGCCTGGGACCGGATTGGAAAGATCATCAATATAAAGTAGGTATAAGAAAAGAGCTCCTCCGATGCTATATCGTGGAACTCCCATATTATCAACAACCTGCCCAAACAAGTATATGGTCCACCATTGTTGGTGCGTATCACATACTTGAATAGCTTCGTACTAATTCAAACTGCATATCACAAGTAGTATACGAAGATAATTTTCGCAAGGGTTCCACATGGTGAACATTATCATCAGGGGCCTTGGATTATTAAAAAAAAATCCAATTGGTACATATTTCTGCTCTACAGTTATTCCACATGTCAACCCATAAACAGCGTTGAAAAAACCGGAAATCAGTCTATCAACTAACATTATTTCAAAGATTTTAGCTAATCCAGGATGAATACTCATGAGGCGATACTTGTTAACAGTGAGGAGATGGCGAGGTATAGAGCAGCTATCTTGAGAACACTTTAGCAATGTTTTCAATAATATATTTTACGACAGACATTGGTTTCTCGTCATACCTACACGTACTCTTATTTTTCATTGACATGCCATCACCTTTATCAGTCCCATTTCAGAGAGAGAAATGAATGAAAAGAATAACTGTTATGTTATGTCAGTGATATGTTATATATTATTATGGAGAGATATATTACACGGTAAAAATGCATTCCAAATCATCTTTTTAATCTCATCTAGCCTATGGTTTGAGCTGTTGGACTAGGAAAAGTCTGAGCCAGGTTTTGGTCCCGGATTTAGATTGAATATAGTTGTAGAAATGACAGAGGATTGGATTACGAAAACATTGAGCGAATGTTGTCCATCAACCAATGGATTCAGGTATCAAACCTACCCTGGAAAGAATTCTCCATCTAGAAGCATTAATCGTGAAAGACCAAGCCTCGAATTTTTCAACAAACTCAACTGGGCGAAAAATATAGACAAAGATATTCTCAGAGTTACTACAGCCATGTGGGAATGCCTAAAGGTCTTTGGGAATACTCGGGGAATTCATCCGAAAATGGTATTATGGTTCTTCATGGCGGTGATTCGCCCCATTGTCACCTATGCCTCATTAGCATGGTGGACAAAATTAGAAGAAGTCACAACACGCAGGGGTTTGATTAACTACTCGCAATGCAGCTTTGGTGGTCTCACTGGACTTACGTCCTCTGCATATCTATATAAAGAGATGCAGCCTGTGAGCAATAAAGATAGTTCAATGTGAAAAACTCCTTTCTGGAATCTGGGTTTGACTTGCACACATGAAAATATTGAAGTAAATTGATTAAAATTTTTAACTAATCCCTCTCGGATATAATACGCTTATGTACTATATTTCGAGACACCCTTTCATTGCAACTGCTGTTGTGACCGTCAAAGTGCTGTGAACTTCAGTATTCAAAAAGTCTAAAGGAGGCGCGGGTATTGTGATTTATGGACATAGACTGAGCCTCGCTTAACCTGTAGGAAAGCAACCCTCTGCCATACAGACAGAAATACTGGCGGTGTATATATATACGACCAGGAAAGTTTGAAAAGAAACACCAAGGGAATGAACATATACATTGCCACAGATAGCCAGATCACCCTGAGGTTATGAAAGCTTACAGCCAGGGCTCATATCCTGAGAATGCGGTAACACCATTAGTCAGATGTAGATGCATGGGTACCAGAGCATTGCGATGTTGAAGGAAATTAATTAGCAGACAAACTTGCCCATCAGCTGGCTACTAGACACCACCTGTTGGGCCAGAAACTTTCTGCGGCGCGAGTAAAGACCACTGAAGCTGTTCAAAAATGGTAGCTAAGTAAAGGGAAAGCTTTCTGGGAACACAGACCAGGAGAACTATACATGCGAAAAGATTTATCAGTCCCTTATCGCCCTACACTTGGAAACTGATCTACTTATTCCATGATGTTATTGCATGTTATTGCAGGACTGCTTGAGGGGCACTACCGGTAAAAATATCTACTGTACCGTATGACCAAATTGGCAAATTGAATATGAAGACTTTGTGTATTGGCCGATGACCGGGTGAAAACATTTTATGTTCAGAAAGAGAAATTAACTAATATAGGAATAAGAATTGTATATCATACAGGTATTTCTTCCAAATTGTTCACTGTCTCTGCCAGATTGATCCACTAGATGGTGGGAAAGCCCTGAGTACAGGACCTTTGGTGCTCTTGTTGAAACTTTGACAAATCATATCTCTAAAAGTATTGGTCTCTCAGAGTTGGGAACGATATCAAGGGATTCTTACTAATTTCTACATCAACATGAAAGAAATTAAATTCAAACATCATAAAAGATAGCTGAGGTTATTTCATTATTTATATTATTTCCATGGTTATTTTGCATTCAATCCTACTTTGTTTGACATGACTCTTATCTGTAGATGAGAGGACAATGATGACATTTCATTGATACGGACGCTAATTTTCGATAGGTACAGTATTCTGTGAAATCATAGAGATACGATTTAATATTAAATTGTTGAAAAATCATAACTCCGAAAGTATTAATTTGTTAGAGTTGAAAATGACATCACTGGATTCTAATGATGAAACTGCATCTTAATAAAAATTGAATTCCAAATTTGTAATGTAAACAAATTTATTTTTTTCGTTACTCCAAAACCATTCGGCATTTTTTCCTTAGCCGAGATATTCATCTCTCAAACCATCCTGAAAATTTTAACTGTCTAGTTCATTCCGTTCGAGAGTTATCGTGTCTATGGCCGGTCGGCCGGACAGACTTGATTTTGACCACATATTTTTGATCAGTGAGTCGAACTACATCATTTTCATCCAAAAATTCCAAAATTTCAGTCATTTGGCAAATTGATAAGCACTCTGTTCCGAGGAAAAAGAGCGCCAACAATTAGACTTTGAAATGAAAAAAAAAACAGTATAAATAGACATAATAGAGAAAATTGGTACTTAAACATCAATCTGGAAACCGTTCATAAAAATAAATCATTTTGTTGTAATTTATCGCTAACCATTACAACCACTTATTAGGTATTATTCAACTCAATATCGTATACAATTACTCCTATTTCTATACGATTCTCATTGGTCCAACCTTCAGATTTTATATAGAAACACAATTATTGTAAGTTCCAATTGAATATTTAAATTATCAAATAATGATCGTCATGGCTATTTAATTTCATAATATTATACATAATAGGTATATTGAGTAGAAATATTCCGTTTATTCACGACCTTATTTTCATTCACACATTCAAGAACATTGTGTTATCGCTTGGTATATTGTGAATTATACCCCAAATTTTACGAATGAAACATTCAGAAGGAAATTCATTCGCGTAGATATTACAGAACAGGCTGGCACTTCATGGAATCTAAAAGTGTAAGATATATTATCAGATTTTCTTGAAATCAAGTTAGAATGCCTGTGAATTCTTGGCTTGTGTCTGGAACCGCTGAGAAGCAACTTAACATATAGGAACATCCGGGTTAAAGTTGAAGATGTCTTGTCTCATTTTTCCATCGCCAATATTGGGTCCACTTTTATTCCACCTTTTCACATGACCTGTCCGATTATTTTTGACCAACTGTGTCGGCAATGTTTAATGATGACACTCTTTGGTTGTGTCAGCGTCTATAATACTTTTTGAATACGTTTGTAAATTGGCGCAACAAATATGCCCTCATTGTCAAGTTTGATAAAAAGTAATGTGTTCACGCCAAAACGAACATTTTGTCTGTTAAGATTATAAGGACAAATTTACAAGATCTTGGTAGCAAACGCGTCAAAATAAATAGGAGTTTCCCGGAAACTAGAAATACACACCTGCAAAATTAGGGGAACGGACAAATTCCTAACAAATTATGTACTTTCTTTCTTTTAAACCCTTCGGCCGAGTTCAGAATTTTTTTTTATAGTTGCTTGAACATAACTGTTCAGATGCCCCCCTCAGTTACTTCGTTTCTTCTTATATACAGGGGTGAACAAAAAGAATGGAAAGTAAGCTTTTATTCAGAACACCCTGTGGAGTGAATCGTTGACAGACGAGAATGTTCACGAACACTCAGATGTTGCCTCATCTTTTCTGAACATTTCTTCTTTTTATTCATTGAGATATCTTAATTTTGAGAGTCAAGAGCACTTGGTTTCATTAATCGAATTTACCATGGTAAATTCGCAAGGCTGCTCGAATCTCCAACAATATAGGTCCGATCGTGTTCTTACTGGGACCTTGGCAGTGGAGGTAGGTTTTGAAGGCTCTCGCAAAATTTCAGCGATATCAGACGAATAGTTTCTGATATATAGAACTTTTTCCAATGATTTTTAAAAAAATATCGAATTATACGATCCTCACAAAATTTTCAAGAATTTTCGCGTTGGCATTCTAGAACCGACAACCATGTTTGAATTGGATCGGTTTTATATTTTTTGAGTTATTGAGGAAATTACAGATGGGTATAACTCAAAAACTCTTTAGCCGATTATACCTATAAACACACTCAAATGTCCCATTCAGATGCACATCCTTTTCCGAAAATTTCAAGTCGCTATCTCTTTCCGTTCTCAGGTTATGGTGACATAAATAATATTTTTTTAGTGATACGATTCTCACAAAATTTCACAAGCTTCCTTAGATTTGCATTCTACAACTGCTCACCAAGTTTCAATTTGATCGGACTTGTATTGGTTGAAAACAAAATTAACGCCTATTAACGGACTTGTCCGTCGTATTGAGATGCGCCCCCTACCCTGAAAATTTCAAGTCGCTATCTCTTTCCGTTCTAAAGCTATCGTGGCAACGGACGGCCGGCCGGCCGGACAGAATGAAATTTGACCTCGAATTCATGATCAGGGAGTCGAACCCAATCGTTTGAGATAATTTTCGGCGAAAAAATCGAAAATTACAGATATTTGGGCGAAATCATAACGCGATGTTTCCCAGAACATACGCGCAAAAATGTATTACTATACAGGGTGAGTCTTTGACCACTGCATTAATTTTAACCAAAGATTCCTTTCATCAAATAAAACAGTTTTTTCATTCACCATTTTTCCAGATTCGGCTCAGGTAAAAGATACAGGCTGTTGAAATTTCGAAAAAAACAGTTCTTATTTTGTAGCTTTGACATCCTTTTTTCGAATAAAATGAATATTGGTGTAAAGTTTCCTATAACTATGAGACATATTTTCCAAATATTAGTTATTTTCTACTTCTACTGGTTTTTGGGCGTATGTTCTAGGGGAACATCGTCCTATCATTTCGTCCAAATGTCTGTAATTTTCGAATTTCGAGCTGAAAATTGGCTAATAGACTAATTCGGACTCCCTGATCACGAATCCGGTGTCAGATTTTAGGGTGCCGTCCGGCCGGCCGGCCGGCCGGCCGGCCGTAGGCACGATAACAGGAGCACCGAAGGTCCTATCGACTTCAAACTTTCAGGGTAGGTTTCTGATCAAAATGCGACGGTTAAGTTCGTTAACGGGCAAAATCGGCCGGACGGTTTAGGAGTTATAGACATTTCAAATTTTGAGGTTATTTCCCTGATATTTCAGGAACTAAAGAAGATGTTGAATCGAAACTTGGTAGTCAGTTCGAGGATATAAACGCGCAACTTTTGGCAAAATTCTGTTATGATCGAAATGTTGGTAACTTTTAAAAAAATATTTCTTTTAATTTTTTCGAAAAAAAATTTTTTTTTTCGTGAACTATTCATCAGATTGCAACAAAAACTTGTACTAACGTCAATTGTAGTATTTTGCAACATTGTGCAAAATTTTGGCTCTATACGATTTCAATTTCTGGAGATATAAGACAAAATGTGTCAAATTTCCTGGGTCTCTCTCAGTATTTTCATCGATTATTATATAATAATCTCAATAATATTAAGGTATTCAACATGATACTGCTTTTTTTCTTTACTGGTCAGTACGGGCCACAAGGAAGATGAACATGCGCCCAATAGCTCCTGTCCACAGGGCTTGAACCAATTTTCTAATTATAGAGTCGTGGATTCATAAAACTAAACAAAATTAGCATAAAGAAAGCAGATACAGTTTTTCATCGTTTTAGAACATTATATTTTTCTTCATAATTTCTCCTTAAACGCACCGTTTTCGAGATATTCTTCATTGAATGTTTTAAAATGGAAAACTCCAGAAATTTCACTACTTTTATGGATCCGTCCCTGAGCGTTGGAATCCCGAATCAAGCTGTAAACCACGTTACCAAGCCTTTTTCTCGTCCGCCAACAATGTCATGGATAATTTATATGCAGGAGTGTATTAGCACATTGTGAAATCTTTAAACGCTTGTAACTTGTTACCTGAGCCGAATCTAGAAAAATGGTGAATGAAAAAACTGTTTTATTTGATGAGAGGAATCTTTGGTTAAAATTAATGCAGTGGTCAAAGACTGACCCTGTATATTAACACCCCATATCTCTAAAACGAAATGTTTGCGATCCCATGTTTATTGGACTTTTTTCCCTGAAATTACTTAAGGAATCTACCCTCTTCGTTTGTACCTCCAATTCAGGAACACCCTGTATATACATGGTATTATCCAAAAATCCAAGAATACGATTCCTTTCTTGCTATGCATTTGATTCACTTCTAATATTATCTTGATTACATATCTGTAAAATATCCATCGCGATGCATTCAATAAACGAGTTTCTGACTGTTCTTCAGTGCTTTTATATCTTTATGAAAGCAATGTATAACTTGCGTTGGACGCTGAATTTTTACGCGCATGTTCTGGGGAACATCGCGTTATCATTCCGCCCAAATGTCTGTAATTTTCGAATTTTTTGCCAAAAATGATCTCAAACGATTAGGTTCGAATCACTGATGAAGAATTCGAGGTCAAATTTATTCTGACCGGCCGGCCATTGACACGATAACTTGAGAACGGAAAAAGATAGCGACTTGAAATTTTCCGAGTGACCATTTTGGCATCAACCAATACAGACCCGATCGAGTAGAAACTTGGTAGCTAGTTGTAGAATACCGTTGCCTCGATAACTTTCGAACGAAAAGGAATAGGGACTTGTAATTTTCAGGATAGGTTGCGCATCAGAATGGGACAATTACGTTCATTGTTGGGCATAATCGGCCGAATGGTTTCGGAGTTCTAGCGATCTGGAATATTATTTTCTCGGTAACTCAAAAAATAATAACGCGATCGAATTGAAGCTTGGAATCTGATTCTAGAATATCGACATAAGGACGTGTGTGAAATATTGTGAGAATCGTACAACTATCAAATTTTTAAAAAATTACGAAATAATATTATGTATATCACGATAACTTGAGAACGGAAAGAGATGGTGACTTGCAATTTTCAGGGTAGGTTGCGCATCCGAATAACACATTTAAGTTCGCCATAATTGTCTTAATCAGCCAAATGGTTTTGGAGTTATACTCATCTGAAATTTTGCTTTTATTTCCTCTATAACTGAAAATATACAAATCTGACTCAATTAAAACTCGGTGATTACTTATATAATGCCGACCCACTAGTTTTCGCGGAATTTCGTGAATATCGTATCTTGGAGTTACTTGAGGCATAAGTTTTTTCGTATTTCAATTTTAATAGAATACATTAATGAAAGAATTCAAACATATGTGATCATAGATTTTCTCATCATTGAAGTATGTCATTAAAATGGTATTAAATGTATTCATATATTAGTCGAATTTAAGCGAATAACCGGAACAGTGCGGTTAAAACCAATCCCTTGCTATTATAACCGATCGGTTATGTTTAGCAAGAGATTGGACTTAACCGCACTGTTTTGGTTATTCGCTTAAATTCGACTATTATAATTAAAAGCTGAGAAAACGGTATATATCGATACTACATTCTATAAAGAGTGTCCAATAGAGGTGAGTGAAAAATAGAGCATGCGCGTAAAAGCTCCTGACTTCACGTCAGTGCTTGAACCAATTTTTCATAATATCATGAGATTTTCGGAACTAATTTAAGAATTAATAAAAAAAACTCGTTTCAGGAATCAAGGAGAAAATGCAATGTTCTTGAAGACCGATCGAAGCAATTCCATGAAAATGAACCATGCTGAAAATGTTTGGATATTTCTTCATCACCATCATATGCCATCTAGGATGTTCTTCTGCAATTATAGACAATGATCGGAGAGTACGTTATGAAGAATACGTCATAGAGCATGAAATCTCGGCGACTCAAGCGAAGAATTCAGCTTTAACGATCAATATTTCTTCATGTAAGTTTAATTTTAGCACAATCGATAGGATTCACGATTTTTAATGCGTCATAAGAAATGAAATGATCAATTTGGTAATGATTACATCTATAACATTCAGATTGTACCTATTAATGAACAAGAATATATATTTATAATATTCGAGAACGCTGTTAGGCGACGAAGAGCTAGATGCATCGCCTCAACATAGTCCCAAAAGTAAAAATAAAATTGAATTTGTTTACAAAAGTAGCTGAAATTTAAAATATTGATGGGCATTTCTTTCTTCAGTATGAATTCCTTGGTCAAAAAACGGAGAGGTTTCTCCAAGGTACCCGAAACTCAATTTTTACAAAACACAACACTCACGGGGAGACACGGTTTTTTGCTGAGGTTTTTCCTTAAGCTCTTGTATAATACGTTGAATTGTATGGTACCCCGTTACATTAACCTCTGCTAACACATCTAAAGCTCTCAATCAAAAATATAAAATATATACAATAGTCCCAAAAGTTTTGAACACTAATATTCGGAATATACTCGAAGGTTTATCGTATTTAAGATGTCCAAACCTCAGACTAGGACTATAGAAGGAGGGCGAAAATAATAGTAATAATGCAGGAAAATAATACGTTGCAGGAATTTGGATAAAGTAGTTTTATTCTTTAAACTGCATATCTTCTAACTTCGCCACGTTTCGGAACCAGTTCGTTTCATTTCCGAGGCTCAAAACAATAATATATAATTTCTGACAGGCAATCTAATAAATTACACTGCGAAAACATCTGCTATACGAAACAAAATTAGGGGAACGGATAAAATCTCAACGAAGTTTGTACTTCATTTTCTTTCGAACCCTTTGGCCGATTTTAGCAATTTTTTTCCTGAATTGTAGCTTGATTCCTTATGAACATAACTGTTCAGATGCCATCCTCAGTTACTTCTTTTTAAGTTGTATACAGGGTTGAACAAACAGAATGGAAAGTAAAATTTTATGCCGAACACCCTGTGTAGTGAATCATTGACAAACGAGAATGTTTACGAACACTTAGATGTTGTCCCATTTTTTCTGAACATCTTCTCTTTTTGGCAATCGCGTTCCTCGGAACAGAGTTCTCATCAATTTGCCCAGATGTCTGTAATTTTCGAATAATTGGATAAAAATGGTCTTAAACGGTTTGGTTCGACTCACTGATCAAGAATCCGTGGTCAGAATCGATTCTGTCCGGCCGGCCGTAGACACGATAACTCTCGAACGGAATGAGCTAAACAGTTTAATATTTTCAGAGTAGGTTTGGGAGATAAATATCTCGGTTTAGTTCGTTAGTGGGCAAAATCAGCCTGATGGTTTCGGAGTACCGAAAAAAAAATGATTTTACATTACAACTTTTGTATTCAATTTTTTTTAACATGCAGTTTCATCATAAGAATGCAGTGATATTATTTCAAACTCTGAAAAATGAATACTTTCAGAGATATGATTTTTCAAAATTTCAATAATAAATCGTAACTCAATATGATTTCACAGAATGCTGTATTGAAAATTAACGTCCGTATTTATGAATGTTATCTGTGTTCATACATTTCATCACTGTCATGTCATCTACAGATGAGACATATTGGTCGCGTTCAGCAGAACCAACAGTTGCGGAACAGTTGTCACATTTCGATGATTTTTCTGCCGAACGGTACGCTCACTTTGGAACATGTTGAGTAGCGGTTGTCATTTTAAGGAGCGTAGATTTTTTCCGCTCAGTATCGGTAACATGTTGTAAGTTTGACAGTTGTGACATTTATTTTAAAAATAAGGAGCGAAAAAATGGATACTGGACATATATTTTCGACAGAAAGAATTACCTGCATTTCGGGACATTCTAAAATGGTCTTTGAATAAATCACCCATATATTGAGGAATTGTCTCTTCATAAAAATTCTAATTCCTGGGAACAATTTCTTTGTTTTCATATTCCAATGAAGGCAGAGGTTGAGCCAATAATTCAACAAGTTCACTTCTTATGTTGGCCTTAATATTATCATCTTCGAAGAGTAATTAAAAGATATTTGGATTCATGATTGAATATTTATTTTTGTGACATGCATCAAAGAAAATTCGAATCACCTAACCCTAACTTCAAACATCTGTGATTTCCTGACAAAAGGAGCTGTCCATTCGGCAGAACACGATACCGCTACCAATGCTACCATAGACAAAATATACTACCTATCGGTAGCGTAGCGGTTCATGCTACCGATCTTTCTGCTGAACGCGACCAATATGTCAGATAAAGTATGACAATCACGAATCAGTTCGTTTTTCGGTAGAATTGGTCTGTTGGTTTTGGATTAATGATTTTTGGCTCTCTTGTTGAATTTATATTCGAAAAAACTTATCATGCATATAAAGGACATGATTCTACAATTTGATGCAAAATTTCATATAGATCGAGTGATCGGTTCCGGAAATATTCATAAAAAATGTTTTAAGTAAAAAACGACCATAACTCCGAAACCGCTTGGTGGATTTCGCCCGTTAACGAACTTGTCCAAGATATTTACGCAAATAGATATAATATTCCCAATATTTCCAAGAATATAAATCTTACTGTAAAAACAAGCGTCCAAAAAAAATGGTGCACTTTTTGGCCGAGAATGGCCTCATACAATTAGTTTCGACTCAAATACAAACACTGTTGGGTCGAAAATAAACAGAGCTCTGTCTGCGGTGGCATAAGATCTCATTTGTGTTTGTGGTGCGCATGAAATACCTACATTTACTGTTGAGTCGAAAATAAACAGCTTTGTTTGTGGCGGCGTAGGGACACAAATCAGTTCAATCGTACAATTGTGCCATGGGATTTTATGAAAATATCGACTTAATTCCTCCATAACCCTTTTCTCAAAGTATTATTTCGATAGAATTGGAAAAAATATGAAAAAGAACAATAATTTCGGGTAGGGAAATCAATCCCGGTACCTATACGTGGTATGAAACAGTAAGCTAGAGAAGCGGTAAAATATAATGTTGAATTCTGTAAATTGAGCAAATGTTATTACTGAATTTTGATACCTTGTTCTGAAATTTCTGACCCCAGAAAAATATCATCATGTTTCATATTATTTGATCAAGATTAAATCGAGATCTTGGCTATAAAATAAGGTAAATGTCATAGACAAGATATACCAATTCTGTCTAGGTATTGAAGGAATGTTATTACTGACGTATCGAGTTGTCAAATTCAAATTCGGTCGATCTAGTCACATGATAATTCATTAAATTCTCTCCAAGCTTGTCAAAACTCAAAAATTGTTGACAACTTCGTGGTCGAGTGTAACACCAGTGGACCAAAACAACTTGATGGTTGGAATATTTCGATATTTCAGCAATAAAGATCCAATTTAGATCCGTACGAGTTCAAATCTAGAACTTTACTATAAAATAAGGTTAAGAAGGCTTTCGCAGAATTTCAACCAAATCTGACGGATAGTTTCTGACAACAGAATTCTTTTAAATATTTCTTTGTTAATTTTCCAGTCATGCGATCCTCATAAAATGTTTCACAAGTCTTTGGGGTAGGTATTTTCAACTACCGTGCTTTAATTCGGTCAGATCAGCATTTTTCGAGATATTGTGCAAACTAAATTTCAGATGGCTAAAACTCTGAAACCACTCGATGGATTTTGCCTATTAACGAACATTGCATTCGAGCATAATTTTGTATTTTGTATTTTTCGTGTTATTGAGGAAATAACAACCAAATTTCAGATGTCCATAACTCTGAAACCGTTTGGCCGATTATGCCTGTAAACAAACTCAAATGTCGCATTCAGATGCACAACCTAACCTGAAAATGTCAAGTCGCTATCACTTTCCGTTCTCAGGTTATCGTTCACAAAGGTCCTTAGGTTTGTATTCTACAACTACTCACCAAGTTTCAATTCGATCGGATTTGTATTGGCTGAAAACAAAATTATTACTCGGAAACCATTGGACCGATTATGCCCATTAAGGAACTTGTCCGTTGTATTGGGATGCGCCAGCTACCCTAAAAACGGCCGGCCGGACAGAATCAAATTTGACCTCGAATTCTTCAACAGTGAGTCGAACCATGAGACCATTTTCGGCCAAAAATTCGAAAATTACAGACATTCAGGCAAAATGATAACGTGATGTTCGATGTTCCCCAGAACATACGCACAAAAATGAGAAACTCATGTTTAAAATTTGCAGCGTTCCATAACCACTGCTCGTAAAAATTAAAGTTAGTCGTGATCATTCCTCAGTCCTGGCACTTCGATTGTTACTGCCGCTTTGATATTGTTCAAGTTATTTGACCCTTGGTCTAGCTAGTCCAAAACTCCTCTCAAAGAACAGAAGTATTAGCCAGGTAAAACGTACAATCGATATCTTTTTCGTGTTTCACCTTACTTCGGTTTATTTATAACTATTATAACAGGGTATCGCCTATCTTGAAATCGAAACGATTCATTTCCACTCGGTTCACTTGATACTGCTAAAGGTTGATATTTAATATCTCGGTTCTTTTCTAGTTCAAACGAGGTTATTGATATACAAGAACATTTTCCGGAAAGTTTAATCGGCGACTACATAAAGATCAAACTGGGATTGATTTTCTCTCATCCGTAGGATGAAATATTAAAGAAGGCAAATCATCAATGGAAGTTCGGAATTTGAATGAAATTAATGTAACTGGGTTTTACGAGTGAATTGAATTGAATAGCTCTCTATTTTGGCAGCTGTCATAACGAGTGTCGTATTTATTTGACCTCCTCTTATGGTTTTGTTCTATTGTGGATTACCCGTAAATGAAATCGAAGGAAAAACTGTTTCAATTTTACTATGAGTTCAACCAGTTTAGCTAGAGTAAATTGAGTTAACTGTGCTAGTTGTTGGCAATAAGATACAAGATGCCGTACACTTACCTACTCTACAATAGACAGATACCGCACAACTTAATTAAAGTATAAAGTAAATGGAAATATATATAGCGCCAACAATATACAGGCTAAAATCGATGGAGAACTCACCAGGCCAATCTCCATGGAGAAAGAAATTTGGCAGGGTGATTCTTTGAGCCCATTACTGTTCAACGTGGTCATGGATGAAATAATAAACCAATTGTCACCTCAAGGGATATAAAATGGGCAATAAAAATATTGCGATTCTTTGCTACGCTGATGACGCTGTGTTAATTGCGGAGAACGAGAACGACCTGCAGAGGCTTCTATTTCTCTTCAATCCCATAGCAAAATCCCTGCAGATGGTTATATCTGCCACAAAAACAAAACGTTCGACAACATCTAAAAATCCTTTCAGATGTAAACTCGTCGTCGATGACCAAATTTTACAGCAAGAGATGACGTTCAAATACTTGGGAATAGAGCTTTGTGGAGTCTGAGGTGAGACAACAAGTACATAAGACAATGAGAACAGCTGGATGCTTGAACGACACCATATGGAATATGAAACACTTGCGAACTCAGACGAAAGCAAGAATCTACAAAGCTACTGTTGGATCGTGATTGATTTATCAGATGTTATGGTTCGAAGCATCAAATGATGCGAGGCTGAAGGGGTGAATGAGTGGATCCTGGGGAGAAAGCACGAGTGGAATGCACTCATAGAGCGAATGGATCATGGGAGAATAGTTAGAATCGCACGTGATAAATCACCAACGGGAAGGAGAAGTATAGGAAGACCGCGGAAGAGGTGGAGCGATAACCTGACTATCGACTGAACACCGGACAAATTACGAAGAAGGAACAGGCAAATATGCCTATAATGAAGAATGGAAAAGAAGAAGAAGTTCTTGGCAATGCAATCTCGCGAGATTGAGGCTCAGGCGAGTTCTCGTGAGTTTATGGAAAACAAAACCGCGGGCTCTCGACCATTTCGAGATCTCGCGAGTGTTTATTCTTGCAAATTATGAAAAAAATAATGAATATTTTATTATGAAATAAACATTTAATTTTACGAATTTTTTCGATAAACTTGTACGTATAACATTGTATGACGTATATATCATTTTTTGGCGCGCTATTCTATGAACATAGTGATTAATTCCTCCAAATGTCTGTAATTTTCGAATATTTGGCCGAGAATGGTCTTAAACGATTAGTTTCGACTCACTGATCAAGAATCCGAGGTCAGAATTGATTCTGTCCGGCCGGTCCAACCGGCCGTCAGCACGACTACGCTCGAACTCAATAAGTTAGAGAGTTGAAATTTTCAGGGTAGGTTTGGAGTCTGAATGGGCTGGCTAAGTTCGGTATTGGGCTAAATCAGCCTAGTAAAAAATTTTTACATTAGAAATTTCAAATTTATTTTTTTAAAGCTGCAGTTTCATCATAAGAATCCACTGATATCATTCTCAACCCTAACAAGCTAATACTTTCAGAGATATGAAAATTTCAATAATTGTTCTTAATTCTATGAATTCTATTCTATGAACTCATAGAACTAAGAACAATTATAAGAACTCTAATTATAATTTTCTGATGTATGTAAATCCAATATGAGGTGAGCCATGGTCCCACATTTTGAATTTTATTAGGAAAATTGTCATACAGAAGCCACATTGAAAAAATGTTAGGGCACGCGATGTTCCCAAGCGGTCAACCATCCAAATACTAACCGAGTCCCACGCTGCTTGGATTCAGCGTTCTAAAGGTATCTAGCATATTCAGTGTGGTATGGCCGCGAACAATTTCTTTCTCTAACTCTGGAGTTATATTTTTGATGCAGTTCTATTCATACAAGATTGCGAAATGTTCCTAGCACATCCAAAAATGTCAAACAATATTATTCGAGGATTCAAAAGAATATCGTAACCATTTCCGAAATTAATAGGTATCCATAACAATTTAAAATTAATTTCTAGAAAATGTACATGCCATCTTAAGATTCTTAAGAGAGATGATGATGTAGTTTTGACAGTCCTGTGCTGATTTTGTCCATAACAATTTAAAATTAATTTCTAGGACATGTACATGCCATCTTAAGATTCTTAAGAGAGATGATGATGTAGTTTTGACAGTCCTGTGCTGATTTTGTATGAAACGAATAATGCCGAGAACGTAAATTTGAAATCTCTCCTAGTTTCTTAGCTACAGGTAAAAATGAAAGTTTTGGCTCTCTTGTTCCTCCGAACAGAGTGTTTATCAATTTTCCCAAATGTCTGTAATTTTCTAATTTTTGGCTGAAAATGGTCTCAAACGTTTTTGTTCGACTCACTGATCAAGAATCGATTCGTTCTGGACGTCCGTTATCACGATAACTCGCGAACGGAAAGAGCAAGTCAGTTAAAATTTTCAGAGTAAGTTTGAGAGATAAATATCTCGGTTAAGTTCGATATTGGGCAAAATCGGCCTGGAGGTTTCGGAGTAACGAAAAAATTTTTTTTTTACATTACAAATTTCAAATTCAATTTTTTTAACATGCAGTGTCATCATAAGAATCCATTGATATCATTCTCAACTCTAACAAACTTAAACTTTGGGAGATATGATTTTTTTAATTTATTTCTTTTATGATGCAGTTCTATCAAAATAATTCAGTGATATCATTCCCAACTCTGAAAAACCAATATTTTTGGAGATATGATGTGTCAAGGTTTGAACAAGAGTGGCAAAGCTGCTGTCCACAGGACTTTCCCACATTTTTGGCGCTCTTGTTCCTCGGAACAGAGTGCTTATCAATTTGCCCAAATGTCTGTAACTTTCGAAATTTTGGCTGAAAATGGTCTGAAACGATATGGTTCAACTCACTGATCAAGAATCCGTGGTCGAAATCGATCCCGTCCGGCCGGCAGTCCGTCCGGCCCTCCGTCCGTTAACATGATAACTCTCGAACGAAAGGAGTTAGAGGATTGAAATTTTTAGGGTAGGTTTTGGGTGTAAATAACTCGGACGAGTTCGTTAACGGGTGAAATCCGCCGAGCGAGTTAGGAGTTATAGCTGTTTTTGGCGCTATAGTTCCTCGGAACTGAGTGCTTATCAAATGTCTGTAATTTTCGATGAAAATGGTCTTAAACGATTTGGTTCGACTCACTGATCAAGAATCCGTGGTCGAAATTCATTCTGTCCGGCCGGTCCGGCCGGCCGTAGGCACGATAACTCTCGAACGGAATGAGCTAGATAGTTGAAATTTTCAGAGTAGGTTTGGGAGATAAATATCTCGGCTACATTCGTTATTGGGCAAAATCGGACACATGGTTTCGGAGTAACAAAGCAAATTCCAAATTAAATTTTTTTCAATAAGCAGTTTTACCATAAGAATCCAATGATATCATTTTTAACTCTAACAAGCTAATACTTTCGGAGATATGATTTTTCAAAATTTCAATAATAAACGTATTTCAACGTTGTCACAGAATGATATAATTATTCTATGTATGAATTGTCATAATGTCAACTTATTTTCCTGAGACATGACATTACCTAATCAATCGAAGAATTGTGAGCGAAGTGAGAAAAATCTCAGTTGTTTGCTCCGAAATTAGTTTTTCTCAGAAAAGTCTTACATTTCGGAACGGAATATGAAGTAAGAGATCTGAGAGTAGTGAGACTGCTTTTCATCCATAGACATAGATATAACTCTCGAACGGAATGAGGTAGGTAGTTGAAATTTTCAGAGTAGGTTAGGGAGATGAATATCTCGGTTAAGTTCGTGATTGGGCAAAATTGGCCAGATTTAATAATTTGATTTCTTCCATGGTGCAGTTCTCATTCTCATGATTGCTCATTTAATCTTGATAAATAAACTATTATTTGAATTGAATTTCCTTTATGATGCAGTTCTATCATATGAATACATTGATATAATTCCCAACTCTGAGAAACCAATACTTTCGGAGATATAATTTGTCTGTTTGAACTAGAGCGCCAGAAAGCTCCTGTTCAAGACCAGTGGTCTTGAACCCATTTTTAGTAAAAACGTTTTTTATGAATATATCCGAAACCGATATGTCGATCTATCTGAAATTTAGCATCAAATTGTAGAATCATAACCTTTATACGCATATGTAGTTTTGTATAGATCGGGTTACCGTAAAGTGTAAAAAAAAAATTTGAAAATTTTCAAATTTTGTTTCTACAATAACTCTCGAACGGAATGAGCTAGGCAGTTGAAATTTTCATAGTAGGTTTAGGGAGATAAATATCTCGGTTGAGTTCGTTATTGGGCAAAATAGGCCAGATGGTTTCGGAGTAACGAAAAAAAATTTTTTTTTTAACTTAAAAATTTCAAATTCAATTTTTTTCAAGATGCAGTTTTTCACCATAAAAATTGATATCATTTTCAACTCCAACAAGCTAATTCTTTCGGAGATATGATTTTTAGAAGTTTCAATAATGAATCGTACTTCTATGTTTTCACTTAATGCTGTAATTATTCTATCTATGATTTATTATATGATCTGTGTTCATACTCGTACATGTCATCCTCTTCTATAAGAGAGAGTCAAATTCATTTCAGCTATTTGCATTTTATTTCTTTCATGGTGCAGTTCTCATTTTCAGATTGCTCACTTTATCTTGATAAATAAACTATTGTTTGAATTGAATTTCTTTTATGATGCAGTTCTATCATAAGAATACTTTGATATAATTCCCAACTCTGAGAAACCAATACATTCGGAGATATAATTTGTCTGAACAAGAGCGCCAGAAAGCTCCGGTCCACAGGGCTTGAACCATTTTTATTTTTTCATGTTTAAATTCCCCGTAGGTACTGGGAATGTTTCATGAGGAACCCAAAAATTCGTTCAATTCCAAAGATATTTTGGAATCTGTAAATAAAGTATAAGTCGAAAACTGTTGGTCCAAATTCTTCTTACGTCAATCCATTTTACCGAAGACCTTCAGGTATTTATACCAGATAGTACAAATATTATTACTGTATCCCAATATCAACTGAAATATCAGGTATCGATGAAATTCCCATTATAACGAAATCCTGAAATAGCTCTAAAAATTAATAAGATAGGGTTAATTGATTCTGGTCAAGGAGTTCTGAAAACATCGAAATTCGCCCAGCTTGAACGATATATATATATATATATTCTTTTGACTGAGAGCTGTATATGTGTTAGCAGAGGTTGGTGTAACGGGGTACCATACAAACCAAATACTGTATTGATCGCCAGAAATATTTTAATAGATCAAGTGATGAGTAACCTCATACAGAAACTGAAATTGAATAACAACAGTTAATTGTAGAAGCATCTACGATGACAAGTATCATTAGCGAGCTGTTAATTAAGTGAATGTTTTCATAGCTTACTTAACGGTCTGATACTGGACACTTATGCTGAATTTCTGACTCGTGTCGTTTTATTGCGCGCATTTTCTGGAGAGGAACATGGCGTTATCATTTTGCACAAATATCTGTAATTTTTGCCGATAATGGTCTCAAACGATTGGGTTCGACTCCCTGATGAAGAATTCGAGTTTAAATTCGATTCTGTCTGGCCGGCCGGCCGTTCGTCCTTTGCCACAATAACTTGGGAACTTGAGATAGCGACGGACAAGTTCGTTAATGGCATAATCGGACCAATGTTTTCCGAGTAATAATTTTGTTTTCAACCAATACAAATTCGATCGAATTGAAACTTGGTGAGTAGTTGTAGAATACAAACCTGAAGACGTTTGTGAGAATCGTATCACTAGAAAATTTAAAAAAAATGACTAAAAAATATTATTTATGTCACGATAATCTGAGATAGCGACTTGCAATTTTTAGGGAAGGTTGTGCATCTCAATGCGACGATTGAGTTTTTTAATATGCATTATCGGGCAAACGGTGTCGGAGTCATACCCATCTGAATTTTGGTTGTTATTTCCTCAGTAACTCTAAAAATACGAAACGGATCCAATTCAAACATGGTTACTAGTTGTAGAATGGCGACGCGAAATTTCTTGCAAAATTTCGTGAGAATCGTATCACTAGAAAATTTATAAAAATCATTGAAAATCGATGTGCGGGTTTCAAACCCGCCCCTTCCCCCCGAAATGTAATTTTTCTTAAAAACAAACAAATACTTGCTACAAAAAGCGGTCCTTGCACTGCCTGCCCTTATAAAGTTAATTGGCAAAATTTCAAACCCCCCCCTTAATTAATTCCTATTTCAACCCCTTGGGACATAGGTTTTAAGGATCAAGGAGCACTTTTTGAATGGAATAATTTTTTGTTTATTCTACCAGTGGCATCCGCACTGCATCGAGACTGAACATTTTCAGACAAAAAAATGAACGCCACTGGTTTTTCCAACATAAAAAATTACTCTCGAAATCCTTATTTAATATGGAGCAAATTCATTCTCTTGCGTTTTTGACATCCGAAGCTCCGTTTCCGAGTAAAAAAATTAAACACATTCTCATGCATGAGGAAATCGCTAAAATTTGATATGATACATAATAATAATTTATAAACGAAACGTATAATCACAAAAAAATAAGCATTAATAGCCACACTCAATTATGAATTTTAAGAAGGTGTTCGAAGTAAAAGAAAGAAAAACATTTTTTTTCTAATAATTTTAACACCCTGTATCTCAAAGAGGAAGCATTTCCCGACATATTGAAATCGTATAGAGCCAAAATTTTGCACAATGTTGCAAAATACTACAATTGACGTTAGTACAAGTTTTTGTTGCAATCTGATGAATAGTTCACGAAAAAAAAATTTTTTTTTCGAAAAAATTAAAAGAAATATTTTTTTAAAAATTACCAACATTTCGATCATAACAGAATTTTGCCAAAAGTTGCGCGTTTATATCCTCGAACTGACTACCAAGTTTCGATTCAACATCTTCTTTAGTTCCTGAAATAACAGGGAAATAACCTCAAAATTTTAAATGTCTATAACTCCTAAACCGTCCGGCCGATTTTGCCCGTTAACGAACTTAACCGTCGCATTTTGATCAGAAACCTACCCTGAAAGTTTGAAGTCGATAGGACCTTCGGTGCTCCTGTTATCGTGCCTACGGCCGGAAAACCGGCCGGCCGGACGGCACCCTAAAATCTGACACCGGATTCGTGATCAGGGAGTCCGAATTAGTCTATTAGCCAATTTTCAGCTCGAAATTCGAAAATTACAGACATTTGGACGAAATGATAGGACGATGTTCCCCTACGCCCAAAAATGGGGTGATCTTAAAGACCCGATTCACTGGCGGATTGATATGGCCGATCGGTTGGCTACAACCTCAGACTATAGATCTTTCTATAGTCTAAGCTACAACTCGTTCGCTAACCCATCTGACAATCGAGCTATTCTGTTTGCTTATTGCTATAAATATTTGCTATTCACGTCATAAGTTTTAACAATATGGCTATGGTATTAAGTATTCTGTTCGGACTGATAAAGCAATGTTGGTTATCAATTTTGTCTCAGCAATATTGCTTTCAAGTAGTTCAAAATTCATTGATTTGAGAGCTAACTACACTGTATTTCATGACTTTCATGTGAAATAGAAAAAATAGAATTTAACATTACTTAATAAACATTTTTCCGTTTTTCAATGGTTATTCGTCATTCCTAACCTAATAAATAAAATGTCACGAAGGCGAAAAACTAATTATGCTATGATATATAGATTCTATCTAATAACAAGACTCGGATAAGATGGAGTTATTGATCAATTTTCAGGAAACAGACCGAATATTGGTAACCGCTATACCACGGCCGAAACAAATTTTAATTTTTTCCAGCCGTCAGTTAGACTTCGAATGCACACGAAGGAACGGTATATCTCTAAGTAATCATTAAAGGATACTGTGGGAGGTATCCTTTAATGATTACTTAAAACAAAGGTATGGGCCTTTTTCAATCATCCTTTTCAGAAAATTGGAAGAATTATACAAGAAATTGTCACATACAGAAAACAGTCTAACTTTCATGTGCAGATGCAGGGACAGTAGAATAATTCCCAAGTTCCTAAGAATTAAATTACCTTTTGATAGTTATGGTTGCCACAAAATTTTGGACAGATTTGGTCATGCTTTAGTCAGAGAAAGAGTTTTCTCAGACAAAATAAGGTAAGACTAAGTCAAGATATTCTAAGGTTAGAAGAAGAAATTTTTAATAATTTGTCAAAGAGTGATTCAGATCATATCTTTTATTGTGTTGATATTTCATATAAAAATGAATATACTAAAAGTAGAGCATCAAATTTTAATAAATTCAATTCTCTGTTCGATGAAAAACAAAGACAATACAACAAAAATGCACCTAATAACAACTTCGTCAATAAAACGGTTATAAATTTATCTTCAAGGAGTTTGAATGAAAGTGAAAAAAGAATCTTATCAAAGGGACTAAATTTTGCAGTGACAACAAGAAATGTCCCCATACTAGACATTATTACATCTATTGAGAAAACAGCTCAAAAACTTCCAAATGAAAAGTCAAACGAATTCAGAGTTTTGAATAAAATGTTACTAGAGAAGCCTATCAAAACAACTTCAAACCTAAGTTATATGGAAAAACAAGCTATAATCTCACTTAAAAAGATAACAATATCAAAATCTTACCGGCTGACAAGGGAAACGCTACAGTCATTTTGGATTCAAATGAATATCATAATAAACTTTTGGATATTGTTAATGATAAGAACAAATATACCAAAATCAATAAAGATCCCACTTCTATAACCGAAAGAAAAGTCAAAACCATTTTATCAAAGCATCAAATACCCTTACGTATAGACAGAAAAAAGAACTCATGCCATCTTACAGTAAACCACCACATTTATATGGTCTTCCAAAAATACAAAAACCTCTTATTCCACTGAGACCAATAGTAAGTTCTATTGGATCTCCATGTCAAAATTTAGCGAAATATCTACTTCAATTTTTAAACCCATTAACAGGAAAGAAAGAAAGTTTTTCGAAGAACAGCAAACACTTTCTTGAAAAACTACAAAATTCAAATTTAAACCAAAATGACATTCTAGTGAGCTTTGATGTTGTCAGTTTGTTCCCCAATGTTCCTGTCGATAAATCGCTTCAAATAGTTCGAACGAAATTAGTAAGGCTGGTTTTCCTGTCACGCTGACGGTCGGCGCTGATAGGTCAATATGTATGTAGTTATAGGTAGCGTTTTCGAGTCACGCAGTGCTGACGGCCGTCAGCGCTGAGCTATATACGCGCACGTACGCGCCGTCGCGTCGGCGCCACAGAACATATCGTTAGGAGAAGTGAGAGCTACATAGAGTTGGATTGGAAGCGTAAAAAGCGACCCCAGGGAGCCGGGTGCAGAACTAAACGTCAGACGCGCCAAATTTAAACTGTGGCGCCTTTTTCAGTTTCACTACAATTTCAAATTTATTATTCCAAGGACTGTTATCTCCAACGATAATTGGATTATCGTTGAAGATAACAGTTCTTCGAAAGAAATAATTGCAAAAGTAAATGAAGAAATAACAACCTTATTCTGAATTTTTTTTTGGAAAAATAATTTTATCAATTATAATTAATTTATTAATAAAACAATAATTGTTGAATAAGAAACAAGCAGTAAAACAGTTTATTTCTGAAAAGGAAAAATATTTTCAAGAAGGTCATACAGTCAATATAACAAAAACTAATCTATAAACAATATATAAAAAATAACTCAAATGTCTTCCTTCCATTCCTTCTAATCTTTTCCATGTCTTCCAGTTGGAGGTTAATTATAATCTGTCAAAAAATTGAAATCACCAGAATTGTTTTTATCTGAAGCAGTGGAGGCGCATGGTGCCTCAACATCAGAAATTTCAAAATCAGGAAAGTGTTCTTCTTGATTAACATAAGAATGATCATGAAAACCTAAGATGTTGACATGATCATTCTGAACATATTCTTGACTTTCATAACATGCTTGTGGGGAAAAGTTGTGCTGTGCATAGAATGATCTAGAGTGAAAGCATGATTTACAGGAGGCATTGATGGGCAGGCTCCTCTTATCAACCTTGATTTACTTTACTTGTGTTATAAAAATCACTTTGAACACAGTGATCTTAAACAATCTCAAGATGAAACAGTTTGTGGATTCTGGAATCAAAATTGTTTCCAAGTTTGGCCACTTACATTCGTCGGAAACTTGAAGAAGTGCATTCCACTCAATCCAGCATGGTATTGATTATTGCAAGTACGGTAATTGCAAGAATACTTTGGTGTCCCAACAAGCATATTGTTAATGAGATTTTATATGTAGCGAGTATACTTAGCTCTTCTCCTTTGATCGATCTATCCTGTCCATGTAAGTCTTAGATGGTCCTTATAGTTGTCGCATTACTGAAAACAATTTCATATAAATTTTAATTGAATTCTTAATTAAATATGAATAATACTCACCTAAAACAAGTTTTCGTGTATGCTTTTACATTTTACAACCATCATAACCATACATTTATTTATTTACACTATTTGACATATGGTAAAATTGGTAAATAAGGATCCTGTATCCTGTAGAATAATGCTCGAAGCTCCATCTAAGAGCCGGGTGCGAACTATATAACGTCAAAAATAAACTTCCAATTTTAGACCTGAGCTTTCACTTCTCCTAACGATATATTCTGTGGTCGGCGCCGCTGACTAGCTGGCGCCGACAAGCCTCCACATTCAGTGAGCCAGAGACAATAGCATCCTTCTATTTCTCTATGTGATCAGCGCGATACTAAAATGATCCGAGCGGACCGATCAGCGCTGACCGTCAGCGCCGACCGTCAGCGTGACAGGAAAACCAGCCTTAATGATGACTCGATAATTAAAGATTCAAAATTTAATACCAATGATATTATGGAAATGCTTGATGTTTGTTTGAATACTACCTATTTCCAACTAGGAGATGTTTTTTATCGACAAAATTTTGGAATGGCAATGGGTTCGCCTTTATCACCTGTCATGAGTAATATATTCATGGAAAATTTTGAAGAAAAATTTGTGGATACATATTTGTTGAAACCAAAAGCTTGGTGGCGATATGTTGACGATATATTTGTAATTTGGCAACATGGTAGAGAAGAGTTAGGCAAATTTTTCGATTTCATAAATTCAAAGGAACCTACAATAAAATTCACTTTGGAAATAGAGAAAAATAATCAGCTTTCTTTTCTGGATGTTTCGATAATTAAGTATCCGAACCATTTCGAAACGAGTGTCTTCAGGAAGCAGACACATACAAATAGATATTTAAATTTCTATTCAAACCATCAGCTTAGTGTAAAAAGAGGTGTTATTAAAACACTTTATGATAGAGCGAACCTAATTTGTTCTACTCTTGAAATTCGAAATAATGAAATTGATTTCATCAAAAAATTTCTTAAAGAAAATGGATATCCGAGGCAATTCATAAATACATGTATCATGAATTTAGATAGAAAAACAAATAAACAAGAACAACAAAATAATCAACAAGTACAACAGAATAATCAACAAGAACAGCAACCCAATCTGTTGAATGTGATCCCTTATGTTCGTGGCCTTTCTGAAAAAATTAGAAGAATCGGTTCTAAGTTCAATATAAGAACCGTCTTCAAAACACAGAATGATCTTAGGTCTGAAGAAGGAGTCTGATATAGACTCCGAAACGTTACGATATAGTTGTTTCTTCGTTGATGTTGTTTCGTTGTTGTTTGTTAGGCAACATTGTTCAATTGATTGCTTCTGACAAATATCCTGTGTTTCTTACGCAGAAGCAAATCATAAAATAATTAATTTTTATTTTATAGATATTTTTCAGAGTTTGGGAGAGAAAACCCAGAAAAAAACCGTTGAATAAGGTATATCTCTAGTCTACTCCTGAACAAATTCCCTTAGCTCTTAAATTAAATAAAAAGCATTAATCTTATTATTAAAGCTGAATAGTTTAGTGAACTTTTCTGTTTACAAATAGAAGGGATCGTTGGTGTCAGACCTAAATCTTAGAAGTTCTCTCAAAATTAAGTAATTTAAAGTACCTTCAATAAATATATATGATTATGTATACATTACTTCAAGAACCTACCTATTTTCAATATTTGGAGACTATTGGGAGAAACAAGTTGGGAAAGCTCTGTGGTCAGGGAGCGGATACTGAACTCGCCCAAGGCTGCTTAGATCCAGGAAAAAATAATATTCCCAATATTTGCAATATAAATCCGAATGTAAAAACCAGCGTCAAAAAAAAAACTGATCCACATTTATATATATATTTAATAAACAGAGCATTCAAATACATACATTCACGGTTGGTTCGAAAATGAACAGTGGTGTGTTTGTGGTGGCGTAAGGACCCATTCGAATAAATACATTTACTGTTGGGTCGAAAATAAACAGTGCTTTGTTTGTGGACACGCGTCCACGCTTAAGATTACATAATAAGATTCATCGTAACTTTTCATAATTCAATAGTTGACAATTTGTTTTCAGTTTCCGTCCCTCCTGGGTGCCAGAATTGTACTGATGAAGAAATTCGTTATTGTTCAGGAACGGATTTAATCAATGACCATTGCTGCTGTGATAAACGTTTTTCTGGTAAGGCAGAGTTAGCTGTAACAACATAGTATTGGTTGCTATAAATCTCTATTTATGTTTCCATTCGATTTCATGATAAAATTTATGAATATTCAGTGAAATTTCACTGTGTACCCTCGGTATCATCTTCTAGTAGGTGCTATCCAGGTGGTGGACCTACAAATGTTGAAAATTTGTTAAATCCAGGAAACTATATTATCTTCTATTCTATTCTCGTTCAGGAAGAAATAAAACTAAATATTTCTTCAAAAAGTAGGAAAGCTCTGTGGACGGAAGCTTTGGTGCTCTTCTCAAACTACTAGCGAGCAATTATTCAAACTTTGACGAATCATATCTCCGAAAGTATTGGTTTCTCATGGTGGGTTTCACCAAGCTTCGATTAGCCCAATTGTGGATTTAATTCGGTGGTTGCATCAAAAATTATCTGGAAATTGCTTTGTGAAACCCACCGTAAGAGCTTGGAATTATATCAATGGATTCTTATGATAGAACTGCTTCGTAAATTAGAGTTGAGAAGTTGTTGTTCAGGTATCACCAATTTTGCCCACCTTTTACAACCGTTAAAACCTGGCGATAATATTTTAAGATTACAATTCTCATATTGGATAACAAATTACAGAATTACTTTGTACAGGACAAAATTCATTGATGAAGCTCAATTTAATGAAGATGGTGTGTTTGTTCAATACTCACAATTCACATATATGGGATTTATTGAAATATTATTATTACTGAAAATTCCATAAATATCCATTAATCCATTCATTTCCAAGAAAATCTCAAATCGAGTAATTTAGATGTGATTCCAACTGACAGAATATCATGATAATTATCCGTAAGTAACGTTCTCAGAAAGTTCATGGGATCATAGACTCTATATCTGTCTCCGTTCGCTATTCGCATGTGGCATTGTCAAACTGTGTCCCAAGCATTGGATTGTAGTTCAATCGAGGAGTATGTATTATCTATATCTTGTGAAAACAAATTGTTAAGCATTCTGTCCCTAGGAACAAGAGCGGCCAAAATTAAATTCAAAACGTAGGTCTATGACTAACCTCATACCTATGTTGGATTTACATACATCAGGAGATTATAATTATAAGAACATTCTATGAAACCATAAAATTACGATTAAGTATTGAAATTTTGATAGATCTTATCTCCGAAACTAATAGTTCGTTAGAGTTGAGAATGATTTCAATGGATATTTGGGATGAAACTGCAACTGCAACTGCAAAAAATTAATTTGAAATTTGTTTTATTCCGAAACCACTAGTTTTGGCCAATAACTAACTTAACCGAGCAATTTATCTCCCAAACATACTCTGAAAATTTCAACTGTCTAGCTCATTCCGTTGGAGAATTATTGTGTTAACAGCCAGACAGAATTGATTTTGACCTCGGATTCTTCTTGATCAGTGAGTTGAACCAAATCTTTTAAGACCCTTTTCATCCAAAAATTCGAAAATTACAGATATTTGGCAAATTGATAAGCACAAGAGCGCCAAAAAATAGCATACCTATATTTTTGGAGATGTGACTCTTCAGGGCTTGTCTTTTCGGCTCCCTTGTTCCTCGGAACAGAATGCTTATCAATTTGCCCAAATGTCTGTAATTTTCGAATTTTTAGCTGAAAATGGTCTTGAACATTTCAAATTAATTTTTTTTTGAGGTGCAGTTTTATCATAGGAATCCATCGATATCATTTTGAACTCTAATAAGCTAATACTTTCGGAGATATGATTTTCAAAAATTTCAATAATAAATCGTATTTCTATATGTTTCCACAGAATGCTCTAATTATTTTATCTATCAATTATCGTATGATCTGTGTTCAAACATGTCTCCTTGGACTTGCGTCCAACTTCTACTTATGAGTTGGACGCAAGTCCAAGATACTGTTTAAAACGGAACATACCAATATGAACTTTGTCACATTAAAGAGAACTACTCATCTGACAAATATTCTGTTACGTTTTACGCGCCATTTCTGAGTGCGTTTTTCAGCGGGTGTTGGTAACTTCTTAATAATTCAAAAATAAATATACAAGGCTGTTTTGAGCAAGTGAGTTATTGCTTTTCCTTGCCTTTTATGTGGTCGTCTCCAGTTTCCTTTTAAAATATTCATTTCGTAAACATTAAATATTTGTTAAAATTCTCAATTTCTGAACTATTCGGAAAACGTATGAATATGAGGTAACTTTGAATCGCAATTTGCCATGGTAAATTCGAATTAAGTGTCCAATACAGGAGAATGGACAACATAATTTACCATGGTAAATTCGATTAAGGGTGTCCAATACAGAAGAATGCACAATAGAACATACGCGCAAAAGCTTCTGACTTCACGTCAGTGCTTGTTCCAATTTTATATATTCTTTCTACCGGCCTTACTCCGTTCAGGCAAGCCATGAAAAGTTACAGTTCTCATCCTCATAAAATAATATACTATTTCTATAAATTTATTTTCTATTTATATTAATCACATGCATCTAGAACAAAGTGTCATTCTCCTTGGACTTGAATTTCAGATACTCGTCGAGCGGTAGCAAAAGTTGCACTTCACTTCCTTCTAATGCAAATATGTAGTTATCTCTTCACAAACTTCCATGAGCAATATAATAAGTTCTTAACAATATCCAAACGAAATTATTATAGACGTGAATTATTCACTTTTTCCTTCGAAATTTGATGCAATTCGAATAGATTATAGAATTATCCAAAGTCGGATCTGTAGAGGTCGTGAAACTTCAAAAGGTGGTTTACCTACGATGAGTAAGAGGAAGTGTAATCTGAATTACACTATCTACATTTCCTCTGTTGCATACAAAGTGGGTTCGGAAATTTCATCTGTCCTAGGTAGAAGTTCCTTGGCCCGAATGCAACATTTCCTTAGAAATAATGTCATTAAATGATTAAATTATAATCATTTGCGTCAATATTTATTTCTAGCAGATTTCCTTAAGGAATTTGATTTTTGTTTCCTCCATATATCCAGATATTTGCGTCCTCTTCCAAGTGTCAGCATTTTTCAGCCGATAATTGTCTTACAAGAGAAGTCGCGCCAATGGAAATTGACTTCACTATGGAAGAAGTAAAAAAGCTAAACAAGCATTGACGTGGGGTCAATCTGCATTGGCGCGCTTGCTAATGACTTCTGATTATGATTATACTGACCGTCCTAAGTGCTCCCCAAGGAGATCCCTTAGAAGCTCCTAGGAGCTTGTGCGACTAAGGAGAGTCAGTTGTGTTCTGCTTCGACTTTGCTACTGTATCCTTAAGCCAGCTTAGAAACAGCACTGTTAATTTTTGACCCCACATTGAATGGTGCCGACCACCGGTTGACTCGATCTCCGGCTTTGTCTATCCACTAAGCTTGAAGCACTCATAATTCAATTCTTCAAATTTGTCAACGCGGACAAGCGCGCCCAATAAGTACTAACTTCACGTCAGTTCTTTTTCATATTATTGTGTTTGACCGATACCGATCGAGCGAGTAGCCCATGCTGCAGCCTTCTTCTTCTTCTTCGGATGCTATCCACTAATGGATGTTTGCGATCACATTTTCTATCTCCTCTCTATCCCTTGCGGTAGGAATTAGGGTCTGTTTGTCATTCACTCCTGTCCACTGTCTTATGTTCCGTAACCAGGACAATTTCTTCCTTCCTATTCCTCTGCGGCCCTCTATCTTACCCTCGATCAACAACTGTAAATACTCATACTTTTTGTTCCTCATGACGTGCCCCAGATATGCAGTCTTCCTCTTTTTGATGTTAGTTAAGAGTTCACGATCTTTGTTGATGCTAGACAGAACTTCTACGTTTGTTATTCTTGCAGTCCACGGTATATTGAACATTCTGCGGTAAAGCCACATCTCGAACGTTTCCAGTTTGTTAATGTAGTTGACTTTGAGGGTCCAACCTTCCATCCCGTAAAGAAGTACCGACCACACATAGCACTTTAAAAATCTCAACATCAGACCAAGATCCAAGTCCGAACAACTAAATGCTCTTCTCAGTCCTAGGAATGCTTGTCGAGCCTGCTCAATGCGACTCTTGATTTCGATATCAGAGGTCCAGTCTTCAGATAACCACATGCCCAAGTATTTGAATTTGCTCACTCTGTCAATGAGAGACTTATTGCACCTCGTTCGGTCTCCTATTAGCAGACAGGATCTCATGGTTGATCCCCCTCAGCTCGAGTTGCTAGCCTCCATAGGGTCTCTTGTCGATCCCCTGTAGTTCATGTTTACTTAACCGAGCTAAGTCCTGCACCGCTGACATAATATGGGTCTCGTGTAACATCAACACTGCCTTATATACAGGGTGTTCCTAAATTGAACGTACAAACGAAAAGGGGAGATTCCTTAAGTGAGTTTAAGAAAAAAAGTCCCATAAACATGGGGTCGCAAACGTTTCGTTTTCGAGATACAGAGTGTTGAAGTTTGAATTTTTTCAAATTTTTTTCTCATAGTATCTACACTTCATAAGAGATTCAACTGAAATTTGGCATAGATATTACATTTGAGAGTTCTCACCACGTGACATGGCAATTTTGATAGAAGATCTACAGGGTGGTATTTTTTCTGGAACACTGCCACCTGTTCTTCTGCAGAACTTTTTTTTGGTGAGCAACTGTTAATTTGAAAAAATGTAAATAGAAGCTTTGTTCTTATACTAAACTTTTCGGTCTCTTGTAGTTTTGTTGTATCTACCAACGATTTCGAGAAAAAAAAATTTGAACGATTCTCTCGAAATTCTCGTAACTATGATAGGAAGGCCAGTTTGTAATCTGTGGTGAATGAATTCAGTGCCAGTTTCGACACATCAAATTATTGAACGTTTGTTATTTTAAAAATGGGTTCAAGCCCTGTGGACAGGAGCTTTCTGGCGCTCTAGTTCAAACAGACAAATTATATCTGGTAGGTATTGGTTTCTCAGAGTTGGGAATTATATCAATGTATTAATATGATAGAACTGCATCAAAAAGGAAATTCAATTCAAATATTAGTTTATTTATGAAGATTAAATGAGCAATCATGAGAATGAGAACTGCACCACATTTTCAAATTTTTTTTTTTACACTTTGCGGTAATCTGGTCAATACAAAACTGCACATGCGTACAAAGGTCATGATTCTACTGTCTTCTACAGTCTGGTGCTAAATTTCAGATAGATCGAGTGATCGGTTTCGGAAATATTCATAAAAAATATTTTTACTAAAATCGGCCATAACTCCGAAACCCCTTGATGGTTAACGCCCATTAACGAACTTGTCCGAGATATTTACGCTCCAAAACCACCTTGAAATTTTCAATCCGCTAACTCCTTTCGTTCGAGAGTTATCGTGCCTACGGCCGGTCGGCCGGCCGGACAGAATCGATTTCGCACTCGGATTCTTGATCAGTGAGTCGAACCAAATCATTTGAGACCATTTTCAGCCAAAAATTCCAAAATTACAGACACTTGGGCAAATTGATAAGCAATCTGTTCCGAGGAACTAGAGCGCCAAAAAAACAAGTTTCGTATGACAATTGCCCTAAACAGGTTTAAAGTACCTACAAATAGTAGGTATTCCATAAAACATGTATAAAATAATAAATTACCTTGTAATCGATCAAAAATTTCCTGATCTACGTTCACAAAATTTTCTCCTCTCTCGAACTTTGGAATTATTCTTTCAATTTACGTAATATTTTCAAACATTTTCGGGTGAGGTCCCCGTTGCATCGCTAAAATACGAGTATTTCAACCCCAATATTCTTGAAGTTACAATATTCCCTTCTGTCAAGTTGACAATTCATACATAGAATATACATAGAATAATTATATCAACCTGTGAAATACGATTTACATTGAAATTTTGAAAAATCATATCTCCGAAAGTATTAGCTTGTTAGAGTTAAAAATGATATGAATGGATTCTTATGATAAAACTACTTATTAAAAAAAAATTAATTTTGAATTTGTTTTGTAAAAAAAAAATTTTTTTTTATTACTCCGAAACCTTCTGTCTGATTTTACCCAGTAACGAACTTAGCCGAGATATTCATCCCCCAAACCTACTCTGAAAATTTCAACTCTCTAGCCCATTCCGTTCGAGAGTTATCGTGCCTACGGCCGGACGGCCGGCCGGACAGAATGAATTTCGACCACGGATTCTTGATCAGTGAGTCGAACCAAATCGTTTAAGACCATTTTCATCGAAATATTCGAAAATTACAGACATTTGGGCAAATTGATAAGCACTCAGTTCCGAGGAACTAGAGCGCCAAAAAGTGAAGGTGGTTGCATTTGACGCTGAGGAGAATCCGCATGGATATGTAGAAACCCATTTTCAAGAGCAATTTTCACTAAATGTGTGGGGTGGTAATATTGGTGATGATTTGATTGGTCCTTTCTTCTTGCCAGGTCGACTAACAGGTCAATCATACAGACATTTTTCAGAAAACAATTTGCCCTTGTTATTGGAAGATATACCTCTTATGCTACGACGAGAAATGTGGTTCATGCATGACGGTGCTCCTGCTCATTTTTCAGTTTTGGCAAGGGAGTATTTGGACGAAAATTATGAAAACAGGTGGATTGGACGGGGGGGTCATCAGTCATGGCCCGCCAGATCCCCAGACTTAAATAGTTTAGATTTCTTTTTATGGGGCCACCTGAAATCTCTAGTATACTCGACACCCGTGAACACCGTAGAAGAACTGAGAAATCGTATAATAGGCGCATTTGATACAGTTAGGAATACTCCGGGAGTGTTTGAAAGAGTTCGATCGTCTATGAGACGAAGAACAGAAGCTTGTATAAGAGTTGGGGGAGGACATTTTCAACATTTGCTGTAGTTCAGTCCTTTGCGGTTGCTTAGTTTTCTTGTTATGATTTTTTTTTTAGTTTTACGTTTCTTGTTGTAATACATTTTTTGTGTTGATTATACGAGTTTATCGAATCTTTATGAATCATCGCTACAGATCAGGAAAATTTCCATAAAAACTGATACTGAATTCATTCACCACAGCTAACAGTGGCCTTCCCATCATAATTTGGATTTTCACGAGGATTTCGAGAGAATCGTTCAAATTTTTTTTTCTCGAAATCGTTGGTAGATACGACAAAACTACAAGAGACAGAAATGTTTAGTATATGAACAAAGCTTCTTTTTACATTTTTTCAAATTAACAGTTACTCACCAAAAAAAAGTTCTACAGAAGAACAGGTGGCAGTGTTCCAGAAAAAATATCACCCTGTAGATCTTCTATCGAAATTGCCATGTCACGTGGTGAGAACTCTCAAATGTAATATCTATGCCAAATTTCAGTTGAATATCTTGTGAAGTGTAGATACTATGAGAAAAAAACTTGAAAGGAATTCAAACTTCAACACTCTGTATCTCGAAAACGAAACGTTTGCAACCCCATGTTTATGGGACTTTTTTTTCTTAAACTCACTTAAGAAATCTCCCCTTTTCGTTTGTACGTTCAATTTAGGAACACCCTGTATATCGTTGTATTACCTACATAAGGTCCATTTTCCTAGATAGAAGGATTAGGCCATTGACTAGGTTCCTCGCACGGTTCCTAGCACTCAGGTTCGTTTCGTCGCCCCCATAGTAAAGTCGCCATTGTATGTGGGCTGGACAGTCAAATATGACATGTTAGATAGTTTCGTCTGCCTCCCCAAATTTCCTACAAACAGGGTTTTCTCGGAGAATCCCCGTGTTGTTCAGGTGCATTCTCAGGCTACAGTGTCCGGTTAGTAGGCCAGTTACTGCCCTGAGCTTACTCCTACTCAGTTGTAAGACTTCTTTGGTTAATGAGGGATAGGGCTGCCCCATCAATAACTTACTATGCCGCTGGCCCGAAGTTTTGTTCCAGTGCCAAATGTGCTATGCAAGGATCCATTTTGGCGCTCTTGTTCCTCGGAACAGAGTGCTTATCAATTTGCCCAAAAGTATCAAATGGTATCAAACGATTTGGTTCGACTCACTGAACAAGAATCCGTGGTCGAAATCGGCCGTCCGTCCGTTAGCACGATAACTCTCGAACGGAACGACTTAGAGCGTTGAAATTTGCAGGGTAGTTTTGTAGCGTAAATATCTCGGACAAGTTCGTTAACGGGCGAAATCCACCGAGCGGTTTCGGAGTTAAGGCCGTTTTTAGTCAAAACGTTTTTAATGAATATTTCCGGAACCAATCACTCGATCTTTCTGAAATTTGGCAGCAAATTGTAGAATCATGACCTTTATATGCCTGCGAAGTTTTGTTTTGATCGGACGTCCCTAAAGTAGAAAAAAAAAATTTCAAAAATTTTAAAATTTTGTTTTCAGGATATCTCGAAAAATACTGATTTGATTGAATTGAAACTCAGTAGTTAGATGCAAAAGACCATTGCAAACACTTTTGCAAAATTTCGTGAAGATCACGTGACATGAAAAAAAAAAAAAAATTAGGTACTACTATTTTGCGAAATACTTTGCTTAAAATGCCGAAACCTATTTTTTTGAGGTTCATGCTGCCCTTTCCGGGCATTTTTCGTTGTGCGCATGCGCAGATGAGAAGTCATTTAACTGCTGTAGTTTTCGTCAGAGAGGATTGGGGTTTTGGGGTGGCGGATGCTATTCCTCCATAGAATCCAGATCCCTGATGAGGGTCTGCGCATGCGTAGATTGAAGATGCGATATCTTCCGAACCACTAGTGTTGGAGAATCGGAGTTTTATGTAAGGTGTGTTATTTTGAAAGGACTTTTAGCCGCGACTAGATTGCGCATGCGCAGAAGAGAAGTGACTGTTTTTGGGTTGGATGGGTTATGTTGGGAGTGCTGAGTCGATATTGTGAGGTTTTAAAAGAATATTCATAGCAATTCAGTGCTCGGACACTAGTCAGTTTGGGGGAAATACCGTTGTTTCCGAGTTGAAGTGTGCATACCGTGGCCCTGGGGCCAATTTTGAAATTGATGTTACCCCTTACGGGCATTTTTCGTTATGCGCATGAGCAGACCATCAGTGATTTAACTGCTGAAGTTTTCGTCAGAGAGGATTGGGGTTTTGGGGTGGCGGATGCTATTCCTCTACAGAATCCCCTGGTGAGGGTCTGCGCATGCGTGGATTCAAGAGGCGATATCTCCTGAACCACTAGTGTTGGAGAATCGGAGTTTTCTGTATGGTGTGTGATTTTGGGAGGACTTTCAGCCGCAAGTAGATTGCGCATGCGCAGAAGAGAAGTGACTGTTTTTGGGTTGTATGGGTTATGTTGGGAGTGCTGACCCGATATTGTGAGGTTTTAAAAGAATATTCATGGCAATTCAGTGCAAGGACAAGTCAAATTGGGGGATGTAGCGTTGTTTCCGAGTTAAAGTGTCCGTATCGTGGCCCTGGGGCTAATTTCGAAATTGATGTTACCCCTTACGGGCATTTTTCGTTATGCGCATGAGCAGACCATCAGTGATTTAACTGCTGGTGCTTTCGTCAGAGAGGATTGAGATTTTGGGGTGGCGGATGCTATTCCTCTATAGAATCCCCTGGTGAGGGTCTGCGCATGCGTGGATTCAAGAAGCGATATCTCCTGAACCACTAGTGTTGGAGAATCGGAGTTTTTTGTGAGGTGTGTAATTTTGGGAGGACTTGCAGGCACGAGTATATTGCGCTTGCGCAGATGAGAAGTGAATGGTTTTGGGTTGTTTGGGTTATGTTGGAAGCAATGAGCCGATATTGTGAGGTTTTAAAAGAATATTCATGTCAATTCAGTGCACGGACACAAGTCAGTTTGGGGGAAATAGCGTTGTTTCCGAGTTGGAATGTCTGTATGGTGGCCCTGAGGCGAATTTATAAATAACTATATTCGGTAGATCTATATTAAAATACGTTCGGATTTGGAGAAGAGGCAATTGCGTTCCAAACGGAGGTCCCACAACCGCATTTTTTTTCGATCTACGGTAAAGCTAACAGCCAAACTGTATTGATGCTATATTTGTTAAAGGAACTTGAAAAAAAAAAAGCACTGACGTGTAGTCAGTACTCTTTGGCGCGCGTGTTCACGGTGGCTAATTTGAATTGAATGATGAGTACTTCAAGCTCAGTAGATAGAGCGAGCCGAAGATCTACCCAAAGGATAGTGGACACCATTCACTGTCGGTTCAAAAATTAACAGTGCTGTATCTAAGCTGCCATCAGGATAGATTAACAAAATTGGAAAATAACACAAGTGACTCTCCATAGTCGCACAAGCTCCTAGAAGATTTGGGAGGGTCGGTATAATCCTAATCATGTTAATCGCACGCGCGCAAAAGCAGATTGACTTAACAATGAAAGAAAAAGTGTAAAAAGTCAATCTGCTTTGGCGCGCGTGCGATTAACATGATTAGGATTATACTGACCCTCCCAAATCTTCTAGGAGCTTGTGCGACTAAGGAGAGTCACTTGTGTTATTTTCCAACTTTGTTAATCTATCCTGATGGCAGCTTAGATACAGCACTGTTAATTTTTGAACCGACAGTGAATGGTGTCCACTATCCTTTGGGTAGATCTTCGGCTCGCTCTATCTACTGAGCTTGAAGTACTCATCATTCAATTCAAATTAGCCACCGTGAACACGCGCGCCAAAGAGTACTGACTACACGTCAGTGCTTTTTTTTTTTTATTAAAAATATTTTTTATGAATATTTCAGAAACCGATCACTCGATCTATTTGAAATTTAGCTCCAAATTGTAGAATCATGACCTCTATACGCATGTAAAGTTTTGTATTGATCGGGTTACCGTAAAGTGTCAAAAAAAATTTTTGTATATTTTTAAATATTGTTTCTACAATAACTCTCGAACGGAATAGCTAGGCGGTTGAAATTTTCAGAGTTGGTTAAGGAGATAAATATCTCGGTTGAGTTCGCTATTGGCAAAATAAGCCAGATGGTTTCGGAGTAACAAAAAAGTAAAAGAGTAACAAATTTCAAATTCAGTTTTTACTTAAAATGAAGTTTCAAAATAAAAATCCATTGATATTATTTTCAACTCCAACAAGCTAATACTTTCGGAGATATGATTTTTCGAAATTTCAATAATGAATCGTACTTCTATGTTTTCACAGAATGCTATGATTATTCTATCTAAGCTTTATTATATGCTCTGCGTTCATACTCGTACATGTCATCCTGTTATATAAGAGAGAGTCAAATTCATTGCAGCTATTTTAATTTGATTTCTTCCATGGTGCAGTTTTCATTCTCAGATTGCTCATTGAATCTTGATAAATAAACCATTATTTGAATTGAATTTCCTTTATGATGCAGTTCTATCATAAGAATACATTGATATAATTCTCAACTCTGAGAAACCAATACTTTAGGAGATATAATTTCTCTGTTTGAACTAGAGCGCCAGAAAGCTCCTGTCCACAGGGCTTGAACCCATTTTTTAATAAAATCTCGGTTTATGAATAATAATAATAATAATAATAACAATAATACTTCACAATCGATGCCGATTGTCAAATTATGATCATTTATAATATGTTCTATGATATTTCATGGATACCTAATAGAAAATGTACCGCAGTTTTCCCATTGATATGAAAACTTGCATTTATTTCGAAAACTCTTTCAATTTAGGTATAGGAACATGTTATATCGTTTGATTGATTCTCTTTCAATACATCTTTTTGACATGGAAGTCATTTCATTTGAAAACGCGCACTTTTTATAGTTTTAGTATTTCTCGGAAAATCCTCGGATTTTGAACATCCCTGTATGATTAAAGACGTATTTCATTGAATGTAAATGATACACGGGATATTGGTAATCCATACCCAAAATTTAAGCTCTCTAGAATTCCATGTACCGAAGTCATGAATGTTTAATTGAAATTATATTTTGCACAAAAAAAGAAGTAAATCAATCAATTACTCGTATAGTACTCGCTATAGTATATGTCATCCTGTTCTATAAGAGAGAGTCAAATTCATTTCAGCTATTTTAATTTGATTTCTTCCATGGTGCAGTTCTCATTCTCAGATTGCTCATTTAATCTTGACAAACAAACTGTTATTTGAATTGAATTTCCTTTATGATGCAGTTCTATCTTAAGAATACATTGATATAATTCCCAACTCTGAGAAACCAATACCTTCGAAGATATAATTTGTCTGTTTGAACAAGAGCGCCAGTCCCAAGGCTTGAACCAATTTTTATCTCAAGAAATTTATTTCGATCTTCCCGCTTAGGAATTACCATGGAGGTAGGAGGAAGTGGAGGGAGCATGTGCTATATTTCCCTTGTAACGAAAGTGTCACATAAAATCGGCCATATTGGTATGGGCAAATCCTTTGTTATAAACATGAAATTGTGAGTTTTCTATGGTTGGAATTCCGGATTCCTATACAAAATTGGGACACACCAATATGGCGGAGTATGTGACAAGTTTCGATCTTTATGCCCCCTCCACTTCCTTCTACCTCCATGGGAATTACGATTAACGTAACCTCAAAACAGGTTGGTTAGTTTATCAGATTTGTCAAACTAATAAATTTGGTGTTGGTAATTCTGATATAATTTGTCTGTTTGAACAAGAGCGCCAGAAAGCTACTGTCCACAGGGCTTGAACCAATTTTTTCAATAACGCCTTTCACTGCCGATTTGATCAACCCTACTCCCGGCTCCGGCCCGAAGAGGGGGATAGCTGAGCCCTCTCTAGTGCTAGTGCGTAAACTCTTTCATTCCCTTCAACCCCTGTGTTTCCCGACACCGACCCGAGCTCAACTCAGTGTCTGGCAGTCAAGGTTACCAGGTGCTGTCGGCATTCCAGCACTGAGCTGGTAGCTGGCAGGTCAGATTCTCACAAAGTAATGTAAATTGTTTTAATAGCTCCCATTTCCCTATCATTGATTGTCGGGATGAATACGCATGCTTCAGACCTTTTTCGGTTCTCGTCAGTGCGGCTATTACGTCCGACTTAGGCTGCTCGTATGCCACCACGACGAGGCCACTTCGCGACCGCGACGATACTTTTTAACGAGGGATTTGCGTCGCATCGCCGTATCTTTGGTATGGGCGCTTCTGTGACTAACCACGTACCGCGACTTCCAAGAGACACGAAGTCGCGGTCTCGTTGCGATCTCGTAGTGCTGGTATAGGAGCAGCCTAAAGGACTACACAAACTGACACGGCCGCAGTGGCGATCGGAGAGAGGTAGCGATCGGAAAGCGGTAGCGATCGGAGAGCGGTAGCGACCGCGATCAAAACAAACACATGGATATTCATGTGGGTTCACAAACTGGCGCAGCCTGAAACGCGACCTAAACTCGGTGTTATTTTTGATCGCGTATCTGGCCGCCGACTTATCGCAAACGCAACCACGGCCGCGGCTGCGCCAGTTTGTCCAGTCCTTTAGGACGCGTCCTAAACTCTGGCGTGAGTGTGTGTTCATTTTGATCGCGTCTTTGGCCGCGTGGCCGCCGTCTCACAAACGACACCGCGGCCGCGCCAGTTTGTCCAGTCCTTTATGCACCGAAACTAGGTAAACATTTACGCCATCTATAAATCGCGGCAAAAACTTTCGGATTTGCAGTAGCAATACCGATACATATTTTCAAACTTTTACGTATCATTGTTTCGTTCTCAGGGAAATATTTCTTCTGGAAGTTCACCTCTTGAAGTGTATCGATTCAGATAAAATGCCCAAGAATGGATTGTCCAGGGTAATATAGTCGCTTTTTGAATGTTTCAATTCTCGGAATCACTGCGGGAAGGCACATTATTTTATTTGATTTTGGATGTCTCTTATTCACGGCGCATTTTAGTTCGGTGGCGAAAATATTTTCGTTTTACGATTCCAAAGGTGATATTTGAGAAAATTGTAAAATAACGTTTATGAGCTTTATTTTTTATTGACTTCTAAAATATGTACCTCTATTTCAGAGTCATTACCCTTCATCCCACATACTTGTTATTCTGGAACAACACTGTGTAGAACAATCGCAGCGGATTGTGAGGAATACTATAGGAGGAAGTCTTGCTGCTGTGACAGACATGTTTTGACATTGTGTAAGTAATTCCAGAATTCACTTAGTAATAATGATCATAATAAGTAAAAGCTAGAGCTATTTTTACACTTTTACCTTTTATTATGACTTACGACTGTTGTGTCGCAGTGGTTAAACTTGGAGCTACTAGAACTCGGGGATCCGCGATCTAGCTCCAGTGGAGACGGGAGTGGATTCCAAAAAGTGAACCTAGTAAATGGGCGCCAGGTAAATTTGATTCTCCCAGATACCCCAGCGCCCAGCGTAAAGTAATAATTCTTAAATTCACCCAAAGATTATTCACGCTAAAAACAAACAATTTATTCAGTAGCTCACAACCCAGGTCTTTAGATTCAATAAAGTAAAACTACTGTGAAACCCTGAATAAGGGTGGCGAAAATTGTACGTAGATATTATTCTTTGATTCAAATACGCGTCGCTTGAGCTCAGGCGCATCCACATTTCTTATCTATGATCATATATATGATTACCACAAATCTTTCCCCAATTTCCGCTTTACAATAACAATAATTTATGTAATTGATGATAATAAGTTCACGTCATATATAGCAGGTATAAGATATGTTTCGAAGATCTATTTCCTATAACTTGCGTGCTGATTATCGTTATTCCTGAACGTAGTATTGCGTCGATGGTCTCGCAATACTGTCCTCTTTCTCTCGGTGCTCGTAGTCTGCAACCCTCGATTGGATGTCCCACAATGTTGATTACTTACCACCTTGTATATATTCGGGATCTGCAACACTGCGTTGGCTGTCTCACAGCGTTACTTATGGACCACCTTGTATATACTCGAATGTCTCAGTTTCACTCTTCCTGACATAAAAACCCCTGATATTCGGGGTTGTCCTGTATGAGTTTGCTTCAAAACTAAAACTGGCCGTGCCTCCACCAAATAATCCTTCAAGCACACAGCAATGTTCTGGATATAGAAAGATAATTACAACCTGAATTGTTTCCACTAGAAATGACGAGAATAGAACATTTAACACATACCTGTCAAAGTCGCCAAGATCGTTCACTTGGTCAACTTGGATTTGCAAGAGGTCTTTAAATCCTCTTTCGAGACAAGTGAAGGTTACCTGTTATCCTTCCAAATCAAACCAATGTAGTAGCTCCAAGTTTAACCACTGTGACTTGGGAACAGTTGTTAGTCGTTATAAATTATCCTCTTTCGAGACAAGTGAAGGTTACCTGTTATCCTTGCAAATCAAACCAATGTAACCCTCACTCCTAATTCGATTTTCGAAACTATATACAACTAAGAAGAATTCAACAATTCTTACGAAGTTTCGAATATGCGCATAACCTATTGCTCCTCCGTAGAATCTCCACAAAAAATGGACGATCTCATCTGACCGACGCCGACTCTGACAAAACGAAACAATATAGCCAACTACTTCGGCTCTTAGAATACAACAATTCTTTAGCGCCGATTGGTACCACTGAGACCCAACCTCAAACTCAATGTCAACACAAACGACAACCTTACCGCAAGCAGAATGTAAACAAACCCCGACCCGGGTCAAAACGAACGTTACACTTTGATATAAGTGTAGATGAATATTCAATAGAAAAGATGCGCGAATGGAATAGTAGATCGTTGGGTTTATCTGGATATTTACTTTGTGCATTGGCTTATATGTTTATTTATTAAAAAATATAGGATCAAAATTTGACAAATCATATAGCCGAAAGTATTGGTTTCTCAGAGTTGGTAATGATATCAATGGATTCTTATGATATAAATGCATCATAAAAGAAATTAAATTCAAAATTCATACAAGAAATTACAACAAGAGTACCAAAAATTATTAATCCGGAACCACCAGTTTAGAGTTGAGAATGATATCAATGGATTCTTAATATGGAACTGCATCTTAAAAAAAAAATAATTTGAAATGTAAATTTAAATTTTTTTTTCCGTTACGCCGAAACCATTTTGCCCAATAACGAACCTAACCGAGATAAACCGACTCTGAAAATTTCAACTGTCTAGCTCATTCCGTTCGAGAGTTATCGTGTCTACGGTTGGCCGGACGGACAGAATCACTTTTGACCACGGATTCTTGATAAGTGAGTCGAACCAAATCTTTTAAGACCATTTTCATCCAAAAATACGAAAATTACAGACATTTGAGCAAATTGATAAGCACTCTGTTCCGAGAAACAACAGCGCTAAAAAAGATCAAAAATGTCGGCTACGGGAGTCGATCCCGGTACCTACACCATCTACGTTTTATGATCACGGAGCTACTCAGCCAGTACAGGAAATTGAACGAATGTTATTATAGTCTAGTTCACAAGTGCTTTTTAGGTCAAATTTTTTGCGTGTTCTCCGAAAATTATGATTTAGGTGTCATTCAATTCGGAATGGCATATAGATAGTATTTGAGAAAATGCTAAAGCCGCTCGCAATAATTGCAATAGTTATAAACAATTAAGTTAAACAAAAAGAAGGGGGTTTGTTTTTTCTTCAATATCCGAAAAACTATTTGAGATAATTCAAATTTGACAAAAGATTCAAAAAGATGAGGAAATTTCCTCAATAAAGGTTCAGCTCCCGGAACTGTAGGACCAATATTTATAATTTTCCCAGAGGGTTGAAAATACGCCCGAAAACGGGTACTCTGGCTTGCGCAAGCCCTGTCCCCTTTGGACCTTTAATGATAAATCTTATTTAAACTTATTAAATATGAAAATAAAAATTTGAAAAAAAATCAGGCGCCCGCAGGATAGATCAATGAACAATAATCCGTGGTCCAAAAATGTTTATCGTGATTTTATTCGTGATTAGTTATCCATTAGTTAATTAACAATTTTTTTCAGCACGAACAATAACATTGCAAGTACGATCATTGCTAAACTATTAAGCTGAAAATTTTTTCCTTCCGTGGAGCTCAAAAAAAATTTTTATTGCTTAAAAACGCATTTGTTGAATAACAATTTTTTTTACCACTTTTCATGGAAATTGGGGAAGCATTTTTTTAAATCATTATTCATCTTCGTCTTTGATATTAAAAAAAATTGGTTATTATTAAAACTTTCATTGTTTATTTAATGAACATTTGTTATAAACAAATTAATTTTCTCCTGGTATTCTTCTTCTGTTTCTATTAAAAAAAAACAAAAACAACCATGTATTGTTTAAGAAAAAAAAAATTTTTTATTGAAGTTTCATTTTTTTTTCTTGAATAATAAATGGTTGCTTTTGTATTTTTCAATAGACCGTGCTCAAATTTTATCAGATCAGTAATGTTTGAGTTATTGGGAAAACAAAATTTCAGATGGCTATAACTCTGGAACCACTCGGTGGATTTTGCCCATTAACGAACTCATTGCGTTCGAGCGTAATTGTGCTGACGGACGGCCGGACGACAGAATCAATTCGGATTCTTCATCAGTGAGTCGAAACCAATCGTTTGAGACCATTCTCGGCCAAATATTCTAAACATGCAGACATTTCGACGAATTGATAAGCACTATTACTGAACTATTACCTGAACAACGCACCAAAAAGATTGTGGCATTCGGGAAAAGATTCTAGAAAGGCAGTCAAATTTGCACTCGTATAATTTCCTTATCATCCATGTTGGGCAAATAAGGAGACAATCCACACTTAGTATTCGTAGACCAGATCCGTATTTGGATCAATTTAATTGCTTCTAAGTTTTTGAAGTTTAGGTTTCCCTGTCATTTTCACCAATACCCTCTCGTAGGTTAAATATGCAAGAACCCCGTTAGAGTGTGCTTTTTGAAATGGAGGTCTCTCAAAAATAATTCTTTTTGAACAGATATTTTATATTGTTTATATTCATACACTACCACAAGCCACAATCTGAGGATTGATTGAAATAATTTGTTCACTAATTCTGTTCTTATCTAGATATATATTTTTTCAGGGAAGCACAAATTGATGGAAAAAAACGACTCAACTCGTAGAGGAGCAAGTTCTTATTCAGTTTACTGTATATTGTTTGGTTTCTTATTCATAATGCGTCATCCAAAGATTCTTATATAATGTATTTTTGTTATTATGTATTCACAGCATTATTTCTCCTTACTATGTTTTAAATTATTCGTTGATTGTAACTTGTTACCTATTGAATAAATATTTATTATTCTATTATTTGCCCATAACCCCGGCTCCTCACGTAGGGCCAACGTTGGCCCCAACACTGTTGGCCCAATGTGTGGATGGGGTAATTTTTTATCAAAGGAAAATAGCGCCAACAATCGCGACGACTTCATGGCCTTAAAAACATCGCGAAGTTTTCGTCGCGATGTTCTTGTCTACATCTGCAGTCAACGTGACGTGACGATTATTCTTGAGAATTAATAAAAAAACACGCTTTTATAGCTAACCGAACTAAAAATTAGAAAATAATTTTTAATTTCAGAGAGTTTATAATACAGTAGTAGAAGATCGAACAATCAATCAGAATTTATCATCTCAAAATAAAATTATAATAAAGTTTAAGTTATTAACAAAAGAATTCAATTCAGAGTAAACAGCGTGGGGTGCTTGATAAAGTAAATGTAGCAACCATTCTATTGGCAACTATCTATGAGAAGAGAGTTATGAAAAGTAGTAAAATGCACCCCACGCTTTTTACTCTGAATTGAATTCTTTTGTTAATAACTTAAACTTTATTATAATTTTATTTTGAGGTGATAAATTCTGATTGATTGTTCGATCTTCTACTACTGTATTATAAACTCTCTGAAATTAAAAATTATTTTCTAATTTTTAGTTCGGTTAGCTATAAAAGCGTGTTTTTTTAGTTTTTTTAAACTATTATTTATTTTTCATTTTTTAGTTCGATTTATCAATTAGTTATTTAAAACCCAGAAAGAAACCATTCAATGATGAATATACCTACCTCCCACAGTATCCTTTAATGTTTACTTGAATTCTTAATTATTTTATTTTTCAATGGGAAAGTAGTTTTTCATTTCACATACTGATTCCAAGGAAAACAAATAAATTTGCTACATTGGCAACTATTCTGAATGTAAATTCATAATTTTTCGAGCAGAATAATAGTAATTTAATATAAGCAACTAAAAAAAAATTCAAAAGTTGCAAAATGGTGAATGCGCCGAGACTTTAAACGTACCCAATTTGATTAATCCTGGCGGTCCCAATAAGGATAATGGGAAACTGTTATCAAATTATTGCATTGTCATCGGTTCTTGATACGTATGCAAAGTTTCAAATTAATCAGACTTCTGGAAACTGGTGAAAATTAAGTTCAAAGATTCCGTTACATACATAGTCAGATACAACCCAAGCTAATAAAAGCGTGTTAAAATGGAGGAAGCAGTGGCGTTCTATCATTGCATATAGAATACAATAGATATTCTTTATACAATGTGATTGAATAATTATCTACTACAAGTCGTAAATTTCCTGAGAAATCCAACATGCACTCAAAATCTGGAGCGCTACTGAACTGAACACCGAAGTCGAATATTGCATCATAAAAAACCCTTTGAATCGTGCCAGTTTACCGACACTTTGCCGGAACACATCGCGATTCCACGAAGTACCCGGCCACCAAAGATTCAATCTTTGCCGGCCACATTGCAGCGAAAACTTGAATATTCGCAGAATCGCGTTGGCGCCAACGTTGGGTGCAACGTTGGCGCCAACGTGTAGACACCTCACGAAGTTAACCGGCCAACGTTGGCCCAACGTGTGGAGCTGGCCTAATGATTTTCGATCAAATATATGTTACAAGTTACAAGAGGAACTCATCGATGATTCCGGCCTGGTATTATTGAAATAGAAAAAACTAATGGAAGAGTGTAATAATTTGGGAATCTGCAACAAGTTTCTATAGCTACTTTATAAATTGACTCTCAAAGGGTTTGATCGATATCCCTTATTCTTAAACGATTAGCGTGAAATTAGAATAGTTAAACAAGAGATCCCATGCGCCAACAGAAGAGTATATTTGTGAGAGGAGACTTTTGAAAGGTTATGTATTATTTTTAGTTTGTTCGTTCTTCTCCTCTTGTCTTTTAATTTTTCAGGTTGAGTTTTTGGGTACCTTGGAAACCTCTCCGTTTTTTTGACGAAGGAGTCCATATTGAAGAAATAAATGCCTATCAATATTTCAAAATTTCAGCAAATTTTGTGAACAATAGTTACAAATCACAACACTTCAGGGGAGACAGGGTTTTTTGCTGAGGTTTTTCCCTAAGCTCTTGTATCATACGCAGAATTGTATGGTACCCCGTTACACCAACCTCTGCTAACATATAAAACTCTCAGTCAAAAGAATATATATATATATATATTGAAATCGCCGAGAAAATTGGATTGGTTGCATCGCAAAGAAGTTAATTTAGGGTCTGCCAATCCACTTCATCTCTATAAATAATACTAAGGACTAACCAGATGTTTCACTTAGTAGTAGTTTATGAAAGAAATTGCTTTCCTCTATTTCAATATCGTAATGAGTTCATTACAGCACTCAAAACAGTGCTCTAATGTACTCATTCCAGCATTGTTTCTAGTTTTATTTTTCGTTTTTTGGTAGTCAGCACTGACATTCGATCCTACAAATTTCAACACACGCCAATTGTCAATATAATATAATCTGGACATAGTGAAATAATTGTTGGAGGAAAAGTTTTATTTTCAATAAAAAATAAGGTAGGTACTAGAGATTTTCTTCTTGCTAATTTTGAATCATTCATGGTATTATAGGAAACTGTTGAAAATCTGATCTCCATGCCCTCTACGAACGATTCAAATTCCGTAATCTGTCACCTTTCGTAACAGTCACACCATAAACAAGATATACCAAGTCACACCAACTGCCAAGATACAATACAAAAGTCACTACGATGTTTAATCCGATTTTTTTTTTGTGGGAGGGGATGATCCCCCCTCCCCAATGTTGAACGGAGTTGGCAAATTTTCAACACAGTAGAAAGGAGTTCGAAGGAGTAGAAAAAAATCTCGAAGGAGTTGGAGGAATATTTTCGAAAACAGTTGGAAAAAATTCCGGAGAAAATGTGTGTAGCCGGCAAAAAATAATATCTAGCATAATATTGCGTTATCCCAAAGCGAGTATGCCATAAAACAAACCATCTGGTTCCAATTTGAGCTGTTTCTCACTGTCGAGCGGCATTTTAAAAAGCTTTTATTTCTATTGAATTTAGCAACGTAAATATATGTGAGTACGCAGTTTGCTCCTTTGTTTTAATAATAAAATAGATAAGTTTGAATTTCCGAGAAGAAAATTTGATGTTCTGGGAGTTGAACGAAGTTGGCAAATTTTCAAAGCAATTGGAAAAATTGTAAAGCAGTTGGAGCACCCCCCCACCATGGGATTCTTGTAATCCTTCATGCACAAGTGGAAATTTTTCAATGCAACCCCCCCCCCCCCCCCAAAAAAAAATTGGCTTCGGCCCGTCCCTACATATAGTTTTAGACAAATATAGAATGAGTGCAATATTATTGATAATATATATACCGGGGGTGTTTGGTACTAGACGTCATTTGCAACGAATTGAGTTGAGTGAACCATGGTCCGAAAATTTATGGTTACATAAATGGCATCATCAACTGTTTTCCTCATAAAATCTTGATGAAACAATTGAGAATTAGTCGAAAAAAGTGTTATTAACTAGGTGTAAAAATTCAGGAAAAGACTTTCCTTCTTTCATTTAGCTTTTTAAAAGGGTACATATATGTCAAAATTGCTACACGAAATCGAAAAATATGACCAGAAAGTATGTCTTATCAAACACGCTCCAATGAGGCGTATTTTATTCCAGGGACACAACCAATTACACAAAGAAATATCAGCATTTTAGGCGCTTATTGTTCCTCGCAGAACAGATGAGTTCTTATCAAGTTGCCCAAATAATAATAATAATAATAATAATTTATTTGCAGATATTATACAGGTATACAGATCTACAAATAATAGTGATTCCCACAAAGGCTTAGCCTGTCCGTGGGGTGAACCACCGAAATTAAATTAAATTAAATTCCAACTTCTTAATCAAAACAAAATAATGAAATAATAAAGGCACCATATGCAATAAACAACAATCTCTGTTTTATTAATTTTTTTTTTTGGATATATGTAATTTTTTAATTTTTGGCTGGAAATGGTCTTAAACGATTCGGTTCGACTCACTGATCAAGAATATCCATGCTCAAAATCGATTCTGTCTGGCCGGCCGTTAACACGATAACTCTCGAACGGAATGAGATAGAAAGTTCAATTTTCAGGGTAGGTTTGGGAAATAAATATCTCGGTTAAGTTCGTTCGAGCAAAATCGGCCAGGTGGTTTCGGACTAACAACAAAAAATATACTTTCGGAGAAAAGATTTTTCGAAATTTCTATAATTACATATCCTCAATTCTAACGAGCGTTCAAATAAATTCGTGGTCAAGTAGGCTATGGAATTTTAAAACTTGCAATGTCTGAACTACGTTCAGACGCAGAATATTGACGTTCAAAATTCCATAGCCTACTTGACCACGAATTTTTTTGAACGCACTTTATAGGTATATGATTTCATAGAATAATCTAAGTATAATTAGCTGATGTATGTAAATCCAACATGAGATGAGTCATATAGACGTACGTTTTGAATTTAATTACGAAAATTCTTGAAAATTAAAGCACAGAAGCCAAATTGAAAATGGGAAAGCCTTTTGTGGACAGGAGCTTTGACAAACCATAACTCCGAAAGTATTGGTATCTCAGAGTTCGGAATAATATCAATGGATTATTATTTAATTTATTTTATGATGCAGTTCTATCATAAGAATCCATTGATATCATTCCCAACTCTGAGAAACCAATATACTTTCGAAGATATGATTTGTCAAAGTTTGAACAAGAGCGCCCCAAAGCTCCTTTCCCAGGGCTATCCTACTTTTTTCTTTTTGAAACTGATTATCCTCAAATTAAAATTCTTGAGAGTTACTCTCAGTTAATTGAGTATTATTTCAATTGTTATTCGATACTGAGAATTTTTTTTTCGTACATAGTCCTTCTCCTAAAGAGCAACTAATATTCACATTAATCAGTAAAGGAGAAGATATATAATATTATCTTGTCATCATATTTGATGTGCAGTGGCACTGTCGCCAAATGGGCGACAATTTTTTTTTTAAACTCGTGATAATACTGAAATTACATTTTGATTATAAATTGCGATTATTTGGAGTAGTTTTCAAGTCAAAAATTTCGAAAAACCTTATTGGCACCTGGCGAAAGTTCACAAAATATCGGTGGCAGCGAACGTGTTAACCAAGCACGTTTTTTCACTGTATTTGTACGCAAAGTTAATTATAATTTCTTCGACAAATACGCAATTGTTTAAAGAAAAATTAATGAGAAAAACAATTGATGGCACTTCAGACTCTTTATTTTTCAGGCTATTCATTATTTTGGTGAATGCCTCATCTCATCAGCTGTTGAGTAGTTTCCACAAAATTAATTGTTTTTGATGGCAAGTCGAAAAACTTTCAAAAAGTCGAAATATAAATATATCTCAGTATAACCATAGACTTTTGGACCATGGTTCACTCGACTCGAATCGTTGCAAATGATGTCTAGTATAACCCCGTTCAAGGATCACGTCGAATTACCAAACACCCTGTATATCACTAAAGTAATGTCTGAATGACTGGATTGATTTGAGCTGCTTGCCACATAGCTAGCTGTTGATAGATCTGAATAAACTGTATTTCCCCTATTCTCTTCAATTCTGGAGTTTTCCCAGCGCGTCATATACAGAATTGCCGTGAAAGTATAGTTGAAGGGCAGGAATTCATCAGATGCAAAGACATTTTTGCACCAGATATTTCAGATTCTAACGCCGACATTTTCTGTCACTTATGAAACTATCCTAGGCGGATTTCGCTTGTTTAAAAAGCAGGCATATTGTCACATAATTTAATAATTATCAACTTTACATACAGCATATACATAACTACCATATCAGATATTCATTAATTTGAGGTTGTAAGCATGAAAGATCACATATGACGATATTAAGCTTGAACATACAACAATTGAGTATTTGATTAAGAATCGAATTTACAATAAAATTCATATCCATGAAATATTGTATACTGAAGAGTTTGACGACTCATACTGAAGTTTTGAATATCTAGTGTAAAGCTTTTTGGAATCCTATTAAGTATTACCATATTACATCTATAGTTTCTTTTATCCAGTAATTTTCTTCATAATAACTAAATTTTAATAATGAAAAATTATCTTATTTTCGTGACTATTCTGAATTATCATTCTTTATCATACATCTTTATTTGCGTTTTAGTAGCACCACAGAAAATGAACATAATAATGAATTGATCGATATTACATAGTTTTTCAGTTGTTAAGGCACGTATTTTTCTTTCAAATAAAAATACTTTTTCTTCTGAATGGGGATGCATGTTCCAAGAAATCAGAAAGTTGTTGCATGTTTATATTCAATTTTTCATTTTGAAATAAAATAATTTTTCATGAGAAGAATTTATACTTAAGATTCAAAACAAGAATGGGATGACATGTAAAATTAAATGTATTTTAGAATTATTTATCTAATGGGACTAGGCTATTCCGGAGATATTTGAATCACCACCTTTCCATGGCTTCAGTTTTTCTAGTGAATCTGCTTTTAAATAATTCGTCATTCTCTTTGAGTATGTATATCAGAAATTGTTCTCCATTGTCTCATCATTGGTAATAGTTTTTCCGCACAAATAGTACCTACTGTGCGAACTCAACGATGGTAGCACAATTTATGAAATATAAGGATCCATCATTCCTAATAATTAGGAATACAAAGCAACAAAATGATTTCAGAGGGTATATAACGAAAATGTTCATAAGTAATAACGGCAAATCCACCCATTTGGTCATAAAAATAAAAAAAATTCAGTGAAGTATAAATCAATACAAGGTGCACTATCATCTTCGAGTAACAATTATATTAGAGGTAATAACACTGTACAGTAGCTTATATGTGAATTTTCAAACATGTATATCTCGACACCTTTCCTACTTTTATATATAAAAGTATTACCTAAATCTACAGAGTTTGCTAATGATATTTCGTTAATAACAAGTAATGATCGACATATTCATTACATTATCCATTCGTTCATAATATATGCAAGTGACTGATAGCTTAAAAAACATCAGAAATACTTGTTCCTTCATATGATTTGATTACAAGGAAGTATTGCATTTTACATCTTTTTCAGTTGAAAAGGGGCTTCAGTTGTATGTTTATGCAAACAAAAGTAAAAAATTGTTTAACTCGATATACCAAAAAATTGCATTAAATTATTAATATGTACATCTTTTAAGTTCATTTAATTAGCCATTTTCAGTAGATTTAACAAGACAATTAACAATGTCTTATTTTGTTGTAAACGGTTTCTGAATCCATGTTTACTTTTTAACTGGAATAACATCAGCTCTGTTACGTACATACCAAGTGCTCTGAATGTCCTGAACTTGCTTCCCCAGGATTCCCAAAATTTTTGTTTTAGCGTCGTTGTCAAGGCTCTCTTCTGCACAATGAAAATATGTTCCCCGTTACAATTACCATCATAAAAGATAATACAATATCTATAACGTCATTCGAAATATCTGCGATAATTAATTTGCAATACCTCTGCATAAGCAAGTTGAACAATTGCTTCCATCCACTACTCAACTGAATTCAATTTTTTACAGATATTCTGCATGTGACAAACAGGTTGGCCTAGGAATTTGGTATCATAAGTTATTCTAACCCCCGGTTTCTGAAAGGCTGATCAACACAAATGTTAACTAATCAGACATCAATCTCTTGTTAACCATCATTTGAGTTGTGCAAAGCGCAAAAACTCGGATTGATTTGACATTAACAGTCCTGTTAGTTGATAAACACTTTGACCAGCCTTTCAGAAACCAAGTGTAAATGATTTATTTGAAATGTCAACATCTTCGGTATTGTCGAATCCTGGACTGTTTCTTGTAAACATTGCTACGTATGTATCTTGGATGAGCATTCATACTTTGCGCCTTACCTAACAATATATAGACTAGACAGTCCTTAAATACTCAGGCAACAACTTGAACTTTACTATTAATTTATTCATGAATGTCGATGACGCATTTACTTCTGCAATTTAAGTGGAATTTTTCATCAATGTTTTCATTTTTTGGACTCATAGGGGATATAGAGCCATCAGATCTCGAATAAAATCGTCTGTAAATGTTGAAGATAGGTCACATAACCCTGTATTTTTGTCCTTATTAAATGTTTGATACAAATCAAAGTTGAAGTAAATATTTTGTTTGAGTATTTTTCTTATCAGTACCTGATATAAGATCATGCGCAGGATTCTGAAAAAATAAGAAAACAAACTAAAACTTAGGTAATACATATTCTTAAATAATGAATATTATATACATGACTGAAATACATGGAATAATGAAAATATTCAACATATAGAAAAAGAAACCTAGTGAATATTAATAACAAAGATTGATGTTGGCGGTCATTTAATGAAAGATTTCAAAGTACACAGCAAGATCAAGATTTTCCAGTACAGGAGCTAAATTAATATACATTTTCAAAGTTGAGCATAGAACCCTTAAAAAAATGCAGGGACCATCAGGTCAAATAGTATTAACAATTGCCAATGCTAACAAGACACAGATGTTCACCTGATTGGAATAATTCCTATGTTTGAACTTATTGGACCTTCTGAAAATGGCATATGTGATCCTGAAAATAACGAGCTAGTGGATATGTTGCTTTTGTACGGGGAATTTCCTGAAGATGGACCGCATTTGTTGAATGATTACAACATTCAATATTTTCTGAGTTGGACTGGGCCAATACCATGCTGTTCGATATAATAGGTCAAATTAATATTTTAGACTTCATCGAAACAATTTATATCAAAGTGATGATTATTTTCTTGAGTTATATGAGCAGGCAAAAAATTCTGGATTATCCTGTGTATAGAGTATTCTATATTGTACTTGAGTGTAGTAATTTCTGAAGGATTCAAATATAAGTTTATATAATGGTAAGTTCGTAAACGCTTCTCTTTTTATACAGGTTAACGATTGGAAATAAAATCCCCAACATTTCTGAGGTCATTATAGATACTAAATATTTCGAGATTTGGCATAAACTTCTTATTGAAACTAAGTTAATCCCGTACAAATATAATTGCTTCTCATACCAGAGACGTTCGAATTTTTAATGCATTAAAAACAAATTTGTTCTTAATTGGTACCTACAGTCAATGATGAAAAGGGTTGGAGGATACATACTAGTAGTAGTAGGAGACTATTTTGAATAACTTGCAAATTCCTCGTCAGATTTGGCCAAAACAACAGCAACTAATTTTTCAATTTAAAAATTCCTCAAAATTATTTTGGTCAACATGATTTTCCACCTTTGGAATATATCAGAAGAAGCACTAAGTAAATATTGAACAGTTAATGGTTCAGACATATTTCAGGTCTGATTCACCTTTGAATATTATCTTTGTTATAAGAAGAACTTCTTTAGCTATCATCACCTCATGCATAGGTCGCTTTGAATTTATTATTCTTTTGGGAGTTAATTGCCTTTTTTTAAAGATGAATTACTTTTATCTATATGTGCACCAGATATTAATATTTTATTGTTTATTGCCTTGACTCCCACCATGATAACAATAATTATTAGATAGGTTAATAAATATTGCTAAAATTAAATTTTTTTTGTTTCTTGTCTACAATATTTTTATGAGTTTTGATCCTCTATCGTAAAAAAGGCAAGAGGACGCCTTTTTTGAAAAAAATGCACTGGCGTATAATTTTTTCCTCGAAAATATAGAAGGATACTGCGGTATCTCGGACGCCTCTGGTATAAATGACACAAATATTTTTAGAGATATTTCAAATATAGATCTGCGTTACAGAGCTGCATTGTGATAAACTTTATTTCTCCATATTAACATCCAATTATGATTTCCATTGAAAATAAGCATTGGCTATGAAAATTTATAAATATAATTTATTTAAAAAAGTCTTGAATTTCAGTGACATAAAGACCACTCGGGATTTACTGTATTTCGAACTCTGACATGTGCAATATAAATAAAATTTTATAAATAAATCATGCATGAAAATCTGTACAATATCTGAACTAAATATTTTACAGGTACACTAAGAAATGAATATTACTTCCGAACTAAATGATATGTTTTTGAACTCCGAAGAGGCCAACATTAAAGACAGAAATTAATTGAAAATTTTAACGAATTCTGAAAATTTCTGATGTGTTGTTAAATACTCGTACATTGGAATAGGAAGAAAAATTTTTGGTGGAAAATATAGAACAAAATATGAATATTAATGTTCATTAACTAATATGAAAAACGAATTATTCATTATACATATACTGATTAGTCTGAAATAAATTGTGGAATACGGAGTCATGTCACCTCTTCAACAATAGCTACATTATAAGAGTGTAATCATTAGTATAGATTTCGTCACCATTATTAGAATATTAATAAAACTCGACATTCTTATTATAATGTATGTCCTTGCCAGGATACAATATGAGACAAAGGGCTCAAATTATACTTGAAAACTCTTAAATAGTGTATGAACAATAAAGAGATGTCATTTAATTTAATTAGTCAGTTGAGAATTCCTCTTCCTATGACTTTTTTATGTTAATCCCAGTTTTATGGGAACATTTTATTCATGTGATTCCAAAATTTTAAAATTTCTTTTTTGGGTACTTTCAAGCCGATATTAGAATCTAATATATCTCTTTATAACAGTATTTATGAATATTGTAAGGATGGTATTAATTTCTATACAACTCAGGATAGTTCAATAATATCCATTGACAAGGTAACATGATTATTCTACATATTTTCTTTGGACCACTTGGTTTGAGATACCCTACTTAAGGAAAACTCGAAAATGTCTCTTATGTTGGCATCCGATATAATATATTCATCTTATTCTGATATTTGCTAAGGAATTTCTACAAGAAATGCACAAGTAACAACTTGAAATAATTATTTTGGAACATCTGTTCGACTCAAACTTATAGCCAATTTCAAATCAGCTTCCTCTTGTAAAAGTCTCTGTTGCCTCTCTTTTTCCAATCTGAGGCTTTCAGCGGCAGCCCAAGCGAGTTGTTGATCTTCACTAAGTAACTTAGAGTGTATTGGGGCTGAAGCTCTACCGCTATTATTCATAAACAAATCATTGGAAGGAAGAGGTACAGATTGTCGACCATCCAATCCAAACGGGTCAAATTTATCCATTTCGAAGTCCTCTTTATTTCTATTGACTTCACCATTGTCCCAACTATTGAAACTTTTTTTTTGAGGAGTGTTGAAAGCATCAACACTATTGCCATTATTACCTTTGTGGGACTTGGTAGAGTTATCCAGTGATTCATCGTCTTCGAAAGATATATTGAAGGGATCTTCATACCGGTAGTCTCTGAATGGGTCATCGTCAAATTCTAGTCCTTTGGCTGGTTTTCCTGCGCCTACCTGACCCGTCTTGCTGGATGGTGATGTCTTATTGGAAAACTGAAGAGGATACATCACGGTTATTAAGGCTGTAAAGGTAGGTGTTATATGGTTAGTATTGATCATCCCCTCTGACCGGCCTGAAATTTTAGTTAGTCTTACATAATAAAACAAGAATCTATCTTTATTGTACGGTGCTGAATTCATGCAATATGTGTTTGCTGAACAACCAACTGGAAGAAAAAAAAATGTTAAAAATTCATAATAAAAAAAATGAGGCTCAAAACGATCTGAAAATAAAAGTGAAGGATTCAAAACATACCAAAACATAGTACAACTTGGGATGTTTTTGTAGAAAGAACATTTTTGGGCGATTATGTGGGATTCTACAGGATGTAAAAGGATCAGGATGCAGAGATCGCTCTTTGGGGAAACTATAATGCAAGCACTGAAAAAATTATAAGATGAATCAATCAATGCTTCTTCATCATATCAGTGAATTATGTATACCTTAAGAATGCAAATTTTACACATAGCTTTATTGTTTCCTCATCAAAATGCACAAATTCTCTCCATCCCTCATCTAAATTTCACTATTTGATTTGCAATCAGCTATTGGATGAAAAGTTCATTAAACTGTGTAAAGTGTGGACTAGAAGTTGAGATTTACACCTTAAATGACATTGTTCCTTGTTCCTCGGAACAGAGTGCTTATCAATTTGCCCAAATGCCTGTAATTTTCGAATTATTGGCTGAAAATTGTTTTATACGATTTGGTTCGACTCACTGATCAAGAATCCGTGATGGAAATCAATTCTATCCGGCCGTTAACAGGATAACACTCGAACGGAATGAGCTAGACAATTGAAATTTTCAGAGCAGGTTTGGGAGATAAATATCTCGGTCATGTTCGTTATTGGGCAAAATCGGTCAGATGCTTCGGATTAAGGAAAAAAAAATATTTTTTTTTAATTACTAATTTCGAAAAAAAATTCTTTTAAGTTGCCGTTTCATCATAAAAATCCACTGATGTAATATTCAACTCTAACAAGCTAATACTTTCGGAGATATGATTTCAAAATTTCAATAAAACATCGTACTTATCGAAATATATAATTTGGTTTATCAAATTAGGTTCAGAATATCTTCAGTGAAAACAAAACTGGAATATGGGGTAAGTTTCAATTGATATCACTATAATTTTCAGAGTAGATTCGAGGAATGAATATCTGGAATGAGTTCGTTTTTCAATTTCAATTTAGTTTCTATTATGAGGCAGTTCTATTATATGAATCTATTGATATCATTCCCAGCCAATAATTTCGGAGATGATTTGTCAAAGTTTGAACAATAAGAGCGCCAAAGCACCTGTCAACAGGACTTTCCCACATTTTTGAACCTGTTCTGAAGACGCCATTGAATTGAACGAAAAAATTCATATTTGAAACAGTTTTTGATTATTCTATAAATTATCAGATAGTTGATATACGAAGGGCGGCTACAAATGAATTTTCTGTATCTAAGGAACTGAGAGGCTATGAAAATCCTAGTGCCATCTTCAATTTCGCGAGAAAGTAGTAAACTGTCGCAAAAACCGCAACCCTGTATCTGAAAGTATAAGAAAGGCTTTTCTACTGTGTCCTTACGCCACTTAGGCACAGTGCTGATAATTTTTGACCTAAAAGTGAATGATTCCTGCTACCGTCTGGATAAACTGTGAAAAAATCTTACACCTTACATAGACAGAAATAGTCAGAATCGGTACATTTCAATGAGAAAATATAAAATGCTTTGTACAAAAATTTCAGCGTTTTGGAGTTAAGCTGAGACATGGGACTCTAGTACCTTGAATTTCGAAATTTCACCATTCAAGGAGCCCCTGTTGCCATTCGTTACTAAAATTATAACTTATTCAACCGACAAGAGGCAAGAAATATACTTCTCATGGAAGATGTTCAGATTATTAAATTGAATTTGTGAAAATCATTATTCGATATAAAAAAGTATACATCACTTCTTATAATGAAGAAAACATGTCAACTGAATAATGCATTCCTTTAAAAGCCTCCAAAAAAAAATCCTACCTTAGAATCGAAGTCTGAGAAATCAGCAAATTCACCACCACTCGATCCAAATGAATCCCCACCAAATGGATCATTTTGTGAAGATTTCTTTGGGGGTTGAGGTCGAGGGGGTGCGGGTCTCGGTGGAGGTTGCCTACTCTTCTTAGGAGGCAGAGCCGGACTAGGACTAGTAGGTCTTGGAGGTGCTGGATCATCTCTTGTAGGTGCGTGAAGAATAGCAAACGGATCACAACCAAAAGGATCTTTATCAGGCTGAAAATTACATTTGGTATTTTTATTCGAAATATTACCAGGTACTAAGTAGAAAGAATTGATATGATTTCACTGACCCTTCTATTTCTTCCCCAAGGAAATTTTAATTATCTCCTTCGAAAGGCTTATCATTTCTCTGGGAAACTTGCCCCTATGTACATCAGTATCAGGTATCAGGATCATGCCTACTAGCAGAGTAAGGACTTTGTACCGCCAAAACGGAGCAACAGCTATGACACATTTACACAATTTCCACATACCACAAGCAGGCGACATGGAGTAATATGCTTTCTATATTGAGTTCAATTTGCAAAATAAAACAGCTTGGATGTTGCTTCGCAACTGTCCTGTCGTGTCACTCGGCAACTGGAAGACGTAGCTTCGATGTGTCTCCGCTGTAGCGTTGGTTGGGACGCGGGGTATATAAGCCATGGGGTCAACATGAAAGATACACACTGGCGACATCAGGTGTTGGTAGCGTAGCTGTTACTCCGCTTTTGTGGGACAACGGCCTTAGTCTCTTTTGTGCCAACGCTTTGCATTGGCGACATATGCGATAGGTGTTTTCAGCTTCCCATTTACATAACTTAGAAACAGCACAATCTATACCCATCTTCTTCAGGCGGTATTTCACCCTGCTATGGCCAGTGAGAAGCAAAGTAAGCAGCGTTAGTTCATTCTTCGGCGACAAGGGCGCAAATTCTTTTGAAGGTGCAACAAACTCCTTGGTTTGCCTTTGCCCTCGAATATTTATCCAGTGAAAAGATTTGCGTTTTTTTTACCCATTCATCAAACTTTCACCTTAACAGAGAAGGTGACAACCTACACAAGTGCCTTGGACCCATGAAAGATGTATTGGTGACTTTTTTCAAGGGCTTCCATCTTATAGTTTCCCTGGATACCCTGACGAAAATGTGTCCAAACCAGAACTGGCAGAGAGCAAATATATTGCATGTGTGATTTCCATGAGCTCGAGACGGTCTTTCACTTATATTCAAGGGCCTACAGTTAGCTCAGTGCCATCTGGCTGTCAGAAGCAAATCAACGTCTTGCTCTTTTGGACATCCCAGAAAGACGGACCTAAGGCAGTACTTTTTCACCAGCAGAATTTTAGTTTGGAGCGTTGTTATAGGTTCCCCCAAAGTATTGATTCTCTGTATTTAGAGTAATATGTCAACACCTGGTCATATACATATATGTATACATTTATACAGAGTGGTACACTGAAAACGAACTGCGTTAACATTTTAGAAAAACGCTCAGGCCTGTCGAATTTAGATAACAGGGTTCTTTTGCGTTACTTCTGACTCTAAATTTAAACTATTGGCGTTCTTAAGTCGAATGATTGGCATTTTTACCCTTAGTGATTGTTTGCAGATAAGTTACATATTTAAATCAAAATACTCTTAATATGTAAATATTGGACGAAATTCTAAAATTCAAGGGCTATTGTAAAATCTTTGGAGATAAATCTTACTCCATCCTCAACCCAGTTATACCCTTATTACACTATGCCTTTTTCGTGCCTATTTGTCAGCCTGACTGCCTGCGCCTGAAATTTTGAAGAAATACGCATGCGCCCGGGACTATTTTGTAGAATGTTTCAGGCTTGAAAATAAATAGAACTGGTTCTATTTGTTCCCCCTGAATCGTAGGGATTTTAAGCCTTTTTGTCGAAATGTCATGTCTACCAACACAATTTTTATCTGTCTGAGTTGACGTCTTCTTAACATAACCTAGTTTATTCTATCCTTTGAATCGCAGCCTTCGTAAATTTAATAATAAATTTATGTTTATTACTCTGAGGACGTAAACTAACTAAACTTACGAAGGCAATATAATCTGTGATGGCTATCCCCGAGTGATATGAAGTTTTCGCCTAGTATGGCAAAGTAATTATTAATTTCGTTTTTGGAGAAATGCTTTCTGGAATTACATTGTCTTTTTTTCTGTATGTGAATTTGTACTGAATATGTAGTAGCATATTAAACGTTTCTTCAGACATTCATAAAACACTATGGTATTGTTTTAAGAATATATGAACAAAACAAGAACTTAAGGTAAATATGTCAATTTCTTCAATGTTTGCAGCTCTGAAATTACTGCCTGAAAAAGGGCGGTGTAATAGTGCCACTCATTTGGGGGGTAATTCATCCAACAAATAGCCATGAAAATAGGCGCAAATATAGGCGTGAAAAAGGCATAAGTAGTGTAATAAAGGTTATTAAACATTTTGGGGTGATTTTTACCTTCACTTGGGGTGCGAAGTGGCAGAGTCGAAAATATCGGATAAGAGCAGTGGCGGCTTGTGATAATTTTGTTCTGGGGGCGCTGATATAAGAATACAAAAAAATATATATACAGTGCTTCACAACAACTAACTGCGCACCAAGAGGGACTTTTCTTTTCTACTAATATCTCCGAATGTTATTAATTACAAAAAGTTGGTGCTTCAAAAATGATCTAAAACTCGGCTAACTGAGATTTCCGGTTTGAGCGAATATCGCCATTTTCAAACAAAAATGTCCATTACTCGGAATATTCGAAGTTTTTCTGTGAAGCGCTTTAAGTAAACTTGTTCGAAATAACAATTTAGATCCATGTGCCGAATTTCAGGTCGGAAAACCAACAATTTTTTTTCTTAATTTTTTGCTCATAACTCTTTCGAAAATTGAATTATTACCTAGTGGGCTTTTTTTCAGTAACTAGACGTCAGTAGTGTCAGCATGAATATGATTGCAACTAGCAAATTTTGTGCGAACTTGGTTTTCGACAGTTCTTCGAATTTTACCTAAAAAGTTGTTTCATTCTGGTGCAAAGATGTTCCTATTCTTATTTTCGCCATTAAAATCTTTCAATTTCACATTCAATTCACGTGAACGAATCCCAAGAATGCGAATCTTGCTGCAAATTACCAATTTATAGCTAGATTTTCGATTGAAATAGAATTTTGTCATGAATATCCATCGTTAGTTCAAGTTCAATGTCAGTTAATAATTTTCTATGATCACAGACTTGTGAAAATTCAAACAAATGTTGAGTTCAAACAAAACGTTTTATGCTTTTCATGCTGAAACTAATATTGCCTAGTAACTAAAAAACAATCCGTTCAGTAATTATTCAATTTTTAAAAGAGTTATAAGCAAAAAAAGTAAAAATGTTTTTTGAGGTTTTCCGACCTGAATTTTTGCACATTGATCTAAATTGCAATTTCAAAGAAGTTTACTTAGAGCGTTGCATACAAAAAGTTCATATTTTCCGAGATGGTCGACATTTTTGTTTAAAAATGGCGATTTCGGCTCGAACCGGAAGTCACACTCAGCTGACTTTTATATCATTTTTGATGCACCAACTTTTTGTAATACGTAAAATCCGGAAATATTAATATAAAAGAATAGTCCCTCTTGGTGCGGATTGCTGGGAAGCACTGTATTCCGACACTGTATTCCTTAAGGCTAGGCCAGACCAACGCGTTCAGCTTGCGTCCCCGGTGGCAATCAGTTGTTGTCTATGAACTTGTAGCGACGCGTTCACACCGATGCGTCCTGCGATTGGCCGCTGCGTCCGGTGCAGCGTCCGAACGCGGCGGTGGCGATCAGATCGCGCTTTTTACGTTAGGACGCTGCACGCAGCTGTTATTAGTTGAGGAATACTGTATCGTCATGGTTTTCCGTTTATAACCATTTGACAGTCCAAAATAAATAGTTGTCATGTTGCAGATAGAAGTAAAACATCTTCAATTTCGTCATCAGTATAAGACAACATTGTAGTGACACCAGCAGTGAACGCCCGAATAGATTCCGAGGTGTGTACAACTTTTGCACGCACAGTGATCGCCACCGCGGACGCGAGCTGAACGCGTTGGTCTGGCCTAGCCTTTAGAAAGGTCTTTATCAATTTTAAAGTAGAGCTTTCAATCAAAACCATACGATACCATTAAACTTAAAGTACGTCTGTGTAGCGAACTATTCATTCCTCTTTGGGCTGCTACTTTTACGCCCGAATCACAGCGCTATGGCCAGAATCGTCACTGAGAACCGCGTGGGCCTAGCCTGGTCTCTGAGTGGAGACGCGTGCCGTTTCCATGGTAACCGGCAATATAGCTTGAGTGTTCGAAATTCAGCCCGGCATAGGACGGAGTGCGGACGCAAATGTAATTATTGTGAAATATAGATGGTCGCTAGGTAAACATGTTCTTATTTCAATTCAATCCAGTTTGAAGAGAAAAGCACGAATATGTAATATACAAATTAATAGTTTATGTATGTCATTTTTCTAGGGCGAGAGGCGCCCCGCAGCACACCCTTACCAGCCGCCCCTGGATAAGAGTGCCCCCCTTTAATAAATAATTTACCGGTATGAGCGTTTTTCTAAAATGTTATTGCAGCAGTTGGCCACCCTGTATTTAACAGAGTAGATGGATTTTCTGCAGTCAGGCCCTCCCCCCATGCGTTCTTCACTTGATATCGACAAGATTTTTATGCCCATATTGATTAGATACATTTGCGAAGTATGGTGCCAACAAAGATATATCAAGATACAATATAAAAACTTTATCAAACCTCTGGCTTATTAGAAGAACCATCAAAACTTTTCCTCGAATCTCCAAAAGCATCAAAGGGATCTGCTGCTTTTTCGGTTTCTCCAAATGGATCGGATGAGTAGCCATCCTACAAAAATGATATGCTTTATTACTTCGTCTCATTCTTCACTTATTTAGAGGAAAACAAATTATTTCTGCAAACATTTAAGGTAGAGACAGACTAGTCCCACGTACGCAACGCGGGAGAGCTTGTGTGCACACTTGTCCCACGTATGCAACGCATCGTGACATCAGGACCCGTATACTCGACGTTCGTAGAGATGAGTATTCGCATGCGATAGCTCCTACAAGAAATCTCATCTCACTTCTCCCTCACTATTTAGTAGTAGAGAAACACATTTCAACCGACAATTCACATACGGAGTTTACGCAGAGTCACTGACGTTATAAATCTCGTAGGAGAGATCTATCTCAACATTTCGTGAATAGGGGCCCAGACGTTGTGGTAATTTCTCAGGTGCATTATAGTGTACTATGTTTTCTGATACTGAGAGTCAATTTGAGGGCGATATATTATGTATGTTATTTACTTTTACTTCAATATGTCTATGCCACAAGAACAAAAAGAAGAGGAGATATTGGATTATTCAGTATTAAACGCTCCTGCATAATGGATAAACATGAATACTTACAACACCTGCCCAATTCATACAGTAGAAATAAATAAAGGAAAATCTAGTAGCAGGTTGGTACCTGGCAGACTTGACATGTTGTTTTGCTATATCTTCCCATGCTGCATTGCGTAATGTTGCGTCACGATATTCAGTGCATTTAATATTATCAATGACTTCATATCGTCTAACCATATCAATGAATTGTTCATCTCCCATTTTTTAAAATTCAAACTGACGCGTTACGAATGTAAGTTCTATAGAAACACACTAGTCTTACGCGTGGAATGACGTTTATCCACTCCACCATCCCACGTCGATCTGGATCGGCAGATCCTAGCGTTGCGTATGATAGCGTGTGATAAGTGTGTTTCTAGGCATGTAAATTCAAGGGTCCAGATATCATAATGCATTGCGTTCGTTGCTTGCGTGGGACTAGTCTGTCTGTACCTTTATTATTCGAGTTCGCAGCGATTGCTTCGCTATAAAATGACTATCAGGTGAGTATGGTAATTGAATATACAATTGGAGATATTTTATAATCCATAGGACGAGCACCACTCTATTGGAGCATTCTCTCAATGAGACTGTCGATCTATTCCCGAGGAAGGTCTCTCCAATTTTCAAGAATTGCTTATGAGGGGTCTCCTTGTAGAAGACCTAGGAAGGTCAGTATATAAAGATCAATATCGATATATTTTTCGATCAATAAATGCGAGACCAATCGTGGATTAGTCCGAAAATATGATGTTTACCCATTCTTCTATCCTCCAGTTTTGGAGTTCCAAACACCAAGCCGATAAATCGATTTCCTTCTCGCTGGATAGCTGTGGAACTCTTAAATGTCTCCTACCAAACGATTCTCTGGTACAAAGTTTCCAAATTCTTTCGACTTTACGCTTTTTGTTGTCGGTTGTAGAAGTTCTGGATGACTCACCGTTGGATTTCTTCTACCTATTTAAGCAGAAAACGGTCTTGTTGCTGGTCTGTTTCGATTTCCTACTCATATGAATCTTGCATAGATTTTGGAAAGACCCTCGTGAAACACTGTTTCAGTGATTTGCCGGGAATGAGAACAGGCATTTCGGCCCTGTCCAGTGTTCTACGGCTCTGACAAATTCAACTAAGCTGAGACCATGTTAACCTTTGCATAGCCGACGTTATACGCTTACGTAAAAACTAACGCCACCTGTACGAGATAAAAAAATTAACCTCCTGCTGAAATTCGAATCGTGAAAACTTATGCCCAATCCCACGATATTAATAATCGAGAGGAGATTTAACAGCGCCCAAACAGTATCTTCGAGATAATATCGAAAAATGGTTGATACCGTTGTTGATGATCAATAAGTCATTCTGCCAATAGGTCTCGTGAATTGGTTTCGTAAATCTATGTACAATTATGCACAACTCGAATTAATATAGAAGGTTTCATTGATTTGCTGAGAGCAAGAACATATGCGTGTTTCTGACTTCTTGGCCAAAGTCAGTGTTCTGTGGCCCTCTCAAATTCAACTAATCTGGGACCACGTGCACCTTGGCCTAGCCGACGATTTACATAAACGCTTACGAAACCTATGCGGGAAAACACAGAATCCAGTTTTCACCTCAGTTCACGGCTCTCGGTAAATCAATGACACCTTTTGAGTGCCAATTGAAGTTGTTAAGTTGCATAAGTGTATATAGATTTACGAACCCAACTCACGAGATCCTATTGGTTGTTGATTATTAACAACAGTGTTCGATCGCAATACTTCTTGACCTACCCCTGTATGCCAAGAATGGGATTTGTAAGATCAACCATCTAAAGAATATGCATGAGCGAAAGACATATACCGCAACTAGCATATTATTCATTCACCTAGAAAACACCGCTTTTGTATTTCGGTTTTGCCACGTCGCTATCATAATTGATCAAAAAACTCCTTTTCTTTCTTCTATCATCGCCTGAATAACGTTACATATTTCATCTTATCCTCTTCGGTTAGTAACCTATCGTATCAACAAGTTTGTTGATATGTAAACAATTCTCATCAGTACAGACAACATTTTTCATGTGCAAGTGAACCTTTTTTGCAAACAAATGATTCTATAAAATACTGATCCATAATGTTTGCTTGTGTGTCGTTAATTCAAACTTGATATACATATAGCAAAATTTAACTTTTAATCATTTTTTTAATATTAGTTTATACTCCCATCTGATAGAAATGGCATTCTTATATTTATTTTCAATATTCCAAGTATCAACTGAAATTTGTAACAATTATTCCAGAATTTGAAATTGCATATAACATAGATCAAAGAGATCGAAAATTATTCTTACAATATATTTATCAACCTGAAGCTATCCGCAAATTGAGGGCAGCCCAGGAGAGCCTAGCCTAGTAGGGGATTTTGTAACAAATGCAATTGAATAGTACGCCGTATATTGGACGTAGCAGAACACAGACCTACGCGACGTAGTAATAGAGTACCTACTCTGTCTGGCATACGTCATAGTCCAGACAGAGTACTCTGTTACTTCGTAGCGTAGGTCTCTGCTCTGCTACGTCCAATATACGGCGTACTATTCAATTGCAACTCTAGCTAGGCTAGGCTATGCTGGGCTGCCCTCAATATGCGGCTAGCCTTAGACTATACTCTACTAAAGCCACATAATTCCAAAATATATATTACCTGAACTGAAGATCCAAATGCAGCACTGAAGGCATCTGATGAAGCGAAAGCATTAGAATTATTGAATGGATCTGCACAAAAATGACCATTAACATATTTTAAAAAGAATTTAGATATCCCACTCACCATTATGGAAAGGATCTTTTTCGAATCCAGAAGTTCGTTTATCTGAGAATGGATCACTATGGGAATCATTGATTTTCTGCAAAAAAAAATTAATTAACAAAGACTATGGTGCTAATGGAGAAAACAAAAACTCAACAGTTTAGGTAATAAAACGATAGTTAAGGAATCTCACAACATTGTTTAATTCAATTAGATTGGTTAGCAGAAATTTTAGTGTATCTGCAGTAATTACGTACAAACAATTTGTTTGAAAATAGTTTGTAGCAATGAAATTATAGTGATGTTATTTTATTACGTTGTCGTTCTCTATTCAATTGCACAAGATGACTTCCAATACTGTTGACACCCCACCAGTTAACTCAGACGTCACTTTGTGTCATGTCATCTCTGATATTCATTCACAGCCACTCACTGCAGTGGTGTTCGTCCTCAATATTTTGTGTTTTTATGGACTAGATTTTTTGTATTACTCTCTATCGACTTTTACTGTGCTATATTTTTGGGCGAATTAAAAAGGTCATACTTATATTGCAAATCACATATCCGAATTGAGATTAAACAACGACAAATTTAAATTTCGGTCAAATTGATGTTTTAGAGATTTTCATCCCATTTCAATATCTTTGAATGATGATTGAATTTGATAGCATATGCAAGCGCGAATATCACTAGTGGAGTCCGTTACAGTTGTTTTATTAATTGAAGCATATTCTGTGTTACCGAAAGTATCCGCTTACTTCCTGTCAGTATGATAATATTTGCTTACCATGACGAATTAATTAATATAAAATTTAATCTAACAAAAGTATTAATATGGGTACAAGCACACACTTCAAAACTAACTTACTGCACCGGGTATAATCAGAGTAATCTCGTTGAGAGGAGATGAATAATTTGGTGAAATGAAAGGGTTTGAAGATTGAATAATACAAGTTCTTGGTTTAATTTGTGGATAAGACTGGAATACTGGATCCAGTGATAGATAACTAGCTGTTAACTAAACAAAAAAATCTATGAATACCATCATACCATAAAATCACGGATCAAAAATAACTTAACATTCTTACTTACATGGTCTCCATTTGTATTATTGGCCAGACGCATATTTGCATCTTTGGAATCTCTGAAATCAGGATTAATCCTGAGAATGCTATCCGAAACCTGAGACGCATTATTGGCACTTATAGCACCCTCACATGACTTGATTGCATCTGTCAATTGTCTACTCTGTTCTTCCAATTGGGTCTGAAGAGCTTTAGCCTGTAATTGTCAAAGAGTGATATGAGAACCAGGGATAAAAATACATCATCAAGATTTTTCAGCGCTTGGCGATGAAGGTTCATCTTTAACCAATGTAAATCATTGGATTAGTGAATTGAATCGTGAGCCGAATCAAGAGTTCTTCAACAAACAAATTTCTAGAAGCAAATAATCGGGTCATCCTCCCTCCCAGATAGTACACAATATCCTAGGGATATCCGTTTCAAGTCGGGATATCCTCGTACATAGAATGGATATCCAAAAGATATCCATCAACATATAGTAAATGGATATTTAACACTGGATATCCTATGGATGTCCATAGGATATCCATTGGCGACGGTAAATTGATATCCCTTTCTCGCAATGTGGGATCTCCTATGAACGTCCATAAGATAATTATAGGTTAGGTTAGGTTACGAATCAAGAGTTGTTCAACAAGAAAGTCCTAGAAGCAAATAATCGGGTCATCCTCCCTCCCAGATAGTACACAATATCCTAGGGATATCCGTTTCAAGTCGGGATATCCTCGTACATAGAATGGATATCCATAAGATATCCATCATCAGATAGTAAATGGATATTCAACACTGGATATCCTATGGATGTCCATTGGCGACGGTAAATTGATATCCCTTTCTCACAATGAGGGATCTCCTATGAACGTCCATAAGATAATTATAGGTTAGGTTAGGAATCAAGAGCTGTTCAACAAGAAAGTCCTAGAAGCAAATAATTGGGTCATCCTCCCTCCCAGATAGTACACCATATCCTAGGGATATCCGTTTCAAGTCGGGATATCCTCGTATATAGAATGGATATCTAAAAGATATCCATCAACATATAGTAAATGGATATTTAACACTGGATATCCTATGGATGTCCATAGGATATCCATTGGCGACGGTAAATTGATATCCCTTTCTCACAATGAGGGATCTCCTATGAACGTCCATAATATAATTATAGGTTAGGTTAGGTTAGGAATCAAGAGTTGTTCAACAAGAAAGTCCTAGAAGCAAATAATCGGGTCATCCTCCCTCCCAGATAGTACACAATATCCTAGGGATATCCGTTTCAAGTCGGGATATCCTCGTACATAGAATGGATATCCATAAGATATCCATCATCAGATAGTAAATGGATATTCAACACTGGATATCCTATGGATGTCCATTGGCGACGGTAAATTGATATCCCTTTCTCACAATGAGGGATCTCCTATGAACGTCCATAAGATAATTATAGGTTAGGTTAGGAATCAAGAGCTGTTCAACAAGAAAGTCCTAGAAGCAAATAATCGGGTCATCCTCCCTCCCAGATAGTACACAATATCCTAGGGATATCCGTTTCAAGTCGGGATATCCTCGTATATAGAATGGATGTCCAAAAGATATCCATCAACATATAGTAAATGGATATTTAACACTGGATATCCTATGGATGTCCATAGGATATCCATTGGCGACGGTAAATTGATATCCCTTTCTCACAATGAGGGATCTCCTATGAACGTCCATAAGATAATTATAGGTTAGGTTAGGAATCAAGAGTTGTTCAACAAGAAAGTCCTAGAAGCAAATAATCGGGTCATCCTCCCTCCCAGATAGTACACAATATCCTAGGGATATCCGTTTCAAGTCGGGATATCCTCGTACATAGAATGGATATCCATAAGATAACCATCAACAGATAGTAAATGGATATTCAACACTGGATATCCATTGGCGGCGGTAAATTGATATCCCTTTCTCACAATGAGGGATCTCCTATGAACGTCCATAAGATAATTATAGGTTAGGTTAGGTTAGGCATCAAGAGTTGTTCAACAAGAAAGTCCTAGAAGCAAATAATCGGGTCATCCTCCCTCCCAGTAGTACACAATATCCTAGGGATATCCGTTTCAAGTCGGGATATCCTCGTACATAGAATGGATATCCATAAGATATCCATCAACAGATAGTAAATGGATATTCAACACTGGATATCCATTGGCGGCGGTAAATTGATATTCCTTTCTCACAATAAGGGATCTCCTATGAACGTCCATAAGATAATTATAGGTTGTCAATTTATAGGTAAAAAGTAAATCCATAGTAGATCTCTCAAATAAGGTTAAAAATCAATACAAAATTAACAATGTGCCTTATAGATATTTCAGTAGTTAAAATTAATTGATTTTTTACGTTCCTGTTGTGGATTCGGAAACTATATATATAAAAATGAATCCCTATATCCCTTGGCCATCACGCGTGAACGGCTGGACCGATTTCACTATTTATTTTTGTTGTGTTTGTTATTGTCAGGAGAAGGTTCTTATGACAGAAAAAATTGTTTTTCACGCCAATCGTACAATTTCATTCAATTGTGTTAAAAAATATACATTCGAGGCATACATCATTGAAAATAAACCATTACTATACAAGGTGTTCTTCATATTACTGCACAATTGTACGCGATTGAAGTGATTTGTGCCACAAACAAAGCATTAACTAAATAGGTCCCTTGGATGGATTCTCATAATGTATTTGTCCGAAATTTTCATACAGGGTGTTTTTCTTTTAAGGTCAATTGCAACTTGCTGTATTTCACATAATCGTACAATTTCATTCAATTGAGTTAAAAAATATACTTTCCAGGCATACATCATTGAAAATGAACCGTTACTAAACAGAGTGTTCTTTTTCTCACGGCACATTTGTACGCGATTGAAGTGGTTTGTGCCACAAACAAAGCATTAACTAAATAGGCACCTTGAATGGATTCTCCTAATGTATTTGTCCGAAATTGTCATACAGGGTGTTTTTCTTTTAACGTCAATTGCAAGTTGCTGTTTTTCACGCAATCGTACAATTTCATTCAATTGTGTTAAAAATTATACTTTCAAGGCATACATCATTGAAAATAAACCATTACTATATAGGGTGTTCTTTATATCACGGCACAATTGTACGCGATTGAATTGATTTGAGCCACAAACAATGCATTAACTAAATAGGTACCTTGGATGGATTGTCATAATGTAACAATTTTGTTTTTCCTTTGATGTACGGGCATGGCGCATGGACAATTATACGTCGTGTGTTCGCGCGTCGGAAAACCGTCATCTTTGTTTATTTACGCACCACAAAACAAAACAAAATTTATAGTTAATCAGAAAGCTTTAAATTGATTAAGATACTGTATCATAACTGTGTGTGTCTGTCAAAAACAAATTGAAACCTTATAAATAGCCAGTATTTCAGGAAAACTCTGTTTTGTAAGTAAGCAACATAATGTGCAATTAATCGAAAATAATAATAAAACTTCATTCATACCGAGCATTTTTTTTTAACTTAGGCGGTGCGAAGTTCGCCGGGCCAGCAAGTCAAATATATAATATAGCATATCATTATTAGGGTTATGTGCGCCGTGAGCTTCTGTAGTCTGTACTTTGTGTCTGTGCACTATGCAGCATATACCTTGTCTATGCTGTGCATTATGGTTTGCTAGCGTTTTATTCTTCTATTCAGTGTGTTCATGGGTAAGTATTGAAAAGTAGACATAAATTTCATAAATAGCAAATTTTTGAAACTTGCTCTATTATATTTGTTAATTTCAGATGACGGTTGTGTGGAATATACTAACTGATGTGAGAACTGTCCCAAATATGGATGAATAAGAAATTGATGCAATCTTTCTATTAGTTGATAATTTCCCGATAAACTCCGAGAAACAAATGGAGGAGTTTGAAACACTACTGAATGACAAAAGGATTTTCTATTTCGCAGTAAGTAAAATGTAAGTAGCCACTTATTTGCTAAACTGAATCATGAATATTTTAGGGTAAGGAATTTTACAAGATGGGAGGGAGTTTCTTATATGACTTCTTAAAGAAGTGCCTGAATCAAATAGTATCGAACTATGTGTTGATTATTATAGCTGGTTGGGAGCCAATAAGAAAAAAATGTTTGGTTTCGACAAAACTAGCTGAAGTATTGATGGGTGAGTTTTTCAACATACCTACAATTCATTTAAGTACCTAGCAAAAAAGTCTTGCCTTTGTATAGTGAAATATGTGTTGTCGTTTCGTAAATTCGTATAAGAGAAAGTCATTTATAATCATTGAGTAGCATTCAAATTAAATTTCAGTATTCAAATGTAGGTACCTGACGATATGAACGAACATTTCAAATATATTTCAATAGAAAGATCTCATTGTTATTAGAATCTGCATGATAAATTAATTCCATTAATGTTACTAAATAAGAGGTGTGCAAGTATATAATTTATACCAGTGCATTACAGAATGCCAAAGGCACAATTCTTCTGACAATTCTAGTAGGTAATCATTTGTAACAAATTTTACTCAAAAAGGTTTCAAAACTTCCTGATTTTTTTTTGTATATACATACAAAAGCTTTCGGTGTATTTCTTTGGCGTTATTTACTATAACGTCAAACAATAACAAACGGGAGTTCCTCGATCTCTCATCAGTGCAGTAAATTAATGCAGCATTATCGCAATTTTTCAAATGATCAAATCGCTAATGCTTTTCATGATATAACCTATTTTAAAAATTTACCTGACTTATATTCAACTGGGAGTCTTGCATCGAAGTCGTTAAATTATCAAAAGTTTTGGTATTTTCTGTCAATTGCTTCTCCAAACGCTCCTCTTCTTGCTTCAAACCTTGAAGTTGTTGTTTTTTACTACTCAGTTCAGACTCTTGTGCTGATACCATCGCAGCTTGCTCAGAAGCCTGTATCCTTAATTTATCTACCTAATAAACAATTCTACAGTGAGTACCGCTCTGGTCATATTTGAGTATATATAGAATACTAATACTTAGTGCAGAAAAATCTAAAATAAGGTCTACTTAACCCTGATACATTCTATTCCCTCCACCAATACAGAAGTAGCGAGAAGCAGATTGATTTTACAATAATATAATAAAATAAAAAATATCCTATTCGCCAGATAACACAATATGGTTTACAGAAGTCAAAAGTAATACGGAATCTACAATTTTCTTTGTCCCCAAATAATTCTTTGGGGTACTTACCATGCGGAACAGGCACCCGATGTACAAGATGGGTAAATGTATGTTCAAGCATGACAGGCTGGTAAAATATATTCTTTAGGACCCAAATTACGGGGACGTAATTATTCAAGAAAATGATTAACCAAAAGACTTTTGTTTTGTTCGTATTTAGTTTTTGATATTTCGGAAGTTTTATTGATTACCGTCTTAGTTGTTGTTTTCCATTGTTTAAGCTCAATCTCAATATAGATTTTCAACAACGGAAACGTATTTTGATCTTAATCTGAAACCTAGAAGTTTCATTATAATCATACAATACAATATCAATACCAGGAAACCTTTAATTTTGGGGACATTATATTGATGAGGATTTCTCTCAATTTATAGAGATGAAACATTTCAACATACTGTAACGTGCCTTTCCACTATTTTCAGAAAAAAAAAATATTTCCAAATCCGTATTAGATTCTCACGTAACTCTTATTCATTTTTTATTTTTGGCTCTCTTGTTCCTGGGGACAGAGTGCTTATCAATTTGCCCAAATGTCTGTAATTTTTTAATTTTTGGCTGAAAATGGTCTTAAACGATTTGGTTCGACTCACTGATCAAGAATCCATGGTCGAAATCGATTCTGTCCGGCCAGCCGTCTGTTAACACGATAACTCTCGAACGAAAGGAGTTAGAGGATTGAAATTTGCAGGGTAGGTTTGGAACGTAAATATCTCGGATTAGTTCGTTAACGGGCGAAATCCACCAAGTGGTTTCGGAGTTATGGCCGTTTTTAGTAAAAACATTTCTTATCAATATTTCCGAAACCGATCACTCGTTCTGTCTGAAATTTTGCATCAATTTATAGAATAATGACTTTTATATGCACGCAAAGTTTGGTAAAAAGATTAAAAATATTTTTTTCTTGTAAATATATCGCGGTAAAAATTATTTACGACACTAAAATAAAATATCGAATTAAAACGATCAGTAGAGGTAACCATGTGACTTAGTGATGAGAGATTTTGATTGGTTGTTTTCCTGCTAGCTGATAAAATTAACATATTCCGTTGTATCTTAAAATTTCTAACATATATTTCATACTTGTGCTATGAGAACACCAGCGGGTAGTTGAAAACCTTTTTAGTCGCTTTGTTGAACCTTTGACAAACTCAAATTCCGAAATGCAATAGCTATTTACATTAAAGCAGGCACATTTATCTTTTCCTCCTGTAGTCCAAGTGAGATAGATATAAAATGGGTAGTGCGCTGGAAAAAATTTGCCTCTTTAATGAGACCATCTGGAGTTGTTTGTGGAAGCTACGGCCAAGTTATCCAACAAAATTTCCAATGGGCGTTCCCATTTTCGAATTGACATTACTAAGGCACGGCAACCATTTATTATTTGTGACATTTTCTATTTGTCAATTTTGAATATGTTCCAGGGTTGTGTTCGAATATTAACTCCGTAGAGTAATATTTACTCCATTGCGTTCGAAAACTGAAAGGTTGAGTAAATTTTACTCTGTGACTGTCGTCCGAAAAGTCGGAGTATTCGACTCGGAGTTCATTTTACTCCTGTCAAAATTGACATAACCCATGGGAAGAAAAATCTAGAATCTTTGTCTAACTGTTTTATGAATGTTTTGTGAGGTAATTTAATAGTTTTTATACTGCTCACAATATATATTTATGATTAGAGTTACATATATGTGAAGAAAACAATAATAATAGGATCTTTCTTAAACCAACATAACCTATTTTCCGATATTGGCACCTTCTGTCACTGTCAGTGTCAGTGTCAGAGTAACTCTAGAGTAAATCTGTCAAACCTTCAAAAACTCTACTCCGTGGAGTTAATTTACGAACACAACTCAGGGAACAGCGTGCGGTCATTTTGCCCAAACTGTCTGTAATTTTCAAATGTTTCGTCGAAAATCTTCTCGAACGATTAAGTTCGACTGATGAAGAATTCGAGGTCAAATTCGATTATGCCCGGCCGACTGGTCGTTGCCACGATAACTTTCGAACTGAAAGAGAAAGCGACATCTGAATGCGACGGTTGAGTTCGTTATTGGGAATAATCGGCCAATCGGTTTTGGAGTTATACCCATCTGAAATTATATTGCCTCCATAACTCCATAATGCTGATCCGAACGAATTAAAACTTGGTTATTAGTTGTATCACTATAAAAAAATTTAATTTTATGTTTCAGAAACTATCCGCCAAATTCCACTGAAATGCCGCACAAACCTTCAAGCCGCCATTTTACAATTGAGTACCGTATTTCAATCCGACCGGCTCGGTATTTTCGGACATTTTGTGAAAATAAAGTTTCGAGCTGGTATACTTCCTCAAGAACAAGAAGGCTGCCGAATTATTAGAAGAATGAAAACCGCACGGCATCTAGGGCTGTATTGAGATCAACTTAAACGGCAAAATCTTGAATTACGTAATTTTGCAACTTTTATTTGGGCGGTTTTTGGTGGAACGGTAAATTTCAATTTGGGTTTTAGCTCCTGTCAAAAATTTTACTTTAATAATACCTCACATAACCGGGAATCAAAATCTGAGAATTGTTCACTACTTACACTAGAATCCTTCTCCTCAATTTGTAGTGAAATCTCCGCTAACTGAATGTCATCCTCCGAACTCTAACAATAATGAAAACCATATGCAAAAAATCATGCTTAAAATCAAGAAATAAAATATTTATAGGAAAGATAAACATGCAAAAATGTGTGTTAGCAAGCTTCGTATACGTAAGTGCAAATGTGCAATTATACTGGGTAAAATATTTTGAAAAATTCACCTGTGCCTTGAGATCATTCAGTCTCTTCTGTGCTTCACCTTTTTGATTTTCCAATTGTTTCAAAGTAGCTGCTAATGTATCAAGCTCACTCTGTAACATAGAAGAATTAATGTGTGAAATTATTCATCTGCGCAGTAGAGATATGATTTCCCGCATAAAAATTATGTGCGATAGTAGTAGTCACTGTCCTACAGCCTCATGATTAGGGATTGTATATAATCAGCCCTATTCTGTAACTTCAAATCAAATAGAGATGGTATGCATCGAATAGAAGTACACCGGTCAAATCGGAATCGCTTGAAATTAGTATTCTGTAACTCAACTCGAATTCTATTATCGAGATCTGAATTAGAAATCGAAAAGAATTGCTCTCTACCGCCTAATCCATATCGGAATCGCTTTACGAGATCGGAACCATGAGCGGGAGCATGCGCCGGCCGTCGCCGTATTTTGACATATGAAATCGACGAATTCAATTTAGCGTTTGTAAATACGGAAAATTCTAATAGGTGTTTCGCCAGAAGAAGGAACTATTTTAAAACAAGTGTCGATTAATCAGAGTGAAAAACATGGATATCATCTATGAATTACGTTCGGCGATAGAAGAAAAAATCGAACAGCAAATGTTCAGAATGGAACGTCGTAAACTTAGGGATACCAGTTAGTAATCCTTTTGAAATCCCAGAAGAAATTTTTAGGAAGCTTTACCGTTTACCTTAAACAATTGCTGTCGATTTCATAAATGAAGTCAGTTCTTACTTTGAACAACCAATTCTGACGACTGCCGAATCATTTTAAGCTATTGGAGAATTGTAATTTTCTTTCTGTTTTTAAATTCCACGGGATGAATTGTAAATTTATTCACTTCACTTTTTTTTTTAAAAACTCCCTTTCTTTTCTGTATGCGTGTTATCGTTTTCTACTAAAATTCATGAAAGTAAACTGCATATCTTCATGTTCAAATTTGCTAGGTTAAGTTACCCAGAATAAACAAACTGATAAATGTCAGTGGTTATTAAGGGCGAGATTTGCGTGCACATGTAGCTTTGCAAGCTACTTCCAAGAGCGTCGAATAGAAATAAGAATTCCGATTCTGCAGCGTCTTCTACATTGGTTACAGAATACCAAAATTGGACGCGATAGAAGAGATACATTTAGCTTTGTCAGATTACGATCCGATGCGTTCATTTCTATCCGAGTTACAGAATAGGGCTGATTGTATATTGTTGTAGGGGGTAACGATGCACTGCGACCTTAAGGTCTATTATGCCCCCCCCCCATCAGAGCTGTCGATGTCATCACCATCTACAGCTCGCCTTCCAGTTTCAGAGTTCTGATGAACTCCAGTATCTGGGATGGCTTCAAGGAGGCTACGTCTTCACTCCTGCAGATTTCTTGCCCAAAGCATTCCTTGCGTTGGTTTGAGATGGCGAGGCATTCCGTTATCAGGTGATCAGGAGTTTCACCCTCCTCCCAACAGAATCTGCACTCATCAGTTTCTGCTAGCCCCAATCTCATCATAGGCTTCCTAAGGCTGCAGTACCCTGTGAGGAAACCTGTGAGGAGGTGAAGCGTGTTCTCACCGAGGTCCAAATATTTCTTGGATCTGACAGTATCTAAGTTCCGGAGGAATTTATTGGAGTGATACATTCCGTGGAGAGATCTCCAGAAAATACCTCTTTCAGTTTCTTCTTCAATCCGAAATTCACTTTCGTAGGTGTATCTCACATCCCCACAGTAGGGTTCCGGGCCGGTAAAGGGGGTTTGTGCTTCTTTCTTGGCAAGTGTGTTGGCCTCCTCATTTCCTTTAATTACCGCTTGACCAGGAACCCAGACCAAGCAGACCCTGTTCTTGCCTACTTCATTGAGTTTTCTTCGGCACTCCCATATTAGCTTGGACTCGATAACATGGGAGCTCCGAGCTTTAATAGCAGCTTGACTGTCAGAGTGGATTGCTATATCACATCTCTGATAGTTTCTTTCTAGGTTCATTTCCACGCATCTTTCTATTGCAAGTACTTCTGCCTAAAAAATGCTCGGATATGAGTCTAGCGATTGTGAGCATTTGGTGCCTGGCCCATATACTCCAGCGCCAGCTCCTGTAGTGGTTTTGGAACCGTCTGTGTAACATTTGATGGCATTTCTTTTAATAATTTGGTGGTGGATTCCCTGTCCCACTGTTTTTTCGTACCGGGCATCGTAGTGAAGTTCTTTAATGATTAGGGATAATTCAAAAACTAAATCCAAGTTATAAGTAGGTACCTGTAAACTTGTGATTTCACTCCTCTTGACTCGAATATCAGCTTCCTTTTGTGTAATTTCAGTCTCCAGATTTAAACGTTCTTTACTTAATTGCTCTATATCTTTACTGATCATTTCTAATTCTGGATTCGAATATTTGGTATTATTATTTTCCTGAAAACAGTAAGTTCTTACAGTGATGATTTGATACATAGTATTGAAAATGAATAGTAATTTCCATGAATGCATCAAGTCCTTTCCAATAATACGAAATATCAATAAATGAATTGGCCATTAATTTAGCATAATTTTGAAGATTCAGGTGGAAAACTCATCTAAACATTCGCAATCAATATTACAAGAATCATATACAGCATGTTTTTACATGCGATGTTTTTCTGGTTTCAAGTTCCCAGTAATAAACCACCGTGATCGAACAGTTTACGTTTTGTCTACCTTCCAGAGGTTCCGTCCGAAACAAGGCATATTCTTCTGCCATTTCATTTTTAAGTAACAATAATAGTAGGTACATTTAGACACAACAGCAGCTCTCCTAAAATACTTTTTGGCGCAGTGTTCACCTGAACAGAGTGCCTATCATTCGTCCAAATGTCGACAATGGTGTCAAACGATTAGTTTCGACCAAAGACAAGTTTCGACTCACTTCAGAGTAGTTTTGGAGTCCAAAAGCGCCGGCTAAATTCGTTAATGGGCAAAATCCACCGGGTCGTTTCAGAGTTATAGCCATCTGAAATTTTGTTTTCCCAATAACTCGAAAAATACTGATCTGATCGAATTAAAGCGGTAGTTAGTAGAAAAATACCGACACGAAGACATATGCAAAATTTTGTTAGGATCGCATGACTGGAAAATGAAAAAAATTGGTTCAAGCACTGACGTGAAGTCAGAAGCTTTTGCGCGTATGTTCTATTGTCCATTCTTCTGTATTGGACACCCTTAATCGAATTTACCATGGTAAATTCGAGGGTGTCCAATACAGAAGAATGGACAATAGAACGTATGTTCTATTGTCCATTCTTCTGTATTGGACACCCTTAATCGAATTTACCATGGTAAATTCGAGGGTGTCCAATACAGAAGAATGGACAATAGAACATACGCGCAAAAGCTTCTGACTTCACGTCAGTGCTTGAACCAATTTTTTTTTTCGTGATTTTTTCGAAATTTTCTAGGGGTGCGGTTCTTAAAATTTTTTTTTTCCTCATTTTTTTCGAATTTTCTAGGGGTACGGTTCTTACAAAATTTTAAACACGTCTTTATGATGATTTTCTACTACTAGTTACCAAGCTTCAATTCGATCGAATATTTATTTTTTGAGTTATCAAGGAAATAATATTCCAGGTGGGTATAACTCGGAAACCGTTCGACCTATTATGCCCAAAAACGAACTCAACTCTCCCTTCCGGATACGCAACCTACCCTGAAAATTGCAAGTCCCTATCTCCTTTCGTTCGAAAGTTATCGAGGCAACGGTCACCCATCTACTGAACTCACACAAGAATGCTCGAATCTCCAACAATATTCAACCGATCGTGTGAAAACTTGAAACTTGGCAGTAGAGTTAGGTTATGAATGCTCTTGCAAAATTTCAGCAATTTCAAACGAATAGTTACTGATAAATAGAATTTTTTTTTCAATTTTCAATGATTTTTTAAAAATTTTTTACAAATACTATCCTCACGAAATTTTGCAAGAATTACCATGTTTGAATTCAATCGGTTTAGTATTTTTCCAGTTAATGAGGAACAAAAAACAACCTAATTTCAGAAGGCTATAACTCTAAAACCGTTTGGCCGATTATGCTCATGAACAAACTGAAATGTCACGTTCTGGTGCACATCCTAACCTGAAAACTTCAAGCCGCTATCTCTTTCCGTTCTCAAGTTATCGTGACAACAAAAATATTTTTTAATAATTTTTTTTAAATTTTCTAGCAATACGATTCGCACAAAATTTCACAAACGTGCTTAGGTTCATATTCTACAACTACACACCAAGTTTCAATTCGATCGGATTTATATTGGTTGAAAACAAAATTATTACTCGGAAACCGCTCGGCCGATTATGCCCATTAACGAACTTGTCCGTCGTATTGAGATGCGCCACCCACCCTGAAAATTTCAAGTCGCTAGGTCTTTTCGTTCTCAAGTTATCGTGGCAACGGCCGGACGGACAGAATCAAATTTGACCTCGAATTCTTCATTGGGGAGTCGAACTAAATCGTTTGAGACCATTTTCGTCAAAAAATTCGAAAGTTAAAGACATTTGGGCAAAACTATATCGCGATGTTTCCTAGAACATACGCGCTAAAAATCAGTATATCAAAAACTATCAGACAGATATCGTGGAAATTCTGCGAGAGGCTTCAAAACCTTATTTTCCAGTAATGTTCTAGATTTCAACTCGATCGGATCTGTATTGGTGAAGATGTTGCCGAAATATTCCAACGATCGAGATGTACTGGTCAACTGTATTATCAACAAAATAACTTTTCAACAGTTTCTGATTTTTGACGTGCTTTAAATTATTTCATGAATAATATTTTGTGCTTTCCATAGAATTAGTATTGTCATTCACATATGTCTTTTATGAGTTTCATGTTCCTCTATGATATATACCTAAACATTTGTTATACAAAGTTCACATCAACATAGGTCGTTTTTTCTTCATTTTGGTAAGTATTAAAATATATTTCGCGAAATTGTTAGCATTATTAACTTGTTCTATTATCAGAAATTGTTATTAGTTTTCTAGTTTCTTAATTTTTTATTTCAAAGAAAATTGTAAGAAGTCCTTTATCTGTAAAATTACATTATTTGTTTCGGTATCAATTCATACAAATATTTTTATAACATTTGTATAACATCTGTGACAATCTGTCATGTTAATCTGGAAGATCTAATTTCATTCTGTTTAAAAAATTATTCAAACCGAAATTGAATGTCTATCGCGGGTTTAAAATGGGTCAAATGGACATGTTTTAAATAATAGGGATTTACTTTGGGTCTATTCCAGAAAAATAATTAAAACCAAAAATATTGAAGAACGAAAGTAAGTTTTCATCAAGTTAAAAGTTAAAAGAAAATTTGTATAACATTTGCATAACATCTGCGACAATCTGTCATGTTAATCTGGGAAGATCTAATTTCATTCTGTTTAAAAAATTATTCAAACCGAAATTGAATGTCTATCGCGGGTTTAATATGGTACAAATGGACATGTTTTAAATAATAGGGATTTACTTTGGGTCTATTCCAGAAAAATAATTAAAACCAAAAATATTGAAGAACAAAAGTAAGTTTTCATCAAGTTAAAAGTTAAAAGAAGGGGATTATAAATATAATATGTACTTTTCAGCAGTAACAAATAAACTTACCTAACAAGGAAAACTAATAGTAATAGTAGTAGTAGTGACTCAGTAGAGCAATTCAAGGAAATGTTTATCCCTTTCGTGTCAGACTCAACATTTGTCGTCTGAACATTTTCAAGCATCCAACCCAGTAAAAATAATGCCAATAGCACAAATCGTTTTTATTTTAGAAAGAAAGGAATTTGAACATTGAGAGAATTTGGACATTCTTAAAATTTTTCAATCAGGGAATAAACAAGGTGTAAAGAACTTCCATGCTATACGTGTCCAGGCTTCCCTACATAAGCTACTGGATAGTTAGATAGCTCATCAGTTGAGATTTTATTCTAAAGAGCACTTCATAAATAAACAACATGGATTTTCTCTGAATAACTGTTACCAACACAAAATAGCCTAGCAGAGTTAAAATACCCTCCCTCAAATAAAAATCTGCAATCGCCTCTATATTTTAAGTTATCATGATCCTAAATGCTTTACCTTGGACTCGAATCAGTCTATTCAATCCTGAGCAGGCGCTCCATGACATAATATAATATCTTAATTGAGTTTCAATAAGAGAGAAATACTCTTTTCTGATAATATGTTGTGGAAAAATATCACAACAAATATGTAAACTGAATAATTATGCTGGAAGATAGCCAGTGTAATTACCACAGGTGAGTGTTTGATCCATGATCATATCCAAAAAACGTACCAACTGGATCAGAAATCTGAGATTGTCATTATTACCTATTTTGATCCAGCATACATCTATATACTATTGATTTAACCATTTTACATGTACCGATGAATATTAAGTTTTAATGATATAATATTCGAAAAGAGAAGGGTTTATCTTCTACGTTTTTTTCCCAATCTTAGGTAAATGATACCGAACGTAGACTAATCTCTTCAAGTTATATACTGGTTTTATTTCATTCCCTCCTGAATTTCCCAACAATCTCTCTTACTCTAGGTAACAGAGTCCTTTGTTTACTAGATAACCAAAATGTCACAACTAAGGGTAAGAATTGTGGCATAGAGTCCAATAGCAAAATTGCTTTGCTTGAGTAACAAATAACAAAGCATGTTTTAAAGAAAGAAAAAACACGTTTTCAATGGTTGACATGTTTTATTCAAATCTGAATGCAGTTTCAAAATAATGAGTACCTATTTAATTTGAAGAAATAATCGATATTAAAGATAAAAATGCCAATCAATATTTAATATTTCAGCTTATTTTACAGCCAAGCTCGTGAAGTTATCACACCTATAATACCCGCTGAACCAACCGCGACTGGACTTAGCTATCCCCCATTTCATATATGATAGGACCATAGAATAATTGAGGAAATTTCTGTCTTTCCTAAAATATGTATTGCCTGCCGGCCACTGGTTCTTAGACTATTACATAAAACTTAGGTGCTGAAGATCGAAATTTTCATGATTGAGCACAGAAGACTATTATGACACGTTAAAATAAAAAACGACCATTTTTCAAAGAATTTCAGTATGTCAGATAAGTTGAGTCAGAAAGAGTTGCTGAAAGAATTATAGAAGTATTATATTATGGAAATGTTTGTATCTGATATCGTGATAGTTTTTTCCTTTTATTTATTTGCCCCATGTCATGGAGGATGGAGGGATGTACTCAAGGATATTAATCAAAGAGCCAAGGATAAATTTCGGAGCCAACAAAACACCAAAAATTTTCTCGGTTACGACCTTTCAGAATTCCCTGGAACTAACGATCGCTTCAGGAAACTGAATAAAGAGAAGTGGGACCTATACTATGAATGCCTGTTGGCACAAGAAAAGAAGTTAGGCCAGCACCAATCAGTTAATCCAGTTGCAATAACAGCTCTCGAAGGAGGTTCAGTGAAGTAAGTGATAAAGGCATAAGTAAGAAGACGAGAAAATAAAATTTACATTCAATTATGTGAATCCTTTTCCAATGAAAGCATTGGACCGATTCCAGAAATTATTTCTGATCTGAACTCTCGAACGAAATAAGTAAGAGAGTTGAGGTTTAGCAGTAAGCACTGATCTTGGCTCCTCCCTCGCGCAACTATGGCGACCAGCGACCACGTTTACGCTAATACGCTATGCGAAATATGATCAGCGATACTCTTTGATGCAGAGAGACCTCGGCCGGGGCCCGTTATCACTCTCCTAACACTCTCAACCTTTAACATGTTTCGCAAGTCAGTAAAATTCATTCAGATATTACTGTATAAGTCTTCTGTAATTGTTCAGATCATATAACGTTAATTTATTTTTAGGTTGGAATGTGGAATATGTTTGAGTCCCGAGGATATGAATGATTTGCATAATGTTGAATGGCTTTCGGCATCTAAACGAGAACAATCATTGCAATCGATAGAATTGGATGAACACATACTGATCACACCAATTGATAAGGCACTGATGATGTATAACTTGAGATTGGAACAAACTGGGCAATATATGTGTTCATTGGGGCAAAGTCTGAACGCGCCATATTTCCTCACTGTTGTGAAGAATTTTGAGAGTAATATCAATGAGGTGAGTGGAATGAGCTTCCTCAGGTCCACACCGCTTTGGACTGGCAGTAGAAGGGTCAATTTGAGGTAGTTTGTTCACTTCTCCGGTTTAATGATACGTCGGTCATACTGCCTTCCGATTACTCTAGCACCCTACATTAGTCTGAATAGATAATACCTTTTTAGAACTTTTTGGCGCTCTAGTTCCTCGGAACTGAGTGCTTATCAATTTGCCCAAATGTCTGTAATTTTCGAATTTTTCGATGAAAATGGTCTTCAACGATTTGGTTCGACTCACTGATCAAGTATCCGTGGTCGAAATTAATTCTGTCCTGCCGGTCCGGCCGGCCGTAGGCACGATAACTCTCGAACGGAATGAGCTAGACTGATGAAATTTTCAGAGTAGGTTTGGGAGATAAATATCTCGGCTAAGTTCATTATTGGGCAAAATCGGACAGATGGTTTGGAGTAACAAAAAAAAAATTTCTTTTTTACAAAACAAATTCCAAATTAATTTTTTTTCAATAAGCAGTTTTATCATAAGAATCCAATGATATCATTTTTAACTCTAACAAGCTAATACTTTCGGAGATATGATTTTTCAAAATTTCAATAATAAATCGTATTTCTACGTTTTCACAGAATTATATAATTATTCTATGTATGAATTGTCATAATGTCAACTTATTTTCCTGAGACATAACATGGGTCGCGTTCAGCAGAACCAACAGTTGCGGAACAGTTATCACATTTCGATGATTTTTCTGCCGAACGGTACGCTCACTTTGGAACATGTTGAGTAGCGGTTGTCATTTTAAGGAGCGTAGATTTTTTCCGCTCGGTATCGGTAACATGTTGTAAGTTTGACAGTTGTGACATTTATTTTAAAAATAAGGAGCGAAAAATGGATACTGGACATATAATTTTGACGGAAAGAATTACCTGCATTTCGGGATATTCTAAAATGGTCTTTGAGTAAATCACCCATATATTGAGGAATTGTCTCTTCATAAAAATTCTGATTCCTGGGAACAATTTCTATGTTTTCATCTTCCAATGAAGGCAGAGGTTGAGCCAATAATTCAACAAGTTCAATCTTGGCCGTAATATAATCATCTTCGAAGAGTCATCAAATGATATTTGGATTCATGATTGAATATTTATTTTTGTGACAGGCAATCAAAGAAAATTCGAATCACCTAACCTAAACTTAAAACATCTGTGATTTCCTGACAAAAGGAGCTGTCCGTTCGGGTTGCGCACAGTTTACAAGGCAGGTAGCACTTCTTATATTATATGTTCTGTGCCGTTCGGCAGAACACGATACCGCTACCTATCGGTAGCGTAGCGGTTCATGCTACCGATCTTTCTGCTGAACGCGACCAATGTCTAATTCCTTGCTAATAGTTGGTTCGAGAAACGTCAAAATCGACTTAGAGAGACAAGGGTAAAAAACAGTCAAATAAACCCCCATGTGGCGATTTTATGTCGAAAAGTGAAAATTAAGAATATACCCAGGTATATCCCAGGTAAGTACCGACGTTTATTTTATACGATACAAAGTAAAACATCTATCTATGGGAGATGATAGCCCTAAATAAGGGCCCTGTAGCGGTCTTCGAACATCTGAAGTTCTGAATAATCATCGCTTGGACTGTCAGACCTGGTTTTGAAAGAGACCCTCCTGGCCTTACGAGCAACATTTTCCTTTTCGAATTCAAATATTGAAGGGATTTCTAAGAACAAGAAGGAATATTTTTGAAAACTAGCGGAGGTGATTCTTCTCCAAGAGAACCCATGCGCCTACAGAGAATTATATTTGTGAGAGGAGACTTTTGAAAGGTTATGTAGTATTTATAATTTGTTCGTTCTTCTCCTCTTGTCTTTTCATTTTTCAGGAGTTTCGGGTACCTTGGAGAAACCTCTCCGTTTTTTGACGAAGGAGTCCATATTGAAGAAATAAATGCCTATCAATATTTTTAAATTGCAGTAAATTTTGTGAACAATAGTTACAAATCACGACACTCACGGGGAGACAGGGTTTTTTTGCTGAGGTTTTTCCCTAAGCTCTTGTATCATACGTCGGATTGTATGGTACCCCGTTACACCAACCTCTGCTAACACATATACAGCTCTCAGTCAAAAGAATATATATATATATACCGACGTTTTATTCTAATACCGGAGATCGACAAGATCGTACGAGGAGCCCGATAGCCGGTTGGTCTAGGCCGTCGGGTTTTCGGTTTCGGAACGAGAGAAGGCGGGCTCGAATCCCGGAAAGGGAATTACACTTTTTGGCGCTCTAGTTCCTCGGAACTGAGTGCTTATCAATTTGCCCAAATGTGTGTAATTTTTATTTCAGATGCAGTTTCACCATTCAAATCCATCGATATCATTTTCAACTCCATCAAGCTAATACTTTCGGAGATATGATTTTTCTAAATTTCAATAATGAATCGTACGTACTTCTATGTTTTCACAGAATGCTATAATTATTCTATCTAAGCTTCATTATATGATCTGTGAGCATACTCGTACATTTCATCCTGTTCTATACGAAAGAGTCAAATTCATTTCAGCTATTTTAATTTGATTTCTTCCATGGTGCAGTTCTCATTGTCAGATTGCTCATTTAATCTTGATAAATAAAATATTATTTGAATTGAATTTCCTTTATGATGCAGTTCTATCATATGAATACAGTGATATAATTCCCAACTCTGAGAAACCAATACTTTCAGAGATATAATTTGTCTGTTTGAACTAGAGCGCCAGAAAGCTCCTGTCCACAGGGCTTGAACCCATTTTTAGATTATTTAAGTGTTCATTGTTTATTCAAAAAACAATTTGTTATAAGCAAATCAATTGTCTCTTTGTATTTTTCCTTTTTTTATTTAAAAAGACCAAAACAACCTGTATTATTAAAAAATATATATATATATATATATATATATATATATATATATGAACCTTTATGTTAATTGCTGTAAAATCAATTTTTTAAAATTTGTTTAAGGGTTAGCAGCAAGAAAGCCAGTCACACGATCTTTTTAGCAACTTCCTATATTTCGGTGGACATATATATATATATATATATATATACAGGGTGAGTCTTTGACCACTGCATTAATTTTAACCAAAGATTCCTCTCATCAAATGAAACACTTTTTTCATTTACCATTTTTCCAGATTCAGCTCAGGTAAAAAGTTACAAGCGTTTAAAGATTTCACAATGTGCTAATACACTCGCGCATATAAATTATCTATGACATTGTTGGCGGACGAGAATAAGGCATGGTAACGTAGTTTACAGCTTGATTCGGGATTCCAACGCTCAGGGACGGATCCATAAAAGTAGTGAAATTTCTGGAGTTTTCCATTTTTAAACATTCAATGAATAATATCTCGAAAACGGTGCGTTTAAGGAGAAATGATGAAGAATAATATAATGTTCTAGAACGATGGAATATTCTTGAAATGACTCAAGAAAAACTTTATATGCTTTCTTTATGCTAATTTCGTTTAGTTTTATGAATCCACGAGTCCATAACTAGAAAACCAGTAGAAGTAGAAAATAACTAATATTTGGAAAATATGTATCATAGTTATAGGAAACTTTACGCCAACATTCATTTTATTCGAAAAAAGGAGGTCAAAGCTACAAAATAAAAACTGATTTTTTTTCAAAATTTCAACAGCCTGTATCTTCTTACCTGAGCTGAATTTGGAAAAATGTTAAATGAAAAAAGTGTTTCATTTGATGAGAGAAATATTTGGTTAAAATTAATGCAGTGGTCAAAGACTCACCCTGTACATATTGAATTGAGAGTTCAATAAAAAATATAAACAATTTTTTTGAATAGAAAAAAAAATTAAAAAAATTAAATAAAATGGTTCCTTACTTTTGATAACAAGTGGTAAAAAGAATTGTTATTCAACAAGTGCCTTTTTAAGCAATATTTTTTTTAAGACCCTGTTTTTTTTAACATCATAATTATCATCAAAACATTTTTTAAAATTATCTCATAAAAATTATTTTTAAGTAGCTTCTGATTATACGAAAACGGATCAATAGTAATATGTATTATAAAATAGTAATTTACGTAACAAGTCCGGAAAATAGGGTTTTTTTGGACGAATAGACAAAATTCTAGGACGAGCGTAAGCGAGTCCTAGAAGTCTATGAGTCCAAAAAAACCTTTTTCGGGCGTGTTGCGTACAATATTTTTTCGGCAACCGTGTAGAATAACAAATTAATGAGACGACACATTTCTTTTTTATATATTTTGATTCTTATTCAAATTAAACAGAACAGAAAATACAACATGTTAACTAATTTTATATGAACTGTCAGCCGTTTTCTCAGTGCTATGGTAACTTCATTTATCAAAAATATACCTACCAAGATTTTCATATTTACAATGACCAAAACGACGTGATTCTTCCGGCCTAGTCCGGGAAGTACGTACTTCCCGGACTAGGCCGGGAAATGCTTCTTTCTCAAAGAAAAAGCGTCCGGGAAGTGGGCACTTCCCGGACGGTTGCCGAAAAAAAGTTTTTTCAATGTTTAATGAAGCTTTATGATTTTTCACTTCAGTAAATTATTAATAACAAAACGAAAATTATCAAATTTTTTAATTCTTCCAATGGGAATCTATTCTAAGACCTTTGAAAAATAGCTCCACGAAAAGAAAAAATTCTCAGATTGATAGTTTAACAATTATCGCAAATGCAATGTTAATGTTCGTGCATTAGATTTTTGGAACTGCAGCTCGGGATACCTCAGTCAACTCGAGATAGAGGGACTCAATACATCATCAGGTCACCTGCAATATTAGCCCTAATTTCTAAAATAATAATATTCTCTTCAGAAAATATTCCCTCAATATACAGTGCGCGTCAAAAGTATGGAACAAATTCATTTTCTCAGAAGAAAAATATTTGGCAACAAAAACCTGAAACAGGTCATTTTTTTGTTTCACTTTTACCAAATTTTTATGCATTTTTGAAGGATTTTTGTTGCATCCTGTGCCATCCCCATCAACCCTCTAAATTTTTTGAATAGGGAAAGTGGGTCATGTGGTACTTTTTTGGCATGGTCTTTGTATCTTCTTTACAGACGTGCAGAAATTTTCAAGAAAACATTTTTTTTTTAAATAGTTAGTTCAAAGAGGTTCTCAGTATGTGCACTTTGACATGGCTCATTTACTTTGAGACGATGGTACCTGATGAAATTTATCACCGAAGGAAAGTCGACCATTACAGTTTTATTCATGCACAACTTTCAACCCTCTCACGCCTCCCACCCCATTTTTTCTCCATTAAAGGGTTTGTAGGGGTTGAAAGTTGTGCATGAACAAAACTGTAATGGTCGACTTTCATTCGGTGACAAATTTCATCAGGTACCATCGTCTCAAAGTAAATGAGCCATGACAAAGTGCACATAATGAAAACCTTTTTGAACTAACTATTTAAAAAAAAAAATGTTTTCTTGAATTTCTACACGCCTGTAAAGAAGATACAAAGACCTTGCCAACAAAGTACCACATGACCCACTTTCCCTATTCAAAAAATTTAGAGGGTTGATGGGGATGGCACAGGGTGCAACAAAAATCCTTCAAAATGCATAAAAAGTTGGTAAAAGGGAAACAAAAATTGACCTGTTTCAGGATTTTGTTGCCAAATATTTTTCTTCTGAGAAAATGAATTTGTTCCATAATTTTAACGCGCACTGTACACTGTCGTATTTCCTTGTCCTGGTCATCCTCTAAGACAATACGGTTGAAACATCTCCAAGGTCCGAATTATCAGAGGCTACGCGATAAATAGGTCCTCTAGCTAGAATCTTGACTGACTGAATGATATTGTTCAAGGTCCATCCAAAGAGTGCTAAACATGGACCTTATCCGAAAGAAGATTTCGTTCTACCACAGCACAACATTCGATTAACTACTAACTGGGGTCCATGGTCATCCTGCAGTGAATGTGGCAAAGTTGGAAAACACCATCGTTATGGCTATTGTGTCGTTCTATATTATTCCGAAGGATCAGAAAAAGTATTTCATAAAAATGCTCCATTTCATGTGAACTTTTCTCTACATGATGTTGTTTCTGTGTAGATTAAAAAAAGATCGCTTTTTAAGAAGCATCTCCAACTGCTGAACCTGTTTCCAGCAGGAATACCATGTTCATCTCATATATTACCAGAAGATATATGGAGGCTACCAGATGTGCGGAATAGAAAAGATGAAATTATGATAGGATTCTGTGAGGTAACGTTAAGAATTCTTTTTGAATAATAAGCAGATGATTCTCTACCACAGTATTTTATCGATAAATTCGATGGTTCGCTCGAACGACCGCTCTTAAATTAACAAACTCATTGTTTGATTGTTGAATATGAAGTTGAAAATATCTTCATAATACACTAACTGACAAAGAAACAGCAACACCCAGAAGGAGAAATCGCTAAACGTACGAACAGAAATCCAACTACTGTTACGAGATGTTGTCAAGCGTGGTTTGATAATGCCCAAAATAGAAGAAGAGTAGGCACCGGACGTCGAAGGACACAAATGAAGTTCAAGATCGACGTCTAAGACTTATGGCTATTAGAGACCGATTTGCGACAACTTGATCTTTGGCTGATGAGGGGTTAGGAGAACAAGTCCATCCTGTAACTGTCCGAACGATTTACCGCCGGATAAGGTCTTTTGGACTGCAGCATTATCGACCCCATCTTGTATTACCTCTGACGGTTGAGCATCGCCGGCAACGATTACAGTGGTGCAGAGAACGTCAACATTGAAATGTGGAATGGTATCAGGTCGTCTTTCCTGATGAATCTCAATTCTTCTTTGGTGCACATGATGGCCGAAGAAGGGTTAGACGATGTTGGGGAGAAAGACGTGAAGCTCAGTTTGATATTGAGCGTCATGTACACCGGACAGTAGGCGTTATGGTATTGGGTGCTATTGCACATGCAAGTAGGTCAACTTCAGTCTTTATTCGAGGTAACATGACAGCGCTGCGTTACCTTCAAGAAATAGTGGAGCCACATGTTCTCCCTTACCTTAACCGGCCCGAGAATCCAATATTTCAACAAGATGATGCTCGACCTCATGTTGCCAGAGTTATTTTAAACTTTTTTGAAGCGACCTATGTGAATCTTTTGCCATGGCCGCCCAGATACCCCGATCTTTTGCCCATAGGGCATGTTTGGGACATCATGGGTAGAAAACTTGGAAATTTACCCCAGCCCCCACGGACTTTGGCGGCTCTGATACATGAACTACAGGTAGCTTGGGATAGTATCCCTCAAAAAGAAATAGACCATCTTATTGCACCAATGCCAAGACGTGTTGAGGAATGTATAGATAATCGCGGTGGACAAATACATTATTAACAAATCTATTAGAAAAAATTGTAAACCCTTTAAAATTTAAACAGCTCCTTCTGGGTGTTGCAGTTTCTTTGTCAGTCAGTATATTTTTCGGTATATTATTCGAGAAAATAATAAACGAATAATTATTAGTGTCCGACCGAAAGTTCGGTTTCGGCCAAGAAATCTAGTTTCGGCCTTAGTTTCGGTTTCGGCCCAAAATGGCCGAAACTTTCGACCGGGCCGAAACTTGAATGTTCGTGAATTATCCTGGTCGTTTGGCCAGGGGTTATAAGACATAATTGTCGTACCTACGAGTTATTGTGATCTATCTTTGCTAAAACTGAGAATTCATGAGAATTCACTTTAATGATTATTATTAATTAGATTACATAGGGTGATTCCAAATAAGACGTGAGTATGACTCATTAGCTGTTGTTTAATCCATATTTATTAATAACCGAAAATCAACGTTTTTTGGAGTTCGGGTGATTTTAAAAGACTTCTGAACTTATAGTATATATTTCGTCAATTTTTTCTACGTTGACCAAATTTCGTGATAATTTTGGTTTATTTTCATCAGAAAAGAATATGATATGTACAAAAAAAGCAAAACGATGCTGTATAAGAGGTTGAAAAATAATTAGTATGATTTGAAATGTGGTATATGAATAAATGAAAAATCAATTTCTACTATCAATTTGTCTGCAACTTTCCAATTTCACAATTTTGTATGCCAAAATTATTTTAAAAACTTGCCAAATTCCTTCTTCATTCTCTGAAAGATTTCTTTAGATTGCATAACTAGTTTCGTTTCAGCAGATTTTTTATAAGCAATCTTTTGAATGTCCGGCATTTAAAATAGTGAATGTGTATCGAGAGACAGCGTGAGTAAATTTCAGGCGGAAAATAACAACTGAGGACATCAGAAAGACGGCACGTGCTAGCCTATGGAATGGTGGAACATAATTTATGAATACATTTTCTAATGTAATTTCGAGCTTAATTGCAACAAAAAAATATTGAATTCGTTATTTTCCTCTATTTGCTTCTTATATCCCCTTTCAAATCATACTAATTCTTTTTCAACCAGTACCCAAATATCTCGGAACCTGTTGATTTTTGGTCCTCAATAAAAATGGCTCAAACCACAGCAAATGCTCCATACTAACACCTCCTCTAAGGTTCACGTCTGATTTGGAATCACCCTGTATACTTCGACTGATTATTTTGATAACTTGGTAATACCAAAATAATAAATAAAGATCTCAAAAAAAAATATTTTTATTTTATTTAACAATCCTTAACTATTTGTATGTATATGCGAATAAAATTGTAAAAAATACAGTAGATTTCAGTATGAAATATAAAGTTTCGGTTTCGGCCGAAACTGAGACCCTGGCCGAAAGTTCGGTTTCGGTTTCGGCTGAAATACCAGTTTCGGTCGGACACTAATAATTATATCCTATGTGAGTTGATGTAGTGACAAGTAAACTATCACACTTTTCCAGGAGAATTGTAAGGATGAAATCGTTTATGAAGTGAAGGACGAACGTGGTAAAGTTTTGGAACAAGCGAACAATTCGGCTGGTGTTTACTCATTGGCACAGGGTATGCCTCCTAGTGAGCCACATATTGAAAAATCATTGGAGTACCGAAAGGCCCATTCTGATATTATTTTGTCATGCCCTGGGTATACTTTTTCAATACAGAGTTAACCAATTACAAATAAACTTCTTTCAGGAATTTGAATTCTGACACTCCTATTCAGTGGCAAATTGGACAAAAGATAATTATTCCAAATCTGATTTCCAAAGAATCAAATGGTAGAATATTTGTCGGCATAACGGACAGACTTCACCTCAAAGGAGCATTAGTATCAGATACTAATATTTACAGGTGATTAATTTGTCTGGGCCTTACTTGTGGTCTAATAATGATGATATTTTTTTGAACAAACTTCTTTCACTATTAAATGGTTGCTTTCTGGATTTGCTCTCCCAAATTGTGAAAAATAACTATGAAATAAAACATTCATTATTTTGAAATTACGTCCACCTTAGAAACACTAGTCAGAAGCTATATACAGGGTGAGTCTTTAAGTTGTACATTAATTATATAGAATGATATATATTTGATGACATAGATTCCTGTCATCAAACAAAACACATTTTTCATTTAATATTTTTCCAAATTCTGCTCAGGTAAGAAGATACATGCTTTTGAAATAAAACAAATAGCTTTTCTTTTGTGGCTTTGACATAGATATTCAGAATGAACTGAATTTTAGTGTGAAGTCGTCTATAACTATGACACATAATCGCCAATTTAAAGTTTTTTCTACTTCCACTGGTTTCCTTGTTATAGACTCGCGAATTCATAAATCTGTGAGAAATTGGCACAAATAAATCACATAAAGTTCATCTTAAGTCATTATAAGAATCTTCAATCATTTATAACACTAAATTATTCGTCATCATTTTTTGTAAAACGAGATATATTTCTTCATTGAATGTTAAAAATCTGATAAAAATTCCAGAAATTTAAACTGCTTTTATGAATCCGGCCCTGAACTAGAATCACAGATAATTGTCCTAGAATAAAGGCATAGACATAGGCAACCCTTATTCAAACAACTTGAATTCCAGATTATCTTTTTGAAAACAGATGAATAGTCTTACCATGATCTGTATTAATATATGAATTTTCTATTCTCTATTTACCCCCAATAGTGAACCCGTCTACATAGCGCGAGGCCACCTCGCTTATCAATTTTCGAGGGTTTGCCTGGCGTAGTTTATAACGCACCTTAAAGATTTCCCTCATATATGGAATAATAGTAAAACTTTTAAATTATCTGTTATATCCTTAATACATTTATTTTCATAGTGAAACAAAATTTCCACGATAATTTCGATTTATTCATTGATGTGTTGAATTCCTTATCCTTAAAATATTTTATCAAAACAATTTCGGTAGTCCAAAATAGAGCTTCTATTTTTGCATTTACAAAAAAATGTGTGCATGCAATAATAATTCAATTCAAACTTATTTTCAGTTGCTGGCAACACAAAGAACTGGCCGGAATTATTAGATTAGTTGTAGAGAAAAAATTGGAATTCCATTTCAATCATCATATCATGATGCTTGCTATGATTATTATACTGTTCACATTCTTCTGGGTGTTCACTAAAGCTTTCTTCGGTAGAAAATATGCAAGAATAAAAGACTAAAGAAAGAGGTAAATTCAACACGAGTATTGTTGAATATGCATTGCTATACTTTTCAAACATATATTCAGTGTTTAATAATTGAACAATTATATATTAATTTAAATAGCAGCTTTTTATTTCTGATATCATAAACAGGATGATGGCTCACTTCGCCATCGCTTACATTTGGATATATTTTTTTTTAACTGATAAATATACAAAACGATACTTCACAACAACTGGTGTAAAACTATCGACCGAAAACGGAAATCGGTTATTTTTGTTGCAAAAATTGGAATATGGTTACGTAAATATGGCGATTTTTCACCTTTATGAAAATTTTCTACTTTGTTATCGAAAATAATTAATTTTGTAAAAACTACTTGACTCTGAATATTCAATGAATATTTTTTTCAAAGTTGAAGATATGGTTATCATTTCATGCGAAAAAGTATTCACTAAAGAATTAGATAACCTGATATAAAGGGGTCATAAATGGCATCAACTATTTTCCTCTTAAAATCTTGATGAAACAATTGAGAATTACTCGAAAAAAGTATTATGAACTTGGAGTACAAATTCAGGAAAAAACTTCCTTGTTTCATTAGCTTTTTAAAAAGCTACAATTGTCAATAATTCCTTCACGAAATCGAAAAATATGGCCGGAAAACCGCCCATTGATGCGTAATTTATTGCAAGGACACAAACCCATAACACAGTGAAATATCAGCATTTTATCTTTTTGAAACTAATTATCCTCAAATTGAAATTCTTTAGAGTTACTCTCAAATAATTGAGGATTATTTGAATTTGCATTCGAGAAATACCGTGAATTTTTTTTTATTCATACTAGTCCTACTCGTAACAAGCAACTAATAATCAGAAGTAAGGGAGAACATAGGGGGGATAAGCAAGTATCGAAAAAGTATGTTACTTGCTCGGATTTCCGGCAAAATTTTTTGATCTCGTGGAAAAATTTATTACATATCTATCTTTTTGGAAATTTCATCAACCGAGAAAGTTTTTTCACTTGTTTGTACGCAAAGTTAATTATAAATTTTTCGAGAAATACGCAATTGTTTCATGAAAAAAACAATTGATGCCACTTTAGACTCTTTATGTTTCAGGTTATTCGTTATTCTGGTGAATGATTTTCTCTGGAAATGATCCTCATCTCATCAGCTTTCAAAAAAACCTTACTTCTATATTCAGTGTTGAGTAGTCTCCATAAAATTAATTGTTTTCGACGTGAAGTCGAAAAACTTTCAAAAAGTCGAAATATCAATATATCTCAGTAACCATAGCCTTTTGGACCATGGTTGACTGGACTCAAATCATTGCAAATGAGGTCTAGTATAACCCCGTCAAAGGATCAAGTCGAATTACACCCTGTATATACATAACGGGTGATTTTTTAGGAGCTTTCGGATTTGATTCAAGAAAAAAACACATAAAATTCAGAAAAAATGTATGAAATCTTTATTTGAGTCGATAGAACAATTCATATAATTTATGTTTGAAGATTATTTCATGTAAATGTTGGCCGCGGCTGCGCTTCAAATGGCCATACGCCGGTTCCAATTTTGGCATGCTCTCTTCAACATATCGGCCGATATCTCACAATTAAATTCTTCAATATTTGCTTCCAGTTCGTCAATCGTTGCGAGCTTCTTGCTATAGACATGAGCCTTAACATGACATGAGCCTCACAAAAAATTATTTAGAGGCGTTAAATCACAAGATCTAGACGGCGACATAATTTAGCGATAAAGAAGTGGATCTTCATCCAACTTTGCCAGCGCCCATTCATTTATCCGTTGTGGTAGGTCGTGCTGCTTCAATTCTTGCACCAGCTATATACCAAAACGTTTCACATCTAAATCCTTCCGCAAAATTTTCCACCTAGTGGAGTAACAGAGGCCCAATTGCTGCGAATGACTACGAATCGACAATTCACGGTCATCACTAACACTGGCGGATTCAGCTACGATATTTTCCTCTGTCCGCACTCTACGTATGCGTGTTGGTGGTTTAATATCCAATAATGTAAATTTGGCGCGAAATTTAGTCACAAGATTCCGAATAGCCGCCTGAGAAGGTCGACCAAACTGACCATAAAATGGAAGATGTGCACAATACACTTTCTTAACCGAGCATAAATTTTGATAATAAAATTCAATAATTTGCCAGCGTTGTTCGATTGTAAGTCGAATCATAGTTAAATTATAGACCAAACTGAACATGTTTAACAGTCACACAAGGCGCGAATCCCGCGTCAGCTGTAAAAAACAGGGTTGCCAAAAAGAAAGTTCTCAAAATATCACTCGTTATATCGTAAGATGTGAGAAATTCTTGATTGTTACATTTTTTTTTCTCGCTGTTTGATCCCAGAGATTTATTATTTGGCAATAACGAACCAGAGTATAAAAATTCTTGACTGTACAATATTTAAATTACATGAATGATAAATTCTCACCACAATTCCATCCGATTTAATTGATCTGAAACTGGGAGGAACCATTTCCGGAGTCAGGGTGGTTGGTGGATCAATGCCTTTCAGACATCTGGCTACAAACCACATTGCTAAAGCGAACTGCTCATTGTTCAGTTTTCCAATTTGTTTAATATCACATAATGCCCTGGAATAAGTAATGCCACCGTAGTGAAAGAACAACAAATAAGGTGAAAATTTATACTGATAATAACCAAGTATGCCAATGAAATTCTAAAGTTCTACTTCCAGATATCAAACTAGGAAAGTTATAGACATTGGACTTCAGTGACCTTCAAATAAATGTGAGGAAAATATTGGGTGTGTACTAATCAATCTAATTAAAACAAAAAGCTTTTCCTTTTAAATTTATTCAAATACTTTTATTCTTATTTATAATGTTTCTACTTAAATAGGCTTTTTTTTATCGAAATACAACTATAATACCAAAGATCTTATAGAAAGAAAAAAGGCATTTTTTAGGTCTCAAACATACAAAAAGGTAATTTTTGATTTGAAATTCAAACTGGGCAGATTTTCATATAGAATGAATCATACATTTCTTTAATTTATTCAAAAGAGTGGAAATTTTCAATGCACCAAATATAAATTGTGAATTTCGCCTTTACTGTCTATAAGGTTGATGAAAATCTTGTGGTTTAGTTCTATTTGTTTACACAACTGTTCATGTGGACAATCAGTCAGACGTCGAAACAGCCATTTCAGGTTCTTGATAATTCCTATTTTTGTTTCTGTAAAACCTTGTCATCTTGCATGGATAAAAATGCATCACTAACAATCGATCTCCTCAGGCTCAGTCATTTCAGGATCTTCATCATTCCTATTTTTGTTTCTGTAAAATCTTGTTGTGAAATCTTGCACATGTAGTTTTTGAACAACCACTTTTTATTATGGATAAAACCAACAGTCGATCTCCTCAGGCTTCTTTCAAATGTAAATTGTACAGTCTAAGTGAAGCTAAGGCCAGTCGAATTGCTATAGCAATTCGGATCTCACCTATGTTGAGGTTATCTACATGATTTCCTGAATATAACTGATTATTTTAGGAATTCATCGTTCACAAATTGTATTATTTTCACTAAGTGTGGATTCATGCAGCATCAAATAACAATTATCAAGTAGAAAGTATCAAATAATAATTAAGAATTACCACGTACAAAAATGCAGCATTCATGCACTCAAATTAACAATTAAGAAATAAAAACACACAAGTCGAAGATCGGAGGTATTAATTTTTCAAAATAACCTCTGTTCCCCCTATATTTGAAAACAAGTGTTTAAAATTCCATTTTCCAATGTTATAACACGGAACCCACATAAAAACACACCAAATAAATTGAATATTTTACAAAGTAAGGTTATATTTACATCATCGGGCTGTCTAATCTGCGTTGAGCTGCGCACGAGTTGCGTACAAGTACGAAATCTCGTTCAATTAAAGTAGAAAGTTAAAAGTTGGCGAACTCCTACTTGTTATTTGTTAATTGATAATTGTTACTTGGCTGCATGAACACTCTCATTCAGATATATGAAGTTCAACTTTTACTCACTATTTGTAATTGTTAATTGTTACTCGATACTCGTTAATTTGGGCTGCATGAATCCACACTAAATCACAACTTTTTTGAAATATTTCACCACTATTTATACACTGAACGTTATTTATAAATTTGACGCTCTTATATTTTTGTCAACCTATTCGCCTGACATCTTTTAATATATGAATCCAAACGAAAACCTTCAGTGCAAATAGTGTCAGATCTCTGACAAAAGCTACATTGCTCTGAATTTTCAATACTGGTCCAGAGTCAGGCGATTTTTAATATTATAGACGTCGAATTTTCCTCGTGCCATCTACATCAAATCTTCTTTTAGGTGAAATGATTAATCCATTGAGGTTATCTAAATACAATGCTTCAATCATCTACTGATAGTTCGTAAAGACGTTACAAAATAAGGAATGTTACAACATTCTTTATTATGATAAATAATTTTTGCCAGAAAATAGCCACTAGATCTCAAATTGCTAAATGTGATTATTTATTCTTGAAACTTACCAGATATGGGCTAGCATGGCCTGTGGTACACCTGATTGCAAAAATACATCCTTAATCTCCTGCCCAGAAACAAATCCATCCTTATCAACATCACTTTTGATGAATAAGGCATCCGATTTCGAGCGTTCATCATTACTTACAACCCACGACACAACAGGTTGTTGGATCACTGCAGGGGTAGGAGGTTTAACCGGTACAGTAGAAATCAAACTCTGGGAAATGAGGGAAGACTGTATATCTGATTTAACTCCATCCAAACCACGATTTAGAATGGGTGGTGTTGGTGATGTGGAGTTTTTTCTTTTAGTCGGAGGCATAAGTTCAATAGGTAATGAGTTGGGTATTGCAAATTTGTCGAGAGCTTTGTAGACTAGATGCATGGCCTGAAATAATATATAAATCACGAAATATCTATTAAAAATCATCGATGCAGAGTAAGGAGCTTTAGCGTGGATTGGGTGCATCCTGATCTAAGATCTGATGTGGCCCCTTGCTGTAGCTGCTTGGGTTTATCCCAAGCTACAGCTCCCCATCCAGTACCAAGTTTGAATAAACTACAGTAGCTGAGGCCACAGCTACCGAAATATCGGTAGATCTACCGAATTTTGAAACTTTCTACCGATCTACCGATTAAGATTGAATTTCTATCGAATTTTTCTTAAGCCATGAACTACCTCATATTTTTCAATATGAATTGATTTTTATATTTGATTCCTGGGAAAATAGTTCAATAATACTTGGATTTCTATTTTTCAAGGTGTCACGGACGAGTCTGTGGCTAAGAACCAATAAGCAACGCTGCTATTACCCCCTTCGCGCATAGATGGCACTAGTAGTAAATACTTCATTTTTCTTCATGCATTGAAATTCCTACTATTATTTATTGTTTTGTGTATAGATATTTACATACATAGCACTTTGTTCTCATAATATTGATATAAAACCGCTCGATTCGGCGCAAACGGACCAAGGCTGGTTTTCCTGTCACGCTGACGGTCGGCGCTGACGGTCAGCGCTGATCGGTCAGCTCGGATCCTTTTAGTATTGCGCTGATCACATAGAGAAATAGAAGGATGCTATTGTCTCTGGCTCACTGAATGTGGAGGCTTGTCGGTGCCAGCTAGTCAGCGGCGCCGACGCGCCGGCGCGTAAATAGCTCAGCGCTGACAGCCGTCAGCGCTGCGTGACTCGAAAACGCTACCTATAGCTACATACATATTGACCCATCAGCGCCGACCGTCAGCGTGACAGGAAAACCAGCCCAAATAAATGAAGTTATTTCAAATCTACCGAAATTTTACGGAATCTACCGAAATTATTCGATCCTTCTACCGAAACTTCGCTCAAAGTCTGTGGCATCACTCTGAGGCGTATATTACCCGCTCATATGACTACAGAGACTTATTACTTCAGGTCTATGGTCAGTAACATGGAATATTGAAGTGCATAAAAGATATCAAATGTTAACATGGATCTTGTTTGATTAATGTTTCTACTCAATTGATTTGTATATTTCTCTGTACTTATATATTATGAACATTGTTCTGAATTCAAATTAACATTGTTGAAATATCGAGAATCAAACAGAAATCTAAATCTAGATTTCAGCTAGCGTGAGAACAAATAAATGAAAACATGTCCAAATAATTTGATCGATTCCTTGAAGCCATTGTAGTTTTTGACAATTGTGAAAAGAAAATTATACTCACAGCAATGAATTCGTACCGGTCAAGCATTCCATCCTTATCTTGATCTGCCAGATCCCAAATTTTTCCCAGCGTTTCAAATGGTAATTTTGATTCGAGTAATACATTCTTAACCTGAAAACAATTGAAACAAGTTCTTCAAGAAATACATATTGTTGAGATTGTTTTCATCAGAGAAATTCAATAAACGAATTGATGAATTTTCATTTTATTGGGAAATTTTCATGGACACACGTCAAAAGTCTTGGTTCCTCCTCAGTCATGTTGTAGAAATCAAAATATATTTACTAAAGAATATTGTCTTCTTGATCAGATTTTTGTGAAAGGAATATTTTCCACAAACAGTGACTATACAGTGTGGAAAATCCTAATGGAACTAATTCATTATCTTGGTTACTGTACATATTTATTTAAATTCCTGAAATACAATAAATTCAAATTTTGAATTGTCCGTATTCTACGTAAAAATGCGAACCCTATCTTCAACCCCCTTCGAAAGACAGGTTATTACCGAAATTCGTCCTGCACGCGACCACGGCATCGCCACCAAGCTGCTTCGGTAGCAGTATAGTCGCGCTGCTCGCTCTTTACGAAAGTCAAAATGGCATTGTTTACCGATGAAAATGACGAGTTTTTAGTCGAATTAATAGCTAAAAAACCGCCGCTTTACGATTGCAGACTCACAGCCTATAAGGACAACATTGTCTAACTGAGTACGAATTTAAATTGTGTTATTTAGTCTGCAGTACTTCCTGAATTTCTCTTCCTTTAAATTGAAGTGGCGTTTTATGAGGATGTTGTAGCTACCTTCATCAACTCTGGATGTAAGGATGTATATAATGAATCGATTTCAATCCTCTTCTCAGATGAAAGCAAGAGCAACATTACTTCATCATCCTCTATCAATCGCAACAAGAGTTCCCGTTTTCGTTTATTCAAGTTTTCAGACACGGTTCAGTTTAGAAACGCACAACTGTTCACATTCTTCACATTCTGCTTGACTACTGCACGGAGCAGTCGGATAGGAATCGCCGCCCAGGCCGCGGTCGCTGATATCCGAAAGCTCGTGGCAGCGCTGCACAGCAGTGGTAATGGGTCGCGACTGTCGGTCGCGGCTGCTTGGTAAAGACTTCCGAGATCCGAATGCTACCATTAGACAGATTGAAAAAGCAGCTGGCAGCTGCTAATACACTGTGAGTATGTGAAATTGAATGTGATGCTTGACTTTGAAGAAAAACCACATAAATCGAGTACAGATGCCTCCATAAGAGAACATAATTTTGTGAACAAACGATAGACAAGTTGGATAACAATATTATCCAATTAGTTGACGTTATGTTTTCTGATGAGTGCACTTTTTCTCTGAACGGCCATGCTAATTGTCAAAATTTCAGCTACTGGTCTACCGAAAATCCTCACTGGATGAGAGAGGAACACACGCAATTTCCTCAAAAGGTTCATGTTTGGGTAGGAAATGTTCGAAACCATATCATAGGCCCCTTTTTCATTGATGGCAATTTGAATGGAGATAATTATTTAGCACTACTTCAAAATGATGTCGTTCCAACTTCATCAAATTTATATCCTGATCAAGAAAATCCGCAAGTTCCACGGAATACGATATGGTTCTGACAGGAGGGAGTACCACCACAAAACCAACGCAATGTCCGACAGTACCTCGACGCAATATTTCCAAATCGGTGGATAGGAAAGCGAGGAACGAGCGAGAGAGAGAGAGAGAGATTTTATTGGTGCTAATACAATATAACTTGCTTACACAAGTCAAAGCATGAAGTATATATGACAAAACAACATATAATGTATAAATAAAATAATAAATATGGTTAATAAAATAAAATTCACAAATATGTATGTATACAACGTTTGCAGATTCACAGGCGAATAAGAACAAATTGAATATAAAATAGCTCAAAATTGGCTGATTCTGAAAGCACGAAACTCATCCAGTGAATAAAAAGCATTTTCCACTAAAATAGCTTTTAACTTTGATTTAAATTCAGTCCTTGGAAATCTTCTCACCCAACCAGGTAATCCATTATATAGGGAAGTTGCGCAGAAGTCCGGACTCTGCTGTGATCTCCACAGCCTGAAGAAGTCTTTTCTAATACACGAATTGTTTCTTGTGTTGTACTCATGAATATCAGACTGCAGGCGATATCTTGCAATATTATCCCGAACATACAGCAAATTCTCAAGGATGAAAATGGAAGGAAAGGTCAGTATACCTAAAACCTTAAATGACTCCTTACAACAGTCTCTGTATCGTAGACCACCCACCAACCTGATGGCACGTCTCTGCAATCTGAAAATGTCATCACGTCTGGCACAATTTCCCCACAACAAGACACAATATTTCAGCCTAGACTCAATTAATGCGTGATAAACAGTTTTTAAAACTACACCAGAGAGAGAATGCGACAAAACCCTCAGAGCCAAAACATTCCTACTAAGAGTCGACACCAATTCATCTGCATGGGGCACCCAGGTGAGAGTAGTGTCCAAACGCATACCAAGAAATCCAACCGTTTGCACTGTGGTATCTTCCTGGCTTCGATTTCTCAAGCTCAAAACGAGTAGTTGTGTCTTTTCATTGTTCATATGAAGTCCATTTGCACTAAACCATTCCAAGGCTGCCAGCCTAGCCTCTTCAGAGGCACTGCACAACTCAGCCTCATCACAGGATTTGACTGCAATGGTAGTATCATCCACAAACAAAGTAATCTCAGCATCTGGCACATAATCAGGAAAATCATTGATATATATCAAAAAAAGTAAAGGTCCTAATGTGGATCCTTGGGGTACACCAATTCCCATAGGTCTCAGTTCCGAATACACACCATCCACAAATAATGCCTGATATCTAACGCTCAAAAAAGACTGGAAAAGTGCGAATGGCGAATGGACAGCGCGATGGGGATATGTGTAGAGCACTGAGTACAAAACTAAACCCCTTGATTTCTATGACCTAAAAGATCGAATAACGCTTGCGATTAGGTCGATCACTCCTGAGATGTTGAATACTGTTGGAAGAAATTATTATTTGAGGTTAGGATGTTGCCAAGGCGTTCGCGGTGAACACTTTGAACATCTACTTCATTAACCCTTAACTGGCGTGGCCAGAAATTTTAACGCTCCGTGCGTGGCGGAGTCTCTGGGTATCCAGAGTTTTTGAAAGAATATTTTCTGTTCTAAATGGCGAATTGGTTCCTGTTTCGCTGAAAAAATAATTAAAGACATACAATGGATTATGATTTAATACATCAATGAACATATCATTTTATAAACAGCTCAGTAAATATGATAAAAAAAAAAAAAACTCGAACAGAACTCTAGGGAAATTAACATTAGAATTTTTTTCTTGATTCATTGGACAAGAGTGAAATGGAAGTTTTTCTTCATGTAGAATATGTTACGTAGATAATGTAGTATAGAAAAACTGAGAATTTGAGGTCCTATTCATAAAAAGCAAAATACTGACAATGATCCTAATCTCATTGAAAAAAAAATTGGAAATTACCACTCATTTAGCGTTTCAATGCACTGAATACAATTTTTTTTGCTACATTGCAGACCAATCGATGGTTTGCATTTCACACATAAATATGCAGTTTTTCTCTTCAATTTTGGATCACATTTAGAACAATATTTTCTCTGATTCCTGGCCAAAACATATCCAACTTGTGCTGGTGCCTGGGGTGCAATATCCAAAATTTTGAGTAGTCCTACTTTCAATTCTCTTGATAAATTGGTTTTCTGGGATCTCTCAACGGAAGAGTTGTTTGGCCACACCTTCAAATAGTATAATCGTTCAAGTCGTTTCGTGTCGGAACAAGACTGGTGGATGAATTGAAAAATTACACTAAGCGCGTCACGGAGTCAGATGGACTCTAAGGTGCTCAGATTAAGTTCTACTTGTGAGAATTCAACGAATTCCACTGAGCTATCGATGAGTTATCTCACCACAGGAAGCAGGGCCGTCGCTACCGGGGGGGGAGGGAGGGGAGCCTCCCCCCCGGATCATATCTGAAAGGGCGCCAAATTGACCGCGGATATTTGAAAAACTATAGCAACATGACAAAATGAAAATAGATTTTTTTGAACTACTACTTGCATAAGATGATTATTATTATACATAAGTGCAGTGACTGTATCGAATGATTGCCTACCCTACCATTTACTCAATTTATTTGTACAAGACCGACAGCATTGTAAAAAGCTTTGTTGCTGCTAGAGACTAGATGGCAGGAGTGGGGAATTCCCAGCCTTCCCCGGCTATACATAAAAATCGTTCAATAGAAAGAAACTAACCTTCTTCTTCTTATATACATTATTCGTGAATAGTGAATATGAATATTGATTGAAATTTAAAATCGAAAACCGAATATGGATATGGATCCTTGCCAAAATAAGTTCAAACCGTCTGGAGCGGAATTCAGAAGGACAGCCCAGAAAAGAAAAATTGAAACGGGAAAAGGCGCAAATGTCATGAATACATGGCGAGTTGTTCAAGCACTGACGCGAAGTCAGGAGCTTTTGGCGCATGTTCTATTGTCCATTCTCCTTAATCGAATACACCGATTAAGAACCAATTTTTTTTTCATTTCTACAGTTCCCACTAAATTTTACACAAGTCTTTATGTCGATATTCCGCAACTAGTCCAAGCTTCAATTCGACCAGGTCTATATTTTTTGAGTTATCGAGGAAATAATATTCCAGGTGGTTATAACTCCGAAACCGTTGGGCCGATTATGCCCAAAAACGAACTCAACTCTCCCATTCGGATGCGTGACCTACCCTGAAAATTGCAAGTGCTTATCTCCTTTCGTTCCAAAGTTATCGAGTCAGTTAACAGTCAGCCATCCATCTACTGAACTCAAACAAGGCTGCTCGAATATCCAACAATATCTATCTGATCGTGTTCAAACTTGGAACTTGGCAGTAGAGTTAAGTTCTGAAGGCTCTGGCAAAATTTCAGCGATATCGAACGAATAGTTTAGGACATATAGAACTTTTTTAAATGATTTTTTTTTTAATTACTAGTGATACGATCCTCACGAAATTTCGCTAGATTTCGCGTTATTGGTATTCTACAATAACTAATAACCACGTTTGAATTGGATCGGTTTTGTATTTTTCGAGTTATTGAGGAAATAACAACCAAATTTCAGATAGGTATACCTATGAACAAACTAGCATTAAGATGCACAAGCTACCCTGAAAATTTCAAGGCGCTATATCTTTCCGTTTTCTAGTTATCGTGGCAACGGCCGGCCGGTCGGACAGAATCAAATTTGACCTTGAATTCTTCATTAGAGAGTTGAACTAAATGGTTTGCGACAATTTTCGGCAAAAAATCGAAAATTACAGACATTTGGGCAAAATGATAACGTGTGATGTTACCTAGAACATTCTAAAATTACCTAGAACGTTCTAAAAAGAGAACTGTATTTTCGAATAGAGCGAAAAGTTTTGGCCATTGCTGACACATAGTTTTTAAGGGAAGTAGCACCTTGTGAATCTTCATTTAACAACTGCACTTACAGGTTGATTTTCAGTGTCTATAAAATAACATTTTTTTTTTCGTGATATTTCGGTAAAATATTCTATTGAGTGACATCGAAGATTTAATTTGCTATATGCAAACTACAAAAATTTTCAGGGTGATGAGTACAAAAATATTGCTTAAATTCAGGAATTACAAAAAACTCATTCAATATTCCAAATAGCAGATATTTTCGAAGAATTGTTGGAACATTCCACTCTAGATAGCAGGGTAACGTGAAATTATTGTTATATCATTTTTCGAAAGTTTTCTTTTTAATATCTATAAAATCTTCAGATTATTCTTATCATCTCGAAAGCTTGGTATATATATTTATTTTTGTCAAATAAAATTCTTTTTTGGCCCTGGATCTGTTGTGAGATGCAAACAATTTTTTTCACTCAAAAACACAAATTCAGAGCGGTATTCTTTGTAAAATAATTTTCATTGATAGTTATATTAATTTATAATTCATTCTTTATTAAGAAAATATGTAGTAGGTATGTATCAATATATGTACACTTCATCCATATGTGTGTTTTTCGATTTTTGTCTATTTTTCCTAATTAGGGGCGCCAAAAGACGTTTCTCCCCCCCCCACGGAATAGCTCTTCGCTACGGCCCTGACAGGAAGGTACTCAGAAGCGAGGATCATTCGACCAATAAAACGAAGATTACACGATTATCATGCAAGAGTCCGAGGGACTCCGCAACGCCGGTTAAGGATTAACCTTCATTCTGTATGACATTTTAGTTTATGATATTGTACCTAATTTCACTGATCATTTGATTTCATTTTTTTCTAATTTGATTTTTGCAATAAACAAGTAAGTGATAACATTTCTGAATAGAGAATGACGAGACCTTTCAAAGGATGTATCACAAGCCTATATTTCCTATTTGAAAAATTGGGGGTTGTACCTATCTTTCGGAGTGGGTTGAAGGTAGGGTTCGCATTTTTACGGAGAAGTGACAATTTAAAATATGAATTTGACGTGTTTCGGTATTTTTCATGAATATGTACAATAACCAAGATAATGACGTCATCCACTACATATATATATGTATTTGAGTCGTAACTAATCGTTTGAGACCATTCTTGGTCAAAAAGTGGACCAGTTTTTTTTGGACGCCTATTTTTACTATCGATTTATACTCTTGGAAATATTTTTTTTCCTGGAGCTAAGCAGCGTGGAGCGAGTCCAGTACCTGGATGAATGACCACTCTGGCTATAAATTTGAACAAGAGCACCAAAGCACCTGACCATTGTACTTTTCCAGCTTGTTTGAAGAAAGTTGAGTTCCGCACAGTGATCAATGGCGAAAATTTCAGCTTGAAAGACAGACAGATAGAATCTTCCACCAATCAACATATTGTACAATAATATTGACCGTCTAGGACCCGCCGTCAATATATGGTGCAACCCACATTGTGCAATAATATGCGTGTATGGGCCGCTTAATAATAAGTAGATAGAGCCTAGAGAAAGAGGCATTGGTCGCATTCAGCGGACGAAACAGTTGCGCAACCGTTACCAAAACGTTCGGTGGCACATGCCCTACGAACTCAACACGTTGTGGAGCGGAGGCTATTTTATGGAGCACATTTGATTTATGCTAGGTAGCGGTAGCGTAAAGTGGCTGAGCGCTTCGTCCGCTGAATGCGACCATTGACTCCAACATAACAGTGAGATGCAATGATCGAAATCAGCTGATGAAAGGCAAAACAATGTGTATTGCAGTGTAAAGTCTTACTAAATTATGATATGTTAGTGTTCCGTGATATTTTATCTTTTATTCGTTTTTTCCATTTTCCTTCGAGTGTTTTTGTCTTATTTATAGTTTTATTCAGATTAATAGATGTACCGCCGTATTCACAAAGCATTCAATCTCGGTTCAGTCCTAATTGAGAGAAAAAAATGGGTTCAAGCCCTGTGGACAGGAGATTTCTGGCGCTCTAGTTCAAACAGACAAATTATATCTCCGAAAGTATTGGTTTCTCAGAGTTGGGAATTATATCAATGTATTCATATGATAGAACTGCATCATAAAGGAAATTCAATTCAAATAATAGTTTATTTATCAAGATTAAATGAGCAATCTGAGAATGAGAACTGCACCATGGAAGAAATCAAATTAAAATAGCTGAACTGAATTTGACTCTCTTATAGAACAGGATGAAATGTACGAGTATGAACAAAGATCATATAATAAAGCTTAGATAGAATAAATATAGCATTCTGTGAAAAAATAGAAGTACGATTCATTATTGAAATTTAAAAAAATCATATCTCCGAAAGTATTAGCTTGTTGGAGTTGAAAATGATATCGATGGATTTTAATGGTGAAACCACATCTTAAATAAAAATTGAATTTGAAACTTGCTGCTTAAAAAAGAATTTTTTTTTCGTTACTCCGAAACCATCTGGCCTATTTTGCCCAATAACGAACTTAACCGAGATATTCATCTCCCTAACCTACTCTGAAAATTTCAACTGCCTAGCTCATTCCGTTCGAGAGTTATTGTAGAATTTTTTTTTTTTAATTTTAAAATTTTTTTTTTACACTTTGCGGTAACCTGGTCAATACAAACCTTCACATGCGTATAAAGGTCATGATTCTACAATTTGATGGTAAATTTCAGATAGACCCAGTGATCGGTTTCGGAAATATTCATAAAAAATGTGTTGAAATCGGCCATAAATCCGAAACCGCTTGATGGATTTCGCCCATTAACGAACTTGTTCGAGATATTTACGCTTCAAACCCACCTTGCAAATTTCAATCCTCTAACTCCTTTCGTTCGAGAGTTATCGTGCCTACGGCCGGCCGGCTGGACAGAATCGATTTCGACCTCGGATTCTTGATTAGTGAGTCGAACCAAATCGTTTGAGACCTTTTTCAGCCAAAAATTCGAAAATTACAGACATTTGGGCAAATTGATAAGCACTCAGTTCCGAGGAACTAGAGCGCCAAAAATAAAGAGATTCGACGAGACATTTTCTAATCGATTAATCGTAAAAGAATCGGTATGCTTTTATTTTCGTAAAGTGAATGAATACTTGAAAATAAAAACACATCCATTCATTTACGATTAATCGATTAGACATTTCGATTAAAATAATAAAAACGCACCCATACACGCAATGTATAATTGACGAAATACTTATGGGAAGTAAACCTATTAGCGCCTCCACCATTTTTTGATTAACAACATTTTCAATTCATGCAAAGTCGCCATGGTTTCACAGAAGGAGAAAGGATTGATAAAATTAGATTTAGAAAAGTAACATTTTTTGAACAATGTTGAAAATTGAATATTCTTTGTTGTGAAGTTCAGAACTTGTCAAAATACAATAGAATACTCATTTTGTGGTCATCCCAACAACATAAAATTATTGACCACCAATTCAAATCATCACCATAATAACTCGTTAAACAATTCAGTACAGCTACTGTTTGCCATGGGTTTCTATCCCGTGCTTCTATAGTCGTGTTCTGTCGATCATCTCGTTGATAATTGATTTTTCTACAAAAACATAGCAAAATTATAGGCTGTAGGGGATGGAATTCTCCATAATATCTGATCAATGAACATTCCCGAAACAAATAGTTTTTGGCTGAACGATTTCAATTAATTTTTGATTAGATGATAAACGAGAACGGAATAAATGAAAACTAGGTGAGAAAAAATGTATGAAGCTTACAAAAATTCAGCTAATATGCTTTCAAGATAAAAATTGCTTCCCAATACCATGCTGAAGTATTTTCTCAATTTCTACGCATGCTGTTGAACGAATTTTTTTATGGATATCGAGGAAATACTCAAATTAAAACGGTTTGTGAATTATTAATTTAAAAGAAAAATGTTCGTTGTTACCAGTAGCCCTTCAAAATGAAGAGGGGTATAAAATGATCGCCTTGGTCCCAATAATCATTAGATTTGTATTTTTGTTCTGTCATTTGCCATCATATAGCGCAAATATATATAATGCTAATAATTTTTTACTCTACACCCGAGACGAAAGAACAGTCCGAACAATCGACTGGAATGGATTTAATTATATTCAGATAGCAAAAAAAATTAACGGTGAGTAATATGCGAACTTATTCTATAGCATTTCAGTGATGAAGTAAAAAAAAATATCGGCATTTAACAAAAATTAAAGTATTGTTTCATCAATTCAAAGCATCATTTCACACAATCGGTATCACTTTGGCAGAAATCGAGTTGCTGTGAATCTTCTTGCACACTCTATTCGCCAAATTCAGCCTCTGTGGGGATATTCTCCGTTTCCAAACTATTTTACTAATACTTATAATTTGGAGCCTGCAGTAAGGTTTCAAAACGATTAAACATTGCAAGGAAAATATATCTTGCTAAAAGGGAACTATCTTGAGAAATACATATATTTTTACAATTTTGATGTTTTTTCGTTTTAAGCTCCTAGCAGACTTGTGTTGTGTCGTCTAGAGGCAATTCTTTGGAACAAAATTGCTTATTGTTAGACAATCATTGTAATAGTACCAGTAGCAAGACACAATTCTGATTGGTGGTAAGTGGTGAATACTTTGACATTAGTAATGCCGGTTTGTGCATATACACAGCTACTGGGAGTCCAGTCTTGATAAACTTTGAAATTGAATGCTGGTATGCTGCATTAACAATAAGTAATCATTTATCAGACTTTTTGAAACCAATCCATCAATTTGCATTGGATTTATATTTCTAACAAACAATGTAATATAGAATTCCCAAAATTCTTTTAATCCTGTATGTTCTTTCTGCTAGGACTGTTGGTAGACTGTTCTGTACTGTGTTGTCAGATTTCACATACCTTATTTCCTGCAAGAAGACCATTTGTAGGTTGCAATGAATCAAACAATTTCACATATTTCTCCTTCTCAGTTGCTTTGACACTCCAATCAACTGCAGTGGGTGGAAGTGAAGTGATTAATGGAGTAACAGATGGTGGTGGAGGCTTTTGTGGTTTAGGCAAAGGAATATCCCCCTGAAAAATATTGGATATATTCATTGTATACCAATATGAAATCTCCTATTACCATTTTTGGAGGAGAAACATCCAAATGAATGCTGTTCACACTGAGATCTTTTCCATTTTGTACAAGAGCTACAAGTTTCAATGCTATAAACATTCCTGATTTATCAAGACAGCCTCTTCCACCTGGATCTGACAGATCCCAAATTTTTGATAAAATCACATCGCTCAGACCTGATCGCTTCAAGAATCTGGCTGCCTCCATTCCTCCGATACTTCCAATACCTTTAGGGTCGACCTAAAATAATGGACATTTATATTGCTTGCATCACGTAGTTGATATTAAATAGAATTCAATGGTGTATTATAGCTTACCACATTGTAGTATGCTTCATATATGGCACTATGCTGGCCAGCTACCTAAAAATAACATTATATTGCTTTTAACAAAAGGCAATAATTCACAAATCATGATATTTGCTAAAGGGTTCAGAATTCAGATCTGTGTCAGATCAATATGTTTGTATGTGATACAAACATTAGAGTGTCATATTTATGAAGAATGAATTGTGCTTAAATAACTCGCTTCATCAATATTCCTTCAATTCAATGTCTAATAAAAATATTCAAAATATATCATTAAGGAAAATACATTTCAACTCAAACACCGCCCACCGATGTGTCACTTCTAATACAAATAACTACAGAAGACAAACAATAAATTGAATTTTGAATAGTTCCAAATAATGAGTCTATTTATTTCCAAGAATTTCCTTTGGTTTTCTAAATGCGAAGACTTCATTGGAATTTTACCTGTGTAGGAGACGGCAACGTAGCCATCTTTTCGAATCACTACTACACTTTTATTGGCTGTAGTGTTTTGACATTTCAACCAATAAAAACAGTAATCAATACACGAAAATTATTTTGCCAACATAAGAAATCGAAAAATTATAACATTCTATGGTTGATAATACGCTTGAACTACTGAGATTGAACCACCGATTAATCTGTGATTTTACATCATTTTTGATTCAACTCTAATAAATGGGCTCATCCGCCACAGGGGATGCGTAACATCTCAGAAATATCACACGGGGAACTTCCTAAACAGCTCACCATGGGGAATAGTTCGAGAGGTTCTCTGGGATGACACAGGGAAGTCGCCAAGAGCACAATATATCTCCTCGAAATGTATGGGAGGTTCGCTGGGATATCGGCAAGAGCTTTATATATGCTCGAAATGTCCGCCACATCTCAGAGATATCACAATGGAAAGTTCCTAAACAGCTCATCCTGGATAAAGTTTGAGAGGTTTGCTGAAATATCGCTGGGAGGTCGCTATTCCTCCTCCAAATGTCCGCCATAGGGGATGAGCCCAGTAACATCTCAGAGATATCACACGGGGAAGTTTCTAAACAGCTCACCCTGGATAATAGTTTGAGAGGTTGGCTGAAATATCGCTGGGAGGTCGCTATTCCTCCTCCAAATGTCCGCCATAGGGGATGAGCCCAGTACCATCTCAGAGATATCACACGGGGAAGTTCCTAAACAGCTCACCATGGGGAATAGTTTGAGAAGTTCTCTGGGATAACGCAGGGAAGTCGCTAAGAGCACTAAATCTCCTCGAAATGTCCGCCAGAGGAGATGAGCCCAGTAGTATCTCATTTACATCACATGGTTCTCAAATTGCTCACCCTGGAAAATATTTTGAGAGGTTCGCTGCGATATTGCTGGGAGGTCACCAATAGCCCTAACATCTCAGATATATCACATGGAGAAGTTCTCAGACTGCTCTATCTGGGCAGTACTGTGAGAAGGTCGCTGCGATATGGATCTATAAGGCCGCTCGTACACCAGCACGACGCGACCGCAACGCTACCGCGACGATACTTTTTAACGAGGAAAATGCGTCGCGTCGCCGTATCCTTGGTGTGGGCGCTTCTATGAATTACCACGTACCGCGACTGCGAAGCGACACGAAGTCGCGGTCGCGTTGCGGTCGCGTCGTGCTGGTGTACGAGCGGCCTAATATATACAATATACATCTTCAAAATGTGCAGTACACGTGTAGCGCCGGATATTTCACTTCGATTCGTAGATGTTGTCTATGGCGTAGATCGAGAATCAACTCGGGTTATTAACGATGTGGATGTTCTTCCGGGTAAGGTGTAGATGATTGCGCCTTTGCCGGTGGCTACGGCTAATCCCCTAATGTCCTATTCTCGTTATACTCACGATGACTTGAGGAGCTCGCAATGGGAATGTCTTATTCTGGTTACATATGCAATATCTTGATGACCTCCGCAATAGGAATTTCTTATGCTCGGTTTACTTGCGATGACTTGAGCAGCTCGAAATAGAAATGTCTTATTCTGGTTACATTGGCAATATCTTGAGTGAGGTACTCCACAAGGGAAATTCTTTTACTCGTTTTACTTGCGATGACTTGAGGTACTCGCATTAGGAATGTCATATTCCGGTTACATATGTGATATCTTGAGGAGTTCTCAACAGAAATGTCTTATCCTGGTTATCTCTGTGATAGCTTGAAGAGCTCGCAATAGGAATGTCTTATTGTGGTTATATGTGTGATATTCCTTGGAACTCCACAGTAGGAATGTCCTATTCTCGATACACGCGATATTTTGAGGATATCACAATAGGAGCTCTCAATACATCCTCATTGTAACCTCCCAAAGACATGTATGCGAGGTATGTGTTTTCTCTATGGATGACCAGTCCATTATGGACTCCTAATTAAGGTGCACCCTCGGATTCAGTAGGGTAACCATTCGAATCAGACGAGCTACCACACCTCGCGTGGTCTCGAGCTCATCTGGAGGTGAGGCTGGTGGTGGCAGCGGAACACCACCTCCCTCATCGACAAAGGGCGATGCTGGGGCTACCGAGTTGAGCAGTAGGAGGGCGGTCGGAGCTGCGACCTCCTCTGTGGCCCCCATTCCTTCTGGAACTGGGATGGAGACATTGAGCCTCTAGGTCCCTCTAGCTAGGCCGAAGGGTAAAATTGCTGGTAAAGTAAGGCAACCTGCCAGCGGAAACCTGGCAAAAATGATTCACAGGGAAATACTTCCCCCTCCTCCACATGCATATTTGCACCAGACACGTTAGTCATTCGGTAAGGTTTCGTCTGCCGCTCAGGCCCTCGTATTTACCAAATACACGTCTGATAATTGCACCGCCGTTAATTGGCTATGTTTTCAACTTCTAACAGTTGTGTTGTGATTGATTTCAACATAAAACAGTGAAAATATATATTTTTAAAATGCGTGATTTAACCCTACGTTTCGATCGTATTCAATGTGGTCTAGGAATGTAGACCACCAGATAGTTTGGATATTAAACATGATGTATATTTCAAAATGTATATGATAAAATCTTTCGTTTGACTACTTATTTTTATTGAGGTAATTTCAGTTTCGTGACAATTCAGTAATTTTGTTTGTGAGGATTAACCGGTACACTTAGTACGCTTAAGCGTAGGGCCCCGAGGTCCACAGGGTCCCCCGGGCCGCAACTGAAAATGAATAATAATTAAATAATGAAGAATAACGTGTAAATTGTCAGCCACACGAAACGAAACGCAACCAGACATAGAGCAAAATTCAGCTGTCAGTAATAAAATAACATCAAATCAAAGGTCCCGCTTCCACAGGCTTTCTCCAATTATTATTCTTATCTGCCTGCAATAAATTCCCGCAACGGTGGCAGAAGAGTTGTCGGCATCCCTCTGAAATCTAGGTACATGCCACCATCGATATTGTGTGGGAGGGAGGGGTGCAAAGTGCAAGATACTTGTTTGGCATTTCTTAAATCTAAATATTTGTCATATTCATTTTATAACCATCGATAGATAGATAGGAATAGTGTTGATGGCGATGAACGAGTTTTATTCTTCGTTCTACTTGCATTTCATAATAAGAAAGTATTGTGGAAAATTGAACAGTATTGGTGTAAATGAACAATTTTTTTTATCTTAAGACTTATAATTCGATTGATAACATAATATTCATTCTGAACTATAAAAGATTAGATTTATTGTTTTAATTTCAGGGTTCTCCGATATTTCAAACATACATAATTGTTTATTCTGCAGGGCATCAGGGAATTGTTTTCTAAGAGGGGGGAATGTCTTCAACGTTACATTTTCAATATTTAGAATATTTTATAGTGTCTTGATTTTTACGAGGAATTAATTTTTGGCTGAATTTTCACGAACGAGACTTGAATAATAAATTAGAAATAAAACAAATAATTTGGGTTTAAATATATGGTTTTTCCCGTTTGAATCTAATAATATGGATATTTTCATTTAAATATTGATGATACCAACGGTTTAAATTTTTTTCAATTTTCGGCCATCCCCCGATAGATTGACTCACTATAGGTACTAAATGGTCTTCATTTTTCACCATTCTTGTTGTGTATCAGTTAATCATGTTTCGTATATTGTGAGCTCATCGGTTTGGATTTTGATGGTAAATATCAATATCACTATTTCGGATGTGTGATGTAACTGACATTATGAAGTAGAAAATCAAAATTAATTATTTCTGAATCTTCATAGTTGCAGTAATATTTATGCGACACTTTTTCTGAGTCTGACTGAATTTCATATTTTATTTTCAATAATTTTTCATGTTCATGTTTATTTGTTTTTTTTGTAAAAAGAAATATTGATTTGTATTTTGTACCTGATATCCTCTTGTTAAGTTGTTTACATTTGTGTTGATGTTTGATTTCAATTCATTTGATATAGGTATTTGAATTTATGTACCTTATATTTTTCATTAAAATGTATGTTTGTTTTGAAGAAACCGAACTCTGATTGAAAAATTGTTTTGAAAGACATTTAAAAAGTGGAGGGGGGGGGGGGGGCGAAATTTTTCAAGCGTAGGGCCCCGGAAATCGTCGATCCGCCACTGAGGAAATCAATGGAACAGTATAATGTCTTAGAATGTAATATTTATTTGCAATAACACTATGTATTTTTTGTCTGTTCAAAAATGAATCAACTTGAAAGAATAAACTATGTAAGGTTAGAAAGAATACGTTGTATACTTCCGCTCCAAAAAGGTTATTTTGAATCAGGCACACAAGTGACCCATATTTCCTTCATGTGATTTTTACACGTATAAAATATTTTCGTGTAGTTGTGAGGATCATATGAGGAGTAGCTTATCAAAACGCATTATGTCCAATTTGGGCGAAATTGAGTTTGAAGCGGATTCGGAAATGATTTCTATTGCTCTATAGCCCTATGTAAACAAAATCTTCCAAATGGCATTATGTCCCTCTGTAATTCAAATCGAAAGTATGTAAGCCGCATCGCAAAAATTATGTTTACGTTTGCATTTTTAAAACAAATAAAATATAACCAAAATTTTTTTTTATCGATTTCCTCATGTTAATTAGGTTACAGGCCAACACTTACTGTGCAGACTTTTTTTCTAAATGTATAAAAATTCGCAACAAACAGCATTATTTTCAATTTCCACCACATCAAAACGCATTATATACAATGAGATGAATCAAAACGCATTAAGTCCAAACGTTTTTTACATTTTCTGTGTATATCTGATCAATATTGATTTAAATGAGATTAGTTATTACCTTTAGATGTAAATTTCTATCAAACAAACTCGACATACTCAAATTATTAGCCAGGGAGGAAGAAAAAATCGTTTTTGTTGATTCCCAATAAAATGATTTTTGGACATAATGCGTTTTGATAAGTTGCTCCTCATATGATCAGACAAAACAAGTTATCTTAGAAATTATTCGTCAGATATCGCTGAAATTTTCCGACAGCCTCCAAAAAACATAATAGGTCTTACAGCCAAGTTAGATTTAAACTCGATCAGATCCATATTATTGGAAATATTGGAAAAATATATAAAAGACGATCTTAGAGGTACAATAATTCGTTCAAGTTTATCCTGATCCCAACATCTATACATGATTTCCGTGGCATTGTGATTAGCCAGTCTGCTTCACGCTAAGAAGGAACCGTGTTCGATGCCGTCACGAGTTAGGAAAGTCAGTTGTGTTCTGCGTATGATTTGATACAGTATCCTTACCTTCAGCTTAGTCACAGCACTGTTATTTTTTGACCCAACAGTGAATGGTGGCCACTACCGTCTGACTAGATCTCCGGTTTGCTCTATCCACTGAGCTTGAAGCAATCATCATTCAATTCAAATTAGTCAACGTGAAAAAGCACGCCAATGAGTAGGTACTGACTTCACGTTAGTGCTATTTTTCCAAGTTTTTGGGCGTATGTTCTAGGGGAACATCGTCCTATCATTTCGTCCAAATGTCTGTAATTTTCGAATTTCGAGCTGAAAATTGGCTAATAGACTAATTCGGACTCCCTGATCACGAATCCGGTGTCAGATTTTAGGGTGCCGTCCGGCCGGCTGGCCGTAGGCACGATAACAGGAGCACCGAAGGTCCTATCGACTTCAAACTTTCAGGGTAGGTTTCTGATCAAAATGCGACGGTTAAGTTCGTTAACGGGCAAAATCGGCCGGACGGTTTAGGAGTTATAGACATTTCAAATTTTGAGGTTATTTCCCTGATATTTCAGGAACTAAAGAAGATGTTGAATCGAAACTTGGTAGTCAGTTCGAGGATATAAACGCGCAACTTTTGGCAAAATTCTGTTATGATCGAAATGTTGGTAACTTTTAAAAAAATATTTCTTTTAATTTTTTCGAAAAAAAAATTTTTTTTTCGTGAACTATTCATCAGATTGCAACAAAAACTTGTACTAACGTCAATTGTAGTATTTTGCAACATTGTGCAAAATTTTGGCTCTATACGATTTCAATTTCTGGAGATATAAGACAAAATGTGTCAAATTTCCTGGGTCTCTCTCAGTATTTTCATCGATTATTATATAATAATCTCAATAATATTAAGGTATTCAACATGATACTGCTTTTTTTCTTTACTGGTCAGTACGGGCCACAAGGAAGATGAACATGCGCCCAATAGCTCCTGTCCACAGGGCTTGAACCAATTTTTTTTAGACAATTCTGTTCATTACGACAGAGAATGGACAATAGAACATGCGCGCAAAAGCTCCTTGACTTCACGTCAGTGATTGAACGACGGTGAAACTAATGGCGTAGACCATTAGTTTATATGAAAAAAATTCGTTCAAGCACTGACCGTTAACTTTACCGTCGTTCGATATAAAAAAAAATTGTTCAAGCCCTGACGTGAAGTCAAAGGGCTTTTGCGCGCATGTTTTTTGTCCATTCTCCTGTATTGTACACTTTTAATCGTAATTACCATGGTAAATCCGTCTTATTGCGCGTATGTTCTGGGGAACATCGCGTTATAGTTTTGCCCAAATGTCTGTAACTTTCGAATTTTTTGACGAAAATGGTCTCAAACGATTAAGTTCGACTCCCCAATGAAGAATTCGAGGTCAAATTTGATTCTGTCCGTCAGGCCGTTGCCACGATAACTTGAGAACGAAAAGAGCTAGCGACTTGAAATTTTCAGGGTAGGTGGCGCATCCCAATACGACGGACAAGTTCGTTAATGGGCATAATCGGCCCAGTGGTTTCCGAGTAATAATTTTGTTTTCAACCAATATAAATCGGATCGAACTGAAACTTGGTGGGTGGATGTAGAATATGAACCTAAGCACGTTTGTGAAATTTTGTGTGAATCGTATGGCTAAAAAATTTTAAAAAAATTATTAAAAAATATTTTTGTTGTCAATATAACTTGAGGACGGAATGAGATAGCGGCTTGAAATTTTCAGGTTAGGATGTGCACCAGAACGCGACATTTCAGTTTGTTTATGAGCATAATCGGCCAAACGGTTTTAGAGTTATAGCCATCTGAAATTTTCTGAAATTTGGTGGTTTTTTGTTCCTCATTAACTCGAAAAATACTGAACTGATTGAATTCAAACATAAATATTCGATCGAATTGAAGCTTGGTAACCAGTAGTAGAAAATCAACATAAAGACGTGTTTAAAATTTTGTAAGAACCGTACCCCTGGAAAATTTGAAAAAAATGACGAAAAAAAAAATTTTAAGAACCATACCCCTAGAAAATTTGAAAAAAATCACGAAAAAAAAAATTGGTTCAAGCACTGACGTGAAGTCACAAGCTTTTGCGCGTATGTTCTATTGTCCATTCTTCTGTATTGGACACCCTTAATCGAATTTACCATGGTAAATTATGTTGTCCATTCTCCTGTATCGGACACTTAATTCGAATTTACCATGGTAAATTCGAATTAAGAGTGTCCAATACAGGAGAATGGACAACATAATTGACCATGGTAAATTCGATTAAGGGTTTCCAATACAGAAGAATGGACAATAGAACATACGCGCAAAAGCTTCTGACTTCACGTCACTGCTTGAACCAATTTTATATTGTTATGTTCGAGAATATATATTTATTTTGAAAATATCATTTATTCATAATTTGTTTGGCAAGAGTTAACCCTACACCTTCTCGTGGTTCTTGATGAACAATTAATTGAACAACTACCTAGGTACCTATTTCAACCTGATCCCCTGATACTGTGCTGAATGAAATGTAGTTATTGTATATACATTTTTTTATCTGTTCGAGAGGAAAAACCTTTTTTTTAGGCCCGCCCTGAGAGGGTCTGCTTCTCTCAGGAGTGTGAGACTCCAGTTGTTGATTGGTTACTGTCTAAAAAACCTCTCGCACGTTCCTTGGAGTAGTTCTTCGTCCTGCCCTTACAGCGTCCCTTAAGAAAAGAGATGAGATACAACCGGCCTTCACAGTTGATGGGACCTGATGAGTCGAAGTGATCCGAGCAACACCGCCTTTTGCATTCTGTGCGCTAAATCCTCGGCCAGAGATTTGCATGCCGGAATATATTGTTTCGTATTGTATATTATTATTATTATACTGATCCTCCTAGGTCTTCCCCAAGGAGACCCTCACGTAGGGTCTCATATTGTTTATTCTTCCAGGCATTCCAAACAAAAAAACCTATTCAATAAATTCACTAGTTTTAAATACGATATATCCCGCGCTACCACATTGAAGAAGTAGTCCTCTAAGTGACGATAAATTGTAGCGTTGTCAGGCTGTGCTCCAGGCTATCTCTATAGAGGGCTGCGATTCTACTATCACATATAATCCTAAGAATTTGGGCTCTGCAGTATTATCCAGGGAAAAACTATGAGTGTTTGAGTGCTGTTTTTGGCCCGCAGATAGAAGTGTTGCCAGGTATAGGTACATCCTTTCACGATATTGACGATATGTTGTGTCTGGAAAAATATGAATATATATTACAGCAAGTATATTTTTTTTATTGGTTTTTAATTTACAATTAACTCATTTTTTCGATTGTTACAAACACAATAAACGTAATCAATAAGGAATACATTAATAATCATATCTTTGGGTTATTTGTCTGAAATGCAAAAAAGTTTATTCTGCTATTTCTGCTTTTAATCTTTTCATATATCTATCGATTTTATCGAACGGATTAATGAATTCCTGCTGATGCTTCAATCTTGCCAATACCTCAATATCTGGATATTCTTCCCTTATTATCTCTGTAGTCGCTTCAGAATTTTCTACCATCCTTACAAGCTTCATCATTCTGTTGAGATATTTAATCCACTCATATATTTTTTTCATTGTTTGTTCATCTAGAACTTGTTTATACAGTATGTCCCACGCTGTATTCAATTTTGCTTTGTACAATTTTTTCAGTTTGACTTCATTCCTCGTACAGTAGATTGCAGAAATTTGCGTTAATGTTTCTATAGTCTTTGGTTCAGTCTGATCTGAAAATTACATAGTTACAACTTTGTGAAAAAATATATCAGGAACCTTGGATTCGAAAGGTGGCCAAAAATATGCAGGAAAATACATGTGTGGATTTGCGCTTTAAAATTTTCGTTGTTATTGAAACACTCAAAAATTCAAATAATGACTCAAGTTTTCAATTTACCAAGTTTATTTATTCGAGAGCGACAATTGATTCACCATACTTTGGCTTCTTCGGGTTATACATTTGAACTGATTCAATATGAGGATTGGAAACACTGAAACAAAATCTTGAAAGTATGTAGGTACTGATATGAAATCTATACCTTGGGTGCCAATTATTTTTTAATTTTATTATTATATCAATTATTGTTGAATATCTAAAACTCAATACTACTCTTATATCTATATCAAAAGAATATATATATATATCTATTACTAATCAGATCTAATCTTCTTAAATATCTTGTTGATTTCTTTCTTGTTTTATTCTCTCTCCTTCCTTCTTCAGTTCCTTTCATGCTTCCTTTTCTATTATTATTTTCTTCCCCCTTCCAATAACCAGTGATACCTCTTCTTTCTTTGATTATTTCTTGTTTTTTGCGCGCGTGTTCCGCAAGGAACAGCGTGCTATCATTTCGTCACAATGTCTGTATTTTTCGAATTTTTTTTCGAAAATGGTCTCAAACGATTAGGTTCGAATTCCTGATGAAGAATTCGAGGTCAAATTCAATTCTGTCCGTCCGGTCCGGCCGGCCGTTAGCACGATAACTCTCGAACGGAACGACTTAGAGCGTTGAAATTTGCAGGGTAGTTTTGTAGCGTAAATATCTCGGACAAGTTCGTTAACGGGCGAAATCCACCGAGCGGTTTCGGAGTTAAGGCCGTTTTTAGTCAAAACGTTTTTAATGAATATTTCCGGAACCAATCACTCGATCTTTCTGAAATTTGGCAGCAAATTGTAGAATCGTGACCTTTATATGCCTGCGAAGTTTTGTTTTGATCAGACGGCCCTAAAGTAGCAAAAAAAAATTTCAAAAATTTTAAAATTTTGTTTTCAGGATAACTCGAAAAATACTGATCTGATTAAATTGAAACTCAGTAGTTAGATGCAAAAGACCAATGCAAACACTTTTGCAAAATTTCGTGAAGATCACGTGACATGAAAAAAATAAAAAAATTACTACTATTTTGCGAAATACTTTGCTTAAAATCCGAAACCTATTTTTTTGAGGTTCATGCTGCCCTTTCCGGACATTTTTCGTTGTGCGCATGCGCAGATGAGAAGTCATTTAACTGCTGTAGTTTTCGTCAGAGAGGATTGGGGTTTTGGGTGGCGGATGCTATTCCTCCATAGAATCCAGATCCCTGATGAGGGTCTGCGCATGCGTAGATTAAAGATGCGATATCTTCCGAACCACTGGTGTTGGAGAATCGGAGTTTTTTGTAAGGTGTGTTACTTTGAAAGGACTTTTAGCCGCGAGTAGATTGCGCATGCGCAGAAGAGAAGTGACTGTTTTTGGGTTGGATGGGTTATGTTCGGAGTGCTGAGTCGATATTGTGAGGTTTTAAAAGAATATTCATAGCAATTCAGTGCTCGGACACTAGTCAGTTTGGGGGAAATACCGTTGTTTCCGAGTTGAAGTGTGCATACCGTGGCCCTGGGGCCAATTTTGAAATTGATGTTACCCCTTACGGGCATTTTTCCTTATGCGCATGAGCAGACCATCAGTGATTTAACTGCTGATGTTTTCGTCAGAGAGGATTGGGGTTTTGGGGTGGCGGATGCTATTCCTCTACAGAATCCCCTGGTGAGGGTCTGCGCATGCGTGGATTCAAGAGGCGATATCTCCTGAACCACTAGTGTTGGAGAATCGGAGTTTTCTGTATGGTGTGTGATTTTGGGAGGACTTTCAGCCGCAAGTAGATTGCGCATGCGCAGAAGAGAAGTGACTGTTTTTGGGTTGTATGGGTTATGTTGGGAGTGCTGACCCGATATTGTGAGGTTTTAAAAGAATATTCATGGCAATTCAGTGCAAGGACAAGTCAAATTGGGGGATGTAGCGTTGTTTCCGAGTTAAAGTGTCCGTATCGTGGCCCTGGGGCTAATTTCGAAATTGATGTTACCCCTTACGGGCATTTTTCGTTATGCGCATGAGCAGACCATCAGTGATTTAACTGCTGGTGCTTTCGTCAGAGAGGATTGGGATTTTGGGGTGGCGGATGCTATTCCTCTATAGAATCCCCTGGTGAGGGTCTGCGCATGCGTGGATTCAAGAAGCGATATCTCCTGAACCACTAGTGTTGGAGAATCGGAGTTTTTTGTGAGGTGTGTAATTTTGGGAGGACTTGCAGGCACGAGTATATTGCGCTTGCGCAGATGAGAAGTGAATGGTTTTGGGTTGTTTGGGTTATGTTGGAAGCAATGAGCCGATATTGTGAGGTTTTAAAAGAATATTCATGTCAATTCAGTGCACGGACACAAGTCAGTTTGTGGGGGAAATAGCGTTGTTTCCGAGTTGGAATGTCTGTATGGTGGCCCTGAGGCGAATTTATAAATAACTATATTCGGTAGATCTATATTAAAATACGTTCGGATTTGGAGAAGAGGCAATTGCGTTCCAAACGGAGGTCCCACAACCGCATTTTTTTTCGATCTACGGTAAAGCTAACAGCCAAACTGTATTGATGCTATATTTGTTAAAGGTACTTGAAAAAAAAAAAGCACTGACGTGTTGTCAGTACTCTTTGGCGCGCGTGTTCACGGTGGCTAATTTGAATTGAATGATGAGTACTTCAAGCTCAGCAGATAGAGCGAGCCGAAGATCTACCCAAAGGATAGTGGACACCATTCACTGTCGGTTCAAAAATTAACAGTGCTGTATCTAAGCTGCCATCAGGATAGATTAACAAAGTTGGAAAAGATCACAAGTGACTCTCCTTAGTCGCACAAGCTCCTAGAAGATTTGGGAGGGTCAGTATAATCCTAATCACGCACGCGCGCAAAAGCAGATTGACTTAACAAAAAAATTTTTACGTTACAAATTTCAAATTCCTTAATTTTTTCAAATAACTTTCTTCTTGCTTGTCCAATTTTCTACAAAGTTTGTAATATTTCATCATAATGCCTGTTTTTCCAATATCTTTCTGGTTTCTCTTCTGTCATTATTGGTTTTGAATATGCATATATTTGGTATCTTCTTTTATGCTGATATTGCATCATAAATGTTTCCTCACCTTAGTTCATTTTTCGTCAATTCGACCAAATTTGATTATAATTTTGGAGTATTTTGATCAGAAAAGGATATGATATGTATGAAAAAAGCAAGACTGTGTTGTATTTGATGTTGAAAAAGAATAAGTATGACTGGCAAATACACATAGGACATCTATGTATTGAACTCAGTAGTGTGCCATTCGCTTTAAAAAATATATCAAAATAGGTGCATAAATAAAAATGAACTGAGAATTCTGTATCTTGCAAACTTATCTTCCTTACGATATGGAATTCTTCTGGGGAGCTAGCTTTTAAGCACTTTTGTTCTGTGTAGGATTTGTCATTGTGTCCCTAGGACACCTTAGGTACAGAATTGTTAATTTCTTTCTTTGTCCGGGATTGAACGGTTACTAGTCCAACGCTCTACCACAGAGCAAGTGGCACATATTAATGACATATATACATAAAAAATACAATCAAGATAAATACATACCTTCAGTTCGTGTATGTTGTGCTTTTTTGCATGCACCCTGATTAACCTTTTTAAATCGTTTAACCGCTTTTGTAGACGAATCATCATCACTAGACGAAGATTTCTTGGTTGTGCTCTCCTTTTTTAAATATTTCAAATTCTTTTTGTCCTCAGTTTTTTTCCCATAATATACTGGTTTATTTCTGTCTACTGCCTTACCACTTTCGTCAATTTCCAATTTTCTGGTTTTCAAGCATTCGAGTAAATGGGGACGTACACTGAAAAGGTTTAATTTCCTTTATAGAAAGCATGCAGGAAATACATATACAGGGCGTTTCATAATAATTGCGCAGGACTTCAGGATGTGATAGCTCGTCCAAAAATATGAAAAGGAGTTTCTATTAAGTGACCATCTGAAAAGCTCTAACCATCTTCAAGATACAGGGTATTGAAATTGAAAAAACAATTTCGGCTTTTTCCGAATATATTCGGAACCGTTTATACTACAGAAAACTGTTTTTGTAAACATTTCTTATTCATAATAAGCTATGTTTTGTGGGGAAAAGTTTAATTTTAAGTCATAATTGGTTTTGAAAGGGTAGTGGCTTTTTTTCTCCCCAACTTAACTTGACGGGTCTTAGACGCTCATTTGAACCGCCAATGTTTTCTAAACAAATAAGGTACTCTTGGTAGTAAGCTCTGAAGTCAATCATTTCCGGGAAAAATCAACTTTAATGTTGAAAAGCATGGGCAAATTTTTCAAATGAAATTTTTTCCTTATTAATTAAATAAAATTTATTGAGACGTTAGAACAAGTAACAAAACTAAATGGTAACTTCATAATTGCAAAATTAATACAAATCATACAGTTAAATTAAATGTTGGAAATGTCCGTCGTTAGCTTCAATGCAGGCAGCAATTATTCGACGCATTGACTGTCTAACAAGCAGTAAATTTCCGGAATGCTCGAATGTCCGAATTATCTCGCAGGGAGAAAAACACCCTTCGTCAATTATGACTTTATGTATTTAACATTAACGGGATACTACCTTTTTTATACAAAGAAATAATGAAAAAAAAAATACAATTAAGAATGCGCGTGAACAAATAAATACTCAAATCCCTAAAAAAAAGGAGGAATTTTTCTTTTCTATTAATATTTCCGAATATTATTGATTACGAAAAGTTGGTGCATCAAAGGTGGTAAAAAATGATATTAAAGTTTGCCAACTCGGACTTCCGGTTTGAGCGGAAATCGCCATTTTCAAACAAAAATTTCCATTATCTCGGAAAAATCGGAACTTTTTCTGTGAAGCACCATAAGTAAACTTGTTTGAAATTACAATTAAGATTTATGTGCCAAATTTCAGGTCGGAAAACCGTGAAAAATATTTTTTCTTTTTAGCTCATAACTCTTTTGAAAATTGAATAATTACCTAACGGATATTTTTTGAGTGATCAGACGACATTAGTATCAGCATGAAATTAATTGTAACTAGTAAATTTTGTTTTTAGACATATTTGTTCTAATTTTCCCTGAAATGTCGTTTCATTCTGATGCAAAGTTGCTCCTATTCTTATTTTCGCCATTAAAATCTTTCAATTTCACATTCAATTCACATCCGAGAATCCAAAGAATGCAAATCTTGCTGCAAATTTGCCAATTTATAGCTACATTTTTGATTGAAATAGAATTTCGTCGCTAACGCCAGTTAATTATCTTCTATGATCACAGATTTGTGAAAACTCGAACAAATGTCAAAAAAACTGAGTTCAAACAAAAGTGTATATGCCTTTCAAGCCGACACTAATAGTGTCTAGTCACCAAAAAAAATCCATTGGGTAATTATTCAATTTTTAAAAGAGTAATAAGCAAAATAGGCAAAATAATTTTTCACGGTTTTCCGACCAAACAAGTTTCCTACAAAAAGTTCGAAATTTCCGAGATAGTTGACATTTTTGTTCAAAAATGGCAATTTCCGCTCAAACCGCAGTTGGCCGAGTTTTATTTCATTTTTCATCATTTTTGATGCACCAACAACTTTTGGTAAAAAATAAAATTCAGAAATATTAATATAAATGAAAAGTCCCTCTAGGTTCGGAGTTGCTGGAAAACACTGTATAAAATGAATATCTGTTTAGTTAATCAATCATAGCAGTAGGTACATACCTCCCTCCTGATATCCTTTAGAGAAGAATGAAATAAATCTATTCCAGCAGAGGAGGCAATGTTTACATTACTACAAATTCTAGGAATAGGAGAGTTCTTGATATAATTAGTCTTGATCTTGATTTTTTTGATAAACTTGATAAAAAGAAATTACCGCACAAAATTTTGCTGATTACGAGTAAGAAATGCTTATAATATCTCTTTTATGTAGGATAAACGGTTCCGGAGATATTCGCAAAAAACGAATTCAACACTAACTCGAAAATGGTGCATTTTAGAGGGTCAGTTATCAGAAACTCTTTTTCTTATTTTTGGACGAGCTATCTCATCCTGAAAGTCCTACCATATATTATGAAACAGGCCGTATAGAAGGTGAAGGGAAATTTTTGCAGAGTATAATATGAAACTCATCTCAACTTATTATCATTAAAGATATTTATAGATATTTTTCAGAGTTTGGGAGAAAACCCAGAAACAAAATATTATATAATTATTATTATGTCACTAAAAATTGCATATGCAAAATAATAGCCTAAATTTGGTTTAGGTGATATTTTCAATTTGAGTTTTATGAAATGTGTTTCAAAAAGATATAAAAAAATTAACCTCTCAGCCAGACATCCATGAGTTTTCTGCATTTTTTCCATGATCGGCAATTGACAACCACCTTCCTTAGGCATATCCACCATGGTCAGAAGATATACTAATATCTGAGATGATAGTTCACCATTCATTAAATCACAAATTGTCTTTAAAGTCTGAAAACTCAGCGAAATGTCACTCAATTGAATTCTTTTATAAACACATGCTTACTTGCCTTTTCATATTCTATTTTCTCCCTTTTGCCGTTGTTATAATTATAAATGAGTTGAAATGTTTCTTCAACAATTTTCGGTCGATTGTGGAATACTTTCTGCAATACCATCATAAGAAGAGATTTCGTATCTTCCATGTTTCTTGCCGAATATTTGGAAATGAATCGCTTTATCCAAATTTTGACAGATTAGAACAAATGGCAGGTGACCACAGTTTTCTATGCTTTCTATTCACTTTCGCCTGCACTTGAATGAGAAAGGAGCTATCCTTCGACTATAGAAGAGAGTCTCTAATGAAAGGAGCTATCTCTGTTCCAAAAATTCAGTGACGACAAGAAGAATACCTATCTGAAATAAATCAGCCACCTCCTTGCTCTGAATTGTTCGTTGACATTACTATATAACGGTAGCAATTAGTAAATGCTTTGATAAGCCTAAGAGTAAATGCTTTGAAGAAATGTTTTCACAAAATCATAGCAATAGGTATAAAGTACATAGAAAACTGGTAATAAATTATATCTGCATGCAATCGTTATTCATTTTTGGGTAGGTACCTACGTATAATATTACCATAACCCATTTTGACGATGAGGTTTTGGAAGTGAAGGAGATTGAGCTCTTTCAGCTAAAAGTGGTATGTGCCATCAAGTTTCAGCAGTCCCAGGAAGAAGAGGTTCAAGTGTGAAAACTGGAGAAGGTAAATTTGATATTTTCTTTGTTTGAACAACGACATTGAAGAGACCAATATGTCGGAATTGTTTCAGAGTAAAATATGTGTGAATTATACTGTTTTGGCAAATTTACTAAATATGGAAAATGAGATCATAGAAAAACATAAATGTAAAGTTATGCTTTTCATTGGAAAAGTCAAGTTCTTTGGAGACTCAACAGCGGTGTTGGCCGAATTATAAACATCACTATACTATAAAATTTTTAATTGGAATAACGCATCAGGGTGTCATTTCGTACATACATGATGCATGGGGTGGTTGCACATTAGACAAACAAATGGTGGAATAGATTTTTGTGGTTACATTAAGCCTGGAAATAGGTATAGTGCTAGCAGATAGGGATAGGGGATTTTTGATCAAGGAAGCACTGGGAAGTCTGCCAGCTAAATTGATAATGCCTGCTTTTACTAAGGGAAAGAAGCACAAGTCAGGACCCATGTAGAAAGGATCATTAGATATACAGGTGACCACTGCATTAATTTTAACCAAAGATTCCTCTCATCAAACGAAACACTTTTTTCATTTAACATTTTTCCTAATTCAGCTCAGGTAAAAAGATACAGGCTGTTGAAATTTTGGAAAAAAAAACAGTTTTTATTTTGTAGCTTTGACATCCTTTTTTCGAATAAAATGAATGTTGGCGTAAAGTTTCCTATAACTATGATATATATTTTCCAAGTATTAGTTATTTTCTACTTCTACTGGTTTTCTAGTTATGGACTCGTGGATTCATAAAACTAAACGAAATTAGCATAAAGAAAGCATATAAAGTTATTATTCAACAATCAGACTGATTTATGTATAGATCGCCAATATTTCAATTCTTCAAATAGTAGTTTTCAATCCTCCAAACATTCAATAAAACCTTTCCATTTGAACTGTACTTCCTCAAAAATTTATATTTGCATTTATAAAACATTTTGTACCCATTTTATAATATATTAAATACTTTATTCAATTTACCAACTCTGTTCCCCAACCCCTCTGTGTCATGAGATTTGGATTCCCTAATTGTATGGTATTGTTGGCGCACCGATTTTTGGCGCGCTTGTTCCTCGGAACGGAGTGCTAATCAATTTGACCAACTGTCTGTAATTTTGGATTTTTTTGCTGGAAAAGTTCTTAAACGATTTGGTTCGATACACTGATCAAGAATCCGTGGTAGAAATCGATTCTGTCCGGCCGTCCGTCCGGCCGTTAACACGATAACTCTCGAACGGAATGAGTAGGCAGTTGAAATTTTCAGAGTAGGTTTGTGATATAAATATCTCAGTTAAGTTCGTTATTGGTCAAAATCGATGGTTTCAGAGTAACAAAACAATTTTTTTTCTTTTACATTACAAATTTCGAATTCAATTTTTTTTAAGATATAGTTTCAACATAAGAATCCACTGATATTACATGCAACTCTAACAAGCTAATACTTTCTGAGATATGATTTTTCAAAATTTCAATAATACAGCATTCACAGAATGCGAATTATATCTCTCTGTGTTCTATCTGTTTGCGGTAGCTCTCGTTTGGTCCGGTGTGAAAGATAAACGTCATTAATGTCAAACAAAACTGATAGTGTATTTCTGGAGAGTTTGATTGATGTAAGCATTGTAAACATTTGGATTCGCTAAGTTCATAGGCAGAGTTTTTTGGTTAGTGAGTCGAAAATGAATGATGCAAGGAATTCGAGCATAATTTACGAGTCATTCTCTAATTATGGAAGATTTAGAAAGGGAATTCCAACTAATGTACAGGTAGTTACTCCTTAGTAATACCATTTACGATTTCCTACATAAGTATTCTGGTTTGAGTTCTCTCTGAACTGATTACATTAGATTTGTTTCAAAAATAAAACTGGCTATTTCATTTACTCAATTTTGCTGAATGACTCCTGATAGTTCTGAAACACTTGAAGCCACAATTGGACCGACATATAAAGATAAGATGCAAAGAGATTTTAACCAATTTCGACCAAATGTCTGTATTTTATTAAACTTTCGATGAAAATGGTTTTAAATGATTTGGTTCGACTCAGTGATCAAGAATCCGTGGTTAAAATCGATGATAACTCTTGAACATAATGAGCTAGATAATTCAAATTAATAGGTTTGGGAGATAAATATCTCAGTTAAGTCAATTATTTCGGAGTAACGAAAAAAATGATTTTTTTTCCATTACAAATTTCAAATTCAATTTTTGTTGGGATACAGTTTCATCATAAGAATCCATTATTATCAGTTTAAACTCTAACAAGCTAATGCTTTCGGAGATGTGATTTTTTTAAAGTTCAATAATAAATCGTTTTCACAGAATGCAGTATAGTAACAGAAAATCAACGTCCATACATGTATCTATGAATTTCATGATCTGTGTTCATACTTGACATCTTACCTATCGATAAGAGTCTATTCAAAATTCGTTACACATGATATAAAATACCTCCTGTTCTAGAAATCAATGTATGATTGAATGCAAAAGGACCTCAGCTACCGTAGAATTATGAGGATCATAGGATATTATAATTTTTTGGTTATAATAGCCCTTGGATAATCCATGTGATGATGGAAATATATACTTTGGTAAGTTAATCAAATTGGGTTCAGAATATCTCACTAAAAACTAATCTGGAATATTGGCTAAGTTTCAATTGATATCATATAATTTTGAGAGTAGATTTGCGGAATGAATATCTCGGATAAGTTCGTTATTGGGTAGAATCGGTCTGGTGGTTTCGGATTAATAATAATAATTTTTGGCACTCTTGTTTTTTTTTTTTTAAATTAAACTTTCATGAATTTAATTTCTATTATGATGCAATTCTATCATAAGAATCCAATGATATCATTACCAACTCTGAGAAACCAATACCTACTTTGTTATATTTGTCAAAGTTTGAACGAGTGTGCCAAAGCTCTTGTCCACAGGGCTTTCCCGGCTTTCCCACATTTTTCTGTTCAACATCATTAAAAAATTGATTGCACTGATATCCTTGTCAGAATCAATTTCGATGTGTCCAGCTTTAATTCGAGATCAGTTCTTGTATTTAGTACTGACAGCGCTTGAACAAATATGTGCAACAACTTCGATATCATCTGCGTGATCATATTGTGATATTTGTTCTCAGGAACTCCGGCAAAGGTTGATTTCAACCATTTGTCAAATATGTAGAATTATTTTCATTAGTTTCAGGTATATTCATTCTTTATTTCATAGACTGTTTGTATTTTCTATATAACGTCCTGAAAATGGGTTTATGTTGGACAATGAGCCTAAAATTCTTATTATATGTAGTAGGTCTTTATTTAACAATTTTTTTTTTGACAAGTCTAGCCGGGGTGGGGTTTTAAAGTGGCGAGTCTAATAGAGGCCAGTTTCTGCACCCACACTAAATGTAGATCCAACTTCATGGGAGCTAAATTGTGGAGTGAATTCTTTCTGAAGAAATCAGACGAGAAATCTCTAACTACGTATATATACCTTGTACATTTTCATCAGTCATATTTTCGCAAGAGCTAGCTCGGTGTCCAGATAAGATATATACATATCATATTATTATATTTAATGTCCAATTGCAACTAAACTCATAGCTGTATTTTTCAAACATTGAATTTACAAATACTGGTTAATATTTTTTTCTAACAATGTCGATTGTTGTTCGGTAAAATTTATTGAACTAGTGGAATGAAACAACTTTGCTTAACATCCCAATGAAGTAATACTTTTTAACTCTAAACTGTACCACAAAGTGTCTTTCATTTAGCAATCGGACATACCTAAATACATTTTCACATCGTAATGGACGAAAAGATAGCTCATCAAATTCTGAGTTTTGAATTGATAATGTCATTATATAAGCTATCTTCCAGTTTGACATATTCTTTTCTAATAGGATCTAGAAAAAACAGTTCATCTTGTACTACACTAATATCGAAACCTTCTTGCTGTAAATCAACTTTTTGTATTTTGAAAGTTCCAGTTTGAGGAATTTCTTTCGCAATTCTCAAAAATATTGGTATAGAATAAGGGGGAAGATTGGATTTGCAGATTCGAAGGAACTCCTCGAGATCTAAGGATTTCGATTGGTCTACAATAGCTGCCATCCCAGCTCTACCTTCACTTCCTGGAATCTGAAATGAGATTAATTAATTTTAATAATGTAATCCCAGATATATTTTTTGTAGGAACAGGTTTAACAATTATTATGAAATGATATAAAATATTTTTTGCGTGTATGTTCTGGGGAACATCGCCTTATCATTTTGCCCAAATGTCTGTAATTTTCGAATTTTTTGACGAAAATGGTCTAAAACGACTCGGTTCAACTCACTGATGAAGAATTTGAGGTCAAATTTGATTCTGTCGGCCGGCCGTTGCCACGATGACTGGAGAACGAAAAGATACAGCGACTTGAAATTTTCGAGGTGGTGGCGTATCCAAATACGACGGACAAGTTCGTTATTGGGCATAATCGGCCCAACGCTTTCCGAGTAATAATTTTGTCATCAACCAATACAGATCCGATCGAATTGAAACTTGGTAGCAAGTTGTAGAATAAAAATACGAAGACGTTTGTGAAATTTTGTGAGAATCATGTTTCTAGAAAATGAAAAAAAAGATATTAAAAAATATTATTTAAGTCACGATAACCCGAGAACGGAAGAGAGAGTGACTTGCAATTTTTTAGGGTAGGTTGTTAGTCTGAATACGACATTTGTGTTTATTAGTAGGCATAATCAGCTAAACGGTTTTGGAGTTATACCTATCTGAATCTTTGGATTTTATTCCCTCAATAACTCGAAAACTGCAATACTGATCCAATTCAAACTTGTTTACTAGTTATAGAATATCGACATAAAGTAGTGTAATTTTATAATAACCGTACCCCTAGAAAATGTAAAAAAAAATTGGTTCAAACACTGACGTGAAGTCAGCCAAAAATGGAATGAGTGAAATACTCAAGTGAATTCGATATACTCTATTTTCAGGTACTTGATAACCTGATCGTATTAGTTCATTTAAAAAAAAATTGGTTCAATCACTGACATGCAGTCAGGAGTTTTTGCGCGTATCTTCTATTGTCCAATGTCCTTTATTATATCCAATACAAGAGACTGGACAATAGAACAAACGCGCAAAAGCTCCTGACTGCACGCCAGTGATCGAACCAATTTTTTTTAATTGAACATAATCCGAATAGGTTATCAAGTACCTGAAAATAGAGTATATGGAATTCACTTGAGTATTTCACTCATTCCATTTTTGGCGTCCTTGTTCCTCGGAACAGAATGCTTGTCAATTTGGTAAATGTCTGTAATTTTCGATTTTTTTTTACGAATATAACCTCGAAATTTTATTTTCCCATACCTAACGTCCCAATATTTTAAAAAATGAAAGAAATCATTTTGTGTACCATAGGTGGTACTGATGTCGAATTCTGTAGTCATTACAGTCTTGCGTCGTATTTTGGCGTTGTGTTAACTCCTCAATTTTTGTTTTTTAAGATATTTGCTGTTCCTGGTGAAACAAGCGCGCAAAAACTGGAACCAATTCCACATAACCAATATATTATGGAATCAATAGTTACAAGTTTTGTTTTTGGCGCTCTTGTTCCTCGAACAGAGTGCTTATCAATTTGACCAAATGTCTGTAATTTTCGAGGTTTTCGATGAAAATGTAATTAAACGATTTGGTTCGACTCACTGATCAAGAATCCGTGGTCAAAATCGATTCTGTCCGGCTGGCCGTCCGTCCGTTAACACGATGACTCTCGAACGGAATGAGCTAGACAGTTGAAATTTTCAGTGTAGGTTTAGGATATAGATATCTCGGTTAAGTTCGTTATTGGGCAAAATCGGCTCAAATGTTTCGGAGTAACCAAAAAATATTTTAATAATAATTTTAATTTCATATTACAAATTTCAAATTCAATTTTTTTTAAGATGCAATTTCACCATAAAAATCCATTGATATTATTTTCACCTCTAACAAGCTAATACTTTCAGAGATATGATTTTTCAAAATTTCAATAATAAATCGTACTTCTATGTTTCCACAGAATGCAGTACTACTATAATTATTCTATTATGAATTATTATATGATCTGTGTTCTTACATGTCATCTCATTTTCCTATGAGATAAATGTCAAAATTATTTCTGGTTCGTTATTCTTGATATAAAATAACACCTCCTATTCTAGAAAACAAAGTATGATTGCATGCAAAATGACCAATGAAATAACCTCAGCTATTTTAGAATTATGAGGATGATAAGATATTATACTTTTAAGGTGATAATATAGTGCCCGTGGATAATCCATATGATGATGGAAATATATACTTTAGTAAGATACATAATCAAATTGGGTTCAGAATATCTCCAATTAAACCAAAACTGCAATACTGTCTAAGTTTTAATTGATATAATATAATTTTCACAGTAGATTTGAGGAATGAATATCTCCGATAAGTTCGTTATTGGGGAGAATCAGTCTGTTTGAATTTAGTTTCTTTCATGATGTAGTTCTATCTTAAGAATCCATTTATATCATTCCTAAAAACCAATAATTTCGGAGATATGATTTGTTAAAGTTTAAAAAGAGCGCCAAAGCTCCTGTCCACAGGGCTTGAACCATTTTTTTTTTAGAAATGCATACCCATTTGAATTGATTCCACTCACCTCCACACCATAGACAGCTACATCTTTGTTCAATATACTGCTTAGAATATCCTCTACTTCAGTTGTGGACACGTTTTCACCTTTCCATCTGAAAAATATTTAAATTCTGAATTAAATGCTAAGAATACAGATGAGAGTAAATCTTTTATTACCAGGACTACCCTAAAATCTTATCATTCACAGCAAAGCACATACAGAAGGCTTGTGAAAATCAGAGGCTTGTGAAAATAGATTTTTTGCCAATAGGGAAGAGGGCTTCTATGAGATAGGCATAACGATATTACCTCCAAAATGGCAATAAGCTATCGAACAAAACGACGCATATTTGATCTAAATCGGATCATTCTAACTTTGGTAAAAAAAGACTTCAATTTCATGCAAAAATAATTGATTTTTTTTTTACTACATCTTATATAATAGTATTTTGAACAATCCTACCTATTTTCAGCTGGATGCGAATTTTTGTACCCTCGGATTTCTAAATTGACCGGACTACTAGTAGACTCACCTGAAAGTATCCCCCGTTCTATCTTTGAAATAGAAGTAACCGTAATCGTCCCTAACAAGCACATCTCCTGTATTGAAGTATGTGTCTCCTGTTTTGAATACGCTTTCTAGAATCTTTTTCTTCGTGGACTCTTCGTTAGTATATCCATCGAATCTCGTCACTGTCAATAGTTTGGAGATCTTACAAAGGAGAAGACCAGGTTCATTATAATCGCAGATTTGGCAAAATCCCTGGTCATTTCTGATTGGTTGACCAGTAGCATCGCATCTTATGAGAGCAATAGGAAGGGCGAAATCTCCATATATTGGTGCGTATCCCACAGCACCTATTTTGTTGTCTATATTGACTGTAAGAAAATATATTGTGTATTATATTGAGTTTGTGTGAAGTTTACAGCGTTCTGCCAATATACAGGGTGTTTCACGAATGATTGTACAGGTTTCTAGTGCAGATGCGGGACATTTTGGTGAGTCTAAATCAGTGTTCGAAATATGTTCTAACTATATTCGTCTAAGAGATATAGGATGTTTTATGTGTTTTACTCGATCGGCATTACTCTTGAACACCTGCATGGATCTTCATGAAATTTTCAGGGAATGAGTATAGGTCTATGCCTAATATTCGGTAATAATGACTTGTTGATGTTCCGGACTGAGAAAATTATTTTATTTGTTCCACATCTTGTAAAACACCCTGTACATCAAATTTTCAAGAAGTGAAATTTTTTTCAGAATCTAGAATAAACACTCTTTCAAACAAGCTTATTCGCAATAATGGTATACTTTGTATGAATATTTTATGAACTATTGAATATATAAGGAATTTTCAATTTATAATTAACCCGGACCTGTGAATCTCTGAATAATGCGTTAATTCATATTGAATCAATTTTTAGTAACATTACTTAATTATAGTGTTGCCTATTATTTCATTCAATACATGAATTTAGGAATTCCACATTTGATTACCTATGTACTAGAAAATAAAAATGATAGAAATACTCATTTTCGAATTATTCATCTTTGGAATTTTTTTTTAGAATAATTGAAACACAGATGTTAACATAATCGAAGATTTTACGCCAAAAAACGGTAAACTCGAATTAAGTATGGATATAGAAGAGTGAAGGAATAGTTGCGTGTGTTTTGGTTGCTTAGACCGATATTACCCAACAGTGACTCGAAATAACATTGAACTTTTAATTGGAAAATCTTCCACATAGCATTTGAAAATAAATGGTACATAAAATCTGAAGCTACAGATCGATTCAAGCTGCATGTAAGGAGATAAATAATCGACTAGAAAGGCCAATGAAAACTGCAGCTCATTCAATACAAGAGCTAGCAAGTTTCAAAAAGAAATAGGGGAATTTTCGAGAACAAATCACATTCACTTCAATGTTCGATTTATTTTTGCTTTTGTTTCTATGGAATCTTTGATTATACTACCATATGTTTCAGTTATTCAAAACAAAGAGATTTCGAAGATAAATAATTCGAGAATGAGAATTTCTATCATTTGAACCATCTTTTTTTTGAAAAACACTTTTGGGTAATCTGAAGTCGAAACCTCGTATTTATGTATTTGGTTAAATAAGATGCACCACATTCCTGAAGTCATGATACTGAGAAATTCAATTCATTCAATATGTATTGAGGCATTATTCGGAGGCACGGAGGTCCTCCTTCATTATGAAGTGAAAATTCCAGATATACAATGGTTCATAAAATATTGATGCAAAGTGTGCCATTATTGCCAATAGGCTTGTTCGAAAGAGTATTCATTGTAGATTTTGAGTAAAATGTGTGGGGTAAAGAAAATAAATTTCTCAGTCCGTACCTGCACTATCAACAAGCCATTATGAGCGAATATTAGGCATAGGCCGATACTCATTCTCTGGAACTTTCATAAAGATCCATGCAGGCGTTCAAGAGTTATGCCGATTGAAAGTTTTTGATAAAATACATAAAACATCCTGTATCTCTAGAACGAATACAGTGAGGACATATTTCGACAACTGATTTAGACTCACCAAAATGTCCTGCATCTGCACTGAAAGCCTGTACAATCATTGGTGAAACACCCTTTATCCAGGGTGATCCAACGAAAACACCTCGATTTTCCAACAGTAAAATGAAAGTGTGGAAAATGGCTCGGACCGTCAATTTCTGATTCGAGGAGGAAGAACTTTTCCGCTTTTTTCATCCCCGTAACTTCAACCCCCTAACGGGGATGAGCACAACCCCTTGATTTTGAATAGGGATGAGGGGTGTTGCGATAACTAATTTTGAAGATCATATTGAGCACTATCTGACCCTAAAATTTCGCTTCAAAATATCCATCGATAATGAAATAACAGCGAAAATAGTGAAAGAGGCAATGTGAAATTTATCTCGATCATATTATTCGTATTCGACACATTTCACAGATATGTAGTAGATTTCTGTCCAAAAAAGTATTAATTTCTTGTCCAAAAAATTAAACGGACCATATTTTTGATTTACTTTAGTCTATTGTGAATTTTTAACAACTATACAAGTGTGTCAAAGCGATTGTAAATTTGTAGTAGAATTAAAATGGTGTATTCCGTAGAAGAAAGTGTGGAAAGAATAAAATTATTTCGACAAAGATAGAAGCATATTATCCCATTTTATCAGCCTTCAGATCACATAGTCCCAATTTCTGAATAACCTTTTTCGAAATCAGTGGATTATGACTAACGGTCCTGCTCGATGGACTCCACGATCTTCTGATCTCTCACAATTAGACTTCTTCCTTTGGGGTTGTTCTCAATGACAAATTCAAAGTTAAGTCATCGTTAGCTTTCTTCAAACATCATGCTTGTACCGGTTACAAGATTGAATTTATTAGCTTCAGAACAAACGCCAAAGGAAAAATTCTTACCAGCTTTTCATGAAGCACTTGAAATTGAAAGGTGCCCACATGGCCTTAACAGAAACGACTCTAGTGAAAGATTACCTCATACATGGAAACATTCGATCTATCGTCCAACTCCTCCCTCAGCATTACGAAATAATATCAAGTGATTCGCTAAGAATTAATTGCTTTTCCAGTATATAAAGCTGCCATTTGCACGATAATTTCATATACAAATTTCAAATAAATTCAAATCAATCAATAGTGTTGAACAGTCTATTTTTCATCATATTTGGACGACTTGGCCAGTCACCAGAATACCTTGTACTCACATAATCCAAAGTTTCCCTCCGTACTACCATAAAATTCGTATATTTGGCCAACGTCGAAAGCGCCAACGAACTGCCTCCATGTCGTAGGTTTCATACCGTTTCCGTACATTTTATTAAGTTTGTAACTCGGTTTTTCAGCAGAGTTCTGGTGAGCCAAGATTACATACCTAGCCATCTCACCTATGTATTGAGACACCTGAAAATAGAAATACTTTTTTGGCATTTACAATAATAGCGAATTGTATAATGAGGAAGAACTTGAGCTAATATTTTTGAAACATTTAATGGGAAAGAACTAAGTGGAACTGAATGTGATAAATTTTTACTACAGAACATTACAAATTCACTATTGTCGCAAAAGTTTTTAATTTTTAAAAAAATTAATATCCAATTGTCAATCAACCCGAATGAAAATCTCAGCTCAGCTCCGAATAGATAATTTATTGCGGGGTTCACTGAGGAAATAATGAACCATAACTGAATGAAGAGGTGCACCTATCCACCGTTTGTCTATGGCTTTTACCCTTAACTATTTCGAAGAACCTCATGAAACTTGGTGTACAAATTGCGTAGGTATTGCCCTCACATAATTTCAACTGAATCTATCGGCATTGGAGAATTTGCATTTACTGGCAAACAAATGTTAATAATGCGAATGCACAACATTGTTAATTTTTGACCCGACTTTGAGTGGTGTCCAATACGCTCTGAGTAATCTCCGACTCGCTCTATCCATTGAGCTTGAAACACCTTACCCCGGCTCCACACGTTGGGCCAACGTTGGCCCCCAACACTGTTGGCCCTACGTGTAGATGGGGGTAATTTGTCTTGGTTCCAACGTTGGCCACGGTAGAGACATTTTAACTCGGAATCAACGCTATTTCCTCAAAACTGACTTGTCCGTGCACAGAAATGCCAAGAATGTTCTTTTAAAACCTCACATTATCGGCTCAGTACTAAATCCATGACCGCTTGACGTAAACCACTCCCAACATAAGCCATACAACCCAAAAAGAGCCGCTTCTCCTCAGCGAATGCGCAATCCACTCGTGGCTGAAAGTCCTCTCAAAACTCACACAACACTCTGATTCTTCCACACCAGTGGTTCAGAATATCGCAGCTTCAATATACGCATGCGCGACCCCTCCCGAGGGGATTCTATGGATGAATAGTATTCTGCACCTCAAAACCCCAATACAAAAAACACTGCAGCAGCTAATTTACTTCCCGTCTGCTCATGCGCATAACGAAAAATGCCCGAAGAGGGTAACAAGAATTTCAAAAATTGGCCCAAGAACCACGTAATGGACACGCCACCCTCGGATACAATGCTATTTCCTCGAAACTGGCTAGCACACTCTCAGAATTGACATGAGGTGGTAATATGGCCCTCGAAATCTTCCTCAGTTTCTCAACTTTCCGACAAGCGCGCCAAAATTCTATATTATCTGCGGGAAATTGGTAAATCGATTATTGCTGGACAGTAATACTTACTGTGCATTTGTATTTCTCGCAATCCTTCCAGAAGTTACTGGCGGAAAATTTACTCCTTATAACCACTGTGGTCCCCTTAATCAACGCTTGTGATACTCCACACATTCCTCCGAGGGTATGATAAAGGGGAACCGGGGTGTATACTACATCTTCAGGCTTTATTTCTACTCCTAAATTGAAAACTACGTATCCTATATGGTATCTGAAAGAGTATAATAAAGTATTTATCTATATTGATAATACTCTGTAACTGAATGTCTTGTATAGTCAGTCATATTTTAATCCTTGATCTCCCAAACGAATCATCTCAAAGTTTTGTACACCAATAGTTGCTGATAGTTGAAAATATATAGGATCCCAAATTAGTCCTAACTTTGTTTTCAGTATCTAGAAATAAAGTTAGGACTTTCATAGATCCGATCATGTTCAAACTTGGAGCATTGCTGTTGAGTTAGGTTTTGAAGGCTTTCAGCAATTTCGGACGAATACTTTTTGATATATAGCATTTTTTTCAATGATTTTCTTAAAATTTACAAGTGATACGATCCTGACGAAATTTTGTTACATTATCGCGTTGGCATTCTACAACTAACTACCATGTTTGAATTGGATCGGATTCGTATCTTTTGCGTTATTGAGGAAATAACGAACAAATTTCAGATGGGTATAACTCCAATACAATTTGGCCGATTTTGCCTTTTAACAAAATCAAATGTCGAATTTGTACGCGCAACCTACCCTCATCTCCCTATATCGTTCCGTTCAAAAGTTATCGTGAGATAAACAATATTATTTAATAAGCCTGGTGTTTCTGTAGAAAACAGTTAGAGTCAATGGCTCTTTCCCAACATTCAAGGAATGAGAAACATAATTTTGATTTCGACAATGCTAAAATTTTTACTATGGAGACTAATTGGTAATTGGTTAAAAAGAAATTTCAAAGAAATGATATCAAAAGATTTAAAAGATACCCGAATTGTATAAATTCACCCTCGGATATAGGTTCTCTTAGTATGGCTTATTCAGGGCTGATATACATATTTCGTCGTTGTGTGTGCATTGTTCATTATGAGACATTGATGGATACCGAATACCTATACGTCAAAAGAATTGTGAGTCCTTGAAATGATTGAGATTTTTGCGCGGATGTTCTGGGGAACATCGCGTTAGTTTTGCCCAAATGTCTGTAACTTTCGAATTTTTTGACGAAAATGGTCTCAAAAGATTTAGTTCGACTCCCCAATGAAGAATTCGAGGTCAAATTTGATTCTGTCCGGCCGGCCGTCCGGCCGTTGCCACGATAACTTGAGAACGAAAAGAGCTAGCGATTTGAAATTTTCAGAGTGGGTGGCGCATCCGAATACGACGGACGAGTTCGTTAATGGGCATAATCAGCCTAGTGGTTTCCGAGTAATAATTTTGTTTTCAACCAATATGAATCCGATCGAATTGAAACTTGGTGAGTAATTGTAGAATATGAACCTTAGCACGCTTGTGAAATTTTATGCGAATCGTATGGCTAAAAAATTTGAAAAAAATTATTAAAAAATATTTTTGTATAATCGGCCAAACGGTTTTAGAGTTATAGCCATCTGAAATGTTCTGGATTTGGTGGTTTTTTGTTCCTCATTAACTCGAAAAATACTGAACCGATTGAATTCAAACATGGTTATTACTTGTAGAATACCAACGCGAAAATGTTCGCAAAATTTGGTGAGGATAGCATTTGTAGAAAATTTTTATAAATCATTGAAAATAAAGAAAAAAATCTATATATCAGTAACTAATCGTTTGAAATTTCTGAAATTTTGCAAGAGCCTTCATAACCTAACTCTACTGCTAAGTTTCAAGTTTTAATACGATCGGTTAAATATTGTTGGAGATTCGAGCATTCTTGTGTGAGTTCAGTAGATGGGTGACCGTTGCCTCGATAACTTTCGAACGAAAGGAGGTAGGGACTTGCAATTTTCAGGGTAGGTTGCGTATCCGAAAGAGAGAGTTGAGTTCGTTTTTGGGAATAATCGGTCTAACGGTTTCCGAGTTATACCCACCTGGAATATTATTTCCTTGATAACTCAAAAAATAAATATTCGATCGAATTGAAGCTTGGTAACTAGTAGTAGAAAATCAACATAAAGACGTGTTTAAAATTTTGTAAGAACCGCACCCCTAGAAAATTTGAGAAAAATGACGAAAAAAAAGAATTTTAAGAACCGTACCCCTAGAAAATTTAAAAAAAATCACGAAAAAAAAAATTGGTTCAAGCACTGACGTGAAGTCAGAAGCTTTTGCGCGTATGTTCTATTGTCCAATACAGGAGAATGGACAACATAATTTACCATGGTAAGTTCGATTAAGGGTGTCCAATACAGAAGAATGGACAATAGAACATACGCGCAAAAGCTTCTGACTTCACGTCAGTGCTTGTAATGTCCTGTGTATTCATGCCTTCATATTGTGTTTTAGCCTGAGGAAGAGAATGATGTTTCTCGAAGCGTTGCTTGTGAATAAGTCAGTTCCTTAACACTGATATTATTATTTCCTGAATATTTTTGAACGATATTATCCACATCTATGATAACAGCGTTCAAGGAATTAACAGTCTTTTTGCGGCAAGGAAAAGCGTGCCCTAAGGGATATCCTTGCGGAAGACCTAGAAGCGTCAGTATAATCATAATCATGTCTATAGCACGCGCGCAAATTCACTATGAAAGAAAATTCATTGTGAAGTCAATCTGCAATTGGCGTGCGTGCTATGTATAAACATTATTATGATTATACTGACCCTCCCAAGTCTTCCCAATGGAGATCCCTCAGAAGCTCCTAGGAGCTTGTGTAACTAAGGAGAGTCGGTTGTGTTCTTTGTTAACTTTGTTACTATATCCTTACGCCAGCCTTGACACCGAACTGTTAATTTTTGACCAGGCAGTGAATGATGTCCACTACCCCCTGAGTAGATCTCCGGCTCGCTCTATCCACTGAGATTGAAACAATCATAATTCAATTCAAATTAGTCATGCGCTCACCAAAGAGTTCTGACCTCACGTCAGTGCTTTTTTATATTTTTTTAGGTTAGCTCAGTCGAACTGGAATCGATAGAAAATCAATGTTGTTACCTTGAATTTCTTATAATGGAAGCCTTGGGTAAGCCAGTAGTCCCTGAAGTATAAATGTATAAAAGTCTGTCATCGGCCTTTCCTTCGTCAATATCTAAATCCAAAGAGTTTTGCCTTCCGATTGAACTTTCAAATTCTTGTTTGAGATCCACTGCGTCAGGAAGTATTTCGTTCATGTAATCATTGAATTGGAACGTTTTCAATCCAGGCATGATTATTTTTACATTTTTCACAACTGAAAATAAGTGAGTAATAATATTATTTACAATAAGTCGACGTATTTAAGTAGTCATTAGCCTTATTTAGATTTTAAGTTTACCGCAGTACCACCCAGGTAACACAGGGACCTCCCAGAGATATCTCAGCGAGCTTTCGGGATATTGTGACGCCTTTTGCGATATCGCTGGGAGGTCACCAAGAGCTCCCTTTCACCTCCAAATGTTCGCCACAGGGCATGAGCCCAGGAACATCTCAGAGATATCACATGGGGAAGTTCTCAAACTACTCAACCTGGGGAATATTTTGAGAGGCTCACTGCGATATCGCTGGGTGGTCGCCCAGACCTCTCTATCACCTTCAAATGTCCGCCACAGGTAATGAGCCCAGTAACATCTCAGAGATATCACATGGGGAAGTTCTCAGATTGCTCAACCGGGGTAATACTGAGAGAAGATGGCTGCGATATGGATCTATAATCTATATGTCCTTCAAGTGTGCAGTACATGTGTGACGCCGAATACTTCACTTCGATGCGTAGATCGATATTCACGTTATTAACGATGGGGTTGTTCTTCCGGGTACAGAGTAGACGATTGCGGAAACGAGAAGTGAGTAGGGATGGAGTAGATCCCTGAAACATGCTACCTGATATCCTATTCTTGTTGAATTTGCGATGACTTGAGGACCTCGCAATAGGTCCGAGTTATTCTCGTTACACTTGTGATATCTTTAGGAGCTCGCAATATGAATGTGTTATTCTGGTTACATATGTAGCTCTGCAATAGAAATTTCTTATTCTGGTTGCTCTTGCGATGACTTGAAGAGCTCGCAATGAGAATGTCTTGTTCGTGTTATCTGTGTGATATCTTGAGGAGCTCGCAATAGGAATGTCTTATTCTGGTTACATATGTGATATCTTGAGGATATCCGCAATAAGAATTGCTTAGTCTCGTTATACTTGCGATGACTTAAGGATCTCGTAATAATAATGTCTTATTCTGGTTATCTGTGGGATATCTTTAGGAGCTCGCAATAGGGATGTGTTCTTCTTGTTTCATATGTGATGTCTTCAGGAACTCCGTAATAGGAATTTCTTATTATCGTTGTATTTGCGATGACTTTTATGGAGCTCGTAATAGGAATGTCTTATTCCGGCTATCTGTGTGATATCTTTGGGAGCTCGCAATAGGAATGTCTTATTCTGGTTATATGTGTGATATCCTCAGGTACTCCACAATAGGAATTTCCTTTTCTCGTTACACTTGTGATAACTTGAGCATCTCACACTGGGAGCTCGCATTTCATCCACATTGTAACCTCTCAGAGACCTCTATGCGAGGTCTGTGTTACCTGGGTACGGCACTGGTCCTTACGCTGACAGTCTGATTAATATTAGAATACTAACTTCAATTGTCGTTTCTCTTATTGTACAGATGAGATATTGTTAAAACTATGTAAATAATATAGGATAAATTCTCATATTTTACAGGGCAACTCAATTCTAGTCTACGCGTCTACGCACATTATAAAACGACAGTTCTACAACTGCACCTAGATGCATATTGAAGGTAAGATTGTTATTTTTAGTGAAAGCTGGTGTCGACCAAAAAACAAATATAATTTGTATAACATCAATTGTCAATGGAGATAAATGGGTTTTCATTGTTCCGGAAAAATTCCAACTAGCAAAAGTTTACTTATAAGTCAAGTTTTTCTCTTCGAGTAGTTCGAGTACATATCCTTCAAACAGCATATTTCCGTCTTTATCCATATAAATATCCTGTATCTCATCTGTCACCGAAATCTATACCTGTCGTGTCTCCGTTGTAATGTAAATTTCACCCTCTGGTAAGTTTCAGTTTTTACAATTGCCATAGCAATTGTTGACTGGTTTGCAAAGATCGAATTAGAAAAATTAACACTCATCATGTCATTCATGTCTTTCTATGTTTATGAATGCAATGAATACAGAAGTAAGATTTTTTCGAAAGCTGAGAAGATGAAGAACATTTTTCGAAAAAAAACATTCACCAAAAATTCCTATAACCTGAAAAATAGAAAGTCTGAAGTGGCATCAATTGTTTTCTCATTAAGTTTAATTAAATTATATTTAACTTTGCGTACAAATGAGTGAAAAAACTTTCTTGGTTGATGAACTTTCCAAAAAGGTACATATGTAATAAATTTTCCTACGAGAATAAAAAATTAACCCGGTAATCCGAGCAAGTAACAAACTTTTTCGATACTTGGTTATTCCTCTTCTTCTTCTCCTTTACTTGTGATGAATGTGATTATTATTTGCTTGTACGAGTAGGACTAGTACGAATTTAAAAAAAATTACAGTATTTCTCGAATGAAAATTGAAATAATTCTCAATTAACTGAGAATAAATCTAAAGAATTTCAATTTAAGGATAATTAGTTTCAAAAAGAAAAAATGCTGATATTTTATTGTGATAATGGTTGTCCCTGGAATAAAATACTCCACATTGGAGCGGTTTCAGTCATATTTTTCGATTTCGTGAAGGAATTATTGACATGAGTACCTACCTTTTTGAAAAGCTAATGAAACGAGGAAGTTTTTTCCTCAATTTGTACACTAAGATCATAATAATCTTCTCGAGTAACTCTCAATTGTTTCATCAAGATTTTATGAGGAAAATATTTGATGCCATTTATGAGCCCTTGTATCTCAGGTTATCTAATTCTTTAGTAAATACTTTTTCGCATAAAATGATAACCATCTCTATAGCTTCAAATAAATATTCATTGAATATTTAGAGTGAAATAGTTTTTACAAAATTAGAAAAAAGCAGAAAATTTCCAAAAAGTTGAAAAATCGCCATATCTTCGTAACTATAGATTTTCGGACCATAGTTCGCTCGACTCAATTCATTGCAAATGACGTCTATTATATCCCCTTTGAAGGATCACAAGGATTATATATATTCTTTTGATTGGGAGCTTTAGATGTGTTAGCCGAGGTTAGTGTAACGGGGTACCATACAACTAATATCAATATGACATAGATTCATGTTCTGCATGAAATTCTATTCAAACAATTAAATTAAATCTTGAGTGGATCGTATGGCTAGAAAATGTTGAAAATATTATTAAAAACAATTCTGTATCTCAGAAAAAGTCTTCAAAACCTTATTGTTCAGCCAAGTTCTAGGTTTAAACTTGGCCGGATTTATATTCTTGAAAATATAGGTAACATTATTATTTTTTCCTGGAGCTAAGCTGCCATGGGAGAGTTCAGAACCAGGATGGATGACTCTGGCTATACATTTGAACAAAGCTCCTGGCCACAGTGATTTTTTTAAGAGTTATATGATTTCAATGTGACCCTATTCACAATTCCACTTCGAAGGCTAGCTCATAATAGCCATAATAGTATAATAGTGGCATCAAAAATGATATGAAATCAAAATCTAAACTCACTTTGTTTGTATTTCGATCCAAAAATTATAGAATCACTATTCCCAGATTTTATAGCATGGGATAAGGCTTCTGCTGACATAACATTCGTATTTATTAAAGCTGTAATTATTCCGACTTTAGCAAGGCCTAACCAAGCACAAACATATTCAGGTCTTGAGTCCATCAAAAGTGCAACACTGTCTCCTCTTTTATAGCCTAGAGACTTGAAATAATTCCCTACCTGGTTGGAAAATTGATCCACCTAGAACGAGAATATATATTAGAATTTGCGATTGGTGAGTATTCCGGCTATAAATTATGTCCTTGTGTCCGGACGATTGTGAGTGCAATATCTCTAGTCTGGCCAGATTGGTCAAAAATATAATGAAAACATAGATTCTATGTCCTGTCGATAAGAATTCCTCACACTTGAACTCTATATTCAATACATTATTGGGAAATTCAGTAGGTATGTTCCTTCGTGTTTCAAGTCTTTCAATAGTTTTAACCTCTATGCATAGTATAATTCGCCGTATTCACAAAGCATTCAATCTCCGTTAAGTCTAACCTAACCTAACCTAACCTAACCTAACTGAGCTCCTCAGTTAAGGATAAATATGAATCGCAACCTCAGTTAACGTATTTAACGGTGGTGAAACAGGTCTATTTCACTCTAATTTTCACGTTAACTGAGGTTGCGATTCATATTTATCCTTAACTGTGGACCTCAGTTAGGACTTAATGGAGATTGAATGCTTTGTGAATACGGCGGTGTGTAATGCATAGATATATAGATATGTGCGTTGTGTTGGGTGGACGAACCTCTGCCCGCCACTACGACCAGTCGGCCTTTTCTGGCGAACCTAATTCTGTACTTCTCCCACATGCACAAGCCTTCTGATGAGGGAGATGAGCCTGGTGGGTAAGAACTTATCCAGTTCCTTCAGTCTCAGCTTGTGGAATCCTAGCTCCTTAAATCTAATCCTGTCTCCAGTGGGGCAATCACATAAAATGTGCTTGATAGACTTGTCATCCTACTGGCATAATCTGCACTCAGTTTCCTCTACCAACCCTAACTTACTGTCAACACTCTCAGGTCTGACCTGGAGATTTTGAGCCATCATCTGGATCTTTCAACTGAAGGACCAATAATTGCTGAGCAAGCATGTCTGAGAAAAGATATGCTGCTCCTGATTTCTTGGACCTTGTAGTCCACCTATCTGTTGTTCTCCCACCTTGCTGCCTCGAGTGAGATGACACAGGCCGGTTTAGGTCCAATGAGTCTCGTGGAAGCTCCCTGCCCCACCAATGAGTCCTCCACCTCATTGTCTTTTATGCCTCATTGTCTTCTATTGCAGCTTGGCTATCCGAAAGAATCTTAATTGATCTGCGATCTCAAGTATGAGATCCCCAAAGTGTTCAATGGCGAAAATTTCTGCTTGAAAGACAGTCGCAAATCTACCTATGTTGGTGGAATTTCCATCAGCCATTTTGCAACCACTGACTTGGGTGTTAATGGAGTCAACAGGGGCCCTCAAGCAGTAGGATAGTTTAATCGTTTCCGCTGGAAAAGACGATACGGTAGGTTTTGGTTATAGATAAGTCAGACCTCATGCTTATTATCTCAATGCCCTCTAATTCAGCCTGCTGATATCCGGTCATGACACTAATCTTATCAGGCTCATTGTGAGCCATACGCAGAACCCTGTATGTCACCATCCAGGCTTTGCAACTGATCACTAGGTGAAGGGGGGCCAGGTGTAGTAGGCGTTCCATAGCTGCAGTGGGGGTGGAGCGAAATTATCCCGTCACCATTATGCAAGCAGGTCACGGGATTTTCGCAAGCTTGAGTTGAGGTTCCACTTTTGAAGTAAAATCTTACTGAGCAATGCTGCCGTGATTTATGGTATCACCACCATCACGTACAGCCAGTGGAGTTCTTTCGAGGCCAGTCCCCACCAGAAGTCCGCTGGCATGCTCGGAGGAAGTGCCCAGCGCTGTGACTCAATCTTTCCAAGTGGAATTTCCAATTAAACTTTTTATTTAGAATGACACCCAGATTCCAATCTTCATTCATTGTGAGGGATTCCATATTTAGCTTCCTTTTCATACTGAGTGGTACAATCCAGGTCTCATGCCGGTTCACATTCAACTCTTACCCCTCACTCTAGCCTTGTGCTGCTGTTAGAGCTTCTGAGAGGCTCTCGGCCAGGACTGTGTCATCCTGGTTCGTGGCTACAGTGACTATATCGTCTGGCTACGCTTGAATATATACATCCAGCGTGCATATTATGGAGAGTAGGTGGACCACCAGGAGAGACCATAGCAGAAGGGAAAATACTCCTCCTTGTGGGCAGGTCCTTCTGGCCTTGAATCTCATGCATCACCACATAGAGATGTTGAGATGAGTCGGCTATCCAACATGGATCTTGTCCATTCCACAATGAGGTCTGGCACTCCCCTGGCCCTTGACGCTCCACATAGTGAGTTCGTGAGGGCTGCATTAAAAGCGCCCTCTGTGTCCAGGAAAGCCACCTTATCGGCCTCCTTGTGTTCCAGTGAACGGTCTAGCGTTCCGACCAAGTTGTTTAGGGCCTCGTCGGTAGATATCCCACTTTGGAAGGCATACGGGTGCAGGATTCCTTCGTAACCTAACCTTAATCTAAAGAAAAATAGATAATTCATTCACCTGTTCAAAACTCCATGTTTCTTCTTCGAAATGGAAAGCAATCTTTTTCGGATATTTTCTTGCAGTTTCTCTGAAGAGTTTTGCTATTGTACGGTTACGTAAATTCCTATATAAGATGAGAACATTCAGTCTCACAAACAGCCATACCAGTCTGAAATAAGATTTAAGAAGTGATGATCATTGAACTAGTTAACATGAAGTAAGGGGCTCAGAAATGGTGTTATGCAAGGCTACAAATAAATAGAGGAGGTAAGTTAGGCAGATTTCCTGATAGTCTACCACTAAACATGTAGGTGACACGTTAAATACCAATAAAATGGAGTACAAAGAGTGCCGACGGCTGTGAGAAATATGTCGGCTCCGGTTACTGTACATAATTATGGATAATTCCGAAACACATCAAATTCAAATTTTAAATTGTCATTCTTCTTCATAAAAATGTGACTTCAACTGCCTTCGAAAGACAGGTGCAATCCACAATTTTTCAAATAGGAACTATGGGCTTGTGATATATCGTTTGAAAAATCTCGTCATTCCCTAATCAGAAATGTTATCACTTACATGTTTATTTCAAAAATTAATTTAGAATAAAATGAAATCAAGTGATCAGCGAAAATTGATACAATATCAAAACTAGAATACACAAAATGCAGCAAAAAAAATATGAATGTTAATGAAGTAGATGCGAACGCCTTGGCAACATCCTATCGTCAAATAAAAATTTCTTCCAACTTTATTCAACATCTCAGCAGTGATCGACCTAATCCGAAGCGTTATTCGATATTATAGGTCATTCAAATCAAGGGGTTTAGTTTTGTACGCAATGATATTCACATATCCCCATGAAAAGAAATCTAATGGGTTCAAATCAGGGGATCGCGCAATCCATTCGATCGTTCCTCGCCTCCACTGATTTGGAAATATTGCGTCGAGGTACTGCCGGACATTACGTTGGTAATGTTGGAATCATATTGTATTGCTTGGAAATTGAGGATTTCCTTGATCAGGATATAAATTTGCCAAAGTTGGAACGACATCATTTTGAAGTAGTGCTAAATATTTATCGCGGTTTAAATTGCCTTCAATGAAAAAGGGTCCTATGATATGGTTTCGAACATTTCCTGCCGAAATATTTACATTTTGAGGGAATTGCGTGTGTTCCTCTCTCATCCAGTGAGGATTTTCAGTAGACCAGTAGCGGCAATTTTGACGATTAGCATCAGAATACAAAACGTCTACTAATTCGGAAATATTCTTATCTAATATGTCCATCATTTGTTCACAAAAATAAAGTCTCCTATCAAAATCGTCTTCCAAGAGCTCCTGGGTAGGTATCATCTTATAGGGATGCATTTCTACTTGATTTATGTGCATTTTCTTCAAAGTCAAGCATCACATCTAATTTCACATTCTCATACAGGGTATTACAGCAGCTGCTTTTTTAATCTGCCTTACATGGCCAAACTCACGAAACTGCTTATCGATTTTACATATTGTACCTTGGGTTATAGGCGGCAAATTCGAAAAATTCTCATGAAACAAGCGACTTACTTCTTTTTGTGTTCGGGTGTTATCTCCGTAAACAATCATTTGTGAAATTGTTATTTTACGCATTTCCGATAATCGAACCAATATTCAAAATTGAAGTTAATGATATTCAAATACAAATTAGACAATTTATCTTCAACTTACCAGCACGAAACAATTTGCGAAGGCGTTCTGAAGAAACCAATGTGGAAAAGTGTTTACGTAGTTTTCATGGTACCATCTGGGAAACAATGCTTTGGTTTTTTTCGTTTTCCTCCTATCATATCTTGAAGCCAAATAAGTGTGGTATTATTGTAATAAGATTTGGGAATATTCGAGGGAATATTATACTGAATTTCGGTAATCACAAGATTTTATTTTTTGTTGTATTTTGAGTTTTGCAATAAATATAAAAGTGATAACATTCCTGAATAGAAAATGCAGCGACCTTTCAAACGATGTATCACAAGCCCACATTTGAAAAATTGGGGGTTGTACCTGTCTTTCGCTGGGTTGAAGGTAGGGTTCCTATGTTTACGAAGAAGAATGAAAAATGAAAATTTGAATTTGACGTGTTTCTGAATTTTCCATTAATATGTACATTAACCAAGATAATGAATTTATTCATTTGGCTTGTCCAGACTGTATAAATACAGACACACTCTCTACTGTATGTGCTCCACAGGTTATTGAATGGGTACTTACTTAACGTCTCTCGGAAATGTTTTCGTTATTATCCTGAATATCCTAGAACGCAGTAGGGTGACTACAGATGATGTGACACCGATAGCAACTGCTACTGTTAACAGGTCCTGAAAAAAATTATTACTCGAAAATATTAATTAGATGTTCGTTCGAAAATTGAGCGTTGAAATTTCTTCCAAATTTCGAGATCAATATTTACCACAAAGAAAGACATTTATATATGATATTTCCATTGATTCAAAGTCAAACTTCCACCATGTTCAGTAACTCTCTATCGCAACTGAGCCTACAATAATTTTATCGTTCTGTTATTGTCTACGGATTCTATTCGAAAAAAAAATCATTTGATCTATGATGCGTAACTAATTCTTGTGGGTCCTCTTCAATAATTTCAGTATTATCGGCATATTTTATATGGAGATATATAAAACTGCTTATACTTCATTGTTCAAATCCGAGTCCGAGATAAGAAATAGAAATATTCAAAGTGAATTTCCTATTGGTAATTCTATTTTCTTTTAGAAAATTATTATACAGGGTGAGTCTTTGACCACTGCATTAATTTTAACCAAATATTCCTCTCATCAAATGAAACACTTTTTCATTTAGCATTTTTCCAAATTCAGCTCAGGTAAAAAGATACAGGCTGTTGAAATTTTGAAAAAAAATCATTTTTTATTTTGTAGCTTTGACATCCTTTTTTCGAATAAAATGAATGCTGGCGTAAAGTTTCCTATAATTATGATACATATTTTCCAAATATTAGTTATTTTCTACCTCTACTGGTTTTCTAGTTATGGACTCGTGGATTCATGAAACTAAACGAAATTAGCATAAAGAAAGCATATAAAGTTTTTCTTGAGTCATTTCAAGAATATTCCATCGTTTTAGAACATTATATTATTCCTCATCATTTCTCCTTAAACGCACCGTTTTCGAGATATTTTTCATTGAATGTTTTAAAATGGAAAACTCCAGAAATTCCACTACTTTTCTGGATCCGTCCCTGAGCGTTGGAATCCCGAATCAAGCTGTAAACCACGTTACCATGCCTTATTCTCGTCCGCCAACAATGTCATAGATAATTTATATGCGGGAGTGTATTAGCACATTGTGAAATCTTTAAACGCTTGTAACTTTTTACCTGGAAAAATGTTAAATGAAAAAAGTGTTTCATTTGATGAGAGGAATCTTTGGTTAAAATTAATGCAGTGGTCAAAGACTCACCCTGTATATATACGATGATTCCAAATTAGACGTGAACTTTGGAGGAGGTGTTAGTATGGATCATTTGCTGTCGTTCATTTATAAGCGAAAATCAACAGTTTCCGAGATATTTGAGTTCTGGCGATTTTTAAAAGATTTTTTCGTTGACCGAATTTCATTATAATTTTGGATTATTTTTATCAGAGAAGGATCTGATATGTGTGAAGAAAGCAAAACTATGATGTTTCAGTTGTTGAAAAAGCATAAGAAGCAAAGAAAGAAAAATAAAGAAATTAGATATTTTTTTATTGCAACTGAACTCAAAATTTAATCCGAATAGTATATTCTAAGACAAGTTGCAGAATGGGCTGATATTTAAACACGAATGCGAAATTCGAAAATGAGCCACGAAGGAGCGAGTTTTCGTACGCATGAGTGTTGGAATTGCCTTCTGCAACGAGTATTAGACGATATTTTCTCTATTTCAGGCAAATTTTGTAAAATACTGTTGAAATTTATTGAAAAATTAGGATTATACATCCTAGTGACTTTTGTATTATATCTTGGCAGTTGGTGTGACTGTTACGAAAGTTGACAGATCATGGAATTTGAATTGTACCTAGAGCATGGAGATCAGATTTAACAGTTTCCCAATATCATGAATGATACAAAATTAGCAAGAAGGAAATCTCTAGTACCTTATTTTTTTTAAGAATATAAAACCTTTCCTGTCAACAATTATTTCACCTTATCCAGATTATCTTATATTGACAATAATTGACGTGTTTTGAAATTTGATAGGATCGAATGTCAGTGCTAACTACCACAAAACGAAAAATATAACTAGAAACAATGCGGGAATGAGTTCATTCCAGCACTGTTTTTAGTGCTGGAATGAACTCATTACGATACTGAAATAGAGAAAATGTATTAATATATTGTGTTCGAAATGACCTCCACCATTCCTTATACAAGCATGTGCCATCTTTCTGATTTCTTCAGTTGTTATTTTCCGCCTGAAATTTACTCTCGCTGCCTTTCGATTACTCGTTCACTATTGGACATTCAAAAGGTTACTTATAAAAATTGGTTCAAGGTTCAAGCACTGACTTGAAGTCAGGAGCTCTCACGCGCATCTTTAATTGTCTGCTCACCTCTATAGGGCACTCTTCATCGAATTTAGCATCGAGATGTACCGTTTTCTCAGCATTCATAATATATAAATACATTTCATACCATTTTCAGACTTCAGTAAAGAGAGAATCCTCTATGATCGAGTATGATCACAGTATTTTCAATTCTGCATTCTATTGTAATGGAAATACGAACAAACTCGGCTCAAGTAAGTCCAGGATACGATATTCAGGAAATTCCGCGAAAATTTGTGGGTCGGTATTCTTCAGGTAACCACCGAGTTTTAATTGGATCAGATCTGTATATTTTGAGTTATAGAGGAAATAACCACAAAATTTCAGACAAATGTCACAAATGATACAAAAGTCGCATGCGGAAACTCAACCTACCGTGAAAATTGCAAGTCGCTATCTCTGTTCTCTGTTTAAAAAATTCGAATTAAGTGTCCAATACAGGAGAATGGACAACATAATTTACCATGGTAAATTCGATTAAGGGTGACCAATACAGAAGAATGGACAATAGAACATACGCGCAAAAGCTTCTGACTTCACGTCAATGCTTGTACCAATTTTTTTTTCCGTGATTTTTTTGAAATTTTCTAGGGGTGCGGTTCTTAAAATTTTTTTTTTCGTCATTTTTTTCAAATTTTCTAGGGGTACGGTTCTTACAAAATTTTAAACACGTCTTTATGATGATTTTCTACTACCAGTTACCAAGCTTCAATTCGATCGAATATTTATTTTTTGAGTTATCAAAGAAATAATATTCCAGGTGGGTATAACCGATTATGCCCAAAAATGAACTCAACTCTCCCTTTCGGATACGCAACCTACCCTGAAAATTGCAAGTTCCTATCTCCTTTCGTTCGAAAGTTATCGAGGCAACGGTCACCCATCTACTGAACTCACACAAGAATGCTCAAATCTCCAACAATATTCAACCGATCGTGTTAAGACTTGAAACTTGGCAGTAGAGTTAGGTTATGAAGGCTCTTGCAAAATTTCAGCAATTTCAAACGAATTTTTACTGATATATAGAATTTTTTTTGTAAGGTTCACTTTTTGCAGCAAAAATTTTTTTTTAAGAGAAAAAATAACATTTCGGGGGGGTGGGGGGGGGAAACCCCAAAACCCCCCCCCTGGCTATGCCCTTGTATTCATATCTTATAAAAGTTGAGGAAACGGTCTATATCGATGGTAAATTCGATTAAGAGTGTCCAATAGAGGTGAATAGCAGAATAGACAATAGAACATGCTCGCAAAAGCTCCTGATTTCCCGTCAGTGCTTGAACTAGTTTTTATTAGGAAATATTATACTTGTCGTTACTTACATGTTTGTGTTGTTTCAACGAGGATGCTACATCCATCACAAATCGCGCAATATCGCGAAAATCCATGGTTACGAGATAACTCTTCACCGTTGACATCAAAAACCTCTTTTAAATCAACTTCACTATTTATCTCAGGAATATTCCCGCCAATGATCGGATGTACTTCATATCAAAACAAAAGTATAATAAATGTTCCTTCTGTTGTTCTGTTGATGTGATGTGTTTCGTAGGTTAGGGAACGCAATAAATGCTGCCCACTAGATTTACGTAATTCGAACTAAGAATAACACATCAGATACAATGAACTCGCAGTTTATCTCTATTCTAGAAAATCAGTGATAATAATATTGTTCTTATTTTGTCAGCAGAATAAATGTTCTCGATGGTGAAGACTACCCAACCCATTCATATGTCGATTATGGTTTGACCCCAACAACTCATTTGAATTGAATGACTATCCGATTAATCTAATCAGTGAACTGAACTCAGATAACAACGGGGGTCATTAAAAAAAGCAATAACAGCAGTACAAAATTCACATATTGGCTCCAAATATAACGCATAATAAAGAAAATTGGAAAACGCGGATAAGTATATTTAAATGGAAAAGTATAACCGGTAATTTCGCAAAAGAAGCAGTGAAAATCATTCTACTGGTACCTGCCGACACGTGTTTCTGCTAGTTGGCTTCTTCAGGACAAGGCAGCCAAGAAACAAAGGAAAAAGATGGAAAGATAACTGAAAACAGGTGGCACCACAACAGGAGCAACATCAAATTTGTGCCTTCAGCTCTAGGACCTCCAATTCGGAGGTAAACTATGGCATCGACATAGAGTGGTGCCACTTGTTTTCAGTTATCCTTCCACCTTTTTCCTTGGTTGACCTGTCCTGAAGAAGCCAACTAGCATAAACACTTGTCGGCAGGTACCAACAGAATTATTTTCTCTGCTGTTTTTGCGGAATTACCTGTTACACTTTTACATTTAAATATACTTATCCGTGTTATCCTATTTTCTCTAGTACATATATTCTTCGGGTTAAGGTCACATCGCACAGGTAGCTTATGCTTCCTTCGTGCCGATGCCAGAGTTTACCTCCGAATTGGAGGTCCTAGAGCTGAAGGCACAAATTGGTTGCTCGCTACTGTTGTGGTGCCACCTGTTTTCAGTTATCTTTCCACTTTTTTCCTTGGTTTCTTGGTTGCCTGTCCTGAAGAAGCCAACTAGCAGAAACACGTGTCGGCAGGTACCTGCATAATGATTTTGTCTGCTCCTTTTGCGGATTTGCCCATTATACTTTTCCATTCGAATAAACACATAATGTTCATATTCGGAAATCAGACGAATCCAAAATACATTCGAATGTGTTGGGTTACCTTTTCGAACACCCAAATCGAAATTACCACTCAACAGACATTTGACTGTTGACTTGCTAGCCATGATATTATTATCCATCCCGGTGGCAAATGGCGGAATGTATCACGTTTCGGTCAATGGAACACATTCTAGCTATCTAATTGGTTGTGTACATTTTGTCACCTTCCCGGCATGCATCGAGCGCACTTTGCGTAATGTGGTTTCTTCAGCATCTCTCTATGCTATACAACCTATGAAGAATCTGTCTGAACTTCAGAGAAAGGTCCTGAAGGTTTGACCGGAATGAAACTTCTGTGCCTCTTGTAGATCAAGTAACAGAAATATACATTTATCTTTACAATTTGAACCTTGCGTTGTAAAGGAGATTCTATGTATACGTTCGAGGGCCAATATGTTAACGATCTAGGTAGTTTCCATGTATCTCATGTTAAGCGCGATATCACTCAGGACGATGCATTAGTCTAGTCAACAAGTGCATTTTTTGACAAAATTTTTGCGTATTGTCCGAAAATTATGATTGTGGTGTCATTCAATTCGGAATGGAACGTAGATAGTTTTTGAGAAAATGCTAAGGCTGCTCGCAAAAATTGCAATAGTTATAAACAATTAAATGTGTTTGGTTTTTCGCCAATATCTCAAAAAACTATTTGGGATAATTCAAATTTGAAAAAAAAATCAAAAAGAGGAGGAAATTTCCTAAAAAAAAAACTGAACTGTAGGACTAATTTTCATAATTTTCCTAGAGAGTTGAAAATACGCCAGAAAACGTGTACTACGGCTTTCGCAAGCCTCACCCCCTTATGACCTTAGTGAATAAATATTATTTAAACTTATTAAATATGAAAATAAAAAATTGAAAAAACAGGTGGCTATACGATAGATCAATGAACAATAATCCGTGGTCCAAGAATTTTCATCTTTCAATTAGTTATCCATAAGTTAATTAAAATGTTTTTGTAGCACGAACATCAACATTGCAACTGCGATAATTATTAAACTATTAATCTGAGAATTTCTTCCTTTCGTGGGGCTATTTTTCGAAGGTTTTAGAATAGATTGCCGTTAGAAAAATTAAAAAATTGTTAATTTTCGTTTTGTTATACCAAATTTATTCAAGTGAAAAATTATAAATCTTCATTGGACATTGAAAAAACTTTTTTTTATAATATTACTATTGATGCGTTTTTTTATGATCAGAAGCTACTTAAAAATGATTTTTAACAATTTTATCTCCAATTGTTTAATAAATTGTTATAAACAAATGCGTTATTTATGAGATAATTAAAATCTTTTGTTTGATAACATAATCCTTGATGATAATTAGAATTAAAAAAAAACCCTTACTTAAAAAATATTTATTGCTTAAAAACGCATTTGTTAAATAAAATTTTTTTTTCACCACTTGTTATGAAAATTAAGGAGCCATTTTTTTTAAGATTATTTATCTTGGTCTTTGATAAAAAAAAATCGATTACTGTTTGAATTTTCATTGTTAGTTAATACACAGTTTGTTATAGATAAATGAATTATCCCTTTGTATTTTCTTCTTTTGCTTTTTGAAAAACTGAAAACAATGCATTTTTATATAACAATTTCTTAAGCAATAGGAGATATAAATTATTAAAAATCATTTTTAAGTAGCTTCTGATCATAAGAAAACGGATCAATAGTAATACATATTATATAAAAAAGATTTTTTCAATGTTTAATAAAGCCTTATAATTTTTCACATGATTAAACAGTTAATAACATAACGAGAATTATTAATTCTTTAATTTTTCCAAAAATAATCTATTCTAAGACCTTTGAGAAAATAGCTCCACGAATGGAAAACATTCTCATATTAATAGTTTAACATTTATCGCAATTGCAATGTTACTGTTCGTGCTACAAAAAATTGTTGATTAATTAATGGATAACTAATTGAAAAATCGTGATAACATTTTTTGGACGACGGATTATTGTTCATGGATCTATCCTGCAAGTGGCTGAATTTTTTAAAATTTTGTATTCTCATATTTAATAAGTTTGAATAATATTTATTCATTAAAGCTCCGAAGGGAGCGAGGCTTTCGAAAGGCGGAGTACCCGTTTTCGGACGTATTTTCAACACTCTGGGAAAATATTGATCCTACAGTTCCAGCTCGCGTTAGACTAATTACCTGAGATTGATATATTAACACAGGATGTGGATGACTCAGATTCCACAGCAGCTATTTCCTCTTTCTGAATTTCTTATTTCCTATCCCCCTCCTTATACAAGTTATTTATTTATTTATTTAAAATACAAATAAGAGTAGAGGCTTATATGCCTATAAGCTCCAAAAGAACTACGAAAAATGGACCAATGTACAGACTATTCATCTGTTCACAAATCATATAGAAAAGAAAATAAAAATACTGAAAACTCAATATAAACTCTAAATAATCAGCAAAAAAAAAATCAAATTGAATGCCTTTGAATCAGCTCAACTGGTGTTGAATACGACTCAGACTGTCCAAGCTATTTTTGAACGAATTTGTCGATGCACTGTCCACAACCGAAGCCGGACGCCCATTCCATAAATCAAACACTCGGTTGCTCAAAAATAGCTGCCTTTGAGTAGTTCTAAACTTCTCCTTTGCAAGCTTGCAGTCATGAACCCGAAGATTGTTGGTATTCTTCTGAAATATAGCTTGTACCTGTGGTCCGAAAATTCCCTTCATGGAATTGTATGTGAATATGAGATCACCCCTGTCGCGTCTATGAGAAAACGAAATCATATCTGCGAGTTTGAGGCGAGTCTCATAATCAGGTCGAGAGGGTCCGTAAGGGATTCTTGTGTTCCATCTTTGGATGGATTCCAGCGAATTAAGGACTCGTATAGAAGCTTACAAACCACCTTGTCCCAGCCTCGGAATGTCTTCTGCAGCAAATATGTCAGTTAGCGGGCTTTGGCTGTCACAGAAGCAATATGAACAGTCCACGTTAGGTCACTGGAGATGGTCAGACCAAAATCACGTTGTTCAGTGACTGGAGTTATACGATGACCCCTATAAAAAAGGTAACGTGCGGATTATTTTCTTCCTTCATTATCAAAATGTGACACTTCTCAAGATTCAGTGGCAGCAACCAGTCATGACACCAAACAGCTAGCTTGTCCAAATCTTCTTGGAGAATTGAGGCATTGAGAAGTGGAAAATTATACAGTTTCATGCCATCAGCGTAAATTGAACATGTGGACTTAAAACATCTAGGGAGATTCGAACTGTACAACAGAAAAAGTATCGGCCCAAGAACCGAACCCTGAGGGACGCCTCTTTTGAAATTCCACTCACCAGACGAAAAAACATCCCCTACCCTCACTTTGTAGGATCTACCTGATAGAAACGCACCGATCCAGCTGAGAAGGCCACCTCTAATTCCTTGGTGTTCGAGTTTAAATAAAAGGCGCCCATGTGGCACTCTGTCAAAGGCTCTTGAAAATTCCATATAAACTACATCCACAGCCAGATTGGCATCCCATGCCCTCGTCGAATCATCAAGACAGCAGATGAGGTTTGTGAGAGTAGAACGATGAAGGAGAAAACCATGTTGTTGTTCGGGAATAATTTTATGTATTGTGCAGAATTCAATAATCTGGTCGCATACGATCCTTTCCAAAACCCTAGATAAGTTAGTGTGTTAGTTTTTAGTTTGAACCTGTACCTTATCTTTTCGGTGTGTAGCACTTGTTCCTCATCTTTTTGATGTTTAGCATCTATATTTTATCTGTTCGATGTGTTGCACCTGTCCCTTATCTTCTTGATGTTTAACATCTATATTTTATCTGTTGGGTGTTTAGCCCCTGTTCCTTATCTTTTTGATGTTTAGGATCTGTATTTTAATTGTTCGTTTTTCAGCACCTGCCCTTATCTTTAGAATGTTTAGTTTACCTTAGTAACTGTGTCTTAACTATTGGATGCTTAGTATCGGTACCTTATCTATTGGTATCTATTTAGTATCTGAACCCAAAAAGGTTCATTGTCTGATACCTAAAACTTATTTTTTGAGCAAGGGCGTAGCCAGGGGGGGGTTTTGGGGGTTCATCCCCCCCGAAATGATATTTTTCTCTTAAATAAAAATTTTTTGATGCAGAAAGTGACCCTTACAGTAAGTATCGTATCCCCTTCCAGGGAGTTCCCTGATGTTTCAGTCCTCAGAATTCTCTATTTTTCTCTAGTCGTCAGCAAATTAGAGTACGCCAACTTGGTTTGGTTTCCGATATACAGTTCCCACCTAACATCACTTGAACGCATTCATAGAAAATTCTTGAAGTGTGCTGAATATAGAAAGACCGGCAGGGGGTCTATTCTCGACCATTCGCAATTTTAACGATCGGTCGCATATGCTATATATTGCTATAGAGATGCGCACGATCGTGCAAATTGCGAATGGTCGAGAATAGACCCCCTGGTATCCTGAACGTGGTGCGGATTTGTCGGAGATCATGCGGGAGATGCGAGTTTCAACGTTGCAGGAGAGACAGAAGCGACAGTGCGCTAAATTTGCGCAAAAGCTGGAAGAATTGATTCAACTCATCTACTGTCCAGGGTTGACATTCGTGTACCAAGAATTGAAACGAGGACCACATCAACTTTTCGACTCCCTAAACCTCGGACTAACATACTTGAGCAAGCTCCGGTCTATCGATTGTGCAGGGCTGCTGATGAACTTGTTTTTCTAGTTCGGGGCGGTTATTGTTTATTGTTGTATCATTGAATGTGTAATTTTGTTTGAATAATTGTTCATATTATTCATTGTCAATATGTTACCCTGTTATTGGGAAATTTCCTGTTTATTATTATTATTGTTATTATTATTATCACCAGAAAATTTTAAAAAATTCATTGAAAATCATTGAAAAAAATTCTATATATCAGAAACCATTCGTCCAACATCGCTGAAATTTTGCGACAGTGTTCAGAACCTAACTCTACTACCAAGCTCCAAGTTTGATCACGATCGGATCCATATTGTTGGAGATCCGAGCAGCCTTGTGTGAGTCCAGTAGCTGGATGGGTGACCGTTGCCTCGAAAACTTTCGAACGAAGGGAGATAGGAACTTGCAACTTTCATGGTTTTTTCATGGTAGGTTGCGCATTCGAATGGGAGGGCTAAGTTCGTTTTTGAGCATAATGGGTCTAATGGTTTCGAAGTTATACCCACCTGGAATATTATTTCCTGCATAACTCAAGAAATATGGACTCGATCAAATTGAAGCATGGTAACTATAGTTGCAGAATATCGACATAAAGAAGTGTGTGAAATTTAAGAAAAATAACGACAACAAAATTGGTTCAGGCACAGACGTGGAGTCAGTGCTTTTGCCCGTATGGTCTATTGTCCATTCTCCTGTATTGGACACTCTTCTGTATGGGGTACTCTTAATCGAGTTTACTATCGTAAATTCGATTAAGAGTGTCCAATACAGGAGAATGGACAATAGAATATACGCGCAAAAGCTCCTGACTTCACTTCAGTGCTTGAACCAATTTTTATTTAGAGTCGAATTAACCCAATCGTTTGAGATCATTTTCGAGCAAAAATACAGACATTTGGGCAGAACAAGCGCGCAAATGTGAACTGCGTGTTTCCTATCCAACAGATTTTTACTGTAACACTCTAACATTTTTCGCCCTAATGCCCCTAAATGAAAAATTTTACCAATTCACACATTCGACCCATATTGCCTTCGGACTGACCTCTGTCGTACAGCTACTGCAAGAACTCCATGATTTATCAACATATTGTATTATTCTGTACTGCAGCCAGTTCCAAATAGACGACACAGATGACAGCACATGGGAGAAGTTGTAGCACCGTGATGGAATAATACAGGAACCTTCCCACGAACCTATCGTACGATCTTATTATAGTGTTCTAGTATACTCTATCTCTGAATAGATGTCTCTGTAATACAGCTTCAGCCGCAAAGAGTTCAATGAATCCACCCAGCTGTATGCTGACCCACTTTCCAGCAGAATACATGTGAATTCTTCCACGTGTGATTCAGGTTTATGACGTATAGTGACGTAGTGAAACATAAATATTCTGGAAGCTGCCGCGGATGATGCACTCAATGCTGCTCGAATATGTGATTGATACTGTCGTGTGCTGGATGCGGTAATATTTGGCGATTTGCCACCTTCGAGTAGACGCTGATTTTACATTTTGATTTCTATGAATGGAGACTGATCTACCCTTAAACTATATCAATATGGTGATGTCTAAGGAACTACTTACTCGAAAACAAATCATGCAATGCCTTATTTGAGAATGATAATAGCAATCAATTTATTTTTTCTACGAGCGTTCGCAAAGTAGTACTTTTCCGCTCGCATTTGGGTTGCCAAAGTAACGCTTTTCCGCATGGTGCGGAAAAAATATTTTCTCTATTTCAGTATCGTAATGACTCCATTCCAGCACTAAAAACAGTGCTGGAATGAACTCATTCCAGCATTGTTTCTAGTTATATTTTTCGTTTTGTGGTAGTCAGCACTGACATTTGATCCTATCAAATTTCAACACACGTCAATTATCAATACATAAAATATAATCTGGATATAGTGAAATAATTGTCGAGGGCAAAGATTTATTTTATTGAAAAATAAGGTACTAGAGATTCCCTTCTTGCTAATTTTGAATAATTCATGCTATTAGGAACCTGTTTTAAATCTGATCTCCATGCCCTACGTATGATTCAAATCCGAATTCCGTAATCTGTCAACTTTGGTAACAGTCACACCAACTGCCAAGATACAATGCAAAAGTCACTAGGATGTATAATCCAGATTTTTCATAAAATTTCAACAGTATTTTACAAAATTTGTCTGAAATAGAGAAAATATCGTCTAATACTCGTTGCAAAAGGCAATTCAACACCTATTCGTTCTAAAACTCGCTCCTTCGTCGCTCGTTTTAAAATTTCGCATTCGTGTTTGAATACTGCAACTTGTATTAGAATATACTATTCTCTATTTCAGTACCGTAATGAGTTCATTCCAGCACTAAAAACAGTGCTGGAATGAACTCATTCCCGCATTGTTTCTAGATATATTTTTCGTTTTGTGGTAGTCAGCGCTGACATTCGATCCTATCAAATTTGAACACACGTCAATTATTGTCAATATAAGATAATCTGGATAAGGTGAAATAATTGTTGAAAAGAAAGGTTTTACTTTCATCAAAAAATAAGGTACTACAGATTTCCTTCTTGCTAATTTTGAATCATTCATGATATTATGAAATTGTTGAATCTGATCTCCATGCTCTGCGCACAATTCAAATTCCGTGATCTGTCAACTTTCGTAACAGTCACACCAGCTGCCAAGATACAATACAAAAGTCCCTAGGATGTTTAAGCCTAATTTTTCATTAAATTTCAACAGTATTTTACAAAACTTGCCTGTAATAAAGAAAATATCGTCTAATACTCGTTGCAGAAGGCAATTCCAACACTCATGCGTACGAAAACTCGCTCCATCGTCGCTCGTTTTCGAATTTCGCATTCGTGTTTGAATAGGAGCCCATTCTGCAACTTGTTTTAGAATATACTATTGCGGCACGGAAATGTCTGATCAAAATTGTTGTTGTTTTGGGAAATTTTCATGACTATTCCCCTCAAAAAATTTCAACCAATCATATTAACACATATAATAGAAATCAAATCATATTAACGCATAAGATACAATTCACTTAGCAACGAACCAATATTTTTGAATATCAATGCAGCGTGAAAATATCCGGGTATTTGCACGTGTGCTTTAGGTGAATATTTTTGTGAGTTTTTAAACAGTCGGGATGATTGTCAACAAGATTTTATTCATTTAAATTACACTTAGTATTATTTCTGCTCAATATTTAAAATTTAGTGCGTGCCAAATACTCCAAAAAAATATAATAAATATTCGATAATTTCGCAAGCAATCAATTTTAATTGTAGGCAGAAATAATACTAACTGTAATTCAAATAAATAAAATCTTTATATATATCTTTAACAATATATTCTTTTGATTGAGAGCTTTATGAGTGTTAGCAGAGATAAGTGTAACAGAATACCAATATGACGCATGATACAAGAGCTTAGGGAAAAACCTGAGTACTAACCCTGTCTCCCCGTGAGTGTTGTGATTTGTAAATATTGAATTTGTTTGCTGAAATTTAAAATATTGATGGGTATTTCTTTCTTAAATATGGATTCCTTCGTCAAAAAAACGGGGAGATTTCTCCAAAGTAACCAAAGCTCACCTGAAAAATGAAAAGAGAAGAGGAGAAAAACGAATAAATTAAAAATAATACATAACCTTTCGAAAGTCCTCTATCACAAATATACTCCTCTATAGCCGCATGGATCTCTTGAAGTACAATCACCTCGCTAATTTTCAGAGGTAATCACTAACAGAAATCCAATATTTGAATTTGAAATGGAAAATGTAGTTACTCATAAGCCCAGGAGGTTTTTTTCCAAAACCAGGTTCGACCAATCCAAGCGATGATTATTCAGAACTTCAGATGTTCGAAGACGTTCATGACCCTAATGTAGGGCTATCTTCTTCCATAGATATACGAAGAAATATCTTAGCTGAAGCGTGATCAATCTTGCGTAGGTAACATATTCTTCAGTAAATCTTCGCTTCGAACGACAGGCTAACTATGATTTGAATATAGTATTCCTATTTAGCGAACTAGAATTTCCATCCATATATAAGTATATTAATCATACGAACTCATTTTGGAGACCCTATTGACAGAACGCTCTGGATTTGTTGATTTAGAATTTCCGTATTTTATAACACATTTAATGCTAGCTCCACAGCATTTTGGTGAATAGATTCATCTGAAAAATAGAGAGAAAATTTGTGTATTCTGTTGAAGAAATAATAAACCTGAAAGTGATAACTGTAGATAGAGTACTTCGGTTTGAATTAAGTTCTATCCACTTCGAAATACAAACTGAAAATTTCAGCAAGTTGACTGTTCGATTCCTGAGTTTTGCCGTCATTAATTGAAATTGAAAGAAAAAGATGAAGAAGGCTTCACTAAAAGTAAAGCCTTTATTCGAGAGAATTAAGTTACAGATACATAAGTTGATCATCATACGACGTACAAATGACTGTTCATCAATATTCAACCACAATAAATTATCATTTGCCTAGAGCAATCTTCGAACCAGCATTGAGAGAATGATAAATTGGAGTTATTTCAATTGAAAGCGGATTAATAAGCTTGACTCCCTTCTATCGGAAATAAATATATTTGGAAATTATAAATTAAATTGTAAGGCCTAATGCAGTAATTATTGAGATATGAACGGGCTATATTAAAATCTACTTAATGAAAGTATACACCGACTGAGTGACAGACAAGTCACTGCCTAAACGGGTGGGTCTAGAAAATTTCACAGCATATATCACATGGAAGGAAATTAATTCTCATGTTGACTGAGAGAAATTACTGAACGGATTTACGTTTCCAATAATATGTATCAGAAAATCTCATTGCTTTCGGTTGTTAGGCGGAGGTTACACAGTAAATCTGGTAACAATTTGGCATCAATGTGACATCAATCTGGCCATCAATCCGAACCATCAGTCCTCAGTCTACGCGTATATAATCAGTTTCCCGTCAATCTGACATCAATCCATGATTGATATCAGTCTGAACTGATGCCAGATTGACCGTGTAACCTCCGTCTGGTGACGGCGCTGGAGCCAAAGAAAATAGGAAAATTTGCAGTTTGAGCAGACGCAAATATTCAGATAGCGCATTAATCTTCACACTGATATTCTGTTTGATAGAAATATCTTCTGAAAGAAGTTTTTCGAATTACACTGTTAGGGATACCCAGGGAGAGTTCTTGGAAACATATTCCTGAAAGTTTCCTTCGTTTCGTTCAAGAAGAGGATTCAAACATATTCCGAAATTTCAGTAGTTCGTGAAAGATGTTTTGAGTAAGAATAGAATTTGTAATTCATCTAGACAGCCACTTACTATTTTGAGGAAGCCGATTTGGTAGTTTGTTTCAAGTATTCCATTTGTTTCTGGTTCAGTATTTCTAGATAAGAGGTGTTATTTTGATATTCAGAGAAAAATGCCATTTTTCAATATAAACGATCGGATGTTTATTTCATTATAAAGAAGAAGCTATGCCGTTATAATAGTGGAAAATAACATCAGACAAATGACCACCACGACCACGCTTACAGGACCATATCCTTTTAATGAAATTTTCCATAACCAAATCGCAAAGTGGCTGCCCTATGTCCTCGATAGCCTCACGAATTCCATCTTTGAGGTCTTGAATCGACGCTGGGCTATTGGCATATAGACCTTCTCTTTCACGTGGCCCCAAAGGAAGAAGTCGCTAGGTGTTAAATCACAAGATCTCGGTGGCCAATTGTGATCACCTCTTCGAGAGATAACACGGACCGGAAACTTTTCCCGCAAAAGATCAATGGTTTCGTTGCTTGTGTGGCACGTAGCGCCGTCTTGTTGAAAGTAAACGTTGTCCAGATCAATACCATCCAATTCCGGCCATAAAAAATCATTAATCATCTCTCGATAGCGCAATCCATTCACCGTAACTGTTGCTCCAGCCTCATTTTCGAAAAAGTAAGGTCTTATGACTCCGCCGGACCATAAACCGCACCAAACAGTCACACGTTGAGGATAGAGAGGCTTTTCAACAATAACTCTTGGGTTTTACGAGCCCCAGATGCGACAACTTTGCTTGTTGACGAAGCCACCGAGGTGGAAATTGGCCTCATCAATCAAGATGATTTTTCGATGGAATTCCGGATCATTTTCATGCATTTCAACGACCCAATCAGTAAAGACACGACGTTGTTGATATATATATATATATATTCTTTTGAACTTGAGCATTAAAATTTGTTTTTTATCTAACAATAAAGCATGTGTATGAAAAAAAGTGTTCTTGATGATCGGCCGGCTTGAGTTCTTGTGTTAACTGAACTTTATAAGCCTTAAGACCCAAATCTTCATGTAACATACGGTGTAATGACGTTTGTGGAATGCCTAATTCCAAAGAACGACGAGGAATGGACAAACCTGGGTTTTCTTCAACACTTTCGGCCACAACAGCAATATTCTCGGCTGTTCTTGAGCAACGTGCGCGGGTTTTATTCTTCACATAACTAACTTGTCCCAACAGCTCGAATTTTTTCACCAATTTCTTTATTGCGGTCCGACAAGGTGCTTCACGACGACTCAAAAATGTTCGAGTTTTACGAACCGTTTCTGCCAAATTTTCACCATTTTTATAGTGAATTTTAATCATTTCAATGCGTTCTTGAAGCGTGTATCGTTCCATTTTCATTAATGGCGTAGTTTCTACTTGTCAAATGTCAAAAATTGACAGCTTCAAAAGTGACATCTACCGAAATAGCGGGCTATTCAAAATAACACCTCTTATTGGAAAACCCTTTATTACCATTGGAATAGTACACGAATCTTCTCTATTCTCTATTCACAGAAGGAACACTGTTGAATACCTACGTAGAACAATATATTCAAAATTCGAATATAATAAAATGATAACTGCCGGGGATCCTAACCTATTGGAGAGAAATTCATGAAATTCGCTATAAAAATATGGGAATGCTCTGTGGACAGGAGCTTTGGCGCTCTTGTTCAAACTTTTACAAATCATATGTCCGAAAGTATTGTTTTCTCGGAGTTGGGAATGATATCAATGGATTCAAAACGTAGGTCTATGACTCACCTCATATCTTGGATTTACATACATGATCAAATTATAATTAGAGACGTCTATGAAATCATAAAATTACGATTAATTATCAAAATTTTGTCCACACATTTTTTTCAATTTGGGTTCTGTGCGTCAATTTTCAAGAATTTTCCTGATTAAATTCAAAACGTAGGTCTATGCCTCACCTCATGTGGGATTTACATGCATTAGAAAATTATAATTAGAGTATTCTATGAATTCATAAAATCAAGAATAATTATTGAAATTTTGAAATATCATATGTCCGAAAGTATTAGTTTGTTAGAGTTGAGAATGACATGAATGGATTCTAATGACGAAACTGCATCTAAAAAAAAAATTGGTAATTTGTTATGTAAAAATAATTTTTTTTTCGTTACTACTGTGCAGCAGATTGTAGAAGATTCTTAAAATTTCAACTATCTACTTCATTCCGTTCAAGAGTTATCGTGGTTATTACTGGCCAGACGGACGGCCAGGCAGAATCGATTTTGACCACGGATTATTGATCAGTGAGACAAACCAAAAGGTTTGGGACCATTTTCGGCCAAAAATTCGAAAATTACAGATATTTGGGCAAATTGATAAGCACACTGTTCCGAGGAACAAGAGCGCCAAAATCATGAATCTGCGTCAGATGGTCGTCGAAGCTGATTGGCTACTGGCCCTTTCATATAAAGAATGAAATAAGCAAAGAAATTAAAAATATATAGGTACATGTATTTCTTAAGACATACTTGATTGAACGATGGAATTGATTCCAACAGTTTCTTCATGTTAGGTTTCATTCTCTTTGCGGCATCATTATATGGTCAGGATTTATCGATAAAATGTGGGAAAGCCCTGTGGACAGGAGCTTTGGCGCTCTTGTTCAAACTTTGACAGATCATATCTCCAAAAGTGGTTTATCAGAGTTTGGAATTATATCTATGGAATCTTATGATAGAACTGCATCAGAAAATAAAATAAATGGAATAAGAATCCATGGATATCATTCCCAACTCTGAAAAACCAATACTTTCGGAGTTATATTTGTCAAAGTTTGAACAAGAGCGCCAAGGCTCCTGTTCACAGAACTTCCCACTTTCTCAATTACGCTTCTGTGCGTCAGTGCTTAAGAATTTTCCTAATTAAATTCAAAACGTAGGTTTATGAATAAACTCATGTTGGATTTACATACATCAGCAAATCATAATTATTATAGAGTGTTATTGAAATTTTGAAAAATCATATCCCTGAAATTATTAGTTTGTTAGATTTGAAAATGATATCAATGGATTCTCATGGTAAGAATGAATCTTTAAAAAAATTGAATTTAAAATTTGTTAAATAAATCAACAAGTCCAGAGCGTTCCTGCCAATAGGATCCTTTATAATGGGTTCGTATAATTAATATACTTATGCATATATTTCACAAGTCGAATAGACCCCAGGGGGTTCATTGATTTGCCGAGAAAGCAAGAGCAGACGCGTTTCTGGCTTCTTGGCCTTCATCTCATAGGTCTCATAGGTGGCGTGTGCGGTTAGGTATGTTCGACCAAGCCGCCTCTGAGAGGCTTAACCCGGGTCAGTTTAGTTGAATTTGTTGAGAAGCTACAGAGTACTGATGAAGGCCAAGAAGCCAGAAACGCGTCTGCTCTTGCTTTCTCGGCAAATCAATGAACCCCCTGGGGTCTATTTGACTTGTGAAATATATGCATAAGTATATTAATTATACGAAGCCATTATAAAGGACCCTATTGGCAGGAACGTTCTGGACTTGTTGATTTATTAACAACGGTATCGCAATTTTTCATTATTATTAAAATTTGTCATGCAAATTTTTTTTTGTTACTCCGAAACTACCAGGCCGATTTTGCCCAATAACGAACTTAACCGAGATATTTATCTCCCAAATCTACTCTGAAAATTTCAAGTGCCTAGCTCATTCCGTTCGAAAGTTATCGTGTTAACGGCCGGACGGACAGAATCGATTTTGACCATGGATTCTTGATCAGTGAGTCGAACCAAATCGTTTAAGACCATTTTCAGCCGAAAATTACAGACATTTGTCAAATTGATAAGCACTCTGTTCCGAGGAACAAGAGCGCCAAAAAGGAGATAGTGAGATGAAATCATTAGAAGATATAGACGAAGAATAGAGATAGTACACAATTGAATCACTTGGTTGAGTCTTTACTTCAGAGTGCAGTGAAATTAATACATTTCGAAAGTATGAACAATTACGTACCTATCGTGGAATATGGATATCCTGATTTTATTTTGCTCCTGAGTTTTGTGCTGGCGTTCTAGTACCTTAATATCACAGGTAGTAGAGATATTATTGAAAGTTGAAACGTATCTGATTTCTTAGTTTTCTGCCTCAACATTCGAAAATGTTACCAAGTACACTAACATTCCAAAAGTAAATTTTTAGAGTACTAGCTTGTTGTATTGCACATCATTCATAAGAATTCCTATTTTTGAAAAGGTCTATTTAAATTCAAAATGGAAAGCTTGTTGCTGCTCTTTTGCCGGGAGGGTTCCTGGAACCTAGTTCGGCAATCCAAGCGATGATTTTTCCGGAACTTCGGATGTTCGACCCTATAGTGAAGAGCTAACATCTCCCATAGATAGACGCTACACACGAATGAAAAATCGAGTATAAAATATTCAAGAAAATTGATATATGAATATATTTCGAAGGGAAATAACGAACATTTTGTGAAATTTGCAGCGGTTTCTGTTTCGCCCATGTTTTCCTGGTCTTAAGATCTGGTTCAACAGTGGCATCCACCATTGGTGGGGTGTTCTTATTTCGTAACAATTCCTTATCTAGTATGATAAGTAAAATTTCTGTGACGACAATACCCTAAACTATATTGTTTTCTTCACATACTCTCATTACTGATCACTACGAGATCAACAATAAGTAATAAGAATCATTACGTCAATACTCCATTCGATTTATGTACTACTCCCAAAAATCTCAGTGCATTGCTATTCACCTCCTCGCGGTAGAGAGAGCAACGTGACAATCCAAATCGAGCGCAAGCGTGGGGAGTACACATTTACAAACTGATCGGTGTAGCGCTAAGAAAGCTTAGTACCTATCATCAAGTTGGCTTGGCGAGCGCACGTTGGTGTGGACCAAGTAGTAGCTGCGGTTGAGCCATTTTATTCGGTCGTATAAGTTCGAAATTTTTAAGTTTCATATTTCCGGAAAAATGTGTTTCCGTGGGAATTTCGAAAGAAACTGATCTTCCCCCTACAGTGACACCGTTACGGTTCGCGCCAATTCTGGAAGAAATTGTGGATGTTACCAACAAGTGTAATTTTTTTCCCGAAAAGTGCGAGAATGGGAATCTAAGATTCGATTCGAAAGCGGACAGTGCGTTCTTTTGAACTGTCGAAATTTTAACATCGATTTGTTTGAGTGAAAGTTGGAACAAGGGAAAGTTCCGAATATTCAAAGACATCATTATTTGTGCGCGCGTAAGATGGAATCGCCGCAGATGTACGACAACCAGCAAAATAATCCGGGAATGAACAATAACGAAGTGAAAAAAACCGTGATTATGAACAATAACAACAATAATAATAATTTGACAACATTGAACAACAACGGGTCCTCCAAACAAACTGCCACCATCCTGAAACAGCATCAGCTGCAACAGTTCCAACAGCATGGGGAGTTGAACGACTTGAGCTCGCCAGAGATTTCCTTGGACCTACACAATCTCATCGATGATTCGCTGTTTAGTGATATATTGCAAGGACAGTCGGGGAAGCACCTCCAGACGCTTCATTCTAGACAAGTTGGAGGTATTCCGGCGAACAACTACCCCAGAACGACCCTGGCGTATATGCCACAGGCAGTGCACAGTGGAGCTACCTATTCAGGTACTCAAAACTCAAATAGTGACTCAAATAGTTCTATAGCTAGTGACGTGCCGAGTATAAAGGAAGAACCTATAGATCCCCAAGAATTACGAAGAATGACCTGTAACTTGAACATTGTCCCCAATTCTTATATGTCCGGCGTATATCCAGCGAACCCCAATGCAACGTTCACAACCCTTACGCCGAGTCCTGTAATGCACCACGGTTTGAACTTGAACGCGATGAAGAATAAAAATGCTATGCTGTCCAATCATGTGGCGAGGAAAAGCGTTAAACCTTGTGACAAAAACAGTGACGAATACAGGAGGAGGCGAGAAAGGAACAATATTGCTGTACGAAAAAGCAGAGAGAAAGCGAAGGTCAGGACTAGGGAAACGGAGGAAAAGGTCAAACTCTTAGTTAAAGAAAACGACAAACTCGTTAAAAGGATCGAAGCGCTAACTGAAGAAATGACCATAATGCGAAATTTCATCAGCAACAACATGCAAGGACCCGCTTCCGAGGTGTTCCATAGGGAATTCAGCAAGCAATTGGATCATCTACATATACAACAGCAACAACACATGTAAGAATCTTAGAAATCGGAAATATTGTACAATTCTCTCGAAATGTACTTGAGTGATTTTCTGATTGTTTCCTTTTCCCTTTAGGTCTGATGTGAGACATCAAATAATGGACATGGTGCACGATTATGGACCATAGTCCGAAGACATCAGAAACATTCGAGCATGAAAGTGGAAGCTTTAATTGAGTTGCATTCGAAGACAATAAAATAAATTGAACTGCTTGACTCGGTTGATATTCGTGTTGAATTTTAGGAAATATCTAGTCAGTTTCATCCCTTTTTCTTACTACCGAAGATCAACAACTCTCCAAATTATTTTTCAAAATGTTTTATCGTAAATTGTACAAGAATTGAATTCGGTTGAAATGTGCACTGAAAAAACAGACTTCCGATGGAGGGTTTCAAGAACTGCCTACAGAAGAACTGAACGTCTGAAGTACCAGGACAGGGCCTACTACGGAAGACGGATGAACCCGATGTCACATTTCATCATTAACATCATTAAAAATACAGTCAGGAAGAGTAAGAAATAATGCAGTAATTCTGACTGTTCATCAGTTTCTCGAAATGTTATCATATAATGTTGAAATTTCCATTCAGTATTTCATTCCCATCCATAATGGATCATGTTCAACTAATATTCAACACATTCAAGCACGAGAGTTTGATTGTGTAGGCGTGGAAGTAAAGACTTTTTTTCCCAATTTTGAAGAAAAAAATAATTGAAGCGATATTATGGTTCACAGTCTAGACAGAATGTGTGATATTATTACAGAGTCTCGATTCTGGATTTTTTTTCGTTAGTCGGTATTCGTAAATTTTGAATTCATTCTGCTTCAATCAAGATTCACGAAAATAAATATAGAAGATTATTTTTTGTAGCTTAATCGTTTTTGTACGAAAGTAAAACTGAATTTATTTTTAATAAAAACATGCAGAAATTAAATTCTATCGATCTAAGTATAATCGAAAGTGATGATTTTTTCGTTAGATATTCAAGGTATATTTTAAACTCTCCACAACATTTATATAGCTGCCAGCAGCATGTGATAATTATTTCTTCATCTAACTACACTTACATTGTTCCCAAAATTTTAAGAGTTTCCCTCTTGAATCGACTATCTCTTATATACATAGTGACGAATCTAGAAAATTGATTCTGAAGGATTATGAACCATAGTTATAAAATAAAGCATCGAATTCAATCATAAAATTTTTACTTCGATTTCAACAACATCGAAAATGATAAAGTTTTCATTTTTATGCATGCTAGCATATCTAGTCAGTTTTTGTTCATTCATCAACATTTTTGTGCGTTCGAGAACACCACTCACTGTGTTCAGGAACTCTGGTGCTATTGTCAATTATTATCCATTCAACCCAGTTGCTCTACATCACATTCGATTTTCGAAAAATATCCAATATGCCGGAACCATTTTTCGAAAAATCTGATTTTGTAATGCTATAACACAGGATCTCCTATCGAATTGAGTATTCGATTAATTAATTTATTATATTAAAAATGCGAACACCCATTTGTAGCATTTTGATCAAGAGTTTGTTGACGGGTATTAAAGTAAATAATTATTCCGTTCTTTATTGTGATCTTGAATTTTGTATTCGAAGTATGAGTTAGTTTTTGATTGACGCAATGTACCTTTTAAGATAAGAATATTTGTATTTTGAAGAGATATATTTTTGTAAAAATATATCACTGTTGTACTTTATAGTTTTATATAATGTAATATATAGTTATAAATTATGTATGTTAGTGTAAAGTATGTAAATGTTAAATATTTCCAAAGAAGTACATATTTGTAATATAAATATTCTAGGGTGTACATTTTTTACTACTTTCTTTCTTGTTTTTATTTAATAAATTTTGATGAATATATCTGTTTTATTATTACTCTCTTTCTTATTATATAGATTTATTTGATGAATATAATATGAAATAATTCCATCCCTGATTTGTAGTTTCTGTGATATTAGCAGCACTGTCAAAAAAATCGCTGCGAATTTCAAACAATATAATAAAACTGATGCATATCCGAATTTTATGTGGGTTCCCTGAGTGGTCCTCGATAACTATTTCGTTAATTGTAACCTATCATTTCATCAAATTGCGGTGAATGTGTCCACTACTGAGTTGAATTATAACTCCGTAACTGGAACATGTAAATTAATAGACAATAATAAACAATATTGCTTGAAGGACTTCCTTGAGGTCCTTTTTGGCCGAAAATTGTCTCAAAAGATTTGGTTCGACTCACTAATTAATTATCAGGGGTCAAATCTCTCGAACGAGATGAGTTGAAAGTTGAAATTTGCAGGGTAGCTTTGCGACATAAATATCTCGGTTACGTTCGTTAATAGGCGAAATTCACGGTGTTGATTTGTAGTTATGGCCATATTGAGTTGAACCTTTTTTTCTGATTATTTCCGAATCTACTCATTTGATCTATCTAAAATTCAGCATCAAATTTTGTGAAATCAAGCTTAAACGCATGCAAAGTTTTGTATTGATGGGATGACTAGGTACAGAAAAAATTAAGGATTATGCAGAATTTCATGATGAAAACATGACTAATCGACAATTTGGCTTGAAATTCCGAAACCACATATAGGATTGAGTCTAATTTTGGCCTTTACATGACCAATAATGACCTCTTGGGTCATGCAAAATTTCATTGAAAAAATTGGTTCAAGCCCTGTGGACAGGAGCTTTCTGGCGCTCTTGTTCAAACAGACAAATTATATCTCCGAAAGTATTGGTTTCTCAGAGTTGAGAATTATATCAATGTATTCTTATGATAGAACTGCATCATAAAGGAAATTCAATTCAAATAATAGTTTATTTATCAAGATTAAATGAGCAATCTGAGAATGAGAACTGCACCATTGAAGAAATCAAATTGAAATAGCTAAAATGAATTTGACTCTCTCTTATAGAACAGGATGGCATGCACGAGTATGAACACAGATCATATAATAAATCATAGATAGAATAATTATAGTATAGCATTCTGTGAAAACATAGAAGTACGATTCATTATTGAAATTTCGAAAAATCATATCTCCGAAAGTATTAGCTTGTTAGAGTTGAAAATGATATCAATGGATTTTTATGGAGAAACTGCATCTTGGAAAAAATATAAATTGAAATTTGTAATTAAAAAAAAAATTTTTTTCGTTACCCCGAAACCATCTGGCCTATTTTGCCCAATAGCGAACTTAGCCGAGATATTTATCTCCCTAAGCTACTCTAAAAATTTCAACTGCCTAGCTCATTCTGTTCGAGAGTTATTGTAGAAACAAAATTTAAGAATTAAAAATTTTTTTTTTTTGACACTTTACGGTAACCCGATCAATACAAAACTTCACATGCATCTAAAGGTCATGATTCTACAATCTGATGCTAAATTTCAGATACATCGCGTGATCGGTTTCGGAAATATTCATAAAAAATGTTTTTAATAAAAACGGCCATAACCCCGAAACCACTCGATGGATTTTGCTGGTTAACGAACTCGTCTGAGATATTTACGCTCCAAACCTACCCTGCAAATTTCAATCCTCTAACTCCTTTCGTTCGAGAGTTATCGTGTTAGCGGACGGACGGCCGGACAGAATCGAATTCGACCACGGATTCTTGATCAGTGAGTCGAACCAAATCGTTTTATACCATTTTCAGCCAAAAATTCGAAAATTACAGACATTTGGGCAAATTGATAAGCACTCTGTTCCGAGGAACAAGAGCGTCAAAAAGACCCCTAGGAACCCCCAAAAAACAAAGGAGGAAAATGGGATTAGGTTGTAATTGAACGAAATATCATATATTTGAAAAACTGTGTTGTTGTCAGAATTTATGTTTTTGTTTAAATCACCCATTAGCTTGATAAGCGAAAGCGATAGTATTTATCAATTACAGACGTGTTTTGAGTTATTTTTGCCGGAATTCCCTTGATTTTTCTTGAATTTCGGAAGTATTTCGAGTTTAGGCTGTTCACTAGAATATGCGCGCAAAAAGCTTTGAATTTGTACGCTGTTTGTCTATGAACTCAGAAGAGCAAAGAGGCTATGAGCCAGGTCAAGGAAACCACTGCAACTACAAACAATTCAGGCAGTTTTGACATGCAGGGTGATCCAACGTCCAACGAAAACTTCACACTTCGATTTTCCGACTTTAAAATGAAAAATGTGGAAAATCACTCGGACTCCTTAGTTCATGATTCGAGGGAGAAGAACTTTTACGCTTTTTTTCCCCGTAACTTCAACCCCCTGACGGGGGTTCTTCTTCTTCTTCTTCCGCGGTGCCGTCTCAGGCTGAACTGAGGCCTTCTGGCCCATTGTTCTTCCGCTTGACAGACTCGTGAGACTCATTCCAAAAAACACGCTGACAGGAATGCCGCGAGCTTAAAAGGAGAAGTCCCTCTCACCATAGGAATCGTAGGTGTTGGGTTGCCTAGGTGTATGACCCTCAATTCTTTAAGGTTGTTACAGTCGAACAGAATATGTTCAGCTGTTTCTTCCATGCTCTTGCACCAGCGACACAGAGCGCTATCGGCCAATCCCATCCTATTCAGATGTTTGTTGAACTGGTGACCAGTTAGTAATCCAGTCACCAGGCTCAGTTCTCTTCTTTCGAGTGAAAGAAGTTTCTTTACTTCAGACTTTGACGATGGTTTCTTAATGAGAAGCCTTGACTGCCTGAGTCCTACTCCCATGTTCCATAGACTGGAGAAATTCTTGTCCAAACGATTCTTGAAGAATGTTTTAACATAGGTACGACATACTGGAAGTGAAGGCTCAGGACCTATATATGGTATCCGAGCCCCCTGCTTCGCCAGCTTATCTGCCTTAACATTACCTGAAGTCTCCGAGTGAGCCGGACACCAGATGAGTTTTACAACGTTACCAGCGCCCAGCCTTCGCAGAGCCTTCCTGCATTCGCCTACTAAGTAGGAGTTTATCTTCACATCAGATAGGGATTTTAACGTTCCTTGACTGTCACAACATATATATATGTACTTGCCAGAGTATCCTAGTCGGATGTTTTCCAGCGCGCAGACAAGAACAGCGTATAGTTCTGCCTGTATTATCGAGCAGTTCTTCCCGAGAGGGATGGACATGCTCACTCGAGGTCCCACAATGCCTGCACCTGTCCCTGTAGTCGTTACAGAGCCATCTGTGAACCATGTGGGCCCCTCTGGTTTAAGGAGATCACTCCTTGTATCCCATTGGTCTCTATCAGGAACAATCACCCTATAGGGTTCGTTAAAGCAGAATAAGGAGCCCGCACGGTCACTCCTCCGGAGGAGAGATGCATCAACATCCTCCACCTTCTTGAGTGCCCACGCGTGTCCCCTGAACATTCCGCTGTCACGCCACTGTCCCTGTTCCCAGATTCTTAAAGCTGTCTTCATAGCCCCCTCCTCAACTACAAGATGCAGGGGAGGTAGCCCCAGCAGGCACTCCATAGCTGTTGTTGGAGTAGATCTCAGAGCACCTGTGATGCTTAAACAAGCTTTTCTCTGAGTTCTTGGCAATTTGTTGCGGATATATGACTTCTTCAAAGAAGTCCACCACACCAATGATGCGTAGGTTAGGATAGGCCTCACCACCACAGTATACAGCCAGTGAATAATGTGTGGTTTAAAGCCCCATCCATTTCCCACTACTCTCCGAGTAGACCAAAAGATCATCTCGGCCTTTTTTGTTTGTTTCTCAATGTGATTGTTCCACAGTAGTTTGTGGTCCAGTATCACACCCAGATATCGAACTTGCTCTGTTAGATTGAGCCCTACTCCAAATAGACTTGGTAGTCTTATGTTACAGGGCCCCCTCTTCCTGTCGAAGAGAACCATCTCTGTTTTTTCAGGATTAACCGTAAGATCGTTATTCAAACACCATCGCTCAATCCTACACAGAGCATCCTGCATAAGATCAGCGACGACATTTGGATGTTTTCCTCTGATTAGTATTACGAGATCATCTGCATAGGCTACAACCTTTAGGCCAGCCCCGCCAGCTCAACCAGGAGCCCATCCAGGACCAGATTCCACAGAAGAGGTGATAGAACACCACCCTGTGGGCATCCCCTGCCTGGTGTTCCCCTAATGGTTGAGCTGCCTAGACGAGCCACTATGCTGCGGTCCCTTAAAAGGGATCCTGCCCATCGACAGACTGCAAAAGGAACCCCATGTTTGGTTAGTGCATTATGCATAGCTCCAAATGCAGTATTATTGAATGCACCCTCTATGTCCAGAAACACAGCAAGAGTGCACTCTCGATAATGTAGTCCGCTCTCGATGCAGCTGACCACTGAATGAAGAGCAGAATCTACTGATTTGCCCATCTGATAGGCATGCTGAGTTGGATGTAGTGGGCTAGCCACTAAGGTTCCATCTCTGATATATCGTTCAACCAATCTCTCCAGCGTTTTGACTAAAAAGGAGGAGAGGCTTATTGGTCGGAAGTTTTTCGTCTGAGTATATGACGTCTTTCCAGGCTTGGGTATGAACACAACCCTCACCTTTCTCCAGGACTTTGGTATGTGTCCTAGGGCTAGACTCGCTCGGAGTATATGAAGCAGTGGGGGTGTCAGCAGCTCCAAGCCCTTAATCAAAAGTGCCGGAAATATGCTATCTTCCCCCGCTGCTTTATAAGGCTCGAATTCTCTGACAGCCCAGCGAATTCGAGAGTGTGTTACCACAAGTGAAGCCAACTTCCAATCCTCACTTGAAGCTCGTCTGTGGTCTTCACCCTGTGTGTTGTCATTCTCTCTAAATCCCGGAAAATGTGCCTTCAGGAGTAGTCTTAGACTATCTTCCTCTGAGGAGGTCTTCTCCCCACTAGGAAGAGTCAAGTAGTCAATCCTTGGAGGGCCTCCCACAGAGAGGACCTTCCTAAGCCTATTGGCCTCTGGTGCTTCCTCTATACCACTGCAGAAGCTTCTCCAGGATTCGCGCTTGGACCGCCTAATCAGTCCTTTGTATTTTTTCAGGGATAATTTATAATCATCCCAGTCCTTCGCTAGGCCTGATCTCATGGCCCTATTGAAAAGACGCCTTGTTTCGCGTCTGGTGTCGTTCAGTTCAGTCGTCCACCATTTCGTCTGACTTTTAAGTCTTCGGACTTGGGGTCTACAACTGCTGTGATAAGCTGAGATTATGGACTCCTGAAGCATGGCTGCTGCCGTGTCCAATTCTCTCATGTTCTTGGGTTTTAGGTTTACCTGTTCCAGATTGTCAGAAAGGTATGCCAGGTATCTGGTCCAATCCGTTTTTTTCGGATTCCTGTAGATCTCAGGATCCTCCTTTTTCTTGCTTCGGAATATAGAGAAGCAGATGTGTCGGTGGTCCGATATAGAGACCACCTCCTTCGCCACTCGCCAGTCCTTTATGGAATTGGCGATTGATCTGCTGCCCAATGTGATATCTAGCACCTCCCTTCTTGTCGTTGTGACGAAGGTCGGTTCCGTACCCTGGTTAAGCAGGTTCAAATTCGTGGAGAATAAAAATTCTGCCAGCGCTTCACCCCTTGAGTTAATATCTCTACTACCCCACAGAGTGTGATGTGCATTCGCATCACATCCTATGAGCAGAGGCCAGCTCTTCCGCTCACAGTATTCTATTAACTCCTCCATTCTGACGGGGGTTAGCACACCCTTCATTTTGAATAGACATAACTAAGTTTGAAGATCGTATCGAGTACTATATAACCCTAAAATTTTGCTTCAAAATATCCATCGATATAAAATGACAGCGAAAATAGTGAAAGAGGCAATGTGAAATTTATCTCGAGCATATTATTCGTATCCGACATATTCCAAAGGTATGTAGTAGTTATGTTGTTAAGGTTTTGCCCAAAAAATTATTAATTTCTTGCCCAAAAAAGTAGACGGACCATGTTTTTGATTTACCTTCGTCTATCGTGAATTTTTAAGAACGTTACAAATGTGTTAAAGCGATTGTAATCTTGTAGTAGAATTAATATGGTGTATTCCGTTGAAGAAAGGGTGGAAATGATAACATTATTTTTCACGAATAAAGACTCTGCGCGAATAACAGCGGCTTTATTTAACGAACGACATCCTGGAAAATCCGCTGCTTACGTTGTCAACTGGTTGCCAAATTTGACGCTATCGGTTGTTGGAAAGATACGAAGCGAGGGACGTGGCTTTCTTGGGTCATGTAGCAATGGATCCGACCTTGATTACTAGGAAATTGTCACGTGTATCTGGTGTTTCATGCACAACAATCATGACAATCCTGAAACAATATAAATTTCATCCTTATAAGATACGATTAGTTCTGGAACTATAGGAGGATGATCCCGATCGCCGACTCCTGCAGTTCTACGAAGTGGTTAGTGGAATTGTATATTGTATATTATCATACTGATCCTCCTAGGTCTTCCCAAGGTTGAAATTAATTATCACTACTCATTTTTCCAATTACAAGAAATTTACAATGCGTTAGAATTGTTTTTGATCATAAAATGCCAGTTTTCTCGAAAACGGTTCACTTTAACCCTCCAGGACTCGCACTCCGTTCCTGGACACGACGACTCGCGGGGGGTCTGAGCGCCGCCTACAGATTTTTCGTCTTCTAAACGCCGCCTTTCATTTCCAGACCTATCATCTACTCAAAGTTCAAAAGAATATATGGTTATCTACTTGGGAAAAATATATTCTTCAACTAAAATCGATGAGATGACTTAAATTATGTGGGGTATCTGAATCAAAATGTTCAAACTCAATAAATTCATTAAAATTCAAAATAATGGTAGTTTTAAAAGAAAACGAGTGTAAATTATAACCAATTTGGTTTCTTGGAGCATTTCGTCATGAAAAAACAGGGAAAAACATTCTAATGGACTTTTAGCTACTTGCTTCACTCCTGGGAGATGAAATTCCAAATTTTTCTTAGAAACTTGGCGATTTTTAGGATGAGGAGATTTGAGAAAAAATGTTTCGCCATCTTTACCGAAAAAAAATCACAGTGAGCTTGGGAATCATCCTGATTGAGGTAATCTGCCTCAGCGGACGACTCACTATCTGCCGAATGAGATAGGCTGTATTGTTGGAGCTATTTTCTGATTCAGAGTCATTATTATCACTATCCGATAGTATCTTTTCTTCCGAAACATCACTTTGTTCTAATTCCACAAACCAACCATACCATTGATCCGGATCAGAAGATTTTCTACTCGCCATCACAACTTATAAATTCAAAACGTGATCAATCGCAGGGGGCCTGACCGCCGCTATTGGTAAATGGAACGCCTTCAACACGGCTAGATGGGGAAGCATTATGACGGCTCTGAGACGCGCAGGGGTGTCAGAGGGAATTATGGACGTCATCGGCTCATACTTTTCGGAGAGGTGGGTGAGGATTGGCTCGGTGAGCCACCCTTGTACAATGGGGGTGCCGCAGGGCTCGGTCCTCGGTCCGACTCTCTGGAACATTATGTACAATGGGGTGCTCAGGCTGAGGTTTTCAGTAGGAGTAAAACCGGTCGCTTATGCTGATGACCTAGCTCTGCTGGTTAAAGCTAATTCGATCGAAGACCTACAAAGGGAGGTTAACGAATCCCTTGAAAAGGTTGATGCATTCATGAGGGAAAACGGTTTAGAAATTGCCGTTGGTAAAATGGAGGTTGGACTTCTGAAGGGAAGGAGGAAAAGTGGGCGGATAAGCTTTTCCATTCACGGACAGGTGGTGGAGGCAAAGACCAAGGTTAAATACCTAGGGATAGTCCTTGATAAGGGACTTTCTATGGGTAGACATGTGGAGTATGCTGCGGAAAAGATGATGGAAAAGACGGTGGCCCTGGCGAAGATTATTCCAAATATTAGGGGGCCGGGACAATTTGGCAGGAAATTGTTGAGCTCGGTAGCCCACAGTGTAGCACTGTATGGTGCGCCGGCCTGGGCAAAAGCGTGTAGTACGGAAAAATATAGAAGGAAAATAACGGCAGCGCAGAGGGTAATATTGCAAAGTGTTTGCTGCGCGTACCGCACGGTCTCCGCAGCGGCAGTGCAGGTAATTGCGGGCACACCTCCAATAGATCTCCTGGCTGAGGAAAGGAGAAGGGTGTATGAGAATGCTTATGGACACCGACCTGGTGTGCGTAGGCAGATCAGGATAAGGATAATGAGGGCATGGCAGGATAGGTGGGATTCACAGCAGGGAGCTGCGAGATGGACGAAGCAAATCCTGCCAGATATAAGTAGGTGGATGAGCTGTCCCCATAAGGTAACAAATTACTGGTTTACACAAATACTTACGGGACACGGCTCCTTTGAAGTCTTCAGGGAAAGAATTGGAAAGACTGACCAACCGAACTGCCGAACGTGCAATTCGGAGGATAGCGTTGGGCACATGATATCGGAATGCAAAAGGTGGACAGTAGAAAGGCGGGGGCTAAGAAGCCTCTTCGGGGAAAACCTGAATTGTCAGGGAATTGTGGAAGAGATGCTAGACAACGAGATCCGCAGAGACGCAAAGGGCCCTAAAGGGCCCGGTACCAATGCGGAACGACAGATGGGTGATGAGGTGGAGTTTGGTTGGTGTACGGTCGAAGCTCAAAGTTCACACGCATCGTAGTGACACATAAACAAACGAAACGGCGGCGCTTAGACCCCCCCTGCGAGTTCTGGAGGGTTAAAGCAATAAACCGGGAGTACTTTTTTTATGTAAAACACATTGGCGCATCAGAATTTGCTGTGTAAATGCAAATTATTCCAGTGGTGTGAAAGTTGGGCGGTAAAACCTTTCTGCAAATTCAATATCTCTGCCACTGGCGCGTCTAATAAAACCGAGTAGAGTGCAAGAAAGTAGCTATTATTAGTGAAAATATGTGTACAAAAACTCAATTCTGTAATTCAAACGGTTCCTGAGATAATAGCAAAAAACTGAAAGAAATATAAATTTTTGACACCCTGTATCTCTGAAACGAAGACCCGGAGGAAAAAATGGAAGAGAAAAAATTGGTTCAAGCACTGACGTGAAGTCAGGAGCTTTTGCGCGAATGTTCTATTGTCCATTATTCTGCATTGGACACCCTTAATCGAATTTACCATGGTAAATTATGTTGTCCATTCTCCTGTATTGGACACTCTTAATTCGAATTTATCATGCTAAATTCGAATTAAGTGTCACATGTTTGAACCAATTTTTTTTTTCGTGATTTTTTTTAAAATTTTATTAGGCAACATTGTTCTCTATGTTGCTTCTGACAAATATCAGTGGTGGGTTTCACAAAACTTTGACAGTTCTGAGTTAACATATTAAATGATTCTATGGCAAAACTCAGTACCTTTTTGATGCAACATCAAATTCAATCTATAATCAGGCTCATCGAGGCTTTGTGAAGTTTGGGAGTAAACCCAGAATTAAACATTGACGAAGATTATTAAATTTTGAAAATAATGCGCTTGGGTGTGACAGTACGAATTGAGATTCTTTGGGTGGGTTTCAAAAACTTGGATTATAAAAATCCACAAAATTCGCTGTCATCTCATTATTGGTTCAAACGTCGAATTCCGTCTATTATTTGGAAACCAATGTTTTCTGGAAACCGTCATTAATATGTTCTCTGATCTATACTACGTTTCAATAACCAAACTTCAATAAGTTCGAACTATCAAAATATGAAGCAATATTGTTGGTGTATATCTCTAGAAGTTGGAGCCACATTTTCGGCTGTTGCATTTTTGGTAATCCGTTAAATTTTGGTTTATCACCTTATTACTAATACTTTTTCTTAGGTTATAGCCATAGCCGAAATGTTTTTAGAGAAAATGATAGAACTTGTAGAAGGTGAGGTTTTGATACTTGTCGTGCTCAGTAGTCGATATTCGACCGTAAGTCATTATCGAGTTTCTAAGTTTTAATTTTAATGACTCGGAGTTTTTTTTGTCAAAAAGTACTTTATACTATGTACGAGTTTTCTGAATTTTATCCACTACGTCAGCTGCGGGCTTGTACAAAAACGTTATTAGCATGTCTTGTTTGCCTTAATTCCCTGATGCAATACCAATTTATTTAATGATTTAAAGTACAATGCTACTAAGTTGAAGTAAATCCACACTTCATTTTGGCGCACTCGTACTATAAAAAATCCCTAGTCATAATCGATTATATCCATCTGTAAACACGATGACTTCCGAAAGAAGAAACTTAGCTACTTGATTGTTGCAGGAAAGGTTTCATGTCGAAATGTCTGGTCGGGTTTCTAAATGGGCAAATTCAGCCCAATGGTTTCGCATATATATTCATTTGAAATTCAATTTTTGAAAATTGGTACTCAGTTATAGAGTAATCATTTCAAGGTGTATGAACAATTTCATGAGAATCATAAGATCGAAATTATTTTCTTAGAATAATGCAATATTTCGGCAATTTATCTCCAGAATCCGCTGATATTTTGAATGTACTTTATGTACATACATAATTTGATAACATGAGTTATCTTAAATATCTGCATAGCCATTCTATGTGTAAAGAAATGGATGATTCTATATTGAAATCGAAACTGGACGTTTTTGATTTCTTATTTAATTTAATTTAACAGTCGTCTAATTTTTTGACGAAAATGGTATCAAACGATTGGGTATGACTCCCTGATGAAGAATTCGAGGTCAAATTAGATTCTGTCCGTTACCGTTGCCACGATAACTTAAGATTTTCAGGGTAGGTGGCGCGTCCCAATACGAAGGACGAGTTCGTTAATGGCCATAATCCGGTTTCCGACTAATAATTTTGGTTTCAACCAATACAAATCGGATCTAATTGAAACTTAGTGAGTAGTCAGAAGCTTTTGCACGTATGTTCTATTGTCTATTCTTCTGTATTGGACACTCTTAATCGAATTTACCATGGTAAATTACGTTGCCCATTCTCCTGTATTAAAAACTCAAATTCGAATTTACCATGGTAAATTCGAATTAAGTGTCCAATACAGGAGAATGGACAACATAATTTACTATGGTAAATTCGATTAAGGGTGTCCAATACAGAATAATGGACAATAGAACATACGCGCATTGTCCATTCTTCTGTATTGGACACTCTTAATCGAATTTACCATGGTAAATTATGTTGTCCATTCTCCTGTATTGGATACTCTTAATTCAAATTTACCATGGTAAATTTGAATTAAGTGTCCACTCTTAATTCGAATTTACCATGGTAAATTCGAATTAAGTGTCCAATACAGGAGAATGGACAACATAATTTACTATGGTAAATTCGATTAAGGGTGTCCAATACAGAAGAATGGACAGTAGAATATACACGCAAAAGCTTCTGACTTCATGTCAGTGCTCGAACCAGTTTTATTTTTCGTGATTTTTTTGAAATTTTCTAGGGTACGGTTCTTAAATTTTTTTTTTCGTCAGACTAAAGATTTCTTGAGATAAATTCGATGAATGAAAATTCGCTGAATGCGAAGACTCATTAAAGAAAATAAGGTTGATTTGTTCAGTCCCATGTTCAAGGGTTTATTAGCGTCACTTATTTGGCATTTCTAACTAGTGTAAATCCTTCCATTGTGGAAATATTAAACAAATTTTTTTTTCTAACTTTAGAAGGCTGTTACTTCGAGAGGTGACTATTTTGAAGCAAAAATTATATGAAAGATTAAATTTTTTTTCCATTTTCGCCTTTAATTGACCTCTCGTAGAACATCTGGGATAGATTGTTTGTACCAGGTTTTATGAATGGATTTTAAATTCTACTCCGAAATGAAATAATGAACCATAATGGAAATATTTTCATGTCAGGAGTCATATGAAATTCTAATAATTTGTATCACTGTTGCAGTTGAGAAAGCAGTTGTCCTTTTACACGCCATTGTATTTATGGCTGGAGCAGTAATGTTGCTGATTGGTATTTTGATTGTGAGTAATTATTGCGTTAATCCATAATGTGTACATAGATAAAGTAATTTTCAACTTCCACACAATATATCAATATATTGTATCATTATTGAAAGGTTTTTTTCTGGGTTTTCTCTCCGTCAGACTTTCAATGAAAATATTTAGAATTATTTTGTTGATAGTTATTTTGTGAAATTCAAGAATTGTCACAATGTGACAATTCTTGAATTTCTATCAACAACTATCAACAAAATAATTCTAAAGATTTTCATTGAAAGTCTGACGAAGGAGTCTGATATAGACTCCGAAACGTTACGATATAGTTGTTTCTTCGTTGATGTTGTTTGTTAGGCAACATTGATTGCTTCTGACAAATATCTTGTGTTTCTTACGCAGAAGCAAATCACAAAATAAATAATTTTTATTTTATGGATATTTTTCAGAGTTTGGGAGAGAAAACCCAGAAAAAAAACCTTTCAATAATATTGTATCAACCTAGGTATTTAATATTTACAGGATTCTCAGTCATTTGCTCATTCTTCGAAGAAAGAATGAAACAATTACTGAACACCTCATGAATAATTTGAATTTTTTTGAGTTATCAAGTCCTTAATACTAATGGAACTCGGTTTTACGAAAATAATTAGAATTCTTCATATTTTCAAAGGACTATTTGTGGTAAGATGTGGAAGTTACTTAAATCAACTATTTAACTCAAAAATGAAATTGAAACCTATGAAATCCCTGAAATGGTAGAGGAAGCTTCAGCGCACTCTTTTATTGATCTTATAATAAACAGATATCATTGATTTGTAACACTGATATATTTGATTATCAGTTATTATACACAAGAAATACGATTCCAATCCAATTCAAACATGGTAATTAGTTGTAGAATGCTGACGTGCAGATTTTTGAGAAATTTAATGAGGATCGTATGACTAGAAAATTAAAAAAATAAATTTGAATAAATTCTCTCTTAGAAATTATGAAAGCCTTCAAAACTATATATTTTATGTCAGAATTAAAAATTCTGTGATCTTAGACGATTCTCTCTTTACTGAAGCATGTAATTAAAATGTATTCATATCTTATAAAAGCTGAGAAAACGGCCTATATCGATGGTAAATTCGAGTGCCCAATAGAGATGAATAGGCAATAGAACATGTGCGCAAAAGCTTCTGACTTCAGGTAAGTGCTTGTACCAATTTTTCATTTCCATTTTTGCAGATTCAGCTCAAGTAAAAAGATACAGGCTGTTGAAATTGAAGAAGCAGTTTTTTTTGTAGCTGTGACATTGATATTTACAATTAAATGAATTTTGGTGTAAAGTTTTCAACAGCTATAACTAAATGAAATTAGCATGATGAAATTTATCTTGAGTCAACACAAGAATCTCTAATTATTTTAGGAAATTAATTTATTCCCAGTCAATTCTCCTAAAACTCATAGTTTTGGAGATATTCAATGAAAATTATAAAATCTGATAAAAATTTGAGAATTTGACCTACGATGGCTTTGAATCGATGTATATCGACGTTGCCGTAATTCCTTTTCTTTCACAAGATATAGATAAATGATGCTCCTCGATTGCCATAATATACTATAAAGCCTGGTACACACTAGGACAATGCTGCATGAAAACAGCGAACGGTGTTTATTGGAAATGATTAGATTAAGTGGATTAATTGATATTCATAGTTTTTAATATTAATAATAATATTTCAAGAATAGTCGATGATCAAATTTTGTATAAACTTAGGTAGGTATAGTGCAAAACAGTTGATGGATATTGATGAATGATTATGTTGAAGTTCAGTTTTTTAATAGTGGAATATTTTTTAAAGCTGCCATTATATGAATTGCGTTATGGAATAAGTTTTCACAAAAAAATTTCATGTCATTTAAAGCATCAGATGATTAAGTTTTTTAGTTGTTCAAAAATAGATTTCAATAAGAGTTTGCTATGTTGGACGGGTAAACAAAGTGCAGGAGTGTATTAGCATATTGTGAAATCCTTAAACGCTTGTAACTTTTTAACTGAGCAGAATATGGAAAATTGGTAAATGAGAAAAGTGATTTATTTGATGAGAGGAATCTATGGTTAGAATTAATGTACAACTTTAAGACTCACCCTGTATGTCCATACGGATGGAATTATAAGCAAAACCATTAAACCATACATTTCCCTGAATTCGATACATGTTTTCGCAAATTATAACGTTTTGAACCAATTTTGTGGATCTGTAAATGTATGGAAATATTAATCAAACTGAAGAAAATCTAGATGTATATTCTATAGCATTAATGAATAAAAGAACTTGAAATTTTGTTATCGATCATGTACCTGTAAACATATTTATGAAACCAAAACATGAAAAAATAATTTAATCGCTTTGAGTTTCGAAGGCGAAACGCGAAACCACCCGAAATGTTGAAGAAAAGAAAATCATATAAAAGTCATGATCTAGATTAACCTTTGAAAGAGATAATCTATTTCGAAATGGGGTCTCACTCATTTCTGCATGAACATATTACATCTTATTTCTTGATTTAATCTCGAATAGTTTGAAGTGAGCACACAAACCCGATATTCCTATTCGAGATTTCAATCTTCTGTTACCTATTTCTTTCAAAGAATATCCTGATTAGAAACCTCCGCATTTGGACAAAAAATAGCCCCCTGGAGAATAATTTGAATAATTTGAGGTATTTACTTGTAGTTAAAATATAAAAATAGTTAAAACTAGTCGAGACTGCAAATTGCTATCCGAGCAGGAGCCGAGGATAGCCAGCAGGTGAGACAATAGGCAGTTTTTCGCCGAGGTGCATATCACATTTTTTCGTCGATCTCAACATACACCTATGAATTTCGCAGCTAAATAGTTGTTGAAAGTTTTCTTTCTGAGTTTTCTCTCCCAAATTCTGAAAAATATCTATAAAATAAAAATTAATTACTTTGTGACTTGCTTCTGCGTAAGAAACACAAGATATTTGTCTGAAGAAATCACTTGAACAATGTTGCCTAACAAACAACAACGAAACAACATCAACGAAGAAACAACTATATCGTAACGTTTAATGAAAAACGAAAATAGAAAAACTGTGTATATAATATTCCTTGTATTCGTCGTAAATCATACACAGGAGAAACATCAAGACCACAAGAAATAAGAAAGTCAGAGCATAAGAATAACTTGAGAAATAGAGACATACAGAAATCAAAAATAGCAGAACACGTATGTACAAGCCAAGGAGATCACATGATGGATTGGAGTAATACAAAGATTCTAATGACAGACCCTGATTGTATTAAAAGGAGACTTAAGGTGTCAACTTGTATTTTATTGAACAGAGAATGCAATTTTGCGAATTGCTCAATTGGTATTGACCATATTTGGCTGAATTTATTGAAAAAGGAGTTGGAACTTGGAAATTTCTATGCAAAATAAAACTATGTTAGCTTTGATTTTCAAATACTGTCAATGTGACAATTCTCGAATTTTAGAATAACTATCAACAAAATAATTCTAAAGATTTTCGTTAAGCGTCTGACGAAGGAGTCTGATATAGACCCCGAAACGTTACGATAAAGTTGTTTCTTCGTTGATGTTGTTTCGTTGTAGTTCGTTAGGCAACATTGTTCAAGTGATTGCTTCTGACAAATATCTTGTGTTTCTTACGCAGAAGCAAATCACAAATTAATTAATTTTTATTTTATAGATATTTTTCAGAGTTGGGGAGAGAAACCCAGAAAGAAACCTTTTAATAAGGAGTATATCCTCCCACAGTATCCTTTAATGAATACTCTTAAATAATTTCACAATAACAAGTAATTTTGCGGATGAACATGTACTTTTTCGTCCAGAAAGTACTTGACTTCAATAATAGTCGATTTGACAGCCGCAAATTGGTACGTAAAATGTCACTTTTCATAGAGGTCGGCGAAAATAGTATATTCTAAAACAAGTTACAGAATGGGCTCCTATTAAAACACGAATGCGAAATTCGAAAACGAGCAACGAAGGAGCTAGTTTTCGAACGCATGAGCGTTGGTATTGCCTTCTGCAACGAGTATTAGACGATATTTTCTCTATTTCAGGCCAATTTTGTAGAATACTATTAAAATTTAATGAAAAATTCGGATTATACATCTTAGTGACTTTGGTATTGTATCTTGGCAGTTGGTGTGACTGTTACAAAAGTTGACAGATTACGGAATTTGAATCGTACGTAGGAAATGGAGATCAGATTTGAAACTGTTTCCTGTTGATATAAGTAATAGCATGTATGATTCAAAATTAGCAAGAAGGAAATCTGTATAGTAACTTATTTTTTAATGAAAATAAAACTTTTCCTCTCAACAATTATTACACCTTATCCAGATTATATTATTGTTAATTGACGTATGTTGAAATTTGATAGGATCGAATGTCAGTGCTGACTACCACAAAACGAAAAATATTACTAGAAACAATGCGGGAATTAGTTCATTCCAGCACTGTTTTTAGTGCTGGAATGGACTCATTACAATACTGAAGTAGAGAAAATAAGTTACAGCTCCATTTATTTGGCCTGATTGTTTCAATTTAGGAGGAGGTTAATGAAAATATAATTCATTTTGTTTTTTTTTGAGGTTGATGTAATCTGTATCTATTTATTCGTGCTGTTTGGTAGCGGTGCAATAATTGCAAAGATAGCAGCTATCTTGGTCATCATAACGATTGGGCAAAAAACATACAAAGAAATAATTTGGATAATACTCTATGGCTGTGTACTCTTTGGTAAGTATCAAGTGGCATTTTTCTTTACCCAGTTTCAAAGGAGAAAATTGTAATAAATAGAATGTATAATTTATGCTCTACTCCACCAGAGTTGCTGATATTTTTGGCATATTACAATGATTATATTTAATTCTATAATGATATTTTATTCATTGAACACTTATTCTTTACATTTTCAGTCATCCATTTCTATACGCTGCTTGTAGCTTGGAGCTTGGGGAAGAAACTGTGGCAGCAAAGTCAGCAACATATTCAAATGCCTGTAAGCCTCCACAGATGGGGTCATCATCGTCATCATCCTGTCTTAGGAGTATAAAATATCAATCTTTAAATTATAAAATAAAAGATGGCACACTTTGAGGATAGTTATGCAACTATGTTGAATGTTTTGTTCCCATCTTTAAAACGAAGGAGATGTATTTTACTTGTTTTTATCAGCGCCCAATTTATTTCAGAATCTGTCAATGTATACAGAAATCATGAATCGATTGAAGTGGATTGAAATAGTTCCCATTTTCATTCCAATCAAAATGAACCATACAACAAAACACCCGCAAAAATACATGAAAAGGCAGAAAACAAAAAAAAAGTTGAGGAATACTAACTACAAATTAAAAACTGATGCTCCAATCAAAATGAACCAAAAAACAAAATATTCTTAAAATACATAGAAAGTCAGAAAATGTATTAAAATAAATTGCAAAAATTATGAATTAGGTATATTGACTTTTATGGATAAGGAATATCCACTGTCATTTAAAAACTAAGGCTTTAATCAAAATGAATCAACGAACAAAATACTAATAGTATACAAATTAATAATAAAAATACATAAAGAGACAGAATACACAAACAACTTGCAAAATTGAAAAAAAAATCGCCCTAATTGGAACTGACTATTGGGTATCTTAAGTTTTACAGTTAAGGAATATCCAATACAATTTAAAAACTGAGAATCCAATCAAAATGAACCAAGGAACAAAATACTCTTGAGAATATAATAAAAGGAAAGAGAACAAAAATTGTAGCAAAATTTCAAGTTGAGGAATATCAACTCTAAATTATTATAATTAAAAATTGATGCTCCAATCAAAATTAACCAAAGAACAAAAATCTTTTAAGTTTTAAAAAATACAAAAGAGACAAAAATTCACGTTAATTTGAACAGACTTGGGTATATCAACTTTTATGGATAATCAATATCGACTACATTTCAAAAAAACGATGCTCCAATGTAAAAAACCATAACACAAAATACCCTTAAAAATACAACAAGAAAAAACAAAAACACTTTTGTTTTGAAAAAGGCTTGTATATACATATTACCTTTTATAGTTAAGGAATACCAACGACCAATTAAAAACTGATGCTCCAATCAAAATGAACCAAAAATCAAAACAATAAAAAATACAAAAATTGACAGAAAAAAAAAGAATTTACTTAGATTTGAATAGACTTGGGTATATCAACTTTTATCGTTAAGGAATATAAACTATAATTTCAAAACTCATACTCCATTCGAAATGAACCATAGAACAAAATAACCTTAAAAATACATGAGAAGAAACAAAACACAAAAAAAATTCTTCAAAGACTAAGATGTATATATTTACTTTTATGGTTAAGAATACCTACTACAATTTAAAAACCAATGCTTCAATCGAAATGAACCAAGAAACTAAATACCATGAAACAGCCACAAAAAATTGCAAAATTTAATGCTTCAATCAAAATGAACTAAAGAACAGAATACATAGGTACCTTAATTCATTGTTGAAAGTAAAATAGTACAAGCATTATTCTAAAATTAAAACCTCATTCTCTTCCATAGAAAAACTAACAACTCGCTTAAAACTCAATAAAACGCGAGTATTTTGTTTTTTGAAAGACATGTCCCGTGAGTAAATCATTTTGATCTTGAATTGAAACCTCATTCTTTTCTATGGAGAAACTGAGAAAACCGGTAAAAATTCAATAAAAAACCGTTTTTTTTGTCTCTTGACATACAATACAAGTCATTTTGGCCTACATTTATTATTATATCAATATATCAACCAATCGTTATAGGTAAAATATTAGCACTATTCTCAAAATGAATCGAACAATGAACAAATAATGCTGGGGGACTTGAGATCGACAATATTTAGATTTCTCTGAAGATGACTTCTGTGTATAAAAGGAAGTCCACTGATCCTCTCTCCAAGTGTCTAGTGAAGTTTTCATTACGTAGACATAGGTCATTGTTTGTTTACATTTTATGCGATAGATATGCTTTCAGAGGTGTATTCAAATTTGGAAGGTGGCCAATTATTTTAAGTCATACAGTATATTCTTCTGCAATCCCTTCACTGGAATAGTCTAGTCAACAAGTGCTTTTTGGGTCAAAATTTTTGTGAATTCTCCGGAAATTATGATTGAGGTGTCACTCGATTCGTAATAGCATGCAGATAGTTTTTGAGAAAATGCTAAGTCCGTTAGCAAAATTGCAATAGTCATAAGCAATTAAGTGAAAAAAAGAAGGAGGTTTAGGTTTTCACCAATATCTCAAAAACCATTTGATATAATTAAAATTTGAAGAAAAATTCAAATAGAGGAGGAAATTTCATAAAAAAGTCCACACTGCTGGAACTATAGGACCAATATTTATAATTTTCGTAGAGGGTTGAAAATATGCCCGAAAACGGATACTCTTGCTTGCGCGAGCCTCGACCCCTTCGTACCTTTTATGAATAAATATTATTTAAACTTATTAAATATGAAAATAAAAAATTGAAAAAATTCAGGCGCCTGCAAGATTGATCAATGGACAATAATCCATGGTTCAAAAATGTCTATCGCGATTTTTGAATTAGTTATCCATTAGTTAATTAACAATTGTTTGTAGCACGAACATTAGCATTGCAAGTACGCTAATTGTTAAACTATTAATCTGAGAATTTTTTCATGCCGTGGAGTTACTATTCAAAGGTCTCAGAAAATTTTTAAAATTGTTAATTTTCGTTTTGATATGAACAATTTACTCAAGTGAAAAATTATAAAGCTTCAATTTAAAATATTACTATTGATCCGTTTTCTTATGATCAGAAACAACAAAAAAATATTTTAATAATTGTTATCTCCTATTGTTTGAAAAATTGTTATAAACCAATGCGTTGTTTATGAGATAATTCAAAATTTTCTTTTGAAACATAATTGAAGCTTTATAATTTTTCACTCAAGGAAATTGTTAATAACAAAACAAAAATTAACAATTTTTCAAATTTTCTAACAGGACTCTATTCCAAGACCTTTGAAAAATAGCTCCACGAAAGGAAAAAATTCTCAGATTAATAGTTCAACAATTATCGCACTTGTATTGTTAATGTTCGTGCTACAAGAAATTGTTTATTAACTAATGGATAACTAATTGAAAAGTGGAGATAAACATTTTTGGACCACGGATTATTGTTCATTGATCTATCCTGCAGAAGCATTAATTTTTTAAATTCTTCATATTTTATAAGTTTAAATAATATTTATTCATCAAAAGTCCGTAGAGGACGAGGATTACGCAAGCCGGAGTACCCGTTTTGGGGCCTATTTTCAACCCTCTAGCAAAATTATAAATATTGGTCTTACAGTTCCAGCAGTTCGGACTTTTTTTTAGGAAATTTCCTCCTCTATTTGAATCTTTTTGGCGCTCTAGTTCCTCGGAACTGAGTGCTTATCAATTTGCCCAAATGTCTGTAATTTTCGAATATTTCGATGAAAATGGTCTTAAACGATTTGGTTCGACTCACTGATCAAGAATCCGTGGTCGAAATTCATTCTGTCCGGCCGGCCGTCCGGCCGTAGGCACGATAACTCTCGAACGGAATGAGCTAGAGAGTTGAAATTTTCAGAGTAGGTTTGGGGGATGAATATCTCAGTTAAGTTTGTTACTGGGTAAAATCGGACAGAAGGTTTCGGAGTAATAAAAAAAAATTTTTTTTTTACATAACAAATTCCAAATTAAATTTTTTTTAATAAGCAGTTTTATCATAAAAATCCATTCATATCATTTTTAACTCTAACAAGCTAATACTTTCGGAGATATGATTTTTCAAAATTTCAATGTAAATCGTATTTCACAGGTTGATATAATTATTCTATGTATATTCTATGTATGAATTGCCATAAAGTCAACTTGACAGAAGGGAATATTGTAACTTCAAGAATATTGGGGTTGAAATACTCGTATTTTAGCGATGCAACGGGGACCTCACCTTAAAATGTTTGAAAATATTACGTAAATTTGAAAGCATAATTCCAAAGTTCGAGAGAGAAGAAAATTTTGTGAACGTAGATCAGGAAATTTTTGATCGATTACAAGGTAATTTATTATTTTATACATGTTTTATGGAATACCTACTATTTGTAGGTACTTTAAACCTGTTTTGGGCAATTGTCATACGAAACTTGTTTTTTTGGCGCTCTAGTTCCTCGGAACAGAGATTGCTTATCAATTTGCCCAAGTGTCTGTAATTTTGGAATTTTTGGCTGAAAATGGTCTCAAATGATTTGGTTCGACTCACTGATCAAGAATCCGAGTGCGAAATCGATTCTGTCCGGCCGGCCGACCGGCCGTAGGCACGATAACTCTCGAACGAAAGGAGTTAGCGGATTGAAAATTGCAAGGTGGTTTTGGAGCGTAAATATCTCGGACAAGTTCGTTAATGGGCGTTAACCATCAAGGGGTTTCGGAGTTATGGCCGATTTTAGTAAAAATATTTCTTATGAATATTTCCGAAACCGATCACTCGATCTATCTGAAATTTAGCACCAGACCGTAGGAGACAGTAGAATCATGACCTTGATACGCATGTGAAGTTTTGTATTGACCAGATTACCGCAAAGTGTCAAAAAAAGAAATTTGAAAATGTGGTGCAGTTCTCATTCTCATGATTGCTCATTTAATCTTCATAAATAAACTATTATTTGAATTGAATTTCCTTTTTGATGCAGTTCTATCATATTAATACATTGATATAATTCCCAACTCTGAGAAACCAATACCAGATATAATTTGTCTGTTTGAACTAAAGCGCCAGAAAGCTCCTGTCCACAGGGCTTGAACCCATTTTTTCAAATTTGAATTATCTCGAATAGCTTTTGAGATATTGGTGAAAACCTAAACCTCCTTCTTTATTTTCACTTAATTATTTATATTATATACAATTTTTGCGAGAGGCCTTAGCATTTTCTCAAAAACTATCTGCATACCATAATGAATCGAATGACACCTCAATCATAATTTTCGGAGAATATGCAAACATTTTTACCTAAAAAGCACTTGTTGACTAGACTAAAAGTCTTGTTACCAAAGACCAAAGAATTTGATCCATTATCAAGGAGACCACAATTTCTGTATCCTTTTTATCATAGGTGAAGTCGCCTTCAAATCAATAACTTCCGTACCCGAAGACTGCATAAATAGTGTAATAGAAACAGCATGACAAACGAACGCACTCACTCGCCGAAGGTCAGAATGTACTCGAGGAAGTCATACTTGCAAGCCGACATTGATAATCAGAATTTTACTATGTCAACCTAGTTTTCCAACTTTCAGTTTTCGTTTTTTGATCGAGTCTGCGTGCAGAACTCGATTTATAATTACGTTTATTATATAATACTCTACGAGATTCTATAATAGTATGTAAAAACATGTAAACTTCATGTGGTTGTTGATTATCTAAGGTCTTTTCTTTTTTAAGGCCTTGCAGTTGCCAATCGAGAAAAGTATATTCACGGAAGTGATAAAGGATTTATAAGATGTGTAGTAAGGACGCGATTGGTTTATGATATCAGCAGTTCTTCAGTAATTTGAAGAACTGATAATTGTAACCTTGGGGACGAAAAATAATTATTGATATTTGCCGACAAAAGTTATTTAAGTTTTCGTTGAACAGTACAAGCTGACTAAATATTTGTGCCACTTCGTAGAAAAAAAATTTAATATCAGTTTTATTATTTGAAATGAATTGGTTCAAGCCCTGTGGACAGAAGCTTTGGCGTTCTTGTTCAAACTTTGACAAATCATATCTCCGAAATTATTTGTCTCTGGGAATGATATACCTAAATGGATTCTTACGATAGAACTGCATCATGAACGAAATTAAATTCAAACAGACCGATTCTCCCCAATAACGAACTCATCCGAGATAAATTCATTACTTACTCAAATCTACTCTGAAAATTATATTATATTATTATAATTAATTATTATAATAAAATTATAATTAAAACTTAGACAATATTGCCGTTTTGTTTTTACTGGGGTTATTATGAACCCAATTTGATTATGTATCTTACCAAAGAATATATTTCCATCATCATATGGATTATCCACGGGCATTATATTATCACCTTAAAAGTATAATATCATATCATCCTCATAATTCTACGATAGCTGAGGTTATTTCATGGGTCATTTTGCATGAAATCATACTTTGTTTTCTAGAACAGGAGGTGTATTTTAAATCAAGAATAACGAACCAGAAATAATATTGTCATTTAGCTCTCATAGGAAAATAAGATGACATGTAAGAACACAGATCATATAATAATTCATAGATAGAATATTTAAGTACAGCATTCTGTGAAAACATAGAAGTACGATTCATTATTGAAATTTCGAAGAATCATATCTTCGAAAGTATTAGCTTGTTAGAGTTGAAAATGACATCAATGGATTTTTGTGGTGAAACTGCATCTCAAAAAAAAAAGAACTTGAATTTTGTAATGTAAAAAAAAATTTTTTTTACGTTACTCCGAAACCATTTTGCCCAATAATGAACTTAAACACAATATTGATCTCCCAAACCTACTCTGAAAATTTCAACTGCTTAGCTCATTCTTTTCCAGAGTTATTGTAGAAACAAAATTAAAAAATAAAGACATATTTTTTTGATACTTTACGGCAACTCGATCAATACAAAACTTCGCAAGCATAAAGGTCATCAATCTACAATTTGATGCGATATCTCAGATAGATCGAGTGACCGGTTTCGGAAATATTCATAAAATTTTTTTTACTAGCTGGATTTCTCCCGTTAACGATATTTACGCTCCTAACCTAACCTGCAAATTTCAATCCTCTAACTCCTTTCATCCGAGAGTTATCGTGTTAACGGCCGGCCGGCCGGACAGAACCGATTTCGACCACGGATTCTTGATCAGTGAGTTATCATATCTCCGAAAGTATTGGTTTCTCAGAGTAGAGAAGTATATCAATGGATTCTTGTGATACAACTGCATCATGACAGAAATTACATTCAAACAAGAGCGCCAAAAACCACGAACCGATATATCAAATCCTTGCAAATTTCAATCCTTCAACTCCTTTCGTTCGAGAGTTATCCTGCCTACGGCCGGACATAATTGATTTCGACCACGGTGAGTCGAACCAAATCGCTTAAGACCATTTTCATCCGAAAATTCGAAAATTATAGACATTTGGCAAATTGATAAGCACTCTGTTCCTAGGAGCAAGAGCGCCAAAAAGATATGGAAAAGATATTGAAACAGGTTGGAAAAACATTGTTGGAGAAAGCTTCCAACTGGACTAGATCGCCTTGACATCCGATTACTAAAATGCCTATACTAGTTACAATCTGGTAGCCACCTTCCAAATTAAAATCATTCAACTCAGAAACTGCATTATTAAACGTTGGGTACAAAAAGAAATTAGAGCTGTGGCGCTACAGCTAGATTCGGAGGATATCGTGACTATTCCACACGCAGACATCCTGAGAATGATGGATACGGAACGACAATTGCTGAACACCATAAAGATGGAAAAAACTGGGTATTTCGGGCACATAATTAGAGGACCCAAATATCACCAGTTTCACCTCATAATACAGGGCATAATATGGCGAAAGAAGGACTATCCTGGCTATAGAAAATTAGGCAATGGACATTGGCTGATGAACGACTTCACACAGCAGCCGACAGACAAGGATTCCAGAAAATCATAAACATAATGGTAGCTAATGTCTTTTTTCCGCTCGAGAGAAAAACCTTGAGAGGGTCAGCTTCTCTCAGCAGTGTGAGACTCCAGTTGTTGTTTGGTCACTTACTAAAAAACCTCTTGCACGTTCCTTGGAGTAGTTCTTCATCCTGCCCTTACAGCGTCCCTTAACAAAAGAGACGAGCGCCTTCACAGTTGATGGGACCTGATGACTCGAAGTGGTCCGCGAAACACCGCTTGCTTTTTCTGTGCGCTAAATGATCGGCCAGGGATTTGCAGACCGGAATAATCTTCAATTAATAATAATAATAAATAAATAATAATAAAGGACTTTTATTGAAACCAATACATAAGAAATACATAAATCATCATCATAATCACGATACTTTGGGCGAGATTCAGTACAGCCGCGTTGGAGATAAAAAGGATGAACAACTACAGCTGTCTGTTCAGCTAACCCAGTTAACTAATACAAATATACTAACTTGTCTCAACGAACCGTCAAGCAGCTGACTAAAAATGAAGGCATTGAATAAAAAGCAAAACAAATAACAAATGGAGCATCACAGAGTTATTGATTACAATAAATCTTTTACAGAAAATCAAGATGAGGGATCTCTCAACTCGTCATCCAATGTAACATGCCATCCAGAATGAACCTCCTGAATTTTTTAGGTGTCAAAATAAACTTTCCAACAAACCTGTTCAGAAGACTGCTCACATTGTACGAGAATGATCACTGGAAAAATACCGTGTGATGACGAGGAATGGAGATAGCGTTCTTGCGCCTAATATTGATGTTATGAATATCAGTTCTGAATGTAATTCTGTTGTACAAATACGGAGGAGACTTATTCCAAATTACCCGATGAAAAAGTGTAACCGAATGCAGAAATCTACGCTGTTCCATGCTCATCCAACCCGTCTCCTTCAATTTATGAGTGATTGACTCATATTTTCTGACTCCATGAATCATTCGCAGACATGAATTCTGCATCCTCTGTATGCGAGTACGGTCGACAGCCCTCAAGCAGGGACCATACACGGAATCCCAAAAATTGAAATGCGAAAGCACCAAGGAGTCACATAGCATAGTTTTTAGAGGGGCAGAGAGAACCTTACGGTTCTGAAAAATCTTCTTTAAATTTATGAACGCCCTCTGAACACATTTATCGATGTGAGTAGAAAATCGCAAGTCCTGATCGATAATCAGTCCCAGATTCCTCTCCTCCAATTCAAATCTGACTGAAGAATTATCGGAACAATTTCAGAAGCATTCTCATTAATGAACATATCTCTCTGCCGTGCCCTCTAAAATATCATTCCAACAGTTTTAGTGTTGTCAACTATCAGACAGTGATTGTAAGAAAATTCCGTTATCCTGTGCAGATCATGATTGATCGCAGCAACCAACTGAGCACTTTCCTCAAATGGATAAGAGAGATAACACTGTGTGTCATCAGCGAAACCATGATAGAGCGTTGACGAAAGCACATTAGAAAAACGTAAAATGTATATCACGAACAGTTTTCGACCGAAAACGGAACCCTGTGGCACACCCCTTATTGTCTTTGAGAACTGCGATAAATCACCCCCCAAAGATACTGGCTGCTCCCTATCCGTGAGATAACTAGCATTCGGTTACGTAGTTCACTCTCATTCCACCTAGACATACTATTACTACTACGACCATCCTAACTTTATGCCTTCGATACAGGATCTCAGTTCGGAAATTAAATTCTTGTATTTTTCCCTCTTCTGTTCTTTTGTCATCAGCACATTATCTGCTAAGTTGTTGGAATCGCATAGTTCCAGTAGATGCGAACTACGTCATTTTCAAGAACAGCTTCAATCTCCAGAGGTACATATGGCAACACTGATTCGTTGTCTACACCATAAACTTCCCTCAGATGGAAGTAGAGAATTCGGCGGACTGCATTGTGCCTTTCCATATATCTTTGGAGCATGGACTCTGAAAGCAGATATAAAGTGCATAAGAGTTTCCTGCTGACTGTGGCATGCTCTGCAAGTTGTTGGAGAGTCCACTTTTATGATGTTCTTTTTATATCATCTCGAATTTATCATCCCATCTTGACAAGCCATAATAAATCCCTCCATTTCGGACTTGAGCCCAGCTGTCAACAAGACGAAGGATGGTTTTTCCGACAGGCCCTGATCTTTCAAACTCCTGAAATATATGGAGTCCAGGTGTTTCTTCATGTGATCTTCGAGTAGTGTCTTCAGTTGTGCCTGTATTATCTCTCTGCCAACTCTTCTTTGGTCTTGATAGGTATTCCTGCTGGCTCATGATCTATGGATGTGCCTGTTATACTGAGCTTCTCCTCATCCCATATTAGGAGAGCTCCTTGGTTCCTAATTTAATGATGAGCCACCATTTTCATAAGGCGGGTATTCACTTCTCAATATCCTTATTGCCATTTCCGAAGTTTGTTGATAGTATTGGTATTCCAAACTTAGCAAACCCCTGACTCTCTGCGTTCGTGGGAGGTATATTCTTTGTATCGAGCATTTGGGATGCAGGCTACGTGTGGATCTGTCAAGCTCGAGAATTTCATTCACTGTTCAGTTGATTACACTGAAAGAGTAGGTGACTACCAGGACTGCCAAGCTGTTTATAGCCGATACTTTATTTTTCCCGGATAGCTGTGATTTCCATATATCTCGGATCTTCTTTTTGTAGCTAGTTGTTATGGCATCCCTGATTGGGTTGTCTCAAGCGCACCTCTTTGTCTCATTCCAAGGAAATTGTAAGTCTCTTTCTCTTCGAGGTGTCGAATACTTATTCCCCCTTCAAGTTCGATGTTTTCTCCTGTTTCTTCAGTTCTTCCTCTGCTAAGATGAAAAACAGCACATTTGTCCAAACCGAATGACATTCCTATTGCTGAGGTGTATTAGGCAACGATATTCAGTAGTTGTTGTAGTGCTGCCTTGGAAGTAGTGTACAGTTCTAAGTCGTCCATGTACAGGAGATGTGAGATCAGATGTTCTCTTCTGCCTGGTGGCCTGGCCTTGTACCCTATTCTGCTTGCCCTCAACAACAATTTGTTAATAATAGAAGTGTTATGCAGAACAATTAAGGGGTTAATGACTATCCTTGAAATACGCCACGCCTGAATCTCACCCATCCGGTATAAGTCCTTGCCACCTTGGGGTCGAACGACGAACTTAGTTTTCCATAGCGTTTTCCATCACATGGACGATGTTAGGGTGGATTTTGAGCTTCTCTAGCAGCCGTATTATCAAACTGTGTGCTGATGTGTCTCATGCTTTCGCGTAATCCAACCATGATGTATGTAAGTCATGCTTGAAGTGTCTCCCATCTTGACAAAGTCAGAGCATCTGAAGTAGAAGAAGAACATCACTGTTAAAATGTTCATCACAATGTTTCAGGATTAGTAGTTTGCGAGTTAAAATTATAATGACATACAACTGTTTCTCCTTACTCGCTCAAGCTCTTCCAGAGCTTATGAGGGGTCTCCTAGTGAAGGATCTAGGAGGATCCGTATAATAATATACAATAAAAATACTTGAAATTCGGTAGAAATATCAAGTAAAATCTATGTTTAAAAATGATCTAGAAACAATCAAGTTGTATATAGATAGTAGTATTATAACTATTATATAATTGTACATAAGATTCGTCAATTTCGCCATGTACAGAGTGGTCCAAATTGGACACTTTTGATAGGAAACAACAATTTCTAGAGGAGTTAGAGAAAAACTAACCTACATGCTACGAGGTCGATTTTTGTGGGAAAATGAATGCCGAAAACCGCACATTGATATCTTGAGTTGTTCGAAAGATACAAGGTGTTTTTCAATTTTGTGCATTTCTGACCCAACCCCGTAACTTGTTTATTTTTTAATATTTCTTGTTTCTGTGAAAACATTCTTCAGGCACTTTTTTGAAAGGAATCCAATGTTGTTCCTAGTTTTTTATAAAAAAATATGTTTTTGAAGCTAGAAATTGGCGTTTCCTATCAAAAGTGTCCAATTTGGACCACTCTGTACATATACAAGGTGTCCAGGCACTACGTCACACTTTCTCAAGTGTAAATAAAGTATGTTAAGATGAGTCAGGAATGATTTAATTTTTTTTCCTACGACGCCCCCTTGCGAAGATACTCCAAACGTTATTTGCATAATTCAGTTTTTTTTGTGATAACTTCCGAACGACTCAAACGGTTCTGGTAATTTTTTGAATGTGAACTAATACGAATTGATGATTTCTTTCCCACACCTTCCCCATAAGTCTTCAAGACCGCCAGAGGCGGGCTGACCCTAGCATTTAATGGTCAGAAACTTTTTTTGGTTGAAGATATCGGTGAAATTCCTCCATTTATGTATGTTATTATTAATTCTGCACAAAAAAAGGTATACCAGTGCATCATTGAAAAAATGCACCGTTTTCGAGTTACAAGCATTTTTATCATTGAATATCGAAATATTTTTTCATGAATATTGCAAGCTGTTTATTGTAGATATAGTTACTAACACTTATGCATGAGATACAGGGTTGTATTTTGTAATGCTGTTAGGGCAACGGAGTTTTACGCGGAGCACCTCATAAACAGACATTTGCCAAGTAAAATTATATTCAAGGCTGTGGATCGAGAAACTGGTAAATGATTCCATAATGGATATTCTTACAATTGATAAAAAACAAAAAATTAGCATGGAAAATCTTCACTAAACAAGCCCTGGGGACAGGATCTTTCTGGCGCTCTAGTTCAAACAGAAAAATTATATCTCCGAAAGTATTGGTTTCTCAGAGTTGGGAATTATATCAATGTATTCATATGAAAGAACTGCATCATAAAGGAAATTCAATTCAAATAATAGTTTATTTATCAAGATTAAATGAGCAATCATGAGAATGAGAACTGCAACACATTTTCAATTTTTTTTTTGACACTTTGCGGTACTCTGGTCAATACAAAACTTCACATGCGTATAAAGGTCATGATTCTACAATTTGATGCTAAATTTCAGATAGATCGAGTGATCGGTTTCGGAAATATTCATAAAAAATATTTTTACTAAAATCGCCCATAACTCCGAAACTCCTTGATGGATTTCGCCCATTATCGAACTTATCCGAGATATTCACGCTCCAAAACCACCTTGCAATTTTCAATCCGCTTACTCCTTTCGTTCGAGAGTTATCGTGCCTACAGCTGGTCGGCCGGCCGGACAGAATCGATTTCGCACTCAGATTCTTGATCAGTGAGTCGAACCAAATCGTTTGAGACCATTTTCAGCCAAAAATTCAAAAATTACAGACACTTGGGCAAATTGATAAGCACTCTGTTCCGAGGAACTAGAGCGCCAAAAAAACAAGTTTCGTATGACAATTGCCCAAAACAGGTTTAAAGTACCTACAAATAGTAGATATTCCATAAAACATGTATTAAAGAAGAGAAGAAATAATGAAAAAATTACCTTGTAATCGATCAAAAATTTCCTCATCTACGTTCACCAAATTTTCTCCTCTCTCGAACTACAGAATTATGCTTTCAATATTTACGTAATATTTTCAAACATTTTCGGGTGAGGTCCCCGTTGCATCGCTAAAATACGAGTATTTCAACCCCAATATTTTTGAAGTTACAATATTCCCTTCTGTCAAGTTGACATTATGAAAATTCATACATAGAATAATTATATCAATGTGTGAAATGCGATTTACATTGAAATTTTGAAGAATTATATCTCCGAAAGTATTAGCTCGTTAGAGTTAAAAATTATATGAATGGATTCTTATGATAAAATTTCTTATTAAAAAAAATTTAATTTGGAATTTGTTTCGTAAAAAAAAAAATTTTTTTTTTGTTACTCCGAAACCATCTGTCCGATTTTGCCTAATAACGAACTTAGCCGAGATATTTATCCCCCAAACCTACTCTGAAAATTTCAACTCTCTGGCTCATTCCGTCCGAGAGTTATCGTTCGAAAATTACAGACATTTGGGCAAATTGATAAGCACTCAGTTCCGAGGAACTAGAGCGCCAAAAATACTGATTGCGGCAGCTTCTCGAAGCCTTCAATTCACAGCCTTGAGTGTATTTTTCCTCGGCAAATTTCTGTTTGGAAAGTGCAGCGCGTACAACTCTTTACCCTAACAGCATTACAAAATGCGCGCCCGTATATTAAGAATTTTTTGTTATACAAAATTACAATAAATTGGAATGAATACTGTATGTATTTTGTGAAAAGAAGTTTCAGATTAATGAACAATCACACAAAGAGAAGTTTTAGTAACCTTGGCAAATATAAACAACTTGCAATATTCATGAAAAAATATTTTGATATTCAATCATGAAAACTCGGAAACGATGCATTTTCCAATGTTACACTGGTATACCTTTTTTTGCAGAATTAATGATAAAATATATAAATGGAGGGATTTTGTTTTGATATCTTCAACCAAAAAAAGTTTCTGACCATTAAGTGCTATGGTCAGTCCGTCCTTGGCGGTCTTGAAGACTTATGGGGAAGGGGTTGGAAGCAAATCATTACTGATATATGTATTGACTTAATTGAAGTAATATCACATAAAAAATTAATTATGGGAGTACCATTCCGAGACATATATCTACGCAGGGGGGGAAAATTATAGCACTCCTGACTCGTCTTTTTATACTTTACTTACACTTGAGAAAGAGTCACGAAGTGCCGGAACACCCGGTGTACATTATATTACATTCGATCAAAAATTTTTTCACCACAATTTTGAAGGATGACTTGAGAGCGAATTATAAATCAGTTCTCAGGGAGTTGTTGTATTTTTCTTTATCAAAATAAAATTAGAATTTCTACAGCTCCTTCTCGGTGTTGCAGTTTCTATGTCAGTTAGTATACATGTTAGATTAACCTCGTAGCTACAACACTTCTTTTTTTGTTATCTTTCTGATAGCTTTATGAGAATTTGACGAATTATCCTGAAGATAGAGTATGCAGACAAGCGCAGAAAAATTAAACGACTGAATGAGGAGGCTCAAATTGTATATTATTTTATAGACAGCAAGCGTATCGTCAACTTTGTATCATGCATAACGAACATCCAATAGCGATTATGTCAGAAAATCATAATAATTCCGGTTTTAATGCATGCATAATAGTGATTTGAATAGGAGTCCAGTAGGCACAGAATAAGAAACATTATACTTGTACTCGGTAGGAAGACAGGGAGCGGCAGGCGCAGAAGGAGTTTATATATCGTGAAGGTCGCTATGTGACATTGAGTGTTTTACCCTGCTCTAGTCTCCACTTTCGTCAAATAATTGGAATGCTTACTTTACCTCCTATTACGTGGTTGTGCCCTATGATATCAATGTTAAGAATAGCTGTTTCTGAAATTTTCACGGATCATTTACTTTTAGCTATTCCGGTTTGGGACAGGTCCAGAATAATGCGACATGCATCAATATATATAAAAATAAATGCCACTTTTCGTTGTAATTTTATAAATCAAGAACAGGCTCACCTATCCAAACCAAATGTTTAGGCTTTGTTCGGGCTATTTAGTAGATGGTTTATGTGAAGTTTGCACAAAATCGGTCGAGCGGTTCTTCATTTATCGAAGGAATTTTTTTGAAAATGTAACTATAAACGTGATGTTTTTTGGGATGTTAGTAAGGGGGTTTGGGGGGAAATTTCGAAGAGGTTTATCGAGAAAAATACGGAAGTTTCGTAGAATTTTGCGCTTTCGGAGCGAAAAGATAGGGGTGTATATTACAAAAATCGTGAATAGACGAAAAATGCCGATTTTGGCAAAAGGAGCAAAATTGTGGAAAGGAATTCGGAGTAACGGTGGCGTTCGGAACGACGGTATTTGCGGAAACGCGAAGACGAGATTCGAAATTAGTCCGTAACAGAGCCCTTTATTCAATCCTCTCTTTCGTTTTCCCGGAATAACGATAGGAAAATGTGAGTTTTCGCGAAAATCGACAAAATTCTTACGTTTCACGTATTTCAGTGGCGAATTTTAACGCGGTTTTTTCAAGGTCGACGTTTACGGTCTGAACGAGCAACGAGAAATGTCAAATCAAATTTGAATTACTCGAAAATCTTGGAATCGTCTAGAAAAACTGCGAGAAATATGAACGAGTAACCGATTTCGATCGATCGCTTAACAGCATTGACGATATTCTGAAAATCGAAAGACGGAAATCATCCGAGTACTAAAAATCTTTATTTGGTACCTACATAATCGGAGTTGATTCACGTAGGCAACGTGGCCGAGTGAGCTGAGGCGTTGGATTGGGAATTTATAGCTCCAGAGCCTTCCGTGCCTCGAGAGGCGGCGAGACGAATCTTGGAGCGTCCGAAATAGCTTTCTCTGCTTCCCCTTCTTCCAATCCAGGCGTGAGGAAAATTTTCATCTTAGAACTGACGCACCGGTTGAACGAAATGAGGTGGTGCGCCATCTTGTTGGAAAATGATCGTTTGGTGGTCTTCGGCATTCTCCAATACTTGCACGAGGGCTGGATAAATAGCGTTCTCCAATTGATCTGAATAAATTGGGCCAGTTTATACCGAGTATAAAAAAGGGCCGATTATGTGATTTCCATAAATACCCGCCCAAACATTTAATTTTTAGGGACGCTGAGTATGCACCTCACGAAATCTTGGCTTTTCATCTCGCCAATACCAACAGTTATGCCTGTTTACAATGCCGTTAAGGTAAAATGAACACTCGTCCGAAAAACGAATATCGAACGAGTAGTTTTGATTACCGTTAATCATCTCACTGACCACTTCACAGAACTGCAGTTGGCGATCGGGATCATCCTCATTCAGTTCCTGAACCAATCGTATCTTATGAGGATGGAATTTATGTTGTTTCAGGATTCTCATGATTGTTGAGCGTGAAACACTAGATACATCGGATAATTTCCTAGCATTCAAGGTCGGATCCATTGCTACATGACCTAAGACAGCCACGTCTCTCGCTTCGGCTCTTTCATGCATCTTTTTATTTCCGACTGAACCAGTAGCGTCAAATTTGACAACCAGTTGCACAACGTATGCAGCAGATACATTTTTCCAGGATGTCGTTCGTTAAATAAAGCCACTGTTGTTCGCGCAGAGTCGTTATTCCTAAAAAATCATTTTATCATTTTCACCCTTTCTTCTACGGAATACACCATTTTAATTCTACTAAAAATTTATAATCGCTTTGACACACTTGTAACTCTCTTAAAAATTCACGATAGACTAAGGTAAATCACAAACATGGTCCGTCTATTTTTTGGAGAAGAAGTTATTACTTTTTTGGACACAAACTTATCAACATAACTACTACACATACCTTTGAAATGTGTCAGATACGAATAATATGCTCGAGATCCCACATTGCCTCTTCCACTATTTCCGCTGTTATTTATGTTAGTTTTCGCAACATCCATCATCCCTATTCAAAACCAAGGGGTTGTGCTCACCCCCGTTAGAGGATTCAACTTACGGGGATGAAAAAAGCGAAAAAGTTCTTCCTCCTCGAATCAGAAATTGACGGGTACGAGCGATTTTCCACACTTTCATTTTTCAGTCGAAAAATCGAGATGTTAAGTTTTCGTTGGAACACCCTGTATGTGAAATGTAACGATTTTGGCGACCTTTAGCGCATTCCTTCTCTACTAATATAAAAAATCTGTCAGTTTGTTCGTTCGAAACATTTCACGCCTGGTAAAAGAAAACTGGAATTAATCCCATAACATCGAAGTCGGCGATCTAAAGTTATAATATTTCATTCTCCTTTTCAACCCCATGGGACAGCATCGGGGCGAGAGAGTTGAAAAGTTGGAGGCACCTGTTTTGAGTATCGATAGATGGGTTAAATGTCTCCGAAGTCACATGAAGAACTCCGAAATATACCAGATATGCCAGGTGTTTCCAACAATTTATTTATTTCGTTCCAGTTATTTAGAGTTAACCCCTGTATTTGAGAACACGCCTACGTATCGTAATTTGGGCTCGTTCATTGGTTGAAATTTGTCAATTATTTATTGTGGGTGAATAATATTTTCTCTATTTCAGTATCGTAATGAGTTCATTCCAGCACTAAAAACAGTGCTGGAATGAACTCATTGCCGCATTGTTTCTAGTTATATTTTTCGTGTTGTGGTAGTCAGCACTGCCATTCATCCTATCAAATTTCAACACACGCCAATTATTGTCAATATAAGATAATCTGGATAAGGTGAAATAATTGTTGAGAGGAAAGGTTTTATTTTCATAAAAAAATGAAGTACTAGAGATTTCCATCTTGATAATTTTGAATCATTCATGATATTAGGAAACTGTTAAATCTGATTTCTATGCTCTACGTACAATTCAAATTCCGTGAATGTCAACTTTCGTAACAGTCACACCAACTGCCAAGATACAATACAAAAGTCACTAGGATGTATAATCCTAATTTTTCATTAAATTTCAACAGTATTTTACAAAAATTGCCTGAAATATAGAAAATATCGTCTAATACTCGTTGTAAAAGGCAATTCCACCACTCATGCGTTCGAAAACTCGCTCCTTCGTCGCTCGTTTTCGAATTTCGCATTCGTGTTTGAATATCAGCCCATTCTGCAACTTGTTTTAGAATATACTATTCTCTATTTCAGTATCGTAATGAGTTCATTCCAGCACCAAAAACAGTGCTGTAATGAACTCATTCCCGTATTGTTTCTAGTTATATTTTTCGTTTTGTGGTAGTCAGCACTGACATTCGATCCTATCAAATTTCAACACACGTCAATTGTCAATATAATATAATCTGGATGAAGTGAAATAATTTTTGAGAGGAAAAGTTTTATTTTCATTAAAAAATAAGGTACTTGAGATTTCCTTTCTTGCTAATTTTGAATCATTCATGCTATTAGGAAACTGTTGTAAATCTGATCTCCATGCCATACGTAAGATTCAAATTCAAATTCCGTAATCTGTCAACTTCCGTAATAGTCACACCAACTGCCAAGATACAATACAAAAGTCACTAGGATGTATAATCCGAATTTTTCATTAAATCTCAACAGTATTTCAGAAAATTTTCCTGAAATAGAGAAAATATCGTCTAATACTCGTTGCAGAAGACAATTCCAACACTCTTGCGTTCGAAAACTGCCTCCTTCGTCGCTCGTTTTCGTATTTCGCATTCGTGTTTGAATAGGAACCCATTCTGCAACTTGTTTCAGAATACACTATTATCAGACACATCCCCGGTTTCTGAAAGGCTGATCAGTACAAATGTTGACTAATCAGACATCAATCTCCTGTCAACCATCATTTGAGTTGTGTAAAGCGCAAAAACTCCGATTGATTTGACATTAACAGTTATGTTAGTTGATCAACACTTTGACCAGCTTTTCAGAAACCGTGTGTCAATTTATGGACAGTGGCATACGTGGAATAACAAGAGGAGCATTTTAACCTGATCAAATTAGGTTCGTTGTGTGCATAATTTGTCCGAAACGATTTTCATAACTTGTTGCCCCACAATCAATATGCTGGATTAACGGGATCCGACATTTGGAGACGAGAATATACAGGTGCAGTTTCAACTTAAAAGTGATCAATAGTTAGACACTTTGATAAACGAGAATAATGATAAAAATAAAATAAAATGCATCCCTATAAATTGATACCTACCCAAGAACTCTCAGTAGACGTTTTGTTTTCTGATGAGTGCACTTTTTCTCTGAACGCTAATCGTCAAAATTTCCACTACTGGTCCACCGAAAATTCTCACTGATGGATGAGGGAGGAACACACGCAATTCCCTCAAAAGGTTCATGTGACAATTATTTAGCACTACTTTAAAATGATGTCGTTTCAACTAAGGCAAAATTATATCCTGATCAAGGAAATCCTCAAGTTCCACAGAATACGATATGGCTACCACATTACCAATGCAATGTCCGGGAGTACCTCGATGCAATATTCCCAAAGCGGTGGACAGGAAGGCGAGGAACGATCGAATGGTCAGCGCGATCCCCTGACCTTAACGCATTAGATTTATTTTTATAGGGATATGTAAAGAGCATTATGTACAAAACTAAACCCCTTGATTTGAATGACCTAAAAGATCGTATAACGCTTGCGAATAGGTCGATCACTCCTGAGATGTTGAATAATGTAGGAAGACATTTTTATTTGAGGTTAGGATGTTGCCAAGGTGTTCGCGCCTCGCGATAAACACTTTGAACATCTACTTCATTAACATTCATAATTTTTTTGCTACATTTTAGTTTTTGATATTGTACCAAATTCGGCTAATCACTTCATTTCATTTTATTCTAACATGATTTTTGCAATAAACATGAAAGTAATGAAATATCTGAATAGAGAATGGCGAGACCTTTCAAACAATGTATCACAAGCCCATACTTCCTATTTGTAAAATTGGGGGATGTACCTGTCTTTCCAAGGGGGTTAGAGATAGGGTTTGCATTTTCACGAAAAAGAATGACAATTTAAAATTTGAATTGACGTGTTTCGGGATTTTCAATAAATATTTACAGTGTACACTAACCAAGATAATGAATTCATTCCATTTGGCTTTTTCACTCAGTATACACCAACCATTTTTTTTTCAATTTCTTGTAATTAATTGATCGGAATGAAAATTGCTGGGTGTTGGTGGATTAATATTTTCCCAGAAAATATACCATTAGAATGGAGTGGTGAAAATATTTTTGTTCTCAACATTATCACTGTTCACGTATTAGTGATAGATGATTATGTACAATTATTCGTAATTACCACAATATTCTTTAATATTTGTTTCGCTTACACCATTTGTTTCGCTTGCATGGAATTTTATTCAGATATATCAAATTTTAAGATACCGATATTCTATACAATTTTCATCATTCAATTTTAATCCATTATTTATACCTACCCCTCGGAGGAAATTGTTCTCGCAGGATCGTCTTTGGCTGAGTTTTGTACCTAACTGCATGGAATTCTACACAGTACTTTAGAATAAAATGAAAGGCGGATTTTTATTCAGTATATTCTAGAATCCTATATACTGCTACTTCAAAACGTAAGCTGAAAAAATTGCTGGGGGGTTAAAAAACTTTAATCGGTTCATGATTTCAACATGTGATTATAATTTCAGAAAATGATAAATCAAAATTATCATCTCTGAGAGCTGTATACCTATTCCGAACATGAAATGAATCCCAAAATAAAATGAAATGAAATGAAACTCAATTAAACACATGCAACGCACGTTTCAACGATGCTATGGTAAATCATCAAGCTCCAGTGTGGTCGCAGTGCGTACGAGCATATTCGCTGAAAATTTCTTGTAAATGAACGAGTAGCGCTGTTAAGAGTTCACCATACCCGGAAATAAATGAAGCACTTATATTGGCTCAAGTCGAGATGGAACAAAAAAACCTTTGTTTGTTCAACGAATCTGGATCCCATGCTTTCTGTCCGTGTGTAGCCTCTCATTTAATTTGGATAATTATCGAGTGATCACATGGCGATGAAACTTTCTCGTTTGCTGATTGAAATAAATGAATTTCTTTTATTCTGTTTTTTTCGTGTCATTCACATCATTTTGTTAAGTTTCATTCAACCGTTCGGCATTTTGGTGGTTTTCGGATGCTTTTCCATCGAACTTGTAGCATTAAAAATATTTCAATGTTCAATGAAATATGGCTGTTGGTATCAAATTCTTTGAATACTTTGTTTTAATACAGTGTAGTGAAGCCAAATGGAATAAAATCATATTGGTTACTATACATATTTATGGAAAATCCCGAAACACGTCAAATTCAAATTAAAAATTATCATTCTTCTTCGTAAAAATGCGAACCCTAACTTCAAACCCCTTCGAAAGACAGTTACAACCACTAATTTTTCCAATAGGAAGTATGGGCTTGTGATACATCGTTGGAAAGATCGCGTCATTCTCTATTGAGAAATGATATCACTTTCATGTTTACTGCAGAACTCAACATAAAAAAAAATAAATCAAGTGTTACCAAAATTCATTATAATATTCCCTCGACTATATAACTCATGTATTTCTGAACCAATAAAATCCATGAATTTCCCATAGTTACGGCATATTGATAAGTGTATAATACCCTTGATGACCTGGTATAATCGTTTTGGTGTTTCTCCTCCTGCCATATTGTGATCAATATTAATATTAACCAATAAAATATCATTCTGTAAACAGGGTGAGTCTTTGACCACTGCATTAATTTTAACCAAAGATTCCTCTCACACTTTTTCATTTACCATTTTTCCAGATTCGGCTCAGGTAAAAAGTTACAAGCGTTTAAAGATTTCACAATGTGCTAATACACTCCCGCATATAAATTATCTATGACATTGTTGGCGGACGAGAATAAGGCATGGTAACGTGGTTTACAGCTTGATTCGGGATTCCAACGCTCAGGGACGGATCCATAAAAGTAGTGGAATTTCTGGAGTTTTCCATTTTAAAACATTCAATGAAGAATATCTCGAAAACGGTGCGTTTAAGAAGAAATTATGAAGAATAATATAATGTTCTAAAACGATGGAATATTCTTGAAATGACTCAAGAAAAACTTTATATGCTTTCTTCATGCTAATTTCGTTTAGTTTTATGAATCCACGAGTCCATAACTAAAAAACCAGTAGAAGTAGAAAATAACTAATATTTGGAAAATATGTATCATAGTTATAGGAAATTTTACGCCAACATTCATTTTATTCGAAGAAAGGATGTCAAAGCTACAAAATAAAAACTGATTTTTTTTCACAATTTCAACAGCCTGTATCTTTTTACCTGAGCTGAATTTGGAAAAATGTTAAATAAAAAAAGTGTTTCATTTGATGAGAGGAATCTTTGGTTAAAATTAATACAGTGGTCAAAGACTCACCCTGTATAATCCTAACGAATACCAACTCGAGCATAGAGAATATATTTCGATTATACGAATTTACCATGGTATTCGATGAAGAGTGTCCAATACAGGAGAATGGACAATAAAACATACGCGCAAAAGCTCCTGACTTCACGTAGTGGTTGTACAATTTTTTAGTTTTTGATATTGAACCAAATTTAGCTAATCACTTGATTTAATTTTTTTCTAATTTAATAAACATGAAAGTGATAACATTTTTGAATAGAGAATGGGGAGAACTTTCAAACGATGTATCACAAGCCCATACTTTCTATTTGAAAAGTTGGGGGTTGTACCTGTCTTTCGAAGGGGGTTGAAGGTAAATTCGCATTTTTACGAAGAAGAATGACAATTTAAAATTTAGAATTTGACGTGTTTCGGGATTTTCCATAAATGTATACCTACAGTAACCAAGTTAATGAATTGTGTATACCTATATTAAATATTAGATCAATGAGAATCCTCTAAACTTCTTTTGCCTTGTACTTGTTTTTCTGTTGAAGATGGGATTCAGTTTATTGATGAATATTTTTTCGAGTTCGTTTTTTAGACGAGTAGGTAGGTACTAGATTCCAATCCATGGGATTTGTATTTCAGGAAATATTGGAAAATAAATTGCTGCTTGAAGGTTTGTGCAGAATCTGACAGATAGTTTCTGAAATATAATATTTGTAGAGAAATTTTTTTTTAATTTCCTTTTTTTTGCTTTTGTTACGATCTTCGCTAAATTTCGCATAAATTTACGCGTTGGCATTTTAAAATTAACTACCAAATTTCAATTAGATGGGATTTGTGTTCTTTGAGTTAATGGGAAATGACAACGAAATTTCGGAACCATTTCGTCGATTATGCTTTTTCACGAACTCAAATGTCGCACTCAGCTGCGCAACCTACCCTAAAAATTGCAAGTTGCTATCTCTTTCCGTTCGGAAGTTATCTAGGGGCAAAATGATAGCACGTCTTTCCCTAGAACATGCGCGCAAAAATACTACTACTCTTGCCAACATTCGAATCGAGGATTAGTTTTGCGCGCTTGTCCCATGAGGCATAAATATCTCGATTAAGTTCGTTAATGGGGAAAATCCGCCGACTGGTTTCGAAGTTATGGCCATTTTCAGTAAAAGTTTTTTCTGAATATTTCTGAAACTACTCATTTACTCTGACTGAAACTCAGCACCAAGCTGTAGAATTACGACCCTTAAATAGAGGGTGAGTATTTAAGTTGAACATTAATTTTAACCATTGATTCCTCTCATCAACTGCAAAATTTTTTGTATTTGCCATTTTTCCAAAATGGGCTCAGATGAATACATACAGGTTGAGATTGCAACACTAACGGAGGTGAGCACACCCAGTTAGGGGGTTGCAATTACGGGGATACAAAGAGCGGAAAAGTTGTTCCCCCTCGAATGAGAAATTGACGGGTCCGAGCGATTTTCCACATTTTTATAGCCGGAAAATCGAGGTATTAAATTATCGTTGGACCACACTGTATATAATAATATAATAATAATAATAAAGTTCTTTATTCCTTCAATATCAGGCCATATACATGTAAATACACAACATTAAATTTGAAAAGAAGGAAAAGGCGAGATTCAGTGCACTCAATAAGTGCACTGTTCTATTTAACCTTAGATTCATACCAGAGCTGTCATAAAAAAAATTATATGTGTAAGCAATGAAAAATATACAAAAAAAAAATGCTTATTTCTTTCTCTAAATATAAAAATCTGTAAATCTAACCCTACATATTACTCGTTCAATACTCTTAATTGTTCATCTAATAGCTTCCTGAAAAGGGAGATCTTAAAGCGGTTGAAGTTGTTTATAGTTCTGATGTTCACAGGCCGATTGTTAACCGCTTGCGCCACACTGTAGGAAAACGAACGCCTGAATAACTCAGTCGAGAAAATAGGTGGCGTCAAGGTGCCCTTAAAACGAATGTTCAAATTATGAACATCAGAACGAAAAGTAATTTTGTTGTACAGGTATGGAGGGGTTCTAGTGTTGATTATTTTCATGAATAAGGTAGCGGAGTGGAGAAGTCTTCTATTATCATATCAGCCAGTTGACAACACCAAGAGTGTGACTGATTCTTTCATATTTCCTTATTCCGAAAATGAGTCGTAAGCAAGAGTTCTGTAGCTTTTGTATTATAATTTTATCTATGCAACTCAAGCAGGGATTGTAGACGACATCTGCATAGTTCAAATGTGAGAGGACACCTGAGTCACAAACCAATCTTCTCAATTTAGTGTTCAAAAATTCTTGATTCTGATAGACCACTCTCAACATCCCATACGCTTTTTGTAAGCAGGCAGAAACATGATCAGTAAATCTCAAATCTTGATCTATCCAAACACCCAGACTCTTGACTCTCGGTGACAAGCCAATCATTTCTCCGTCCATCATCACCGACCCACCAACAGCCTCAAACCGCAATCTATCATTGTTTCTTCCGAACAGTATGGCAACCGTTTTAGTCGCATTGAGATGCAGACAGTGCCTTCTAGAGATTTCAAGTATCATACTCAAATCAAAGTTCAATGCAGCAACGGCCTGAGGGGCCTCATCAGGATAAAAAGACAGATAGAGCTGGCCGTCATCTGCATAGTAGTGAGAGGAGCAGGAAACGAGGCACTTCGTGAACTGTGAGATGAAAACAATAAACAAAATTGGTCCCAAAATCGAACCCTGTGACACACCCCTCAGAACCTCCAGAAATGTGGACAATTTATCGCCATCACGAACTGCCTGAATACGTCCAGCAAGGAAAGAGCGGAGAAACAGCACCGCATCAGGAGAAAGACCAATGTGATATGAAACAGCGTCAAACATTTCGTGGTTAAGACTATCAAAAGCCTTAGAGTAGTCCAATAAGGTTAGAATGGTTAGATTACCCTGATCTGTGGCTCTTATTATATCATCAGTGATGTGCAAGAGAGCAGTAACACAACTGTGATTCTCTCTATATCCAGACTGGACTGATGGAATAATACTGTTCCTTGTTAAATGTGACCATAGTTGGCCACTCATTATCCTCTCTAATATCTTAGATAGAGTAGGTAATATGCTGATAGGCCGCAAATTATTAAAGCCCCCAGGATTCGTATTTTTTGGGATGGGGTGGACAAGAGCTTTTTTCCATTGATAATGCCTTGAAATCAGAAATTCAAGAAATTTCACTACTTTTGTGAATTCGCCCTTAGATTCTCGAATCAAGCTCTAAGCCGTAACTTTTTATCGTTCACTATCACAGTCACACATAATAATTCATATGTAGGAGTGTATTAGCAGTTTTTGTGTCATCATTGAACAACTAGTTACTAAGTTTCAAATTGATCGGAACTCAGAAATCGTTCGGCCGATTATGCCTATTAACGAACTAAAATGTCGCATTCGGATGCGCAAATTATCCAGAAAAATTCACGTCACTCTTTCTTTCCGTCCGAAAGTTTAGGTGATCGAATTTTCCCGCGAATTCTTAATCAGTTAGTCGAACGTGATAGTTTGAGACCATTTTCGGCAAAACATTCGAAAATTACAGGCATTTGGGCACGCTGTTCCCTAGAACATGCTCGCTAAAACAGGCAATCCTGAAATGTTATCGATAATTTTGAAGCTCTCGTGGTATTATCCCCGATAAGATTCCCAGTTAAACTTAAAACATCAATAGATCTAAAAGAAACAACACAAATTAATATCTTATTTGTTTCAGAATATTAAAAAATAATTCTGTATTTCATCGTAGGCACATATTATGATGCTTTCTGTGGTTTCTTTCTACACAGGAAATCTTTCATTTTTATATCGGTATTATTCAAGAAGTACAAAAGTGAATGAGTCCTTGAATTTTATAGATTTTTCCGTACTCGGTATACAATTCATTCTGCCTACATAAATTGCTGCTGCAACAAGGTTTGGCTTGGCACATTTGAATACCCCTACAGATTTAAGATCTTCTTTATTACGTCATTCTATGTAGGGGTCTACGAGGAGTACTATTTTCATACCAATACGGTGATGAATGAATGTATCATTTGAAGAGCATAGTAAAGATGAACTTTTCAAATACATATGGTGGGTTTCACGAAGCTTCGATTAGCTTAATTGTGGATTTAATTCGATGGTTCTATCAAAAATAAACTGAAAATCGACATAGAATCGCACTAATTTGGTAATTAAGAGCTGTCAAAGCTTTGTGAAACCCACCATTAGACTCATATCTTTCAGTACCAATTACAGTTCAAGTAACCGCCTTTATTTACACACTTGTGCAGAAATTCCTAGCGATGTTCGAAGTGAAAATTGAAAATTTGTGAAAGCGGGTTGTTTTTGGCGCTCTTGTTTCTGAGAACAGAATGCTTATCAATTTGCGCAAATTTCTGTAATTTTCGAATTTTTGGCTGAAGATGGTCTTAAAGGACTCGGTTCGACTCACTGATCAAGAATCCGTGATCGAAATCCATTCTGTCCGGCCGGCCGTTAACACGATAACTATCGAACGAAAGCACTTAGTGGATTGAAATTTACAGGGTAGGTTTGGACATAAATATCTCGGATATCTTGATCGGGTTGCCGTAAAATGAAAAAAAAAAAATTGAAAATGTTTAAAATTTGTTTCTACAATAACTCTCGAATATAATGAGCTAGGCGAGTGAAATTTCCATAGTAGGTTTGGGAGATAAATATCTCGGCGAAATTCGTTATTGGGCAAAAAATTTTTGTTTTTCTTCACAAATTTCAAATCCAATTTTATTTAAGATGCAGTTTCACCATAGAAATTCATTGATATCATTTTAGACTGTAACAAGCTAATACTTTCGGAGATATGATTTTTCGGAATTTCAATAATGAATCGTACTTCTATGCTTTCACAGAATGCTGTACCTACTTAATTATTCTATCTATGAATTATTATATGAGCTGTGTTCTTACATGTCATCTTATTTTCCTATGAGAGATAAATGCCAAAATTATTTCACGTTCATTATTCTTGATATAAAATACACCTCGTGATCTAGAAAACAAAGTATGAATGAATGCAAAATGACCAATGAAATAACCTCACCTATCGAAGAATTATGAGCATGATATGATATTATACTTTTAAGGTGATAATATAATGCCAGTGGATAAACCATATGATGATGGAAATATATTCTTTGGTAAGACACATAATCAAATTGGGTTCAGAATATCTCCAGTAATAACAAATCTGCAATATTGTCTAAGTTTTAATTGATATAATATAATTTTCAGAGTAGATTTGAGGAATGAATTTCTCGGATAAGTTCGTTATTGGGGAGAATCGGTCTGTTTGAATTCAATTCTCTGATGATGTAGTTCTATCGTAAGAATCCATTTATGTAATTCCCAGAGACCAATTATTTCAGAAATATGATTTGTCAAAGTTTGAACAAGAGCGCCAAAGCTCCTGTCCACAGGGCTTGAACCAATTTTTTTTTTAATTATAAAATTGCTTGAATTTTTAAGCAAAACTCGAAAAATTATTAATTGAAACCTGAACCTTCACTTTGTAAACGTGGTTACTGGTTTGTTAAAAGTGCTGTACATTATGCTTTAATGTTTATTGCTTATTCCTGATTAAAATACCCAAATTACTCCATTCTTCAATTCAGTTACATTCAAAAATAGAATGGTTTCGGCTTCTACTTGAAGCTAAACCATATTAACTCAATGAGAAGTTATAAACGATTTACACTAATTTATTGATTGAATATTGTAAAACAACGACTTAATCAGATTACATCACATGGGCGCCCATACTCGGGAGAAAGGAGGGGCCCGCCCCCCCTAGCTTTTAGGGAAAGAAAAAAATCAACATATGTGGCAAAATTGTTTGGTCAATTAATTATACTCATTGAATGTCTTTATGTCTATTCCCCCCCCCAAATTTTCATATGGGCGCCCTTGCTACATCATACTGAATTATTATAACGTAATGCTATCCCTATACCTCAATGACCTGGATATATAGTCTTTCTGTTCTTCTTCTTATTTCTCCTTTTTTTGGCGCTCTAGTTTCTCGGAACTGAGTGCTTATCAATTTGCCCAAATGTCTGTAATTTTGGAATATTTCGATGAAAATGGTCTTAAACGATTTGGTTCGACTCACTGATCAAGAATCCGTGGTCGAAATTCATTCTGTCCAGCCGGCCGTAGGCACGATAACTCTCGAATGGAATGAGCTAGAGAGTTGAAATTTTCAGAGTAGGTTTGGGGGATGAATATCTCGGTTAAGTTCGTTATTGGGCAAAATCGGACAGATGGTTTCGGAGTAACAAAAAAAAATTTTTTTGTTACGAAACAAATTCCAAATTAAATTTTTTTTAATAAGCAATTTTATCATACGAATCCATTCATATCATTTTCAACTCTAACAAGCTAATACTTTCCGAGATATGATTTTTTTAAATTTCAATGTAAATCGTATTTCACAGATTGATATAATTATTATTCTATGTATGAATTCTCATAATGTCAACTTGACAGAAGGGAATATTGCAACTTCAAAAATATTGGGGTTGAAATACTCGTATTTTAGCGATGCAACGGGGACCTCACCCGAAAATGTTTGAAAATATTACGTAAATATTGAAAGCATAATTCTGTAGTTTGGTGAAATTTTTGATCGATTACAAGGTAATTTTTTATTATTACTTATCTTCTTTCATATTTGTTTTATGGAATACCTACTATTTGTAGGTACTTCAAACCTGTTTTGGGCAATTGTCATACGAAACTTGTTTTTTTGGCGCTCTAGTTCCTCGGAACAGTGTGCTTATCAATTTGCCCAAGTGTCAGTAATTTTGAAATTTTTGGCTGAAAATGGTCTCAAACGATTTGGTTCGACTCACTGATCAAGAATCCGAGTGCGAAATCGATTCTGTCCGGCCGGCCGACCGGCCGTAGGCACGATAACTCTCGAACGAAAGGAGTTAGCGGATTGAAAATTGCAAGGTGGTTTTGGAGCGTAAATATCTTGGACAAGTTCGTTCGATCTATCTGAAATTTAGCATCAAATTGTAGAATCATGACCTTTATACGCATGTGAAGTTTTGTATTGACCAGATGAAAATTTGAAAATTTAAAAAAAGTTTTTCCACAATAACTCTCGAACGGAATGAGCTAGGTAGTTGAAATTTTCAGAGTAGGTTAGGGAGATGAATATCTCGGTTAAGTTCGTTATTGGGCAAAATTGGCCAGATTTAATTCGATTTCTTCCATGGTGCAGTTCTCATTCTCATGATTGCTCATTTAATCTTGATAAATAAACTATTATTTGAATTGAATTTCCTTTATGATGCAGCTCTATCATATGTATACATTGATATAATTCCCAACTCAGAGAAACCAATACTTTCGGAGATATAATTTGTCTGTTTGAACTAGAGCGCCAGAAAGCTCCTGTCCACAGGGCTTGAACCCATTTTTTTTCTTACGATTTATTTGAAACTAGTTACATAATTTTACACTGCTAGTAGTGCTAGCTGAATAAAATCATTATGTTGGTTGCTGTTCATATTTATGGAAAATCCCGAAATACATCAAATTTAAATTTCAAATTGTCATCCTTCTTCGTAAAAGTACCTTTAACCCCCCAGTTAAAACCCCCCATTTTACAAAAGGGAAGTATATGCTTGAAATACATCGTTGGAAAGATCTCGTAATTCTCTATTCAAAAATGTTTCACTTTCATTTTTGGCGCTCTAGTTCCTCGGAACTGAGTGCTTATCAATTTGCCCAAATGTCTGTAATTTTCGAATATTTCGATGAAAATGGTCTTAAACGATTTGGTTCGACTCACTGATCAAGAATCCGTGGTCGAAATTCATTCTGTCCGGCCGGTCCGGCCGGCCGTAGGCACGATAACTCTCGAACGGAATGAGCTAGAGAGTTGAAATTTTCAGAGTAGGTTTGGGGGATAAATATCTCGGCTAAGTTCGTTATTGGGCAAAATCGGACAGATGGTTTCGGAGTAACAAAAAAAAAATTTTTTTTTTACAAAACAAATTCCAAATTAAATTTTTTAATAAAAAGTTATATCATAAGAATCCAATCATATCATTTTTAACTCTAACAAGCTAATACTTTCGGAGATATGATTTTTCAAAATTTCAATAATAAATCGTATTTCAACGTTGTCACAGAATGATATTATTCTATGTATGAATATGAATTGTCTTAATGTCAAATGATGTTCCTGAGACATGATCTAATCAATCGAAGAATTGTGAGCGAAGTGAGAAAAATCTCAGTTGTTTGCTCCGAAATTAGTTTTTCTCAGAAAATTCTTACATTTCGGAACTGAACATGAAGTAAGAGATCTGAGAGTAGTGAGACTGCTTTTCATCCATAGACATTAGATATAACTCTCGAACGGAATGAGGTAGGTAGTTGAAATTTTCAGAGTAGTTTAGGGAGATGAATATCTCGGTTAAGTTCGTTATTGGGCAAAATTGGCCAGATTTAATTTGATTTCTTCCATGGTGCTTTTCTCATTCTCATGATTGCTCATTTAATCTTGATAAATAAACTTTTATTTGAATTGAATTTCCTTTAGGATGCAGTTCTATCATAAGAATACATTGATATAATTCCCAACTCTGAGAAACCAATACTTTAGGAGATATAATTTGTCTGTTTGAACTAGAGCGCCAGAAAGCTCCTGTCCACTGGGCTTGAACCCATTTTTATTGCAAAAATCAAGTTATAAAAAAAATAAAAAGGGATTAGCGAAATTTGGTACAATATCAAAAACTAAAATGTAATACGAAATGTAGTAAAACAATTATGAATGTTATTAAGTAGATGTTCAAAGTGTTCACCGCGAACGCCTTAGCAACTTCTTGACCTCCAATAGACATTTCTTAAAACATTATTCAACATCTCAGGAGTGATTAACCTAATCACAAGCGTTATTCGCTCTTTTAGTTCATTCAAATCAAGGGGTCTAATTTTGTACACAATGCTCTTCACATATCCCCATAAATATGAATCTAATGGGTTAAGATCAGGGAAACGCGCTGGCCATTCGAATGTTCCTCGCCTTCTTATCCACCGATTTGGAAATATTGCGTTGAGGTACTACCGGACATTGCGTTGGTAATGTGGTACTGCTCCATCCTGTTGGAACCAAATCGTATTCCGTGGAACTTGAGGATTTCCTCGAACAGGATATAAATTTGGCAAAGTTGGAACGACAACATTTTGAAGTAGTGCGAAATAATTATTGCCATTCAAATTGCCCTTAGTGAAAAAGGGGCCTACGATATGGTTTCGAACATTTCCTCTTTAATCCAGTGAGGATTTTCGGTAGACCAGTAGCGGAAATTTTGACGATAAGCATGGCCATTGAGAGAACTGCACTAAACCGAAAACAAAACGTTTTCTTATTGGATAATATTGTTATCTTACATGTCCATCATTTGTTCACAAAAATAAGTTCTCCTATCAAAATCGTCTTCCAAGAGCTCCTTGGCAGGTATCATTTCATAGGAATTAGTTTTAGTTCGTTTTAATATGTTTAGAATCGATGTATAGCTGCCAATGAATCTTGTGGAGGCATCCCCACTCGATTTATGTGGATTTTCGTCAAAGTCAAGTATCACATCTAATTTCACATCCTCACATATTATGTTTACTACTGCTTTTTGCGCGTATGTTCTGGGGAACATCGCATTATCATTTTGCCTAAATGTCTGTAATTTTCGAATTTTTCGCTGAAAATGGTATCAAACGATTGGGTTCGATTCCCTGATGAAGAATTCGAGGTCAAATTTGATTCTGTGCGTCCGGCCGGCAGTCCGGCCGTTGCCACGATAACTTGAGAACGGAAAAAACTAGCGACTTTAAATTTTCAGGGTAGGTGGCGCATCCCAATACGACGGACAAGTTCGTTAATGGTCATAATCGGCCCAATAGTTTCCGACTAATAATTGTCGAATTGAAACTTGGTGAATAGTTGTAGAATATAAACTTAAGCACGTTTGTGAAATTTTGTAAGAATCGTATTACTAGAAAATTTTAACAAAATCATTAAAAAATATTTTTTATGTCTCGATAACCTGAGAACGAAAAGAGATAGCGATTTGAAATTTTTAGGTTAGGTTGTGTATCTGAATATGACATCTGAGTTTGTCTATAAGCATAATCGGCTGAACGGTTTTGGAGTTATTCCCATCTGAAATTTGGTTGTTATTTCCTTAATAACTCGAAAAATACCAAATCTATCCAATTTAAATATGGTTATTAGTTGAAGAATGCCAACACATTCTTGCGAAATCTTGTGAGGATCGTATCACTAGAAATTTTTTTAAAAATCATTGAAAATCATTGAAAAAAATTCTATATATCAGAAACTATTCATCCGACATGGCAGATATTTTGCGAGAGCCTTCAGAACCTATCTCTACTACCAAGTTTCAAGTTTAAACACGATCGGATCTATATTGTTGGAGATCTGAGTAGCCTTGTGTGAGTTCAGTAGCTGGATGGGTGACCGTTGCCTCGATAACTCCCGAACGAAAGGAGATAGGGAAATTTTCAGTGTAGGTTGCGCATCTAAATGGGTCGGTCAAGTTCGCTGTTGGCCATAATTGGCCCAACGGTTTCGGAGTTATACCCATCTAGAATATTATTTCCTCGATGACTCAAAAAATATAGACCCGATCAAATTGTAGCTTGCTAACTAATTGTAGAATATCGACATAAAGACGTGTGAAAATGTTAGTGAGAACCGTACCCCTAGAAAATTTAAAAAAAATTACGAAAAATAATTGGTTCAAGCACTGACGTGAAGTCAGGAGCTTTTGCGCGTATGTTCTATTGTCCATTCTCCTGTATTAGACACTCTCAATTAAAGAAGAGAGTGTCCAATACAGGAGAACGGACAATAGAATTCACCATGGTAAATTTGATTAAGAGTATCCAATACAGGAGAATGGACAATAGAACATACGCGCAAAAGCTCCTGACTTCACGTCAGTGCTTGAACCAATTGTTTAATCTACTTTTCATGCCTAAACTCGTGAAATGCTTCCTATTTTAATTATTGTCCCTTGGGTTTCAGGCAAATTCGGAAATTTCTCAAGAGTCAAGCGACCTACCTCTTTTTGTGTTCGGGTGTCATCTCCGCATCCAATCATTTGTGTTGTTGTTTATTTTATGCATTTTCGATAATTGAATCATTATTATTCAAAATTGAAGTTAATGAAATTCAAACACTAATTAGACAATATATAAACTACAACTTATTAGCACAAAACAATTTTCGAAGGCATTCTAAAGAAACTAACATTGCTACAGAAAGTGTCCTTCATATCTTGAAGGCAAATAAATTCAGTATTATTGTAATAGGATTGGGGAATATTATAATGAATTTGGGTAATAACATGATTTTATTGATCCTATTTTGAGTTTTGCAATAAACATGAAAGTGATTTCTGAATAGTGAATGACGCGACCTTTCAAACGATGTATCGCAAGCTCATACTTTGGGGGTTGTGCCAGTCTTTCGAAGGGGGTTGAAGGTAGGGTTCGTATTTTTACAAAGAAGAATGACAATTTAAAATTTGAATTCGAAGTGTTTCGGGATTTTCCATAAATATGTACAGTAACCAAGATTATGAATTTATTCCATTTGGCTTTTCTACACTGTATATGATTGTCATAAAGAATGTTTTCAGCGCACCCATTTGAAATATGTTATTCCTAATTTGATACATTTCTAACAATCATAGATTTCAGCAGTGGTTGGTGCGAAATGGAATATATCATTCAATGAACGACCACACAAAAGCTCCTGACACCACGTCAATTATTTTTTCTTTCATATCATAGATCTTGATTCACGAGGATTCGCAAGATTCAAGTTGTGATCATCTGTAAAATGTACAATTAGGCTAGAAATCTCGAAAAACTCGGAATATAATATGATAGAATTATACGCATATCCCACCACCTGAAGTAGTACCTACTAATAAATTGAGAAAATCACACTGTATATAGTAGGCAAACTGTACAGTTTTCGTTTTCGTTGTACGTTGTACGTTTTCCATGTACTACAGTACAAGTTGGTATTGGCTCTTACCTAAAATAAAAGACTCATTCATCGAAAACGTAGATTACGGGAATTATAAAACTCATACGTTCTTGTAAAACTGTCGGCTGAAGATAAGAGGTTATCTTGAGTTCAAGATATGAAATCTACGATATGCAGGACGCGTAGTGAGAATCTCAATGAAATGCATACTATTTGGAGTGTATCATTTATCACTTTACCAGGAATTCTCTGGAAACTGCGGTAAAGAGCGTTCTTCCTAGAACGATGTCATTCATAGCTACATATATACATTTCGAATTCAAGTAACATTCATTAGCTTGAAATGAAGTCTTTGTGGTAGGCACTGAAACGAAAATTTGTTTTCCTTTTTGATGTTTCCCTTCTAAAAGATGAATAGAACCTTGTACGAATACGTGAATGGGAAATTGGCTCTATAGGTGGAATTGGTTGAAATTTTAGTATAAACTTGTGAGAAATAAGACGAAGTAAGCATGCGAATGTATTGATAGTATCTCATAAAATTGTTTTAACTATAGTAAATTAGGGTGTATATACAGGGTGAGTATTTGACCACTGCATTAATTTTAACCAAAGATTCCTCTCATCAAATTAAACACATTTTTCATTTACCATTTTTCCAGATTCGGCTCAGGTAAAAAGTTACAAGCGTTTAAAGATTTCACAATGTGCTAATACACTCCCGCATATAAATTATCTATGACATTGTTGGCGGACGAGAATAAGGCATGGTAACGTGGTTTACAGCTTGATTCGGGATTCCAACGCTCAGGGACGGATCCATAAAAGTAGTGGAATTTCTGGAGTTTTCCATTTTAAAACATTCAATGAAGAATCCCTCCAAAACGGTGCGTTTATGGAGGAATGATGAAGAATAATATAATGTTCTAAAACGATGGAATATTCTTGAAATGACTCAAGAAAAGCTTTATATGCTTTCTTTATGCTAATTTCGTTTAGTTTTATGAATCCACGAGTCCATAACTAGAAAACCAGTAGAAGTAGAAAATAACTAATATTTGGAAAATATGTATCATAGTTATAGGAAACTTTACGCCACAATTCATTTTATTCGAAAAAAGGATGTCAAAGCTACAAAATAAAAACTGATTTTTTTTCAAAATTTAACAGCCTGTATCTTTTTACCTGAGCTGAATTTGGAAAAATGTTAAATGAAAAAAGTGTTTCAGTTGATGAGAGGAATCTTTGGTTAAAATTAATGCAGTGGTCAAAGACTCACCCTGTATAGGGCAATGTACAAAATATCTCATTTGCGGAATTTGTTTTCCAGAATTAGCTAGTCCAAAACCAACGAGTGATATTTTGATAAGACAAAAAATTGGTTCAAGCCCTGTGGACACGAGCTTTGGCGCTCTTGTTCAAACTTTTACACACTCCGAATGTATTGGTTTCTCAGAGTTGGGAATGATATCAATGTATGCTTATGATAGAACTGCATCATAAAGGAAATTTAATTCAAATAATAGTTCATTTATCAAGATTAAATGAGCAATCTGAGAATGAGACCTGCACCATCGAAGAAATAAAATTAAAATAGCTGAAATTGATTTGACTCTCTCTTATAGAACAGGATGACATGTACGAGTATGAACACAGATCATATAATAAATCATAGATAGAATAAATATAGCATTCTGTGAAAACATAGAAGTACGATTCCTTATTGAAATTTCGAGAAATCATATCTCCGAAACTATTACCTTGTTAGGGTTGAAAATGATATCGATGGATTTTCATGATGAAACTGCATCTTAAAAAAAATTGAATCTGAAATTTGTAAGTTGCAAAAAAAAATTTTGTTTCGTTACTCTGAAACCATCTGGCCTATTTTGCCCAATAACGAACTCAATCGAGATATTTATCTCCCAAACCTACTCTGAAAATTTCAACTGCCTAGCTCATTCTGATCGAGAGTTATTGTAGAAACAAAATTTTAAAAAGTAAAAAAAATTTTTTTGACACTTTACGGCAACCCGATCAATACAAAACTTCGCATGCATATAAAGATCAGTATTCTACAATTGGATGCTAAATTTCAGATAGATCGAGTGTTCGGTTTAGAAATATCCATAAAAAACATTTTTATTAAAAACGGCCATAACTCCGAAACCGCTTGATGGATTTCGCCGGTTAACGAACTCGTCCGATATATTTTCGCTGCAAACCTACCCTGCAAATTTCAATCCTCTAACTCCTTTCGTTCAAGAGTTATCGTGTTAACGGACGGACAGCCGGACGGCCAGACGGCCGGCCGGCCGGACAGAATCGATTTCGACCACGGATTCTTAATCAGTGAGTCGAACCAAATCGTTTGAGACCATTTTCAGCCAAAAATTCGAAAATTACAGACATTTGGGCAAATTGATAAGCACTCTCTGTTCCTAGGAACATGAGCGCCAAAAACGTATTTAGGTTCTTCGTGACTCTTTGTTGGAAATCTGAATTTACCCCAGCCAACACGGAGTCCAGAGAGATCACAGTGACTTCTAGCAGGAAAAATGTAATGATTTTTGTTACGTCTCTGTGAGGTTCAGGAGAGCGGATATTTGGTATAAGTCCAAATGTCCACCTGGAATGAGCTCAGCGAGGTCTCTGCGATATCCCATGTGGAAATTTGTACATTTCGTAACATATGGGGTTTACCTCTCATAGGGCCGGTTCCTCAATTGCGAGTTAACTCGAGGTTGCGAGTAACCCGAGTGTTACGCGTTCAAGAAGACCGCTAAATACTTCCGTAACTCGCAACCTTGAGTTAACTCGCAATTGAGAAACCGGCCCTTAGTGAGGTCCCTGCGATCTCGCATGAAGACATATTTATGTTAATCAGAATCACTACCTTTGACGAGCTACTTCGGGAAATCTCATTCACCTCAAATAGGGTGCTCTCAGAGATCTCATATAAAGCAGTATTTGTGATATTTGCCGTGTTTGGAGATCAAACTTGAAAATCATCGTTTATTTCACATAATAACTTATGATATTCTTTGCGCGCATGTGCTGGGGAACATCGCGTTATAATTTTGCCCAAATGTCTGTAATTTTCGATGTTTTTGGCGCAAATGGTCTCAAACGATTGGGGTCGAATGCCTGATGAAGAATTCTTGATGAAATTGGATTCCAGCCGGCCGTTTCCACGATAACTTGAAAACGGAAAGAGATAGCGGTTTGCAATTTTCAGGGTAGGTGGCACGTCCCAATACTACGGACAAGTTACTTAATGGGCATAAGTTGTTTCCGAGTAATAATTTTATGTTCAACCAATACAAATTCGATCGATTTGAAACTTGTATAATATAAACCGGTTTCCGAGTAATAATTTTGTTTTCAATGAATACAAATCTGATCGAATTGAAACTTGGTGAGTAGAATAACAACCTAAATACGTTAATGAAATTTTGTTAGAATCTTATCACTTGAAAAATTTAAAAAATAAAAAGAAAATATTATTTATGTAACGATAACCTGAGAACGGAAAGATAGAGCGACTCAAAATTTTTAGGGTAGCGGTAGGTTGTATCTGATTGCGACATTTGAGTTTGTTAATAGGCATAATTGGCACAATGGTTTTGGACTTATACCCATCTGAAATTTGGTTGTTATTTCCTCAATAACTTGGAAAATACTGAACTGATCCAATTCAAGCATTGTTATGAGTTGTAGAATGCCGACGCAAAAATTCTTGCAAAATTTCGTGAGAACCATAAGACTACAAAATTAAAATTAATAATTGAAAATCATTGAAAAAAAATCTATTTGTCAGAAACTATTCGTTCGACATCGCTGAAGTTTTGCGAGAGCCTTCAAAACCTAACTCTCCTGCCAAGTAGCTGGATTGACCATGGCTGGAGCGTTAACTTTCAAAAGAAAAGTGATTGGGACTTGCAATTTTCAGGGTAGGTTGCGCATCCGAATGGGTGAGTTAAGTTTGTTATTGGGCATAATCGTCCCAACGGTTTCGGAGTTATACCCATCTGGAATATTATTTTCTCGATTATGTATCTCATGAACTTAAGAACGGAGGGAGATATCGATGCAATTTTTAGGGTAGGTTGCGCATCCGAATGCGACATTTATGGTTGTTAATTTGCATAATCGGCCAAATTGTTTAGAATTTTTTTTGTTATTTCCTCTAGGTATATGAAATGTATTCATATTTTATTAAAAGTGAGCTAACGGTATATATCGATGCTAAATTAGTAGTAGAGTGTCCAATAGAGGTGAGTAGACATTAGAACATGCGCGCAAAAGCTCCAGCCCTCACGCCAATGCTTGAACAATTTTTTTTAAATCAAATGATAGCACGCTCTTTACTTTATTTTAATCATAAATTCTTCATAAAGCGAAATAGGCCAGTTCGGGGGGCGGTTCGAAATTTGGGTTAGGTTCGATTACTAAGGTTTATCACTCAATATCATAGCGAGACGTGTTCGATAAAGCTGGCCGTCCACTAGGTCGGAAACGCGGCGCGGTGCGGGGCGGAAATGTGTGCTAGAACTTTGAACCAAAATACACTAAGCTCCGTCCACTAGGTCGGTAGCGCGGCGCGGCGCGGAGAAGTCGAAAAATCTCCGCGCTCGGGATCTATCCAATTCTTGAGCGCGGCGCGGTTTCATGAATTCCGCGTCGCCGGCCCAATGGACGGAGGGCGGAGCGAAAATATTCCGACCACGGCACGACTCGGTCACTTTCGTTTCGATTTCAGTGAGTCCGTCGTGAAGTGGAAGACAAAGACGCACGCGTTTCATTTCTTTTCATTCAGTTTAGTTTATCTCTTTCTATTCTCAAGTTATTGTGATATAGATAATAATTTTGCATATATGTTCATTAGGGTGGGCCGAAAATCCGCTATTTTATAATTTTAATTATTAATAGCTTCAGGAGAAATGGCTTCCCGAAATTGAGTATTTTGCCTTTCAATCTCTGGCCTCAAAAGTTGCAGCAATTTGAAGAACATTTCTGGCGACATCCTGAAGTACCTGAAGAATTTATTTTCGTCCCTCAGGAGATGATCAAATAGATGATGAAATTCTCCAAGCTCCTTTCTGTTTGTATTAATTTCATGAACCCATATCCTTTTCCTCTTTCTCCTCACTGCTTCCTCTTCTTCAGCTTCCAATGCAGCAGCAAACACGAACAAGTCCTCGTCGTCAGAAGACATACCTCATGTGATACGCATATATCGACTGCCAAGCGAGAACTGTCCTGAAAATTTTTCCGACCTGACCGACCGCCCCGCAGTGGACGGAGATATATATTTCCGCCCCGCGCCGCGCCGCGCCGCGTTTCCGACCTAGTGGACGGCCAGCTTAAGTGTTCAAAAGGGGGGATATAAAAAGTGGGAAAGCCCTGTGGACCGGAGCTTTGGCGCTCTTGTTCAAACTTTGAGAAATCATATCTCCGAAAGTATTGGTTTCTCATAGTTCGGCATGATATCAATGTATTATTATGATAGAAATACATCATGAGAGAAATTAAAATCCCTTTGCATCTTATATTTATATGACGGTCCAATTTCGGCTACAAGTGTTTCAAAACGATCAGGCAGGAGTCATTCTGAAAAATTGATTAAATGAAATGGCCAGTTTTATTTATGAAACAAATCTAATGTAATCAGTCCAGACAGAACTCAAACCAGAATACTTATGTAGGAAATCTTAAATAGTGTTACTAAGGAATAACTACCTGTACATTAGTGGGAAATCCCGTTCTAAATCTTCCATAATTAGAGAATTACATGTAGATTATGCTCGACTTATTTGCATCATGCTTACATCAGCCAAACTCTCCAGAAATACACTTTCAGTTTCGTTTGACATTAATGACGTTCATCTTTCAAACTGGATAACGATATATTATTGAAATTTTGAAAGATCATATCTCCGAATGTATATTAGCTTGTTAGAGTAGGAAATAATATCAATAGATGCTTATGATGAGACTGCATCTGAAAAAAAAAAAATTCGAAATTTGTAAGGTAAAAAAAATATTTTTTTTCGTTACTCCGAAACCATCCGACCGATTTTGCCCAATAACGAACTGAACCGAGATATTTATATCCCAAATCTACTCCGAAATTTTCAAGTGTCTAGGTCATTCCGTTCGAGAGTTATCATGGTAACGGCCGGACAGAATCGATTCTGACCACGGATTCTTGATCAGTGAGTCTAACCAAATCGTTCAAGAGCATATTCATCCAAAAATCCGAAAATTACAGACATTTGGGCAAATTAATAAGCACTCTGTTCCGAGGAACAAGAGCGCCAAAAAGCTAAAAATATTAAATCATATAACTTTTTTTTTTTACTCAAACATATTAAGGGGGCGCTGGGTAATATATTTTTTCGAAAGGGGGTGGTGGGTTAAATAAGTTCGGCAACCACTGGTCTAGCTCATTCCATTCGAGAGTTATCGTGCCTACGGCCGGTCAGGCAAATTGATAAGCACACTGTTGCGAGGAACAAAGGCTCCAAAAATAATGGAGAGAATTGGGAGCAGAAAATATAGAGTTGGTATAAAATTTGCAGAGTTTTTAATACCAATAAGATTACAATAAAGCATCGCGATTATAATACGTAACGTCAAAAAACTATACAAAATTCACATCCAATTTAGATCTTAACCGGGCGAACGCGGTAGCGATTCGCACGCATTATGCGGAAACGGAATTTCGAACGCAATGTTGCGTTTTTGCGCGTATGTTCTGGGGAACATCGCGTTATAGTTTTGCCCAAATGTCTGTAACTTTCGAATTTTTTGACGGAATTGGTCTCAAACGATTCAGTTCGACTCCCCAATGAAGAATTCGAGGTCAAATTTGATTCTGTCCGGCCGGCCGTCCGGCCGTCCGTTGCCACGACAATTTGAGAACGAAAAGAGCTAGCGCCTTGAAATTTTAGGGATGGGTTGCGCATTGCAATACGACGGACAAGTTCGTTAATGGGCATAATCGGCCCAGTGGTTTCCGAGAAATAATTTTGTTTTCAACCAATATGAATCCGATCAAACTGAAACTTGTTGAATAGTTGTAGAATATGAACCTAAGCACGTTTGTGAAATTTTGGGCGAATCGTATGGCTAGAAAATTAAAAAAAAATTCTTAAAAAATATTTTTGTTGTCACGATAACCTGAGAACGGAAAGAGATAGCGGCTTGAAAATTTCAGGTTAGGTTGTGCATCTGAATGTGACATTTGAGTTTGTTTATGAGCATAATCGGCCAAACGGTTTCAGAGTTAAGGCCATCTGAAATTTTCTGAAATTTGGTGGTTTTTTGTTCCTCATCAACTCGGAAAATACTGAACCGATTGAATTCAAACATGGTTATTAGTTGTAGAATGCCAACGCGAAAATGTTTGCAAAATTTGGTGAGGATAGCATTCATAAAAAATTTTAAATAAATCATTGAAAATAAAATAAAAAAATTCTATATATCAGTAACTATTCATTTGAAATTGCTGAAATTTTGAAAGAGCGTTCATAATCTAACTCTACTGCCAAGTTTCAACTTTTAACACGATCGGTTGAATATTGTTGGAGATTCGAGCATTCTTGTGTGAGTTCAGTAGATGGGTGACCGTTGCCTCGATAACTTTCGAACGAAAGGAGATAGGGATTTGCAATTTTCAGGGTAGGTTGCGTATCTGAAAGGGAGAGTTGAGTTCGTTTTTGGGCATAATCAGTTTAACGGTTTCCGAGTTATATCCACCTGGAATATTATTTCCTTGATAACTCAAAAAATAAATATTCGATTGTATTGAAGCTTGGTAACTAGTAGTAGAAAATCAACATAAAGACTTGTTTAAAATTTTGTTAGAACCGTACCACTAGAAAATTTGAAAAAAATGTCGAAAAAAAAATTTTTAAGAACCGCACCTCTAGAAAATTTTAAAAAAATCTCAAAAAAAAAATTGTTTCAAGCACTGGCGTGAAGTCAGAAGCTTTTGCGCGTATGTTCTATTGTCCATCCTTCTGTATTGGACACCCTTAATCGAATTTACCATGGTTAATTATGTTGTCCATTCTCCTGTATTGGAAACTTAATTTGAATTTACCATGGTAAATTGGAATTAAGAGTGTCCAATACAGGAGAATGGACAACATAATTAACCATGGTAAATTCGATTAAGGGTGTCCAATACAGAAGAATGGACAATAGAACATACGCGCAAAAGCTTCTGACTTCACGTCAGTGCTTGAACCATTTTTTTTTCCTTCCTCGATTCGACACGCCGAATTTCGGCGGAGAATCTCCGCTTCCCCGAACCGTCCGGAACAACCGGCCTATCCGTCGGACGAAGAGAAAGGTTATCTTAAAGTATAATATTTCAGAAATATTCTCCGAAAAATTGAAGTAAATCCGACAAATAGTTTTCGAGTTATTCGATAATTAGCAGAGGGCTGTCGGGCGCTCTGGGCGAGAGCAGGTAGCTAGCAGCCAGCGTGCTAACGACAACACTCCAGAAGGTAGAATGCTACGTAGACAATTAAATAATAATGAGTGTTAAACTTCAAATGCGTTTTTCTCAAAACTATTTTCTTTGAATTGGTGACCACTGTAGCTCGAAAACCTCTCGGTAGATTTCAATGAAATTCATACAGCTTTTCGAAAATATGAAAAACTAGTGAGTGAGCGAAAGATTTTTTTTTAATTTCGATTTTTGGCGCTCTAGTTCCTCGGAACTGAGTGCTTATCAATTTGTCCAAATGTCTGTAATTTTCGAATTTTTGGCTGAAAATGGTCTCAAACGATTTGGTTCGACTCACTGATCAAGAATCCGAGGTCGAAATCGATTCTGTCCGGCCGGCCGGCCGTAGGCACGATTACTCTCGAACGAAAGGAGTTCGAGGATTGAAATTTGCAAGGTGGGTTTGGAGCGTAATTATCTCGGACGAGTTCGTTAATGGACGAAATCCATCAAGCGGTTTCGCAGTTTTGCCCGATTTTAGTAAAACATATTTTTTATGAATATTTCCGAAACCGATCACTCGATCTATCTGAAATTCAGCATCAAATTGTAGAATCATGATCTTTATACGCATGTGAAGTTTTGTATTGACCAGTTTACCGCAAAGTGTCAAAAAAATTTTTTGAAAACGAAAATTTTTTTTTTCTACAATAACTCTCGAACGGGATGAGCTAGGCAGTTAAAATTTTCAGAGTAGGTTAGGGAGATGAATATCTCGGTTGAGTTCGTTATTGGGCAAAATAGGCCAGATGGTTTCGGAGTAACGAAAAAAAAAATTTTTTTTTAAGTACCAAATTTCAAATTCAATTTTTATTTAAGATGCAGTTTCAACATAAAAATCCATTGATATAATTTTCAACTCCAACAAGCTAATACTTTCGGAGATATGATTTTTCGAAATTTCAATAATGAATCGTACTTCTATGTTTTCACAGAATGCTATGATTATTCTATCTAAGCTTTATTTTATGATCTGTGTTCATACTCGTACATGTCATCCTGTTCTATGAGAGAGTCAAATTCATTTCAGCTATTTTAATTTGATTTCCTCCATGGTGCAGTTCTCATTCGCAGATTGCCCATTTAGCGCCAGAAAGCTCCTGTCCACAGGGCTTGAACCCATTTTTTTTGTCCGATTGATTTTTGATGAATTTCCAAGGATAAGTGATGGTCACGCAAGGAGCTTCGGTTGGAACTGGATCAACACAAACAGCCATTACTTTTAAAACAATTGATTTTTATTTCTAAAATTTCTGTCAAATCAAGTCGAAACCTCATTTAATGATACTATATTTTTACTCTTATAAAATACAGTAATTTACTGGCATAAAAAATTATTCAAAATTGTTAATATTTTGTGTCTCTGACTACACCTAACCCCTTAGAGGGGCACTGGGTAATATATTTTCTCGAATGGGGGTGGTGGGTCGAATAAGTTTGGCAACCACTGGTCTAGCTCATTCCATTCGAGAGTTATCGTGCCTACGGTCGGCCGGACCGGTCGCCGGAAAGAAACGATTTCAACCACGGATTCTTGATCGGTGAGTCGAACCAAATCGTTTAAAGGTAGACCCTCACTTAGGCGAAGCGTCGCGAACGGAAGAGGCGCGTCGTTTTTCGACCAAGAAGTTTACATTGAATTAAATGGAGACCCGCTCACTTAAGGCGGGTTTATACAGCAAATAAGATAAAATAAGAAACAAATTAAAATAAAATAAGAATTAAGGGTTAAAATGATCGGTTTATACAGATAATCTAAAACAAAATAAGAAATAAGAATGAACCAATCAAATCGCAGCTATTTGACAATTTTATGCAAGTTCTATGAATTTCACTCTTTGAGCATGCGCATTGTCATTTTCCAAACAAAATAACATAAAATAAGAAATAAAGATGAGAGTTGGCCAACTTTAATTCTTATTCTTATTTCTTATTTCATCTTATTTCGTGTATAAACGCTGTCATAGAAATGTACATGTTTAACTTTCTTATTTTATTTCTTATTATATTTTATCTTATCTTATTTGCTGTATAAACCCGCCTTTAGGCGAAGTGAAGTGAATAGGCGAGTGGGTTGACGCGCGATTAATCTTCGAGGCAACTAGGAGTCGTTTCTCCTGACGCTTCGCCCAAGTGCGCGGTCTCAGGCGAAGAGAACGGTCAAAATTGCATTCTTGATCCGTGTTCTATAGTTAGTCCAGGAGGAATCAGCGCATGAGTACCGAAAACTATTCCACCTCAATTTTTTTATGCGATTCTCTTCAAATTACCCTACTAATGATACAAATGCATGTTGCCATGGGGCAACCCCGTGCCATATTGTTTAAACCGAAATTGTTTAAACAATTACAAGGAATTGTTATTTTTCAACCAGTCAATTTTTTTTTGTATTCTTTGTTGAAATACAATTAGAAAAAGGCTTATGGCTTATTGCGATGAAGTAATTATTTTTCGAGATATGAATTTTTGAAGATTGAAGAAATCTTAAATTTGGATACTTTTGACTCATGAAAAATATATTAAAAAAAGAAATAAAATATAGATGATATATTTTTTTATTCGTTATACAATAGTTAACAATATCCTCAATTACGATTTCAAGAAATTTAATTGTTTATAACTGTTTTTTAATCGTAAATTCCACGCGCTCAAAAGTTTACTGGCTTACCTATAAGTATAGCCGTCTCTCTCTGACTGATACTCTGACGTACCCAGTTTGTGAAATCTTACCTGCTTAACACGTATTTACGGATTGTGATACGACTAGTAAGATTGGCACAAAAAAAAGCTTTAGAATTAATAAAAAAATGGGTTCAAGCCCTGTAGACAGGAGCTTTCTGGCGCTCTAGTTCAAACAGACAAATTATATCTCCGAAAGTATTGGTTTCTCAGAGTTGGAAATTATATCAATGTATTCATATGATAGAACTGCATCATAAAGGAAATTCAATTTGAATAATAGTTTATTTATCAAGATTAAATGAGCAATCATGAGAATGAGAACTGCACCATGGAAGAAATCAAATTAAATCTGGCCAATTTTGCCCAATAGCCAACTTAACCGAGATATTCACCTCCCTAAACTACTCTGAAAATTTCAACTACCTACCTCATTCCGTTCGAGAGTTATATCTATGTCTATGGATGAAAAGCAGTCTCACTACTCTCAGATCTCTTACTTCATGTTCCGTTCCGAAATGTAAGAATTTTCTGAGAAAACCTAATTTCGGAGCAAACAACTGAGATTTTTCTCACTTCGCTCACAATTCTTCGATTGATTAGATAATGTCATGTCTCAGGAACATCATTTGACATTATAACAATTCATACATAGAATAATATCATTCTGTGACAACGTTGAAATACGATTTATTATTGAAATTTTGAAAAATCATATCTCCGAAAGTATTAGCTTGTTAGAGTTAAAAATGATATCATTGGATTCTTATGGTAAAACAGCTTATTGAAAAAAATTTAATTTGGAATTTGCCTTGTACAAAAAAATTTTTTTTTTGTTACTCCGAAACCATCTGTCCGATTTTGCCCAATAACGAACTTAGCCGAGATATTTATCTCCCAAACCTACTGTGAAAATTTCAACTGTCTAGCTCATTCCGTCCGAGAGTTATCGTGCCTACGGCCGGCCGGCCGGACAGAATGCATTTCGACCACGGATTCTTGATCAGTGAGTCGAACCAAATCGTTTAAGACCATTTTCATCGAAAAATTCGAAAATTACAGACATTTGGGCAAATTGATAAGCACTCAGTTCCGAGGAACTAGAGCGCCAAAAACAGAAAATCTTGATGCTCTAGTCCCTCTTGGCAATGGCTTAGAATTAAGTAGGTACTAATAAGTTAAAAGATCTAGGAACTGTATAGCTAAATATTTTGGGTAAAAAAGGTAATACCGCGGATGAAGCCAGACAAATAATTTTATATTATTTTTTTACAATAACATGCTTTGGTTTTACAATCTTTCTTACAATTGCACGGTTTCTTAAGATCAGTTGGAAACGAGCTTTTGTTCATAAATAAAGGTAGCAAAGTGTCATTTTCATTTTTGTAACTGAACTGAGTAAAATCTTATATTTCATATTGGGGAATTAAACCTTGTTTCCAAACGTATGTTTGAGCCGAAGCCCTAAGTGCATGCAAATGCATGAAATCTGAGGTACAAGGAATTTTCGATAAATTAATATTACTGCCAACTACGTGTAAAAATTATTTGTCTGGCTACATCCTTTTTTACCCAAAATATTTAGATATACAGTTTCTAGATTTTATAACTGATTAGTACTTAATTTGAAGCCATTGCCAAGAGGGACGAGAGCATCACGATTTTCTTTTCTTTGTATTAATTCTGAAGCTTTTTTTTGTGCCAATTTTACTCTAGTCGTATCACAACCCATAAATGCGTGTAAAGCAGGTACATTTTACAAAGTGGGTAAGTCAGCGTATGAGTCAGAGAGATACCACGATACTTATAGGTAAGCGAGTAAACTTTTGAGCGCGCGGAATTCACGATTAAAAAATGGGTTCAAGCCCTGTGGACAGGAGCTTTCTGGCGCTCTAGTTCAAACAGACAAATTATATCTCCGAAAGTATTGGTTTCTCAGAGTTGGGAATTATATCAATGTATTCATATAATAGAACTGCATCCTAAAGGAAATTCAATTCAAATAATAGTTTATTTATCAAGATTAAATGAGCAATCATGAGAATGAGAAAAGCACCATGGAAGAAATCAAATTAAATCTGGCCAATTTTGCCCAATAACGAATTTAACCGAGATATTCATCTCCCTAAACTACTCTGAAAATTTCAACTACCTACCTCATTCCGTTCGAGAGTTATATCTATGTCTATGGATGAAAAGCAGTCTCACTACTCTCAGATCTCTTACTTCATGTTCAGTTCCGAAATGTAAGAATTTTCTGAGAAAAACTAATTTGGGAGCAAACAACTGAGATTCTTCTCACTTCGCTCACAATTCTTCGACTGATTAGATAATGTCTCAGGAACATCATTTGACATTATGACAATTCATATTCATACATAGAATAATATCATTCTGTGACAACGTAGAAATACGATTTATTATTGAAATTTTGAAAAATCATATCTCCGAAAGCATTAGCTTGTTAGAGTTGAAAATGATATGAATGGATTCTTATGATAAAACTGCTTATTAAAAAAAATTTGATTTGGAATTTGTTTCGTAAAAAAAAATTTTTTTTTTGTTACTCCGAAACTATCTGTCCGATTTTGCCCAATAACGAACTTAGCCGAGATATTCATCCCCCAAACCTACTCTGAAAATTTCAACTCTCTAGCTCATTCCGTTCGAGAGTTATCGTGCTTACGGCCGGCCGGCCGGCCGGCCGGACCGGCCGGACAGAATGAATTCCGACCACGGATTCTTGATCAGTGAGTCGAACCAAATCGTTTAAGACCATTTTCATCGAAATATTCCAAAATTACAGACATTTGGGCAAATTGATAAGCACTCAGTTCCGAGGAACTAGAGCGCCAAAAACAGTTATAAACAATTAAATTTCTTGAAATCGTAATAGAGGATATTGTTAACTATTGTATAAAGAAATAAAGAAAAAAAGCAGTATCATGTTGAATACCTTAATATTATTCTGGAACACAAATTTTCCATTACAATAATCTTCATCTAGCTTCTATTTAGTATCAATTCCTGTAGAACGTGATCATAATAAGTGTTTTCCATATAATAAAATGTGTTTGAACTTGGTATGTAGGAAATCTGACATCAATCATTGGAATTAATTGATTTGACAAACAGCCGTCAAATGAGGTAAATAGATTTTTGTGACGATTTTCTGTGACCATAAAAAAAATTAAGCATTTCATTATTGCATTTCTTGAAATAGGTACCTTTTCAAGTCGATCAACATCGTCCTTCTTTCGACGTCTAAACTATGACTTGATTCTTTATGTTTATGTCTTTGAATTTGTTTTCGGTGGAATTCAAAGAGTTCATAGAATAATCGATGAAAATACTGAGAGAGACCCAGGAAATTTGACACATTTTGTCTTATATCTCCAGAAATTGAAATCTTATAGAGCCAAAATTTTGCACAATGTTGCAAAATACTACAATTGACGTTAGTACAAGTTTTTGTTGCAATCTGATGAATAGTTCACGAAAAAAAAATTTTTTTTTCGAAAAAATTAAAAGAAATATTTTTTTAAAAATTACCAACATTTCGATCAAAACAGAATTTTGCCAAAAGTTGCGCGTTTATATCCTCGAACTGACTACAAAGTTTCGATTCAACATCTTCTTTAGTTCCTGAAATATCAGGGAAATAACCTCAAAATTTTAAATGTCTATAACTCCTAAACCGTCCGGCCGATTTTGCCCGTTAACGAACTTAACCGTCGCATTTTGATCAGAAACCTACCCTGAAAGTTTGAAGTCGATAGGACCTTCGGTGCTCCTGTTATCGTGCACACGGCCGGACAACCGGCCGGCCTGCCGGCCGGCCGGCCGGCCGGACGGCACCCTAAGATCTGACACCGGATTCGTGATCAGGGAGTCCGAATTAGTCTATTAGCCAATTTTCAGCTCGAAATTCGAAAATTACAGACATTTGGACGAAATGATAGGACGATGTTCCCCTAGAACATACGCCCAATAAAAACAATGTATTCATATAATAGAACTGCATCTTAAAGGAAATTCAATTCAAATAATAGTTTATTGATCAAGATCAAATGAGCAATCATGAGAATGAGAAAAGCACCATGGAAGAAATCAAATTAAATCTGGCCAATTTTGCCCAATAACGAACTTAACCGAGATATTCATCTCCCTAAACTACTCTGAAAATTTCAACTACCTACCTCATTCCGTTCGAGAGTTATATCTATGTCTATGGATGAAAAGCAGTCTCACTACTCTCAGATCTCTTACTTCATGTTCAGTTCCGAAATGTAAGAATTTTCTGAGAAAAACTAATTTGGGAGCAAACAACTGAGATTTTTCTCACTTCGCTCACAATTCTTCGACTGATTAGATAATGTCTCAGGAACATCATTTGACATTATGACAATTCATATTCATACATAGAATAATATCATTCTGTGACTACGTTGAAATACGATTTATTATTGAAATTTTGAAAAATCATATCTCCGAAAGTATTAGCTTGTTAGAGTTGAAAATGATATGAATGGATTCTTATGATAAAACTGCTTATTAAAAAAAATTTGATTTGGAATTTGTTTCGTAAAAAAAAATTTTTTTTTTGTTACTCCGAAACCATCTGTCCGATTTTGCCCAATAACGAACTTAGCCGAGATATTCATCCCCCAAACCTACTCTGAAAATTTCAACTCTCTAGCTCATTCTGTTCGAGAGTTATCGTGCTTACGGCCGGCCAGCCGGCCGGACCGGCCGGACAGAATGAATTCCGACCACGGATTCTTGATCAGTGAGTCGAACCAAATCGTTTAAGACCATTTTCATCGAAATATTCCAAAATTACAGACATTTGGGCAAATTGATAAGCACTCAGTTCCGAGGAACTAGAGCGCCAAAAATATCATTTATGTTTTATTTTTTTTCTTAATATATTTTTCATGGGTCAAAAGTATCCAAATTTAAGATTTCCTCAACCTTCAAAAATTCATATCTCGAAAAATAATGACTTCATCGTAATGAGCCATAAGACTTTTTTAATTGTATTTCAACAAAGATTACAAAAAATTGGTTCAAGCGCTGACGTGAAGTCAGGAGCTTTTGCGCGTATGTTCTATTGTCCATTCTCCTGTATTGGACACTGTATCGAATTTAGCATGATGAATTCTATTGTCTATTCTCCTGTATTGGACTGATTTAATCGAATTCACCATGGTAAATTCGATTAAGAGTGTCTAATACAGGAGAACAGACAATAGAATTCACCATGGTAAATTCGATTAAGAGTGTTCAATGCAGGAGAATGGACAATAGAACACACGTGCAAAAGCTCCTGACTTCACGTCAGTGCTTGCACCAACTTTTTTTTCTTGAATTCAGGAGCTTTTGCGCGTATGTTCTATTGTCCATTCTCCTGTATTGAACACTGTTAATCGAATTTACCATGGTGAATTATTTTGTCTGTTCTCCTGTATTAGACACTCTTAATAGAATTTACCATGGTGAATTCGATTAAGGCTGTCCAATACAGGAGAATAGACAATAGAATTCGCCATGGTAAATTCGATTGAAAGTGTCTAATACAGGAGAATGGACAATAGAACATACGCGCAAAAGCTCCTGACTTCACGTCAGTGCTTGAACCATTTTTTTTCCATGAAGTCAGGATAGAAAGCAATGATGAAAAAATTAACACATTATTTTCTACCTTCAATTCCTCTTTGGGAGAAGAATACATAATTATTCTTGAAAAATATTACTGGAATTAATGTCATATTTAAATATTCAAAGTAAAGAAAATTATAAGTTTAGTTACTAACATATTGAATGAAATTCAATTGAATTCCAGTAATATTCAATTACTTATTCTTAACCAATAAATGTCCATTGATAGATCTAAAGGTGATGAGGTGAAACATAAAGATATATTCTCATTAGTGATAGAAAAACTGGCCTAAAATTCCTCTCTACCCATCACGAGATTTAATATCCACAAATGAGCCTGTCACCTTACAAGATCAGAAGCCTTCAGCAAAATTCAAAAGTCCCCTCTCGCAAATATACTCCTCTGAAGGCACATGGATCTCTAGAAGAAGAATAGCCTTCTCTATTTCTCAAAGATATTCACTCTTGTTCATAGAAATCCCTTCAATATTTAGTTGCCTCCTCCTAAGGAGGATCTCTTTCAAAACCAGGTCTGACCGCTAATGTAGGGCTATCATCTCCCATAGATTTGTGATGAAATAACACGATTTTCCCATAATATACGCGCAAAAATATGTCATCATGACATTCATATTTATTATTTGAAAGTTCTCGCAAAAATACGACCATAGACAACATATCATACGACGATTCGCATCCAGCTCCGAATTCACAAAAGGCTGCTCGGTCTCCAACAATATAGATCCGATCGTGTTCAAACGTGGAACTCTGCAGTAGAGTTAGGTTCTGAAGGCTCTTCCAAAATTCAAGCCATGCCGGACGAATAGTTTATGATTTATGGAATTTTTTTCAATTATTTTTAATTATTTTTTTTTAATTTTCTAGTCATACCATCCTCACAAAATTCTGCAAGAATTTTTGCGTTGGCATTCTACAACTAATAACCATATTTGAACTCAATCAGCTTTGTATTCTTCGAGTTAATGAGGAACAAAAAACAACCAAATTTCAGAAAATTTCAGATGGCTATAACTCTAAAACCGTTTGGACGATTATGCTCATAAACTAATCAAATGTCGCATTAAGATGCACAATCTAACCTGAAATTTTCAAGCCGCTATCTCTTTCCGTTCTCAGGTTATCGTGACAACAAAAATATTTTTTAATAATTTTTAATGATTTTCTAGCGATACCATTCTCACAAAATTTCACAAACGTGCTTAGGCGGTGACACCGAAATATTCTTTCGGTGTTAACGGCTACAACTATTCATCAAGTTTAAATTCGATCGGAGATATTTTGGTTGAAAACAAAATTATTACTCGGAAACCATTGGGCCGATTATACCCATTAACGAACTTGTCCTTCGTATTGGGATGCGCCACCTACCCTGAAAATTTCAAGTCGCTAGCTTTTTCCGTTCTCAAGTTATCGTGACAACGGCCGGACGGCACCACAGAATTAAATTTCACATTTGGGCAAAACTATAACGCGATATTCTCCAGAACATACGCGCAAAACATTCCTGTTGAAAAATAACAATTCCTTGTAATTGTTTAAACAATATGGCACGGGGTTGCCCCATGGCAACATGCATTTATATCATTAGTAGGGTAATTTGAAGAGAATCGCATAAAAAAATTGAGGTGGAATAGTTTTCGGTACTCATACGCCGATTCCTCCTGGACTAAGTCAGTCAGTGGTAGTATGCAGTAAGAAATGCTCGCTCTACAATTTACAATATTTATTTTATCTGAAGTTGGAAAACAAGTGAAGAAATTCACCGTGTTTTCCTCCTTTGATTTATGTTTCTGACCCAGCATTTTTTATTCGCATCTTCTTCTTCTTCCATACTGGAAATTAAACCCAAAACAAACAGATCGTCTTCAGAGGAAGAGCTCCTCATCTTGACCGCACGACATGAAATATTCAAATGATACTGAAAAAATTCAAGGGACTCTCAATTCCTTCTGATACGCGACCTGACGCTTCGTCCCAATGTGCGGTCCTCGGCGAAATGACTCTTCTCCTCGCCGCGCTTCCGTTCGCGACGCTTCGCCTCAGTGAGCGTCTACCTTGTTTAGGACCATTTTCATGCAAAAATTCGAAAAAACAAACATTTGGGCACATTGATAAGCACACGTTCCAAGGAACAAAGGCGCTAAAAAATAACGGAGAGAATTAGGAGCAGGAGATATACAGGGTGTAACTAAATGAGTGTAAAATATTTAAGGGGGTGATTCCTCATCGAAAAAAAGATAGGATCTTTCATATAAAGAAACTTCATTGGAGCATCCCTTGTTAAGATACAGCCCCTTAAAAGGGTTACAGAAAATTTGTTTAATAATTTTTTTCGTAAGCACTAAGAAAGTCACAATATTGAAATTAACCTGATATTTTCTAATACCAAAAAGACACTTAGCCAGTAATTTATTTGGTTTATCCCAGGGTTGTAAGGGGTGGAAAACGCAACCCCTACAATTATTTCCAATGTAACTTTTTGTCTTATTATTTGTTTACCATTTTAAAATTCATTTCCGATAACCTGTTTCATTCTAAACAAAAAATGTTTCTCGAATTTTTTGCTCAAAATAAACCAGATCGCAGCAAAACATTATTTTACGAACAACTACAGAGATACATCGTCATAAATGCGATCTGGATTTATTGTTACCATGGGATAAACCAAATAAATTACTGGCTAAGTGTCTTTTTGGTATTAGAAAATATCAGGTTAATTTCAATATTGTGACTTTTTTAGTGCTTGTGAAAAAAATTATGAAATAAATTTTCTGTACCCCCTTTAAGGGGCTGTATCTTAACAAGGGATGTGCCAATGAAGTTTCTTTATATGAAAGATTCTATCTTTTTTTCGATGAGGAATCACCCCCTTAAATATTTTACACTTATTCAGTTACACCCTGTAGAGTTGGTATAAAATTTGCAAAGTTTTTAATACCAATAAGATTACAATAAGGCATCGCATAATTTCCGCGATTATACGTAACGTCAAAAAACCATACAAAATTCACATCCAATTTGGATCTGAACCGGGCGAACGCGGAAGCGATTCGCACGCATTGTGCGGAAACCGAATATCGAACGCAACGTTGCGTTTTTCCTTCCTCGATTCGTCACGCCGAATTTCGGCGGAGAATCTCCACTTCCCCGAACCGCCCGAAACAACTTTCGGCCTGCCCGTCGGACGAAGAGAAAGGATATCTGACGTGATCATCGGCAAAACCGCATTTAAAAAGTGAAAATAATAGAAAATATCGCTTATATAACAGACGGACTCTACATAATAAATTATAACCTGAATGTGTGCCAAGGTAGATTGGTCGGCGCATGTCACCTACGTGCGCGGAGAACCGGAGACTGCCGTTACCGGAGCCGCAGTGTTGCCAACCGAATTCTTCGTCTTCTTTCGCTGCCATAGCCAGAAGTCAAGTACCGTAGAGCGGTGTCACTTTTCATAGTTTTCTTGTTGTAACTTTTTTATTTTTACGTAAAATGAGTCCTTTGTAAACTATGTATGATTTCAACATTTTAGCTATCTACTGCTGTTGTCAGAAACATAAGAAAAGATGCGCAACATTTTTTTTTTAATTTTCAAAAATTTGGCAAAGTCGCCCATTCATCGGCGCGAGTTTGCCAATGCCTTTAAAATCCGTTTGTTGGCAATTTTATGAAGTGTGAAGGTTGTCTTTGCCACAAAAAAGGTTTTTTAAAAATTTATTGAAGACAAGGTTGCTATTAGAGGCGAATAAAACAACAAATTATATGAAAATTAAATATATTATTCTTTATAAAATACAAAAATCAGTCTCTTTATAAATAAACAATATATAAACTTAAAAAATCAAAAAATTGGTACAAGCGCTCTAGTTCAAACAGACAAATTATATCTCCGAAAGTATTTGTTTCTCAGAGTTGAGAATTACATCATTGTATTCTTATGATAGAACTGCATCATAAAGGGAATTCGATTCAAATAATAGTTTATTTATCAAGATTAAATGAGCAATCTGAGAATGAGAACTGCACCATGGAAGAAATCAAATTAAAATAGCTGAAATGAATTTGACTCTCTCTTATAGAACAGGATGACATGTACGAGTATGAAAACAGAGCATATAATAAAGCTTAGATAGAATAATTATAGCATTCTGTGAAAACATAGAAGTACGATTCATTATTGTAATTTCGAAAAATCATATCTCCGAAAGTATTAGCTTCTTGGAGTTAAAAATGTCATCAATGGATTTTTATGGTGAAACTGCATCTTGAATGAAAACTGAAATTAAAATTTGTTACTTAAAAAAAAAATTTTTTTTCGTTACTTCGAAACCTTCTGACCTATTTTGCCCAATAACGAACTCAACCGAGATATTCATCTCCCCAACCTACTCTGAAAATTTCAACTGCCTAGCTCATTCCGTTCGAGAGTTATTGTGGAAATTTTTTTTTTAAATTTTCAAATTTTTTTTTGACACTTTGCGGTAACCTGGTCAATACAACACTTCACATGCGTATAAAGGTCATGATTATACAATTTGATGCTAAATTTCAGATAGATCGAGTGATCGGTTTCGGAAACATTCATCAAAAATGTTTTTACTAAAATCGGCCATAACTCCGAAACAGCTTGATGGACTTTGCCCATTAACGAACTTGTCCGAGATATTTACGCTCCAAAACCACCTTGCAAATTTCAATCCTTTCGTTCGAGAGTTATCGTTCCTACGGCCGGCCGGACTGGCCGGACCGGCCGGACAGAATTGATTTCGACCTCGGATTCTTGATCAGTGAGTCGAACCAAATCGTTTGAGACAATTTTCAGCCAAAAATTCGAAAATTACAGACATTTGGGCAAATTGATAATCACTCTGTTCCGAGGAACAAGAGTGCCAAAAACGGCTCTGTGAGATCAAGTAGACTAGAAACATTCACAAACGCGTCCAAAAAAAGCGCAAGCTAATTAATTTTATACGACCTTAAGTCTCTATGTAAATAATAATGTCCACTGGAAGACGTTGGTTTTCCCAATGTTGTGACAACATCCATTTCCTTGACGAATGATGTGTCCTCAACATTGGGATAGACAAATCAACTTTTCTTGTTCCTCGAATATTTTACTACAAACCCATCATCATCTGTTCCTATAACTTCTCCAACATAATGTTTAACAATTTTCTTAGCAGGGAACGCTATTATCTGTTTAGTGTTTCCTTCGTATAATCACGATATTTCCTCGCACCCAAGTTTTTTTTGTATTGACGTCCCATAGCTGAGTCTAAAAATAATAAAAACGAATTTTGGAATGTGGAAATGATGTGTGGAAACATGAGAAATAAATAATAAAACTTGGTAACAGGATTAGGAACCAGTTTCGCAAGTTACACACAAAGATTGGAAAATGGTTATTTTTGGGCGCATGTTCTAGGGGAACATCGTCCTATCATTTCGTCCAAATGTCTGTAATTTTCGAATTTCGAGCTGAAAATTGGCTAATAGACTAATTCGGACTCCCTGATCACGAATCCGGTGTCAGATTTTTGGGTGCCGTCCGGCCGGCCTTCCGGCCGTAGGCACGATAACAGGAGCACCGAAGGTCCTATCGACTTCAAACTTTCAGGGTAGGTTTCTGATCAAAATGCGACGGTTAAGTTCGTTAACGGGCAAAATCGGCCGGACGGTTTAGAAGTTATAGACATTTCAAATTTTGAGGTTATTTCCCTGATATTTCAGGAACTAAAGAAGATGTTGAATCGAAACTTGGTAGTCAGTTCGAGGATATAAACGCGCAACTTTTGGCAAAATTCTGTTATGATCGAAATGTTGGTAATTTTTAAAAAAATATTTCTTTTAATTTTTTCGAAAAAAAAAATTTTTTTTCGTGAACTATTCATCAGATTGCAACAAAAACTTGTACTAATGTTAATTGTAGTATTTTGCAACATTGTGCAAAATTTTGGCTCTATACGATTTCAATTTCTGGAGATATAAGACAAAATGTGTCAAATTTCCTGGGTCTCTCTCAGTATTTTCATCGATTATTATATAATAATCAATAATATTAAGGTATTCAACATGATACTGCTTTTTTTCTTTACTGGTCAGTACGGGCCACAAGGAAGATGAACATGCGCCCAATAGCTCCTGTCCACAGGGCTTGAACCAATTTTTTTTTTTAAATTAGGAAATAATTTACAATCGATTGGAAACACTACTGCAAACTGATCATTAATCTTTTACTAATTATTATTAAGAGAAATCCACGAATCCATGGATTTGTAATTTCGAAAGCAGGTCTCCCTATACATTTTTGAATTTGAAATCTCTCACCCTTTACGCTCCACACCCCTCTACTGTCTTTTTCATATAGGAATATATGGATTGTGATATATCAAATGAAAGGACAATCGATTGTACATTGAGCGGTGTGACTGAAAAAAGAATTTGTTAAGCTATTTTTTCATCACAAAATTAACAATTTGTGATTGGTATCAGGTTCTTATTCTTGAAATAATAAATATTGAGAAATATCCTCCGGATTTCTATTTTCGAAATTTGAGAAATGCATGCAGTTTTGCAGTTAGGGGTTTATACCGTTAACCCTCTACAATTTTTTTCTATTGGAGAAATATTGCTTGTGATATATCGCATCAAAGGTCATTCGATGACCAATTCATGTTATGTGAACGAAAATAAAATTTTAACTTAAAATTGTTGCAATAAAAATGTTACGATGAGAAGAAAAATGTATACACAAGTTGAAAACAGCTGTGAATTCATGTATTTGATCGCAAATAAAACAATAAACAGATATGGATGGTGGTGTCGCTTCCACATACATGAAGGTGTTCTCGAAACAAAGTGAGGAGGTCAAGAAAAACTTTAGTTTTTGTTGAAGAATATTCTTTCGTCAATGTAAAAGATCAACTTAAGATGTATGGTTGTATCGTTTTAGTTGTTAACTGATCTCTCCAAGGCGGATAATATCATATTTCCCGAGAATTTTCCATTCGATATGAATAAATTGAGTGAAAAGCAGCGAATAGAAATCATCATATTTCTGGGACATGGGGATCGCAAGCAGACCTATGAACGAGTGTGCGAAGTCAAGACGGAAATCTTATAAGTGAAACTATTGGTAGTCGGGTGGTTAAACATTTCGAACAAACTGGAAATGTTAAAAATCTCTCCAAACTCTGGTAAACCTTCAACTACGACATCTGGCGATAAAGCCCTCGATATATTACTTTCCATAGAAGAGAATCCGAAACAATCTACACGAAAACTGGCCGATGAATCGATGTGAGTAAGCAGTCAGTTGGTAATCTTCTTAGAAAAACTAAAATTCATCTATACAGGATTCAAAGCACACAAGAATTATCTGATGGCGATTTCGACCGACAAGCGCAGTTTCGTGAAGTAATGCAGGAGGGATGCAATGAAGATGATACCTTTTCATCGAGAATTCTTTTTACGGATGAAGCTACGTTTTACTTGAATGGGTCTGTCCATCGATATAGTTGTCGCTTCTGGTCCACAGTAAATTCTCATTGGGTGCAGACAGTTCACACCCAACGTCCCGAAAAATTAAATGTGTGGTTGGGCCATCATATTATTGGACCTTTTGTTATAGAAGGAAATTTGACTAGTGATTATTGCCTAAAGTTACTGAGGAATCAAATATTACCTGCAGTCAATGATCTCTTCCCCTGTGTGAATGGTCGACAAGTAGCTGACAATATTTGGTTTCAACAAGATGGTGGGCCTTTGCATTATGGAATTGAAGTGAGGAGGCCATTTGAAAAGTACTGTTTACCAAAATCGGCCAGAGTTTCGAAGAACGGCTTGTACATTTTCAAGCAGTCAACGGTGCTCAATTTGAACATTTAATACATTAACATTATTTTCCATCCTTGAATAGGAAACTCGTCGATTTCAAAAATCGAGTAACCATACCCAATTGATTATTTTCTAATGTTTTAATAAAAAAATCGCCAAACCAATTTTCCTTTCATTCACATCGGTGAGTAGATAATCAAATTACCTTTCATTTGATGTATCACAATCCATATATTCCCATTTGAAAAAATAAAGTAGAGGGGCGCGGGGCGTAGGGGGTGAGAAATATCAAATTCAAAAAAGCATTCGATAAATTGCTTTTGAAATTAAAAATCGTCGGTTGCGAGGATTTTCCTTGATAATTCTTCGTACAAGAATTATTCACGAGTTACTTTACTTTTTGGCTGTATATATTAATATAATGATACTTTCATGAAGATTCGGACAATGATAGGTATACCAAAATATATCAGTGACTATTGGGAGTCGTCAATTGCATCAGTCACATCACTAATTCAAAAATATAAAATTTTCTGATGTAAATATTGAATGATGCAACATTAAATGGCTGGACCAAAGGAATTATTCCGAACTTTATCTGCCAAACTGGGGTCATTTGAAATCAACCTGAAACTAGTCTGAACTGGATTTTAATTGCCCACAATCTGATAATTTTACCCCCAGTGAAGTAAAACCAGGTTCTAAAAACTATCAATTTTGGCAAATATTGCACGAGACTCCATCTCCTGATAACAATTTTGAGATTAACAGGGGCTTAAAGGTTATCCATGTCGAACATTCGATATCGTCATATGATTTCTTGGACGTCCTTCGACGTTCTAGCTATTTTCGCATTTCAATTGATAGTGATTGAAAAACACGTGCTGGTTATGTCTATTAGACAATATACAAAATTCGTTAAATTTACTTTGAATGTCGCATTTGAATGTTTTCGTAAAATCATCAAAGATAATGACCATCTTAAGGGTCATTTCAATAATACAATGTATTTGCAAATTATTTCTACCAGCGAATCCTAGGCAGGCTTGTCGCTGTATCTATCAAACAATTTATATTAAGCATAGTCTATTAATAAAGAACAAATTAAAATTATTTTTACGACTCCCTGAAGACGACCCAAAAAGAACAAGTCTCTACCTACCTTTCCCCGGAGCGTATAGACCTCAAGTTTCTCAAGGAGTTGTTGAAGAACTGAGAACACGAAGTAAACAAAATCCTCAAATATCCCTGAATAAAATATCTTTACAGCCTAGGGTCCCCTTGAGTACTTGCTACGAAGTATTGAAAAAAAAACTGAATTTGTACCCTTATAAACAACCTATACCAATAGATATTCCACGTCGCCTATAGAGTACTGCTTTTGGATTTCTAAATAATCTTAACGACAGATTATTGGAATTAACTTTTTTGGCGCTCTAGTTCCTCGGAACTGAGTGCTTATCAATTTGCCCAAATGTCTGTAATTTTCGAATTTTTGCCTGAAAATGGTCTCAAACGATTTGGTTCGACTCACTGATCAAGAATCCGAGGTCGAAATCGATTCTGTCCGGCCGGTCCGGCCGGCCGGCCGTGGGCACGATAACTCTCGAACGAAAGGAGTTAGAGGATTGAAATTAGCAGGGTGGGTTTGGAGCGTAAATATCTGGGACATTCGCTAATGGGCAAAATCCATTTAGTGGTTTCGGAGTTATGGCCGATTTTAGTAAAACACATTTTTATGAATATTTCCGAAACCGATCACTCGATTTATCTGAAATTTAGCACTAAATTGTAGAATCGTGACCTTTATACGCATGTGAAGTTTTGTATTGACCAGGTTACTGCAAAGTGTCAAAAAAAAATTTCAAAATTTAAAAAAAAATTTCTACAATAACTCGAACGGAATGAGCTAGGCAGTTGAAATTTTCAGAGTAGGTTAGGGAGATGAATATCTCGGTTAAGTTCGATATTGGGCAAAATAGGCCAGGTGGTTTCAGAGAAACGAAAAAAAAAAATTTTTTTTTAAGCAACAAATTTCAAATTCAATTTTTATTTAAAATGCAGTTTCACCATAAAAATCCATTGATATCATTTTTAACTCCAACAAGCTAATACTTTCGAAGATATGATTTTTCTAAATTTCAATAATGAATCGTACAACTATGTTTTAACAGAATGCTATAATTATTCTATCTAAGCTTTATTATATGATCTGTGTTCATACTCGTACATTTCATTCTGTTCTATAAGAGAGAGTCAAATTAAGTTCAGCAATTTTAATTTGATTTCTTCCATGGTGCAGTTCTCATTCTCAGATTGCTCATTTTATCTTGATAAATAAACTATTATTTGAATTGAATTTCCTTTATGATGCAGTTCTATCATAAGAATACATTGATATAATTCCCAACTCTGAGAAACCAATACTTTCGGAGATATAATTTGTCTGTTTGAACTAGAGCGCCAGATAGCTCCTCTCCACAGGGCTTGAACCAATTTTTTAGTGATGAGGCTTGGTTTCACTCTTCGGGTTATGTGAATTCTCAAAACTACAGATTTTGAATATCTGAGAATCTCCACAGTTTTATTGAGACTCCATTACATTCGCAAAAATTTGGTGTCTGGTTAACAGTTTCTTGTCGTAGAATATATGGCCCAGATCTCTTTCATGATATCATTAATGATGAATGTACAAAATAATAATACTGGGGCCTTTCATAAACCAACCAGATGACGAAGAAATACAGTTGGGATATTTTCAACAAGATGAGGCAACTGCCCACACTATTTCTGCAAATCTAAGCTATTTGTAGAAGTTCTATGACAACCGTATAATAAGTCGAGAACACCAGCCTCCCTTTCCAACACGCCCTTCAGACTTGATTCCTCTGGACTAGCGTCTTTGCATATCTGAAAGATGAGGCTTTCAAAAGACAATATGATTTTATTGAGGAAATCCAATCATCAATAACAATGTACTGCCAAAATATTGGCCCACAAATGTTTAAATATATATCTAACAAACGAAAGAGAATTTAAAAAATCCGTTTAGTTTAGACTAATGGAGCTTACTTTGAACATTTGATGTGAATTCATTGTTTGAATTTTCACAAGTGGCCAAACTCCCAAACTGGGAGTTATCTTACAGTTATTCCATGTATTATGTCCATTTATACTAATTTATTACCTGTATTCGAATTTGTTCAACAGTATATGCAATCAGTTATCAGCACTTACATCTCCAAAATTTCAGTAAGGATTTCAAAATATCTTCCATTCAGACACAAGAGAACAGATTGTTAATATCTGTTCAAAAGCTAATATGATATTTCTTGAAAATGATTTAGGAGAATATAATCCCAACTAATGAATAATTCAGCTTGATATTTTCTGAGTGTGATCGGAGTAAAATTCCAGTATCATTTATCATTCTTTCAATCAGATTACCCTACTTCTGATTACATCTGTAACTTTTATCCTTCAACCCCATAAATGGGGTACAAGTCCGGGGTTACATGGGTTTCGTCGGGTAAATTAAGGCCTATTTTCAATATTTTTTTTTCTATGTAAAAAATTATTTATTTAATTCAAACTTTTTTCTGTCTTATAGATACATATTTAAAGAATAATTTCTGAAATTAAAAAAAAAAAATTAAAACTCCTCCTTTGTGACGTCATTTCCGGTGACCCCTCGGAAAAAAGGTGCGTCCGCGTTGTCAGCATAACTCCTGACAAAATCATCTAAAATGAAAAAACAGAAATATATGTTTCAGTTAAGACCATAAACTCGTGCTTGAACGAAGGAAAGAAAAAAAAAGTAAAAGTTGGAATTGGACATTTTTCCAAAAAAAATGAATATTTCAGTTAAATTTGCTTGACATTTTGTTTTTTTTTATATAGTTGTAATTGAAAAAAAATCGTCCAAGCACGAGTTTATGGTCTTAACTGAAACACATATTTTAGTTTTTTCATTTTAGATGATTTTGTCAGGAGTTATGCTGACAACGCGGACGCACCTTTTTTCCGAGGGGTCACTGGAAATGACGTCACAAAGGAGGAGTTTTAATTTTTTTTCTGTTGAAAATGTCAGAAATTATTCTTTGAATATGTATCTATAAGACAGAAAAAAGTTTGAATTAAATAAATAATTTTTTACCTAGAAAAAAAAATATTGAAAATAGGTCTTTTTTTACCCGAAGAAACCCATTTTACCTCTTAAATTAATAAAACTTGGATACTTTCCAAAGTCCTATCAAAAGCTGAAATTTGGTATGAAGACTATAATTTATCGAACAAAAAACAGAACAATTAAAACATGTGTACATTTTATGCTCCAACCCCCATAAAGGGGCGAGGATGGAAACTCTGTATATCAAACTTGTAAAACTAGGGTACTTTCCGGAATCCTAGAAATCTAGAATTTGTTATGCTGACTAAAATTAACGAACAAACAACAGAAACATTATGAAATCTGTAACTTTCATCCCACAGGGGGGGGTTCAGGCGTATATTAAACTAATATAACTAGTTTCCGAAGCCCACGAGAGCTATTTGGTATGCAATCTAAGATTTATACAAACAAAGAACAGAAAAACGTATATATCCGCTTCTTTCAACCTCCAATACCCACAAAAGGGTTGCAGATCTGTGTATGAAAATATGGTACTTCCCGAAGCCTCAGAAAGCTGAGATTTGGAACATGGCTGTAGGGTCAAAAATTAACAGTGCTGTGCCTAAGGTGGCGTAAGGACACAGTAACAAAGCCTACACAGAACACAACTGGTTCTCCTAACTCAGGTCAAGCTCTTAGAGTCTCCTTGTGGAAGACCCAGGAGGATCAGTATAATAATAATAATAATAATAATAATAAGCATGAAACATGATATAACAGGTATTTCTTGCATTCCTTGTGAAAGCTAGATTATTGTAAATATAAATGACGAAAAAGTGAGTGGGATATGGGCTATAAAATATAAACTGCTAGTGGGAAAGAAATGCCCATACATTTCAACTCTGTAACTCATTTCTTTCGAGAGTTATAGTGCTTGCGGCTGGATGGACCGAATTTGATTTGACCCCAGATTATTATTAGTGGGTCGAACCCAATCGTTTGAGACCATTTTTTGCCTATAATTACAAAAATACAGGCATTTGGGCAAAACGATAGCACGGTGGGCCTGGTAGAAAAGGCGCGCAAAATGTCGAAGAGTTTTGCGGGAAGCTCCATTTCTGTGCAGCATTGCATGTGGTGCGAACCTGTATTTCATAATTTTGGGAAGCACTGTACATAGCTACTAGGGACATAATAAATTATCGACCAATATCTGTATTGAGGTTCTGTCGAAGATTATGCATGAAGATGTCTGTCTAGACAGGATGTTATATATTCGGATGAATTCTATCACGGGTTACCAACATGTTTCCGGATTGGCAGGTCAACCGTGTCAACGGATACTGTGGCGTGTCAAGTAAACTTGAGAAATTTGCCTATATCTTAACCAAGAAATTGGTTCCAAAATGGTCGTTAAGGCGGGATGTCTACTTTCCCCGCGTCCCAGTTTGGAACTCCAAAATTAAGTATAAATTGAAAATATATTAATAAGAACGACTAAGATTATTAAATGTGATAAGTGTTATTGTAATTTTTGAAAATTTGGAACGATTGTCAAGATGTCTGGTGATAGTTGAATTGTGAGCGTACACGAGGTTATAACATTCCTGGTGATCGGTTCATCCGAGACTCCCGTTGGCCCCAGGGACACCAGGATATACGACGAAGAAAATTACTGAGATTGGGTACATAGCCTTACTGTGCTGAGCCCATGTTCAAGCCTCCCCAAGTAGGGGGTTACTATTTTGGGACTCGTGTTTGTTCGAGAATTTACATACATATACTTATTTAACCAAGAAATTGTAACCAAGTATTCTGCGTCAAAAATAAGCCCTAGTTTGTCATATAAATATATATATTCTTTTGACTGAGAGCTGTATATGTGTTAGCAAAGGTTGGTGTAACGGGATACCATACAATTCGACGTATGATACAAGAGCTTAGGGAAAAACCTCAGCAAAAAACCCTTTCTCCCCGTGAGTTTGGTGATTTGTAACTATTGTTTACAAAATTTGCTGAAATTTAGAAATATCGATGGGGATATATTTCTTCAATGTGGATTCCCTCGTCAAAAAACGGATAGGTTTCTCCAAGGTACCCGAAACTCAACCTGAAAAATTAAAAGACCAGAGGAGGAAACGAACAAATTAAAAATAATATATAACCTTTCAAAAGTCTCCTCTCACAAAAATACTTCTCTGTAGGCGAATGGTATCTCGTGGAGAAGAATCGCCTCCGCTAGTTTTCGAAGATATTCACTTTTGAAATCCCTTCAATATTTGAATTCAAAAATGAAAATGTTGCTCGTAAGGCCAGGAGGGTCTCTTTCAAAACCAGGTCTGACCGGTCCAAGTCCAAGCGATGATTATTCAGAACTTCAGATGTTCGAAGCCCGCTACAGGGCCCTTAATAAGGGCTATCATCTCCCATAGATATATATTTTACTTTATATTGTATAAAAGAATGAAGAAATGCGCCGGACAAATTACGACTTATGTCATGATGACAAATAAAAACATATGTCAAATATAAACATATGTCGAGAAATGCTTCCTCTTTGAGATGAAGGGTGTTAAAATTATTAGAAAAAAAATGTTTTTTTTTCCTTTACTTCGGACATCTTCTGTAAATTCATATTTGAGTATGACTGTTAACGCTTATTTTTTTTGTAATTGCAAGTTTCGTTTACAAAGATAGTCTTAATATTATTATGTAACATATCTAATTTCAGCGATTTCCTCATGCATCAGAATGTGTTTGATTTTTTTACGCGGAAACGGTACCTCGTACGTCAAAAAGTCGGGTGAATGAATTTGCTTCAAATTAAATAAGGATTTCAAGAGTAATTTTCATTGTTTGAAAAACCAGTGTTGTATAATTTTTTTGTCTACAAATTTTCAGTCTCGATGCAGTACGGACGCCACTGGTAGAATAAAAAAATAATAATTTTATTCAAATAGTGTTCCTTGATCCTTAAAACCTATGTCCCAAATTTCATAGAAATATTTTAAGAGGTGTAAATGATATTAATAAAAAACATATTTTTTTTTTATAATTACACAGCCGGTATCTCGGAGAGAAAGCATTTCTTGACATACCTATGTTTATATGACAAACTAGGGCTTATTTTTGACGTTGAATACGTGGTTAAAATTTTTTGCTTAAGATCTGGACCACCCTGTATAAGTTGCTTAGATAACGACATTTATGTAGCGGAGTGTAATGGTCCAGTTCGAAAGGTGGAAAACCCAGCGGACGATAGAGAATCGAAAAATAATATGAATTTGCTTAATGAACTATATTCGGGAAATGTTCCATTTACAAAGTACAGGCGTTGAAGTTTGATTAGAAAAAATCAAATTTATTGATATTTGCTAAACTACCTCAGACAAATTTAAATGAATTTTCTGGCCTCAATTTCCAGCGAGCTGCAAGTTTTGTGATGGAAACTATTTGTTTTGTCCTACCAGTGGCGTCCGTACTAGTACGTGACTGGACTGGACATTTTCGAGAAAAAACTTGTAAGGCCACGTCTTTTCATGAAAATAAACATCAATTCTGAATTCCTCATCCAATTTGTGAGAAAAAATATTTGGAATGTTGGAAAATTTTTTTCCAACTAAGCACATTTCTTGAGTAGGGAATGTAAATTAAAAAATACCGCATATAATTATAGGTATTTTGGAATAATTGAAACTAAATAATTGATGATTTGTCAAAGTTTGAACAAAGAGCGCCAAAGCCCCTGTCCACAATGCTTTCCCATATAGTCATGGTTCGTTTAATCATTAATGAATTTTAATTTTCGCTCTTCATTCAAGAAAAGTGATTAGTTAAGATAAAATGAAGTAGAGATGTTTATATTAGAGAAAAGCAGTTTTTCCTCAAAAATGTTGAGTCTATTGCTAGTAGGTACAGGTGCCACTGGTAGGACAAGGAAATTGTTTCGAAGATCTTCAGAATTATTTTTTGTTGATATAGCTATTCGAAATTAAGTCTTACTTGCATAGTCTCGAATTACGGAATAGCTAAAACAACAAAAAATTATTCTGAAGATTTTCGTTAGTGTCTGACTAGAGTCTGATCTAGACTCCGAAACGTTACGGAATAGTTGTTTCATCGTTGATATTGTTTCGTTATTGTGTGTTCGGCAACATTATATGATTTATTGCTTGTGACAAATTTCTTGTGTTTCTTACGCGGATCTATTCACGAATTTTTATTTAATAGATATTTTTCAGAGTTTGGGAAAGAAAACCCAGAAAGAAACCCTTTGATAATGAATATTCCTCTCACAGTATCCTTTAATGATTATCTCAAAAGATATTTAAAAAAATATGTAATTCACCGGAAAAACAATAGCAAGGATCTTTATACAGGAGCCTTTAGGGTCGAAATTTCTACAAGAAAATATAAAAAAATGGGTTCAAGCCCTGTGGACAGGAGCTTTGGCGCGCTGTCCAAATTTATACCCAGAGCTGTCACCCATCCAGATACCGAACTCGCCTAAAGCTGATTAGCTCCAGAAAAAATGCAGAATACTTTGTATGAGAATTTAACAAAATGAGAAAGTGATAGTATTTCTCATGAGAAAGACTTTTTTGCATAGCTAACTATTTTCCACTCATTGTTTGTAAATTGCGAGACTGGTTCCAGAATCAATATGTTCATTGTTTGATACTTGGTGATTAATATTTAAAGACATATACTTAATTTATGTTTATTAAATGTCTCTGTCATTCTTACATACCGTAATAATCTGATACAACAATGCTATGCGATATAGGTACAATAGTTATATAATATATATATAGAATTATTATTATATTATTATGTTGAACTCCTTCCCCTCAAAGGTTTAAACGCCCAGGAGTTTTAAAATTGTTCTACAACGGATTATATTGCTGTTTTATTTCTAGTCATTATCTCGGGTTCACTTAGAACATTACTAAAATTTGTCTTGTTCGAACTATTTCTACTCTTGTTTTCCTTACAATCATTTGGTGATAATTGGTTTGGGTCTAATTCAGTTTCTAATGTATATTCATTACTACGGTGTCTGGTATATGACAATTTTATCTGTTGAGTATTACGTCATAATAATTGACCATTTACTTGCTTTTTCACCCGATAAGAACTAGGTTCTTTTGCCTTTCCCAAGACAATAACCTTTTCCCAGAGTGTATCACTTGATGTTTTTATTACAACTTGATCCTCTTTCTTAAACTAAATATTTTTTTGAATTTGAGGTTGTAGCTTATTATTGGTGAAAGATCTCCGAGGTGTATACTTTGTAAGATTTGTACTAGTGATTCTACTAATCAGAGCCGTGTTATTATAATTCATTACAAGGTCACTAAAATCTAAATTTCCCTCAATAAGTCCTGGGATTGTGATAAACCATAAGGTAATACCAAATATCTATAAATACCAAATGGTGTCACACAGAAGAATTTGTAAGATGACCTGTGTAACTTCAAATCCTTAGATGAGTTAGATTTACGAACTAAAATCTGTGTTTATATTTCATTATATTTTCCTCTAGGAATTATGCTAATGTTCACACCTGTATCTAATTCAACATTGAAATTATTACGTTCATCATTGAATAAGTTCATCCCATGCTTTCCTACGCCTAATAATATATATAATAATATCTGGTTCATCAGAACTACCTTCATCTTTCTCGACATTCTTAACATTTTTAACATTACAAGATATAGTAATATGATTTAACATACCGCACTTCCTACACTTTTTACGAAGTGCGGGGCATTCACGTGCACCATGTGTCGACTGAGATCGCCTTCATTTGAATTTTCCTTCTTCTGACCTTCTTGTCTACACTTGAAATTTTTCGTTTGTTTATTATACTTCCCTGCAGCTTTAATGTCCTCAATTCGCTCTGGAACTGCAAGTTCCGTTGCTTGCTCTGCTCGCTGGTTCTGCAAAATTCAATTGCTTTCTCCACTGTCAATTTTGGAACTCTCAGTAATGCCTCTCTGGTTACAGGATGATCTTATTATAACTATTTTGTCTTTCAGTGCTTTATCTTCTGCAGTTTGATTTGAGTCGGTTTCATTATAATTACATGTTCGTACTAGATACTTGCATTCAGTAAGGAAATGTTCACATTGTTCATTTTCTTTTTGCACCTTTTTCAAGTAATTATACCTTTCAAAGCTCTTGGGTTGACATATTTCTCAATAGACTTCATAGTATATTATCTGTGTTCAGTTCTATCTCTGGGATCACGAATGTGAACATAATTCTTGCAGCTTCTGTACCAATAATGTTTCTGAGTATGGACAACTTTATTGGATCCTGAACTTCGTGCTGTTCGATCGCTATTAAATAATAATCTATGAAGTGTGAAGGATGTTTTCAAAATTTTCCATTCCGTGGCAGCATATTGTCCCTATAAATCGAAATCTGGGGGTCGGCCCCGTGTATCCAGCCACGTTAGGTTATATAGGAATATTTGAATCTTGAAATCGATATTTATTTCATACCAAGTTATGTTATATTTCATAATCTACAAAAAATCTACAAAACAGATTTGTTTATCATGGCACATGTCAGACATGATGACATTAACTTGAACATATAGAAATATAGAATATAGACATACGATCACAGAGCAGTAATAATAAAGATCTATGCAAACACGTTATGATTACATCCTTCTATAGCTTGTATCCTTTTTTTGACGTTTGTCAAAAATCAAACAAACTGTTGATTATTTGTTTGGTCGAATATAAAAACAGTGGACCAATACACTGAGATCGTAGGAATATTTCGATATTTCCGTGATATCTTCACCAATATAGATCCGATCGAATTCAAATTCAGAACTTTAATGAGAAATAAGGTTTCGAAGGCTCTCGCAGAATTTCAACTATATCTGACTGATAGTTCCTGAGATCTAGAATTTTTTTTAATATTTTTTTTTAAATTTTCCAGTAGCGTGATCCTCACATAATTTTGCATATGTTTTAGTGCCAGTATTTTTCACCTAACTGACGCATTTTAATTCGATCAGATCTGTATTCTTCGAGTAATTGGCAAAATAAAATTTCAGATGGCTATAACTCTGAAACCACACGGTGAATGTTACTCATTAACGAACTTAGCCTGCGCATTTGAACTCCAAACCTACTCTGAAAATTTCAACTCTCTAGCTTATTGCGTTCGAGCGTAATCGTGCCTACGGCAGAACGGATGCCTTTTTTCGCATTTGACATTTGGGCAAATTGATAAGCATTCTGTTCACAGAACAGCGCGCCAAAAACACTGACTCTTCTAACTTGCACAAGCCTAGGTGATTCTGAGGGGTCTCTTTGGGAAAGACCTAGTGGGGTCAGTATAGTAATAATCATAATAATCAGCAAGCACGCCAAAGCAGATTGACCCCACTTCAGTGCTTATTTTAGGTTTTCACTTCTTTCATTGTGAAGGCAATCTGACCCGGCGCGCTTGCCGATGATATGATTATGACTCTACTGACCCCCCTAGGTCTTCCCCAAAGCGACCCCTATGAAGCTCCTAGGAGCTTGTGCGAGTAAGGACAGTCATTTGTGTTCTGTGTGGGCTTTGTTACTGTATCCTCACACCAGCTTGGGCACAGAACTGTTGATTTTTGACCCAACAGTCTGACCAGAACTCCACTCCGCTCTATCCACTGCTTATCCACCCGCTTTCCATATGTTTCTCCCTCTCACCTTAATAAGTTTGATCGGGTAAAAAATCACATTAATTTCACACCATAATAATGAACTATCGTGAGATTAACACATATCTGCCGAGTTGTACCGAATATTTTTTTTGCTACCGTTCCAAACTCAAGGATATGGGGTTGAATTTCAGAGTTAATAGTTTCCTAGGATATCAGATGTATTATCAGTGATTCAATACCTCTTTTCTTTATCTCAGTGTTTTATATGTAACTTCCTTATCCTTACATATTATAAAACAAAGTCGCTTCCTGCCGTCTGTATGTTCCTATGTATGCTTAGATCTTTAAAACTACGTGAAGAATTTTGATGCGGTTTTTGTAATAGATAGAGCGATTCAATAGGAAAGTTTGCATGTATAATACATTCATAATATATTAGAGAAACACTGATAATTTCAGAAGTTTCTAATGTGATGTCGTAAATAAAAACATTTTTTTGTGCTTACATTGCAAACGCTGGCTGAACCCTACGATATAGATCAAAATAATGTAGTACAGTATGGTACACCTTAAAAAGGTCTACAAAAAAGTCTGCGATGATATATGTCTACCTCTCAAGGATAACCCACAATAACCATTTTTTATGCTTTACATTCTACAAGAAATAATGGCTTGATTACGAAGCGATTTAAAGCAATACAGCATTGATCCTTATCCAATTGAGTACCTTAAAGGCATTGTGCATTTAATATTGATCAATATGGTAATTTAAATGAATATTTTCGAAGATATTGCAGATTTAAAATGCAGGGACATAGCGGTTGCGGTGGTACCGACCGGGGGGCCGGCACAGCCAGGATAGGGATGTAAATCGAATAGAGAGCCAGAGAATCATCTGTAGAGCGTGAGGCTCGCCTTAGCCAGGATAGATGTATTGATTCCTCGAATTCCTCTGATACCATCGGATTTACTAATCCAATTTAAACGCGTACAATTTCCGGTAAAGATATATTTTGCAATGACCATTAATAAATCGCAGGGTCCAACTTTCAACGCTACATGCTTATATTTGAGCGTTGAGTCTTTTTCACATGGCCAATTATATGTCGCTCTTTCAAGAGTAATCTCTAAAGAAAACATGTGTCTAACGACAAAAATGCTGTGAACGTTGTATATAAAGAAATTCTTAAGTATACAGGGTCTTTCACGAGGAACCTCACCCATATTTATACGGGAAACTACTGAACGTATTTTCATGAAATTCAGCACTTATAACTACTTCACGATGCTGATGAAATCTAATATATTTTCAAGACATGAGCACCTCCGGTTTTTCCGGAAATGACGTCAACTTCCGTTTTTCAAATTAGAACACCATTTTTTCATTGCAGAAATAAATTCTTTAGAAAATTTCAAGTTATTTTGATGTAACATTTTTCAGTTTTGGTTGGAAAATTTTCTCTGAGCGGGAAAATTCGAAAAAAAAATCGAAAATAGAGCTCCGCTGAAACAAGAATAACTTCGAGGTTTTTGGATGGAAAATTTTCATTTTTGGGATTTTTCAAGATGTAAGATTGATGTATCCACTTTAAAAATCGAAATCGCGATTCATGATACAGGGGGTGAAAAAATCGTTTTCAAAGTAAGGGATGACAAAATCGTGAAAAATCAATTTTTTCAAATTAGAACCCCATTTTTTTATGGTAGATATTGAATCAACGTTAAAAAATAATGTGAGTGTATGCATCACACCCTTGCCCTAAAGTGGATATTTTCTGAGTTATTCACAAAAAACTGTTTTTCTTCTTGAATTTTCAGCTATTTCTTTTCCCTTCACGCCAAAAAGATGAAATTTTCAGGAACTGTTACTTAAACCATGTTTTAGATTTTACTACCCTAATATGCAAGAGAAAAAAGTTACAGGTTGTTCCTAAATAGATGGCGAATCTTGATTCGAATTTGTATCGGAAACCTCTCTATTTCAACTAATCGGCCATCGGTTTTCTCTCCAGTGATAAATAAATAATTCCTTATGAACCATATGCAAAAACTTACCATGTTTTACATTCTTTTTTTTTAATGATAGATATCATTAATTACATCTGCCAAATTCCTCTTTATTCAGTAGCATTTTGTGTTTACTATTAATTTGGTGATAATTCGTATTAAGTTATAAAATCGATCACTATGCCTAATTTTACCAATGAAGATTATTTAAATCTCATTCTACTTCATGGAGAATGTAATAAAGTTGTAGATAGAACGATTCGACTGTTCATTGAGAGGTTTCCTGACCGACCCAGACCAACGAGAGATACCATTAACAGAACCATGACAAACTTGAGAAGTGTCGGATCTTTCGTTAAGAAAACTATACACAGAGAAAAAAGTGTAGTAGAAGATGAGAACAACGAAATTACAGTTCTAGCATATTTTCGTGTGAACCCTCAAAATTCTCTCAAAGATGCCGAGATTGATCTGGGATTATCTCAATCGAGTGTTTGGAGAATATTAAAAAAACATAAAATGCACCCATATAAATTCAATAGGGTACAGCATTTGAAGGAAACTGATTTCGTCAGGAGAACAGAGTTTTGCGAAGCTATGATGATTCGATTTCAAGAGAATGAAAACTTTTTGGACTGTATAATTTGGACAGATGAATCTGAATTCACAAAGAATGGTTCTTTCAATAGGCATAACAGTCATTATTGGGATGAAGAGAACAACCACCACTTCAGACAATGGAACTTTCAAGAGACCTGGAGTTTCAATCTTTTTTGCGCCATCAAAAATAATGCAATTCTCGATGTTCACATTTATGATGGGACTTTAACTGGTAAGATAGAACACTACACATGTTTGCATTATTTAAAGAATGTTCTCCCTTAGGAGATAGATATTCTGACATATTGACTCAAATAATTGAGCCGCTAGTACAGAACCATAATGACTTATGGTATCAACAAGATGGCGCGCCTCCACACAATTCACTCAATGTGTCAAATATCCTCTACAGGCTATTTGAAGATCGATGGTTGGTGAACAATGGTCCACATCTTTGGCCACCACTTTCTCCCGATTTAACTCCTTTAGACTATTATGTTTGGGGTAGGATAAAAAATATTGTCTACTCAACTCCCCTGACTGATAAAGAGGACTGCATAGAACGAGTCAGAAATGCGTTCAGGTTTGTTTAGATTTTTAGATTCATAGTTTTGAAACTCAATTTGGTTTTTAAACACTTTTGCAGATCTCTTCCTCCCGATGAAATAAGAAGAGAAACGCACGAAGCATTCCTGAGACGTATAAATAAATGTCTAGAAATTAACGGTCAAAACTTTGAGCATCTTCTCTAGTTATAACTGCAAGAGTTTGCCATGGTTCTCCTAATAGTAACTTGAAGTCGGTTTCAAGAAGGGGTGAAAAATCTACAGCATGGTTCAAATAACAGTTCCTGAAAATTTCAACTTTTTCGCGTGAAGGGAAAAGAAATAGCTGAAAATTCAAGACGAAAAACAGTTTTTTGTGAATAACTCAGAAAATATCCATTTTAGGGCAAGGGTGTGATGCATACACTCACATTATTTTTTAACGTAGATTCAATATCTGCCATAAAAAAATGGGGTTCTAATTTGAAAAAATTGATTTTTCATGATTTTGTCATCCCTAACTTTGAAAGCGATTTTTTCACCCCCTGTATCATGAATCGCGATTTCGATTTTTAAAGTGGATACAGCAATCTAACATCTCAAAAAATCCCAAAAATGAAAATTTTCCATCCAAAAACGTCGAAGTTATTCTTGTTTCAGCGGAGCTCTATTTTCGATTTTTTTTTCGAATTTTCCCGCTCAAAGAGAATTTTCCAACCAAAACTGAAAAATGTTACATCAAAATAACTTGAAATTTTCTAAGGAATCTATTTCTGCAATAAAAAAATTGTGTTCTAATTTGAAAAACGGAAGTTGACGTCATTACCGGAAAAACCGGAGGTGCTCATGCCTTGAAAATATTTTAGATTTCATCAGCATCGTGAAATACTCATAAGTGCTGAATTTCATGAAAATACGTTCAGTAGTTTCCCGTATAAATATGGGTGAGTTTCCTCGTGAAAGACCCTGTATTTAGTATCAGCATTTCAACAGTGCGAAGCCGGGCGGGCAGCTAGTTGATTATAAGCTCCTTTATCTTTTCGCCATAGGATGATTGTAGCAGCAGTAGAGATTTTCCTATTATTCTTTCATTATCACCAGCTATCCGTGTAAGAAATTTCAAGGCTTTCAGTACAAATAAATACAAATTCAGATTTATACGATGTCTTCCTTTATCGAAGTAAGATTATTATCAGACAACTCCTGTACATACGAGTTTAATATGATGCCAGCGGTATTTCGAGAATCACCTTGCCTGATCTCAAAGAATTTAATTCAGATTTGACTTTCACTACTTGTGGAGTAGAATCCTTGTTATCAGACGTAGTTGCCCCCCTTATCAAGCTCGTGTTTACTATCAAAATGCTCCGGTCGTGGTTGAAAATCGCCGCGGTTTTTTTCCAGTTTATCGTGGAATTTTTCCCAGATTCTGAGAATTAATTGTTTTTCTACGTCGAAAGTGTCTGCATTTTCATAAAAGTTTCAACTGAGCTAGATTTTCGGAATTATCGAATTTTTCCTATGATGATTTTTGTTTTGATATTTGTGTATCTTATAATTATACTGATATGGAATCAAAAATTGTTTTATGTAATTAAAAATGACAATCTTTATTATCACTTAATATTATAATAAGCTGAAAACAAGTGTCAGCAAGTACCAAAAACTTGCTTTTCCTCTGCTCCTTTTGCTGCATTACCCATTACCCAACTAGCAAAATAGACCCCTAAAAGAACGAAACTATTCCATAATTATCGTATAGCGCCGTTTGAAAGAATAAAATTATTTTTTTATGCGTCTCAATATGACAATTTCATCAAAAATTAAAGGGGTTTCTATATAATTCTGTTGTATAGACGTTCTTAAAACTCATATATACGACAAAGAAATAGTGTCAGGATACAAATTGCATATCTCAATAAAATCCCTATAAAATAATTTTAAAACAGTGTTATACAGATTATAATACGGTTGCATAGCTAATGTATTACTTATAATAGCGACGTTAAAAGTTGGTTGTAAAGGAAGCTGTATAAATAGTTGCATTAGAGTTCCTTAAGAAATGTAATAAGATTGTTGCTTTACGTAGAAGTAAAACATTGACCAATAAATATAAAAGTATTTTATAATTATCTTATAACTACACCAGTAGTATGTCTTATGAAGAGCTTAAAGAATAAAATTGGTTCAAGCACTGACGTGAAGTCAGGAGCTTTTGCGCTTATGTTCTATTGTCCATTTTCCTGTATTGGACACTCTTAATTTACCATGGTTAAGTCGCTCTGACTTCACGTCAATGCTTTTTTTTTCGTAATTTTTTTAAAATATTCTTGGGTTATCGTTCTCAAGGCTCTCACCAAATTTCAGCGATGTTGAACGAATAGTTTCTCATATATAGAATTTTTTTCAATGATTTTTTAAAAATTTTCTAGTGATACGATACTCACAAAAATTCACAAGAATTTTCGCGTTGGCATTCTACAACTGATAACCATATTGAGGGAATAACAACCAAATTTCAGATGGGTATAACTCCAGAACCGTGTGGCCGATTATGCCTGTAAATAAACTAAAATGTCGCATTCAGATGCACAACCTAACCTGAAAATTTCATGTCGCTCTCTTTCCGTCCTCAGTTTATTGTGACATAAATAAAAAAATTTTATAATATTTTTTAATTTTCTGATGATATGATTCTCACAGAATTTTACAAACGTCCTTAGGTTTATATTCTACAACTACTCAACAAGTTTCAATTCGATCGGACTTATATTGGTTGTTCACTAATTCATTTATTTCAAAATTTTAATGCAGTTGATGCCAATGTATTTTTACACAGTTGTTAACGCGTGAAACAGGATATTAACAAAAATTTCTGTTTAATACTCTCATATATATTGATAGCAGATTTTTGTATTTTTGAATTTCCTCCCCTGACCCCCTTCCATCACTGTTCGAACGTGTACGAATTTTTTATGACGATCGGAAGGTTACAAACAAATAAACACATATTTATTTTCTTATTAAAAGGTTTCTTCCTAGGGTTTCTCTCTCAAACTCTGAAAATTAACTATTAAATAAAAATTTATTATTTTGGAATTACATCTGTGTAAGAAAAACAAGATATTTGTCAGAAGCAATAAATCGAACAATGTCGCCTAACTAACCATAACCAAACATCATCAACGATGAAACAACTATTTCGTAACGTTTCGGAGTCTAAATAAGACTCCTTCGTCAGAAACTTAACGAAAATCTTCAGAATTTCAGGATAGTTATATCAACAAGAAATAATTATGAAGATTTTCTTTAAGTGTCTGGCGAAGGACATACTCCGACGTTACATCGTTGTTTCATCGTTGATGTTGTTTCGTTATTATTTGTTAGGCAACATTGTTCGATTCATTGCTTCTGACAATTATCTTGTGTTTCTTACGCAGAAGCAATTCGCAAAATAATACATTTTATTCAATAGATATTTTTCAGAGTTTGAGTGAGAAAACCCAGAAGGAAACCTTTTAATAATGAATATACCCCCCACAGTATCCTTTAATGATCATTTACATATTTATTCTGATATACAGCTTTTTGCATATTCTCGTCCACCACTACACACTGTCTTGTTAGTCAAGTGATAAATATTTAAGAAGACTAGTTAAAGATAGTTATCAGAAGAAAATATGTGTTCATGTAGATAAGAGTTTACCTATATATTTAATTTTTAGGTCCTAGATACCTGATTTGATAGTATTTTGTGTACCTATAGAGTGTACTGTTGATAACGTATATACCCAGACTTGTTCAAAAGTGTGAAGAGCAAAAGTTTCTGAATCGAATATAATTCACCTGAATATCAGTTTGTTGATTTGCAGCAAAGCCCATATCGCATGGTTGGGAATTTCAACAAATGGATTTTATACACCTATAATTTTGTATTTCAGCCTCAGCGAAGTCATTCAATTCAAACAGAATAAATGCTTCGTTCAGTATCATTACTAATTCATTTTAATATGATGCATTTCGTTGACATGACCAACTATTTAGACAACCTACTACTGAATTCTCATCATATTGTTTCTAGAAAATTAATATGGCGTAATAATACTTCCACGTCACAGTTATTAACGGAATCCATTCTTCTAGCATTATTCAAAACATAAAAGGTGTTTAACATAATCAACATAAAAATGCAGATTATCCCGGTCATAGAGAATAAATAAAATGCAGACTTTGATAAGATTTCAGTTTAATGTTGTCTTAAAAAGTAGCACGCAACACTGATATAATCAATTATCATAAGATAGCTTGGGTGGTATATTCATTCCCAAATATTATTGTTTGTTAGGCAACATTGTTCTGTACAATGCTTCTGACAAAAATCTTGTGTGTCTAACGCAGAAGCAATTTACAAATTACTTACTTTATACATTACTCTTGAATGTTACAAAAAAGAAATATAGTAAAATTATGAAAAATAATATATTCCGGATACTTTCTGGATGGACTATATTTATTTTTTTCGATATCGGATTGCTTGCTTGAATTGCTAAATTTTTGATTTGCGTCATATTTATTAAGTTGTCATGGTTACACAGACATAATAACTTTTATGAAAAACTGGCTTCTTAGAGCAGTTCACCAGAAAACTCATAACATCGGATCTATTCATAAAACGGAATTAAGCAAAATACCCAGCAATAACGTGATAATTACACTTTGTCTGTATGATCTCTGAATCAGGTACCTAGCTGATTTTGAATTGTCACAATATAGAGTGTGGAAAAGCCGAATGAAAAAATTCATTATCTTGCTTAGGTACTGTACATATTTATGGAATATTCGGAAATAGGTCAAATTCAAATTTTAAATTGTCATTCTTCTTCGTAAAAATGCGAACCCTACCTTCAATCCCCTTCGAAAGATAGGTACAACCCACAAAGTGGGGGCTTTCGATACATCGTTTGAAAGGCCGCCTCAATCTCTATTTAGAAATGTTATCACTTTCATGTTTATTGCAAGAATAAAATTAGGAAAAAATAGAATCGAGTGATTAGTGAAATTTGGTACAATACGAAAACCAAAATGTAAAACAAATTTAGCAAAAAAATTATGAATGTTAATGAAGCAGATGTTCAAAGTGTTCAGCATGAACGCCTTGACAACATCCTAACCTTAAATACAAATTTCTTCTAACATTATTCAACACCTCAGGAGTGATAGACCTAATAGTAAGCGTTATTCGATCTTTTAGGTCAATCAAAACAAGGGGTTTAGTTTTGTAGGCAATGCTCTTCAAATATCCCCATAAAAAGAAGTCTAATGGGTTAAGATTAGGAAATCGCGCTGGCCATTCGATCGTTCCCCGCCTTACTATCCACCGATTTGGAAATATTGAGTCGAGGTACTGCCAGATATTGCATGGGTAATGTGGTAGTGCTCCATTCTGTTGGAATCATATAGTCCAGGAGGAATCGGCGCATGAGTACCGAAAACTATTCCACCTCATTTTTTTTATGCGATTCTCTTCAAATTACCCTACTAATGATATAAATACATGTTGCCATGGGGCAACCCCGTGCCGTATTGTTTAAGCCGAAATTCTTTAAACAATTACAAGGAATTGTTATTTTTCAACCGTACAAATTTTTTTTGTATTCTTTGTTGAAATACAATTAAAATACATTTAACAAGCCCTGTGACAGGAGCTTTCTGGCGCTCTAGTTCAAACAGACAAATTATATCTCCGAAAGTATTGGTTTCTCTGAGTTGGGAATTATATCAATGTATACATATGATAGAGCTGCATCATAAAGGAAATTCAATTCAAATAATAGTTTATTTATCAAGATTAAATGAGCAATCATGAGAATGAGAACTGCACCATGGAAGAAATCGAATTTAATCTGGCCAATTTTGCCCAATAACGAACTTAACCGAGATATTCATCTCCCTAACCTACTCTGAAAATTTCAACTACCTAGCTCACTCCGTTCGAGAGTTATTGTGGAAAAACTTTTTTTAAATTTTCAAATTTTTTTTTTACACTTTGCGGTAATCTGGTCAATACAAAACTTCACATGCGTATAAAGGTCATGATTCTACAATTTGATGCTAAATTTCAGATAGATCGAACGAACTTGTCCGAGATATTTACGCTCCAAAACCACCTTGCAATTTTCAATCCGCTAACTCCTTTCGTTCGAGAGTTATCGTGCCTACGGCCGGTCGGCCGGCCGGACAGAATCGATTTCGCACTCGGATTCTTGATCAGTGAGTCGAACCAAATCGTTTGAGACCATTTTCAGCCAAAAATTTCAAAATTACAGACACTTGGGCAAATTGATAAGCACACTGTTCCGAGGAACTAGAGCGCCAAAAAAACAAGTTTCGTATGACAATTGCCCAAAACAGGTTTAAAGTACCTACAAATAGTAGGTATTCCATAAAACAAATATGAAAGAAGATAAGTAATAATAAAAAATTACCTTGTAATCGATCAAAAATTTCCTGATCTACGTTCACCAAACTACAGAATTAAGCTTTCAATATTTACGTAATATTTTCAAACATTTTCGGGTGAGGTCCCCGTTGCATCGCTAAAATACGAGTATTTCAACCCCAATATTTTTGAAGTTACAATATTCCCTTCTGTCAAGTTGACATTATGAGAATTCATACATAAAATAATAATTATATCAGTATGTGAAATACGATTTACATTGAAATTTTAAAAAATCATATCTCCGAAAGTATTAGCTTGTTAGAAATGAAAATGATATGAATGGATTCTTATGATATAACTGCTTATTAAAAAAAATTTGATTTTCAATTTGTTCCGTAAAAAAAAATTTTTTTTTTTTACTCCGAAACCATCTGTCCGATTTTGCCCAATAATGAACTTAGCCGAGATATTCATCCCCCAAACCTACTCTGAAAATTTCAACTCTCTAGCTCATTCCGTTCGAGAGTTATCGTGCTTACGGCCGGCCGGCCGGCCGGACAGACTGAATTTCGACCACGGATTCTTGATCAGTGAGTCGAACCAAATCGTTTAAGACCATTTTCATCGAAATATTTCAAAATTACAGACATTTGGGCAAATTGATAAGCACTCAGTTCCGAGGAACTAGAGCGCCAAAAAGTATTATGGCTTATTACGATAAAGTAATTATTTTTTGAGATATGAATTTTTAAAGGTTGAAGAAATCTTAAATTTGGATACTTTTGACCCATGAAAAAATATTGAAAAAAAAAATAATAATTAATTTATATATTTTTGCGCGCGTGTTCCGCAAGGGACAGCGTGCTATCATTTCGTCACAATGTCTGTATTTTTCGAATTTTTTTTCGAAAATGGTCTCAAACGATTAGGTTCGATTTCCTGATGAAGAATTCGAGGTCAAATTCAATTCTGTCCGTCCGGTCCGGCCGGCCGGCCGGTCCGTCCGTTAGCACGATAACTCTCGAACGGAACAACTTAGAGCGTTGAAATTTGCAGGGTAGTTTTGTAGCGTAAATATCTCGGACAAGTTCGTTAACGGGCGAAATCCACCGAGCGGTTTCGGAGTTAAGGTTAGTAAAAACGTTTTTTATGAATATTTCCGGAACCGATCACTCGATCTTTCTGAAATTTGGCATCATATTCTAGAATCATGACCTTTATATACCTGCGTAGTTTTGTTTTGATCAAACGGCCCTAAAAAGGCAAAAAAAAATTTCAAAAATTTAAAAATTTTGTTTTCAGGATAACTCGAAAAATACTGATCTGATTAAATTGAAACTCAGTAGTTACATGCGAAAGACCAATGCAAACACTTTTGCAAAATTTCGTGAAGATCACGTGACCTGAAAAAAATAAAAAAGTTACTACTATTTTGCGGAATACTTTGCTTAAAATGCCGAAATCTATTTTTTTGAGGTTCATGCTGCCCTTTCCGGGCATTTTTCGTTGTGCGCATGCGCAGATGAGAAGTCATTTAACTGCTGTAGTTCTCGTCAGAGAGGATTGGGGTTTTGGGGTGGCGGATGCTATTCCTCCATAGAATCCAGATCCCTGATGAGGGTCTGCGCATGCGTAGATCAAAGATGCGATATCTCCCTAACCACTAGTGTTGGAGAATCGGAGTTTTTTGTAAGGTGTGTTATTTTGAGAGGACTTTTAGCTGCGAGTAGATTGCGCATGCGCAGAAGAGAAGTGAATGTTTTTTAATTTGATGGGTTATGTTGGGAGTGCTGAGTCGATATTGTGAGGTTTTAAAAGAATATTCATAGCGATTCAGTTCAAGGACAAGTCAGTTTGGGGGATGTAGCGTTGTTTCCGAGTTAAAGTGTTCGTACCGTGGCCCTGGGGCTAAGTTTGAAATTGATGTTACCCCTTACAGGCATTTTTCTTTATGCGCATGAGCAGACCATCTGTGATTTAACTGGTGGTATTTTCGTCAGAGAGGATTGGGGTTTTTGGGTGGCGGATGCTATTTCTCCATAGAATTCCCTGTTGAGGGTCTGCGCATGCGTGGATTAAAGATGTGATATCTCCTAAACCACTAGTGTTGGAGAATCGGAGTTTTTTGTAAGGTGTGTCATTTCGAGAGGACTTTTAGCCGCAAGTAGATTGCGCATGCGCAGAAGAGAAGTGACTGTTTTTGGGTTATGTTGGGAGTGCTGAGCCGATATTGTGAGGTTTCAAAAGAATATTCATGGCAATTCAGTGCAAGGACAAGTCAGTTTGGGGGATGTAGCGTTGTTTCCGAATTAAAGTGTTCGTACCGTGGCCCTGGGGCTAATTTTGAAATTGATGTTACCCCTTACAGGCATTTTTCGTTATGCGCATCAGCAGACCATCAGTGATTTAACTGGTGGTGTTTTCGTCAGAGAGGATTGGGGTTTTGGGGAGGTGGATGCTATACCTCCATAGAATCCCCTGTTGAGGGGTCTGCGCATGCGTGGATTAAAGATGTGATATCTCCTGAACCACTAGTGTTGGAGAATCGGAGTTTTTTGTAAGGTGTGTGATTTCTAGAGGACTTTCAGCCGCAAGTAGATTGCGCATGCGCAGAAGAGAAGTGACTGTTTTTGGGTTGTATGGGTTATGTTGGGAGTGCTGAGCCGATATTGTGAGGTTTCAAAAGAATATTCATGGCAATTCAGTGCAAGGACAAGTCAGTTTGGGGGATGTTGGGTTGTTTCCGAGTTAAAGTGTCCGTACCGTGGCCCTGGGGCTAATTTAGAAATTGATGTTACCCCTTACAGGCATTTTTTGTTATGCGCATGAGCAGACCATCAGTGATTTAACTGCTGGTGCTTTCGTCAGAGAGGATTGGTATTTTGGGGTGGCAGATGCTATTCCTCTATAGAATCCCCTGGTGAGGGTCTGCGCATGCGTGGATTCAAGAAGCGATATCTCCTGAACCACTAGTGTTGGAGAATTGGAGTTTTTTGTGAGGTGTGTAATTTTGGGAGGACTTGCAGCCACGAGTATATTGCGCATGCGCAGACGAGAAGTGAATGGTTTTGGGTTGTTTGGGTTATGTTGGGAGTAATGAGCCTATATTGTGAGATTTTAAAAGAATATTCATGTCAATTCAGTGCACGGATACAAGTCAGTTTGGGGTAAATAGCGTTGTTTCTGAGTTGAAATGTCTGTATGGTAGCCCTGAGGCGAATTTATAAATAACTATATTCGGTAGATCTATATTAAAATACGTTCAGATTTGGAGAAGAGGCATTTGCTTTCCTAACGCAGGTCCCACAATCGCAATTTTTTTTGATCTACGGTAAAGCAAACAGCCAAACTGTATTGATAGCTATATTTGTTAAAGGAACTTGAAAAAAAAAGCACTGACGTGAAGTCAGTACTCTTTGGCGCGCGTGTTCACGGTGGCTAATTTGAATTGAATGATGAGTACTTCAAGCTCAGTGGATAGAGCGAGCCGAAGATCTACCCAAAGGATAGTGGACACCATTCACTGTCGGTTCAAAAATTAACAGTGCTGTATCTAAGCGGCCATCAGGATAGAGTAACAAAGTTGGAAAAGAACACAACTGACCCTCCTTAGTCGCACAAGCTCCTAGAAGATTTGGGAGGGTCAGTATAATCCTAATCATGTTTATAGCACGCGCGCAAAAGCAGAGTGACTTAACAATGAAAGAAAAAGTGTGAAAAGTCAATCTGCTTTGGCGCGCGTGCTATAAACATGATTAGGATTATACTGACCCTCCCAAATCTTCTAGGAACTTGTGCGACTAAGGAGGGTCAGTTGTGTTCTTTTCCAACTTTGTTACTCTATCCTGATGGCCGCTTAGATACAGCACTGTTAATTTTTGAACCGACAGTGAATGGTGTCCACTATCCTTTGGGTAGATATCGGCTCGCTCTATCCACTGAGCTTGAAGTACTCATCATTCAATTCAAATTAGCCACCGTGAACACGCGCGCCAAAGAGTACTGACTTCACGTCAGTGCTTTTTTTTTTTCATTCTTTATACAATAGTTAACAATATTAGTTGCATACTTTTATGTGGTTGTGATTCAGAAGAATTTAAGAATATAATATATAAAAATGATATAGACAATAAATAAATACTTGTTTTTAAATCTTGTCACATTATTTTATACTTCTACATGTATAAACTTTGTTTGAAGAAGCTATCGATTGTAAGTGCTTTCTGTTTTAATGACAAAAAAGCAGTATAAACCCATAAAAAGTAATTTTAATTATATTATTATTATTATTATTATTATTATTATTATTATACTGATCCTCCTGGGTCTTCCACAAGGAGACCCCTCATAAGCTCTAAGAGCTTGCCCTGAGTTAGGAGAACCAGTTGTGTTCTTTGTAGGCTTTGTTACTGTGCCCTTACGCCACCTTAGGCACAGCACTGTTAATTTTTGACCCAACAGCGAATGGTGGCGATTACCGTGACTAGAAAATTTCTTTCCTAGCCTCGGAATTGAACTTGGGGCTTCCGCTCCCAAGTCAATTACTCTACCACTGAGCCAATCGCACAACTATATATGTTACCCTTCATCCTCAAATATATCCTCAAATATATGTTACCCTTCATCCTCAAATACCTTTTGTAAATTTGACTTAAAAAAAAAAATTGTTGAAAACAAATTGTAGAGCATTTAATTATTGATAACATTGCTCTCTTAAATAGATCTGATAAAATTGATAGTTTAAAAGATAAATGATGAATAATAATTCAGGACACCGTCAGAGTCAGAGAGAGACGAATACTTATAGGTAAGCGAGTAAACTTTTGAACGCGCGGAATTTACGATTAAAAAACAGTTATAAACAATTAAATTTCTTGAAAGCGTAATCCTGGATATTGCTAACTATTGTATAAAGAATAAAAAAAATATCATTTATATTTTATTTTTAATTTTTAATATATTTTTCTTGGGTCAAAAGTATCAAAATTTGAGATTTCTTCAACCTTTAAAAATTCATATCTCGAAAAATAATTACTTTATCTTAATAAGTCATAAGACTTTTTTTAATTGCATTTCAACAAAGAATACAAAAAAAATTGTCCGGTTGAAAAATAACAATTCCTTATTGTAATATTTTAAACAATTTCGGTTTAAACAATATGGCACGAGGTTGCCTCATGGCAACATGCATTTATATCATTAGTAGGGTAATTTGAATAGAATCGCATAAAAAAATTGAGGTGGAATAATTTTCGGTACGCATGCGCTGATTCCTCCTGGACAAATATCGTATTCCGTAGAACTTGACGAATTCCTTGATCAGGATATACATTTGCCAAAGTTGGACGATATCATTTTGAAGTAGTGCTAAATAATTATCGCCATTCAAATTGCCTTCAGTGAAAAAGAGGCTTATGATATGGTTGCTAACATTTCCTGCCCAAACATTAACCTTTTGAGGGAATTGCGTGCGTTCCTCTCTCATCCAGTGAGGACTTTCGGTAGACCAGTAGCGGCAATTTTGATGATTAGCATGGCCGTTGATAGAAAAAGTGCACACATCAGAAAACAAAACGACTACTAATTGGATAATATTTTATCCAACATGTCCATCATTTGTTCACAAAAATATAAGTCCTCCTATCAAAATCGTCTTCCGAGAGCTCTTGGGCAGTCAAATTTTATTGGGATGCATTTTATTTTGTTTTAATATATTTAGAATCGATGTATGGCTGACATTGAATATTGTGGAGGCATCTCTACTCGATTTATGTAGATTCTCTTCAAAGTGAAGCATATCATCTAATTTCACCTGCTCACACAGTGAATTCGCAGCTGCCTTTTTGATCTGCCTCACTTGCCTAAACCCGCGAAACTGCTTCTCTATTTTACTTATTGTCGCTTGGGTTATAGTTGGCAAATTAGGATATTTCTCATGAAACAAGCGACTTACTTGTTTTTGTGTTCGGGTGTTTTCTCCGTAACCAATCCTTTGTAAAATTGTTATTTTGTATATTTCGGTTAATCGAAAAATTACTCAAAATTGAAGTTAATGAAATTCAGACACAATTTAGACAATTTATAAACTACAATTTTCGAAGGCGTTCTAAAGAAACTAACATTGCCACAGAATTATATGAAAGCAAAGTAACTGTGGTCTAAGTAAGGCATTTGCTCTCTATAGATTGAAGGATACTGGGATAAATTTTGAAATCCAGTTTCCAATCGAGTCAGTACGTCGTATCAAGAAAAAAATATTTTCCATCATAATTCTATTTTAACAACACCTCCATCAAACCACTCCATGCATCCATTCTTCTATTTAGTGGGACATAAAAAATTGTTTTAAAACCTCAATAATAATAAACACTTTTGATTACGTTAACACTATTAACTTGTTGGAGCAACAAAATGGAAGATAAGCATTTTATAGATCATTGTTCTTAATTTTGCGAATAAACTAATTGTCTTGGCGATATATGCGGACTGGCTGTTTTCCGGAATGCTTACTCCGATTTTTCGCTAGTCGAGTAGGCCTAGGACATCTGGAAAATATGTGCATCAGTAGAAGGTGGATGACTTGATCGCACGTGATCAATTTATTACGTGAACAGAGCTGTAATGAATCGATTCATAAAGATAATTATAGTAATTTCACTCATTCCGTTTCTAAAGTTTTTCGCGCGCATGTTCTGGGGAACATCGCGTTGTTATTTTGCCCAAATGTCTGTAATTTTCGAATATTCTGCTGACAATGGTCTCAAACAATTGAGTTCGACCACCTGATGGAGAATTCGAGGACAAATTTGATTCTGTCCGGCCGGCCGTCCGTTTCCAAGATAACAGGTTCGTTAATGGGCATAATGGTTTCCGAGAAATAATTTTGTTTTCACCGAATACAAATCCGATCGAATTGAAACTTGGTGAGAATCATATCAATACAAAATTATTAAAATATATTATTTATGGCACGATAACCCGAAAACAAAAAGAGATAGTGACTTGCAAATTTTAGGTTAGGTGGAGCATCTGAATGCGACATTTGAGTTCATTAATAGGCATAATGGGCTGAACGGTTTTGGAGTTATACCCATCTGAAATTCGGTTGTTATTTCGTCAATAACTCAAAAAATACGAAACCGATCCAATTCAAACATGGTTGTTAGTAGTAAAATGCCGAAGCAAACGTTCTTGCGAAATTTCGTGAGGATCGTATCACTAGAAAATTCCAAAAAAATCATTGAAAAAAATTCTATACATTAGAAACTATTCCTCCGACATGAAATTTGCGACATGTCAATTCCTACGACATGAATGTCGCATTCGGATGCGCAACCTACCCTGAAAATTGGAAGTCGCAATCTCTTTCCATTCTCCAGTAATCGGGAGTTACATAATATTTTTTCATTTCGATCAATTTTTTTGAAATTTTCTAGTGATATGATCCAAACAAAATTTTACATACGTCTTTATGTTGGTATATTCCACAACTAGTTACCAAGCTTCAATTCGATCAGATCTGTATTTTTTGAGTAATGGAAAGTTATTATTATTATTATTACAACGGTCACCCATCCAGCTACTTAACTCACCCAAGGCTGCTCTTATCTCCAATAATATAGATCCGATCGTGTTCAAATTTGAAACTTGGCTGTAGAGTTACGTTATGCTCTCGCAAAAATTTCAGTGATGTCGGACGAATAGTTTATAATATATAGAATGTTTTCAATGATTTTTAAACATTTTCTAATGATACGATCTACAATTTAATTGCTCAAAAATTTGCGCGTCAGCATTATACAACTATCATGTTTGAATTTAATCGCCCTAAAAATTGCAAGTCGCTATTACTTTCCGTTCTCAAGTAATCGTGGGAGAAATAAAATTTGTTAATATATTTTTTTTAATTTTCTGGAAAAACGATCCTCACAAAATTTCACATAGGTAAGTCCTTATGTCTGTACTCTACAACAAGTTACCAAGTTTCAATATGATCGGATTTGATGTATTGGTTGAAAGCAAAATTTATACTCGGAAACCGTTGGGCCGATTACGCCCATTAACGCAACTGTGCGTCGTATTTGGACGCGTCACCTACCCTGAAAATTTCAAATCGTTCTCTCATTTCGTTCTCAAGTTATCGTAGCAACGGCCTTACGGTCGGCCGGACATAATAAAATTTGACCTTGAATCGTTCACCTAATCGTCTGAGACCAAGTTACAGACATTTGGGCAAAATTATGGCACGCTGTTCCCCAGAACATGCGTGCAAAAATTGCACCCCTAAGAAATATCTTCTGTAATGTGAATGGATATTAAGGACATATCTTACTCTATTAAAGTAATTCTAGCCTACTACCTTTCTCAATAATGTCGAAAGGAATTTTCCCCAAATCATTTGAGAATATTACAATAAACAGAATTTGATTTCTTCAATTATAATTTCAACCATATAGCAATAAATGTCAATAGATATTAGGTTATCGCTGATACCTTGGTGAAAAATTTTGAAATATTAATGAAGTTAAGAAAACACTTGGTCCAAGTTTTACAATTGAATACTACAGAATACCTATCAACAATGGATACTATACAGTGTGTGGAGAAAGTAAGAAACAAAATTCATAACTGCGTTATTGAATGTTTTCAAGCAAAATGCAGGTTCATTTTACTTTTTAATTAACCACGTTATGGTATGAAAACGGTGCAACTTACCCAAAAGACGGTATGAAAAATTGTTACTGTATATAACAATATTTTTTCTCTTTTCACAAAAAATTGTTATCTACGGTACCAATTTTAGGTAAATTGTGCTGTCTAATGAAGCAACAGAAAAAAATTGGGCTGGTAAATTAAAAAAAAATTATGATGTCACTGTGTAAAAAATGAATGACGTCACAAGTTAAGTTTATATTTCATATTGTGGTTACTTTAAGACCAAAATTGACCTGTCCGAGCGGTTTGCTTGAAAACATTCAATAACGCAGTTATGAATATTGTTCTTCACTTTATCCACACAATGTATTTTGCTTACATATATGTTTCTAGTTTTCTTTCATTTTCAAAACATTTAGTTTTGAAAAAGAAAAAGACATAATTTTGCAAGAACTTTTGAGAATGAAAGTAAGATAGTTGACAGAAAACATTCAACGGTTCAATTTGTATTTTGTTTGGATTATAAATGAGCAAAATACAATATTTAGCAATTAAGGGACATAAATCACTGTGATAACCTTCATGAGAATATATTTAAAATATATTATGAAAAATCAAAATTATATCAACAAATATATAATCGTTAATACTGAAAAAATAAAAGAAACAGGATAACCAATAATTAATATCATATCAATACAAAATTCTAAGTACGTGTCGTATTTTATATTTATGAAATTTCAAGTTAAGACTCATCAGTAAGTACTATCTTATTCATATCATTAACTTTATACAAACCCTCCCTGTAGACATAATATACAAGATATTTATGTAGAGGTTATCACACTAATTCCTGCAGCTCAACTGTTCAATATGGTTAAAAGCTTTTATATCAAGTGAGTCTCATTTGAGTTTTGATTGTAAAATAGTTTATTATTCCATTCCATATACAGGGTGAGTCTTTGACCACTGCATTAATTTTAACCAAAGATTCCTCTCATCAAATGAAACACTTTTTTCATTTACCATTTTTCCAGATTCGGCTCAGGTAAAAAGTTACAAGCGTTTAAAGATTTCACAATGTGCTAATACACTCCCGCATATAAATTATCTATGACATTGTTGGCGGACGAGAATAAGGCATGGTAACGTGACTTACAGCTTGATTCGGGATTCCAACGCTCAGGGACGGATCCATAAAAGTAGTGAAATTTTTGGAGTTTTCCATTTTAAAACATTCAATGAAGAATATCTCGAAAACGGTGCGTTTAGGGAGAAATGATGAAGAATAATATAATGTTCTAAAACGATGGAGTATTCTTGAAATGACTCAAGAAAAACTTTATATGCTTTCTTTATGCTAATTTCGTTTAGTTTTATGAATCCACGAGTCCATAACTAGAAAACCAGTAGAAGTAGAAAATAACTAATATTTGGAAAATATGTATCATAGCTATAGGAAACTTTACGCCAACATTCATTTTATTCGAAAAATGGATGTCAAAGCTACAAAATAAAAACTGATTTTTTTTCAAAATTTCAAGAGCCTGTATCTTTTTACCTGAGATGAATTTGGAAAAATGTTAAATGAAAAAAGTGTTTCATTTGATGAGAGGAATCTTTGGTTAAAATTAATGCAGTGGTCAAAGACTCACCCTGTATACTAATTGAAATTGAGTCATGGCAACCGATTACTTAGGGAAAGATGTGTAGAAACCGGCAGTATCTGGATGGCTGAACCCTCTTATATAACCGCTATATTACGACGGGAGGGGAAAGGGGAAAGATTTCTACACAATATAGGCTATCAAGAAGATTTTTCGGAGGGGTCCTTATGCGTTAAAAAAATTCGAGAAATCGACGAAATTATTACGATTTTTCCTAAGTAAATCGGCAAATTTGGGAATTGTTTTAAAAATCTAGTGGACGGATCGAGGTTCGATATCGAATATGGATATCGAATCTTAGGGAGGGGAAAAGGGTAGATCGGAAGACCCTAAGTCGATATCTATCAAAGTTTTCCCGTAACGAACGAAAATGTATTTTTGCGCGTATGTTCTGGGGAACATCGCGTTATAGTTTTGCCCAAATGTCTGTAACTTTCGAATGTTTTGACGAAAATGGTCTCAAACGATTTAGTTCGACTCCCCAATGAAGAATTCGAGGTCAAATTTGATTCTGCCCGTCCGTCCGTCCGGCCGTTGCCACGATAACTTGAGAACGAAAAGAGCTAGCGATTTGAAATTTTCAGGGTAGGTGGCGCATCCCAATACGACGGACAAGTTCGTTAATGGTTATAATCAGCCCAGTGGTTTCCGAGTAATAATTTTGTTTTCAATCAATATTAATCCGATCGAATTAAAACTTGGCGAGTAGTTGTAGAATATGAATTTAAGCACGCTTGTGAAATTTTGTGCGAATCGTATGGCTAGAAAATTTAAAAAAAATTATTAAAAAATGTTTTTGTTGTCACGATAACTTAAGAACGGAAAGAGATAGCGGCTTGAAGTTTTCAGGTTAGGATGTGCACCAGAACGCGACATTTCAGTTCGTTTATGAGCATAATCGGCCAAACTATTTTAGAGTTATAGCCATCTGAAATTTCGTTGTTTTTTGTTCCTCATTAACTCGAAATATACTGAACCGATTGAATTCAAACATGATAATTAATTGTAGAATGCCAACGCGAAAATTCTTGCAAAATTTCGTGAGGATAGTATTGGTAAAAAAATTTTAAAAAATCATTGAAAATTGAAAAAAAAAATTCTATATATCAGTAACTATTCGTTTGAAATTGCTGAAATTTTGCAACAGCCTTCATAACCTAACACTTTTGCCAAGTTTCAACACGATCGGTTGAATATTGTTGGAGATTCGAGCATTCTTGTGTGAGTTCAGTAGATGGGTGACCGTTACCTCGATAACTTTTGAACGAAAGGTGATAAGGACTTGCAATTTCCAGGGTAGGTTGCGTATCCGAAAGGGAGAGTTGGGTTCGTTTTTGGGCATAATCGGTCAAACGGTTTCCGAGTTATATCCACCTGGAATATTATTTCCTTGATAACTCAAAAAATAAATATTCGATCGAATTGAAGCTTGGTAACTAGTAGTAAAAAATCATCATAAAGACGTGTTTAAAATTTTGTAAGGACCGAATTTACCATGGTAAATTCGAATTAAGAGTGTCCAATACAGGAGAATGGACAACATAATTTACAATGGTAAATTCGATTAAGGGTGTCCAATACAGAAGAATGGACAATAGAACATACGCGCAAGGGCTTCTGACTTCACGTCAGTGCTTGAACCAATCTTTTATCCTTCGCCCGGCGAAAAAGCGAGACCGACTTTATTTCGCATAAGGCTTCGAAAATACGACCGCTCTGGCTCCGAATTTTTCGTCGAGAAGAAGAAGAAGTATCGGTTCGTCAAAAACCAGCTCAACTTTTACCTACGATAAGTCTAAACATACTAAATCGATACACGTTCTGGAGGTTGCGACCGCGGGAATTTTCCTTGCTAGAAGACATTCCGAGAAACGTCAAAATTAACACGAGAGACGGACTAACGGCCCTTCTAGGATGTTTTCGGGCCTGAAAGTTGACGAAAAGCGAAGATTAGGGTGAAAAACCTCTGAATAAACCGCCATGTGGCGATTTTATTTCGAAAAGTGAAAATTAAGAATATCTATCCCCGGTAAGTACCGACTAATTATTCGAATACCGGAGATCGATCGAAATCTACCTTGAAGCCGGTGGCGCATGCGTCTGACGATCGAACTCTCGGTGTCAGACCAAGAGAAGGCGGGGTCGAATCTCGGAGAGGGAATCACACTTTTTCGTGTTTTTTAGACCCTGTAGGTGGCGCTACAATCGATGTATAGGAACTCGAAAACGCCCGGACCGATTTTGATGAAACTTTGTGACTTTGTATCGGCGTGTCTCTGATTCACAATAGCATCCTGTAGGGGGCGCCTCGATTGATCTATAGAAGCTCGAAAACGGCTCGACCGATTTCAATGAAACTTTGTGTGCGTACTTGAGTGTGTCTCAGAGTCACAATAGGAGCCCGGTAGATGGCGCCGTGTTCGGCTTTCATAAACTCAAGAACGACCGGAGCGATTTCGATTAAACTTTCTGTGTATCTGAGGAGGTCTCAGATCCACTATATACCCTCCGTAGGGGGCGCTATGATCGGTTCACAGGAATTCGAAAATGGCTATACCGATTTTCATGAAACTTTGTGATCGTGTTTCGGAATGCCTAAGGTTCACGATACGATATGGTAGGTGGCGCTACATTTGGTTTCTAGGAACTCAAAAACGCCTCGACATATTTCGATAGGACTTTCACACAACAGACACGTTAGATGAACTACGGGTTTGATTGATCTACCGATTATATTGATCTACCATCCAAAATGCAGATCTACCGGACAAATGTAGATCTACCGGAAAAATGAAGATCTACTGAAAAAATGTAGATCTACCGGAAAAATGTAGATCTACCGGAAAATGTAGGACTACCGGAAAAAAGTAGATCTACCAAAAAAATGAGGATCTACCGGAAAAATGTAGATCTACTGGCTAGGTAGATCTGCGGGCCCACTAGTTAGCTTACTAAGCTAAATCTCGCCGGCAGTTCACAATTGCGGAAAATACAACACGCTCTGAAATTTTGTCGTCACTAGATAGATAGTAGCAATCCCCCTTTCTAGATATGCTTTCCCAAATAACTATTAAATTGTTATATTCTATCCAAATTATCTTCAACTTGTTACTTGAACATCACTCCAAATATTTCTGATCTGTGACTCTTTACTTGCTCGTAGTCGTAACAGTGATTCTTTTTTTTAAATTTTAAGCCAAAAATTCATTCATGCATTTGATAAATGTGAATAATAATTTATAGTCAAATCCGGTTCTGTTGCCAGTCCATAAATACAATATCTTTCGAAAGAACACAGGGACTTGAAATTGATATGGTAGATTGGAGGCCAGAACACGCCAGTCGAGCTCATGAACTGTCAAAATTCACCTAAAGTCTTCAGAGAAACATCCGTTCGAAAAATTATTCGCCCAATATTTAAAATTCAAAGGATTCATTGAGTTGATTTGCTACTTAGGCGGAGAATAATGACTACAACCTGTATATGTACCTGAAGGAAAACCATGAAATAAGATATTTATTTATTTTATTTATTTATTTATAAGATTAACAGAAGCCAAGGTAACCTATGGGGCTCAAAACAGTCAAAAGAAAAATAGAAATAGCAAACAGAATGCAGAGCGCAGAAAGCAGTGAGAAAAAAAATTACTTGCAATAGAAAAAAAAATTAACAAAATTATTCAAATTCAGAATGGACAAATTTTACGCAACAGGTAGAGTTTTACCAAAACAAACTTAAGTTAGATCTAGATCAGTTGTCAAACCTCACTTTGAATTGGTTCACGTTCGGCGCACACACAACATCACTCGGAAGTTTCTTCCAAACATGGAAAACTCTATTCGACAAAAAGCACTGACGTGAAGTCAGTACTCTTTGGCGCGCGTGTTCATGGTGGCTAATTTGAATTGAATGATGAGTACTTCAAGCTCAGTGGATGGAGCGAGCCGAAGATCTACCCAAAGGATAGTGGACACCATTCACTGTCAGTTCAAAAATTAACAGTGCTGTATCTAAGCTGCCATCAGGATAGAGTAACAAAGTTGGAAAAGAACACAACTGACTCTCCTTAGTCGCACGAGCTCCTAGAAGATTTGGGAGGGTCAGTATAATCCTAATCATGTTTATAGCACGCGCGCCAAAGCAGATTGACTTTTTACACTTTTTCTTTCATTGTTAAATCACTCTGCTTTTGCGCGCGTGCTATGAACATGATTAGGATTATACTGACCCTCCCAAATCTTCTAGGAGCTTGTGCGACTAAGGAGAGTCAGTTGTGTTCTTTTACAACTTTGTTCCTCTATCCTGATGGCAGCTTAGATACAGCACTGTTAATTTTTGAATCGACAGTGAATGGTGTCCACTATCCTTTGGGTAGATCTTCGGCTCGCTCTATCCACTGAGCTTGAAGTACTCATCATTCAATTCAAATTAGCCACCGTGAACACGCGCGCCAAAGAGTACTGACTTCACGTCAGTGCTTTTTTTTTTTTTCAAGTTCCTTTAACAAATATAGCTATCAATACAGTTTGGCTGTAAGCTTTACTGTAGATCAAAAAAAATTGCGGTTGTGGGACCTCCGTTAGGAAAGCAATTGCCTCTTCTCCAAATCCGAACGTATTTTAATATAGATCTACCGAATATAGTTATTTATAAATTTGCCTCAGGGCTACCATACAGACATTTCAACTCGGAAACAACACTATTTCCCCCAAACTGCACTGAATTGACATGAATATTCTTTTAAAACCTCACAATATCGGCTCATTACTCCCAACATAACCCAAACAACCCAAAACCATTCACTTCTCGTCTGCGCATGCGCAATTAACTCATGGCTGCAAGTCCTCTCAAAATTATACACCTCACAAAAAACTCCAATTCTCCAACACTAGTGGTTCAGGAGATATCGCTTCTTGAATCCACGCATGCGCAGACCCTCACCAGGGGATTCTATAGAGGAATAGCATCCGCCACCCCAAAACCCCAATCCTCTCTGACGAAAACACCACCAGTTAGTTAAATCACCGATGGTCTGCTCATGCGCATAAGGAAAAATGCCTGTAAGGGGTACATCAATTTCGAAATTAGCCTCAGGGCCATGGTACGGACACTTTAACTCGGAAACAACGCTACATCCTCCAAACTGACTTGTCCTTGCACTGAATTGCCATGAATATTCTTTTGAAACCTCACAATATCGGCTCAGCACTCCCAACATAACCCATACAACCCGAAAACAGTCACTTCTCTTCTGCGCATGCGCAATCTACTTGCGGCTAAAAGTCCTTTCAAAATCACACACCTTACAAAAAACTCCGATTCTCCAACACTAGTGGTTCAGGAGATAGCACATCTTTAATCCACGCATGCGCAGACCCTCAATAGGGGATTCTTTGGAGGAATAGCATCCGCCACCCCAAAACCCCAATCCTCTCTGACGAAAACACCACCAGTTAGTTAAATCACCGATGGTCTGCTGATGCGCATAACGAAAAATGCCTGTAAGGGGTAACATCAATTTCAAAATTAGCCCCAGGGCCACGGTACGAACACTTTAACTCGGAAACAACGCTACATCCCCCAAACTGACTTGTCCTTGAACTGAATTGCTATGAATATTCTTTTAAAACCTCACAATATCGACTCAGCACTCCCAACATAACCCATCCAATTAATTAACAGTCACTTCTCTTCTGCACATGCGCAATCTACTCACGGCTAAAAGTCCTCTCAAAATAACACACCTTACAAAAAACTCCGATTCTCCAACACTAGTGGTTCGGGAGATATCGCATCTTTAATCAACGCATGCGCAGACCCTCATCAGGGATCTGGATTCTATGGAGGAATAGCATCCGCCACCCCAAAACCGCAATCCTCTCTGACGAAAACTACAGCAGTTAAATGACTTCTCATCTACGCATGCGCACAACGAAAAATGCCCGGAAAAGGAAGCATGAACCTCAAAAAAATAGGTTTCGGCATTTTAAGCAAAGTTTTCCGCAAAATAGTAGTAATTTTTTGATTTTTTTATGTCACGTGATCTTCACGAAATTTTGCAAAAGTGTTTGCATTGGTCTTTTGCATCTAACTACTGAGTTTCAATTTAATCAGATCAGTATATTTCGAGTTATCGTGAAAACAAAATTTTAAAATTTTTGAAATTTTTTTTTGCCACTTTAGGGCTGTCCGGTCATAACAAAACTTCGCAGGCATATAAAGGTCATGATTCTACAATTTGATGCCAAATTTCAGAAAGATCGAGTGATCGGTTCCGGAAATATTCATAAAAATCGTTTTGACCAAAAACGGCCTTAACTCCGAAACCGCTCGGTGAATTTCGCCCGTTAACGAACTTGTCCGAGATATTTACGCTACAAAACTACCCTGCAAATTTCAACGCTCTAAGTCGTTCCGTTCGAGAGTTACCGAGCTAACGGCCGGCCGGCCGGCCGGACCGGACGGACAGAATTGAATTTGACCTCGAATTCTTCATCAGGGAGTCGGACACAATCGTTTGATACCATTTTCGAAAAAAAATTCGAAAAATACAGACATTGTGACGAAATGATAGCACGCTGTTCCTTGCGGAACACGCGCGCAAAAAGTGTTCCAGCGAAACCGATCGGAATGCTTCCCTGTATAGTTCATAGGGGTGGCCTCAGAGTCCAGCAATGGTGTTCATGCGGTATATAGATATCACAGATCCAATCCGGAAAACCCATGCAGGATTTTGTATGTCGAAATGACATCTCCTCTTAATCGTCTGTGTTCGAAGGTGGTTAGCCGGAGATTCTGCAATCTGTCTCGGTATTCTGGTCTCTGGCTTCCATATGGCATTCTGGTGACTCTCCTCTGTCTTCTCTCCAGCCTGTCAGAGTCTCTACGAAACGAGTATCCCACGCGGTACCCGCATATTCAATGATCGGTCTAGTAGATGGTAAGATGTTGAGATAGAGCAGCGAATGAACACCTTTCCGAGATAACACCTATGAGAAGCCCTGCGACAGCCAGTGTCCACATGATTCGTCCAGCTAAGTTCCTCATTCATTACAACACCGAGGGTCAGTGTGCGACATGGGGTGGAAACTCTCTCACTAAAGTCTGGTCCCTTAGAATAGTTCGATTAGTTCGAATAATCCCACACAAATTTGAGGATGTCTCTGCCTTCGCTCGATTTGTGGATCACGTGATGTTTTATCAGCTGATCTGTGATCAGCTGTCCCGCTGTCCGCTACCGGCGTGCTTGTTTTTATTTTTACATTTTACATAGTTTTGGTGAAATCTGAGTGTTCAGTGTTGTGAAATAAACTTTTTCGAATATCACTGTTTGATGTTCGGTAAAAAACTGTAATAAGAATACAAGTAAAGTGATTAAGTGTTCTCCTAATATTGCAGACAAGGTTATGGTCTTCATGGCTAGGGGAGTTTTTCATAAATAGAAACAAACAACTTTAGCTTATTTCTTCAATCATGGTGGAATGAAACGTGATGATCTTTCCAAATTACTTGCAGATATTGTTAGATCGTGGGCCTCATGTCGTCGCACTTCTTTGTGATCAAGGTTTTGCAAATGTAGCTGCTATAAATAGGCTATATAGAGAAACCACTGGGTGATTTTCACGTACAAAATGTTTTTCACATTATGTTGTGCATAATGATATCCATTTTTTGTATTATATTTCTCATTTGATTCTGTCCTTCTAAATGTATATTGGAGTAGAATATACTTCCACGTAGTGTTGTACTCGCATAATGATAACCATTTTTTTGTACGATATTTCATATATTGGAATTAAGACAGCCATTCATTTAACTGCTCCTTCAAATTTGAAGGTATATAAGGATAATTTTATTGAAGAAAGTTCTTACCTCTTATGCTGTATAATTAATTTTGATGTCACACTAAATTTTATTTTCATTCCAAATGTATTTTTTAATTTTGATATTCTTTCTTTTTTTAATATATATGTACATTAGTTCACATGAAATGTTGAACTTAAATTCATGAATCTGATATAATTTTATTAAAGAGAGTTTTGGGATTTCATTTATTTTCTTTCGATTATAGGAAAACCATTCCAAAAACATTGTCAAATGCCAGGTTTTTGACGAATTATCGTCAACTTGGTGTTTGGCAGTGTTCTGTAAAACAATATAATAGAATATGGGATATATGGGAGATATATTTGAATTTCCCGCTCATTCGAGCTTCAAATAATCCCAGTGCCGCACCGCTAGTGTTGCAAGGAACAGAAATAAGGTTAGAGTGGCCCATCTATAGTATATCTTGTCTATGGTGTGCGATGAGCATGGCCGAATTGAAGTTCCACTTACAGTGTACTGTAGGCGAGGATTGGACGCACCAAGATGCAGGACGGTGAACTTCTCCGGGTTTAGTGGAATCAGCCAGTCAGCACACCACTTCTAACATCAATCCTGACACAGTGTCCCATAAGAGACCAAGGGATTGGCATACATTTAAGTGTCATCGGCGAACATGAAACTACTGATGTAAAGAGTAAGGATTATGTAAGGATATATCCGGAAACTACATAGCTCAATGAAAGTAACTAAGCAATAGTTATCTATGTTCCAAGGACGAAAAACTATCTATTATAGTCGAATCGGCAAATTGCTGACCGAGGCGGTACCGAGGGTAGCGATCAGGCGAGACAATAGACAGTTTATCACCAAGGTACATGTTACATTTGTTCGTCGGCCTCCACATATATTTATGAATTTCGGGCCTCTTGAATAATTTCACAATAGCAAATGACACATACACTTACGTTTGTATTGAACCGTCTCCATAGTGACCACAGCACTGACAGTTATTCTTACAGACACTTATGTTTGTTTTGAACCGTATCATGCCGTATTCATAGTGACCACAGCGGTCTCGAGGAAGTCATTTTGCGGACGAGAATAGTATATTCTAAAACAAGTTGCAGAATGGGCTGATATTTAAACACGAATGCGAAATTCGAAAACGAGCGACGAAGGAGCGAGTTTTCGTACGAATGACTGTTGGAACTGCCTTCTGCACCGAGTATTAGACGATATTTTCTCTATTTCAGGCAAGTTTTGTAAAGTACTGTTGAAATTTAATGAAAAATTAGGATTATACATCCTAGTGACTTTTGTATTGTATCTTGGCAGTTGGTATGACTGTTACGAAATTTGACAGATCATGGAATTTGAATTGTACGTAGAGCATGGAGATCAGATTGAACAGTTTCCTAACATCATGAATGATTAGAAATTAGCAAGAAGGAAATCTCTAGTACCTTATTTTTTTATGAAAATAAAACATTTCCTCTCAACAATTATTTCACCTTATCCAGATTATCTTATATTGACAATAATTGACGTGTGTTGAAATTTGATAGGGTCGAATGTCAGTGCTGACTACCACAAAACGAAAAATATAACTAGAAACAATGCGGGAATGAGCTCATTCCAGCACTGTTTTAAGTGCTGGAATGAACTCATTACGATACTGAAATAGAGAAAGTACTTTCTCGTCCGCAAAGTACTTGCCTTCAATAATAAACAATTTTACGGCCGCAAATTGGTACGTAAAATGTTATCTACTTTTCATAGAGATCATCGAAAAAATATTTTACTCACAATCGATTTGTAATCGATGGATTTGTAAGCTTCATGACATTCAGGAAACGGATCATTATACATAGGTACCTAATACTTTCCCGGCTAGCAAATCTCACTTTCCCGGATAGCAAGTGTTACTTTACCGGCTAATTTGTGTCCACTTCACCTGCTAGCATGAAAATAAATCAGAATTAACTCGCACCAATTAATATACGCTCCGCGCGTATTTACATACCTTCCTCTGCTTTTCACAGGAATAAGACCTGCGGATGCTTGTTCTGTAGCTACTCGAAGTTCTGGTGGTGGAGATTCAATTTCGCAGTCGAACATTTTTCGTTAATACATATTGTCAGAAATTGAATTATGAATAATGACCCAACTGTCAGTTCCAATGTATGGTTGAATAAACTAAAAAAGTGGGAAAACCCTGTGGACAGGAGCTTTGGCGCTCTTGTTCAAACTTTGATAAATCATATCTCCGAAAGTATCGGTTTCTTAGAGTTGAGAATGATATCAATGGATTCTTATTTCATTTATTCTATTTTATTATGCAGTTCTATCATAAGAATCCATTGATATCATTCCCAACTCTGAGAAACTCTGAGAAATACTTTCGGAGATATGATTTGTCAAAGTTTGAACAAGAGAGCCAAAGCTTCTGTCCACAGGGCTTTCCCACTTTTTGTACCATATTTTCTGACACCAAGCGTCACTTTTTCCGATTTTCGTGGCATTCTCCAACTTAAAATAAATATTCAAAGTTACCCGATGTACCAAATTCAATTTGCGGTTACCCGATATTCATACGTTTCCCCGATATTCATACGTTTCCCAAGTAGTTCAGAAATCAAGAATTTTAACGAAAATTCAATGTTTAATGAATATTAAAAAATGGGTTCAAGCCCTGTGGACAGGAGCTTTCTGGCGCTCTAGTTCAAACAGACAAATTATATCTTCGAAAGTATTGGTTTCTCAGAGTTGGGAATTATATCAATGGATTCATATGATATAACCGCATCATAAAGGAAATTCAATTCAAATAATAGTTTATTTATCAAGATTAAATGAGCAATCATGAGAATGAGAAAAGCACCATGGAAGAAATCAAATTAAATCTGGCCAATTTTGCCCAATAACGAACTTAACCGAGATATTCATCTCCATAAACTACTCTGAAAATTTCAACTACCTACCTCATTCCGTTCGAGAGTTATATCTATGTCTATGGATGAAAAGCAGTCTCACTACTCTCAGATCTCTTACTAACTTCATGTTCCGTTCCGAAATGTAAGACTTTTCTGAGAAAAACTGATTTCGGAGCAAACAACTGAGATTTTTCTCACTTCGCTCACAATTCTTCGATTGATTAGATAATGTAATGTCACAGGAACATAAGTTGATATCAGGATAATTCATACATAGAGTTATATCATTCTGTGACAACGTTGAAATACGATTTATTATTGAAATTTTGAAAAATCATATCTCCGAAAGTATTACCTTTATAGAGTTAAAAATGATATGTATGGATTCTTATGATAAAACTGCTTACTAAAAAAAATTTAATTTGGAATTTGTTTTGTAAAAAAAAAATTATTTTTTTTTTACTCCGAAACCATCTGTCCGATTTTGCCCAATAACGAACTTAGCCGAGATATTTACCTCCCAAACCTACAGTGAAAATATCAACTCTCTAGCTCATTCCGTTCGAGAGTTATCGTGCCTACGGCCAGCCAGCCGGCTGGACCGGCCGGACAGAATGAATTTCGACCACGGATTCTTGATCAGTGAGTCGAACCAAATCATTTAAGACCATTTTCATCGAAAAATCGAAAATTACAGACATTTGGGCAAATTGATAAGCACTCAGTTCCGAGGAACTAGAGCGCCAAAAAGAAATGAAACTGGAGACGACCACATAAACGGCATGGAAAATCAATAACTCACCTGCTCAAAACCACCTTTGTATATTTAATTAGAGCATTATGTGAAAACATGGAAGTACGATGTGTTATTGAAATTTTGAAAAATCATATTTCCGAAACTATCAGCTTGTTAGAGTTCAAAATGATATCATGGATTCTTCTGGTGAAACTGCATTTTAAAAAAATGGGTTCAAGTCCTGTGGACAGGAGCTTTCTGGCGCTCTAGTTCAAACAGACAAATTATATCTCCGAAAGTATTGGTTTCTCAGAGTTGGGAATTATATCAATGTATTCATATGATAGAACTGCATCATAAAGGAAATTCAATTTAAATAATAGTTTATTTATCAAGATTAAATGAGCAATCATGAGAATGAGAACTGCAACATGGAAGAAATCAAATTAAATCTGGCCAATTTTGCCCAATAACGAACTTAAGGGAGATATTCATCTCCCTAAACTACTCTGAAAATTTCAACTACCTACCTCATTCCGTTCGAGAGGTATATCATTGTCTATGGATGAAAAGCAGTCTCACTACTCTCAGATCTCTTACTTCATGTTCCGTTCCGAAATGTAAGACTTTTCTGAGAAGAACTAATTTCGGAGCAAACAACTGAGATTTTTCTCAATTCGCTCACAATTCTTCGATTGATTAGATAATGTCATGTCTCAGGAAAATAAGTTGACATTATGATAATTCATACATAAAATAATTATATCATTCTGTGACAACGTTGAAATACGAATTATTATTGAAATTTTGAAAAAATCATATCTCCGAAAGTATTAGCTTGTTAGAGTTAAAAATGATGCCATTGGATTCTTATGGTAAAACTGCTTATTGAAAAAAATTTAATTCGGAATTTGCTTTGTAAAAAAAAAATTATTTTTGTTACTCCGAAACCATCTGTCCGATTTTGCCCAATAACAAATTTAGCCGAGATATTTATCTCCCAAACCCACTCTGAAAATTTCAACTGTCTAGCTCATTCCGTTCGAGAGTTATCGTGCCTACGGCCAGCCAAACGGCTGAACCGGCCGGACAGAATGAATTTCGACCACGGATTCTTGATCAGTGAGTCGAACCAAATCGTTTAAGACCATTTTCATCGAAAAATTCTAAAATTACAGACATTTGGGCAAATTGATAAACACTCAGTTCCGAGGAACAAGAGCGCCAAAAAATGAATTTGAAATTTGTAATGTAAGAAAAAAATTATTTTTCGTTACTCCGAAACCATCTCGCCGATTTTGCCCAATAACGGACTCGTCAGAGATATTTACGCTCCAAACCTACCCTGCAAATTTCAATCTTCTTACTCTTTTCGTTCGAGATTTTATGGTTAACGGCCGGACGGGTGGACGGCCGGCCGGTCGGATTCTTGATCAGTGAGTCGAACCAAATCGTGTAAGACCATTTTCAGCCAAAATTTCGAAAATTAAAGACATATGGGCAAATTGATAAGCACTCTGGTCCGAGGAACGAGAGCGCCAAAAAGAGTTTCAATTGATCTGAGAATATAATATATTCTATGATCAAATGAAACACTTTTTGGCGCTCTAGTTCCTCGGAACTGAGTGCTTATCAATTTGCCCAAATGTCTGTAATTTTCGAATATTTCGATGAAAATGGTCTTAAACGATTTGGTTCGACTCACTGATCAAGAATCCGTGGTTGAAAATCATTCTGTCCGGCCAGTCCGGCCGGCCAGCCGGCCGTAGACACGATAACTCTCGAACGGAATGAGCTAGACAGTTGAAAATTTCAGAGTAGGTTTGGGAGATAAATATCTCGGCTAAGTTCGTCATTGGGCAAAATCGGACGGATGGTTTCGGAGTAACAAAAAAAAATTTTTTTTTACAAAATAATTTCAAAATTAAATTTTTTTCAATAAGCAGTTTTACCATAAGGATCCAATGATATCATTTTCAACTCTAACAAGCTAATACTTTTGGAGATATGACTTTTCAAAATTTCAATAGGCGAAAGCAAACCCCCGTTAGAGGGCGCTTAAAATTTCAATATGGCTGCTATAGCGGTGAACAACAAACATAAATAGCTTCAGTTTGAATTGAAATCTCAGCTTTTAAGCATTGTAAGTAACTACTTTGTCTTTAAAATTGAGTTATTTTAAGAGTATACGTCTTTACAATAATAATGGCAAAATTTGAGGTTTCCCTATCGATATATTGGGATATATATATTCTTTTGAACTTGAGCATTACAACTTGTTTTGTATCTAACAATAAAGCATGTGTGTCAAAATAGTGTTAGCAGAGGTTAGTGTAACGGGGTACCATATAATTTGATATAATATGATACTAGAGCTTAGGGAAAAAACCTCAGCAAAAAAACCCTATCTCCCCGTATTTGTTGTGATTTATGAAAATTGAAATTGTTAACAAAATATGCTGAAATATTAAATATTGAAGGGCATCTTTTTCTTCATTATCGCTTCTTCCTTCAACAAGCAGAGAAGATTCTCCAAGGTACCCGAAACCCAATCTGGAAAAGTAAAAGACAAAGGGAGAAAACGAACAAATTAAAAATGGAATATTCTATATTTCATTAAATAGATTTGAAACTCGCTACCCATTCTAAAAAAGATATATTGATAATAGAAGTCGACCACTCAAGGAAGGTGAAGCAGTTTTCAAGGCAGGGCAAGTTTTGTTATCTGGTGTGGATAAAGAAACCACAAATATAAAAAGCTTCTGTATGCAGACATGTTATCATCTGCCAAGTTGGGGGACGGTAGATTTACAATAGCTCCTAATACAATAACTATTTGGTCAGCGTATGATATGAGGTACCTTCCTTCCTGAAGTTGTTGGTTCAGAAGGTTCATGCACATAATGGGAATATCATCAACGATTTCCTTCACATCCATAGCCATGTCCAAATCAGTATGTTTCTCTATTTCAGTAGGCATAAGCTTGTTTAACCTAAGAAATAAAATTATTCATCTTATTTCAACAATATTCATGAAAAAAAAACATACCATTCCCTTTTTGACCAGTCAATAATAGGTGGCTTCTGAAGCTTTTAAGCATTGTAAGTAACTACTTTGTCTTTAAAATTGAGTTATTTTAAGAGTATACGTCTTTACAATAATAATGGCAAAATTTGAGGTTTCCCTATCGATATATTGGGATATATTGATAATAGAAGTCGACCACTCAAGGAAGGTGAAGCAGTTTTCAAGGCAGGGCAAGTTTTGTTATCTGGTGTGGATAAAGAAACCACAAATATAAAAAGCTTCTGTATGCAGACATGTTATCATCTGCCAAGTTGGGGGACGGTAGATTTACAATAGCTCCTAATACAATAACTATTTGGTCAGCGTATGATATGAGGTACCTTCCTTCCTGAAGTTGTTGGTTCAGAAGGTTCATGCACATAATGGGAATATCATCAACGATTTCCTTCACATCCATAGCCAAGTCCAAATCAGTATGTTTCTCTATTTCAGTAGGCATAAGCTTGTTTAACCTAAGAAATAAAATTATTCATCTTATTTCAACAATATTCATGAAAAAAAAACATACCATTCCCTTTTTGACCAGTCAATAATAGGTGGCTTCTGAACAGTTAGAAATGGGAACTTTTGGCTGGGGACCACATTTTTCTGCATTGTCCTCCTCATAGTTGCTGCTGTAAAATTCATAACAATGGCAATAATATTGTAATTAGTCATTTAATGACTCTTAACTGACCAATAGCACCCAATTGTGAAGTCAGAGTCTATAAAGTGTAACTACAAACCAGCATGTTTTCTCAAATTTCCTTTCCAATTTTTAAAGCTTTTTTCCACTTCTCCTTCATTTTGTTATCTCTTGGAATGTAATCAGATGTACAAAAATCTTATTTCCTTGTAAATACTCTATCCAATCTTACATAAAAACCCTTCATTTTCCAAAAGGAACACCTCAAACACCGCCTAAACACATACAAATTACAATGAGAAAGTTTGTTGTTCACCGCTATTTATGTTCTTGAAATTCTCGATAGAGGTCGCACCCTTTGCTTACTTTTCCCAATAATAAATCGTATTTCAACGTTGTCATACAATGATATAATTATTCTATGTATGAATTGTCATAATGTCAATTTATTTTCCTGAGACATGTTATTATCTAATCAATCGAAGAATTGTGAGCGAAGTGAGAAAAATCTCAGTTGTTTGCTCCGAAATTAGTTTTTCTTAGAAAAGTCTTACATTTCGGAACGGAACATGCAGTAAGAGATCTGAGAGTAGTGAGACTGCTTTTCATCCATAGACATATATATAACTCTCGAACGGAATGAGCTAGGTAGTTGAAATTTTCAGAGTAGGTTAGGGAGATGAATATCTCGGTTAAGTTCGTTATAGGGCAAAATTGGCCAGATTTAATTTGATTTCTTCCATGGTGCAGTTCTCATTCTCATGATTGCTCATTTAATCTTGATAAATCTATGATAACTATCATTTGAATTGAACTTCCTTTATGATGCGGTTCTATCATATGAATACATTGATATAATTCCCAACTCTGAGAAACCAATACTTTCGGAGATATAATTTGTCTGTTTGAACTAGAGCGCCAGAAAGCTCCTGTCCACAGGGCTTGAACCCATTTTCACATATTATGTAAATTTATGTACAACTCAAATACTCACTCGGTATATACTGGGTTGGTCTTTAAGTTTTTTATTTTTATTATTATTATTGATCAGGGGTTACGTTTCACCGCGACCTTGAGATCTATTGTGCCCCTTTAAGTTGCACATCGAATACTTTTTTCGTTAACCATTTTTTCCAATTTGGCTCAGTTAAAAAGATAAAGATTGTTAAAATTTCAAAAGCATATCAGTTTTCAATTTGCAGTTTTGACGTGTTTTCTTCCGAATGAAATAAATGTTGGTGTAAAGTTTATTATATTCATGACACATATTCTCTAATTATCATTTTTTCCGTCCCACTCTCTCTTTGGTTTCCTAGACATAGGCATAGACATAAAAATGAATGAAATTATGATGAAGAAAGACGATCATTTTAGAAAATCAATTATTCTCCATAATTTCTCCTTAAATGCACCATTTTCGAGATATCCTTCATTGAATGCTTTAAAACCTGTTATTCCAGAAAGTTCACAAATTTTATGAATCTATGGTTTAAATTAATGTACAAGTTCGAGACCCACCCTGTATCATGTTATCGCGTTTTCGCGATGAATGTGTTTTTTTACCGCAACCGCAATACACAGTGTTTCATGTTTTATCAAATGGCAATATAATCATTCGACGAATGCGAAGCGAAACACTTCTTTTCTGAAGTCGTTGCTCGCCTGTAAGATAGGCCAGTCGTTATGTCACATTCGCCCAAATCCGATTCCGTTTTCCTCCATAAACATACCGGTATCGGATTTGGACGGATGTGATTTAGCAAATTTTCGTAGCTTTCCGCTTTCACTGGAAGATTCACCTAAACCGTTGAAATTGATAAAATAACGTTTTGGAGGCTCAGGTAAGTGAGTTCGAACCTCTTCAACTCGAAAAAAATGGTTTCCAGTTTTATTTTATTACTGATTTTCGTTTCGAATTTTTATTGGAAATAAATTTATTTTAAAAATCTTCCATCCTAATAGAGGTAAGTATACAGGGAAATTATACAATGTGGAAAATGGAATAAATTCATTATCTTGGTTACTGTACATATTTATGGAAAATCCCGAAATACGTCGAATTCAAATTTTAAATTGTCATTCTTCTTCGTAAAAATACAAACTCCAGATTCAACCCCCTTAGAAAGACAGGTACAACCCCCAATTGTTCAAATAGGAAGTAGGGGTATGTGATAGATCTTTTGAAATGTATCGTCATTCTCTATTCATAAATGTTATAATGTTTATTGCAAAAATCAAATTAGAAAAAAATGAAAATTTCTTCCAACATTATCAAACATGTCAGGAGTGATCGACATTATCGCAAGCGTTATTCGATCTTTTAGGTAATTCGAATCAATGGGTTTAGTTTCGAACACAATGATCATCACATATCCCCATAAAAACAAATCTAATGGGGTAGGATCAGGGGATCGCGCTGACCATTCAATCCTTCCTGGTCTTCATATCCACCGATTTAGAAATATTGCGTCGAGGCACTGCCGTATATTGTGTTGGTAATGTGCTCCTTCCTGTTGGAATAATATCATATTCCGTGGAAGTTGAGGATTACATTGATCAGGATATAAGTTTGCTAAAGCTGGAAGGACATCATTTTGTAGTAGTGCTGAATGATTATCGCCATTCAAACTGCCCTCAATGAAAAGGGGCCTATGATATGGTTTCTTTGTCATCCAGGATTTACGGTAGACCAGTAGCGGAAATTTTGACGATTAGTATGGCCGTTGAGAGAAAAAGTGCACTCATCAGAAATCAAAACGTCTACTAATTGGATAATATTGTTATACAACATTTCCATCATTTTTCTTAAAAATAAGCTCTCATATCAAAATCGTCTACCAAGATCTCCTGGGAATATATCATTTTATAGGGATGCATTTTATTTTGTTTTAATATGTTTAGAACCCTTGTATGGCTGATATTGAATGTTGTGGAAGGCATATCTATTCGATTTATGTGAATTTTCTTCAAAGTCAAGCATCACATCTAATTTTACATCGTCACAATGTGCATTAGCAGCTGCTTTTTGGCGCTCTAGTTCCTCGGAACTGAGTGCTTATCAATTTGCCCAAATGTCTGTAATTTTCGAATTTTTGGCTGAAAATGGTCTCAAACGATTTGGTTCGACTCACTGATCAAGAATCCGAGGTCGAAATCGATTCTGTCCGGCCGGTCCAGCCAGCCGGCCGTAGGCACGATTACTCTCGAACGAAAAGAGTTAGAGGATTGAAATTTGCAAGGTGGGTTTGGAGCGTAAATATCTCGATTAAGTTCGTTAATGGGCAAAATCCATCTAGCGGTTTCGGAGTTATGGCCGATTTTAGTAAATATATTTTTGATGAATATTTCCGAAACCGATCACTCGATCTATCTGAAATTGAGCATCAAATTGTAGAATCATGACCTTCATACGTATGTGAATTTTTGTATTGACCAGGTTACCGCAAAGTGTCAAAAAAATTTGTTGAAAATCAAAAAATTTTTTTTTACAATAACTCTCGAACGGAATGAGCTAGGGCTAGGCAGTTGAAATTTTCAGTGTAGGTTAGGGAGATGAATATCTCGGTTAAGTTCGTTATTGGGAAAAATAGGCCAGATGGTTTCGGAGTAACGAAAGTAATTTTTTTTTAAGAAACAAATTTCAAATTCAATTTTTATTTATGATGCAGTTTCACCATAAAAATCCATTGATATCATACAAGCTAATACTTTCGGAGATATGATTTTTCGAAATTTCAATAATGAATCGTACTTCTATGTTTTCACAGAATGTTATCATTATTCTATCTAAGCTTTATTATATGATCTGCGTTCATTCTCGTACATGTCATCCTGTTCTATAAGAGAGAGTCAAATTCATTTCAGCTATTTTAATTTGATTTCTTCCATGGTGCAGTTCTCATTCTCAGATTGCTCATTTAATCTTGATAAATAAACTATTATTTGAATTGAATTTCCTCTTTGATGCAGTTCTATCATAAGAATACATTGATATAATTCCATCTCTGAGAAACCAATACTTTCGGAGATATAATTTGTCTGTTTGAACTAGAGCGCCAGAAAGCTCCTGGCCACAGGGCTTGAACCCATTTTTTTAATTTCCCTTACATGCCGAAACTTGCGAAACTGCTTCTCTATCTTACTTATTGTCCCTTGGGTGGCACATATGGAAATTTCGCATGGAACAAGCGACATACTTCTTTTTCTGTTCAGGTGTTATCTCCGTATATTAAATTATAACGTAAATTTTCCGGCTCATTTCTTCATTATTTTATACAATAGAAAGTAATGCATGTGTCTACGAGAGATGATAGCCCTATATAAGGGTCCTATACCGATCTTCGAACATCTGAAGTTCTGAATAATCATCGCATGGCTTGGCTAGACCTTTTTTCGAAAGATAAGCCTTACGAGCAATGACATTTTCCCTTTTAGATTCAAAAATTGAAGGGATTTCTAAGAACAAGAGTGAATATCTTTGAAAACTAGTAGAGGCGATTCTTCTTCCAGAGATTCATGTGGCTAGAGAGTATTCATTTGTGAGAGAGGATTTTGAAAGGTTATGTATTATTTTTAATTTGTTCGTTTTCTCCTCCTTTCTATTAATTTTTGCGCGCGTGTTCCGCAAGGAACAGCGTGCTATCATTTCGTCTCAATGTCTGTATTTTTCGAATTTTTTTTCGAAAATGGTCTCAAACGATTGGGTTCGACTCCCTGATGAAGAATTCGAGGTCAAATTCAATTTTGTCCGTCCGGTCCGGCCGGCTGGCCGGTCCGGCCGTTAGCACGATAACTCTCGAACGGAACGACTTAGAGCGTTGAAATTTGCAGGGTAGTTTCGTAGCGTAAATATCTCGGACAAGTTCGTTAACGGGCAAAATTGACCGAGCGGTTTCGGAGTTAAGGCGGTGTTTGGTAAAAACGTTTTTTATGAATATTTCCGGAACAGATCACTCGATCTTTTTGAAATTTAGCATCAGATTGTAGAATCATGACCTTTATATGCCTGCGAAGTTTTGTGTTGAACGGACGGCCTTAAAGTGGCAAAAAAAAATTTTGAAAATTTGAAAATTTGGATTTCACGATAACTCGGCAAATACTGATCTGATTAAATTGAAACTCAGTAGTTAGATGCAAAAGACCAAAGCAAACACTTTTGCAAAATTTCGTGAAGATCACGTGACATGAAAAAAATAAAAAAATTACTACTATTTTGCGGAATACTTTGCTTTTAATGACGAAACATATGTTTTTGAGGTTCATGCTGCCCTTTCCGGGCATTTTCCGTATTGCGCATGCGCAGATGAGAAGTCCTTTAACTGCTGTAGTTTTCGTCAGAGAGGATTGGGGTTTTGGGGTGGCGAATGCTATTCCTCCATAGAATTCAGATCCCTGATGAGGGTCTGCGCATGCGTAGATTAAAGATGCTATATCTTCCGAACCACTAGTGTTGGAGAATCGGAGTTTTTTGTAAGGTGTGTTATTTTGAGAGGACTTTTAGCCGCCAGTAGATTGCGCATGCGCAGAAGAGAAGTGACTGTTTTTGGGTTGGATGGGTTATGTTGGGAGTGCTGAGTCGATATTATGAGGTTTTAAAAGAATATTCATAGCAATTCAGTGCAAGGACAAGTCAGTTTGGGGGATGTAGCGTTGTTTCCGAGTTAAAGTGTCCGTACTGTGGCCCTGGGGCTAATTTTGAAATTGATGTTACCCCTTACAGGCATTTTTCGTTATGCGCATTAGCAGACCATCAGTGATTTAACTGGTGGTGTTTTCGTCAGAGAGGATTAGGGTTTTGGGGTGGTGGATGCTATTCCTCTATAGAATCCCCTGTTGAGGGTCTGCGCATGCGTGGATTAAAGATGTGATATCTCCTGAACCACTAGTGTTGGAGAATCGGAGTTTTTTGTAAGGTGTGTTATTTTGAGAGGACTTTTAGTCGCGAGTAGATAGCGCATGCGCAGAAGAGAAGTGACTGTTTTTGGGTTGGATGAGTTATGTTGGGAGTGCTGAATCGATATTATGAGGTTTCAAAAGAATATTCATAGCAATTCAGTGCAAGGACAAGTCAGTTTGGGGGATGTAGCGTTGTTTCCGAGTTAAAGTGTCCGTACCGTGGCCCTGGGGCTAATATTGAAATTGATATTACCGCTTACAGGCATTTTTCGTTATGCGCATGAGCAGACCATCAGTGATTTAACTGGTGGTGTTTTCGTCAGAGAGGATTGGGGTTTTGGGGTGGCGGATGCTATTCCTCCATAGAATCCCCTGTTGAGGGTCTGCGCATGCGTGGATTAAAGATGTGATATCTCCTGAACCACTAGTGTTGGAGAATCGGAGTTTTTTGTAAGGTGTGTTATTTTGAGAGAACTTTCAGCCGCGAGTAGATTGCGCATGCGCAGAAGAGAAGTGACTGTTTTTGGGTTGGATGGGTTATGTTGGGAGTGCTGAGTCGATATTATGAGGTTTTAAGAGAATATTCATAGCAATTCAGTGCAAGGACAAGTCAGTTTGGGGGATGTAGCGTTGTTTCCGAGTTAAAATGTAAGTACTAATTTTGAAATTGATGTTACCCCTTACAGGCATTTTTCGTTATGCGCATGAGCAGACCATCAGTGATTTAACTGGTGGTGTTTTCGTCATAGAGGATTAGGGTTTTGGGGTGGCGGATGCTATTCCTCTATAGAATCCCCTGTTGAGGGTCTGCGCATCCGTGGATTAAAGATGTGATATCTCCTGAACCACTAGTGTTGGAGAATCGGAGTTTTTTGTAAGGTGTGTTATTTTGAGAGGACTTTTAGCCGCGAGTAGATTGCGCATGCGCAGAAGAGAAGTGACTGTTTTTGGGTTGGATGGGTTATGTTGGGAGTGCTGAACCGATATTATGAGGTTTTAAAAGAATATTCATAGCAATTCAGTGCAAGGACAAGTCAGTTTGGGGGATGTAGCGTTGTTTCAGAGTTAAAGTGTCCGTACCGTGGCCCTGGGGTTAATTTCGAAATTGATGTAACCCCTTACAGGCATTTTTCGTTATGCGCATGAGCAGACCATCAGTGATTAAACTGCTGGTGCTTTCGTCAGAGAGGATTGGGGTTTTGGGGTGGCGGATGCTATTCTGCTTTAGAATCCCCTGGTGAGGGTCTGCTCATGCGTGGATTCAAGAAGCGATATCTCCTGAACCACTAGTGTTGGAGAATCGGAGTTTTTTGTGAGGTGTGTAATTTTGGGAGGACTTGCAGCCACGAGTATACTGCGCTTGCGCAGACGAGAAGTGAATGGTTTTGGGTTATGTTGGGAGTAATGAGCCGATATTGTGAGGTTTTAAAAGAATATTCATGTCAATTCAGTGCACGGACACAAGTCAGTTTGGGGGAAATAGCGTTGTTTCCGATTTGAAATGTCTGTATGGTGGCCCTGAAGCGAATTCATAAATAACTATATTCGGTAGATCTATATTAAAATACGTTCGGATTCGGAGAAGATGCAATTGCCTCCCTAACGGAGGACCCACAACCGCATTTTTTTCCGATCTACGGTAAAGCTAACAGCCAAACTGTATTGATAGCTATATTTGTTAAAGGAACTTGAAAAAAAAAAAAGCACTGACGTGAAGTCAGTACTCTTTGGCGCGCGTGTTCACGGTGGCTAATTTGAATTGAATGATGAGTACTTCAAGCTCAGTGGATAGAGCGAGCCGAAGATCTACCCAAAGGATAGTGGACACCATTCACTGTCGGTTCAAAAATTAACAGTGCTGTATCTAAGCTGCCATCAGGATAGAGTAACAAAGTTGGAAAAAAACACAAGGGACTCTCCTTAGTCGCACAAGCTCCTAGAAGATTTCGGAGGGTCAGTATAATCCTAATCATGTTTATAGCACGCGCGCAAAAGCAGATTGACTTAACAATGAAAGAAAAAGTGTAAAAAGTCAATCTGCTTTGGTGCTATAAACATGATTAGGATTATACTGACCCTCCCAAATCTTCTAGGAGCTTGTGCGACTAAGGAGAGTCACTTGTGTTCTTTTCCAACTTTGTTACTCTATCCTGATGGCAGCTTAGCTACAGCACTGTTAATTTTTGAACCGACAGTGAATGGTGTCCACTATCCTTTGGGTAGATCTTCGGCTCGCTCTATCCCCTGAGCTTGAAGTACTCATCATTCAATTCAAATTAGCCACCGTGAACAAGCGCGCCAAAGAGTACTGACTTCACGTCAGTGCTTTTTTTTTTCAGGTTGAGTTTCGGGTACCTTGGAGAAACCTCTCCGTTTTTTGAACAAGGAATCCACATTGAAGAAAGAAATGCCCATCAATATCTTAAATTTCAGCTGCTTTTGTGCAGAAATTCAATTTTTACAAATCACAACACACACGGGGAAACAGGGTTTTTTTGCTAAGGTTTTTCCTTCTGCTCTTGTATCATACGTCGAATTATTTTGTGCATTTCCGTTACTTCCATATTTCAAAATTGAAGTTAATGAAATTCAAACATAAATTAGACAATTTATAAACTACAACTTATCAGCACAAAACAATTTGCGAAGGCATTCTAAAGAAACTAACATTGCCATAGAAGAATTGTTTAACGTAGTTCTCATGATACTATCTGGAAAACATAATGTTATGTTTTTTGTTTTAATTTTTTTCTATCACATCTTGAAGACAAATGAGTTTGGTATTATTGTAATAAGATTTGGGAATATTTGAGGGAATATTATGAATTTCGGTAATCGGCAACAAAAATGAAAGTGATAACATTTGTGAATAGATATTGAAAAGACTTTTCAAATGATGTATCACAAGGCCATACTTTCTATTTGAAAAATTCGGGGTTGTACCTGTCTTTCGAAGGGGGTTGTAGGTAGGGTTCGCATTTTTATGAAGAAGAATGACATTTAACAATTTGAATTTGAGGTATTACGGGCTCTTCCATAAATATGTACAGTAACCAAGATAAGGAATTCATTCCATTTGGCTTTTCCACACTGTATATCATTTTGGAACGCAACCTTTGATGTCATTCTTGAGATGTCACTGGCATTTGTTGTTGACCTTATGTCATTTAAATGCATCGCAATCAATTGTTTTGGCGTCTGATTTTTTTTTATGATTTCCAATTGTATGCTCTCTCCAAAGTCTTTTCTGGTACTTATGCTGTACGATGAAGATTCATCTTAACGCAAAATATTTTTTGTTAGTAATTGTTTTTGGCGCTCTAGTTCTTCGGAACTGAGTGCTCATCAATTTGCCCAAATGTCTGTAATTTTCGAATTTTTTGATGAAAATGGTCTTAAACGATTTGGTTTAATTCTGTCCGGCCGGTCCGGCCGTCCGGCCGTAGGCACGATAAATCTCGAACGGAATGAGCTAGACAGTTGAAATTTTCAGAGTAGGTTTGGGGGATAAATATCTTGGCTAAGTTCGTTATTGGGCAAAATCCTACAGATGGTTTAGGAGTAACAAAAAAAAATTTTTTTTTAAACAACAAATTCCAAATTAAATTTTTTCCAATAAGCAGTTTTACCATAAGAATCCATTCATATCATTTTTAACTCTAACAAACTAATACTTTCAGAGATACGATTTTTCAAAATTTCAATGTAAATCGTATTTCTACGTTTTCACAGAATGATTCTGTGGGTATTCTATGAATTGTTATAATGTCAACTCATTTTTCTGAGACATGACGTTGTCTCATTGTCATTCATTCCAGCAATCGTATAAATATGAGATATATAATATAATATCATACTTTTTGTTGGTTGATATTTTCATGCCGATGGTCAATCCATATGATGATGGGAATGGTAATGGTAAGTTAATAATATTGAGTTCAGAATATCTCCACTAAAAACAAAACTGGAATATTGGTGTATTGGGGTAGATTTGAGGAAAGATATATATTATCGTTCATCGTAGAATTGAGGAATGAATATCTCGGATGAGTTCGTTGTTGGGTAGAATTCGTCTATTGGTTTTCGATTGATAATTTTTGGCACTCTTGTTGAATTTAAATTCTTCTATGATGTTTGAATTCAATTTCTGCTAAGATGAAGTTTTAAATTTCAATAATGAATCATACTTCTATGTTTTCACAGAATGCTATAATTATTCTATCTAAGCTTTATTATATGATCTGTGTTCATACTCGTACATTTCATCCTGTTCTATAAGATAGAGTCAAATTCATTTCAGCTATTTCAATTTGGTTTCTTCCATGGTGCAGTTCTCATTCTCAGATTGCTCATTTAATCTTGATAAATAAACTATTAGTTGAATTGAATTTCCTTTATGATGCAGTTCTATCACAAGAATACATTGATATAATTCTCAACTCTGAGAAACCAATACTTTCGGAGATATAATTTGTCCGTTTAACTAGAGCGCCAGAAAGCTCCTGTCCACAGGGCTTGAACCCATTTTTTACTTCGATATTTTAGATGTCTAATTTTCTTGTATCTTTTCAGCCTTGAAAAAGAGGATATATAACGTTTCTCGAAACGTCAGCAATTTTTGCGCGTATGTTCTGGGGAACATCGAGTTATCATTTTTCTCAAATGTCTGTAATTTTCGAATTTTTTGCCAAAAATGGTCTCACACGACTGAGTTCGACTAACTGATGAAGAATTCGAGTACAAATTTGGTTCTGTCTGGCCCGCCGTCCGTTGCCACAATAACTTGAGAACGGAATGAGATAGCGACTTGAAATTTTCAGGGTAGGTGGCGTATACCAATACGACGAACAAGTTCGTTAATGGGCATCATCGGCCCAATGGTTTCCGAGTAATAATTTTATTTTCGACCAATATGAATCCGATCGAATTGAAACTTGGTGAATAGTTGTATAATATACATCTAAGCAGGTTTATGAAATTATGCGAGAATCGTGTCAAAATCGTGTCTCTCGAATTTACCATAGTAAATTCGATTGAGAGTGTCCAATACTGGAGAATGGACAATAGAACATACGCGCAGAAGCTTGAAGTGCTTGAACCAATTTTTTTTTCGTAATTTTTTGTAATTTTCTAGGGGTACTGTTCTTATAAATTTTTTGTTGTAATTGATTAATAGCAATAGTTTCCACTTACCTGAAAACATTCTGTATTAATATATTGTTTTTTTTTTCGTGAGGATTGTGTAATGTATGTCTAGAATGATGGTTTATCTAAATTGTATAGTTGCACATTGACAGGTAAATTGTGTGCCTTCCATCGTTCTAGTTTCCTTCAAAATCAATTCTAATACTGATTCGTGACCTACATCCCCAAATATTACTCGTGGTCACTGATTGTTTTCAATTCAGTTCATTAAGGTAAGTTAAACAATACCGAATTGTACATAGACCTATATTCATATCTATACAGGGTGTAACTAAATAAGTGTAAAATATTTAAGGAGGTGATTCCTCATCGAAAAAAAGATAGGATCTTTCATTTGAAGAAACTTCATTGGAGCATCCCTTGTTAAGATACAGCCCCTTAAAGGGGGTACATAAAATTTGTTTAATAATTTTTTTCCCAAGCACTAAAAAAGTCACAATATTGAAATTAACCTGATATTTTCTAATACCAAAAAGACACTTAGCCAGTAATTTATTTGGTTTATCCTATGGTTGTAAGGGGTGGAAAACGCAACCCCTAAAATTTATTTCCAATCTAACTATTTGTCTTATTATTTGTTTACCAATTTAAAATTTATTTCCGATAACCTGTTTCATTTTAAACAAAAAATGTTTCTTGAATTTTTTGCCCAAAATAAACCAGAACTCAGCAAAACATTATTTTACGAACAACTACAGAGATACATCGTCATAAATGCGATCTGGATTTATTGTTATTTTGTAGTTACTACCTGTATTAAATGATTGAAGGGGAATAAACAAAACTAATTTATTAATAACACTCATAGTAAATACTCACAGTTGTTAATAACAATCATAGAAATTAATAATAATCATATTATTAAACAAATTTTCTCTACCCCCTTTAAGGGGCTGTATCTTAACAAGGGATGCTCCAATGAAGTTTCTTTATATGAAAGATCCTATCTTTTTTTCGATGAGGAATCACCCCCTTAAATATTTTACACTTATTTAGTTACACCCTGTATAGATAATTGGATATGGATGATAACTTAAATAATTCGAAAATCCGCGTAGGTCATTTCCAGTTAAGTGAGAGAGTTTCAAAGATAGATGGAAATCATAGGTTTGGACCCCTACTGCTGGTTGTGTTATTTATGAAATTTGAACTGTATACTGTATATGATTATTTCATATCTACTTCACAACCAAACACTGTGATACTTGGTAATGTGGAACCTTGCAGTGAAAAACAGTCTGTGAAATAGTGAATTGTTTCAACCGTTAATGATTTATTGGTAGTTGATCATAATTAAAGAGAAGTGTGTGTTATTACGATGTATTTACTACCAACATTTGACGTGCCGTATGCTGTGTAAAACATTCTTCAAAAAGATTGATAATAATAGGTGATAAGATATGAAAAATACTACGAGGAATTCCCAAGTCCGTTTGATTTTATTATTGATTGTTGATATGATTATACTGACACTTCTAGGTATGCCGAGGAAACACCTCATAATATTCCAAGAGCTGGCGATAAAATCGGCAAGAATTTTGTGATGGCCCATAATTCAATATTATTGAATATCAAAGGTGTACATAGGTCAGCAACCACTCGTGAGTTCAGGTAGTGGAACACCTGGCGGTGGCGCGTTTTGATGCTTGTAAAATTAAAACCTGCTCTACAAGTGTTTTGTAATAATTGAAAATTTGCAGTTTATACTACAAATTTGAGGAAAATACTGACGTAAAGTCAGGAGCTCATGACATACTGCTGCATGGACCTTCAAGCCGTCTTTTTGGCGCTCTAGTTCCTCGGAACAGAGTGCTTATCAATTTCCCCAAATGTCTGTAATTTTCGGGTTTTTGGATGAAAATGGTCTTAAACGATTTGGTTCGACTCACTGATCAAGAATCCGTGGTCGAAATTCATTATGTCCGGCCGGCCGAAGGCACGATAACTCTCGAACGAAATGAGCTAGACAGTTGAAATTTGGGTTTGGGGTTGAGGTTTGGGAAATAAATATCTCGGCTAAGTTCGTTATTGGAAAAATCGGACAGATGGTTTCGGAGTAACAAAAAAAAATTTGTTTACATAACAAATTCCAAATTAAATTTTTTTCAATATGCAGTTTTACCATAAGAATCCATTGATATCGTTTTTAACTCTAATAAGCTAATACTTTCGGAGATATGATTTTTAATAATTTCAATAATAAATCGTATTTCTATGTTTTCACAGAATGATATAATTATTCTATCTATGAATTGTTATAATGTCAACTTATTTTCCTGAGACATGACATTTTCTAATTCACTTCAGCAATCGCAGAATTATGAGAATTATAATATGATATCATACTTTTTGTTGGTTGATATTTTCATGCTGATGGTCAATCCATATGATGATGGGAATGGTAATGGTAAGTTAATAATATTGAGTTCAGAATATCTCCAGTAAAAACAAAACTGGAATATTGGTGTATTGGAGTGGATTTGGGGAAAGAATATATATTATCGTTCATCATAGAATTCAGGAATGAATATCTCGGATGAGTTCTTTGTTGGGTAGAATTCGTCTATTGGTTTTGGATTGATAATTTTTGGCATTCTTGTTGAATTTAATTTCTTCTATGATGTTTGAATTCAATTTCTGCTAAGATGAATATCTTTCATAAGAATCCATTTATATAATTCCCAACTCTTACCAATACCTTCGAGGATATGATTTGTCTAAGTTTGAACAAGAGCGCTAAAGCTCCTGTCCACAGGGCTTGAACCAATTTTGATCGTTTACTAGCGGCCTGGTACGGGCGTCGCTACGTTTAAAGTGAAATAATAAAAAAAATTTATTGGAACATCAAATTCATTTATTCGAACCAAAAAATATTCTATTTATTGCTAGCTATACTAAAACTTAATCCAAAACATTTGTATAAACAATATTTTTTGTTTTTCCATTTTGAGCATGAATAAACAAACGGCTGGGGGTTTTTCATTTTCGACCGTTAATTTTCTGCTTAATGTTTGATTATTTTGAGTAATTTTAATGCAAAAATCCGTCTGATCGAACGGATATTCATTACAGATTTCGTAACTTAACGAAAAGATCCAAATTCAAAGATATGTTTACTGAAGTAACGCTCCTTTGAGTTTTTCATTGGGTAAAAATGAAAAAAAATTAAGAAAAAGCTTTTTCGGACGCTTCGAGATTCGATCCCGCCGTCCCGCGAGGCTCGTGAGATATTGATTCCTAATCCAACGCCTCAACTCACTCGGCCACGTTGCCTACGTGAATCAACGCCGATTATGTACCAAAAAAAGATTTTTAGTACTCAGAAGATTTCCGTCTTTCGATTTTCAGAATATCATCAATCCTGTCAAGCGATCCTTCGAAATCGGTTACTCGTTCATATTTCTCGCAGTTTTTCTAGACGATAGACGATTCCATGATTTTCGAGTAATTCCGTTCGAAATGCAAATTCGATTTGACATTTCTTGTCGCTAGTTCGACTGAAAACGTTGACCTTGAAGGAGCCGCCTTAAAACTCGCCACAGAAATACATGAAACGTCAGATTTTTGTCAATTTTCACGAAAAGTCACATATTTCTATCGTTCTTCCGGGAAAATGAAAGAGAGGATCGAAAAAGGGGCTCTGTTACGGACTAATTTCGAATCTCGTCTTCGCGATCCCGCAAATATCGTCGTTCTGAACGCCACCGCTCCTCCGAATTCCTTTCCACAATTCTCGCGTTTTTTTTAAATACACCCTCATCTTTTCACTCCGAAAACGCGAAACTCTACGAAACTTTCATATTTTTCCTCGATGAACCCCTTCGAAATTTCCCCCAAACACCTAACATCCAAAAAATCATCACGTTTATAGTAACATTTTCAAAAAATTTCCTTTGATGAATGAAGAACCGGTCGACCGATTTTATGCAAACTTCACATAAACCATCTACTAAATAGTCCGAACAAAACCTAAACGTTTGGTTTGGATAGGTAAGCCCGTTCTTGAGTTATAAAATTATAACGAAAAGTGGCATTGATTTTTGCGCATATGTTCTGGGGAACATCGCGTTATCATTTTGCCCAAATGTCTGTAACTTTCGAATTTTTTGACGAAAATGGTCTCAAACGATTTAGTTGGACTCACCAATGAAGAATTCAAGGTCAAATTTGATTCTGTCCGGCCGGCCGTCCGGCCGTTGCCACGATAACTTGAGAACAAAAAGAGCTAGTGACTTGAAATTTTCAGGGTAGGTGGCGCATCCCAATACGACGGACAACTTCGTTAATGGGCATAATCGGCCGAATGGTTTCCAAGTAATAATTTTATTTTCAACCAATATAAATCAGATCGAATTGAAACTTGGTGAGTAGTTGTAGAATATGAACCTTAGCACGTTTGTGAAATTTTGTGCGAATCGTATGACTAGAAAATTATTAAAAAATTATTAAGAAATATTTTTGTTGTCTCTATAACTTGAGAACGGAAAGAGATAGTGGCTTGAAGTTTTCAGGTTAGGATGTGCATCAGAACGCGACATTTCAGTTTGTTTATGAGCATAATCGGTGAAACGGTTTTAGAGTTATAGCCATCTGAAATTTGGTTGTTTTGCGTTCCTCATCAACTCGAAAAATACTAAACCGACTGAATTCAAACATGGTTATTAGTTGTAGAATGCCAACGCGAAAATTTTTGCAGAATTTCGTGAGGATAGTATATGTAGAAAATTTTAAAAAAATCATTGAAAATTGAAAAAAAAAAATTCTATATATCAGTAACTATTCGTTTGATATTGCTGAAATTTTGCAAAAGCCTTTAGAACCTAACTTTACTGCCAAGTTTCAAGTTTTAACACGATCGGTTTAATATTGTTGGAGATTCGAGCAGCCTTGTGTGAGTTCAGTAGATGGGTGACCGTTGCCTCGATAACTTTCGAACGAAAGGAGATAGGGACTTGCAATTTTCATGGTAGGTTGCGTATCATAATGGGAGAGTTGAGTTCGTTTTTGGGCATAATCGGTCAAGCAGTTTCTGAGTTATACCCACCTGGAATATTATTTCCTTGATAACTCAAAAAATAAATATTCGAACGAATTGAAGCTTGGTAACTAGTAGTAGAAAATCAACATAAAGACGTGTTTAAAATTTTGTAAGAACCGTACCCCTAGAAAATTTGAAAAAAATCACGAAAAAAAAAATTGGTTCAAGCACTGACGTGAAGTCAGAAGCTTTTGCGCGTATGTTCTATTGTCCATTTTTCTGTATTGGACACCCTCAATCGAATTTACCATGGTAATTTATGTTGTTCATTCTTCTGTATTGGACACTCTTAATTCGAATTTACCATGGTAAATTCGAATTTACCATAGTAAATTCGAACTAAGAGTGTCCAATACAGGAGAATGAACAACATAAATTACCATGGTAAATTCGATTAAGGGTGTAAATTCGAATTTACCCATGCTAAATTCAAATTAAGAGTGTCCAATACAGGAGAATGAACAACATAAATTACCATGGTAAATTCGATTAAGGGTGTCCAATACCGAAAAATGGACAATAGAACATACGCGCAAAAGGTTCTGACTTCACGTCAGTGCTTGAACCAATTTTTTTATATATTGATACGTCAAAAAATGCTGAATTCCAATTCTAAAGTAAATAATAAAATAGAACTCCTTACAAGAAGTCCTAGCAAAAGAAACCGAAAAACTGGAAGCTACCATCAAATTCCTACAGAACACCAAGTTAATCAATTTAATCTGAATATAATCTTCTCTAATATATAAAATTTCCCTGTCACAATGTTAGTTACCGTACTCCTCCGAAACGGCTTTACCGATTTTTACCAAATTTTATATGCGTATTCAATAGGTCTGAGAATCGGCTACTATCTATTTTTCATATCCCTGAGCGATAAGGATTGTTCACCCTTAACCTTTTTTTTTAATTTTTGCAAGAAATTTTTTGTTTTTATTTTTTTATAATGTGGCATTACAAAATACATACAACCCTAAATTTTCACCCTTCTATCACCAACCCCTATTTTTTAATGGTCATTTTAGAAATTAATCATTTTTCATCTCGCTCGATAACTGATCAATAATCACTTGGTAAGTTATCCCAGAGAATGAGCTAATTAAAACCAAGTCGCCGTCTTTTTTGTGAATGTTTTTCACTCTATTTCGATTAAAATTTCCCTGAGCTAATGGCAAAGCTAAAATTTTTGTAAAAACAAACCTTGTGGACAGGAGCTTACTGGCGCTCTAGTTCAAACAGACAAATTATATCTCCGAAAGTAATGGTTTCTCAGAGTTGGGAATTATATCAATGTATTCTTATGAAAGAACTGCATCATAAAGGAAATTAAATTCAAATAATAGTTTATTTATCAAGATTAAATGAGCAATCTGAGAATGAGAACTGCACCATGGAAGAAACCAAACTGAAATAGCTGAAATGAATTTGACTCTCTCTTATAGAACAGGATGACATGTACGAGTATGAACACAGATCATATAATAAATCTTAGATAGAATAATTATAGCATTATGTGAAAACATAGAAGTACGATTCATTATTGAAATTTAGAACTTCATCTTAGCAGAAATTGAATTCAAACATCATAGAAGAATTTAAATTCAACAAGAGTGCCAAAAATTATCAATCCAAAACCTATAGACGAATTCTACCCAACAACGAACTCATCCGAGATATTCATTCCTCAATTCTATGATGAACGATAATATATATCTTTCCTCAAATCCACTCCAATACACCAATATTCCAGTTTTGTTTTTAGTGGAGATATTCAGAACTCAATATTATTAACTTACCATTACCATTCCCATCATCATATGGATTGACCATCGGCATGAAAATATCAACCAACAAAAAGTATGATATTATATTATCATTCTCATATTTATACGATTGCTGGAATGAATGACAATGAGACAACGTCATGTCTCAGGAAAATAAGTTGACATTATAACAATTCATAGAATACCCACAGAATAATTCTATCATTCTGTGAAAACGTAGAAATACGATTTACATTGAAATTTTGAAAAATCATATCTCCGAAAGTATTAGCTTGTTAGAGTTAGAAATGATATGAGCGGATTCTTATGGTAAAACTGCTCATTGAAAAAAATGTAATTCGGAATTTGTTTCGTAAAAAAAAAAAATTTTTTGTTTTACTCCGAAACCATCTGTCTGATTTTGCCCAATAACGAACCAAGCCGAGATATTTATCCCCCAAACCTACTCTGAAAATTTCAATTTTCCAGCTCATTCCGTTCGAGAGTTATCGTGCCTACGGCCAGACGGCCGGACCGGCCGGACAGAATGAATTTCGACCACGGATTCTTGATCAGTGAGTCGAACCAAATCGTTTAAGACCATTTTGATCGAAAAATTCGAAAATAACAGACATTTGGGCAAATTGATAAGCACTCAGTTCCGAGGAACTAGAGCGCCAAAAATATCTATTTTTATTTAAGTATCAAGGCAGTTTATTCCTACTATACTTAGTGCTAGATTTTTTAAAATTTCCGCGTCTTTCTGGATCAACACCCATTTTCCAGACTATAGAGAACCTGCATGACCTTGGTGATTATACACTAGCGCTCATGGTAGCAAAATTTAGCATTTATTATGTGACAGGAATTGAATTCTATACTGATTGCCATAGATATTATCAATTAAAAATTATTAAAGTTAGGGGGTGGTCTAGACAATTACCTAACATAAAATGTCAGACATTGTGATTACATTGTGTTTCAAAAATAAATGCTCCAGATTTACGACAGTCATCTGATAAAAAAGGTAAAAATTTATACCTAAGTAACCATGTAAAAAATGTTGAAGAATGGAATTTTCGAAGTGCTAGCTTGATAAAAGCTGAAGTTATACGTCAAACAAGTATTAAACAACATTTCGATGTGACAATTGATGTAAGTTTTCAAATAATTATTATTCTTATGATTGTTGACAATTCTAAATGTGCGTATAAATTAGCGCGGCGAACGCGCAGTGCTCGCCGGCGATTCGTGTTGGTACGGGTTTTAAAGTTGAGCCTGATGTCGGCTTTTCAATTCGCTTTGAGATTGAAATGGCACTGAGTGAAGTTGTTTCCCGTGAACGTTCGTGAAAAAAATATTGGCGTGTAATGTACACATATTGTACAAATGAATTTTGTATTCTGCGCCAAAGATGGGATTCGTTAGTTGAACGAACATGGTTTCATGAAACAATCAATGCTTTCGTTAAAGGAGGAAAAATTCGTCGGCAAACGAATCAATACTATCTAAAATATAATTAGCCATTATGACAATAATCCAATAAAGAAAGGAAATCTTTCGTTGTTTCAATGAGAATGGATCATTGTCTTGCGCCGAAATCACAGTCCGAAGATTCGTAACTATCTTCTTTGGAAATATGAGGACCAATCTTTTGCAGGAAATTCTCGAAGTTACTTGGTGACATTCGTAAATTTTTTATATTGTCCACTAATTTCATGGAACTTCAATTTCAGCATTCGCTCCGTGCCATTTCGTTTCTTGAAAAGGCAGGTATGCCACCAAACTTCCTTTCGGAGCTTGCCATTAAAATAGCCGCACTAAAAGTGCGTAGTTCTGCTCGCGCGACACAGACAAACTGAACTGAATGCGCGTTTCCTTTGGATCGTGGGAGGTTTGTTGAAACAACAAATGCAACGAGCAGAGAACACGAGCTCCGGTCATTCGCAGCGCAGCGCGTTACGGTGCGTATTCACTAGCGCGCTACGCGGCGAACGCGCCGCTCGCTCGCTTCGATTCGTCTAACCCGTTGGCACAGGTTTTCAAGTTGATCGCGATCCGAAAACTGTTTCCATTCGCAACACGCGCGCAGCGTGCGTGTCGCTCGTTCGCCACGCAGCGCGCTGATGTATATGCACTTTAATATTTTAGATATATGTTAATAGAAATGTCACAGACCGGTGATGCACTTGCCCAGCTTGTTTGGGCACAAATTGTAAACATGTTGCGGCTGTCATTGAATTCATTAATTTTGAGACTGGTGAATCGAAGACAAGTCAGCGGTGCCAATGGAATGTACCTTCAGTGTCAAAGAATAGTGAAGAGTATTCGAAAAGACGGAAAGTAAAGGACTTAATTCCTAAAAAACCTTATTTAAAAGAATAAAATATTAGCCCGTTGATTTAGATAATCTTAATATTTTATGCTTAAATCTGCGCAAATGACAGAATCAACTAAAACGGCTAATTTTATAATGAGGGAATTAATTAATGCTGTAGTAGATACAGTATCTACTCGAAATTGTCGGAATTTATACTATCCCTTTTATAATCATCATATACCAGTTTAAAAATATATGCTAGCAATGTTGCGTTTCAACCAATCCTTCATGAAATTTTTCATGAAAACAATATTGTTAGCTCATTGGATCATATTTGTGTCAATACAAGAGTGCAAAAGCTGGTATGATGAACACGCAATAAGAATATCAGCCAGTGGTGCCCATGCGATTAAAACTCGCAAATGTAAATTTAATGAACTCGCTGATTCTATGATAACGGAAAAAAAGATGAAAGGAAAAGGAGGTAAAAATGTATTACATGGTAAAAAAATGAAAAAAAAAAACGCTCGTGAATTCTATAAAAGAGTAACTGGACATGATGTAGAAGAGTGTGGCCTAGTCATTCATTCTAGTCAACCATGGTTGTGTGCGAGTCCTGATGGTGTGGATGGTGAACCTACCAAAATTTTGGAAATAAAATGTCCGATTTCTGTGCAAAATAAACCAGAACTTAATAAAAAATGGGTTCAAGCCCTGTGGACAGGAGCTTTCTGGCGCTCTAGTTCAAACAGACAAATTATATCTCCGAAAGTATTAGTTTCCCAGAGTTGGGAATTATATCAATGTATTCATATGATAGAACTGCATCATAAAGGAAGTTCAATTCAAATGATAGTTTATTTATCAAGATTAAATGAGCAATCATGAGAATGAGAACTGCACCATGGAAGAAATCAAATTAAATCTGGCCAATTTTGCCCAATAACGAACTTAACCGAGATATTTATCTCCCTAACCTACTCTGAAAATTTCAACTACCTAGCTCATTCCGTTCGAGAGTTATATCTATGTCTATGGATGAAAAGCAGTCTCACTACTCTCAGATCTCTTACTTCATGTTCCGTTCCGAAATGTAAGACTTTTCTGAAAAAAAATAAACAACTGAGATTTTTCTCACTTCGCTCACAATTCTTCGATTGATTAGATAATGACATGTCTCAGGAAAATAATTTGACATTATGACAATTCATACATTGAATAATTATATCATTGTGTGGCAACGTTGAAATACGATTTATTATTGAAATTTTGAAAAATCCTATCTCCGAAAGTATTAGCTTGTTAGAGTTAAAAATGATATCATTGGATTCTTATGGTAAAACTGCTCATTGAAAAAAATTTAATGTTGAGTTTGTTTCGTAAAAAAAAATTTTTTTTGTTACTCCGAAACCATATGTCCGATTTTGCCCAATAACGAACTTAGCCAAGATATTTATCTCCCAAACCTACTTCAACTGTCTAGCTCATTCCGTTCGAGATTTATCGTGCCTACGGCCGGCCGGCCGGCTGGACCGGACGGCCGGACAGAATGATTTTCGACCACGGATTCTTGATCAGTGAGTCGAACCAAATCGTTTAAGACCATTTTCATCGAAAAATTCGAAAATTACAGTCATTTGGGCAAATTGATAAGCACTCAGTTCCGAGGAACTAGAGCGCCAAAAAGGGCAACTGACACACCCTTACTTGGAACTTCATGAGAAGGATGTACAAAGTTTGCGAAAATCCCATGCTTATTATACTCAATGTCAAATATTAATGTATTGTACTGGTCTTCCTGAATGTGATTTTTTCGTTTATTTCCCAAACGAGTATACGTTACTAACAATACCCCGAGATGAAGGTTTTTTATTGCAACTCATACCTAAATTTGAGATTTTTTATGTTAATCATTTTATTGGCAAATTCATTTATAAATATGGTATTTAAAAATAAAATATTAGAGGAATGTCATTACTTAGAAAAGTCTAATTTTTATAATATGTTTCAATTTTTATTACATTTATTACAAAATTTTAGTAAAATTTTTTAGAAATAATTGTGTTACTTTTTTTCGGACTTAAAAATAGGTTTTTGTAAGTTCACTAATACACAACACATGTGAACTATATCGTCGATGTATGGTAAAAGATCAATGTTAATTTTATTCAAGATGTTGTACACCTTGATTCTGGCGATACATCTTTCAACATGGATTCTAACAATAGCAATATTATACGTATCTTCTATTTCATCTTCAGTTAAATGTCCATTATGTAAAAATGGAGGTGTTACAATTATAGCGTTTGGTACATCTAAGGATTTTCTAATTCCAGGAAAACCTTTATCTGCCATGACTTCATCACCTGGTTCTAGTAAATTTAAAAAATGACTATCGTTAGTAATAACAGGGTCGCTAGACCTCCCACTCGGATTTAAATGAAATCATTCCTGGAGGTGTGATCCCCTGTAAAAATTTTACGGTGTATCCTGATTTATAATCAGAATATAAGTGATTTCGTACAAACACAAGACTAGGTTGTTAGCACTTGATTTCTGTACAGTCTATTATCGCTCGACAATTAGGGTAGTGTATTTTAAATGTTGGTGGCATAGTTTCTTGAATATACTCTTTGCTTGGCCAGAAAATAAAATTGATAGTTTTTTGTGCTAATATAGATCGTAAAAAAATTGAGCAATACATGTTGGATTTACATCAAAAAATGAAGCAATACAATCATAAGATAAACCTGTCTTAATTTTTATTAAAAAAATTAATAATCTATTTTCAAGGTTTTTTTTTTTGTTAATTTAATCGGTGGTAACATATCTAATAATCATTTAAATACTTCTGGCCTTATACCAGTTATAGCAAAAAGTTATTTACCATTTTTGATTGAATTATATCCTCGAAATCCTGACAGTAAAATTGGTACATCCTTTTTCACTATTTCAGCTTTCAAAATTTTGGTATTTGATATTGTTGCTTGAGTTGAAACATTATTTGACCCACGATCAAAGTTGCATGAAAAAATGAAGTCATCACTTGTATGTTGGAAAGATTCCACTTGGATTGATTTATTGGATTTATCGACTATTTCATTTATATTTGTTTCCAACTGAACATATTCATTAACTGGTTCTTGTTCAACACTAGCACTGGATAAAACCTGAGATACTAGTTTCCTATTCTTCCAACGATCAAATCGATGTAAGGAAGTAGTTAAAGGCTCTTTACGTTTATACTTGGATGGAAAAATTGTCGGATAATATGCTGGACGATGAGGATCTTCAGATTTATTTCCTCCAATAAAATGATGACTGCATATCCTCGAATTTTTTGTAGATTGCTATGAGGTACCATCTGTACTGAAATAATAGTAAAATCAACATCATAATAAATATATATTTGTTGTCCCATACACACTAAATACAATTCACTGCTTTTATCCACTTTTGTCGACGTTCTATTAAATTAGGTTTCGATGGAAACGAATAAAATTTTATATTTGACTCAGTTTTACTGTAAGTATTATGACACAACACAACACAACAACCGGTGTTCCCAGATCTTGGCTGCTTTTTAACGTTTTTTCCACTCATAATCATTTAATTTCTTAGTTATAACTGGTAAATGTTTATAAACAAACAGCACGTCCTCACGTACAAACTTACAAAACTAACGATAGGCGCCACTAGTTCTTTCGCAGGTTCTCTATACCGGTGTCACGTAAACAGTTACAGTAAACAGCACGGAGTAGGGATGAGAACGAAGCCGGTCTCCTGTCTTTCTCACCTTTTCTGACTTTTCTCAACCAGATACGTTTGAGTGGGTAGTTATCGAACTCAAATGTCGCATTCGGATGTGCAACCAACCCTGAAAATTGTAAGTCGCTATTCATTTCCGTTCTCAAGTTATCGTGAGATAAATAATGGTTTATTGAAATTTTCTAGCGGTACACGGACCTCACACAATTTCACACACGTCTTTATGTCGATATTGTACAACTAGATACCAGCTTCATTTCAATCGGGTCTGTATTTATTGAGATGTCGAGAAAATAATATTCCAGATGGTTATTACTTCGAAACCGTTGGCCCGATTATGCCCAACAACGAACTCAACTCTCTCATTTGGATGCGCAATCTAGCCTGAAAATGCAAGTCCCTATCTCTTTTCGCTCGAAAGTTATCGAGGCAGCGGGCACCCATCCAGCAACTGAACTCAACCAAGGCTGCTCGGATGGCCCCACAATATAGATCCGATCGTGTTCAAACTTGGAACTTGGCAGTAGATTAGGTTTTGAAGGAAATCGCAAAATTTCAGCGATGTCAGACGACTAATTTTTGGCATATTGACTTTTTTATGATTTTTTAAAGATTGGTTGGAGGTGTTTTGAAATAGGAATTAGATTCGGGGGGGGTTGAAAATTTTACATGCTTGAACGAATTCCTTTTTCGCAATTTTCTAGGGGTAATGTTCTTATAATTTTTTTTTTGTACTTGATTAATAGCATTAGAGTCCACTCACCTGAAAACAATGTGTATTAATTTATCGTTATTTCTTCGTGAGGATTGTGTAATGTTTGTCTAGAGAGTGATGATTTATCTGAATCCTTCTAGTTTCCTTCAGAATTAATTCACTTTCAGTAGCCAGTATTTATTCGTTTTTAAGAAAAAAATAACATATCCTTTCATGTCCGAAGGATATGTGGTGCTTGAAATTGGCTCATTTGGCAGAACAGCCAGTATTTTTCGCGTGATTGGCGGTCAGTATAATAATGTGGTTGCAGATCACATAAATATAAGTAACTTCTTTGAGTTACTAACTATGTTAAATACTCATTTCAATACTGCAGATAATGAAACCCACAATGTATAGTTTTTAATTACATATTAAAACCACACACTTAAATAACGCTTTTATATATTATGTCTTAGATTTTATTTTTGCCAACAACGTGATAGATACTGACTGAACTTAAAATTAATGACGAATGTCGAAAAGTCATCTGCAGGTCTCTGAGATCTGAGAAGAGTCGATGTTCTATAAACTTGGTTGACGCATCCGCCATTCCGTAATAAAAATAAAACAAATATTATATAACTTGATTGCGGAGCATTCCGATTGTGACTTTGAGCCATCCAGGGACCCACTCAAAAACACATACAAAATATCGTGTAGGAGAGCGTGCTATATTTTTGCCCAAATGTGTTTAATCCTCAAATTTTCTACCTAAGAGGCCCCAAACGGGCCAAATTCAATTCTGTCCGGCCGGCTCGCCATTCGTTGCCATCATAACTCTCAAAAGGTAAGATATAGCGGCTTGAAATTATCAGGGTAGATGGCGCTTCAAAATGCGACGGACAAGCAACTTGCCAATTTCGTTATAAGCACCTGAACTATTGTTCGCTCATTAACTCAAATAAACAATTTCGATCGAACTGAAACCTAGTAATTAGTTGTAGTATACCTCCCACAGTATCCTTTAATGATTACTTAGTTCTAGAATGCCAACGCGCATGTTCGGGCATGTTCGGGAGGATCGTTTAACTAGAAAAAAAAGATGTCTTCAAAATATTTATATCTCAGAGTCTATCTGTCAGATTCCACTGGTATTCCGTTCAAACCTTCAAGCCAGCATTTTACAATTGACTACCGGATTTCAGCTCGATAGGCTTTGTAGTTTAGCAATTATTGTGAAAATAAAATTCCAAACTGTTATCTACTTCCTCTGAAATTTCAAACTCGATGGCCGAGAGGCTAGCATCTTCACCCGCCGCCCAGGAGATCCGGGTCCGAATCCCTCCAGGGTAGGTTCACTATTTTATTTATTTCAAAATTTGAATTCTGTTGATGCCAAATGCATTTTTGGCGTTCTTGTTCCTCGTGATCCATGTCATCTTATCTATCAGACATGTCAAATTTATTTCCTTTCAAAGTATGATTGAATGCAAAATGACTAATTATAGGATATTATATACCTATAGAAATATGGATCATGCGGAGTAATATATATATAAGGAAAGGTTTAACGAAATGGAGGTCCTAGAGCTGAAGGCACAATTGGTTGCTCGCTCCTGGTGTGGTGTCACCTATTTTCACTTTGATTTCCATCTTTTCCTTGGTTTCTTGGTTGCCCTGTCCTGAAGAAGCCAACTAGCAGAAACACGTGTCGGCAGGTACCAGCAGAATTATTTTTAATCTGCTCCTTTTGCGGAATTACCCGTTAAACCTTTCCTTATTATATACCTATATTAAATATTGAATGAAAAGTATTTACCCTGTTTGACTTATATATATATATATATATTAAATATCCTATATGCCCTTGGATAATACAAATGATGTGGGTATATTCTTTGGTAAGCTAATCATATTGGGGTTCAGAATATCTCCAGTGAAACAAAACTGAAATATTGCCTAAGTTTCAATCGATATAATATAATTTTCACAGTAGATTTGAGGAATAAATATCTCGGATAAGTTCGTTATTTAATTTTAATTTAGTTTTAATTCAGTTTTTTTTATGATGCAGCTTTATTATAATAATCCATTGATATCATTCCCTGCTCTAAGAAACCAATACTATCGGAGATATGATTTGTCAAAGTTTGAACAAGACTAGCAGCCTTCTTTTTCACTAACGCTAAAGAGACTGCTTGAAGGTTCATGCAGTAATTCATGAGGGAGCCTTAGACGCAAATAGATAATAGAACATGCGCGCAAAACTTCCCACGCAACGTCAGTGATTTTCTCGAATTCCTGAATGTGCGATTTGCTTGCAAAAATAATAATATAATAATAAAATTTGTGAAACTTCTCGATATGTTGATTGATCATTTTGATTTGAGGTTAAATTGTCATCGTCATTGTATTATTTTGAATTGTTTAATTGTACCATTGAGCTGATACATTAAGGTACTTATTTATTTTATCCACAAAGCAGTAAAAAAGTATGTATATGATTAGAGAATAGTTATATTAACAAGAGTATCTTGACATAAGTACAATATAATGCTCTGATTGATATACCTTCCCTGAACCTTCTTAGAAGGTGTCATGGATTATTTTCAAGATTGAAAGAAAAATCAAGAGAAGGAAAAAGAGAAAAACATGGAAATCGTATCTCAAAAATGCATTCGTCGAGTTTTATTCAATAAAATTTTTACCATCAGTCTTGTCGAATCGATATTTTGGGCGAGTGCCTATCAATTCTAACAAATGTCTGTAATTTTCAAATTTTTGGCAGAGAATGGTCTCAAACGATTAGTCTTGACTCACTGATCAATCCTAGGTCAAAATTGATTCAGTCCGGCCGTCAGCACGATTACGCGCGAACGCAAAAAGTTAGAGAGTTGAAATTTTCAGAGTGGGTTTGGAGTCCAAATGCGCCGGCTAAGTTCGTTAGTGGGTAAAATCCATCGAGTGAATTAAGAGTTATAGCCATATGAAATTTTCCAATTTTCCCAATTACTCGAAGAATACTGATCTGATTGAATTGAAGCGCGGCAGTTAGTTGAAAAATATCGAGACGAAGATGCAAAATTTTTTGAGGATCGCATGACTGGAAAACTGAAAGACAAATATTTAAAAAAATTGGTTCAAGCACTGACGTGAAGTCAGGAGCTTTTGCGCGTATGTTCTATTGTCCATTCTCCTGTATTGGACACTTTTAATCGAATTTACCATGGTGAATTTTATTGTCTATTCTCCTGTATTGGACAGCCTTAATCGAATTAACCATGGTAAATTCGATTAAGAGTGTCTATTACAGGAGAGCAGACAATATAATTCACCATGGTAAATTCGATTTTTCAGTACAGGAGAATAGATTGTTCAATACGTAAGAATGGACAATAGAACATAAGCGCAAAAGCTCCTGACTTCACGTCAGTGCTTGAACCGATTTTTTTTACGTGAAGTAAGGATAGAAAGTAATGATGGAAAAATTAACACATTATTGTCTACCTTCAATTCTTCTTTAGGAGAAGAATACATAATTATTCTTGAAAAATATTACTGGAATTAATGTCATATTTATATAATCAAAGTCAAGAAAATTATAAGTTTAGTTACTAACATATTGAATGAAATTCAATTGAATTCCAGTAATATTCAATTACTTATTCTTAACCAATAAATGTCCATTGATAGATCTAAAGGTGATGAGGTGAAACATAAAGATATATTCTTATTAGTGATAGAAAAACTGGCCTAAAATTCCTCTCTACCCATCACGAGATTTAATATCCACAAATGAGCCTCTCACCTTACAAGATCAGAAGCCTTCAGCAAAATTTCAGCGATATCATCTTAAAAATAATACATAACCTTTCAAAAGTCCCCTCTCGCAAATATACTCCTCTGAAGGCACATGGATCTCTTGAAGAAGAATCGCCTTCTCTTTTTCTCAAAGATATTCACTCTTGTTCATAGAAATCCCTTCAATATTTGGTTGCCTCCTCCTAAGGAGGATCTCTTTCAAAACCAGGTCTGACCGCTAATGTAGGGCTATCATCTCCCTTAGATTTGTGATGAAATAACACGATTTTCCCATAACATACGCGCAAAAATATGTCATCATGACATTCATATTTTTGAAGGTTCTCGCAAAAATACGACCATAGACAACATATCATACGACGATTCGCATCCAGCTACCGAACTCACAAAAAGCTGCTCGGTTCTCCAACAACATAGATCCGATCGTGTTCAAACTTGGAACTCTGCAGTAGAGTTAGGTTCTGAAGGCCCTTCCAAAATTTCAGCCATGCCGGACGAATAGTTTATGATATATAAAATGTTTTTCAATTATTTTTTTTTTAAATTTTCTAGTTATACCATCCTCACGAAATTCTGCAAGAATTTTCGCGTTGGTATTCTACAACTAATAACCATGTTTGAATGCAATCGGTTTTGCATTCTTCGAGTTAATGAGGAACAAAAAACAACCAAATTTCAGAAAATTTCAGATGGCTACAACTCTAAAACCGTTTGGACGATTATGCTCATAAACAAACTCAAATGTCGCATTCAGATGCACAACCTAACCTGAAATTTTCAAGCCGCTATCTCTTTCCGTCCTCAGGTTATCGTGACAACAAAAATATTTTTTAATAATTTTCTAGCGATACGATTCTCACAAAATTTCACAAACGTGCGTAGGTCTATATTCTACAACTATGCACCAAGTTTAAATTCGATCGGATTTATTTTGGTTGAAAACAAAATTATTACTCGGAAATATTGGGCCGATTATACCCATTAACGAACTTGTCCGTCGTATTGGGCTGCGCCACCTACCCTGAAAATTTCAAGTCGCTAGCTCTTTCCCTTCTCAAGTTATCGTGGCACCGGCCGGACGGCACCACATAATTAAATTTCACATTTGGGCAAAACTATAACGCGATGTTCCCCAGAACATACGCGAAACTGTATTACAATCGACCAAGGAAGTTGACAACAGCTCTTAATTTTGGCGTGCCTCGAATGAATACAAGTAATCATGACGTATTTGCATAGATCATTATTATTAGTGTTCTGTGATGTCCTTCCTATTTCATATCTCTCTATGTTCAAGTTTATTCTGTCTGATATTACACGACTGTCAAATCAGACAAACCGGTTCGAAAATGAGAAAAATGTTGATAGGATTCTGGAACCAGTCTCGCAAGTCACAAACAATGAATGGAAAATGGTTAGCAATCCAAAAAAATCTTCTTCATGCGAAGGACTGCCACTTTCCCGGACAAATATCTAATTCAAAGTGAATATATCCGAAAAAAAAATTCAACGATTTAATAAATGCAAGTATTTGGTCAGAGGGAGCATGGTGTCTGACGAAGAAGTCTGATCTGGTCTCCGAAACGTTACGAAATAGTATTTGGCGCTCTAGTTCCTCGGAACTGAGTGCTTATCAATTTGCCCAAATGTCTGTAATTTTCGAATATTTCGATGAAAATGGTCTTAAACGATTTGGTTCGACTCACTGATCAAGAATCCGTGGTCGAAATTCATTCTGTCCGGCCGGTCCGGCCGGCCGTAGGCACGATAACTCTCGAACGAAATGAGCTAGAGAGTTGAAATTTTCAGAGTAGGTTTGGAGGATAAATATCTCGGGTAAGTTCGTTATTGGGCAAAATCGGACAGATGGTTTCGGAGTAACAAAAAAGAAATTTTTTTTTTACGAAACAAATTCCAAATTAAATTTTTTTTAATAAAAAGTTTTATCATAAGAATCCACTCATTTTTAACTCTAACAAGCTAATACTTTCGGAGATATGATTTTTCAAAATTTCAATAATGAATCGTATTTCAACGTCGTCACAGAATTATATTATTCTATGTATGAATATGAATTGTCATAATGTCAAATGATGTTCAATCGAAGATTTGTGAGCGAAGTGAGAAAAATCTCAGTTGTTTGCTCCGAAATTAGTTTTTCTCAGAAAATTCTTACATCTCGGAACTGAACATGAAGTAAGAGATCTGAGAGTAGTGAGACTGCTTTTCATCCATAGACATAGATATAACTCTCGAACGGAATGAGGTAGGTAGTTGAAATTTTCAGAGTAGTTTAGGGAGATGAATATCTCGGTTAAGTTCGTTATTGGGCAAAATTGGCCAGATTTAATTTGATTTCTTCCATGGTGCTTTTCTCATTCTCATGATTGCTCATTTAATCTTGATAAATAAACTATTATTTGAATTGAATTTCCTTTAGGATGCAGTTCTATTATATGAATACATTGATATAATTCCCAACTCTGAGAAACCAATACTTTCGGAGATATAATTTGTCTGTTTGAACTAGAGCGCCAGAAAGCTCCTGTTTTATCGTTGATGTTGCATCATTATTGTTTGTTAGGCAACATTGTTTTATACATTGCTTCTGACAAATATCTGGTGTTTCTAGAGCAGAAGCAACTCACAAAATAATAAATTTTAAATTGATTGATATTTTTCAGAGTTTGGGAGATAAGACCCATAAAGGAATTATCCTTATATAGTGATTCCCAACAACTCCGCACCAAGAGAGACTTTTCTTTTCTATTGATATTTCCGAATTATGTTTCCAACAAAAAGTTAGTATATCAAAAATGATTTTAAACTCCACCAGTTTTGACTTCCATTTTGAGCGGAAATTTTTTAACAAAAATGTTGATTATCTCAGAAAATTTTAGCTTTTTCTTCAAATGCTCTAAACAAACTTGTTTGAAAGTACAGCTTAGATCAATGTGCAAAAATTCAGGTCAGAAAACCATGAAAAATACTTTTTCTTGTTTTGCGTATAACTCTTTCAAAAATTGAATGATTACCGAACGAATTTTTTTTTGCTTAATAGACAACATTAGTGTCAGCATGAATATGATTGTAATTAAATTATTCTATTTAAACTTGGTTTTTGGACAATTTTCCTAATTTTCCCTGAAAAGTCGTTTCATTCTGGTCCATAGTTGCTCCTATTCATATTTTCGTCATTCAAATTTACTTCTGAGAATCCCAAGAATGCAAATCATGCTGCAAAACATCAAGTTATAACTAAATTTGGAAATTTTGAATCTCCAATCGTTAGTTCAATTTCAACAGCATTTAATTTCTTTCTATGATCACAGAATTCCGAAAATTTCTAACGCAGTACGCAGTAATATTATGTACCAGTTTTTTTGGATGTTTGTTTCAACAGTAGGATTTAAATTCTTGGCAATATTGGGAATATTACTTTTTTTCCTAGAGCTAAGCAGCTTTGGGCGACTTCAGTAACTGGATGTAAGCGCTCTGGCTATAAATTTGAACTACTCCAAAGCCCCTGGCTACAGGGCTTTCCTAACTTGTTTTCTTTGAGTACTCTTATCGTAAATAATATTGTATTTTCCATTTTTTCTCTGAGATCACTCAACTATTTTAAAACTAATTCTTTCTTCTTGACTGATAATGTTTTTCCCATAGAATTGTTGAAAATCTGATTTTTGTCAACGTTTCTTCCTTCATTAGGCTGTTAACGTGATCAGTATTTTTATTTTCCAAAACATGCGCGTATTTTCTTCATAGCGCGACCAAAATTTCTGATTTCGAAAAATTCGGTATTATTTTCGAAGAACTATCCAAAGTTTAAACGACGAATTATCATCTTACGAACCTCTAGACGATTTATCTGCAGGATTAGGCGCTTAACCGTTTGTACGCAATTCCCCACTTCAGCGCATCCATCACACCCCACTTTATATACCTCTATTACGCTATGCCTTTTTCATGTCTATATTTGCGCCTATTTCCATAATTCCATGGCTATTTGTTGGTTGAATTTCCCCCCAAATGAGTGGCACTATTACACCACGCTTTTTTCACGCTTGTTTCAGGCAGTCATTTCAGAGCTGCAAACATTGAAGAAATTGACATATTTACCTCAAGTTCTTGTTCTGTTCGTATATTTTTAAAACAATACCATAGTGTTTCAAGAATGTCTGAAGAAACGTTTAATATGCTACTACATAGAGTGCAAATTCACATATACAGAAAAAAGACACTGTAATTCCAGAAAGCATTTCTCCAAAAACGAAATTAATAATAATTACTCTGCGATACTAGGCGAAAACTTCATATCACTCGGGGATAGCCGTCACAGATTATCTTGCCTTCGTAAGTTTAGTTAGTTTACGTCCTCAGAATAATAAACATAAATTTACTATTGAATTAAAGTAGGTTATGTTAAGAAGACGTCAAGTCAGACAGATAAATATTGTGTTGGTAGACATGACATATCAACAAAAAGGCTTGAAATCCTCACGATTCAGGGGGAAAAAATAGAACAGGTTCTATTTATTTTCAAGCCTGAAACAGTCTACGAAATAGTCTTGGGCGCATGCGTATTTCTTCAAAATTTCAGGCGCAGTCAGTCAGGCTGACAAATAGGCACGAAAAAGGCATAGTGTAAGGTTGTTTCACATGCATACGGTTCCATTCGGTTCGTTTCGTTTTCGGTTTTAATTCGGTCGCTGGCGACAAGTGTGAAACGGTGCTCCGGTGTAGATTCGGTACCGAATAGAAACCGTACAGCACCGAATACTCCCTCGACACGAATAGGTTTCTATCAGGTTTGGATTCGTGTCTAGGGTATACAGATCAACCGGGGCGTTCACACAAATACGGTTTAGTTTCGGTTTTAACCATAAAGTAATAAATATTTACATATGTTTTCTGTCTCGTTCTGTGGTTTTAACCTCATATCGAGCAGATATCTTTCAATATTCAATTTCAAATATAGAAATATAAACATACATATTTTCGGGATATTGTTGCTATCGCAGTATTCATGAGTAAATGATGGTTTACCAAATGTGGATCGACTGATTTCTGCAGTAAATCTAAACCAGTGCTGCGGGACAAAACTTCCGAAAAATATAAAGATCAATTAAAGACGTAGGATGCATTCAAAGATGTATGTGTTCAATTTTGAATGGCTTTGATGAATCTGACGCCGCGGAAAAATTGGGATTGTGGGCCCGTGTCAAAAGATAACATAAAACCTAATATAAACCGTATATGTGTGAAAGGGCTTCATTCGTTTTCGGTTGAAACCGAAAACGAACCGAACCGAATGGAACCGTATGCATGTGAAACAAGCCTAATAAGGGTAATAGAGTGCTCTTCCTAGCTTGTAACCCATTCTGACAGTTAAGTAAAACATCCAAGTGCAAAGGCCGGTAATAACATTTGTTGGATTTATCTATCGCGATACGTACGTCTTGCAAAATTTCTGCAGTAGCTATTTGGTGGTCGAAGGTGATAAAAATCGCAATCACAAGCAGTTTCAATGTCAGTCATCGAAAAACTAGTCAAATTTGCTACTTATCTATCGCACTATATGCACCGTGTACATAATCATTCTGCGTAGCTTGCGCTCTCAATAAATATTTGAAACTAAATTCAGTTATATTTCCCAATTTCACGGTTGGAAATTATCACCGTTATAGTTAAACTTCACATATGTCCTAATTCCCTCAGAATATAGTTGTGTGGATGTCAGTCGGAAGATGATATTCCAAAAATATTACTTTCACCATTATGTATCTCACGATGCAGCTTTTCCAGCCGAAAAAGTTTCAGAATTTATTAAATAAGGAAATCCAGCTAAGAGCTAAGAGCGAAGAGGTCAGTAAGAAGACCGCAGTACCGGGAGGGGTTTTATATTGTATATTGTTGTAAAGGGTAACGTTGCACTGTGACCTTAAGGTCTATTGTGCCCTCCCATCAGAGCTGTCAATGTTACTTCCATTTCTAAAAAGGTCTTTTTAGTCTGGGTCCCCGGTCACTCGGGAGTCAAGGGGAACGAAGAGGCCGATACACTTGCCAGAAAGGCAGCACGAACTCCTTTTATCGGCCCAGAACCTTTCTGCGGTATAGGAAAATGCACCTACAAGAAAGAGTTTCTGGAGAAGGAGGAAACCAAAAGAGAGACACTCTGGCGGAATCTTCCAGGTTTGGTTCATTCCAAAAAGTTCCTTAGGAACTTTAAAGAAGTGAGATCCAAAAGGTATCTGGATCTCTGTAAGAATAAGTTACACCTGGTCACTGGCTTCCTCACAGGACACTGTCGCCTCAGGAAGCATTTGATGAGAATAGGTTTATCAGATACTGACGAGTGCAGATTCTGTGGGGAGGAGGAAGAAACTCCTCTTCACCTTGTTACAGAATACCTCGCCATTGCAAGCCAGCGAAAGGAATGCTTTGGACAGGAAACTTTTAGGAGTGAAGACGTAATATCCTTGAAGCCTTCCCAGATATTGAGGTTCATTTATACTCTGGAACTGGAGGGCGAGCTGTAGATGGCGTAATGGTGAGAACAGCTCTGATGGGGGGCACAATAGATCTCAAGGTCGCGGTGCAACGTAACCCCTTATCAATAATAATAATAATAATAATACTTCCATTTCCAGAATTCTGATGAACTCCAGTATCTGGGATGGCTTCAAGGAGGCTACTTCTTCGCTGCTGCAGATTTCTCGTTCAAAGCATTCATTGCGTTTGTTTGAGATAGTGAGGCACTCCGTAATCAGGTGATCAGAAGTTTCAACCTCCTCCCCACAGAATCAGCACTCATCAGTTTCTGCTAGCCCTAATATCATCATATGCAGCAGCGCTCTATGAGGAAACCAGTGAGGAGGTGCACGGTGTTTTTACTGAGATCCATATATTTCTTGGATCTGACAGTGTCAAAGTTCCGTAGGAACTTTTTGGAGTGATACATTCCTGGGAGAGATCTCCAGGGTTTACCTCTTTCAGTTTCGTCTCTCATCCGAAATTCACTTTTGTAGGTGTATCGACCTACCCCACAGTAGGGTTCCAGGCCGATAAAAGGGGTTCGGGCTTCTTTGTTGGCAAGTGTGTTGGCCTCCTCATTTCCTTTAATTCCCGATTGACCAGGAACCCAGACTAAGAAGTGTTCTTGCCAACTTCATTAAGTTTTCTTCGGCACTCCCATATTAGCCTAGACTCGTTAATATGGGAGCTTTGAGCCTTAATAGCAGCTCGACTGTCAGAATGAATTGCTATATCACATTTCTGATAGTTTCTTTCTACTCAATGAAAAATTATATATGATTTACACTTATTTATTCAATATTGTGACGCGTTTCGTCGACACAGCGACTTCATCAGACTACATCATACTAAATTCTTAACAAGTTATTATCTCCCTATACCTAGATGACATGGACACAGAATCATTTAAAACTAATTACATGAGAAACTTATTTAAAACAAATTACATAATAGACTTATTTAAAACTAATTACATGAGATTTCACTGCTGGTTTCTTTGTACACATTAACAATAATTCATTCCTAATGCTTTTATTTATAAATTGATTCTCTATTTGAATAGATTGAGTAACGGTGAAAAATTTAGATCTAATTGTTCATTAACTAAATTACCCGTATGTTTTTCCCTATTTATTTCGACCATTTCCCAGTAATTAAGTTGCGCACCTTTATTCAAATTGTGTAGAATTTTGAAATCCGGGTTAAACTTATGTCCTTCTGCTAATAAATGATTCGAATAATTTGAATTAATTTTGTTGTTTTTGAAGCTGTGATGATGTTCCTTTATTCTTATGCCAAAATTTCTACCAGTTTTGCCTATATATGATTTGTCACAACTCCCGCAATTTAATTGATAAACACCGGATTTATCTTCTTTATTCCTTTTCGATTTATTGTTTTTTATGAATTTGGCAAGGTTATTATTTGTCCGGAACGAGATATTCACCTGTTGGTTTTGAAGAAACCTTTTAAGTTGTTGACTCGTTGTACCAAAATATGTTAAGCTATTGAATATTTTATTTTTATCCTTAATTTCTGGATATAATAAACTAATTGTTTTTCTAAATTGTTTTTTCGTCAACATTTTTCTGATTAACTCTGTGTTATATCCGTTGTTCACCGCTATTTGTTCGATAATTTCTAATTCTGTACCATAATTTTCTTCGGATAAAGGTATATTAATTAGCCGGTGTAACATACTATGAAATGCCGCGACTTTATGTTCGAATGGATGACACGAGGATCGATGAATGATTGTATCCGTATGGATAACTGGTAGAAATTTTGGCATAAGAATAAAGGAACATCATCACAGCTTCAAAAACAACAAAATTAATTCAAATTATTCGAATCATTTATTAGCAGAAGGACATAAGTTTAACCCGGATTTCAAAATTCTACACAATTTGAATAAAGGTGCGCAACTTAATTACTGGGAAATGGTCGAAATAAATAGGGAAAAACATACGGGTAATTTAGTTAATGAACAATTAGATCAAAATTTTTCACCGTTACTCAATCTATTCAAATAGAGAATCAATTTATAAATAAAAGCATTAGGAATGAATTATTGTTAATGTGTACAAAGAAACCAGCAGTGAAATCTCATGTAATTAGTTTTAAATAAGTCTATTATGTAATTTGTTTTAAATAAGTTTCTCATGTAATTAGTTTTAAATGATTCTGTGTCCATGTCATCTAGGTATAGGGAGATAATAACTTGTTAAGAATTTAGTATGATGTAGTCTGATGAAGTCGCTGTGTCGACGAAACGCGTCACAATATTGAATAAATAAGTGTAAATCGTATATAATTTTTCATTGAGTTAATATGGATTTGCATCAAGTAAAAGCCACAAGCATTAAATTTTTAAAAAATTAAAGTTTTTTTCTAGGTTAATTTCCACGCATCTTTCGGTTGCAAGTATTTCTGCCTGAAAGACGCTCAGAGATGAGGAGCCTAGTGCTAGTGAGCATCTGGTGTCTGCCCCATAAAATCCAGCGTCAGCTCCTATATTGATTTTCGAACCACCTGTGTACCATTTAATGGCATTTTTTTTAGGAACTTGGGTGGCGGATTCTCTGTCCCAGTCTTTCTTCCTACCTAGCAACGTAGTGATGTTATTTTCGATGCTCACTTTTTTAATCATTTCGTCACTAGGAAGATTGGCTGATGTACCTGGTAAGAGAGGACAAGACCTTCTGGTTTTTAATACTCTCATAACCTGTTCTTTCCCTAGATATTCTGAGAATGGCTCCATGGGCCTTTTTCTATCACTAGATGAAGGGGTGTGAGATTTGTGTTAATCTCAAGTGCCCTGGTAGGACAGATAGGGCTTGATAGGGCTTGAGTTACATGAAACGATGAAATCAAATATTTGGGAGCGATATTTGATAGAAAACTGACATAGGACTGCTAATCAAGGAAATGCCACGCGGCATCTACCACAGGGTGGTGCACAAGCTTTGGCCTGTCGCCCTGAGGCATTGCATGGAAGAAAGCTGTCTCGTAATGTCAATACTCTGATTTAGATTTAATCAGTGACACCTGGAGTAAAATAATGATGAATATTATCAATAAATTAAATGATACGCAACAGATTTTTGCGAGTATTCTGTCCAAATGTCTGTAATTTTCGAATTTTTTGACAAAAACGTTCTCAAACGATTAGGTTTAACTCACTGATGAAAAATTCGAGGTAAAATTCGATTATGTCCTGCCGGCCGTCCGTTCGTTGCCACGATAACTTTCAAACGGAGAAAAATAGGTAGTGGCAATTGTGTGGTTAGGTTGCGCCTCCAAATAGTACGGTTGAGTTCGATTTTTATAGCGTGGTAAGGCGTTTGTGTGATTTTTACTAGTTCACTGAATATTGTGTATTTGTCTGTTTTTTTCTTAAATTGATAATCTATCGATTTACTCGATTTCGTATTCTGGTGTTCAATCGAACTCTCATGTACGTGGCTCAAACCATATACGCGTAGGAATAATGTCTTACTTTGCGACATTTAATCTAAATATAAAGAAATTAGAGAGAATAAAAAAACCGATGTAGCCTATCTTCAGCATAAGCAGAAAGCTTGGCTGGTAGTGACGAAATAATTTAATTCTACCACCTTTGGTTATTATCGAACGCTTGCAGCAGAATTATAAAAACCTAAAAAAAGGCAAAGAAATCTGCATCTAGTGCAGAAATGGATATTCCAAGTAAGTTTTCCTGTTTGAGTATAGTTACGTGCCCTGTGTTGCAACTTACAAGTTTTATATATTATTAAGAGTTAATAAAGCTACTTTAATCCACAATATTGAAGCAAGGAACATATCACCGCCAATATTTTATTTATTATGTACCAGAAATTCAACACAAGTCTCAACTGTCCAATTGGAAACGTCAATTTTGACATTATACTAACCCGGAGTTAACGATTTAATCCTGCCATTTTGCGGGGTTGAATTTGTATAGTTTTAAGTGTGGGTTATGCTATAACTCTTGAAGGTACAAGACAAATTATCAATTGAACTCTGAGGTAATATTTAACATTTAACCCTAAGAGAACAAATTATGTAATTTTACAGAAATACTAGAAAACAAATAACAGTATCTGATTATAGAACTATACTGTACAATTCTTCGAAATTTATTTCATCACTCTGCACATCAAAAATAAAGCGGAAACGGATCTATGTATATTTGAACGTTTGCATGGACGTAAAAGCATGCATCGATAATTATGCCTAAATGTTCACATTAAATAGATAAAACAGCCTGTACATTTTATAGCAAGTCATAAAACTTTATTCTGAATTGATTCATGAGTTGCAATGCCAAAACAAGATTGAAGTATTTTTCTTGAGAACCAACAATATGCATAATATTACCCATGTTAATTAATTATGTTTCAATACATTTTTTTCAATGTCTTCCAAACTTGGATATCGAAAAGGCCAGCAACATGATCAGAGAAAATTGTCGACTACAGAAATATTTTTTATTTCTAGTGTAAACATGCAGGACATTCAATGACACCTGTAATCTTGAAAGGCGGAAACATGTCACAGAGATTTCTTGAGCGAACCGAGCTTCCTAGATACTTTATCCGTAATTCAACAAACATTCCTAAACGTGAATTATTAAAATCAGGAAACATTTCTCTCTAAAAAATAGTTTTATCAATTCACAATAGTGCCAGGTCTCAGCCTTGATGACTATAAATTCATTTATAATCTTGAGCAAATAGGAAAGATAAGCAAATAAGTTTATATTAAATCGACAAACACATTTCAGATTACTAATATGATTACGAGTATGTCGAATCCCTTTGAGTTCCAAATTTTATCGATGTCGTCTCATCAATATCGATTCCGAGAATATATGTAGGAGGAAGAGTTTTTCCCAGTTTTTTTGTTTGTAATGGATTATTTTAATTAGTTTTTCCTGTCACATAAGTACACATTCTTAGAAACAACCTGTATATCATATAAAAATTCCCAAATAGGAAATTTTGAAATATAGTTTATTCAAAATTTGTAATCCATGGATTTCTAACCTTCAGAAAAGTCAGGAAGTGAATCATTAGATAGGAACTTTCCCGGCAAGCAAATCTCACTTTCCCGGCTAGCAAATCTCACTTTCCCGGCTAGCTAATCTCACTCTTCCGGCAAGCAAATGTTACTTTACCAGCAAGCTTGTGTTGTTTTTACCTTCAGAACAGCCTGGTAGCGAATAAATACTTCATACTTTCCCTGCTAGTAAATCTCACTATCCCGGCTAGCAAATGTTACTTTACAGCTACCTTGTGTTGTTTTTACCATCAGACGCACAGATTGCTTGAAAATTCTTTGTAATATTATAATAAAAATTAATACAAGTAAGGGAGACTCCATTAATTATTTTCCAACTCTTATTATTTATGTAATGGATTGTTAGTAAAATAGTATACGAACATTGGGGAAAATCATTCCAGCCTCACGTCTGCCGCATACCTTGGTGCTTCGCACCTCGGTATGCTATCTTGTCGTCCGGCTGTAATAGATTACTTCGCTGTTCGGTATGTAATATACTTTATTTCCTGATACGACAGATTTCTGACAATTATCCATAGGTAGCTTCATTTCAAATTCAAATTTCAACTATATTTGACTGTTAAGTGGAAATTTTTTGCACATTTATTTTCTAAGAAGGAGTGCGCTGAAGTTCTCACGCTAGGTCAGTGCTTTCTTTCATGAATATTTCAGGAGAATATCGAGATTCAAACTATCGTTCATCTTGAGGACTCGAGGACAATCAGGCCTGTCACTTCTCAGAAGTTCTCAATATTTGCTACATTGTTAGTAGTAGGTTCAGTTTTTGTTGATCATTTTTATTAATTGACATCCCCTCTAACTAGATACATAAAAAAAACGGACTCTAGGATCTCTTATCCTAGAAAAATCGATGAAAAAGCCAAATATTGAGGGATTAAAAAAAAATCTTTAAAATTCAAAATCTCAATAACGGTGAAATTTGGAAGAACTTATTATGGGACCAAATTTATCAGAAACAACCTGAATAATAACGTTCTTCGATATTCAGTACGACTTACCCTATAACCTTGTATAGTTGGTAATTGATCGTACTCCATTCGAAAATTAGCACTGGTAGTAGTCGTGGGATTGGAATATATAGGTACAAAGAACATTCAATTCTTCAATGAGTGACCTTTCGCAAATTTATTGTTACCTTTTCAAACCTTAGAAGTCAACGATGTGGTAAACAGCGACACATTTCCCTGAGTCCTTTATATCTATATCTTCGAATCCCACGACCCACGACTACTACCAGTGATAATTATAATTTTCTCTGGAGCTGAGCAGCTCTGGGCAAGTTCAATACCTGGATGGGTGATCGCACTGGCTATAAATTTGAACAAGCACGCCAAAGCTCCTGGCCACAGTGCTTTTCTAGTATAATCGATCGTGTTACAGTATATATGCATGAATGGAATTAATTCGATACATTCAAATGACCTTCTGGTCATGAACAAATCAGGACGTTAGTCCGAACAGGTTCTCCGTTATAGTGCATTTTGTTAGCACCAAAAACACTAACATTGATAACATTCAAATACAAAATGGATAGATGCAGTCGGTCAGTGAACCTCAAGGTGAACATTTAAGAAAGAATGTTAGATCAAAGGAAAGTTTCTTCATTTGAGGATATATGGTGTAAGGGTCACCAGAATTCGCTGCAAATGCATATTCGTTAAGGATTTGTCTTGGAATGTTCCTAATTCTTCCTCTCAGAATAAAGGAAGAGATGTCATGGCAGGATACATTTCAATTAATGTAGGTGTACAGGGTGGACCAAATTGGATACTTTTGCAGGGAAAGTACTATTTCTGTAGTAGATAGACGAAAACTGATGTCGGTTTCTGAGTGCCAATTTATAGGAGAAACTCATAGGTGAAAACCGCATGTCGTTATCTATCATCGTTACATTATTACAGGATTTTTTTTCGAAAATGTGCATTTTCGAAATATTGCTGCAACTTTTCTTCTGTTGAAAATGTTCCATTTCTGTAAAAACATTATTGTAGCTACTTTTTACGTAGAATTTAATGAGGTAAATTAAATTTTCTGGAAATTTTTGCATATTCCGATAGGAATTGAAATCAAAATTTCAAAAATATAGTATACTTGATATTTTCCATAATTTTTTAATTTCTTTGCAGATTCGAAAGTTGAACAGAAGTTACGGAGTAAATAGAACTTTTAGTGTTTGAAAAAAATGGGTTCAAGCCCTGTGGACAGGAGCTTTCTGGCGCTCTAGTTCAAACAGACAAATTATATCTCCGAAAGTATTGGTTTCTCTGAGTTGGGAATTATATCAATGTATAAATATGATAGAGCTGCATCATAAAGGAAATTCAATTCAAATAATAGTTTATTTATCAAGATTAAATGAGCAATCATGAGAATGAGAACTGCACCATGGAAGAAATCGAATTAAATCAGGCCAATTTTACCCAATAACGAACTTAACCGAGATCTTCATCTCCCTAACCCACTCTGAAAATTTCAACTACCTAGCTCATTCCGTTCGAGAGTTATTGTGGAAAAACTTTTTTTAAATTTTCAAAATTTTTTTTTTACACTTTGCGGTAATCTGGTCAATACAAAACTTCACATGCGTATAAAGGTCATGATTCTACAATTTGATGCTAAATTTCAGATAGATCGAACGAACTTGTCCGAGATATTTACGCTCCAAAACCACCTCAAAACCACCTTGCAATTTTCAATCCGCTAACTCCTTTCGTTCGAGAGTTATCGTGCCTACGGCCGGTCGGCCGGCCGGACAGAATCGATTTCGCACTCGGATTCTTGATCAGTGAGTCGAACCAAATCGTTTGAGACCATTTTCAGCCATAAATTCCAAAATTACAGACACTTGGGCAAATTGATAAGCACTCTGTTCCGAGGAACTAGAACGCCAAAAAAACAAGTTTCGTATGACAATTGCCCAAAACAGGTTTAAAGTACCTACAAATAGTAGGTATTCCATAAAACATGTATGAAAGAAGATGAGTAATAATATGAAAGAAGATGAGTAATAAATAAAAAATTACCTTGTAATCGATCAAAAATTTCCTGATCTACGTTCACCAAATTTTCTCCTCTCTCGAACTACAGAATTATGCTTTCAATATTTACGTAATATTTTCAAACATTTTCGGGTGAGGTCCCCATTGCATCGCTAAAATACGAGTATTTCAACCCCAATATTTTTGAAGTTACAATATTCCCTTCTGTCAAGTTGACATTATGACAATTCATACATAGAATAATTATATCAATGTGTGAAATACGATTTACATTGAAATTTTGAAGAATCATATCTCCGAAAGTATTAGCTTGTTAGAGTTAAAAATGATATGAATGGATTCTTATGATAAAACTTCTTATTAAAAAAAAATTAATTTGGAATTTGTTTCGTAAAAAAAAAATTTTTTTTTTGTTACTCTGAAACCATCTGTCCGATTTTACCCAATAACAATCTCAGCCGAAATATTTATCCCCACACCTACTCTGAAAATTTCAACTCTCTAGCTCATTTCGTTCGAGAGTTATCGTGCCTACGGCCGGCCGGCCGGACAGAATGAATTTCGACCACGGATACTTGATCAGTGAGTCGAACCAAATCGTTTGGCTAGAGCGCCAAAAAAGAGCTTTTACTGTTTGAAAAAAGTTTGACAATAATTTGCATTAGTTAATTAATAATGGCATCCTCCAAAGCCTACTTATATAGAGAAATTTGATTTCTTCAGAAAAATATCAAGTGTTGTATATTTTTGGGCGCATGTTCTAGGGGAACATCGTCCTATCATTTCGTCCAAATGTCTGTAATTTTCGAATTTCGAGCTGAAAATTGGCTAATAGACTAATTCGGACTCCCTGATCACGAATCCGGTGCCAGAATTTTGGGTGCCGTATGGCCGGCCGGCCGGCCGGCCGGCCGGCAGGCCGGCCGTACTTCCGGCCGTAGGCACGATAACAGGAGCACCGAAGGTCCTATCGACTTCAAACTTTCAGGGTAGGCTTCTGATCAAAATGCGACGGTTAAGTTCGTTAACGGGCAAAATCGGCCGGACGGTTTAGGAGTTATAGACATTTAAAATTTTGAGGTTATTTCCCTGATATTTCAGGAACTAAAGAAGATGTTGAATCGAAACTTGGTAATCAGTTCGAGGATATAAACGCGCAACTTTTGGCAAAATTCTGTTATAATCGAAATGTTGGTAATTTTTAAAAAAATATTTCTTTTAATTTTTTCGAAAAAAAAAATTTTTTTTCGTGAACTATTCATCAGATTGCAACAAAAACTTGTACTAACGTCAATTGTAGTATTTTGCAACATTGTGCAAAATTTTGGCTCTATACGATTTCAATTTCTGGAGATATAAGACAAAATGTGTCAAATTTCCTGGGTCTCTCTCAGTATTTTCATCGATTATTCTATGAACTCTTTGAATTCCACCGAAAACAAATTCAAAGACATAAACATAAAGAATCAAGTCATAGTTTAGACGTCGAAAGAAGGACGATGTTGATCGACTTGAAAAGGTACCTATTTCAAGAAATGCAATAATGAAATGCTTAATTTATGGATATAATATTATCTAAGTATTGTTGGGATCGGGCAGTTGGAAAATTTTTTAATAAAAAAATTTGTACCGACGTTAAATCAAGCATTCTACACGAGTGTGCAAAATTTCAGTTCGATACGATCTCAATTCCAGAAGATATTGCTTAAAATTCACATTCCAGCGTGTTTTGACGTTCTATGGTCACAGAAAATCGTCACAAAAATCTATTTACCTCATTTGACGGCTGTTTGTCAAATCAATTAATTCCAATAATTGATGTCAGATTTCCTACATACCAAGTTCAAACACATTTTATTATATGGAAAACACTTATTATGATCACGTTCTACAGGAATTGATACTAAATAGAAGCTAGATGAAGATTATTGTAATGGATGTGTTCCAGAATAATATTAAGGTATTCAACATGATACTGCTTTTTTTCTTTACTGGTCAGTACGGGCCACAAGGAAGATGAACATGCGCCCAATAGCTCCTGTCCACAGGGCTTGAACCAATTTTTTGAATGAATATTTTGAGCTCTATCCAAATATGCAAACATATACGGGTGTCCCATGTGAATAAAATATTTTCATGCCGAGATCAGATGAAAAATCCGTTTCCGGAAAATTTACTTAACCTCATTGAATTCTACCTAAAAAATAGCTACAATAATGTTTTAACAGAAATGGATAATTTTTAACTGAAGAAAAGTTCGAAATATTTCGAAATGCCCACTGTCGAAAAACATCCTGTAACTATGTAACGGTGATAAATAACAACATGCGATTTCCACCTATGAGTTTCTTATGAAAATTGGCATTCAGGCACTGACATCAGTTTTCGTCTATTTATCACAGAAACAGGACTTTCCCTTCGAAAGTGTCCAATTTGGCCCATCCTGTATAAAAAGATCATATTTATTCTGAGAATTTTGATTCGACACAAACAAAGGAAAAAATAATTATGCTTTCTCTCGAAGATAGTTGAGTTTTGACCGCCAACAAGAGTTTTATTATGGTGAAATAAAAGTGGGAAAGCCCTGTGGACAGGAGCTTTGGCGCTCTTGTTCAAACTGACAATTCATCTCCGAAATTAGTCGTTTCTCAGAGTTGGGAATGATATCAATGGATTCTTAAAATTAAATAACGAACTTATCCGAGATATTAATTGCTCAAATCTACTCTGAAAATTATATTATATCAATTGAAACTTCTCAGTTTTGTTTTCACTGAAGATATTCTGAACTCAATTTGATAAACTTACCAAATTATATATTTCCAACCTCATATGGATTATCCAAGGGCATATAGAGTAGAGGTAATTATAATATCCTATAATTGGTCATTTTGCATTCAATCATACTTTGTTTGTTAGAACAGAAATACATTTGACATGTCTGTCATAGGTAGATTACATGTATGAACAGTGAACACAGATAGAACACAGAAAGATAGAATTCGCATTCTGTGAAAACATGGAAGTACTATGTATTATTGAAACTTTGAAAAATCATATCTCCGAAAATATTAGCTTGTTAGAGTTGAAAATGATATCAGTGGATTCTTGTGATGAAACTGCAACAGAAAATTGAATTCGAAATTTGTAATGTAAAAAAAATGGGTCTTTCGTTACTCCGAAACCATCTGGATGATTTTGCCCAATAACGAACTTAACCGAGATATTTATCTCCCAAAGCTTATCTGTAAATTTCAACTGTCTAGCTATCGTGTTTGCGGCCGGCTTAACAGAATCGATTTCGATCACAGACTTGACCAGTGAATCGAACCGAATCGTTTAAGACAATTTCTAGCCAAATATTCGAAAATTACAGACCTTTAGCCAAACTGATAAGCACATAACTGACAGTAACTTGTCTATAAAATATGGTTCACTGATGTCTTGGATGGTTTAGTCCTAGTGTTCTAAGTCATGCAAACACAATAAGTGATTTCATTTCTGGGCCGACTCCTAGATCAACTCAAAATAAAAACTTTGCAGCACATTCAAAAGACATAATAAAACAGTTTGAAATTTGCAGAATGGGTTTTTTCGTAAACGATTATGTGAATAAATATAAAACACTGAAGAGAAGTGAGGACCTCTTACGCGCTTGTTCTATTGTCTATGAACGCCTCATACACCTTCACGGAACACCGCATAGAATTTCAATCCTTTTTGGCGCTCTTGTTCCCCGGAAGAAAGCTTATCCATTTACCTCAATTGCGAATAGTCGAATTTTTGGCTGAAAATGGCCTCAAATATTTTGATTCGACTCACTGATCAAGAATCCGTGGTCAAAATCGATTTCGTCCTCCCGTTCATAAGCACGATTACTCGCGAACGGAATGAGCTAGATAGTTCAAATTTTCAAAGTGGGTTTGGGAGGTAAATATCGCTATTAAGCTCGTTATAAGGCAAAATCTTTACAAATTTTAATTTTTTTTAAGATGCAGTTCAATCATAAGAATCCACTGATATCATTCCCAATTCTGTGAAACCAATACTTTCGGAGATATGATTCATCAAAGTTTGAATAATTACTCGCTAGTTTATGATGCAGTTCTATCAAAGCAATCTATTGATATCATTCCCAACTTCTACGGTGGGTTTCACAAAGCTTTGACAGCGCTTGATTGCCAAATCCATCCAATTTAATCCACAATGAAGCTAATCGAAGCTTCGTGAAACCCGCCATAAGAAACCAATACTTTCGGAGATAAGATTTGGCAGAATTTGAATAACTACTCGCTAGTAGTTTGACAAGAGCGCCAAAGCCCTTGTCCACAGAGCTTTTTCACTTTTTTGCGCGTATGTTCTAGGAACATCATTTTGCGCAAATGTCTTTAATTTTCGAATTTTTGGCCGAAAATGGTCTCAAACGATTAGGTTCGACTTCCTGATGAAGAATTCGAGGTCAAATTTCATTCTCTCCGGCCGGCAGTCCGTTGCCACGATAACTTGAGAACGGAAAGAGATAGCAACTTGAAATTTTCCGGGTAGGTGGCTCAACCCAATACAACGGATAAGGTCGTTAATGGGCATAATCTGCCCAATGGTTTCCCAGTAATAATTTTGTGTTCAACCAATACAAGTCCGATCGAATAAAACTTGGTGAGTAGTAGAGTATAAACCTAAGGACGTTTATGACATTTTGTGAGAATCGTTTCACTAGAAAGTTTTAAACAAATTTTCTAAAAATATTATTTATGTCACGATAACCTGAGAACGGGAAGAGATAGTGAGTTGAAATTTTTGGGTGAGGTTGAGCATCTGAATGGGACATTTGAGTTTGTTCAAAGGTATAATCGGCCAAACGGTTTTGGAGTTATACACATCAGAAATTTGGTTGTCATTTCTTCAATAACTTGAAAAATACGAAACCGATCCAATTCAAACACGGTTATCAGTTGTAGATCACCAACGCAAAAATTCTTGCGAAATTTCGTGAGGATCGCGCATCACTAGATAATTCAAAACAATCATTGGAAATCATTGAAAAAAGAGAAGGCAAGAGCCTTCAAAACCTAACTCTACTGCCAAGTTTCAAGTTTGAACACGATCGGATCTATATTGTTGTAGATCCGAGCAGCCTCGTGTGAGTTCAGTTGCTGGATGGGTGTCCGTTGCCTCGATAACTTTCGAACGAAAGGAGATAGGTACTTTCAATTTCCAGGGTTGGTTGCACATCCCAATGGGACAGGTTCGTTTTTGGGCATAATCGGTGGATCGGTTTCGGAGACTACCTACCTGGAATATTATTTTCTCGATGAACTCCAAAAATATAGACTCGATCAAATTAAAGCTTGGTAACTAGTTGTAGATTATCGACATAAAGACGTGTGTAAAATAGGTTCAAGCACTGACGTGAAGTCAGAAGCTTTTGCGCGTATGTTCTATTGTCCATTCGCCTGTATTGGACACTCTTAATCGAATTTACCATGGTAAATTGCCTACAAACAAAATCATAGGTTGCATTCAGATGCACAACCTAACCTCCAAAGTCGTTATCTCTTTCCGTTCACAGGTTATCGTGACATAAATAATATTTTTTAATAATTCTTTTTAAATTTGGGCTGTTTATGCCAATTAACGAACTTGTCCGTCATATTGGGATGCGCCCCTCCCAAAAAATTTCAAGTAGCTATCTCTTTCCGTTCTCGCGTTATCGTGGCAACGGCTGGCCGCGAATTCTTCATCACGGAGTCGAACCCAATCGTTTTCGGCAAAAAATTGGAAAATTACAGACATTTGGCATAATGATAACGCGATGTTCCCCACAACATATACGCGCAAAAAATACAAATCCGAACAAATTGAATATTGGTAATTAGTTGTAGAATGCCGATTATTCCAAAAGTTCGTGAGAATCATTACATCATACAACCAATGTGAGGAAGCCGCATTACAAACATTCATAATATTTTTAAACAAACGTACAAAAATATTCATCCAATGCTCAATTTCATTATTACCTTTCATATCTCGTAAAAGACAGTTCAACTAATGCAATAATACTAAGACAAAAGCGAGTGCTCACAATTTTTTGATCATTTTTGAGTTAAAATCACAGCAGTTAATAAGATATGCTGGCAAGTCATATCTTTTCACCTGATATTCCTCGGAATTTTACTTTTGTTCTTATTGGATCACGTACGCAACACAAAATATCCATGTCAAAAGTATTTTATTCGACCACTTGAAATGTAACATTTGCTTTGTTCTAGAAACAATTAATATGAATGATTTCTAACGAACCAGCAGTAAGGTGGACAATACGTCGTCCTATAATCTATCTATGACCACTTAGAGACGGTATCGTAAATTTTGGGTGTATCTCAGTGTGAACTTGATCCAACGAAGGAAGAAATTTTCCTTGCACTCTTTGATGTTACACCTCGAAGTTCGTTGACCTGCTGCTCATTATTATCTCGAAAAAGTATTAGGTTCTGCGATATTTCTATGTACATGTTCCATTGATATTGATATATTGGAGGTGACTGTTGGTTTCTTATTTTCTTGAAAAAGGGAGTGGGATTCGTGAACTCTTTGTGAATTTTTCATTTCATTATTTCCAGTATGAGGGACTTTGAAATCAAATCAAAAACTATTTTGAACAAATGTTCACTATTTCCTTCCAAAAATATAGTTTTTCTCTCTGTACCGATTCATTTCAAAATTGCTATACAAACTCTAGTTGAATAAACATACACATTTTGGTTTCAATATAAATTTGTTGAATAGTTTTTGAGATTTTTTCTTCGAATCTCTGTTTCAAACGAAACAAATGAAATGGCCGGAGGATCATCTCAGGCATATACCTACTCCAGATTTCAGGGGACGCAAAGACGTAAAGTTTTTTGTTAAACGACGAAAAATTGCGTTTTTCCATCAGAAGAACTCATCTGGATTTATCCACTCTGGCAAATTGGAAGTTGAAATTAAAAACTACCTTATTTTTCATATTTGGATGGAGCATCCGATTCATCTGCAATACTTTGGGTATTGCAGATGATGAAAGTACTGCCGTAGGGTCAGGCGCTCGAGTGCACTCGTTGATGTAATGATAAATATAATGTTTCACTGATTTTTGACAATGTAAACTACTGAAAATTATAGTTAGCTTTGTCGAGAAAAGAAAATTCAAAAAATTGGTTCAAGCACTGACATGAAGTCTGGAGCTTTTGCGCGTATGTTCTATTGCCCATTCTCCTGCATTGGACACCCTTTATCGAATTTACCATGGTAAATTATGTTGTCCATTCTCCTGTATTGGACACATTCGAATTAAGAGTGTCCAATACAGGAGAATGGACAACATAATTTATCATGGTAAATTCGATAAAGGGTGTCCAATGCAGGAGAATGGACAATAGAACATACGCCCAAAAGCTCCTGACTTCACGTCAGTGCTTGAACCAACTTTTTTTTTCGTAATTTTTTTGAAATTTTCCATGGGTACGGTTCTTACAAAAATTTTTTTTTCCTCATTTTTTTCGAATTTTCTAGGGGTTCTTACAAAATTTCATACATGTCTTTATATTGATTTTCTAATACTAGTTTCCAAGCTTCAATTCGATCGAATCTTCATTTTTTGAGTTATTGAGGAAATAATATTCCAGGTGGGTATAACTCAGAAACTGTTAAACCGATTATGCCCAAAAACGAACTTAACTCTCCAATTCGGATACGCAACCTACCCTGAAAATTGCAAGTCCCTATCTCCTTTCGTACGAAAGTTATCGAGGCAACGGTCACCCATCTACTTAACTCACACAAGGCTGCTTGAATCTCCAACAATATTTAACCGATCGTGTAAAAACTTGAAACTTGGCAGTAGAGTTAGGTTCTTAAGGCTCTTGCAAAATTTCAGCAAATTCATACGAATAGTTACTCATATATATAATTTTTTTTCAATTTTCAATGATTTCTTTAAAATTTTCTACAAATACTATCCTCACGAAATTTGACAAGAATTTTCGAGTTGGCATTCTACCACTAATAACCATGTTTCAATTCAATCGGTTTAGTATTCTTCGAGTTAATGAGGAGAAAAAAACAACCAAATTTCAGATGGCTATAACTCTAAAACCGTTTGGCCGATTATGCTTATAAACAAACTCAAATGACGCGTTCAGATGCACAACCTAACCTGAAAACTTCAAGCCGCTATCTCTTTCCGTTCTCAGGTTATCGTGAGAAAAAAAAAATTTCAATAATTTTTTAATAATTTTCTAGAGATACGATTCTCACAAAATTTCGCAGACGTGCTTAGGTTCATATTCTACAACTACTCACCAAGTTTCAATTCGATCGGATTTATATTGGTTGAAAACAAAATTATTACTCGGAAACCATTAGGCCGATTATGCCCATTAACGAACTTGTCCGTCGTATTGAAATGGATGTGATGGACGTGATTGAAATTTTCATGAAACAAGTGCAATTTCTCGAAAAAATTATAATTAACTTCGCGTACAAATAAGTGAAAACTCTCCCTTGTTGATGAACTTTCCAAAAAGGTACATATGTAATAAATTTTCGCACGAGATCAAAAAATATAGCCGGAAATCCGAGCAACTAACAGACTTTTTCGATACTTGGTTATCCCTCTCATCTTCTCCTTTACTTGTGGTTAATGTGATTATTAGTTGCTTGTTACTAATAGGACTAGTACGAATAAAAAATAATTCACAGTATTTCTCGAATGAAAATTGAAATAATCCTCAATTAACAGAGAGTAACTCTAAAGAGTTTCAATTTGAGGATAATAAGTTTCAACAAGACAAATGCTGATATTTCATTGTGTTATGAGTTGTGTTCCTGGAATAAAGAAAGTCCCATTGGAGCGGTTTTCTGGTCATATTTTTGGATTTCGTGAAGGAATTATTGAGATATATATCTTTTTAAAAATATAATAAAACACCTAAAATAGTTGATGCAATTTATCACCCCTTAAATCTCAGGTTATCTAATTTTTTAGTAAATACTTTTTCGCCTTAAATACCCATCTCTTCAGCTTTAAAAAAATATTCATTGAGTATTTAGAGTCAAGTATTTTTTACAAAATTAATTATTTTGACAATAAACCAGACAACTTCCAAGAAGTTGAAAAAACCCCATATCTTCATAACCATAGATTTTCGGACCATGGTTCACTCGACTCAATTCGTTGCAAATTACGTATTTTATATCCCCTTTGAAGGATTACGTCGAATTACCAAACACCCTGTATAAATTTAGGCATACTGCTTTTCGATAAGGGCATTCCTGTTACATGATGAGCAGCTTCTTGAGCAGTCATTTCAGAAGCATTCACAAATTTATTACCAATATTTCGAAGTTCCTCCTCGTCAAGTTGCGCGTAGTAAGCTCTTTTGCCATATCACTTGGAAGTTTGGACATGCCTCGATTGGACTGATGCTAATAATTAATTATATATAGATTTTTGACCTATGCATTGGCAGAATCTTGACATTGAATCCATTAACCATATAATCTGAAGGTCTCCGCTTCATAAAAATAGTATTACGTCTGTGGCCAGGTCAAATAGCCATGATATAATCATCATGTGAAATGCTCAGTTTGGCTGGAAATGGATCGGATATCGACTTTTTCTTGATTTGGATACTTACTGCTATAATGAATTATTATTTATTTTTGTCGAATATCCGAAAATTTTTAAAATCATCTGTGGTTCTATTCTGCAAACAATAAGGGATATTGTCATTCGTTTGATTTAGAAAAGCTGTTGTTTTGTATAGATAATATGTCCTATTATCAAAATATCGTGTACTAGTAATAATATACGTTATTATTACACGTGCTGCTTTTGAAAAATCCGCATTTTTCTCAAAAGTTCGCCCCATTTTTACCAAGTTGATCTTCGAGCGAGGTTCTGGAAATATCATAACAAAGGTAAATTCAGCAACTTCATGCGGGCCTTGATGGAAGTAACCAGAACTATCTCAGATAAAACTGATAAAGGTCAAAAATGTCTGAATTCGATTTTGATGTATCAGAAGATATTTAATTTGTTTTCACCTAGAACAGCTGTAATGCAGATATTTCAGATAACTCATCATATGTATTGTTGACCTTCATGCACACTCAGAATTTCAGAGAATGTGAGTAAGTTCTAGAGATATTGAAGTTTCATCAAAAAATTGGTTCAAGTACTGACGTGAAGTAAGGAGCTTTTGCACGCATGTTCTATTGTCTACTCACCTATACCACGAATTCAGCATCGATATATACCGTCTTCTCAGCTTGTATAAAATATATGAATATATTTCATACCCTTTTAATGAAAGACTTCAGTAGAGAATCGTCTATGATCACAGAATGTTTAATTGCGACATATGTATTCTATTGGCATTGAAATACGAAAAAACTCACGCCTCAAGTAACTGGAAGATGCGATACTCATGAAATTGCGCGAAAATTAGTGGGTCGGCATTCTACAAGTAATCACCGAGTTTTAATTGGATCAGATTCGTATATTTTGATTCATAGAGGAAATAACAACAAAATTTCGGATGAGTATAACTACAAAACAATTTGGCCGATTATGCCAATTAACGAATTTAAATGTCGCATTTGGATGCGCAACCTACCTTGAAAATTGCAAGTCGCTATCTCTTTCCATTTTTGAGTTACCGTGAGATAGGTACATAATATTTTTTCCTAATTTTTTTAAAATTTTGTAGTGGTACGGTTCTCACAAAATTTTACACACGTCTTTATGTCGATATTCTACAACTAGTTACCAAGCTTCAATTCGATATCGGACTAATAGTTTCTGATAGATAGAATTTTTTTCAATGATTTTCAATGTTTTTTTTTAATTTTCTAGAGATACGATCCTCATGAAAGTTCGCAAGAATTTTTGCGTTGACATTTTATAACAAATAACTATGTTTGAATTGGATTGGTTTCGTATTTTTCGAGTTATTGAAGAAAAAACAACCAAATTTCAGATGGGTATAACTCCAAAACCGGTTTGCCGATTATGCTTATTAAGAAACTCAAATGTCGCATTCAGATGCACCACCTACCCTAAAAATTACAAGTCTGTTTCCGTTCTTAGGGTATCGTGACATAAATAATATATTTTTTTTATTTTCTAGTGATACGATTCTCACAAAATTTCTCTACCAAGTTTCAATTCGATCGGATCTGTATTGGTTGATGACAAAATTATTACTCGGGAACAGTTGGGCCGATTAACGAATTTGTCCGTCGTATTAGGACGCGCCACTTACCCAGAAAATTTCAAGTCGCTATCTCTTTCCGTTCTCAAGTTATCGTGACAACGGCCAGCCGGAAAGAATCAAATTTGACCTCAATCGTTTGAGACCATTTTCGATAAGAAAATCTGAAATTATAGACATTTGGGCAAAGTGATAACGAGATATTCCAAAGTAGTACATACGCGCAAAATAAACGCTGTTGGTGTAAGAATTCTCATGAAATTTTGCACGAACCTTGAAATCGTCAATTTTAATCTAATGACCAATCTAAAACGCGAGAGGATCTGCAGTTTTTGAAAATAACAGTTAACAGTACAAATTAATATATTTCCGAAAACATTGGGCGGAATTCCCTCATCCACAAACTCGGCCGGCACATTTTGACGTCAAACCTTTCCAGGAAATTAATGTTTCTTTTTCCTTACCTTGTTTATGAACGCAACAGACGAACGGACAGAAATAAATTAGACCACGGATTCTTAATCAGGAAGTCAAATGGAATCTTTTGATACCATTATCGGCTCAGAATTCAGAAATTACAGACATTTCGACAAAATTAAATTGCCCTGGTTTACTATGAAATATCGAGGAAAAAAAAGAAAAATTATTTCGAATCTGGATAAGTTCGACGTGTTCTAATGAATAAACTCATGGAATCTGTTCGAACCTATATCAGATTTCTTGAAGTAATGGTCGTAGAGCATTGAGATGAAATGTTCTGGATTTCCCATCTACAATGATATTTATTGTGAGTTCAATGACCATTGAAGTATTACCTTAATTTCAAACAACTTTCGGTCCCTGAGTTTTCATTCAAAAATTGAACGATTGAACAAGCTTGGAATATCGTTTTAATGTAATTAACAATGTTTGTACCCAGTTTCATAAGATATACTTCAATAGTTTATGAAAAACTTTGACGAATCATATCTCCGAAATTATTGGTCTCTGGGAATGATATAAATGTTACGATAGAACTGCATCATGAAAGAAATTCAATTCAAACAGACCAATTCTACCCAATAACGAACATATCCGAGATATTCATTCCTCATACTTTGTTTTCTAGAACAGGAGGTGTATTTTATATCAAGAATAACGAACCAGAAATAATTTTGACATTTATTCTCATAGAAAAATAAGATGACATCTAAGAACACAGATCACATCATAATTCATATATAGAATAATTAAGTACAGCATTCTGTGAAAACATATATATGTACGATTCATTATTGAAATTTCGACAAATCATATCTCCGAAAGTATTAGCTTGTTAGAGTTGAAAATGATATCAATGAATTGTTATGGTGAAACTGCATCTTAAAAAAAATTAAATTTGAAATAAGTAATGTAAAAAAAAATTTTATTTCGTTACTCCGAAATCATCTATTTTTTATTTTTATTTTATTTGGGCCGGTCGACAACAAATCAGTTCGAGTTGAAATGTAGTTTTTTGGTGTAGATTCTGTAGACCAACGATTTCCAGCATTCATTGATATTTTGTATGAAATGGAATGAAAGACTTTGAAGTTGAAATAACTTCCGCGATATTTGATTGTCCAATTTTATTCTTTGTTTCAACAAATAGATGTAAATTACACTTATAGATAGTACGTCAGTTCTAATATTGACAGTATCGTTTATCGATATGTGTCTCATGTAAGAGTAGGAAACAAAAATTTGGTTCAAGCACTGACAGGAGCTTTTGCGCTCATGTTCTATTGTCTATTCACCTCTATTGGACACCCATCGAATTTACTATCGATATAGACATATTTCTTGAGTAAAGAAGGAAATAAAAACAAAATTTCAGATAGGTATAACTCCAGAACTGTTTGACTGATTATGCAGGGCCAATTTCTGGCGCATTTGAATGAAGTTCAGTTTATCTACTGAATTCTATTGAATTGGATAGATAAAGGGATGACAAATCACATGTTATATTCCTCAGAAACCGGCCCTCAGAGGCTTAACCTACCCTGAAGATTGCAAGTCGCTATGGCTTTCCGTTCTCAAGTTATCGTGATATACATAATATTTTTTCATTATATTTTTCAAATTTTCTAGTTATTCCATCCTCACAAAATTTCACATACATCTTTATGCCTATATGTTGGTATTCCACAACCACTTACCAAGTTTAAATTCGATCGGATCTATATTTTTTGAGTTATCGAGAAAACAATATTCCAGATATAACTCTGAAACTGATTATACCCAACAATGAACATAATGGTCCCATTTGGATGCACAACCTACCCTGAAAAGTCACTATCTATTTCCGTTCGAAAGTTATCGTGGCAACGGTCACTCATCCAGCTACTGAACTCACTCAATGTTGCTCAGATCTCCAACAATATAGATCCGATAGTATTCAAATTCGGTACTTGGCTCTGAAGTTAAGTTCTGAAGTCTTCCGCAAAATTTCAGTGACATCAGACGGATAGTTTCTTAGATAGAAATATGTTTTCAAAGAATTTCAATGATGTTTCGAAAATTTTATAATTATACGATCTCCACAAAATTTCGCAAAAATTTGCGCGTCGGCATTCTACAACTAATTAAAATGTTTGAGTTCGATTGGTTTCATTTTTTTTAAATAAGGAGGAAATAAAAACAAAATTTCAGATAGGTAAATTCCAGAACTGTTTGGCCGATTATGCCTATCAAAGAACTCAAATGCTGCATTTTGCTCACCCTACCCTGGATATTGCAAGTCGCTAACTCTTTCCGTTCTCAAGTTATCGTGAGATGAATAATATTTTCTAATACTTTTTTTTCAATTTTCTAGTAATACGATTCTCACAACATTGCGCATACTTCATCAAGTCTGTATTCTACAATTACTCACCAAGTTTCAATTCGATATGACGGATTAACTTGTCCGTCATATTGGGACGCGCCACATATCAAGTCGCTATCTCTTTCCGTTCTCACGTTATCGTGGCAACGGCCGGACGGTCGGCCGGATAAATCACGCTGCTCCTGGCGGAACAATCGTGCAAAAATGGTGGATACTGATCCTGTAATTGAAGAAACGAAAACTGGATTAGACATATTACTTGTATTGAAAGATCCAAGGAGGAATATCGTGAAACTGAAATTGAATTCAATCCATTATTGGTAAAAAGAAAAAAGAAAAAATATGAGACTTTTATTAAAAATTCTATACAAGAATATAATAGTATTGACACTAATAAATTCAATGAAAAATATTAATAAAGAGAAAACTGAATTGATTGGAGGTCCTTCTAAAACAGCAAATGAAAACTTTTTCATAAGCGCAGGAACAACACCAGCAAAGAACATTCAAGAAACCATATAGCAGTTGACAATTCACAAGAGTTGAACAAATCTATTCGTTTGACCAAAACCGGAAAAGAACTGAGGTGAGGTCAGTCTACTTTGCTGCACTTGTTCAACGTCAAAGCCAGATCTAAGCATTTTCAATTTTTTTCTATACGGAATCAACAACTCCTGAGAACTTATTCTCTAGCAGAAGAAATATTTCCGCAATCCTATGTATCGAGGAATTATCTATTCGACGTCCGAGAAAGATAAGCGTGAGCATCACATGACGCATGATGCATCAGTTCATTTGTGAGATAAATTTGGATGTTTTTGTTATTTTCAAAATTTCTAGCAACTCCTTGCATTACAAGTATCTCCTTGACAACACGTTAAGCCCATAGCGATTTTCTGATGTTCTATAAAAATTCCATATCATCGTAAACAATATCTACCAAAACGCTCGATAATATTTTCAGTTTTTAATTTAGAAATGCAATATCTCAAGAACATCGCTCTATCGCCATAGTAACAACATATTATCTGAGATAAGTAATTAATAACACAAATAGTATATTGTTTTCAACAACAGAACCTGTATTAAGGACAAAAAATATAATGACATTTGAACTTGCTGACGTATGATGACGTAGGGTACTTGCCTCCACTGATATTGTCAACTCTAAACATGATCACACCATAATTTTTGTTTTATTCTTCAGGAGATAAGGCATTATTTGTTATTGATTTTTCAGAATGGATAACAACGCAGATATAATTTAGTATTAGGATAAACAACAAATTTCATAATTAGGGAGGAGAATCTATTTTGGTTCATTTATTCCAAATGATTTACGTCATTCGAAATGGAAATGTTTATTTCACTGATTTTCAAAGTCGCTATATTTTGAAAATTGAAAAAAAAATCTGCCCTCCGCCATAAGTACATGAAACTTATTAAGCAATCGATTACTAACCCGAGATCATCTTATAAATTATATCATATCAATTCACTAAAAGTGTCCGAAATGAATTCAATGTTTCACTTCCTTGACATGAATAGGTAGATTGTTATATCGGATAAACCCTTTGTGAACTCCAAAAATACAGATCTGATAAAATTGAAATGCTCCGATTAATTGAAAAATACTGACATGCAGAATTTTTTAAGGATCACGACTACCAAATTTTTAAATATTTAATTACTTCAAGAAAATTCTCAGAAAGTATGCGTCAGATATTGCTGAAATTTCGCGAGAGCCTTCAAATGCTTTTTTACAGCGAAGTTCAGTATTTTTCGAGTTATTTGGAAAAATATCGAAAAAATAAAACTGATACAGTGGACCAGTTTTATTCGTGCCGACCAGCAAAATGTTCATAGAATTCGCAGAATTAGCGAACGACGTTATTTCTGTCGATCAGACTGTCGTAATATTCCTTAAGACGTCGACATATACAGTGCTTCCCAACAACTGCGCACCAAGAGGGAATTTTCTTTTCTATTAATATTTCCGAATTTTGTTTCTTAAAGAAAGTTAGTGCATCAAAAATGATAAAAAAAAATGATATACAACTCGACCAGCTTTGACAAGGTGCAAACATTCAGGTCGGCAAATCATGAAAAATATTTTTTCTTGTTTTGCTTATAACTCTTTCAAGAATTGAATAATTACCGAACGGATTTTTTTTATGATTAGACAACATAAGTGTCAGCATAAATATGATTGTGACGGGAATATTCTGTTCAAACTTGGTTTTTCGACATTTGTTCGAATTTTCCCTCGAAAGAAATTTCATTCTGGAGCAAAGTTGCTCCAATTCGTATTTTCGAAGTTAAGATCTTTCAATTTCACATTTAATTCACTGAGAATCCCAAGAATGCAAATTGCCAATTTATATAGCTAGAGTTTTGATTGAAATTGAATTTTGTCATGATAGACCAGGGTCGATCATTTTTGAGACCGAAAAAATTCATAGTAGAATGAAACCCATTGTAGAAGGAAGAGAATATAACAAAAATGATAGGAAGAATAATTTACGGGTGATCTGAGGTCGGGAAGAGGAAGGGGTGAGTTTTAAGGGTAAAAAACGGTTTATCTCGATTTCCGGCAAAACTATAGGTCCTATGGAGAAAAGTTAAGGGGCAAAGTCTTAGGTAATAGAAAGATCTACAACTTTTGTATTCATACTTTTATCACATAACCTCAAAATTCATGTGAAAAATTCAAATAACCACGTTGTTTTTAATTTTTATTTTCACCAAATTTGGTAAAAACTTACCTTTTTATGTCCCAAATACACTGTAATTTTTGGATTTAAATTTTTTTTTTCACCTTAATTTGACTTAATATCGAAAAAGCAGCATAATTTTCAATCAAAAATACTCACGTCAAAATATCTGCTTTTTTAAAAAAGTAGGTGGGATTTTTGTTCGTTGAAATCTCTAATTTCTGATGGTCTAAAAAAATTTACATTACTATGGTAAATTTCTTCGGAAACTGCTAAGTTGATAAAGTTAATATTTAATAAGACACTAACAATATTTTGATTCTTTTCCATTTTCAGGAAAAACAAATTTCCATACCTTGAAAAGGGATCATTTTATCGACAATGAACACGAGTACCTTTTCTTCAGCTCAATGTTCAAGGTATCCAAATTTGTTTTTGTCAACTCCTCATCATACAGGGTGTTAAAAATGTAAGCATTAAAATGTACAACCTAGTCCGCCCCTGGTAAACTAAACAAGCTAATTTAAATATAAGGGCAGTGTTTTGAGAGGTCCTTAGTACTGTTTATCATATCAAATCTTAATTAAATTAGATAAAGTACTTTAAAATTTATTCCAGTAAAATGGATTTCCAGTGGCGTCATTTAGGAGGCCGTATCTGCGTAGGGAGGGCTACTAGGAAAAACTAGGAAACTTGTCATCTTATTTTTTTTATGTTTTATCTAAATCCGAGAGATTTCCAACATTTTCCCGGACACCCTGTATACATCTTAACAGTCCAACAATACACGGTACGATCCGACTTTAATAAGCAAATATTTCATTATTCCTTGCATATCAGTAAAATTTCATAATCTTTAAGAATACTCGAGGAGAAGTCTCATTCACTTGGATTTGATGAATGAAACCGTTGGTATCTACCAATTCTGGTTTAGTAGAAGAGCGTTTTGAATCTAGAAACATAATAAAACTTATATCCGAGTTTCTTCTCGATAAACATACCCAGTATCAACTGACCTCGTTAAAGACAATATCTCCATATATTTGCTGAAACTGATAATAACTCAAGTAAGTAGCTCAGTCATTATCTCATATAGGTAAATAGAAACGGGCGCCATTTTCTGCCTGGTGAGAGTCAGTTTTTGACGATATGGATAGTTCTGGGATAGGTGAGCAAGGTGTATCATCGAGATATCTCGATAGATAAAACATTTTAAAAAGTTATATGTAGAAAATTGTTCGTATTGCATATTATGCTAATATAACATCTGCTTTGATGAAATAATATAATAAGCACGAAAGAGTTCGACAGGTGGAAGCAATAGAAATCTTCTCAAATCGATAGATATATCAAAAGAATAACCACGTGTGCTCGAGTGAATTTTTTTGCGCCGTACCGTGCTAGTCTCGTTTAATCCAAATGTCTTTATTCAAATTTTTTGACGCTCTTGTTCCTCGGAACAAAGTGCTTATCAATTGGCCCAAATGTCTGTAATTTTCGAATTTTTGGCTGAAAATGGTCTCGAACGATTTGGTTTGACTCACTGATCAAGAATCTGTGGTCGAAATCGATTCTGTCCGGCCGGCCGTCAGGCCGTCCGGCCAGCCGTTAACACGATAACTCTCGAACGGAATGAGCTAGACAGTTGAAATTTTCAGAGAAGGTTTGAGGGATAAATATCTCGATGGAGTTCGTTATTGGGTAAATCGGTCTAATAGTTTCGGAGTAACGAAAGATAGTATTTTTTTTTACATTACAACTGTTGAATTCAAATTTTATTAAGATGCAGTTTCATCATAAGAATCCATTGTTATCATTTTCTCTAACAAGCTAATACTTTCGGAGATATGATGTTTCAAAGTTTCAATAACACATCGTAAGTTCTATGTATTCACAGAATGTGAACACAGAATCTGTCTGTGTTCACTATTCATAAATGTCATCTTTTCTAGCTTATCAATTTGCCCAAATGTCTGTCATTTTCGAATTTTTGGCTGAAAATGGTCTTGAACGATTTGGTTCGACCCACTGATCAAGAATCCGTGGTCGGAATCGATTCTGTCCGGCCGGCCGTTAACACGATAACTCTCGAACGGAATGAGCTAGGCAGTTGAAATTTTCAGAGTAGCTTTGAGGAATAAATATCTCGGTTAAGTTTCTTATTGGGCAAAATCGGTCTGGTAGTTTCGGAGTAACGAAAAAAATTTTTTTTTTTACGATACAACATTTGAATTCAAATTTCTTTGAGATGCAGTTTCATCATAAGAATCCATTGTTATCATTTTTAACTCCAACAAGCTAATACTTTCGGAGATATTATGTTTCAAAGTTTTAATATTACATCGTAAGTTCTATGTATTCACAGAATGTGAACACAGAATCTGTCTGTCTGACTATTCATAAATGTCTTCTTTTCTAGCTATTAGAGATTGTCAATTCAAATATTTTCTATTGGAGAGCAAGTATTCGATTCCTGAATTTGTGAATATATACAAGACTGTTTTGATGTAGTTTATGGAGGCAATGGGAAAGAAGAACATAATGAAATCATCAAAATAAATTACTGTTCGTTGAGCACTGATGTTAATATTACCTTTTACTTCTTTAAGTAGTGGTAGTGAGACATGTTCCTATCTATATACAGAATTTGCATAATTAGACCAGGGTCGATAATTTTTGAAACCGAATAAAATTATAGTAGAATGACACCCATTGTAAAAGGAAGAGAATATAACAAAAATTATAGGAAAAATAATTTACGGGCGATCTGAGGTCGGGAAGGGGAAGAGGGCGAGTTTTTAAGGGTAAAAAACGGTTTATCTCGATTTTCGGCAAAAATACAAGTCCTATGGGGAAAAGTTGAATGGCAAAGTTGTAGGTAATAAAAAGATCTACAACTTTTGTTTTCACAGAACCTCAAAATTTATGTGATAAATTCAAATAACCACGTTTTTGGTTTTTAATTTTTATCTTTTACAAAAAAAATATATTTTTTCACCAAATTTGGTAAAAACTTATTTTCATGTCCCAAATACACTGTAATTTTTTGGATTTGAAATATTTTTGTTTTCACCTTAATTTAACTTTATCGAAAAAGCAACCTAATTTTCAATTAAAAATTCTCACGTCAAAATATCTGCTTTTTTAAAAAAGTAGGTGGTCTTTCTATTCGTTAAAATCTCTACTTTCTGATGGTCTGAAAAAAATATACATTACTATGGTAAATTCTTCCAGAAAATGCTACGAAGTAACAGGCAGTAAGGCGCAGACGCTCATAGCCCCTTCCTCACTGACTATGAAATAGATTTTGATGGGCTAAAATTATCCGTAGGTCACTCAGGTATACAAGTTATCTCAAAAGACCAATAAAAAGGCATCTACACATATAATTTAGAGAAGATTGTACTACTTTCTCAAAATATTGTGGATATCTTATTAAATATTAACGGCCGGTTTCATAATAAATTTTAAAGTTCCTTTAAATTTAAAGCATCCTTTAGTTGGATATTTTGAACCAAAATGTCACTTTGAAGGATACTTTAAATTTAAAGGAACTTTAAAATTGATCATGAAACCGGCCGTAACTTTATTAACTTAGCATTTTCCGAGAAAATTTACCATAGTAATGTATATTTTATTACACCATCAGAAAGTAGAGACTCCAATGAACAAAAAATCCACGTACTTTTTTAAAAAAGCAGATATTTTGACGTGAGAATTTTTGATTGAAAATTTGGGTGCTTTTTCGATATTAAATCAAATTAAGGTGAAAACAAAAATATTTCAAATCCAAAAAATTACAGTGTATTTGGGACATGAAAAAGTAAGTTTTTACCAAATTTGGTGAGAAAAGATTTTTTTTTTTTGTAAAAGATAAAAATTAAAAACCAAAAACGTGGTTATTTGAATTTTTCACATGAATTTTGAGGTTATGTGAAAAAAGTGTGTTATTACCTACAACTTTGCCATTCAATTTTTCCCCATAGGACTTGTAGTTTTGCCGGAAATCGAGATAAACCGTTTTTTACCCTTAAAAACTCGCCCTCTTCCCCTTCCCGACCTCAGATCGCCCGTAAATTATTTTTCCTATAATTTTTGTTATATTCTCTTCCTTTTTCAATGGGTTTCAATCTACTATAATATTTGTTCACTTTTTATCATTTTTAAAGGCTTCGACCCTGGTCTAAATGTTGCTTGCAAAAAATACTGGAGTATGGATCTACATTTGTGTATCAATAATTTTTTCTTGAGTTAAGGATCATAATACAGAAAAGGATGTGTTAATGTGTTAGTGGTATGAACTATTAAATTTCAAATTATGAAAAGAGGATAGTATTTTATTAATATATTTTGAACTACTAAAATAATTTGTTCGTAATCCACTACCTACTCAAATATCAGGAATAAATGGACAATCTGCCATGATTGTCTCCAGCCTTGCCTTACATTTCGATGACACTTTCCTTAGGTATCTCGAGTTGTGAACTCATTCCACGAGGTTGAATCATTGCAGATTGCTCCTTTAATCTTGATAAATAAATTTAATCACAATTTTTAAAGCATTGAAGCAATGTAGATTGCTCGTTTTTTTTAAAGATAATTTTTGAAGCATTTTTCCTAAACGGCGCTTTTTTTTAATTCAATTTCTTTCATGATGCAGTTCTATCATAGAAATCCATTGATATAATTTCTAACTCAGAGAAACCAATACTTTCGGAGATATAATTTGTCTGTTTGAACAAGAGCGCCAGAAGCTCCTGTCCACAGGGCTTGAACCAATTTTTTTAAACCACACTTGTTTTAACTTTAATTTCTTTCATGATGTAGTTCTATCATAGAAATCCATCGATATAATTCCCAACTCTGAGAAACCAGTACTTTCGGAGATATAGTTTGTCTGTTCGAACAAGAGCGCCAAAAGGCTCCTGTCCACAGGGCTTGAACCAATTTCTTTGCTGAAAATTGTCTGAAACCATTATAATAGACTTCTGATGAGAATATAGTTACCAAATACAAGCATATATGTCTGTTCAGCCAGGTAGTTTATAAGCACGACTTATTTCAAAACAAATTACTTACATGATACTTTCAGGGTATATATTTCAAACTAAAATAGGAAGATCGAGTCATTTGGCTACAGAAATATAAGTAATCATTTTGCCATTTTATTATATTATACACTCAGGACCCAATATTAAAGGAAATAATAATATTCAAATTCAGTATGAAGATAAATGCAAAGTTACGAGTAGAATTGTTCGCATAATTTCGTGAAGGGCTATTTAAAATTTTCGAAATCAATTAATCCAAAACGTTCACTATTTGAGTGAGATCAGACTGCTACATCATTCAGAGCTCTCGTTCGCGGCACAGTGGTGAGTTATAAACATACTCCTCCAAAAGACTATCATTTCATATACCCAACAATTCAGAGAATTCTGAAAAAATGTTACAACGAAGAGTTTTTTTTCCGCTTCTCAGAATTATGCATGGGGGAGGGGTTGAATTAGTTTTTGAGCATAATCGGTCCAACGGTTTAGGAGGTACAGCCACCTGGAATATTATTTCCTCGATAACTCAAAAAATATAGATTCGATCGAAGGCAGGCGCTTTTGCGCGCATGTTCTATTGTCTACTCACCTCTATTGGACACTACTACGAATATAGCATCGATATAATACCGTTTTCTCAGCTTCTATAATCTATGAAAAACCTCAAGTAACTCCAGGATACGATATTCTCCAAATTTCGCAAAAATTAGTGGATCGACATTCTACAAGTAATCACCAAGTTTTAATTGGATTAGATTTGTATATTTTGGGTTATAGTGGAGATAAGAACAAGATTTCAGATGTGTATAACTTCAAAACCATTTTTTTATTATGCCTATTCATGAACTCAAATGTCGGATTCGTATGCGCACCCTACCATGAAAATTGCAAGTCGCTATCTTTTTCCGTTCTCAAGATATCGTGAGGTACCTACATAATATTTTGTTGTAATTTTTTTGCGCGTATGTTCTGGGGAACATCGCGTTATAGTTTTGCCCAAATGTCTGTAACTTTCGAATTTTTTGACGAAAATGGTCTCAAACGATTAAGTTCGACTCCCCAATGAAGAATTCGAGGTCAAATTTGATTCTGTCCGTCCGGCCGTCCGGCCGTTGCCACGATAACTTGAGAACGAGAAGAGCTAGCAACTTGAAATTTTCAGGGTAGGTGGCGCATCTCAATACGACGAACAAGTTCGTTAATGGGCATAATCGGCCTAGTGGTTTCCGAGTAATAATTTTGTTTTCAACCAATATAAATCCTATCGAATTGAAACTTGGTGGGTAGTTGTAGAATATGATCTTAAGCACGTTTGTGGAATTTTGTGCGAATCGTATGGCTAGAAAATTTTTAAAAAATTATTAAAAAATATTTTTGTTGTCACGATAACTTGAGAACGGAATGAGATAGCGGCTTGAAATTTTCAGGTTAGGATGAACACCAGAACGCGACATTTCAGTTTGTTTATGAGCATAATCGGCCAAACGGTTTCAGAGTTATAGCCATCTGAAATTTTCTGAAATTTCGTGGTTTTTGTTCCTCATTAACTCAAAAAGTACTGAACCGATTGAATTCAAACATGGTTATTAGTTGTAGAATGCCAACGCGGAAATGTTTGCAAAATTTGGTGAGGATAGCATTCGTAGAAAATTTTTAATAAATCATTGAAAATAAAAAAAAAAAATTCTATATATCAGTAACTATTCGTTTGAAATTGCTGAAATTTTGCAAGAGCCTTCATAACCTAACTCTACTGCCAAGTTTCAAGTTTTAATACGATCGGTTAAATATTGTTGGAGATTCGAGCATTCTTGTGCGAGTTCAGTAGATGGGTGACCGTTGCCTCGATAACTTTCGAACGAAAGGAGATAGGGACTTGCAATTTTCAGGGTAGGTTGCGTATCCGAAAGAGAGTGTTGAGTTCGTTTTTGGGCATAATCGGTCTAACGGTTTCCGAGTTATACCCACCTGGAATATTATTTCCTTGATAACTCAAAAAATAAATATTCGATCGAATTGGTGCTTGGTAACTAGTAGTAGAAAATCAACATAAAGACGTGTTTAAAATTTTGTAAGAATCGTATCCCTAGAAAATTTGAAAAAAATGACGAAAAAAAAAATTTCAAGAACCGTACCCCTAGAAAATTTTTAAAAAGTCACGAAAAAAAAATTGGTTCAAGCACTGACGTGAAGTCAGAAGCTTTTGCGCGTATGTTCTATTGTCCATACTTCTATATTGGACACCCTTAATCGAATTTACCATGGTAAATTATGTTGTCCATTCTCCTGTATTGGACACTTAATTCGAATTTACCATGGTAAATTCGAATTGAGAGTGTCCAATACAGGAGAATGGACAACATAATTTACCATGGTAAATTCGATTAAGGGTGTCCAATACAGAAGTATGGACAATAGAACATACGCGCAAAAGCTTCTGACTTCACGTCAGTGCTTGAACCAATTTTTAATTTTATAGTTGTACGGTACTCACAAAATTTCACACATGTCTTTATATGAATATTCTGTAACTACTTACCAAGCTCCTTTTCGTTCAGGTCTGTATTTTTGGCGCTCTAGTTCCTCGCAACTGAGTGCTTATCAATTTGCCCAAATGTCTGTAATTTTGGAATATTTCGATGAAAATGGTCTTAAACGATTTGGTTCGACTCACTGATCAAGAATCCGTGGTCGAGATTCATTCTGTCCGGCCGGCCGGTCCGGCCGTAAGCACGATAACTCTCGAACGGAATGAGCTAGAGAGTTGAAATTTTCAGAGTAGGTTTGGGGGATGAATATCTCGGCTAAGTTTGTTATTGGGCAAAATCGGACAGATGGTTTCGGAGTAACAAAAAAAAAAATTTTTTTTACGAAACAAATTCCAAATCAAATTCTTTTTAACAAGCAGTTTTATCATAAGAATCCATTCATATCATTTTCAACTCTAACAAGCTAATACTTTCGGAGATATGATTTTTTAAAATTTCAATGTAAATCGTATTTCACAGATTGATATAATTATTATTCTATGTATGAATTCTCATAATGTCAACTTGACAGAAGGGAATATTGTAACTTCAAAAATATTGGGGTTGAAATACTCGTATTTTAGCGATGCAACGGGGACCTCACCCGAAAATGTTTGAAAATATTACGTAAATATTGAAAGCATTATTCTGTAGTTTGGTGAACGTAGATCAGGAAATTTTTGATCGATTACAAGGTAATTTTTTATTATTACTTATCTTCTTTCATATTTGTTTTATGGAATACCTACTATTTGTAGGTACTTTAAACCTGTTTTGGGCAATTGTCATACGAAACTTGTTTTTTTGGCGCTCTAGTTCCTCGGAACAGTGTGCTTATCAATTTGCCCAAGTGTCTGTAATTTTGAAATTTTTGGCTGAAAATGGTCTCAAACGATTTGGTTCGACTCACTGATCAAGAATCCGAGTGCGAAATCGATTCTGTCCGGCCGGCCGACCGGCCGTAGGCACGATAACTCTCGAACGAAAGGAGTTAGCGGATTGAAAATTGCAAGGTGGTTTTGGAGCGTAAATATCTCGGACAAGTTCGTTCGATCTATCTGAAATTTAGCATCAAATTGTAGAATCATGACCTTTATACGCATGTGAAGTTTTGTATTGACCAGATTACCGTAAAGTGTAAAAAAAAAAAATTGAAAATTTAAAAAAACTTTTTCCACAATAACTCTCGAACGGAATGAGCTAGGTAGTTGAAATTTTCAGAGTAGGTTAGGGAGATGAATACCTCGGTTAAGTTCGTTATTGGGCAAAATTGGCCAGATTTAATTCGATTTCTTCCATGGTGCAGTTCTCATTCTCATGATTGCTCATTTAATCTTGATAAATAAACTATTATTTGAATTGAATTTCCTTTATGATGCAGCTCTATCATATGTATACATTGATATAATTCCCAACTCAGAGAAACCAGTACTTTCGGAGATCTAATTTGTCTGTTTGAACTAGAGCGCCAGAAAGCTCCTGTCCAGAGGGCTTGTTTTTTATTATTTTAGTAATAATATTCCAGATGGGTATAACTCCGAGACCGTTAACCGTAGACTGTATGGATATATCGATTCAATGTCGACGAAACTGCGTCACGTGCAAGCTTCTTCTTCGGATGAGCCTTTTCGGATCCAATGCACCAATTTGCTCAAGTTGAACTGGTTTAAATCATCGTAAAGTCATAACTTGATGGCATCTCTATGGCTCCTTAATAATCGCTAAAAAAATGAATCCAGTACTATTCTCCTGAAATGAAATCAGCCTGGATATAAATTTCCACCTGAAAAAAAAAAACAATAGATATTTTGATAATAGTTTGAATTCAAGTTTGATGAGAACTAGACTTGTTGATCACGTTATTTGGAAATAAAATAGAATGAGGTTGAACAATCCGCAAACATGACAAGTGAATGAAGAACACAGAGAACTAAGATGTTTTTAAGAGGAAATGACAAAGTTCTGTGGAGAATTTTCAGCGTTCCGAGTTGATAAAAAGCAACACAAGCCCCTTTAAATTATGTTATAGTCCTGTTAAGATATATTGACATCAACAAGGGTGCCTATGGAAAATCGAAATTCAGTTGGCAACGGCCCCGGTCCAGATATATTTCAAGTCGCATAATTTAGGTTGTTCGCATTGAAAATTACCATGACCTGATGAACTGTCATTTAATATTTATTTCTTGACAATCTGGATTTAAAGAAAATCGAACCATTTGGGATAGCTTTTAGTTTCTACATGTGTATTTATAATTAATCGTACCGAGTTTGAGTATTTCCGCATCCTTTTGCTATCAAAAATGTCTGGAATTGATTACGATACCTCTCGCCATTAAAAAGGGAAGGCGAAGCAGTATACAGGGTGAGTCTTTGACCACTGCATTAATTTTAACCAAAGATTCCTCTCATCAAATGAAACACTTTTTTCATTTCCCATTTTTCCAGATTCGGCACAGGTAAAAAGTTACAAGCGTTTAAAGATTTCACAATGTGCTAATACATTCCCGCATATAAATTATCTATGACATTGTTGGCGAACGAGAATAAGGCATGGTAACGTGGTTTACAGCTTGATTCGGCATTCCAACGCTCAGGGACGGATCCATAAAAGTAGTGAAATTTATGGAGATTTCCATTTCAAAACATTCAATGAAGAATATCTCGAAAACGGTGCGTTTAAGGAGAAATGATGAAGAATAATATAATGTTCTAAAACGATGGAATATTCTTGAAGTGACTCAAGAAAAACTTTATATGCTTTCTTTATGCTAATTTCGTTTAGTTTCATGAATCCACGAGTCCATAACTAGAAAACCAGTAAAAGTAGAAAATAACTAATATTTGGGAAATATGTATCATAGTTATAGGAAACTTTAGGCCAACATTCATTTTATTCGAAAAAAGGATGTCAAAGCTACAAAATAAAAACTGATTTTTTTTCAAAATTGCAACAGCCTGTATCTTTTTACCTGAGCTGAATTTGGAAAAAGTTAAATGAAAAAAGTGTTTCATTTGATGAGAGTAATCTTTGGTCAAAATTAATGCAGGGGTCAAAGACTCAACCTGTATAGATGTTACTGTGAATTCTTCAGGGACTATGCAGATATTACCGCCAGCATTGCTCTAGTGTTCCAGGTAAACTGTTATTCAACCACTAAAAGTTTATTCTGTTTATTACATTGGCCAAAATATTTCAGATTTCTTCAAGTACTGTTCGAAGAATTCTCATCATTAAAACCTGGCAGCAGTTGTGGAAGAACTCCTGTGATATACGACTATAAATTAAAAGAGACATTAAATTAAATTCAAGTTTCTGTAAATTTGAGAGAGCACTTCACTGAAGGTTTTCTTTGATTAGTTCTTTCCTTCATGAGCTCTACGAACTAAGCAAATTAAGATTTGAATTTTGAGTCATTAACATTGGGTTTCACAAAGCTTTGACAGCTCTTAATTGCAGAATTAGTGCGATTCTATGTCGATTTTCAGTTCATTTTTCATACAACCATCGAATTAAATCCACGATTAAGCTAATCGAAGCTTCGTGAAACCCAACATAAGTTTTTCAAAAATTATAATACTAAAACGACAATTCATAGGAAAATGGCAAATAATCTTTTCTGTTCCTAGTTGCATCCATAAAACTCACAGCTTACGTAAAAAAAAATTACGTAGTAAAATTTTAGTTGGGATTTTTTTTGTTGAAAAATAAACACTTGAACTATTATCATTGCATAAAGATTATATTCTCTTACAAGCTATTGCTTTCCAAGTTAAATTGAGACATATATATTAAGTCTGCTTGAACACTGATAAATTAACTCTTCTTCCAAAATAATGTTCCATTATTCAACCCACTCAATAATTGATACTGATGAAGTAATAATAATAACATTATATTTATTAACATTATATTATTGAAATTATTCAATAACCAATATGGATTCAATAAATGAAAAGTGAGTTTCTTATGGGCTTTTACATCTTGATTGATTCTCCAATGGCTTTGGATAAGGAACCTGCACATGATTGTTAAAAAGTCAAAAAGTTCTTCATCCTGCGTTAAAAAAACTGTCCAATTTTTGTTCTTTTCTATTATAAATAATGATTTTTCCAACTGCTTTAGTTGGTTTCTGGGTATCAACCTCATATTTATATTTGTTTCATCAGTCTACTGCAGTTGAACTTGGAAAATTATCCTTCCACAATCTCAGGATAAAATACATTCGGGAAGTACTTATATCAAGAATAAATTTATAAGAGTCTTCAATCAATTACAAATAGGAGATAGCATTGAAAACATTCAAGGTTATGTTAATAATACATTTCTCTGGTTACAGAACAGTAACTTTTTGTAACCAGAAATAAAGCACCAAGTAAACGTTCAGGGCCTACTTCGATGTCAATATATCTTAAAAGGACTATAGCTTGCTTTATATCAAATATTTCTGGAATTGATATTATTAATGGAATGTATTATTATGTCATCACATTATGTCATGATGACATCGTAAATTTTTCCGGCTGGTTTTTTTCGTTATTTTACACAATACAAAGTAAAACATGTATCTATGGGTGATGATATCCCTACATAAGGGCCCTGTAGCGAACTTCGAACATCTGAAGTTCTGAATAATCATCGCTTGGACTGGTCAGACTTGGTTTTGACCTGGCCTTACGAGCAACATTTTCCTTTTTGAATCCAAATATTGAAGGGATTTCTAAGAACAAGAAGGAATATCTTTGAAAATTAGCGGAGTTGATCTCCAAGAGATCCCATGCGCCTACAGAGAAGTATATTTGTGGGAGGAGACTTTTGAAAGGTTATGTATTATTTATAATTTGTTCGTTTTTCTCCTCTTGTCTATTCAATTTTCAGGAGTTTCAGGTACCTTGGAGTAACCTCTCCGTTTTTTGACGAAGGAATCCATATTGAAGAAATAAATGCCTATCAATATTGTTAAATTTTGTACACAATAGTTACAAATCTCCACACTCACGGGGAGTCAGGGTTTTTTTGCTGAGGTTTTTCCCTAAGCTCTTGTATCATACGACGAATTGTATGGTACCCCGTTACACTAATCTCTGCTAAGACATATAAAACTCTCCGTCAAAAGAATATATACAGGGTGTCCCAGAAATCAACGATAAACCGGTAACGGGCGATAGGCTAAGTCATAACAGTTATCAGAAAAATATAAAAAAAAATCTTTGTTATGTACTTTTCAAATTATAGGTATTAAAAAAAAAGGAAAAACTGACATCCTGTGATGATCTTTCAATTCCTGTGTCTACAAATATTAATTTTTCGTCAGTCTTTTTTCTGTAATGTAATCATGAATAACCCTTCTGTAAATTACAGTTCAAAATTAAAACATAACTGCCTCAGTTTTAAATAAAATGTTGGATTTTTGCCCAACATTAAATTCAAAATTATTACATCATCCAACTTTAACCGACTGTACTGTAAAAAAAATGTACTACACTCTTTGGGCAAGTAACATCAAAAGATGGCGCATTTAGTCTGGATTCCAAAATGGTATGATACTTGCTAGATTACTTCTTAGTTGAGGAAAATAATAATGTTTTTTAAATGGAACCGGATTTCAGGCCAATTCTGTTTAATTATTGGAAATGGAGCCTAGGCATCTTTAAGTCCACAATTCACAAGTAAAGTTTGATTTAAACGGTAGACGGAGAGTGACGCTATTTTGTCTAGTATGAGTGAGACAGAATGGTGACGTTAAGTGTGAGCGAGATAGATAGTGACGCTAAATTTATGCGAGAGTGAGACGAAATAAAAGGTGCAAGTTTGAAATAAAATTCAGACATTCGATTTTCGCAGTTGACTTTAATTTGATTAGATTTACAAGAAATTACAGCACGTGGAAAATCCACATTTGATGCGGGAAGACAATTCGCAGTACCGGTTTGAGGTAAACATGTGGACGAGAATTTTGAATGGTAGAGTTATTGGTCCATTTGAGCTGCCGGAGAACTTAAATGCCCAGGTTAATCTGGACTTCTTACAGAACCAATTAACAGATTTATTGAAAGAAGTGCCACTGAACATTTACGGCAGCATGTGGTACCAACAAGATGGCTATCCAGCGCATTATGCTCGCACATTACGAGAGTTCCTCAACCAAGAATACCCCTATAGGTGGATTGGGCGGGGTGGTACATTTTCGTGGCGTGCCCGTTCACCCGATTTAAACCTCATAGATTTCTTTTACTGGGGAACGAAAAAGAAAAAAGTGTACTTTAAGTCCATTCAAGATTTAGCCGAGCTGCGCCAAAGAATTACAGAAGCCGCTGAATACATTAACTCAAGAAGTTACACCCGTTTTATTACGCGATCATTTTTAAAAAGATGTAGAGTTTGCATTGCAGCTGAAGGCCAACAATTTGAACATTTGCTGTAATTTCTAGTAAATCTAATTAAATTAAAGTCAACTGAAAAAATCCAATGTCTGAATTTTATTTCATACTTGCACCTTTTTGTTCGTCTCTCTCTCGCATAAAAGTAGCGTCACTATCTATCTCGCTCACACTGAGCTTCACCATCTGTCTCACTCTTACTAGGCAAAATAACGTCACTCTCCGTCTACCGTTTAAATCAAACTATACTTGTTAATTGTGGACTTAAAGATGCCTAGGCTCCATTTCCAATAATTAAACAGAATTGGCCTGAAATCCGGTTCCATTTAAAAAACATTATTATTTTCCTTAACTAAGGAGTAATCTAGCAAGTATCATACCATTTTGGAATCCAGACTAAATGCGCCATCTTTTGATGTTACTTGCCAAAATAGTGTAGTATATTTTTTTTATAGTACAGAAGGTTAAAGTTGGATGATGTAATTATTTTGAATTTAATGTTGGGCAAAAATCCAACATTTTATTTAAAACTGAGGCATTTATGTTTTAATTTTACACTTTAATTTACAGAATGGTTATTCATAATTACATTACAGAAAAAAGACTGACGAAAAATTAATATTTGTAGACACAGGACTTGAAACATCATCACAGGATGTCAGTTTTTCCTTTTTTTCTTCTAATACCTATAATTTGAAAAGTACATGACAAAGATTTTTTTTTATATTTTTCTGATAACTGTTATGACTTGGCCTATCACCCGTTACCGGCTTATCGTTGATTTCTGGGACACCCTGTATATTGATGGGAAAGACACATGAAACAATTTATTTGTTTTGATCCATAATTTTCCAGAATTCTGTTTATTTATTATCGAATTTCAACATCCTGGAGGCCAGTTCCCGACGTCATCGAATCGTCACTGAATACCTACATAATCGTAGTTTTCTCCAATATTTCAGTTCATTCATCTATTTATAGCATAGGGATCTGCGAAGCAAGATAAATTCCAGAAAATATTTTTCTGGGACATTCCACTTGTTTTGAGATAGGTACTGTGTTTGTGTTAAATACGATAGTTGTCACTAATCTCTTGTTGACTGAAACGAGATGAGAAAAATAGAAGGCTTCGATTTTTTGATGATTCCGATAAGACCGTTGACACTGTTTCTCGAGTTTAGTGCTTGATCGTGAATTTTTTTGAGGTCATCTCGGAATGTGTAGATACTCCTAGAAAACAGAATAATGGAGACTGACGTGCATTTCTTCCACTGGAAAATTATCTTATTAATAGATTAAAACGTTCATGAAGACACTGACGTGGGGCCAGGAGCATTATGGCTCTTGTTCACGTAATGACAAATAGGTATATATCACCTCTCATCTTTGGCACCTTAGACCATAGAAGAGAAACGACGGATCACATATTCCCTGACATTGAAACCAAATGTCCACCACATGACCACAGAACCTGGCCCTTTTTACTGCTTTAGCTTTTATAGCCATAAGCTGCATATCCTAACATTATGTGTAATGCAGTTTTATAACAAAACAGTCCGTAAAAGCTCAGATAAACACAAGAAACGCGCGTCCACCACATCGTTTGGTGTCCAGCAAACTGTCAAAGATTTGGTTTCAGATCGATAGTTTACAACCAAGTTCCAAATTTAAACTCCATCGGATCTATATTGTTGGATATCTGAGCAGCATTGAGTGAGTTCAGTAGCTGGATTGGTGACCTTTGCCACGATAACTTTTGTACGGAAAGTGATAGTGACTTGCAATTTTTAGGGTAGGTTGCGCATCCGAATGGTACAGTTATGTTCATTGCTGGGTATAATCGGTCAAGTTATACCCATCTGAAATGTTTTTTTCTCGATAACTCCAAAAATATAAATTCGACCGAATTGAAACTGGATGACTAGTTGTAGAACACAGAAGCAAAGAAGTTTGTGAAATTTTGTGACGATCCTATCATTAGAAAATAAAAAGAAAATATGTTAAAAAAATATTTTTTTTCTGTGACGGGAAAAAAATTTGACATTTCATCTCTGTTGACAGGTAACAAAATATAACTTTTCACGAAATTACTTTTTTCCCCGGGAAAAAAGTGAATACTTTTTTCCCGGATATATATACATATAGATAATGGAAGATATTTGCTACTTGCGCTGCTTCTATCAACTCCGGTGGAGTCAGAGAAAACTCAGAATCAAGCATTTTTAACTTTATGGTATTCAAAATAACTACTAAACAATTACTGAGTTCGCAATTTTTGAATCAAATCACAAAATTAAATTGACAGATATTTGATTACACTGAAGTTTTCCTTAGCAACGCAGGTCTAATAGCTTACTAGTTTAAAAATTCAAATTTCATATCGATAACATTCTGACTTTAATATATTGTAATAATATGTTCTTTCACTATTAAATCGTCGTTTTTCCTGTCACAGAAAAAAATAGTGTATTATACACGGGAAAAATATTAGATTTCAGCTCTCGGTTTTTTGTCTCCCTCCGCTTCGCGTCGGGAGACAACATAACCTCGAGCTGAAATCTAATACTTTTTTCCCTTGTATAATAAATAACTATTTATTTTCAAACGTACAATAATAACGTTATTTTTCGATTGAGGGGATCATCGAAAAGTTCTATTTCTCCGCCTAGGAGGAGAAGTGCAAAAGATGAGTTGGTTACCATGAACAAAAAGTTCTCTAATTTCTAAAGTCATTTTCATTCGTTAAAGTTACATTGAACTGGTAGGATTCTGCCTCGGATTCTGTTCCAAAGCTGATGCCCCATTAGAGTCTTCTGAGTTGCTAGTTCCAGGGAATTCGTTAACGCTCAATATCCTACCAGCAATATCATTCTTATTTCGCAGCGAATCCTTGATGTACCCTTCTGCTACACTACTTGACTTCCAACCTCCGTGTCGTTTCAAAGACTCAATGTTGGCTCCTCCATCTATAAGTAGTGTAGCAGAAGTTCGCCTCAATGAATGACCTGTGTGTTCGTTTGAATCATTCAATTGCAAAAGAGTGGCATCCTTTCTTGGAACACTTCCTATACTATGTAATCCCATCACAGCTCTGTAGCATTTTCCAGATTGATATTTCAAAAAAAAACTATTTTCAACGAAATCGTTAGGTCTAAATGCAGTGTATCTCCGATAAATATTTAGACTATTCTCCCTAATAACCCTTTTCTCGTTTTACTATCAGGAATATTGACTATTATAATATTTCCCTTGTCCTCGATATCTGTAGTTTTCATTTTCACCATTTCGTCACATCTGCAGGATTTTCTCAAAAATGCGCGCAACTTCAGATATTCACCAATATCTATTTCATGTTTCATCGCTAGTTGCGATTTTATCATTGAATATCGGGCCCACAAACTAGAGGATTTCCATTTTTTTTTTCTGTAGCCATTGAGTTGAAATATGCTAGAAGCACATTCTCTTGGTAAACTGTCACGTTTTTTGAATTGCACCAATTCACGAAGTGATCATAAGCTGCAGAATATTTTTCAATAGACTTCGATGGTCCAATGGAAGAGACTGCTTCATTCGCCAAAACATCAATTTCTGAAGACATTTTCACTTCCAACAACTTCTCACCAGCTTGCAAATGATAACTATTAATTATTTCACTTTATATCTGTCAGAATGAATTTTACGTGGCAACCGTAACTAGGCAAATGTTCCATAATTCATTCATTTATAAAACGATCGTAATAGTATATATATATCGTGATATATATGTGATATTTATGTGATATATCGTATAAATGGATAGAATTATTTATATAAATCAATCCAAAAGTGGATATTCAGATTCTTATGAATTTCAAAACGTTTCAAAATAAAATAACATATTTCATTCGGTGTAGAAGTGACTTTTCATGGCTCGCTTTCAATTACCCGCCTCACTCCGTTCGGCGGGTAAACTCAAGCTCGCCATGAAAAGTGACACTTCTCCTCCTTATGAAATAATATTCTATTATCCCACGATTACACGAGAACGGAAAGACATAGCAACTTGCAATTTTTAGAGGTCTATCAAGTTAGCCCGGTAGTTGTGGCATTTTTACAGAAAAAAAATTGTATATTAGATGCTAGTCAAGTGCTGAAGAGAGCTGAAGAAAAAATGAAAAATCTCTGACGGTAGTGGAAAAAATGAAAATTCAATTTTCCGGGCCAACTTATATGAAGCCCGGAAAAACCAGCATTTTTCATCGAAATCTTGAAGAAAGTTGATGCTAGTTGATGCTGAATTAATTAGGAGGCTACGGCGGATCGAAAAAAGCAATAATATAGAGGGTGTTCCATTTGAAATATCAAAATTGTTAGTACTTTTTGATATATCCAGGCTGCATATAAGTTGGTCCGGATATTTCAATCGCTAATTTTTCTAATCCTATGTGAGATTTTTCAATTTTTTCCTCAGCACTCGCCAGCACTTGGCTAGCATTCACTTTCTTCAAAATTTCGATGAAAAGTGCTGGTTTTTCCGGGCTTCATATAAGTTGATACGGAAAATTGAATTTTGATATTTTCCACTTCCATCAGAGATTTATAATTTTTTTTCAGCACTCTTCAGCACTTGACTAGCATCTAATATACAATTTTTTTTTTGTAAAAATGCCACAACTACCGGACTAACCACCTAATTTTTAGGGTAGGTTGCGCAACCGAATCCGACATTCGAGTTCGTTAATAGGCATAATCTACGAAATAGTCTTGGAGTTATGCACATCTGAATTTTTGTTGTTATATCCTCTTTAAAAAAAATATAAAAACCCGATCCAATTAAAACTCGGTAATTACTTGTAGAATGCCGACGCGTAAATTTTCTCCGAATTTCGTGAATATCGTATCCACGTATCCTGAAGTTACTTCAGAAGTAAGTTTTTTCGTATATTATTAGGTATTCAATGAATTTCAATTCCAATAAAATGAATATGTCAGAATCAAAAATTCTGTGATCATAGAAGATTCTCTCATTACTCAAGTCTGTCATTATAATTGTATGAAATGTACTCATATCTTATAAAAGTTTAAAAATCAGTATCTATATATTGATGCTAAACTCGATCAAGAGTGTCCAATAGAGGTGCATAGACAATAGAACATGCGCGGAAAAGCTCCTGAATTCACGTCAGTGATTGAACCAATTTTTTGATCAGAATACGTATAAATTAACGCCAAAAACGATACTTCATTCGAAATGTAGTTTATTTTATGAACGTCAACCTTTTTTCTATACGCATTATATTTTACGTATTCCATTAATGATATCCAAAACGAAAGTCGAGAAAGTGTTCGTGCATAAGTAGCCAGTTCCAAATTTACAACCCAACCCAAACCCACGTCTTCCGCACGTCTTATTAGGTATTCATCGAGATCATAACGTTCACGACAGAATATCTGAAATTATATGCTAGTTGTGCCTAGATAAGGATAGGAAAACGCCATTGGAATTAACACATCACAAGACTAATACTTAATTTGTCATATCATTACTGGTATATTCAAGAACGCTTTGCAGTCAAATGTCACAATCTATTTGATTTTAAACATACCTAGAATAGTACATAATGAATGTACCTCCCTCAGTATCCTTCAATGATTCTTATTTTAAACGCTTATTGTCTTCAACTAGTTCAAAGAATTATCCGTAACATTACCCTAACGAAAGAATTAAAAAGTGGGAATGCTCTGTGGGCATTGGTGCGCTGTTCAAATTTATAGCCAGAACAGTCACCGATCCAGGTACTGAACTCGCCCAAATCGGCTTAGCGCCAGGAAAAAAAAATATTCCCCATATTTCCAAGAATATAAATCCGAAAGTAAAAACAAGCATCCGAAAGAAGTGGGAAAGCCCTGTGGACAGGAACTTAGGCGCTCTTGTCCGAACTATCTCCGAAAGTATTGGTTTCTCAGAGATGGAATGATATCAATGGATTCTTATGAACTTCATCATAATATAAATTAAATTCAACAAGAGTGCCGAAAATTATTAATGCAAAACCAACAGACTAATTATACCCAATTATGAACTTATCCGAGATATTCATTCCCCAAATCTACTATGAAAATTGTATTACTTATATCAATTGAAACTTAGTCAATATTCCAGTTTTGTTTTTACTGGAGATATTCTGAACCCAATTCTATTAACTTACAAAGTATATATTTCCATCATCATATGGATTATCCAAGAGCTATCCATGATAGCCAATATTCCACTTATGTTTTCAGTGGAGATATTCTGAAAACAATTTGATTAAATTGCCAAAGTATATATTACCATCATCGTTATCATATGGATTATCAATGGATTATCCAAGTTATCATGTGGACTATTTATGAAGAAATTACGGGCAAAACTAGAAATTCGAATAACTGCTTAATAGAAAGATCAAAAAATTGGTTCAAGCCATGTGGACAGGAGCTTTCTGGTGCTCTTGTTCAAACAGACAAATTATATCTCCGAAAGTATTGGTTTCTCAGAGTTGGGAATTATATCAATGTATTCTTATGATAGAACTGCATCATAAAGGAAATTCAATTCGAATAATAGTTTATTCATCAAGATTAAATGAGCAATCTGAGATTGAGAACTGCACCATGGAAGAAATCAAATTAAAATAGCTGAAATGCATTTGACTCTCTCTTATAGAACAGAATGACATGTACGAGTATAAACACAGATCATATAATAAATCATAGATAGAATAATTATTCTGTGAAAACATGAAGTACGATTCCTTATTGAAAATTCGAAAAATCATATCTCCGAAAGTATCAGCTTGTTGGAGTTGAAAATGATATCAATGGATTTTTATGATGAAACTGCATCTTAAAAAAGAAATTGAAATTTGTTAGTTAAAAAAAATGTTTTTCGTTACTCCGAAACCATCTGGCCTATTCTGCCCAATAACGAACATAACCGAGACATTCATCTCCCTAACCCACTCTGAAAATTTCAACTGCCTAGCTCATTCCGTTCGAGAGTTATTGTAGAAAAAAATTTAAAAAATTTCAAATTTTTTTTTTTACACTTTACGGTAACCCGATCAATACAAAACTTCACATGCGTATAAAGGTCATGATTCTACAATTTGATGTTAAATTTCAGATAGATCGAGTGATCGGTTTCGGAAATATTCATTAAAAATGTTTTTACTAAAAACTCATAACTCAGGAAACGCTTGAACTCGTCCGAGATATTTACGCTCCAAACCTGCCTTGCAAATTTCAATCCTCTAACTCTTTTCGTTCAAGAGTTATCGTGTTAACGGGCGGACGCCGGACGGCCGGCCGGCTGGACAGAATCGATTTCGACCTCGGATTCTTGATCAGTGAGTCAAACCAAATCGTTTAAGACCATTTTCAGCCAAAAATTCGAAAATTACAGACATTTGGGCAAATTGATAAGCACTCTGTTCCGAGGAACAATAATGCCAAAAACAAGCATAGTTCTGGAGATGATGGAATTCCAACAAGTCGTAGTCATCAAATACTCCCTACCATCACGAGAGTTCTTTGTCACATACTAACTAACTCACTCAGAGAAGGAGTATTCCCAGATTTACTGAAGCTAGCAGCGATAAAACCTCTTTACAAGGGCAAGGGAGATAGAAATGACAAACTATAGACCAATAAGCTTATTATCAGGGTTCTGTACAATAGACTCACCGAATTTCTCACTGAACGCAATTTAATCACCGAAGGTCAACATGGTTACCCCAAAAATAGGTCCGCACAAAGTGCCATTTACAGTTTCACACAGGCAATCTTGAAATATTTGGAGAAGGGAGATATGAGAATGGGCCTTTTTTTAGACATGTCCAAAGGCTTTGATCATTTAGATAGGAATTTTCTCTTAGAAAAACTGCATGGCTATGGTGTGAGAGGCTGGGCTCTCAATTGGCTTAAGTCTTATTTGGGTAATAGGTAGCAGAGAATAATTATGAAGGATGGAGAAACGTCAGTCAGGTCTGAAATATTGCAAAACACAATAGGAGTCAACCAAGGTAGTATATTAGGAGTAGTCTTATTCATTGTCTATGTCAACGACCTCGAGATGGCAATTAGTCAATCGAATAATTTTGATTTTGACCTGACACAATTTGTAGAAAATACAAATGTGTTAGTAATAGTAAGGAATATTCCAGAACTTATTGTGAATACACACAAAATTCTCAGAGTATTGATAATCTGGTTCGAGGAAAATAGACTCTGCATTAATAAAGAAAATCGAATATCATGATTATTAGGACGAGACAGAATAAAAGAGGGAAGCCAGAATCTGTCCTTGTTTGTGACACTCATTTTGAGGTGGGGGATAACACGAATGTGGATGAATTTTTGGACTGTTCTCATCATATTGATTACCTCAACAAAAACCTGAATAACGTTGGCTACTGCCTTCGACTTGTTTGGAGATACCTGGGTGAAGAATTTCGGAAGATATTATATTTTGCTAACTTCAAAGAGGAGCAAGATACGGCATAGTATTCTGGGGAGCTAGCTCTGGAGCCCAAGATATCTTCGTAACACAAAACCGTGTTATTAGAATTATATTTGGCATATCTTATTTGCAATCATGTCGAGGAATCTTCAGAACTAATAAACTTCTTACTATACATGGGTATAATTGAGACTGTTGTTTTTGTATTTAAGGACAAACACTTATTTCCTGGTTCAGACCATGGTTATAATACTCCTAGGGACGATCTTCCATTCCCTTCACATCGCTTGACACTCTCTGAAAAAGGCCAAATTTATATGGGTGTATTGAGTTTTAAAACAGACTTGATATTCAACTGAAAAATGTCAGATCAGAAAAACAATTCAAGCTGAGATTGAAGCAATTCATAATAAATCTTGAACCCTACAGTGTCGAAGAATTTTTGATAGGTAATTTTAGTTAGATAAGAATGTTTTAATATTGTTTTTAGTGAGAAGGCTAAGTTAGGTTCTTAATGTGACGTCATTTCATTTCATGTTGCTTTTGCTTGTGAAAGGTGATTAAATCTGAGATAAAGAAGAATTGAATTGAATTGAATCTACGATATCTCTGAGGTTATTCCATAGATCATTTTGCATTAGATCATACTTCGTTTGACATGTCTGTTATCTGTAGATGAGATGTAATGTAGATTCTGTGAAATCATTGAGTTACGATTTAATGAAGAAATTCTGAGAAATCATATCTCCGGAAGTATTAATTGTTAAGAGTTGAAAAATTGGTTCAAGCCCTGTGGACAGAAGTTTTTTGACGCTCTTGTTCAAACAGACAAATTGAGGAACAACTTTTCAAAACGCATTTAGTCCAAAAACCATTTTATTGGGAATCAACTGAAAACGATTTTTTCTTCCACCCTGGCTTATAGTTTGAGTACGTCGAGTTTGTTTGATAGAAATTCACATCTAAAGTTAATGACTAATCTCAATTAAATCAATATTGATCAGATATACACAGAAAATGTAAAAAACGTTCGGACTTAATGCGTTTTGATTCATCCCATTGTATATAATGCGTTTTGTTGTGTTGAAATTGAACATATTGCTGTTTGTTGCGATTTTTTATAAATTTAGAGAAAACTGTCTGCACTTTAAGTATTGGCCTGTAACCTAATTAAAACGACCAAATCGAAAAAAACATTTTTTAGTTATATTTAATTTGTTTTAAAAATACAAACGTAAACATAATTCATGGCGATGCGGCTTATATACTTTGGATTTGAATTACACAGGGACATAAGGCCATTTGGAAGATTTCGTTTACATAGGGCTATAGAGCAATATAAATCATTTCTGAATCCGCTTCAAACTCAATTTCGCCCAACTTGGACATAATGCGTTTTGAAAAGTTACTCCTCAATTATATCTCCGAAAGTATTGGTTTCTCAGAGTTGGGAATTATATCAATGGATTACTATGATAGAAATGAATCATGAAAGAAATTAAATTTTAAAAAAGTGTCGTTTAAAAAGAATGCCTCAAAACTTATCTCATAATGAAAAAAAAAATTATATATCAGTAACTAATCGTTTGAAATTGCTGAAATTTTGCTAAAGCCTTCATAACCTAACTCTACTGCCAATTTTCAAGTTTTAGTACGATCGGTTAAATATTGTTGGAGATTCGAGCATTCTTGTGTGAGTTCAGTAGATGGGTGACCGATGCCTCGATAACTTTCGAACGAAAGGAGATAGGGACTTGCAATTTTCTGGGTAGGTTGCGTACCCGAAAGGGAGAGTTGAGTTCGATTTTGGGCATAATCGGACTAACGGTTTCCGAGTTACACCCACCTGGAATATTATTTCCTTGATAACTCAAAAAATAAATATTCGATCGAATTGAAGCTTGGTAACTAGTAGTAGAAATTCAACGTAAAGACGTGTTTAAAATTTTGTAAGATCCGTACCCTTAGAAAATTTGAAAAAAATGACGAAAAAAAAAATTTTAAGAACCGTACCCCTAGAAAATTTCAAAAAAATCACGAAAAAAAAATTGGTTCAAGCACTGACGTGAAGTCAGAAGCTTTTGCGCGTATGTTCTATTGTCCATTCTTCTGTATTGGACACCCTTAAACGATTAGTTAATGATATATAGAACTTTTTTTTTTTTATTTTCAATGATTTATTAAGAATTTTCTACAAATGCTATCCTCACCAAATTTTACAAAATTTCCGCGTTGGCATTCTTCAACTAATAACCTTGTTTGAATTCAATCGGTTCAGTATTTTTCGAGTTAATGAGGAACAAAAAACCACAAAATTTCAGAAAATTTCAGATGGCTATAACTCTAAAACCGTTTGGCCGATTATGCTCATAATCAAACTGAAATGTCGCGTTCTGGTGCACATCCTAATCTGAAAACTTGAAGCCGCTATCTCTTTCCGTTCTCAAGTTATCATGACAACAAAAATATTTTTTAATAATTTTTTAATAATTTTCTAGCAATACGATTCGCACAAAATTTCACAAACGTGCTTAGCTTCATATTCTACAACTACTCACGAAGTTTCAATTCGTTCGGATTCATATTGGTTGAAAACAAAATTATTACTCGGAAACCACTGGGCCGATTATGCCCATTAACGAACATGTCCGTCGTATTGGGATGCGCCACCCACCCTGAAAATTACAAGTCGCTAGCTCTTTTCGTCCTCAAGTTATCATGGCAACGGCCGGACGGTTGGACGGACAGAATCAAATTTGACATCGAATTCTTCATTGGGGAGTCGAACTTAATCGTTTGAGACCATTTTCGTCAAAAAATTCGAAAGTTACAGACATTTGGGCAAATTGATAACGCAATGTTCCCCAGAACATACGCGCAAAATCAGCAATCTACAATGTTCCAATGCCTTAATGCTTCAAAAATTGTCATTAAATTTATTTATCAAGATTAAATGAGCAATCTGCAATGATTCAACCTCGTGGAATGGGTTGTTGCAACTTAGACTCGGTGGATAGTCTTCACATCGAAATGTCTAGAGCAAGGCTGGAGACAATCATAGCAGATTGTCCATTCATTCCTGATATTTGAGTAGGTAGTGGATTACGAACAAATTATTTCAATAGTTCAAAATATATTAATAAAATACTATCCTCTTTTCATAATTTAAAATTTAATAGTCCATACCACTAACACATTCTTTTCTGTATTATGAAGCTTAACTCAAGAAAAAATGATTGATACACAAATGTAGATCCATATTTCAGTATTTTTTTGCTAGCAACATTATGAAAATACTGTATATAGGAACATGTCTCACTACTTAAGGAAGTAAAAAGTGATATTAACCTCAGTGGTCAACGTACAGTAATTTCTTTTGATGATTCCATTATGTTCTTATTTCCTATTGCCTCCATAAACTACATCAAAACAGTCTTGTATATATTCACAAATTCAAGAATCGAATACTTGTTTTCCAAGAGAAAATAACAACTATGAATTGAAAATCTCTAATAGCTAGGAAAGATGACATTTATGAATAGTGATCACAGACAGATTCTGTGTTCACATTCTGTGAATACATAGAAATTAAGATGTATTATTGAAACTTGTAAACATCATATCTCTGAAAGTATTAGCTTTTGAGAGTTGAAAATGATAACAATGGATTCTTAGGATGAAACTGCATTTTGAAAAATTTGAATTCAAAAGTTGTAATGTTAAAAAAAAATATTTTTTTTCGTTACTCTGAAACTATTAGACCGATTTTGCACAATAACGATCTCAACCGAGATATTTATCCCTCAAACCTACTCTAAAATTTCAACTGTCTAGCTCATTCCGTTCGAGAGTTATCGTGTTAACGGACGGACGGACGGCCAGCCGGCCAGACAGAATCGATTTCGACCACGGATTCTTGATCAGTGAGTCAAACCAAATCGTTCAAGACCATTTTCAGCCAAAAATTCGAAAATTACAGACATTTGGGCAAATTGATAAGCACTTTGTTCCGAGGAGCAAGAGCGCCAAAAATGATGGATTCAATGGATTCTTATGATGAAACTGCATCTTAAAAACAATTGAATTCGAAATTTGTAATGCTAAAAATTGTTTGTTTTCGTTACTCCGAAACCATCAGGTCGATTTTGCAGAATATCGAAGTCAACCAAGATATTTATCTACAAACGTACTCGGAAGAGTTATCGTGTCTACGGCCGGACTGGCCGGACGGAATCCAAAAACTGGTACAGTTTTTGGCCGAGAATAATCTCAAATGATTAGTTTCGACTCAAATACATACATTCACTGATGGGTCAAAAATAAATAGTGCTTTGTTTGTGGCGGAGTATTGTACAGAAGTGGTTTTAATTTCAATAATTTATTCCGGGAATTATTCCTATTATACAAATCAGTCGAGTAGCACGGTTGTGCCATGATGACCTATGACTTGAAATTTTATCGAAAACGCCCTGTACATTGATTAATGGAGTTCCCATTTATTTCTTCTTCAGAGGTCTGTTTTGTTAAGTGGAAAGAACGGAGTAGATGAAACATAAACATAAACAAAAACATAAATTGTATGTACTTATTTGTAGGAAACTGGGCATTACCAGGCTGGACAATCCATTGGATTTAGATACAAGTAAAATATTAAAAATTTTAAAAAAGCACTGACGTGAACTCGGAAGGTTTAAAAATGAAAAAAAATTTTGTTTTAGTGATACGATATTCTCAAAATTGCGCAAAATTAATGCGTTGGCATTATACAAGCAATTACCAGGTTTTATTTGGATCGGATTTGTATCTTTTGAGTTTTTGAGGAAATAACAACAAAATTTCAGATTATCCTCATTACCGAACTCAACAGTCGCATTCGGATTTGCAACCTACCCTGGAAATTGCAAGTTGCAATCTCGTTCCGTTCGAAAGTTATCGTGGCAATGGTCACCCATCCAGCTACTGTACTCAGACAAGGCTGCTCGGCTTCCAATATTTTTTAAATAAATTAATAAATATAAATCCGATCGTGTTTAAATTTGGAACTTTTAGCGATATCGGACGGATAGTTTCTGAGATACATAATTCTTTTCAATGATTTTTTTTTAATTTTCTGATCCTATGATCTTGACGAAATTTCCAAAAATTTGCGCGTTGGCATTATATGACTAATTACTCGTGGTAGTGGCCACCATTCAGATACTGAACTCGCCCACCGCTTCTTGGTTTCCAGTATTTTTTCAGTAACTCCTCCAATAGAGATCCCATCATGTTCAAATTTTGAATCTGGCTGAATAATTAGGTTCCTAAGGCTCCCGCAAAATCGGATGGATTGTTTCTGAGATAAGGAATATTAAAAAAAATTTATAATTATTAGATGGTGAAGTTTTCATTGAGGGACACCAACATTGGGAAAACCTGTACATAAAGAGTAACGATACGATAGAATATCTGAAATATAAAACCTTATAGCTATACCTGAAGTTTTCTTCATCTTAAGCCCGCATTTCTGAATTAACATTTGCTTTGACATATCAATGAGATAATCGAGATACTAATAAGTGTTTCGTTTGTTATAGATATTCATATATTCTCCAAGAATTATCACTACACGAGTAACTATTCGCCACTAAAAATGTTGGCGTCTGATATAGGTTTCGGAAGCGATATCCACCATCATTTGAGACGAAGCGTTACTTAAGCATGATATCTATCAATTTACTCAACTATGGCCTGATATTACCCTTACTAATAGACAAATTAGTAAGAACAATGGGTTGTTAATAGGGGTTAGATCGTTATTGAGTATAACATCTTTTATTCATACACTTGTATGCCTTCAATAGTTCTTAGGCATAATTTATAGAAATATTTCAAGATTATTCCTAACGGAATTTTCGGAAATTGAGTGGCCGAGTGTTAAAAACTTGCAGATTCATCGCTGTTGTTGTTTGGAATCTGTCCCATATATGCTCTTTATACCTTGTGAGAATATTTCTGGTTGTTTGTCCGACGTAGCACTCGTTGCAATCTAAACATTTAATTTCATATACATACAGGGTGAGTCTTTAAGATGTGCATTGATTTTAACCAGATATTCCTCTTATCAAATAAAACACTTTTTTCCTTTAGCATTTTTCCAGATTCAGCTCAGGTAAACAGATATAAGCGTTTAAACATTTCACAATGGACTGATACTCCCCCGAATTCTCTCTGTACGTTGAGCACAGATTACTTTCAATGTAACTCGTATTGTATATTGACCAAATATGCATCATCTGATGGTTGAAATTCACTGGATTTGTTTGGGAAAACTTATTTACTCACTCAATTGATATGATTCGGCCCTTCATGCAACATTTCCAGGAAAAAAAATTTCAATTCTTCAATATTAAAACAGTGAACTTTAACTTGATACCTATTCTATCCATTCGATACTTCATTACCCAATCATTATGAAATCCTTAAATATCCTGACCATCTTAAAAAACACTTGGAAATTAATTCACTCATATTGTTCCAATTCCAATTTCCAACAATCCAACCTCAAATCACAGAACACTAATAATCTATGATTGAACTCCATAGCAATGATTTAATAATAAGCAGAAGAAGAGCTTAGAGAGAGAGAGTCATTGACTTCAACATAAGAGTGAGATGCAATGATAGAAATCAGCTGATGTAGGGCAAAACACTGTATTTTACAATGCTAAGTATTACTAAATTATCATATTTTATTCGTTTTTTCCATGTTCATTAAATTGTTTTTGACTCATTTAAAGTTTTATGAAGATCAAGAGATTATATCTAACAATGGAGATGGCCTATTAGGCGTCCGGTTGTACGAATATTATAAAAATAAATCATTAAATTTCAAAGGTGAGCTATCTGAATCTTAGGAAATAATAATTTATACACATTCTAAAATATGAGAGACGTAAGTAGGTATTTGAAATGAAATCAGGGATTACTAAGAGCTGATATCAATTCTGCACAATCGATCATATTTTTATTTGTGTAGATAGGTACATCCTGATTGGATTATAATTTTCACATACATATTATGTATGTATGTATGTATGTATTAAGTAAAATATTTGATTGCATTCAAAGGATTATTCAAAGCAGTAAGTCTTTAGGCTTTGAATTATTTTTTTGTCCAAAAAAGAATCAAGAACTTGCGAACAAATGCAAGTTATTATGCATGTTTATTAATAGAACTCAATCCTTCGACTCCTATTAAATATTTTATGAAATTTTCAATCAAAAGAATAATCTATGAACGATGGCATTGTGGCTTTCAGTTTTGATCAGAGATATGGAGGTATCATATCTCTGGTTTTGATTCAGGGTTCCTTATCCAGGGGCGGATTAATAAATGTTGTGAAATTTCTGGATTTTTCATAAGACTTTATATCGTTCAAAGATCAAAAGATGACGAATTCTAAAATGATTGTAGATTCTTATAATAACTTAAGCCAAACTTAATCTGCTTTCTTTATGCTAATTTCTCATAGTTTTTTGAATTAGCGAGTCTATAACTAGGAAACGAGTGGAAGTAGGAAAAATTGGTTCAAGCCCTGTGGACAGGAGCTTTTGGGCGCATGTTCATCTTCCTTGTGGCCCGTACTGACCAGTAAAGAAAAAAAGAAAAAAAGCAGTATCATGTTGAATACCTTAATATTATTGATTATTATATAATAATCGACGAAAATACTGAGAGAGACCCAGGAAATTTGACACATTTTGTCTTATATCTCCAGAAATTGAAATCGTATAGAGCCAAAATTTTGCAGAATGTTGCAAAATACTACAATTGACGTTAGTACAAGTTTTTGTTGCAATCTGATGAATAGTTCACGAAAAAAAAATTTTTTTTTCGAAAAAATTAAAAGAAATATTTTTTTAAAAATTACCAACATTTCGATCATAACAGAATTTTGCCAAAAGTTGCGCGTTTATATCCTCGAACTGACTACCAAGTTTTGATTCAACATCTTCTTTAGTTCCTGAAATATCAGGGAAATAACCTCAAAATTTTAAATGTCTATAACTCCTAAACCGTCCGGCCGATTTTGCCCGTTAACGAACTTAACCGTCGCATTTTGATCAGAAACCTACCCTGAAAGTTTGAAGTCGATAGGACCTTCGGTGCTCCTGTTATCGTGCTTACGGCCGGGAAACCGGCCGGCCGGCCGGCCGGCCGGCCGGCCGGACGGCACCCAAGAATCTGACACCGGATTCGTGATCAGGGAGTCCGAATTAGTCTATTAGCCAATTTTCAGCTCGAAATTCGAAAATTACAGACATTTGGACGAAATGATAGGACGATGTTCCCCTAGAACATGCGCCCAAAAAATGTTAATTGGAAATTATGTATTATAGTTATAGAAAACTTCACCCCAAAATTCACCCCAAAATTCATTCCATTCGGAATATCCATGTCTAAGATAGAAAAGAAATTTTTTTTTCGAAATTTCAACAGCCTGTATCTCTTTACCAGAGCTGAATTAGAAAAAATGGTAAATGAAAAAAGTGTATTTGACGAGAGGAATCTTTGGTTGAAATTAATGCACAACTCACCCTATAGGTACCTATACCTGATTTTAACATGACCGGAGTTTTATTGAATGTATTTCCTAGAAGTTGTTCAATTTTTTTGTAAGTTTTGAACGCCAGATTTATATAAAACTCTTTGAAAATATTGTGGAGTTTGTTTTCGGATGGAACGTGAAAGCGTCGGAAAAATTTTCCGTTTTCATTTCTTTCGTTAGGGTAATGGAAGATTAGTTTATTTTTATGTTTGTTCGTAATGCTTTGAATCAGTTGATGACTATACATGTTTATTTCGTCAATTTGGAAAATAATTTTTTTTTCTTTCTTTGAGTTATTATTGTTGGGAAGAAAATTAAATATTCAATATCAAGCAAGAAAGATAAATTATTTTGAAAATTGCCGAAAGAAGCGGATGAGGGCCAATTGAAGATTTGAAATCTTCGAACGTTTGAAACCGTATAGCGAAATAATAATTGTACAACTCCCTGAATTTGTCACAGTTTATGTTTTGATAAATATAAAATTGAAGAATTCCGAAATTTTCCTCGTAAACCCTCGGGGGAAAAATTATTGAAGAGTGGTAGAAAATCATGGGAGGACCCTCCAGCACTAAAGTCATTTGGATCGATCAAATTTAATTATTTAAAATTAGAGATTAATACAAATAAAATCTTACAAAATCTATCGATAAATCTGTTTGAAATTGAAAATACGTACGAATAATTCTTTCGGCATGCTGAATCCAAAACGTTTTTTCATAATATTCTACGAATGTTACTTCAAGAGACATGAATAAAAGAAAAAAACTATACTCTTAAGACGTAATCAGCTACTTATCTCATTTTATCGACGGGTTACGCCATCGAAAATTTGCTGAAAACAAAATTAAACTTTTCGTACACCCACTGTACATACCATAATAGTGGTGTGTTGATTCTTCTGATACCTATGTTTGCATTTCCACGGAATGACAACAAATTCCTCATTTCCAGTCAAAGCGATACTACTACGAGCTCCTGGATCACCTTCAGATTGAAATAGAGTACCCCCGTACTAAAAATAAGATAAAACCGAAGACACGTGGATAACCTAGAATCTAGTGAAAGTGGCTAGAAGACGGATGAAGCGCCGTCAGTTCACGTAACGGTGAACTCTAAAAGTTGTTACATGCCGAAAATCTCCACTGAATCAACTCCGAATGAACGTGAACCTCTTTCTTCGGATGCAAGTGGTCTTGACTTGGATTTGTGAAATGAATTTCAACTGAATCATATACGCAAAGAAAAAATATATGAAATATTTCGAATAGTAATAGTATTCTCCAAAATTATTTCAAACACAATATGGCAAATTTTACACAAAAGTTTTGTATTGCGCGCATTTTCTAGGGAACAGCGTGCTATTATTTAGTCCAATTGTCTCCAATTTTAGATTTTTATGCTAAAAATGGTCGATTAGGTCTGAATCACCGATGAAGAATTCGAAGTCAAATTCTTGAAATTTTCAGGGTAGGTGCGCATCCGAATTTGGCGGCAAATTTCGTTAATGGGCATCAGAATAGTTTCGGAATTGTAATTATGTTTTCAAACAATACAAACTAATAGAATTGAACCTTGATAAACAGTTGTAGAATATCGATACAAAGACTTATGATGAATTTATTGAGTATAGTATCACTAGAGAATTTTAGAAAAATTATTAAAAAATATTTTGTAGCTTAGAAATCATCCATCCGATATCGTCGAATTTTACGAGAGCAGGCAAAACCTATTTGAGATGTTGTACTCAATAATGACCTGGCCCCCCTTTTACCTTATTGTTCTTACTATAGTCCGTCTAGAAAGTATCCGGAATGTATTATTTTTCATAATTTTAATATATTTCTTTTTTGTAATATTATAAGACAAGCGAAATGTATAGAATAGGTTGTGCAGATAGTCAGCTATGGCCAAAGTTGCATGTCAGCACTATTTGTCTAATATTGTTAATTGTCAACAGGTACACAATTTATGACATAATGTCGCAACTAGAAATTAGAAAACAGGTAGAATATTTGTGACAATTTTGTAGACAATAATAGTTATTTTTGTATCTAGTGCGCGAAATGCTACTTTGGTGATCGAGAACTGATTTTTTTAACGAGGCGCAGCCGAGTTAAAAAAATAGTCGAGATCACCAAAATATTTCGCGCATGAGATGCAAACAAAATTTTTTCTACAAATGCCAAAAATATTGTTCAAAAATAAGTAATAACATGCTTAGCTTAATATGAAAAATAGTATTGAACTGGCTTAAATTGTTTTTCCAAATCAAGTTATTACTGTAACTATGGAAATAAAATGGCATTTGTTGACAATTATTTCAAAGTGATTGAGGAACATAAAGGTTAAAATATAAAAATTCCATATAGTTTACATGCAGTGTGCGAAGTAAGTATTTCGCACACTACTTCGCGCACGGTGTCATGGTAACGAAGGAAAATGAAAAAAAGGGTCACTTCGCATATTGTTATCAATGCGCGAACCTTGTCATTTTTTGACGTTTGTAGAAAAAGGATATAAAAAATGGCATAGATACGAGGCATAGACCAGTTTCAGGAAGACCGCTTAAGATTGAAGGAAACGATTTAAACGCTTTATTGGCCTTAAGACGACATTATCCGCGCCTAAGGTTCCGCAAATTGGCTAACAGATTTGGAAATCAACGAGATATAAAAGTATGCCCAGAAACCGTCCGTATACGTCACTGAAAAGGCAAGGCTACATATCAAGAAAACAAAAAAACCCTATAATACCATTACAAAAGGAACGAAGGATAGAATTTTGTCAACGTTTTCAAGAAGATACTTTTAATAATCTCTTTATATCTGATGAAAGTTGTTTCCAACCTGGTGGAAATTACTTAAAAATCCTATCAAAAGAAAACAACCCTATGTCAGACGACATTTTTAGTGGATAATTGTTACTCGTGTAGTGTTAATTCCTGGAGAATATGAAGATCTATAATAAACGAAACATTCATTAGTATCTAGACTTTGTCATCGATATATCATAGCAAAAATTCCATGCACCCTTTAAGGGAAGTATACTGAACTTACATAGCTCCTTTATAGGATGAAGAAGACATTGTTGTTTGGATTTCGTTAAAGATTCAGGAAACCTTCAGAAATACCATAAGGTTTTATATTTCAGATCTTCTATCCTATCGTTACTCTTTATGTACAGGGTTTCCCCATTTTGATGTTCATTATCTCAGAAACTATCCATTTGATAGAAACCTAATTATTCAGTCAGATACCAAATTTGAACATGCTGGGATCTATATTGTAGGAGTTCTTGAAAAAAGAGGGGAAGCCCTGTGGCAGGAGCTTTGGCGCTCTTGTTCAATCTTTGACAAATCATATCTCCGAAAGTATTGGTTTCTCAGAGTTGGGAATGATATAAATGGATTCTTATAATACAACTGCATCATGAAAAAAATTACATTCAAACAAGAGCGCCAAAAACCACGAACTAACCCGAGATATTCATTCCTCAAATCCCCTCTGAAAATTATATTATATCAATTGAAACTCTTCATAATTCTACGATAGCTAAAACGACTTTGACTCTCTCTTATAGGAAAACAAGATGACATGTACCAGTATGAACACAGATCATATAATAATTCATAGATAGAATAATTATATCATTCTGTGAAAACATAGAAGTACGATTCATTATTGAAATTTTGAATGATCATATCTCCGAAAGTATTATCTTGTTAGAATTGAAAATAAGATCAATGGATTTTTATGGTTAAACTGGATCTTAAAAAATGGGTTCAAGCCCTGTGGACAGGAGCTTTCTGGCGTTCTAGTTCAAACAGACAAATTATATTTACGAAAGTATTGGTTTCTCAGAGTTGGGAATTATATCAATGTATTCTTATGATAGAACTGCATCATAAGGGAAATTCAATTCAAATAATAGTTTATTTATCAAGATTAAATGAGCAATCTGAGAATGAGAACTGCACCATGGAAGAAATCAAATTAAAATAGCTGAATTGAATTTGACTCTCTCTTATAGAACAGGATGAAATGTACGAGTATGAACACAGATCATATAATGAAGCTTAGATAGAATAATTATAGCATTCTGTGAAAACATAGAAGTACGATTCATTATTGAAATTTAGAAAAATCATAACTTCGAAAGTATAAGCTTGTTGGAATTGAAAATGATATCGGCGGATTTTAATGGTGAAACTGCATCTCAAATGAAAATTGAATTTGAAATTTGTTGCTTAAAAAAATTTTTATTTTCGTTACTCCGAAACCATCTGGCCTATTTTGCCCAATAAGGAACTCAACCGAGATATTAATCCCCCTAACCTACTCTGAAAATTTCAACTGCCTAGCTCATTCCGTTCGAGAGTTATTGTAGAATTTTTTTTTTATTTCTAGATTTTTTTTTGACACTTTGCGGTTACCTGGTCAATACAAAACTTCACATGCGTATAAAGGTCATGATTCTACAATTTCATGCTCAATTTCATATAGATCGAGTGATCGGTTTCGGAAATATTCATAAAAAATGTGATTTACTAAAATCAGCCATAACTCCGAAACCGCTCGATGGATTTTGCCCATTAACAAACTTGTCCGACATATTTACGCTCCAAACCCACCTTGCAAATTTCAATCCTCTAACTCCTTTGGTTCGAGAGTTATCGTGCCTACGGCTGACCGGCCGGACCGGCCAGACAGAATCGATTTCGACCTCGGATTCTTGAGCAGTGAGTCGAACCAAATCGTTTGAGACCATTTTCAGCCAAAAATTCGAAAATTACAGACATTTGTGCAAATTGATAAGCACTCAGTTCCTAGGAACTAGAGCGCCAAAAAGTGTAATTCCCTTTACGGGATATGAGCCCGCCTTCTCTCGTTCCGAAACCGAAAACTCGACGGATTAGACCACCGGGCTATCGGGCTCCTCGTACGATCTTGTCGATCTCCGGTATTAGAATAAAACGTCGGTACTTACCTGGGATATATATTCTTAATTTTCACTTTTCGACATATAAATCGCCACATGGGGGTTTATTTCACGGTTTTTTACCCTTATCTTCGCTTGTCGTCAACATTCAGACCCCGTCCCTCTAAGTCGATTTTGACGTTTCTCGAACCAACTATTAGCAAGGAATTAGACAATGTCAGGTCTCATGAAAATAAGTTGACATTATGACAATTCATACATAGAATAATTAATATATTCTGTGAAAACGTAAAAATACGATTTATTATTGAAATTTTGAAAAATCATACCTCCGAAAGTATTAGCTTGTTAGAGTTGAAAATGATATTATTGGATTCTTATAGTAAAACTCCTTATTTAAAAAAAATTAATTTGGAATTGGTTTCTGTAAAAAAAAAATTTTTTTTGTTACTCCGAAATCATCTGTCCGATTTTGCCCAATAACGAACTTAGCTGATATATTTATCTCCCGAACCTACTCTGGAAGTTTCAATTGCCTAGCTCATTATGTTCGAGAGTTATGGTGGAAAAAAACATAAAGAGTTTTTGAAATTTTTTTTGACACTTTACGGCAATCCGATCAAAACAAAACTGCATGCATATAAAGGTCATGATTCTACAATTTGATGCTAAACTTCAGATAGATCGAGGGATTGGTTCCGGAAATATTCATAAAAAATGTTTTTACTGAAAGTGCCATAACTCTGAAACCACTTGGTGATTTTTGCCCGTTAACAACTCGTCCGAGATATTTACGCTCCAAACCTACCCTGCAAATTTCAATCCTCTCTCTCCTTTCGTTGGAGAGTTATCGTGCCTACGGCCGGCCGGACCGTTCGGAAAGAAATTATTTCGCCCATGGATTTTCGATCGGTGAATCGAACCAAATCGTTTAAGACCATATTCATCCAAAAATTTGAAAATCACAGATATTTGGGCAAATTGATAAGCGCACTGTTCCGAGGAACAAGAGCGCCAAAATATTGGAAACCAATTAGCGTTGGGCGAGTTCAGTAACTGGATGGTGACCACTACTAAGACAACTTTCGAACGGAAAAATATAGTAATCTACAATTTTTCAGTATAGATTGCGCAGTTATACTCATTTTGTGGTTGTTTCCTCCCTCAATAACTCAAAAAATACAGATTTGATCAAATTTTGTCGGTTATTGATTATAGAATGTCGACGCGCAAATTTTCGAGAAATTTCTGAGGATCGAATTTCTAGAATATTCTCAAAAATTTATTAACAATAAATTCTGTACCTCAGAAACTATCTGTGCGATGTTTCCTTCAAAACATAATTTTTCAGATCGGACCTATATTGTTGAAGATATTAAAAAAATAATGGAAGCCGTACTGACTTGGGCAAGTTCAGCGGCTGGATGGATGACCGTTGCAACGATATCTTTCGAACGGAAAGAGATAGCAATTTTCTGGGTAGGCTGCGCACCCGAATGCGACAGAAATTAGTTAATGGGCCTAATCCTCTAAACTGTTTCGGATTTATATATCCAATTGAAATGTGGTTGCTATTTCGTCAATAACACAAATATACATATTCGATCCAATTTAAACTCGGTAAATATTTGAAAAATGCCAACGCAATCATTTGTGCAAAATTTCGTGAAGATCATATTACAAAATAGTTTCTAGCAATTTTTCGTGGGTACGTGCAACGGCCTTGTACAGTAAGGTGCTGAGGTTTTTAACTTCTTCTTCTTCTAGTAACCCTTATAGTGAAGATTGGCGGTAACCGTGATAAATTCCTCCTTGATCTGTGCTGTGTACGAGTGTTTGGAAATTCATTCCAGCCCAGTCATGTTTTTGGCGCTCTAGTTCCTCGGAACTGAGTGCTTATTAATTTTCCCAAATGTCTGTAATTTTCGAATATTTCGATGAAAATGGTCTTAAACGATTTGGTTCGACTCACTGATCAAGAATCCGTGGTCGAAATTCATTCTCACCGGCCGGCCGTAGGCACGATAACTCTCGAACGGAATGAGCTAGACAGTTGAAATTTTCACAGTAGGTTTGGGAGATAAATATCTCGGCTAAGTTCGTGACTGGGCGAAATCGGACAGATGGTTTCGGAGTAACAAAAAATTTTTTTTTTTACAGAACAAATTCCAAATTAATTTTTTTTCAATAAGCAGTTTTACCATAAGAATCCATTATCATTTTTAACTCTAACCAGCTAATACTTTCGGAGATATGATTTTTCAAAATTTCAATGATAAATCGTATTTCACAGAGTGATATAATTATTCTATGCATGAATTGTCATAATGACAACTTATTTTCCTGAGACATGACATTATCTAATCAATCGAAGAATTATGAGAATAAAGTGTATTCCGAAATGTGACCGAAGTGAGAAAAATCTCAGTTGTTTGCTCCGAAATTAGTTTTTCTCAGAAAAGTCTTACATTTCGGAACGGAACAAGAAGTAAGAGATCTGAGAGTAGTGAGACTGCTTTTCATCCATAGACATAGAATGCAAATAGAATGTAAATATTGAAAGCATAATTCTGCAGTTCGAGAGAGGAGAAAATTTGGTGAACGTAGATCAGGAAATTTTCGATCGATTACAAGGTAATTTTTCATTATTACTCTTCTTTGATACATGTTTTATGAAAATTCTACTATTTGTAGATACTTTAAACCTGTTTTGGGCAATTGTCATACGAAAATTGTTGGCGCTCTAGTTCTTCGGAACTGAGTGCCTATCAATTTGCCCAAATGTCTGTTATTTTCGAATTTTTCGATGAAAATGGTCTTAAACGATTTGGTTCGACTCACTGATCAAGAATCCGAGGTCGAAATCGATTCTGTCCGGCCGGCCGTAGGCACGATAACTCTCGAACGAAAGGAGTTAGCGGATTGAAATTTGCAAAGTGGGTTTGGAGGTAAATATCTCGGACGAGCTCGTTAATGGGAGAAATCCATCAAGCGGTTTCGGAGTTATGGCCGATTTTAGTAAAAATATTTTTTATGAATATTTTCGAAACCGATCTCTCGATCTATCTAAAATTTAGCATCAAATTGTAGAATCATGACCTTTATACGCATGTGAAGTTTTGCATTGACCAGATTACCGCAAAGTGTCAAAAAAAATTTTGAAAATTAAAAAAAAGTTTTTCTAATAACTCTCGAATGGAATGAGCTAGGTAGTTGAAATTTTCAGAGTAGGTTGGGGAGATGAATATCTCGGTTAAGTTCGTTATTGGGCAAAATTGGCCAGATTTAATTCGATTTCTTCCATGGTGCATTTCTCATTCTCGGATTGCTCATTCAATCTTGATAAATAAACTATTATTTGCAATTATTTTCAATTTAAATCTGTGTGATATTCCTGCTTCTTCCTATGAGAAATTAGGGCTTCACATGAGACGAGAGTAGGCGAGAGTATAAAAAATCTCGTCTCGCTCTCGCCAATTCCCAAAAAATTAAGTCTCATTCAAGTCTCGTTCTCGTCTCGTTATCAGTTGTCTCGTACCGTCTCGCTTAATTCTGAATAACGATAATGAATATTATAATATATAAACGAAATGGTATACAAAAATGAATAATTTTGTAAAGCTATATTTATTACACAATATTTGTACATTTACGTATTATTTTTAATTTTATACACTGATAAATTCAACTTTTAAATTACTCGATGACCAAGAATTCAAACATAATCACGCTTGCATCACATCATCTTTCAATGATGTACGTGTTTTTGCCATGATCATACCTGCTGTGGAAAATAATCTTTCAACAGGTATGGATGTAGCCATTAATAAATCATCGGCCATCTTGGAAAGTGTAGGAAGAACTTGTTCATCACTCTCCACCACTGTAGAATATTTTGATTCCTATTTGCTCTTTCTAACAGCAAGCATTCTTCAAACTCAGCTTTCCAATATTTCGAAAGTTTTGTTGATGTTTTAAATAGGCTATCGATGTCGATAAATTTTTCCTAGAATTGAACAATTTGGTATGGTTTTCAAAGAATACCTTCCCAGTGGGTAGATCATTGAGGGTGTTCTTGGCGTATTCCTCATAACACTTTTCGAAGCATTGAATAGCTTCATTTCTTTACCATTTTAGGCTGGTTTTCCTGTCACGCTGACGGTCGGCGCTGATGAGTCAATATGTATGTAGCTATAGGTAGCGTTTTCGAGTCACGCGGCGCTGACGGCCGTCAGCGCTGATCTACATACGCGCACGTACGCGCCGGCGCGTCGGCGCCGCTGACTAGCTGGCGCCGACAAGCCTCCACATTCAGTGAGCCAGAGACAATAGCATCCTTCTATTTCTTTTTGTGATCAGCGCGATACTAAAAGGATCCGAGCTGACCGATCAGCGCTGACCGTCAGATGTATACAATAATTGTTCATATCTTCACTACAAGGAGCACAAGATAATACATTTCTCCAGATGTTCAAATAGAGACGAAATTTTCAAAGCATTTGGATTTAGGGGCATTAAAAGTTGTCCCTTAAGTATTGAATTCATAATGGCATCCGTTTTTATGGTTGTTAATTCAATTTTTTCTTGAAAAATAATCTCAATATTCGCAAGGTCATAACGAATGGATAATCTTCTGAAAAATCGTGTATTTCTAGAACGATCGATGCATAATATAGACAAAATATATTGGTAATTGTAGTGGAAATTCTTCATATTCAATTGTTTTCTGTGGGTGTTGAAAAAAATCGAGTCATATATAAAACTTCATACAAAAAAATTAACGAGACCAAAAACGAGACTCTCGTGTTGCGCTGTATGTGGTCTCGGTATCGCCTATAATATTTTGGAAAACGTCTCGTCTCGTGTCTCGTTTCGCTTTCACGAGACAAGAACGAGACGAGACGAGAAAAATCTCGCTCTCGCGTGAAGCCCTATGAGAAATTCATATACGCTGATCGCATTGCCCTTGCATTTCATCATTCTGATTTCCAAAGTATAGAAAATAATTTATCTGCAGTATTAGAAATTCTGAAATAATACCTATTTGAGTGGGGTTTGTATCCGAATTCAAATAGAACTGAAGTTTCTCGCTTCCATTTGAACGATCATCAAAAATATAGAACATTGTGTGTAACTTTCGGTGATTCTTTCTTGAGACATAATTTTAATCCTAAATACCTCAAAGCCCATTTTCATGACTTGCGTCTGACGTTGAAAACAAGAATAATATTCTGCAGAAATTATTTGGCACTTCATGGGGTGCTGATAGAGCTACCCTTCGTACAGCAGCTTCAGCCTTGGTTTTTGCTGCCGCTGTATATTGTTTTGCCCCGTCTGGTTCAATTTTTGTTTATTTCGACCAATCGAAAAACTAATAGGCTTGGACCAGACCGCCACAATAAACGGAATTGTCAAAAAATTGGAAAAGCAGTGGTTACTCTGCATTTGCGCGCATGTTTATGACATCATTCCTTTCAGATTGGTCAGCAAGGACAAGTACGCCAAAGCAGCTCGATTCCGTAGTGGTATTAGTTGAGAAAAAAATAAACAAATATCTATAAGTACTCAATATGTAGCTGAGAATATTTTCCTCGGCATTGAAAGTGCTCCTCCGTGCCATCGAAACAGCCTCCATGACCGTCAAGAAATCGAAAAATGGAATATTCAAACAAAAAGGTCATTGTGCCTTGGATCGCATCTGATGTGTCTTGCATCGAACAAGACCTCTCTCCCAACATAACTTAATCTGGTAAAACGAAACTAGGCAACAATTCGACGAAGGCGTTTAAAAATGCACGCTCTTCCATCTTCATTGTCGTAGGCAGATCTTAGTCGAAATGTACAGTTATAAGAATATCAGTGATTCATTAGGTACTTCGATTCGCGTTCAGACTAGGAAGTGTACGGTGGTTGTCCTTCAGGTTGACATAGATCATAAAAATGTGAAATCGATAGATCAGTGGAGATGGATATCGATAAACTAACAACAGCATAACAATATTTTGCAAACAATACATACCTTTATTCCACGTCTGCATGTTACAATAAAAAGGGGGAAAGCCATGTGGCAGGAGCTTTGCGCTCTTGGTCAAACTTTGACAAATAATATCTCCGAAAGTATTGGTTTCTCAGAGTTGGGAATGATATCAGTGGATTCTTATGGTAGAACTGCATCATAAAGGAACTTAAATTCGAATAATAAATTATTTATCAAGATTAAATGGGCAATCTGCAATGCTACAATGCTTCGAAAAGTGTCATTTAAAAAATTGGTTCGAGCCCTGTGGACAGGAGCTTTTTGGCGCTCTTGTTCAAACAGACAAATTATATCTCCGAAAGTATTGTTTTTTTCGGAGTTGTTAATTATATCAATGATTCTTAAGAACGGTATCATGAAAGAAATTAAATTTATAAAAACTGTCGTTTAAAAAAAAATGTTTCAAAAATTATCATTTAAACAAGAGCGCCAAAAAAAAGAGCAATCTACAATGCTTCAAAAATTGTCATTAAATTTATTTATCAAGATTAAATGAGCAATCTGCAATGATTCAACCTCGTGGAATGGGTTGTTGCAACTTACACTCGGTGCATAGTTTTCACAACTCGAAATACCTAAGGAAAGTATCATCGAAATGTCTAGAGCAAGGCTGGAGACAATCATAGCAGATTGTCCATTCATAACTGATATTTGAGTAGGTAGTGGATTACGAACAAATTATTTTAATAGTTCAAAATATATTAATAAAATACTATCGTCTTTTCAAAATTTAAAATTTCATGGTTCATACCACTAACACATTCCTTTCTATATTATGAACCTCAACTCAAGAGGAAATGAGTGATACCCAAATGTAGATCCATATTTCAGTATTTACTAGCTAGCGACATTATGAAAATACTGTATATAGGAATATGTCTCACTACTTAAGATAGTAAAAGGTAATATTATCCTCAGTGGTCAACGAACAGTTATTTTCTTTTGATGATTCCATTATGTTCTTCTTTCCTATTGTCTCCATAAACAACATCAAAACAGTCTTGTATATATTCATAAATTCCAGAATCGAATACTTGCTTTCCAAGAAAAAATAACAACTAATAATTGACAATCTCTAATAGCTAGAAAAGATGACATTTATGAATAGTGATCGCCAAGATAACAATGGATTCTTATGATGAAACTGCATCTTAAAAAAATTTTGAATTCAAATGTTGTAATGTAAAAAATAATATTTTTTCCTTTACTCCGAAACTATTAGACCGATTTTTCCAAATAACGAACTTAACCGAGATATTTATCCCTCAAACCTACTCTGAAAATTTCAACTGTCTAGCTCATTCCGTTCGAGAGTTATCGTGTTAACGGCCGGACAGCCGGCCGGACAGCCGGCCGGACAGAATCGATTCCGACCACGGATTCTTGATCAGTGAGTCAAACCAAATCGTTCAAGACCATTTTCAGCCAAAAATTCGAAAATTACAGACATTTGGGCAAATGGATAAGCACTCTGTTCCGAGGAACAAGAGCGTCAAAAAAAAAAAGAAAGTGGGAAAGCCCTGTGGACAGGAGCTTTGGCGCTCTAGTTCAAACTTTAACAAATCATATCTCCACAATTATTGGTCTCTGGGAATGATATAAATGGATTCTTACGATAAAACTGCATTATGAAAGAAATTGAATTCAAACATACCGATTCTCCCCAAAAACGAACTTATCCGAGAAATTCATTCCTCAAATCTACTCCAAAAATTACATTATATCAATTAAAATTTATCCAATATTGCAGTTTTGTTTTTACTGGAGTTATTCTGAACCCATATTGATTATGTAATTTACCAGAGTATATATTACTTCCATCATCATATGGATTATCCACAGGCATTATATTATCACCTTAAATGTATAATATCATAATATCATCCTCATAATTCTACGATAGCTGAGGTTATTTCATTGGTCATTTTGCATTAAATCATACTTTGTTTTCTGGAACAGGAGGGGTATTTTATATCAAGAATAACGAACCAGAAATAATTTTGACATATCTCTAATGGGAAAATAAGATGACATACGATTTTTTTATTGAAATTTTGAAAACTCATAACTCCGAAAGTATTTGTATGTTAGAGTTGAAGATGATCAACGGATTCTTATGGTCAAGCTTATTTAGCCCATAAACGAGCTTAACCGAGATATTTATTTATTTCTCACACCTACTCTGAATATTTCAACTGTCTAGCTAATTCCGTTCAAGAGTTATCGTGTTAACGGTGGGCCAGCCGGACAGAATCGATTTTGACCACGGATTCTTGATCAGTGAGTTTAACCAAATCATTCCAGATCCTTTTATCCAATATTAGAAAATTACAGACATTTGGACAAATTGATGAGCACTCTGTTCCGAGGAACAAGATCGCCAACAAACACATCTTGAGTCATTTCGAGAATATTGAATAATTTCAGAAAATTAAATTATTTCTTATCATTTCTCCTTAAACGCATAGATTCCTAATATATTCTTCATTGAATGTTCTAAAATTCCATTAATTTCGCTACTTTTATGGATCCGTCACTGGGATTTCAAATTCTCGATTCAAGCTGTAAGCAACGTTGCTTTACCTTTTTTCCGTTCTCTATCTAAGTCATAGATACTTTATATGTATGAGTGTATCAGCACATTGTGAAATCCTTAAATGCTGGTTACTTTTTATCTAAGCTGAATTTGGCAAATGAAAAAAGTATTCTATTCGATTAGAGAAATCTTAAAAAAAATGACGAGAACGGAAAGAGATAGCGACTTGTAAATTTATGGATATGTTGCTCATGCGAATGCGATATTCAAGTTCTTTAATTTTCATAATCGGCCAAACTGTTTTGGAGTTATGCTTATCTGAAATTTTTATATTCTTTCCTCTATAATTCAAAACATAAAAATCTGATCCGATTAAAGCTCGGTTATTACTTGTAGAATGCCAACTTTGCCAACCCACTCATTTTCGCGGAATTTCGTGAAAATCGTATCCTGAAATTAGAAGATTGTAAAAAATGACTATTCGATAATGAACATGGAGCATTCTACTGACATAAGAATGACACCTATGTTTTTGCGCGCATGTTCTGGGAACAGTATGCTATTATTTTGCCCAAATGTCTGTAATTTTCGAATTTTGTATTAAATAGTCTCAAATGATTAGGTTCGACTCACTTATGAAGAATCTGGAGTCAAATTTGATTCTGTCTGGGCAGCCGGCCGTTGCCACGATAACTTTCGAACGGAACGAGAAAGCGACTTGTAATTTTCATGGTAGGTTGCGGATACGAATGGGACAGTTAAGTTCGTTGTAAGGTATAATCGACGGACGGTTTCGGAATTATTCTAGTGATGGGACCTATCAAGTGAAAATAATTGAACCTTTCGATTATTGAAACATCTCGAGATATCTCGAGATGTTCTGAAAAATGCGAGCGATATCATTCGAATGATTTTCTGCCGTCTATCATATAGCCAGATGAGATATCACTCGACTCAAGCAAGAATTGAATGAAATTAAATGAGATAGGAGATATCTCGTACTCGTAATTTGTTCTTATGTACTGAATGTTTTGATATTTCGAATTTCCTTTGGCGGCACTTCTGGAGTGCGTGATATGAGTATGAAATATGATAGGTTTCTTTAACCATCGATAGAATTTATGGCTGGGGAATGGAGGGATGAAAAAGATCATAGAAAATAAATTCAATCTGGAACGTGTAATATATGATTAAAGATAAGTTTCTGCAAAAAAAGTAACCTAACCTAACCTAAACTAACCTAGGAACAATAGTTCTCGAGTTGTAAAGTGAATAGAGAATATAAGCACGAGATGAATGAAGAAGAATGAGGGAATATAACAATTGTGCTTAATTTGCAATGGTTTTGGGAAATATGGTCGTACATTTAGTATCAATTAGGTATGTAATTCTGAATCTGAAATGGCGGCTTAACTGTATCCTGTCAACAATAGTTAAATCTAGCATGACATGATGCAAAATAGGCGATATCTCGTTAACGGATTTATTGTAGCAAGATCTAATGAGATTTGTGAGGAAATATTAACACCAGACCCCGTTGACCATTCAATCACACTATCTCTCTCTTTCTCCTAAAAAAAATCGAGATCCGAAATATCCATAAACCCGTGAATTACTTATAAATTCAATATCCCCATTTCGACATATGCCAAGACACACTCAAATGTTAAAAGAATAAAAATTATATAATTTCCTTACGTAACCATAATACAGAATTGGGGCTCTAAAAACTCGAGAATTCACGCATACTTTTTCATGTGGGTATTATTTTCCGAATTATTCATGTCTACGGAACCATCCGACCGTAGCCTGGTGGATTAAAAATGGATTATATAATTTCACTATTCGTGCGGTTTTGGAATTTTGCATTGACTGAAACGAATCAGATATCAGTTCTTTGGCCACTTATTATATTATATGGAGTTGAATAGATCCTATTTCTAGTTATTATTGGACGTGTGGCTACTAGATAAGCTTTGTGGTTAAGACTATACTTAGGGAATCATTTTTAAGCGAAAGTTGTTCTCAAACTGAATGTTTTCTAGATATTCGTCGATAACAAGGAGATTGTTATATCGGAAGCACCGATAAGATCGTTTCAAGGTGTTATTCTTTAAATTCAAACCGTCAAGTGTAATCATTTTACAGTGTGTCTCAAACTCACGATCACGTTTCAGCTGATTGAGAAAATGTACGATCTCTATGTAAATATACTGACTGACGAAGAAACTGCAACACCCAGAAGGAGCTGTTTAAATTGAAATTTTTTTTTGGTAAAGGAGTAAATTATTGAAATTTGAAGAAAAAACACGAAGGGTTTACAATTTCTGTTAATAAATTTTTTAATAATGTGTTTGTCCACCGCGATTATTTATGCACTCTCCAACACTTCTTGGCATTGATGCAATAAGATGGTCTATTTTTTCATGAGGGATACTATCCCAAGCTATCTGTAGTTCATGTATCAGAGCCGCCAAAGACCGTGGGGGCTGGGGTAAATTTCCAAGCCTTCTACCCATGATGTCCCAAACATGCTCAATGGGCGAACGATCAGGGGATCTGGGCGGCCATGGCAAAAGATTCACACAGGTCGCTTCAAAAAAGTTTAAGCTAACTCTGGCAACATGAGGTCGAGCATTAACTTGCTAAAATATTGGATTCTCGAGCCGGTTAAAGTAAGGGAGAACATATGGCTCCACTCTCCACTATTTCTTGAAGGTAACGCAGCGCTGTCATGTTACCTCGAATAAAGACTAAAGGTGGCCTACTTGCGTGTGCAATAGCACCCCATACCATAACGCCTACTGTCCGGTGTACATGACGCTCAATATCAAACTGAGGTTCACGTCTTTCTCCCCGACGTCGTCTAACCCTCCTTCGACCGTGATGTGCACCCAAGGAGATTTGAGATTCACCAGAAAAGACGACCGGATGCCATTCCACATTCCAATGTTTGCGCCACTGTAATCGTTGCCGGCGATGCTCGACCGTCAGAGGTAACACAATGGGGTCGATAATGCAGCAGTCCAAAAGACCTTATCCGGTGCTGAACCGTTTGGACAGTTACAGGATGGCCTAATCAGCCAAAGATCGAGTTGTTGCAAATCGGTCTCTAATAGCCATAAGTCTTAGACGTCGATCCTGAACTTCATTTGTGCCCCTTCGACGTCCGGTGCCTACTCTTCTTTGATTTTGAGCATTATCAAACCACGCTTGACAACATCTCAGAACAGTAGTTGGATTTCTGTTCGTATGGTTAGCGATTTCTCGAAATAACAACTCCTCCTCTCGAAGCCCAATAATTCGACCTCTTTCATATTCACTTAGCTGGCGATTAATTCCGCGTACACGCACTCTAGGCATTTTAACAACAACTGAACATCGACTTTGGATCTCCTCGAACAGCTGGTTTGTTGTAAAATTTAAAGAAATTGCAAATACGACTATAATATGTAAGTAACAAAAAATGTTTACATGAAAAAACCTTCACGATTTTTTCTCCAAATTTTAATCATTTACGCCTTGCTATATGTTTTACCAAAAAAAAATTAAAATTCAAACAACTCTTTCTGGGTGTTGCAGTTTCTTTGTCAGTTAGTATTTCCTTCTGAAATACCCCAACAAAGAATTAATTAAATCACATTTTCGGCAAAAAATTCGAAAATTACGGACATTTGGGCAAAATGATAACGTGATGTTCCCCAGAACATACGCGCAAAAAGTGAAGTTCTTTTATCCGGACGATTATAACCACCATCAATTGGAGTCATAGCACGTAAAGTTAGAGTAACAGATCGCATTTTTGCGCGCGTGTTCCGCAAGGAACAGCGTGCTATCATATTCATTAATAAATTTGGATTATATGTAAACGTTGTTGAAGCGTGTATCATTTAATGACTAAATGGTAGACATTGACAAATACAACTGTCAATGTCAGAAACAAAAAATTGGTTCAAGCCCTGTGGACAGGAGCTTTCTGGCGCTCTAGTTCAAACAGACAAATTATATCTCCGAAAGTATTGGTTTCTCAGAGTTGTGAATTATTTCAATGTATTCTTATGATAGAACTGCATCATTTTTCGTTATTCCGAAACCATCTGGCCTATTTTGCCCAATAACGAACTCAATCGAGATATTCATCTCCCTAACCTACTCTGAAAATTTCAACTACCTAGCTCATACCGTTCGAGAGTAAGTGTAGAAATTTTTTTTTTCAATTTTCAAATTTTTTGTTTACACTTTGCGGTAACCTGGTCAATACAAAACTTCACATGCGTATAAAGGTCATGATTCTACAATTCGATGCTAAATTGCAGATAGATCGCGTGATCGGTTTCGGAAATATTCATAAAAAATGTTTTAACTAAAATCGGCCATAGCTCCGAAACCGCTTCATGGATTTCACCCATTAAAACTTGTCCGAGATATTTTTGCTCCAAACCCATCTTGCAAATTTCAATCCTCTAACTCCTTTCGTTCGAGAGTTATCGTGCCTACGGCCGGCCGGTCGGCCGAACAGAATCGATTTCGACCTCGGATTCTTGATCAGTGAGACGAACCAAATCGTTTGAGACCATTTTCAGCCAAAAATTCGAAAATTACAGACATTTGGGCAAATTGATAAGCACTCTGTTCCGAGGAACTAGAGCGCCACAAAGGCTGCCGTAATATCAATTTGGAAATGGGGCGTTCCCAATAATGGATCCGTTACTATAAACGTCATATTTACAGTTATCATTTATTCGGGAAATATTCCAATATATTACAAGTATGCATCAAAATGCCTAGAAAATTGTGCATGCCATCCTCGATTCCATCTTACTGTCTGAAAAACTGCATTCGTTCATCTTCATATTATGTCCAAGGAGTCACACTTTTTCACCATAATATCAAAATAAACTCACTGAGTTTTTAAGTAACATGCTTTCATTTATGTGGAATAGGCATGTTGAAATCACTGGTAGTAAAGCAATAAAGGCTTTAATGGCGTACAGGAATCTAGCCGGTAAGACTTGGGGCTGCAACCCTAAGATACTGCGATGGATCTACGTCATGATAGTGAGACCCATAATCACGTATGGGACAGTAGTCTGGTACACAAAAACAAGCCAGAATAGCACGAGAAAAACCCTCGACAAAGTACGAAGGCTGGCCTGTGTGTGTATCACTGGAACTATGGAAACCTGTCCTTCCAGGGCACTCGAGACTATCACAAATCTCATACCACTTCACCTAGTGATAGACAAAATGGACCATGAAGCCATTATCAGAATATCTAGGAAAGGAACTGGTAATGAGAGTATTAAAAACCAGAAAGCATGGTCCTCTCTTACCAGGTACATTTCATCAGCCAATCTTCCTAGTGACGAAATGATTAAGAAAGTAAGCATCGCAAAGAACTTCACTACGATGCTCGGTAGGAAAAAAAACTGGGATAGGGAATCCACCACCCAAGTTCTTGAAATAAATGCCTTTAAATGATAAAGTAGATGGTTCAGAAACCACTACAGGAGCTGGCACTGGAGTATATTTATAGGCCAGGCACCAAATGCTCACTATCACTCACTATCGCTAGGCTCCTACCTGAGCATCTTTCAGGCAGAAGCACTTGCAATAGAAAGATGCGTGGAAATGAACCTAGTAAGAAACTATCAGAGATGTGATATAGCAATCCACTTTGATAGTCAAGCTGCTATTAAAGCTCTGAGCTCCCATGTTATCGAGTCCAAGCTAATATGGGGGTGCCGAAGAAAACTCAATGAAGTAGGCAAGAACAATAGGGACTCCTTGGTGTGTGCTCGTGGTCACGAGGGAATTAAAGGAAATGAGGAGGCCAACATACATGCCAAGAAAGGAGCACAAACCCCCTTTATTGGCCCGGAACCCTTATGTGGGGTTGATAGATACACCTACAAAAGTGAATTTCGGATGGAAGAAGAATCTGAAAGAGGTATTTTCTGGAGATCTCTTCCCGGAATGTATTACTCCAAGATATTACTCCGGAACTTTGATACTGTCAGATCCAAGAAATACTTTCACCTCAGTAAGAACACGCTGCACCTCCTCACTGGTTTCCTCACAGGGCACTGCGGCCTTAAGAAGGATATGATGAAATTAGGACTATCAGAATGACGAGTGTACATTCTGCTGGGAGGAGGATGAAACTCCTGAGCACCTGTTAACGGCATGCCTTGCCATCTCAAAGCAACGCAAGAAATCTACAGGAAAGAAGGCGTAGCCTCCTTGAAGCCATCTCAGATACTGGAGTTCATCAGAAGTCTGGAACTGGAAAGCGAGCTGTACCTATATGGTGATGACATCGAAAGCTCTGACGGGCGGAAAAAATAGACCTTAAGGTCACAGTGCAACGTTACCCCCTACAACAATATACACTAACATGATTTCATGCAAAATTATCGGTTATTTTGATGCACTTGTGCATTTGTGCAATTGCTACCGAGATATTGAAATTTTCCTAAAAAAAACATTTTCCGCAGATACGATTTCCATGATATTTTCCACGATCCTTAAAATCTAATTCTGAAAACCAAATTTCAGCTCGATGGGATAAGAACTTTTGAAACTATTGTGAAATGAAAATTCAAAGGGATACACCCCTCCGGAACCATTAGGGCAGGGTTTCTCCGTGGCATGAGTGTCAGGGGTCCGTGGTAGATCAGTTATCTCCCAAAATTTATTGATTAGAAAATTTTGTAGTACTCAAAAACCGCAGTGCTACATATGCGGAAAAGTGCTCACTAATGGAAACTTGAAGCCAGCAAAGTCGTCAGAACATCTTAAAATTGCCCACCCTGGGAATATATCTGACAGCACTGATGATTTTCGTGCTAAGAGCGCCTGTACATTATCTAAGCTTGGACTCATCCCGACACAAAAACCATGTCTGTTAAGTCATCTTGAATATTGCACACGTCTTTTGAAGGTTATTTTAGCTCAGCACAGCGTGGGTGTCGAGTACATTTTTGATTAATATGGATAATATCAGCGATGAAGATGACTTAATTGACCTGGGGGAAGTTTTGGGGGCTGAATTTTTTGCAAAAGGTCTTGGCGAGTTTTGGTGTTTTTAGGGTAGGTTGGGCATCTGAATGCAACATTTTAATTTGTTAATAGGCATAATCGGCCAAACGGTTATGGAGTTATACCCATCTGAAATTTGGTTGTTATTTCCTCAATAACTCGAAAAATACGAATCCGATCTAATTCAAACATGGTTATTAGTTGTAGAATGCTGACGCAGAAATTCTTGCAAGATTTTTGAGGATCGTATCGCTAAGACATTTTTAAAAAATCATTAAAAAACATTATATGTATCAGAAACTATTCGTCCGACATGGCTGAAATTTTGCGAGTGCCTTCAAAACCTAACTCTTCTGCCAAGCTCCAAGTTTGAACACGATCGCATTTATTTTGTTGGAGATCTGAGCAGCCTTGCGTGAGTTCAGTAGCTGGATGAGTGACCGTTGCTTCGATAACTTTAGAATGAAAAGAGATAGGGACTTGCAATTTTCAGGGTAGGTTGCGCATCCGAGTGGGTGAGCTAAGTTAGTTGTTCGGCATAATCGGCCAACAGTTTCGGAGTTATACCCATCTGGAATATTATTTTCTCGATGAATCAAAAAATACAGACCCGATCGAATTGAAACTGTAACTAGTTGTAGAATATCGACATAAAGGCGCATGTAAATTTTTGTGAGGATCCTACCACTAGAATATTAAAAAAAAATCACGAAAAAATACTATGTATCTCATGTATCTTGAGAACGGAAAGAGAGGTAGCGGCTTGCAATTCTTAGGGTAGGTTGCGCATCCGAATACGACATTTGAGTTCCTTAATTGGCATAATGTGCCAAATGGATTTGGAGTTATACTCATCTGAATTTTTTTTGTTTTATCCTCTATAACTCAAAATATACATATCTGATCCAAATAATACTCGGTGATTACTTATAGAATGCCGACCAAACTAATTTTCCGGGAATTTTGTATCCTGGAGTTGCTTGAGGCGTAATTTTTTTCATATTTCAATTCCAATAGATTACATATGTCAGAATTGAAAATTCTGTGAACAACAAAAATATTCTTTGACAGGGGTCCATGAATCCGTTTAAGTTTTGAAAGGGGTCCGCGACTGCTATAAGTTTAAGAAACCCTGAATTAGGGGGATTATTTTGTAGAATACTCGATGATTCCAGATATGTCTGGTTATGGATATATGAATGGTTTTTGCATGAGCTAATCCTAATCCCACTTCCTGATATTCCGGACCTGCAGCAGTTCTGGTCTAGCCATACCTCTCAACAGAGCTCAACTGCTGGCGTAGGTATTGTTAAACGACGAACGGCTACGGCTCCACGGTACAATGAGACCGCACGCTCTACTTACATCGGCGTTATGTAAAAGGTTTAATTATTGATGTGAATTCGCTATTTACCATCGCGTTCTTACAATCGGATATGGCGTAATAGCTGAGAGATTATTCCAAGTCGAGTTAAGCTGGTCAGTCCACTGATACACATCGATCTTTCCGAATGCTCGTAATTGAGGATATATATATATAGACTGGATGATTGTTCTTGATTTAGTATTTCGAATAATCACCGGGGTATTGGTTGAACATCGGAAAAGTGTTGAATGGAAGCTTCCCGACGAAGATGGCTTTGCAACATTGTTAGGCTAGGCGCGCACATGTGATTTCTTGTCGCGCGACTGAATAATCGCATTATTGAAAGGTTTTTTCTGGTTTTTCTCGCCCAAACTCTGAAAAATATCTATAAAATAAAAATTAATTATTTTGTGATTTGCTTCTGCGTATAAACACAAGATATTTGTCAGAAGCAATCAATTGAACAATGTTGCCTAACAAACAACAACGAAACGTTACGATATAGTTGTTTCTTCGTTGATGTTGTTTCGTTGTTGTTTGTTAGGCAACATTGTTTTATTGATTGCTTCTGACAAATATCTTGTGTTTCTGACGCAGAAGCAAATCACAAAATAATTAATTATTATTTTGTAGATATTTTTCACAGTTTGGGAGAGAAAACCCAGAAAAAAAACCTTTCAATAATGAGTATACCTCCCACAGTATCCTTAAACGTTTTCTTGAATAACCGCAGTCTTCAATAAAGCAATTTGAAAATGCGCGCACTTACGACAAATTGATCGAAACTACATTCGGTGAAAATTGGTTCGAACGCTGTGGACAGGAGCTTTGGTGCTCTTGTTCAAACTTTGACAAATTATATCTCCGAAAGTATTGGTTTCTCAGAGTTGGGAATGATATCAATGGAATCTTATGATAGAACTGCATCATAAAATAAAATAAATTAAACAAGAATCCACTGATATCATTCCCAACTCGGAGAAACCAATTCTTTCGGATTTATGATTCGTCAAACTTTGAACAAGAGGGCCAAAGCTCCTGTCCGCAGGGCTTTCTCACTTTTTCAATTTGGCTTCTGTGCGTCAATTCTCAAGAATTTTCGAAATTAAATTAAAAACGTAGGTCTTTGACTCATCTCATGTTGGAGTTATATACATCAGGAAATTATAATTAGAGTATTCTATGAAATCATATAGAATTGAGAAAAATTATTGAAATTTCGAAAAATCATATCTCCGAAAGTATTAGTTTGTTAGAGTTGAGGATGACATCAATGGATTCTTATGATGAAACTGCACCAAAAAAAAAATGTAATTAAAAATTTGTTATGTAAAAAAAAATTTCTTCTTGTTACTCCGAAACCACTTGGCCAATTTTGCTCAGTAACGAAACTAACCGAGATATTTATCTCCTAAACCTACTCTCAAAATTTCAACTGTCTAGCTCATTCCGTTCGAGTGTTATCGTGTTAACGGACGGACGGACGGCTGGCCGGACAGTATCAATTTTGACCATGGATTCTTGATCAGTGAGTCGAACCAAATCGTTTAAGACCATTTTCAGCCAAAAATTCCAAAATCACAGACATTTGGGCGAATTGATTAGCACTCTGTTAGGAACAAGAGCGCCAAAAACATGGATTTTACTGAAACCGTTTGAGTGGGAGCTCTACTATTACGAGCCAAATCAAGGCAACGGCGTAAAAAGCACTATTGGATGCGTTCATTGATAAGTCAAAGGCTGTTAAAAGGCCAATTTGACAAAATTTATACCGACCATCCTACTAAATTTTTTCAATAATATAGGATGAAATCACCCTATAGTTTTTCCTTAACATTCCGCTCGATATACTCTTTCAATGCTTATTATAAAGAGCAGGCCTCTTTTCCATTCCTGCAATGATTTTATCTGTGTCTAAAACACTGTTTACGAGGTCATCCTCACAGTTTCGATGCCGGACATTCTTTGGCGCTCTTGTTCCTCGGAAGAGTGCTTATCAATTTGCCCAAAAGTCTGAAATTTTCGAATTTTTGGATGAAAATGGTCTTAAATGATATGGTTCGACTTACTGATCAAGAATCCGTGGTCAAAATCTATTCTGTTCAGCCGGCTGTTAACACGATAACTCTCGAACGGAATGAGTTAGACGGTTGAAATTTTTAGAGTAGGTTTGGGAGATAAATATCTCGCTTACGTTCGTTATTGGTCGAAATCAGCCAGGTGGTTTCGGAGTAACGAAAAAAATATTTTTTTTTTACACTAAAAATTTTAAATTCAAGTTTTTTAAGATTTAATTTAATCACAAGAATCCATTGATATCATTCTCAACTCTATCAAACTAATACTTCCGCAGATATGATTTTTCAAAATTTTAATAATTATTCTTAATTGTATGAATTCATAGAATACTCTAAATATAATTTGCTCATGTATATATAATGTATATATATCAAACATGAGTCATAGACCTACGTTTTGAATTCAATTACTAGAATTCTTGAAAATTGTCACACAGAAGCCAAATTGAAAAAAAATTACACAGTACGCGATGTTCCCAAGCGGTCCCCCATCCAAGTACTAACCGCTCCCGACGCTACTTGGCTTCAGTGTTCGGGCGGTATCTAGATTATTCAGTGTGGTATGGCCTTAAACAATATTTCTTCCTCTAACTCTGCAATTATATTTATGATGCAGTTCTATCATAAGAACCGATTGATATAATTCCCATTCCTGAGAAACCGATACTTTCGGAGATATGATTTGTCAAAGTTTGAACAAGAGCGCTAATATTCCTGTCCATAGGGTTTTCCAGCTTTTTGATGAAAAGTTTAAAACTATTAAATAATACATTTATAAAAGCGTTAGGAATGAATTATTTTAATTTTTTAAAAAGTATTAGTAGTGTAAGATTGTGTTACTAGTTTCAAATAAGTCGTAGGAAGCAAAAGAAAGAAGATTGAGAAGAAAGAAATAGAAGAACAAAAAACTCTGTGTCCAGGTCATCGATTGTGATGTATGGGAGATAATTAATCGTTCAGAATGTATGATATGTAGTCTGAAGAAGTCATTGTGTCGACGAAACGCGTCACAATATTAAATAAATGAGTGTATATCAATTATAAATATTTTCATTAATGGCAAATTGAACTGAAATTTTATTCTGGGATATTGGTTACTTAAGAAAGTTACATGACGTACGGAAAAAATATGTATGAAAAGAAGGCTAGCAGGAAATTGACGAGTTCGCGAAGATTTACATTCCACAATTATATCAAGAAATAGTATATTATTTCATAAGGAGGAGAAATGTCTCTTTTCATGGCGAGCTTGAGTTTACCCGCCGAACGGAGTGAGAATGTTAGGTCAAATTTGATTCTGTCCGTCCGGCCGTTGCCACGATAACTCTAATTTTTGCCGAAAATGGTCTCGAACGATTGGGTTCGACTCCCTGATCAAGAATTTTAGATCAAATTTGATTCTGTCCGTCCAGCCGTTGCCACGATAACGGAAACAGATAGCGACTCGAAATTTTCAGGGGAGGTGGCGCACCCCAATACAACGGACAAGTTCGTTAATCGGCATAATCGGCCCAATGGTTTCCGAGTGGTTATTTTGTTTTAAACAAATACAAATCCGATCGGATTGAAGCTTGATGAGTAGTTGTAGAATACAAACCTTAGGACGTCTGCAAAATTTCGTGAGAATCGTATCGCTAAAAAATTTAAAAAAAAAGTAAAAAAAAATATTATTTATATAAGTGGAAAGGTTTAACGGGTAATTCCGCAAAAGGAGCAGATTAAAAATAATTATCCTGGTACCTTCCGACACGTGTTTCTGCTAGTTGGCTTTTTCAGGACAGGGCAACCAATAAACTAAGGAAAAGATGGAAATAAAAGTGAAAATAGGCGACACCACACCAGGAGCGAGCAACCAATTGTGCCTTCAGCTCTAGGAACCTACAATTCGGAGGTAAACTATGGCATGGGCACGGAGGAAGCATAAGCTACTTGCGCGATGCGACCTCAACCCGAGGATATGAAACATATCCTATTCTATGTTTCATATCCTCGGGTTGAGGTTGCATCCCATAGGTAGCTTATGCTTCCTCCGTGCCGATGCCATAGTTTACCTCCGAATTGGAGGTTCCTAGAGCTGAAGGCACAATTGGTTGCTCGCTCCTGGTTTGATGTCACCTATTTTTACTTTTATTTCCATATTTTCCTTGGTTTCTTGGTAGCCCTGTCCTGAAGAAGCCAACTAGCAGAAACACGTGTCGGCAGGTACCAGCAGAATTATTTTTAATCTGCTCCTATTGCGGAATTACCCATTAAACCTTTCCACTTATATATATTACTTCGCATGATCCATATTTCAATATTATTTATGTCACGATAACCTGAGAACGGAAAGAGATAGCAGCTTGAAATTTTCAGGGGAGGTGGCGCATCTAAATGCGACATTGGAATTTGTCTATAGGTTTAATCGGCCGAACGGTTTTGGAGTTGTACCCATCTGAAATTTGGTTGATATTTCCTCAATAATTCGAAAAATACGAAACCGATGTAATTCAAACATGGTTATTAGTTGTAGAATGCCAACGCGAAAATTCTTGCGAAATATCGTGAGGATCGCATCACTAGAAATTTTTAAAAAATCATTGAAAATAATGGAAAAAAAATGCTATATATCAGAAACTATTTGTACGACATCGCTGAAATTTTGAAAGAGCATTCAGAAACTGAATCTACTGCCAAGTTCCAAGTTTGAACACGATCGGATCCATATTGTTGGAGATCCGAACAGCTTTGTGTGAGTTCAGTAGCTGGATGGGAACCGCAGAAATTTTGCGAGAACCTTTAAAACCATGAATGTCATGCTGACATATTGAATTATAACTCCAATTTTCGTGCCGATTTTTTCATCACAAATCTATGGGATCTACATTAGGGTCCTGTAGCGGTCTTCAAACATCTGAAGCTCTGAATAATCATAGTTTGAATTGGTCATACCTGGTTTTGAAAGAGATCCTCCTTAGGAGCTACAACATTTTCCTTTTTGAAATCAAGTATTGAAGGGATTTCTAAGAACAAGAGTGAAAATCTTTGAAAACTGTCGGAGGCACTCCTTCTTCAAGAGATCCATGCGGCTACAGAGAAGTATATTTGTGAGAGGGGACTTTTGAAAGGTTATGTATTATTTTTAATTATTTCGTTTTCCTCCTATGGTCTTTTCATTTTTGCGAGTCCTGGGAATCATTGCTTTTTCATTTTGCCCAAATGTCTGAAATTTTCGAATTTTTCGTCGAAAATGGTCTCTAACAATTGGGTTCGACCCCCTGTTGTAGAATTCGACGTCAAATTTGATTCTGTCCGGCTGGCCGGCCGACCGTTGCCACGATATTTTGAGAACGGAAAGGGATAGCGACTTGAAATTTTCAGGGAAGGTGGCGACGGACGACGGACAAGTTTGTTAATGGCCATAATCGGCCCAATGGTTTCCGAGTAATAATTTCGCTTTCTACCAATTCAAATCCGATCGAATTGAAAGATGGTGATTAATTGTAGAATACAAACCTAAGGACGTTTGAAAATTTTGTGAGAATCGTATCACTAGAAAATTTTTAAAAAAATATTGAAAAAAAATTGGTTCAAGCACTGACGTAAAGTCAGAAGCTTTTGCGCGTATGTTCTATTGTCCGTTCTCCTGTATTGGACACTCTTAATCGAATTTACCGTGGTGAATTCTATTGTCTGTTCTCCTTTATTGGACAATCGAATCTTAAACAAATCGAACAGACAATAGAATTCACCATGGTAAATTTGATTAAGAGTGTCCAATACAGGAGAATGGAAAATAGAACATACGCGCAAAAGTTTCTGACATCACGTCAGTGCTTGAAACAATTTTTTTTTTTTGAAATATCAATCTGGAAAATGCTATAATGCTGTGATGGGAATACATATGGTATAGGAAGTGTTCCAAGAAAGTTTGTCACCTTTTTGCAATTGAATCATCCAAACGAATACACAGGTCATTCAGTGAGGCGAACTTCTGCTACACTACTTATAGATGGAGGAGCCAACATTGAGTCTTTGAAACAACACGGAGGTTGGAAGTCAAGTAGTGTAGTAGCAGAAGAATGAGATTGCTGGTACGATATTGAGCGTCAACGAATTCGGAACCAGCAACTCAGATTACTCTATTGAGGCAGCAGCTTTTGAACAGAATCCGAGACAGAATAATGCCAGTTCATTATTAAATGGTTTTAATTTTCAAAATGCAACATTCACCAATTGTACACATTCAATGTAACTTTAACGAATAAAAACGACGTTTGAATTAGAGAATTTTAAGGTCATGGTAACAGCTTCATCTTTTGCATAGTAACACTTTTCCTGCCGCCGACCGGAAAATTGTTGCATAGCAAAACTTCGCCTCCTTGGCGGAGAAATAGAACTTTTCGATGATTCTCTCAATCGAAAAATGACGTTATTTTTGTACGTTTGAAAATAAATTACATTTATTTCGAGTATTCTGAAATTCTCAGTCAATGACAATACTGAACGCAAATCCCACAAAAACAAAAAACGCCTCAGGCATGGGACAGTTCCACGCCATTATAATGGCATAGAATCCTTTGTATTCAAATATTCGTTCCAGTTGGAACTATTAGTTGTTGGTTGTGAGAATGTTAGTATTTTCGCTTTCATTCGCTGACCTGGTTTCTGTTACATCTAGAAAGTGAATAATACGACTACTCAGCGACCAGGTATGCTTTGGCATCCACCAGTTACCTCAGCGATTCTAAAATGAGTTTACTCATTAGATTTGCTTATTCATTATATCATGCCCGCATTGATCCGAACTATGAATTTATTACCTTTCTTATACAGGGTGTGAGGAAGTCGTGTACTTCAGAGAATAGACTTGTTTCACAAATTTAGTGTTCCGTATCGAAATTCAAGGCAGGCGTTCGGGAAAGAAGTTTGTGAAGAACATTTTCATGATCAAGATCATTGGATCTTTGGAAGAGAAAATTCAGATCATATTGAAAATTTTGACATTATTGGACTGAAGACAATTCAGTATGTGTATGTTAATATTGTGTTACTTCGTTGTTTACTCGAGTTTTCTAAGTATTGTAAACCATGAATTATTTGACATCGCTGTAAATTCAGTGCAATAAAGATATTGTTATTATAATTTTTGGCGTTCTTGTTCCTCGGAATAGAGTGCTTATCAATTTGCCAGAATGTCTGTAATTTTCGAATTTTTTGATAAGAATGGTCTTAAACGATTCGGTTCGACTGACCGATCAAGAATCCGTGGTCGAAATCAATGCTGTCCGGCCGGCCGTATGCACGATAACTCTCGAACGAAAGGAGAATGATTGAAATTTGCAGGGTACTTTTGGAGCGTGAATATCTCGGACGAGTTTTAACAGGTGAAATCCACCCAGCCGTTTCGGTGTTATGTCCATTTTTATTAAAAATATTTTTTATGAATATTACCGAAACCGATCACTCGATCTATCTGAAATTCAGCATCAAACCGTAGAATCATGACCTTTACATGCATGAGAAGTTTTGTATTGATCGGATGGCCGTAAAATGGCAAAATACTACGGCCGGCATGCCGGCTGTCCGTAGGCACGTTAACTCTCGAACGGAATGAGCTACACAGTTGAAATTTCCAGAGTATAGGTTTGAGAGATAAATAGCTCGGCTCTGTTCGTTATTGGGATAGATCCTCCCAATGGTTTCGGAGTAACAAAAACAAATTTTTTTTTCACATTAGACATTTCAAATTCAATTTCTTTTAAGATGCAGTTCCATCATAAGAATCCATTGATGTATTTTCAATTCTAACAATTTAATACTTTCATGTCATCTCATTTGTTTATACAATTTGTACTTTGAAAATATTTTGTGTGGGAACACAAGGTCCCGCATATTGAATTTGAGAATATATACAAATACAAGACTGTTTTGATACCAAAAATAATATTGACTTGTTGCATATTGAATAATTTATGTGCAAATATTGGGGATGATGTTTCAGAAGATTTAGAATTGGATCATTACCTATAATGATATAGTTTATCAAGGCAGTAGGAAAGAACAACATAATGGAATCATCAAAAGAAATTACTGTTCGTTGACCACCGAGGTCAATATTACCTTTTAATTCCTTAAGTAGTGGCACATGTTCCTATATACAGTATTTTCATAATATAACTAGCAAAAACATGCTGAAATATTGATCTACATTTATCAAATATTCTTCCTTGAGTTAAGGTTCATAATACAGAATGAATGTGTTAGTGGTATGAACTATTGAATAATGAAAAGAGGATTGTATTTCATTTATATATTATATTTGAACTACTAAAATAATTTGTTCTTCAGCCTATACCTATTCAAATATCAGAAATAAATGGACAATCTGCTATGATTGACTCCAGCCTTGCTCTAGACATTTCGATGATACTTTCCTTAGGGTTTTTGAGTTGTGAAACCTATGCACCGAGTGTGAGTTGCAACAACCCATTCCGCGAGGTTGAATCATTGCAGATGGCTCATTTAATCTTGATAAATAAACTATTATTTGAATTCAATTTCTTTTATGGCGCAGTTCTATTATAAGAATCCTTCGATATTATTCCCAACTTTGAGAAACCAATACTTTCGGAGATATGGTTTGTCAAAAATTAAACAAGAGCGCCAAAGCTCCTGCCACAGGGCGTTTCCGCTTTGGCTCCTAAAACGATTTGGTTAAAATCAATTCTGTCCGGCCGGCCGTCCGTCCGTTAACACGATAACTCTCGAACTAAAGGAGTTAGAGGATTGAAATTTGCAGGGTAGGTTTGGAGCGTAATTATCTCGGACGAGTTCGTTAACGGGCGAAATCCATCAAGCGGTTTCGGAGTTATGGCCGTTTTTAGTAAAAACATTGTTTATGAATATTTCCGAAACCGATGACTCGATCTATCTGAAATTTAGCATCATTGTTCGATTGATTGCTTCTGACAAATATCATCTGTTTCTTACGCAGAAGCAAATCACAAAATAATTCATTTTTTATTTAATAGATATTTTTCAGTGTTTCGGAGAGAAAACCCAGAAAGAAACCATTCAATGATGAATATAGCTCTCACAGTATCCTTTAATGATTGCTTAAGTGGTCGTTAGAAATACATTTTAACTCCGATATACTTAACTCTGTGCTTAATATTTCAAATCCGTATTCCACGCAAGTAGGTCTTAAGGTTTAAGTGGTCAACCTGAACAAGTGCTCCAAAGTAGACTGTCTTCATGTCAGTGCTTTCCCAATTTCATTCAACTATATCATCAAATAACTTCAAGTGCTTACATCCTGTGCTCAAATCATATCGTTATTTAATCTGATTAGACATTGCCATTTCAGTTCAGTGCAAAATATAATAATTCAACACCATATTAATTCTGTCGATTACGGATGAATTATCTGATAGAGAATGAATAGTCAATAGTCAGGTTGATTCAGTAATATTCCATATATTCTTTTTTGTCAGAACTATACAACACAGTTTGTTTTTGAAGGATGGATATTTTCTCGAAAGAATGTATAGAACATATCTGAATGAACCACTATTTGAACAAGTGGGAAAGCTATGTGCACGCATTTCAAATTTATAGCCAGAGCGGTCACCCATCCAGGTACTGAACTCGCCTAAAGCTGCATTTCTCCAGAAAAAATTTAATATCTTCCAAATATTTCCAGTAATATAACATCGATCGAGTTTAAATCTAGAACTTGGCTTTGAAATATTGAAGGGCATTTCTTTCTTCAATATCGATTCTTTCTTCAAAATAAAGCTGCTTGGCTATAGAAAAAATATTTCTTCCCATTATTCACAGTAATATAGATCGGATCGAGTTTGAATCTAGAATTCCTTTAATATCGATTCTTTCCTCAAAATAATTACTTTATTCTTGTTATATATTCCTGTTGAATACTCATTGTTTTGAAACTGTACTCTGTTATGAATAAATCATATCACATCCATTGAAAAAGTATTCTTCCTTTCTTTGAGAATTTGAATAATAAGTATTATTGACAAAACATGACTTGTTATTAATTTGCTCAAATGTCTGTAATTTTCGAATTTTTGGCTGAAAATATTCTTAAACCATTTGGTTCGACTCACTGATCAAAGAATCCGTGGTCGGAATCGATTCTGTCTCTGATTTTCAGAGTACGTTTGGGAGATAAATATCTTGGGTAAATTCGTTACTGCGCCTGATGGTTTCGGAGTACGAAAACAAAATTTTTCATACATTACCAATTTCAAATTCAATTTTCTTCAAGATGCAGTCGCACCATCAAAATTCATTGATATCATTTTCAAATCTAACAAGCTAATACTTTCGAAGATATGATTTTTCGAAATATCAATAATTAATCGTACTTCTACGTTTTCACAGAATGCTGTACCTACTTAATTTTTCATCTATGCATTATTATATGATCTGTGTTCTTACATGTCATCTTATTTTCCTATGAGAGATAAATGTCAAAATTATTACTGGTTCGTTATTCTTGATATAAAATAACCTTCCTGTTCTATGGAACAAAGTATGATTGAATGCAAAATGACCAATGAAATAACCTCAGCTATCATACTTTTGAGGTGATAATATAATGCCCGTGGATAATCCATGTGATGATGGAAATATATTCTTTGGTAAGATACATAATCAAATTGGGTTCAGAATATCTTCAGTTAAAACAAAACTGCAATTATATTATAATTGATATATAATACAATTTTCAGAGTAGATTTGAGGAATGAATATCTCGGATAAGTACGTTATGAGGAGAATTGGTCTGTTTGTAATTTCTTTCATGATGTAGTTCTATCTTAAGAATCCATTTATATCATTCCCAGAAACCAATACTTTCGGAGATATGATTTGTCAAAGTTTGAACAAGAGCGCCAAAGCTCCTGTCCACAGGGCTTGTTCTAAATTTTTTAATGTTCCCGTACTTGTGGTGTAAATGAATGAATGAATGTTTAATGTATTGTTGCCATTTTCTTGGTAATGGTGCGTTTCGGGATATAGGTTTATAATCAAAAGTTATTCCTCTATAATGCATTGAAGTCTGTAATAGGTACTCTGAATCACCCTGTATACTTAAAAAAACTCCATGCAGAGTAAAGAATCGGTAGCATATACGAACAAGATAAATAATTACTTAAGGGTAAAATGCATTGTCATTGCATTGAGGCTTCGAATTCATGAACTGAATATACGCTATGGGCATCATTTTATCTGGGTTATGGGTGCTTGAAAATGTTCAGACGACAAATGATGAGTCTGACATGAAAGGGATAAACATTTTATTGAATTGCTCTACTAAGTCATTCTTTCTTGATAGATAAGTTTATTGTTGTTGCTGAAAAGTAAATAAGGTATTTTTCAACTACCTACTGTGCTTTAATTCGATCAGATCAATATTTTTCGAGTTACAGGTTAAACAAAATTCCAAATGGATATAACTCTGAAAACACTCGAACGACCTTAGCCAGCGCATTTGGACTCTAAACCTACTCCGAAAATTTCAACTCTCTAACTCATTGCGTGCGAACGTAATCGTGCTGACGGCCAGACAGAATCAATTTCGACTTCAGATTCTTCCTCAGTAAGTCGAAATTTATCGTTTGAGACCATTCTGGGCCAAATATTCGAAAAATACAGACATTTGGACTAATTAATAGCTACTCTGTTCAAGTGAACAGCGCGTCAAAAATGTCACAAACCGTTTGAAAGATGATGCTAATCGTTTCATATTGTCTCAGATAATGAACTCCTCTTATTATTAAAAATTGGTTCAAGCACTGACGTGAAGTCAGAAGCTTTTGCGCGTATGTTCTATTGTCCATTCTTCTGTATTGGACACCGTTAATCGAATTTACCATGGTAAATTCGAATTAAGTGTCCAATACAGGAGAATGGACAACATAATTTACCATGGTAAATTCGATTAAGGGTGTCCAATACAGAAGAATGGACAATAGAACATACGCGCAAAAGCTTCTGACTTCACGTCAGTGCTTGAACGAATTTTTTTTTTCGTGATTTTTTTAAAATTTTCTAGGGGTACGGTTCTTAAAATTTTTTTTTTCGTCATTATTTTCAAATTTTCTAGGGGTGCGGTTCTTACAAAATTTTAAACACATCTTCATGTTGATTTTCTACTACTAGTTACCAAGCTTCAATTCGATCGAATATTTATTTTTTGAGTTACCAAGGAGATAATATTCCAGGTGGGTATAACTCGGAAACCGTTAGACCGATTATGCCCAAAAATGAACTCAACTCTCCCTTTCGGATACGCAACCTACCCTGAAAATTTCAAGTCCCTATCTGCTTTCGTTCGAAAGTTATCGAGGCAACGGTCACCCATCTACTTAACACACACAAGAATGCTCGAATCTCAAAAAATATTTAACCGATCGTATTAAAACTTGAAACTTAGCAGTAGAGTTAGGCTATGAAGGCTCTTGCAAAATTTCAGCAATTTCAAACGAATAGTTACTGATATATAGATTTTTTTTTTTATTCTCAATGATTTATTAAAAATTTTCTACAAATGCTATCCTCGCCAAATTTCGCAAACATTTTTGCGTTGGCATTCTACAACTAATAACTATGATTGAATTCAATCGGTTCAGTATTTTTTGAGTTAATGAGGAACAAAAAACCACCACATTCCAGAAAATTTCAGATGGCTATAACTCTAAAACCGTTTGGCCGATTAAGCTCATAAACAAACTGAAATGTCGCGTTCTGGTGCACATCCTAACCTGAACACTTCAAGCCGCTTTCTCTAACCGTTCTCAAGTTATCGTGACAACAAAAATATTTTTTAATAATTTTTTTAAAATTTTCTAGCCATACGATTCGCATAAAATTTCACAAACGTGCTTAGGTTCATATTTTAGAACTACTCACCAAGTTTCAATTCGATCGGATTTATATTGTTTGAAAACAAAATTATTACTCGGAAACCACTGAGCCGATTATGCCCATTAACGAACTTGTCCGTCGTATTGGGATGCGCCACCCACCCTGAAAATTTCAAGTCGCTAGCTCTTTTCTTTCTTAAGTTATCGTGGCAACGGCCGGACGGCCGGACGGCCGGACGGACAGAATCAAATTTGACCTCGAATTCTTCATTGGGGAGTCGAACTAAATCATTTGAGACATTTTCGTCAAAGAATTCGAAAGTTACAGACATTTGGGCAACACTATAACGCGATGTTCTCCAGAACATACGCGCAAAAATGGGTTCAAGCCCTGTGGACAGGAGCTTTCTGGCGCTCTAGTTCAAACAGACAAATTATATCTCCGAAAGTATTGGTTTCTCAGAGTTGAGAATTATATCAATGTATTCTTATGATAGGACTGCATCATAAAGGAAATTCAATTCAAATAATAGTTTATTTATCAAGATTAAATGAGCAATCTGAGAATGAGAACTGCACCATGGAAGAAACCAAATTAAAATAGCTGAAAAGAATTTGACTCTCTCTTATAGAACAGGATGAAATGTTCGAGTATGAACACAGATCATATAATAAAGCTTAGATAGAATATTTATAGCATTCTGTGAAAACATAGAAGTACGATTCATTATTGAAATTTAGAACTTCATCTTAGCAGAAATTGAATTCAAACATCATAGAAGAATTTAAATTCAACAAGAGTGCACAAAATTATCAATCCAAAACCAATAGACGAATTCTACCCAACAACGAACTCATCCGGAATATTCATTCCTCAATTCTACGATGAACGATAATATATATCCTTCCTCAAATCTACTCCAATACATCAATATTCCAGTTTTGTTTGTAGTGGAGATATTCTAAACTCAATATTATTAACCATTACCATTCCCATCATCATATGGAATGACCATCGGCATGAAAATATCAACCAACAAAAAGTATGATATCATATTATAATTCTCATATTTATAGGATTTCTGGAATGAATGACAATGAGACAACGTCATGTCTCAGGAAAATAAGTTGACATTATAACAATTCATAGAATACCCACAGAATAATTCTATCAATCTGTGAAAACGTAGAAATACGATTTACATTGAAATTTTGAAAAATCATATCTCCGAAAGTATTAGCTTGTTAGAGTTAAAAATAATATGAATGGATTCTTATGGTAAAACTAATTATTGAAAAAAAATTAATTTGGAATTTGTTCTGTAACAAAAAAATTTTTTTTTTGTTACTCCGAAATCATCTGTCCGATTTTGCCCAATAACGAACTTAGCCGAGATATTTATCTCCCAAACCCACTCTGAAAATTTCAACTGTCTAGCTCATTCCGTTCGATAGTTATCGTGTCTACGGCCGGCCGGCCGGACCGGCCGGAGCCGCCGGACAGAATGAATTTTGACCACGGATTCTTGATCAGTGAGTCGAACCAAATCGTTTAAGACCATTTTCATCGAAAAATTCGAAAATTACAGACATTTGGGCAAATTGATAAGCACTCTGTTCCGAGGAACTAGAGCGCCAAAAACATTTTTTTTAAACGATACTGATCCGCCCGAATTAAAACTTTGTAACTTGTTGTAGAATGCTGACACAAAGACCTATACGAAATTTTGTGAGGATCGTAATAGAAATAATTGGCCAAACGGTTTTGGAGTGATACCCATCTGAAATATTATTGTTAATTCCTCAATCACTAAAAAAATACAGAACCGATGCAATTCTACCATGGCAGTTAGTTGTACAATGCCGACGTGCGAAATTTACGAAATTTCGTGAGCATCGTATCACTGGAAAACTTTATAAAAATCATTGAAAAACATTCACAGTTTCACGAAAACTATCCATTCGATATCACTAAAATTTTGCGGGATCCTTCATAACCTATTTCTGAAGCCAAGTTCCAAATTCGAATATGATCGGATTCATAGTGCTGGAGATATTGAAAACATATTGGAAACCGAGCACATTCAATCAGAGATCAGAGAGCGGTAGAGACCGCGATCAAAACAAACACATGGATATTCATGTGGATGCGCAAACTGGCGCGGCGTGAGACGCGGCCTAAACTGTGTGTTGATTTTGATCGCGTCTCGGGCCGCCGACTTATCGCAAACGCCAACGCGGCCGCGCTAGTTTGTGGAGTCCTTTAGGCGACGTTTTGCCATTTTTGGGTGTCATTCTTGATGTTAATTCGAAGTGGAATTTCCATATAGAACATATAAGAAAAATATTGAATTCTGTGGTTGATACACTTGTTGTCCTTAGGACTTACGTTGACTAGGAGGTCTTGAGGGTGATCTACTTTGCTAATTTTCAATCTTTGGCTTCTTATGGGATAATTTTCTGGGGTGGATCTTCAGAGATGAGTAGTGTTTTCACTACTCAGAAGTGGGCAATGAGAGTGATGTTTGGATTAAGGTATCGGGAAACCTGCTGCTCTCTCTTCAGGAAAACAGAATTCTCACTATTGCTGGCCTATATATATATCTATATATCGTCTGTTAACATTCTTTCACAAGCAACCACATTATTTTGAAGAGAATAGAAATCTTAATAACACTAGGTGGGTTTTCCCGTATTTTTTCCCGCAACACTCCCTTTCTAGTAGCAAATGACCACCACGACCACGCTTACAAGACCATATCTTTTTAATGAAATTTTCCATAACAAGATCGTAAAGTGGCTTCTCTATGTCCTCGATAGCCTCACGAATTCTATCTTTGAGGTCTTGAATCGACACTGGGCTATTGGCGTAGACCTTCTCTTTCATGTGGCCTCAAAGGAAGAATTCGCAAGGTGTTAAATCACCATATCTCGGTGGCCAATTGTGACCACCTCTTCGAGAGATAACACGGTCCGGAAACTTTTCCCGCAAAAGATCAATGGTTTCGATGCTTGTGTGGCACGTAGCGCCGTCTTGTTGAAAGTAAACGTTGTCCAGATCAATACCATCCAATTCCGGCCATAACAAATCATTAATCATCTCTCGATAGCGCAATCCATTCACCGTAACTGTTGCTCCAGTCTCATTTTCGAAAAAGTAAGGTCCAATGACTCCGCCGGACCATAAACCGCACCAAACAGTCACACGTTGAGGTTAGAGAGGCTTTTGAACAATAACTCTAGGGTTTTCCGAGCCCCAGATGCGACAATTTTGCTTGTTGACGAAGCCACCGAGGTGGAAATGGGCCTCATCACTCAAGATTAGTTTTCGATGGAATTCCGTATCATTTTCATGCATTTCAACGACCGGCTTGAGTTCTTGTGTAAACTGAACTTTATAAGCCTTAAGACCCAAATCTATATGCAAAATACGGTGTAATGACGTTTGTGGAATGCCTAATTCCAAAGAACGACGAGGAATGGACAAACCTTGGTTTTCTTCAACACTTTCGGCTACAGCATCATTATTCTCGGCTGTTCTTGAGCGACGTGCATGGGATTTATTTTTCACATAACTAACTTGTCCCAACAGCTCGAATTTTTCCACCAATTTCTTTATTGCGGTCCGACAAGGTGCTTCATGACGACCCAAAAATGTTCGAGTTTTACGAACCGTCTCTGCCAAATTTTCACCATTTTTATAATGAATTCTAATAATTCCAATGCGTTCTTGAAGCGTGTATCGTTCCACTTTTATTAATGGCGTAGTTTCTACTTGTCAAATGTCAAAAAATTACAGCTTCAAAAGTGACATCTACCGAAATAGCGGGCTATTCAAAATAACACCTCTTATTGGAAATCCCTTTATAATAAGTTACCTGGTAGAATACAGAGTATTTAAGTTCATGATCGTTTCAGGAAAGAGGTCCATTCTAGAGTGCGAGCCTTATGATGTAGACGAATTTCTTATATTTTGTGGAGGATGATGTCCTCAATATGACCTGTTTCTTTTTCTGGTGTTTCGCTCTGTGAGTCACTATGATCTTGGAAATAAATATACTTACTTACTTACTCAAGATTATATCGAAATTTAGGTACCTAAATATATTGGCGTACCATCTCTCGATCTTTGCAATTCGTTATCTTGTCATGACATCTAGCCAAAATGGATGGACTTGACCTTAGTGATATGTGGTTCCAACGAGGTGGTGTCACATTCCACACGCTGGTATGTACAGCTTGATATACGGAGGGGGAAGTAAGGTAACGATGTAACCACGATAAATGGTCCAGTAATTTGGCCATCCAATTTTACATCGCAAGATTTCTTTTCATCCGCTCAGATTGAATCTTTGGTCAAAATGGTAGAAAATTGGCTATAAAGAAGAGATCGGTAATATGAACGGAAGTCGAATTTAACATTTGTACTACCATTGGGCACCCCGTGAGTGTTGTGATTTAGGAAAATTGAAATTGTTTACAAAATATGCTGAAATATTAAATATTGAAGGGCATCTTTTTCTTCATAATCGCTTCTTCCTTCAACAAGCAGAGAAGTTTCTCCAAGGTACCCGAAACCCAATCTGGAAAAGGAAAAGACAAAGGGAGAAAACGAACAAATTAAAAATGGAATATTCTATATTTAATTAAATAGATTTGAAACTCGCTACCCATTCTAAAAAAGATTCAGAAACATTTTGAATAGCCCTAAAACCATCTTTGAATCTATATATGCGAGAATTATAAACTATATGATCTATGGTTTCCTCTGCTTCCCCGCATTCACAACTAGGGGTCTCAACTGAGTTCCACCTGAAAAGCATGCTGTTTCAACGACCATGACCTGTTCTTAGACGATTCAGAATAGACCATATTCTCCTTGGAAGATCAAACCCCGGAACTCTATTTGAAGGATCAGAAATTAAATATTTGTTGAATAAATTGCAAGAAATCCATTCAGACCGCAAAACTTCCTTATCACTTTTATTCGAATTAAGAAAACAGTTGGACCATAAAGGGTTTCGTGACTTCAATCTGGGAATCTTATTGTCTGGAATGTAGGAGATAATCGGAAATGAATTCGGAAAAGAATGAAATTTATTCCAAGAATTTGAAACAGCAGTCTGCCTGCGAATGTGAGGCGGGACAAAGTTTGAAAGAACTGGCAACCAATGAATAGGTGTAGATCTAATAGTTCCAGTGATGATTCGCATAGATGAATTCAACTGTGCATCAATTTTTTGAGTATGAGCACTATTAAACCAGACGGGGCAATGCGGCAGAAAAAACCAAGGCTACGGCTGCCGTTCGAAGAGTAGCTGCATGAGCACCCCATGAAGTACCAGCTAATTTCTGCAGAATATTATTTCTCGTTTTCAACTTCAGACGCAAGTCATCCAAATGAGCTTTGAAATTCAAAGATGAATCTAGGCACTCACTCCTAGATATTTAGGATAAAAATTATGTCTCAAGAAAGAATCAACGAAAGTTACACTCAATGTTCTATATTTTTGGTGATGTCCAAATGAAAGCCAGAAACCTCAGTTTTATTCGGATTCGGACACAAACGCCACTGAAACAGGTACTTTTTCAGAATATCTAAATCTGCAGATAGAATATTTTCTATACTTTGGAAATCAGAATGACGAAATGCAAGGGCAATGTCATCAGCGTATATGAATTTCTCACACGAAGTAGTGAAGAGGTGCAAAAACTGAACCTTGTGGGAGACCATTATTCAAATTCTTGAATTTACTACTATTATTATCAATAAAAACACGAAACCTTCTATCTGAGAGCATATTTTCGAGTAAACGAACCATTTTGCCACACTTTAAATGAGTATGAAGTTTAAAAATCAAACCATCTTTCCATACCGTGTTCAATGCTGCCGACAAATCCACAAATTAATGCTGTTCCTGTTTTCATTTTACTATTGAAACCTGTTTAGATATAAGTAGTTAGACTAAGAACCTGATCACAACAATTCCTATTTTTCCTGAAGCCCCCTGGCAATTCTGTAGAACGTCTTCTACAGACGATCAATCTTTCGAAAATTTTAAAAGGAACACTCAACAGACTAATGGTTCGATAACTGCTAGGATCAGAAGAATCATTTCCACGTTTTAAAATTCCTATGACTTTCGCTTTGCGGAATTCTTTCGGAATATTTCCAGTATTCAGAATATTATTATAGAATGATAATAACCAGGACAAGGCTTTTTTGTCCAAGTGTTTGATGTATTCGGGATAAATTCCGTCAAATCCTGCTGCTTTTCGAGATTTAGTGCATTTAAGTGCTGCTTTTAATTAATCCTATTTATAAGCCCCTTAGATATATGGAGCCTTCAGTCTATGTACTTGAATGGTTGGAAGATTCTTGTTCTAACAAACAAAGATATGAAGTAACTACTATTGTTCTTCAGAGAATGAATTGTGCTCACGGCAGCTTTTGTGAATAATGGCAGCTCCACTTTGACATAGTTATAGTGAGTGCACAAATGGACTATAAAACAACAACGTTAAATCATAACCATTTACGTAACTCCGGTTGGTTTCTTTTGCGGAAACTTTTTCTTCTTCAAGGTTGTGCGATAGAAGAGAATTCGCTATGTGCTCTCGATTTCAATTCCAGATACTTCATACCTTATTGTTATTCAGGTTAGTTGCAGATGGTTCGGACGAGATTAGCAAAATTTTCACGTTTTATCTGGCTTCATGATGCTCATATATCGGTTCGTTTTAATGAGTAATATCGTGAAAATCAGAACCGTTCTGTTACGATAGTCGAGTGAAAGTCAACTAAAATCTTTACGAATCAGTATACTAGCAGTAGGTGTATCCCCGAGGTTAATCACGCTGCAGGACTGCCAACAGGAAGTAATACTGCGATTTATACACCTCTAGTTGTAACAGTTTCCGGAACCCCATAAATACCCATTTTTGGCTCTTATAGACTAACTCGCTAATATATTATAATGATCTCGAAATCTGTTCTTGGAGGGTTATAACTATGCCATTCGGAATATACAGGGAGATTCGAAAGTACTTTGACAATCTTCAAGCGGTGACTCCTCACCGCTTCTAATTTGAATTTTCCAAATTAATATATGTCCAGAAACGCTTCGTTTTCAAGATACAAGGTGTTTAAGTTTTATTTTTATTTTCGTTTTTGGCGCTCTTGTTTCTCGGAACAGAGTGCTTATCAATTTCCCAAATGTCTGTAATTTTCGAATTTTTGGCTGAAAATGGTCTTGAATGATTTGGTTTGACTCACTGATCCAGAATCCGTGGTCGAAATCGATTCTGTACGGCCGTCCGTCCGTCCGTCCGGCCACTAACATGATAACTCTCGAACGAAATGAGCTAGACAGTTGAAATTTTCAGAGTAGGTTTGAGGGATAAATATCTCGCTTGAGTTCGTTATTGGGCAGAATCGGTCTAACAGGTTCGGAGTAACGAAAAAAAATATTTTCTTTTACATTACAACTTTTGAATTCAAATTTTTTTAAGATGCAGTTTCATCATAATAATCCATTGTTTTCCTTTTCAACTCAAACAAGCTAATACTTCCGGAGATATGATGTTTCAAAGTTTCAATAATACATCATAAGTTCCATGTATTCACAGAATGTGAACACAGAATCTGTCTGTGATCACTATTCATAAATGTCATCTTTTCTTGCAATTAGAGATTGTCAATTCATAGTTGTTATTTTCTCTTGGAAAGCAAGTATTCGATTCTTGAATTTGTGAATATATACAAGACTGTTTTGATGTAGTTTATGGAGGCAATAGGATAGAAGAACATAATGGAATCATCAAAAGAAATTACTGTTCGTTGGCCACTGAGGTAATATTACCTTTTACTTCCTTAAGTAGTGAGACATGTTCCTATATACAGTATTTTCATAATGTTGCTAGCGAAAAAATACTGAAATATGGATTTACATTTGTGCATCAATCATTTTTACTTGAGTTAAGGTTCATAATACAGAAAATAATGTGTTAGTGGTATGAACTATTGAATTTTAAATTATGAAAAGAGGATAGTGTTATTAATATATTTTGAACTATTAAAATATTTTGCTCGTAATCCACTACCTACTCAAATATCAGGAATAAATGAACAATCTGCTAAGATTGTGTCCAGCCTTGCTCTAGACATTTCGATGATACTTTCCTTGGGTATTTCGAGTTGTGAAAACTAAGCACCGAGTCTAGGTTGCAACAACCCATTCCACGAGGTTGGATTATTGCAGATTGCTCATTTCATCTTGATAAATAAATTTAATGACAATTTTTGAAGCATTAAGGCATTGAAGCATTGTAGATTGTTCTTTTTTTCATAAGATAATTTTTGAAGAATTTTTTTTAAACGACCCTTTTTTTTAATTTAATTTCTTTCATGGTGCATTTCTATCATAGGTATCCATTGATATAATTCCCAACTCTGAGAAACCAATACTTTCGGAGATATAATTTGTCTGTTTGAACAAGAGCGCCAAAAAGGTCCTGTCCACAGTGTTTGTTTTTTTTTAAATAACTTTCTAAATACTGTCCTTATTCAAACGAACATAGGTTTTGAGAGGTTTTTTGAGGTGTCCAAATCGGACCTGATGTTATTATTGCTGTCATTCGTAGGGGGCGCCACCTACACCTCTTCTTCTTTTATGGAGATTCATATGTTTTTCGAGCGTACTTCTAGCACATTTTTCAGTAAATTAATCGATTCCTCTATCATATCCACGTAAAAAAGCTATCCTTGTTACAAGTCGCTATAAGCAACCGTTTTCTAGATATTCAGACTTGGAAATATCAATTGTGATAATCGATGCGTGTTGAAGTTATTACAATTATTTTGAATTTTTCACAAGAATGCTTAGGAAATAAATTTGACGCTTAAGTAGGTAAGTAGTTTTGGTTTTTTATATGGGGGGCGCTACCTATTATATTAATGTTTTCTCATTTGAAGAGGTCACTACTTTTGGGTAAGTCCATGTATGACATCCTTTTGCGAAATACTTATTTTCGCATCAAGGCTGTAAAATCTGTATTTGTTTTAATTAACTTTGCAAGGAATATGTTAATTTTATTTCAAGAAATTTTGAATATGTAGAATCAAATAAAGGAAACTGTACTATATTCAAATGAATAATTGAAGGTGTCCACTTTCAGCGAAGGTACAGGCATTCAGTCTTCTAGACATTGAATCGCGTAACCGCTCAAAAATAATTGGTATTTCTTATTGTTTCACAGGCGCCTATACTATTCGGTTTCTTAGATCTTCCTCGTTTGCTACTGGAGTTTTATAAACTAATGACTTCAAATTTCCCCAAAAATAAAAATCTAGCGGGTTTAGATCTGGTAACCTTCCACACCCCTATCGATCTATCGATTTGGATAGACAGTGTTGAGGAATTCCCTGGCTAAAACACTAAAATAGGCTGGAGCCACATCATGCCTAAACCACATGCAGATACGAATTTCTAATGGTACATCCTGAAGTAGTCCAGGCAATTCATTTTCAAAAAAGTCTCTGTAAGTTGCTCCATTCAGTCGGAGTGGAAGAAAGAAAGGACCTATCAAGTAATTAACAATTATTGCCGCACATACATTTACAGAAAATTGATACTGATAATGTCTTACACTAACTGCGTACGGATTTTCCAGAACACCAACATGGTTGTTTTGAAAGTTCGTGATAGCATTTTGGGAGAAGGAATGCGTTGGGCAAAGTATCGTGGCAAAAGAGCTTGTAATATGGTATGGATAAAATTGTTGATCGTGGATTATTCTCCAAACTGAGGACTGAGTAGAATTGAGAGCTTAAAAATTATTCTTGTACTTGTTTCTGGATTCTCCTCGAGAGCATTAAAAACAGCTTCTTCGAATTCTGGAGTTCAGACTGCTCGTGATCTTCCAATAATATCAGCTACCCTCTTAAAGCTACCAGTTACTGTCAAACGATTTTGGAGACTGGTAAATGTTGGAGCTTAAGGAAGTACTCGATTAGGAAATCGCTCCTGGTAAATACGTCTTGCTTCGGGAGCATTGCCATCCGCAAGGCCATAAACGGAATGCATATCGGCTAAATGAGCATTATTGTTTAAATAATCCATTTTTCAAAATTTGTGCTTTAAAACTAACAGGAACTTCAACAAAACATTTAACTGTCACATATTAGGTAATTTCTTAAACGTCAAATTAATTTCCTAAACATTCTTATGAAAATTGGTTCAAGCCTTGTGGACAGGAGCTTTCTGGCGCTCTTGTTCGAACAGAAAAATTATATCTCCGAAAGTATTGGTTTCTCAGAGTTGGGAATTATATCGATGGATTCTTATGATAGAACTGCATCATGAAGGAAATTCAATCCAAATAATAGTTTATTTATCAAGATTGAATGATTAATCTGAGAATGAGAACTGCACCTTGGAAGAAATCAAATTAAAATACCTGAAATGAATTTGACTCTCTCTTATAGAACAGGATGACATATACGAGTATGAACACAGATCATATAATAAATCATAGATAGAATAATTATAGCATTCTGTGAAAACATAGAAGTGCGATTCATTATTGAAATTTCCAAAAATCATATCTCCGAAAGTATTAGCTTGTTGGAGTTGAAAATGATATCAATGAATTTTTAGAGTGAAACTGCATCTTAAAAAAAATTTGAATGGTATCTTTCTACTTTTTCTCTCCCAAACTCTGAAAAATATCTATAAAATAAAAAATTAATTATTTTGTGATTTGCTTCTGCGTAAGAAACACAAGATATTTGTCAGAAGCAATCAATTGAACAATATTGCCTAACAAATAACAACGAAACAATTCGCTAGTCTATAACGGGGAAAGGTTTCTAGCTCGATATAGAGTCTTTCTGACCTCGTTACAGCTTATCAGGCGCACTTCTCGACCACCTGCTTCACACTCTTTAGTCTCCAAATATTTATCACATCCAAAGTTCATTACTTGGTCGACACTTTGCCTATGTAGATCATCATTAGTGAACCTATCTTTATCACTATGTGAGCATTTTTTTCATTCTTTCAAGCTTCTTGAATGTGAGTTCTCAGGGTTCTTTGCTTGTCTCCATCTATCTATCTATGCAAACAAAGATATTAATCATTTATGTGAATTTTAGTTCGTTTCAACTTTTTCCTTATTTCTATAACTTTCTTCTTGATAAGGTATGATAAAAATTCAACTTTTAACGGCGATCCTGACTAAGATCCCAACTAAGAAAAAAATTAAAATCAAGTTATTAGCGAATTTGGTACAATTTCAAAAACTGTAAGACAAAATGTAGCAAAAAACTTATGAATGTTAATGAAGTAGATGTTAAAAGTGCGAACGCCTTGGCAACATCCTAACACAAATAAAAATTTCTTCCAACCTTATCCAACATCTTAGGTGTGATCGACCTAATCGCAAGCGTTATTCGATCTTTTAGGTCATTCAAATCAAGGGGTTCAGTTTTTTACACAATGGTCTTCACATATCACCATAAAAATAATTCTAATGGGTCAAGGTCAGGGGATCGCGCTGGCCACTCCATCTTTCCTTGCCTTCCTATCCACCAATTTGTAAATATTGCGTCGAGGTACTGGCGGACATGGCGTTGGTAGGTGCTGCTTCATCCTGTTGGAACCATATCGTATTTCATGGATTTCGAGGATTTCCTTGATCAGGATATAAATTGGCCAAAGTTCATTCCAATAGGCTTTTCCACGTGGTATGTGCTTTAATGTTGAAACTCCAGAAGTTTTTTGGTGGCCATTATTGCAAACTTTGAGTGAGGAATCTTGACAACTTTCAACTGAAAATGCCTTAATTAATGAAATGGCTTTCTCCGCACCTTAAGAAAATATGTACGAGTATAAATGACAACCATAAAACAATTTTGGCATAATTTTTACAACCCCTTATTTTCAGAAAACCCATAGCTCTAACGAGATATTGGTTTGAATGTCTGTTTCTGCTAATCCAGCAATATATTTACTATGATTTTTCTGCAGTCCTCTAGAACTAGTGAATATTTTCACGTTGTCGAGCGTTTCAACATTCAATGAAATATATTTCAAAATACAAAAAACTATCTGATGAAGTTGAGAAATTTACACAAGAAAAAAAACTGAGTGTTTTTCATACTTTGATTCAAATATATTTATAATTTTTAACTTTTTAAGTTCCTAACGGAATCGGGGGTAAACTGATATATTATTTGAACCTTACCTAATGAATCAACAGTATTATGAGATCCGGGCTGTGAAAGCCTACTTGACTATACATTCGAACGCTTACAAGGAACTGGTATATTAATTGCTATGCTGGGAAACAATGTAGCCCAAAGTGAATTGATTTTCTTTTTAATAGAATTAGCTTTCTAATCGGATCAGTTTAGCTCAGTGGATGGGATATTTTATGAACCAGATGTAAGCAGTGACTTCCCGTATCCATGATTTACCTTCCTCCATTTGGTTTTCATGTTACACTTGAAAGACTTATGCGCATCTGAATTTTTTTCGATAATTGGATATAATTATTTCTTGTTATTTTGAGTGATAGTTTCAGCGGCGATTCTTTTCTGAATCTAGGATTGTGTAGCATAATTTTTGGAATGTTTGCGACCTAAGCAAGCTGAAATTTTACTTGAAGAGTATGACGAAAACCAACTTCTATCAGTGAGTGAACAGGGAGAACTCCTGAACCTCTGTTGTGTTAGTTGTTATTCGTTGTAATTCTTGATCCCCAGTTCATACAAGAAGATTATCAACTAGATACCCACCCACCAATTTTCTTCGTGGGATATCAAAATTTCTGAATAATGATTATGTTCATTTTAGAATCTACTTTATTTTGTATAAGAAAATATTTTTTTCCGCATGAGAGGAAAAACCTTTTACAGGCTTATCCTCAGGAAGTCTGCTCTCTCAGGAGTGTGAGATTCCAGTAATTGTTTGGTTATTCACTAAGAAACCTTTCGCACGTTCCTTGGAGTAGTTCTTCATCCTGCCCTTACAGCGTCCCTTGACATAAGAGATGAGCTGCAAGTGGCCTTTACAGTTGATGGGACCTGATGACTCGAAGTGATCTGAGCAACAATGCTCGCTGCATCCTGTGCGTCAAATCTTTGGCCAGGGATTTACGGGCAAGAATATAATCTTCAATTCGGTCACGTAGTAACTTTATGTCTTGGGTACAGGATCCCCAGTTCGAATACTAAAATATTGTATCTTTCTGTGCTACATTCATCACCACATTATTTTTGGCAGGGTTAAATTCGACAACAAACAATTCCTTGAGCTCTTTGTCCAGCAGGTCTATATCTGGCTTTATGTCCTAGATCTGCCGAGTTGTTGGAATATCATAGTTATAGTAGATTCGAGCTCTGTCTCTCTGTCTGTTATTTTCAACAATTACTTCAATCTGCAGAGGTACATATGGTAGCACTGATTCTTTTTCCATACCATAAACCTCCCTCAGGTGGAAGTAGAAAATTTGGAGGTCCGAATTGTGTCTTTCCACATATCCTGATAGAACAAGGACTCGTCATGCAGACAGGATGTGCATAACAATTTCCTGCTGGCTGTGGCATGCTCTGCACGTTGTTGGGGTGTCCACTTTCATGATGTTCTTTTTTACCATCTTTTATTTATGACCCCATCTTGACAAGCCATAACAAATCCCCCCTTTTCCGACTTGAGCCCAGCTGACTTCAAAAAGAAGAAGGATAACTTTGCCGACCGGTCCTGATCTTTCAAATTACTGAAAATGTAAATGAATTATTAATGTTATCTATCGTTATTATTGAACCTCTCTTCATTAGAGAGTTGGGTCTGATTATTTCCTCAAATAATTAACCTTTGTACTCATGGAGCAGAAAAATTGTAGAAACCCAGAAATTGTCAGTTTTTCAAAGTCCCTAAAATAAAAAAATCGAATACAAATTCAATCAAAGCCCTGATCCCCACCAATGTTGAGCGGAGTTTCAACACAGCTGAAAAAATTTCGAAGGAGTTGGGAGAAATTTCGAAGCAGTTGGAAACATTTCAATGGAGTTGGAATATTTCCGAGAAAAATTTCATAAAATATGAAGGAATTTGACCGCCTGACCGGATAAATGCAAAGCACGCAGAAAATAGGAACAGGATAACATGGAATAACACCATGTACCCTTCTATATACACATTCCTGTTTCGTAAATTCAATATTCAATAGTTTACGAAACAATGTGTGTAGCCTGCAAAAAATAATATTTATCATAATATTGCATTAGTAGCGCAGTATTTGAACACATAAATTATTTATTTTCTTTTGCGTTATCCCAAAGCTGGTAGCTCTCTAGATGTTTCAATTTCACCGACTGGAATATGTCATAAAACAAACCATCTGTTAACAGTTTGAGCTTTTATTTCTGTTGAATTTAGCAACGTACATATGTAATTACGCAGTATGCTCCTTTCTTTTAATTATAGATATAGATAAGTTTGAATTTCGGAAAACAATTTTTGATGTTTTGCTTCTGGGTTTCTTGCAAATGGGCGGACTATCTGAGCTTTTCATTCAGATCGATTGAAAGTAGAAGAAAAAAATGGGTTCAAGCCCTGTGGACAGGAGCTTTCTGGCGCTCTAGTTCAAACAGACAAATTATATCTGGTATTGGTTTCTCAGAGTTGGGAATTATATCAATGTATTCATATGATAGAACTGCATCAAAAAGGAAATTCAATTAAAATAATAGTTTATTTATGAAGATTAAATGAGCAATCATGAGAATGAGAACTGCACCACATTTTCAAATTTTTTTTTTACACTTTGCGGTAATCCGGTCAATACAAAACTTCACATGCGTATAAAGGTCATGATTCTACAATTTGGTGCTAAATTTCAGATAGATCGAGTGATCGGTTTCGGAAATATTCATAAAAAATATTTTTACTAAAATCTGCCATAACTCCGAAACCCCTTGATGGTTTTCACCCATTAACGAACTTGTCTGAGATATTTACGCTCCAAAACCACCTTGCAATTTTCATTCCCTTAATCCCTTTCGTTCGAGAGTTATCGTGCCTACGGCCGGCCGGACAGAATTGATTTCGCACTCGGATTCTTGATCAGTGAGTCGAACCAAATCATTTGAGACCATTTTCAGCCAAAAATTCCAAAATTACAGACACTTGGGCAAATTGATAAGCAATCTGTTCCGAGGAACTAGAGCGCCAAAAAAACAAGTTTCGTATGACAATTGCCCAAAACAGGTTTAAAGTACCTACAAATAGTAGGTATTCCATAAAACATGTATAAAATAATAAATTACCTTGTAATCGATCAAAAATTTCCTGTTCTACGTTCACAAAATTTTCTCCTCTCTCGAACTTTGGAATTATGCTTTCAATATTTACGTAATATTTTCAAACATTTTCGGGTGAGGTCCCCGTTGCATCGCTAAAATACGAGTATATTTCAACCCCAATATTCTTGAATATTCCCTTCTGTCAAGTTGACTTTATGGCAATTCATACATAGAATATACATAGAATAATTATATCAATCTGTGAAATACGATTTACATTGAAATTTTGAAAAATTTTTTTTTTGTTACTCCGAAACCATCTGTCAGATTTTGCCCAATAACGAACTTAGCCGAGATATTTATCCCCCAAACCTACTCTGAAAATTTCAATTGTCTAGCTCATTCCGTTCGAGAGTTATCGTGCCTACGGCCGGCCGGACAGAATGAATTTCGACCACGAATTCTTGATCAGTGAGTCGAACCAAATCGTTTAAGACCATTTTCATCGAAAAATTCGAAAATTACAGACATTTGGGCAAATTGATAAGCACACAGTTCCGAGGAACTAGAGCGCCAAAAAGTGAAAAAAAGTAAAGATAAAATAAGTTTTCGAATGGCGATAACGAATACGGGTAGGGGAGAACTGGGTATTACCGCGCACCTAAGCCGAATCATAAGGAAAATTAAAGTTTTCCATTATAAATGGTTGGTAACTTGGTAAATATTTCTCACACGTCTTCAGTACATTATGGTATATGGATTATTGAAATACAATCCTAGTACTCTTAGAACAAATTAAATTCATAGTTAGGTGTATTTCACGGTATTACCCCCACCCGTGCGGCAATATTGCGCAACCATTGGGGCAATACAGCAGAAGTTTTTTGAGGATGATTAAAATTGGTTAAGAGAAACTCTGAAAGTAACTATAATATAATGAATTAAATAAGTAACAATATAAATTCTTGAACAAAAAAAGACTTCTACAAAATTTGAGATATGCTCATTTATGCGACTACTCAAATAAATGGGGGTTTCTTCTTCTTCTTCTTCTACCGCGGTGCCGTCTCAGGCTGAACTGAGGCCTTCTGGCCCATTGTTCTCCCGCTTGACAAACTCGTGAGACTCATTCCAAAAAACACGCTGACAGGAATGCCGCGAGTTTAAAAGGAGAAGTCCCTCTCACCATAGGAATCGTAGGTGTTGGGTTGCCTAGGTGTATGACCCTCAATTCTTTAAGGTTGTTACAGTCGAACAGAATATGTTCAGTTGTTTCTTCCATGCTCTTGCACCAGCGACACAGAGCGCTATCGGCCAATCCCATCCTATTCAGATGTTTGTTGAACTGGTGACCAGTTAGTAATCCAGTCACCAGGCTCAGTTCTCTTCTTTCGAGTGAAAGAAGTTTCTTTACTTCAGACTTTGAAGATGGTTTCTTAATGAGAAGCCTTGACTGCCTGAGTCCTACTCCCATGTTCCATACACTGGAGAAATTCTTGTCCAAACGATTCTTGAAGAATGTTTTAACAGAGGTACGACATACTGGAAGTGAAGGCTCAGGACCTATATATGGTATCCGAGCCCCCTGCTTCGCCAGCTTATCTGCCTTAACATTACCTGAAATCTCAGCCTTCGCAGAGCCTTCCTGCATTCGCCTACTGAGTAGGAGTTTATCTTCACATCAGATAGGGATTTTAACGTTCCTTGACTGTCACAACATATATATATATATGTACTTGCCAGAGTATCCTAGTCGGATGTTTTCCAGCGCGCAGACAAGAACAGCGTATAGTTCTGCCTGTATTATCGAGCAGTTCTTCCCGAGAGGGATGGACATGCTTACTCGAGGTCCCACAATGCCTGCACCTGTCCCTGTAGTCGTTACAGAGCCATCTGTGAACCATGTGGGCCCCTCTGGTTTAAGGAGATCACTCCTTGTATCCCATTGGTCTCTATCAGGAACAATCACCCTATAGGGTTCGTTAAAGCAGAATAAGGAGCCCGCACGGTCACTCCTCCGGAGGAGAGATGCATCATCATCCTCCACCTTCTTGAGTGCCCTCGCGTGTCCCCTAAACATTCCGCTGTCACGCCACTGTCCCTGTTCCCAGATTATTAAAGCTGTCTTCATAGCCCCCTCCTCAACTACAAGATGCAGGGGAGGTAGCCCCAGCAGGCACTCCATAGCTGTTGTTGGAGTAGATCTCAGAGCACCTGTGATGCTTAAACAAGCTTTTCTCTGAGTTCTTGTCAATTTGTTGCGGATATATGACTTCTTCAAAGAAGTCCACCACACCAATGATGCGTAGGTTAGGATAGGCCTCACCACCACAGTATACAACCAGTGAATAATGTGTGGTTTGAAGCCCCATCCATTTCCCACTACTCTCCGAGTGGACCAAAAGATCATCTCGGCCTTTTTTGTTTGTTTCTCAATGTGTTTGTTCCACAGTAGTTTGTGGTCCAGTATCACACCCAGATATCGAACTAGCTCTGTTAGATTGAGCCCTACTCCAAACAGACTTGGTAGTCTTATGTTACAGGGCCCCCTCTTCCTGTCGACGAGAACCATCTCTGTTTTTTCAGGATTAACCGTAAGATCGTTATTCAAACACCATCGCTCAATCCTACACAGAGCATCCTGCATAAGATCAGCGACGACATTTGGATGTTTACCTCTGATTAGTATCACGGGGGTTTGCTCCTCCATTCCCGGAGTATTTTTTTCAAGCTCATCGCAAGTATTTTAGCACACTAGCACGAGAACAAATGACAGCAATGGCATTATTAAATTGTTCTATCGCCGAACTTTTCGTTGCGACTTTCCTCTTGTGATTTCTGACCACCTGAAATGAAAACTAGACACTTAAGTACATTTTGCCATTGAAATTCTGAAGCAATACCACGCACCAAATACAGTGCGCAGCATTACCCCACATCGATCCTGATTTTGTTCTCTAACATAAAATGTATTGTCGTTGAAATAAAATGCAAATTAAACGTAGACAAAAATCATTATATGAAGCACTAACAGATATGCACGAAGAAACTTTGAATTGGTTCAATAATGAAACTTACCTCGCTTATTTTCTGGTATCACAAAATTAGAAGGAAACCAATGAAACTCACACTTTTATATACTGTGCAGTACTGAATGCACCGATTAGAGATAACATCTTTGTAAAGTAATTTCCACGTCTACGAAATCACATTCGGCTTGCCTGGGTTGATTTTTCGTGCTTTCACACTTATTCATATGGATGCGCAATATTGCCTCGCTGCGCAGTGTTACCCCGCTCTCCCCTAGTGACCCGTGGATGACCTATATTTGTGAAGCTTCGGCAGCTTTTAGCTTAACGCACCAGAATGGACGGGCATCTAAAATTGAATTTGTAAGGGTACCTGTACATCACAAGTTCGAATCTTGCTTCATTTCTGAAAATTTCTTTCATTCAAAGTTTCTTGAGATGTTCATAAATGAGTTCACTATGAATCATTGTTGTTGGTTCGAAATATTATTGGGAAATAGTATATTTTATTAAACAGGTATTATCTCTAGGTAGTTTCACATTAATACAAAAGTAGTCTTTCTTTGGAGATATAATCGGTGTTTGTTGAATACATTTTCAATTGTAGGAGAAAAGTATGTATAGCATAAATAATAATTTAGGTTCTTCTTACCTGAAAAGGGTGGATACGGAATTTATATTCAGGGTGGTTTGAAAGGTGGAAAATCCAGGAAAGAGAATCGAAAAATAATATGAATTTGCTCAATTAACTATATTCGGGAACTGCTTCGTTTACAGAGAATTTTGCTAGTTTGATTAGAAAACTTCTAATTAATTAATTTTTGCTGAACATCTGGAGATATTTGGATGAAATTTCATAGGCCTCAATTTCCAGCGCGGTAGTAAGTTTGTGATGAAAACATTTTTTTTTCCTCTTACCATTGACGTCCACACAAGCCCGTGACTGCTAATTTTCAAAGAAAAAATGTTTGCATCTCGTATTTTCATGAATATAAACATCAATTTAGAATTCTTCATTCAATTTGTGAGGGAAAAGCTCTTTGTCAGAAATATTAAAAATGATTCTTTGGACAGATGAGTCCTCATTTACTGGACGTGAAAATACAAGCTACCATATCATTCATGTTTTGGGCACACGATAATCCTTGTTAACAATTTTGTTTGAGGTCCACGATTGCTACCCCCAAGAATAAACAAACAAATTTTTCTCGAATTCCTTTCGAATAATCTGCAGGACTGCATTGAACATTTACCTCTAAATTTAAGATTCGGTTGTTTTCGAATGTTTACTCTTTACAGAAGAAACTTGCTGATCTGAAAAAAATGAAGCAGCCTTTTTTCTTACAAATTAAATGAGAATTTCAAAATTGATATCTATTTTCAAGAAAAGCAGTGGTGTAACCATTTTTCAATATTAAATAGTAACTCTATGATTTCACAGAATGCTATAGCGAAAATTAACGTCTGTATCTATGAATTTCCTCTGAGTTCATACATTTCATCATTGTCATCTCATCTACAGATAAGAGACAAAATGACAAATGGAATAACCTTAGCTATCGTAGAGATCATCATAATCCATATGATGATGATGATGATGATGATGGAAATATATATACTCTGGTAAGTTAATCAAATTGGGTTCAGAATATCCCAGTAAAAACAAAACTGGAATATTGGCTAAGTTTCAATTGATATAATATTATTTTCATAGTACATTTGGGGAATGAATATCTCGGATGAGTTCGTTATTGGGTTGAATTCGTCTGTTAGTTTTAGATTAATCATTTTTGGCACCCTATTTGAATATAAATTTTGAATTTAATTTCTTTTATCATTAAGTTCTATCACAAGAATCACTTGATATCATTCCCAACTCTGAAAAACCAATACTTTAGGAGATATGATCTGTCAAAGTTAGAACGAGAGAGCCGAAGCTCCTGTCCACAGGGCTTTCCCACGTGTTTATTTTATAATACGGTTGTAGAAAAAATATTTTTCCCCTTCATGATGTGCGAACAAAAAATCAATTCCAAATTTCATCCAAAGATTTGTCGCACCGTTGAAATAATAGGAAAACATCTCTTAATCTGGCACCAGTTTGAGAAAGTCGGGACTGAACCGGTTCCCGAAGTAAACAAAAGCTCGTTCGACCTTCGTTTGCCGAATTGAGGTTAGGATAGGGCAGTTTCGCTACATTTCGCATACCGTTATTCTGGCTCAGATTCAACCAGTTACGTCATATTTGCACTCTGGCGAATTGGCTAGCGGATTTTTGCGCGTGTGCCCGCTAACCTTGAATTCAGGATCCATTTTCACCGAGATAGGTCAACAAGTTTGTTATGCCAGCGCGTAGTCCTCCGAATAGCGGATTACGGTCCTTGAATTCACACAGATGTACTATGTACTCATGAAGCATGAGGGAATGCCCGTCAGCAAACAGAATGTGACAAATAGGTACTTATAACATGCAGTGGCGGATCAACTGGTACGCTTAAGCGTAGGGCCCCGAGGCCCACAGGGGCCCCCGATCCTATCTTGTCAATAATTTACAGAATAAAATTTCTCTTTGTCTCATCAGACTGCTATATTTTATAACCTTTTTACAGTCACACGAAACGCAATTGAATAAAAAACAAGACCTACAGCAAAATCCAGCCATAAGTAGTAAAAAAATGGGTTCAAGCCCTGTGGACAGGAGCTTTCTGGCGCTCTAGTTCAAACAGACAAATTATATCTCCGAAAGTATTGGTTTCTCAGAGTTGAGAATTATATCAATTTATTCTTATGATAGAACTGCATCATAAAGGAAATTCAATTCAAATAATAGTTCATTTATCTAGATTAAATGAGCAATCTGAGAATGAGAACTGCACCATGGAAGAAACCAAATTAAAATAGCTGAAATGAATTTGACTCTCTCTTATAGAACAGGATGAAATGTACGAGTATGAACACAGATCATATAATAAATAATCATTCTGTGAAAACGTAGAAATACGATTTACATTGAAATAATGAAAAATCATATCTCCGAAAGTATTAGCTTGTTAGAGTTAAAAACGATGTGAATGGATTCTTATGATAAAACTGCTTATTGAAAAAAACTCAATTTGAAATTTGTTCTGTAAAAAAAATTTTTTTTTGTTACTCCGAAACCATCTGTCTGATTTTGCCCAATAACGAACTTAGCCGAGATATTTATCCCTCAAACCTACTCTGAAAATTTCAACTCTCTAGCTCATTCCGTTCGAGAGTTATCGTGCCTACGGCCGGCCGGACCGGCCGGACAGAATTAATTTCGACCACGGATTCTTGATCAGTGAGTCGAACCAAATCGTTTAAGACAATTTTCATCGAAAAATTCGAAAATTACAGACATTTGGGCAAATTGATAAGCACTCAGTTCCGAGGAACTAGAGCGCCAAAAAATACCATCAAAGGTTCCACATATTTTCCCTAATTAGGGTGCCGAATTCGTCATCATACAATGAATCTGTAGGCGTACACTGTGAAGAAGACACACGGTGAAATATTCATCGATTTTAACCGTCAACAAATACTCCGCGTGAGCCCAGCTAGGTCACCACATCACTCAGTGTTCCTCCAAAGAGGAAAGCGTCATTCAAGGATAGACACGAACCGCGGTTTCATGGTTGTTATCAATCATCAGCGTGACTTAGCTCCCTGAATAAAGAACCAAAGGAGTTCCAGGAAACTTAATTCCATCAGTTGCGAACTGGAAGGGAGAGAATCCCACCTATGGAAATCCTTACGAACTCCGTCCCTCTGCGATGAAGAAACCCTGACCGATGTTCATTCTTTTGCCGTAAGAGGATCAGGGACTGACAGGCCACTGTATGGTTGTATCTAACCAAAATCTCGAAATGCGTGAACTGGTGTTCTAGGGGGTATTGGGGGTATAGAATAAGGTCAAGGCGCGATCTCCAATCATCGTTGTAGAGGGGGCGGACACCCCTTTAAAATATCTCAACTCAACAGTGTATTTCTCTATATGTATATTATTTTTTGAAGTTTTGATGCTGTTTTTTTTTAAGAAAACTCTTCGAGGATGGGATAGCCTAAAGAGAAGATGTGTGGCTGACTGATGAGCCCTGCGATATTATATGATTTTTTGAAGCATAATTCTTTTCAATTATCCAAATATTTTTGAATGATTTATTATATTGTTTGAATTTACTGTTTTAAGAAAAAATTTCATTTTTGTCGAATATTTACAAAAAATAAATAAAATGCAAAATTTCATAATTGTGCTTACTTTCGCTGCTCTAATTTATTAATTTCCGATGCAAATTATTGCATTTAATCATAAATTCTATTCGGGGAATCAGGATTTTAAATAGACGCTGTATATTTAGATTGAAGGTGAAAAGTACTTGCTGCTGGAATACGTAGGAATGTAAATTCAAAATTCCCGCCTTCCGATCATTTCTGGCAACCAAACATGGCGATTTTATAGAGGCATTAGGTGTTGCCTACGATTAGTTAGGAGTTTTCACTTCTTATTATTAGTGTTCTGCGTCATACATTATTTATAAGCTCAAGAGAATAAGAGGGTAATATTATGTCCCCGGCAGTGTTCTAGCTGGCTACACAGGGTATTTCATAAAAAAAATTGACATTAAAAGCAACTAAATGGCGAAAAATAGGATAAGGTGGTCATTTTGCCCAGATATCCGTATTTTTCGAATTTTTGCCGAAAATGGTCTCAAAAGATAGGGTTTGACGTTAATAGGCGAAATCCACCGAGTGGTTTCAGAGCTATATCCTGAAATATAGAGGTTGTGTAATCAATTAAGTCATAATTTTCTTTGAAAATTTTCAAATTTTGCGCCCTCACGTAGATTGCGCCCTTGGCAAATGCCTCATTTGCCACGACCTTGGTCCGCCCCTGAGTGTTGTAGCCAAGATAGGACATCAATTGAGCAAACCTTTATTCATTTGAATTAAAAAGTCTTGTATAGCAAGCCTAAGTCTTCAGAAAATGACCTGTAATTTGCCCTGTTAAGACATCGTGTAACTTCACACTTTGGTCACCAATAAGTATTAGTTTGCTACAAAAACAAGTTGGAAAAGCACTGGTGCCAGGAGTTTTGGTACGCTGTTCTGATTTATAGCCAAGCAGTCACCCATCATGGTACTGAACTTGCCCAAGGCTGCTTAGCTCCAGGAAAAACATAATATTCTCAATATTTCCAAGAATATGAACCCGACTGTAAGAACCAGCGTCCAAAAAATACTGGTACAATATTTGGTCGTGAATGGTCTCAAATGATTAAAAATAATAATAATAATAATAATAATAATAATAATAATAATAATAATAATAATAATAATAATAATAATAATAATAATAATAACCCCTCAGGGGCTCTGGGATGTGTCTCAGAGTACGGGCTTAGCAAACCCAAGGCACCTTAGCTACCTGGCAGTAGGTATAAAACGCAAAATCGCACGGGGGTACTACTTAGTAGCATACGGGTGTGACAAGCCCGTGAACCCCGGTTTATCTCAACCAATGATGAGTACCCAACCAAGAAGCCTCGGAAAACAGCTGCTGCCTGGGGATCACCAGGGCACGTCTGGGGTTGGTGCTAGGCGTGACAGCATGCGAACCACCAACGGCAGGATGCTGAGGAGGCGGGCGCCTGTCATACAAGAAACTACAGCTTCCGACGAGGACATCGAGGAGGAGAGTCAAGATGCCGGTCGCATAGGGAATCTGCGCTCGCAAGAGCAACCCGTAGTCGGACCCGGCAACAGGAACAAGACCACGCAAAGGGGACGCCACAAGTGGACACCCGAGGAACATGAACAACTATCTGTGTTATACCGAAGATCCAGACCAGAAAGAAGGGGATATATGGGTAGACTGCATGGTCTGTGGTGTGAAAATAATCCAGATCTCAGCTTCATGACGCAGCAAAACCTGCGAGACCAGGTGAGCCATCTGAAGAAGAGAGGAATATTGCAGCAGCTTCAAGAGCCAGAAGGACTAGAGGAACAAGCTGAAGAGCAGGTGAGAGATGCTCGGAACCAACAGCAACAATCCACGATTCAAAGGAGAGAAGAACAGGATGAGAGGCAGGTGAGAGACGCCCCAAAACATTCAGCCTCCAAACCCTGGATTGCAAGTCGAAGCACTGGACGTGGGGCAGGTGACAGCTGCCCCATTTCGAGTTGAAAATCCCGCACAATGCAACAGGCAAAAAACGGAACAATTGAGAGATGTCCCGGAACCAGTCATCAACAGAAGGGAAGCATTTGAGGCTGCAGTAAGGAATCCGAATAAAACGACCGCTCGGTTGAAAACGAGACTCCAGGCTGAAGACCTAGCCAAGATGAATGATATCATCGATGACCACCTAAAGGAGGACTGCTCACTAGAAGATGTCGTGGCTGCAGTGAGAGCTGCTGCTTCACTTCTGTGCCCTCCAGGTAGAACAACAACAAGGGATGACAAACATAGGTCAAGAATGAAGAAGCTAGATCAGAAGATAAAAATCGTGAGGCAGCAAGCATCTTGGTACCAATGTATCATAGATGTTATGAAAGGAAAACTGAAGCCTAGCAAGAAGATAGAGGTCATGATGGGGGAGCTGCGTGCGTTGCATCGTACGATTAACTTGCCCATCATCAACCTATTGAAGCAGAAAGCTGTTGATAAAATGAGATCACTTGCGGCAGCAAGGCAGAAGCTGATTAGGAAGCAGAAATGGATAGAGGAAAAAAACATATTCACCGCAAAACCTTCAAAGCTATTTCAGCTCAAACAAGCAGAGGCAGAAAACCCGCCATCACCAGAAGAAGTCGAACGGTTCTGGAAGAAATTGTACGAGCGACCAGCGGAAACCAGGGATACTCCAGCACTTCACAGATTCCAGACATTATGCGATCAAAGTCTGCAACCGACAGAAGAAATGACTGAAGTAACAACCGAAGAAGTTAGACAAGCCCTAAAGAACAAAAATGATTTCACGGCACCTGGACTGGATGGGATCCAAAACTACTGGTGGAAGAACTTTCCAGCTACTCATCAACACGATAGCCAGATTATTCAGTGGGATAGTAATTCACCTTGAGCCAATTCCATCATGGTTGGTAGAGGGCAGAACTGTACTGATACCAAAATCAGGCGATCTAGGACAGCCAAAGAACTACCGCTCTATCACGTGTCTCAACACGTTGTATAAAATTCTCACAAGTGTCCTTCAAAACAGGATTCTGGAGGTTAGTGCACCAGTGTGGAACCAAATCTACGAGCAAAGAGGGGTACGGAAAGGAGTACAGGGGTGCAAGGACAACCTACTCATAGACAAGAGCATTTGTCAAGATGCAAAACACTACAAGCGCTATTTACATACATCCTGGCTGGATTACGCGAAAGCATTTGACACGTCGTCGCACAGCTTGATATTACAGCTGCTGGAGATGCTCAAAGTCCACACTAACATCGTCCATGTGATGAAAAACATCATGACGCTATGGGAGACTAAGTTCGCCGTTCGATCGGAAGGACGAACCACGTATACGGGATGGGTGAAATACAGGCGAGGCGTATTTCAAGGAGTCTCGCTAAGCCCGTTACTGTTCTGCATAACACTCCTACCATTAACAACGGAGTTGAGGGAAAGCAGAATAGGGTACAAGGCGGGGCCACCAGGCAGCAGAGAACATCTGGTTTCACATCTCCTGTACATGGACGACTTAAACCTGTACGCTCCCTCCAAGGCAGCGCTACAACAACTTCTTAACATCGTTGCGGAATACACCACAGCAATAGGAATGCCATTCGGTTTGGAAAAATGTGCTGTTTTCCATCTGAGCAGAGGAAGAACTGAAGAAGTAGGAGAAGACATCGAACTGGAAGGAGGAATAATCATTCGGCACCTCGATGAAGAGGTAACTTACAAATTCCTTGGAATGCAACAAAGAGGCGCACTGGAGTCAACTCGAATCAAGGATGCCTTAACAGCCAGCTACAAAAAAAAGATCCGAGATATATGGAAATCACAGCTGTCTGGTAAAAACAAGGTGTCAGCTATCAACATCTTGGCAGTTCTGATAGTCACATACTCTTTCGGAGTAATCAACTGGATAGTTAATGAGATTCTCGAACTAGACAGGGCCACACGTAAAGTGATGAACATGAATCGGAGCCTTCATCCCAACTGCTCAGTACAAAGAATATATCTTCCACGAACGCAGGGTGGCAGAGGTTTGCAGAGTTTGGAATACCAACAGCATCAACAAACGTTGGAAATGGCAATAAGGATATTGAGAAGTGAAGACCCGCTTCTCAAAATGGTAGCTCATCATGAAATTAGGAACCAAGGAGCTTTCCTATTTAGAGCTGGACAGAGAGCCTTGGAAAAACTCAGCATAACTGGAGTATCCATCGACTATGAGCTAGTGGGAATACCTATCACGCCAACAGACCAGAGAAGAGTAGACAGAGAGATCAGACAGGCACAACTGAAGACGTTACTCGAAGACCACATGAGTAAAAGTCTGCACTCTATATATTTCAGGAGTTTGAAAGATCAGGGCCTATCGGAGGAACTATCCTTTGCGTTTTTGAAGTCGGCTGGTCTAAAGTCGGAAACGGAGGGATTCGTTATGGCTTGTCAAGATGGAGTGATAAATACAAGATGGTATAAGAAGAACATCATGAAAGTGGACACCCCAACAACTTGCAGAGCATGCCACAGTCAGCAGGAAACTGTCATGCACATCCTGTCTGCTTGCAGAGTCCACGCTCCATCAGGATACACAGGGAATTGTTTGTTGTCGAATTTTCCTCCCCCGCTGAAAATAATGTGGTGATGAAAGAACAACAGAAGAGGGAGAAATACAAGGATTTGCTGTTTGAGCTGGGAACCTTATATCCAGGGTATAAAGTAAAAATGGTCGTTCTGATCATGGGATGCCTTGGCGGAATGAGAGCGAACTATGTGACAGAATTGAAGATTATTCCGGCCTGTACACCCTTGGCCGAGGTTTCGGCGAACAGAATGCAGAAAGCAGTGTTGCTCGGGTCACTACGAGTGATGAGGTCCCATCAACTATGAAGGCCACTTGCAGCTAATCTCTTTTGTTAAGGGACGCTGTAAGGGCAGGACGAAGAACAGTCCAAGAAGAGTGAGAGGTGTTTTAGTGAGTAACCAAATAACATCTGGAGTCTCACACTGCCGCTTGCGGCGCCTATAAAAGTTTTTCCTCTTAGACAAAGACAATAATAATAATAATAACCACCATTTGTGCCTCTAGAAATTGAATCAGTCAACGAAAATGATAGAGCTCGAATCTACTGGAACTATGCTTCTCCAACAACTCGGCAGATCCATGCCATAAAGCCAGATATAGTACTGGTGGACAAAGATCTCAGGGAATTGTTTGTTGTCGAATTTTCCTCCCCCGCTGAAAATAATGTGGTGATGAAAGAACAACAGAACAGGGAGAAATACAAGGATTTGCTGTTTGAGCTGGGAACCCTATATCCAGGGTATACAGTAAAAATGGTCGTTCTGATCATGGGATGCCTTGGCGGAATGATAGCGAACTATGTGACAGGATTGAAGATTATTCCGGCCTGTACATCCTTGGCCGAGGTTTTGGCGAACACAATGCAGAAAGCAGTGTTGCTCGGGTCACTACGAGTGATGAGGTCCCATCAACTATGAAGGCCACTTGCAGCTTATCTCTTTTGTTAAGGGACGCTGTAAGGGCAGGACGAAGAACAGTCCAAGAAGAGGGAGAGGTTTTTTAGTGAGTAACCAAATAACATCCGGAGTCTCACACTGCCGCTTGCGGCGCCTATAAAAGGTTTTGCCTCTTACGTGACTAAAATAAAATAATAATAATAATAATTATAATCTTTATTCTGAATCATGTACAGCAAAATCCATTACAACTATGCCAGACATAAAACAATATAGTGTCAAAAAAAGAAAAACAAAATAGAAACTAAAAATATTTCCCACTCCCACCAAGTATAGAAAACCATCAATTCAAATACTCTAGTAGAGAGTAGGGTTCTAAATTAATAAGAAGATTTTTTATTCTCCTTTTAAATAACTTAAAATTGTTAATTCTCTTGATTTCATCAGGTAATCTATTATACACTTTCAAGCACATATATATAGGAAGGATGTTTTTCCGTTAAAGTTAGTCTATGCTTAGGGCAATTGAAATTTAAAGTTCTCGTCTCATATTTATGATCTACCAAATGTATAGCAAAACTATTCCTGTTTTTGCGCGCGTGTTCCGCAAGGAACAGCGTGCTATCATTTCGTCACAATGTCTGTATTTTTCGAATTTTTTTTCGAAAATGGTCTCAAACGATTGGGTTCGACTCCCTGATGAAGAATTCGAGGTCAAATTCAATTCTGTCCGTCCGGTCCGGCCGGTCCGGCCGGCCGGTCCGGCCGTTAGCACGATAACTCTCGAACGGAACGACTTAGAGCGTTGAAATTTGCAGGGTAGTTTCGTAGCGTAAATATCTCGGACAAGTTCGTTAACGGGCAAAATCGACCGAGCGGTTTCGGAGTTAAGGCCGTTTTTAATAAAAACGTTTTTTATGAATATTTCCGGAACCGATCACTCGATCTTTTTGAAATTTGGCATCAGATTGTAGAATCATGACCTTTATATGCCTGCAAAGTTTTGTGTTGAACAGACGGCCCTAAAGTGGCAAAAAAAAATTTTGAAAATTTGAAAATTTTATTTCCACGATAACTCGAGAAATACTGATCTGATTAAATTGAAACTCAGTAGTTAGATGCAAAAGACCAAAGCAAACACTTTTGCAAAATTTCGTGAAGATCACGTGACATGAAAAAAATAAAAAAATTACTACTATTTTGCGGAATACTTTGCTTTTAATGCCGAAACATATGTTATTGAGGTTCATGCTGCCCTTTCCGGGCATTTTCCGTATTGCGCATGCGCAGATGAGAAGTCCTTTAACTGCTGTAGTTTTCGTCAGAGAGGATTGGGGTTTTGGGGTGGCGGATGCTATTCCTCCATAGACTTCAGATCCCTGATGAGGGTCTGCGCATGCGTAGATTAAAGATGCGATATCTTCCGAACCACTAGTGTTGGAGAATCGGAGTTTTTTGTAAGGTGTGTTATTTTGAGAGGACTTTTAGCCGCCAGTAAATTGCGCATGCGCAGAAGAGAAGTGACTGTTTTTGGGTTGGATGGGTTATGTTGGGAGTGCTGAGTCGATATTATGAGGTTTTAAAAGAATATTCATAGCAGTTCAGTGCAAGGACAAGTCAGTTTGGGGGATGTAGCGTTGTTTCCGAGTTAAAGTGTCCGTACTGTGGCCCTGGGGCTAATTTTGAAATTGATGTTACCCCTTACAGGCATTTTTCGTTATGCGCATGAGCAGACCATCAGTGATTTAACTGGTGGTGTTTTCGTCAGAGAGGATTAGGGTTTTGGGGTGGCGGATGCTATTCCTCTATAGAATCCCTTGTTGAGGGTCTGCGCATGCGTGGATTAAAGATGTGATATCTCCTGAACCACTAGTGTTGGAGAATCGGAGTTTTTTGTAAGGTGTGTTATTTTGAGAGGACTTTTAGCCGCGAGTAGATTGCGCATGCGCAGAAGAGAAGTGACTGTTTTTGGGTTGGATGGGTTATGTTGGGAGTGCTGAGTCGATATTATGAGGTTTTAAAAGAATATTCATAGCAATTCAGTGCAAGGAAAAGTTAGTTTGGGGGATGTAGCGTTGTTTCAGAGTTAAAGTGTCCGTACCGTGACCCTGGGGCTAATATCGAAATGGATGTAACCCCTTACGGGCATTTTTCGTTATGCGCATGAGCAGACCATCAGTGATTTAACTGCTGGTGCTTTCGTCAGAGAGGATTGGGGTTTTGGGGTGGCGGATGCTTTTCCGCTATAGAATCCCCTGGTGAGGGTCTGCGCATGCGTGGATTCAAAAAGCGATATCTCCTGAACCACTAGTGTTGGAGAATCGGAGTTTTTCATGAGGTGTGTAATTTTGGGAGGACTTGCAGCCACGAGTAAACTGCGCTTGCGCAGACGAGAAGTGAATGGTTTTGGGTTGTTTGGGTTATGTTGGGAGTAAAGAGCCGATATTGTGAGGTTTTAAAAGAATATTCATGTCAATTCAGTGCACGGACACAAGTCAGTTTGGGGGAAATAGCGTTGTTTCCGATTTGAAATGTCTGTATGGTGGCCCTGAAGCGAATTTATGAATAACTATATTCGGTAGATCTATATTAAAATGCGTTCGGATTTGGAGAAGATGCAATTGCGTCCCTAACGGAGGACCCACAACCGAATTTTTTTCTGATCTACGGTAAAGCTAACAGCCAAACTGTATTGATAGCTATATTTGTTAAAGGAACTTGAAAAAAAAAAAAAAAGCACTGACGTGAAGTCAGTACTCTTTGGCGCGCGTGTTCACGGTGGCTAATTTGAATTGAATGATTCAAAAATTAACAGTGCTGTATCTAAGCTGCCATCAGGATAGAGTAACAAAGTTGGAAAAGAACACAAGTGACTCTCCTTAGTCGCACAAGCTCCTAGAAGATTTGGGAGGGTCAGTATAATCCTAATCATGTTTATAGCACGCGCGCAAAAGCAGATTGACTTAACAATGAAAGAAAAAGTGTAAAAAGTCAATCTGCTTTGGCGCGCGTGCTATAAACATGATTAGGATTATACTGACCCTCCCAAATCTTCTAGGAGCTTGTGCGACTAAGGAGAGTCACTTGTGTTCTTTTCCAACTTTGTTACTCTATCCTGATGGCAGCTTAGATACAGCACTGTTAATTTTTGAATCATTCAATTCAAATTAGCCACCGTGAACACGCGCGCCAAAGAGTACTGACTTCACGTCAGTGCTTTTTAAATAAAAATATTAAACATTCATACAAATAAATACCATAAACTGTTAAAACACCATTCCTTTTAAATATACCTCTACACGAATCTCTAACCCTTAATTTAGATATTATCCTTAACACTCTCTTTTGTATAACAAACACTTTCTGAACCTATGCACTGTAACCCCAACATATTATCCCATATCTTAAAACTGATTCAAAGTTAGCATAATAAACTATCTTCAGACATTTATCCTCCAAATAATTGGACAACAAACGAATACCATACCCCATTTGACAAAGTTTTCCCGATACATACTCAATATGAGTAGACCACTTCAAGTATTGATCTATGTGAACATCTAAAAATTTTGTTCACTCTTCAAGTTTAATACTTGATCCATCAATAACAACATTGTTCTTTTTACTTTTAATTGATCTTTGAGTACTGAATAAAATAATATTTATCTTTTCATTATTAATGATTATTTTATTGGCAGTAAACCATGAATTTACCTGTTTGAAAGCTAAATTTGCTCTATTCTATAGAGATTCAAACTCGTTGTCTCCATAGACATAGAATAACATGGACTGGCCCTCACGTAATTTTATCACACAGTTCGTTGCGGAATACATTAGAGAGAGAGATGTTATGAAGTATAGAATAATTAAAGGCAAATAATAGTATAAAAATAATGATGCACAGTAAATTGTGTTATAAGTATCAGAATATTCAGAAAAGAGTCTCGGATATAAATGAAAATGTTTTGCCTTTAACTATTCTGTCTACAAATCACCAAAACACATACACAATACATGAAACCAAACAATACATTATACAAGAAAGGTCAGAGGATAAAGGAAACCAATGTTTTGTATTCTGTGGTTTTGCCAAACGCCAAATTAAATGAAAATATTCATATACCGTGGTTTGCCTTTAACTATTCTGTCTTTTTGCGCGCGTGTTCCGCAAGGAACAGCGTGCTATCATTTCGTCACAATGTCTGTATTTTTCGAATTTTTTTTCGAAAATGGTCTCAAACGATTAGGTTCGACTTCCTGATGAAGAATTCGAGGTCAAATTCAATTCTGTCCGTCCGGTCCGGCCGGCCGTTAGCACGATAACTCTCGAACGGAACGACTTAGAGCGTTGAAATTTGCAGGGTAGTTTTGTAGCGTAAATATCTCGGACAAGTTCGTTAACGGGTGAAATCCACCGAGCGGTTTCGGAGTTAAGGCCGTTTTTAGTCAAAACGTTTTTAATGAATATTTCCGGAACCAATCACTCGATCTTTCTGAAATTTGGCAGCAAATTGTAGAATCATGACCTTTATATGCCTGCGAAGTTTTGTTTTGATCGGACGGCCCAAAAGTAGCAAAAAAAAATTTCAAAAATTTCAAAATTTTGTTTTCAGGATACCTCGAAAAATACTGATGTGATTAAATTGAAACTCAGTAGTTAGATGCAGAAGACCAATGCAAACACTTTTGCAAAATTTCGTGAAGATCACGTGACATGAAAAAAATAAAAAAATTACTACTATTTTGCGAAATACTTTGCTTAAAATGCCGAAACCTATTTTTTTGAGGTTCATGCTGCCCTTTCCGGGCATTTTTCGTTGTGCGCATGCGCAGATGAGAAGTCATTTAACTGCTGTAGTTTTCGTCAGAGAGGATTGGGGTTTTGGGGTGGCGGATGCTATTCCTCCATAGAATCCAGATCCCTGATGAGGGTCTGCGCATGCGTAAATTAAAGATGCGTTATCTTCCGAACCACTAGTGTTGGAGAATCGGAGTTTTTTGTAAGGTGTGTTATTTTGAAAGGACTTTTAGCCGCGAGTAGATTGCGCATGCGCAGAAGAGAAGTGACTGTTATTGGGTTGGATGGGTTATGTTGGGAGTGCTGAGTCGATATTGTGAGGTTTTAAAAGAATATTCATAGCAATTCAGTGCTCGGACACTAGTCAGTTTGGGGGAAATACCGTTGTTTCCGAGTTGAAGTGTGCATACCGTGGCCCTGGGGCCAATTTTGAAATTGATAATACCCCTTACGGGCATTTTTCGTTATGCGCATGAGCAGACCATCAGTGATTTAACTGTTGAAGTTTTCGTCAGAGAGGATTGGGGTTTTGGGGTGGCGGATGCTATTCCTCTACAGAATCCCCTGGTGAGGGTCTGCGCATGCGTGGATTCAAGAGGCGATATCTCCTGAACCACTAGTGTTGTAGAATCGGAGTTTTCTGTATGGTGTGTGATTTTGGGAGGACTTTCAGCCGCAAGTAGATTGCGCATGCGCAGAAGAGAAGTGACTGTTTTTGGGTTGTATGGGTTATGTTGGGAGTGCTGACCCGATATTGTTAGGTTTTAAAAGAATATTCATGGCAATTCAGTGCAAGGACAAGTCAGATTGGGGGATGTAGCGTTGTTTCCGAGTTAAAGTGTCCGTATCGTGGCCCTGGGTCTAATTTCGAAATTGATGTTACCCCTTACAAGCATTTTTCGTTATGCGCATGAGCAGACCATCAGTGATTTAACTGCTGGTGCTTTCGTCAGAGAGGATTGGGATTTTGGGGTGGCGGATGCTATTCCTCTATAGAATCCTCTGGTGAGGGTCTGCGCATGCGTGGAATCAAGAAGCGATATCTCCTGAACCACTAGTGTTGGAGAATCGGAGTTTTTTGTGAGGTGTGTAATTTTGGGAGGACTTGCAGCCACGAGTATATTGCGCTTGCGCAGATGAGAAGTGAATGGTTTTGGGTTGTTTGGGTTATGTTGGAAGCAATGATCCGATATTGTGAGGTTTTAAAAGAATATTCATGTCAATTCAGTGCACGGACACAAGTCAGTTTGGGGGAAATAGCGTTGTTTCCGAGTTGAAATGTCTGTATGGTGGCCCTGAGGCAAATTTATAAATAACTATATTCGGTAGATCTATATTAAAATACGTTCGGATTTGGAGAAGAGGCAATTGCGTTCCAAACGGAGGTCCCACAACCGCATTTTTTCTCGATCTACGGTAAAGCTAACAGCCAAACTGTATTGATAGCTATATTTGTTAAAGGCGTACTTCAAGCTCAGTAGATAGAGCGAGCTGAAGATCTACCCAAAGGATAGTGGACACCATTCACTGTCGGTTCAAAAATTAACAGTGCTGTATCTAAGCTGCCATCAGGATAGATTAACAAAGTTGGAAAAGAACACAAGTGACTCTCCTTAGTCGCACAAGCTCCTAGAAGATTTGGGAGGGTCAGTATAATCCTAATCATGTTAATCGCACGCGCGCAAAAGCAGATTGACTTAACAATGAACGAAAAAGTGTAAAAAGTCAATCTGCTTTGGTGCGAGTGTGATTAACATGATTAGGATTATACTGACCCTCCCAAATCTTCTAGGAGCTTGTGCGACTAAGGAGAGTCACTTGTGTTCTTTTCCAACTTTGTTAATCTATCTTGATGGCAGCTTAGATACAGCACTGTTAATTTTTGATCCGACAGTGAATGGTGCCCACTATCCTTTGGGTAGATCTTCAGCTCGCTCTATCTACTGAGCTTGAAGTACTCATCATTCAATTCAAATTAGCCACCGTGAACACGCGCGCCAAAGAGTACTGACAACACGTCAGTGCTTTTTTTTTTTCAATGCTGATTTCAATGGTCTCTTTCTCACAACCAGTCCATGTTATTTTATTTCTATGGTTGTCTCCGAGAATGTTATTACTGTCATCTGCAAAACATGTTATCGCTTGAAAATAGCTTCTTTCAAGGGTACATAGATCATTAACAAAAACGATAAATATAACAGGTCCGATTAGTTTCGACCCAAATACATACATTCACTGTTGGGTCGAAAATAACCAGTGCAGTTTCTGTGGTGCCATACGGACCCATTCGAATACATACATTTACTGTTTGGTCGAAAATAAAGAGTCCTTTGTTTGTGGTGGCGTAAGGAAACATATCAGTTCAACCATACAATTGTGTCATGAGAGGAAAAACACCCGAAAATGAAATTCATAAAATAGCTAATAATAGGTATACGAAATCATGCACGTTTCAAGTAAATTTATTGGAAGATCGACTTAAATTCAGTAGATAAACTGTTCAACAAAGATATTATTCCGATAGAAAAAAAGTTGGTTCAAGCCCTGTGGACAGGAGCTTTCTGGCGCTCTTGTTCAAACAGACAAATTAATTCTCCGAAAGTATTGGTTTCTTAGAGTTGGGAATTATATCAATATATTCTTGTGATAGAACTGCATCATAAAGGGCATTCAATTCAACTGATAGTTTATTTATCAAGATTAAATGAGCAATCTGAGAATGAGAACTGCACCATGGAAGAAATCAAATTAAAATAGCTGAAATGAATTTGACTCTCTCTTATAGAACAGGATGACATGTACGAGTATGAACACGGATCATATAATAAAGCTTAGATAGAATAATTATAGCATTCTGTGAAAACATAGAAGTACGATTCATTATTGAAATTTCGAAAAATCATAGCTCCGAAAGTATTAGGTTGTTGGAGTTGACAATGATATCAATGGATTTTTATGGTGAAACTGCATCTTAAATAAAAATTCAATTTGGAATTTGTAACTTAAAAAAAAAATTTTTTTTGTTATTCCGAAACCTTCTGGTCTATTCTACCCAATAACCAACTTAACCGAGATATTTATCTCCCTAACCTACTCTGAAAATTTCAACTGCCTAGCTCATTCCGTTCGAGTGTTATTGTAGAAATTGGTTTTTTTATTTTCAAATTTTTTTTCACACTTTGCTGTAACCTGGTCAATACAAAACTTCATTTGCGTATAAAGGTCACGATTCTACAATTTGGTGCTAAATTTCAGATAGATCAAGTGATCGGTTTCGGAAATATTCATAAAAAATGTTTTCACTAAAATCGGCCATAACTCCGAAACCGCTTGATGGATTTCGTCCATCAACGAACTTGTCCGAGATATTCAGGCTCCAAACTCACCTTGCAAATTTCAATCATCTAACTCTTTTAGTTCGAGAGTTATCGTGCCTACGGCCGGCCGGCCGGACCGGCCGGACAGAATCGATTTCGACCTCGGATTCTTGATCAGTGAGTCGAACCAAATCGTTTGAGACCATTTTCAGCCAAAAAAATCGAAAGTTACAGACATTTGGGCAAATTAATAAGTACTCTGTTCCGAGGAACTAGAGCGCCAAAAAAGAGACAAAATTTCGCCTACGGGAATCGATCCCGGTAACGTGCTATGAAGCAGAGCGCTAGTCCTTCAGGCCATGCCTTGTGTATAATGCAAAAGCAAGGTGTTGAAAAATTTATTATCATTATTATTTTCGAATTTTTTAGAAAATTGTAAAAAAATTATTTACAATTTTCTAATTTCATGAAATTATCATTTTGTTACATATTATTCGATAGTTTTCATCCCACATTTTCACTTCTTGCCATGTTTCCCGTTCTAAAATGATTTGCATCGGCAGATTTCACGTTCTTGATGATTCTTATTCTCTCACGTCAAGAATCAAAAACTGATGACTAATTCAGTTGTCGAGTGTAACATTATGGACCAGTACATCTCGATCGATCAAATGTTTCGATATTTCACCAATATCTTCACCAATATAGATCCGATTGAGTTCAAATCTGGAACTGATGTAAAATAAGGTTTTGATCGCTCTTGTAGAATTTCAACGAGATCTGACGGAAAGTTTCTGAGGTACAGAATATTTTTTTCAATTTTCCAGTACAGTTTATAAGTCTCGTGGCGGTATTTTTCAACTCTCTACCGTGCTTTGGTTCTATCAGATCAGTATTTTCCGAGTTATTGGGAAAACAACATTTCAGATGGCTATAACTATGGAACCACTTGGTGGATTTTGCCCATTAACGAACTTAGGTGATGCATTTGGACTCCAAACCTACACCAAAAATTTCAACTCTCTAACTCATTGCGTTCGAACGTAATTGTGCTGACGGCCGGACACAATGAATTTTGACCTCGGATTCTTCATCAGTGAGTCGAAACTAATCATTTGAGACCATTATCGGTGAAAAATTCGGAAAAAAACAAAAATTTGACGGTATCATAGGCAATCTGTTCACCTGAACCGTGCGCCAAAAAATATAAAATGATATATTAACCAATCCCACATTTTGATTGAATTCTCGAGACGTCTAAGCGATAGAAATTGCTGAATAGTATATTCTAAAACAAGTTGCAGAATGGGCTCCTATTAAAACACGAATGCGAAATTCGAAAACGAGCGACGAAGGAGCGAGTTTTCGAACGCATGAGTGTTGGAATATCCTTCTGCAACGAGTATTAGACGATATTTTCTCTATTTCAGGCAAGTTTAGTGAAATACTCTTGAAATCCTAGTGGCTTTTGTATTGTATCTTGGCAGTTGGTGTGACTGTTACGAAAGTTGACAGATTACGGAATTTGAATTTGAACTGTTCGTAGGACATGGAGATCTGATTTGAAACAGTTTCCTAATAGCATGAATGATTCAAAATTAGCAAGAAGAAAATCTCTAGTAACTTATTTTTAAATTTTTTCACTATATCCAGATTATATTATATTGACGTGTGTTGAAATTTGATAGGATCGAATGTCAGTGCTGAACACCGCAAAACAAAAAATATAACTAGAAACAATGCGGGAATGTGTTCATTACGGCACTGTTTTTAGTGCTGTAATGAACTTATTACGATACTGAAATAGAGAATAGTATATTCTAAAACAAGTTGCAGAATGGGCTCCCATTCAAACACAAATGCAAAATTCGGAAACGAGCGACGAAGGAGCGAGTTTTCGAACGCTGTTGGAACTGCCTTCTGCAACGAGTATTAGACGATATTTTCTCTATTTCAGGCAAGTTTTGTAAAATACTGTTGACATTTAATGAAAAATTCGGATTATACATCCTAGTGACTTTTGTATTGTATCTTGGCAGTTGGTGTGGCTGTTACGAAAGTTGACAGATTACGGAATTTGAATCGTACGTAGGGCATGGAGATCATTTGAAACAGTTTCTTTATAACAGGAATGATTTAAAATTAGCAAGAAGGATATATCTAGTAGGTAGATACCTTATCTTTTAATGAAAATAAAATTTTCCTCTCAACAATTATTTCACTACATCCAGATTATATTATATTGACAATTGAAGTGTGTTGAAATTTGATAGGATCGAATGTCAGTGCTGACTACCACAAAACGAAAAACATAACTAGAAACAATGCAGAAATGAGTACATTCCAGCACTGTTTTCAATGCTGGAATGGACTCATTACGATACTGAAATAGAGAAAATAATTTAATTGTAATACCCCCGCGTCGAACTCAAAATCCATATTGATTTAAGATAACCTCTTTCAATTCAAAATATAACTCGACTATGGTTCGACCATCACGTTCACAAACGACAAAGACATTCTGACTTTCGGTTTCTCTTCGACAATACCGGATATATAACATATTCTTCGAATTCCACACAACTATCCTTTCGAGGCTACAGCAACTGCACGTTCGACCTCATTTTCTCACATGGCGGAGAATCAGCTTATGGGATCTCTGGATTGCATGAATCTTCGTTCTGTTTTGCGCAGGATCCAGTTATTATATCACAGACTGCAAAATTTTTAGTTGGAATTCACTGAAAATTTTGTATATATTCTTCGAAATATAGGTACCGCATCACACAATTTTTGTTCCTTCAGTATTTTAAACAAATTTTTCTTCAGACTTTGGAAACCAATCGTGCATGACGTTGAGAGCCAACGCACACGGGTCGACCGGGATATGTTTGACGCGATCGGAATTACATCGGCAATTTTAGTGATCTGCTATTCAGCGCGTTGGTTTATTCGGTTCTCGAAATTTAAAATGATTGGAAAGGTAATATTTATGTTTAAAATTTGAAATCATTCGAAAGGCAATATACTTCAAAATGAAACAAAGCTTTATAAACAATAACAGTTGAAATAACGTTATTAACCCATTACCTCCCATAGTACTCATTTGAGTACACTTCAGACTACATTCTACAAATGCCATCTCCTGAAATTTTTTGAAGATATAATAATCGGGTTGTGTTTTACAATTAAGATTGTTCCATTTATTCTGAGGTTTTGTTATAGATCTGACAAATCACAATAATATCATTTGAATTGTCTCTTGAAACACGTCTTGACTTGTTCCTCTTTTTCAAAGTGTTCTTTTGATGTGTCTATTGTGAGATTACTCATTTGGTTCTACTTTTCTTATGAGCAGGTATGTATGTGATTTATAAATACAAATTTCTTGGATAATTATTCATATTCTTCTGAAAAAATTAAGAAAACGTTTATGTAGTCGTTTGGGTACAGTGGGAGGATAGGTATACTAAGATTATAAGTTTCATTTCAGACTGAAGTCGATATGGATTTAAATTTTTGGTCCATTTCTACCTAATGTTTCTACGGGAAACGTTTCAAGAGTCTGAAGATTTTGGAAGGAGCAATGGAAAATATTGTTTCCTTGAACCTGGTACTTGAATCTGACATCATAATTCCTCTTGAAGTCGAACCTGAAGTAGATACCCAGACCGTTGACGAAAGATTTGATGATGAGGATATAAATCATTCTAATACTCCTAATGATATTCCTGGTGAACTAGAACTTCAGTCTCTACTGAATTTCCTTCGTGCAAAGTTGCCGCTAAAACAGGAAAAAAAGCTGGATGGGCAAGATAGTTCTAGTTCAGATGACAATGTGCCGCAATCATTATCGTTTCCCATGAAATTCTAAGAACATTAGAAAAACTGATGAAAAACCTGAGTGGACTAGGTTCTCAAAGCTACGTAGTGTCGTTTGCGACACGAAACGATAGCATTTCAGCCAATCAAAAATAAATAAACTAAACTTTCCCTAACCCCTACCAATTCAGAATTAGTTGGCGAAATTTGTCGCGACATGTCTCCTTTGAAATTGAAGTTTCGCAACTTCACAATGATCAGGTAAAAAAATCTGACAGCCAGCGGCCAAAACCTGTGGTGAGGAGTGGGGATTGTCGCAAACGACACCACGTTGCACGCCTTTTCATTATCATCCCTCTTCGAATATGCCTGGTGTTTATAATGATTATAAGGATCGGGATGCTTCTCGTCTGCCTCAGCGCATATTAAATTGAAGGCCTAGAAATTGAAATTCATTCAAATTGTAGAAGAAATTTTGGGTATTTTACAGATTATTTATTAGTACCTTACAATTTATAAGTCACGCGTATGTATCTGAAAGGAAGAGGGAAAACGGTAATTGAGGTTGATATGCGTAAATGAGAATCTACATTGAATTCCTTTTTGGCGCTCTTGTTCCTTGGAACAGAATGCTTATCAATTTGCCCAAATGTGTGTAATTTTCGTATTTTTGGCTGAAAATGGTCTTAAACGATTTGGTTCGACTCGTTGATCAAGAATCCATGGTCAAAATCGATTCTGTCCGGCCGTTTGTCCGTCCGGCCGTCTGGCAGTTAACACGATAACTCTCGATTGGAATGAGCTCGACAGTTGAAATTTTCAGAGTAGGTTTAGGAGATAAATATCTCGGTTAAGTTCGTTATTGGGCGAAATCGGTCAAGTGGTTTCGGAGTAAAAAAAAATATTTTTTTTTTCGTTAAACATTTTGAATTCAATTTTTTTTAAGATGCAGTTTCACCATAAGAATCCATTGATATCATTTTCAACTTCAACAAGCTGATAGTTTCGGAGATATGACTTTTCAAAATTTCAATAATACATCGTACTCCTATGTTTCCACAAAATGCTCTAATTATTGTATCTATGAATTATCGTATGATCTGTGTTCACATATGTCATCTTGGACTTGCGTCCAGCTTTTACGTATGAGTTGGACGCAACTCCAAGATACTGAACGCAACATACCAATATGAAGTTTGCCACACTTAACTCATTTGTCAAATATTCTGTTACGTTTTACGCGGCATTTCTGAGTGCGTTTTTCAGCGGGTTGTTGGCTGGTTCGTTCCAAATTCAAAATTAAATATACAAAGGCGGTTTTGAGCAGGTTAGTTATTGATTTTCCTTGCCTCTTATGTGGTCGTCTCCAGTTTCATTTTAAAATATTCATTCGTAAACAATAATTATTTCTTAAAATTCTTAATTTCAACTACTTGGGAAACGTATGAATATAAGGTCATCCTTCAATGTTACCCGCAATTTGAATTTGGTACATCGGGTAACTTTCATTTTTAGGTGGAGAATGCAACGAAAATCGGAAAACGCGACAACCGGTGTCAGAAAATATGGTACAAAAAGTGGCAAAGCCTTGTGGACAGGAGCTTTGGCGCTCTTGTTCAAACTTTGATGAATCATATCTCCGAAAGTAGGTATTGGTTTCTCAAAGTTGGGAATGATATCAATGGATTTTTATGATGAAATAAAATAACCCCAACTCTGAGAACGCAATAATTTCGAAGTTATTTTTTTTATAGACATATTATGGAGCTATTGTTTGAATTTAGTTTCTTTTATAATGCAGTTTATTATAAGAATCCATTGATCATTCCCAACTCTGGGACACCTTACTTTCGGAGATATGATTTGTCAATGTTTCAACAAGAGCGCCAATAAAGCTCCTGTCCACAAGGTTTGAACCAATTTTTTCTGATAATTCGTCTATAACTGAGCCAATTTTAGACTCTTCAGGTACCTACTAATAATCAAACAGAGAAGGAATGGGCCATTTATACAAAAAATAATGGCCCAAATCAATATAAATATAAATTAGAACTATACACAAACTTACCTCCATGACGTAAGCGACGCACGAACCACTCGGTATGTCGCTATACATCCATTCCGATCGCGTGAATCGTTCGTTCCAAATCGTACGCTCCAAATCGCAAAGAGTATGACGTCTAGTTTTGAAAAATGAATTCGTTTGTTATATGCAAGATGCATAATATAATGTTATTCTATGTCGCGGCCACCTCGCGTATCAACGTACGATGGCTTGCCGCTAGTTGTTTGCACGAAGTTCTACTGATGCCACGTTACACTCCCGTCTCCCGTTCTGCACTTAAGGAAGTTCGTAGGGAGTATTGTGCAAGCTAATATGGCAGCATGTAGCACTCCCATTATGCACTTATGGAAATTCGTACCGACACTTTGAGTTTTGTGCAAGAGCAAGTAAATCATATCTCCAAAAGTATAAGCTTGTTAGAGTTGAAAATAAAATCAGTGGATTCTTATGATGAAACTGCATCTTAAAAAATATTGAATTTGAAAATTGTATTGTAAATTTTTTTCTTTCTGTTACTCCGAAACTATGAGGCCGATTTTTCCCAATAACGAACTTCACCGATATATGTATCTCCCAAATCTACTCTGAAAATTACAACTGTCAAGCTGTTCGAGAGTTATCGACGTCTACGGTTGGCGGGCTGACGTCTACGGTTGGCGGTTTGACCATGGATTCTAGATCAGTGAGTCGAAGCAAATCGCTTAAGACCATTTTCATCCAAAAATTCGAAAATTACAGACATTTGGGCAAATTGTTACACACTCTGTTCTGAGGAACAAGACTGCCAAAAAGTACTGACCTGAAGTCAGTACTCTTTGAAGCCCTTGTTCACACTGACAAATTTGAATTGAACTAAGAGTGTTTCAAGCTTAGTGGATAGAGCGAGCCGGAGATCTACTCAGACGGTAGTGGACACCACTCACTGAAAACATCTCAGTAAATCATATCTGGGTAATACTAGCTATTTCAGGGGCGTTCACAAGAATTTTGTTAGAAAATTTGGTATAAATATATTGGCTGTTGTGCTTAATGTTAATTGTACTATTAGGTTATAGTTTAGGTATTTAAACCTTAACTAACCCTAATCTAACCTAACTTAATGGGAATCTGAATAATTTAGTCTTTACAATAATATATAAAAAATTGAATAAAATTCAAAATGTAAGATCGACACTGAGGTAAAGACGATCGCATTATCATGATATGAGGAATGGAGGAATGAGTGATTTTCTTTTTCTGTAAACACCACTTCTAATAAGCCCTTTGGGAAAAGTACCTGACACTTAATGGCGTCGAATATTCTTGGAACCCTTCTTCCTTCTTGGATCTCTTTGCATGCGCAATTACAAATGGTCATTTAGCCAGTTGTCGAAGGCCGATTTCTTAAAACGCTTCAGCTTCTGCAGTCACAAAATGGTACTCTATAAGACTCACCTATTCTATTGGAATGACGATAAGTAGGATATTTATATACCTTGTTGAATGGCTACAAGCATAATATACTAAAAATGATCCTAATCCATACGTAATCCGGAATGCATAAATCAATAGTGGTCCTATAGATCCTTGCAATTGAGTGATTATTGTTGATGAAAATGTGGAACATTATGACAAATATTCACACTGAACCCCTCAACGCACGCTGATGAGCAATACTATCTTGAAACTTCTTCAAGGTGAACGATTTTCATCAGAAAGGTATTCATTGAAATCGATCATTGAGATTTCGAGGAAATCGTATGTATCATACTGAACTTTATACTAATAACGGAATCCTTGACACAAGAATTCATATTATGTAGTGATCGTCAAAAGTATGGAATGATGGGTTTATTTTCTCCCCTTTCAGTAATATCAAATAATGGTTTCATAGGAAAAGTAATTTATTTTTTAAGGAACATTTTCCCGTAATTCTTATTTTTGGCGCTCTAGTTCCTCGGAGCAGAGTGCCTATCAATTTGCCAAATTCCGTAATTTTCGAATTTTCGGCTGAAAATGGTCTCAAACGATTCGACTCACTGATCAAGAATCCGAGGTCGAATTCTGTCCGGCCGGCCGTAGGCACGATAACTCTCGAACGAAAGGAGTTAGAGGATTGAATTTGCAAGGTGAGTTTGGAGCGTAAATATCTCGGACGAGTTCGTTAATGGGCGAAATCCATCAAGCGGTTTCGGAGTTATGGCCGATTATAGTAAAAACATTTTTTATGAATATTTCCGAAACCGATCACTCGATCCATCTGAAATTTAGCATTCATTTGTAGAGTCATGACCTTTATAGGCATGTGAAGTTTTGTATTGACCAGATTACCGCAAAGTGTAAAAAAAAAATTTTGAAAGTTCCAACATTTTTTTTCTACAATAACTCTCGAACGGAATAAGCTGGGCAGTTGAAATTTTCAGAGTAGGTTAGCGAGATGAATATCTCAGTTAAGTTCGTTATTGGGCAAAATAGGCCAGATGGTTTCGGAGTAACGAAAAAAAAATTTTTTTTTAACGAACAAATATCAAATTCAATTTTTATTTAATATGCAGTTTCACCATAAAAATCTATTGATATAATTTTCAACTCCAACAAGCTAATACTTTCGGAGATATTATTTTTCGAAATTTCAATAATGAATCACATCTATGTTTTCACAAAATGTTATGATTATTCTATCTAAGCTTTATTATATGATATGTGTTCATACTCGTACATGTCATCCTGTTCTATAAGAGTGAGTCAAATTCATTTCAGCTATTTTAATTTGATTTCTTCCATGGTGCAGTTCTCATTCTCAGATTGCTCATTTAATCTTGATAAATAAACTATTATTTGAATTGAATTTCCTTTATGATGCAGTTCTATCATATGAATACATTGATATAATTCCCAACTCTGAGAAACCAATACTTTCGGAGATATAATTTGTCTGTTTGAACAAGAGCGCCAGAATGCTCCTGTCCACAGGGCTTGAACCCATTTTTTAAAATAATTTCTTGTTAGCAAGAAGTGACGCCACCGATATATTTTTTTTTAATTGCAAGCCGCTGGATATCCATGTAGAGATCATAAAATTCTGGATTCAGTAATAAACATTTAACGCCAATTGGGTCAATCATTTCCGAGATTTTTTTTTGAATTCGAAAAACGTGTGAAAATTTCTAAATTAAGTCTTCATCTAATAAACACTTCTTTATTACAAAATCGGTTCAAGTGCTTGAACCAATTTTTGTTTTCGTAATTTTTTAAACATTTTCTAGTCATACGATCCTCACAAAGTTTAGCAGGTATTTTCGAGTCGGCATTCTACGACTAATGACCATGTTTGAATTGGATCAGTTTTGTATTTTTCGAGTTATTGAGGAAATAACCAAATTCCAGATGGGTATAACTCCAAAATCGTTCTGCCGATTATGCCTATAAACAAACTCAAATGTCCCATGCAGATTCACAACGGGACCTCAAAATTTCAAGTCGCTATATCTTTCCGTTCTTAGGTTATCGTGACATCAATAAAAATTTTTATAATTTTTTTTTAATTTTCTAGCAATACGATTCTCATAGAATTCCACAAACATCCTTAGGTTTGTATTCTACAACTACTCACCAAGTTTCAATTGAATCGGATTAGTATTAATTGAAAAAAAAATTATTACTCGGAAACCATTACGCCCATTAACGATCTTTACCGTCGTATTGGAATGCGCCACCTACCCTGAAAATTTAAAGTTGCTATCTCTTTCCGTTCTCAAGTTATCGTGCCAACGGCCGGCCGGACAGAATCAAATTTGACCTCGAATTCTTCATCAGGGAGTCGAATCCAATCGTTTGAAACCATTTTCGTCGAAAAATTCAAAAATTACAGATGTTTGGGCAAAATGATAACGCGATGTTTCCCAGAACGTACGCGCAAAAACGATACTATGTAATATTGATACTGAAATTGTAGACCATCTGGGTGTATTGTATATTCTGCTAGTGCCTACTTGCCTACAACCTACACTTAATTCGAATTTACCATGGTAAATTCCCGTTGTGAATCTGCATGGGACATTTGAGTTTTTTTTTTTGAGAGTAGGTGAATAATAATTAACAAACTAATTTGAATTGAATGCAGATACGACTACCAACGATTTGCAATATTGGACACTCTTAATTCGAATTTACCATGGTAAATTCGAATTAAGTGTCCAATACAGGAGAATGGACAACATAATTTACCATGGTAAATTCGATTAAGGGTGTCCAATACAGAAGAATGGACAATAGAACATACGCGCAAAAGCTTCTGACTTCACGTCAGTGCTTGAACCAATTTTTTTTTTTGAAATTTTCTAGGGGTACGGTTCTTAAAATTTTGTTTTTCGTCATTTTTTTCAAATTTTCTAGGGGTACGGTTCTAACAAAATTTTAAACACGTCTTTATGTTGATTTTCTAATACTAGTTACCAAGCTTCAATTCGATCGAATATTTATTTTTTGAGTTATCAAGGAAATAATACTCCAGGTGGGTATAACTCGGAAACCGTTAGACCGATTATGCCCAAAATCGAACTCAACTCTCCCTTTCGGATACGCAACCTACCCTGAAAATTGCAAGTCCCTATCTCATTTCGTTCGAAAGTTATCGAGGCAACGGTCACCCATCTACTGAACTCACACAAGAATGCTCGAATCTCCAACAATATTTAACCGAACGTATTAAAACTTGAAAATTGGCAGTAGAGTTAGGTTATGAAGGCTCTTGCAAAATTTCAGCAATTTCAAACGATTAGTTACTGATATATAGAATTTTTTTTTTCAATGATTTATTAAAAATTTTCTACAAATGCTATCCTCACCAAATTTTGCGAACATTTGCGCGTTGGCAAAAAACCACAAAATTTCAGAAAATTTCAGATGGCTATAACTCTAAAACCGTTTGGCCGATTATGCTCATAATCAAACTGAAATGTCGCGTTCTGGTGCACATCCTAACCTGAAAACTTGAAGCCGCTATCTCTTTCCGTTCTCAAGTTATCGTGACAACAAAAATATTTTTTAATAGTCATTATAACAATTCATACATAGAATAATTATATCATTCTGTGAAAACGTAGACATACGATTTATTATTGAAATTTTGAAAAATCATATCTCCGAAGGTATTAACTTGTTAGAGTTAAAAACGATATCAATGGATTCTGATGGTAAAACTGCTTATTGAAAAAAAAATAATTTGGAATTTGTCATGTTAAATTTTTTTTTTGTTACTCCGAAACCATCTGTCCGATTTTGCCCAATAACGAACTCAGCCGAGATATTTATCACCCAAACCTACTCTGATAATTTCAACTGTCTAGCTCATTCTGTTCGAGAGTTATCGTGCTTACGGTCGGAAAGAATTAATTTGGACCACGGATTCTTGATCAGTGAGTCGAACCAAATTGTTTAAGACCATTTTCATCGAAAAATTCGAAAATTACAGACATTTGGTCAAATTGATAAGCACTCTGTTCCGACGAACAAGAGCGCCAAAAATTGCAGACATTGGGGTAAATGGATAAGCACTCTGTTCCGAGGAACAAGACCGCCAAAAACTGTGCCTTTTTCAGATGTGCTCGGTTCAATACCCGTGCCGCATGATGCATTATTCCAAAGGTTTAATATTAAAGAAAATAACCAAGCATGAATCGAGAGAGCCTTTGGCGCGCTCGTGATAGGGCGCTGTCATTTCGGCCTAATGTCAGTATTTTAAACCATAAATGATCTCAAACGACGACATTATACTCACTAATGGAGAAATCGTGGTGAAATTGAATTCGGACCATCCTCCCTGTTGTTCGTTGGTGAGCCGATTTCTTTTGGAAGAAATAATTTGAAAACTTGCAATTTGCAGGGTATATTTTCATTTAGAAATATGTTTCATTTTCAGAAACAATTATTCATTCCAGCCAATAGTTCATATTTCAATGATTAAATTAGGAGTTTGTTAATAATAACTATTCAACTATATCATGGAATAACAAAATTTCATGTTTTTACAGGCCTGTACAGGGTGGACGCTTTTTGATATATATGTACTACAACTTTTAAACTATGGGAGATAGCAAAAATCTGATACCCCATTCTCGAACTCCCTTCGAGAGAAACGAAAGACTTCACTTTTTCTCCTTTTGTTTTCTAGTTATAAGCGTAAATTGAAAACGTGTCGATATCGAAAAATATTCATATTATTATCTCTTTTTCTACTGAAGCTAGAGATCTGAAATTAAAACATTATAGAGAAACTTTTTTGGGCATAATCCATTGGATTATCTACTCATTATCTTTCTCAGGCTCGAAATTTTCTGATGGAATACATATGTCAAAATTAAAAATTCTGTGCTCATAGACGATTCTCTTACTACTCAAGTCTGTCATAAAAATGGTATGAAATGTATTCATATATTATTAAAGCTGAGACAACGGTATATATCGAATCGATGCTAGATTCGACTATAAGTGACCAATAGAGGTGAGTAGACAATAGAACATGCGCGTAAAAGCTCCTGACTTTACGCTCCTTGGCTTAAACCTAAAGTCATAGTAGAACATAGTTTGATTTTCAATACATTTGGAGTGAATCCGTATAACTACGAGATTAAATAAAAAAAACCCAGCAAATTTCAAGATTTCAAATCATTTCGTTCGAGAGTTATCGTGCTTACGGATGGACGGATGGGCACAATTGGATTTGACCACGGATTATTCATCAGTGGCTCAAACCCAATCGTTTGAGTACCAGAAATTTTAAAAATACCGACATATGGTGAAACTCGGGTGAAACTGATAGTACGCTGTTTTTTTTGTAAAACAGACAGTTGCCAAGCAAACTATAAAGGATCATTTTCAGCTTTCACCGTTGTCACCTACTAAAGATGCTACTCGACAACCATGGGCGCCTATAGTCGGGGGCAAGGGGGGGCCTGGGCCCTCCCTAGCATTTAGGGAAAGAAAAAAACATCATATGTAGAAAATTTGTTTTGCAAAATTATTATACTTATTGACTATCTTTATGTCTAGCCCCCCCCTAACAATTTTCATCTGGGTGGCCTTGTCGACAACACTCGTATCGTGTATAATCACAAGTGCAAACTGTCTTCCACTGTGCGGATGGGGTTGGATAAAGCGTGGCCCATCACTTGTTGCAATAACAGAGCTTCCCCCTGCGCCTGATCATTTACTGAATCTCATCAGCTGTGGATGTAAAAAGGGATGTGAACGTTGGTGCGAGTGTAGAAAAGGGGGTTTGATGTGTTCCGCAATGTGTTGCCATTGTGTGGTCCAATCGTATGAAAATTCACCGGAATTAATACATAGTGATGCGGATATGATCAAAATATTGTATTCTTTCCTTTCTAATACAAATTTACAGATCCATTTTACCTATTTTTGGGGGAGTTTTGACTAGTTGTTAATTATCAAATACAGGGTCAGTATAACAAATTTCAGCTAGTTATGAAGGATTTTAGGTTCAAAATCTAACAGTCCTGAGCTATATACATACATATATATACTGCATGACCTGTAAAAATTTGAAAAAACATTGAAAAAAAATTCAATCACTCTGACAGAAACTCGACTGTATCAAAGAACAACAGATATTTGTGCACTGTGGTTATGTAGGTACGCTACAAATCAGTGAAATATTTGGATCGTTAATTTTAGGAGAGCGCTAAAGCTCCTGAAGGCAATTGAGTGCTGTTATCATATTTTACCGTAGATCACCCTCTGATATTATCATGACTATGCTTAGATTACACCGTGTAGGTACAAACCAAAAATATTGTTCCAACATTTATATTATAACCTCTGAGACTGTTCCCAAGTCGCATCAGTTAAACTCGGAGCTACTAGAACTCGGGGATCCGCGGTCTAATTCAGTGGAGATGGGAGTGGATTCCAAAGGAGAACCTAGTAAATGGGCACCAGGCAAATTTAATTCTCCCAGATACCCCAGCGTATTGTAATAATTCCTAAATTTACCAGAATAATATTCACGCTAAAGACAAACAATTTATTCCAGTAGCTTACAACCCAGATATTTAGATTCAACAAAAACAACCACTTGGAAACCCTGACTAGGGTGTGGCGGAAATTGTACGTAGATATTCTGCCTTGATTCGAATACGCGTCGCTTGAGCTCAGGCGCATCCATGTTTTTATCTATGATCATATACGATTAACACAAATCTTTCCCCAATTTCCGCTTCACAACACTAATAATTTATATAATTTGATGATATTATGTTCAGGCCACCCAGGTATCCTGGTATCCTCCTCTATGCCTATTTCTGAACGTAGTATTACGTCGATGGTCTCGCAATACTGTCCTATTTCCCTCAGTGCTCGTAATCTGCAACCCTGGATTGGATGTCCTACAGCGTTGTTTACTGACCACCTTGTATATACTCGGGATCTGCAACCCTGCGTTGGCTGTCTCACAGCGTTACATATTGACCACCTTGTATATAATCCAATGCCTCAGTTCTACTCTTCCTAACATAAAAACCCTGATAACAGAGACCAAACCATCAGTGACTGCTCTCAGATAAGAAATAAATGCATCTCCCCAATGCATAATAATTTTGGTTATCAGAATATCAAACAGACAAGTTATTCGTACATACCCTGAGAGTCGGGGTTATCTTGTATAAGTTTGCTTCAAAACTAAATCTGACCGTGCCTCCACCAAATAATTCTTCAAGCACACACCAATGTTCTGGATACAGAAAGATAATTACAACATGAATTGTTTCTATTAGAAATGACGATAACAGAACATTTAACACATACCTGTCAAAGTCACCAAGAACATTCACAGGTCAACTTGGATTTGCAAAAGGTCTTTAAATCTTCCGAGATAAGTGAAGGTTACCTGTTATCTTTCCAAATCAAACCCTTACTCTTAATTTGATTTTCGAAACTATATCCAATGAAGAAGATTCCAATAATTCTTACAAAGTTTCGAGACTGCGTATAACCAAATGCTTCTTTCGTTGAACTTCCACAAAATGGACGATCTTATCTGACCGACGCCGACTCTGACAAAATTTCGGAACGTCAAAACGAAATAATATTGCCAATCCATCCGGTTCCCTGAACACAATTACCTATACGTCGCTTGGTACCAGTGAGACTCAACCTCAAAGTCAATGTCAATACAATCGACAAATTTATCGCAAGCAAAACATAAACAAACCTCTGCCTGGATCAAAAAGGAACGTTACAAAATTTTACATCACACCGCCGTATTCACAAAGCATTGTTAAGTGTTTGAATCTCCGTTAAGTCCTAACTGAGGTCCTCAGTTAAGGATAAATATGAATCGCAACCTCAGTTAACGTATTTAACGGTGGTGAAACAGGCCTGTTTTACCACCTTTACCCCTTATTGTTCTTATTATCCCCAGTTTATCCTTAACTGAGAACCTCAGTTAGGACTTAACGGAGATTGAATGCTTTGTGAATACGGCGGACAATGTGGTACAGAACAAAATGTACAAACATACATCATGCGAAACATCATTCCTGTCAGTATATCTCATCACAAATTAACAGTACAACATGGCCATAATATTATTTGACTTCGCTTAAAATTCGAATTCAATAGAACAATCCATATTTCGGTCCGGAATTGCTTGTCCGCAAAGCGGAAACAAGAGGTATTCCGATAAACGAAAACGAGCGTCATCAAAATGCGTTTCTTGGAATGGCCGAGCGGAGAAATCGACGAGGAGTCCGTGGTTCCTTGACCCGAATTATAACGGACCGGGGTTAAAGAATACGGATTTTCCAACTTTCTTCTCGAAACTGTACGGATTTGGGTCGACTTGGATCCTGGAATCCAGATCATGATGACTTTATATTTCTTTACGACAATATGTCTGTCGATGGTACTTTTCGACACAATGTGAAAAATGGCGCAATTGACTGGTAGATAAGTATTCATTATTGTTGGGAATATGGATTTCATGCAAGTTTCACAAGAAGGTGTAGCAGGTTTCATTCAAATTTCGGGAGATAAGGGACACGGCTCCATTTATGTGAATCTAATATTGTATTTATGAATCAGAATGCAACTGTATCAGTTATAATTAAAAAATTGGTTCATGCCCTGTGGACAGGAGCTTTTTGGTGCTGTTGTCAAACAGACAAATTATATCTCCGAAAGTATTGGTTTCTCAGAGTTGGGAATTATATCAATGGATTCTTGTGATAGAACTGCATCATGAAAGAAATTAAATTTAAAAAAAGGGTCGTTTAAAAAAAAATGTTCCGACAATAATCATTTAAACAAGAGCTCCAAAAAAAAAGCAATCTACAATGCTTCAAAAATTGTCATCTGCAATGATTCAACCTAGTGGAATGGGTTGTTGCAACTTACACTCGGTGCTTAGTTTTCACAACTCGAAATACCCAAGCACAGTATCATCGAAATGTCTAGAGCAAGGCTGGGGATAATCATAGCAGATTATCCATTTATTCCTGATATTTGAGTAGATAGAGGCTGACGAACAAATTATTCTAATAGTTCTAAATATTTTAGTAAAATACAATCCTCTTTTCGTAATTTGATAGTTCATACCACTAACACATTCAATCTGTAATATGAACCTTAACTCAAGAAAAAATATTTACACCGTTCCATGTAGATCCATATTTCAGCATTTCTTTGCTAGCAACATTATGAAAATACTGTATATAAGAACATGTCTCACTACTTAAGGAAGAACAAGGTAATATTAACCTCAGTGGTAGACAGAACAGCAATTTCTCTTGATGATTCCATTATGTTCTTCTTTCCTATTGCCTCCATAAACTACATTATTAAAATGATCCAATCATATATCTTCTGAAACGTCATCCCCAATATTTATACATAAATTATCCAATATGCAACCAGTCAATATCATTTTCGGTTTCAAAACCTTCTTGTATATATTCACAAATTCAAGAATCGGATACTTGTTTTCCAACAGAAAATATTTTCAAATTACGAATTGACATGTCTCTTATACCTAGATAAGATGACATTTATGAACAGTGAAGACAGACAGATAGAATTCACATTCTGTGAATACATACAACTACGATGTATTATTGATTTTGAAAAATCATATCTCCGAAAGTATTAACTTGTTAGAGTTGAAAATAATAACCATGAATTCTTATGATGAAACTGCATCTTAAAAAAAATTAATTCAAAAGTTGTCTAAACGAAAAATTTTTTTTTCGTTACTCCGAGACCATGGGGCCGATTTTGCCCAATAACAAACTTAGCCGAGATATTTATCCCTCAAACCTACTCTAAAAACTTCAACTGTCTAGCTCATTTCGTTCGAGAGTTATCGTGTCTACGGGTGGACCGGCCTGACAGAATCGATTCTGACCACGGATTCTTGATCAGTGAGTCAAACCAAATCGTTTGAGACCATTTTATCCTAAAATTCTAAAATTACAGAAATTTGGGCGAATTGATAAGCACTCTGTTCCGAGGAACAAGAGCGCCAAAAAGGACGACATTAAGATTTACGCAGTATTTCGTGAGGGTGCGTGAGGCGTTTATACACAAAAGAACGACTTCACATCATTTTCACAAAAGTACGACTTCACATCATTTTTAAGAGTTTTTCTTTAATGTTTCGAGAGCGAAGCAAAGGTTAAAAGTTAGAGTCCGAGTAATGATATGAAAATAATTTTTGATCAGATAATTAATTCCGATGTTAAGTGCGATATCAGCATGATCGACCTCAATATCGATACTTCTAAATAATGCTCATAATGATCGGTTGTCTGGAGGAAGAAAAGTTCAATTGAATCATGTCAGAGTTCTTATGATTATCCTGTCTCATAAAATGTCGGAATAAGGTCAAACGTGCGCCAGTAACCGTCTACCTTTGCAAAATAATGTGCACAATTGGAATCTGGCATAAATGATTCGATCCATAATAATGATAACGGTGCAAAAACGAAAGTAAGCTGACTTGATGATTCTCATAAGCTCGCATTGTTTTTAAATAATTATTCTGGATTCTGGTTGGACAAGCTGGTTATGAATAGATGGATAATGACTTCCCAAATGTCTATTTCATTTTTTCGCGCTTGTTCCGCAAGAAGTAGAAGGAAATTATCGACCAATTTCTCTTATCAATAAATTTACCAAGCTCTTCAAGAAGTGTTAAAAAAGTGGGTAAGCCCTGTGGAAAGGAGCCTTGGCGCTCTTTTTCAAATTTTGACAACTCATATCTCCGTAGGTATTGCTTTCTCAGAGTTGGGAATGATATCAAGAAATTAAATTCAAATAATTTAATAGTTCATTTAATAATTTAATAGTTCATTTAACACATTCATTCTGTATTATAAACCTTAAATCAAGAACAAAATATTTCATTCACAAATATAGATCAATAATTCAGCCTTTTTCAACATTATGAAGTTACTGTATATAGGTACATGTCTCACTGCTTAAGGAAGTATAAGGTAATATTATCCTCGGTGTTCAACGAACAGTAATTTTTTTTATGATGCCATTATGTTGTTGTTTCCTATTGCCTTCATAAACTACATCATTAAAATGATCTAATCCTATATCTCCTGAAACGTCATCCCCAATATTTATACAGAAAATATATATATAACCAGTCGATATTATTTTCGGTATGAACATATTCACAAATTCAAGATTTGGAACCTTGTTTTCTAACACAAAATATTTTCAATGAACGAATTATATGAACAAATAGAAGAAATAAAATTGACATGTATCTTATAGGTAGATAACATGACATGAATGAACAGTGAATACAGACAGATAGAGTTCGCATTCTGTGAAAACATAAAAGTAACACAAAATATTTTCAATGAACGAATTATATGAACAAATAGAAGAAATAGAATTGACATGTATCTTATAGGTAGATGACATGACATGAATGAACAGTGAACACAGACAGATAAAGTTCGCATTCTGTGAAAACATAAAATTACGATGTATTATTGAAATTCTTGTTGCTTCAATGGATTTTTATGATGGAACTGCATCTTGACAAAAATTGAATTTTAAATTAGTAATGTGAAAAAAAAATTTTTCTTCCTTTGCTTTTAATAAATAAACATAATTTACCCCTCATGCTTTACATCTGCTTTAAACGTATCCATTACAACGTGACTTGTAGATGCTGGTGACATTATAGCAGAGTATTTCAAATCTTTAATATTCCTCCCAGTAGCAAGATACCGTAGAATTACTGCCAATTTCTCCTAGGGCTGATTGCCTTCCTCATACAGGTGTCTTGTTTAGTAAGGTATGGTTTTACCTTTTGCAACAAATGATGAAAACAGGCTTTTTTCATTCTATAATAATTAGAATAGTCATATTCCTCAACTGTGTCTCCTATCTCGTTTAATAAATTCAAGTGCGAGTAAATTTCTCTCTAAGCCAATTTTTAAACCATCGCTTCCTTTTTCTACGATTGCTCGTAGACAGGGCTACCCTTATAGCAACATAATATGCTTTTTTCCTGTTAATATCCATACCTATCAGTGTTACAGCGTAGAAATTTTCGGTTCGACTATTGGTCAGTCTGATTGACCGTGTAATGTGCCTCGTCAATCCATCAATCTGCCATCAATCCGCATCAGTCTCATCGTGATCAAGGTCATGGACTGAACTGATGCGAAATTAATGGCAGATTCACCATGTAACCTCCGTCTATGGGTTGTTATTAGTTCTGGCATCATGACTTGTTAGTATCAATCCCAGGAAATATGGACACCAAGTGATATGTGGATAAGGAGGTAGAACACCATTCTCACATTACGTCGAAAGCTTCACTCTTCCAGCAGTACCTATATGTGAACGTTTACATGATGCGGGACGTTTTATGGGCCCATGTTCAGAGGATAATGTCAATGATGTTTTGTATCCACCCCTATCTTTTTTACGCATCGAGCATGGTTGGTATATTATGGAAGACGATCATCCTCGGAAGAAGCAAACTTCACAGCTAATATAAATACGTAATCATTAAAATATACTTTGGGAGGTATATTCATTATTGATTGGTTCCTTTCTGGGTTTTCTCTCCAAAACTCTGAGAAATATCTATAAAATGAAAAAAAATATTATTTTGTGAATTTCTTCTTAGTTTCTCTTCCAGAAGCAATCTATCGAACAATGTTGCCTAACAAATAATAACGAAACAGCATCAACGATAACACAAAAATTTCGGAGTCTACATCAGACTTCTTCGTCAGACAGAAAATCTTCAGAATTATTTCTTGTTGATAGCTACTCAACAAACAAAGAGGAGCAAGAAAAGTAGTACAGGGGTGCAAGGTTAACCTTTTTATAGACAAGAGCATTTGTCAAGATGGGACACACTACATGCACGACCTACATTCATCATGGTTGGATTACTCGAAAGCATTTGACACATCAGCGAACAGCTTGATAAAGCGGCGGCAGGAGATGCTCAAAATCAACCCTAATATCGTCCATGTGATGGAAAACATTATGGCGCTATGGAAAACTAGGTTTCCCGTTCGATCCGAAGGTCGGACCACTTATACCGGATGCGTGAGATACACGTGAGGTGTATTCGAAGGAGACTCACTAAGCCCGTTATTGTTCTGCATAGCACTTCTAATATTAACAACTGAGTTGAGGGCAAAGCAGAATAGGGTGCAAGGCCGGGCAAACAGACAGAAGAGAACACTTAGTCTCACATATCCTGTACAAGGATGACTTTGAATTATCCGCTCCTTCCAAGGCAGCACTACAACAAGTACTGAATATCGTTGTGGCATACACCTCAGCAATAGGAATTTCATTCAGATTGGACAAATGTGGCGTTTTTCATCCAAGAACTTAAGAAACAGGAAAATACATTAAACTACAAGGGGGAATAAGTATTCAACAACTCGAAGAGAAACTTACCACTTTCTTGGAATCAAATAAAGAGCCGTGCTGCCTTAGACCAAGGATGTCTTGACAGCTAGCTACAAAAAGAAGCTCCGAGATATGTGGAAATCACAGCTGTCCGAGAAAAATAAATTGTCTGCTGCGAACAGCTTGGAAGTCGCTATAGTCACCTATTCTTTCGGGGTAGTTAACTGGATAGTGAATGAAACTCGACAGATCAACACGTAAAGTGATGAACATGAACGGTAGCCTGCATCCCAACTACTAGATACAAATAGTATAAGGAAATGGCAATAAGGTTATTGAGAAGTGATTACCTGCTTCTGAAAATGGTGGCTCATCATGAAATCAGGAACCAAGGAGCTTTCATATTTAGGTCTGGTCAGTAGGCTTTGGAGAAGTTCAGTATAACTGGCATATCCATCGATCATGAGCTAGCAGGAACACCTATCAAGCCAACAGGCCAAAGGAGAGTTGACAGAGAGATAAGATAGAAACAACTGAAGACACTACTCAAAGATCACATGAGTAAACACCTGTACTCCCTATATTTCAGGAATTCGAAAGATCGGGGCCTGTCCGAAGAGTTATGTGGCACGATGTGTCACAAAGAATACTCTACCTGAGAGATGTTAATGGTATAGACAAACAACAGTGCTATCATATGAACCTCTGGAGATTGTAGCAGAATGCAGATAGCAGTGTAGCTCGGATCACTTCGAGTCAAATCTGAAGGCCACTTGCAGCCGATCTCTTTTGCCAAGGGTCGCTGTAAATGCAGAACGAAGGTCTACTCCAAGGAATGTGCGAGAAGTCACTTAGTAAGTAACCAAACAACAACTGGAGTCTCACACTCCTGAGAGAAGAGCGGACCCTCTCAAAGCAACCCTATAAAAGTTTTTGCTCTCGAGAGTACAAAAAATAACTAAATAAATATATACGGTTCGAGACACAAAACCTGAAGGGGAAATTGACTATCTGCCACAATCGATGCCACGAAAAGCGAAGGATTGTGTAAGGAACAGTGGGGGCAACATTGATTGGAAGGTTTAAATTTTCTTTCATTTTTCTTCAATATTTCAATCAATTGCTTTATTTTAGTAATTGATCGTTGCTGACCCTCTCTCAAACTATCCTACCCTTCTTGGTGTTGCAATTTCCATGTCAGAGATTGAATGTTCCTATAGCTATATATATAAATACATATATTATATAGGTATATTATGTGATACTACATTGAACTGAGCAAAGATTGTGCACCCGTAATTTCTTGACAATCGTCATTGTGCATCATTGACAATGCTATCGAACTTGAATTTTGAACTACTGAAATAGATTCTTCGAGAGGAGAATGAAGCGTATCTATCATAACCTTGAACTCAAAACTCTTACACTAATCTCTCCGAAGTGAATGCATTTTTATCTCGTCATGTAGAGGTGTAAAAATATGTACTTTCACACTTCAAAATCAATATTAATTTTTATCTCTTCCACGAAATCTTTCAGCTACTTACCATTCATCATAGCGTTCAACGTCTGATTATGGCACAATCTTAAGTCTAGACCAAATAAAAAATATCACGAAAGATCACAATACAAGGAAGGATTTGGTGGAATCATTCGCTAAGAATAAGAGCCTCCGCACACGGACACACCGAGTCGACGCATTTCTAATCTCCTGAGTCTTTCCCACGCTAGGTTTTCAAGGGATCCATGCATGCATGTAATTTCAACGTCTCCACTATTCGCACGATCAGAATGGAAGCTAACTCTCGACATAAGAACCACTCAATCTTTCACTTCCATAGGGATCGGGTGAATCGTGGAGACTCTAGACGCTGGAATTGCAATTGTAGTAATCGCATGGAAGCCATGGTCACCGATTGTCGTAAAGAGACTGGGAGATTGGAATCGGGTCGATACGGTGTGTCCGTGTGCGGAGGCTCTTAGATTTGAGTAATCCTTCTGCGATATCTTACACTATTAAATGGTTCTTTTCAGGGTTTTCACTCCCTAACTCTGAAAAAAATCTATTAAATAAAAAAAATAATATTTTGTGAATGGCTTCTGCGTTAGAAATACAAGACATTCGTCAGACGCAAGGTATCGAACAATGATGCTCTTCGAATGATAACGAAACAACATCAACGATAAAACAAATATTTCGTAACGTATCGGAGATTATATAAGACTCCTTCGTCAGACGTCAAACGAAAATCTTTAGAAAAATTTTTTGTTGATAGCTATTCTAAAATTCGAAAATTATTACATTGATATGATAGTTTCATTTTGCATAGAAATTTCCTAGTGCCAACTCCTTTTCCAACAAATTCAACCAAATATGGTCAATTCCAATTGAGCAATTTGCGAAATTGCATTCTCTGTTCAACAAAATACAAGTCGACTCGTTAAGTTTCCTTTTAATGTAATCAGACTCTGTCATCAGAATATTTCACTTTGTTCCCGTCGATATGTAGCTTCAAATAGTTCGAACGAAATTACTCATTATTTTCGGCGTAGGAGGAAAATTCAGCTCTTTTTCCAGCAGTACTTAATCTGACTTTATGGCGTGAATCTGCCGAGTTGTTGGAATAGCATCGTTTCAGTAGATACGAGCTATGTCAAATGCTTCAATCTCTAGAGGTACACATGGATGCACTGGTTCGTTGTCTACACCATAAACCTCTCTCAGATGGAAGTAGAGAATTCGGAGTGCTGCATTGTGTCTTTTCACATATGCTGATGGAGCCTGGACTCTGCAAGCAGACAGGATGTGCATAACAATTTCCTGCTGGCTGTGACATGCTCTGCACGTTGTTGGAGTGTCCACACTCATGATGTTTTTGGCGCTCTAGTGCCTCGGAACTGAGTGCTCATCAATTTACCCAAATGTCTGTAATTTTCGAATTTTTGGCTGAAAATGGTCTCAAACGATTTGGTTCAACTCACTGATCAAGAATCCGTGGTCAAAATCGATTCTGCCCGGCAGGAACTCTCGAAGGAGCTAGAGGATTGAAATTTGCAAGGTGGATTTGGAGCGTAAATATCTCGTTAATTTCGTTAATGGGCGAAATCCATCAATCGGTTTCGGAGTTATGGCCGATTTTAGTAAAACACATTTTTTATGATAATTTCCGAAACCGATCACTCGATCTATCTGAAATTTAGCATCCAATTGTAGAATCATACCCTTTATAAGCATGTGAAGTTTTGTATTGACCAGGTTACCGCAGAAATTAAGAAAAAATTTAAAAAAAAATAAAAAATTTACAATAACTCTCGAACGGAATGAGCTAGGTAGTTGAAATTTTCAGAGTGGGTTAGGGAGATGAATATCTCGATTGAATTCGTTATTGGGCAAAATAGGCCAAATGGTTTCGCAGTAACAAAAAAAAATTTATTTTAAGTAACAAATTTCAAATTCAATTTTTATTTAAGATGCAGTTTCACCATAAAAATCGATTGATATCATTTTCAATTCCAGCAAGCTAATACTTTCGGAGCTATGATTTTTCGAAATTTCAATAATGCATCGTACTTCTAAATTTTCACAGAATGTTATGATTATTCTATCTAAGGTTTTTTTATATGATATGTGTTCATACTCGTACATGTATCCTGTTCTATAAGAGAGAGTCAAATCCATTTCAGCTATTTTAATTTGATTTCTTCCATATGGTGCAGTTCTCATTCTCAGATTGCTCATTTAATCTTGATAAATAAACTATTATTTGAATTTAATTTCCTTCATGATGCAGTTCTATCATAAGAATACATTGATATAATGCCCAACTCTGTGAAACCAATACTTTCGGAGATATAATTTGTCTGTTTGAACTAGAGCGCCATAAAGCTCCTGTCCACAGGGCTTGAACCCATTTTTTTTATACCATCTTGTATTTATCACCCCATTTGACAAAATCCCTCCGCTTCCGACTTGAGCCTAGCTGAGTAAAAAAAAGCGAAATAATTCTTCCGACAGACCCTGATCTTTCAAACTCCTGAAATATATGAAGTGTATATTTTTACTCATACGATCTTCGAGTAGTGTGCCTGTCTCATCTCTTTGCCTACTCTTCTTTGGTGTGTTGGCGTGTGTTTCTGCTAGTTCATGATCGATGGATGCATGCCAATTATACTGAGCTTTTCCAAGGCTATCCGTTGAGCCCTAATGGGAAAGTTACTTGGTTCCTAATTTCATGACAACGTTTTTTGATGGTCTTTGTATTCCAAATTTTGCAAACCCCTGCTTCCCTGTGTTCATGGAAGGTATATTCTTTGCATCGTACAGTTGGGATGCAGGCCTGGATTCATATTAATCACTTTACTAGTGTATCTGTCTAGCTCGAGAATTTCATTCACTGTCCAGTTAACTATCCCGAAAGCGTAGGTAACTATAGGGACTGCCAAGATGTTCGTAGCAGATACTTTGTTTTTACCAGACAGCTATGATTTCCATATATCTCGGAGCTCCTTCTTGTAGTTAATGCTACGGCATCCTTGATTTGGGTGGTCTATAGTGCACCTCTTTGTTCATCACAAAGAATTTATATGCTTTTTCATCTTCGAGGTGCCGAATTATTATTGCCCCGTATAGTGCGATGTCTTCTCCTGCTTCTCCAGGTCTTCCTTTGTTTAGATGAAAAACAGCACATTTGTCCAAACCGAATGAAATTCCTATTGCTGAGGTGTATTCGGCAACGATATTCAGTAGGTGTTGAAGTGTTGCCTTGGAATGAGCGTACAGGAGATGTGATACCATATGTTCTCTTGTGCCTGGTGGTCTGGCCTAGTACCCTATTCTGCTTGCCTTCAACTCAACTGCTAATGGTAATGGTCAATTAATTGATAATACTGGAAGTTGCCACTGGATGTTTCTTCGGACTGGACTACTGTTGAAAATAGGAAAAAGGCCAACCGTAAAAACAAGAATACAACTAAGATTAAGAACAATGAGGTAAAACTTACTCCCTTGAAACAGGGTAACTATATCAGACCAATTGTCGGCTCGTCGAATTCCACTGCTCTCCTAAGTGCCCCTAAAAAGCGATTATCACATATTCACATTTCTAGACTCAGCCCCTCTACAACGATTGAAGATGTGAATAAGTTTATCGGTGATATTGCAAAAAATTCAACTTGTGAAAAATTAAAATCAAAGCAGCCCGACATATACTCATCATTTAAAATATCTTTTCCCTCTGAGTACGAAAGCAAGCTTATGGATTCGAAGTTTTGGCCAGAGGGTATAACAATTAATAAATTTTTTTTAAGGAAAAGAACGGTGAATCACAGTGTAACATAGACGATACATATAATTATATTGGTAACTCGGTACCTTCAGTTAACCACTGCAACGTTGAAGAGGCTAATTCAATTAGAATTCTACAATTAAACGCACAAAGTTTACCAAATAAATTAAACAACTTGGACCTCTTCCTCAGTTCTTTAAATCCCGATTGTGTTAGTATCGTGGAACATTGGTGCACATCAGATCATATTGAGTATATGACTTTACCTGGTTATCAGCTCGCCTCATCTTACTGCAGACCTATTCGTGAACATGGCGGTAGCGCCATCTATGTGAAATCAGGTTATAAAGTTCAACGCCTTAATATTGATAAGTTCTCAGTTGAGATGCATTGTGAATTATGTGCTATAAAAATCAAGACAAAAAAAGCTACCTACTGTGTGTTGAGTGTTTACCGACCTTCGTCGGGTTATATTCCTTTATTTTTTAAGACATTGGAATATGTACTGAACTACTGCATCCGAGACTGCATCTCTATATCAGAAATTTTGTTTTTGTGTGGTGATCTAAATATTAACTTCCTTTCACTTAACGATTCTTGGAAAAGGCTTCTTGATGAACTTTTTAATTCTTTTGGCCTATTGGAATATTCTTTAGAGCCTACGAGAGTCTTTACCAACAAACATTTAAAAACCTCAACTAGCAAGGTTGACTATATAACTACTAATGCCGATAGTATGGGCATTTCTGTGTCCGTTCATGAGCCCTTCATTGGTGACCATAAAGCCCTCATTCTTGATTATTGTTGTCAGAACAAACTTGAAGTTGAAAAGGACTTTAAAACTTTCAGAATGCTATCATACTCCAATTTGGAGAACTTTTCCTCCATGATCTCAAATACCAACTTTCAAGTATTATCTAATTACAGCACAGTTGACACTAGATTTCAAAAATTTATGGATTTGTTAACTTCATCTGTTGAGGCGACATGCCCCTTAAGGTCATTGCCTTCTTCTTTTCGATGTCGACCAAAATGGATAGATTCCTTCTTTTCTGGGTTTTTAAAAACTTGAAATCCCATGAGGCGTGGATGAATTATAGGAAAGCTAAAACAGCATACAATCAATTACTAAAGATTTCTAAAATAAATTGTAATGAAAAGATTCTTAACGCATCAAAAAATCGCAACAAAACTTTGTGGACGCTTGTTAATGTAGAATTATGTACTAAGAACCAAAGCCGTACAAATTATGTTACCCTGACTATTGATGAGCAGACTATCTCGGCTCCCAATGAGGTTACCAACGCCTTTGGGAACTATTTCTCTACTATGGGTGAGCTAGCACTACAAGGTGAATATGGAAATTTTATTTCGAACACATGCACTATCCAAAAATTGGAAAATTCTAATTTCTTCTTTTTTCTCGTTGTTCCCGAAGAGATCATGTCTGTAATCTCTGGCTTGAAAAATTGCAGTCAGTCCGGGCCAGATAACATTTCTTCTAGATTACTCAAACATATTTCACCCCTTATTGCGGAGCATTTGTCGGATTTGATCAATTTCTCGGTTTGTTTGGGCAAATTTCCAGAAATCTTGAAGCAGGCAATTGTTAAACCGGTTCATAAAAAAGGTAGTACTGATAACTTGGAAAACTATCGCCCAATATCTCTATTAAGTCAGCTATCAAAGGTTATAGAGAGGATAGTCTGTCGTCGAATGTACGACTATCTGTCAAAATTTTCCATCTTGACGGGTTGTCAGCATGGCTTTAGAGCGGGTAGATCCACGCAGGGTGCTTGCTGTGAGTTTCTTGAGTTCGTTTATTCCTCGTTGGATGGTGGATATCAGGTTGCGGGAGTATTTTTTGATTTAACTCGCGCGTTTGATTGCCTTCGGCCTGAGTTTCTTATTGAGAAAATGTGCCAAATGGGATTTCGGGGGATATTCCTCGATTGGATTCTCAGCTTTCTCTCTGATCGGTCTATGGTGATTAAGTTGGGTGACTGCCATTCACTAAAATATTATCCCAAATTAGGTGTTCCACAGGGTTCAGTCTTGGGGCCCCTTCTATTTCTATTATTCATCAATGAGCTTCCTCAGTATATCGAGGCTTGCATTATCATTCTCTTTGCTGATGATACATCCTTAGCAATTAGAGCTCGTAATCTTGATGAATTGAGAGGGATTTGCGAATCCCTTATCAAAAGATTCATTGACTGGTGCAGAACGAACTCTCTGATTGTAAATTTGAATAAAACCAAGATAATAAAATTCCAGGCTAGGGACGGTCCTGATTTTACGGTGAAGTTTTCGGAATTCTGCCTCAGGTCATCGGAGTGTATCAGTTTCCTGGGAGTACGCGTAGATGCAAGATTGAGATGGTCTTTCCACATAGACCACGTATGTAATAAAATAAGTAAATCCTACTTTACTATTTCGCGCCTCAAGAGTTCACTGTCGTTAGATTCGCTCCTTGGAGTCTATTTCAGCAGTGTATATAGTCACCTTTGCTATAATGTGGTTCTATGAGGTTCGTCCCCAGATGCTGGGCGCGTATTTGTTGCACAGAAAAGAATACTTCGTCTCATTTTCAACTTAAGACCTCGAGAATCATGTCGCCCTATATTCAAGACAAATAAAATATTAACTTTTCCATCAATCTACATATTAAATTGTCTAATATATGTTCATCAAAATTTGAAAAAGCTGAAAACATGTTCAGAGTTCCATAGCTATAATACTAGGCATAAGGATATGTTGTGTATTCCCCTGCATAATACCACAAAATGTGAGTCGTCACCAATCTTCACAGGAATGAAACTTTATAACCACTTGCCTAAACATTTCAAGAGTTTTAGTGAAAAGCAATTCAAGGTGAAATTAAAATCAATGCTGATTGAAAAATGTTTTTATAGCGTTCAAGAGTTTTTTGTAAGTTCTATAATTTAGTTTTTTTTTTTCATTGTACCATTTTATTGTTTTATTATTTCATTCTCTTTCTCTTGTTGACTATTCCTATACATCTGTAGATATCTCAATGGAAGAAATAAATTATTATTATTATTACTAATAGTTTTTGTCTAGTTGATATAACGAACACTTGCCGGAATATAATTGTCCGGACTATTTCACTCATATCAAAATCTGACCAACCACAGGCCAAAGACAGCTCGTATTATCGCGGAAACACCAACTTTTGAATTATGATTGGTCTTACAACTTAGGTGTATTCAACAACTCAACCTTGGATACGGACAGTTTGACAAATAATAAATTTAAATTATGGACGTCAACATGAGTCATTTTGTTCGTGAAATAGTCTAATGAAATATCACTCGTGACTGAATGTATCTCATAAGTCTGTATTTTATTTCTTAACCCAACTGAGTTGCTTAGAGAAAACACCACTCGTCCTTCGGACTCGTGGTGTCTTCAAGCAACTCAGTTTCGTTAAGAAATAAGTCGACAGACTTATCGCGAAAATTCAATCACTTGTGATATTACTTCTGATAACATGGTGGCCTTACAAGGATTTCAGTTTTACCTATCCGATCGAGCAGGGTTTCTCAAAGTGGGGTACGTGGACCCCTAGGGGTTCGTCATACGACGGTAGGAGGTTATTCGCGACAACCTTTACGTAATGGTGCTGCACACATAATTAGTTTGTTAAGGGATTCGCTTTCATGTAGAAACTTTAACAGGGTTTCGTGGAGCCAAAAGTTCGAGAAACCCTGCAATAGAGTATCTAGAGGTAGAACGTAGGAATATATTTGAGATATAATTTCAAGCCTTGATTCTTAATATTCATTCTCAATGCATAACAATTGACGAACAGTGTAATTTCAATAAGTATTAGCGGCAAAAAGTGCTTCACTTCAATCTATATTTAGCTGAATTTCCATCAAGTAAATACCGAAACATTCAAACATTACCTGATTACCTGATTTTTAGGGTAGCCTGTCCATCCTAATGCGACATTTGACTTTGTTAATAGGCATAATCGGCCTAGATGTTTTGGAGATATAGATATCTGATATGTTGTTGTTATTTACTCAATAATTAAAAAATATGAAACCCATTCAATTTAAACACGTTAACTAGTTGTAGAACACCAAACAGCAAATTTCGTGAGGATCATATCACTATGAAATTTATGAAAAATCATTAAAAAACTTTCTATATATCAGAAACTATTCGTTAGACATCATTAAATGGTTTCTTTCTGGGTTTTCTCTCCCAAACTCTGAAAAATATCTATAAAATAAAAAAAATGGGTTCAAGCCCTGTGGACAGGAGCTTTCTGGCGCTCTAGTTCAAACAGACAAATTATATCTCCGAAAGTATTGGTTTCTCAGAGTTGAGAATTATATCAATGTATTCTTATGATAGAACTGCATCATAAAGGAAATTCAATTCAAATAATAGCTTATTTATCAAGATTAAATGAGCAATCTGAGAATGAGAACTGCACCATGGAAGAAACCATATTAAAATAGCTGAAATGAATTTGACTCTCTCTTATAGAACAGGATGAAATGTACCATTATGAACACAGATCATATAATAAAGCTTAGATAGAATAATTATAGCATTCTGTGAAAACATAGAAGTACGATTCATTATTGAAATTTAGAACTTCATCTTAGCATAAATTGAATTCAAATAACATAGAAGAATTTAAATTCAACAAGAGTGCCAAAAATTATCAGTCTAAAACCAATAGACGAATTCTACCCAACAACGAACTAATCCGAGATATTCATTCCTCAATTCTATGATGAACGATAATATATATCTTTCCTCCAATCTACTTCAATACACCAATATTCCAGTTTTGTTTTTAGTGGAGATATTCTGAACTCAATTTTATTTACTTACCTTTACCATTCCCATCATCATATGGATTGACCATCGGCATGAAAATATCAAGCAACAAAAAGTATGATATTATATTATAATTCTCATATTTATACGATTGCTGGAATGAGTGACAATGTTATTAACTTACCATTACCATTCCCATCATCATATGGATTGACCATCGGCATGAAAATATCAACCAACAAAAAGTATGATATTATATTATAATTATCATATTGATACCATTACTGGAATGAATGACAATGAGACAACGTCAAAGTTGACATTAAAACAATTCATAGAATAGACACAGAATAATTCTGTCATTGAAATTTTGAAAAATCATATCTCCGAAAGTATTAGTTTGTTAGAGTTTGAATTTGTTCTGTAAAAAAAAAAAAATTTTTTTGTTACTCCGAAACCATCTGTCCGATTTTGCCCAATAACGAACTTAGCCGAGATATTTATCCCCCAAATCTACTCTGAAAATTTCAACTGTCTAGCTCATTCCGCTCGAGAGATATCGTGCTTACGGCCGGACGGCCGGACTGGCCGGACCGGCCGGACAGAATGAATTTCAACCACGGATTCTTGATCAGTGAGTCGAACCAAATCGTTTAAGACCATTTTCATAGAAAAATTCGAAAATTACTTACATTTGGGCAAATTGATAAGCACTAGGGTGCTTCATTTTTAGGCGATATATTTTTTTTTCTCTGTGCTACCTGAAAATCTTATACTTTATGAAATAAAAAAATTATACCGCCGGGTAGGAGGCTTTTAGTGCAATAGTGGCTTAGCTCATTTAAAAATTCAATTTCCTATTTAAATAGCACAGAAAAAAAAATTTTACAGTTTCAATTTGATTTTTCGACGAAAAAAAAACTTTTGGGGAAAAACGCGTGTATAGCTTTTGTAGAGCATAAAATTTGCTACAAAAAGATTCTTCGCGGGAATCCTCCTCGACCAACAACTTTTGAGTTATAGAACAGGGAATATAAATGTTTATCAGATTTTACATCAAATCATTTCTAAATCAAGATTTATTATTTTTACATCAAAAAATAATTCATTATAGACCAAAGAACGTTTTAATCGAGTCAATATATGATCCGGGTTTCCAATTTCAAACATTATTTTTGAATAAATAGAGAAAACTAAATTTCAATTAATAATTATAATAAAATCAAATTTCAAATACATTAAATTCAAATTTTCGTTCATATTTTATTATTTTATTTTTAGTTCTTTTTCCTACCGCAGCAGCGCTGTTTTCCTGCTGAAAGAGCAGTACAATTGATAGAATCATTCAATCGGACTTTAACTCACGATGAAGAACAGAAACAATACCTATTACAAGTTGTTGCAATGCATAGGAAGCAATTTCCTAATGCTAATAAAAAAAAACATTAATGTAAACAGAAGCTTGCAAATAACATTAAAAATTACTCTTCAAGATATTATCTTATCATTATTTATAAATTAAAATTTATATTCGTTCTTACTATAATAAATTGTTATTTAATGTAAAAATAATATTTATTTATTTAATTGACATTTATTTTTCTCTATCCAAAAATATTTTTGAAATTAGAAAGCCATATCATGTATTGACTTGATTGAAACGTTCTTTTGTCTATAATGAATTATTTTTTGATGTAAAAATAATAAATCTTGATTTAGAAATGATTTGATGTAAAATCTGATAAACATTTATCTTCCCTGTTCTATAACTCATAAGCTGTTGGTCGAGGAGGATTCCCGCAAAGAAACTTTTTGTAGCAAATTTTATGCTCTACAAAAGCTATACACGCGTTTTTCCCCAAAAATTTTTTTTTCGTCGAAAAATCAAATTAAAATTGAAAAAAAAATTTTTCTGTGCTATTTAAATAGGAAATTGAATTTTTAAATGAGCTCAGCCACTATTGCACTGAAAGCCTCCTACCTGGCGGCATAATTTTTTATTTTTCATAAAGTATCAGATTTTCAGGTAGCACAGAGAAAAAAAAATATCGCCTAAAAATGAAGCACCCTAATAAGCACTCAGTTCCGAGGAACTAGAGCGCCAAAAATTAATTATTTTGTGATTTGCTTCTGCGTAAGACACACAAGATATTTGTTAGAAGCAATCAATGGAACAATGTTGCCTAACAAATAACAACGAAACCATCAACGAACTAACAACTATTTCGTAACGTTCCGGAGTCTATACAAGACTCCTTCGTCAGACGCTAAACGAAAAATTTTAGAATTATTTTGTTGATCGTTATTCTGAAATTGTCACATAATGTAATGTGACATTTTAAACTAAGGAAAATGCATCGGTCAAAAAGAATCGAGTAAACTTTTTTTGATAAAGATGGAGCATTATGAATACTCCGAGTAAACGAAAATATAGAAAAAAAATTTTACAAATTCGTTTTTAAAAGACACTTAAATTTTTAGTTTTTTCAATATTAAATGTTTTTGACCGGGAAATGAGTATTATTAAGGTTTTGAAAACCTTAGTGCGATTTCCGGTTCGATCATTATTTTCCGACTTATGCACTAATATCAAACAGGGATATTTGTATCGCAAAAACAAAAGAGGCATTATAGCCAAGATTGATGATGATATGGTGACGTATTACTGCAACAAAGATCTGTTCTTGTTGGAATAGAAAGCGGTAGATGAGGTCCTTTTCGACATTACTTTCATTGAATATACGGACCAATGAAAACTTGCCATATTTCTTATATTAGTAATTTTACGAATCAGTTTTATATTATATTGATCTGTTGCGATTGTTTTATATTATTATGTATTATGAAGAGCGAAAAGTTAACTGTAGAAATTTATATTTGTTCATAGTTGGTAGAAATGCTGAAAGTGTCTTTTCTATCATTTTAATACGATTTAAGTTATTGTTAGCCATTACAGGGATATTTTTGCTTTTATTGACGATATATCTGCGGCATTGACGATAACTCCCCGGCCTGAAAGAGATCCAACTATTTGGAAAATTGTAAATTTAATTTAAATTAATTTTATCTATACACATTTGATATTTATTCATTTTATATTTATTTGTACATATTTTACTTAATTCTTTTTATATATAATTATTTAGTAATCTCTTATCGATCCATTAATTAATTATCGTTTGTCAATATTTCTTTAATTTTACTTACACATACATAATGAAAATGTTTATAGCCTGATCTGAAAACTATGCACTTGGAGCTACAATTTGTTAATTTTTTTGCTGTTTCCCTCCTGTTTAAAGTCACCCAAAAATTTGGAATATTGTTTTATATCCCTTCATTTTGTCACTAGTGTAAAACGGGCCAAACTATTCGCAGGCCCAAAGATTGTTATTTTGTCAATCTGTTGAATTTGAACTATGAGAAAAGCCAAATTCATTCTTCTCGGCAATATATCCAGGGATGATGTTGCTTTTGAACGATTCACAAAACTGGATTAAAAATCAATATATTGGTATCAAAGAATAATGTTTCCTGGAAAGTTTGGAGCTCAATGAATTTGCGTAATTAGTCGTATGTTTAACACAAATAATTTTCTATGTTTAATTGATATGACGAGTCACTAATAATTATTTATCATTCAAGAAACAAGCGCCCTGAAGCACCTCAGGGTGTTTTATCTAGATACTGTATTTCCCGATTTACATTGAGTGTATTCAACCTATGGGACATGTGTGCTAAGCTTTAGCAACAATTTTCCCAACTGCATTTTTTATCGCGTACAAACAAGCTTTAAATATTAAAATTCCGATGTTTCAAATTACATATATATCTTGTGCATATTTGTTCCGGTTATCATTTCTATCGATCCGTCATTTGGACGAGAGGTTAGCTAACTCTTTTTATGATTTTATTTCTGTTCAAAAAACTTTTATCGGTTATGGACACAGTTCTTATCAGGTGAAGTTTAAAAAGCACTGGCCGATAGGCGAATAAACTGCTGAATTTCTTGATTTTGCAATGTAATTCCTCATTCCTTCGCAATGATGAATTATTCGGCTAAACAATAAAAAAATAAAATATAGTGTATCATATTCCATTAACTTTCTATAGAATTTATGAAGTGGGGTCCATTATCTATTCTCTCTCTTAGCTCATACTTGATATCGAAAAAGGAACCTAATTTTCAATGGAAAATTCTCTCGTCAAAATATCTGCTTTTTAAAAAAAAGTCGGTTAGCTTTTTGTTCGTTGAAATCTCGAGTTTCTGATGGTGTAAAAAAATATACATTATTATCGTAAATATTTCCCAGAAAATGCTACGAAAGAACAGGTAGTAAGGCCCAGACTCTCCTAGCCCCTTCCCCACTTCTCTATGAAATACCTTTTGATTGGCATAAATTTCCGTAGGTCACTCTGGTATATACATAAGTTATCTAAAAATAGCAATAAATAGGCATCTACGCATATAATTTCTAGAAGATTCTACAACTTTCTCAACATATTGTAGATGTCTTATTAAACATTAACTTAGCATTTTCTGAGAAAATTTACCGCAGTAATGCATATGTTTTTTTACACCATCAGAAAGTGGAGATTTCAGCGAACAAAAAGCCCACCGACTTTTTTAAAAAAGCGATTGACGATTGAAAATTAGGTTGCTTTTTCGATATTGAGTGAAAATGAGGTGAAAAAATGAATATTTTCAATTAAAACAATTGCAGTGTGTTTGGGACATAAAAAGCTAAGTTTTCAGCAAATTTCGTGAAAAAAATTGTTTTTTGTAAAAGATAAAAATAAAAAACCAAAAACCTGGTTATTAGAATTTTCAACATGAATTTTGAGGTTATGTGAAAAAAGTGTAAATAAATATGTTGTAGATCTTCTTATTACCTACATATTTGCCATTAAATTTTTTTCATAGAACTTGTAGTTTCTTGGATATCGAGATAAACCGTTTTTTGCCCTTAAAAACTCACCCCTTTCCATTTCCCTACCTCAGATCACCCGTAAATAATCGTTTCTTTCGTTTTTGTTTTATTCTCTTCCTTTTCCAATGGGTTTCATCCTAATATTATTTTTTGGTTCCAAAAAATATCGACCCTGGTCTATTCAGCTCGGTCGATTGTATGAAGGCAAAAGCTCCTGACTTCACATCACTGATTTTTACGAATTTTTTGACTCGTTTTAGTGTTTTATTCTTATATTGACTCAACAATATGAATAAAATTATTATTATTATTATTATCTCGCCAAGGTAGATCCCGACCATCAAAGAGTCTGGGACAAGTTCTTGCAACTGTTCATGATGGCTTACAGATCATCAGTGTAGGAATCGAAAACAGAGATCCCAGCATGTGTAATGTCCGGCCGGGAGATACGGTTTGCCATGCGACCTCGAGTTTTGATGTAATCCAGGTGAAGAGATAGCTGGAGAAGAATATGTCTGCACTTTAGAGAGAAGACTAAATAACTTCCACGAAAAAGTCAGACAGATTCTCCAGGTGGCGAGTGATCTTCTGAAGAATACTTACGACAACAAAGCAACTGAGGAAGGTTTCAACCTGGCGATCTGGTATGGTTATTCAACCCGCAGAGGAAACGACTCTTATCACCCAAGTTGCACAGAGATTGGGAAGGCCCATATCGGGTGCTCAAGAGAATTCGATGTGGTATATCGAATCCAGAAATAAACGAAGAGTACGACAACAAAGCAGCTGAGGATGTTTTCAACTCTGGCGATCTGGTATGGTTATTCAACCCGCAGAGGAAACGACACTTATCACCCAAGTTGCAAAAAAAATTGGGAAGGCCCGTATCGGGTGATCAAGAGAATCCGATGTGGTATATCGAATCCAGAAACTTCTCAGAAATAAAAGAAGAGTGCGACAACAAAGCAACTGAGGAAGGTTTCAACACGGGCGATCTGGTATGGTTATTCAACCCGCAGAGGAAACAAAACTTATCACCCAAGTTGCAGAGAGATAGGGAAGGCCCATATCGGGTGATCAAGAGAATTCGATGTGGTATATCGAATTCAGAAACTTCTCAGAGATAAAAGAAGAGTGCGACAACAAAGCAGCTGTGGAAGTTTTCAACACTGGCGATCTGGTATGGATATTCAACCCGCAGAAGAAACGGCTCTTATCACCCAAGTTGCAGAGAGATTGGGAAGGCCCATATCGGGGGATCAAGAGAATTCGATGTGGTATATCGAATCCAGAAACTTCTCAGAAATAAAAGAAGAGTGCGACAACAAAGCAGCTGAGGAAGTTTTCAAAACTGGCGATCTGGTATGGTTATTCAACCCGCAGAAGAAACGACACTTATCGCCCAAGTTGCAGAGAGATTGGGAAGGCCCATATCGGGTGATCAAGAGAATTCGATGTGGTATATCGAATCCAGAAACTTCTCAGAGATAAAAGAAAAGTGATTCATTCGAATCGTTCGGCGCCGTTTGGAGCTAATTGCGACGCACAAGAGGACATTCAGTTAAGAAGAGCCATTACTGGGAAAATGAATTACGAATACATAACCTTCGACAACTTTAGTGTCTAATTATGGGGGAACTGCGAAAGTAAGATTCGGGGTCACCATCGAAGAGCAATAAGACCTGTTTTCTGTCCCAGAAGACTATTCACTAGCTCCCTGTGTAGTACAAGATTTGCGTATGTCCAGTGGAATATCCTTTCATGAAGGAGTTTGGTTGTGAATCGGATTTGGTCACACATCAAACTGCACTTGGGAAGATGTTGAAGTTAGGTAACCACACAGAATGCACACTGTACTATTTGCAATGTTAGCCTTATAATTGAAACCACTCACATTTCATGAGTCGGAATAAATGTTCAACCGACAAAAAATAATTGCAGTGATGTTGTATAATTCATTCAAATGGAGACTTACCATCAAATTTGAAACAGTGCAATAGTTATGTGAAATCATTTTCACAATGAATGAGGGAGTATTGAACACCATCAAAGTATTAATATTCTTCTAAAAATATATGAATTTACCTAGAAATTAAGCTATATTTGAATAGAATAAATCTTATCATATTGATTCAAATATACATATTTTTGAAAATGTTACTTGATTCCAAGATATCTTGTTTCAGTGGAGCATTCATATCTTTTACTGTATAATGATGGTTTCAATAATGTCACAGTTCCTACAATAAGTAACTACCCTTGTTAAAAACTGATCGGTATTTAACACAATGACCACTATTGTTGGTCCATTATTTACTTACTCGTTTACCCGAAATGTCCCTACTACGCAGGTTCGAAATGATGTGATGCTGTACGAGTACAACAAACGAGAACTGTTGGCGCCATTGACGCTTGGGGAATGACGTCAATTTTTTGTGTTTTGTACTATGTAATAATAATTAAATTGGTGTGGAAGAACTTTTATGATCGTGAAACCTAAAATCCTTAGTACCTATTTTCACTAGTAAGTACAACTTTGCTCAAATAGATACTATTGGAGTCATCGGAATATGGGATAATGACTATTAAGGATGGTTGGTTCCTTTATGCATAAAAAAAATAATCATTTCAACAGTCACTTTTATAGGCAGAATGTGAAAATCATATATTAACATACTCTTTTTACCCCTTCATTGCCAATAATCCTGTCTATAATATCCAAATGACTTCAAATTATGAGAGGTCAGTTGGAGCTATTGTTTCTCATTATAATCGAGTTTATGAGTTATGTATCTAAATAAGAAATTATTTCACATCTACCTTTCATCATCAGAAACCAGTTTCCAGTTGTAGGAGTCGTCTCCAAAATTTATTTCGTGAATACCAAAATAGTGTTTATTGTTTATTAGTTTATAATTTATTAGTACTATTCCTGGCAATCCATTGGTACCATAGACATAAAATAACATGGACTGGTTATGAGAAAGAGACCATTGATATCAGCATTGAAAAAAGCCAGAATAGTTGAAGGAAAACCACGGAATAAAGAATATATTCTTATAATTTGGCGATTGGCAAAATCACAGAATACAAAATATTGGTTTCCTTTATCCTTTGACCTTTCTTGTATACTGACTTGTTTGGGTTCGTGTATTGTGTATTTGTTTTGGTGATTTGGTGATAGAATTGACAGATTTGAAGGCAAAACATTTTCATTTGAATCCGAGACTCGTTTCTGAATATTGTGATACTTGTAATCTTTAAATATTTCTCATAAATTTCCTTAATGTAATTCAATCAGCTTTTTCGATACTCATTCAAAATAATCAATATTTCTCTTAAAAAAATGGGTTCAAGCCCTGTGGACAGGAGCTTTCTGGCGCTCTAGTTCAAACAGACAAATGTTACCTCCGAAAGTATGTATTGGTTTCTCAGAGTTGAGAATTATATCAATGTATTCTTATGATAGAACTGCATCATAAAGGAAATTCAATTCAAATAATAGTTTATTTATCAAGATTAAATGAGCAATCTGAGAATGAGAACTGCACCATGGAAGAAACGAAATTAAAATAGCTGAAATGAATTTGACTCTCTCTTATAGAACAGGATGAAATGTACGAGTATGAACACAGATCATATAATAAAGCTTAGATAGAATAATTATAGCATTCTGTGAAAACATAGAAGTACGATTCATTATTGAAATTTATAACTTCATCATTTTTACCCATACACGATGATATAGCCCCTCTTATAACAGGCCATCTGAGACTGAAGTCCAGAAACCCACCAATAGCTACTGCCAACCAGCTAACGAATTTCAGCGTGGTAGAGCACTGGAGTGAACAGTGGTGTCAGCAAGGTGTTAGGAACGCTGACCTTATCTTCAACCCTTGTCTCAAGGTTGCTGGGTTCAAGCTGCCAAGAAGAGAGTGGTGTAATCTCAATAGAATTCGCACGGGTCACGGAATCTGCAACAAAAGCCTTACCCAGTGGGGAGCTGCCGACAGCCCACGATGCGACAACTGCGGCGCCGATGAACAAACAATCACCCACCTGGTCCTGGAATGTCCCGTTTCCTCCTTCAGTGGCACACTACAAGAGCTACATGACCTCACACCGAATGCAGCAGAATGGCTACGACAGTGTAACTTGCGGCTGTGATCCAAATATTTAGTATTTAACTTAGTGAATTGTAATGTATTTGTATTGGTATTTGTCATTTTTTTTTCCAATGTGTTGATCAATTGTTCATACGAATATATATATATATAACTTTATCTTAGCAGAAATTGAATTCAAACATCATAGAAGAATTTAAATTCAACAAGAGTGCCAAAAATTATCAATCCAAAACCAATAGACGAATTCTACCCAACAACGAACTCATCCGAGATATTCATTCCTCAATTCTATGATGAACGATAATATATATCTTTCCTCAAATCTACTCCAATACACCAATATTCCAGTTTTGTTTTTAGTGGAGATATTCTGAACTCATTATTATATTACTTACCATTACCATTCCCATCATCATATGGATTGACGATCGGCATGAAAATATCAACCAACAAAAAGTATGATATTATATTATAATTCTCATATTTATACTATTGCTGGAATGAATGACAATGTTATTAACTTACCATTACCATTCCCATCATCATATGGATTGACCATCAGCATGAAAATATCAACCAACAAAAAGTATGATATTATATTATAATTCTCATATTGATATCATTACTGGAATGAATGACAATGAGACAATGTCAAAGTTGACATTCTAACAATACATAGAATAGCCACAGAATAATTCTATCATTGAAATTTTGAAAAATCATATCTCCGAAAGTATTAGTTTGTTAGAGTTAAAAATGATATGAATGGATTCTTATTGTGAAACTGCTTATTGAAAAAAATTTAATTTGGAATTTGTTCTGTAAAAAAAAAAATTATTTTTGATACTCCGAAACCCTCTGTCCGATTTGCCCAATAACGAACTTAGCCGAGATATTTGTCCCGGAAACCTACTCTGAAAATTTCAACTGTCTAGCTCATTCCGTTCGAGAGTTATCGTGCCTACGGCCGGACGGTCGGACCGGCCGGACAGAATGAATTTCGACCACGGATTCTTGATCAGTGAGTCGAACCAAATTGTTTAAGACCATTTTCATCGAAAAATTCGAAAATTACAGACATTTGGGCAAATTGATAAGCACTCAGTTCCGAGGAACTAGAGCGCCAAAAAATCAGGATTTTCCAATACACCCCAATTTCCAATTTGTGTATCTGCCCATGGTATAAAAACCATATATATATATATATATATATATATGTATAAAAACCATTGTTTTCATACCATTATTTGCCTTTACTTATTCTATCCTTCATAACGTCTCTCTCTCTCTCTCTCTCTCCCTCTCTCTAATGTATTCCGCAAGGAACTGTGTGATAAAGTTACGTGAGGGCCAGTCTATTATGTCTATGATGCCAAGATGGGTTCCTCCAAAACTCTAAAACACTTCATCAATGATGTTGCAGCATTGTGGATGTGGTAGCATAATAGTATATTCTAAAACAAGTTGCAGAATGGGCTCCTATTGAAACACGAATGCGAATTTCGAAAACGATCGACGAAGGAGCGAGTTTTCGAACGCATGAGTGTTGGAATTGCCTTCTGCAACGAGTATTAGACGATATTTTCTCTATTTCAGGCAAGTTTTGTAAAATACTGTTGAAATTTCATGAAAAATGAGGATTATACTTCCTGGTGACTTTTGTATTGTATCTTGGTAGTTGGTGTGACTGTTACGAAAGTTGACAGAATACGGAATTTGAATTTGAAACGTAAGTTGGGCATGGAGATCAGATTAGAAACAGTTTCCTAATAGCATGAATGATTCAAAATTAGCGAGAAGGAAATCTCTTGTATCATATTTTTTAATAAAAATAAAGCTTTTCCTCAACAATTATTTCACTATATCCAGATTATATTGTATTGTGAATTGACGTGTGTCGAAATTTGATAGGATCGAATGTCAGTGCTGACTTCCACAAAACGAAAAATATAACTAGAAACAATGCGGGAATGAGTTCATTCCAGCACTGTTTTCAGTGCTGGAATGGACTCATTACGATACTGAAATGGAGAAAACATATTCTTGTAGGTTATTCAAACTCAAATTTTAGTTATTTGATTTGTGAACTAAAATTTGAGTTTAAATAGCCTACAAGAATATGTTTGATTTGTGAACATCAGGATATGGCAATGTAAATGAATCCCTAAAGAATATAGATCTCATGTTGTGCAGTATATTTGTTTAAAATTATTAGATACAATTATTTGTCATTTCACAGTCATTGCACGATAACCTTGAAAATGTGAATTTTGTGCCTTTCCAAAATTACTTCGAACCTCATTGGTATATGAATGATTTGATTTTTCGCAAGAATATGATAATTTTGTCTAAGGAATACATTCCAACAAAAAATATCAAAAATAAAAATTTATCAGAAAGTCACACGTAATTTTATCGACATTGTGCCCAACTCGAATAAGGAACACACATGTAGATAAACAGTCTTTATTCGAATTAACTTTCTCAAATCAATTTTTTTATTCTTTAGATGCATAGACAAGGATGTATTTATCGACTCATTTCTTTTATTAATTAGTGCAATATTTTGACAATATTTTATTTTAATTTTATTGTTCTTTATTGACTCTTTGGATCAGAAAATCAAAAAGACTAAATTGATATTTGTCAAAAGTTAGTTCTGAAACAATCTGGTTTTGTTATTCAATCCCAACAGACACCATATTCAAGTCATCATATAATGTGATTTTTTAAAATTTTCGAACCTATGCGTCATCAAATTGAAGCAAGAGAAAATAGAACATCTTCAATGGAAGGATCTACCACATGTTCACCGAGATTATAAAAATTATTCCACCAATAAAAGCTATACCACTTGAATATAAGTTAATGATTTCGTCCATGATGAATTCTGAATTGAAATTAACATACTAAATATCCAAACAATGAATTTTAATGAAACTGAGTAATAGATAGAATCAATGATAAATTCGTTATGGAAACTACTGTAGTATATCATCGAAACACAAACACTTAACAATATTTAAAAATCCCATGAAATCCAATGAAGTTGAATGAAGTTTTACTCTACTCGTGAAGTACGGAATAGAGTATATCATTGAATTAATGGGTATCTCTTTGATCACATGTTAGTGTTTTCTCTGTGCATCAACGCTATATATTCTATTTAGTAGTTAAGAAGTTTTCCCATCAGAAGCCAAGTTACCTGTACTTATGGAATGCTTTGTTGGGTCTAAGGAAGGAAATAACAAAGCAATGTTGTCCTCCCCTCCTGTTACCGCTCTCTACTCTTCAACAGACACAGAGCACGTAACAACGCTAGTAGCAACTTATTCCTCGGTTCTCTCTGTGGTGACGTCAAATACCACTCGATATCCCTTCTTCGAGCTGTTCGAGGGGAAATTGTAGTGCTCTCTCAATATTTAGCAGGCTATTCCTTACTCTCACATTAAACCACAATACCTAAGATATATTCTTTCCGATGCTCCATAGTTGAATATTGTTGTAAATAAGTTTAGTGAATATAGACAATTTAATTAACCGAAAACATAACAATACACTATCACCAGAATTGCTGGTATAATATTTGCAAGGAACTCACCAGAAAATCGTTCCATTTATTTATGTATGACCATTTATTTTATGTTATCTATTACAAAACTGAACTGGCTTTGGCATTCGAATAGGGCCTCATATATCACATTCTATATCAAATGTTGATATTACAACCAGACAAAATTTCATACGATTCAACTAAGGGTATGTCTCCATTGGGGGTTGTCTCCAGTGCTTTATAATCAGAAATAACGAAGAAACATTGAATTTCGTGTCACAGTCTTATCTTCCATGTTTTCAACATGACAATTGTTTATCGGAATCCATCAAATGAAAACAATTCCTCACGAGACATAAAAAAGTTATTGTCATTATTTCTCTGTGTTATAATGAAGATTTACATGGAAGACAAGATTACGAATTATATGCCGTAATAAATACTGCTTCTATTTTACTTTCAAGGTAACCAGCCTGATTTGAGATAACTCTCTCTCTCTCTGAAACGTTTCTTGATAAGCTCGAGGAGCGCTTTAAGAGTGAGCTAGTGATTCTAATAGAACTCTTTTTAATTTTCATGAGAAGACTTCAGTGGATCAAAGTAACGAATTGGAATTTTTGCAAGGATCATATTTCTAACAATCAATTTCCAAGCAATATCAAATGCATATGTTCAAGAAATGCAGTCCTCTGAATGTCTGCTGATGATTGGATTTATATGGTTTGCATTAATCGAAAATATACATTCGCGGATTGCTAGATGTTTCAAATTCTTGTTATAAATATCAATTCTATTTCCGAATTCATTTCCGATTTCCTATGTATATTCCAGACAATATGATTCCCAGATTGGGTCACGTAACCCTTTATGGTCCAACTGTTTTCTCAATTTGAATAAAAGTGACAAGGAAGTTTGGCAGTCTGAATGGATATCTTGCGATTTATTCAACGAAGACTTAATTTCTGATCTTTCAAATAGAGTTCCGGGGTTTGATCTTCAAAGGAATTATGGTCTATTCTGAATCATTTAAGAACCTATCATAGTCGTTGCAACAGCATGCTTTTCAGATGGAACTTAGTCGGGATCCATAGTTATGAATGCAGGGAAGCAGAAGAAACCATAGACCTTTTTAGTTGATAATTGTCCCATATATAGATTCAAGGATGCTTTTAGGGCTATTCATAAAGTTTTGAATCTTTTTTAGGAAGGGTAGCGAATTTACAATCTATTTAATAAAATTTGGAATATTCTAATTTTTGATTTCTTCGTTTTCTCCATTTTTCTTTTTCTTTTCCAGATTGAGTTTCGGGTACCTCGAAGAAACCTTTCTGCTTGTAGAAGAAAGAATCGAAAGTAAAGAAAAAGGTGCCCTTCAATAATCATGAAAGTATACTTTGGGAGGTATATTCATTATTAAATGATTACTTCTTCAGTTTTCTCTCCCGAACTCTGAAAAATATCTATAAATAAAAAATGTATTATTATGTGAATCACTCCTGCGTTAGAAACACATGATATTTTTTAGAAGCAATATTTCGAACAATATTGCCTAACAAACTAACAAACTATAACGACACAACATCAACGATAGAACATCTATTTTGTAACGTTTCGGAGTCTATATCAGACTCCTTCGTCAGACACTAAGCGAAAATCTTCGAAATTATGTTTTGTATGATAGTTATCATATTGTATGATAGTTATCATATTATATGGATGAATAACTATCGTTCAAGAGAATATATATATATACGGTCTGAGGCCGCCACACCGACCTTGCCAAGAAGGTGATAGGGTACCTTTAGGGTGTCACACTTCCTGTTGTAAATCTGTCGTCCGGGTCTTCTGATGGAAGTGATAGTTTAAGCCAGGGGTGAGTTTCCTTATTTTGCAAATATTTCAGAGACCAGTTGAGATAGATCGATGAAATTTGAAGGTTTGAGTTAGCAGCTCGAGGACTTTGTAACCCTGGTGAAATAAGTTTTTGTAACCCCCCCAAATGGTACGGAATGGGGACACTTTTTAAAATAAAAGATTTTTTTACACGGTAACCTACAAATAATAACTTAGATTCCAAAACTGCAATCTTCGACCTTTCAGTTGGTGTATCGTTGACACTTGGGGCCCAAGCGGTTACAAAGATGTCACGAACACACAATATTTTCGATAACGGGTAGAGCACTACATACATATCGGCGTTTCCAGCCGATCTCTATGGTAGATGATAGCCCATCTTAAGGGCCCTGTAGCGGGCTTCGAACATCTGAAGTTCTGAATAATCATCGCTTGGACTTGGACCGGTCAGACCTGGATTTGAAAGAGACCCTCCTCGCCTTACGAGTTACATTACCGAGTGGGGCTCACTGCATCGAAGACTCATTGCATCGAAAGTTCACTGAATCGAAAGTTCACTGCATCGAAGGTTTACTCCATCGAACATGACTCCCACTTACTCCTGATTCGCCTGGTACGTCAACAAAGCGGACTCTGTCCACCCCAGGGGTCGGCGGCTGTTTGGTTATGAAGCTGCAGCTCTTTAGTTCCATACGCAAATATTATTTATTCTAATGAATAAATAGATTAGTTTTTTATCAAAAAACTTTATTTATGAAAGTACTATTTATTGTTGGCAAGAATAATTATTCCTGCTCCTTAAAAACTTTGAAATTTTGTAAATTGTAATTTTTTACTCTTCTGACTCAAAAGGTTTGCCGACTCCTGATCTAACCTAAAATTTGAAATAATTGAAGGATGAATGTGTTCGACAATTTTCAATTAGTGAACCATTATGGAAAATCTTTGTACCTATGCGTTGTAAGTAAAGTTTTGTAACATGCAGGAATTTGTCAAACTTTCGATGCAATGAGTCTTCAATGGAGTGAGGCGCACCGCCATTACCATACTGAAATGTTTCCTCTTGCGAGTGTCGTTAGGAACCATAGTCTCCATATCTTCAAGACATTATGAAGTATACATGGTTTTTCTTTTCATCGTTACATTTTTATTACAAGAATTTGAAGGTAAAATTTCATTTTCGTTCACATAACTGAATTGGTCATCGTATGACCTTTGATGCGTTATATCACAAGCAATATTTTTCCAATAGAAAAAAATGTTGAGGGTTAAGGGTATAAACCCCAACTTCAAAACTGCATGCATTTCTCAGAACTTTGAAAATAGAAATCGGCGGGTACGAGGATATTTCTCAATATTTATTATTTCAAGAATAAGAACCTGACACCAATCACAAATTGTTAATTTTGTCAAAAATAGCTTAGCAAATTCTTTTTTCAGCCACACCGCTCGATGTGCAATCGCATGTCCTTTCATTTGATATATCACAATCCATATATTCCTATTTGAAAAAAACAATAGAGAGGTGTAGAGCGTAAAGGGTGAGAGATTTCAAATTCAAAATTGGTTCAAGCCCTGTGGACAGGAGCTTTGGCGCTCTTGTTCAAATTCTGACAATTCATATCTTCGAAAGTATTGGTAAGAGTTGGGAATTATATCAATGGATTCCTATGATTGAAATTCATAATAGCAGAAATTAAATTCAATCATCATAAAAGAGTTTGAATTCAACAATAGTGCCAAACATTTTCAATCCAAGACCAATAGACCAATTCTACCCAATAACGAACTCATCTGAGATATTTGTTCCTCAATTCTATGATGAACGATAAATTTTTACCTCAAATCGACTCTGAAAATTATATTATATCAATTGAAACTTTAGCCAATATTTCAGTTTTGTTTTTACTGGTTTTTCTTAACTCAATATTATTAACTTACCATTACCACTCCTATCATCATATGGATTAACCATGGGCATTAAATATCAAAATTTGACATACCATGTCTCAGGAGAATAGGTTGACATGTAACAACACAGATCATATTATAATAATTCATAAATAGAATAATTATCGCATTCTGTGAAAACACAGAAGTACGACATATTATTGAAATTTTGAAAAATCATATCTCCGAAAGTATTAGCTTGTTAGAGTTTGACTCACTGATCAAGAATCCGTGGCCGAAATCGATTCTGTCGGACCGGCCGTCCGTCCGGCCGTTAACACGATAACTCTCGAACGGAATGAGCTAGATAGTTGAAATTTTCAGAGAAGGTTTCAGGGATAAAGATCTCGGTTAAGTTCGTTATTGGGCGAAATCAGTCTAATAGTTTCGGAGTAACGAAAAACAATACTTTTTTTTTTAATATTTTTTTTACATTACAACTTTTAAATTCAATTTTTTTTAAGATGCAGTTTCATCATAAGAATCCATTGTTATCATTTTCAACTCTAACAAGCTAATCCTTTCGGAGATAGAATGTTTCAAAGTTTCAATAATACATCGTAAGTTCTATGTATTCACAGAATGTGAACACAGAATCTGTCTGTGATCACTATTCATAAATGTCATCTTTTCTAGCTATTGTTATAGAGATTGTCAATTCATAGTAGCAAGTATTCGATTCTTGAATTTGTGAATATATATAAGACTGTTTTGATGTAGTTTATGGAGACAATAGGAAAGAAGAACATAATGGAATCATCAAAAGAAATTACTGTGCATTGACCACTGAGGTTAATATTACCTTTTACTTCCTTAAGTAGTGAGACATGTTCCTATATACAGTATTTTCATAATGTTGCTAGCAAAAAATACTGAAATATGGATCTACATTTGTGTATCAATAATTTTTTCTTGAGTTAAGGTTCATAATACAGAAAAGAATGTGTTAGTGGTATGGACTATTGAATTTTAAATTATGAAAAGAGGATAGTATTTTATTGATATATTTTGAACTATTAAAATAATTTGTTCGTAATTCACTATCTACTCAAATATCAGGAATAAATGGACAATCTGCTATGATTGTCTCCATCCTTGCTCTAGGCATTTCGATGATACTTTCCTTAGGTATTTCGAATTGTGAAAACTATACACCGAGTCTAAGTTGCAACAACCCATTCCACGAGGTTGAATCATTGCAGATTGCTTATTTAATCTTGATAAATAAATTCAATGACAATTTTGCCCTCTTTTTGGCGCTCTAGTTCCTCGGAACTGAGTGCTTATCAATTTGCCCAAATGTCTGTAATTTTCGAATTTTTCGATGAAAATGGTCTCAAACGATTTGGTTCGAATCACTGATCAAGAATCCGTGGTGGAAATTCATTCTGTCCGGCCGTCCGGCCGGCCGGTCCGGCCAGCCGGCCGTAGGCACGATAACTCTCGAACGGAATGAGCTAGAGAGTTGAAATTTTCAGAGTAGGTTTGGGGGATGAATATCTCGGCTAAGTTCGTTACTGGGCAAAATCGGACAGAAGGTTTCGGAGTAATAAAAATTTTTTTTTTACAAAACAAATTCCGAATTAATTTTTTTTTAATAAGCAGTTTTATCATAAGAATCCATTCATATCATTTTTAACTCTAACAAGCTAATGCTTTCGGAGATATGATTTTTCAAAATTTCAATGTGAATCGTATTTCACAGATTGATATAATTATTTTCTATGAATGAATTGTCAACTTGACAGAAGGGAATATTGTAACTTCAAAAATATTGGGGTTGAAATACTCGTATTTTAGCGATGCAACGGGGACCCCACCCGAAAATGTTTGAAAATATTACGTAAATATTGAAAGCATAATTCTGTAGTTCGAGAGAGGAGAACATTTGGTGAACGTAGATCAGGAAATTTTTGATCGATTACAAGGTAATTTTTTATTATTACTTATCTTCTTTAATACATGTTTTATGGAATACCTACTATTTGTAGGTACTTTAAACCTGTTTTGGGCAATTGTCATAGGAAACTTGTTTTTTTGGCGCTCTAGTTCCTCGGAACAGAGTGCTTATCAATTTGCCCAAGTTTCTGCAATTTTGGAATTTTTGGCAGAAAATGGTCTCAAACGATTTGGTTCGACTCACTGATCAAGAATCCGAGTGCGAAATCGATTCTGTCCGGCCGGCCGACCGGCCCTAGGCACGATAACTCTCGAACGAAAGGAGTTAGCGGATTGAAAATTGCAAGGTGGTTTTGGAGCGTAAATATCTCGGACAAGTTCGTTCGATCTATCTGAAATTTAGCATCAAATTGTAGAATCATGACCTTTATACGCATGTGAAGTTTTGTATTGACCAGATTACCGCAAAGTGTAAAAAAAAAATTTTGAAAATTTAAAAAAAGTTTTTCCACAATAACTCTCGAACGGAATGAGCTAGGTAGTTGAAATTTTCAGAGTAGGTTAGGGAGATGAATATCTCGGTTAAGTTCGTTATTGGGCAAAATTGGCCAGATTTAATTCGATTTCTTCCATGGTGCAGTTCTCATTCTCATGATTGTTCATTTAATCTTGATAAATAAACTATTATTTGAATTGAATTTCCTTTATGATGCAGCTCTATCATATGTATACATTGATATAATTCCCAACTCAGAGAAACCAATACTTTCGGAGATATTATTTGTCTGTTTGAACTAGAGCGCCAGAAAGCTCCTGTCCACAGGGCTTGAACCCATTTTTTTATAAGATAATTTTTGAAGAATTTTTTTTAAACGACAATTTTTTCAAATTTAATTTATTTCATGATGCATTTCTATCATAGGAATCCATTGATATAATTCCCAAATCTAAGAAACCAATACTTTCGGAGATATAATTTGTCTGTTTGAATAAAAGTGCCAAAAAGCTCCTGTCCACAGGGCTTGAACTATTTAAAAAAAACGACACCACTAATTCTACTCTTAGTCGCTTACATCGCTGAATAGGTAATATTAAATTACTTTTCCATCACAATCCATATATTCCCCTTTGAAAAAATAAAGTAGAGGGGCGTAGGGGGTGAGAAATGTCGAATTCACAAAAGCACAGGATAAATTGCTTTTGAAATTAAAAATCGACGGGTGCGAGGATTTTCATTAATCAATCATTCTTCGTAGAAGAATTATTGACGACTTAAGTTACTCTTTCGCTGTATACATCTATGCAGCGCGTTAACAAACCTTCAGATTTGAGCTGAGTGGACCCTACGTTCGAATTTTACACGAATAATCTAAAAAATTGACTGCACCTCATTTAGTTGGGCTTTACAAAATCAGTGCAGTAACGGGAATAAAATGAGGGTCAATTGAGCAGCATAAACACTAGTAGGAAAAGGGAAATAATAGAATTCAGTAAATCTCAAATGAATGAATCCATGTATTGCAGAACAAACTTGTGTTACATGTTAGAATCCACTTTGGTAAAGGGTTCGAGATTCTTGTTGACGTTGTCGGTGGTGGTAGATGTCATCATCATCAGCCCTGAAAAGAGAAACCAAAAAAACACACTTTTAAATTTGAAATATAAGCGAAGATAAATATAGTCGTTTTGAAGGAGAGCAATACTATTTTTGGATATATAGCAAAAAAAAATCTTTCCAAATTAGAATCAATAGGTACTGACATGAACAAGTATCAAAGATCATAATGATCACTGCACAAAATATTATGTAATCACAGAGATGGACATATATCATAAATTCGAGAACAGTCACGAATTATTGTTGAAACTCCAGTCAGTGTTCTTATAAATTAATTAATCATATAACCAATTATACAGGGTGTCCCAGGAGAAATGCGACAAACGGAAACTATAAACTTGATGGATTTTAATCGCTTTAGGTCACTATCACATAGGGTGACTAATAAATGTATTTTTTTGATAAACAGATTTTGAACCCATTTGTTCAACTAGCCGGTTTCGGAGTTATACCCATCTGGAATATTATTTCCTCGATGACTCAAAAAATAAAGACCCGATCTAATTGAAGCTTGGTAAATAGTTGCAGAATATCGATATAAAGACGTGTTTGGAATTTTGTGAAGACCGAACCACTAGAAAATTTTTGAAACATTACGAATAAATATTATGTATCTCACAATATCTTGGGAATGGAAAGAGATAGCGAGTTGCAGTTTTCAGGGTAGGTTGCGCATCCGAATGTGACATGTAAATATATTAATTGGCATGATCGGCCAAATTGTTTTGGAGTTATACTCATCTGAAATTTTGTTGTTATTTCCTCTAAAACTCAAAATATACAAATCTGATCCAATTCAAACTTGGCAATTAGGTACATGTAGAATGCCGATTCACTAATTTTCGCGGAATTTCGTATCCTGGAGTTACTTGAGGCGTGAATTTTTTCGTATTTTAATTTCAATAAAATACATATGTCAGGATTAGAAATTCAATGACCATAGACAATTCCATACTGAAGTACGTCATTAAAATGCTATAAAATGTATTAATATATTATAAAAAACTGAGAAAATGGTATACATCGATGCTAAATTCATATTAGAGTGTCCACTAGAGGTGAGTAGACAATAGAACATGCGTGCAAAAGCTCCTGACTTCAGGTCAGGAGTTTGTTCAATATCATAACAAAACTGTTTGTAATCGTTCAGTGTTGAGGCTACATATTTTTTTCAGCATTGTCCATATTCTGTTAGGAAATGTTCAATTCTAATTTTAAATTATCCCTAACATATTCCAACAATTAAGAATTAAGATCGCCTTTTGGATCTGAGCTGTTAACTGCGCCGGTTGTATTTGAACCTCAGTTCAACTTCAATGAATCAACCAACTGACTCGAGCTGCACGTAGTTGTATGACTCGTGAAACAAAATCGTACTTGAGTCACTAATTATGTTGTAGGTATATTGAATATTTTTGTAGGGGGTAACGTTGCACTGTGACTTTAAGGTCTATTGTGCCCTCCCTTCAGAGCTGTCGATGTCATTACCATCTACAGCTCGCCTTCCAGTTCCCGAGTTCTGATGAACTCCAGTATCTGGGATGGCTTCAAGGAGGCTAGGTCTTCGCTCCTGCAGATTTCTTGCCCAAAGCATTCCTTGCGTTGGTTTGAGATGGCGAGGCATTCCGTTGTCACGTGATCAGGAGTTTCATCCTCCTCCCAACAGAATCTGCACTCGTCAGTTTTTGCTAGCCCTAATCTTATCATATGCTTCCTGAGGCCGCAGTCCCCTGTGAGGAAGCCAGTGAGGAGGTGCAGCTTGTACTTACTGAGGTCCAAGTATTTCTTCTTTCGACCGGAATTCACTTTTGTAGGTGTGTCTACCAACCCCACAATAAGGTTCCGGGCCAATGAAGGGGGTTTCTCAAGTGCCCTGGTAGGACAAGTCCCCATAGCTCCAGTGATACACACACAGGCCAGCCTTTGTGCTTTGTCGAGGGTTTTCCTCGTACAATTCTGGCTTGTTTTTGAGTACCAAACTACAGCCCCATACGTAATAATGGGCCTCACAGTCATGACGTACATCCATCGCAGTATCTTAGGGTTGCAGCCCCAAGTCTTACCGGCTAGATTCCTGCACGCCATCAAAGCATTTGTTGCTTTACTGGCACTGATGTCGACATGCTGATTCCACAGAAGTTTACTATCTAGTGTTACCCCCTGATATTTAACTTCAGACTTGCATTCTATAATATCTCCGTTCAAAACGTGGGATCTCACAGCTGGAAGTTTCCTTCCCCGAGTAAACAGAATCACTGTGGTCTGGTTCGGGCTTATGCTGAGCCTCACCGACAAGCACCACTGCTCGATAACTCTAAGGCCCTCCTGTAGTAAGTTACACAAGGTGCCCTCGAATTTACCTCTGACCATTAGGACTATGTCATCAGCATAACTTATACACTCGAAGCCGAGCTCCGTTAGCCTGTGGAGGAGCTCATCCACTACTAGGCTCCATAGAAGGGGAGAAGTTACTCCCCCTTGAGGTGTTCCCCGAGGGGCTTTGACAGAAGTGGTCTTATTGCCCATCTGTGTCTCGGCTATCCTCGTTGACAACAGCTCATACATCCGTTTTATAATGGTTTTATTCACTCCTCGCCTTACGAGTGCATTTTTGACAGACACATGTGTTGTGTTGTCAAAGGCCCCAGATATATCTATCGCGATTTCTTTACTCATTATGTTACTTGACTCAAATTTGAACGTCCAAGATAGTGAACTTGGACAATGGAAATAAGAGAGCTAGTGATAATGCAATATAGTACAGATGAATACAATTCTTCATTCTAGAACTTCTAGAAATTCATGTCTCACATTAATATCCAGGGCCTTGGTATTTTAAATTAGTATGCTGTTGGCGATGGATTCGTCTGTAGTGGTCGTCGTCATCGTCATCAGCCCTGTATACGAGAATTAATATAATGTTTAAGTAAAAGTCAGTCATTGTTGTTACAGTTTTTCAATTGTCGATTCATATCGGAATTTTAAATAATCTTATGGAAATTTATAACCAAAATATTTACACCGGTCAACACGATTTTTGGGTCTGACATCTACATGTTAAATTTTAGTTTCTCCTATGACAAAAATAAGGGAAAAAAATTTTTTTCCGGTTAAAGTTTGCTTTTGTAGAAATTAAAGCAATTTTTCGATCATCTTTGGTTTATGAAATAAATTAAAATATACTTATCAACGTAGATTAGCCCAAAGCAATATTGAAGAACTAAAAATTAATATTTAAGTGTTTTTCAATGTCTAGAATCAGAATTCAAGCATGAGAACAGAAACCCTAAAAAAAATATTTTTTTTGTTGACCGGTGTTATCGGAGTTTTCTATAAGAGATCAATATTTTAAATAGCATTCAGGGTTGAGGAAATAGTAAATTCTAAAACAAGTTGCAGAATGGGCTGATATTCAAACACGAATGCGAAATTCGAAAACGAGCGACGAAGGAGCGAGTTTTCGAACGATATGAGTGTTGGAATTGCCTTCTGCAACGAGTATTAGACGATATTTTCTCTATTTCAGGCAAGTTTTGTAAAATACTGTTGAAATTTAATGAAAAATTAGGATTATACATCCTAGTGACTTTTGTATTGTATCTTGGCAGTTGGTGTGAGTGTTACGAAAGTTGACAGATCACGGAATTTGAATTGTACGTAGAGCATGGAGATCAGATTCAACAGTTTCCTAATATCATGAATGATTCAAAATTAGCAAGAAAGAAATCTCTAGTACTCAACAATCATTTCACCTTATCCAGATTATCTTATATTGACAATGATTGACGTGTGTTGAAATTTGATAGGATCGAATGTCAGTGCTGACTACCGCAAAACGAAAAATATAACTAGAAAAAATGCGGGAATGAGTTCTATCCAGCACTGTTTTTAGTGCTGTAATGAACTCATTACGATACTGAAATAGAGAAAAATATTTATTCTATCACTGTCCATCCCGATAATCTAGATGAAAATTTAAAATCTGGCTAAACTACTCACCTCACTGCCATCTGTAAATTAGAGATGATTGCGACGAATAAGCCGAAGAAGATCAAGAAATGTTTCATCTTTGAGAACCGTTGTTTCTTACAAGAAGTTGAAGATCGAATGCCTTATGTTGGCCTCAAATTCTATATATACCAAATTTCACATATAAAATAAGCAATTAAATGATGAATAAAAGGATGATAAAATATATAATATAAAATAGATCGTTCGTAATTGAGTACCCTTTATAATTCTTGATCATTAAATTCTTATACATTTTATTACGATCATAAGAACAATCATAGTTCCCCGATAAAATAATATTCAATATAACTATATCACGAAAACAAATGCTTATTCTTTCTTCGGGTTCCTGCTTGCATGGGTGATTCTCATAGTTCTCTATGAAATTAATATATTTTTTTTCGTAATATATATTCGCTTGGTTATATAGCACTTCACTTCACAAAAGCTCCTGACTTCACGTCAGTGCTTGAACCAATTTTTTTTCGGGTATAGAATTTTTTTCATTAAATTTCAATGATTCTTTCAAAATTTTCTAGTTATTCGATCTTCACGGAGTTTCGCAGGCATAACCATGTTCTATTAGGATCGGTTTAGTATTTTTTGAGGAATTGAGGAAATAAGAAGAAAATTTCAGATAAAAATAACTCCTAAGCCGATTGGCCGATTATGTCTATTTACAAAGTCAAATGACGCATTCCTATTCGCCAATTACCCTAATAATCGCTATCTCTTTCCGTTCGCAAGTTATCGTGAGATAAATAATTTTTTTTTTTTAGTGATACGATCAGAAAAATTTCACATACGTCTTTATAGTGGTACTCTACAACTAGTTACCAAGTTTCAATTCGATGGAATCTGTATTGGTTGATGACAAAATTAGTGCTTGGAATCTGTTAGGCCGACTATGCCCATTGACGAACTTTTCCGTGGTATTTGTACGCGTCACCTACCCAGAAAATTTAAAGTCGCTGTCTCTTTCCGTTCTCAAGTCATCGTGGCAACGGCCGGCTGGAGAGAATAAAATTTGACCTCGAATTCTTCATCAGAGAATCGAATCTAATCGTTTGAGAACGTTACAGATATCTGTGCAAAATGATAATACGCTGTTCCCCAGAACATGCATGCATAAAAAATTAAAAAGAAAAGTTACTGCTATACGAGAAGTGATCCCGATACCTTCTTATCAGTCAAACATATTATTAACCCATGCGCTATAATAGCTGTATGTAGAATCTGCGATGAAAGGGGTATATGAATGAATTTCATTACTTTTACCCTTTTTCCGCGTATCTTCTGGGGAACATCGCGGTATAGTTTTGCCCAAATGTGAAATTTTATTCTGTGGTGCCGTCCGGCCGTCAGGCCGTTGCCACGATAACTTGAGAACGGAAAAAGCTAGCGACTTGAAATTTTCAGGGTAGGTGGCGCATCCCAATATGACGGACAAGTTCGTTAATGGGTATAATCGGCCCAATGGTTTCCGAGTAATAATTTTGTTTTCAACCAAAATAAATCCGATCGAATTTAAACTTGGTGAATAGTTGTAGAATATAGACCTAAGCACGTTTGTGAAATTTTGTGAGAATCGTATCGCTAGAAAATTATTAAAAAATTATTAAAAAATATTTTGGTTGTCACGATAACCTGAGAACGGAAAGAGATAGCGGCTTGAAAATTTCAGGTTAGGTTGTGCATCTGAATGCGACATTTGAGTTTGTTTATCAGCATAATCGTCCAAACGGTAGAGTTATTAATTAATTTGGTTGTTTTTTGTACGTCAGTAACTCAAAGAATACAAAACCGATTGAATTCAAACATGGTTATTAGTTGTGGAATGCCAACGCGAAAATTCTTGCAGAATTTCGTGAGAACGGTATAACTAGAAAATAATTAAAAATAATTGAAAAAAATTCTATATATTATCATAAACTATTCGTCCGGCTTGGCTGAAATTTTGGAAGAGCCTTCAGAACCTAACTCTACTGCAGAGTTCCAAGTTTGAACCCGATCGGATCTATATTGTTGGAGAACCGAGCAGCCTTTTGTGAGTTCGGTTGCTGGATGCGAATCTTCGTATGATATGTTGTCTATGGTCGTATTTTTGCGAGAACCTTCAAAAATATGAATGTCATGATGACATATTTTTGCGCGTATGTTATGGGAAAATCGTGTTATTTCATCACAAATCTATGGGAGATGATAGCCCTACATTAGCTGTCAGACCTGGTTTTGGAAGAGATCCTCCTTAGGAGGAGGCAACTAAATATTGAAGGGATTTCTATGAACAAGAGTGAATATCTTTGAGAAATAGAGAAGGCGATTCTTCTTCAAGAGATCCATGTGCCTTCAGAGGAGTATATTTGCGAGAGGGGACTTTTGAAAGGTTATGTATTATTCTAAATATGATATCGCTGAAATTTTGCTGAAGGCTTCTGATCTTGTAAGGTGAGAGGCTCATTTGTGGATATTAAATCTCGTGATGGGTAGAGAGGAATTTTAGGCCAGTTTTTCTATCACTAATGAGAATATATCTTTATGTTTCACCTCATCACCTTTAGATCTATCGATGGACATTTATTGGTTAAGAATAAGTAAATTAATATTACTGGAATTCAATTGAATTTCATTCAATATGTTAGTAACTAAACTTATAATTTTCTTTACTTTGATTATTTAAATATGACATTAATTCCAGTAATATTTTTCAAGAATAATTATGTATTCTTCTCTTAAAGAAGAATTGAAGGTAGACAATAATGTGTTAATTTCTTCATCATTGCTTTTGCTTTCTATCCTGACTTCACGAAAAAAAAATTGGTTCAAGCACTGACGTGAAGTCAGGAGCTTTTGCGCATATGTTCTATTGTCCATTCTCCTGGACGAATTTACCATGGTGAATTCTATTGTCTATTCTCCTGTATTGGTCAGCCTTAATCGAATTCACCATGGTAAATTCGATTAAGAGTGTTCAATACAGGAGAATGGACAATAGAACATACGCGCAAAAGCTCCTGAATTCACGAAAAAAAAATTGGTTCAAGCACTGACGTGAAGTCAGTGAGCTTTTGCGCGTATATTCTATTGTCCATTCTCCTGAATTGAACACTCTCTCGAATTTACCATGGCGAATTCTATTGTCTGTTCTCCTGTATTGGACACTCTTAATTCGAATTAACCATGGTAAATTCGAATTAAGTGTCCAATACAGGAGAATGGACAACATAATTTACCATGCTAAATTCGATTAAGGGTGTCCAATACAGGAGAATGGACAATAGAACATACGCGCAAAAGCTCCTGACTTCACGTCAGTGCTTGTTTCAGATTTCGAATTCTTCTAATCTCCGGAAAATATCATCATGTTACATATTATTCGACGGTTTTTATCACTAATCTTCACCTTTTGCCTAATTTCCGTTCGAAAACAGTCTGTATCGGCATATTTTGAGTGAAAAATTTAAAACCTCGCTCATTCTAATACAATCTTGATTGAAATTCTTTCGAAAAATACCAGCTTTCCTTACGTCGATTTCGAATATAAAAGTTTCGAAAAGGAAAACCCCACATTTTTTATTGATCAGATCAATCTTTCGACATAAACTCGCGAGCAAGTCCTACTTTGAAAACCTGATGAAATAATTTTTTGTAACCCCTACTAAAATAAATGGTAGGGGGTGGGGTACTTTTCAAAGTAAATGATTTTTTTCTCGGTAACGTACTAATAATAAATTGGAATCCAAAACTACGACCTTTTACCTTTCATTTGGTGTATCGTTGATACTTGGGGCTCAAGCGGTGACAAAGATGTTATCAAACTGTCACGAAAACATAAAATTTTCAACAACGGGGTAGAGCACTACATACATATTGGCGTTTTACAACTTCCCATTACCATATTGAAATTTTTTCCTTTGCGAGTGTCGTTACGGACCATAGTCTCCATATTTTCAAGATCTCAAGATGTATACATGGTGTTCCAAAAACGTCTAGTCATCTCACAACTTCCAAATTTTCAATGTGATACCCTGTACTCTTTGTCATTTTTGACTACTACGACAAATTTTAACGCAAGTTTGTGACAAGAACTTTTTTTTATTTAAGCAGCCGTTTTTGATTGTGAAATTCTCCTCACAAACTTGCGTTAAAATTTGTCGTAGAATTCAAAAATTCCAAGTATACAGGGTATCTCATTGAAAATAGGGAAGCTGTGAGATGTGTTTAATTTCTTTCATGATGCATCTCTAACGAAACTCGCAAGAGAAAAAATTTCAATGTGGTAATGGGAAGCTTGAAAATGCAGATATGTTTGTAGGACTCTACCCCGTTATAGAAAATGTTGTGTGTTTGTGACATTCTTTTGGTAACATCTTTGTAACCGCTTCAGTTCCAAGTATCAACGATACACCAAATGAAAGATAAAAGATCGCAGTTTTGGGATATAATTTATTATCAGTACGTTACCCTGGAAAAACATCATTTATTTCAAAAAGTACCCCCACCCCCTACGATTTATTTTAGTGGTGTTACAAAAACTTAGTTCACCAGGATTTCAAAGTACTCGAGCTGCTTACTCAAACCGTTAAATTTCATTGCTCTATCTCAACAAGTCTCTAAAATATTTGCAAAATTAGGAAACTGACAACGGACTCAAACAATGCCTAACTTCCATCAGAAGACCAGGAGGACAGTTTAACAACAGGAACTGTGACACCCAAATGGTACCCTATCACCTCCTTGCCCTTGTCGGTATGGCAGCCTCGGACCCTGTATATTATAGAAATCATAGATATCTAGATATCACTGTTGATTTCTTTCATCAGTCAAATGTGAAATGATTTCCTACAAAACCAAAGTCAGAGCAGGAAATTTACTTCTCGAAGAGAAAAGTTTATGATTACTATTTCATACAGACAACTTCCGTGTTGTTCCGTATTTATTACAATCCTTGTCGCCGATCTGAAAAGTTGGTCTGCCCTTGTACATGATCAATTCATATATAAGATAAGCTCATGCTATCAAGGATATATTATATTTCTCTCTAAAACGGGAATATAAACACGTAATGCTTCATATTAATAATGCTTTGTTCAACTGCACTCATTACCGCATGTCATTCGTTTACCTGATTTAATGAAACTTTTCACATGAATCACAAGTATCTGACGTCCGCAAATAAGTGGATTAGACTAGCCTTTGTGACTTTATGAAATTAATTATTGGTTGATCGGTCATTTCCTCCATCCTTTTCGCATCGGATATTGAAACCGATATGCTCATGAGAACGAAGGAGTGTCTGGGAATATGGTATAGTTATTTTGTTCATGCTGTGATATATTCGACATATTGAATATGAATCTGAGGAATGCAATTTTATCATAATAAATTTCTGATAAAAGGAAATCTGTTCTTAAACATTGGTTGATATGAACTCCTCCAGGGGAAGACAAAGAACTAAAATATTCAATAGCATATGGCCGAAAAACGCAAGTCATTAGCCATTCGTTGAATTATATTTTTCGCGCTCTCAAAACATATTGATATTGAAGTGCTCTCGAATTACAGCAAAAGAAGCATGCGTGAAACACTAGTTCGTATACAGGGTGATGAGGTGATATTTCATAATCTTAGCAACGCCATTGAGAGTCATTATAGTAAATTAGATTATCAATACAATCAGCCCCATTCATGAAAAGGGGGAAAGCCCTGTGGCAGGAGATTTGGCGCTCTTGTTCAATTTTTGACAAACCATGTCTCCGAAAGTATTGGTTCCTCAGAGTTGGGAGTGATATCAATGCATTCTTATAATACAACTGCACCATAAAAGAAATTAAATTTAAATAAAAGTTTATTTATCAAGATTGAATGAACCATCTGCAACGGTTCAACCTCGTGGAAAGGGTTGTTGTAACTTACACTCGGTGCATAGTTTTCACAACTCGAAATACCTAAGGAAAGTATCATCGGAATGTCTGGAGCAAGGCTGAAGATAATTATAGCAGATTTTTCATTTATTCCTGATATTTGAATAGGTATAGGCTCACGAACAAAGTATTTTAATAGTTCAAAATATATTAATAAAATAAAATCCTCTTTTCATAATTTAATAGTTCATACCACTCACACATTCATTGTGTTTTATGAACCTTAACTCAAGAAAGAATATTTGATACACAAACGTACATCAATATTTCAGCATTTTTTTGCTAGCAACATTATGAAAATAATGTGTATAGGAACTTATTTCACTATTCACGGGAGTAAAAGGTAATATTAACCTGTGTGGTCAACAAACAGTAATTTCTTTTGGTGATTCCATTATGTTGTTCTTTCCTATTGCCTTCATAAACTACATCATTAAAATGATCCAGTTCTAAATCTTATGAAACATCATGCCCAATATTTGCACATAAATTATTCTTGTATATATTCACAAATTCAAGATGCGGAACCTTGATCCAACACAAAATATTTTCAAAGTACGAATTATATAAAAAAATAAGATAAGACATGAATGAACAACCAACATAGATAGAACACAGACATATAGAATTCGCATTCTGTGAAAACATTGAACGATGTATGATCGAAATTTTGAAAAATCATATCTCTGAAAGTATTAGCTTGTAAGAATTAAAAATAATATCAGTAGATTCTTATGGTAAAACTGCATCTTAAAAAAAATAAGTTCGAAATTTGTGATGTAAAGAAAAAAATTTTTTTTTGTTACTCCGAAACCATCAGGCCAATTTTGCCCAGTAAAGAACTTAACCGAGATATTTATGTCTCAAACCTAACCTAAAAATTCCACATGTCAAGCTCATTCCGTTCAAGAGTTATTGTGCTAACGGCCGGACCGGTCGGACAGAATGGATATTGACCACGAATTCTTGATCAGTGAGTCGAACCAAATCGTTTAAGACCATTTTCATCAAAAAATTAAAAAATTATAGACATTTGGCAAATTGATAAGCACTCTGTTGCGAGGAGCAAGAGTGCCATAAATTAAGAAACAATTTGCAATGATTCATGTCAACTTGAATAGGTATCGGCCAGCGTATGAATTCTATCATGTGTATCAAGTTGTATTAACAATTCTTTCAATATTTTTAACAATTCGCCATATTTACCCAAATTTACTTGAAGGTAAGAAAATATGTGTTTTTGGCGCTCTTGTTCCTCGGAAGAGAGTGCTTATCAATTTGCCCAAATGTCTGTAATTTTCAAATCTTTGGCTGGAAATGGTCTTGAACGATTTGTTTCGACTCACTGATCAAGAATCCGTGGAAGAAATCGATTCTGTCCAGTCGGTCCGGCCAGCCGGCCGGTTCGGCCCACCGTTAACACGATAACTCTCGAACGAAGGGAGTTAGAGGATTGAAATTTGCTGGGTAGGTTTGGAGCGTAAATATCTCGAACGAGTTCGTTAACGGGCGGAATCCAGCAAACGGTTTCAGAGTTCTGGCCGTTTTTAGTAAAAACGGTTTTTTTATGAATATTTCCGAAACCGATCACTCGATCTATCTGAAATTTAGCATTAAATTGTAGAATGATGACCTTCATATGCGTGCGAAGTCTTGTATTAATCGGGTTGCCTTGAAGTGTCAAAATAAAATAATTAAAATTTTTTAATTTTGTTTCTACAATTACTCTCGAACAGATAGAGAAGGCAGTTGCAATATTTTCCGAGTAGGTTTGGGTGATAAATATCTCGGTTAAGTTCGTTATTGGGTAGAATCGGCATGATGGTTTCGCACTAACGAAAAAAAATTTTTATTTTATATTACAAATTTCAAATTCAATTTTATTTAAGATGCAGTTTCGTTATAAGAAACCTTTGTTATCATTTTCAACTCTAACAAGCTAATACTTACGGAGATATGATTTTGCAAAATTTCAAAAATACATCGTTTCACAGAATGTGAACACAGAATCTGTCTGTATTCACTGTTTATAAATGTTATCTTATCTAGCTATTAGAGACTTGTCAATTCGTAGTTTGAAAATATTTGCTGCTGGAAAACCCGTATCCGATTCTTTAATTTGTGAATTTATACAAGACTGTTCTGAAACCAAAAATGATATTGACTGATTACATATTGCATAATTTATGTATAAATATTGGGGATGATGTTTTAGAAGATTTAGAATTGGATCATTTTAACAATGATGTAGATTATGAAGGCAATAGGAAAGAAGAACATAATGGAATCATCAAAAGAAATTTCTGTTCGTGGACCACTGAGGTTAATATTACCTTTTACTTCCTTAAGTTGTAAGACATGTTCCTATATACAGTATTTTCATATTGTTGCTAGCAAAAAAAAATGCTGAAATATGGATCTACATTTGTGTATCAAACATTTTTCCTGAGTTAAGGTCCATAATACAGAAAAGAATGTGTAAGTAGTATGAACTATAAGATTTTGAATTATTTTAAAAGAATATATATACAGGGTGGTCCGCGAGTAACTGTACAACGTTTAATGGTGAATAGCTGGTACCTTGGGGAGCCAGAAAACAACAATCAAATATGGGCTAAGTCTTTTCGTTTCTTAGATACAGGGTGATTTATTGATTTTGGCAAAACATTCAGATAGCTATAACTCCTGAACCGTTCTACGTATTCGCTTCAAATTTGGCACGTGTTGTCATCTCAGGCCATCAAATTGTTCATATACACCGCACCAAAATTGTACAGACCAGGACTAGGAAATTTTGATTTTTACTTCCAGGTCAAATAAAACACCCTGTACATGGAATGCCAAATTTTCGGATTCACCATCGGATTCTGCATAGATTTTCCTGCCAAATTCCGTTTTCCGCGTGAACGGCACACCTCCCGTTCATTTTTTTTTCTCGAAAATAAGATCACACCTCCGAATATTAAGTGGTGTTACGGACCTGCATTTTGCAATAGGAAGCTCATGACATTAAATTCGGTTATAAAAACATTTTTTGGGCGCATGTTCTAGGGGAACATCGTCCTATCATTTCGTCCAAATGTCTGTAATTTTCGAATTTCGAGCTGAAAATTGGCTAATAGACTAATTCGGACTCCCTGATCACGAATCCGGTGTCAGATTTTAGGGTGCCGTCCGGCCGGCCGGCCGGCCTTCCGGCCGTAGGCACGATAACAGGAGCACCGAAGGTCCTATCGACTTCAAACTTTCAGGGTAGGTTTCTGATCAAAATGCGACGGTTAAGTTCGTTAACGGGCAAAATCGGCCGGACGGTTTAGAAGTTATAGACATTTCAAATTTTGAGGTTATTTCCCTGATATTTCAGGAACTAAAGAAGATGTTGAATCGAAACTTGGTAGTGAGTTCGAGGATATAAACGCGCAACTTTTGGCAAAATTCTGTTATGATCGAAATGTTGGTAACTTTTAAAAAAATATTTCTTTTAATTTTTTCGAAAAAAAATTTTTTTTTTCGTGAACTATTCATCAGATTGCAACAAAAACTTGTACTAACGTCAATTGTAGTATTTTGCAACATTGTGCAAAATTTTGGCTCTATACGATTTCAATTTCTGGAGATATAAGACAAAATGTGTCAAATTTCCTGGGTCTCTCTCAGTATTTTCATCGATTATTCTATGAAATCTTTGAATTCCACCGAAAACAAATTCAAAGACATAAACATAAAGAATCAAGTCATAGTTTAGACGTCAAAAGAAGGACGATGTTGATCGACTTGAAAAGGTACCTATTTCAAGAAATGCAATAATGAAATGCTTAATTTATGGATATAATATTATCTAAGTATTGTTGGGATCGGGCAGTTGGAAAAAATTTTTAATAAAAAAATTTGTACCGACGTTAAATCAAGCATTCTACACGAGTGTACAAAATTTCAGTTCGATACGATCTCAATTCCAGAAGATATTGCTTAAAATTCATATTCCAGCGTGTTTTGACGTTCTATGGTCACAGAAAATCGTCACAAAAATCTATTTACCTCATTTGACGGCTGTTTGTCAAATCAATTAATTCCAATAATTGATGTCAGATTTCCTACATACCAAGTACAAACACATTTTATTATATGGAAAACACTTATTATGATCACGTTCTACAGGAATTGATACTAAATAGAAGCTAGATGAAGATTATTGTAATGGAAAATTTGTGTTCCAGAATAAACATGCGCCCGATAGCTCCTGTCCACAGGGCTTGAACCCATTTTTATATTGAGAATCGAACTGAGCATAAATAATAAAACAAAAATTAAAGAAAAAAAAGAAATTCAAAACACATTTGAATAACTTTCGAAGCAAAACTTTGATTAAAGTGTATTTTCAAAGATTCCCCCGTTTTCATCAATACATTTTCTTGCTCTAAGTCTAAGTTGATTGACAGCTTTTCTAATAGTATTAGGCTGGTTCCGTATCTCGCTACAACTTAATTCTATTGCAATAGGAAGCTCATGACATTGAATTCGGTTATAAAAACATTTTTTATGTTGAGAATCGAACTGAAAATGAATAACCAACCACAAATTATGAAGAAAATGAAGAAATTCAATATTCATTTGAGTACCTGTCTATCTCTCGAAACAAAATATTTATTAAACTTTGTTTTCCGTACCAGCATCGCATAGACATTCTGCTACATGCAACCACAAATAAAATAATCCGTAATATTATGTCCAGAAATATTCCATTTGACAGTCATTGTTATATCAATTGAATTTTGTTGCTAGTTGTTAGTTTTTAAATTTGTTTTTCATTATGCCTCGTTTTTCGAATGTTGAGTATTGCGACATGGTACTTGTTTATGGTTTCTGCAATTCGAATGGGCGAGCAGCGTCGAGAGAATATTGTAGAAGGTATCCTGGTAGAGCAGTTCCTAATCACCAAACTTTCGAAAATATCAGCCGTTCTTTGCGAGAAAGAGGAAAATTTCCTTCCCACCAAAAGGAGAGACCTTTAGATGGAAATGAAGAACAAATTTTGAATGTGGTCGAATCAAATAAAAGTATCAGTACTCGACGGATTAGTAGCAGGTTGAACATAAAACCTCTAAAACAAGAATTATTCGTGTACTTAAAAAAGAAAAGATGCATGCATATCATTTGAGTAAAGTTCAAACCTTAGAACAAGGAGATGAAATTGCGAGACTACAATTCTGCAAAAGGATAACCAGGAATGTTCGGCAGATCAATAGAATTTTATTCACTGACGAGGCCCAATTTACGAAAGATGGAATATTCAATTCTAAAAATGAACATGTATGGGCGAGACAAAATCCAAGAGGTATAAAGAGGCGCAACTCGCAGCACAAATTTTCTGTGAACGTTTGGTGTGGTGTTTATGACAACAAATTTGTAGGTCCCGCTTTTCTGCCCCCACGTTTGAACGGAGATATTTACCTTGACTTTTTGAGAAATAAACTTCCACAGTTACTGAACGATGCCAGCATAAATATTAGAGGAATGTACTTTCAGCAAGATGGCGCTCCAGCACACTCAACTAATAGCGTTATTCAGCATCTTAATAATGCATACCCGCTGCATTGGTTTGGCAGGAGAGGACCCTATAATTGGCCTCCTCGATCGCCAGATCTGACTTGCTTAGACTATTTCGTTTGGGGTTGCTTGAAGCAGAAAGTATTTGCTGCTCGCCCATTCGAATTGCAGAAACCATAAACAAGTACCATGTCGCAATACTCAACATTCGAAAAACGAGGCATAATGAAAAACAAATTTAAAAACTAACAACTAGCAACAAAATTCAATTGATATAACAATGACTGTCAAATGGAATATTTCTGTAGTCTGGACATAATATTACGGATTATTTTATTTGTGGTTGCATGTAGCAGAATGTCTATGCGATGCTGGTACGGAAAACAAAGTTTAATAAATATTTTGTTTCGAGAGATAGACAGGTACTCAAATGAATATTGAATTTCTTCATTTTCTTCATAATTTGTGGTTTGTTATTCATTTTCAGTTCGATTCTCAACATAAAAAATGGGTTCAAGCCCTGTGGACAGGAGCTTTCTGGCGCTCTAGTTCAAACAGACAAATTATATCTGGTATTGGTTTCTCAGAGTTGGGAATTATATCAATGTATTAATATGATAGAACTGCATCAAAAAGGAAATTCAATTCAAATAATAGTTTATTTGTGAAGATTAAATGAGCAATCATGAGAATGAGAACTGCACCACATTTTCAAATTTTTTTTTTGACACTTTGCGGTAATCTGGTCAATACAAAACTTCACATGCGTATAAAGGTCATGATTCTACTGTCTTCTACAGTCTGGTGCTAAATTTCAGATAGATCGAGTGATCGGTTTCGGAAATATTCATTAAAAATATTTTTACTAAAATCGGCCATAACTCCGAAACCCCTTGATGGTTAACGCCCATTAACGAACTTGTCCGAGATATTTACGCTCCAAAACCACCTTGCAATTTTCAATCCGCTAACTCCTTTCGTTCGGAGTTATCGTGCCTACGGCCGGTCGGCCGGCCGGACAGAATCGATTTCGCACTCGGATTCTTGATCAGTGAGTCGAACCAAATCATTTGAGACCATTTTCAGCCAAAAATTCCAAAATTACAGACACTTGGGCAAATTGATAAGCATTCTGTTCCGAGGAACTAGAGCGCCAAAAAAACAAGTTTCGTATGACAATTGCCCAAAACAGGTTTAAAGTACCTACAAATAGTAGGTATTCCATAAAACATGTATAAAATAATAAATTACCTTGTAATCGATCAAAAATTTCCTGATCTACGTTCACAAAATTTTCTCCTCTCTCGAACTTTGGAATTATGCTTTCAAATTTACGTAATATTTTCAAACATTTTCGGGTGAGGTCCCCGTTGCATCGCTAAAATACGAGTATTTCAACCCCAATATTCTTGAAGTTACAATATTCCCTTCTGTCAAGTTGACTTTATGGCAATTCATATACATAGAATATACATAGAATAATTATATCAACCTGTGAAATACGATTTAAATTGAAATTTTGAAAAATCATATCTCCGAAAGTATTAGCTTGTTAGAGTTAAAAATGATATGAATGGATTTTTATGATAAAACTGCTTATTAAAAAAATTTAATTTGGAATTTGTTCTGTAAAAAAAAAAATTTTTTTTTATTACTCCGAAACCTTCTGTCCGATTTTACCCAGTAACGAACTTAGCCGAGATATTCATCCCCCAAACCTACTCTGAAAATTTCAACTCTCTAGCTCATTCCGTTCGAGAGTTATCGTGCCTACGGCCGGACCGGCCGGACAGAATGAATTTCGACCACGGATTCTTGATCAGTGAGTCGAACCAAATCGTTTAAGACCATTTTCATCGAAATATTCGAAAATTACAGACATTTGGGCAAATTGATAAGCACTCAGTTCCGAGGAACTAGAGAGCCAAAAATGATTTTATAACCGAATTCAATGTCATGAGCTTCCTATTGCAATAGAATTAAGTTGTAGCGAGATACGGAACCAGCCTAATACTATTAGAAAAGCTGTCAATCAACTTAGACTTAGAGCAAGAAAATGTATTGATGAAAACGGGGGAATCTTTGAAAATCAACTTTAATCAAAGTTTTGCTTCGAAAGTTATTCAAATGTGTTTTGAATTTCTTTTTTTTCTTTAATTTTTGTTTTATTATTTATGCTCAGTTCGATTCTCAATATAAAAAATGTTTTTATAACCGAATTTAATGTCATGAGCTTCCTATTGCAAAATGCAGGTCCACTTAATATACGGAGGTGTGATCTTATTTTCGAGAAAAAAAAATGAACGGGAGGTGTGCCGTTCACGCGGAAAACGGAATTTGGCAGGAAAATCTATGCAGAATCCGATGGTGAATCCGAAAATTTGGCATTCCATGTACAGGGTGTTTTATTTGACCTGGAAGTAAAAATCAAAATTTCCTAGTCCTGCTCTGTACAATTTCGGTGCGGTGTATATGAACAATTTGATGGCCTGAGATGACAACACGTGCCAAATTTGAAGCGAATACGTAGAACGGTTCAGGAGTTATAGCTATCTGAATGTTTTGCCAAAATCAATAAATCACCCTGTATCTCAGAAACGAAAAGACTTAGCCCATATTTGATTGTTGTTTTCTGGCTCCCCAAGGTACCAGCTATTCACCATTAAACGTTGTACAGTTACTCGCGGACCACCCTGTGTATATATATATATCATAAGAATCCATTCATATAATTCCAACTCTTAGAAACCAATACTTTCGGAGACATAATTTGTCTGATTGAACAAGAGCGCCAAAAAGCTCCTGTCCACAGGGCTTGAACCAATTTTTGAAAATGTGATCGAATCTATGCGATTTATTCTTTCTGTAAAGTCGTAAGAGGATAATTAATATCAATGTACGTAAACTTCATAACTATTAATTGGTTGATATTCTCTGATATCTGCAGAAATCTATAACAATCTGAATTGTTTAATCTGACCCAGTTTAATTCGAATTATATAACTCAGGATCGAATTATATTGTCCATTTATAGTGCGGAACGTTCCACAAATTTTATAATTCACCATAAAACTGATACAAATAAAAAAATTAACTTATCTGTGCGAATCGAACTGCAGAAACCGATAAAGTTGATTAACCAATTCCCAAAAGTGTGAAACCCTATCCGACTGTCAAGTGTGCGCCGGTAGACGGAATAGATGCATCAATTAATTAATCCCTGGATAACTCATCAATAAATTGGTCAGACCTTCAACTGGTAAACAAAATTGAAATGCAAATGTAATTATTTTAGATTTCAATGCTTCAGTGATGGGAAAGTCTTGTGAGTATATTAATGCATTTTGGTTCATTATTTCAAATGATGAATTATAAGGTTCGGGCTGTGATAAATTGTGAGTTTATCGTTTATCTGACATCAACATTCTCGCTCGAGTTTGGAATACGCAGAAATGCAATGAAATCTCTGAAACTATGCAAGGAGAATTTGTAAGAATCAGTACGAAAACAGCAATTTTCAATAGAAAATTCATAATTTCCATCCCTGGAAGTGGATCAATCAGACTGAAAACCTCATAGAATCATCCCTGGAGTATTTTGGGAGGAAAAGACCAACATGCTCAACTTGTGGGTAGATCGTGTGACTCGGCCTCACACCATCTGGTGTCTAGGATAGAGGAGACGATTGAGCACAAGGAAGTGGAGCTTGGTACATTCCTCGACATAGAGGGGGCGTTTAACAACCCCACTTAACATGCCATGCTTAAGGCGGCGCACAAGCATGGAGTAGACGAAACATGTTGCAGGTGGATCAGCTCCACACTGCATGGTCCACAAGCATAGGATTCCTTGTGCACGAAAACCTCAAGAGTTACTTCAACTAGGGGCATGACTCAGGAAAGAGCAATCTCCCCGCCACTATGGAACCTTGTGGTTGACGAGCTCTTGGCGGAACTGAATAACAGCGGATTCTACACCCAACATTACGCAGATGACATCGGCATATTAATCCGGGAAAAGATTTCAAGGGTAGTCTCAGAGTTAACTCTCCAGGCTATGAAACTGGTAGAAAGCTGGTGCGAGAAGATCAGCCTCAGTGTTAACCCCTCAAAAACAGTTATTATACCGTTCAGACTGACAATTATCGAATTCAACCCCCCAAACTCAAGCGTGTGCAACTAAACTTGGCTGATGAGGTACGCTATCTGAGCGTTATGCTTGATACCAAGCTAATCTTGAACGCATAACTCTCAGCAACAGTTGCCAAGGGAAAGAAAACCCTCAGGATTTCTCGCAGGGTAATTGGCAAAACATGGAGCTTACTTCCGGGAATCACTAGGTAGATTCACACTGTTATAGTGAGGCCCTCCCTCACATATGCTAGTACTGTATGGTGGACGAAAACGAACCAAAACAGGAAGCTGGGGAGGCTCTCATAGTACCCCCTTCACCTTTAGGGTAAGGCCGAAACGAGGCTGCAGGCCTACAGGCTGCAGCTAAACAGAGTCTGGAGACAAAGGTCATACGGACACGCTGGGATTGGGGGACTTATTATTCACTCAATCCTAAACATGATGAGCGACTGGAGTCCAGTAATTAACAAATTTGATCTTTCCTTCAAGCTGGGGATGAAGCCCCCCACAGAGGGTGAGAAAGGACCACACAGTTAACATGGTTCACGGACTGTTCAGTGATGGGCGGACGCTCTGGAGTTGGAGTGTATGGAGGGGCAAACAATGTGAGCATTTTTATATCGCTTGGGCAATGCAGTACTATATTCCAGGCGGAAGTGGTAGCCATCACGAAATGTGTCGTGGAGAATATTCGCATGGTCTATTCCGATTGGAACATATGAATTCTCTCGGACAGTCAGGAAGCAATTAAGGCAATAGCCAGCTGGATAATTAACTCCATGCTTGTGCTGGAATGCTGACAACCCCTGGAAACCTTGGCGTACAGAAATCGAGATGAGCTCACACGGAGGTTGAAACGAATAAAAAAGCTGACTCACTCGCTGATGAGGGTTCGGCTATACCCCTCTGCGAGCCAGAGCCGGGAGAAAGGCTGCCAAATCGGCAGTGAAAGGCGTCATTGAAAAATGGGTTCAAGCCCTGTGGACAGGAGCTTTCTGGCGCTCTAGTTCAAACAGACAAATTATATCTCCGCAAGTATTAGTTTCTCAGAGTTGAGAATTATATCAATGTATTCTTATGATAGAACTGCATCATAAAGGAAACTCAATTCAAATAATAGTTTATTTATCAAGATTAAATGAGCAATCTGAGAATGAGAACTGCACCATGGAAGAAATCAAATTAAAATAGCTGAATTGAATTTGATTCTCTCTTATAGAACAGGATGACATGTACGAGTATGAACACAAATCATATAATAACGCCTAGATAGAATTATAGCATTCTGTGAAAACATAGAAGTACGATTCATTATTGAAATTTAGAAAAATCATATCTCCTAAAGTATTTGCTTATTGCAGTTGAAAATGATATCGATGGATTTTAATGGTGAAACTGCATCTTAACTAAAAATAGAATTTGAAATTTGTTGCTCAAAAAAATTTTTTTTTTTCGTTACTCCGAAACCATCTGGCCTATTTTGCCCAATTTCGAACTCAACTGAGATATTCATCTCCCTAACCTACTCTGAAAATTTCAACTACCTAGCTCATTCCGTTCGAGAGTTATTGTAGAAATTTGCGGTTACCTGGTCAATACAAAACTTCACATGCGTATAAAGGTCATGATTCTACAATTTGATGCTAAATTTCAGATAGATCGAGTGATCGGTTTCGGAAATATTCATAAAAATGTGTTTTACTAAAATTGGCCATAACTCCGAAACCGCTTGATGGATTTCGCCAAACGAACTTGTCCGAGATATTTGCGCTCCAAACCCACCTTGCAAATTTCAATCCTCTAATTCCTTTCGTTCGAGAGTTATCGTGCCCACGGCCGGCCTACGGCTGGACCGGCCGGACAGAATCGATTTCGACCTCGGATTCTTGATCAGTGATTCGAACCAAATCGTTCGGGACCATTTTCAGCCAAATATTCGAAAATTACAGACATTTGGGCAAATTGATAAGCACTCAGTTCTGAGGAACTAGCGCGCCTCAAAATGTAATTCCCTTTCCGGGATTTGAGCCCGCCTTCTCTCGTTCCGAAACTGAAAACTCGACGGATTAGACCCCCGGGCTATCAAGCTCCTCGTACGATCTTGTCGATCTCCGGTATTAGAATAAAACGTCGGTACTTACCTGGGATATACAGAATTTACCATGGTAAATTATGTTGTCCATTCTCCTGTATTGGACACTCTTAATTCGAATTTACCATATATTCTTAATTTTCACTTTTCGACATAAAATCGCCACATGGAGGTTTATTTGACGGTTTTTTACCCTTATCGTCGCTTTTCGTCAACTTTTAGGCCCGAAAACTGCCTAGAACGGCCGTTTTCAGACCCCGTCTCTCTAAGTCGATTTTGACGTTTCTCGAACCACCTATTAGCAAGGAATAATTAGACAATGTCATGTCTCAGAAAAATAAGTTGACATTATGACAATTCATACATAAATAACTATATAATTCTGTGAAAACGTAGAAATACGATTTATTATTGAAATTTTGAAAAATCATATCTCTGAAAGTATCAGCTTGTTGGAGTTAAAAATGATATCATTGGATTCTTATGGTAAAACTGCTTATTGAAACAAATTTAATTTGGAATTTGTTCTGTAAAAAAATTTTTTTTTTGTTTCTCCGAAACCATCTGTCCGATTTTGCCCAATAACGAACTTAGCCGAGATATTTATCTCCCAAACCTACTCTGAAAATTTCAACTGTCTAGCTCATTCCGTTCAAGAGTTATCGTGCCTACGGCCGGTCAGCCGGCCGAACCAGACGGACAGAATGAATTTCGACCACGGATTCTTGATCAGTGAGTCGAATCAAATCGTTTAAGACCATTTTCGTCGAAAAATTCGAAAATTACAGACATTTGAGCAAATTGATAAGCAATCAGTTCCGAGGAACTATAGCGCCAAAAATGGATCCTAGCACATCACACTCGGCACTTAAACAAATCTTCGAGCCAGCGGATTAGTAAGTCGATGATGGGACAGCCCTGCTCCTCACTAACTAAGACTGAAGAAGTCCTTCTACTGAGTAGGAGTAAGCTCAGGGCAGTAAGTGGCCTACTAACCGGACAATATATCCTAAGAAGGCACCTGCACAACATGGGGATTCTCCGAGAAGACTCTATTTGTAGAAAATGTGGGTAGGCAGACGAAATCACCTCATATGTCTTATTTGACTCTCCAGCCTACACACGAAGCCTACACTACTCTTCCCTTTAGGGACGACGATACGACCCTGAGTGGCAGAAACCTTGCGAGCAACCTAGTCAAGGGCCTAATCCTACTTGCTAGGAAAATGGACATTATCTAGCTAATACACCGACAAGGCAATGGGGATGTTACATGAGGCCCATATAATGTCAGCGGTGCAGCTCGGTTAGGTAAAACTAAGCTGCAGGGAATCGACTATAGTAGCTAGCAACCCGAGCACAAGGGCATCAGCCATGAGACCCTGTCAGCTAATAGGAGACCGACCGAGGTGCAATAAGCCTCTGTATGGCTGCAGCACGGGCTACTCACTCAATCGGCATCTGTCTAACACAAACAAACATAAAAACAAACCAACGTACTGTCAACAAACGTAGTTTCATTTTTGACGTGTTGCAGCAACACATAAGGTATAATGATTTTTCTAATATTGTGGCCATATTTGATCTTCGAGAAAACAACATTAGCTTACAGGTTAAGAACAAGAAGAATATACGCCAATATACGGCGATGGGACGATGACCAGATTGGAAAAACTTAAATTTTATCATCACCTTTCTCCTTATCATAGGTGATTCTTGAAAAATGATATCCTCGACCCTAACAGGAAGTTTGACTTATTACTGAACGTTGCGGTTGAAGGTTTCAACGTTGCGATTTGTGTTGGTAGTTTTTACATAACTGTGTGACTTCTATAAAATGACACGAGCAGGATAACTCAGAAATCAAGACCAAATTCCACAGAAAGTATTAGAGGGGAGTATTATGCAGAAAAACGATTCCAGCATTTTGAATGGGTACATACATATACTCCATTTACTTTTATGAAGTCTCCCGGTTGGCCATGATTTAGGTCTATCACGTTTTTGTAACTAAAATTAAGGCAGGTTGGCATTCCTGAAATATCGTCAATGTCAAAACAATTCTCTTACACATTGCCAATTTCTACTCTCAAAAATCAACATAATGTTCCATCTTAGACAAGATATTATCACAGATCATTATCCACGAATAATAAAGAACTCTTCTCGTTAAAATTGAAAATACCGAAAGCAGTTTTGAAGAAGCAGAGACAAAGTATCAGGAATTGCTATACAGAACTGAAATCTGCAATACGAAAAGTTCATTCTGTCTTAGGACATGTTGAACTATCGAATGAAATCACTCAGTTTCCTATCCTATCACTACATTTTATTATCGTTTAACAGTGACTCGGGTTTCGTAGTAGTACGACAGCATTTTGAAACTGCTGTATTTCAAGTTGTGAAATAAGGCATTTAAATGTCTTCTGTATGCTTATTTCTTGAGAATTTCGAAAAGTGGGGAATTCCATAGGTACGTCTGTTCGTTTAGAAGTCTTTCTGCCGGGTTATTCAGGTACTTTTATTATTTTTTCAAATGGACAATCACAAAGTAACGGACTACTCTATCCACTGTTTTTCGTTAAAATTTCAACACTTGATTCTTGATTTCTGTACAAGAAAATTGCATAACTGAATCTTACAACCAGTTTATATACGTGAAATATTTCCATAGTAACAACAGAGGAAACATTTTCTTCAACAGTCACCAGGTCTTTGGAATTGTAGAATTCACATAATATCTTCTCAAATTAATTATTTTTCCCAAGAAAATCCACATTGTGAAAAATACGTAATTACTACGACTTATATGTAGAGAGGACAATGTTTCGTAGTTATCTGACAGGAAAATTAGCATAACCTAACCTTTTCAAAATATACACGGTGAAATGTGTCAAAATTTCATCGCCAACGGGGAGACTTTATAAAAGTCAATGGAGTAAACTTATAACAAGTTGGAAATAAGAGAATATAGGGTTCTCAACAAGTCGTAGCAGGTGTCGTAAAAGTTATAGATGACTGGGTGTTGTGTTGAGAAGTTTGAAGCCAAGGGTTGAATTAAAAATCAATTCTATAAATGAATGCCTACCGGTTACCACTTGTATTCTAGCTTTTCTTATACACTGGTAATCCGATGTATAATCTCACAAAACGTTTAGCAAAACTGTTGAACTATGCTTTCGATGAACAAGTTGGAAAAGCACTGTGGTGAGGAGCTCTGGCTTACTTGTTCAAATTTATAGCCAGAGTGGTCGCCCATCCAGGTACATGACTCGCCCAAGGCTGCTTAGCTTCAGGAAAAAAAAATATTCCCCATATTTCCAAGAATATAAATCCGACTGTAAAAACAAACGTCCATAAAATCTGCTCCACTTTATTAGACTGGTCTCCGAACGATTAGTTTCGACATAAATACATACAATCACTATTGGGTCGAAAATAAACAGTGCTGTGTCTGTGGTGGAATAAGAAACCATTCAAATACATACATTTACTGTTGGTTCTGAAATGAACAGTGCGGAGGTGTAAGGTCCCTTTCGAATATTTACATTCACTGTTGGTTCGAAAATGAACAGTGCTGTTTGTGGTGGCATAAGGTCTCTATTCAAATACGTATTCTCACTATTGGGACGAAAAAAAAGTGCTGTGTTAGGACCTATTCAGATATATATATTCACTGTTGGTTCTTAAATGAACAGTGTGAACTGTGTCTGCGGTGGCTTAAGGACCCATCCAAATTCATACATTTACTGTTGGGTCGAAAATAAACGGTGCTTGGTTTGTGGTGACGTAAGCACACAATTTAGTTCAAACATACAATTGTGCCAAGAGATAAAAAACTCCAGTATACTTCAACCACTGTGATATTTCGATATTTTGTCAATATCTCCAACAAAATAGATCCGTTCGAATTTACATCGAACTTTGTTTCAGCAGAGAAATTTGTCCAGGTGTCTTTCTGGTCAATATTATATCCATGTACATCGAAATGTTATGAATTAACTACATTATTTCATACATTTCAATTTTTAATTATAGTTTTAATCGTTACAGCTGATTTCAGCAGAATTTTCGTCGATAATAATCATATCAGATAGGATATCTAGGCAATTTTCAAATGAAGGGAGAGTCCCTTATAGCTATTTATATCTGTTCTATGAACTATCAAACAATGAATCAGCTAAGATATCTGTGAGTATGTTCGTATGCAAGTAATAAGAAATCATCATTTAAACAAGGTTTTCATTGAATTAGATATTGTGATCTGTATATTTTATCAGTAGTGATTATTGACAAAATCTTCAATAACGTTCAAGTTCAAGAAAACCAAACATTTTTGCGCGTATGTTCTGGGGACATCACGTTATCATTTTGGCCAAATGTCTGTAATTTTCGAATTTTTTGACGAAAATGGTCTCAAACCATTGGGTTCAACTGCCCGATGAAGAATTCGAGGTCAAATTTGATTCGGTCCGGCCGGCCGGGCCACGATAACTAGAGAACGGAAAGAGCTAGCGACTTGAAATTTTCATGGTAGGTGGCGCATGCCAATACGACGGACAGGTTCGTTAATGGGCATAAACGTCCCAATGGTTTCCGAGTAATAATTTGGTTTTCAACCAATACAAATCCAATCGAATTGAAACTTGGTGAGTAGTTGTAGAATACAAGGCTGATGAAGCTGTAAATCTGATTGAGAATCGTATAACTAGGAAATTTTAAAAAAATATTAAAAAATATTATTTATGTCACGATAACCTAAGAACAGAAAGAGATAGCGAGTTGAAATTTTCAGGTTAGGTTGTGTATCTGAAGGCGACATTTGAGTTTGTTTTATTTTTTATACTATTATACTGATCCTGCTAGTTCTTCCCCATAAGCTCTCGAAGAGCTTGAACGAGTAAGGAGAACCAGTTGTGTTCTGTGTAAGCTTTGTTACTGTGTCATTACGCTACCTTTGGCACATCACTGCTAATTTTTGTGAATGATGGTGATTACCGTGACTATAAAATTTTTTTTCTTCCAAAATTTGGTGAGGATCTTATTACTAGAAATTTTTCTAAATCATTGAATATCATTGAAAAAAATTCTATTATAAGAGACTATTCGTCCGAAATCGCTGACATTTTGCGAGAGCCTTCAGAACGTAACTCTACTACCAAGTTCCAAGTTTGAACACAATCGGATCTATATTGTTGGAGATCCGAGCGTGTGAGTTCAGTAGCTGGATGGGTGACCGTGGCGTATCTGAATGGGAGAATTGAGTTCATTTTTGGGCATAATCAGACCAACGGTTTCGGAGTTATACCTACCTGGAATATTACTTCCCCGATAACTCAAAAAAAAATTGACTCGGTCCAATTGAAGCTTGGTAACTAGTTGTAGAATATTGACATAAAGACGTGTGTAGAATATTGTGAGAATCGTACTCCTAGAAAATTTTGAAAAAATCACGAAAAAAAAAAGTTCAAGCACTGACACGAAGTCAGGAGTTTTTGCGCGTATGTTGCATTGTCTATTTGTATTGGACACTCTCAATCGTATTTACCATGGAAAATTTAATGAAACATACGCGCAATAGCCCATGATTTCACGTCAGTGCTTGAACCAATTCTTACCCTAATTCTATCACTGAGCCCTCCCGTAGGTTATAACAATATACAAACTCTTACAATAAAGACTAACCTTGTTTTGTGAAGATATAATTGAATAGTTGAAGTAGTTCTGCTAGCTCAGTGGGTCCTGAGTTCAATCCTAGGCTAGTAAAGACATTTTTTAGTCAGACGGTATCGACTACCATTCACGGTTGGGTCGAAAATTAACAGTGCTGTGCCTAATGTGACGTGAAGACAGCGTTTCAAATTATACAGAGAGCACATATGATTCCCATAACTCAGACAAGCTCCTAAAAGCTTAAGCAGTATCGCAGCATAATTATATCAGTATCAGTTCGTGATAATGTTTTCCAATACCATCAATACGGCTTCACGCGAGAGCAAGATTTTTCGCGTCTCGTCTCGTTCTCGCCTCGGAAAAGCGAGACGAGACGAGACGAGACGTTTTCAAAAATATTATAGGCGATACCGAGACCACATACAGCGTAACACGAGAGTCTCGTTTTAGGTCCCGTTACATTTGTTGTATGAAGTTTTATATACGACTCGACTTTTTTCAATACACACAGAAAAAAATTGAATATGAATTAACTATAATTACCGATATATTTTGTCTATATTATACATCGATCGTTCTAGAAATACACGATTTTTTAGAAGATTATTATTTCGTTATGACCTTGCGATAATTGAGATTATTTTTCAAGAAAAAAATGAATTCACAACCATAAAAACGGATCCATTATGAATTCAATACTTAACGGACAACTTTTATTGCCCCTAAATCCCAATGCTTTGAAAATTTCGTCTCTATCTGAATATCTGGAGAAATTTATTCTCTTGAGCTCCTTGTAATGAAGATGTGAACAATTATTGTATACATCTGTGGAACTACGTATAATAAAACTGGTAAAGAAATGTTAACACTTTTCGAAACATTGAATAGCTTCATTTCTTATAGAGGAATACGCCAAGAACACCCTCAATGATCTACCCAATTGGAAGGTATTCTTTGAAAGCTATACCAAATTGTTCAATTCTATTAAAAAATGTATTGACATCGATAGTCTATTTAAAACATCAACAAAACTTTCGAAATATTGGAAAGCTGAGTTTGAAGAATATTTGCTGTTAGAAAGAGCAAATAGGAATCAAAATATTTTACAGTGGTGGAGAGTTATGAAAAAGTTCTTCCTACACTTTCCAAGATAGCCGATGGTTTATTAATGGCTACATCCGTACCTGTTGAAAGATTATTTTCCACAGCAGGTATGATCATGGCAAAAACACGTACATCATTGAAAGACGATGTGATGCAAGCGTGATTATGTTTGAATTCTTGGTCATCGAGTAATTTAAAAGTTGAAATTATCAATGTTTAAAATTAAAAATAATATGTACATGTACAAATATTTTTGTATAATTATTGAATATTTTCATTGACTAAACATTTTAGGAGAAGCAGTTTTAAAGGCTGGCCGCTTAATACTGTGTGGAAATTTGGGAAAAAACATGGTATACCAAAAACATTTGCAGAGTTTTAGAAGTTTTTGGTTTGTGTTTACAAACATCGGCCCTCTCAGCACATCCACATGAAATTAGAGAAAATTCTCATAGATGAAGGAGCAGCCATAATATCTGCATTCAACTCTTCGTGCAAGGCTGGTTTAGGAAGAAGATGTAAACACATCTCAGCTCTTCTTTTATATTGCACCAGGTTGTATAAATTCGATGCATTTTATGTCTGAATCAGGACTTGCAATTTGAGAATAATATATACACAATATAATTTTAAGTTATTTTGCTGTTCCTTGTGTTTTTTGTTTCAGGACTGACCTCCTCAAGCACTTGTGGAAAAATTAAAAAAATGAGACGAGCACCAAATATAAAGCCGTTCCCCTCCTGAGAACATTTCTTTTACTGTCATACATATGCTTTATTGTTAAACGAATTGATCTTGATTCAAAAGAATTTATAATATCAATTTGAATGAATACAGTCAAATAGGATTGTATCAGCTAATGATACAACATGCGAGTTTTTACATAGGTACTTACTCACATACTTACATCACTGGAGATATAAGAGCCGCTCAGAGGAAAAGTGGTATAACTCCATTTGTGATTTGTTGGCAATTTAAGGTTTTACCTTTCAATGGATTCAAAAAATCAATGCATTTCGTTGAGAGGTAAAACATCAACAGGCTCTAACTCGGTCACAAAATTGTTTCGACTTATACCATTCATTCAAGGAATGAAATTCAATCTTAGGTACCAAAATATGAGTATAACTCAACAATTCGTAATTTGTGAGTTATACCAGTTTTCCTCTGATTGGCTCATAAGTACTTTGACATTGAATGTCTTATACTCTGTTTCGTTTCTTTATTTATGTATATATTAATGTATAAATTAAATATGTGTGAGGTTCCATGAAACTTTCATTAACTTATCCTGAAGGTCTTAAATAATATCTTGATAAAATTATGTAGGTACAAGGTGGTAAGGGTGAGGTTTTTCGAAGCACTACAATGCTATTCAGATAATATAATGTGATATTTATACCAAATGAGCAATAAATACATTTGGGCAATATTGACGTATTATGGAGCAATACAAAATAATAAATAGAAAGAAAAGTACATTAGGCCTCAAAAATAAAAAAACTACGTTCAGAAACGATCTTCGGAAAAAAATAGGGTTTGATAAGTTCACCACAGCACAACATAATTGTCATTATTTCCTCTACTTTGGGAACCAGATTCCATGTCAGAACACTTTATGCCTGTTGGCCAAACTATTACATCCATAGACACAACAAAACACTTTTGATTTGGACATTTGAAGTAACTTATCATTACCCTCAATAGTCTAATATATAAAAGAAATGCAGAAAAATAGATTTTAAGCATTCAATCCTCAGAAACAACAGTTAATGCGTTAAGAAATAGTATACCATCTCAAAGCAAAACAAACTCCATTACCCACACCCGACGCTTCAAAATTCGCCACCAGGTGGCTCGGAGATCGACTTGAATCGCCAATTAAAGCTCTGAGCTCCCATGTTATTCAGTCCAAGCTAATATGGGAGTGCCGAAGAAAACTCAGTGAAGTAGGCAAGAACAACAGGGTATCCTTGGTCTGGGTTCCTGGTCACGCGGGAATTAAAGGAAATGAGGAGGCACACACACAAGAAATGAGCACAAACTTCCTTTATTGACCCGGAACCCTACTGTGGGGTTGGAAGATACACCTACAAAAGTGAATTTCGGTTGGAGGAAGAAACTGAAAGAGTTATATCTAGAGATCTCTCTCCGGAATATATCACTCCAAAAAATTTCTAATAATACGATCCTCACGAATTTTCGCAGAACTTGCGCGTCGAAATTCTACGTCTAAGTATACCATGTTTGAATTGGATCGGTTCCTTATTTTTTGAGTTATTGAGTAAATAACAACAAAATTTCAGAAAAGTATAACTCCAAAACCATTTTGCCGATTATGCCTATTAACAAACTTAAATGTTGCTTTCGGATGCGCAACCAAAATTGCAAGTTGCTATCTCGGATCGTGTTATAAATTGAAAATTTTAATAATTTCTTATTTTCTGGCGATGCGATCCTCACATACATCTTTATGTCAGTATTCTATAACTAGCTACCAAGTTTTAATTTGATCGGATCTGTATTTGTTGAAAACAAAATGCGTACTCGGAAACCGCTAATGAACTTGTCCATCGTATTTGGATGCGCCACCTACCCTGAAAATTTTTAAGCCGCTATCTCTTTTGGTTCTCAAGTTATCGTGGCAACGGCCGGACAAAATCAAATTTAACCTCGAAATCTTCATCAGTGAGTCGAACCTAATCGTTTGAAACCTTTTTTGGAAAAAAATATTACAGACACCAACTGGATCAGATTAGTAGTTTAGAAATATTGGAATCAAATTTCAAATTAATATATCTCTGAAACTGTTGAACTGATTTTATCTATTGAAGAACTCAAGCTGGAGCATTTGGATATGAAACCTTTCCTGTGATTTTGAAGTTTCTAAGTATCTTCTTTCGAAAGCTTTCATGTTGACGGACGGGCAGAATATAAATTGACTACGAAGTCAACTGGATATTTTCGACCATTTTCTGCTCGAAAGGCGAAAATTACAATGTGAGCAAAATTAAAGTGACCTGGTGCGAGCACACAAGAAGCATGTATTACCATCAGATAATCTTCCATGGGTTTCTGCAAGAGTAACTCAATTTGTTTGGCAGGACTTCTCAACAATTTGTACACCACTCGAACCACTTTTTTTGTAGATAACAAATATTTCTCAAATATCGAAGGTAGAATTGGTGAATATTTTGTTTCAGTTTTATGCACCTCGATGTAATTCTGGCGGATTTTTATTGTAAATTAACACATAGAGTATTCGATATATATTGATTTATGTGGGTGTTCCCTTTATTTAGTGACTAAATGCATGCTATAATGCCGTCTATTTGGAAATGAGTGAAAATCTATGTTGATTATATCCAGATAGGGTATGAAGCCATTACCAACGAGATGAGGATAGCCTGTATTCTACACCTACATTTTGGTGATCTAATTATCTGTAAATTGACAAGGATACCACTAAAGTGCATTATTATTAGGAATGTTATATTGTTGGATATGAGAAGTGAGAAATAAATAGAATCGTACTCATAGTTAATTATCTTGAGGTTCTTCTTATCTGACCAGTACTTATTATTTGCGTCGAATTTTTCCCGAAAAGTTGCTAATTATGGAATAACTCGAAAAGTATTGTCGGATTTACTTCAAATTTTCGGGGAATATTTCTGAGATATTATACTTTAAGAAAATGCAAAAATTAAGAATAGATTTCCTGAAAAACCTAACACCTAACCACACCGAATAGACTTTGGTCACGCTATTCCATGATTGAATGTTTATGGAAAATAAAGTAAAATATTGATATAAGTTTTGTAAGTTAGCTAACTACTTATATTAAACAAAATATTTTCTCCAAAGAAGACTTCGTCAAGTTTATGTATGCACCTGACTATCTTTACCTCACGATGAAACTGAAAACGATTTTAGGTCTAGCCGGAGCTTGCCGCAGAGGGATATTTACGGATATCAACCTAGATAATATTGAGGATAAGGGAAATCTCATAATTGTGTCCTGTATTTAGTGACTAAATGCATGCTATAATTCCGTCTATTTGCAAATGAGTGAAAATCTATGTTGATTATATCCAGATAGGGTATGAAGCCAGTACCAACTAGATGAGGGCATATAGCCAATTCCTGACAATAACTGGCCTGTATTCTACACCTACATTTTGGTGATCTAATTATCTGTAAATTGACAAGGATACCACTAAAGTGCATTATTATTAGGAATATTATATTGTTGGATATGAGAAGTGAGAAATAAATAGAATCGTACTCATAGTTAATTATCTTGAGGTACTTCTTATCTGATCAGTACTTATTATTTGCGTCGAATTTTTCCTGAAAAGTTTTCATGAGGTTGATCTATTTTTCTATTTGACCATTGTCCTATCTAGAATGGACATAAATGAGGAAACTATATCAAGAAACTGGTGAAGTTTAAAGATAAACCCTTTAATCTATAAGGAAATCCAATTGTAGTCTTACCAAACTCTTATCGCAGCACTTACTCATAGGAAAAGGTAGAGGAAATCCGATTTGTCTCTGGTTTGTGGACAGAGTTATCAATCTATGAAAAATCCTCACGCAGATTATGACCTTAAATATATTCATTCATAATTCGAAGAAATTTTCAATGCTATAATGGTATTAATTCATCCTATATCTAAGTTACAATACTATTTTTATCTCTTACTACATATTACTATATAAAATGTAAATATCTGAATCTATTCAAATAGTGCAAGTGTTTGAATTCATTTAATTTTTCAAAAATCATTTTTTCTGCAATCGTGCTCTAATAACTACTTTCCCTTACTGTTTTTCATTTTGAAAAGTGCCACTTCCCCGCACTAGTGCTGGAAGTAAATCTTTTTTAAGTTTGTAAATTATAATACCTTCAACACGAGATCAATTAATCGGTTACTTATATCTTTAATATTTCAAATGATGTAATTTCACCATTTTATCCGTGCTATATTAATTCAAAATGCAAGTTTCATTTGAAAATTATCGCATTTTCAAAGAGAACTTGACATACTTCAAAAATCATGAAAAACATCCATGGATTTGAGTATTTATTTCTATGTCATGGTCTACGATTTTCCATATAAACTGGTTAATCAATGTTTCATAACAAAAACTTACCAAAGTTATGTATCCTTATTGAATCCTTTTTTGAATATTATTCATAAAAAAAAATTTAAAATGTATTTATCTGAAGAGGATCTATCAGAAGATATTCTGGAAGTAGCCAATACACCAAGTGTGGATCTATTGACTGAAAAATCGAAAGAAAGATACGATAAGAAATATGCTCATTTTTTGAGCCGGTACATAGACTTTTGGCTTACTTTGTAGATCTCATTAAAGTATTTAAGGGGTTAGGTGTAGTGAGAGACAATTTCAAATAATTTATTTTTGTCAGTAAATTATTTTATTTTATAAAAGTAACAAGAGCGCCAAATACCATCATTAAATACGGTTTCAACTTGATTTGACAGAAATTTTAGAAAAAAAAAATGTTTAAAGTAATGGCTGTTTGATACAGTTCCAACACTTCCAAGCGAAGCTCCTTGCGGTGACCATCACTTTTCTTTGGAGATTCATCAAAAATCAATTGGATGAAAAAAATTAGTTTCATTAATAGATAATATATAGTGTCTGATCGAAACTTTTTTTTAATCCAGATTGTTTCCAGATTTTCGGGAAACAATAGTGAATTGTTCATAAAAAATCGAAATAAAAAAAATTCATTTCATCTTTTCAAAAAGCGGTATAAATTTCATTAAAATCTGCCGAGCGGTTTTCGAGATACAGTGGCCACCAGTTCAAAAAACATAGTTTTGAGAAAAACGCATTTGAATTTTTACACTCAATTATCTATTATTATGACACCGAGTCATCTATTCCTGGGCCATATTATAGTTTTTCAGTTTTCAAAATATCTATTTGATGTTGTCTTTGCTAATTATCGAATAACTCGAAAGGTATTGTCGGATTTACTTCAAATCTGAATATTTCTGAGATATTATACTTTAAGAAAATGCAAAAATTAAGAAAAGATTTCCTGAAAAACCTAAAACCTAACCCCACCGAATAGACTTTGGTCACGCTATTCCATGATTGAATGTTTATTGAAAATAAAGTAAAATATTGATATGTTTGTTAAGTACTAATACTTGCTTACTACTTATATTAAACAAAATATTTTCTCCAAAGAAGACTTCGTCAAGTTTATGTATGCACCTGACTATCTTTACCTCACGATGAAACTGAAAACGATTTTAGGTCTAGCCGGAGCTTGCTGCAGAGGGGAATTTAAGAATATCACCCTAGATAATATTGAGGATATGGGAAATCTCATAATTGTAAGAATTTTGGATTCCAAAAACCACACAGCGTGACATACGTGGAAGAGTCCGAAAAACATAATAAAGTTATGTGTAACTGATTACTCTCTATGAAAACTTCAACTTCGGATTAAAAAAACGAATCATGATAATCAAATTCACATTCACGCTACTATGAGCCAGTTATATTTTGTTGAATCTGATTCCAGACCAAGAAATCTGTAATCTGAAATCTGCAAATCAGTACTAAATCTTCAAAATGAAACGAATTGCTACTTCAAAATTAATATTGCCGAAAATCACAGCAAATTAATGTATAAATGTATAAAGGGTTTTCCAATAAGAGGTGTTATTTTGATATTCAAAGAAAAATACCATTTTTCAATATAATTGATCGGATAATTATTTCATTATATAGAAGAAGCTATGCCGTTAATAGTGGAAAATAACATCAGGCAAATGACCACCACGACCACGCTTACAGGACCATATCCTTTTAATGAAATTTTCATAACCAAATCGCAAAGTGGTTGCCCTATGTCCTCGATAGCCCCACGAGTTTCATCTTTGAGGTCTTGAATCGACGTTGGGCTATTGGCGTAGACCTTCTCTTTCACGTGGCGCCAAAGGAAGAAGTCGCAAGGTGTTAAATCACAAGATCTCGGTGGCCAATTGTGATCACCTCCTCGAGAGATAACACGGTCCGGAAACTTTTCCGCAAAAGATCAATGGTTTCGTTGCTTGTGTGGCACGTAGCGGCGTCTTGTTGAAAGTAAACGTTGTCCAGATCATTACCATCCAATTCCGGCCATAAAAAATCATTAATCATCTCTCGATAGCGCAAACCATTCACCGTAACTGTTGTTCCAGCCTCATTTTCGAAAAAGTAAGGTCCAATGACTCCGCCGGACCATAAACCGCACCAAACAGTCACACGTTGAGGATAGAGAGTCTTTTCAACAATAACTCGTGGGTTTTCCCGAGCCCCAGATGCGACAATTTTGCTTGTTGACGAAGCCACCGAGGTGGAAATGGGCCTCATCACTCAAGATTTTTCGATAGAATTCCGGATCATTTTCATGCATTTCAACGACCCAATCAGCCAAGACACGACGTTGTTGATGATCGGCCGGCTTGAGTTCTTGTGTTAACTGAACTTTATAAGCCTTAAGACCCAAATCTTTCTGCAGAATACGGTGTAATGCCGTTTGTGGAATGCCTAATTCCAAAGAACGACGAGGAATGGACAAACCTGGGTTTTCTTCAACATTTTCGGCTACAGCAGCAATATTCTCCGCTGTTCTTGAGCGACGTGCACGATTCTTCACATAACTAACTTGCCCCAACAGCTCGAATTTTTCCACTAATTTCTTTATTGCGGTCCGACAATTTTAATAATTTCAATGCGTTCTTGAAGCGTGTATCGTTCCATTTGTATTAATGGCGTAGTTTCTACTTGTCAAATGTCAAAAAATTACAGCTTCAAAAGTGACATCTACTGAAATAGCGGGCTATTCAAAATAACACCCCTTATTGGAAAACCCTTTATATGTGACTTATATCTGGCATTTCTCTTAGAATAGTAAATTGTGTTTGAATAAATGCTTCTAACAGTTAAAAAACTACACATGGTGAAATATTTATTGATTTTAACCATCAACAAATATTCCGCGAGGCCGGGCTTGATCCTTCATCGCTCAGTGTTCCCCAATGCCCTTGAATGACCCTTTCCTCTTTGCGGAACACTGAGCGATGAGGGGATCTAGCCCGGCCACCCGGAATATTCGTTGACGGTTAAAATCAATAAATATTTCTCCGTGTGTCTTTTTTTGCGCGTATGTTCTGGGGAACATCACGTTATAGTTTTGCCCAAATGTCTGTAACTTTCGAATTTTTTGACGAAATTGGTCTCAAACGATTCAGTTCGACTCCCCAATGAAGAATTCGAGGTCAAATTTGATTCTGTCTGGCCGGCCGTCCGGCCGTCCGGCCGTCCGTTGCAACGATAATTTGAGAAGGAAAAAAGCTAGCGACTTGAAATTTTCAGGGTGGATGGCGCATCGCAATACGACGGACAAGTTCGTTAATGGGCATAATCGACCCAGTGGTTTCCGAGTAATAATTTTGTTTTCAACCAATATAAATCCATCGAATCGAAACTTGGTGAGTAGTTGTAGAATATGAACCTTAGCACGTTTGTGAAATTTTGGGCGAATCGTGAGGCTAGAAAATTTTAAAAAAATTATTGAAACATATTTTTGTTGTAACGATAACCTGAGAACGGAAAGAGATAGCAGCTTGAAAATTTCAGGTTAGGTTGTGCATCTGAATGCGACATTTGAGTTTGTTTATGAGCATAATCGGCCAAACGGTTTTAGAGTTATAGCCATCTGAAATTTTATGAAATTTGGTGGTTTTTTTTTCCTCATTAACTCGAAAAATGCTAAACCGATTGAATTCAAACTTGGTTTTTAGTTGTAGAATGCCAACGCGAAAATGTTTGCAAAATTTGGTGAGGATAGCATTCGTAGAAAATTTTTAATAAATCATTGCAAATAAAAAAAAAACAATTCTATATATCAGTAACTATCCGTTCGAAATTGCTGAAATTTTGCAAGAGCGTTCATAACCTAACTCTACTGCCAAGTTTCAAGTTTTAACACAATCGGTTGAATATTGTTGGAGATTCGGGCATTCTTGTGTGAGTTCAGTAAATGGGTGACCGTTGCCTCGATAACTTTCGAACGAAAGAAGATAGGGACATGTAAGTTTCAGGGTAGGTTGCGTATCCGAAAAGGAGGGTTGAGTTTGTTTTTGGGCATAATCGGTTTAACGGTTTCCGAGTTATATCCACCTGGAATATTATTTCCTTGATAACTAAAAAAATAAAGATTCGATTGAATTGAAGCTTGGTAACTAGTAGTAGAAAATCAGCATAAAGACGTGTTTAAAATTTTGTAAGAACCGTACCCCTAGAAAATTTGAAAAAAATGAGGAAAAAAAAAATTTAAGAACCGCACCCCTAGAAAATTTAAAAAAAATCACGAAAAAAAAATTGGTTCAAGCAATGACGTGGAGTCAGAAGCTTTAGCGCGTATGTTCTATTGTCCATTCTTCTGTATTGGACACCCTTAATTGAATTTACCATGGTTAATTATGTTTTCCATTATGTTTTACCATGGTAAATTCGAATTAAGTGTCCAATACAGGAGAATGGACAACATAATTAACCATGGTAAATTCGATTAAGGGTGTCCAATACAGAAGAATGGACAATAGAACATACGCGCAAAAGCTTCTGACTTCACGTCAGTGCTTGAACCAATTTTTTAGTTATTAGCAATTAGCACAGTTGACTTTATAGAATCTTCTAACAGTTTCTTTTTGGTGCTTTTGTTCCTCGGAACAAAGTGCGTATCAATTTGCCCAAATGTCTGTAATTTTCGAATTTTTGGATTAAAATGATCTTAAACGATTTGGTTCGACTCACTGATCAAGAGTCCGTGTACAAAATCGATTCTGTCTGGGCGGTCCGGCCATTAACACGATAACTCTCGAATGGAATGAGCCGGGTAGTTGAAATTTTCAGAGTAGATTTGAGAGATAAATATCTCCGTTAAGTTTGTGGTTGGGCAAAATGGTTTGGACGAATTCTTTTTACATTACAAATTTCAAACTACATTTTTTTAAGGTTCAGTTTCATCATGATAATTCATTAATATCATTTACAACTCTAACAAGCTAACACTTTCGGAGATATGATTTTTAAAAATTTCAATATTAAATGTAATTCTATGATTAAACAGGATGCTGTAATCGAAAATTAACGTCCGTATTTGTATCTATGAATATATACATATGAATGTGTTCCTACATGTCATCTTATCTACCAATATGAGAAATGTCATATTTATTTCTAGTTTTTCTTCAAATTCGTTACTCATGATATAAAATACCCCATGTTCTAGCAAGTAAAGTATGATTGAATGCAAAATGATCAATGAAATGACCTCAGATATCGTATAATTATAAGGATTATAGTATATTATTATTTTTAGGTGATAATATAATGTCCTTGGACAAACCATATGATGATGGAAAATTCATACTTTGGTAAGTTAATCATATTGGGTTCAGAGTATCTCCAGTAAAAGTAAAGCTGGAATATTGGCTATGTTTCAAATGATATAATATAATTGCGCGTATGTTCTGGGGAACATCGCGTTATAGTTTTGCCCAAATGTCTGTAACTTTCGAATTTTTTGACGAAAATGGTCTCAAACGATTAAGTTCGACTCCCCAATGAAGAATTCGACGTCAAATTTGATTCTGTCCGTCCGGCCGTCCGGCCGTTGCCACGACTACTTGAGAACGAAAATAGCTAGCGACTTGAAATTTTCAGGGTAGGTTGCGCATCCGAATACGACGGACAAGTTCGTTAATGGGCATAATCGGCCCAGTGGTTTTTGAGTAATAATTTTATTTTCAACCAATATACATCCGATCGAATTGAAACTCGGTGAGTAGTTGTAGAATATGAACCTAAGCACGTTTGTGAAATTTTGTGCGAATAGTAAAAAAATTTTAAAAAAATTATTAAAATATATTTTTGTTGTCACGATAACTTGAGAACGGAATGAGATAGCGGCTTGAAGTTTTCAGGTTAGGATGTGCACCAGAACGCGACATTCCAGTTTGTTTATGAGCATAATCGGCCAAACGGTTTTAGAGTTATAGCCATCTGAAATTATCTGAAATTTGGTGGTTTTTTGTTCCTCATTAACTCGAAAAATACTGAACCGATTGAATTCAAACATGGATATTAGTTGTAGAATGCCAACGCAAAGATGTTCGCAAAATTTGGTGAGGAAAGCATTTGTAGAAAATTTTTAATAAATCATTGAAAATAAAAAAAAAATTCTATATATCAGTAACTATTCGTTTGAAATTGCTGAAATTTTGCAAGAGCGATCGGTTAAATATTGTTGGAGATTCGAGCATTCTTGTGTGAGTTCAGTAGATGGGTGGCCGTTACCTCGATAACTTTCGAACGAAAGGAGATAGGGACTTGCAATTTTCAGGGTAGGTTGCGTATCCGAAAGGGAGAGTTGAGTTCGTTTTTGGGCATAATCGGTCTAACGGTTTCCGAGTTATACCCAACTGGAATATTATTTTCTTAATAACTCAAAAATTAAATATTCGATCGAATTGGTGCTTGGTAACTAATAGTAGAAAATCAACAAAAAGACGTGTTTAAAATTTTGTAAGAACCATAACCCTAGAAAATTGGAAAAAAATGACGAAAAAAAAATTTTAAGAACCGTACCCATAGAAAATTTTATAAAAATCACGAAAAAAAAATTGGTTCAAGCACTGACGTGAAGTCAGTAGCTTTTGCGCGTATGTTCTATTGTCCATTCTTCTGTATTGGACACCCTTAATCGAATATACCATGGTAAATTATGTTGTCCATTCTCCTGTATTGGACACTTAATTCGAATTTACCATAGTAAATTCGAATTAAGAGTGTCCAATACAGGAGAATGGACAACATAATTTACCATGGTATATTCGATTAAGGGTGTCCAATACAGAAGAATGGACAATAGAACATTCGCGCAAAAGCTTCTGACTTCACGTCAGAGCTTGTTTTTAGAGTAGATTTGAGAAAGGAATATCTCGGATAAGTTCGTTATTGGGTAGAATCGGTCTGGTGTTTTCGGATTCATAATTTTTGGCACTCCTGTTTTTTTTTAAAGACACTCTTATTTAATTCAATTTCTTTCAAGATGCAGTTATAACATAAGAATCTATTGATATCATTCCCAACTGTGAGAAACCAATACTTTCGGAGATATGATTTGTCAAAGTTGAACAAGTGAGCCAAAGCTCCTGTCCACAGGGCTTTCCCACATTTTTGAGCGCATGTTCTTGTTTTATTTTATGATACGGTTTAAAAAAAAAGTTGTGTTCCTATCTCAAAAGGAAAGTATATTTCTCGGACTCGAAGTGTTGCCCGAACTATTCCGGGTTATTTGGAAATGAATTCCAGTTCGATAATGCATCATATAGAAAAACCATTGGTAGAATGGCAGGAAAATTCGGTTGATAGCGGTTAGTGAAAACAATCTGTGGGCTTTTTTGGGCTCATACGAAACTGTTCAAAAGTCGGATTTCACTCATTTTTGCGCGTATGTTCTGGGGAACATCGCGTTATCATTTTGCCTGTCAAATGTCTGTAATTTTCGAATTTTTTGACGAAAATGGTCTCAAACGATTTGGTTCGACTCCCTAATGAAGAATTCGATGTCAAATTTGATTCTGTCCGGCTGGTCGTCCGGCAGTCCGGCCTTCCGGCCATCTGGCTGTTGCCAGGATAACTTGAGAACGGAAAGACCTAGCGACTTGAAATTTTTAGAATAGGTGGCGCATCCCAATACGACGGACAAGTTTGTTAATTGGCATAATCAGCCCAATGGTTTCCGAGTAATAATTTTGTTTTCAACCAATATAAATCCGATCGAATTGAAACTTGGTGACTAGTTGCACAATATAAACCTTAGTACGTTTGTGAAATTTTGTGAGAATCGTATCGCTAGAAAATTATTGAACAATTATTAAAAAAATTTTTGTTGTCACGATAACCTGAGAACAGAAAGAGATAGCGGCTTGAAGTTTTCAGGTAAGGTTGTGCATATGAATGCGACATTTGAGTTTATTTATAAGCATAATCGGCCATACGGTTTTAGATTTATAGTCATCTTAAATTTGGTTGTTTTTTGTTCCTGATTAAATCGAAACATACTAAACCGATTGAATTCAAACATGGTTATTAGTTGTAGAATGCCAACGTAAAAATTCTTGCAAAATTTTGTGAGGATAGTATTTGTAGTGAAATTTTTAGGAAATCATTGAAAATTGAAAACAAAAATTCTATATATCAGTATCTATTCGTCTGAAATTGCTGAAATTTTGCAAGAGCCTTTAGAACCTAACTATACTGTCAAGTTTCAAGTTTTAACACGATCGGTTAAATATTGTGGGAGATTCGAGTAGCGAGTTCAGTAGATTCGGTAAATTCGAATTAAGTGTCCAATACAGGAGAATAGACAGCATAATTTAGCATGGTAAATTCAATAAATGGTGTCCAATGCAGGAGAATGGACAATAGAACATACGCGCAAAATCTTTTGACTTCACGTCAGTGCTTGAACCAATTTTTTAAAATAAAGATTTCTAACTGAGTGTGCGTTTAGCAATCATGGCCTTCAAAATCAATTTCGCTCCCACGAAGACGTTTTCCGCAGCAGAAAGTTCAGTCATCTCTATTCTCTTCATCTGAACTAACATAGCATCAAAAAAAATATATATAATTCACAGCAACAAATAAATCGTTTACTTGGATACTACTACTGAGATATAGTTTTCTGCCAAATCGAATAATCCTAATATGCACATTAAGTTGAAATAGCTAGCGTTTATTCTCTGAATATTTCGTCATAATATGATTTATTTTATGAAGGTATGAAAGTCAAGATAAATTAAGTAAATTGTTCTTAGGATGACGTGGTGGAAAGAATATATTTCTCCGTTAAATATTTAGATACCTTCATGAATCAAACAAGTTCTACGTTATAATGTGACAACTACGAGGAATACTAATATATTATAATAATGAAAAATGGCGATACCGTTGTTTATAAATCAACAAGTCCAGAGCGTTCCTGCCAATCGGGTCCTTCATAAATGGCTTCGTATAATAAATATACTTATGCATATATTTCACAAATCAAATAGACCCCAGAGGGTTCATTGATCTGCCGAGAAAGCAAGAGCAGACGCGTTTCTGGCTTCTTGGCCTTCATCAGTACTCTGTAGTTTTCCCAACAAATTCAACTAAACTGACCCGGGTTAAGCCTCTCAGAGCCGGCTTGGTCGATCATTTTAATCGCCCACGCCACCTATGAGACGAAACACGGAAATCAGCCTCTCCCCACCAGTGAATATTTGAAGCGTGAAATCATATGCCACCATTCACTCGATGTTTAATCTAGAACGAGTCCCGCATATGCCACCATTGATTTGTGAAATATATGCATAAGTATATTTATTATACGAAGCCATTTATGAAGGACCCGATTGGCAGGAACGCTCTTGACTTGTTTATTTATTAACAACGGTATCGCCATTTTTCATTATTATTTTTGAAAACGCTAAACAGCGTTCATGGCCATTGGGAAGATACTGTCTGAGCTCTGCGGGACTCGTTCTCGATTAAACATCGAGTAAATGGTGGCATATGATTTCACGTTTCAAATATTCACTGTTGGGGAGAGGCTGATTTCCGTGTTTCGTCTCATAGGTGGCGTGGGCGATTAAAATGATCGACCAAGCCGGCTCTGAGAGGCTTAACCCGGGTCAGTTTAGTTGAATTTGTTGGGAAAGCTACAGAGTACTGATGAAGGCCAAGAAGCCAGAAACGCGTCTGCTCTTGCTTTCTCGGCAGATCAATGAACCCTCCTGGGTCTATTTGATTTGTGAAATATATGCATAAGTTTATTTATTATACGAAGCCATTTATGAAGGACCCGATTGGCAGGAACGCTCTGGACTTGTTGATTTATTAACAACGGTATCGCCATTTTTCATTATTATTTTTGAAAACGCTAAACAGCGTTCATGGCCATTGGGAAGATACTGTCTGAGCTCTGCGGGACTCGTTCTCGATTAAACATCGAGTGAATGGTGGCATATGATTTCACGCTTCAAATATTCACTGGTGGGGAGAGGCTGATTTCCGTGCTTCGTCTCATAGGTGGCGTGGGCGATTAAAATGATCGACCAAGCCGGCTCTGAGAGGCTTAACCCGGGTCAGTTTAGTTGAATTTGTTGGGAAAGCTACAGAGTACTGATGAAGGCCAAGAAGCCAGAAACGCGTCTGCTCTTGCTTTCTCGGCAGATCAATGAACTCTCTGGGGTCTATTTGATTTGTGAAATATATGCATATGTATATTTATTATACGAATCCATTTATGAAGGACTCGATTGGCAGGAACGCTCTGGACTTGTTGATTCAATATATTATATTCGATTTCTACTCAATTTTATACATAGTATAGTAGTAGTTATACCTATCCTGTTTTCGTTCATGCAATTCTCAGATAAATATCATTATTATTATTTGTATACAGGGTGTCCCGACACTACGTGACTCTTTCTCAGGTGTACATAAAGCATGTAAAGAGGAGTCAGGAATGCTTTAATTTTTTTTTCCATGCGGCCCCTCTGCGAAGATATGTGCCTCCAAATGATACTCCCATAATTACATTTTTTGTGATAACTTCCGAACGATTCGACCGATTCTGCAAATTTTTCGAATTTGAATCAATAAAAATATCAGTATTGATTTGTTTCCATCACCTTCCCCATAAGTCTTCAAAACCGGCCGTGTCGCACTGAATGGTCAGAAACTTTATTTTGGTTGGAGATATCCTTAGACTAAAGAAGAGAAGGACGGGTAACATATTCTCTGACATTGAAACCAAATGGGCACCACAGAACACTAATTATAAGAAATGAAAACTCCTAACTAATTATAGGCAACACCTAATGCCTTTATACAGCCGCCATGTTCGGTTGCAAGAACTGATCGAACGGCGGGAATTTTGAATTTACATACGCATTCAAGCTGCAATTACTTTTCGTGTATTGTATTCACCTTCAATGTAAATTTACAGCTTCTATTATAAAATCTGATTCAGCAAACAGAATTTATGATTGAAAGCCATAATTTACATCGAAAACTACTAAATTAGTGAAGGGAAAATAAGCATAATCATGAAATTTAGCAGTTTATTCATTGTTTGTGAATACTCGACAAATATGATAATATTTCTTAAATCAGTAAATTCATACAATTGAATAAATCATTCAAAAATATTAAGATAATTAAAAAGAAACATGATTCAAAAACTCAATATCACATAATATCGCAGTGCTCATCAGTTTAGCAGGCATCTTCTCATTAAGCTGTCTCATCCTCGAAGAGTGTTCTTGAAAAAAAAACAGCATCAAGAAAGAGAATGTATAGAGAAATACGGATACGAATTTTTGTGCATAACAATAATCATCGTGGGCATATACATAGGGCAAAAATCTAGGGATAGCTTCATGATGAAGACTTGTAAGCACTCTTGGATTATAATAATCTGAGGAATGAACACTGCCTAAACGAGAATTATTACAACATAAACTTAGCACTATTAGCATAAGTGCTTAGAGAGAAACAGCAAGCTTGCTTCCAAGCTCCGCTCTATCAATATTCCTTTGAAATATGAAGTACTTTTTCTGTTTGAAACCAGTAGGGAGATGCAAGTGAAAAGCTTTCTTTCAAAATGGAAATTTGCAGGAATAGGTTTTGGACATATTAACAGGAGATACTAGAGATACAACTGACCTTTGTTTTTTGCTTGAGTCAATCGTATAGGGAACATAGGGGCTATTTTCGGTTGGACTGTCACTCTGACCGGGAATTCTGAGGCGGCCATGTTTGGTTGCAAGTTAGGATCATAGATCCCCGAGTTTCACCCTCCCTGATGGGCACCACATAACCACAGAACCTCCTCCTTTTTTCCTGCTTTTTCCTCCTACAGCCGTAAGCTGCACATCCTACCTAATCAAAGGAGATATCGGTGAAATTCCTCCATTTATGTATTTTATCGTTATTTCTGAAAAAATAAAGGTATATCAGTGCACTGCTATACCATTCGAATTTACCATGGTAAATTCGATTAAGTGTGTCCAATACAGGAGAACGGAAAATAGAACATACGCGCAAAAGCTCCTGCCTTCACGTCAGTGCTTGAACCATTTTTTTCTCGTAATTTTGAAAAATTTTCTAGTAGTACGGTTGTCACAAAATTTTACACAGCTTCAATTCTTTCGGGTCTATATTTTTTGAATTCTTGAGGAAATAATATTCCAGGTGGGTATAACTCCGAAACCGATGGACCGATTATGTCCAAAAACGAACTTATCTCTCCCATTGGGATGTGCAACCTACCCTGAAAATTGCAAGTCTCTATCTCCTTTCGTTCGAAAGTTATCGATGCAAAGGTCACCTATCCAGCTACTGAACTCACACAAGGGTGCTCGGATCTCCAACAATATAGATCCGATCATGTTCAAACTTGGAACTTGGCAGTAGGGTTAGGTTTTGAAGGGTCTCGCAAAATCTCAGCGATGTCGGACGAATAGTTTCTGATATATAGAACTTTCTCCAATGATTTTCGGTGATTTTTTAAACATTTTCGAGTTATACGATCCTCATGAAATTTTTCAAAAATGTTCATGTGTGGAATTCTACAACTGACAACCATGTTTGAATTGGATCGGTTTTATACTTTTCGAGTTATTGAGGAAATAAGAACCAAGTTTCAGATGGGTATAACTCCAAAACCGTTTGGCCGATTATACCTATAAACAAACTCAAATGTCCCATTAGGATGCACAACCTTACCCGAACATTTCAAGTCGCTATGCCTTTCCTTTCTCAGGTGATGGTAACATAAATAACATGTTTTGATAATTTTTTTTTATTTTCTAGTGATACGATTGTCACAAAATTTCCTGAGAGTTCTGTATTCTACAACTTCTCACCAAGTTTCAATTCAATCGGACTTGTATTGGTTGAAAACAAAATTATTACTCGGAAACCGTTGGGACGATTATGCCCTTTAACATACTTGTCCGTCGTATAGGGATACGCCACCTACACTGAAAATTTCGAGTCGCTATCTCTTTCCGTTCTAAAGTTATCGTGGCAATGGACGGCCTGCCAGCCGGACGGAATGAAATTTGACCTCGAATTCTTGATCACGGAGTCGAACCCAATCGTTTGAGACCATTTCCGGCGAAAAATTCGAAAATTACAAACATTAGGGCAAAATGATAACGCGATGTTCCCCAGAACATACGAGCAAAAATGCTTGAAACTAGAAAACGGTGCATTTTTTCAATGTTGCACCTCTATACCTTTTTTTGGCAGAATTATTGATATGAATGAATATATGAATGGAGGAATTCCGCCGATATCCCCAACCAAAAAAAAGTTTCTGACCATTAAGTGCTAGGGTCAGTCCGTCCCTGGGTGTCTTGAAGACTTATGGGGAAGGTGTAGAAAACAAATGATTACTGATGTTTTTATTGATTCAAATTCAAAAAGTTACCAGAATCGGTTAAGTTGTTTGGAAGTTATCACAAAAAAAAACTGAATATAATATCTTCGCAGAGGGGCGTCGTAGGACAAGATTTTTCAGCATTGCTGACTCGTCTTTATAGACTTTATATCGATTGCTTCGTTTTATCCAACAGATCCAATCGTCCTTTTTTCTGCAGCCGAAACTTGAGGAGCTGAAATGATTATATAAACATTTTTTTAACGAAACTATGTGAAAATATCAATAAACTATTGAAACACCTTTAAACCAGAGTTACCATATCATCCCTAGGAAGTCCATGCATCCCTGTCACATTATTGATCTTTTACTAAACATTTAAAAACCAAAATTGAGAATTTAACTATCGTTAATAACAATTATCACCTATGTTCAAAATGGTTGTGTTGAGTGTTGACAATGTGCGTAGTAACCGTAACCACGAAGCGCATAGGCAGCGATCGTATCGGGAGTCTTTGGAACCTTAATGAGATTCCGATTAAAACAAAGGAGATTCCACCACATAATCCTCATCCAGAATAAAATCACTTTGACCTACGCTAAAGGTAAAAAGTGCCAGAAATCTCAGTTTTAGGACATCATATTGTTATTGTGAAAATATATACAGAACCCAGTTGAATCCTTTATATTTGTTCAAGAGAAATATAGTTATCTTAACGGAATTTGGTAGTAACCATATTCAAGACGGTATTTTACATGAGCATGTAGTCTAGACAACAAGAGTGCATCTCCTAAAATTATGATTGAGGTGTCATTCGATTCGGAATGGTATGTAGATAGTTTTTGAGAAAATGCTAAGACCACACGCCAAAACTGCAATAGTTATAACCAATTAAGTGAAAAAAAAGAAGAAGATTTAGGTTTTCGCCAATATCTCAAAAACTATTTGAGATAATTCAAATTTGAAAAAATATTCAAAATGAGGAGAAAATTTTCTAAGAAAAGTCTTCGTTCCTTCCATCAATAAATATTATTTAACCTTATTAAATATGAAAATAAAAAATTGAAAAAAAAAATAAGGGGCCTGCAGGATAGATCAATGACAATAATACGTGGCCAAAACTGTTTATCGCGTCTTTTCAATTGAAAATATCTATAAAATGAAAATTAAATTATTTTGTGATTTGCTTCTGTGTGAGAAACACAAGATACTTGTCAGAAGCAATCAATCGAAAAATGTTGCCTAACAAACAACAATGAAACAACATCAACGAAGAAACAACTATATCGTAACTTTTCGGAGTATACCTCCCACAGTATCCTTTAATGATTACTTATCCATTAGTTAATTAACAATTTGTTTGTAGCACGAACATTAGAATTGCAATTACGATAATTGTTAAAATATTTATCTGAGAATTTTCGTGGAGCTATTTTTCAAAGGTCTTAGGTTAAATTGTTAATTTCTGTTTTTTTATGAACAATTTACTAAAGTAAAAAATTATAAAGCTTCAATTTATAATATTACTATTGATCCGTTTTCTTATGATCAGAAACTACTCAAAAATTATTTTTAATAATTACTATCTCTTATTGTTCAAAAAATTGTTATAGACCAATGCGTTGTTTATGGGATAATTTAAAATTTTCTTTTAAAAACATAATTGAAGCTCTATAATATTTCACTTAAGTAAATTGTTAATAACAAAACGAAAATTAACAATTTTTCAATTTTCCAACGTGAATCTATCCCAAGACCTTTTAAAAATAGTTGAAATGACGTGATAAATATTTTTGGACCGCGGATTATTGTTCATTGATCCCCTCTGCAGACTCCTGAATCTTTTGAATTTTATATTTTCATATTCAATAAGTTTAAATAATATTTATTCATGAAAGGTCCAAAGGGGGAAAGGCTTACGCAAGCCGGAGTACCCGTTTGCGGGAGTATTTTCAACCCTCTGGGAAAATTATAAATATTGGCCCTAGTTCCGGGAGTTGGGAGTTTTTGTTAGGAAATTTCATCCTTTTTTTGAATCTCTTTTCACATTTGAATTACCTCAAACAGTTTTTGAGATATTGGCGAAACCCCCCTTTTTTTTCACTTAACTGTTTATAACTATTGCAATTTTTGCGAGCGGCCTTAGCATTTTCTCAAAAAGTATCATAATTTTCGGAGAATACGCAAAAATTTTGACCTAAAATACACTTGTTGAATAGATGATCGTAGATCATTATCATCGTAATCTTGATCTCTACAGTAGTCTTCAATATTTTCGTCAATTATAAGTTATGTCTTTCGGAAGTTTTAGTACCTACAAACGGCTGGATTGGTAGACTGCCTGACGGACAGACACGAATGAATGAATGAATAACATAACCACAATGTCTAATGTCGATGGCTTTATTGGTTTACAAATAAAACCATCGACATGCTAACTAAACAAAATGAAGGCGTCCAAATTTTCGATCGCATAAATAGTTGGTTCAAAGTCGAATACTCACTTATTTTCTACGCCACTGTTTCAAGATATCCAGTCGAAGAAAACATCATTATTCATAGTTTACGCATACTTCCGCAATTCTATTCGATTATATTCGTATGCGAGCCACAAACCCATTAAAATTTGGGCGACTTTCGTTTTTTTGCTCGCGCGTCCTACTTTTGCCCCGGACGGCTCATGTTATCCGTACTTTCCCTTTCGAGTGTTCACGATTCACTTTCAGCGCAAAGGCTGCTTTTTTCTCTCTGGGACTTTATTATGACGACGGTCATGAGAAGATTATAGTAATAATGGAATATTTGTGGTTTATGTAATTAAACGTTATGTAGAGTAGATATCTTTTATAATTATTGTAATGATTAGTCGCGTATTTTGCCTGCCCGTATTTTCTCGAAAATATTTTGTTCCCATTGTGGAATACAAAACACGTGTTTTAAGATTTGGCAGTACTGGTATTGGTTCATACAGGGGACCTTCACCAACCATCAAGCTCAATTCTTAGATTATGTGAGACTCTATCTTTGTTTTGGTTCGCAGTTCTGGACAGTTCGCACAAGCGCAGATGTAAAAATCTGTAGTTCGCCGTTTTGGTTCATTCAGAACTGTCCCAGAACTATATCGTCCCGTGTTTTGGTTATTTTGCGAAACAATTCGGAACTATCCCAGAACAGTGAAAACAGTCCGTACGTTTTACTTCGAACTGGTTCAGAATTAGGCAGTTCGCACATGCGTATCGAGGTTTTCGAGTCGATGTTGATTACTTGACAGCTCACAGGTTGTTTGTTTTGATTGCTTTGATTTTTTGATTGTTTTGATATACTTAGTTATCTGTGTTTGATTGTTAAAACAGGATAAACTGAAATTTTGTGCAAGTGTTTGAAACAAGAAGTTATCTTAAGATGGAGGTAAAATACATGATACCCCGTTTGTGAAGTTTTCTTTGTAACATTTCTCTTCGTCATTTTCAGTATTTATTTTCTTCAGGACAAGTTGAAGTTCATCATCTGATCATGTGACAATTTTTTGGAAGCAATTCTGCCGGAGGTACTTGGGCATATATGCAAAAAATCTGGTTCCATCATACGCAGACAAACAGTTCCAGGAACAATTTAAGTCCAAAGAGATGTGTTGGCTAATTTGGCCGATGTGATTGAATGAAGTGAATTCTTTGCAGAAAAACGCACTGGGTTCTTGAGAATCAGTGCTCTCAAGTGTATGCTGTTATGCAACACATTAAGGTGCATCATTTCGAGATGTAGCCGATCGATTCAAGGTTGGATTGAGTACACAGCACCTAATAATTCAGAAAACAAGCCGATTCAACAGTGGCAAGTGCACAGAAGTTATCAAAGGGACTTCAGAAGAAGAAAAACATTAAATTCTAGATGAATTTGCTGAAATGGGATTCCCTGACGTGGCGGGATGTGTGGATGGTAGTCATGTTAGAATTGGCAAGCCCAGTGATGACCAGGAATCGTATTATAACAGGAAGAAATATTATACCATTCAGGTAAGTGGCAATAAATGTGCCAAACATGGTGTGATATTTCTCATAAATGTTCTTTCAGTTTCAAGAAGTTTGCGATTCAAGGAGACAAATAAGGCATGCATTCGTAGGATTTCCGGTTATGTCCACGACTGCAGGACTTTTCAGGGTTCCGATTTATATACAAAGCGCGGAGATAGCGCCTATCCTTGCCTAGGAAATCTTTTTATTCCATTCAAAAATAATGGACACCTGACAATAGTTGTAATCAATTTCAATAACAAATTGAGCCATTGTCATTGATGACCAGGAATCTTATTATAACAGGAAGAAATATTATACCATTCAGGTAAGTGGTAATAAATGTGCCAAACATGGTGTGATATTTGTCATAAATGTTCTTTCAGTTTCAAGAAGTTTGCGATTCAAAGAAGCGAATATCGCATGCATTTGTAGGATTTCCAGGTTCTGTCCACAACTGCAGGAGTTTACAGGGTTCCGATTTATATACAAATTTACCAGACATGTGCAAAGATAAATACATTCTGGGAGATAGCGCCTATCTATGCCTGAGAAATCGTTTTACTCCATTGAAAAATAATGGGCCCCTCACTCAAGTTGAAATCAATTTCAATAAGAAATTGCCAGGTGATGATTGAGCACACCTTAAGAATACTGAAACAAAAATCCAGATAGCTGTACCATTTGAAATTGAGAAGATTCCAACCATCTGCCATTTCAACACAGCATGTTGTGTGCTACATAACTTGTCACTGGAGGCAAATATTGGGGATCTTATTACTGGAGAGGATATCGGTGGTGTCCTGTAAATGAATCATCTACTTGATGAGGCGACTGAGGATCATGTTGTCGGACTTAACTTCAGGAATTATATTACCAGCATTTTGTATATAGATAATTGAAGAAAGTTGATAATTTTAATAAATGATTTCCATAATTTCTTTTATTTGAACCCTAAATTGAAACATTGCTTTATACTAGAACAAGACCTTTCTATTCGTAAAACCAATCCGTTTTCACTCCTTTTTTCTACTCCTCAAAACTCAAAAATTGTTACCCAGTGGTGTAAAATCAAAGGGTGACACAATAATATTGTATCACATGCAATATTTTCAGATTGTCAAACGAAAAACGTAATGCCACTTTAGAAAATTATTCTCTCATGAAGTCGAAACCAATCAACACCTAGATCATTTTTGGCGCTGTTGTTGTATCATATGTTCATCATAGCAGTGAATGTAGCATGAATACCCTAGCTACAACACTCTCCGCCGTATTCACAAAGTATTCAATCTCCGTTAAGTCCTAACTGCGGTCTCAGTTAAGGCTAAATAAGAATCGCAACCTCAGTTAACGTGAAAATTAACGTGAAGCTTTGTGAATACGGCGGTTTTTCTATTACCATTATAATATGACTAATCCATTGAAAACTTAACTGAGGTGCTTTTATAGATACATATAGCATCACATAGGTGAGATGTTATCAATTGAATAACACTTGTTTGTTGTTTGTATTGATAAATAGCTACCAATGATTCTGTTCCATTTTCCTTAACAGCACAAAAAATTAAATAAATACCAATGTTCTGTTTTAAAATATGAGTATAAATAACAATGTCATTAAGTGGATCAGGTTCTTTCCTCTTAAATACAAATCTTTCTGAATTTTCCATCTCGAGACAAAGGACTCCTGATGGTTCTGACAAATCTGAAAAATGTTCATGAGCATGCAACTTCATATTTATTATAGGTACATGTACTTTCTTTCATTGACTTGACTCATTATTTTTCGAACTGGTTCAAAACATGCCAATATTAAAAACTCAAATTGAATTCCTCTTCCTTTAGTCGTTTTTGAAATTTATCTAATGATAAACCCACCCCGAAAAAGCGCGCACGTATCTTTTTGAATTGAACACAGAAAAATTATTTCTCACTATCTGTGATCTACAAAAATTTGTGTTTTGGTTCAACAACTTTCAGAACTGTTCTGGGATAGTTCAGAATCGACCTTCTACAGCGCATCAGTTCTGCGCAGAATTGGAACTGTCCAAGGATAGTTCTGAATTTCCCAACCAAAACAAAGCTTCTAGCTTTGTGGTGAAAACAGTCCGTACGTTTGACTTCGAACTGGTTCAGAATTCAGCTACATAGTTCGCACATGCATATCGAGGTTTTCGAGTTGATTACTTGACAGCTCACATGTTGTTTGTTTTGATTATAAATGTATATGTATGTGTTTGAAATTAGAAGTAATCTTAAATTGGAGGTAAAATACATGCATTTGTGAGGTTTTCTTTGTAACACGTATCTTTATCATTTTCAGTATTTCTTCAAGACAAGTTGAAGTTCGTCATCTGATCATGATGTAAATTTTTTGGAAACAATTTTGCCGGAGGTACTTGAGCATCTGCAGCAAATGTGGCTCCATCATACGCGGACAAACAGATCCATGACCAATTTAAGTTCAAAGAGATGTGTTGGCTAATATGGCTGATATGTTTCAACGAAGTGAATTCTTTGCAGAAAAAGACACTGGGTGCTTGAGAATCAGTGCTCTCAAATGAATGCTGGTATGCAACACATGACGCTCCATTTTTGGCGCTCTAGTTCCTCGGAACTGAGTGCTTATCAATTTGCCCAAATGTCTGTAATTTTGGAATATTTCGATGAAAATGGTCTTAAACGATTTGGTTCGACTCACTGATCAAGAATCCGTGGTCGAAATTCATTCTGTCCGGCCGGCCGATCCGGCCGATCCGGCCGGCCGTAAGCACGATAACTCTCGAACGGAATGAGCTAAAGAAGTGAAATTTTCAGAGTAGGTTTGGGGGATGAATATCTCGGATAAGTTCGTTATTGGGCAAAATCGAACAGATGGTTTCGGAGTAACAAAAAAAATAATTTTTTTTTACGAAACAAATTCCAAATCTAATTTTTTTTAATAAGTAGTTTTATCATAAGAATCCATTCATATCATTTTCAACTCTAACAAGCTAATACTTTCGGAGATATGATTTTTTTAAATTTCAATGTAAATCGTATTTCACAGATTGATATAATTATTATTCTATGTATGAATTCTCATAATGTCAACTTGACAGAAGGGAATATTGGGGTTGAAATACTCGTATTTTAGCGATGCAACGGGGACCTCACCCGAAAATGTTTGAAAATATTACGTATTTATTGAAAGCATAATTCTGTAGTTTGGTGAACGTAGATCAGGAAATTTTTGATCGATTACAAGGTAATTTTTTATTATTACTTATCTTCCTTCATATTTGTTTTATGGAATACCTACTGTTTGTAGGTACTCTAAACCTGTTTTGGGCAATTGTCATACGAAACTTGTTTTTTTGGCGCTCTAGTTCCTCGGAACAGTGTGCTTATCAATTTGCCCAAGTGTCTGTAATTTTGAAATTTTTGGCTGAAAATGGTCTCAAACGATTTGGTTCGACTCACTGATCAAGAATCCGAGTGCGAAATCGATTCTGTCCGGCCGGCTGACCGGCCGTAGGCACGATAACTCTCGAACGAAAGGAGTTAGCGGATTGAAAGTTGCAAGGTGGTTTTGGAGCGTAAATATCTCGGACAAGTTCGTTCGATCTATCTGAAATTTAGCATCAAATTGAAGAATCATGACCTTTATACGCATGTGAAGTTTTGTATTGACCAGATTACCGCAAAGTGTAAAAAAAAAATTTGAAAATTTAAAAAAAGTTTTTCCACAATAACTCTCGAACGGAATTAGCTAGGTAGTTGAAATTCTCAGAGTAGGTTAGGGAGATGAATATCTCGGTTAAGTTTGTTATTGGGCAAAATTGGCCAGATTTAATTCGATTTCTTCCATGGTGCAGTTCTCATTCTCATGATTGCTCATTTAATCTTGATAAATAAACTATTATTTGAATTGAATTTCCTTTATGATGCAGCTCTATCATATGTATACATTGATATAATTCCCAACTCAGAGAAACCAATACTTTCGGAGATATAATTTGTCTGTTTGAACTAGAGCGCCAGAAAGCTCCTGTCCACAGGGCGTGAACCCATTTTTCCGAGATGTAGCCGATCAGTTCTATGTTGGATTGAGTACACTGCACGGGATAATTGAGAATACATGCCGTTTTATCCGTAGTGCACAGAAGTTATCAAATGGTCTTCAGAAGAAGAAAAACATGAAGTTGTAGATGATTTTGCTGAAATGGGATTCCCTCTCGTGTTGGGATGTATGGATGGTAGTAGAGTTAGAATTGACAAGTCCAGTGATGACCATGAATGGTATTATAATAGGAATAAATATTATACCCTTCAAGTAAGTGGCAATAAATGTGTCAAATATGGTGTGATATTTCTCATAAATGTTCTTTCAGTTTCAAGAAGTTTGCGATTCAAGGAGACAAATAAGGCATGCATTCGTAGGATTTCCGGTTATGTCCACGACTGCAGGACTTTTCAGGGTTCCGATTTATATACAAAGCGCGGAGATAGCGCCTATCCTTGCCTAGGAAATCTTTTTACTCCATTCAAAAATAATGGACACCTGACAATAGTTGTAATCAATTTCAATAACAAATTGAGCCATTGTCAGGTGACGATTGAGCACACCTTGGAAAACTGAAACAAAAATCCAGACACTTGTACCATTTGAAATTGAGAAGTAATCCAAGCAACTGCTATTTCATCGGAGCAAGTTGTATACTACATAACCCGACACTAGATGCAGATATTGGGGATGTTATTAATGGAGAGGATATGGGTAGTGATGTTTTTTCACCTGTAAATGAAGAGGTAGGTGAGGAGACTGAGGGTCATGTTGTTGGACTGAACTTCAGGAATTTTAATGCCAGTATTTTGTACATAGATAATTGGAGAAAGTTGTTCAATAAACAATTTCCATAATTTCTTCTATTTGAACCCAAATGTGAAACGTTACTTTAAACTAGCCTATTTATTTTTGTGAAACCAATACGTTATCACTCCTTTTTTCTACTTCTCAAAAGTCAAAGGATGACATAATTATACTGTGTCACATGCAATATTTTCAGATTGTTGAACATAAAGCATAAAGGCCGGTCCAAACGCTACGTTTTGCACAATATTTTGTCTGCACAGTTCAACACGTTGCAGGTAAAGCGTTGCGTGTAGATAGGAAGACGTTGCGGCGCGAAGACGTTGCAGTTGCAGTGAAAACTGAGCAGCTAGAGAGCATAGATATCCATGTACTGCGCAGATTTGTCGCTGCATGTAGACGGTAACTATGGTAACAGCATGCCAAAATCATAGACATAGAATAACATGGACTGGCCCTCACGTAACTTCATCACACAGTTCCTTGCGGAATACATCAGAGAGAGACATGTTATGAAGGATAGAATAAGTAAAGGCAAATAATGGTATAAAAACAATATATTTTTATACCATGGACAAATACACAAATTGGAAATTGGGGTATATTGGAAAATCCCGATTTTATTAAGAGAAATATTTTCAGATTAAAAGCACCAGTAATCTGTGGTATAAGTATCAGAATATTCAGAAACGAGTCTCGGATTTAAATGAAAATGTTTTGCCTTTAACTACTCTGTCTACAAATCACCAAAACACATACATAATACACGAAACTAAACAATACAGTATACAAGAAAGGCCAAAGGATAAAGGAAACCATTGTTTTGTATTTTGTGGTTTTTCCAACCGCCAAATTATAAGATTAAATTCATATACCGTGATTTGCCTTTAACTATTCTGTCTTTTTTCAATGCTGATTTCAATGGTCTCTTTCTCACAACCAGTCCATGATATTTTATGCCTATTGCCAAAATTGACAAGAGTAGTACCGCCTCCATGACGATATCACTAGAACTGTGCGAAATATACAGATATATCTGCATCATGTAGACGGACTAAAAATTGCTACGTTTTCATTCCGTCTTAAAGGCCGGTCCAAAGGCTACGTTTTGAACAACCTTTTGTCTGCGCAGCTAGAGACAGTATGAAAACTAAGCAATTTTTAGAGCGTCCACATGATGCAGAGATATCTGTTTATACCTGTATATTTATCACGAAAAAATATTTTCAAAATATCTTCATTTACTCCCTCCATTTACTCAAAACGAGCTCCACGCCTGTGGTGGGCCACCCGGTATATTGAAGAAAAGATTACGAACGTAGGTAGTGGTAGAGGTAGTGCTCTACCCGAGGCACTTCCCTCTATTTGGTTAGTATATCAATTTATTTAATAATTTTCGATATTTCATTAATATAGGTACCTAGTTCTGAAGAATATCATATCAAATATATTTTAAAAGTAATAATCATACCAAAATGCTGTGAATATCAAAAGTTGTCAACCGGTATTGGATGACCGAAAAATTGCAGTAGGTATAAAATATACAAGAATGTTTTGATGAAGTTTCAAATTATACATAGAAAATAATAAATGAAATACTCAATTCAAATGGGCCTTACATGATAGAGGTAGTGCGGTTGGCTCATGGGTAAGGCGTTGGACTTGAGAGCGGAAGCCCCAAGTTGAATCCCGAGGCTAGGAAAGAAATTTTCTAGTCACGGTAATCGCCACCATTCACTGTTGGGTCAAAAATTAACAGTGCTGTGCCTAAGGTGGCGTAAGGACACAGTAACAAAGCCTACACAGAACACAACTGGTTCTCCTTACTCGCTCAAGCTCTTCGAGAGCTTATGAGGGGTCTCCTTGGTGAAGACCTAGGAGGATCAGTATAATGATAATAATATACAATAATATAAAATAGATTTGAATAGCCATTTCGTCACATCTGCAGGCACCAGCTACTCCGAATTATAGAACAATCTGAAAAAACCACGTGATCAAAATACAAAATTATAATTACTTGAAATATGATAGTTACCTTTAATCCTAAATATGAATCATCCAGTGCTTCGAACTCGAAGAGAAAACATTCGAACTCTTCCTTAGAAAAAACTCTTGATTCTTTGCAAGATACCCTTCATTGGATTTTTTCAAAACAATAGACTTCGATAGTCCAAGGGAAGAGACTGCTTCATTCGCCAAAACCTCAATTTCTGAAGACATTTTCACATTCAACCCCTTCTCACCAGCTTGCAAATGATAAATAAATGATTATTTTACTTTATATCTGTCAGAATGAATTTTACGTGGCAACCGTAACTAGGCAAATGTTCCATAATTCACTCAATTATTTTAAAACGATCGTAAGAGGATAGAATTATTTATGTAAATCAATCCAATAGTGGATATTCAGATTTTTATGACTTTCAAAACGTTTGAAAATAAAATAACATATTCCATTCGGAGTAGAAGTGAGTTTCCATGGCTCGCTTTCAATGAGTGTAAACTCAAGCTCAACATGAAAAGTGACACTTCTCCTCCTTTTCATTTTTTTCATTTTTTTCTTTCTTTTGTGACGTGATCAACAATCTTGTAAGATTCAGGATCAAATAAAGGCTATCTATCTATCTATCTATGAAATTATACTATTAAATGCGATTTTCGAACTAGCAAAGGTCGAAAGTGAAATTGCTACTTCGTCGCTTGTCAGTTTACTCGCTTGTCAGAATCTGCGAAATCGACTCTAGCGCCGCTATCGTTTACAGAGTGAAGTAGTAGATAATCTGACAATTCTCCGTTTTTGGCGCTCTAGTTCCTCGGAACTGAGTGCTTATCAATTTGCCCAAATGTCTGTAATTTTCGAATTTTTCGATGAAAATGGTCTTAAACGATTTGGTTCGACTCACTGATCAAGAATCCGTGGTCGAAATTCATTCTGTCCGGCCGGTCCGGCCGTCCGGCCGTAGGCACGATAACTCTCGAACGGAATGAGCTAGACAGTTGAAATTTTCAGAGTAGGTTTGGGGGATAAATATCAAGGCTAAGTTCGTTATTGGGCAAAATCGGACAGATGGTTTCGGAGTAACAAAAAAAAATTTTTTTTACAGAACAAATTCCAAATTAAATCCTTTTTAATAAGCAGTTTTACCATAAGAATCCATTCATATCATTTTTAACTCTAACAAACTAATACTTTCGGAGATATGATTTTTCAAAATTTCAATGATAGAATTATTCTGTGGCTATTCTATGAATTGTTATAATGTCAACTTTGACGTTGTCTCATTGTCATTCATTCCAGTAATGGTATGAATATGAGAATTATAATATAATATCATACTTTTTGTTGGTTGATATTTTCATGCCGATGGTCAATCCATATGATGATGGGAATGGTAATGGTAAGTTAATAACATTGTCATTCATTCCAGCAATCGTATAAATATGAGAATTATAATATAATATCATACTTTTTGTTGGTTGATATTTTCATGCCGATGGTCAATCCATATGATGATGGGAATGGTAATGGTAAGTTTATAATATTGAGTTCAGAATATCTCCACTAATAACAAAACTGGAATATTGGTGTATTGGAGTAGATTTGAGGAAAGATATATATTATCGTGCATCATAGAATTGAGGAATGAATATCTCGGATGAGTTCGTTGTTGGGTAGAATTCGTCTATTGGTTTTGGATTGATAATTTTTGGCACTCTTGTTGAATTTAAATTCTTCTATGATGTTTGAATTCAATTTCTGCTAAGATGAAGTTCTAAATTTCAATAATGAATCGTACTTCTATGTTTTCACAGAATGCTATAATTATTCTATCTATGCTTTATTATATGATCTGTGTTCATACTCGTACATTTCATCCTGTTCTATAAGAAAGAGTCAAATTCATTTCAGCTATTTTAATTTGGTTTCTTCCGTGGTGCAGTTCTCATTCTCAGATTGCTCATTTAATCTTGATAAATAAACTATTATTTGAATTGAATTTCCTTTATGATGCAGTTCTATCATAAGAATACATTGATATAATTCTCAACTCTGAGAAACCAATACTTTCGGAGATATAATTTGTCTGTTTGAACTAGAGCGCCAGAAAGCTCCTGTCCACAGGGCTTGAACCCATTTTTTTTTCTATGCATGTTGGTCAACTACTTCATTACATAGAGAAGTATTTTACCCTCAACAATACCCGATATGAGACACAAAGGAATAAACGAAATACTTTTCATAAAACAAATAAAAGCAATGCCTATGCCATAACTTGAAAAATCATTACGAGGCGCCAACGCCAAAAGCGAACATAAATAGTGAATAATAATGAACTTGGAATACTTATTTCGATTCTCTTATATAATTCAACATTATAATCCGTGATTACCGTGAAACAAGTTAATAAGTAGCACCTAAAATGTCACACGCATCCAGCATGTCAGAGGAAAGCGAATGAGACGACGAAGCAGTAAAAATACCGATCATATGACTGACACACTTTTGATTTTGCCGACAAAACAAGACAGTGCCTATCATTGCCGCTTGAACCTGGTAAAAAACACTTGCATAAACATGTTAAATGAAGATATTCAGTACCGACGCGTACTATGTTTGTTGTTGCAGTAATAAAAACGGGGAGATAATGAAGTATAAGGAAATTGTGGGCTTGGTACTATCTAACCGAACTGGATATTCAATTGCAATTCGGAAGAAACTGGTTCTATACCATGTGCTTATTTGAATACGTTTGAACGGAACATTAAATTTGATAGGCCGGAGATTTTCCTTCTTCAATACCACCATTGACCCCATATACGTAGTTATTTGAGTAATAGCCGAGGACAGATAGTAACATCCGGGTTTTGACTTGGTAGTGTGAAATTTCAGATGAGCCATAGCGCTTCCTCATTTCCAAATGAAAAACCGTCGAACATTTTGTAACCTACCTCCAAATAAGGACTGTCTTTATGCATTTTCACCGTGTTTTCTTCATGAATTGCGAATGATTAATGTCAGGACATTTCTCTGGAGAATGCTAGTTTGAGTATTACTGTGGTTATATATTTCGTGTTTGATCAGAATTTGTGAAATATCAATTTTTGGTTAATTATTTTCTCAAATTTGAATACTTTTGAACCAATTAAATATAAGAGGTGCAAATGCAGTAAAAATATATTTCACTGAAACGATACAATGGAAACAAATTACATGAAAATTGGAACAAATACAATGGGAGATACTGTCATTACTACATTATTCTGCGGTCAGTACTTCGGGAAATAAAGGAGAGAATGTTGAGAAATAATATTCACAATAACAACTAATTCAATGAAACTGATAAAATTGCGAATATAAAGGGTGTCTCCACAAGAGATTGAATTTTATGAATTGAAAAATACCTATATGGGTATTTATTAAATATTTAATTAATTTTATTTTACGTATGTATGAACTAAGTGAATACATGTACACATGAAGCAAAATATCGGTTAAATGGCCACCGTTGATCTGGAATTTTGCAGTACATTTTACAGTAAGGGCTGCTGGATTTGACGTGCAATGACTTCTTTGAGTTAATCGGTTATCTCAGGATGGTTTGCATAGACCTTACTTTTCAAAAAACCCCAGAGAAAAAAGTCCAAACGAGTTAAATCACAACTTCTTGGCGGCCAGTTTTGGTCTCCGAAACGAGAAATTACTCGACCTGAAAACTTGTTATGTAACAGAGTTATTGTTTCCCTTGCGGTGTGACAGGTAGCACCATCCTGTTGGAACCACATCTCATGTAAGTCCATTCCGTCTAATTCTAGCCAAAAAAAAACACATAATAACACATACATATAATGGGTTTTCAACACATATAAAAGGTTTTCAGTATCAACAAACGTTCTTCATAGCTATAACGCACCATTTTCGTAATATCTATGTTTTAATTAAACAAACAACAAATATGGCTGACTAAATAATTGACAGTCAAAAATGGCACGCAATTCGAAATTCAAGTTCTTGCTGAGATACCCTTTATTTACATTGGCTTGCTGAACCCAAATTCTTTCACCACAATGCTCTATAGCCAGTAATTCATGAGTTATACTAACTGACAAAGAAACTGCAACACCCAGAAGGTGTTGTTTAAATTTAAATTTTTTTTTTTGGTAAAACATAGATAATATAGCAAGGAGTAAATGATTAACATTTGAAGAAAAAAATCGTGAAGGGTTTTTCATGTAAACATTTATTGTTACTTACATACTTTAGTCGTTTTTTGCAGATTTTTCAAATTTCACAACAAACCAGCTGTCCGAGGAGATCCAGAGTCGATGATCAGTTGTTGCTAAAATGCCTAGAGCACTTGTACGCGGAATTTATCACCAGCTAGGTGAATTTAAAAGAGGTCGAATTATTGGTCTACGAGAGGCGGGGTTGTCATTTCGAGAAATTGCTTACCGTACAAACAGAAATCCAACTACTGTTATGAGATGTTGTCAAGCGTGGTTTGATGATGCCCGAATTTGAAGAAGAGTAGGCACCGGACGTCGAAGGGGCACAAATGAAGTTCTAAATCGACATCTAAGACTTTTGGCTATTAGAGACCGATTTGCGAAAACTTGATCTTTGGCTGATGAGTGGTTAGAAGAACAAAGCCACCTGTAACTATTCGAACGGTTTACCACCGGATAAGGTCTTTTGGACTGCAGCATTATCGACCCCATCTTGTGTAACCTCTGACGGTCGAGCATCGCCGGCAACGATTACATTGGTAGAGAACGTCAACATTGAAATGTGGAATAGCATCAGTTCGTCTTTTCTGATGAATCTCGATTCTCCTTGGGTGCACATGATGGCCGAAAAAAGGTTAGACGACGTCGGGGAGAAAGACGTGAACCTCTGTTTGATATTGAGCGTCATGTACACCGGACAGTAGACGTTATGGTATGGGGTGCTATATCACATGCAAGTAGGTCACCTTTAGTCTTCATTCGGGGTAACACGAAAGCGCTGCGTTACCTTCAAGGAATAGTGGAGTCATATGTCCTCACTTATCTTAACCGGCTCGAGAATTCAATATTTCAGCAAAATAATTCTCGGCCTCATGTTTCCAGAGTTAGATTAAACTTTTTTGAAGCGATCCGTGTGAATCTTTTGCCATGGCCGCCCAAATCCCCCGATCTTTCGCCCATAGAGCATGTTTGGGACATCATCGGTAGAAGGCTTGGAAATTTACCGCAGCCCCGACGGACTTTGGCGGCTCTGCTACATGAACTACAGGTAGCTGGGGATAGTATCCCTCGAGAAGAAATAGACCATCTTATTGCATCAATGCCAAGACGTGTTGGGGAGTGTATAGATAATCGCGGTGGACAAACACATTATTAACAAATTTATTAAAAACCCTTCTTTTTTTTCTTCAAATTTCAATCATTTACTTCTTGCTATACTATCTATTTTTCAACAAAAAAAAATTAAATATTTACAGCTCCTTCAGGTTGTTGCAGTTTCTTTGTCAGTCAGTATATCAATAAAAGAATTACCACCAAAACATTTTATGTAAAATGGGTTGCTAAGACTCACAAAAAGGTTTCACAGTTATGATGTTATGAAATCTCATAAATAGTCAAGTACAAGAACTATACTAAATGGTTCCTTTCTGGGTTTTCCCTCCCATACTCTGAAAAATAAATGGTTATTTTTGTACCAAGAACGAAAAACTGTCTATTATATTTGAGTCTGCAACTTGATATCCAAGGCGGAGACGAGGATAGCAAATGGGCGAGAAAATAGAGAGTTTTTCGCCGAGGTGCATATTACAGTCGACCTCCACATGAATTTCAGACCTCTTAAATAATTTCACAATAGCAAATGACACATACACTTATTTTTATATTGATCCATAGTATCCAATTTTTTTGCTGATAGTTATTATCAACAAAATAATGCTAAAGATTTTCATTAAGCGTCTGACGAAGGAATCTGATATAGACTCCGAAACGTTACGATTAGTTGTTTCTTCGTTGATGTTATTTCGTTGTTGTTTGTTAGGCAACATTGTTCAATTGATTGCTTCTGACGAATATCTTGTGTTTCTTACGCAGAAGCAAATCACAAAACAATTAATTTTTATTTTATAGATATTTTTTAGAGTTTGGGCGAGAAAACCTAGAAAAAAACCTTTTAATAAAAACAAATTATTTAAAATTTTCATTTATTTGTTCCTTTGGCTACACCTTACCCCTTAACGTACGAGTTTAAATCATAAGAAAGAAGATATTCATCACGAACAAAACGGAAATGAGTCTGATGGACACAAAATTGTACTGAGTAAGTATATCTGAATATTTTGAACGAAGTTGGATTTACTTCTTCCGAAATTGGTTTCACCTTTTCCGAAATTGCTAATACTTTTTCAGAAATTGGTTTTATTTTTTCCGAAATTGAATTTGAAAAGGTAGAGTCGGAAAAATTGTAAAAAAAGATTATGAAGGAACGTTTTTAATAGATTTCCTAAGAGCTAAGACGTTTTCGTATTCCCAAGTATTGAAGACAGACAGAATGTTTCATTTACAGATTTATTATATTGAAGAAACTAGAATTATTATCCGATGAATGACGCATTTTTAAATTCAAGTATATATAGTTCTTTATTTAAGAGATTTGAGTGTTTTATTTCATGTTGTATCTTCTTTTTGCCAGCCTGTTGTTCTAGGGAACAGCATGCTATCATTTTGCCCAAACGCCGACCGGCCTTCCGTTTCGTTCCGATTACTTTCGAACTGAAAAAGACAGCGACTTGTAATTTTCAGGCTAGCTTGCGCATCCGAATGCGACAGTTCAGTTCGTTAATGGGCCAAACACTCTCGAAGTTCTGTTCATATTTCCCAATTACACAAAAAGCACAGGCCCGATCGAATTGCAACTAGAGAATAAAATAAAATTCTAAAAAAATTATTGAAAAATATTCTGTGGAAAAGCCCCGTAGACAGGAGCTTTGACGCTCTTGTTCAAACTTTGACGAATCATATCTCCGAAAGTATTGGTTTCTCAGAGTTGGGGATGATATCAACGGATTCTTGTGATAGAAGTGCATCATAAAGGAAACTAAGCTCAAATAATAGTTTATTTATCAATATAAAATGAGCAATCTGCAATGCTTCAAAAAGTGTAATTGAAAAAAAAAACCGCAGTGCCAATAATTATTAATCCGAAACCACCAGATCGTTATTACCCAACAACGAATTTATCTGAGACATTTATTCCTCAAATCTACTCTGAAAATTATAAATTTTATATCAATTGAAACTCAGCCAATATTCCAGTTTTGTTTTTACTGGAGATATTCTGAACCCGATTTTATTAACTTACCAAAGTATTTATTTCCATCATCATATGGACTATCCAAGAGCTGAGGTTGAACAGAGACAATACCTTTTATTTCTGTATGATATGAAAATCACAGAATACTAATACATATATGGCAATGATGACACACAGAATATATCTTACCTAGGGTATATTATGTGTGGTGACATAAATGAACATCATCAAATTCATAGATACGGACGTCAATTTTCGATGACAGCATTCTGTGAAATCATAGATTTACGATTTATGGTTGGAATTTTGAAAAATGATTTCTCCGGAAGTATTAGCTTCTTGCTTGAAAATGATATCAATGGATTCTTATGATGAAACTGCATCTTGAAAAAACTGAATTTGAAATTTGTAATGTAAATTTTTTTTTTTTTTCGTTACTCCGTAACCATCAGTCCGATTTTGCCCAATAACGAACTCAACCGAGATATATATGTCTCAAACCTAATCCGAGATTTTCAACTGTCTAGCTATTCCGTTCGAGAGTTATCGTGTTAACGGCCAGACCGGCCGGCCGGTCATTTGGGCAAATTGATAAGCTCTATGTTCCGAGGAACAAGAGCGCCAAAAAATACCCAAAAAATTCAAAAGCTTGTCAATATTTTTATACATATAGAATTCGAAATTATGTTAGGATAAGTGGTTCACAATCTATGAAAAAGAATGGGAAAGCCCTGTGGACAGGAGCTTATTTGGCGCTCTTGATCAAACTTTGACAATTCATCTCCGAAATTATTGGTTTTTCAGAATTGAGAATGATATCAATGGATTCTTATAATAGAACTGCCAACTGCATCATAAAAGAAACTAAATTAAAATTAAATAACCCATCCGAGATATTCATTCCTCAAATCTCCTGTGAAAATTATATTATATCATTATTATATCATATATTCAGATATTCTGAACCCAATTTGATAAACTTACCAAATTATATATTTCCATCATCATATGGATTATCCAAGGGCATTTAGGGAAGGGGTATTATAATATCCTAGAATTGGTGTTTTGCCTTCAATCATACTTTATTAGAACAGAAATACATTTGACATGTTTGTCATAGATAGATAAGATTACATGTATGAACAGTGAACACAGATAGAATACAGAAGAATAGAATTGGCATTCTGTGAAAACATAGAAGTACGATGTATTATTGAAATTTTGAAAGATCATATCTCCGAAAGTATTAGCTTATTAGAGTTTAAAATGAAATCAGTATATTCTTGTGATATATATATATATATATATAATAAGAAAATAGGATAACGCGGATAAGTTTATTAAAATGGAGAAGTATAACGGGTAATTCCGCAAAAGGAGCAGAGAAAATCATTCTGCTGGTACCTGCCGACACGTGTTTCTGCTAGTTGGCTTCTTCAGGACAGGGCAACCAAGAAACCAAAAAAAAAAGGTGGAAAGATAACTGAAAAACAGGTGACACCACAACAGGAGCGAGCAACCAATTTGTGCCTTCAGCTCTAGGACCTCCAATTCGGAGGCAAACTATCGCATCGGCACGAAGGAAGCATAAGCTACCTGTGCGATGCGACCTCAACCCGAGGATATGTAATAAGAAAATAGGATAACGCGGATAAGTTTATTAAAATGGAGAAGTATAACGGGTAATTCCGCAAAAGGAGCAGAGAAAATCATTCTGCTGGTACCTGCCGACACGTGTTTCTGCTAGTTGGCTTCTTCCTGTTTTTCAGTTATCTTTCCACCTTTTTTTTTTGGTTTCTTGGTTGCTCTGTCCTGAAGAAGCCAACTAGCAGAAACACGTGTCGGCAGGTACCAGCAGAATGATTTTCTCTGCTCCTTTTGCGGAATTACCCGTTAAACTTCTCCATTTTAATAAACTTATCCGCGTTATCCTATTTTCTTATTACATATCCTCGGGTTGAGGTCGCATCGCACAGGTAGCTTATGCTTCCTTCGTGCCGATGCCATAGTTTGCCTCCGAATTGGAGGTCCTAGAGCTGAAGGCACGAATTGGTTGCTCGCTCCTGTTGTGGTGTCACCTGTTTTTCAGTTATCTTTCCAATTTTTTTTTTTGGTTTCTTGGTTGCCCTGTCCTGAAGAAGCCAACTAGCAGAAACACGTGTCGGCAGGTACCAGCAGAATGATTTTCTCTGCTCCTTTTGCGGAATTACCCGTTATACTTCTCCATTTTTATATATATATATATATATATTTTTTTTTTTTCTTTTGAACTTGAGCATTACAATTTGTTTTTCATCTAACAATGAAGCATGTGTATGAAAAAAATGTTAGCAGTGGTTAGTGTAACGGGGTACCATATAATTTGATATATGATACTAGAGCTTAGGGAAAAAACCTCAGCAAAAAAACCCTATCTCCCCGTTAGTGTTGTGATTTATGATTATTGAAATTGTTAACAAAATATGGTGAAATATTAAATACTGAAGGGCATCTTTTTCTTCATTAGCGCTTCTTCCTTCAACAAGCAGAGAAGATTCTCCAAGGTACCCGAAACCCAATCTGGAAAAGGAAAAGACAAAGGGAGAAAATGAAAAAATTGGTTCAAGCACTGACGTGAAGTCAGAAGCTTTTGCGCGTATGTTCTATTGTCCATTCTTCTGTATTGGACACCCTTAATCGAATTTACCATGGTTAATTATGTTGTCCATTCTCCTATATTGGACACTCTTATTTATGGACAACATAATTAACCATGGTAAATTCGATTAAGGGTGTCCAATACAGAAGAATGGACAATAGAACATACGCGCAAAAGCTTCTGACTTCACGTCAGTGCTTGAACCAATTTTTTTTTCGTGATTTTTTTTTAATTTTCTAGGGGTGCGGTTCTTAAATTTTTTTTTTCGTCATTTTTTTCAAATTTTCTAGGGGTACGGTTCTTACAAAATTTTAAACACGTCTTTATGCTGATTTTCTACTACTACTTACCAAGCTTCAATTCAATCGAATCTTTATTTTTTTAGTTATCAAGGAAATAATATTCCAGGTGGATATAACTCGGAAACCGTTAAACCGATTTTGCCCAAAAACGAACTCAACTCTCCTTTTCGGATACGCAACCTACCCTTAAAATTACATGTCCCCATCTTCTTTCGTTCGAAAGTTATCGAGGCAACGGTCACCCATTTACTGAACTCACACAAGAATGCTCGAATCTCCAACAATATTCAACCGATTGTGTTAAAACTTGAAACTTGGCAGTAGAGTTAGGTTATGAACGATCTTGCAAAATTTTAGCAATTTCGAACGACTAGTTACTGATATATAGAATTTTTTTTTTTTTATTTTCAATGATTTATGAAAAATTTTCTACAAATGCTATCCTTACCAAATTTTGCAAACATTTTCGCGTTGGCATTCTACAACTAATAACCAAGTTTGAATTGAATCGGTTCAGTATTTTTCGAGTTAATGAGGAAAAAAACCACCAAATTTTAGAAAATTTCAGATGGCTGTAACTCTAAAACCGTTTGGCCGATTATGCTCATAAACAAACTCAAATGTTGCATTCAGATGCACAACCTAACCTGAAATTTTCAAGCCGCTATCTCTTTCCGTTCTCAGGTTATCGTGACAACAAAAATATTTTTTAATAATTTTTTTAAAATTTTCTAGCCTCACGATTCGCCCAAAATTTCACAAACGTGCTTAGGTTCATATTCTACAACTACTCACCAAGTTTCAATTCGATCGGATTTATATTGGTTGAAAACAAAACTATTACTCGGAAACCACTGGGTTGATTATGCCCATTAACGAACTTGTCCGTCGTAGTGCGATTCGCCATCCACCCTGAAAATTTCAAGTCGCTAGTTCTTCTCGTTCTCAAATTATCGTGGCAACGGACGGCCGGACGGCCGGACGGACAGAATCAAATTTGACCTCGAATTCTTCATTGGGGAGTCGAACTGAATCGTTTGAGACCAATTTCGTCAAAAAATTCGAAAGTTACAGACATTTGGGCAAAACTATAACGCGATGTTCCCCAGAACATACGCGCAAAAATTAAAAATGGAATATTCAATATTTTAAAATAGATTTTAAACTCGCTGCCCATTCTAAAAAAGATTCAGAAACATTATGGAAAGCCCTAGAACCATCTTTGAATCTATATAAGCGACAATAATTATTAACTAAATGATCTATGGTTTCCTCTGCTTCCCCGCATTCACAACTAAGGCTCTCAACTGAGATCCACCTGAAAAGCATGATGTTGCAACGACCATGACCGGTTCTTAGACGATTCAGAATAGACCATATTCTCCTTGGAAGATCAAACCCCGGAACTCTATTTGAAAAATCAGAAATTAAATCTTTGTTGAATAAATTGCAAGAAATCCATTCAGACCGCCAAGCTTCCTTGTCACTTTTATTCGAATTGAGAAAACAGTTGGACCATAAAGGGTTTCTTGACTTCAAGTCATTGATAATCGGAAATGAATTCGGAAAAGAATGAAATTTCTTCCAAGAATTTGAAACAGCAGTCTGCCTGCGAATGTGGGGCGGGACAATGTTTGAAAGAACTGGCAACCAATGAATATGTGTAGATCTAATAGTTCCAATGATGATTCGCATAGATGAATTCAACTGTGCATCAATTTATTGAGTATGATCACTATTAAACCAGACGGGGCAACGATACTCAGCGGAAGAAAAAACCAAGGCTAAGGCTGCCGTTCGAAGAGTAGCTGCATCAGCACCCCATGAAGTACCAGCTAATTACTGCAGAATATTATTTCTCGTTTTCAACTTCAGACGCAAGTCATCCAAATGAGCTTTGAAATTCAAAGATTAATCTAGTTTCACTCCTAGATATTTAAGATAAATATTATGTCTCAAGGAAGACTCACCGAAAGTTACACTCAATGTTCCATATTTTTGTTGATTGTTCAAATGAAAGCAAGAAACCTCAGTTTTATTCGGATGCGGACACAAACGCCACTGAAATAGGTACTTTTTCAGAATATCTAAATCTGCAGATAGATTATTTTCTATACTTTGGAAATCAGAATGACGAAATGCAAGGGCAATGTCATCAGCGTATATCAATTTCTCAGACGAAGTAGCAGGAATATCACACAGATATAAATTGAAAAGAGGAGGTGCTAAAACTGAACCTTGTGGGAGACCATTATTCAAGTTCTTGAATTTACTACTATTATTATCAATAAAAACACGAAACCTTCTATCCGAGAGCATATTTTCGAGTAAACGAACCATTTTGCCACACTCTAAATGAGTATAAAGTTCAAAAATCAAACCATCTTTCCATACCGTGTCATATGCTGCCGACAAATCCACAAATGCTGTTCCTGTTTTAATTTTACTATTGAAACCTGTCTCGATATAAGTATTTAGACTAAGAACTTGATCACAACAATTTCTATTTCTCCTGAAGCCTCCCTGGCAATTCTGTAGAACGTCTTCTACAGACGATTCAATCCTAAAAAGAATCAATCTTTCTAAAATTTTAAAAGGAACACTCAACAGACTAATGAGTCGATAACTGCTTGGATCAGAAGAATCCTTTCCCCTTTTTTTTTTCGAAATTTGTAATATAAGAAATTTTTTTTTTCGTTACTTCCAAGGCCGATTTTGTCCAATAACAAACTTAACCGAGATATTTATCTCCCAAACCTACTTTGAAATGTTCAACTATCTAGCTCATTTTATTCGAGAGTTATCGTGTTCATGGATGGCCGGACATCGATTTCCACCATGAATTCTTGATCAGTGAGTCGAACCAAATCGTTTAAGACCATTTTCAGCCAAAAATTCACTCACTCTGCTCCGAGGAACAAGAGCGCCCAAAATATATTTGCAGTAGGACCATCTATCCAATCTATCCAAATCTAGGCATCATTAACGATGAATACAATATACAAATTAAAGATTCCTTTGAATTTTTCATGGATGGTCCAGTTGAAGATCATAATTTTTTCATTGATTCATACAACTCAAGAACGAATTATCTTGGTCACTAATTCCCTCTTGTGCGAAATATTAATGTTAATATGCCTGTCATTACTCACTGGCTTTTTATCTGACCCACTCTTTTCAGCTAATGATGCGCAAATAATATAAGCGATTTCGTAATAATAATTTTCACCTACTGGTCTATTGTTAGATTGATGTTGGTAGACGTCTTATATGGTCATTCCCCTAAGCTTATTTGAAAGTCTTCAAGACATCTTCAAGGTGCAAGAAGCAATATCTGCATCGAAGGTGAGTGCATCCATTGTGGGTCGACTGAAAAAACTTATTAACAATCTTCCATAATGCAGGGCGGTCTATGAATACTTCAACTCTATTTAACGCTAATATTCATGATGTCTTCGGAATTATCTACGGGAAGGTTAAGTCTCCTGAGGTGGAAGGGTAATTGATTTTTCGTAATAGTGGATTTCTAGAGAGTTCAGAGGTTGATCGATAAATTTCGAGAGATTATTCCTTGTCCTTCTGCTAGAGGAATTAATTGTCCTTGGAATATTGTCCAGAAGAGGTGACTTATCATGCAGTGTTGAAAAGCCAAATGGAATTAAATCAATATTTTGGTTAGTGTACATATTTATGGAAAATCCCGAAACACATCAAATTTAAATTTCGAATAATCATTTTTGGCGCTCTTGTTCCTCGGAACAGAGTGCTTATCAATTTGCCCAAATGTCTGTAATTTTCGAATTTTTCGATGAAAATGATCTTGAACGATTTGGTTTGACTCACTGATCAAAAATCCGTGGTTGAAATCGTTTCTTTCCGGCGGTCCGTCCATCCGGCCGTTAACACGATAATTCTCGAACGGATTGAGTTAGGCAGTTGAAATTTTCAGAGTAGGTTTGGGAGATAAATATCTCAGTTGAGTTCAGTATTGGGCAGAATTGGCATGATGGTTTCGGATTAACGAGAAAAAATTTTTTTTTTTACATTACACATTTCAGATTCTTTTTTTTTAAGAAGCAATTTCATCATAAGAATCCATCGATATCATTTTCAACTCTAACAAGCTAATACTTTCGGAGATATGATTCTTCAAAATTTCATAAATCGTACTTCTATGTTTTCACAGAATGCTGCACCTAATTATTCTATCTATGAATTATTATATGATCTGTGTTTATTCAGGTCATCTCATTTTGCTTTAAGTGACATTTAAAACTTATTTCTGGTTCGTTATTCTTGATATAAAATACCCCTCTTGCTATCGCGAACAAAGTAAGATTGAATACATAATGACCAATGAAATAACGTCAGCTATCGTAGAATTAAGGGGAATAATCTTATAATTGATGATAAAATAATGCCCGTGGATAATCCATAATATGATGATGGAAATATATACTTTGGTAGGTAAATTGGGTTCAGAATATTTCCAGTATGAACAAAACTAGAGTATTGGCTAAGTTTAAATTGATGTAATATAATTTTCATAGTAGATTTGGGAAATGAATATCTCGGATAAGTTCGTTACTGGGTAAAATTGGTCTGTTGGTTTTGGATTAATGATTTTTCGTACTGTTGAATTTAAATTCTTTTATGCTGTTTGAATTTAATTTATTTTATGATGAAGTTTTACCATGGGAAACCATTGATATCATTCCTTACTCTGAGAAATCAATACTTTCGGAGATATGATTTGTCAAAGTTCGAACAAGAGCACCAAAGCTCCTGTCCACAGGGCTGACATCGCTACTAGTCAAGCAATAAAGGCTTTAATGGCGTGCAGAAATCTAGCCGGTAAGACTTGGGACTGCAGCGTATGGGGCAGTAATCTGGCATACAAAAATCAGTCAGAATAGTATTTACTAGGTAAACCCTCGAAAAAATACAAAGGCTTGCATATGTGTATGTCACTCGAGCTATGGGAGGGTGTCCTACTAGGGCACTTGAGAATATCACAAATCTCACACCCCCTCACCTTATGATAGACGTAAAGGCCCATGAAGCGATTCTCAGAATATCTAGGAAAGGAAAAGGAAATGAGAGAATTGAAAACCAGAAAGCCTGGTCCTCTCTTAACGGGAATATTGATTATTATTATTATTCATCAGGTAATCTTCCTAGTGACAAAATGATTAATAAAGTAAGCATTGAAAAGAGAGACTGGGACAGGAAATCCACCACCCATGTTCTTAAAAAAAATGCCATTTAATGGTACACAGATGGTTCAAAATCCAATATAAGATCTTGCGCTGGAGTATATGGGGCAGGCACCAAATTCTCAATATCGCTAGGCTTCTATCCGATCGTCTTTCGGGCAGAAATACTAGCAATCTAAAGAAGCGTGGAAATGAACCTAGAGAGAAACTTTCAGAGGTATGATATAGCGCAATCCATTCTGACAGTCAAGCTGCTATTAAAGTTTTGAGCTCCCATGATATCCCGTCTAAGCTTATGTAGGAGTTCTGAGGAAAACTTAATGAAGTAGGTAAGAAAAGCATGGTTTCCTTGGTCTGGGTTCCTGGTCACCTGGGAATTAAAGGAAATGAGGAGGCCAACAACACAAGGGAGTCCATCAGAACTTCACAACTGGAAGGCAAGTTGGAGATTGTGATGACCTTCACATCTCTGATGGGGGGCACAATAGACCTTGAGGTCGTATACGACCTCAAGGTTTTTTTGAAAAGCTGAAAGAACATGTTTTTCGGCAACCGTCCGGGAAGTGCCCACTTCCCGGACGCTTTTTCCCTGCTTTTTCCCGGCCTAGTCCGGGAAGTACATACTTCCCGGACTAGGCCGGAAGAATAACGTCGATTTGGTCATTGTAAATATGAAAATCTTGGTAGGTATATTTTTAATAAATGAAGTTACCATAGCACTGAGAAAACGGCTGACAGTTCATATAAAATTAGTTGTCAACAATTTGCACATTTTATTATTATTATTTTTATTTTCTGGACTTGTTACGTAAATTACTATTTCTTTAATGTAACTTATCACTGTTGACATATTTTCCTGTACAGATCTCTGTACTTTGTACTATGTACGTTGCACGTTGCACTATAGTGCAACGTGCAATGTATATAGATAGTTTATATACTGATTATTATTAAGGTTGGATAGTTTGTGAACTTTTCTGTTTACAAATAGGAGGGATTGTTATTGTCAGAAATTACCTTTAACATATAAAAAAAATATTTATCAAATATTTTCTAATTATGAAAGAAAAAAGTAGTTCTCTGCCATATTCCAAATTTTGTTATGCACTTCCCAACCTGCAAAGTTGTCTTATCACTCCGATGATTCGCTACTAATATATTTCATAAGTATCATATTAGTGATTCCAAAATATCAATTTATTATATTGAAGCTACATAAACTTCATTCTGTTGTGGATAATCGAAGTACTTTATACAGCTGTATACAGTTTATACAGCAGAATTATGTAATATGATATAAAACTATTACTTAACTATTTGCTAAGAGGTTTATAGGGAAGGTTTAGTTACAATTTTGCAAATAAATGAATTGTCGTTTCGGTAACCACTTCATAACTATTTTGAAGTATTGAATTTGCATGACAATATCATCCAAAAGCAGCTGATCATTCTGTTCTCTCCCTGAAGGTATTATCATGAGTTGTTTTATTTCTTTCTCAACCTTCTGCACGATCTTGAACGTTTCTAAAAAAGTTATGATTACCACGGATCAAATGAAGCGAATGCATATTAGTTTTCTAGCTACAAGCACAAATGTCTTACCCATATATAACTTTATTACTTCGCAGTTAATCAAGAATTGAAGGTTCAATATAACATGTATTGTTTTTAGTTTGGAATTATATATATACACGCTCAGGAAGCATTATGCACTATAAGACAATTTTCCCGTAGGTGCAAAATTATCACCATCATGTTTGTGTTTGTGTAAAGATATCGACTTATTAATGAGATATCTTTATTTGATGGCATGTTATTTCTTCTTTTGAATTTCCTTGCAAACTTATGTATTTATCAGATATTCCACAGGAAAACGTTAACATTTTCACTGATTTTGCAGGTTATGTTGACTTTCACGCGGTAGAACATAATAACATGTTTTATAGTAGTTGTAGAGTAGCTAAATTACCACGAAATGCTTGAAACTGATGCAAAATCATTTTTTATAAGATAATGCCACTAAACATGGCGGCATTTGTGATGACTCAGAGTGGGGAATGTCTTAAACACACTAAAAATCGCTAATAAGTAGGTATTTTCACCACCCAGAGCATTAACTGGCTCAAAAATAATCTGTAGAACAAATTGGATTACTGTTTGGTACACAGCAAATTAGACTGACAAGTCTCATTTTTGTTTTGTTCAATTTTTTTATGTGAAACATTCGAAACAAGTGGGCGCGTTTAAAATGTATAATAAGACATATATATATATAATATATACAGGGTGTTCCTAAATTGAACGTACAAACGAAAAGGGGAGATTCCTTAAGTGAGTTCAAGAAAAAAAAGTCCCATAAACATGGGGTCGCAAACGTTTCGTTTTCGAGATACAGAGTGTTGAAGTTTGAATTTTTTTCAAGTTTTTTTCTCATAGTATCTACACTTCACAAGATATTCAACTGAAATTTGGCATAGATATTACATTTGAGAGTTCTCACCACGTGACATGGCAATTTCGATAGAAGATATACAGGGTGATATTTTTTCTGGAACACTGCCACCTGTTCTTCTGCAGAACTTTTTTTTGGTAAGCAACTGTTAATTTGAAAAAATGTATAAAAAAGCTTTGTTCTTATACTAAACTTTTCGGTCTCTTGCAGTTTTGTCGTATCTACCAACGATTTCGAGAAAAAAAAATTTGAACGATTCTCTCGAAATCCTCGTGAATAATAATTTGATGTGTCAAAACTGACACTGAATTCACTCACCACAGATTACAAACTGGCCTTCCTATCATAGTTACGAGAATTTCGAGAGAATCGTTCAAAATTTTTTTTCTCGAAATCGTTGGTAGATACGACAAAACTACAAGAGACCGAAAAGTTTAGTATAAGAACAAAGCTTCTTTATACATTTTTTTCAAATTAACAGTTGCTTACGAAAAAAAAGTTCTGCAGAAGAACAGGTGGCAGTGTTCCAGAAAAAATATCACCCTGTATATCTTCTATCGAAATTGCCATGTCACGTGGTGAGAACTCTCAAATGTAATATCTATGCCAAATTTCAGTTGAATATCTTGTGAAGTGTAGATACTATGAGAAAAAAACTTGAAAAAAATTCAAACTTCAACACTCTGTATCTCGAAAACGAAACGTTTGCGACTCCATGGTTATGGGACTTTTTTTTCTTAAACTCACTTAAGGAATCTCCCCTTTTCGTTTGTACGTTCAATTTAGGAACACCCTGTATACAGGGTGAGTCTTTGATCACTGCATTAATTTTAACCAAAGATTCCTCCCATCAAATGAAACACTTTTTTCATTTAACATTTTTCCAAATTCAGCTCAGGTAAAAATATACAGGCTGTTGAAATTTTGAAAAAAAAATCAGTTTTTATTTTGTAGCTTTGACATCCTTTTTTTAGAATAAAATGAATATTGGCGTAAAGTTTCCTATAACCATGATACATATTTTCCAAATATTAGTTATTTTCTACTTCTACTGGTTTTCTAGTTATGGACTCGTGGATTCATAAAACTAAACGAAATTAGCAAAAAAAAAGCATATAAAGTTTTTCTTGAGTCATTTCAAGAATATTCCATCGTTATAGAACATGATATTATTCTTCTTCATTTCTCCTTAAACGCACCGTTTTCGAGATATTCTTCATTGAATGTTTTAAAATGGAAAACTCCATAAATTTCACTACATTTATGGATCCGTCCCTGAGCGTTGGAATCCCGAATCAAGCTGTAAACCACGTTACCATGCCTTATTCTCATCCGCCAACAATGTCATAGATAATTTATATGCGGGAGTGTATTAGCACATTGTGAAATATTTAAATGCTTGTAACTTTTTACCTGAGCCGAATCTGGAAAAATGGTAAATGAAAAAAGTGTTTCATTTGACGAGAGGAATCTTTGGTTAAAATTAATGCAGTGGTCAAAGACTCACCCTGTATATATAATATAATATAATAATTTAGTGCTACATTTAACAAAGAAATTCCATTTGCATTGAGAATATCGTTCTGCGTATCCAAAAATATGTCTCTAAGTGCAGAAGTATCTAAAAATAAAATGGCTTCGTGTAAACAATTACATCTATATTTTCTCCATGTTGTTATAATTCAGGATTGTCCTTTGCAACTTAAAATCAATTGATTTTATAGATATCATTCTATGTAACATTTTTATTTCAGAACGTACATATAAAAATTGGTTCAAGCCCTGTAGGCAGGAGCTTTGGCGCCCTTGTTCAAAATTTGACAAGATTTGTGGTTATTTATCAAGATTTAATGAGCAATCTGAGAATGAGGACCACGGAAGAAATCAAATTAAGATAGCTGAATTGAATTTGACTCTCTCTTATAGAACAGAATGACATGTACGACTATGAACACAGATCATATAATAATTCATAGATAGAATAATTATAGCATTCTGTTAAAACATAGAAGTACGATTCATTATTGAAATTTCGAAAAATCAAATCTCCGAAACTATTAGCTTGTTAGAGTTGAAAATGATATTAGTGGTTTTTTTATGGAGAAACTACATCTTAAAAAAAATTGAATTTGAATTTGTAATTTGCAAAAAAAATTTTTTTTCCTTACTCCGAAACTGTCCCATTTTTATTGGGCCTATTTTGCCCAATAACGATCTCAACCGAGATATTTATCGCTCAAACCTACTCTAAAAATGTCAACTGCCTAGCTCATTCTGTTCGAGAGTTATTGTAGAAAAAAAAATTTAAAATAATTTTTTTTTTACATATTACGGCAACCCGATCATTACAAAACATCTCATGCATACAAAGGTCACAATTTTACAATTTGATGCCAAATTTCAGACAGATAGAGTGATCGGTTTCGGTAATATTCATAAAAAGTGTTTTACTAAAAAATCCGAAATCGCTTGGTGGATTTCGCCCGTTAACGAACTCGTCCGAGATAGTTGTGCTTCAAACCTACCCTGCAAATGTCAATCCTCGAACTCCTTTCATTCGCGAGTTATCGTGTTAACGGACCACCGGCCGGACAGAATCGATTTCGACCTCGGATTCTTGATCAGTAAGTCGAACCAAATCGTTTGAGACCATTTTCAGCCAAAAATTTGAAAATTACAGATATTTGGGCCAATTGATAAGCACTCTGTTCCGAGGAACAAGAGCGCCAAAAACCTTATAAAGCTATTACAAAACAGTTTCTTAGATGGCAACAGAATGTTTATGAAATAGTCTTGTAATGTTTATGAAGAGCTTTATAAAATGTTTCGAATGACTAAATTATTTTATAAAATGTGACAATTTTAGGTTTATATCTGTTGTATAAACGTATTGAAAAAAACTCTGCGACTGAGAATGTTTTATAACATTTTGGTTGAAAACGTTTCCACAACTATTATAAAATATAAAATTGCTAGCCAGTACTAATATGGGGTTGCTGAGATAGTAATTTGTTTATAAAAATAAATTTAAAAAAAGTGTCGTTTAAAAAAAATGCTTCAAAAATTATCTTTAAAAAAAAGAGCCATCTACAATGCTTTAATGCTTCAACAATTGTCATTAAATTTATTTATCCAGATTAAATGAGCAATCTGAAATGATTCAACCTCGTGGAATGTGTTGTTGCAACTTACACTCGGTGCATAGTTTTCACAACTCGAAATACCTAAGGAAAGTATCATCAAAATGTCTAGAGCAAGGCTGGAGACAATCATAGCAGATTGTCCATTTATTCCTCATATTTGAGTAGGTAGTGGATTACGAACAAATTATTGTAATAATTCAAAATATATTAATAAAATACTATCCTTTTTTCACGATTTAAAATTTCATATATCATACCACTAACACATTCTTTACTGTATTATGAACCTTAACTCAAGAAAAAATGTTTGATGTACAAATGTGGATCCATATTTCAGTATTTTTTTGCTAGCAACATTATGAAAATACTGTATATAGGAACATGTCTCACTACTTCAGGAAGTAAAAGGTAATATTAACCACAGTGGTTAACGAACAGTAATTTCTTTTGATGATTCCATCATGTTCTTCTTTCCTATTGACTCCATTAACTACATCAAAACAGTCTTGTATATATTCACGAATTCAAGAATCGAATACTTGCTTTCTAAGAGAAAAAATATAACTACGAATTGACAATCTCTAATAGATAGAAAAGATGACATTTATGAATAGTGAACACAGACATATTCTGTGTTCACATTCTGTGAATACATAGAACTTACGATGTTTTATTGAAACTTTGAAACATCATATCTCCAAAAGTATTAGCTTGTTAGAGGTGAAAATAATAACAATGGATTCTTATGATGCAACTGCATCTTAAAACAAGCCCTGTGGAGAGGAGCTTTCTGGCGCTCTAGTTCAAACAGACAAATTATATCTCCTAAAGTATTGGTTCCTCAGAGTTGAGAATTATATCAATGTATTCTTATGATAGAACTGCATAATAAAGCAAATTCAATTCAAATAATAGTTTATTTATCAAGATCAAATGAGCAATCTGAGAATGAGAACTGCACCATGCAAGAAATGAAATTAAAATAGCTGAAATGAATTTGACTCTCTCTTATAGAACAGGATGACTTGTACGAGTATGAACAGAGAGCATATAATAAAGCTTAGATAGAATAATTATAGCATTCTGTGAAAACATAGACGTACGATTCATTATTGAAATTTCGAGAAATCATATCTCCGAAAGTATTAGCTTGTTGGAGTTAAAATTGACATCAATGGATTTTTATGATGAAACTGCATCTACAATGAAAATTGAATTTGAAATTTGGTACTCAAAAAAAATTTTTTTTTTCGTTACTCCGAAACCATCTGGCTTATTTTGCCCAATAACGAACTCAACCGAGATATTCATCTCCCTAACCTACTCTGAAAATTTCAAGTGCCTAGCTCATTCCGTTCGAGAGTTATTGTAGAAATTTTTTTTTAAATTTTCAATTTTTTTTTACTTTTTGCGGTAACCTGGTCAATACAAAACTTCACATGCGTATAAAGGTCATGATTCTTCAATTTGATGCTAAATTTCAGATAGATCGAGTGATCGGTTTCGGAAATATTCATAAAAAATATTTTTACTAAAATCAGCCATAACTCCGAAACCGTTTGATGGATTTCGACAATCAACGAACTTGTCCGAGATATTTACGCTGCAAACCCACCTTGCAAATTTCAATCCTCTAACTCCTTTCATTCAAGAGTTATCGTGCCTACGGCTGGCCGGCCGGTCGGACAGAATTGATTTCGACCTCGGATTCTTGATCAGTGAGTCGAACCAAATCGTTTAAGACCATTTTCCGCCAAAAATTCGAAAATTACAGACATTTAGGCAAATTGATAAGCACTCTGTTCCGAGGAACTAGAGTGCCAATGACAGCTCATATTGCTCAAAATCGATGATCAGAATAGCAATATTTCTAATCTTGCTGTGGAAGCAATATTGCTTATGCGCAAACAGAATAGGTCTGACTGTGTGCAATCTGGGGTACTGGACTATAGTGACTATACAGTTAAGTGCTTCTACAACCACTCCAAAGTAACAGAATTGGATCAGTTTTGCAATGTTTATCAGTAGCAGAAACTGCGAAAACGTATCAATCGATTTTGCCGGTTTCCTAGTGAGTGAATCTCACTAGAGAAGCCGTCGTCGCATAATAGTCTGTAATGATGCAATATCTAAGGAGTACACGACCCAATTCACGTCTGTTTCTAGGCTCAGCTCGATTTTAGAATCGCTTGGTTATTCACCGAGCTCTCTATCCTCCTTTTCTACCTCGCCGACTTCTGTGTATCCGACAAGGACGCAGTCAGTTCATTCTACCACGAACTATTGCAAAAATCAAGAACGTCGTGGGACCCGTTCGGCCTACTAAACGAAAGTGAAATCGAGGTTAGCTTTGCACTTTCACTTGTTCGCGTCTAGCCCAGCCAACCGACCAATCGCGAGCGCCGATTCGTGTGTTTTGTCGGTATGAATCGAATCGACTCATGACCTACTTCGGGAATCCAACATCTAGAATTTGTTTTGTTTTCTTTTGTTAACTTACTGAGAGAGACTAGCTAAAGGTTGTTTGATTTTTAAGTTATGCAGTTTTACGTAACGCCGACGCGATAGAACCGTCTCACTCGCATGAATCGCCGCTTCCGGCCGGAAATTGGCTTTCGAGATGGAGGTTTTTGTTCTTTCGCGCCGGATTTGGTGGAAATACCGCATATGTCTCGTTTTCTTGATTATTAGTTCCATATCAGTATAGCTCCTAATGATTGTATTATTGTATATACCAGGATTGATGATTCATGTTGCAGAATGTACAACTGAATTTGAATTTTAATGTTGACCCATTATTTCCGCAGATAATAAGTACATACGAAGGAAAAAGTCCATCGTCTAAGTGGAGTAGTTGGAGTATGTAGTGAAAAGAGTTAAGCATCCCACATCTGTGATGATATGATCGGTAATCAGTGGGAAGAGTTTGGGAAGGAGGAGACCATGCGGCAGGACAAATACAAAGGGGTTCTGCAGATGGGGTGCTTTACCATACTGCTGAAAGCATCAAAAAAGTTTGGAGGAGGAAAAAATATCCCTTTTACCATGGGCAAGAAACTCTCCTGACATCAACCCAGTCGAGAATGTCTGGGAGTGTCTAACACGGAAATAAGTAAATGAAAAACTTTAAAAAAATGATATATCATTGGAGCCACAAAAATAAATTGAAGAAAATTGCATAAATAGCATGCCCAGAAGAGTGGATGCACTATTGGAAGCGAGAGGTGGTTTGACAGTTGACTAAATCTTAATAATTAAATAATATTTTCATATTTTCGAGTAGGTATGTATTCATTGTTTTTCAACAATAAATATGTAGGAAAGTAAAAACTCTATTTTAATACCACTTACACATGGTTAATACAGCTAATAGTACTTTTGAAGCCCAACAAACCAATATTTCTTAAGTGAGTCCAATAAAGGGAGCAGGGGACTGTACGTACTTATCCAGGAAGGGAAACACTCTAAGTCCTCTACACATTTATTAAGATGTTGTCAGTTGGAAAACGAAGTTGTTTCGAAAGCTTAAGCTCTCATCTTCAGTTCAATAACAAGGGAGAAAAAGATCCTGTAATAATACACAATATTGTAGAGAAAGCATGACAGAAAAGTGTAGGTGGAAACAGATTTGCAGTAAAATGAAAAAAACGACGTATTACAATCAAATCAGAAAATCGATGATCTTTTAGTGGTCAAGAGTTTAAAACTAAAAGAATTTAACTTTTCAACATCAAATAACGATGCAAGCGTAAATCCACCATTTTGTAGGATAAATTCAACAGTAATGAACAATGCATGAAAGCAGAAATAAATGAAATTTAGATGCGTCTAAAAACATCTACAAATGTGGCAATACACCAACATAATCCTGATGGATAAGAGTTTTATTATTATTATTATTATTATTATTAAACATAAATAAAAGCAAAGAACTTAGAAGGGTAATGAAATATTAAAAATATCTAGAGATATCTACAAAAGCGGTAATGAACTAGAATATCGATGATGGATTACCATTGTGACATCTAGGATTAAAAAAGGGAGAAAGCCCTATGGCAGGAGCTCTGGCGTTCTTGTTCAATGTTTGACAAACCATATCTCCGAAATTATTAGTTCACAGAGTTGGGAATGATATCAATGGATTCTTATAATAGAACTGCACCATAAAAGAAATTAAAATGAAATAATAGTTTATTTATCAAGATTAAATGAGCAATCTGCAATGATTTAATCTCGAGGAATGGATTGTTGCAACTTACACACGGTGCATAGTTTTCACAACTCGAAAATCCTAAGAAGAGTATTATCGAAATGTCTAGAACAATGCTGGAGACAATCACAACAGATTGTCCACTTATTCCTGATATTTGAATAGGTGTAGGCTGAACAAATTATTTAGATAGTTCACGATAGGCTGAACAAATTATTTAGATTGTTCAAAATATATTAATAAATTACAATCCTCTTTTCATAATTTAATAGTTACCACTAACACATTCATTCTGTATTATGAACCTTAACTCAAGAAAGAATATTTGATACAAAAATGTGGATCATATGTTGCACTTTACTATTGCCTTCATAAACTACATCATTAAAATGATCCAATTCTAAATCTTGTGAAACATCATCCCCAATAGCTGCACATAAATTATTCAATATGCAACAAGTCAATATTATTTTTGGTGTCAAAACAATGTATTTGTATATATTCACAAATTCAAGATGTGGAACTTTGTTTTCCCACACAAAGTATTTTCCAAGTACGAATTACTTAAACAAATAAGATGACATGAATGACTGTTCATTCATGTCAACATATAGAAGTACGATGTATAATTGAACTTTTGAAAAATCATATCTCCGAAAGTTTTAGCTTGTTAGAATTGAAAATGACATCAATGGATTCTTATGATGGAACTTAATTTTAAAAAGAATTGAATTTGAAATTTGTGATGTAAACAATTTTTTTTTCGTTACTTCGATACCATTGGGCTGATTTAGCCGAAAACGAACTTAACCGAGATATTTATCTCTCAAACCTACTCTGAAAATTTCAACTGTGTAGCCCATTCCGTTCAAGAGCTATCGTGCCTACGGCCAGGCGGACCGGCCGTCCTTAGTTTTTTACCACTTTACGGCAAATTTATATCCTGATCAAGGAAATCCTCAACTTCCACGGAATACCAAATGGTTCCAACAGGATGGAGTACCACCACATTACCAACGCAATGTCCGGCAGTACCTCGACGCAATATTTCCAAGTAGATAGATAGGGAGGCTAGGAACGATCAAATGGCAAGCGCGATTTCCTGATCTTAACCCATTAGATTTATTTTTTATGGGGATATGTGAAGAGCATTGTGTACAAAACTAAACCCCTCGATCACTCCTGAGGTGATGAATAATGTTGGAAGACATTTTTATTTCAGATTAAGACTTTGCCAAGGTGTTCGCGGTGAACATTTAGAACATCTACTTCATTAACATTCATAATTATTTTGCTACATTTTGTATTATATTTTACTTCTTGACATGGTAAAAAATTCGCTAATCACTTGATCTTATTTTTTTCTAACTTGACTTTTGCAAAAAACATGAAAGTGATAACATTTCTGAATAGAGACTGATGAGACCTTTCAAACGATGTATTACTAGCCCATACTTCCTCTTTGAAAAATTGGGGGTTGTACCTGTCTTTTGGAGGAGGTTGAAGGTAGGGTTCACACTTTTAAGAAGAATGACAATTTAAAATTCAAATTTGATGTGTTTCAGGATTTTTCGTAAATATGTACAGTAACCAAGAAAAATTCATTTATTTCATTTGGCTTTCCCAATAAACTGTATACTAACATAGGAGATTTATTGATCATTACGCGAATGAGCGTAACATAATAATTTTTGGGCGCATGTTCTAGGGGAACATCGTCCTATCATTTCGTCCAAATGTCTGTAATTTTCGAATTTCGAGCTGAAAATTGGCTAATAGACTAATTCGGACTCCCTGATCACGAATCCGGTGTCAGATTTTCGGGTGCCGTCCGGCCGGCCGGCCGGCCGGCCGGTTTCCCGGCCGTAAGCACGATAACAGGAGCACCGAAGGTCCTATCGACTTCAAACTTTCAGGGTAGGTTTCTGATCAAAATGCGACGGTTAAGTTCGTTAACGGGCAAAATCGGCCGGACGGTTTAGGAGTTATAGACATTTAAAATTTTGAGGTTATTTCCCTGATATTTCAGGAACTAAAGAAGATGTTGAATCGAAACTTGGTAGTCAGTTCGAGGATATAAACGCGCAACTTTTGGCAAAATTCTGTTATGATCGAAATGTTGGTAATTTTTAAAAAAATATTTCTTTTAATTTTTTCGAAAAAAAAATTTTTTTTTCGTGAACTATTCATCAGATTGCAACAAAAACTTGTACTAACGTCAATTGTAGTATTTTGCAACATTGTGAAAAATTTTGGCTCTATACGATTTCAATTTCTGGAGATATAAGACAAAATGTGTCAAATTTCCTGGGTCTCTCTCAGTATTTTCATCGATTATTCTATGAACTCTTTGAATTCCACCGAAAACAAATTCAAAGACATAAACATAAAGAATCGAGTCATAGTTTAGACTTCGAAAGAAGGACGATGTTGATCGACTTGAAAAGTACCTCATTTGACGGCTGTTTGTCAAATCAATTAATTCCAATAATTGATGTCAGATTTCCTACATACCAAGTTCAAACACATTTTATTATATGGAAAACACTTATTATGATCACGTTCTACAGGAATTGATACTAAATAGAAGCTAGATGAAGATTATTCTAATGGAAAATTTGTGTTCCAGAATAATATTAAGGTATTCAACATGATACTGCTTTTTTTCTTTACTGGCCAGTACGGGAAGATGAACATGCGCCCAAAAGCTCCTGTCCACAGGGCTTGAACCAATTTTTTTTTTCTTCACTAATTTCAAATTCAATTTTTTTTGAAATGCAGTTCCATCATAAGAATCCATTGATGTCATTTTCAACCCTGAGAAACCAATACCAAAGTTTGAACAAGAGTGCCAAAGCTCCTGTCCACTGGGCTTACCCACAATTTTGGCACTGTTGTTCCTCGGAACAGAGTGCTTATCAATTTGCCCAAGTGTCTGTAATTTTCAATTTTTGTCTGAAAATGCTCTTAAACGATTTGGTTCCACTCACTGATCAACAATACGTGGTCGAAATCGATTCTTTCCGGCCGTCCGGCCGTTAACATGATAACTCTCGAACGGAATGAGCTAGACAGTTGAAATTTTCAGAATAGATTTGGGACATAAATATCACGGCTAAGTTCGTTATTGGGCAAAATCGATCAGATGGTTCCGGAGTAACAAAAAAAATGTTTTTCTTACATTACAAATTTCGAAATAAGTCTTTCTCAAGATGCAGTTAACCATAGGAATCCATTGATGTCATTTTTAACTCTAACAAGCTAATACTTTCGGAGATATGATTTTTCAAAATTTCAATAATAAATCGTACTTCTGTGTTTTCACAGAATGCGATAATTATTCTATCTATGAATTATTATAATCTAATCTGTGTTGATACATGTCAACTTATTTTCCTGAGACATGATATGTCAAATTTTGATATTTAGTGCCTATGGTTAATCCATTTGATGATGGGAATAGTAATGGTAAGTTAATAATGAGTTAATTGAGAATATCTCCAGTAAAAACAAAACTGAACTATTGGCTAAAGTTTCGATTGATACAATATAATTTTCAGAGTAGATTTCAGGAAAAAATATATACATCATCATATAATTGAGGAACGAATATCGCGGATGAGTTCGTTGTTGGGTAGAATTGGTCTATTGGTTTTGGATTAATAATTTTTGGCACTCCTGTTGAATTTAAATTCTTTTATGATGTTTATTGAATTTAATTTCTGCTATTATGAAGTTCTATCATAAGAATCCATTGATATAATTCCCAACTCTTACCAATACTTTCGAGGATATGATTTGTCAAAGTTTGAACAAGAGCGCCAATGCTCCTTTACACAGGGCTTGAACCAATTTGAAGTATTTATGCCAAATCCTGTGCAGTATAGAATTAAACGATTTGGTTCGACTCACTGATCAAGAATCCGTGGTCAAAATCGATGTCCCCCTTTTTTGAGACACTATTCTAAGATCAACCCATCCCATGTCGTGTTCGATTTCCTTCATTTTGAAGACTATTCTTGGAATATCTCATTGAAGAACCAGTTCTCTTCGACCATTGAATGTAGTTGAGTAAGCGGAAAACCCAATGAAAATACTAAAATACACAAAATTCCAATCCTGAGTAAGGGAACTCTTATTTCCTGGAATAATTTCAAGGCACTCGAATCAGATCCAAAACGATGCTAATTGACCAATAACTTATTAATTTGTAGGTCATTGCATTTATTCAGCGCTATTAAATTGTATAATTTTCAGTTACATATTAGATTAAAAATAATTGTAATTAAATACATAAACTTCATAAACCACTTTCCTTTTTATTTCGACACTTTTTATGGGTGAATCGTAGTTATTAATGCATAGTTATGTAGATATAATCCGGTAATTTTGAATACCAGAAACTCTTATGTAGATATTAATAATACACAAACCATCATCTAAGGAATAACGGAAATTGTATAGATTTATTATTAATGATTTGATCTGTTCAAATACAAATAATAGGGATGATCCATTGCGATGAAGCTTCATGGCATTCTTCTATAACTAGGAATGTAATTTTTACGCTCTGGTGCCAGGGCGCCAGCATCTTGGCCTAATGTATATATTTTTTGAATTTTCAAATAAAAAAATATAAGAGTTCGGTTATTTTGAATGGGACCAACCCATTTTTGGATTATTCACTAAGTTTGTCGATATAACGCACCCCAGTGTCATTGACTTATCTGTATTAGATTTTGACTTAGCATCGTGCATGGAAACACAGAAAAATTCATAACTTCAGAACCATTTAACATAACTCAACCATCTTTTTTCCAGTCGATTCCATAAGCTTGAGCACATCTTTAGAAAAACACAAGAATTCGAAGTCTATACTCCAACGCCTACTACGATTTTTTTGGCGCTCTAGTTCCTCGGAACTGAGTGCTTATCAATTTGCCCAAATGACTGTAATTTTGGAATTTTTCGATGAAAATGGTCTTAAACGATTTGGTTCGACTCACTGATCAAGAATCCGTGGTCGAAATTAATTCTGTCCGGTCGGCCGGCCGGCCGTAGGCACGATAACTCTCGAAAGGAATGAGCTAGACAGTTGAAATTTTCCGAGTAGGTTTGAGGAATAAATATCTCGGCTAAGTTCGTTATTGGCCAAAATCGGACATATGGTTTCGGAGTAAAAAAAAAAAAGTTTTTACGAAACAAATTCCAATTTAATTTTTTTTCAATAAGCAGTAGTACCATAAGAATCCATTCATATCATTTTTAACTCTTACAAGCTAATACTTTCGGAGATATGATTTTTCAAAATTTCAATGTAAATCGTATTCCTACGTTATTATTCTGTCGGTGTTCTATGAATTGTTATAATGTCAACTTATTTTCCTGAGATATGACGTTGTCTCACTGTCATTCATTCCAGCAATCGTATAAATATGAGAATTATAATATAATATCATAATTTTTGTTGGTTGATATTTTCATGCCGATGGTCAATCCATATGATGATGGGAATGGTAATGGTAAGTTAATAACATTGTCATTCATTCCAGCAAACGTATAAATATGAGAATTATAATATAATATCATACTTTTTGTTGGTTGCTATTTTCATGCCGATGGTCAATCCATATGATGATGGGAATAGTAATGGTAAGTTAATAATATTGAGTTCAGAATATCTCCACTAAAAACAAAACTGGAATATTGGTGTATTGGAGTGGATTTGAGGAAAGATATATATTATCGTTCATCATAGATTTGAGGATGAATATCTCGGATGAGTTCATTGTTGGGTAGAATTCGTCTATTGGTTTTGGTGGATAATTTTTGGCACTCTTGTTGAATTTAAATTCTTCTTTGATGTTTGAATTCAATTTCTGCTAAGATGAAGTTCTAAATTTCAATAATGAATCGTACTTCTATGTTTTCACAGAATGCTATAATTATTCTTTCTAAGCTTTATTATATGATCTGTGTTCATACTCATACATTTCATCCTGTTCTATAAGAGAGAGTCAAATTCATTTCAGCTATTTTAATTTGGTTTCTTCCATGGTGCAGTTCTCATTCTCAGATTGCTCATTTAATCTTGATAAATAAACCATTATTCGAATTTAATTTCCTTTATGATGCAGTTCTATCATAAGAATACATTGATACAAATTACAAATTGTAATAACTTGACTTTTTAAATACAATACCCTATATTTTATTGTACCATTGCATGACATTTTTGACGCTCTTGTTCCCCGGAACAGAGTGCTTATCAATTTGCCCAAATGCCTGTAATTTTCGAATTTTTGGCTGAAAATGGTCTTGAACGATTTGTTTCGACACACTGATCATGAACCCGTGGTCGAAATCGATTATGTCCGGCCAGCCGTCTGTCCGGCCGTTAACATGATAACTCTCGAACGAAAGGAGTTGAAATTGAAATTTGCAGGGTAGGTTTGGAGCGTAAATATCTCAGACGATTTAATTAACGCGCAAAATCCACCAAGCGGTTTCGGAGTTTTTAGTAAAAACTCTTTTTATGAATATTACCGAAACCGATCACTCTATCTGTCTGAAATTTGGCATCAAATTGTAAAATTGTGACCTTTGTATGCATGATATGTTTTGTAATGATCGGGTTGCCGTGAAGTGTAAGAAAAAATTTTCAATTTTTTAATTTTGCTTCTTCAATAACTCTTGAACAGAATAGGCTAGGCAGTTGAAATTTTCAGAGTATGTTTGGGAGATGAATATCTCGGTGAATTTCGTTATTGGGTAAAATCAGCCTAATGGTTTCGGATTAAAAAAAAAATTTTTTTTGCATCACAAATCTCAAATTCATTTTTTTAAAGATGAAGTTGCACCCTAAAAATCCATAGATCTCATTTTCAACTCTAACAAGCTAATACTTTCGGATATATGATTTTTCGAAATTTCAATGATGAATCGTACTTCTATGTTTTCACAGAATGCTGTACCTACTTAATTATTCTATCTATGAATTATTATATGATCTGTGTTTTCTACATGTCATCTTATTTTCCTATGAGATATAAATGTCAAAATTATTTCTGGTTCGTTACTCTTGATATAAAATACACCTCGTGTTCTAGAAAACAAAGTATGATTGAATGCAAAATGACCAATGAAGTAACCTCAGCTACCGTAGAATTATGAGGATGATATGATATTATACTTTTAAGGTGATAATATAATGCCCGTGGATAATCCTTATGATGATGAAAATATATTCTTTGGTAAGATAAAATTGGGTTCAGAATATCAAAATAATGATGTCTGAGTTTTGATTGATATAATATAATGTTCAGAGTAGATTTGGGGAATTAATATCTTGGATAAGTTTGTTATTGGGGAAAATCGGTTTGTTTGAATTTAATGTGTATTCCGAAATGTGAGCGAAGTGAGAGAAATCTCAGAAGCTTTGTTCTGAAATTGATTTCTCTCACAAATTTCTCATAATTCGGAAGAGAACACGGAGTAAGAGATCTGAGAGAAGTAAGACTGCTCTATGTTCGGCTTACTTGTCTCAATTAATGCCAATAATGAAAATTATAACCTACAAAATTTAAAATTGAGCTAATATACTGACTTGAGGAACCTCTTCCATTATCTTCCGATGATTTATCAGAAGAAGAGCTGCTTGTTAAAAGGATATCTAGAAAAGTATATGCCGTGGCTTGATTGATCCCCGAGCAACGACTTTTGACAAACCCATAACATGTAACCTCAAAATGTAGTGAGCAGAATGTAAGTTCCTTTTTATTCGTGAGCGGTGAATTGAAAAAACAATTTCTCACTTTGTGAGATGATCACATTTCGGAGAGCAGCACAAATTTCTTTCATGATGTAGTTCTATCGTAAGAATCCATTTATATAATTCCCAGAGTCCAATAGTTTGAACAAGATGGCCGAAGCTCCTATCCACAGGGCTTGAACCAATTTTTTAAGAGCTTTTCTTCGATATAGGGTTTGTGAGGTATATTTTGTGAAGTTTACGAAATATGTTGTAAAATAAGAATTTTGGATTGTTTTTGAGGAATCTAGTAGGCCGCTGTCGTAAAATTTGAAACATCCCTGTACTGTTAATAATTGTACACTTCTAATTGTTAACTGAGATTTTAATATTCATTTACACATTTTCGGGAATAAGATTCAGATGTACTGAGAAGGATATGTACAGTTTCAAATTAAACGGCTAAGTTAACTTTAACGTTCCAAATTTCAACTCAAGAAATGTTTTGGTTTTCAAGCCAGGTAGAGCTCGAACGAACATTCTGCAAAAGGCGCCTATTACAAAAATGTGTGAGAACTTCAACTCATTTTGTGTTGGCCAAGATATATTTTCCTCATCAAGGGGAAATTTAGTCAAGTCGGCAATTCACAATTTTTCAGTGGATTTATCGTGGATCGTATAAAATTTTTTGTTCTTTTTGTTTCTATACTTTCTTTTGTTATTTTTTTTGTATTTTATATTTGCATTGTCCTGTAAATGGGTAAAACTGTTGGACAATAAAGCTATTATTATTATTATAAGAAAACTGACTCTCATTATTTAAATAAACTTGGAAGATAAATATATTGTCATTGATAACAATGTGGAAATTCTACATTGGTATAGATTCGTTAACGATTGTTTGGTCTGCGAATGGCAATACTGACCCAGCCCAAATTTTGTTGTCAAAAATCAATCAAGCACATCTCAATATTGAATTTGCTCTTGAAATAGAATGAAATAATACTATTAACCTTCTAGACCTCACAATTCATAAAAGTAATGACAACTTAAATTTTAAAATCCACAACTGATCATGTGATACCTAGTTTTTCCAATCCACCAGCACAAATGTTTTGAATATACCTCTTTCAGAGGCTAATTGTCAAGACGAATTGAGCATTCCCGAACAAATAACTTCCAACAATGGTTATAAATCTAATATTTTCAACATTTCAATTCAGAAATTCAAGAATAAGAAGGAACATAACCTAGCTTATCTCAATGTAGATTCGGTCAGCTAATGTCTTTCAATACCCTTCTTGAATGGCATTATTTCAAACAAAATAACTGGTTGCATCAGTAATAATTTCAAAACTAACGACAATTTGAGTAGACACCTTGTTAAGGTAAAGGACGGAATTGTCAATAAGTTGTATACAAGATAAATTGTGAATATTGCACCGCATCCTACTAGTATTAGCTTTTGGCTACCACCTCAGATTTAACAACCAAAATTTCAGCCCAAATAGATTCTCACAGATTTTGCAGGAAGTCAGTTCTAGAAACTAAAATAGATTGGATTTTCTGGAAGACTTACATTTTAGCAAATAATTGCTCAACAACGGCCTTTGTCTTAACACTCAAATAAAATTGAACAGATCTTATATTCCTCCTCATAGACGCTTGAATTGAAACAATTTCGCTTTGTCTAGTTTATCTTTGCAAATATTTTATCATCACATTCTCTATTATGATGTTACTTGTTTGCCTCCTTGGGTAGTTTTCGTTACTTTATGTTTATTTTACTAATATTCCAATTCAACAAATCGGTGGATTCCTAAAATTGCAGTCCGGAATAATCCTGGACTAGAATCCTAGTTTGATAAGTTTGTCCTGTAATTTTATATGGTTTGTTGGACAGGATATGTTTATGGTTTTATAGTTTATTGTACATCCGAGTAAGTAACCTCAATTTTCTTGAATTTTCCAAATTCATCTCAACTTAACATTGATTTTATAATTTTCATGTCAAATGTAATAAAAACTTCAATAAGACTACTTACTTACAGGTACGCACTGATGATGACAACAGTCGAAAGCACTTTGCTACTATTTATCCTTACATAGTATAAAACAAAGTCGCTTCCTGCTGTCTGTCTGTCCCTATGTATGCTTAGATCTTTAAAACTACGTGAAGGATTTTGATGCGGTTTTTTTTAATGGATGGAGTGATTCAATAGGAAGGTTTATATGTATAACACATGCATAATATATTTAGAGGTTTCTAATGTGATGTCGTAAATAAACACATTTTTTTGCGCTTACATTGCAAACGTTGGCTGAACCCTACGATATAGATCAAAATAATGTGGTACAGTATGGTACACCTTAAAAAGGTCTACAAAAAAGTCCACGATGGTATATGTCTATCTCTTAAGGATAACCCACAATAACCATTTTTTGGCGCTCTAGTTCCTCGGAACTGAGTGCTTATCAATTTGCCCAAATGTCTGTAATTTTCGAATATTTCGATGAAAATGGTCTTAAACGATATGGTTCGACTCACTGATCAAGAATCCGTGGTCGAAATTCATTCTGTCCGGCCGGCCGTTCGGCCGTAAGCACGATAACTCTCGAACGTAATGAGCTATAGAGTTGAAATTTTCAGAGTAGGTTTGGGGGATGAATATCTCGTCTAAGTTCGTTATTGGGCAAAATCAGACAGATGGTTTCGGAGTAACAAAAAAAAATATTTTTTTTACGAAACAAATTCCAAATCAAATTTTTTTTAATAATCAGTTTTATCATAAGAATCCATTCATATCATTTTCAACTCTAACAAGCTAATACTTTCGGAGATATGATTTTTTAAAATTTCAATGTAAATCGTATTTCACAGATTGATATAATTATTATTCTATGTATGAATTCTCATAATGTCAACTTGACAGAAGGGAATATTGTAACTTCAAAAATATTGGGGTTGAAATACTCGTATTTTAGCGATGCAACGGGGACCTCACCCAAAAATGTTTGAAAATATTACGTAAATATTGAAAGCATAATTCTGTAGTTTGGTGAACGTAGATCAGGAAATTTTTGATCGATTACAAGGTGATTTTTTATTATTACTTGTCTTCTTTCATATTTGTTTTACGGAATACCTACTATTTGTAGGTACTTTAAACCTGTTTTGGGCAATTGTCATACGAAACTTGTTTTTTTGGCGCTCTAGTTCCTGGGAACAGTGTGCTTATCAATTTGCCCAAGTGTCTGAAATTTTGAAATTTTTGGCTGAAAATGGTCTCAAACGATTTGGTTCGACTCACTGATCAAGAATCCGAGTGCGAAATCGATTCTGTCCGGCCGGCCGACCGTCCGTAGGCACGATAACTCTCGAACGAAAGGAGTTAGCGGATTGAAAATTGCAAGGTGGTTTTGGAGCGTAAATATCTCGGACAAGTTCGTTCGATCTATCTGAAATTTAGCATCAAATTGTAGAATCATGACCTTTATACGCATGTGAAGTTTTGTATTGACCAGATTACCGCAAAGTGTAAAAAAAAAATTAGAAAATTTAAAAAAAGTTTTTCCACAATAACTCTCGAACGGAATGAGCTAGGTAGTTGAAATTTTCAGAGTAGGTTAGGGAGATGAATATCTCGGTTAAGTTCGTTATTGGGCAAAATAGGCCAGATTTAATTCGATTTCTTCCATGGTGCAGTTCCCATTCTCATGATTGCTCATTTAATCTTGATAAATAAACTATTATTTGAATTGAATTTTCTTTATGATGCAGCTCTATCATATGTATACATTGATATAATTCCCAACTCAGAGAAACCAATACTTTCGGAGATATAATTTGTCTGGTTGAACTAGAGCGCCAGAAAGCTACTGTCCACAGGGCTTGAACCCATTTTTATCCTTTACATTCTACGAGAAATAATGGCTTGATTACGAAGCGATTTTAAGCAATATAGCATTCAACCTTATCCAATTAGGTACCTTAAATGCATTGTGCATTTAATATTGATCAATATGGCCCTCTACAGCACTTAATTTAAATGAATATTTTCGAATATATTGCATATTTAAAATGCGGGGAAATAGCGGTTGCGGTGGTACCGATCGGGGGGCCGGCACAGCCAGGATAGGGATAGAAATAGAATACGGAGAGCCAGATAATCATCTGTAGAGCCTGAGGCTCGCCTCAGCCAGGATATATGTATTGATTCCCCGAATTCCTTTGATACCATCGGATTTACAAATTTAAACGGTTACAATTTCCGGTAAAGATAGGCTTATATTTGAGCGTTGAGTGTTTTTCACATGGCCAATTGTATGTCGCTCTTTCAAGAGTAACCTCTAAAGAAAACATGTTTGTATTGTCTAACGACAAACATGCTATGAACGTTGTATATAAAGAAATTCTGTAGTATATTTAGTATCAGCATTTCAACCTTGCGAAGACGGGGCGGGCAGCTAGTTAGAAATAACATTTTCTGAAGGAAATACAAACTTTTACCTCCGATATAATTTTCCGCCTGCTCATTCGCAGAAAGATAAATGCCGAAGGGGGCCCTCTCAAAAAACACACAATTTCGAAAATCAACTCAAGCACACGCAGAATTGCCATGAGATGGCAATAACGCCATCGAGTTTCTACTGGCTCCGTGTTACATGCCTTTCCCAGTTACTCATCCTTCAAATGAAATTTTCAAAATTCCTTAAACTGTATACCCATTCATTCGCCCCTGTACAAATTCCATTCAGTCACAATAATATCCGAACTACGCCGGATAAAACCACTTCCGTATCGGCTTCCTCAAATTGTTAATATAAAAAAAAATTGGTTCAAGCACTGACGTGAAGTCAGAAGCTTTTGCGCGTATGTTATATTGTCCATTCTTCAGTATTGGACACCCTTAATCGAATTTACTATGGTAAATTATGTTGTCCATTCTCCTGTATTGGACACTTAATTCGAATTTACCATGGTAAATTCGAATTAAGAGTGTCCAATACAAGAGAATGGGTGTCCAATACAGAAGAATGGACAATAGAACATACGCGCAAAAGCTTCTGACTTCACGTCAGTGCTTGAACCAATTTTTTTTTTCGTGATTTTTTTGAAATTTTCTAGGGGTGCGTTTCTTACAAAATTTTAAACACGTCTTTATGATGATTTTCTACTACTAGTTACCAAGCTTCAATTCGATCGAATATTTATTTTTTGAGTTTTCAAGGAAATAATATTCCAGGTGGGTATAACTTGGAAACCGTTCTTCCGATTATACCCAAAAACGAACTCAACTCTCCCTTTTAGATACGCAACCTACCCTGAAAATTGCAAGTACCGATCTCCTTTCGTTCGAAAGTTATCAAGGCAACGGTCACCCATCTACTGAACTCACACAAGAATGCTCGAATCTCCAACAATATTCAACCGATCGTGTTAAAACTTGAAACTTGGCAGTAGTGTTAGGTTATGAAGGCTCTTGCAAAATTTCAGCAATTTCAAACGAATAGGTACTGATATATAAATTTTGTTTTTCAATTTTCAATGATTTTTTTATAATTTTTCACGAACACTATCCTCACGAAATTTTGCAATAATTTTCGCGTTGGCATTCTACAACTAATTACCATGTTTGAATTCAATCGTTTTAGTATTTTTCGAGTTGATGAGGAACAAAAAACAACCAAATTTCAGATGGCTATAACTCTAAAACCGTTTGGCCGATTATGCTCATAAACAAACTGAAATGTCGCGTTATGGTGCACATCCTAACCTGAAAACTTCAAGCCGCTATCTCTTTCCGTTCTCAAGTTATCGTGACAACAAATATATCTTTCAATAATTTTTTAAAAATTTTCTAGCCATACGATTCGCACAAAATTTCGTAAACGTATTTAGGTTCATATTCTACAACTACTCACCAAGTTTCAATGCGATCGGATTTATATTGGTTGAAAACAAAATTATTACTCGGAAACCACTGAACCGATTATGCCCATTACCGAACTTGTCCGTCGTATTGAGACGCGCCACCTACCCTGAAAATCTCAAGTCGCTAGTTCTTTTCGTTCTCAAGTTATCATGGCAACGGACGGACGGACAGAATCAAATTTGACCTCGAATTCTTCATTGGGGAGTCGAACTAAATCGTTTGAGACCATTTTCGTCAAAAAATTCGAAAGTTACAGACATTTGGGCAAAACTATAACGCGATGTTCCCCAGAACATACGCGCAATAGGTAGTATTTGAATGAAACATAGAATAATTAAGATATTGTGATGAAATCACATTTTACAATGGAATTAAATCTTGTTCATATGACCACCTCAATTAACATTTGAAGCGATAGATTCTTTGGAGCCAATTTTTGACAAATACTGACCTGTACGTCAACAATTTCGATATTGTCGCTATTGGTCTAGTCAACAAGTGCTTTTTAGGTCAAAATTTTTGCGTATTCTCCGAAAATTATGATTAATGTGTCATTCGATTTGGAATGGCATGTAGATAGTTTGAGAAAATGCTAACGTTGCTCGCAAAAATTGCAATAGTTTAAATTAAGTTAAAAAAGAGGAGGTTTAGTTTTTCACCAATATCTAAAAAACTATTGGAGATAATTCAAATTTGGAAAATAATTCAAATAGAGGAGAACATTTCCTAAGAACAAGTCCCAACTGCCGGAACTGTAGGATCAATATTTATAATTTTCCTAGAGGGTTGAAAATACGCTTTTAAAAACGGGTACTCCGGCTTGCGCAAGCCTCGCCCCCTTCTCACCTTTGATGAATAAATACTATTTGAACTTATTAAATATGTAATTAAAAAATTGAAAAAATTCAGGCGCCTGCAGGATAGATCTTGGAACAATAATCGGTGGTTCAAAAATGTTTATCGCGATTTTTCAATTAGTCATCCATTAGTTAATCATCAATTTTCTAGCACGAACATTAACATTGCAAGTACGATAATAATTAAACTATCAATCTGAGAATTTTTTCCTTATGTGGAGCTATTTTTCAAAGCTCTTAGAATAGATTCCTATTGGAAAATTTCAAAAATTGTTAATTTTCGTTCTAGGAAATTTTTTTTTTAGGAAATTTCCTCCTCTTTTTGAATCTTTTTCACACTTGAATTATCTTAGATAGTTTTTGAGATATTGGTGAAAAACCAAACCCCCTCTTATTTTTCAACTTAATTGTTTATAACTATTGCAATTTTTGAGAGTGGCCTTAGCATTTCCTCGGAAAATATCTACATGCCATTCCGAATTGAATGACACCTCAATCATAATTTTCGGAGAATATGCAAAATGTTGACCTAAAAAGCACTTGTTGACTAGACTATATGTACCATATCGTTATTTGCTTGTTGGCATAAACCAATGACTCAACGTACCATTTCTCAAGATTACACCGTTATCTTACTTCAACGGAGATCATCATCACCATCGTACCTTCGGCATCAAATCCCATACCAAACGATCAATTTTTATGGTTGTAATGAAAGTCGTGGGATTGTTGCTTTACAATGCTGTCACACATTTTGCGTATTGACGAAGCTATTAAGCCAACATCGAGTTTCAAAGCTCAAGATGATTTTTTTTTCCTTAAACCTGAAAACTCCAATCGGATACTTTTAAGCACTTCAAATTCAAGAGGATGCATTCAGTTCATTAATTTGATTATGTGAGCTTTGCAATATCTATTAATTGGAAACGAAGAAGATGATAAATGATTTTTTCAGGAATCCTTCTCATAACATTATCGACACTTTTCACTTGGAAGGTCAATATCACAACCTGATATAACTCTTTGGTAAATATTGAATTCTTCTTGACCTTATACAAATGATAAAACTGCTAATGAGGGAAAGATATCCAAGTCATTATTCGTATACGTCATGTGGAATAATATCGCGTTTTATCGGATTGGATACAGCGAAAAGATATGTTGAATTAAAACCAAATGTCTCTTTATTTTTTATGAGATTTACTTTACTTCATTTCGACTATTGAAATATTTTGTGTATTCGTGCAGTACCATACTCTACATCAATTACCCAGAAAATACATCTTCCTTGAGGGATGACATGACTCCAGAAGAGATGTCCATATTTATTGGTGAATGTTTTTCTTTTTGGCGCTCTTGTTCCTCGAAACAGAGTGCTTATCAATTTGTCCAAATGTCTGTAATTTTCGAATTTTTTCATGAAAATGGTCTTGAACGATTTGGTTTGACTCACTGATCAAGAATCCGTGGTCAAAATCGATTCTGTCCGGTCGGCTGGTCTGGCCTCCATTAACACGATAACTCTCGAACGGAATGAGCTGGGCAGTTGAAATTTTCAGAGTAGGTTTAGGACATACATATCTCAGTTAAGTTCGTTATTGGATAGAATTAGCCTGATTTTCGGAGTAACGAAAAAAGATTTTTTTTTGCATTAGAAATTTCAAATTCAATTTTTTTTAAGATGCAGTTTCATCATAAGAATCCATCGATATCATTTTCAACTCTAACAAGCTAATACTTTCGGAGATACGATTTTTCAAAATTTCAAACTTAAAACGTACTTCTGTGTTTTCACAGAATGCTGTACTTAAGTATTCTATCTAAGAATTATTATATGATCTTAGTTCATTCATGTCATCTTATTTTGCTTCAAGTGACATTTCAAATTTATTTCTGGTTCGTTATTCTTGATATAAAATACCCCTCCTGTTCTAGAAAACAAAGTATGATTGAATGTAAAATGACCAATGGAATAACCTCAGCTATCGTTGAATTAAGGAGATGATATTATACATTTAAGATGATAATATAATGCCCCTGGATAATCCATTCGACGATGGAAATATATACTTTGGTAGGTAAATTGTGTTCAGAATATCTGCATTATGAACAAAACTGGAATATTGGCTAAGTTTCAATTGATATAATTTTCATAGTAGATCTGAGGAATGAATATCTCGGATAAGTTCGTTATTGGGTAAAATTGGTGTGTTGGTTTTGGATTAATGATTCTGGCGCTCTTGTTGAATTTAATTTTAATATATTCTGAACTATCAAAATAATTTGTTCGTCTAGCCTATAACTATTCAAAAATCAGGAATAAATGGACAATCTGCTATGATTGTCTCCAGTCATGCTCTAGACATTTCGATGAAACTTTCCTTAGGTATTTCGAGTTGTGAAAAGTATGCAACGAGTGTAACCATTCCACGAGGTTTAATCATTGCAGATTGCCCATTTAATCTTGATAAATAGACTATGATTTGAATTTGATTTCTTTTATGGTGCAGTTCTGTTATAAGAATCCATTGATATGATTCCCAACTCTGAGAAACCAATACTTTCGGAGATATGATTTGTCAAAGATTGGAGAAGATCACCAAAGCTCCTGCCACAGGGCTTTCCCTCTTATTTTATAAGCCTTCAGTTCACTCGACTTGTGTGTTAGTTTTCATGTATGTGATGCATAACTGAAAAACGCTCATTATTATATTCTATGTATTAGATACAGATAAGGTCAACATATGCGCGTGACCTACAACGGCCGCCAGTCATTGTTATAGTCAGAGTCGAACAATAAAGATATAAAGCTAAAGGTGTTTCAATTATATTAATACCAAATGCAACACCTTTAGCTTTATATCTTTATTGTTCGACTCTGACTATAGAGAATAGATTAAGATTTAGATTAGGTTAGTGAGTTAGGAATTTTTAGTTCAGATTAGTTAGGGAATAGATTAAGTTTTAGATTAGGTTATTCATTTAATTAAGTAAGACATATTGATAATAATTAATAATTAAGTTTTAGATACCTATTGTATAATTATTAGTAGCATCAAACGTGAAAAATGAAGAAGTACTTTTAAGAGATAGGAGATGATGCATAACTGAAAAACGCTCATTATTATATTCTATGTATTAGATACAGATAAGGTCAACATATGCGCGTGACCTACAACGGCCGCCAGTCATTGTTATAGTCAGAGTCGAACAATAAAGATATAAAGCTAAAGGTGTTTCAATTATATTAATACCAAATGCAACAGTATGTCTTTCAAATAAAATTTGAAACAGACTGAACTGATATTGACCTATTGTTCAAACGTTACTTACTGATTCAGAACAGGCCATCAAACGTTCTATTTGCGTTTCGTTTTGGAGAGACAGGATGAAAAAATAATAACTGTCATTTATTGTCCAAAGTCAAAGGCAATCGACCAAAGTCCTTCAGCCTTGTACATCTAATTACATCAATGTCATAAAAAAAAATGAAAAAACAATATCAATCTATTGTGTGCAAAATTCAGTTTGGTCGCTTATCTAATTGGCCATGGACATGAGACTGTCCATGACAGTTTGAGCTGGAAATTTCCTGGGTGGGTTTGTCACTGCATCTTTGTGGAACATGCCATATATATCCTCCCGTTCTTTGACTCGATTAAAAAATCTGCCATTTAGGATTTTCAGTCGTTCTGTTATCGGCTGTAACTTTGTCTTTTTGTAGAGCAGTTCATTGGGTGGGTTATGCAATATATTGAGGGGGTGTCTCATTCGTGTTATTGCTCTCAGTGATGTTCTCTCTCCTACCTCTAGATTTTGTAATACCGATTTTGAGGCATTTGCATATAGTGTATGTCCATACTTAAGAATTGGCCTGCAGATTGTTTAGTACATTTTCGTTGCATTTTCAAGACTTATTCCTTCGTTCTTGTAGGTGAGACATTTGAAGTGTTTATAGCTCTTGCAATTGTTTTTGGGCGTATGTTCTAGGGGAACATCGTCCTATCATTTCGTCCAAATGTCTGTAATTTTCGAATTTCGAGCTGAAAATTGGCTAATAGACTAATTCGGACTCCCTGATTACGAATCCGGTGTCAGATTTTTGGGTGCCGTATGGCCGGCCGGCAGGCCGGCCGGCCGGCCGTAGGCACGATAACAGGAGCACCGAAGGTCCTATCGACTTCAAACTTTCAGGGTAGGTTTCTGATCAAAATGCGACGGTTAAGTTCGTTAACGAGCAAAATCGGCCGGACGGTTTAGGAGTTATAGACATTTAAAATTTTGAGGTTATTTCCCTGATATTTCAGGAACTAAAGAAGATGTTGAATCGAAACTTGGTAGTCAGTTCGAGGATATAAACGCGCAACTTTTGGCAAAATTCTGTTATGATCAAAATGTTGGTAATTTTTAAAAAAATATTTCTTTTAATTTTTTTTTCGTGAACTATTCATCAGATTGCAACAAAAACTTGTACTAACGTCAATTGTAGTATTTTGCAACATTGTGCAAAATTTTGGCTCTATACGATTTCAATTTCTGGAGATATAAGACAAAATGTGTCAAATTTCCTGGGTCTCTCTCAGTATTTTCATCGATTATTCTATGAACTCTTTGAATTCCACCGAAAACAAATTCAAAGACATAAACATAAAGAATCAAGTCATAGTTTAGACGTCGAAAGAAGGACGATGTTGATCGACTTGAAAAGGTACCTATTTCAAGAAATGCAATAATGAAATGCTTACTTTTTTTTATGGTCACAGAAAATCGTCACAAAAATCTATTTACCTCATTTGACGGCTGTTTGTCAAATCAATTAATTCCAATAATTGATGTCAGATTTCCTACATACCAAGTTCAAACACATTTTATTATATGGAAAACACTTATTATGATCACGTTCTACAGGAATTGATACTAAATAGAAGCTAGATGAAGATTATTGTAATGGAAAATTTGTGTTCCAGAATAATATTAAGGTATTCAACATGATACTGCTTTTTTTCTTTACTGGTCAGTACGGGCCACAAGGAACATGCGCCCAAAAGCTCCTGTCCACAGGCTTGAACCCATTTTTTTCTTTGAAATGTTTGATTGTAGCTTCATATTAGCTTTGCTGTCGATTTGTATGCCAAGGTATTTTATTGAGGGAGATGGTGTTATATTTCTATTGTCTATTCGTATCATAGGAAAGCTTGGTCTTATCTTGTGGTTGAAGATTATGAGCATAGATTTTTCAGGGTTGGGGCGTAACAGGATGTTTATCCGAAAAATCCGAAAACTTTGATGCGCTTTAACTTTCGAACCACTGTATTTTTTGGGTTGGTTGAATATTGGACAAATAAGCCAGCAGTTTTCCAGCAGGAAAATAACACAATGTAGGTAGGTAAGTGAATTTCTTTTTAATATTCATTCTTGAAGAGTGAATAAATAGTGCAAAAACATGTTTTATTTCGAGTGGCACAAGTTTATCAATGAAAGTACCATTTTTCTGAGATGAGATAAGCGAAGCTTTTTGCGCGCATTTTTTTGGGGAACAGAGTGCTATCATTTTGCATTAATGTCTGTAATATTCGAATTTTTTGCAGAAAATGGTCCTAAACGATTAGGTTCTACTCACTGATGAAGTATTAGAGGTCAAATTTGATTCTGTCTGGCCGTTGCCACGATAACTTGAGAACGGAAAGAGATAGCAACTTGAAATTTTCAGGATACGTGGTGCGTTCAAATGCGAAGGATAAGTTCGTTAATGGACATAATCGGCCCAACAGTTTCCGAGTACTAATTTTGTATTCAAACAATAAGGATTCGATCAAACTGAAACTAGTTTTAGAATGCCGACATAAAGACGTATTTGAAATTTTGTGATGATCGTATTATCAGAAAAAAACAATATATTATTCATCTCACGTTAACTTGTTAACGGAAAGGGATACCAACTTGCAATTTTTTGGGTAGGTTGCGCATCCAAATGCGACATTCGAGTTCATTAATAGGCATAATCGGACAAACGGTTTTGGAGTTATCCTTATTTAAATTTTTTTTGTTATTTCCTCAATAACTCAAAAACTGCAAGATCAATCCAATTCGAACAGGGTTATTAGTTGTAGAATTCCGACGTTCAAATCTCTTCGAAATTTCATGAGGATCGTCACTAGAAAATTTTTTGAAAACTATTGAACAAAATTCTATATTGTCTTTTATTCTAGGTGAAGTTTCCATTCTGGAATAATGCAAACATATGGAATATTCAGCTGGTTTCGAAGTGGATTTTTATCAAACTCGTACATTTCACGAATGACATCTACTAGGTAGAAGTTTCGAAGGATTTAGTGTCTCGATGAGCTAAGACGATGAATTTTGATACGATTTGAAAGGGAAAATATTGAATTTTTGTGATTCAGGTACTTGTTTTCTGATTATAATATTCTGTTTCTTCAGAATTGGATCGATAAAAGTGGAAATTCTGCAGGAATTCGAAGAATCACAGAGATTCTTTAATATTTCACGACGTTGTTGGATTTTCATTCCATGCAAACTCGAAAGAGTTTGGTTGAAAATTTCTGAATTATTGTGAAACAAGCACTGACGTGAAGTCAGGAGCTTTTGGGCGTATGTTCTATTGTCCATTCTCCTTTATTGGACACCCTTAATCGAATTTACCATGGTAAATTCGAGAATGGACAATAGAACATACGCGCAAAAGCTCCTGACTTCAATTCAGTGCTTGAACCAATTTTTTTTTTCGTAATTTTTTTGAAATTTTCTCAAGGTACGGTTCTTACAAATTTTTTTTTCTTCATTTTTTTCAAATTTTCTAGGGGTACGGTTCTTAAAATTATTAAACACGTCTTTATGTTGATTTTCTACTAATAGTTACCAAGCTTCAATTCGATTGAATCTTTATTTTTTGAGTTATCGAGGAAATAATATTCCAGGTGGGTATATCTCGGAAACCGTTAAACCGATTATGCCCAGAAACGAACTCAACTCTCCCATTCGGATACACACCTATCCTGTCCCTATCTCCTTTTGTTCGAAAATTATCGAGGCAACGATCACCCATCTACTGAACTCACACAAGGCTACACTCGAATCTCCAACAATATTTAACCGATCGGGTTCTAAAGGCTGTTGCAAAATTTCAGCGATTTCAAGCGAATACTTACTGATATATAGAATTTTGTTTTAATTTTCAATGATTTCTAAAAATTTTCTACAAATAGTATACTCACGAAATTTTGCAAGAATTTTCTGGTTGGCATTCTACAACTAATAACCATGTTTCAATTCAATCGGTTTAGTATTTTTCGAGTTAATGAGGAGAAAAAGCAACCAAATTTCAGATGGCTATAACTCTGAAACCGTTTGGCCGATTATGATTATAAACAAACTCAAATGTCGTGTTTAGATGCACATCCTAACATGTAAACTTCAAGCCACTATCTTTTTCCGTTCTCAAGTTATCGTGGCAACAAAAATATTTTTTAATAATTTTCCAGGCATACGATTCGCACAAAATTTCACAAACGTGCTTAGGTTCATATTCTACAACTATTAGCCAAGTTTCAATTCGAATGGATTTATTTATATTGGTTGAAAACAATATTATTACTCGGAAACCATTGGGCCGATTATGCCCATTAACGAACTTGTCTGTCGTATTGGGATGCGCCACCTACCCTGAAAATTTCAAGTCGCTAGCTTTTTCCGTTCTCAAGTTATCGTGGCAACGGCCAGACAGAATCAAATTTGACCTCGTATTCTTCATTGAGGAGTCGATCCAAATCGTTTGACACCATTTTCGTCAAAAAATTCGAAAGTTACGGACATTTGGGCAAAATGCTAACGCGATGTTCCCCAGAACATACGCGCAAAAATACTGTATTGACAACATTACACTAAGCAAATATTTTTACGTTATGGATTTCTCACGTAGAAATGAACGTAAACAAAAAAGTTTAATTGCAGAGTTATGAGGATATACATGCAGAAAATCCTAAAACGATAATGTATCAATCTATTATGCACAATCTAAGAAAAATCTTCTCGTGAATTATATTTTGCTTCTAGATATGGTAGAAATAAAACGATTTGAAATGTTTGTGAACTGAAACAAAAACCTTTAGATATGCATCGAGAAGTGATGTTCTGAATATTCAATGGCCAATCTGAAATTATGCTTTTAACAGTGTGGAAAAGCCAAATGGAATAAATTTATTTCCTTGGTTACTGTACATATTTATGGAAAATCCCGGATTACATCAAATTCAAATTTTAAATTTTCATTATACTTCGTAATAATGCGAACCCTACCTTCAACCCCCTTCGAAAGACAGGCACAAATCCCAATTTTTCAAATAGGAAGTAGGTACTTGTGATAGATCGTTTGAAAGGTCGCGTCATTCTCTATTCAGAAATGTTATCACTTTTATGTTCATTGCAAAACCCGAAATAGAAAAAAATAAAATCATGTGATTACCGATATTACCTACTTAATATTCTTTTGAATATTCCCAAATCTTTTTTCAATAATACAAAACTTATTTGCCTCCAAGATGTGATAAAAATAAAATGAAAAAAAAATAACATTGTTCTTTCCAGATGGTACCATGAAACCTACGTAAAACACTTTATGTGGAAATGTTGGTTTCTTTAGAACGCCTACGCAAATTGTTTTGTGCTGATATATTTATATATTCTTTTGAACTTCGAGCATTACAATTTGTTTTTTATCTAACAATAAAGCATGTGTATGAAAAAAGTGTTAGCAGAGGTTAGTGTAACGGGGTACCATAGAATTCGATATATGATACTAGAGCTTAGGGAAAAAACCTCAGCAAAAAAACTCATCTTCCCGTTAGTGTTCTGATTTATAAAAATTGAAATTGTTTACAAAATATGTTGAAATATTAAATATTGAGGGGCATCTTTTTTGGCGCTCTAGTTCCTCGGAACTGAGTGCTTATCAATTTGCCCAAATGTCTGTAATTTTTGAATTTTTCGATGAAAATGGTCTTAAACGATTTGGTTCGGCTCACTGATCATGAATCCGTGGTCGAAATTCATTCTGTCCGGCCGGTCCGGCCGTAGGCACGATAACTCTCGAACGAAATGAGCTAGAGAGTTGAAATTTTCAGAGTAGGTTTGGGGGATAAATATCTCGGCTAAGTTCGTTATTGTTTCGGAGTAACAGAAAAAAATTTTTTTTTACGAAACAAATTCCAAATTAAATTTTTTTTTAATAAGCAGTTTTATCATAACAATCCATTCATATCATTTCCAACTCTAACAAGCTAATACTTTCGGAGATATGATTTTTCAAAATTTCAATGTAAATCGTATTTCACAGATTGAAATAATTATTCTATGTATGAATTGTCATAATGTCAACTTATGATATGACATGACATTATCTAATCAATCCAAGAATTATGAGAATAAAGTGTATTCCGAAATGTGAGCGAAGTGAGAAAAATCTCAGTTGTTTGCTCCGAAATTAGTTTTTCTCAGAAAAGTCTTAAATTTCGAAACGGAACATGAAGTAAGAGATCTGAGAGTAGTGAGACTGCTTTTCATCCATAGACGAATGCTCAGTTCTCTCAATTTATGACGGGACTGACAGAAAGGAATATTGTGACTTCAAAAATATTGGGGTACTCGTATTTTAGCGATGCAACGGGGACCACACCCGAAAATGTTTGAAAATATTACGTAAATATTGAAAACATAATTCTGTAGTTCGAGAGAGGAGAAAATTTGGTGAACGTAGATCAGGAAATTTTTGATCGATTACAAGGTAATTTTTTATCATTACTTATCTTCTTTCATACGTCTTTTATGGAATATCTACTATTTGTAGGTACTTTAAACCTGTTTTGGGCAATTGTCATACGAAACTTGTTTTTTTGGCGCTCTAGTTCCTCGGAACAGAGTGCTTATCAATTTGCCCAAGTGTCTGTAATTTTGGAATTTTTGGGCTGAAAATGGTCTCAAACGATTTGGTTCGACTCACTGATCAAGAATCCGAGTACGAAATCGATTCTGTCCGGCTGGTCGGCTGGTCGTAGGCACGATAACTCTCGAATGAAAGGAGTAGGCGGATTGAAAATTGCAAGGTGGTTTGGAGCGTAAATATCTCGGACAAGTTCGTTAATGGGCGAAACCCATCAAGGGGTTTCGGAGTTATGGCCGATTTTAGTTAAAATATTTTTTATGAATATTTCCGAAACCGATCACTCGATCTATCTGAAATTTAGCATCAAATTGTAGAATCATGACCTTTATACGCATGTGAAGTTTTGTATTGACAAGATTACTGCAAAGTGTCAAAAAAAAAATTTGAAAATGTGGTGCAGTTCTCATTCTCGTGATTGCTCATTTAATCTTGATAAATAAATTATTATTTGAATTGAATTTCCTTTATGATGCAGTTCTATCCTATGAATACATTGATATAATTCCCAACTCTGATAAACCAATACCAGATATAATTTGACTGTTTGAACTAGAGCGCCAGAAAGCTCCTGTCCACAGGGCTTGAACCCATTTTTTTCTTACTATCGCTTCTTCCTCCAAGCAGAGAAGTCTCTCCAAGGTACCCGAAACTCAATCTGGAAAAGGAAAAGACAAACGGATGAAAAGAACAAATTAAGAATGGAATATTCTATATTTTAATAAATAGATTTGAAATTCGCTTCACATTCTAAAAAAAGATTCATCAGAAACATTATGAATAGCCCTAAAACCATAATTGGATCTATATATGCGACAATTATCAACTAAATGATCTATGGTTTCTTCTGCTCCCCCGCATTCACAACTAGTTGTAGTTTATAAATTGTCTAATTTGTGTTAGAACTTTAATTTCAAATAATTGTTCGGTTAACGGAAATGCACAAAATAACAATTTTACAAATGTTTAATGCTTGAGGCTTCCGCTTTTTGGCGCTCTAGTTCCTCGGAACTGAGTGCTTATCAATTTGACCAAATGTCTGTAATTTTCAAATTTTTCGATGAAAATGGTCTTAAACGATTTGGTTCGACTCACTGATCAAGAATCCGTGGTCGAAATTCATTCTGTCCAGCCGTCCGGCCGTAGGCACGATAACTCTCGAACGGAATGAGCTAGACAGTTGAAATTTTCAGAGTAGGTTTGGGGGATAAATATCTCGGCTAAGTCCGTTATTGGGCATAATCGGACAGATGGTTTCGGAGTAACAAAAAAAAAATTTTTTTTTACGAAACAAATTCCAAATTAAATTTTTTTCACTAAGCAGTTTTGTCATAAGAATCCATTCATATCATTTTTCGTTATCACAGAATGATAGTGTTATTCTGTGGGTATTCTATGAATTGTTATAATGTCAACTTATTTTCCTGAGACATGACGTTGTATCATTGTAATTCATTCCAGCAATCGTATAAATATGAGAATGATAATATAATATCATACTTTTTGTTGGTTGATATTTTCATGCCGATGGTCAATCCATATGATGATGGGAATGGTAATGGTAAGTTAATAATATTGAGTTCAGAATATCTCCACTAAAAACAAAACTGGAATTTTGGTGTATTGGAGTAGATTTGAGGAAAGATATATATTATCGTTCATCATAGATGAGGATGGCGCTCTAGTTCCTCGGAACTGAGTGCTTATCAATTTGCCCAAATGTCTGTAATTTTCGAATTTTTCGATGAAAATGGTCTTAAACGATTTGGTTCGACTCACTGATCAAGAATCAGTGGTCGAAATTCATTCTGTCCGGCCGGTCCTGCCGTCCGTAGGCACGATAACCTTCGAACGGAATGAGCTAGACAGTTGAAATTTTCAGAGTAGGTTTGGGACATAAATATCTCGGCTAAGTTCGTTATTGGGCAAAATCGGACAGATGGTTTCGGAGTAACAAAAAAAATTTTTTTTTTTACGAAAGAAATTCCAAATTAATTTTTTTTCAATAAGCAGTTTTACCATAAAAATCCAATGATATCATTTTCAACTCTAACAAGCTAATACTTTCGGAGATATGATTTTTCAACATTTCAATAAGAAATCGTATTTCTACGTTGTCACAGGATGATATAATTATTCTATGTATTAATTGTCATAATGACAACTTATTTTCCTGAGACATGACATTATCTAATCAATCGAAGAATTGTGAGCGAAGTGAGAAAAATCTCAGTTGTTTGCTCCGAAATTAGTTTTTCTCAGAAAAATTTTACATTTTCGGAACGGAACATGAAGTGAGATATCTGAGAGTAGTGAGACCGCTTTTCATCCATAGACATAGAATGTTCAGTTCACTCAATTTATGACGGGGCTGACGGAAGTAAATATTATAACTTAAAAAATATTGGGATTGAAATACTCGTATTTTAGCGATGCAACGGGGAACTCACCCAAAAATGTTTATAAATATTAGGTAAATATTGAAAGCATTATTGTGTAGTTCGAGAGAGGAGAAAATTTGGTGAACATAGATCAGGAAATTTTTGATCGATTACAAGATAATTTTTCATTATTACTTCTCTTCTTTAATACATATTTTATGGAATATATTATGGTATCTACTATTTGTAGGTACTTAAAACCTGTTTTGGGCAATTGTCATACGAAACTTGTTTTTTTGGCGCTCTAGTTCCTCGGAACAGAGTGCTTATCAATTTGCCCAAGTGTCTGTAATTTTGGAATTTTTGGCTGAAAATGGTCTCAAACGATATGGTTCGACTCACTGATCAAGAATCCGAGGTCAAAATCGATTCTGTCCGGCCAGCTGGCCGGCCGGCTGGCCGTAGTCATGATAACTCTCGAACGAAAGGAGTTAGCGGATTGAAATTTGCAACGTGGGTTTGGAGCGTAAATATCTCGGACGAGCTCGTTAATGGGCGAAATCCATCAAGCGGTTTCGGAGTTATGGCCGATTTCAGTAAAAATATTTTTTATGAATATTTCCGAAACCAATCACTCGATCTATCTGAAATTTAGCATCAAATTGTAGAACCATGACCTTTATACGCATGTGAAGTTTTGTAATGACCAGATATCCGCAAAGTGTCAAAAAAAAAATTTTAAAATTTAAAAAAAGTTTTTCCACAATAACTCTCGAACGGAATGAGCTAGGTAGTTGCAATTTTCAGAGTAGGTTAGGGAGATGAATATCTCGGTTAAGTTCGTTATTGGGCAAAATTGGCCAGATTCAATTCGATTTCTTCCATGGTGCAGTTCTCATTCTCATGATTGCTCATTTAATCTTGATAAATAAACTATTATTTTAATTGAATTCCCATTATGATGCAGTTCTATCATATGAATACATTGATATAATTCCCAACTCTGAGAAACCAATACTTTCGGAGATATAATTTGTCTGTTTGAACTAGAGCGCCAGAAAGCTCCTGTCCACAGGGCTTGAACCCATTTATGCGCGTATGTTCTGGGGAACATCGCGTTATAGTTTTGCCCAAATGTCTGTAACTTTCGAATTTTTTGACGAAAATGGTCTCAAACGATTAAGTTCGACCCCCCAATGAAGAATTCGAGGTCAAATTTGATTCTGTCCGGCCGGCCGTCCGGCCGTTGCCACGATAACTTGAGAACGAAGAGAGCTAGCGACTTGAAATTTTTAGGGTAGGTGGCGCATCCCAATACGACGGACAATTTCGTTAATGGGCATAATCGGCCCAGTGGTTTCCGAGTAATAATTTTGTTTTCAACCAATATAAATCCGATCAAATTGAAACTTGGTGGGTAGTTGTAGAATATAAATCTAAGCACGTTCGTGGAATTTTGTGCGAATCGTATGGCTAGAAAATTTTTAAAAAAATATTAAAAAATATTTTTGTTGTCACGATTACTTGAGAACGTAATGATATAGCGGCTTGAAGTTTTCAGGTTAGGATGTGCACCAGAACGCGACATTTCAGTTTGTTTATGAGCATAATCGGCCAAACGGTTTTAGAGTTATAGCCATCTGAAATTTTCTGAAATCTGGTGGTTTTTTGTTCCTCATTAACTCAAAAAATACTGAACCGATTGAATTCAAACATGGTTATTAGTTGTAGAATGGCAACGCGAAAACGTTTGCAAAATAAGGTGAGGATAGCAATTGTAGAAAGTTTTTAATAAATCATTGAAAATAAAAAAAAATTCTATATATCAGTAACTATTCGTTTGAAATTGCTGAAATTTTGCAAGAGCCTACATAACCTAACTCTACTGCCAAGTGTCAAGTTTTAATACGATCGATTGAATATTGTTGAAGATTCGAGCATTCTTGTAAGAGTGCAGTAGATGGATGACCGTTTCCTCGATAACTTTCGAACGAAAGGAGATAGGGACTTACAATTTTCAGGGTAGGTTGCGTATCTGGAAGGGAGAGTTGAGTTCGTTTTTGGGCATAATTGGTCTGACGGTTTCCGAGTTATACCCACCTGGAATATTATTTCCTTAATAACTCAAAAAATAAATATTCGATCGAATTGGTGCTTGGTAACTAGTAGTAGAAAATCAACATAAAGATGTGTTCGAAATTTTGTAAGAACCGTACCCTTAGAAAATTTGAAAAAAATGACGAAAAAAAAATTTTAAGAACCGTACCCCTAGAAAATTTTAAAAAAATCACGAAAAAAAAATTGGTGCAAGCACTGACGTGCTTGCCGCGCAAAAGCTTCTGACTTCACGTCAGTGCATGAACCAATTTTTGGCGCTCTAGTTCCTCGGAACTGAGTGCTTATCAATTTGCCCAAATGTCTGTAATTTTCGAATATTTCGATGAAAATGGTCTTAAACGATTTGGTTCGACTCACTGATCAAGAATCCGTGGTCGAAATTCATTCTGTCCGGCCGGTCTGGCCGGCCGGCCGTAGGCACGATAACTCTCGAACGGAATGAGCTAGAGAGTTGAAATTTCCAGAGTAGGTTTGGGGGATAAATATCTCGGCTAAGTTCGTTATTGTGCAAAATCGGACAGATGATTTCGGAGTAACAAAAAAAAATTTTTTTTTACAAAACCTATTCCAAATTAAATTATTTTTAATAAGCAGTTTTATCATAAGAATCCATTCATATCATTTTTAACTCTAACAAGCTAATACTTTCGGAGATATGATTTTTCAAAATTTCAATGTAAATCGTATTTCACTGATTATTCTATGTATGAATTCTCATAATGTCAACTTGACAGAAGGGAATATTGTAACTTCAAAAATATTGGGGTTGAAATAATCGTATTTTAGCGATGCAACGGGGACCTCACCCGAAAATGTTTGAAAATATTACGTAAATATTGAAAGCATAATTCTGTAGTTCGAGAGAAAATTTGGTGAACGTAGATCAGGAAATTTTTGATCGATTACAAGGTAATTTTTGGCGCTCTAGTTCCTCGGAACTGAGTGCTTATCAATTTGCCCAAATGTCTGTAATTTTCGAATATTTCGATGGAAATGGTCTTAAACGATTTGAGTCGACTCACTGATCAAGAATCCGTGGTCGAAATTCATTCTGTCCGGCCGGCCGGCCGGCCGTAGGCACGATTACTCTCGAACGTAAATATCTCGAACAAGTTCGTTCGATATATCTGAAATTTAGCATCAAATTGTAGAATCATGACCTTTAAATACGCATGTGAAGTTTTGTATTGACCAGATTACCGCAAAGTGTAAAAAAAAAAAATTGGAAATTTAAAAAAAGTTTTTCCACAATAACTCTCGAACGGAATGAGCTAGGTAGTTGAAATTTTCAGAGTAGGTTAGGGAGATGAATATCTCGGTTGAGTTCGTTATTGGGCAAAATTGGCCAGATTTAATTCGATTTCTTCCATGGTGCAGTTCTCATTCTCATGATTGCTCATTTAATCTTGATAAATAAACTATTATTTGAATTGAATTACCTTTATGATGCAGCTCTATCATATGTATACATTGATATAATTCCCAACTCAGAGAAACCAATACTTTCGGAGATATAATTTGTCTGTTTGAACTAGAGCGCCAGAAAGCTCCTGTCCACAGGGCTTGAACCCATTTTTGGCGCTCTAGTTCCTCGGAACTGAGTGCTTATCAATTTGCCCAAATGTCTGTAATTTTCGAATATTTCGATGAAAATGGTCTTAAACGATTTGGTTCGACTCACTGATCAAGAATCCGTGGTCGAAATTCATTCTGTCCGGCCGGTCCGGCCGGCCGTAGGCACGATAACTCTCGAACGGAATGAGCTAGAGAGTTGAAATTTTCAGAGTAGGTTTGGGGGATAAATATCTCGGCCAAGTTCGTTATTGGGCAAAATCGGACAAATGGTTTCGGAGTAACAAAAAAAAAATTTTTTTTTTACGAAACAAATTCCAAATTAAATTTTTTTTAATAAAAAGTAGTATCATGAGAATCCAATCATATCATTTTTAACTCTAACAAGCTAATACTTTCGGAGATATGATTCTTCAAAATTTCAATAATAAATCGTATTTCAACGTTGTCACAGAATAATATTATTCTATGTATGAATATGAATTGTCATAATGTCAAATGATGTTCCTGAGAATAATCAATCGAAGAATTGTGAGCGAAGTGAGAAAAATCTCAGATATGATTTTTCAAAATTTCAATAATAAATCGTATTTCAACGTTGTCACAGAATTATATTATTCTATGTATGAATATGAATTGTCATAATGTCAAATGATGTTCCTGAGACTTATCAATCGAAGAATTGTGAGCGAAGTGAGTTAAATCTCAGTTGTTTGCTCCGATATTAGTTTTTCTCAGAAAATTCTTACATTTCGGAACTGAACATGAAGTAAGAGATCTGAGAGTAGTGAGACTGCTTTTCATCCATAGACAGATATAACTCTCGAACGGAATGAGGTAGGTAGTTGAAATTTTCAGAGTAGTTTAGGGAGATGAATATCTCGGTTAAGTTCGTTATTGGGCAAAATTGGCCAGATTTAATTTGATTTCTTCCATGGTGCTTTTCTCATTCTCATGATTGCTCATTTAATCTTAATAAATAAACTATTATTTGAATTGAATTTCCTTTAGGATGCAGTTCTATTATATGAATACATTGATATAATTCCCAACTCTGAGAAACCAATACTTTAGGAGATATAATTTGTCTGTTTGAACTAGAGCGCCAGAAAGCTCCTGTCCACAGGGCTTGAACCCATTTTTGGCGCTCTAGTTCCTCGGAACTGAGTGCTTATCAATTTGCCCAAATGTCTGTAATTTTCGAATATTTCGATGAAAATGGTCTTAAACGATTTGGTTCGACTCACCGATCAAGAATCCGTGGTCGAAATTCATTCTGTCCGGCCGGTCCGGCCGGCCGGTCCGGCCGGCCGTAGGCACGATAACTCTCGAACAGAATGAGCTAGAGAGTTGAAATTTTCAGAGTAGGTTTGGGGAATAAATATCTCGGCTAAGTTCGTTATTGGGCAAAATCGGACAGATGGTTTCGGAGTAACAGAAAAAAATTTTTTTTTTTACGAAACAAATTCCAAATTAAATTTTTTTTAATAAAAAGTTTTATCATAAGAATCCAATCATATCATTTTCAACTCTAACAAGCTAATACTTTCGGAGATATGATTTTTCAAAATTTCAATAATAAATCGTATTTCAACGTTGTCACAGAATGATATTATTATTTATTCTATGTATGAATATGAATTGTCATAATGTCAAATGATGATCTAATCAATCGAAAAATTGTGAGCGAAGCATAGACATAGAATAACATGGACTGGCCCTCACGTAACTTTATCACACAGTTCGTTGCGGAATACATTAGAGAGAGAGATGTTATGAAGGATAGAATACTTAAAGGCAAATAATGGTATAAAAATAATGATGTTTTTTTATAAGTATCAGAATATTCAGAAACGAGTGTCGGATTGAAATGAAAATGTTTTGCTTTTAAATATTCTGTCTACAAATCACCAAAACACATACACAATACACGAAACCAAACAATACAGTAACAAGAAAGGTCAGAGAATAAAGGAAACCAATGTTTTGTATTCTGTGGTTTTGCCAAACGCCAAATTATAAGAAAATATTCATATACCGTGGTTTGCCTTTAACTATTCTGTCTTTTTTCAATGCTGATTTCAATGTTCTCTTTCTCACAACCAGTCCATGTTATTTTATGTCTATGGAGCGAAGTGAGAAAAATCTCAGTTGTTTGCTCCGAAGTTAGTTTTTCTCAGAAAATTCTTACATTTCGGAACTGAACATGAAGTAAGAGATTAGTGAGTGAAGTAGAGAGTAGTGAAACTGCTTTTCATCCATAGACATAGATATAACTCTCGAACGGAATGAGGTAGGTAGTTGAAATTTTCAGAGTAGTTTAGGGAGATGAATATCTCGTTTAAGTTCGTTATTGGGCAAAATTGGCCAGATTTAATTTGATTTCTTCCATGGTGCTTTTCTCATTCTCATGATTGCTCATTTAATCTTGATAAATAAACTATTATTTGAATTGAATTTCCTTTAGGATGCAGTTCTATTATATGAATACATTGATATAATTCCCAACTCTGAGAAACCAATACTTTCAGAGATATAATTTGTCTGTTTGAACTAGAGCGCCAGAAAGCTCCTGTCCACAGGGCTTGAACCCATTTTTTAATATTGTGACGAGTCGTCGACACAGCGACATCAGACTACATCCTACTAAATTTTTAACAAGTAATGATCTCCCTATATCTAGATGACATGGACACACAGTCTTATTTAAAACTAATTACATGGGAGACTTATTTAAAACAAAGTACATGATAGACTTTAAAAGTAATTACATAATCTTACACTGATAGTTCTCTCTACACATTTACAATAATTCAGTCCTAACCCTTTTATAAATTGATTCTCTATTTAAATAGATTGAGTAACGGAGAAAAATTTAGATCTAATTGTTCATCAACTAAATTACCCGTATGTTTTACTCTATTTATTTCCACCATTTCCCAATGATTCGAATAATTTGAATTAATTTTGTTGTTTTTGTAGCTGTGATGATATTCCTTTATTCTTGTGCCAAAATTTCTACCAGTTTGTCCTATATATGATTTATCACAACTCCCGCAATTTAATTGATGAACACCGGATTCATCTTCTTTATTCCTTTTTGATTTATTGTTCTTTATGAGTTTTGCGAGGTTATTGTCTGTCCATAATGAGATATTCGCCTGTTGCTTTTGAAGAAACCTTTTAGGTTTATGACTCGGTGTACCAAAATCTGTTAAGCTATTGAATATTTTATATTTTTCCTTTATTTCTAGAAATACTAAACTAATTGTTTTTGCGCGTATGTTCTAGGGAACATCGCATTATAGTTTTGCCCAAATGTCTGTCTCTTTCGAATTTTTTGAAAAAAATGGTCTCAAATGATTAAGTTCGACTCCCCAATGAAGAATTCGAGGTCAAATTTGATTCTGTCCGGCCGTTGCCACGATAACTTGGGAACGAAAAGAGCTAGCGTTTTGTAATTTTCAGGGTAGGTGGCGCATCCCAATACGACGGACGAGTTCTTTAATGGGCATAATCGGCACAGCGGTTTCCGAGTAATAATTTTGTTTTCAACCAATATAAATCCGATCGAATTGAAACTTGGTGGGTAGTTGTAGAATATAAACCTAAGCACGTTTGTGGAATTTTGTGCGAATCGTATGGCTAGAAAATTTTAAAAAAATTATTAAAAAATATTTTTGATGTCACGATAACTTGAGAACGGAATGAGATAGCGGCTTGAAATTTTCAGGTTAGGATTTGCACGAGCACGCGACATTTCAGTTTGTTTATGAGCATAATCGGCCAAACGGTTTTAGAGTTATAGCCATCTGAAAATTTCTGAAATTTGGTGGTTTTTTGTTCCTCATTAACTCGAAAAATACTAAACCGATTGAATTCAAACATGGTTATTAGTTGTAGAATAACAACGTGAAAATGTTTGCAAAATTTGGTGAGGATAGCATTTGCAGAAAATTTTTAATAAATCATTGAAAATAAAAAAAAAATTCTATATATCAGTAACTATTCGTTTGAAATTGCTGAAATTTTGGAAGAGGCTTCATAACCTAACTCTACTGCCAACTTTCAAGTTTTAATACGATCAGTTAAATATTGTTGGAGATTCGAGCATTCTTGTGTGAGTTCAGTAGATGGGTGACCGTTGCCTCGATAACTTTCGAACGAAAGGAGATAGGGACTTGCAATTTTCAGGGTAGGTTGCGTATCCAAAAGGGAGAGTTGAGTTCGTTTTTGGGCATAATCGGTCAAACGGTTTCCGAGTTATACCCACCTGGAATATGATTTCCTTAATAACTCAAAAAATAAATATTTGATCGCATTGGTGCTTGGTAACTAGTAGTAGAAAATCAACATAAAGACGTGTTTAAAATTTTGTAAGAACCGTACCCCTAGAAAATTTGTAAAAAATGACGAAAAAAAAAATTTGTTCAAGCACTGACGTGAAGTCAGAAGCTTTTGCGCTTAAGTTCTATTGTCCATTCTTCTGTATTGGTCACCCTTAATCGAATTCACCATGGTAAATTATGTTGTCCATTCTCTTGTATTGGCCACTTAATTCGAATTTACCACGGTAAATTCGTTTTTAGTGGCCAATACAAGAGAATGGACAACATAATTTACCATGGTAAATTCGATTAAGGGTGTCCAATAAAGAAGAATGGACACTAGAACATACGCGCAAAAGCTTCTGACTTCACGTCGGTGCTTGAACCAATTTTCTGAATTATTTTTGGTGCTCTAGTTCCTCGGAACTGAGTGCTTATCAATTTGCCCAAATGTCTGTAATTTTCGAATTTTTCGATTAAAATGGTCTTAAACGATTTGGTTCGACTCACTGATCAAGAATCCGTGGTCGAAATTCATTCTGTCCGGCCGGTCCGGCCGGCCAGCCGGCCGTAGGCACGATAACTCTCGAACGGAATGAGCTAGACAGTTGAAATTTTCAGAGTAGGTTTGGGAGATAAATATCTCGGCTATGTTCGTTATTGGGCAAAATCGGACAGATGGTTTCGGAGTAACAAAAAAAAATTTTTTTTTCACAATACAAATTCCAAATTAAATTTTTTTCAATAAGCAGTTTTACCATAAGAATACAACGATATCATTCCTAACTCTAACAAGCTAATACTTTCGGAGATATGATTTTTCAAAATTTCAATAATAAATTGTATTCCAACGTTGTCACAGAATGATATAATTATTCTATGTATGAATTGTCATAATGTCAACTTATTTTCCTGAGACATGACATTAACTAATCAATCGAAGAATTGTGAGCGAAGTGAGAAAAATCTCAGTTGTTCGCTCCGAAATTAGTTTTTCTCATAAAAGTCTCACATTTCGGAACGGAACATGAAGTAAGAGATCTGAGAGTAGTGAGACTGCTTTTCATCCATAGACATAGATATAACTCTCGAACGGAATGAGCTAGGTAGTTGAAATTTTCAGAGTAGGTTAGGGAGATGAATATCTCGGTCAAGTTCGTTATTGGGCAAAATTGGCCATATTTAATTTGATTTCCTCCATGGTGCAGTTCTCATTCTCATGATTGCTCATTTAATCTTGATAAATAAACTATTATTTGAATTTCCTTTATGATGCAGTTCTATCATATGAATACATTGATATAATTCCCAATTTTGAGAAACCAATTCTTTCGGAGATATAATTTGTCTGTTTGAACTAGAGCGCCAGAAAGCTCCTGTCCACAGGGCTTGAACCCATTTTTTCTTTAACATTTTTCTGATTAACTCTGTATTATATCCATTGTTCGCCGCTATTTGTTTGATAATTTCAAATTCTGTTCAATAGATTTCTCCGGATAAAGGTATATTAATTATATGGAAAATGGTTGTGCACATCAAGCAGTTAATAGAAATGGGTAGGCGGTGTACTTCGATGTGTTTAATTATAAAAGTCGAAAACCGAGCGCTTTCGGTCTGTCTAACAGACCATCATCAGGGTTTTCCTGGAAGGATAAGTATATTTATACAAACAAACAATTCAAAACAAAAATTAAGAAAAAAAAAAGCACTGACGTGAAGTCAGTACTCTTTGGCGCGCGTGTTCACGGTGGCTAATTTGAATTGAATGATTCAAAAATTAACAGTGCTGTATCTAAGCTGCCATCAGGATAGAGTAACAAAGTTGGAAAAGAACACAAGTGACTCTCCTTAGTCGCACAAGCTCTTAGAAGATTTGGGAGGGTCAGTATAATCCTAATCATGTTTATAGCACGCGCGCCAAAGCAGATTGACTTTTTACACTTTTTCTTTCATTGTTAAGTCAATCTGCTTTTGCGCGCGTGCTATAAACATGATTAGGATTATACTGACCCTCCCAAATCTTCTAAGAGCTTGTGCGACTAAGGAGAGTCACTTGTGTTCTTTTCCAACTTTGTTACTCTATCCTGATGGCAGCTTAGATACAGCACTGTTAATTTTTGAATCATTCAATTCAAATTAGCCACCGTGAACACGCGCGCCAAAGAGTACTGACTTCAAGTCAGTGCTTTTTTTTTTTTTTTTTTCAAGTTCCTTTAACAAATATAGCTATCAATACAGTTTGGCTGTTAGTTTTACCGTAGATCAGAAAAAAATTCGGTTGTGGGTCCTCCGTTAGGGACGAAATTGCATCTTCTCCAAATCCGAACGCATTTTAATATAGATCTACCGAATATAGTTATTTATAAATTCGCCTCAGGGCCACCATACAGACATTTCAAATCGGAAACAACGCTATTTCCCCCAAACTGACTTGTGTCCGTGCACTGAATTGACATGAATATTCTTTTAAAACCTCACAATATCGGCTCATTACTCCCAACATAACCCAAACAACCCAAAATCATTCACTTCTCGTCTGCGCAAGCGCAGTATACTCGTGGCTGCAAGTCCTCCCAAAATTACACACCTCACAAAAAACTCCGATTCTCCAACACTAGTGGTACAGGAGATATCGCTTCTTGAATCAACGCATGCGCAGACCCTCACCAGGGGATTCTATAGCGGAAAAGCATCCGCCACCCCAAAACCCCAATCCTCTCTGACGAAAGCACCACCAGTTAAATCACTGATGGTCTGCTCATGCGCATAACGAAAAATGCCTGTAAGGGGTTACATCCATTTCGAAATTAGCCCCAGGGCCACGGTACGGACACTTTAACTCTGAAACAACGCTACATCCCCCAAACTGACTTGTCCTTGCACTGAATTGCTATGAATATTCTTTTAAAACCTCATAATATCGACTCAGCACTCCCAACATAACCCATCCAACCCAAAAACAGTTACTTCTCTTCTGCGCATGCGCAATCTACTCGCGGCTGAAAGTCCTCTCAAAATAACACACCTTACAAAAAACTCCGATTCTCCAACACTAGTGGTTCAGGAGATATCACATCTTTAATCCACGCATGCGCAGACCCTCAACAGGGGATTCTATGGAGGAATAGCATCCGCCACCCCAAAACCCTATTCCTCTCTGACGAAAACACCACCAGTTAAATCACTGATGATCTGCTCATGCGCATAACGGAAAATGCCTGTAAGCGGTAACATCAATTTCAAAATTAGCCCCAGGGCCACGGTACGGACACTTTAACTCGGAAACAACGCTACATCCCCCAAACTGACTTGTCCTTGCACTGAATTGCTATGAATATTCTTTTAAAACCTCATAATATCGACTCAGCACTCCCAAGATAACCCATCCAACCCAAAAACAGTCACTTCTCTTCTGCGCATGCGCAATCTACTCGCGGCTAAAAGTCCTCTCAAAATAACACACCTTACAAAAAACTCCGATTCTCCAACACTAGTGGTTCAGGATATATCACATCTTTAATCCACGCATGCGCAGACCCTCAACAAGGGATTCTATAGAGGAATAGTATCCGCCACCCCAAAACCCTAATCCTCTCTGACGAAAACACCACCAGTTAAATCACTGATGGTCTGCTCATGCGCATAACGAAAAATGCCTGTAAGGGGTAACATCAATTTCAAAATTAGCCCCAGGGCCACGGTACAGACACTTTAACTCGGAAACAACGCTACATCCCCCAAACTGACTTGTCCTTGCACTGAATTGCTATGAATATTCTTTTAAAACCTCATAATATCGACTCAGCACTCCCAACATAATCCATCCAACCCAAAAACAGTCACTTCTCTTCTGCGCATGCGCAATCTACTGGCGGCTAAAAGTCCTCTCAAAATAACACACCTTACAAAAAACTCCGATTCTCCAACACTAGTGGTTCGGAAGATATCGCATCTTGAATCTACGCATGCGCAGACCCTCATCAGGGATCTGAATTCTATGGAGGAATAGCATCCGCCACCCCAAAACCCCAATCCTCTCTGACGAAAACTACAGCAGTTAAAGGACTTCTCATCTGCGCATGCGCAATACGGAAAATGCCCGGAAAGGGCAGCATGAACCTCAAAAACATATGTTTCGGCATTAAAAGCAAAATATTCCGCAAAATAGTAGTAATTTTTTTATTTTTTTCATGTCACGTGATCTTCACGAAATTTTGCAAAAGTGTTTGCTTTGGTTTTTTGCATCCAACTACTGAGTTTCAATTTAATCAGATCAGTATTTTTCGAGTTATCGTGAAAACAAAATTTTCAAATTTTCAAAATTTTTTTTTGCCACTTTAGGGCCGTCCGTTCAACACAAAACTTCGCAGGCATATAAAGGTCATGATTCTACAATCTGATGCCAAATTTCAAAAAGATCGAGTGATCGGTTCCGGAAATATTCATAAAAAACGTTTTTATTAAAAACGGCCTTAACTCCGAAACCGCTCGGTCGATTTCGCCCGTTAACGAACTTGTTCGAGATATTTACGCTACAAAACTACCCTGCAAATTTCAACGCTCTAAGTCGTTCCGTTCGAGAGTTATCGTGCTAACGGCCGGACCGGCCGGCCGGCCGGCCGGACCGGACGGACAGAATTGAATTTGACCTCGAATTCTTCATCAGGGAGTCGAACCTAATCGTTTGAGACCATTTTCGAAAAAAAATTCGAAAAATACAGACATTGTGACGAAATGATAGCACGCTGTTCCTTGCGGAACACGCGCGCAAAAATTACCTGTCCAGGAACTAACGCAGACGACAAAGAAGTGCATTAATTGACATTGGTAGGTATTTCGAATTACATAAACTTTTTTAAAAAACTTCTGGAGAGTTGATATCCACAGCACAAAATTGAAAACAAAGGTTAACCTAATAACAGTAATAACAAATATGACCCCGAAAATTGCGCCATGTCAGTCGTCGAAGTGACGACCGGGAGCTAACTTCATACAGCGTAGCCGCAGTGACAAGGTGGGGAATTGTCGAAGTCACATTACATGTATGCTATATGAAACGCCAAGAAACAAGCAACAAATATGGTAGGGACCTCAAGGCTCAAAACAAACTCTTGAACAACGGAGTGAAATAGCTATTCAAGTTCAGATTTATCTGAGTATTGACGCAGTTTGAATTAGAGCGCATTTCACGACTTATTTCTATGTCCTCAAAAAGGTTCATCCTGATATTGCGTCTGCTGGTTTTTATGTTGTGGAGGATCTTTGAGTTGCGGTTGGGACTGAATTGGTGGCCTGTGAATTTAATATGATGACCGAATGCAGACGACTGGGGTCTATTCAGATGTTCCTTTATCCTCACCTCTAGTTTTCTTCTTGTTTGTCCAATATATGAGGTGTCGCAATCGTTACACATCAATTTATAAATGCCGCTACAGTGTAATTTCTTGATGTTGTCCTTTGAATTCCACAAAATCTTATTCAATGAAGAGGAACTGGAGAAGGAAATCTTCAATCCATCGCATGATCTCTCAAGGATATGAGAGATGGTGTTAGAGAAATGTCCTAAGTAAGGAAGGGAGAAATATTTTGGGTCGGAGTCAGATGTTATCGTGCGGTAAGCCATATCTTGTCTTCCTCTAGATTGTACGTTGTTAATAAGTTTATCCACCACAACTGGACTATATCCATTGTTGTAGGCTATCTGTTTGATTGTATTAAATTCTTTCGTGCGGTTCTCTTCAGAAATGGGGATGTTTAGTGCTCTGTGGATGTAGCAACGTAAGGCCGCCATTTTGTGACTGGAAGGGTGATGAGACTTTTCAGGGATTATATGATCTGTTTGTGTAGTTTTTCTATGAATGTCGAAGTCAAGGGAGCCACTATTCGATCGTGAAATGGACAGGTCTAGGAAATTGATCTTTCTGTCAGTTTCGAGTTCAAGGGTGAAATTTACTTTAGGATGAATGTTATTGATAAAGTTGAGCAGTGTGCGAGCGTCATCAGAGGAACCATCCAAAATGACAAGGATATCGTCGACGTATCTAAGCCATCGTATTATGTTTGTCCATCTCTCCAGGATGGAAGATTCCATTTTTTCAAGAAACCGGTCAGCTAATAAGGATGATAAAGGGCAACCCATACTTAATCCTTCAGTTTGTCTGTACAACATATCGTTAAAAGTGAAAAAATCCTGGGATAGAGCAAGCTCAAGTAGAGAAAGAATATTCGTGGTATCAGACTCACTAACGTCGCTCCCCTGAAGAAGTTCAGAGACAAGGGGAATACACTCGTCTCTGGGGACGGAAGTGAATAGGTTGCAGACATCGAATGAGAGTAGAATATAGCTATCTCTCATTTCAAGGTTTTGTAATTTATTGGTAAGGTCGGTTGAGTTCAAGACAGAATGTTCTGGTCTGTAGTTAGTAACCTCCTTTATGAGATTATTAAGGAAAGAGGAAAGCTCATGGGCAGGTGTACCGGAGAATGACACCACTGGCCTAATTGGTGTGTCGGGTTTGTGAATCTTTGGTAGTCCATAAAGTCTCGGCATTGCAGGGTTGCTTGGTAAAATACTAAGTCTGTGGTATTGGGAAATGAAATCTTTGCATCTCTGAGTGCATTCCCTGGCTTTTTTCATAAAGTTATTCGTAGGGTTTGTCAAGAGGTGTTCGAAGCCATTCGTCTGAAGAAATGATTCCACTTTTTTAATGTAGTCAACCTTGTTCAGAATTACCAGGCAATTGCCTTTGTCTGCTTTCGAAATGATCAAGTTCTTTTCTGCAACTTTATTCCTTATATCGTTGATCACATGAGAAAATCCATCATGTTTGGATTTACCAGGTACTCTAAATTTGTTACTCAGAAAAACCGACAAGCAACGGTCTCTAAGAGATCTCTTGAAGTCCGAGTCATTTGACAAACATTCTATTACGTAATCCACGTGAACAGAAAAGTCTTGAATTGTCTTCTTACTTAGTCTTTTGACGATGCAAAATTTGAGGCCTTGTGAAAGAAGTTCCAGTTCTGGGGGTGTAAACTGCGCATCAGACATGTTCTTAATTCTTTCATGAAAGACATGGTCGGAAAACTTCCCTGTTTCTGTGTTATCTGTGTTCGACCTCTTGTTGGTCAAGCTCTTGAGTTTACCAAGGAGTTTTCTATGCTTCAGGGATTTTTGGTAGTTTACTACATCCGAACAGGTGTTAAGGGACTCTTGTAAGGTGTCGTAGTCCAGAGTTTGAACGAGACGGTCATACATAATCTTCATGTCTATGTTCAGCTTACTCAGCTTTGCATAGTTCAGGTTAATCGCTCTCCTCTGGAGTCTTCTTTCTATGTCAACTTTAATATTGTGGGGCACGTTTTTAGAAGTTCTTACTTTAGCAAATGTTCGGGTAAGTTGATGATTTAGGCATTGATGGACGAACCAGATGTCCAACTGCAAAGAAGCCCTCCTTACTGCCAATCTGCGATAGTTGTCAACCATGGCTACTGTACAATAGAATAGATATATGGAAAATGGTTGTGCACATCAAGCAGTTAATAGAAATGAGTAGGCGGTGTACTTCGATGTGTTTAATTATAAAAGTCGAAAACCGAGCGCTTTCGGTCTGTCTAACAGACCATCATCAGGGTTTTCCTGGAAGGATAAGTATATTTATACAAACAAACAATTCAAAACAAAAATTAAAAATTACCTGTCCAGGAACTAACGCAGACGACAAAGAAGTGCATTAATTGACATTGGTAGGTATTTCGAATTACATAAACTTTTTTAAAAAACTTCTGGAGAGTTGATATCCACAGCACAAAATTGATTATATATTATTATATATTGGTATATTAATTGGCCGGTGTAACGCCCGTTACACTAACCTCTGCTAACACTTATAAAGCTCTAAATCAAAAGAATATATCTATAACTAATGATATTATTCGTCAGTTTTGAAAAATAGTTCATGAGCTCCAATTTCCAACTAGTGTGAGTCATAATCGAAAACCTTGACGAATTATTTCCGAATTAAATCATCATCAAGCAAGCACAAAGACTGTCTCGCCAGATGAGAATTTCTCGCTCAGAAAATAGAAAATAGTTGCAAGGCTATTTTTACATTCACGATTTCGGGCTGCGTTGCTTTTTCAGACAAGCTGGCTAATATTATGTTACACAGTGCATTTGACCTACTTCCGTATTTTTAACGGAGCCATTCCACAGCCTTCCATATGCGTTTCCGACTAGAGGAGATGGCTGGACCATTTGTTTTTAACATCAACATCAACTCTGGTAGAAATAACTGCGGCATAGTGTTTCGTTTCTAAGAAGATAGCTGGTAGTGTGAATATTTCATATTTAAGACTAGCTTTAACTCTCGGCTCCGCCCGCGTATTCATCATCGACATATTCTACGGTTTTTATTCATTGTATCATGCATTTTATCAGAATCTAATGCATTATGGAATAATTGCCTGGGAGGGGATTGAGGTTATGACAATAACAAACTTTATTCAAAGAACTCAAAAAAATAAATGAATAAAATCAATACTCAGACGCATTATAATACTCCATTTCCACTCCCAACTCTTCCATTTAAAAGCCGCATAATTACACTATCTTGGGTTAAAAAATAAGTGCAAAAATTATAAATGCAATACTACGAGCCTACATTTACTAAGAATAAACAAACGAATAAGTAGGAAAATAGTTATTATGTTGCATGTGTTCAACACGTTAATAGATAGTCTAAAACTGTTGAGGGCAGACAGAGAAAAAAAATAATAAATTGAAAAGTTTCATAATAGAAAAATTGAATACTTGAATAATGAAAGAATTGTCTAAGATCAAAGAAATTTGAAACCCTTGTATGCATTATGCTTCATCTAAGAGGATTTTCTCGTTCATTAGAAGTTCCTTCTAGATATAATAGAAATTAAACGTCAAAAAATGGGTTCAAGCCCTGTGGACAGGAGCTATCGGGCGCATGTTCATTCTGGAACACAAATTTTCCATTACAATAATCTTCATCTAGCTTCTATTTAGTATCAATTCCTGTAGAATGTGATCATAATAATTGTTTTTCATTTTCCAACTGCCCGATCCCAACAATACTTAGATAATATTATATCCATAAATTAAGCATTTCATTATTGCATTTCTTGAAATAGGTACCTTTTCAAGTCGATCAACATCGTCCTTCTTTCGACGTCTAAACTATGACTTGATTCTTTATGTTTATGTCTTTGAATTTGTTTTCGGTGGAATTCAAAGAGTTCATAGAATAATCGATGAAAATACTGAGAGAGACCCAGGAAATTTGACACATTTTGTCTTATATCTCCAGAAATTTAAATCGTATAGAGCCAAAATTTTGCACAATGTTGCAAAATACTACAATTGACGTTAGTACAAGTTTTTGTTGCAAACTGATGAATAGTTCACAAAAAAAAAATTTTTTTTTCGAAAAAATTAAAAGAAATATTTTTTTAAAAATTACCAACCTTTCGATCATAACAGAATTTTGCCAAAAGTTGCGCGTTTATATCCTCGAACTGACTACCAAGTTTCGATCCAACATCTTCTTTAGTTCCTGAAATATCAGGGAAATAACCTCAAAATTTTAAATGTCTATAACTCCTAAACCGTCCGGCCGATTTTGCCCGTTAACGAACTTAACCGTCGCATTTTGATCAGAAACCTACCCTGAAAGTTTGAAGTCGATAGGACCTTCGGTGCTCCTGTTATCGTGCCTACGGCCGGCCGGCCTGCCGGCCGGCCGGCCATACGGCACCCAAAAATCTGACACCGGATTCGTGATCAGAGAGTCCGAATTAGTCTATTAGCCAATTTTCAGCTCGAAATTCGAAAATTACAGACATTTGGACGAAATGATAGGACGATGTTCCCCTAGAACATGCGCCCAAAAAGACGATCTTTCACAATTGACATATTCAAAATTTTGATTTCTTGATGAAACGAAACTCGTAAATAAATTTTAGTAGTGTTCCAAATCAGCGAAATACTCGGTGAAATATACAGGATGTCCCAAGTTCGAGTTATATTAGACGTTTCTGGAGAACTGTATATATTTGAAATCTGAAAATTGGGATTATGATATTGGTTGAAATTCTCTACAGAGCTCAAATATTTTCGAAGCCCAAGCACTTCCAGTTATACAGGGAGTGAAAAAAATTTGATGAAAACATTTTTTTTCCAATTTTTGCATTACTGGTATGATCAAGTATTCAATAATGAATACATTTCTGTTGAAGCCGTTGCATTCATTCGAATAGTTTTCAAAATATCGAAATAAACCGGAAAAAAAGTCCAATATGTTTAGTCAGTACCTATTATGTTAATTATTCTTATTTTAAACATCCTGAGCGTGAACTGTTTTTACAACATCGAAGAGGAAGAATGTGGAAAGGTCATGCATCTTTTGAATTTCAGAAATATCATCACAGGGTGTTTCAAATTTTGTGTCGAAAATTGTGATCAAAAATTGGCCATAACTTCTGTTTTTCAAATTAGAACCCTATTTTTTTATAGTTGCGTTGGAATCTGCGGGGAAAAATAATCAGTTTTCTAACATGATTATGCTCCTAATTAAAAAAACTCAGAAATTATTGAGCTAGGAGCATAATCATGTGAGAAAACTATAATAATTTTTCACCGCAGAATCCAACGCAATCATAAAAAAAATAGGGTTCTAATTTGAAATACAGAAGTTATGGCCAATTTTTGATCACAATTTTCGACACAAAATTTTAAACACCCTGTGATAATATTTCTGGAATTCAAAAGATGCATGACCTTTCCACATTCTTCCTCTTCTATGTTGTACAAACGGTTCACGCTCAGGATGTTCAAAATAAGAATAATGGACATAATACTGACTAACCATATTTGACTTTTTTCCGGTTTTTTTTCGATATTTTGAAAATTTTCGAATGAATACAATGATTATAACCGAAATTTATTCAGCATTGAATACTTGATCATACCAGGAATGCAAAACTTGAAAACATTTTTTTCTTTCATCAAATTTATTTTCACTACCGTACTGTATAACCGGAAGTGCTTGAGCTTCAATAATATTTTAGCTCTGTAGAGAATTTCAAGCAATATTATAATTCCAATTTTCAGATTTCAAATATGTATAGTTCTCCAGAAACGTCTAATAGGCACTCGAACTTGGGACACCCTGTATAGATCATCACATGAACAAGTGCGCTAAAGCTCCTGGCCCCCTTCAGTGCATTCATAAATTTTAATGTATGTGTTCCCATTTGTGGTATACGATCACAAATTGTTAACATGCGTATCCTGGGGGTCTATTCTCGACCATTCGCAATTTGCACGATCGGTCGCATATGCTAACTATTTCTATAGAGATGCGCACGATCGTGCAAATTGCGAATGGTCGAGAATAGAGCCACTGATTGTCAGAGGACGTATGCTTAGTGGGATTTGCCCGCCACATAACCCATAATCCACCGTATTCACAAAGCATTCAACATTCAAACTCCGTTAGGTCCTAACTGAGCTCCTCAGTTAAGGATAAATTTGAATCGCAAACCTCAGTAAACGTGAAAATTAACGTAAAACCGCCCTGTTTCACCACCGTTAAATACGTTAACTGAGATTCCGATTCAAATTTATCCTCAACTGAGGACCTCAGTTAGAACTTAACGTAGATTGAATGCTTTGTCATTGTCAATACGGCGGATTATCTTTAAATAAATGATAGTTTATTCTAAATCAAGCTCCAGAATGGGCTCCTATTCAAACACGAATGCTAAATTCGAAAACAAGTGTTGGAATTACCTTCTGCAACGAGTATTAGAACGATATTTTCTATCTACTATAAGTTTTGTAAAATACTGTTGAAATTTGATGAAAAATTTGGATTATACATCCTAGTGACTTTTGTATTGAATCTTGGCAGTTGATGGGACTGTTACGAAAGTTGACGTCAGATCAGATCAGAGATCAGATTTAAAACAGTTTCCTAATAGCATGAATGATTCAAAATTAGCTAGAAGGAAATCTCTAGTACCTTATTTTTTAATGACAATAAAACTTTTCCTCTCATCAACTATTTCACTGTATCCAGATTATATTATGTTGACAATAATTGACGTGGTTGAAATTTGATAGGATCGAAGTCAGTGCTGACTACCACAAAACGAAAAATATAACTAGAAACAATGCGAGCATGAGTTCATTACATTACAGCACTGTTTTTAGTGCGGTATTGAACTCATTACGATACTGAAATAGAGAAATAATTATTTCGGACTTATGCCAAGAAAGGCGGGTGGACTTAAAACCCTGAATGTTTTAGAACTTCAACAAATCCGGTATCGAACTATCGCCGCTTTCGAAATAAGTTCCCACGATTATCTACACATACTCAACACCTCGATTTGCAATAAGTGAGCTTTCGGAAGCGTAGTACACATCGTATGGCCTTGGCCTTGCTCGCCGAGTTAAATAGCCAACCGTTAGTTTCATCTCACCAATTCCTTCAGTTGCCATTCGCGGATTTCTAAGTCACTAGAACGAACAATAATTATTGTTACGTTATTCGGTTGAATAATCGCAGGCTCGTGGATTGATATTTGATATTCGGAAGCGCTAAGCAGGCTGTTTGGTACCAATTTCTAGTGAATGGTAATAACAACTAACAGAGAACAGAGCCAACATCTTAATTTAGGTTCATTATTTTCGCAGATAATATATAGAGGGTTTTCCAATAAGAGGTGTTATTTTGACATTCAAAGAAAAATGCCATTTTTCAATATAAATGATCGGATGTTTATTTCATTATAAAGAAGAAGCTATGCCGTTAATAGTGGAAAATAACATCAGGCAAATGACCACCACGATCACGCTTACAGCACCATATCCTTTTAATGAAATTTTCCATAGCCAAATCGCAAAGTGACTGCCCTATGTCCTCGATAGCCTCACGAATTCCATCTTTAGGTATTGAATCGACGCTGGGTTATTGGCGTAGACCTTCTCTTTCACGTGGCCCAAAAGAAGAAGTCGCAAGGTGTTAAATCACAAGATCTCGGTGGCCAATTGTGATCAGCTCTTCGAGAGATAGCACGGTCCGGAAACTTTTCCCGCAAAAGATCAATGGTTTCGTTGCTTGTGTGGCACGTATCGCCGTCTTGTTGAAAGTAAAGGTTGTCCAGATCAATACCATCCAATTCCGACCATAAAAATCATTAAGCATCTCTCGATAGCGCAATCCATTCACCGTAACTGTTGCTCCAGCCTTATTTTCGAAAAAGTAAGGTAAAATGACTCCGCCGGACCATAAACCGCACCAAACAGTCACACGTTGAGGATAGAGAGGCTTTTCAACAATATCTGTTGGGTTTTCCGAGCCCCAGATGCGACAATTTTGCTAGTTGACAAAGGCCACCGAGGTGGAAATGGGCCTCATCACTCAAGATGATTTTTCGATGGAATTCAGGATAATTTTCATGCATTTCAGCGACCCAATCAGCAAAGACACGACGTTATTGATGATCGGCCGGCTTGAGTTCTTGTGCTAACTGAACTTCATAAGCCTTAAGACCCAAATCTTTATGCAAAATACGGTGTAATGACGTTTGTGGAATGCCTAATTCCAAAGAACGACGAGGAATGGACAAACCTGGGTTTTCTTCAACACTTTCGGCTACAGCAGCAATATTCTCGGCTGTTCTTGAGTGACGTGCACGGGTTTTATTCTTCACATAACGGACTTGTCCCAACAGCTCGATTTTTTCCACCAATTTCTTTATTGCGGTCCGACAAGGTGCTTCACGTCGACCCAAAAATGTTCGAGTTTTACGAACCATCTCTGCCAATTTTTCACCATTTTTATAGTGAATTTTAATCATTTCAATGCGTTCTTGAAGCGTGTGTCGTTCCATTTTTATTAATGACATAGTTTCTACTTGTCAAATGTCAAAAAATGACAGCTTCAAAAGTTACATCTACCGGAATAGCGGGCTATTCAAAATAACACCTCTTATTGGAAAACCCTTTATAACAAACCTTTGGATTGGAGTGGCAATAAGCACTAAGCGCTCAATAAAATGCTCCCGAGCACCGAGCAAAAAACTTGCGACTTGCACTAAGCACTTTTAGACAACTATTAGAAATGAGGTTATTTACTCCGAATTATTAGATCAAATTGTATTCAATAAGTGGAAAGGTTTAACGGGTAATTCCGCAAAAGGAGCACTTATATATATTACTCCGCGTGATCCATATTTCTATTGTATTCAATGTTCACGGAGAGACATGAAACTACCGAACTCAAAATTCGTTCTATTCTCTCACAGTTTGAAAAGGTCTTCATCATTTAAGGAAATGATGATACAATCAATGGAAATATGAATTCCATAAGCGTCTCAGTGTTTTTCTGTACGTGAGAAATGTAGGTTTTTCCCATTTTCGAAATGGGATAAATCCCAAAACATTATGTCAACAACATAGTATTAGGTATATTGTGACTCTTAGGCCAAGTGTTTTCTTTCCCTAAGTAATAAAAAGGTCCCGACGTGAATGCAGTGCTCTTCGGGGCTCTTTTCCATTAATACATAATTTAATCAAAATTATTCAGCATGCCACTACAGACAGATTTCACATCATTATTTTTTTAAATTCTTCAAAGTGTCAAAAATATAATCTGCAAAAATCGGATATCATCATTTTCTATTCTGATTGTATTCAATTCCGATTGTGTTCAATTCCGAAGCTAGGAAAGACATTTTCTAGTCACGATAATCGCCACCATTCACTGTTGGGTCAAAAATTAGTAGTGCTGTGCCTAAGGACACAGCAACAATGCCTAAACAGAACACAACTGGCTCCTTACTCGCTCAAGTTCTTCGAGAGCTTCCGAGGGATCTCCTTGGGGAAGACCTAGGAGGATCAGTATAATAATATAGGATATAAGCAATGAAGCATTGTAAATAAGACTTAAATTTAAATGTATATTTATGTATATATTGATCTTTTTGATAGGCGATTCGCATAACAAGGCTTAGATACTAAATTTCAGAAGTTCCGTTCATGCCTCAATTGATAATTGATGGTATATAACTACTCCGACCACACCCACAGCCACAGCCCCATGAAGTGCTTAATACTCAGCATTAAGCAGTGGTTCTAAAATGTGCTCGGGAGCACAAAAATGCTTCGAGTGCTTTCACAAGCACTAAGCATAATACTTTGCCTCAGGTCTGCGACCCCCCCCCGACGGAGCTATCGATTTCATCACCATCTCCGGCTCGCCTTCCATTTCCAGAGTTCTGATGAAGTCCAGTATCTGGGATGGCTTCAAGGATTCCTTGCGTGTATTTGACACTTAATTCGAATTTACCATGGTAAATTCGAATTTAGAGTGTCCAATACAGGAGAATGGACAACATAATTTACCATGGTAAATTCGATTAAGGGTGTCCAATACAGAAGAATGGACAATAGAACATACGCGCAAAAGCTTCTGACTTCACGTCAGTGCTTGCACCAATTTTTTTTTATGCTTACTTCGATACCATACAAACATCGAAATTTGGTCAACCTGTATACAATGTGTGATATTGAAGAATCTCCACATAGGATATCGTAGATACATTATGACGAGAAATAGAGCGCTGTTGAACTCCCAGAGAGGTAGCATATTTCCAGCTCGAAGTCGCTGAGAAATCTCCGGGAGGTCTCTCTGTTGTCTGGGAGAATATATAGTGCTTTTAATTTAACAAAAAATTAACTCACCCAGAGTTAAGTACCTAGCTATGAGTTTGAATAGGCGTGCCAAAGCACACTGACCTCACGTCAGCGCTTCCACAACTTTTTTCATTGGATTTTTCAATACTACATGCTTCAAATTTGGCTTAAGGAGTTTCAAAAATGTATTTCTCTATTTCAGTATTGTAATGAGTCCATTCCAGCACTTAAAATAGTGCTGGAATGAACTCATTCCCGCATTGTTTCTAGTAATATTTTTTGTTTTGTTGTAGTCAGCACTGACATTCGATCCTATCAAATTTCAACATACGTCAATTAACAATAATATAATCTGGATATAGTGTAATAATTGTTGAGAGGAAAAGTTTTATTTTCATTAAAAAATAAGGTACTATACAGATTTCCTTCTTGCTAAATTTGAATCATAAATGCTATCACTTATATTAACAGGAAACTGTTTCAAATCTGATCTCCATTTCCTACGTACGATTCAAATTCCGTAATCTGTCAACTTTTGCAACAGTCGACACACCAACTGCCAAGAAACAATACCGAAGTCACTAAGATGTACAATCCGAGTTTTTCATTAAATTTCAATAGTATTCTACAAAATTGGCCTGAAATAGAGAAAATATCGTCTAATACTCGTTGCAGAAGGCAATTCCAACACTCAGGCGTTTGAAAACTCGCTCCTTCGTCGCTCGTTTTCGAATTTCGCATTCGTGTTTTATTAGGAGCCCATTCTGCAACTTGTTTTAGAATATACTATTTTAGCATTGTTGAATATTTTGTAGATCTTCTAATACAAAACAACAATACAATGAATTGGAATGGAACAGATTCCCCCTGAGGGAATTGGTTTTCACCTTATGACTAATATGGAATGTAATGAATTCGTGTATTCGAATCGGACCAACAACGATCTTATTGGAAGGAAACACACCTTTGTTTATATTGCGATAAATCGTGAATTATCTCAAGGAATGGTGACAGGTTAACAATATTTACTCAAAAAAAAAACGATATCGCAAAGGCTGTAAACTCCGTTCCTCATACCTTACATAGCCGATGACGCTGTAGTATGAGCTATGTGCGAAAAATTCTGTTTTCATTTAAGTTTACCGCAATGATTAGAATCGAGGAAATATGTCTATCGTTATTGATACCGCGACATTCTTTTTCTGAAGTTCTTTGAAACGGTTTAAAACGGTTGACAACTACTACTTAGAAAAAGGTTGAATTTATTTAGTTCTCATGATCTGTTATTCTTGAGAATAAAGGGTTTTCAGTAAATAGGGTAGGTTTTTAAAAACTTGCTATTGGCATAATTATCTCCTAAGTTATAAGGAAAACGCAGGGTGTTTGGTAATTCGACGTTATCGTTCAAAAGGGCTATACTAGACGTCATTTGCAACGAATTGAGTCGTATATTAACCATGGTCCAAAAATCTATAGTTACGAAGATATGGCGATTTTTCAACCTTTTGGAAATTTTCTGTTCTGTCATCGAAAGTAATGACTTTTATAAAAACTACTTGACTCTATATATTCAATGAATTTTTTGTTTGAAGCTGGAGAGATAGTTATCATTTCATGCGAAATGTATTTACTAAAAATTGGTTCAAGCACTGACGTGAAGAGCTTTTGCGCGTATGTTCTATTGTCCATTCTTCTGTATTGGACACCCTTAATCGAATTTACCATGATAAATTATGTTGTCCATTCTCCTGTATTGGACACTCTTAATTCAAATTTGCTTGAACCAATTTTTTTTTCGTGATTTTTTTTTAATTTTCTGGAGGCGCGGTTCTTAAAATTTTTTTTTTCGTCATTTTTTTCAAATTTTCTAGGAGTACGGTTCTCACAGAATTTTAAACACGTCTTTGTGTTGATTTTCTACTACTAGTTACCAAGCTTCAATTCAATCGAATATTTATTTTTTGAGTTATCAAGGAAACGATATTCCAGGTGGATATAACTCGGAAACCGTTTAACCGATTATGCCCAAAAACAAACTCAACTCTCACTTTCGGATACGCAACCTAAGCTGAAAATTGCAAGTCCCTACCTCCTTTGATACGAAAGTTATCGAGGCAACGGTCATCCCATCTACTGAACTCACACAAGAATGCTCGAATCTCCAACAATATTCAACCGATCGTGTTAAAACTTGAAACTTGGCAGTAGAGTTAGGTAATGAACGCTCTTGCAAAATTTCAGCAATTTCAAACGTATAGTTACTGATATATAGAATTTTTTTTTTTTTTCAATGATTTATTAAAAATTTTCTACAAATGCTATCCTCACCAAATTTCGCAAACATTTTCGCGTTGGCATTCTACAACTAATAACCATGTTTGAATTCAATCGGTTCAGTATTTTTCGAGTTAATGAGGAACAAAAAACCACCAAATTTCAGATGGCTATAACTCTGAAACCGTTTGGTCGATTATGCTCATAAACAAACTCAACTGTGACATTCATATGCACAACATAACCTGAAATTTTCAAGCTGCTATCTCTTTCCGTTCTCAGGTTATCGTGAAAAAAAAAATATTTTTTAATAATTTTTTTAAAATTTTCTAGCCATACGATTCGCCAAAAATTTCACGAACGTGCTCAGGTTCATATTTTACAACTACTCACCAAGTTTCAATTCGATCAGATTTATATTGGTTGAAAACAAAATTATTACTCGGAAACCACTGGGCCGATTATGCCCATTAACGAACTTGTCCGTCGTATTGCGATGCGCCACCCACCCTGAAAATTTCAAGTTGCTAGCTCTTTTCGTTCTCAAATTATCGTGGCAACGGACGGCCGTACGGCCGGACGGCCGAATGGACAGAATCAAATTTGACCTCGAATTCTTCATCGGGGAGTCGAACTAAATCGTTTGAGACCAATTTCGTCAAAAAATTCGAAAGTTACAGACATTTGGGCAAAACTATAACGCGATGTTCCCCAGAATATACGCGCAAAAAAATAGATAACCTGAGATATAAGGGGTCATAAATGGCATCAACTGTTTTCCTCATAAAATCTTCATGATATAATTGAGAATTACTCAAAAAAAGTATTATGAACTTAGTATACAGATTCAGGAAAAAACTTCCTTGTTTCATTAGCTTTTCAAAAAGGTAATAATTTCTTCACGAAATCGAAAAATACTGTCGGAAAACCGCTCCAATGGGGCGTTACTCTAAGTTAATTGAGGATTATTTCAATTTTCATTCAAGAAATACTAGTGTCCTACTCGTAATAAGCAACTTAAAATCACATTAATCACAGTTAAGGAAAAGATAATGGAGATAACCAAGTATCGAAAAATAAAAAAGTCTGTTACTTGCTCGGATTTCCGACTATATATTTTAATCTATTGGTAAAATTTATCACATATTCCGCCGTATTCACAGAGCCTTGTTAAGTGTTTAAATCTCCGTTAAGTCATAACTGAGGTCGCCAGTTAAGGAGAAATTTGAATCGCAACCTCAGTTAACGTATTTAAAGGTGGTGAAACAGGCCTGTTTTACCACCTTTATCCCTTATTGTCCCTTATAATCCTCAATTTATCCTTAACTGAGGACCTGAGTTAGGACTTAACGGAGATTGAATGCTTTGTGAATACGGCGGTATATGTACCTTCTTGGAAAGTTCATCAACTAAGGAAGTTTTTTCACTTATTTGTACGCAACGGTTTTGGAGTTACACTCATCTGAAATTTGGTTGTTCTAAGTTTGAACACGATCGGATCTATATTGTTGGAGATCTGAGCAGCCTTGTGTGAGTTCAGTAGCTGGATAGGTTACCGTTGCCTAGATAACTCTCGAATGAAAGGAGATAGGATCTTGCAAATTTCCGCGTAAGGTTGCGCATCTGAATGGGAGAGTTAAGTTCGCTGTTGGCCATAATCAACCCAACGGTATCGGAGTTATATTATTATTTCCTCGATAACTCAAAAAATATAGACTCGATCGAATTGAAGCTTGCTAACTAGTTGTAGAATATCAACATAAAGAAGTGTGTAAAATTTTATGAGAACTGTACCGCTAGAAAATTAAAAAAATAATACGAAACAAAAAGCACTGACGTGAAGTCAGGAGCTTTTGCACCATGGTAAATTCGATTAAGAGTGACCAATACAGGAGAATGGGCAATAGAACATACGCGCGGAAGCTCCTGACTTCATGTCAGTGCTTGAACCTATTTTTGGCGCTCTTGTTCCTCGGAACAGAGTGCTTATCAATTTGCCCGAATGTCTGTAATTTTCGAATTTCTGGCTGAAAATGGTCTTAAATGATTTGGTTCGGCTCACCGATCAAGAATCCGTGGTCGAAATCAATTCTCTCCGGCCGGTCCGGCCGGCCGTAGGCACGATAACTCTCGAACGAAAAGAGTTAGAGGATTGAAATTTGCAGAGTAGGTTTGTAGCGTAAATATCTCGGACGAGTTCGTTAACGGGCAACATCCACCAAGCGGTTTCGGAGTTATGGCCCTTTTAAGTAAAAACATTTTTTATGAATATTTCCGAAACCGATCACTCGATCTATCTGAAATTTAGCATCAAATTGTAGAATAATGACTTCTATATGCGTGCGAAGTTTTGTTTTGACCGGGTTGCAATAAGGTATCAAAAAAAAATTTTTTTTATTTTTAAATTTAGTTTCTACAATAACTCTCGAACAGAATGAGATAGGCAGTTGAGTAGGTTTTAGAGATAATTATTTCGGTTGAGTTCGTTACTGGGCAAAATTGGCCTGATGGTTTCGGAGAAACGAAAAAACATTTTTTTTCTTAGAACACAAATTTCAAATTTAATTCTTTTTGAGACGCAGTTTCACCATTAAAATCCACCGATATCATTTTCAACTCTAACAAGCGAATACTTTCGGAGATATGATTTTTCGAAATTTTAATAATGAATCGTACTTCTGTACTTCTTATGTTTTCATAGAATGCTGTACTTCATTATTGTATCTATAAATTATTATATGATCTGTGTTCTTTCATGTCATACCATTTTCCTATGAGAGATAAATGTCAAAATTATGTCTGGTACACCTCTTGTTCTAGTGTTTTGTAAGATATAACATTTTTGAAGCATTTTTTGTTAAACGACACTTTTTTTAAATTTCATTTCTTTCATGATGCATTTCTATCATAGGAATCCATTAATATAATTCCCAACTCTGAGAAACCAATACTTTCGGAGATATAATTTGTCTGTTTGAACAAGAGCGCCAAAAAGCTCCTGTCCACAGGGCTTGAACCAATTTTTTAATAATATTTTCTAGTGATACGATCCTTACTACATTTCACATATGCAACTAATTTCATCGGATCTGTATTGGTTGAAAAGAAAATAAGTACTTTCTGAGTAGTTATTTTCCGTTTGGCCGATGATGCCCATTAACGATCTTGTTCATCGTTTGAGACCATTTTCGGTAAAAAATTGTTAAATTACAGAGATTTAGATAAAATGATATAATGATATGTTCCCCAGAATATGCCTGCAAAAAAACAATATAATATTACATAGAGAGAGTTTGTTAAAATTTTAGCCAGAAAAGCTTATTTTATTAGGGTTGAAATCAGTACAGTTGACTAACTGATGAGGTCGAACTGTGTGAAAAACTTCAGAAATAAGCTTTAGAGTAAATTATGTAAAGTAGCTCCTCTAAAGTATTGAAAGCTGCAAACGAATTCTATGACTTGAATGTAACTATGTATGTAGCTGTATACCTAGAAAAAAAATTCAGCCCGATATCTATATTCTAATGGTTTATTCGAATACCAAATGATACATCCTCATTGAGAAACCTGATATTGTTTGTATTTCCATACCTCATCCCTGTTGGTCTTTCTAATCGATTTAAACTATTCAGGTCAAGAGCTGCGTAAATGCATCTTAGTCAGGATTCTATAGCTGTCTCTACAGTTTTGATACTGCCGCAGCCATCATGCGTTTTTGCGCGTATGTTCTGGGGAACATCGCGTTATCATTTTGCCCAAATGTCTGTAACTTTCGAATTTTTTGACGAAAATGGTCTCAAACGATTTAGTTCGACACCCCAATGAAGAATTCGAGGTCAAATTTGATTCTGTCCGGCCGGCCGTCCGGCTGTCCGGTCGTTGCCACGATAACTTGAAAACGAAAAGAGCTAGCGACTTGAAATTTTCAGGGTAGGTGGCGCATCCCAATACGACGGACAAGTTCGTTAATGGGCATAATCGGCCCAGTCGTTTCCGAAAAATAATTTTGTTTTCAACCAATATAAATCTGATCGAATTGAAACTTGGTGAGTAGTTGTAGAATATGAACCTAAACATGTTTGTGGAATTTTGTGCGAATCGTATGGCTAGAAAATTATTAAAAAATATTTTTGTTGTCACGATAACTTGAGAACGGAAAGAGATAGCGGCTTGAAGTTTTCAGGTTAGGATGTGCATCAGAACGCGACATTTCAGTTTGTTTATGAGCATAATCGGCCAAACGGTTTTAGAGTTATAGCCATCTGAAATTTGGTTGTTTTTAATTCCTCATTAACTCGAAAAATACTAAACCGATTGAATTCAAACATGGTTATTAGTTGTAGAGTGCCAACGCAAAAATTCTTGCAAAATTTCGTTAGGATAGTTTTTGTAGAAAATTTTTAAAGAATCATTGAAAATAAAAAAAAAATTCTATATATCAGTAACTATTCGTTTGAAATTACTTAAATTACTTTCAAGTTTTGACACGATCGGTTAAATATTCAGACCTATTCTGTTTGCGTATTGCTATAAACATTGCTATTCAAGTCATATTGCTATCCTCCTAATTTTTAACAATATGACTATCGTATTACGTATTCTGTTCGGACTGTTATAGCAATGTTGGTTATCAATTTTCTCCCAGCAATATTGCTATGAAGTAGGTCAAAATTCATTGATTTTAGGGCTGACAACACTGTATTTCATGACTTTTATGTGAATTAGAAGAAGAATCTAACCTTAATTGATAAACATTTCGTCCGTTTTTCGTTTTCCTAACCAAAAATATATAAATGTCACGAAAGCCAAAAACGAACTGTATTTTATTCATGAAACTAACAAGATGGAGTAATTGATCAATTTTCACATTTTCAGGAAACACATCGAATCTTGGTAACCGCTATCATGACCGAAAAATTGAAGACTTGCAAACACCCAAACAAATATTAAATTTTCATTTTTTCCTGTCTTCAGTCAGACTTCGAATGCACAAGTTAAACGGAACAGTATGTCTCCTAGTTTTCTCCTGAAAAAATTCCCTCAGTTCTTCAACTGAATCAAAAGAAGTCATCTTCGTAGTAAGACTGAATTAATAGTTTATTTAATTTTTTTCATCCAGTCAGTCAGTCTTCGAATGCATATCTAACTTAAAAGAAGCAGTATATCTCATAGTTTTCTCATGAACAAATAAATAAATGAATAAAATACCCTCGTCTCTTCAATGAAATCAAAGGCAGTCATCTTTTTACTAAGGCTGCATTAATACTTTATTTTATTTATTTCATCCAGTCGATCAGTCTTCGAATGCCTCTAACATAAAAGAAACAGTATCTATCCTAGTTTGCTCATGAACTAATAAATATATGAATGAAATTCTCTCAGCCTCTTATTGATGTTGAATAGTTTATGAACTTTTCTGTTTACGTATAGAAGGGGTTGTTAGTGTTAAACCTAAGTCTTAGAAATTCCCTTGAAATTAAGTATTTTAAAGTACCTTTAATAAATATATACGAATATGTATATACCTATATTTATCAAACTACCTACCTATTTTCAGTATTTTCGATTTCTTGGAAGAAAAAAGTGGTTCTCAGCCATATTCCAAATCTTGTTATGCTCTCAGCAAGTACTATTTTGAGGTTGCTGAGATAGCAATGTGGATAACAATATGTTTATCAAAATGACAGATCATATTGCTCAAAAACGATGATCAGAATAGCAATATTTCGGATCTTGCTGTGGTAGCAATATCTTTTTCTTAGCAATATTGCTATGCGCGAACAGATTGTGGGAGATTCGAGCAGCCTTGTGTGAGTTCAGTAGATGGGTGACCGTTGCCTCGATAACTTTCGAACTAAAGGAGATAGGGAATTTCAATTTTCAGGGTAGGTTGCTTATCCGAATGGGAGAGTTGTGTTCGTTTTTGGGCATAATCGGTCTAATGGTTTCCGAGTTATACCCACCTGGAATATTATTTCCTTGATAACTCAAAAAATAAATATTCTATCGAATTGAAGCTTGGTAACTAGTAGTAAAAAATCAACAATAGGACGTGTTTGAAATTTTGTAAGAACCTTAGACCTAGAAAATTTGAAGAAAATGACGAAAAAAAAAAAATTTTAAGAACCGTACCCCTAGAAAATTCCAAAAAAATCACGAAAAAAAAAATTGGTTCAAGCACTGACGTAAAGTCAGAAGCTTTTGCGCGTATGTTCTATTGTCTATTCTTCTGTATTGGACACCGTTAATCGAATTTACCATGGTAAATTATGTTGTCCATGGTAAATTAATGTTGTCCATTCTCCTGTATTGGACACTTAATTCGAATTCACCATGGTAAATTTGAATTAAGAGTGTCCAATACAGGAGGATGGACCACATAATTTACCATGGTAAATTCGATTAAGGGTGTCCAATACAGAAGAATGGACAATAGAACATACGCGCAAAAGCTTCTGACTTCACGTCAGTACTTGAACCAATATTTTTATTTATTTACTTGTAGGTAGAATTTTTATAAACTGAGTGATGAAAGATCCCAGTTATGAAATAGTATATTTCCCGAATTATTCGACATACTTTCTATTCTGGAAAATGTTCTTGCCTTGTTACTGTGCAGATCATTCTTATCGAAACATGTGTGGACTGAGAAAAGAATCGTTGCTATGGTAAGATACGTTTGCAATTCTGCCAAACATCAAAATATTATTCGAATGCTTATTTTTATAACTCTTTTGATATTACATCAAGTTCAATATCGATATGAATCAATTATGTTGAAAGAATTATCTTCAGATAAACAATTCGATATTTTGAAAAATAATAGACAAACATGGAGAATTTAGATATTTCTTGAAATCATTTATATCTATTTTCATTTCGATTTATGAATTGCGGTCATATACGGTTACTAACCATTTTAAATCAAGAAAATTCAAATGATTTTTCTTGTATCAATACAGTTCGCTTAAATATGTCGAAAAGGAGTTTCAATGAATCGGTTGAAGCCATACACAATATACAAGATGGGAAACTCGAGATACTTTTTGGGACCGTGGAACACTAGCGGCACATGGTGGAAGTCTTTTTTAACTCGTTAGCGCGCGTGATTCAAATGGATGTCCTATATTAATATAAATGTGGCATATTTCATTATACTGTGAATATTTTTCCACAACAATGCTAAAAACAAAGTTGTCTATCGACATCTTGGTCTTCAATAATGTTTCTTAGAACTATTTTCTCTTATCGAAAAGAAACAAAAACACATCAAAGAAAATTCAGATTCTTTATATCTTTGAAGTTAACATTCGATGTAAACTGATATCCTAAATAAATAATTACATTTGAAATGAAACATAAAATCTACTGAAATATTATTGAAAAAAAACTACATATTTAGCATGTGAAAAAACGTTTTACATCAAGATTATCTCTAACTTATACCTTCAAATATGAAGTAACATTAAAATGATCAAAAGATTTCAAACACTCATTTAGGACAAAATAAAATATGTTCCATTGGTTTGGCAGAGGATCTCATAACTGGCCGCCGCGGCCGCCTGACTTAACATGCATGGATTATTTTGTTTGGGACTGCTTAAAAAACCAGAAAGTCTATGTGGAGCAATGCAGAAGACAACATATGATTGAAAGAATAGAAAAGAATCAAATGAGATGAGGAATGATCCCCAATATGATTTTTTGTCCATGAGGGTAGTCAAATGTTTGAAATGTATTTGAATATTTCTTGCATTTTTAAGTAGTTTGATATCTAAACCTTTTCAAGTTCAATTTCGGAAAAGGTAAGGCCAATTTTGGAAGAAGTAAAATAAATTTCAGAAAAAGTAAAACCAATTTCGGAAATAGTAGAACCAATTTCGGACAAGGTAAAACTATTTTCGGTAAAAGTAAAACCAATTTCGGATAAATTTATCAGATTTATTCAGTACAAATTTATTTCCATCATACTCATTTTCGATATGTTCGTGATTGATATCTTATTTCTTATGATTTTAAGTCGTACGTGTTGAACTTGAAAAGAATAGAACATTTTTGAGACTAAATTGTATTTTTTTACCAGCACATCCCATTATGTCATTTACCATGTAGTGGATATTCAATCGATGGGACAATGAAGATACATATTAAGGAGATGTCGAATTTTAAAAAAGAGTGGGAAAGCCCTATGTACAGGAGCTTTGGCGCTCTTGTTCAAACTTTGACAAATCTGATCTCCGAAGTATTGGTTTCTCAGAGTTGGGAATGATAACAACGGATTCATATGATAGAACTACACCATAAAATAAATTAAATAAGAAACCATTTATATCATTCCTAACTCCGAGAATCAAATACTTTCGGAGATATAATCCGTCAAAGTTTAAACAAGAGCGCCAAAGCTACTGCCTTCAGGGCTTTCCCACTTTTTGATTTGGCCTCTGTGCGCCAATTCTCCAGAATTTTCGTAATTAAATCCAAAACATAGGTCTATGACTCACCTCATGTTGGATTTACATGCATCAGCAAATTATAATTAGAGTATTCTATGAAATCATTTAAAATTGAAATTAATTATTGAAATTTTGAGAAATCATATCTCTTAAAATATTAGGTAGTTTGTTGGAGTTGAGATTGATATCAATGGATTCTTAAGATGAAACTGCATCTTGATAAAATTGAATTTAAAATTTGTAATGTAAAAAAAAATTTTGTTTGTTACTCCGAAACCACCTGGCCGATTTGGCCCAATAACGAACTTATCCAAAATATTCATCTCCGGAACCTACTCTGAAAATAATTTCAACTGTCTGGCTCATTCCGTTCGAGAGTTATCGTGTCAATAGCCGACCGGACAGCATCGATTTTAACCACGGATTCTTGATCAGTGAGTCCAACCAAATCATCTAAAACCATTTTACGCCAAAAATTTGAAAACTAACGGCATTTGGCAAATTGATAAGTATACTCTGTTCCGAGGAACACGAGCGCCCAAAAAGAAACCTTTTTAATTACTCTTGGTTGATTAATTCAATTTCAGTTGGTTCTCATCACAATATTCAGGGCAGAAATGACACTTAAAAATGAAACCGTTAATTACTATTTGAGAAAAATCAAAAGTAGGAAAGCCCTGTGGACAGGAGCTTTGGCACTCTTGTTCAACCTTTGACAAACCATATCTCCGAAAGTATTGGTTTCCTAGAGGTGAGAATGATATAAATGGATTCTTATGATAAAACTGCATAATAAAAGAAATTTAATTAAGTGTCATTTGAATAATCCGAAACCACCAGACTGATTCTACCAAGTAACGAACTCATCCGAGATATTCATTCCTCAATTCTACTCTGAAAATCATATTACATCAATTGAAACTTAGCCAATATTCCAGTTTTGTTTTTACTGGAGATATTCTGAACCTAATTTGATTAACCTACCGAAGTATATATTTCCATCATCATATGGATTATCCAAGGGTATTATATTTTCACACAAAAATTATAATATCCTATAGTCCTCATAATTTTATTATGGCTGAGGTCGTTGAGTTCATTGGTCATTTTGCATTCAATCATACTTTGTTTCCTATAGAACAGGGGGTATTTTATATCATGAGGAATAGAACAAGAAATAAATATGACATTTCTCTTAACTGTAGATAAGATGACATATATGAACACAGATCATGAAATTCATAGATACAAATACCGACTTTAATTTTTGAGATTTAGTATTGAAATTTTGGAAAATCATATCTCCGAAAGTATTAGTTTGTTGCAGTTGAGAATTATATCAGTGGATTCTTATGATAAAAATGCATTCGGAAAAATTCGAATTTGAAATTTGTGAATTAAAAAAAAATTTTTTAACCGATAAATTTATCTAGCAAACCTACTCTACTACTAATTTCAACTGTCTAGCTCAGGCATGGTCAACCTTTTTTTGCAGAGGGCCAAATAAAAAAAAATTTTGTAGACCACGGGCCGAAAATAAATTTCTAACCGTAACGAAATTTATTCAAAAAAAATATTAAATTCAAAACGAAGGTCTATGACTCACCTCATATGTTGGATTTATATACATCAGCAAATTATAATTAGAGCATTCTATGAAATCATAAAATTATGATTATGTAATTATTGAAATTTTGAAAAATCATATCTCCGAAAGTATTGGTTTGTTAGAGTAGTGCATTTTTATGACGAAACTGTATCTTAAAAAAAATATAAATTGAAATTTTTAATATAAAAAAAAATTAAAACCTACTCTGAAGTAATCGTGTTAACGGACGGACGGACGGACGGTCTGAATCGATTTTGATCACGGATTCTCAATCAGTGAGTCGAACGAAAACGTTTGAGACCATTTTCAGCCAAAAATTCCAAAACTACAGACATTTCGGCAAATTGATAAGCACTGTGTTCCGAGTAGGGAATCCAATCCCGCAAATGCTGGATCCCGCAAACGCGGGATCTCGCCCAATACAAACATAAGTGTCTGTAAGAATAACTGTCAGTGCTGTGGTCACTATGGATACGCATTATACGGTTCAATACAAACATAAGTGTATGTGATATTAAAACTGTCATTTGCTAAACTGAAATTATTTAAGTGGTCCGAAATTTATAAAAGTGTGTAGAGGTCGACGAAAAAATGTAATATGCACCTCGGCGAAAAACTGTCTCTTGTCTCAACTGCTTGGAATTTGCAGGCACAACAATAATAGACAGTTTTTCGTCCATGGTACATATATAACTATTATGCTACTACTATAGTATGTTTTTAATTGCGTAAGACCTGTTTATGAGCATTTCTATTAGCTTGAGTACAAAGAGTATATATATTTTTAACAATCCCGCATTCTTGCGGATCCGCGGGATTGATTATTTCAATCCCGCGCGTTTGCGGGATAGAGGTTTTGGGGCGGGATTGGATTCCCTAGTTCCGAGGAACCAGAGCGCAAAAAATGAAATAAACCTAACATTCCTTGCAATAGGGGAAATTAAAAAAACGAGGGGGAAACCGCTGAGAAAAATTTGTACACCAGAATTCCAAATCAACCGGAATTCCATTGGAATTCTTTAGGTATTCTATAAAAATTCTATTGGAATTCTATTGGAGTTCTGTTTGTAATTTCATTGGAATTCTTTTGCAATTCTAGGGAAAACAAATGGAATTGTACAAAAACCCAAAACTTTGGACTGACTAATGAACATTCGACACATTTGATTCCGAAAGGATGGAATGACTTTGAATAGTGAAATTTTGAATAAATATTTTTTTTTATTTTCGAGAATTTACATTGAATGTCCTTGACATTTTGCGTGTAGGTGTGAAGAACTTTTATCTCTATGTGTATAGTGTAGTGCTTAAGGGGACGCAAGGACACAGTAACGAAGCCTACATAGAACACAACTGATTCCCCTAACACGCTCAAGCTCTTGAGGAGTCTCCTTGGGAAGACTTAGAAGTATCAATAGAAATTATGGTCTTTATGGATTTACTAAAATATTAAATCATACATACAATCATGAAAGAATAATCAATTTTACTATACAACATAGATAGAGACGCAAACAGAATCAAAAAACCAAGAGAAAATCTATTGAAATCTCTTTACTGGATCTTTATCAGAAGTGAAATATTTAAAATTCCAAGAGTTGGAGAATATTGTAACAATACTCACCGTATTCAATAATACGTAAATTTGTCTCTTTATTGCCAAGTATATTTTTGTAGGTAGGAAAAGCATCCACCTCTAACAGCTAAAATCCAGTTCAAACCAGTTATTTGGAGTTATTTACATGATTGTCCGATAGGTGTCCCACGCTAACATCAATAGGAATTTTACGGAATTCAATAGTAAATCTACGCAAATCAATAGGAATTCTGAGGAATTCAATAGGAACTCTAAGAATTCCATTGGAATTCCATGGAATTCTACTTTCTTGTACGCCAGAATTCCTAGCGGTTTACCCCTCGATAAAAAACTCAAACTGACATAATTCAACTAAAAAAAATTAACTCAATAACTCTAGTTTTTAACTAATGGGACACCTGGGGTTGTATTTCTTTCGCAAGAGAATCAATATTAGGTGGGACTGATGTTGTTGCTACGCGTAAGGTATTTTCCAAATTCGAATCCGTAATCCTTGATCGGATATTTGATTTCGTAATATTCATTTTTGGGAAAAATTGCTCACAGCAATGAGTACTACCGTAAAGAGACATAAATTGAGATATGAAATTGACTAAATTCGGATATTTGTCATATCTCACCTAAAAGTCTTGCAAGGTAACTCACGACGCAGATATTTCAGAACATTGTCTGCTTGGAGCTCAATTAATTCCATCTGAAGCCACATTTCCACTTCCTCCACATCCAGTTCGAAAGGAGACATTAATGAAGATAATTCCTGTGCTAGGGCATTTTTGAAGAATTTGTTATGAGCAGCCAGGGTTCGATTATGATATGTATTTCCCCTAAAAATTTGATTTTCTCACAACCGAAGTTTGCTTTGGAAAGACTTGACATGAGTGAATAGCTTATAAGCAAATTATTTTTGTTTCTGAATGTTCAAATTCAATTCGTTCATGTAATTGGTAACATCAACCCAAAATGCCAAACTTGATAATCATGTCTCATCCACCAATGGCTGCACCATATCTAGTTTTCCTTTCATTAGTGATAGTTTTCACTTTCTCTCTCAGCTCATAGAAGCTCTTCATCATTTTTCCCTTACTGAGCCAGCGAACTTCACAATGAAAAATAATATCTACATATTCTGATTCAATTCCTGAAGAAATTGCTGGAACTGGTGGTGATTAAAACCTCTCGATTTAATGAAATTTACGCACGAAACAACTGTCTCCATTACTTGCTTAAATTTTAACGATTTTGCACAAAGATTTTCTTGATGCAGCAATTAAATTGCATATTATTTTATTTGGTACCTCTATGAAGCAAATCTGCGGGTACGTCGTGTGTGAAAAAATTCATTGGCGGGCCAAGAAAATTCAATTCGCGGGCCGTAAGTTGCCTATGGTCTAGCTCATTCCGTTCGAGAGTTATCGTGACAACGGCCGGACTAGGGAATCCAATCCTGCAAATGCTGGATCCCGCAATTGCGGGATCCCGCTGAAATTCTGCGGGATCAAGATTGCGAAATTTTCCGTTCGGGATTTGCGGGACTCAATATCAAAATTCCGTATTCGTCAATGAAAGCGCAAACGTCCCAGAAAATCAAAAAGTTCTTTTTCGTCCGCTCTGGTCACTATGAATACAGCATGATACGATTCAATACAAACATAAGTGCCTGTAAGAATAACTGTCAGTCGCTGTGGGCACTATGAATATAGCATGATACTGTTAAATACAAACATAAGTGTATATGAGAATAACTGTCATTTGCTACTGTGAAATTATTTAGGAAGCCCGAAATTCATAAAAGTATGTAGTGGTCGACGAAAAAATGAATATGCACTTTGGCGAAAAACTGTCTATTGCATCGCCTGCTTGCTATCATCGGTTCCTCTTCGGATAGCAATTTGCAGGCCCGACAATAATAGACAGTTTTTGGTCATTGGTACATAAAAAACCCCATATGCTACTACTAAAGTATGTTTTTAATTACATAAGACCTTTTTGCGCGTATGTTCTGGGGAACATCGAGTTATCATTTTGCCCAAATGTCCGTAATTTTCGTTTTTTGGCCTAAAATGGTCTCAAACGATTGGGTTCGACTTCCCGATGAAGAATTCTAGGTCAAATTTGATTATGTCCGGCCGGCCTTTGCCGCAATAACTTGAGAACGGAAAGAGCTAGCGAATTGTAATTATCATGGTAGGTGACGCATCCCGATGAGACGGACAAGTTCGTTAATGGGCATATTCGGCCCAATGGTTTCCGAGCAATAATTTTATTTTCAACTATTACAAATCCGATCGAATTGAAACTTTGTGAATAGTTGCAGAATATAAACCTAAGCACGTTTGTGAAATTTCGTGAGATTCATATTACTAGAAAACTCAAAACAAATTATTAAGAAGTTATTTTTATGTCACGATAAACTGAGAATTGAAAGAGATCGCCAAACGATTTTGGAGCTATACCCATCTGAAATTGGGTTGTTATTGCCTCAATGACTCGATAAATACAAAACTGATTGAATTCAAACATGGTTATTTGTTGTACAATGCCAACGCAAAATTCTTGCAAAATTTCGTGAGGATCGTATCACTAGAAATTTTTTAAGAAATCATTGAAAATTATTGAAAACAATTATATATATCTGTAACTATTCGTCCGTCATCGCTGGAATTTTGCGAGAGCCTTCAGAATCTAACTCTACTGCCAAGTTCCAAGTTTGAACACGATCGGATACATATTGTAGGAGATTCGAGCAGCCTTGTGTGAGTTCAGTAGATGGATGGATGACCGTTGCCTCGATATCTTTCGAACGAAAGGAGATAAGGACTTGCAATTTTCATGGTATGTTGCGTATCTGAATGGGAGAGTTAAGTTCGTTTACAGGCATAATCGATCCAACTGTTTCGGAGTTATTTCCTCGATAACTCAAAAAATATAGACTCGATCGAATGGAAGCTTGGTAACTAGTTGTAGAATACCTGTATTATACAGTTATTATACAATACAGGAGAATGGACAATAGAACATACGCGCAGAAGCTCCTGACTTCACGTCAGTGCTTGAATGTTTAATAGTTTGAGTACAAAGAGTATATATATATTGTTAACAATCCCGCATTTTTGCGGATCCGCGGGATTGATAACTTTGATCGCGCGCGCGTTTGCGGGATTGAGGTTTTGGTGCGGGATTGGCTTCCCTAGGCCGGACGGAATCGATTTTGACCACGGATTCTTGATTCTCGCAACACTCTTTCTAAGAGCTATACAACTGACAGATATTGCTTCTTGGTCAGAAAATTTTCAACCACCCCGCATACTCCTGATCGCTCTTCCATATGCCAAAGTGCCACATAAATGTGACTGACTGTTACGCAAACTTTCTCACACCTACGTGGTAGTACTACAATCACCGGCAGAGTAATTCAATTATGCTTTGTTATTGTTTTTTCTCCGTTTTCCCGCATAAAACTCATTGTTATGCAGATAGGATGCCAACTTTTTCGTTCTGTCTGACCGTGTGGACCCGCACGCATCGGTCGAACTTTCGCTGATCGAACTCTCACTCTAGGACGGGCGTAACAAGTTTCGGCTCGATTTTCGTGCGTCCTTTATGTGTGAACTTTCATTCTTTTCGGCGGAAACTTTCACCCATTCGCTTGTACACAGTTCGCTAAATATACATTCATTAAATGTTCGTCGCGAACAATGAATAAAAACTGTGTTTCTTCCTTCTTCCGCGTTTTTTAAGAGAGTTTATGGTAATGATTCCGAACAAAGTTGCAGATAGATCTTGTCGGTTGAATCCTAGGTAGCATAAAATAATATAAGAAGAAAATCATTACTCAGCCAAAAAATGAACCTACTCAAATAGAGCTGGGATATAGCCATTTTGGAAAGAAACTTCAATGGGCTCGTTCCTTGAGTGATTCATAGTTTTCATTGTTCATACTAAAGACTACCGAGTTTTCTACATGTTTCTCATAAATTCCAGAAATCTTGAAACCAAATTTCAGAGGAGCATTTCCAAAATATTTATAATGTAAGTACCTACTTACAGGATATATATAAATGGAAAAGTTTAACGAGTAATTCCGCAAAAGGAACAGAGAAAAATCATTCTGCTGGTATTTGCAGACACGTGTTTCTGCTTACTGGCAATTGCAAGTACCAGCAGAAAGATTTTTCTCTGCTCCTTTTGCGGAATTTGTTGTTAAACTTGTGCATTGATACATTTCTTCATTATACAATGTGGTCCAATGAAAACTTAACACCTGGATTTTCCGGCTTTAAAATGAAAATGTGGAAAATCGCACGAACCGTCAATTCTGATTCGAGGGGCAGCTCTTTGCATCCATGTAACTGCAACCCTTGATTTTGAATGGGAATGAGAGATGTTCCGATAACTCGTTTTGAAGATCTCTTTGAGTACTATCTGATCCTCACATTTCGCTTCAAAATTTTCATCGACAACGAAATGACAGGTAAAATAGTGGAGGAGTATTTACTTTTGTGATTAGTTTATTAAATGCTGGAAATGGGCACCATTCACTTCCCTGCAGTAATATAAGTTTTGCTGAAAACGTTCACGTACATTACTCAAGATTTCATGTGTAATTCGACGGCATTCATCAATGATCCGAGTTTGCAAACAATCCAGTGACTCAGTCTGGGTAGCGTAAATCTTGGATTTCAGGTGACCCTATAGATAAAACCAGTGGAGCAAGATCAGGTGATCTGGGTGGCCACTCAGTATGTCCCCTTCTTTCAATCCAGGCGTGAGGAAAATTTTCATCTTAGAACTGACTCACCGGTTGAATGAACTGAGGTGGTGAATATGATCGTTTGATGGTCTTCTGCATTCTCCAATAGATCGCACGAGGTCTGGATAAATAGCGTTCTCCAATAGATCTGAATAAATTTAGCCAGTGAGATTACCGGTTATTAAAAAGGGCCGATTATGTGTTTTCCATAAAAACCCGCCCAAACATTTAATTTTTGGGTACACTGAGTATAAACCTCACGAAATAATCTTGGATTTTCATCTGACCAATACCGACAGTTATGCCGGTTTACAATGCCGATAAGGTAGAATTGACACTCGTCCGAAAAACCGATATCGAACAACTAGTTTTGATTACCGTCAATCATTTCACTGGCCACTTACAGAGTTGGCGATCGGGATCACCCTTATTCAGTCCCTGAACCAACCGTTCAGGATTCTCATGATTGTTGAGCGTGAAACACCAGATAATATATCGGACAATTTCCTAGTACTCAAGGTCAGATCCATTGCTACATGACCTAAGACAGCCACGTACCTCGCTTCGTCTCTTTCATGCAACCTCTTTTTGTTTCCGACTGATCCAGTAGCGTCAAATTTGACAACCAGTTGCACAACGTAAGCAGGGGATGCATTTTTTCCAGGATGTCGTTCGTTAAATAAAGCCGCTGTTGTTCGCGCAGAGTCGTTATTCCTAAAAAATAATTTCATCATTTCCACCCTTTCTTCTATGGAATACACATTCCATATTATTATATATTATTTTAATTCTACTACAAATTTACAATCGCTTTGACACACTTGTAACGTTCACGATAGACTAAGGTAAATCAAAAACATGGTCCGTCTACTTTTTGGCGCTCTTGTTCCTCGGAACTGAGGGCGGAATCCACCAAGCGGTTTCGTAGTTATGGCCGTTTCAAGTAAAAATATTTTTTATGAATATTTCCGGAAAGATCAGTTTGCCGTAAAGTGTCGAAAACAAATTTTTTTCATTTTGAAATTTTTTTTCTACAATAACTCTTGAACAGAATGAGTTAGCCAGTTGAAATTTTCAGAGGAGGTTTGGGAGATAAATATCTGGGTTAATTTCATTATTGGGCAAAATAGGCCAGATGATTTCAGAGCAACGAAAAAAATATTTTTTTCAACTTACAAATTTCAAATAAATTTTTTTTCAAGATGCAGTGTCTCCATAAAAATCTATTGATATCATTTTCAGCTCTAACAAGCTAATAATTTCGGAGATATGATTTTTCGAAATTTCAATAATGAATCGTACTTCTATGTTTTCACAGAATGCTATAATTATTCTATCTATGAATTATTATATGATCTGTGTTCATACTCGTACACTTCATCCTGTTCTATAAGAGAGAGTCAAATTCATTTCAGCTATTTCAATTTGATTTATTCCATGGTGCAGCTCTCATTCTCAGATTGCTCATTTAATCTTGACAAATAACAACAAATCTAGTCAAAGTTTGAACAAGAGCGCCAAAGCTCCTGTCCACAGGGCTTGAACCAATTTTTTTGGACAAAAACTTAACAATATAACTCTACTACATCCCTTTGAAATATGTCGGATACGAATAATATGAGTAGGTATACCTACTCATATACTTCAAGTTGAAATTCCTCAAAACTACAATTTGTGGGTTGGATTATTTCTGCTTATCTATACGTCCATATGCACTTTACATCAACGAGTGCTTGATTTTCTTGTTTCGAAACATTGACTACTTCCAAGCAGCAAGATATCACAGTAATCCAACAAGTTCTAATGGCAATTTTTCATCTAATTTTATTAGTACAATTGATCCGACCCAATTTGTTCAACCATTTATTATTAGCCAACATATATATTTTTTTCATAGGAGCCATTCAAACTACATTACAACTGTACAATTACTTAAGTGCAGACAATTATCATCCATAGTATCGTTGGTTACCTTCATAGAAATATTAGTAAATAGGGAGACGACGTCTAAAGAAATCACCTTGTGCTCAGGGATAAAACAACCCCGAAAATGGTAACAATTTTGCGAATTTCAGAATAGAAATCATAACAAGATATTCTTGATGTCTGACGAAGGAGTCTGATATAGTCTCCGAAACGTAACGAAATAGTTGTTTTATCGTTGATGTTGTTTCGTAATTGTTTATTAGGCAACAGTGTTCGATCAATTGCTTCTGACAAATATCTTGTGTTTTAACACAGCAATTCACAAAATAATACATTTTTTATTTTATAGATATTTTTCAGAGTTTGGGAGAGAAAATCCATAACGGAACCATTTATTAATGTATGTTCAGTAGCTGGATGGGTGGGCACTGTGACTATAAATTTGAACAGTGCGCCAAAGCTCCTGTCCATAAGAATTTCCCAGTTTTTTTTGCGCGCTGTTCTATGAACAGAGTCCCTATCTATTCGTCCAAATGTCTGTAATTTTCGAATATTTGGCCGAGAATGTTCCGATTAGTTTAGACTCACTAATCCAGAATCCGAGGTCAGAATTGATTCTGTCCGGCCGGCCGTCAGCAAGATTACGCTCGAACGCAATGAGTTAGAGAGTTGAAATTTTCAGGTTAGGTTTGGAGTCCAAATCCGCCGGCTAAGTACGTTAATGGGCAAAATTCACCGAGTTGTTTCAAAGTTTAGCCATTTAAAATTTTTTTCCCAATAATTCGAATAATTCCGTCTTAGCCAGAGGTTACACGGTTAATCTCGTTAATCATTTCAGTCCGTAATCTTGATCACGATCAGACGATACTGATTGATGGTCTGACGAAGCACATTAATATGCATTAATATTCCGTCAATCCATCAGTTTCCCGGCAATCTTATATCAAACAGCTTTAGTCGAGCTCAGTACCTGGATGGGTGACAGCTCTGTCCACAGGACTTGCCCACTTTTATGAAATTGATATGAAAAAAATCGATGACAGTGTAAGTTTCCAGATGAAAAATAATTTAGAAATTTAGATTGAAGTGAACTCCACTCAACCCCAAATTCATAAACCTCTTTTCAGATATTTTTTATTGCTTGTTGCGCGCGTGTTCCGCAAGGAACAGCGTGCTATCATTTCGTCACAATGTCTGTATTTTTCGAATTTTTTTTCGAAAATGGTCTCAAACGATTAGGTTCGACTCCCTGATGAAGAATTCGAGGTCAAATTCAATTCTGTCCGTCCGGTCCGGCCGGCCGGTCCGGCCGTTAGCACGATAACTCTCGAACGGAACGACTTAGAGCGTTGAAATTTGCAGGGTAGTTTTGTAGCGTAAATATCTCGGACAAGTTCGTTAACGGGCGAAATCGACCGAGCGGTTTCGGAGTTAAGGCCGTTTTTAATAAAAACGTTTTTTATGAATATTTCCGGAACCGATCACTCGATCTTTTTGAAATTTGGCATCAGATTGTAGAATCATGACCTTTATATGCCTGCGAAGTTTTGTGTTGAACGGACGGCCCTAAAGTGGCAAAAAAAAATTTTGAAAATTTGAAAATTTTGTTTTCACGATAACTCGAAAAATACTGATCTGATTAAATTGAAACTCAGTAGTTGGATGCAAAAAACCAAAGCAAACACTTTTGCAAAATTTCGTGAAGATCACGTGACATGAAAAAAATAAAAAAATTACTACTATTTTGCGGAATATTTTGCTTTTAATGCCGAAACATATGTTTTTGAGGTTCATGCTGCCCTTTCCGGGCATTTTCCGTATTGCGCATGCGCAGATGAGAAGTCCTTTAACTGCTGTAGTTTTCGTCAGAGAGGATTGGGGTTTTGGGGTGGCGGATGCTATTCCTCCATAGAATTCAGATCCCTGATGAGGGTCTGCGCATGCGTAGATTCAAGATGCGATATCTTCCGAACCACTAGTGTTGGAGAATCGGAGTTTTTTGTAAGGTGTGTTATTTTGAGAGGACTTTTAGCCGCCAGTAGATTGCGCATGCGCAGAAGAGAAGTGACTGTTTTTGGGTTGGATTGATTATGTTGGGAGTGCTGAGTCGATATTATGAGGTTTTAAAAGAATATTCATAGCAATTCAGTGCAAGGACAAGTCAGTTTGGGAGATGTAGCGTTGTTTCCGAGTTAAAGTGTCTGTACCGTGGCCCTGGGGCTAATTTTGAAATTGATGTTACCCCTTACAGGCATTTTTCGTTATGCGCATGAGCAGACCATCAGTGATTTAACTGGTGGTGTTTTCGTCAGAGAGGATTAGGGTTTTGGGGTGGCGGATACTATTCCTCTATAGAATCCCTTGTTGAGGGTCTGCGCATGCGTGGATTAAAGATGTGATATATCCTGAACCACTAGTGTTGGAGAATCGGAGTTTTTTGTAAGGTGTGTTATTTTGAGAGGACTTTTAGCCGCGAGTAGATTGCGCATGCGCAGAAGAGAAGTGACTGTTTTCGGGTTGGATGGGTTATCTTGGGAGTGCTGAGTCGATATTATGAGGTTTTAAAAGAATATTCATAGCAATTCAGTGCAAGGACAAGTCAGTTTGGGGGATGTAGCGTTGTTTCCGAGTTAAAGTGTCCGTACCGTGGCCCTGGGGCTAATTTTGAAATTGATGTTACCGCTTACAGGCATTTTCCGTTATGCGCATGAGCAGATCATCAGTGATTTAACTGGTGGTGTTTTCGTCAGAGAGGAATAGGGTTTTGGGGTGGCGGATGCTATTCCTCCATAGAATCCCCTGTTGAGGGTCTGCGCATGCGTGGATTAAAGATGTGATATCTCCTGAACCACTAGTGTTGGAGAATCGGAGTTTTTTGTAAAGTGTGTTATTTTGAGAGGACTTTCAGCCGCGAGTAGATTGCGCATGCGCAGAAGAGAAGTAACTGTTTTTGGGTTGGATGGGTTATGTTGGGAGTGCTGAGTCGATATTATGAGGTTTTAAAAGAATATTCATAGCAATTCAGTGCAAGGACAAGTCAGTTTGGGGGATGTAGCGTTGTTTCAGAGTTAAAGTGTCCGTACCGTGGCCCTGGGGCTAATTTCGAAATGGATGTAACCCCTTACAGGCATTTTTCGTTATGCGCATGAGCAGACCATCAGTGATTTAACTGGTGGTGCTTTCGTCAGAGAGGATTGGGGTTTTGGGGTGGCGGATGCTTTTGCGCTATAGAATCCCCTGGTGAGGGTCTGCGCATGCGTTGATTCAAGAAGCGATATCTCCTGTACCACTAGTGTTGGAGAATCGGAGTTTTTTGTGAGGTGTGTAATTTTGGGAGGACTTGCAGCCACGAGTATACTGCACTTGCGCAGACGAGAAGTGAATGATTTTGGGTTGTTTGGGTTATGTTGGGAGTAATGAGCCGATATTGTGAGGTTTTAAAAGAATATTCATGTCAATTCAGTGCACGGACACAAGTCAGTTTGGGGGAAATAGCGTTGTTTCCGATTTGAAATGTCTGTATGGTGGCCCTGAGGCGAATTTATAAATAACTATATTCGGTAGATCTATATTAAAATGCGTTCGGATTTGGAGAAGATGCAATTTCGTCCCTAACGGAGGACCCACAACCGAATTTTTTTCTGATCTACGGTAAAACTAACAGCCAAACTGTATTGATAGCTATATTTGTTAAAGGAACTTGAAAAAAAAAAAAAAAAAAAGCACTGACGTGAAGTCAGTACTCTTTGGCGCGCGTGTTCACGGTGGCTAATTTGAATTGAATGATTCAAAAATTAACAGTGCTGTATCTAAGCTGCCATCAGGATAGAGTAACAAAGTTGGAAAAGAACACAAGTGACTCTCCTTAGTCGCACAAGCTCTTAGAAGATTTGGGAGGGTCAGTATAATCCTAATCATGTTTATAGCACGCGCGCAAAAGCAGATTGACTTAACAATGAAAGAAAAAGTGTAAAAAGTCAATCTGCTTTGGCGCGCGTGCTATAAACATGATTAGGATTATACTGACCCTCCCAAATCTTCTAAGAGCTTGTGCGACTAAGGAGAGTCACTTGTGTTCTTTTCCAACTTTGTTACTCTATCCTGATGGCAGCTTAGATACAGCACTGTTAATTTTTGAATCATTCAATTCAAATTAGCCACCGTGAACACGCGCGCCAAAGAGTACTGACTTCACGTCAGTGCTTTTTTTTTTTCTTTTTCTTCTCATTCATCGAGTTTCGCACATCTTGTACAACATGATTAGAGCGTACATATGTACTTTCAATGGAATTCAGATTTTCAATCAAACTTAGGATGGGAATATCATCCACTCTTTTAGAATCAACGAATATTCTCGTGTGATGAGATTTGAGAAACGTTCAATATTCCATCTGCAATAGAACATATATATTGTGATTACCAGTCATGAGACTTCCTTCAGATAACGACACCCATTCAAACCTATCTCGTAATTAATTGCAAATTATATAATACAAAAGATTAAATGATAAATCACCTTGACCCTAACCTCAGTATCATCGGATTGTGATTTTTGTACTATTTATCGCTTCACGTTCATATCAACGTAAGCATAAAAAAAATACAGATGATAAAGATGCAAAATGATGAAACCAATGCACACCTTAACGTGATTATAATTATTCAACTTAGGGGTTAATAGTATTCTAGTTAGAGCCGGATACACGGTGCGGCAACCGGGCTGCATGCCCCGGGGCCCCCACATGTTGAGGGCCACCACAAAGCGTGATAATTTGTCTTTCAAATGTAAAAATGAAATAATCAATAGATATTCATTAATTGAAAGGGCCTCCACATTTTTCTTGGATCCGCCAGTTAAGTTCGTTAATGCTCCTAGTGGTTTCGGAGTTATGGCCTGTAACGGTATAAAACCCCGTTACCATGTATTCGCAGTTATGGTTTGAAATCGTTGTTTCATTTTTAGTATAAATTTGAATATTTAAATATGTTTTTGTGATGTTGAAATTGGTAAAATCACTCACCTACGTGATGATTTCAGATTGAAATTAGTTAATATAGTTTTGCTCGCCATTTTTGTTACAAAATCATGTAGAATGCTTTGTGTTTGATTATTTCGATTTATACAAATTTTTCTGGTATATGTGAATTTCATATTGATGTTGTTCTGAACGAATCAGGGGAAAGTTTCTTCAAATTTCGAGGGATTGTGTGCCTCGTATTTTTCTACGCTTCAATGCATTCCGATGAATAAAGTTTGTGTGCTGTTAAATTATATCTCCAGATTCGAACAGAGAAATAAAGTCTTTTCTGAAGTATGATGTATAAGACTGGTTTCATTGTCCGTAGTTTTTGGCTGGGGCGAGAAGCTCGCTGCTATGAGAGGCTGCATGCATAACATATAATTCGAAGCTATTGTTGGATCAAGGTGAAAATCATAGTTACTGAACTCTTTGAATATTTTGATGTTTGATATTGTACTGGAACTGATCCCTACTGTTGAAAGAACCCATATTCATCACCTGGAAGGATTCGGATCATTCATCAGGAAGAATACCTTAAATTTTCCCTGGAAAATCGGAGCTAAGTGTTTTCTTTATGATCAAAGGATTTTTTTATTAAACCTTCAATAACCATTTGTATTAATTACGTCCCAGGAAGCATAAGTTTCATTCACATCCCAGCTTGTCGAGCAGACGTCTAAAGGGGGTCAGCGTTACAGGCCATCTGGAATTTTGTTTTCCCAATAACTCAAAAATACCTATCTGATCGAATTAAATCGCGGTAGTTGGTAGAAAAATACCGATAAGATGACTTATGCAAAATTTTGGGAGTATTATAAAAATCTTTGAAAAAATTATGAAAAAAAATTTGCATCTCAGAAACTATCCCACAGATATCGCTGAGATCTTATTTTTTAACCGAATTAATCTAAGATGTAAATAATGTAAATATACTAGTATTTTCTAATTTCATCACAATTGCATACACATGAAAAAAATTAATAAGGATTTAAGATCAAAAGATCTCAGCGAATAGAAAAAGCTGGTGGTTGCATAAAGATACATGCAGTATTTCCATCAAGCACTGACGTGAATTCAGGAGATGAAGTTCTTTCATAAGAATCCATTGATATAATTCCCAACTCTGAGAAACCAATACTTTCGGAGATATAATTTGTCTGTTTGAACAAGAGCACCAGAAAGATCCTGTCCACAGGGCTTGAACCAATTTTTTTATTAAAATATTAGAAAATAATCAATTGGGTATGGTTACCTGCTTTTTGAAATCGACGAGTTTCCTATTCAAGGATGGAAAATAATTTTGATGTATTAAATGTTCGAATTCAGCACCTTTGAATGCTTGACAATGTGCAAGCCGTTCTTCGAAACTCCTCAATGAATTATTGAACGCAGCGAAAGGTATACTTTCGACTTCTCTCTGCATTTTGAGTCGCAGGTCTTCCAAATTATCTGGCCGATTTTGTGAAACAGTATTCTTCGAATGGCCCCACAGAAAATAGTCGAGAGGTTTCAAATCTGGAGATCGGGGTGACCATTCAATTGATCCTCTCCTAACAATCCATTTCTTAGGAAATGTGTGTGACATCTCCACAATTCAATTCCATAATGCGGAGGTGCACCATCTTGTTGGAACCAAATATTGTCAGCTACTTGTCAACCATTCACCGTGAAAGTGATCAATGACTACAGGTAATAGTTGATTCCTCAGTAACTCTAGATAAATTTCCTTCTATAAAAGAAGGTCCAATAATATGATGGCCAATTGTGCCCAACCAACCATTTAATTTTTCGGGATGTGGGATGCGAACTGTCTGCACCCAATGAGGATTTGCTGTGGACCAGAAGCGACAATTGTGTCGATGGAAAGACCCATTCAAGTAAAACGTAGCTTCCGTAAAAAAAATCTCGATGAAAAGGTATCATCCTAATGGCATCTCTCCTGCATTACTTCACAAAACTGCGCTCGCCGGTCGAAATCATCAGATAAATCTTGTGTGCTTTGAACCCTGTATGGGTGAAACTTAGTTTTCTAAGAAGATTACCAACTGACTGCTTACTCACATCGATTCATCGGCCAGTTTTCGTGTAGATTGTTTCGAGTTCTTTTCTATGGAAAGTAATATATCGAGGGCCTCATCCCCGCATGTCGTAGTTGAAGGTCTACCAGATTTTGGAGAGTTTTCAACACTTCCAGTTCTTTCGAAATATTTAACCACCCGACAAACAGTAGTTTTACTTATAGGATTTCTGCCTTGATAACGCTCATTAAAAATTTAGCACACTTGTTCATAGGTCCACTTGGGATCCCCCTGTCCCAAAAATATCAAGATTTCTATTCGCTCTTTTCACTCAATTGATTCATATCGAATTGAAAATTCTCGGGAAATAAGATATTATTGGCCTTAGAGAGATCAGTTAGCAACTAAAACGATACCATACATTTGACATCGTTAGTTGATCTGCTAGATTGATGAAAGAATATTTTTACAACAAAAACTAAAGTTTTTCTTGACCTCCTCACTTTGTTTCGAGAGCAACTCCATGTAGACATCATACAATATATAACAACATCATACAATATATACAATACAATATATACAATATGTGTGTGGAATCAACACCACCATCCTCATCTGTTTATTGTTTTATTTGCGATCTAATACATTCAGTCGCAGCTGCTTTAAACTGTGTATGCCGGCCCGGTAGCCTAGCGGTTGAAGAGCTAGCAAGGGTGCCGGAGTCGCGGGTTCGAATCCCGCTCAGGGCATGGATGTTGGTTGTGAATGTCCGGTATGAATGTAATAATTATATGAACTCTGCTGGTTAATGACGAAAGTCAAGACCATATTTAGGGACTAGGTCCACGGTGATAAAAAAAAAAAAAAAAACTTGTGTATCTTTTCATCGTAACATTTTTATTGCAAGAATTTTAAGGTAAAATTTTATTTTCGTTCACATAACTGAATTGGTCATCGGATGACCTTTGATGCGTTATATCACAAGCAATATTTTTGCGATAGAAAAAAATTGCTGAGAGTTAAGGGTTTAAGCCCCCAACTTCAAAACTGCATGCATTTCTCAAACTTCGAATATAGAAATCGGCAGGTAGGAGGATATTTCTCAATATTTATTATTTCAAGAATAATATCCTGACACCAATCACAAATTGTTAATTTTGTAATAAAAATATAGCTTAACAAATTCTATTTTCACATCACTCAATGTTCAATCAAATATCCTTTCATTTCATATATAACAATACATATATTCCTATTAAAAAAAAAACAGTAGAGGTTTGTGGAGCGTGGAGAGTCATAGATTTCAAATTAAAAAAAATGGGTTCAAGCCCTGTGGACAGGAGCTTTCTGGCGCTCTAGTTCAAACAGACAAATTATATCTCCGAAAGTATTGGTTTCTCAGAGTTGGGAATTATATCAATGTATTCATATGATAGAACTGCATCATAAATTAAATTCAATTCAAATAATAGTTTATTTATCAAGATTAAATGAGCAATCATGAGAATGAGAACTGCACCACATTTTCAAATTTTTTTTTTTGACACTTTGCGGTACTCTGGTCAATACAAAACTTCACATGCGTATAAAGGTCATGGTTCTACAATTTGATGCTAAATTTCAGATAGATCGAGTGATCGGTTTCGAAAATATTCATAAAAAATATTTTTACTAAAATCGCCCATAACTCCGAAACCCCTTGATGGATTTCGCCCATTAACGAACTTGTCCGAGATATTCACGCTCCAAACCACCTTGCAATTTTCAATCCGCTAACTCCTTTCGTTCGAGAGTTATCGTGCCTACGGCCGGTCGGCCGGCCGGACAGAATCGATTTCGCACTCGGATTCTTGATCAGTGAGTCGAACCAAATCATTTGAAACCATTTTCAGCCAAAAATTCCAAAATTACAGACACTTGGGCCAATTGATAAGCACTCTGTTCCGAGGAACTAGAGCGCCAAAAAAACAATTTTCTATGGCAATTGCCCAAAACAGGTTTAAAGTACCTACAAATAGTAGGTATTCCATAAAACATGTATGAAAGAAGATGAGTAATAATAATAAATTACCTTGTAATCGATCAAAAATTTCCTGATCTACGTTCACCAAATTTTCTCCTCTCTTGAACTACAGAATTATGCTTTCAATATTTATGTAATATTTTCAAACATTTTCAGGTGAGGTCCACGTTGCATCGCTAAAATTCGAATATTTCAACCCCAATATTTTTGAAGTTACAATATTCCCTTCTGTCAAGTTGACATTATGACAATTCATACATAGAATAATAATATCAATCTGTGAAATACGATTTACATTGAAATTTTGAAAAAACATATCTCCGAAAGTATTAGCTTGTTAGAGTTGAAAATAATATGAATGGATTTTTATGATAAAAGTGCTTATTAAAAAAAATTCAATTTGGAATTTGTTCTGTAAAAAAAAAATTTTTTTTTTGTTACTCCGAAACCATCTGTCCGATTTTGCCCAATAACGAACTTAGCCGAGATAGTTATCCCTCAAACCTACTCTGAAAATTTTATTTCTCTAGCTCATTCCGTTCGAGAGTTATCGTGCCTACGGCCGGACGGCCGGACAGAATGAATTTCGACCACGGATTCTTGATCAGTGAGTCGAACCAAATCGTTTAAGACCATTTTCATCGAAAAATTCGAAAATTACAGACATTTGGGCAAATTGATAAGCACTCAGTTCCGAGGAACTAGAGCGCCAAAAAGCATAGGGATACCTACTTTCGAAATCACAAATCCATGGATTCATGGATTTCCCTTGATAATAATTAGTAAAGGAATAATGGTCTGATTGCAGTACTCTCCAATCACAAATTGTAAATTATTTCCTAATTTTATAATAAAAAAATTGGTTCAAGCACTGACGTGAAGTCAGGAGCTTTGGCGCGTATGTTCTATTGTCCATTCTCCTGTATTGGACACCCTCAATCGAATTAACCATGGTAAATTATGTTGTCCATTCTCCTGTATTGGACACTCTTAATTCCAATTTTTTTTTTATTTTCAATGATTTCTTAAAAGTTTTCTACGAATACTATCCTCACGAAATTTTGCAAGAATTTTCGCGTTGTCATTCTACAACTAATAACCATGTTTCAATTCAATCGGTTCAGTATTTTTCGAGTTAATGAGGAGAATAAAACAACCAAATTTCAGATGGCTATAACTCTAAAACCGTTTGGCCGATTATGCTTATAAACAAACTCAAATGTCGCGTTCTGATGCACATCCTAACCTGAAAACTTCAAGCTGCTATCTCTTTCCGTTCTCAAGTTATCGTGACAACAAAAATATTTTTTAATAATTTTTTAGCCATACGATACGCACAAAATTTCACAAACGTGCTTAGGTTCATATTCTACAACTACTCACCAAGTTTCAATTCGATCGGATTTATATTGGTTGAAAACAAAATTATTACTCGAAAACCATTGGGCTGATTATGCACATTAACGAACTTGTCCGTCGTATTAGGATGCGCCACCTATCCTGAAAATTTCAAGTTGCTAGCTCTTTCCGTTCTCTTTTTATCGTGGCAACGGCTGGATGGCCGGCCGGACAGAATCAAATTTGACCTCGAATTCTTCATTGGGAGTCAAACTAAATCGTTTGAGACCATTTTCGTCAAAAAATTCGAAAGTTACAGACATTTGGGCAAAATGATAACGCGATGTTCCCAAGAACATACTCGGAAAAACGACACAATCAATTCTACTTTTAGCCACATCGCTGAATATAGGTAATCAAATTACCTTTCATTTGATGCATCAATCCATATAGTCCCATTTGAAAAAAAAAAACAGTAGGGGGTGAGAAATATCAAATTCAAAAAAGCACAGAATAAATTGCTTTTGAAATTAAAAATTGACGGGTGAGAGGATTTTCCTTAATAATTCTTCGTACAAGAATTATTGACGAGTTACGTTACTTTTTTGGCACACTGTATAATTAACCCGCGTGAGGGCACCGCTTTCCACCAAATATTGAATCAATAATATTGCTTCAATAATATTGCCCGTGTAAGGTGCATTTTAGGTGGAGGCATTCATGTATTGGTTCTTATTTCGACTCGCTAGATGTCAATACAAATCGTCTGGAAATATGGAATAATTTCGTAATTAGGTGAACCTAATAGGTTTTCTGAATGCAACGGCTCTAATATTTCAGTTTTACATGGGCAGTCATTATTTGAGTCACTTACCCGTGAATCTTAAGTTCTTAAGTCAACAAATCGAAGAATGTTACTCTTATTCATAATGTATCTATTTCCCTGAAGTATAGGCCAGTATTTCAAAGAAACGATAAAATTAAAAGAAAATTATTGATTATAATGATTGTTTACAATGAATATATCACTAGATTATGAGATAATAAAAAAATTATTATAAAAATTTGGAGTGCACTCAGGGAAAGATCCTTAAATCCAACATACAATCAAATGAATAAGTGAACAACCCTGGCGAATGCACCTTGTTATCATGCAAAGTTGAACTACCTACGCGATATTTCATCTACATCGCGAATTTTCAACAATTATATTGCATTTTTATTTACCCACCTTATCATCAGATATTGTGAACTCGAAAATCCAAGTCTACAGATAAAAAATACCAGTCGATAGACTCTTGAGTCAGTGCGGTAAATGCACTCCTATCTATTTGCATCGTGATATATTTCGCTCGTGCATAAATGCAATGACATTTATTTCATCCCACTCTGAGTCAGTTACCTGTGACTGGGAACTTAAACGATAAAAATCGATATTATGTGTCTTTTTCCTGAAATACGTCCCATTCAATCGACTGACATATGAGAATGTCATTGAGTTTATTGGAAAGGTCTAACATTGTGTTAGAGTCATCCCGATAAATTGGTATTTTGAGGAATTTTTCTTTGTTTAGAATCGACATATCTACGACTGATTATACGAACTGATTTATTTTACGCTCGAAGAGATTAAATCGTAAGAACAATAAAGGAAGTCATTATCCAGTATGTTTTGCTTCTTGGAAGTATGGCGCCATACTAAAATTGGATCTTGGTTAACTCACTTCAAGAAGGTGTACATTTACATTATACAGCGTGCCAAAAAAGTAACGCAACTTGGCAATAATTCTTGTACGAAGAATAATTAAGGAAAATCCTCCCACCCGTCGATTTTGAATTTCTAAAGCAATTTATTGTAAGCTTTTTTGTATTCCATATCTCTCAGCCCCTATGCCCCGCATCCCTCTACTTTATTTTTTTAAATGGGAATATATGGATTGTGATACATCAAATGAAAGGTAATGTGAACACCTACTCAACGATGTGAATGAAAGGAAATTGGTTGTGCCGCTTTTTGGCGCTCTAGTTTATTAAAACATTTGAGAATAATCAATTGGGTATGGTTACTCGCTTTTTGAAATCGACGAGTTTCCTATTCAAGGATGGAAAATGAGTTTAATATTTTAAATGTTTGAATTGAGCACCGTTTACGGTTTGACAATGTGCAAGTCGTTCTTCGAAACTCCTCAATGAATTATTCAACGCAGCAACAGGTATACTCTTCAAATGGTCCCACATAAATTATTTGAGAAGGGTTCAAATCTGGACATCGGGGTGGCCATTCAACTAATCCTCTCCTACCAATCCATTTCTCAGGAAATGTGCCATCAAGAAACCTCCTCACTTCAATTCCATAATGCGGAGGCGAACCAAATATTGTCAGCTACTTATCAACCATTCACACCGGGAAAGAGATCAATGACTGCAGGTAATATTTGATTCCTCAGTAACTGTAGATAAGAGTCACTAGTAAAATTTGCTTCTTTATAAAAAGGTCCAATAATATGAGGGCCAACTGTACCCAACCACACATTTAATTTTTCGGGATGTTGGGTGCGAACTGTCTGCACCCAATGAGGATTTGCTGTCGACCAGAAGCGACAATTGTGTCGATGGACAGACTCATTCAAGTAAAACGTAGCTTCATCTGCTTCATCCGTAAGAAATTTCTCGATGAAAAGGTATAATCCTCATTGCATCTCTCCTCCATTACTTCACCAAACTGCGCTCGTCGGTCAAAATCGTCATCAGATAATTCGTGTGTGCTTTGAATCCTGTATGGGTGAAACTTAGTTTTTCCAAGGAGATTACCAACAGACTGCTTACTCACATCGAATTCATCGGCCAGTTTTCGTGTAGATTGTTTCGGAATCTCCTGTATGGAAAGTAGTTTATCGAGGGCCTTATCGCCACATGTCGTAGTTGAGGGTCTACCAGATTTTGGAGAGTTTTTAACATTTCCAGTTTGCTCGAAATGTTTAACCACTCGACAAACAGTAATTTTAATTATAGGATTTCTGTATTGATAACGCTCATTAAACATTTCGCACACTTGTTCATAGGTCCGCTTGCGATCCCCATGTCCCCTTGATAATAATTAGTAAAAGAAAAATGGTAAGATTGCAGTACTCTCCAATCACAAATGATAAATCATTTCCTACTTCTTGGCGCTCTAGTTCCTCGGAACTGAGTGCTTAACAATTTGCCCAAATGTCTGTAATTTTAGAATTTTTGGCTGAAAATGGTCTCAAACGATTTGGTTCTACTCACTGATCAAGAATCCGAGATCGAAATCGATTCTGTCCGGCCGGTCCGGCCGTAGGCTTGATAACTCTCGAACAAAAGTAGTTAGAGGATTGAAATTTGCAAGGTGGGTTTGGAGCGTAAATATCTCGGACGAGTTCGTTAATGGGCGAAATCCATCAAGCGGTTTCGGAGTTATGGCTGATTTTAGTAAAAACATTTTTTATGAATATTTCGATCATATAAACCGATCACTCGATCTACCTGAAATTTAGCATCAAATTGTAGAATTATGACCTTTATACGCATGTGAAGTTTTGTATTGAGCAGGTTACCACAAAGTGTAAAAAAAATTTCAAAATTTTAAAAATTTTTTTCTACAATATCTCTCGAACGGAATGAGCTAGGCAGTTGAAATTTTCAGAGTAGGTTAGGGCGATGAATATCTTGGTTAAATTCGTTATTGGGCAAAATAGGCCAGATGGTTTCGGAGTAACGAAAAAATATTTTTTTTTAAGTAACAAATTTCAAATTCAATTTTTATTTAAGATGCAGTTTCACCATAAAAATCCATCGATATCATTTTCAACACAGATCATATAATAATTCATGGATAAAAAATTAATTACAGCATTCTGTGAAAACGTAGAAGTACGATTCATTATTGAAATTTCGAAACATCATATCTCTGAAAGTATTAGCTTTTTAGAGATTGAAATGATATCAATGGATTTTCATGCCGAAACTACATCTTAAAAAAAACTGAATTTGATATTTGTAATGTAAAAAAAAAAATTTTTTTCCGTTACTCTGACACTGATTTTGCACAGTAACGAACTCAGCCAAGATATTTATCTCCCAAATCTACTCTGAAAATTTCAACTGCCTAGCTCATTCCTTTCGAGAGTTACTGAAGAAACAAAATTTAAAAAATTTCTAAATTTTTTTTGACACTTCACGGCAACCCGATCAATACAAAACTTCGCATGCATATAAAGGTGATTCTTCTACAATTTGGTGCTAAATTTCAGATAGATCGGGTGATCGGTTTCTCAAATATTCATAAAAAATGTTTTTACTAAAAACGCCCGTAACTTTACTAAACCGCTTGGTGGATTCCGCCCGTTGACGAACTCGTCCGAGATATTTAAGCTGCAAACCTACTCTGAAAATTTAAATTATCTAACTCCTTCCTTCGAGTTCGAGTTCTCTTGTTAACGTCCGGACGGCCGGACAGAATCGATTTCGGCCACGAATTATTGATCAGTGAGTCGAACCAAATCGTTTAAGAGCATTTTCAGCCAAAAATTCGAAAATTACAGAAATTTGGGCAAATTGATAAGCACTATGTTCTGAGGAACAAGAGCGCCAAAAAGCACCGGATAAATTGCTTTTAAAATTAAAAATCGACTCGTAAGAGGATATCCTTGGTACAAGAATCATTGACGAGTTGCGTCACTTTTTTGGCACGCTGTATTGACATAATATTTTCTCAAAATGATGGAAGATAATAATAGTTTTATAGCATTGCAATATATTTACCATTAGTTCAAGACAGTTGAGAAGGTGGAAATGCTGTACGTCATGGTGAATCGAAAATCATATTGAAAATTAGATCCCATTCAGCTGAGCCGTTACAGCCTCGAAATTGAAAAATTTTGGTATAAGTTCTGGTTTCGGATTTGAATTGAATACTTCAGTAAGCCGATTTTCCTTAAAGTTGCATATAAATTCTTGAAACTTGGATAAGGAATCAACTAAAGATTGACCATGATGATCAAGTTATTCATTGAATTAGGTTCACTGGAAGGGATAAAAAGTAGGGCATACAAAAACGCAGTTGTAGAACCAAGTTGTAAATATTTCTGCTTGATAGTTCATTTTTGTCGGGCTATTCACCTGAACAGAGTGCACATCAATTCGTCCAAACGTCTGTATTTTTCGAATATTTGTCAAGAATGGTCTCAAACGATTAGTTTCGACTCACTGATGAAGAATCCGAGGTCAAAATTGATTCTGTCCGGCCAGCCGTCAGCACGATTACGCTCGAACGCAATGAGTAGGTTTGAACTCCAAATGCACCGGATAATTACTTAAATGGGCAAAATCCATCGAGTGGTTTTAGAGTTATAGCCATCTGAAATGTTGTTTTCCCAATAACTCTGAAAATAATCATCTGATCGAATTAAAGCGTGGTAGTTGGTTGAAAAATATCGACAGGAAGACTTATGAAAATTTTGTGACTGGATAATTAAAAAATATATATAAAAAGATACTATCCGCCGTATTCACAAAGCATTGTTAAGTGGTTGAATCTCCGTTAAGTCCTAACTGAGGTCCTCAGTTAAGGATAAATTTGAATCGCAACCTCAGTTAACGTATTTAACGGTGGTGAAACAGGCCTGTTTCACCACCTCTATTCCTTATTGTCCTTTATTATCCCCAATGTATCCTTAACTGAGGACCTCAGTTAGAACTTAACGGAGATTGAATGCTTTGTGAATACGGCGGTATATCTCAGAAACTACCGGGCAGACATAGTTTAAATTCTGCGAGAGCTTTCAAAACCGTATTTTACAGTAAAGTTTGAACTTGCTCGGGTCTGTATTGGTGAAGATTTTAAGTTACAGAATAGAGCTGAAATATCTAAATATTCCAACGATCGAAATGTACTGGTCAACTGGAATACACTCGACAAAACAAGTTTTCAACAGTTTTTGATTTTGATGTGGTTGTAAATTATTTCATAAATTATATTTTATGCTTTCCATAGATCTCATTAATAATGTATCTTTCATGACTTTCATGTTCCTCTATGATCTTTACCTCCATTTTACATGTGTATGAATGACATCTGTGATAATCTGTCTTTTTAATCCGGAAAGATTCCATTTCATTCTGTTTAAAATTGAATTCCTATCGCGGGTCGAGAGGAGCTAAATATGGTAGAAATGGACATATTTTAAACACTAGGGATTCACTTTGGCTGTATTCCAATAAAATAATCAAACCCAGAAATATGGAAGAACAAAAGTAAGTTTTCATCAGGTTTTTATGTTAATAGAAGGGGATTATAATTATATATACTTTTCAGCAGTAACATTATCTTACTTATCATTAAGTCATTATTATTATTATTATTTTTATTATTATTATTATCATTATTATTATTATTATTATTAATTACTTACCATTAAGTAATTATTTATCTTGTTCGTATATGCTATACTGATTCATAACTCTGCATTGTTCTTTTTAAGTATATAAAAGTAATGAAACAAATCCAATTTTTGAATCAGGGAATAAACAGGATGTGAAGAACTACCGTGGTATGCATGTCCAGGCTTCCCTACCTAAGCTACTGGACAGTTGGATAGCTCATCAGTTGAAATTTCATTGTAAAGAGCGTTTCATAAATGAAAACATTTTCTCTGAATAAGTGTTACCAACACAAAAAGGCCTAGCAGAGTCAAGAAACCCTCCCTATTAAATGAAAATCTGCAATCGTCTCTATATTTCAAGTTATCATGATCCTAAATGCGTTACCTTGGACTTAAAACAATCTATCCAATCCTGAGCAGGTGATCCATGACAGAATATGATGTCTTCATCTGATAATATCTTGTAAAAAAATTATCATGGACTGAATAATCATGCTGGAAGATAGCCAGTGTTACCACAGTTTGAGTGTTGGATCCATGATCATATCCAAATAACGTACCGACTGGATCAGAAATCTTAGCTTGTCATTATTACCTATTTTGATCCAGCATATATCTACATAATATACTATTGAGTTAACCATTTTACATTTACCGATGAGTAGCAACTTTTAATGATATAATATTCGGAAAAACAGGGGTTTTCTTCTACGTTCTTCTCGCCAACCTTAGTTGAATGCTACCGAAACTAGATAAACCTCTTCAAGTTATATTATTGCTTCAATCTCTCTTACTTTAGGTCACTAAAAGTATCTTAGATTACATACACAACGAATAGACCTTTGTTTTCTAGACAATCAAAGTAACACAAATTGTGGCATGGGGTTCAATAGCAAAAATGATTTACTTCAGTAACAGACTGTTCAAGCGATAACTACAATATGGGTGTTAATATTTCTTAACATCCAAAGCTTCACAACACGTTCTTAATGGAGACAACATGTTTAATTCATAACAGAATACAGTTTCAAAACAATGAGTAGAGAGAATTAACTTTATTAGCATACGACCGAAGTCTTCCAGCCTATTACACTCAGGTTTAAACAATGAGTATTTAATAGGAATATATAATAATAAGAATAAAATAAATATTTTGAAGAAAGAATCGATATTAAAGATAAACAAATGCCCCGCAATATTTAATATTTCAACTTATTTTGCAGCCAAATCCTAGATTTAAACTCGATCGTATCTATATTTATGGAAATAATGGGTGGAAATTATATTTTTTCCTTCACCTCAGTCGCCTCAGGTGAGTTCTAGCTCTAAATTTGAACAGCATGCCAAAGCCCTGGCCTTCTGGTGGGACGTTAACAGGCAGTCTCTGCATGTAACTTTGGGATGAAACTACGCTATTTTTAAGTGGATGTTAGTAAAGAGAAATCAAATATTGGGTACCTTCATCATTTATGCATGTTTTCAAAGCCAATCCACATCAAAATTCACTTCTGTTTATGCTCTGATCAAAATTGAAACCGGTGTTGTTCGAAAGATTTCCGCATATCGTCGATGATTTCTGTTGTGAATCTAGCTTGTTGAGAATCACTGAATATGGTTTCAACGAAAATAAATCTGAGGAAATTTGCAGAAGTATCTGCAAACAGGTGTGATATTCGCGTAATTTTCAAATCCATAAGAAATTCGTGGGGATTCAGTGGTTGGATCCTTTGGAGCGTGATTCAAAATTCTCGGATAACCTCACTAATAATAATAATAATAATAATAATATCTCTTTATTTCCACAAGACAAATTTTACATTGTATGGAAAATGTCATTTATAACTCAATCCTAAAAATAAGAATGATAACACATTAATCAGCACAATAAATACTCGACCAAATCATATAAACACTGAATCATATAAATTATTTTTTACAGTAATAGCAGGTAACAGCCACGCAGAACGGAACCACAATTCGTCAGGAAACCAAATAACCATTAAAAAACTCCTCGAGAGTATAAAAACATTTTTCTATTAAAAATTGACGCAACGATTTTTTAAAACAGTTTAGACCGACAACAACTTTCAGAAAATTCGGCAAAGCATTGAAAACCTTTTTCCCTAGGGCTTCCGGGGACTATCTCCCAATGTTCAGTCTGCTGAAGGGTACCCTAAAATTATCTTTCGCCCTTGTATTATATGTATGGACATCACAATTCAATATAAAAGATGATTCATTTTTAAAAACATAAATACTTAGCTCGTAAATTAGCACTGATATCATAGTCAGAATATTAAACTTTACAAAAAGAGATCTACATGAGTGCAATTGCCTGACTCCCGCAAGACAACGCACGATTCTTTTTTGACGAATAAACACCCGAGAAGCAGCCGAAGACGGTCCCCAGAAGCAAATTCCATAATGTAAACGCGAAGCCACCTGCGCATGATACACTGTTAAAAGTTGTCCTTCGGTTAATACTCTCTTCAAGTTCCGAATCAAAAAACATTGAGAACCTAAATTCGAGCATAGTGCATCGCAATGCCGCCTCCAATTTAGTGCTTCATCAATTACAACACCCAGAAATTTAACACTGCCCAGTCTACGGATATTCTGATCATTAATCTGAACATTTAAATTCATATTGCCTGTATTCTGCCGCGTATGAAATCGCACGTAACTTGTTTTTGTAATATTCAACAATAAAGAATTATAGGCAAACCAAGAACCAAGATTACTCAGGTTAGCATTGCATTTCGACTGCAGCGCATCATCATCCCCTGCCGAAAAAATTATAGAAGCGTCATCAGCATACAACGAAGAAACGCAGTCCCCATCCAAAACGGATTTAATATCGTTCATATACAGAATATACAAAATTGGGCCCAATATTGATCCTTGTGGGACACCCATACTGACGCTCAAGGTGTTAGAATTTCCCTCTATTCTACAAGAACCATGCCGCCGCTTAATCGAAACAAATTGTTTCCTTTCTGTCAGAAAAGAGGATACCCATCCAAGAACAGGTCCCCTTATGCCATAGCCCTCAAGCTTCTCCAGGAGTCTCACATGGTCAACACAATCAAATGCCCTGCTGAGGTCACAGAAGACCCCAACAGGACACTCAGCTGCTTCCATACGACAGACAACCTCCCGAGAGAAATGCTGAACTGCATCAGAAGTTGATCTGCCTCCTCGAAAACCGAACTGGTCCGGAATCAAAATTCTCTTATTGAACAGAAAATTGCTCAGCCTATCAATGAAGCAATATTCGAAAATTTTGGAAAAACCAGATGACATCGCCACCGGACGATAGTTCTCCAGTAGTTGCGCATCCCCACCCTTGTGAATTGGCACCACCTTGTTAATCTTTATCGGATCTGGAAAAATACCCGACCTAAAAGATTCGTTAACGAGATACAACAAGGGTTCAGCAATACAACCAATGACTCTCTTTAAAAGGAAACCTGGCACATCGTCACTCCCAGCAGATTTTTTATTTTTTATTTTTGACCTTAACATGTTCAGCATTTCTTCTTTCTCATATTCGAAAAGGTACATACTTTCACCCAGATCCCCTGTACGCAAATGATTTTTATTCACATTCCTCACTACTGTAGGTACTACCTTTAATTTGGTGTATTATCTTTCTTGGAGCATCCTCAAAAAAGTTGTTGAAAATTGCCGCGATGTTAACGGGATCTTCGGTCATAGTGTCCCCAAATTTAAGGGTTATTGCGGACTCCTGTTGCCTTCGTTGTTGAGTTAAAGACTTCACAACATTCCACACTGACCTTGAGGGATTTTCAGAATTAATTATTCTACTCTGATAAAAGTTTCGCTTGGTTTCCCCCACCAGAAAACTATGACGTCTCTTCGCCTCCCTATAAAAGTCATCCAGACATGGGTACCGCTTCCTAATCACATACAAATCTCTCAAGTTACGACTAGAAGTTCTCACCTCCTGAGTAACCCAATCTTTTTTATCTAACCTACGAACAGTACGTTTGAGTGGAAAATTCACATTGAAATGATACAAAAAAACATCATAAAAACACTTAAAGGATTCATTAAGCCCGTGGACATCATACACTTCACCCCAGTCTTCCTGGGTGAGGTCATCTATAAAATTTAATATATTTCTTTCCTCAAATAGCCGCTTAGTTTCCCTCAGAAAATCATCCGATCTTATCTGCACAACTCCACTGTTGACAAAAACAGAATTATGATCAGACAAAATATTCTCTAAAACCATACTATTCGCATTGTACAAATTGGTGAAAACATGATCCAGTACATAATCACCCCTTGTTTTCTGATGTATAATACTATCCTCTAAGCCAAAATCCGCCAACATACCAGTTAATTCCTCATAATAGTTCCTATCTCTATTTGGATCCAAATTAAAATCCCCAGTCAAAATGATATTTAAACGTGGCTTATATGTTCTACAAAGTACCATATACAGATTTTTAAGAAACACATTCAAATTAGCACTATCCGGAGATCTATAACAAACCAAAATCAAAGTGTTCCTGTTACACTTGTCAGTTCCCGTCAGCCACAGTGTAGCACATATTTCAAATTGTTTCTCTATACAAAATTCCCCGAGATCGACACATTGTGTTAACAATTCAGTTTTACACCAAATTGCAACGCCACCTCCCTTAAAATTACTTCTACAAAAATTTGAAACATTTATAAACCCAGGGAAATGAAACGACCTTAATGTGCCCTGAGAACACCATGTTTCCGTGAGACAAATTAATTTCAGAGTGTTGAACACTTTTATATACTCTACAAATATTGTATCAGATTTTTCTATTGTAAGAGCTTGACAATTCAGTATTAAAATGTCATTTTCACCTTTTACTATTTCATTGATTTCTCCGGAGGTGTACGCTTCTGAAAAAAACGACTTACAAGAGCTCCACTAGGCCAAATATCAGCATTCATAGCCTGACCAAGGTTTGAAAAGTCTACCGTTATTTTGAAAGAGCTGTACTCATCTGGGAATTTTGAGTTCAGTTGTTCGCACTGCGCTTCCGGAAAATGCTGCCTAACAAACTGACAGATATCATCTTCCCTTGTCCCCGGTTCCATCCTGCTCAAAAAAATGTGTGCCTTCTTGGTCACTACCTTGATATTTGTTTCCGTTTTCAGGTTACCTACAATCCCAGATTTCTGTTTTGGTTTAACCTGCTTGTCACCAAAGTCAACAGTACTTCTAAGAGTTCTACGCGCACGTCGAGGTCGCTGCAGTTGCCAGTCATCGTGCGCTGCTGCCAGCCGTGGTGTTTTCTCTGGGTTCTCCTGTTGTTTTTCCAGAAAGTTTTCTTCCCTGACAGGTGTATCACACCTATGCCGCTGATTGACTGCTTCTCTGTTATGCTCCGGCAACGAGGAATCTGCATGTTTTACTGGTTGCGGCTGCTTTGAATTTACACTTTCATTTCCCTCTTGCTTTGCTGATCTATTACAATCTTTATGAAGGTCTATCTGATGTTTTTGCAACTTAATAATTTCTTCCTTGTCTCCAATAATGGTGATTTTGTCTCTTATGATAGCCTCTTTCTCCCGCAAAAGTCGTCTCAAAAAATTAACCTCGGCAGTAAGTTGTTCAACTGACCTTTGTTGTCCTTGTCCTTCGCTAAACAAAGCGATGTCCGCTGCGTCAACAAACTCTTCAAGATCATCACAACATTTCGTCGTTGATTCATCAGTTAAAAGTCCCTTTTTCTCTGCACAATGCTTGTGGACGGTCTCAACACAAATTACACATTTCACCGTATTTGTCAAAGCACTTCTTTTGCAAAATTTACACACTTGCTTTTCAGCACCACCTAAAATGACGTTACCAGTCGGCGCCATCTTTAATCGATGTCTAATGTGGTCTATAAGGCTTGTTTCACATGCACACGGTTCCATTCGGTTCGGTTCTTTTTCGGATCCTATTCGGGCCCTGGCGACAAGTGTGAAACGATACTCCGGTTTAGATTCAGTAACGAATATAAACCATACAGCACCAAATGAATATTCCCTCGATACTAATAGGTTTCTTACGGTTTCAAGGAGGTCCGAATTCGCGTGAGGGAATATGGATCAACCTAGGCTTTCACACAACCACGGTTTAGTTTTGGTTCTAACCCTAAAGTAAATATTTACGTATCTGTGATTTTAGCCTCAAAACGAACCGAGATATTTCAATCTTTCCCAAATTGTTTAAATATAGATATACAGGGTGAGTCTTTGACCACTGCCTCAATTTTAACCAAAGATTCCTCTCATCAAATGAAACACTTTTTTCATTTACCATTTTGCCAGATTCGGCTCAGGTAAAAAGTTACAAGCGTTTAAAGATTTCACAATGTGCTAATACACTCCCGCATATAAATTATCTATGACATTGTTGGCGGACGAGAATAAGGCATGGTTAAGTGGTTTACAGCTTGAGTCGGGATTCCAACGCTCAGGGACGGATCCATAAAAGTAGTGAAATTTCTGGAGTTTTCCATTTTAAAACATTCAATGAAGAATATCTCGAAAACGGTGCGTTTAAGGAGAAATGATGAGGAATAATATAATGTTCTAAAACGATGGAATATTCTTGAAATGACTCAAGAAAAACTTAATATGCTTTCTTTAAGCTAATTTCGTTTAGTTTTATGAATCCACGAGTCCATAACTAGAAAACCAGTAAAAGTAGAAAATAACTAATATTTGGAAAATATGTATCATAGTTATAGGAAACTTTACGCCAACATTCATTTTATTCGAAAAAAGGATGTCAAAGCTACCTAATAAAAACTGATTTTTTTTCAAAATTTTAACAGCCTGTATCTCTTTACCTGAGCTGAATTTGGAAAAATGTTAAATTAAAAAAGTGTTTCATTTGATGAGAGAAATCTTTGGTTTAAATTAATGCAGTGGTCAAAGACTCACCCTGTATAAACATAAATACATATTTTCGAAATTTGTTGCTATCCCAGTATTTGAGAAAATGAGTGGTTTGCAAAATGTGGATCAACGGATTCTGATGTACATCTAAACCAGTACTGTGAGACAAAACTTCCGAAAAATATAAAGATACATTAAAGGCGCGTGAAGCATGCAAAGATGTTTTTCGTCGACCTCTATGAAAAGTGACATTTTACGTACTAATTTGCGGCCATAAAATCGTGAACTATATGAATACGACATGATACGGTTCAATACAAACATGTATGTGTCATTTACCGTTATGAAATTATTTAAGAGGTCCGAATTTCATAAAAATATGTAGAGGTCGACGAAAAAATGTAATATCCACCTCGGCGAGAAACTGTCTAGTGTCCCGCCTGCTTGCAAGCATTTGCGGGCTCGACTCTAATAGACAGTTTTTCGTCCTTGGTACATAAATAACTATTGTGTTTAAATTCTGAATGACTTTGAGATGAATTTGGCGTTACGAAAAAGTTGGATTGAACCTGTGTTTCAGAAGAAAACATATATATATATATTCTTTTGAACATGAAACCTAAAGACGGGTTTATAGAGCAAATAAAATAAAATAGGAAACAAATTGAAATAAAATATGAGAGTTGAACATGCACATTTCAACGATAGCTTTTATACACGGAATAAGATTAAATAATAGATAAGAATGAGAAATAGAGATAGCCATCATTCATCATTAATTAGTTTGGAAAATGACAATGCGCATGCTCATAGAGCGAAATTCACAGAACTAAAAATTGTCAACAAGCTGCTATTTGATTGGTTCATTCTTATTTTGTTGTAGATCATCTGTATCAATTAATCCTCTCTTAGCCCTTAGTTCTTATTTTGATTTTAATATGTTTCTTATTTTATTTTATTTGCTGTATATACCCGCCTTTATATGAACCTTGTGATAAACGTTTATATGCGAAAGGGTGTCGTTCGTTTTGGGTTAAGACCAAAAACAAGTCTAAGGCATGAACATTTGCTACCCTCAGTTGATGTTACAAGAGGAATTCAAACATCCATACAGGTTGCTTATTCTAGTAAAATTGGAATCGGCAACAGGAGAAAATTTGTATTAGTAGCATAAATTTATAAAATAAGCAGTTTCCAGTTATCAAATATTGATTTAGATGAATCTAAATAGTCCAGATCAGTTATTATATCACAATCATTTATCGTCGATTATAGCTTACTTATTCTGAGTCATAATCATTTGGGTATGGGAATGGGATGACACTTATTTCATTGAATGAAAATAAAACCATCAGTATGGAATTTGAGAAAATTACAGGTTTATTTTCCGATAAATATCAAAACAATTCAGGTGTTTGATGCTACACTGTTCTCGATTTATTCTTGCGTCGGGTGTAGTTTCAAATTGTATACTGTCCTCATTATTCAAATCTGGAGATCCAGAATTTACCATTCTGGAATGCCCATCCAGAAATATGCGATTAATGTCAAAAGTGGTATGGCACGTACATCTGTAGTTTGCCATCAGAATATATCGCCACTCCCAAATAAGAAAACTGTAAACCACCTATGTTTAGTAACTGGTACCAGGGCGCCACCTACATGCCACAGCTCCAACTAATAATGCCTAGCTCCAAGTCGTGATGTTCGTGGAGTAGTATACTCGCTATCTATAAACAGAGATCAGGATAGTGCTTACAGTGACTTACAGAAAACTTTGGAGTGCATGATTAGTGAGAGGATATTATACATAGAGGTCACTAGTTTATACAAACAATGCTAATGGTATAATCGTACGTTAGGCAACCAGCAATACTTATTACATTATTAAGTTAAATGATACATAAATATATCGCTAGCAATATTTTTATCTATAATCGATTAAGATACAAGTAAATCTTATTTTCGACTTGGGTGCTTTCTGTTACTGTGCCCGACAAAAATGTTTTTAGAATAAATGTGACAGAAATTGTCTGTCCTTCGGGGCCCCCCAAAGGATGGGGGCCCTGGGCACGGGCCCTGTGTGCCCTTATGGTAAAGACGGTATTGCGCACAAGCTCCTAGGAGCTTCTGAGGGATCTCCTTGGGGAAGACTTAGGACGGTCAGTATAATCATAATCATGTCATTAGCAAGCGCGCCAATGCAGATTGACTTCACTTTGAAAGAAATAAAAACGGTAAAAAAGCATTGACCTGGGGTCAATTGGCTTTGGCGTGCTTGCAAATGACTTGATTATGATTGTACTGACCCTCCTAGGTCCCCAGGGAGCTTGTGTTACTATGGAGAGTCAGTTATATTCTGTGTGATTTTGTAACTATATCCTTGCGCCAGCTAAGGCACATCAATGTTAGTTTTTGACCCGACAGCGATGGTGGCCATTACCATCTGAGTAGATCTGCGGCTTCCTCTATCCACTAAGCTTGAAGCAGTCACAATTCAATTCTAATTGGTCAACGTGAACAAGCGTGCCAAAGAGTACTGACTTCATGCGCTTTTTAATTTTGTTATTATAATATTTGTATAATAACATAAATTAATGAGCGCGGTAAATCTCCTGACTTCACTCTTCTATATTTTTCATAACAAATTCAAAAGAATTAATCTTCAATAATTGCTTGTGTCTGATCACTTATATAGATAAAGGTGACCACCTTCCTTATCGATAATCTTTTGTCGTAAAATTTGCTAAGTAGGAATTAGCTAAATTACCGGAAAACCATCTTTGGCGTAAAGAAACGTCTAACGCACTTAACATCGCAAAAGTTTTTGAGTAAAAAGCTCAATATAACTGTTGAATCCTGATCAGTTTATCAGGATGTTATGTTTTGAAGGACCAGAATTTTACACTCGGATGGTTTTATCAGGGGGATGAGTAAGTTGTTACTTGGAATGAGGTATCAATGACGACGATAGGAAGTGGTGAATGATTCGAACGCACTTTGAATAAACAATTAACTGTATTTTCTTGTTACCGTTACTTCGATAACAAGCACGAATTAAATATACGAATGTAATATATATTTATATATATATATATATCCCAACATCATTTCAGCGTCATTACATGATACCAACATCTTTGCGTCCCCTTGAAATCGAAGTGTATATCGACGAATGTTCGGTAGACTATCTCCGTATACACCTCACGATCATTTTGCGAGTTTCAGGTCTCAATATACTTGAAAACTGGGCGAGAAAATTTTCTTGTCAACGGTACAATGAACCTTGCGTCCTTACAAAATACCGTAGTTTCTGCGTCCGTATATTTATTTGCCGATATTTCGATCATTTCTGCTTCATTCGTTTTATATTCACGTCAACCATTCAGACATTGCTGCACAGGCTGTGTTGCCAAATGTATGAGGGTTTTTTATGAAGGAATAGACTGATTGGCCTTGACATTCCATTCGATGTGAACGCAGACCTGACCTACACAGATGTTACATTCAACGGATTTTCGCCCCTCTTGATAAGGAAGAAAGCATATTGAGTACGGGAATTTTCGATAGGAATTTCTTCTGCGTGTTCCTTGCCTTAATTATATAGAATAGATGAATTAATAGAATAAGATGAGTTTTCTTGGACTAATTTTAGATGGATTATTCTGTTGTTCTGAGAAGTAGTTGATTGCAGAGAGTTGATAATCAATAATAATATAATGCATTGCTTATTATTCGTAATATTATTATTCTCTAGCAAAAGACCGAATCAGCAGAATGACTAATTATTTGAATAAGATTGCATAAAAATTTTCTGTGTAGCAGGTGGTGACCTTTAATTCGACTTTAACTTTTTAACTTAAGGTCACTATTTCAATAACAGATATGATTTTTTTAAATGGCACCCTATATTTTATGAATGCCAAAAATGGAATTTACAATTAGTTTCACTTTCAAACATAACTCTAAGTTATGCAACTTTTTCAATTAGGTAAAAAACGGTTGATTTCAAAGTGTTTATAATACATAGCCATCATTTAAATTTCGTTGAAATGAAATTCATTATTCCTAATATTTATTTTATGTTTGAATCGAGCTACTTATGAAAATGCCCTCGTTTCTAACCACATATTAGCTTTGTTCCTACAGCGGCCAAAACCGTACAGTGAACGGTCCACGGACTGCGCGGTGGTGTAATAGCAAGGCTTTTACACCACCGCGCAGTCCGTGGACCGTTCACTGTACGGTTTTGGCCGCTGTAGGAACAAAGCTATTATTTATGTATGAAACACTGCATATTAGTGGAAATATAAATTCTGATTCAGTGGAGTGTTAGTATTGAGTTGAAAGAGGTTCTAGTAAAGTACCGGAACCGAAGAATAACTATGAGTTATTCACATAAGAGTATGAAATGAAGGCGTGCTAAAACTTATCCTTGTGGGATGGGGTTCATTATTCGAAATTTTGAAGTTATAATTATTATCATCAACAAAAACACGATGTCTTCTATCCGGCAAAATATTTTTTGAAAGACGAATCATCTTTCCACACTTCAAAAGCGTATACAGTTTAGGTGCTTAACCATCTTTCTACACAGCAGAAGATTATTCTATAAAAATTATATCTATTTTCAATTTCTTGTTTAAACCTGATTTGATAAAGATTTTAAAACTGAGAACTTGTTATTTCAATTTTTCCCGAAACCGACTTGGTAATTTTGAAGAACAAGATCCTGCAACTACAAAGCGTGTAGATGGCAAGATAATACATAACAAGAATTACGAAGTAATATTATTTCCGAATTTTTAAAGCAATGCAAGAAGATTTGAAACTGAAATCCTATTATTTATTGAACTAAAAACCTCAGAAAAAATTGCAATATTTCACCTTCATAAATCACACCATACCTTGAGTAGATAGTCAGTATGGTGACAAATGACAGGATATTCGTGTATTCTTTATGAACAAACACTGATCAGGGATGGTTGCACGAGGTGAATAATTGTAATTTATGCAATGGAGAAATTTTGTAAAACGTGTGCCAGGTGCTCTTTCTAGGAATTGCCTTGCAAGTCCCAACATCAACTTAAGTTTTTCGCTCTATTCATTTCTGGTATGAAAAATATGGCATGCAATGTAAACAAACATATTTCACCTTATCTTCGAGCCCGATATCAAGGTGAATATTAAATTGATCGCCTCTATGGAAACTAATTAGTTGTAAGGTGTGTGATTTTGAGAGGACTTTTAGCCGCAAGTAGATTGCGCATGCGCAGAAGGGAAGTGACCGTTTTTAGGTTGTATGGGTTATGTTGGGAGTGCTGAGCCGATAGTGTGAGGTTTTAAAAGAATATTCATGGCATTTCAATGCAAGGACAAGTCAGTTTGGGGGATGTAACGTTGTTTCCGACTTGAAGTGTCCGTACCGTGGCTCTGGGGCTAATATTGAAATTGATGTGACCCCTTACGGGCATTTTTCGTTATGCGCATGAGCAGACCATCAGTGATTTAACTGCTGGTGTTTTCGTCAGAGAGGATTGGGGCTTTGGGGTGGCTGATGCTATTCCTCTATAGAATCCCCTGGTGAGGGTCTGCGCATGCGTGGATTCAAGATGCAATATCTCCTGAACCCCTAGTGTTGGAGAATCGGAGTTTTTTGTAAGGTGTGTAATTTTGGGAGGACTTTCAGCCGCATATAGACTGCGCATGCGCAGAAGAGAAGTGACTGTTTTTGGGTTGTACAGGTTATGTCGGGAGTGCTGAGCCAATATTGTGAGGTTTTAAAAGAATATTCATGGCAATTCAGTGCATGAACAAGTCAGTTTGGGGTATGTAGCGTTGATGCCGAATTGAATTGTTCTGACTGTGGCCATGGAGCTAATTTTAAAATCGATGTTACCTCTTACGGGCATTTTTCGTTATGCGCATGAGCAGACCATCAGTGATTTAACTGCTGGTGCTTTCGTCAGAGAGGATTGGGATTTTGGGGTGGCGGATGCTATTCCTCCATAGAATACCCTGGTGAGGGTCTGTGCATGCGTGGATTCAAGATGCAATATCTCCTGAACCACTAGTGTTGGAGAATCGGAGTTTTTTGTAAGGTGTGTGATTTTGGGAGGACTTGCAGCCAAGAGTAGATTGTGCATGCGCAGAATTGAAGTTACTGTTTTTGGGTTGTATGGGTTATGTTGGGAGTGCTGAGTCGATATTGTGAGGTTTTAAAAGAATATTCATGGCAAGTCAGTGCAAATGTATGTAACGTGGCCCTGGGGCGAATTTAGTAATAACTATATTCGGTAGATCTATATTAAATTACGTTCAGATTTGGAGAAGAGGCAATTGCGTTCCTAAAGGAGGTCCAATAACCGCAACTTTTTTTGATCTTCGGTAAAGCTAACAGCCAAACTGTACTGATAGCTATATATGCTAAAGGAACTTGAAAAAAAAAGCACTGACGTGAAGTCCGTACTCTTTGGCGCGCGTGTTCACGGTGGCTAATTTGAATTGAGTGATGAGTACTTCAAGCTCAGTGAATTGAGCGTGCCGGAGATCTACCCAAGGGATAGTGGACACCATTCACTGTCGATTCTAAAATTAGCAGTGCTGTATCTAAGCTCCGTAAGGATAGAGTAACACTGTTGAAAAAGAACATAACTGATTCTCCTTAGTCGCACAAGCTTCTAGAATATTCTGAGGGATCTCCTTGGGAAAGACTTAGCAGGGTCAGTATAATCATAATCATGTATATAGCACGCGCGCCAAATGCAGATTCACTTAGCAATGAAAGAAAAAGTGTAAAAAAGCATTGACGTGGGGTCAATCTGCTTTGGCGCGCCTGCTATGTACATGATTATGATTATACTGACCCTGCTAAGTCTTTCCCAAGGAGATCCCTCAGAATCTTCTAGAAGCTTGTGCGACTAAGGAGAGTCAGTTGTGTTCTTTTTCAACAGTGTTACTCTATCCTTACGGAAGCTTAGATACAGCACTGCTAATTTTCGAATCGACAGTGAATGGTGTCCACTATCCCTTGGGTAGATCTCCGGCACGCTTAATTCACTGAGCTTGAAGTACTCATCACTCAATTCAAATTAGCTACCGTGAACACGCGCACCAAAGAGTACTGACTTCACGTCAGTGCTTTTTTTTTTATTGTTCCATATTCATTCAGCTTCATTTGGAGTACCAATTTAAGCAGATAGTACTTTTGGTTCTCTCATTATCGTAAGAAGGCTTAACTTATAAGGAAAAATATGAGAGAATAGTTTGGGTTGGTTCCTGAAAATAAAAATTGGTTCAAGCACTGACTTGAAGTCAGGAGCTTTTGCGCGTATGTTCTATTGTCCATTCTCCTGTATTGGACACTTTTAATCGAATTTACCATGGTGAATTCTATTATCTATTGTCCTGTATTGGACAGCCTTGATCGAATTCACCATGTTAAATTCGATTAAGAGTGTCTAATACAGGAGAATAGACAATATAATTCACCATGGTAAATTCGATTAAGATTGTTCAATACAGGAGAATGGACAATAGAACATACGCGCAAAAGCTCCTCACCTCAAGTCAGTGCTTGAACCAATTTTTTTCCTGAATTCAGGAGCTTTCGCGCGTATGTTCTATTGTCTATTCTCCTGTATTGAACACTCTTAATCGAATTTACCATGGTTAATTCTATTGTCTGTTCTCCTGTATGTAGACACTCCTAATCGAATTTACCATGGTGAATTCGATTAAGAGTATCCAATACAGGAGAATAGACAATAGAATTCACCATGGTAAATTCGATTAAAAGTGTCCAATACAGGAGAATGGACAATAGAACATACGCGCAAAAGCTCCTGACTTCAAGTCAGTGCTTGAACCAATTTTTTTTTCGTGAAGTCAGGATAGAAAGCAATGATGAAAAAATTGACACATTATTGTCTACCTTCAATTCTTCTTTAGGACAAGAATACATAATTATTCTTGAAAAATATTACTGGAATTAATGTCATATTTAAATAATCAAAGTAAAGAAATTTATAAGTTAAGTTACTAACATATTGAATGAAATTCAATTGAATTCCAGTAATATTCAATTACTTATTCTTAACCAATAAATGTCCATTGATAGATCTAAAGGTGATGAGGTGAAACATAAAGATATATTCTCATTAGTGATAGAAAAACTGGCCTAAAATTCCTCTCTACCCATTACGAGATTTAATATCCACAAATGAGCCTCTCACCTCACAAGATCAGAAGCCTTCAGCAAAATTTCAGCGATATCATATTAAAAATAATACATAATCTTTCAAAAGTCCCCTCTCGCAAACATACTCCTCTGCAGGCACATGGATCTCTTGAAGAAGAATCGCCTTCTCTATTTCTCAAAGATATTCACTCTTGTTCATAGAAATCCCTTCAATATTTAGTTGCCTCCTCCTAAGGAGGATCTCTTTCAAAACCAGGTCTGACCACTAATGTAGGGCTATCATCTTCCATAGATTCGTGATGAAATAACACGATTTTTCCATAACATACGCGCAGAAATATGTAATCATGACATTCATATTTTTATTTTTGAAGGTTCTCGCAAAAATACGACCATAGACAACATATCATACGACGATTCGCATCCGCTACCGCTACCGCTTCGCTTCCGAACTCACAAAAGGCTGCCCGGTTCTCCAACAATATAGATCTGATCGTGTTCATTCGTGGAATTCTGCAGTAGAGTTAGGTTTTGAAGGCTCTTCCAAAATTTCAGCCCTGCCGGACGAATAGTTTATGATATATAGATTTTTTTTCAATAATTTTTAATTTTTTTTTTTTTTATTTTCTAGTTATACCATCCTCACGAATTTCTGCAAGAATTTTCGCGTTGGCATTCTACAACTAATAACCATGTTTGAATTCAATCGGTTTTTTATTCTTTGAGTTAATGAGGAACAAAAAACAACCAAATTTCAGAAAATTTCAGATGGCTATAACTCTAAAACCGTTTGGACGATTATGCTGATAAACAAACTCAAATGTCGCATTCGGGTGCACAACCTAACCTGAAATTTTCAAGCCGCTATCTCTTTCCGTTCTCAGGTTATCGTGACAAAAAAATATTTTTTAATAATTTTCTAGGGATACGATTCTCACAAAATTTCACAAACGTGCTTGGGTCTATATTCTACAACTATGCACCAAGTTTAAATTCGATCGGATTTATTTTGAGCGAAAACAAAATTATTACTCGGAAACCATTGGGCCTATTATACCCATTAATGAACTTGTCCGTGGTATTGGGATGCGCCACCTACCCTGAAAATTTCAAGTCGCTAGCTCTATCTGTTCTCAAGTTATCGTGGCAACGGCCGGTCGGCCGGACGGCACCGCAGAATTAAATTTCACATTTGGGCAAAACTATAACGCGATGTTCCCCAGATCATACGCGCAAAAAGAGCAGTTTTGCATAAAGTTGGTATTTTTGAGAAACCTCATGTGCTTTCTGCCTGAATTAGTACTCATATTGGAGCCGATTGCGTTGATATTCGAAAGTGAATCACGACGATAAAAGCTAAAGCTTTTGGAAGAAATCAGCCAAATAGCATATACCTTCTGTTATTATCATTTGGACTTATAAGAAATTTATTTGCACCCAAATTGTTGCGAATTTAATGAACGATAAATTCACAAATAATCAGGTTTTTTTCAAATGACCATTGTTTATGTAAGTATTGAATGGGATGCAAAACTTTTTTCGTTAATTCCACAAAAAGCACAGAAAAATCAGTTATTGCTCTTCAAGTGCCACTTACTAAAATTCAGATTTACTTGCAGTTTTGCTGAATTAGTAATTTTTGTGACGGTTTTGACTGACTTAGAGTGCTATTAGGCAGCTTACTGACTAATTCACATTGTAATAATTCATGATTATCAATTTTGCTTGGTTTTTATTTATTCAGTCATGTTGAAACAAGTATTCCAGTGAATTTTTCACAATTAAGCTTACTAGTTTATAAAAATCCTCAACATAATAAATGTTGTTTGATGATTCAGAACATAACAAATAGAAGTGTTTTAAGACCCTTTCCTTCCTGAATAACATGATGAATCTGAAAATAATTATTCGATCTTAAAGTGTACTGAAGCTACGTTATGTGACAATTTGAAATTATCATTAAGCCAATTATAAATGCTAAGGGACCTGAATCGTAGAAAGTCGAATTTTTGTGACCTTGAAGCTTCGAATACTGCTTCAACATGAAAAACGTAAACAACTCACATCTGGAAATCATTGAAGGACGCAGAAATATCGGTTTGATGGTTATCAATATACGGAACAGTGTTGTCGGTTTTATTGACGCATGAATGTCGGGATGGTGTAATAGTAATATACATTTCGAATATACACTTCCTGACTGCAGCGCCACGAGTGGAGACAACACGAACTACGGTATACAAAAAAAGTACACGATACCACCATTGGGACGTCATCGCCGTATTACAACGAAATGAACGAGGACGTTATAATAAAGCGTTTAGCATTGACTTGCATTTTTGCGTCCGTATACAGACGCAGCAATGCGGTGGACGCAGAATTACATGTAAAAAACATAATGTATGGACGCAGAATTACAGGAGGGCTATAAATATATATATATATATATTTATATATATATATATATATATATATAGATTTGTTCGACCGCACATACAGACCCAAATCGACATACTTTACCGATTATACAGTCCAAAAGTGACGTTTTCAGACCCGACTCCGGGTCTGGTAACGTTTAGCTATAGAATTGTACTCAGGGACGTTAGGGGATGCCAGGGGTAAATTTTCAGATGGGTCTGAAAAAGCGGTGATACATCATATTATATACAGAAAAGCTTCAGAGTTTGGCCAGTGCGAGGGCGCTTCTGCTCACATTAGCTCGCTGTATATAATTCGTATAGTTGATCAACGTCTTGAGTCCTTACATCCGGCAACGCTGTAGAGCGAGAGTTTGAAAATAATAGATTTCGTCCTCTCGATATGCAAACCCAAAACCAACACATACGAAAACTTATACGAGCCCGGTATAGGTAGTCATCGTCATGAGAATTGTTAATTGTGGATTGTTCAAATAAAACTCCAAAATCAGATACTTCTTCCTTTTGATATACAAACCTAAAAACCACACACATGAACGCTTATACAAGCCTGGTATATGGAATCGTCGTCATGGGAGCTGTTTATTTCGAATTCTCAATCATAATTCTGAAGGAGTGTTGAGGACAAATATAATTTCTTCATGGATCATTTTGCAAAAAATTAACATAATAAACAGTAACCCAACCATTCTGTAATATTTCAGAGACTAAATCGGACTCCTTCATCAGATACAAAGCGAAAACTTGACCAATTATTTTTTGATGACACTTATTCTGAAATTTGTTACACTGCAAATTACAGTATTAGCTGAAAGACACGGAGAAATATTCATTGATTTTAACTATCAACAAATATTTCGTGGATACGGGCTGGTCCCCTCATCGCTCAGTGTTCCCCTAATGAGGAAATCGTCATACAGGGGCAAATACGAACCAGTTTCATGGCTATTACCAATCGTCAGCATATCATTGCCACACTGAATGACAGCTGAAGGAGTTCTAGGAAACATAATCCCAGTTGTTGCGAACAGGTAGGAAGAAAATCTCATCAGCTGCATCTAGGGAAATCCTTAGGAACTCTGACCCTCTGTGATGCGAAAACCATAAGCGATGTTCAGTGATGTTCATGCTTTTGCCATAAGAGGGTCAAGGACTGCAAGGCTGTCTACCTGATTTGGCAATTAAGAGCTGTCAAAGCTTTGTGCAACCCATCGTAAGAGTTGGGAATGATATCAATGGATTCTTGTGATAAGACTGCATCATAAAATAATTAAATACAAAATGTTTTTGACACATCTCATAAATAGAGCATTCTATGAAATTGTAAGACCATTTTCTGCCAATTCGAAAAATACCGACATTTGGGCCAATTGATAAGCACTTTGTTTCGAACAACAAAAGCAACACAAATAGCAGAATATGTATGTACAATCTATAGAGATCGACATAATGGATTAGATTAAAACAACGATTCTGATGACGGAATACCACTCACATGAAAAGGAAACATACGGAGTCTTTTGTATTTTGTTGAACATAAAAAACAATTTCCCAAATTACACAATTGGAATTGGCCATATTTGGTAGTTGAATTTGTTGGAGAAATAGTTAGAACTTCGAAATATCTATCTGAAGTGACACTGTGATACTATGTTTTTGACGCTTTTGTTATCAATTCGCCCAAATGTCTGTAATTTTCGAATTATTGAATTATTGGCTGAAAATGGTCTCCGACGTTTTGGTTCGCGACTCACTGATCAATCCGTGATCAAAATCGCCGTACGGCCATCCGCTAACAAGATAACTCTCAAACAGAATGAGCAAGATAGTTCCAATCTTCACAGTAGGTGAATATAAAAATATTTTTCTTATAACACAATATTTAAAATTGTTTTTTTTTATATGCAGTTTTCTCATAATAATCCACTGATATTATTTAAAACTCTAACAACTACCTTTGGAGATATGATTTTTCAAAATTTCAATAATAAATCTTACTTATGTTTTCACAGAATGCTATAATTACTCGATCGTAGAATTCTAAGGGTTATAATATGATATTATTTTTTTTAAGTGATATTTTAATGCCCGTGGATAATCCATATGATGATGGAAATATATACTTTGGTAAGTTAATCGAATTGGGTTCAGAATATCTCCAGTAAAAATAAAACCGGACTATTGGCCAGGTTTCAATTGATATAATATAATTTTCAGAGTGGATTTAAGGAATGAACATCTCGGATAAGTTCATGGTTTCGGACTAATTTTTGGCACTCTTTTTGGCGCTCTAGTTCCTCGGAACTGAGTGCTTATCAATTTGCCCAAATGTCTGTAATTTTGGAATATTTCGATGAAAATGGTCTTAAACGATTTGGTTCGACTCACTGATCAAGAATCCGTGGTCGAAATTCATTCTGTCCGGCCGGCAGGTCCGGCCGTAAGCACGATAACTCTCGAACGGAATGAGCTAGAGAGTTGAAATTTTCAGAGTAGGTTTGGGGGATGAATATCTCGGCTAAGTTCGTTATTGGGCAAAATCGGACAGATGGCTTCGGAGTAACAAAAAAAAAATTTTTTTTTACGAAACAAATTCCAAATCAATTTTTTTTTAATAACCAGTTTTATCATAAGAATCCATTCATATCATTCCCAACTCTAACAAGCTAATACTTTCGGAGATATGATTTTTTTAAATTTCAATGTAAATCGTATTTCACAGATTGATATAATTATTATTCTATGTATGAATTCTCATAATGTCAACTTGACAGAAGGGAATATTGTAACTTCAAAAATATTGGGGTTGAAATACTCGTATTTTAGCGATGCAACGGGGACCTCACCCGAAAATGTTTGAAAATATTACGTAAATATTGAAAGCATAATTCTGTAGTTTGTTGAACGTAGATCAGGAAATTTTTGATCGATTACAAGGTAATTTTTTATTATTACTTATCTTCTTCCATATTTGTTTTATGGAATACCTACTATTTGTAGGTACTTTAAACCTGTTTTGGGCAATTGTCATACGAAACTTGTTTTTTTGGCGCTCTAGTTCCTCGGAACAGTGTGCTTATCAATTTGCCCAAGTGTCTGTAATTTTGAAATTTTTGGCTGAAAATGGTCTCAAACGATTTGGTTCGACTCACTGATCAAGAATCCGAGTGCGAAATCGATTCTGTCCGGCCGGCCGACCGGCCGTAGGCACGATAACTCTCGAACGAAAGGAGTTAGCGGATTGAAAATTGCAAGGTGGTTTTGGAGCGTAAATATCTCGGACAAGTTCGTTCGATCTATCTGAAATTTAGCATCAAATTGCAGAATCATGACCTTTATACGCATGTGAAGTTTTGTATTGACCAGATTACCGCAAAGTGTAAAAAAAAAAATTTGAAAATTTCAAAAAAGTTTTTCCACAATAACTTTCGAACGGAATGAGCTAGGTAGTTGAAATTTTCAGATTAGGTTAGGGAGATGAATATCTCGGTTAAGTTCGTTATTGGGCAAAATTGGCCAGATTCAATTCGATTTCTTCCATGGTGCAGTACTCATTCTCATGATTGCTTATTTAATCTTGATAAATAAACTATTATTCGAATTGAATTTCCTTTATTTAAAGATAATTTTTGAAGCATTTTTTTAAACGACACTTTTTTCAAAATTTGATTTCTTTCATGATGCAGTTTTTTAATATGCTGTTTCATCATAAGAATCCATTGTTATCATTTTCAACTCTAGCAAGCTAATACTTTTGGAGATATGATGTTTCGAAGTTTCCATAGTACAATGTAAGTTCTATGTATTCACAGAATGTGAGCACAGACTCTGTCTGTGATCACTATTCATAAATGTCATCTTTTCTAGCTATTCAAGATTGTCAATTCATATTTGTTATTTTCTCTTGGAAAGCAAGTATTCGACTCTTGAATTTGTGAATATATACAGGACTGTTTTATGTAGATTATGGAGGCAATAGGGAAGAAGAACATAATGGAATCATCAAAATAAATTACTGTTCGTTGGCCACTGAGGTTAATATTACATTTTACTTCCTTAAGTAGTTAGACATGTTCCTAGATACAGTATTTCCATAATGTTGCTAGCAGAAAAAACTGAAATATGGATCTACATTTGTGTATCAATCATTTTTTCTTGAGTTAAGGTTCATAATACAGAAACAAATGTGTTAGTGGTATGAACTATTAAATTATGAAAAGAGGATAGTATTTTATCAATATACTTTGAACTATTGAAATAATTTGTTCGTAATCCACTACCTACTCAAATATCAGGAATAAATGGACAATCTGCTATGATTGTCTCCAGCCTCTCTAGACATTTCGATGATACTTTCCTTAGGTATTTCGAGTTATGAGAACTATGCACCGAGTCTAAGTTGCAACAACCCATTCCACAAGGTTCAATCATTGCAGATTGCTCATTTAATCTTGATAAATGAATTTGATGACAATTTTTGAAGCATCGAGGCATTGAAGCTTTGTAGATTACTCTTTTTTTATGAGATAATTTTTGAAGCTATTTTTTCAAACTACACTTATTTTAAATTTAAGTTCTTGCATGATGCATTTCTATCATAGGAATCCATGGATGTAATTCCCAACTCTGAGAAATCAATACTTTCGCAGATATAATTTGTCTGTTTGAACAAGAGCGCCAAAAAGCTCCTGTCCACAGGGCTCGAACCAATTTTTTTATTAAATGACACATTTGAAATTCATTTCTTTCATGATGCAGTTGTATCATAAGAATCTATTGAAATAATTCCCAGCTCTAAGAAACCAATACCCACTTTCGGAGATATGATTTGTCAAAGTTTGAACAAGTGCGCAATATCTCCCTTTTCACAGGGCTTTTCTACTTTTTTTATCATGCAGTTCTGTCTTAAGAATGCATTGATATCCAACTCTGAGAATCCAATATTTGGAGATATGATTTGTCAAAGTTTGAATAATAACTCGCTAGTAGTTTGACGAAAGCGCCAAAGTCCCTGTCCACATAGTTGTCCCACATTTATAATTAAATATCAATTCAATAAAAGATTTGATCCGAATCATTTTTTGACAAATTTGAAAAAAATCTTCTTCAAAGCTTATTATATCTCGCTGTAGTCTCATCTTATTTAGTCTAAGAAAACTTAATCATTCTGTGACGAAAGCATGCCCACATTTGTTCTCAATTTTTTGGCAACCATCACTTTCTAAAGTCAATTTAATTCTTAGGAATTTTGTAATTTTTATTCCATTTTCTCTGCATCTGTACATGCAAGTGCGACTGTAATTTCAGAGAAGGACGATTGCAAAAAGCCCATACCATCATTTCAAGAAATAATTAAAGGATACTTTGGGAGGTGAATTCATCACTGAATGGTTCCTTTCTGGGTTTTCTCTCTTAAACTCTGGAAAATATCTATGAAATAAAAAATTTCATTATTTTGAAATTGCTTCTGCGTTAGAAACATATGTAGATATTTGTAATTCAATTGCAATTACAGAGTCTGTATTTTGTTGATCAAAGAAAACAATTTTACAAATTGCTCAAGATAAATAGACCATATTTGGTTGAATAGGTTGAATAAAGAATTCGAACTTGGAAATTTCTATGTAAAGTGGAACTGTGTTACAATATTTTTCCAAAGACTATCGGCTGTCGGCTTAACAAATTTCAGTCTTAGTGTCATCAAATATCATTCTTAAGATCTTCGCTTGGTGTCTGATGAAGGAATCTGCTTTAGTATCCGAAACGTTACAGAAAAGTTGTTTCATATGTTATTAGTTATGCTACTGTTCATTAGGCAATATTGTTCTATATATGGCTTCTGGCAAATATCTAGTCTTTCTTACGCCGAAGTAAATTAAAAAAAAAACATTTTTTATTTTATGGATATTTTTCAGAATCCAAAAAACATTTACCGCCGTATTCACAAAGCATTCAATCTCCGTTAAGTCCTTACTGAGGTCCTCAGTTAAGGATAAATTGGGGATAATAAGCAACAATAAGGGATAGGGGTAGTGAAACAGGCCTGTTTCACCACCGTTAAATACGTAAACTGAGGTTGCGATTCTTATTTATCCTTAACTGAGGACCTCAGTTAGGGCTTAACGGAGATTCAATCACTTAACAATGCTTTGTGAATACGGCGGTTGGTCCACTTCTAAATTTGGGGAAATATTCAACTATTTTACGCAAACGGTGTACAGAAATGTATAGGTAGATAATGTTGACTGAATAAAAGGCAAATCTTGTTCAGCGTTGAAGGAATCAATCAACATACGCCGTTTTTTGGATAAAATAATATGGCTTCTAAAATGTTAACAAAAGAAATTAATCTGGAATAATAGACTTTCTGTTGAAGACATATCATCTTTTTCATCGTCCCTTATATTCTTCGGTTTCGTAGAGCCTTCATATGTAGCATTCATTCGGATCCATTTAATTTTTAATGCATCTACTCTCATTTGTCTCCCATATTGATACTTTTCTCGTCACTTCAAATTTACTCTTTTCCTCTTTTCTTCTCTTCTACTTGTTCCAATTCTAACTAATATTGCGTAACTTCATTCTGGGCAAGACTCTTTCCCCTCATCAAGCAGCAATAGTACCTTCGCAGTTACAGGGTGTTCCTTAAAGACATGCTAATATTTAAGGTGGTGATTTTTTGACTTATTTCAAGAAAAAACTTCCCATGAACGTATGTCCTGAAAGTCTTATCTTTTGAGATACGTGGTGATAAAATGTTGAAAAAAAATCAGGTGCATTTTGTGATGTACAAAAATTTTCATTTTCTCTACCAGTGACGTCCATACGAGTTTTGCATTGAATATTTTTGGAGAAAAAAATACTACGCCACTGCTTTCTTATCAAATAAAAATTACTTTTAAGATCCTCATTCATTTTTGAGCAAATTTGATCCCATGGGTTTTCTTTGACCGACACAGGGTTTCCACCTAAAAAAATTAAAAATCGTTTTACTTCAGGATCAATTCCTCAAAAATCTGAGGCGGAGTGAAATATTTGTGCATCGACTGAAAGCAAATAGAGAGATCAGAAATGAATGAGAATCCAAAAAATAAGTTTTCTTGTCATATGCTCTGTTCTTGATTAAAATAATTAAATTAAAATTACTTCATATCGCAGCACACAATTTCATCACCCTGTATCTCAAAAGTTAAGACTTTTAGGACATACGTTCATAGGAAGTTTTTTCTTAAAATGAGTTGAAGAATTGCCCCCTAAAATATTAGCATGTAGTTAAGGAAGACCCTGTATATGCTCTGACATTCTGAAAAAAAATATGTGTTAGTAAAAATTATTGTAGATAATGAATTCTCGCTAATCACTTGGTGAAACATTTTGACAAGTTATTAAGGTAAAGAAAAAACTTGGCTTAAGTTTCTCAATATGATACTATATTCTTGACATTGTTCAGTCTTGAACATGGGATAAGCCGGAAACATATATTTAACAACAATATGTCAACAATATGGTATTATATTGTAAAACTTAAGCCAAATGTTTTCAATTGGAAAAGATTGTAATTTTACATCAAATGAAATACTGTACCTATAGAACTCCTAATGGCTCTTATTTACGTACCTGTTGCACTTTTCATCATCAGCTTCCTTCTTGCAGACATTAAAATCATTTCATAACACAACTAAAACAATGTAAACGATTCCAGCTTCGTTTTCGCGCCCTTTCGTATATCGAAATTGGCGCAATTAGTCCCGAAGAGCTGGCAACAGCGCTGGGTTCGAAGACGTTGGCTGAAGATACTTGCGGAGTGTATGTGGGATCAGAAAGTCGGCGGAATGATTCGGGATTCGGGAAGTTTGACGAATATACAACTTTTTCGAAAGAAAAAAATTCCTTCCCCTCTCAAGATGCCTAAGGAGTTATATTTTCAATCTACCCGTTTTTTGTCTATATACTCCTGAAAACATTTTGGATCATATGGGTCTCAGGTAGCCTTCAGGGTGTACCGGGACTGGATACGTCTATTAGATAAATATATATATATATATATATATATATATATATATATATATATATATATATATATATATATAAATTCTTGTGAAAGTTTTCTTGGGTAATTGCAGCACGTTGTGTTTGACTAGTAAAACAATATTTACTTTTTCATTTTATATAATTTCCAACATATGTTTCGGCCTTGATTATATATATATATATATATATATATATACAATTTAGAGTCTTCCTTCTATATGAAAATGTATAGCAATATGGAAAGAAGTGACTACTATGTTGCTACGAATACAAGGCAATGGTATTGTTTCGCGACAGATTAAGAATAGTAATGTCTCTTGCACTAAGATGTAGTATTAATTACAATGATATTTTTAGTAGTAGTGAATTATTTCAGTGTAAAATGTATATAAAAGCCCAGATAGAAGGAAAATAGGAGGTTCCTCCATCTGAGTAGAAACGGGGGTAATATTAGCAATGATTGTGGTTTCAATCGTAAAACCGCCCTATAATTTGTGACAACAATACTCTCATTTGTCGTTTACTAAAAATAGTGGGAATGCCTACTAGATTCCCGATGCCAGCACCAATCAGTGAACTCTTCTAGGTTGTTTAATCTTAGGAATTCGAAGTTTCGAATTCCTTCCACTATCGGGACCAAGCTTCACTCGTTTTCTGCATATAATCTATCAACGAAAGATGATAGATAAGGTTTCACAGATAAGTGATTTCCAAGCGTCTAGACAAGAAGGAATAGCAGCACTGGCAATGTGTTTATCAATTTTTCACAGGAAATAGGCAAAATACATCGCTCAACAAAGGTCGAAGTCAACAAGGAATTCTACTCGCAGTTATCTTTTCGAAAATGATTATTTTCGAGGGTGAGACCACACGCAACAATAACCTCAGAATGTCTTAGGAGTGACTTTGAATAAAATAATTCTTATAAATAATAGACAACCTGGTAAAGAAAGCGTGTCCGTTGCTGTAGGCATATTTGATCTTGCGTGTCACTGTACCAAAAACTCTATCAATTCGGGAATATCGGTTATATTCGATATTGTCTGCCAATAGTCCCAAATTATGCAGATCATCAACAACCAAATACCTAAGAAATATAAGAAAATGTATTACAACTGTTTCAAGATTGTTTTTGGTTTAATTTTTCTTATCTTTCGAATCGTGCTGCCGAATACATTATCTAGCAGCACTGTATTTTCTATTAAGTATATGGCTCAGAATTTATTCAAATTATTCCGCCAGTCGAATACGCCTCGAATATTCGAGTATTAAATGGTTTCTTTTTGGGTTTTCTCTCCCAAAGTCTGAAGAGTTGAATCCAAGAAAATTTCAAAAAAATTCCGAAAAAAAATTGATTCGAGCACTGACGTGAAGTCAGGAGCTTTTGCGCGTATGTTCTATTGTCCATTCTCCTGTATTGGACACTCTTAATCGAATTTACCATGGTAAATTCGATTAAGAGTGTCCAATACAGCAGAACGGACAATAGAATTCACCATGGTAAATTCGATTAAGAGTGTCCAATACAGGAGAATGGACAATAGAACATACGCTCAAAAGCTCCTGATTTCACGTCAGTGCTTGAATCAATTTTCTTTTCGGAATTTTTTTGAAAGTTTCTTGGATTACGGATATTACAAAAAATTTTTTTTCGTAATTTTTGTGAAATTTTCTAGGGTTACGGTTCTTACAAAATTCCAAACACGTCTTTATCGATGTTCTACAACTAGTTACCAAGCTTCAATTCGATCGAGTTTATATTTTTTGAGTTATCGAGGAAATAATATTCCAGGTGGGTATAACTCCGGAACCGTTAGACCGAATATCTTATAATATACGAAAAAAATACTGCATAAATTCTCTTGCTGTATTAATTCAATGAGTATTCAAATTCCTTTCAAAATATCGCACGCAAGTCTGCTCGGATCTCCAACAATAGAGAATCGATCTTGTTCAAACTTGGAACTTGATTGTAGGGTTAGTTTTTGAAGGTTCTCGAAAAATTTCGGCGATGTTGGACGAATACTGTCTGATATATAGAATTTTCTTCAATCATATTTTTTAAATTCTCTAAAAATTTCTAGAACTAATTCCATGTTTAAATTGAATCGGCATCGTATTTTTTGAGTTATTGGGGAAATAAAAACCAAATTTCAGATTCATATAACTCCGGAACCGTTTGGCAGATTATGCCTTTTAACGAACTCAAATGTCTCATAAGAATGCACAACCTACCCTAAAAATTGCAAGTCCCTATGTCTTTCCGTTCTCAAGTAATCGTGAGTTAAATAATATTTTTTAATATAAATTACTAGTAATACGTTTCTCACAAAATGTCACAAACTTCTTTGCGTCGATATTCTACAACTACTAAAAAAGTTCTAATTCGATCGGATCTATATTTTTCGAGTTATCGAGAAAACAATATTCCGGATGGGTATAACTCTGAAATCGTTTGGGAGATTATTCCCAACAATGGACATAACTGTCCCAATCGGATGCGCAACCTACCCTGAAAAGTACAAGCAATCTCTTTCCGTTTGAAAGTTATCGTGGTAACGATCACCCATCCAGCTACTGGACTAACTCAATGCTATTCTGATCTCCAACAATATAGATCCGATCGCGTTCAAATTTGGAACTTGGCTGTAAAGTTGGGTTTTGAAGCCTTCCACAAAATTTCAGCGATATCAGACGGATAATTTCTGAGGTAAATAATTCCACAGATTTTTTAAAAATTTTCTAGTGATACGATCCTCACGAAATTTAGTAACAATCTGCGCCTCAGCATTCTACAACTAATTACCATGCTTGAATTCGATTGCTTTCATATTTTTTGAGATAAAAACAATATTTCAGATAGGTATAACTCCAGAACTGCTTGGCTGATTATGGCTATCAACGAACGGAGCAAATAATGAATAAAGATCCTCAACCTACCCTTGCAACAGGGTATCTAGAACAAATAGTAAAATTCACCCTCCTACCGGGCTTCAACAGTATACAACAACTTACCTGAAGAAATAAAACGGAAACAGAAATTGTGCAATAAATAAGTAAAAAATTATACACTGATGTATTTAGCATAACGCTTGTTCACTTCATTTTGATATTTTGTTTTATGCTTATTTATCAAATAAATAATTCCAACCCCTAATTTTCATGAAGATTAATGAATTTCTATTTAGTAGTTCAATTTATTTCGCATATATGCGAAATAAATTGAACTACTAAATAGAAATTCATTAATCTATTCTAATCTAATCTTCGCATATATGCGAAATAAATTGAACTACTAAATAGAAATTCATTAATCTTCATGAAAATTAGGGGTTGGAATTATTTATTTGATAAATAAGCATAAAACAAAATATCAAAATGAAGTGAACAAGCGTTATGCTAAATACATCAGTGTATAATTTTTTACTTAGGTATTTATTGCACAATTTCTGTTAAGTTCTGTTAAGTTATATCCTATATATAGGATATAACTTATATCCTATATATAGGATATAACTTAGGATTAAACTACCCTGGGTGTTTCATTGTACCCGAAAGAAGAAAGAATTCAAATATATTTCAAAATATCAGTATACTCATGACAATTATCCACTCACCAACAATCATAAAAAGGTGTCCTATGTCCAGGTAAAGATCTTTCACAGAAATTTCCTTTTCCATTGCTTTGTCCACCAAATGAATGAGTCTAGCGAATACATAAATATTCCAGTTTATGAGCATGGACATTATCCACAAAAATATTAGCACTGCATTTTTCTGCGAAAGAAAAAATCATACTATAAAATACCTAATTGTTTCTTCACAAAACCATTATACAGGGTGAGTCATCAGGAAATTTTCTTCATACTTGTGCAGGCCCTCAATGAAAATGTCATGTGGACAGTAAACAGATGGGTGATTTGTCAATTTGGTAGCAGAATTCATTTGACTACCTATAATATCTATACCTTTTCGAGTTCAATTTCGAAAAAACTAAAAGCAACTTCGAAAAAAGTGAAACCAATTTCGGAAAAAGTTAATCCAATTTCGGACAAAGTAAAACCAACTTCGGAAAAGGTAAAACCAATTTCGGAAAAATTAAATCCAATTCGGACCAGATATTCAGAATTAGTTAGTACAATTTTCTGTCTATACGACGAATTTTCGTTATAATCGTGAGGGATATCTTCTTTCTCACGATTTTAACTCGTGCGTTAATTGATTTAACAATGACCAAACTGCAGGACGAATCTTTATCGATTAATTGCAACGTACCTACTCGGTGGGGTTCTACATTTGGGTTTGGTGGTTGGATTCACATTTTTGAATTAGTGTTTCGAAAATTTCGATGTATCTTTTAGCGAAATGACTTGTTAAACATGAAGAAATGGTGCGGATGCATTTCTCTTTGTATTGGAATCAATATTTCAATATACAGGGTGTTAATAAAATATTGTTTCCTTGAAGCACTGAGCTTGAAGCACTCACCATTCAATTCAAATAAGCCAACGTGAACAAGTGCGCCAAAGAGTACTGACTTCACGTCAGTACTATTTTATATTTTTACATGTTTCTCTAACAATTCTGTCTATTAATACAGTCTGGCTATTATAGGTTTACCGTAGGTCTAAATAAAAAAAAGGTTGTGGTTAGGGGAACGCAATTACTCACGCCTATTCTTCAAATCCGAATGTAATTTAATATAGATCTTCCAAATATGTATAAATCGGCCCCAGTGTCACGGTACAAGTATTTCAAATCGGAAACAACGCTATTTCCTCGGAACTGACTTTCCCGTGCACATAATTGCCATAAAACTTTTACAACCTCACAATATCGGATCAGCACCAAATCCATGACCGATAGGCGTAAACCACACACAGCATAAGCCATACAACCCAAAAAGAGTCCCTTCTACTCTGCGCATGCGCAATCTACTCGTAGTCCTGTCAAAATCACATACCTCACACAAAACTGATTCTTCAACACCATTGGTTCAGGAGATATTATAGCTTCAAAGGGAATTCTATGAAGGAATAGCATCCTGCACCTCAAAACCCCAATCCTCGCAGACGAAAATTCCAGCAGTTGAATCATTTATTGTCGGCTCATGCGCAATGAAAGACGTAGGATGCATTCAAAGATGTATGTGTTCAATTTGAATGGCTTTGATGAATCTGACGTCGCGGAAAAATTGGAATTGTGAGCCCGTGTCGTGTGAAAGGCCTTCATTCGTTTTCGGTTAGCCGAACCGAATGGAACCGTATGCATGTGAAACAAGCCTAAGTGTACTATGTATCCAGATGATATGTAGAATTTGTGTGCTTTGAATTGAACCATAGAGGAAAAGATGTGGGGGATGTCACAGGTTCGGCGCGTCGTGCAGAATACAGTGCAAAATACTGGAACGTTATAAGGGTTGAAATTTTAACGTTCGACAAAATTAAACGGGTATTTTCCAAAGTTTCATCCTAAAGGAACTGAAGGGCTCTGATATTTGGAGAACGCAAAAGACATATACGGCCTAATAAAGAAAATGGTCCAAATTAATTAACTTTTGTTCAAATTCAGGAGGATCATAATGTGAGAATAGTCGTTTGAACGATCCCCACTAGGTACTTACGTATTTTATGCCATAGAATAGTGCTGCATTGAAACAGAACACCCAGAAGTCCAAAATCAAAATTAACACCAAGACATGAGCACGAATAGCGGATATGTCTCCAAATAAACCATAATAAAGGCTAGTCTTTGATATCAAGGCTAATAATCCGATTGCTAGGGTTATGATCTGCAAAAAAATCAGAATATTAATTTCAACTGCAATGGATAAAATGCCTTTTATCTACTCCTATTAAATAATATATTCATTATTCAATTGCTTTCATTCAATTAATAGTATCTATAAACAAACACCGTGAGTAATAATAACTCACCGCTATAACTCGCTACTATTCGTGGAATTATTCACCAGTTGAATATCAAGGTGGGTCTGTGCTTCTGTCACCTGAATAATTTTGACGTTTTGAAATTGAGTTGATACCTAATTACCGTGAATATTTTGCTGAAAACGATGAATTCTGATAGTGAAGATGAATTATTATGTGCACCTCCAGAAATACGAGAAGCAGCTAATGTCACCATACAGAATTTATTGCCGAAAGATCTCAAAACAAGTATACAAATATTTTCAAGATTGGTGTAGCTGCAAAGACAAGTCATCGTTTACAGTGAATGTTCTTTGGCACATTTTAGTGAACTCAGCACCGTCTCTATGGACTTTCTGCTCCATGCCAAGAAGCACACTCAAACATAAATAATGGAATCAATATAGATAATTATTTAAAATTACGTGCGTTTCTTGAACGTCAATCAGACAAACATGTAGCTAAAAAGGCAGAAAGTTTTATGCCAGAACAACTAAATGATTTCATAAATGAAGCTCCTGATCAGAAATATCTGGCAACAAAGGTAGTAGATCTCATAATAATTCAATCGTTTTCATCATCTAGTTAAAATAATAATTTATTTTAGATTTTGTATTTATTGTTATAGTCGTAGATAAAGTATAGTATTCAACTTGCGGTAATGGCCATAACTCACTTGCTGAATTACAGCACTCGCCTCCGGCTCGCGCTGCAAACTTCATCTGCGTGAGTTATGACTTACATTACCGCTCGTTAAATAATATACTATTATTCATTTTATTCATAATCCACACATTTTCGAAGCACTCACATGAAGTTAAGAGCTTTATCGCTCTCGTTAATTTGATGTTAAATATATCACGGATTTCTACCAACGTACACTAGACTTGTGAAATGATGTTGTTTGAAATCCGTTATATCAAGGAAGCATATGGGCATTAGTCCTGTCAATTTAGACATAAAAATAGTGGTCAAATAACAAAAATTCCCAGACAGCCAAATATTGGTGGAGAACTGGGGTTTACCATTACAAATAAAGTTATAAAAATCCCCATCGATCCTACGTGTGCTACAAAAGTTATTCGGGGTCAAAATTTGAAGCTTATTGGATTTTTCTCGGAAACGGTAAGTTTTATGAGAAAAAATGGGTTCAAGCCCTGTGGACAGGAGCTTTCTGGCGCCCTAGTTCAAACAGACAAATTATATCTCCGAAAGTATTGGTTTCTCAGAGTTGGGAATTATATCAATGTATTCATATAATAGAACTGCATCCTAAAGGAAATTCAATTCAAATAATAGTTTATTTATCAAGATTAAATGAGCAATCATGAGAATGAGAAAAGCACCATGGAAGAAATCAAATTAAATCTGGCCAATTTTGCCCAATAACGAACTTAACCGAGATATTCATCTCCCTAAACTACTCTGAAAATTTCAACTACCTACCTCATTCCGTTCGAGAGTTATATCTATGTCTATGGATGAAAAGCAGTCTCACTACTCTCAGATCTCTTACTTCATGTTCAGTTCCGAAATGTAAGAATTTTCTGAGAAAAACTAATTTCGGAGCAAACAACTGAGATTTTTCTCACTTCGCTCACAATTCTTCGATTGATTAGATAATGGTCGCGTTCAGCAGAAAGATCGGTAACATGAACCGCTACGCTACCGATAGGTAGCGGTATCGTGTTCTGCCGAACGGACAGCTCCTTTTGTCAGGAAATCACAGATGTTTGAAGTTCAGGTTAGGTGATTCGAATTTTCTTTGATTGCCTGTCACAAAAATGAATATTCAATCATGAATCCAAATATCATTTCATTACTCTTCGAAGATGATAATATTACGGCCAACATAAGAAGTGAACTTGTTGAATTATTGGCTCAACCTCTGCCTTCATTGGAATATGAAAACAGAGAAATTGTTCCCAGGAATCGAATTTTTATGAAGAGACAATTCCTCAATATATGGGTGATTTATTCAAAGACCATTTTATAATGTCCCGAAATGCAGGTAATTCTTTCCGTCGAAAATATATGTCCAGTATCCATTTTTTAGCACCTTATTTTTAAAATCAATGTCACAACTGTCAAACTTACAACATGTTACCGATACTGAGCGGAAAAAATCTACGCTCCTTAAAATGACAACCGCTACTCAACATGTTCCAAAGTGAGCGTACCGTTCAGCAGAAAAATCATCGAAATTTGGCAACTGTTCCGCAACTGTTGGTTCTGCTGAACGCGACCAATGTCTCAGGAACATCATTTGACATTATGACAATTCATATTCATACATAGAATAATATCATTCTGTGACAACGTTGAAATACGATTTATTATTGAAATTTTGAAAAATCATATCTCCGAAAGTATTAGCTTGTTAGAGTTAAAAATGATATGAATGGATTCTTATGATAAAACTTTTTATTAAAAAAAATTTAATTTGGAATTTGTTTCGTAAAACAAGAATTTTTTTTTTGTTACTCCGAAACCATCTGTTCGATTTTGCCCAATAACGAACTTAGCCGAGATATTTATCCCTCAAACCTACTCTGAAAATTTCAACTCTCTAGCTCATTCCGTTCGAGAGTTATCGTGCCTACGGCCAGCCAGACCGGCCGGCCGGACCGGCCGGACAGAATGAATTTCGACCACGGATTCCTGATCAGTGAGTCGAACCAAATCGTTTAAGACCATTTTCATCGAAATATTCGAAAATTACAGACATTTGGGCAAATTGATAAGCACTCAGTTCCGAGGAACTAGAGCGCCAAAAAACTCCAAACCAAAGTTTTATACCTTAAAATTCTCTACAAAAATGGTCTTCATTATGTTTTTCCTCTGAGTTACCAATCCTGAGATATCACGATTCTAAGAGTCACATTATACATGATATGCTCACATTTCCACGCCACCTCTGAGGTAGTGTACTCGGCGCGTTTTTTGTACCTTGGTTTTCCACTAACTGCGATGAGAATTTTAGGGTAATTTAAGGGAGCAATACCCGTCAAGTTCTAGATATTACCTTATTATTGATATTGGTGATTGATATTGCTATTTATTATTGGGTTAACTATTGTTTCGATTTCTTTAGATATTTTAATCAGATTCATACTCTTGAAAGTCTACTTCAACAGTCCTCTTCCTCTTCCTGGATAAATTGTTCAAATGTGGCGGAGTCATTGTTCTCTTCATTAAAATCACAGGAAACGCTGGATAACCAAGAGGTTGTGGGCACTGACCATTGCACCTTCCATCGAAACTCTCAATTATTGTTTAGAAAAGTCCTGCAGGTTGCATTGGTAGAGATAAAATTTGCTACTTGCGAATGGAAAAATAACCAAAGTATTCCTCAGGAGTTTATCTTGTATACCTTAACTTTTATTGCGCGTATGTTCTGAGGAACATCGCGTTATCATTTTGCGCATATGTCTGTAACTTTCGAATTTTTTGACGAAAATGGTCTCAAGCGATTTGGTTCGACTCCCCTATGAAGAATTTGAGGTCAAATTTGATTCTGTCCAGCCGGCCGTCCGGCCGGCCGTTGCCACGATAACTTGAGAAGGGAAAGAGCTAGCAACTTGAAATTTTCAGGGTAGTTGGCGCATCCCAATACGACGGACAAGTTCGTTAATGGGCATAATTGGCCTAATGTTTTCCGAGTAATAATTTTGTTTTCAACCAATATCAATCCGATCAAATTGAGACTTGGTGAATAGTTGTAGAATATAAACCTTTAGCACGTTCGTAGAATTTTGTGGGAATCGTATCGCAAGAAAATTAAAAAAAATATATTAAAAAATATTATTTAATAAGCGAAAACCTGAGAACGGAAAGAGAAAGCGATTTGAAATTTTCAGGTTAGGTTGTACATCTGAATGTGACATTTAAGTTTGTTTATGAGCATAATCGGTCGTACGGTTTTGGAGTTATACCCATCTGAAATTTAGTTGTTATTTCCTCAATAACTCAAAAAATATAGAAGCGATCCAATGCAAACATGATTGTTAGATATATAGAATGCCAACGCGAAAGTTCCTGCAGAATTTCGTGAGGATCGTATCACTAAAAAATTTTGGAAAAAAATTCTATATATCAAAAACTTTTCATCCAATATCGCTGAAATTTTGCGAGAGCCTTCAGAATCTAACTCGGCTACCAAGTCCTATGTTTGAACACGATTGGATATATATTGTTGGAGATTCGAGCAGCCTTGTGTGAGTTCAGTAGATGGATGGGTGACCGTTTGCCTCGATAACTTTTGGACGAAAGGAGGTTGTGACTTGGAATTTTCAGGGTATGTTGCGTATCCGAATGGGAGAGTCAAGTTCGTTTACGGGCATAATCGGTCCAACGGTTCCGGAGTTATACTCACTTGGAATATTATTTCTCGATAACTCAAAAAATATAAGCTCGATCGAATTGAACCTTGGTAAAGAGTTGTAGAATATCGATATAAAGACGTGTTTGGAATTTTGTAAGAACCGTACCCCTAGAAAATTTCACAAAAATTACGAAAAAAAAAATGGGTTCAAGCCCTGTGGACAGGAGCTTTCTGGCGCTCTAGTTCAAACAGACAAATTATATCTCGGAAAGTATTGGTTTCTCAGAGTTGGGAAATATTTCAATGTATTCTTATGATAGAACTGCATCATAAAGAAAATTCAATTCAAATAATAGTTTATTTATCAAGATTAAATGAGCAATCTGAGAATGAGAACTGCACCATGGAAGAAATCGAATTAAATCTGGCCAATTTTGCCCAATAACGAACTTAACCGAGATATTCATCTCCCCAACCTACTCTGAAAATTTCAACTACCTAGCTCATTCCGTTCGAGAGTTATTGTAGAAAAACTTTTTTTAAATTTTCAAAATTTTATTTACACTTTGTGGTAATTTGGTCAATACAAAACTTCACATGCGTATAAAGGTCATGATTCTACAATTTGATGCTAAATTTTAGATGGATCGAGTGATCGGTTTCGGAAATATTCATAAAAAATATTTTTACGAAAATCGGTCATAACTCCGAAACCGCTTGATGGATTTCGCCCATTAACGAGCTCGTCCGAGATATTTACGCTCCAAACCCACCTTGCAAATTTCAATCAGCTAACTCCTTTTGTTCGAGAGTTATCGTGCCTACGGCCGTCCGGCCGGCCGGACAGAATCGATTTCGACCTCAGATTCTTGATCAGTGAGTCGAACCAAATCGTTTGAGACCATTTTCAGCCAAAAATTCCAAAATTACAGACACTTGGGCAAATTGATAAGCACTCTGTTCCGCGAACTAGAGCGCCAAAAAAACAAGTTTCGTATGACAATTGCCCAAAACAGGTTTAAAGTACAAATAGTAGATATTCCATAAAACATGTATGAAAGAAGAGAATTAATAATGAAAAATTACCTTGTAATCGATCAAAAATTTCCTGATCTACGTTCACCAAATTTTCTCCTCTCTCGAACTACAGAATTATGCTTTCAATATTTTCGTAATATTTTCAAACATTTTTGGGTGAGGTCCCCGTTGCATCGCTAAAATACGAGTATTCAACCCCCATATTTTTGAAGTTATAATATTCCCTTCCGTCAGTCCCGTAATAAATTGAGAAAACTGAGAATTCTATGTCTATGGCTGAAAAGCAGTCTCGCTACCCTCAGATCTCTTACTTCATGTTCCGTTCCGAAATGTAAGACTTTTCTGAGAAAAACTAATTTCGGATCAAACAACTGAGATTTTTCGCACTTCGCTCACAATTTTTCGATTGATTAGATAATGTCATGTCTCTCTAATAAGTTGACATGATGACAATTCATACATATAATAATAATAATTATATCATTCTGTGACAACGTAGAATTACGATTTATTATTGAAATTTTGAAAAATCATATCTCCGAAAGTATTAGCTTGTTAGAGTTAAAAATGATATCATTGGATTCTTATGGTAAAACTGCTTATTGAAAAAAAACTAATTTGGTATTTGTTTTGTAAAAAAAAAAATTTTTTTTGTTACTCCGAAACCATCTGTCCGATTTTGCCCAATAACGAACTTAGCCGAGATATTTATCTCCCAAACCTACTCTGAAAATTTCTACTGTCTAGCTCATTCCGTTCGAGAGTTATCGTGCCTACGGCCAGAATGAATTTCGACCACGGATTCTTGATCAGTGTGTCGACCGAATCGTTGAAGACCATTTTCATCGAAAAATTCGAAAATTACAGACATTTGGGCAAATTGATAAGCACTCAGTTCCGAGGAACTAGAGCGCCAAAAATGAGTGGACCTGAAGGAGCCGAGGAACAAGAGCGCCAAAAAGTATAGTACTATACTTTATAGGGCCTCTTTCAAGTGTATCCCTTAATTGAACGAAAACGCTGACTATGGTGGTGATGAGCGGGCGAGCGGAGCCTCAGAAAGAAATATGATATCTACTTACAAATGTTATGAGGCATATAACAAAACTCCACCATTTTTCCGGTTTGTAATGGAATAATACCCTTATTCTTTTGGAGAATGGCGGTGGTTCGCTTGGCAAATTAGCACTCAGTGTCGATTCGCTGCGACCGGAAAAAGAATCCATTTTCAGTTTTACTTATTTAGTATGAGCAGGAATGGAGTTGATTTTGTGACTAATGGCGATTTCCATTGACACGCTCGGATGACTCGGAGTCATATTTGACAGATATTTTCGGTTCAATTGGACAGATGCATGACAGATGAGATCGATTTCGAGTGCTCCGAGCGTGTCAATGGAAATCGCCATTAATATCTAACCGAACTGCCAAGATGTCAAAACATTATATTTCTTCAAGAGTGCTAACGTCAAGAATATATCAATTACGTCAATTCGAATGACTTGAAACAAGACCTCCTAATGGCGCGTTTACATTAGTCAAGTGAGTTGATCAAGTCACTTGAAAGCGAATTGAATGTGTAAACCCCCCAATTCGTTTCACTCGATCGGCTGAATTGAACGGCTTCTCAGTTGAAGTACGGTCAACTTTGTGCATTCAAGTGACTTGATCAAATCACTTGACTATTGTAAACAAGCCATAAAGGAAGGCCAATCAACTCTCCACTTTTTACAATTGGCGGCGAAGGTGGATGAAAGTTCAATTGACAGCTATGTTGTTTGTCAGTTTGTCAATAGTGAACTGTAATCTTCTTCATCTTCTTCTTCCTTCTTCGAACTAGGCTAATAGCCTGTTTGTTTTCATCGTCTCTGTCCGTCAAACTACCAAGTTATCGCTCCATCGTTTTCCACTAACTGTAATCAGTTCTTTGAAATACCTCTGAATGGAAAATAAATTCTTGTAAGGTATCAAAATATCTTTATCTAAACAATAAAAATGCATCATTTTATTAAAATAATAGTTAGGAATGGCTTCGTCTCGTACTACTCTCCAATTGCTTCTTTTCGTTATAATATTTTTGCTGTAAGTCAGTACATACATATATCTTAGAACTTTCAGAGTACCTGCCTACAAAATTGTTTAAATAATAATATAATACAAGCACTGACGTGAAGTCAGGAGCTTTTGCGGGTATGTTCTATTGTATTCTCCTGTATTGGACACTTTCAATCGAATATTATTATTATTATTATTATTATTATTATTATACTGATCCTCCTGGGTCTTCCACAAGGAGACCCCTCATAAGCTCTAAGAGCTTGACCTGAGTTAGGAGAATCAGTTGTGTTCTGTGTAGGCTTTGTTACTGTGTCCTTACGCCACCTTAGGCACAGCACTGTTAATTTTTTACCCAACAGCGAATGGTGGCGATTACCGTGACTAGAAAATTTCTTTCCTAGCCTCGGAATTGAACTTGGGGCTTCCGCTCCCAAGTCAATTACTCTACCACTGAGCCAACCGCACTATATATATATATATATATACCAAGGTAAATTTCGATTAGGAGTGTCCAATACAGGAGAAAGGTCAATCGAATTTACCATAAATCAACAAGTCCAGAGCGTTCCTGCCAATCGGGTCCTTCATAAATGGCTTCGTATAATAAATATACTTATGGATATATTTCACAAGTCAAATAGACCCCAGGGGGTTCATTGATTTGCCGAGAAAGCAAGAGCAGACGCGTTTCTGGCTTCTTGGCCTTCATCAGTACTCTGTAGCTTCTCAACAAATTCAACTAAACTAACCCGGGTTAAGCCTCTCAGAGCCGGCTTGGTCGATCATACTTAATCGCCCACGCCACCTATGAGACAAAACACGGAAATCAGCCTTTCCCCACCAGTGAATATTTGAAGCGTGAAATCATATGCCACCATTCACTCGATATTAATCGAGAAACGAGTCCCGCAGAGCTCAGACAGAATCTTCCCAATGGCCATGAACGCTGTTTAGCGTTTTCAAAATAATAATGAAAAATGGCGATACCGTAGTTAATAAATCAACAAGTCCAGAGCGCCCTGGACTTGTTGATATAGAATGAAGAAGAAGAAAGATACTATCCAAAAGTATTATATTCATAATAAAGCACAATGTAAGTCTTTCCCTCTACTGAGATCCTGACATGAATTTGATCAAATATTTTTTCAGTAACAACAGCTCTGTTTTGATTTGAAATGGAGCCTAGAAGACGATTTGCCTTGCAAGAACTCCTGAACTTCAGTTTGGGAAGCTTTAACTGCCTGGTAGACGATCGTTGCAATGAAGAATTTAAATCTTTCTTGCTGACAATACATAGAACTTATCATCTGCCTATTTTAGATTTATTCCATAAAGCCAGGACTTTAATGATTTTAATGAAGATGATTTCAGTGATTTATTCGATAGCGTAATTGAATTTAATGTTCATGAGTTGAAGCAGAAAAATACTAACGAAGAAAAGTTGCGTAATATTATGATGCAGTGTTGTTCTATATTAGACAAAAATGTTCACAATCCGTTCATGATATTCTTGAAGACTATGGGGCAGTGATACGTGTTGCAAATTATTGGTGTTCGATTATTTTATTTCTACTCAGTGTGAATTCTATTGTTGATCATATAAATACACTCATCACAATATACAGTGAATTTGTTACACAAACACATTGATCAATATATTATAACTAATTGTTAATTACTCTTTAAAATATAATTATTCAAAACACTTAATGATCACTTCGGTTCGATAAAGACCCACTCTTAAAGACAATCAGTTCACTGTCATGAAATAAACTTTAAGTTTCTTATGGTTTTGTTATGACCACAAAACCACAAACCACAAAAACTGATGCCATTATGAATTCAATACTTAACGGACAACTTTTATTGCCCCTAAATCCCAATGCTTTGAGAATTTCGTCTCTATCTGAACATCTGGAGAAATTAATTGTCTTGTGCTCCTTGTAGTGGAGATGTGAACAATTATTGTATACATCAGTGGAACTACGTATAATGAAACTGGTAAAGAAATGAAGCTATTCAATGTTTCGAAAAGTGTTATGAGGAATACGCCAAGAACACCCTCAATGATCTATCCGCTGGGAAGGTATTCATTGAAAATTATAACAATTTGTCCAATTCCATTAAAAATTTATCGACATCGGTAGCCTCTTTAAAACATCAACAAATTTTCGAAATATTGGAAAGCTGAGTTTGAAGAATATTTGCTGTTAGAAAGAGCCAATAGGGATCAAAATATTTTACAGTGTTGGAGAGTGATGAAAAAGTTCTTCTTACACTTTCCAAGATGGCCGATGATTTATTAATGGCTACATCCGTACCTGTTGAAAGATTATTTTCCACAGCAGGTATGATCATGGCAAAAACACGTACATCATTGAAAGATGATGCAAGCGTGATTATGTTTGAATGCTTGGTCATTGAGTAATTTAAAAGATGAAATTATCAGTGTTTAAAATTCAAAATAATATGTACTTGTATAAATATTCTTAGATAAGAGCGTAGGTAATAAATATAGCTTTACAAAATTATTAACGACTTAAAGACTTAAATGAGACTTAATTTTTTGAGAATTGGCGAGACCGAGACGAGATTTTTTATACTCTCGCCTACTCTCGTCTCGTGTGAACTGTGAAGCCCTAAACACATACTTCCTTATTTCAAATGGAATACTTTGTGTATTTTTACACATGTGGAGGATAATGACTATCAAGTCTACTGTGTTTGAAACCCCATGTTTTTATTTCTGGTAGTTTTTGAGTAATTATTGGTCTTCTTGAAAATAAGATGATATTGGGTGTCACAAAATTGCGAATATCTTTGGAATGCTATTGAAATTCTTGAATCTGTCATTTGAACCATATATTGGCCAATCTTCAAACTATCCAAATGATATCAACATTGCGAATGAAAAAATCTAGGTATAGGTATCAAATATCGACTTGCAGAAATCTATATCTCCAAATGGGAACAAATCCTTTTCCCATTTTGGTTGCATAGAGACTATAGAGAGTCAAATTATAGAGGGCAACATATTTCAGGTTATCACAAAATTAATGGTTTTCAAGATATTACAAAAAATGTATGGAATTTTCTGAATCATTTCTGTTTTAGAATAATAGTAGAATGGAAGAAAGTAACATCTAGTATTTTTCGAGTTATTGGGAACACCAAATTTTCAATTTTTTCAAAGTTTTTTTTTGTACGTAATCATTCGATCAAAACTTTGTAACCATATAGGTCCCAGACAGAACGGGGACCTCCCAAAGATATCTCCACGAGCTCTTTCCAGGAAGTTGTGATGCCTTTTGCGATATCGCTGAGAGGTTGCCAATAAGAAGCTCCCTATCAGCTCCAAATGTCCGCCACAGGGATGACCCCAGTATATTGGATGTTGTAGGGGGTAACGTAGCACTACGACCTTAAGGTCTATTGTGTCTATTGTGTCTATTGTCTATTGTCTATTGTCTATCGTCTATTGTCTATTGTCTATTGTGTCTATTGTGATCACCATCTACAGCTCGCCTTCCAGTTCCAGAGTTCTGATGAACTCCAATATCTGGGATGACTTCAAGGAGGTAACGTCTTCGCTCCTGCAGATTTCTTGCCCAAAGTATTCCTTGCGTTGGTTTGAGATGGCGAGGCATTCCGAAATCAGTTGAACAGGTGTTTCATCCTACTCCCCACATATAGGGTGGCCAGGTTATTACCATAAATCTTGTTGAATTCTAAAGAAATATAAACAAAAACGAAAGCCAAGTCACTCTTAAGGTAACATTACACGAAGCAAATATTTTCTCTGTTTGCTAGTCAGTGTATTTGCTGCAAGTTTGGCTTTGAGCAAATGAGTTTGCTGCCTACATTACACTGTAGCAAATTTTTGTTATATAATCTGTTTGCCGAACACTAAAAAATCAGAAGCAAAGCATCTTTGCTCATTTTAGAGTAAAAATATTTGCTGTGTCATTACACGGTGATGAATATTTGGCGCAAAAATTTTCAGGGCGAATAATATCAAAGTAACATTATCTTTGCTGCCACTCAGAAGTCATTTGATGATGAAAGTAGGAACGAACGTTTTGTGTGTTTTTATAGTGTCGGCGACAGTAGTCGTAAATAATTAGTTTTTGGCGCTCTAGTTCCTCGGAACTGAGTGCTTATCAATTTGCCCAAATGTCTGTAATTTTCGAACTTTTCGATGAAAATGGTCCTAAACGATTTGGTTCGTCTCACTGATCAAGAATCCGTGGTCGAAATTCATTCTGTCCGGCCGTCCGGCCGGCCGGCCGTAGGCACGATAACTCTCGAACAGAATGAGCTAGAGAGTTGAAATTTTCAGAATAGGTTTGAAGGATGAATATCTCGGCTAAGTTCGTTACTGGGCAAAATCGGACAGAAGGTTTCGGAGTAATAAAAAAAAATTTTTTTTTTACAAAACAAATTCCAAATTAATTTTTTTTTAATAAGCAGTTTTATCATAAGAATCCATTCATATCATTTTTATCTCTAACAAGTTAATACTTTCGGAGATATGATTTTTCAAAATTTCAATGTAAATCGTATTTCACAGATTGATATAATTATTCTATGTATGAATTCACATAATGTCAACTTGACAGAAGGGAATATTGTAACTTCAAAAATATTGGGGTTGAAATACTCGTATTTTAGCGATGCAACGGGGACCTCACCCGAAAATGTTTGATTATATTACGTAAATATTGAAAGCATAATTCTGTAGTTCGAGAGAGGAGAAAATTTGGTGAACGTAGATCAGGAAATTTTTGATCGATTACAAGGTAATTTTTTATTTATTACTCATCTTCTTTCATATTATTACTCATCTTCTTGCATACATGTTTTATGGAATACCTACTATTTGTAGGTACTTTAAACCTGTTTTGTGCAATTGTCATACGAAACTTGTTTTTGGCGCTCTAGTTCCTCGGAACAGAGTGCTTATCAATTTGCCCAAGTGTCTGTAATTTTTGAATTTTTGGCTGAAAATGGTCTCAAACGATTTGGTTCGACTCACTGATCAAGAATCCGAGTGCGAAATCGATTCTGTCCGGCCGGCCGACCGGCCGTAGGCACGATAACTCTTGAACGAAAGGAGTTAGCGGATTGAAAATTGCAAGGTGGTTTTGGAGCGTAAATATCTCGGACAAGTTGGTTCGATCTATCTGAAATTTAGCATCGAATTGTAGAATCATGACCTTTATACGCATGTGAAGTTTTGTATTGACCAGATTACCGCACAGTGTGAAAAAAAATTTTGAAAATTTAAAAAAAGTTTTTCCACAATAATTCTCGAACGGAATGAGCTAGGTAGTTGAAATTTTCAGAGTAGGTTAGGGAGATGAATATCTCGGTTAAGTTCGTTATTGGGCAAAATTGGTCAGATTTAATTCGATTTCTTCCATGGTGCAGTTCTCATTCTCATGATTGATCATTTAACCTTGATAAATAAACTATTATTTGAATTGAATTTCCTTTATGATGCAGCTCTATCATATGTATACATTGATGTAATTCCCAACTCAGAGAGACCAATACTTTCGGAGATATAATTTGTCTGTTTGAACTAGAGCGCCAGAAAGCTCCTGTCCACAGGGCTTGAACCCATTTTGTTGACTATGTCTGATTCAGAGAAAGAAAATACACTGATGATTTGTCTTTTTGCTTTATCGAAAATGGCGAGAATGAAACGCATCGTCGCGTGCGTAATGTTTGGGTGCGGGAATGGGTTAAACGTCGTAACAAGCTGGGTTGTTATGCTCAGCTACTATGAGAGCTAGAAAATGAGGAGCCACAACTGTACAAAAACTTTCTTCGCATGAATATTCCTTTAATCAACCTTTTTGTGAGTGAGGTAAAGTTTCATCATGATAATAAAGATAAAGTCAGTAACATCCTAATTGATAATAACTACCCGAAAGCGCTGATCAAGCCTATTATAAAAAAATGGGTTCAAGCCCTGTGGACAGGAGCTTTCTGGCGCTCTAGTTCAAACAGACAAATTATATCTCCGAAAGTATTGGTTTCTCAGAGTTGGGAATTATATCAATGTATTCATATAATAGAACTGCATCCTAAAGGAAATTCAATTCAAATAATAGTTTATTTATCAAGATTAAATGAGCAATCATGAGAATGAGAAAAGCACCATGGAAGAAATCAAATTAAATCTGGCCAATTTTGCCCAATAACGAACTTAACCGAGATATTCATCTCCCTAAACTACTCTGAAAATTTCAACTACCTACCTCATTCCGTTCGAGAGTTATATCTATGTCTATGGATGAAAAGCAGTCTCACTACTCTCAGATCTCTTACTTCATGTTCAGTTCCGAAATGTAAGAATTTTCTGAGAAAAACTAATATCGGAGCAAACAACTGAGATTTAACTCACTTCGCTCACAATTCTTCGATTGATTAGATAATGTCTCAGGAACATCATTTGACATTATGACAATTCATAGAATAATATCATTCTGTGACAACGTTGAAATACGATTTATTATTGAAATTTTGAAAAATCATATCTCCGAAAGTATTAGTTTCTTAGAGTTAAGAATGATATGAATGGATTCTTATGATAAAACTTCTCATTAAAAAAAATTAATTTGGAATTTGTTTCGTAAAAAAAAAATTTTTTTTTTGTTACTCCGAAACCATCTGTCCGATTTTGCCCAATAACGAACTTAGCCGAGATATTTATCCCCCAAACCTACTCTGAAAATTTCAACTCTCTAGCTCATTCCGTTCGAGAGTTATCGTGCCTACGGCAGGCCGGACCGGTCGGCCAGACCGGCCGGACAGAATGAATTTCGACCACGGATTCTTGATCAGTGAGTCGAACCAAATCGTTTAAGACCATTTTCATCGAAATATTCGGAAATTACAGACATTTGGGCAAATTGATAAGCACTCAGTTCCGAGGAACTAGAGCGCCAAAAAGAACAAGAATTTAATGAAAAAAAATGGAAAATCATGAGGCTGGTAATTGTTCAGTGAGTAGCGTCAGTCGGGAGGACATAGAATACTGTAGTTTTTCCTTTATTCCTAGTCTATAGTCTAGATTGCAAGAATATTCAGAAATTTGAGTTGCAAGTGCGCTTATTATAACACAGAAACCATAAGAAGATATTACACACAACTCAAAGATAAAACTGGTAAGGAACAACAATCGGAATTAGTTTATAAAGTGCCTTGAGGTAATTGTGATAGTGTTTATTTAGGACAGACGAGACAGCTTTTAAAAGATAGAATAAGACAGCATCGAACTGACGTAAACAATTTAAAAAACAAAGATAAGACGGCCTTAACAGTACATGCATTTAAAGAGGGGCACAAGTTCAAATTTGATCAAACAACTATACTTGATAGGGACAAAAATAACTATCGTAGAAATGTAATTGAAATGATTCATATAACATTAAACAACAGTTAATTTCAGGGAAGACACTAACAAACTAATTACTGTATATAACAATTTATTATTGCCCCTAAGAAAATAGTTTCATGTATGCCCACATTTTATACATATAGTTTAGTGTTTACAATGAAGAATAAGAAGTTGACATGATGTTGTTGTTTGAATAATTGTTGTTGTTGTTGGCTGGTGTTTACTGTCTCATTTCTTGGTTTCTTTGATCATTTCATCATTTCATGTCACATCCTAACATTTTAACGAAATTTTTCTTCGATTTCTTGAAAAATAAAGGAGGTAGGTCTCTTCTTGTAATAATGTTGAATATCTGTAGTAGAGAAAATTAATGAGATTTTAAAAATAGTTGATTAAGATTAAGATCTTGGTGTAATACTGTCCTTTTATTGATTATGTATTTATTTTCTATTTTTATGATTTTAAGTTGAATGTACCTATTTTTTGCTAAATTTTGTCACTCATGTTCATGAAATTTTTTAACCTTGATAAAGGCACGAATGGTGCAGAAAGGTTGGTGAATATTTGTATGTGAAGAATCGGAAGAATTAAATTTAGTCCACTTGCCTGATAACATATTGATTACTTGATTAATCATGGATGAAACTGAAAGATATAAATTATTCAAACTTTGACAAATCATATCTCTGAAGTAAGTAGTGGGTTTCATGAAGCTTCGATTAGCTTAATTATGGATTTAATTCGGTGGTCGCATCAAAAATGAACTGGGAATTACCATAGAATCATACTGATTTGGCAATTAAGAGCTGTAAAAGCTTTCTGAAACCCAGCGTAAGAGTTGGGAATGATATCAATAGATTCTTATGATAGAAGTGCATCATACAAAAATTAGATTCAAAACGTAGGTCTATGACTGACCTCATATGTTCAATTTATATACATCAGCAAATTCTTATTAGAGTATTCTATGAAATCATAAAATTACGATTAATTGTTGAAATTTTTAAAGATTATATCTTTGAAACTATTAGTTTATTAGAATTGAGAATAATATCAATGGATTCTTATGATGAAACTGCATCTAACAAAAAAAAATAGAATTTGAAACTATTGAGAATTTGTTTGGTTGAATGTAAAAACAGTCGACCAGTTGGCCCCAATCCTAGGAATATTTTGAAATTTTGCTATATCTTCACCTATATAGATCTGATTGAGCTCAAATCTAGAACTTTACTGTATAATAAGGTTTTGAAGGCGGCCGGCCGTCCGTCCGTCCGTCTGTCCTTCCGGCCGATACCATGATAACTCTCGAACGGAATGAGCTAGACAGTTGAAATTTTCGGAATAGGTTTGGGAGATAAATATCTCTCCTAAGTTCGTTATTGGTCAGATGGTTTCGGAGTAACAAAAAAAATATTTTTTTCTACATTACAAATTTCAAAATAAGTTTTTCTTAAGATGCAGTTTAACCATAGGCATCCATTGATGTCATTTTTAACTCTAACAAGCTAATACTTCCGGAGATATGATTTTTCAAAATTTCAATAATAAATCCCGCCCTGCTTCGCACTTGACCTCAGAATCTAATTTATTCATTTATTCATTTCTTATTTAAATTAAATTATAATTTTAAAGAAAAGCAAGCACTGACATGAAGTCAGAAGCTTTTGCGAGTATGTTCTATTGTCCATTCTTCTGTATTCGACACCCTTAATCGAATTTACAATGGTAAATTATGTTGTCCATTCTCCTGTATTGGACACTCTTAATTCGAATTTACCATGGTAAATTCGAATTAAGTGTCCAATACAGGAGAATGGACAACATAATTTACCATGGTAAATTCGATTAAGGGTGTCCAATACAGAAGAATGGACAATAGAACATACGCGCAAAAGCTTCTGACTGCACGTCAGTGCTTGAACCAATTTTTTTATTCGGGATTTTTTTGAAATTTTCTAGGGGTGCGGTTCTTAAAAAATTTTTTTTCGTAATTTTTTTCAAATTTTCTAGAGGTAGGTACGGTTCTTACAAAATTTTAAACACGTCTTTATGATGATTTTCTACTACTAGTTACCAAGCATCAATTCGATCGAATATTTATTTTTTGAGTTATCAAGGAAATAATATTCCAGGTGGGTAAAACTCGGAAACTGTTTGACCGATTATTCCCAAAAACGAACTCAACTCTCCCTTTTGGATACGCGGGCTACCCTGAAAATTGCAAGTTCCTATCTCCTTTCGTTCGAAAGTTATCGAGGCAACGGTCACCCATCTACTGAACTCACACAAGAATGCTCGAATCTCCAACAATATTCAACCGATCGTGTTAAAACTTCAAACTTTGCAGTAGAGTTAGGTTATGAAGGCTCTTGCAAAATTTCAGCAATTTCACTGATATATAGAATATCTAATCTCAATTTTCCATGATTTTTTACAAATTCTATCCTCACGAAATTTCGCAAGAATTTTCGCGTTGGCATTCTACAACTAATTACCATGTTTGAATTCAATCGGTTCAGTATTTTTCGAGTTAATGAGGAACAAAAAACAACCAAATTTCAGATGGCTATAACTCTAAAACCGTTTGGCTGATTATGCTCATATTTATTATTATTATTTATCGTATGGCTGCACATGATATGAAGACATTGAAGTATTTTATGCTCATAAACAAACTCAGATGTCGCGTTCTGGTGCACATCCTAACCTGAAAACTTCAAGCCGTTATCTCTTTCCGTTCTCAAGTTATCGTGACAACAAAAATATTTTGTAATATTTTTTTTTTTAATTTTCTAGCTATACGATTCGCACAAAATTTCACAAACGTGCTTAGGTTCATATTCTACAACTACTCACCAAGTTTCAATTCGATCGGATTTATATTGGTTGAAAACAAAATTATTACTCGGAAACCACTGATTATGCTCATTAACGAACTTGTCCGTCGTATTAGGATGCGCCACCCACCCTGAAAATTTCAAGTCGCTAGCTCTTTTCGTTCTCAAGTTATCGTGGCAAGGCCGGACGGCCGGACAGCCGGACGGCCGGCTGGACAGAATCAAATTTGACCTCGAATTCTTCATTGGGGAGTCGAACTAAATCGTTTGACACCATTTTCGTCAAAAAATTCGAAAGTTATAGACATTTTGGCAAAACTTTGAAGTGATGTTCCCCAGAACATACGCGCAAAAAAGCAAGAGAACAAAATTTCTTGAAAAGCAAATATAAGTGTCAAGCAGTTCATTGGTCAATCCAGCAAACTCAACCAGTCAGTGTTGTGGCCGGAAAAAGGCAGACTGAAGATATTGAGTGATGATGGTCCAGATCCTCTGTCGATTACATCGACAAAAATTTCCAAATCTGCCACCCGAGAGTCCCGAGACATAGAGTTATAAGTCCTCAATATCTCAATATTCTATTCAGGGGGGAATATAGGAAATAATAGGTACTAGCTTGGTTCAAGAAGAAAGAATTCACATGTCGTGTGATGTAAGGTGCGAGAACCCATCTTAATTGATGAATTATATCGGAGCCATCAAGCTTATTATTTGTGAGCTTGTAGGCAAATATTGCATCAGCTATTCTGCTGCTATCCTCAAGTGGTATCAAATTCATTTTATTTATTAATTAGCATATCTTGCTCGATATCTTGCCTATACCTATAAGTAATGTTGCAAAATTTTGGTACAGATTTGTAACGCGAGATTAGAAGAATAAATAGCATCTTGATTAATAACATGAATCATGATGATAACCTAAGTAATGTTATAACAGATAGTAAAGATAGGGTGCGTTTTTATTTTAGTAGAAATATCTAGTCGATTCATTTGAAAAGAATCGGTGTTAATTTTCAAGTAGGTAATCATTCACCTTACGAAAAAAAAGCACATCGCTTCTCTTATCATTAATAGATTAGACATTTCGATTATAAACTAAAAACGCACCCAAACCTACTATCCATTCTTGATCGATACGTTGACAGAGCAACATAGTGATCTCCTAATTACTGCCTGTGTTTTCTGTTAATCCTTCGTGGTGAGTGTGATTTAAATGCTTGCTAACAATTGAAAAATCATTTCTTTACTCTTTTAGCGAATACTTAATTTCTCACAGTTCATATTTTTATCCTAGCTCCATTGAGAACGGTCTTTTTGCCGCGCTGTTCTATGACCAGAGAATGGTCTCAAATGATTAGGTTCGACTCACTCTTCAAGAATCCGAGGTCAGAATTGATTCAATCAGGCCGGCCGACCGGCCGTCAGCACGATTGCGCTCGAACGCAATGAGGTTGAGAGTTTAAATTTTCAGGATAGCTTTGTAGTCCGAATGCGCCGGCTAAGTTAGTTAATGGGCAAAATCCATCGAGTGGTTTCATAATTATAGCCGTTTGAAATTTAGAATTTGGGATGGGGGAATTTGGGAATTTTTCCCAATAACTCGAAAAATACTAATCTGATCGAATCAAAGCACGGTAATTGATTGAAAAATACCGACACGAAGACTGATGCATAATTTTGTCAGGATTGCATGTCTGCAAAATTAGAAACAAAATATTCAAAAAAATTGTGTAACTCAGAAACTATCCGTCAGATATCGTTGAAATTCTACGTAAGCCTTCGAAACCTTATTTTATAGTAAAGTTCTAGATTTGAACTCGATGGGATCTACGAGTATATTGGTGAAGATATTGCCGAAATATCCAAAACCAGTAGCCAACAATTTCTGATTTTCGATTTTAAATTATATCCTGAAGTTGGCAACGTACTTCACATATCTGTCAAGAAACATACGCGCAGCAATATGGAGCAACAAAACGAAGTTGTTTTTGGCCCTCTTGTTCCTCGGAACAGGGTGCTTATCAATTTGCCCAAATGTCTGTAATTTTTGAATTTTTGGCTGAAAATGGTATCAAATGATTTGGTTCGACCCACCGATCAAGAATCCGTGGGCGAAATCGATTCTGTACGGCTGTACGGCCGTCCGTCCGTTAAAACGATAACTCTCGAACGAAAAGAGTTAGAGGATTGAAATTTGCAGGGTAAGTGTGGAGCGTAAATACCTCGGACGAGTTTGTTAATGGGCGAAATCCATCAAGTGGTTTCGGAGTTATGGTTGTTTTTAGTAAAAACATTTTTTATGAATATTTCCGATACCGATTACTCGATCCATCTGAAATTAAGCATCAAATTGTAGAATTATGACCTTCAGATGCACGTGAAGTTTTGTATTGATCGGGCCACCATAAAGTGTCAAAAAAAATTTTGAATATTTTTTAATTTTGTTCCTACAATAACTCGAACGGAATGAGCTAGGCAGGTGAAATTTTCAGAGAAGGATAGGGAGATAAATATCTCGGTTAATTTTGCTATCGGGCAAAATAGGCCAGACGGTTTCGGAGTAACGAAAAAAAAAATGTTTTTTTTATTATTTACAAATTTCAAAATAAATTTTTTAAGATGCAGTTTCACCATAAGAATCCATTGATATAATTTTGAACTCCAACAAGCTAATTCTTTCGGAGATATGATTTTTCGAAATTTCAATAATGAATCGTACTTCCATGTTTTCACAGAATGCTATAATTATTCTATCTATGATTTATTATATGATCTGTGTTCATACTCGTATATGTCATCGTGTTCTATAAGAGAGAGTCAAATTCATTTCAGCTATTTTAATTTGATTTCTTCCATGCTGCAGTTCTCATTCTCAGATAGCTCATTTAATCTTGATAGATAAACTATTATTTGAATTGAATTTCCTTTATGATGCAGTTCTATCATAAGAATACATTGATATAATTCAAACTCTGTGAAACCAATACTTTCGGAGATATAATTTGTCTGTTTGAACAAGAGCGCCAGAAAACTCCTGTCAATAGGGGTTGAACCAATTTTTCTATTAATAAAAGGGGATTATAATGATATTTACTTTTCAGTAATCCTGTAAAAACCCCAGTTAAAATAGAAGTTTCAGTACCTCAAGCCTATCCTATTCAAAGTATCGTTTGCAACCCTAATTCAAGTATAAGAAGTATCTAGACAAAATAGTACCATTTCATCCAGTAGAGAAACCATAACCAATAGACGTATCAAACATGAAAGTAGCAGTTGATAAGCCAGTTACCGTAGAAAAACGTTCCATAGCCATTCGAAAAGATACTACCAGTTCCAATTAATGTTATTTTCATTTCTATTGAAATAATAACTTCATAGGATAATTTAGGTAAAGCACACAGTATAATCCATGTCGAAACTACATTGGCTAGGACAAGACTACTTCCCATCGTACAATCAAACATTTGTTTATAATGGGATCCTTCGTTAATATTATTTTGAAGAACATGCATATTCCTGAAATATGAAAAATAACAAAAATTTTTCCTATTTTGAAATCTGGAGATCCTGCCAAACTATAGGCCCATAGCAGTTTTGTGCAATTTTGCTAAAATATTTGAGATTATTCTATATGACTCCATATATCCCTGAGTTCGTGTACTTATTTCCCCGCATCAACACGGCTTTATGAAGAATCGCTCAGCTGTTACTAATCTGGCATGTATTGCTCAGTCTCTCTCTGAATCATTAAATGACCATGGTCAGATGGATGTTATTTACACTGATATTCAGAAAGCTTTCGACCAGATTGATCATGGAATATTGATTTCTAAGCTTGGGTCCATTGGATTCTCGTCACGGTTTTTACTGTTGATGCGGTCATACTTCTCAGATCGTTATCAATATGTTCAGAAAGGAAGGTTTTAGTCTGTACTCTATCTGGCCTCATCCCGCATCCGATGTGCCTCTGGGCTCCAATTTGGGCCCGTTACAATATCTGTTATAAATCAATGATTTGTCTCTACTACTTCAATGTCTGCATCTAGTCTTTGCCGATGATTTAAAAATATTCGCTTCTATTGGTGATCATCATGATTGTGCCAGATTGCAGGCTGCATTGGATACGGTTAGTTTTTGGTGCTTCCAAAATGGACTAAAACTAAATATTAGTAAGTGTAGAGTTCTGTCATTTACTCATCGATTGACTCCGGTTTACAATGACTATACACTGGATGGTCAGGTTTTGGAAAAATGTGTTGAGTTCAAGGATCTGGGTGTTGTTTTTGGTTTTTAGTTGTCCTTTGCAGAGCACATAAGTCAAGTCACTGCTTCTGCCTTTAGAATGCTGGGTTCTTTTGTGAGAAACTGTGTAACAACTTTGTAAACCTTGGTACGCTGAAAACGCTATACTATTCCTTTATTCGTAGAAGGTTGGAATATGCCTCTGTTATCTGCTATCCTCTGTACAATAATTCTGTTGTTAATTTGGAAGCTATTCAAAGAAAGTGTCTGAAATATATGTACTTCAGATGTTATGGGCAGTACCCTTCGAGAGGCTTGGACCAGCTTTGGAATTGAGGTGTTGAAATTAAGATGTGAGCGTTTCGCCTTAACGTTTCTTTATAAGGTGGTGCACAATAGAATTGACTGTCCATTTCTCTTGAGCAAGGTGAATATTCATGTACCAAGGCCTGGTCTGAGGCGGAATAACAACTTGTATGTTGATTATCGCAGGTTGAATATTGTCACGTTCTCCTATTAACTTCATGTGTAGCTTACATGACAGGTGTTGTGGTGGATGTGATATGAACTTTGATGCGCTTTCAGTGATTTTGATGTGTCATTTAGAACAATACGCTGGGGTATCATAATTTTTGTGTTTTTTTGTTTTTGTCGTTTCTGTTGCAGACTTGGGATTTGGTAGAGGTTGTTGTGCTGTATTTCTTTTTTTAAACTTATTGCTTTTATCTAAATTGTATTATTATTTAATTTGTTATTTCGATATATCATTTGTGGTTTCCTTTAATGCTAGTATAAGAGTTTATTGTACATATGAATATTTTGAGTTTTTCTCACTTGTTAATTTTTCTCTATAATTGGGTGTAAACCTGTTGAGAATAAATGTATTATTATTATTATAAAGCTCACATTTTACTATGAAATAATTAATTCTCCTATGTTATATATTTCGGTCTTTATGTCAACGTCAATATTGACTGTGTCACAGCCGATAAGACAGTACCACTTCTGGTCAAGGTTATTTATTTTCATAAAATTACGTGAAACGTGAGTATTTTCGTATATTAGTAGATGTGAAAACTACTGCCATACAGAGTGTTGTTGAGTTTTGTGAATTATCAACTCATAGTGAGTCATGGCATAACCTTACGATTGAGCTGATTTGTTTCATAGAAAGTACTCTCGGAATACACTATTGTTTATCTCATGGCACAATTGAACTGATTTGTGTCCTTACGCCACCACAAACAAAGCTCCAAAGCACTGTTTGTTTTCGACCGAACAGTTAATTTATGTATTACAATAGAGACCATAAGCCACCACGAACACAGCACTGTTCATTTACGAACCAATAGTGTATGTATGTAAGTGAGTTAAAACTAATCGTTTGATACTATTCTCGGACAAAAAGTGTACCAGTTTTTTTGGACGTTTGTTTTCACTGTCGGATCTAAAATCAATGCTATGAAGATTACATTCATATAAAATTATTTTTCGATCTGAACTGTGCAAAAATTTTGATAAAACAAATTGGTAAGTTCTGACTCTGAATCCCCATTAATTATTTTTCTATAGCGGGAAAGCATATAAGTTAGTTGAGACCATCCGCTCAGGGTAAGATCGAAAGGAAGAATCCAATGCAAACCACTGCAGGAAATCTGAAAATTCTTAATGAATAATTTGAGATGAAGGTCCTCAGTGATTTGAACTGAAGCATCTACAGGACTTTTCGAAATTGAATAATAAAGCACTGACGTGAAGTCAGTACTCTTTGGCATGCTTGTTCACGTTGGCTAATTTGAATTGGATGATGAGTGTTTCGAGCTCAGTGGATAGAAAGAGCTAGAGATCTACCCAGAGGTTCTCAGACACCATACACTGTCGGGTCATGAATTAAAGGTGCTATGTCTCTGCTGGCATAAGGATAGAGTAACAACGTAGACAAAGAACACAACTGCCTCTCCTTAGTCGCACGAGCTCCTAAGAGCTTCTAAGGGATCTCCTTGGGAACGACTTGGGAGGGTCAGTATAATCATAATCATGTTTATAACAATGATTTTGCCCTATAACGAACTTAACCGAGATATTTATCCCCTAAAACCACTCCGAAAATTTCAACGGCCTAGCCTATTCTGTTCGAGAGTTATTGTAGAAACAAAATTTAAAGATAAAAAAAAAATTTTTGACGAATTTTAAAATTTTTTATGCCACTTTAATGCAACCCGATCAATACAAAAGTTCGCATGCGTCTAAAGGTTATTATTCTACAATTTGATGCTAAATTTCAGATAGATCGAGTGATCGGTTTTGGAAATATTTCTCAAAGATATTTTTTCTAAACACAGCCATAACTCCGAAACCGCTTGGTGGATTCCGCCCGTTAACGAGCTCGTCCTAGATATTTCCGCTCCTAATGTACCCAGCAAATATCAATCCTCTAACTCCTTTCCTTCGAAAGTTATCGTGCTAACGGCCGGACAGAATTGAATTTGATCTCGCATTATTGATCCGTGAGTCGAACTCAATCGTTTGAAACTATTTTTGGCGAAAAATTCGAAAAATACAGACATTGTGACATGATTGCTCGCTGTTCCTTGCAGAATACTCGCGCAAAAATTAATAGATTCTTTGAGCTTCTTGATCTCTCATCCAGATGTATCAATTTTTGTTGAAAAAAAATGGGTTCAAGCCCTGTGGACAGGAGCTTTCTGGCGCTCTAGTTCAAACAGACAAATTATATCTCCGAAAGTATTGGTTTCTCAGAGTTGGGAATTATATCAATGTATTCTGATGATAGAACTGCATCATAAAGGAAATTCAATTCAAATAATGGTTTATTTATCAAGATTAAATGAGCAATCTGAGAATGAGAACTGCACCATGGAAGAAATCGAATTAAATCTGGCTAATTTTGCCCAATAACGAACTTAACCGAGATATTCATCTTCCTAACCTACTCTGAAAATTTCATTTACCTAGCTCATTCCGTTCGAGAGTTATTGTAGAAAAATTTTTTTTAAATTTAAACATTTTTTTTTTACACTTTGCGCTAATCTGGTAACTGTTTGCGTATGAAGGTCATGATTCTACAATTTGATGCTAAATTTCAGATAGATCGAGTGATCGGTTTCGGAAATATTCATAAGAAATATATTTACTAAAATCGGCCATAACTCCGAAACCGCTTGATGGATTTCGCCCATTAACGAGCTCGTCCGAGATATTTACGCTCCAAACCCACCTCGCAAATTTCAATCCACTAACTCCTTTCGTTCGAGAGTTATCGTGCCTACGGCCGGCCGCGCCGAACTGAATCGAATTCGACCTCGGATTCTTGATCAGTGAGTCGAACCAAATCGTTTAGGACCATTTTCATCGAAAAATTTGAAAATTACAGACAGTTGGGCAAATTGATAAGCACTCAGTTCCGAGGAACTAGAGCGCCAACAAGTTTCGTATGACAATTGCCCAAAACAGGTTTAAAGTACCTACAAATAGTAGATATTCCATAAAACATGTATGAAAGAAGTGTAATAATGAAAAATTACCTTGTAATCGATCAAAAATTTCCTGATCTACGTTCACCAAATTTTCTCCTCTCTCGAACTACAGAATTATGCTTTCAATATTTACGTAATATTTTCAAACATTTTTGGGTGAGGTCCCCGTTGCATCGCTAAAATACGAGTATTTCAACCCCAATATTTTTGAAGTTATAATATTCCCGTCAGTCCCGTCATAAATTGAGAGAACTGAGCATTTATTATTGAAATTTTGAAAAATCATATCTCCGAAAGTATTAGCTTGTAAGAGTAAAAATGATATCGTTGGATTCTTATGGTAAAACTGCTCATTGAAAAAAATTTAATTTGGAGTTTGTTCTTTAAAAAAAAAATTTTTTTTTGTTACTCCGAAACCATCTGTCCGATTTTGCCCAATAACGAACTTAGCCGAGATATTTATCTCCCAAACCTATTCTGAAAATTTCAACTGTCTAGCTCATTCCGTTCGAGAGTTATCGTGCCTACGGCCGGACAGAATTAATTTCGACCACGGATTCATGATCAGTGAGCCGAACCAAATCGTTTAAGACCATTTTCATCGAAAAATTCGAAAATTACAGACATTTGGGCAAATTGATAAGCACTCAGTTCCGAGGAACTAGAGCGCCAAAAAAATGGGTTGAAGTCCTGTGGGCTTTGGCGCTCTTGTTCAAACTTTGACAAATCATATCTTCGAAAGTATTGTTAAGAGTTGGGAATTATATCAATGGATTCTTATGACAGAACTTCATAATAGCAGAAATTAAATTCAAACATCATAAAAGAATTTAAATTCAACAAGAGTGCCAAAAATTATTAATCCAAAACCAATAGACCAATTCTAACCAACAACGAACTAATCCGAGATATTCGTTCCTCAATTCTATGATGAACGATATATTCTTTCATCAAACCCACTCTTAAAATTATATTATATCAATTGAAACTTTAGTCAATATTTCAGTTTTGTTTTTACTGGAGATATTCTGAACTCAATATTATTAACTTATCATTACAATTCCCATCATCATATTGTTTAACCATGGGCATTAAATATCAAAATTTGACATATAATGTCTCAGGAAAATAAGTTGACATGTATCAACACAGATCATTTTGTAATAATTCATAGATAGAATAATTATCGCATTCTGTGAAAACACAGAAGTACGATTTATTATTGAAATTTTGAAAAATCATATCTCCGAAAGTATTAGCTTGTTAGAGTTAATATTGACATCAATGTAAGGGACGAATTGATTGATTGTATTATTCAATATTTCATAAAAAAGTTTAACATTCTTATTGATATCTTGACCATCGAACAAATCAGACCAAGGAATATCCTTCAAAGTTTCGTTAATTTCCTCAAAGAATCTACCCTTCACAGTTTTCAAATACTCTAAATGTCCCACATTGAAAAAATATTCAATAGCTGGGTGATTGAAACCCTATTGTTTGAACCCTTCCATGTGTTCGATACGTTTTAACTCACTGCTTGCTCCTGAATGGTTATACCATTAAAAATCAGAATAACTCGTAATCTCATAATATGTTGGGATGATTTAGGCTCATCCTAGACTCCGTAGCCACAGGAATCATCCCACACCACTGTGGATCCAGAAAAGGAACAACCTCGAGTACAGATTTATGGCTAATCCCAGTTTTTCTTCTAGTCCACAGCAGGGGGCTCTACTGTCCAGGGTGGATTGCATTTGATCGAAGAAGAAGAAGAAATATACTATCCAAAAGTATTATATTCATAATAAAGCACAATGTAAGTTTTCCCTCTATTGAGATCCTGACATGAATTTGATCAAATATTTTTTCAGAAACAACAGCTCTGTTTTGATTTGAAATGGGCCCTACAGAACGATTCACCCCGCAAGATCTTAGCCACTTCAGTTTAAAAAGTTATAACTTCCTGACAGACCTTAGATGCAAGGATATATTACAAAGATTCTTGAAGGACCCAAATAGAATTCGCTTTTTGCCTACTGTAGAGTTATTCCATAAATCCAAGACTCCTAATAAATTTAATGAAGATGATTGCAGTGTTTTGTTCGATGGAACAAATGGAATTACTTCTGAGGAGATGGCGCAGAGAATAACTAACGAAGAAAAAAGGAAGTATGTTATGACGCAGTGTCTTTCTGTATTAGATGAAAATATTAAGGAACCGTTCATCAAATTCCTTGGGACTCTGAGATAATGGTTGCAAATTGTTGGTGCTGGAATATTTTGTTTCTAATCAGTCTGAACCCTATTTTGGACCATATAAAGTCAACTCATCACAACATACAGTGAATTTGTTACACAGATACATTCATCAATATATTGTAACTGATTGTTAATTACTCTTTGAAATATAAATATTCAAAATACTTGATCACTTCAGTTCGATAAAGACCCACTCTTGAAGACAATCAGTTCACTGTCATGAAATAAACTTTGAGTTCCTTATGGTTTTGATGATATTACATATAACATAAATGCCAGTACGTTGAATGAAGTCCATCCCAAAGTGGAGTTGAGAAAAATAATGAAATAAATAAAACACCCAGTCGTCTCCACACGATTGTAATACCCACTTGGGGGTTAAAAAAAGTAATACATGTTTCGAGTGTTAAACACCCATCTTCAGTTACATACACTAAAAATGGGTTCAAGCCCTGTGGACAGGAGCTTTCTGGCGCTCTAGTTCAAACAGACAAAATTATATCTCCGAAAGTATTGGTTTCTCTGAGTTGGGAATTATATCAATGTATACATATGATAGAGCTGCATCATAAAGGAAATACAATTCAAATAATAGTTTATTTATCAAGATTAAATGAGCAATCATGAGAATGAGAACTGCACCATGGAAGAAATTGAATTAAATCTGGCCAATTTTGCCCAATAACGAACTTAACCGAGATATTCATCTCCCTAACCTACTCTGAAAATTTCAACTACCTAGCTCATTCCGTTCGAGAGTTATTGTGGAAAAACTTTTTTTAAATTTTCAAATTTTTTTTTTAAACTTTGCGGTAATCTGGTCAATACAAAACTTCACATGCGTATAAAGGTCACGATTCTACAATTTGATGCTAAATTTCAGATAGATCGAACGAACTTGTCCGAGATATTTACGCTCCAAAACCACCTTGCAATTTTCAATCCGCTAACTCCTTTCGTTCGAGAGTTATCGTGCCTACGGCCGGTCGGTCGGCCGGACAGAATCGATTTCGCACTCGGATTCTTGATCAGTGAGTCAAACCAAATCGTTTGAGACCATTTTCAGCCAAAAATTTCAAAATTACAGACACTTGGGCAAATTGATAAGCACACTGTTCCGAGGAACTAGAGCGCCAAAAATACAAGTTTCGTATGACAATTGCCCAAAACAGGTTTAAAGTACCTACAAATAGTAGGTATTCCATAAAACAAATATGAAAGAAGATAAGTAATAATAAAAAATTACCTTGTAATCGATCAAAAATTTCCTGATCTACGTTCAACAAACTACAGAATTATGCTTTCAATATTTACGTAATATTTTCAAACATTTTCGGGTGAGGTCCCCGTTGCATCGCTAAAATACGAGTATTTCATCACCAATATTTTTGAAGTTACAATATTCATACATAGAATAATAATTATATCAATCTGTGAAATACGATTTACATTGAAATTTAAAAAAAACATATCTCCGAAAGTATTAGCTTGTTAGAGTTGAAAATGATATGAATGGATTCTTATGATAAAACTACTTATTAAAAAAAATTTAATTTGGAATTTGTTTCGTAAAAAAAAATTTTTTTTTGTTACTCCGAAACCATCTGTCCGATTTTGCCCAATAACGAAATTAGCCGAGATATTCATCCCCCAAACCTACTCTGAAAATTTCAACTCTCTAGCTCATTCCGTTCGAGAGTTATCGTGCCTACGGCCGGCCGGACCGGCCGGCCGGACAGAATGAATTTAGACCACGGATTCTTGATCAGTGAGTCGAACCAAATCGTTTAAGACCATTTTCATCGAAATATTCCAAAATTACAGACATTTGGGCAAATTGATAAGCACTCAGTTCCGAGGAACTAGAGCGCCAAAAAGAAAGTAATTGTAGATTAGATCAATTTCTACAGTGTTAAATTTCTACTTACAGAGGGCAAGTGGAAAATCATCAAAAACAATTAACAAAAATTTTCCCTGATGCACACCATGACAATTATATAAAATTAGCTTCCAAAATTTAGGGAAGAACCCCAAAAACAAAAATTCTTTATTAGAAATACACACTAATTAATATTCAATAAAAATATGTACATTCAATGGCGGGCAAGCAACGAAGAAAAACAACCAAATGAACAAACCAAACCGCGGAGGAAGGCGACATCTCAAGGTAAGTAGCCGACACTGTGGAAAGAATCATATGTAAAAACTAATCGTTCATGTGATAAATCGGTAGATTGTAAAAAGGTGTCAATACTGCCATAAAGATGGCGCTCTCATATGGAACAAAGTACAGTGACTTTATACAAGACAGTGGCGACAATAGGCCATAAGCCCCGCCCATCCGCCATTAACGGTCGGCGGGAAATAATAAATTCAAACAAGAAGCAGTATATTTTGATATATCTTTTACTGTGGGGTCTTTCTACTTAAAAAAAAAGATAATGTGGAAGAAAATAGTGTGAAAAATTTTTGTGAGCCTTCTTTCATATGATATATCGTCGCCGTTAAGTCATAGCCTCGTATCTCATGTTGAGACAATTTTGAGATAATGTGTATTATAAATCAGTACAGTGAGTCGGAGAGCATGAAAATACCTTAGACTATAGTCTAATGAATATACTCGATATTAGCAGAAGTGCGCAAGCTGTATTTATAATACATATTATCTCAAAATCGAGGAAAAATGAGGACTTCAAGGCGACGATATCAGTCAATGCAAAATTTATTAATTTATTTTTAATAAAATCTATTTGAACTGGAAAATACCCATGTTCGCTCGAATTCAATATTTATGTTATCAGATATACAGACCATCTCAATTACAACTATAAGGTCCACATTATTCTGAAGGTGTCACTTTTATGAAAAAACACCTCAAAAATGAATTGCATCATTATATGGAAACCAATGGTGGTCATTTTGGGCATCTTTTAAAATATTTCAGTATTATACGTTAACTTTTTCACATTTTAATTTAACTATTTTAAAATCTTTTTGCAGGAGAGAATCCAATAGTGCATAGGGTGTTCCTTTAAAAAATGAGCGTACAAGGGAGATACGCCTTCAGAATTAAGTGGCGTGGATAGTTTTCATTTAAATGCTCGGGATAAATGCACATCGGTGATAAGGTTTTCATATCACAGAATTATGGGAAAATAAAATTTGTATATTTTAAACTTTTATTTAAACAATTATTATACAATATAATATAGAAGCTCGCATATAAGCTTTTTGAAAAAACAGGATATTATGAATTTCTCAACGCATAGATTTGCTGGAATATTTTTGCATTAGACTCCTATACTTTTTGCTTGCAATCTTCAATCTAAAGACTATAAACCTGCTAATCAATTTATTTTTCATACCATGACAATCTGGTATAGTAGGGCAATCAATTGCCAGCACTTTATCTATGAAAAATGCTTTAAGGTTCACATTTTGTGGTCTTACCAATTCATAATATTTTCTAAATAGCAGTTCCATATCAACAAAAAAATAAAAGATGGACTCATGACAGAAAAATAATGTTTTTGAACGGTAACATTTTATCCGAGTAAACTTGGTAAAATTTTTGTGCAATGGTTCTTTACTTCCTATGTATGAAATACATTTATCACATGTCTTCGATTGCAGCTTGATGCTATTTACAATATAACCAGCAATGTTATAGAGTGAATTAATTTCACTGAAATTCAGGTCACCACTAGATGGAATCTCATTTGGAATTCATATTTCAATTTGCTTCCTTTTACTCCTTTTCTCAAAAATTGAATTCTCCGGAGGAATTGTATCATCGCTTGATTTTTCTGTAGATATATCATTGGAGATGTTCTGTGAGGTCTCGATGGAGGACTCTAAAGCACAGTCTGAAGAAATGTTCGAGGTACTAACCAATGGCAAGGTACATGAGTAACCAGATGTACCGGGAACTGGGTCTTCAAGTCGAGTTGAGGAAATGGATTTCAAAGCACTCGTTCTCATAGCCGGTAATTTACGAGTTGGTACATTTTTGGTGAAAACGAAAACATTAGGCACTGCAATTGCTTTCAACTTCTTCTTCCCATCCACCCTCACTTTTTCCCACATCTCAGAGGAAAAATGTACCTGAAATTTGAGACAAATATACCAACAATACAGGCAGAACAGTTATAGTTATAGAAATAATAGAAAATATTGATATAAATTACCTCACATAATCGTGAAGAGTCGGTTGGAAACCATTTGTCTCGCTTCATTCTAATTGCCCAATCTTTCCTACGCTGGGGATCTTTGGGAAAACATTTCATAATAAACCCCTTTTCTGAGGAATTGGAGCAACCAATTGCTGCACAACCAGGCATTGCATCTGAGTTAATTTACCTGTAAAATAACTGACTGTAATATGAACCTATCCAATCGCTTATTGAATTTCTTCATATGACATTTAAATGTAATGTAAGCAAGCTTCAATGTAATTTCATAAGGGAAATCGAACAAGTGTAACTTTGTACAGACAATTAAGTTAAATTTCCATATCAATACATATTACATTTCAACATAGAATTTATAACTTTTAGTTTAGTTTAGTAAATCTATTTATCTCAATATCACTCACCTTGCTACTTTTAATCCTTCCTTAGATGAATAAATAAATGTAAACAATAGTCCAAACTGGTATGCACAAATAAGGCTCTCTGCGAGATAAAACTTTATAAATAAACCCAAAGATATATGAAGAATTAAAATTTAGATATTCACAAATATAATGGAATGTCCCAAATTGAACTGACACGACGAGGAAACTGGAAAAAACCGTTTAAACATGAGAAAAATCAAGGCACACTAGTAGAACACAGATGAATTTCGACCGTTAATGGCGGAACCAATCAAAACGCTTACCGCTATTGTCGCCACTGTCTTGTATAAAGTCACTGTAGAACAAAGATAAATCAACAATAATTGACATTTAAGGACCTGAATAGAAAAAGGAAATGCAATCGAAGTTAGTTTGATCATTAAGGGAAAGCACGCTCGGATTTTTTATGGAATTATTTATATGGAAAATTTCACTTAAGTTCAAAATCATCCCCTTGTTGCATATTTGTAAAAACTCAACATTGGTTCCAGGATCGAAAAGATGGTTCTGGTTAATGATATGATTGGCAAAAGAATTATTAGTAACAACCTCAAACGAATGGTCATGATCCTTGAATTTCTTTATCATTTTTACATGTTCTTTAATTCGGGTTTTGAAAGCACTTCCTGTCTGACCAACATAAACTGCGTTACAAGAAGGGGTAGAGCAAGAAAGTCTATACACTCCTGATTTTTCCAAGATAGGAATAGTATCTTTTGTGGTTGCTAAATGTCTTTTCAAACTATTGATAGTTTTGAAGGAAAAACACAAGTTATTGTTAAACCCCTTAAAAATATTCATAATTTCATATGAGATTTTTCCGCAAAAAGAAATCGAAGAAAACCTCGAAGGTGTAGGAGAAGGGACCAGATTCCGATTAATGAATTTAGAAAGATGATGCTGGTAGACTCTCTCAATCGTCTGAGGGGGAAACCCATTGTTATCACTAATTTGTCTGATAATGTTGAGTTCATGATTGAAATTGGTCGAGTTCATAGGTATAGAAAAAAGACGAGAAATCAAACAATCTACCGATTTATAACATGAACGATTAGTTTTTACATATGATTCTTCCCACAGTGTCGGCTACTTACCTTGAGATGTCGCCTTCCTCCGCGGTTTGGTTTGTTCTTTTGGTTGTTATTCTTCGTTGCTTGCCCGCCATTGAATGTACATATTTTTATTGAATATTAATTAGTGTGTATTTCTAATAAAGAATTTTTGTTTTTGGGGTTCTTCCCTAAATTTTGGAAGCTAATTTTATATAATTGTCATGGTGTGCATCAGGGAAAATTTTTGTTAATTGTTTTTGATGATTTTCCACGTGCCCTCTGTAAGTAGAAATTTATCACTGTAGAAATTGATCTAATCTACAATTACTTTCTTTTTAGTGTATGTAACTGAAGATGGGTGTTTAACACTCGAAACATGTATTACTTTTTCTAACCCCCAAGTGGGTATTACAATTGTGTGGAGACGACTGGGTGTTTTATTTATTTCATTATTTTTCTAAACTCCACTTTGGGATGGACTTCATTCAACGTATGGAATCTGCAAGTCGAGCAATATTGGTCCAAAAATACAAGAAACTTCTACTACAGAGGAAACGTCATTCCCTGGATATTTGGTTCAACAATGAGTGCCTTAGACATTCGTTGATCCCCAAATACATTTCACTTCGTTCAAACATCAATAATGCTTCTTCCAAGAAAGCGATGGCGGCAGCACGGAGGATTTGGATCAGGGAGGAAGTTAAATCTCTTTATTCTAAATTGAATTTCATCAACTTTAAATTGTATTGGCTTTATCAATCTGTTACTAGGTTACTCAACAATGCCGAATGGGATACGTTATATTCTTCTCTAAGGTATGTGGTTGAGACTGTTGGGGGGGCTAAGTTTGATAAACTTTGCTCCAAATTAAATAGGTTGACTCATGAACAAATTCCTGTCAATCCGATTCCCACCAAACGTTTCTCTAATTTTCAATTTCATCCTAGAGTGCTTAATATATCTAGTTTTTCTTTCACTGATGATGAAACAGTATTATTAAACTATGGTCTTAAATACAACATAGACAATTCTTTCGACAATATGAGCTCAAATTATCGTCTGCTGGCTATTGAATGTGAGAAGATGATTGAGTTGAACCAGTTCTTAGATAAGGACCTAATTCGTAGCTCGATATCATCAGCTCTCAACAGAAATCTAACTTTTCACCCTAACTTGCGGAATAATAACAATTACATTGACAAAAAGCTATTGAAGAGTATCAAAAAAAAAATCAACTTACATGATTTGACCATTACCAAAGCAGACAAAGGTAATTGTCTTGTTATTATGGATCGTTTAGACTATGTTAACAGGGTGATTGAATTTCTTTCTCCTGATTCTTTACCTTACTTAGTTCAAACCCAACACAAAAATTTGTTTCCTATACTAAGACTATTTTAGATACTACTTCGGACACCATAGCATATTTTGACTCCAATTCCAAGAAACTAATACCCATGAATTGCCATATTCCTCTGTTATATGGTCTCCCTAAAATTCACAAAGCAAATATCCCTATAAGGCCAGTGGTCTCCTACATTGGTTCTCCCACTTCTAAGCTAGCTGCTTGGCTGAACCAGTTGTTGAGGGACTTGACAGATTTTCATTCTCCCCGTGCAATTAAAAATTCACATGATTTAGTTGATAAAATATCTAATATCACCATCCCACCTAATTCAATTCTGGTTTCTTTTGACATATCCAATTTATTCCCTAGCGTTCCTCCAGAAGATTGCATCAGAATAGTGAGAGAGCTCTTGTTCCTCTCAAATGTGGATTTTCATAGTTGTTGGAATATTTGTCTGCTTTTGGATACAGTTTTGAAGCAAAATTTTTTTCAGTTTAATAACCAATTTTTTCGACAGAACACAGGCTTAGCTATGGGATCGAACTTGTCCCCCCTCCTAGCTGAAATGTTTCTTTTTGACCTGGAGAAAAACCTTTCTCTTTACCATCATTTCGACAAAGTTATTTTTTATCACAGATATGTGGATGATACGTTGGTGTTGTTTGATGGTGTCGATTTGGAATTATTGGATTTCCATAATTTCTTGAATACCCTTCATCCCTCTATTTCCTTTACTATGGAAAGAGAGTCCAATTATTCTTTACCATTTTTGACTTGCTTATCACAAAATTAGATGGTAAGTTCGATTTTTCTATATATCGGAAGCCCACACACACCGACAATGTTATTCCCTTTCATTCCAACCACCCTATTTCTCACAAATTCGCAGCTTTCAATTCTTTGATTTCTCGTCTTTTTTCTATACCTATGAGCTCGACCAATTTCAATCATGAACTCAACATTATCAGACAAATTGGTGATAACAATGGGTTTCCCCCTCAGACGATTGAGAGAGTCTACCAGCGTCATCTTTCTAAATTCATTAATCGGAATCTGGTCCTTTCTCCTACACCTTCGAGGTTTTCTTCGATTTCTTTTTGCGGAAAAATCTCATATGAAATTATGAATATTTTTAAGGGGTTTAACAATAACTTGTGTTTTTCCTTCAAAACTAACAATAGTTTGAAAAGACATTCAGTAAACACAAAAGATACTATTCCTATCTTGGAAAAATCAGGAGTGTATAGACTTTCTTGCTCTACCCCTTCTTGTAACGCAGTTTATGTTGGTCAGACAGGAAGAGCTTTCAAAACCCGAATTAAAGAACATGTAAAAATGAGAAATTCAAGGATCATGACCATTTGTTTGAGGTTGTTACTAATAATTCTTTTGCCAATCATATCATTAACCAGAACCATCTTTTCGATCCTGGAACCAATGTTGAGTTTTTACAAATATGCAACAAGGGGATGATTTTGAACTTAAGTGAAATTTTCCATATAAATAATTCCATAAAAAATCCGAGCGTGCTTTCCCTTAATGATCAAACTAACTTCGATTGCATTTCCTTTTTCTATTCAGGTCCTTAAATGTCAATTATTGTTGATTTATCTTTGTTCCATATGAGAGCGCCATCGTTATGGCAGTATTGACACCTTTTTACAATCTACCGATTTATCACATGAACGATTAGTTTTTACATATGATTCTTCCCACAGTGTCGGCTACTTACCTAATATTTCCGGAACCGATTACTCAATCTATCTATAATTTAGCGCCAAATTGTAGAATCATGACTTCTATAGACCACATTAGTTAGGTTAGAATCATTATCTTGGCGGGAGATCCATATTCAAATTTTTTAACAAGGAATTTCAACTTTGAGATGAAACCACCCTTTTTAAAAGAGAATGTTAGTACAGAGTCATCAAGTATTGGGTACCTTCATCATTACTGCATGTTTTCATGTTATTTTCACATTAAAATCTACTTCAATTTATTCTTAAATCAAAATTGAAACCAGTGTAGTTCGAAAGATTACCGTATGTCGTAGATGACTTCTGTTGTGCGTCATTACAGGGCCGATTTAGGGTTATGTTATTATTTTTGACTGATTTCGAGTGAGCTAAGACATACGTCAATCGTCAATTTATTAATTATTTTGGAAATATACAATTTTGTTATGAAAACTTGATTCTAGATGGTTGAGAAAGGTTCATAGAATCTATTTCAACTGGAATAAACCTCAAGAAATTAGCCAAAGTATCTAAAAACAGGCGAGAAATTCGCGTTTTAGGTCCATAAGAAATGCATGGGGAATTCAGTGCTCGGATCCACGGATGGATCGTAATTCACATTTCCCGCCTAACCTAACTAATTTGGTCTACATGGGTGCAGAATTTCGTATTGATCGAATGACTATGCAGTGGAAAAATAAAATTGAAAAATTTTAAAATTTTATTTCCACACTAATTCGCAAAATACTGATCTGACTGAATTGAAATTAGTAGTTAGAAACAAAAGGCCGAAACAAACATTTTAGCAAAATTTGGTGAGGATCACTTGAAAAAAATAAAAAATTACTACCTCTATTTTGCGGAATATTTTGCTCAAAATTCCGAAACCTATGTTTTTGAAGTTCATGCTTCCCCTTCCGGGCTTTTGGAGAATTGGGATTTTCGCGTGGAGGATGTTATTCCTCCATAAAATCCCCTTGGAAGGGTCTGTTCCAAGGGGATTTTATGGAGGAATTGTATTGGTTGAAAACAAAATTATCACTCGGAAACCGTTGGGCCGATTAACGAACTTGTCCGTCGCATTGGGACGCGTCACCTCCCTGAGAATTTCAAGTCGCTATCCCTTTCCGTTGTCAAGTTTTCGTGGCAACGGCCGGAATCAAATTTGACCTCGAATTCTTCGTCAGGGATTCGAATCCAATCGTTTGAGATCATTCTCGGCAAAAAATTCGAAAATTACTGTCATTTGGGCAGAATGCTAACGCGATGTTCCCCAGAACATACACGCAAAAAAGAAAGTTGGTATCATTTCCGGTGAAATCAGAAGTCGAACGAATCTGAAATTTTTTCCAAGATTTCATCGAACCTAACCATAACATTTCAAGTGTGTATCTCGAGTCTTTCTCTTAAATATTCCAACGAACAGTCTTCATGAATCACCCGATATGTTGCCACGATAACTTGAGAACAATTTTCAAAACATGGGGCTTGAGCCTGGGAATCACTAGGTGGATTTACACTGCTATAGTGAGGCTCCCCCAAACATATGCCAGTGTTGTGTGGTGGTCAAAAATGAACCAGAACAGGGCTGTCAAAGAGCTGGAGAAAGTGCAGAGACTGGCTTTGCTTTGTGTTACTGGAGTATTGAAAAGTACTGCAACTGTGGCAATGGAGGTTCTCGTGGGACTGGGAGCCTGGGAGCCTACAGGCTGCAGCTAAACAGAGTCTGGAGACAAAGGTCATACGGACACGCTGAGATTGGGGGACTTATTAGTAACCCAATCCTGAACATGGTGAGCGACTGGAGTCCAGTAACTCACAAATTTTATCCCTCCTTCAAGCTGGGGCTAAGGCCTCCCGAGGAGGGGAAAAAATGACCGCATAGTGAACTAACATGATTCTCTGACGGTTCAGTGATGGGCAGAGGCTCCGGAGCTGGAGTGTATGGGGCTGCACCCAATGCGAGCATTCCGATGTCGCTTTGGCAAAGGACCACTATATTCCAGCCAGAAGTTGTAACCATCATGAAATGTATCGTAGAGATTATTCGTATGGGCTATTCCAATAAGATCCTATGAATTCTCTCGGAGAGTCAGGCTGCACTTAGACAATAGCCTGCTGGAGAATTAACTCCAGGATTGTGCTGGAATTCCGACAGCACCTTGAAAACTTGGCTGCCAGAAACCGAGATGAGCTCGGGTGGGTGCTGGGGCACACAGGGTTTGAACAGAATGAAAGATCTGACACACTCGCTAGAGAGAGCTCAGCTAACCTTCTGTTCGGGCCAGACCCAGATAGCACACGATATCCTATGGATATCCGTTTCAAGTCCATTTCAGGTCGGGATATCTTCGTATATAGAATGGATATCCATAAGATATCCATCAGCAGATATTAAATGGATATTCCACACTGGATATCCTATGGATGTCCATAGAATATCCATAGGCGACAGTAAATGGATATCCTTTTCTCACAATGACGGATCTCCTATGGACGTCCATAAGATAATTGGTTGTCAGTTATCATTGTCAATTTATCCGTTAAAGGTAGATCCATTGTAGATCTCTCAAATAAGGTTGAAAATCAATACAAAATGAACAATGTGCCCAATAGATATTTCAGTAGTTAAAATTAATTGATTTTTTACGTTCCTGTTGTGGATTCGGAAATCGGAATCAAAAATATGATATATCAAATCATTATTAGGGTTATGTTCGACATGAAACGTTCACTGTACGCCTCCGATATTCGGCAATCGGCGATATTCAGTGTTTTTCTTGGGTAAGTACTGAAAAATTTTATAAACAGCAACTTTTTGAAGCTCACTATTATATTTGCTGATTTCAGATTATTGTTCTGTGGAATATACTCACTGATGTTTTCAAGAAAATTAATGAAATTAATGTGAGGCCTGTCTCTAATATGGACGAATAAGAAATTGATTCAATCTTTCTATTAGTTGATCATTTCCTGATAAACAAATAAAGGAGTTCGAAATACTAATGAATGACAGAAAAAATTTCTATTGTAAGTATAAAATGTAGTCACTTATTTGTCAAACCGAATGATGAATATTTTAGGTTAAGGAACTTTACAAGATGGGAAGGAGTTTCTTATATGACTTCTTGAAGATGTTATTATAGCTGGTTGGGAGCCAAGAAGAAAAAAATGTTTGGTTTCGACAAAACTGGCTGAACAATTGATGGATGAGTTTTTCAACATAGAATTCATTAAAGTACCTAGCACAAAAACACTACACCACTTATATTAGTGTTTAGAATCTTGACTCTGTATCGTGAAATAATATCTGTTGTGGTTTTGTAAATTCATATCAGTGAAAGTCATTTGTAAGCATTAAATCATTTGTAGAATTTAAGCGAGTAACCGGGACAGAGCGGTTAAGACCAATCACTTGCTATTATAACCGATCGGTTATGTTTAGCAAGAGATTGGTCTTAACTGCTCTACTCCGGTTACTCGCTTGAATTCGACTATTGTGTATTCACAGTTCCTACATTACAATTTTTCACATGTAGGTACCTGAATACATGAAGGAACCTTTCCAATATTTTTCGGGAACAATTAGATAGAAAAATTGGTTCAAGCACTGACGTGTAGTCAGGAGCTTTTGCGCGTATGTTCTATTGTCCATACTCCTGTAATGAACACTCTTCTTAATCGAATTTACCATGATGAATTCTATTGTCTATTCTCCTGTATTGGACACTCTTCTCAATCGAATTCACCATGATGAATTCTATTGTCCATTCTCCTGTATTGGAGACTCTTCTTAATCGAATTTAGATTAGATTAGATTAGATTATTCGATTAAGAAGAGTCTCCAATACAGGAGAATAGACAATAAAAATCATCATGGTGAATTCGATTGAGAAGAGTGTCCAATACAGGAGAATAGACAATAGAATTCATCATGGTAAATTCGATTAAGAAGAGTGTTCATTACAGGAGTATGGACAATAGAACATACGCGCAAAAGCTCCTGACTTCACGTCAGTGCTTGAACCAATTTTTTTTTCGATTAAAAGGGTCCAATCAGGAGGACGGACAATAGAATTCATCATGGTAAAGTCGATTAAGAAGAGCAAAAGCTCCTGATTCACGTCAGTGCTTGAACCAATGTTCTATTGTCCATTCTTCGGTATTGGACACCCTACCATGGTAAACTCGATTAAGGGTGTCCAATACAGAAGAATGGACAATAGAACATACGCGCAAAAGCTCCCGACTTCACGTCAGTGCATGAACAAATTTTTATATTAGCCATCAAACCTTTTTAATTCTTCATAATCATTACAAGAATGTCTGTCGATATGGAATATGGTAATAATTTGACATTTAAACACATCGTTTAATGCATAATCAATTTCAATACTTTTGTCACTCGTTGATGAGATGAGATATCTGAAATTATAGATAAACTCTAAATATTCCATTCAATATTGAAATATTAAAATTAAATTTCTACTTATTCATTTGTATTTCAAGATAATGAACGTTTGAAGCTAATGATTCATGTAAATTGTCTGTGAAAATTTGTTTTCATGGGTTAGGGGAAAAGAGTTATTGTGAAAATAAGATTCATTTATTTAGATACCAATCTATATATTGTTTTATACTATCTACTAAGGGCCGATTTATTCAACCTCTCCGTAAAGTATTCGTCAACTATGTGCTCGTTGAATTTACTGATCCCCATTAAAGTGAACATTTACAGATTACTTTCCTTTCGGTAAGGCTACTTGACAGTTTACAGGTCGTAAAATATATCAGCCCTCAGTGAACAAAAAAATTGTATACCTCACTGAAGCCGTAATACAAACAAAGGAAATAATTTCGAATAAAACTCTATTAACATATTCGATTATTTACTTCAAGAGAGATCAAGAATAACATTCATTTTGAAAATTCAATACTACATCAAGCAGCATGCAATACATTTTTTCGAGTTTGGACCACTGCTGCCCACATAATCATGGAGGATTCGTGAAACACTGCAGGGAGGATAAATACTTGTATATAGATTATTATTAAAATATGATAACTGACTTTCTCCGTTTCCTTATATACTACTTCTCGTTGTAAAATATACTTGGATTTTCCTCCGCAACACTAGGATACATCATTTTCAAAGTTAGCGTTGAATTATCAAGCCATTCTATTATAATATTAGTAAAATCTGTTCTTCAGAGGTAGTCATTGTTAAGCATGCTAAGCAACAAGCATTTAAGAAACATATACCTGAAGTTCCACGGGAAAACAATATACATAATATATACCTACACACATGTTATATTGCATCACCTTCTACTCCTATATTTTAAAATATTCTGCAATTAGAAAAATTGAAATGTTTCGTTAAAAATGCCTATTATATAGGTACACGCTGGCATCCAAACACCCTGATGATGGATCGTAAGAGACCCATGATATCAGGAAAACAGAAAAGTGTTCAAAATTCACTGGTCTAAGCGTAATTCAACTGTTTTTTTTTTGTGCAATAGTATTATGCAAATGTTATGTGTAAACAGGTAAAAGTGGCTAAGGGCCAAATCTGAATAATAGGGTAGGTGCAGAAGTCATTTGAAATGTAATTCATGCAGTTTTGCTTGCTAATGACATGTTTATGATTATACTAACCATTCTAGGTCTTCCCTAAGGAAATCCCACAGAAGCTCCTAGGAGAGTCAGTTTTGTTCTGTATATATTTTATTAATGTATCCTTACGACAGCTTAGGCAAGTCACTGGGTGGTTTTCACCTAAGTACATGATGAATAGAATACTTATCCCATAATATATATAGCTTCGGCAAAATGACAAAACAGAATTAATTGTAAAATGTAAAATTTTGAGTTGGCTTTATTTTTTATAGTCATAGCCTACTCATAACAACCACTTCCTTAGTAGATTGCGGAACATATTTAAATGCACCTTGAATCGAGCATTTACGGTTTATTTCGTTCACTGTTGATTTATCGTTCACTCTCGAATTTCAAAACGAGAATATCTTGAAACTTGCTTATTGCAGATACGTCCCTTTGTAATTTCAACGATATGAGAACCACCACCAATTTGTTTGAATAGAAACACTAGATTTTCTTCTTGGCTATTCCACTCTTGAACTTTAAAAATTTTAGTGTTCATGTCATCTTGGTTGCCTCTTATCAATATTAAATTTTCTCATGAGATATACTTAATCTTCACAAATATTCAATCGACTAAGTTCCATATACCTTGTTTTTAAGAATTCTATCTGCAGTAACTCCAAGAGTAACTCGTGCATCCTATTTGTCGAAACGCATTACTTTTTTGCTCTACGTCAACTGGACCTTAATTCATTCCAACCTGAAAGGAAATATTAAGACTTGGATTTCTCTGAGTAAAGTAATTCATTCAATTCACTTCTATTACTTACTGCTGATTTTTAGCCAGAAATCCTGAAGGACATATACCAGATATCTTCTTTCTGAACAACTTTTCCACAGTTCTCCATAATTTGGAATTTCTTTCACATACGTAAACAATATTTCTAGATTCCACCAATCTTCAAATACAAGGTAATCTCGATTATTTTCAACGGAAGGAATACTCGTTCCTACTTCGTGGATTGAGAATATTTTGTTTACGTTTTGTATTTGTGTTTTGATCAGATTCAGATTCGATGTTGAGGTCAAAACGGGGTGCATGCGTAGATCAGAATGTAGTTTGTAGTATATCCATTAATCATGAATCATTCTCAAAAATACCACACAAGCAAGTTACCGATCACTGCTAATATTTATTATTTACCAGAAATTCATCACAAATCGAAACTATTTAAATTAGATATGTCAATTTTTACATGACTAACCCGGACTTAGCCATTTAACCCTGCTATTTTGCCGGGTTAAATTTTTATAGTTTTAACCCAGTGTTAGGCTCTAACTCTTGAAGGTTCAAGACCTATTATCAATTTAACCCTAGGTTTAGAGTTAATCCGAATTTAATTAGATAACCCGCATTCGTGCAAGTGGGCCTTAGTGGCCTACATGGCCTATAATTCCTCTCTACCCATCACAAGATTTAATATCCACAAATGAGCCTCTCACCTTACAAGATCAGAAGCCTTCAGCAAAATTTCAGCGATATATTAAAAATAATACATAACCTTTCAAAAGTCCCCTCTCGCAAATAAACTCCTCTGAAGGCACATGGATCTCTTGAAGAAGAATCGCCTTCTCTATTTCTCAAAGATATTCACTCTTGTTCATAGAAATCCCTTGAATATTTAGTTGCCTCCTCCTAAGGAGGATCTCTTTCAAAACCAGGTCTGACCACTAATGTAGGGCTATCATCTCCCATAGATTTGTGATGAAATAAGACGATTGTCCCATAATATACGAGCGAAAATATGTCATCATGACATTCATATTTTTATTTTATTTTTGAAGGTTCTCGCAAAAATACGACCATAGACTACATATTATCATACGACGATTCCCATCCGCTACACTTGGCTACCACTACGCTACCGAACTCACAAAAGGCTGCCCGGTTCTCCAACAATATAGATCCGATCATGTTCAAACTTGGAATTCTGCAGTAGAGTTAGGTTCTGAAGGCTGTTCCAAAATTTCAGCCATGCCGGACGAATAGTTTATGATTTATAGATTTGTTCTCAATAATTTTCAACTATTTTTTTTTTATTTTTTAGTTATACCATCCTCACGAAATTTTGCAAGAATTTTCGCGTTGGCATTCTTCAACTAACAACAATGTTTGAATTCAATCGGTTTTGTATTCTTCGAGTTAATGAGGAACAAAAAAACAACCAAATTTCAGAAAATTTCAGATGGCTATAACTCTAAAACCTTTTGGACGATTATGCTCATAAACGAACTCAAATGTCGCATTCTGATGCACAACCAAACCTCAAATTTTCAAGCCGCTATCTCTTTCCGTTCTCAGGTTATCGTGACAACAAAAATATTTTTCAATAATTTTTTAATAATTTTCTAGCTATACGATTGTCACAAAATTTCACGAACGTGCTTAGGTCTATATTCTACAACTATTCACCAAGTTTAAATTCGATCGGATTCATTTTGGTTGAAAACAAAATTACTACTCGGAAACCATTGGGCCGATTATACCCATTAACGAACTTGTCCGTCGTATTTGGATGCGCCACCTACTCTGAAAATTTCAAGTCTTTAGCTCTCTCCGTTCTCAAGTTATCGTGGCAACGGCCGGACGGCCGTACGGCACCACAGAATTTCACATTTGGGCAAAACTTTAACGCGATGTTCCCCAGAACATACGCGCAAAAATCTCATTGTTATTAGAATCTGCATGATACATTAATGTTACTATAAAAGAGGTGTGCAGGTTGAAAAATGGATCATTCAACGGTTTTTTTCTGGGTTTTCTCTCCCAAACTCTGAAAAATATCTATAAAATAAAAATTAATTATTTTGTGATTTGCTTCTGCGTAAGAAACACAGGATATTTGTCAGTGTCCTGTGTTTCGTACGCAGAAGCAAATCACAAAATAATTAATTTTTATTTTATAGATATTTTTCAGAGTTTGGGAGAGAAAACCCAGAAAAAAACCGTTGAATAATGAGTATACCTCCCACAGTATCCTTTAATGATTACTTGAAAAATGGATCCTTGCACAGCACACTCAGCACTGGAACAAAATGTTAGGCCAGTGGCATAGTAAGTTATTGACGGGACAGCCCTGCCCCTCACTAACTAAAGAAATCTTACTACTGAGTAGGAGTAACCGAGTAAGCTCAGGGCAGTAACTGGCCTACTACCGACACTGTACCCTAAGAAAGCACCTGAATAACATGGGGGTTCTCCGAGAAAACCCAGTTTGTAGGAAACGTGGGGACGTTAAAATTTGACTGTCCAGCCCCCACACAATGGAGACTTCACTATGGGGGCGACAACACGACCTTGGGTGCCCAGAAACCTTGCGAGGAACCTAGCCAAGGGCCTAATCCTACTTGCTGGGAAAATGGACCTTGTGTAGGTAGTACATCTACAAGGCAGTGAGGATTTTATATGAGACCCATATAATGTCGGCGGTGCAGGACTCGGTGTTAAGTAAATCTGAGCTGCAGGGGATCGACCAAGCGACCCTAGGAAGGCTAGCATATAGGAGACTGACCTAGGTGCAATAAGCCTCTCTAGGGCTGCAGCACGGGCTACTCACTCAAACGGTATCGGTCTAACACAAACAAACAAAATTCAGTACTGTCCTGATTCCTATATCAACGATTGGCTAGCACCTTCGCAGAATCCTATAAATGAAATCTGAATGTTTCTAGTAATATTAATGATATATGGAAAACATGTGAATAATGAAATTAAATGATTTATTCAATATGCTTATTTATTTAGAAGATCCTTAATAGTAATGAATAAATAGCTGAGCCCAAAAAAAACTGTAGAAAAGTCAGTCTTCGTTCTACATCCAACAATAATTTATACAAAAGAACCATTTCAAGTCAATAGATTATTTCGAAATATCCAGGGCTCCTACCTACATCTAAAGTTGTATCAATAAATTAGGTATTTCACTCTTAAAATAATAATTATAATTGAGAAACATTGTAGACTAGTTCGTCACTTGGTCACGAAAAAAATAATAATAAAATTCAGGAATAAAAGAATCAGAGATCAACAGTTGAAATCATCTGCAGCAGGTTCTTCTTCAACCTCGAAATCCTTGTCAGCAGTGGCTTCTTGGTATTGTTGGTACTCAGATACCAAATCGTTCATGTTGGATTCGGCTTCAGTGAATTCCATCTCGTCCATTCCTTCTCCCGTGTACCAATGCAAGAATGCTTTTCGCCTGAACATGGCAGCGAACTGTTCAGATATTCGTTTGAATAGTTCTTGGATAGCTGTGGTGTTTCCAATGAATGTAGAAGACATTTTGAGACCAACTGGGGGAATATCACAAACGGCTGTTTTCACATTGTTCGGGATCCATTCAACAAAGTAACTGCTGTTCTTGATCTGTACAGCCAACATTTGTTCGTCAACCTCCTTCATCGACATCCTTCCTCTGAAGACGGCTGCTACTGTCAAGTACCTACCATGTCTTGGGTCGCAAGCTGCCATCATATTCCTTGCGTCGAACATTTGTTGGGTCAGTTCTGGGACTGTGAGAGCTCTGTATTGCTGATTTCCACGAGAGGTCAAGGGTGCGAAAACTGGCATGAAGAAGTGAAGGCGGGGGAATGGAACCATGGTGACCGCAAGTTTTCTGAGATCAGCATTCAATTGACCGGGGAACCTAAGACAGGTGGTGACACCAGACATTGTTGAAGATACTAGGTGGTTGAGATCGCAATAACTTGGATTTGGTACTTTCAAAGTTCTGAAGCAGATGTCATAAAGAGCTTCGTTGTCGATACAATAAGTTTCATCCGTATTTTCTACAAGTTGATGAACGGAAAGTGTGGCATTGTACGGTTCTACAACAGTATCGGATACTTTAGGACTGGGCATGACAGAATATGTGTTCATAATTCTGTCGGGGTATTCTTCTCTAATTTTGGATATCAACAGGGTACCCATGCCAGATCCCGTACCTCCACCAAGTGAATGGATGAGTTGGAAACCTTGCAAACAGTCACAATTTTCAGCCTCTTTCCTTACAACATCTAGAACCGCATCGACCAACTCCGCACCTTCTGTGTAATGACCTTTGGCCCAATTGTTACCAGCGCCGGACTGTCCTAAAACGAAGTTGTCTGGTCTGAAGAGTCTTCCGTAAATGCCCGAACGCACTGAATCCATTGTTCCTGGTTCCAAATCCAAGAGAATAGCCCTAGGAACGTATTTTCCTCCATTGCTGCGTGTGGCAACTGAAAAAGAAACAATAATTATAGTTGTTTTCGTCCTTGGATGAATAAGCTACATTTCGTCTCGTTACCTTGTGAGAAGTATACACGTTTTTATTGTGCTCCGAGATTTATGGATTGATCGAAAGTGATTGAATGTAAGATAAGTCTATTTTTCTACCTGCGTGATTCAAGAACTACCGCTTTTTTGATTGCATATATTTTGTATTCTTTCCGTCAGTTATTAATTATTAATATAACTTTCGGTCAAATTTCAATGTTGATTTCTGATCCTCATTACGTCGTTTTTCTAATTGATTCGCGCCGGGCGCTCCGCATATGTTGCTTGAGATTGCTGATAATTTCGAGTGTATTCTAAAGATAACCATACCTGGTGTGATTTATGTCGATTGTAGTAGATTTACCTTTGCGTGTGTTTTTGATCCTCTGTCTTTTAACCTGTTCTCATCCTAGGCCTACCTTGTGAGTTAATTTGAGTCTCACCGATCGGCCTCGGCTGAGTGAAGCGAGTGACCATTGTTGTCTCCATTGTTTGAATTTCGTTTCCTCTTTTCAATCTCCTCATTAAAATAGTTATGTCCAGCCAGCAAAGTAGTAATCCCCGTCCACTTCGGAGCAATTTGGGCATCCCGGTGACTCAAACCGATGGTTCATCGAACCCGTGGGATATAGTTTTGTCCAGGTTGTCAGTCCTCGACGGAAATGCTGGGGATGTCGCGGAGATTAAGCAGGCACAGAAAGAACTTTCAGATAAACTGAGCAGCTGCTTGAGAAGTGTGAAGGCTCATGACAAACTGTTAAAGCAGCATGAATCATCGTTGCAGGAATACAGTGGTGAAATGAGTGTCCTCAAGGCGTCGCATATATCTTTGAAAGAAGTGGTTTCTGAGCTGAAATGTCAGTTGAGCTCGGTGGATGTTGTTGCATTAGAGAGGACTAATACTATGTTGAAGAGCGAAGTGTCGACCTTGAAGGATGCTGTCAAACTTTCTAACTCAAGAGCGACAACTGAGGCCGGTAGCACATCGGAGTCTTCGTCGTACGTTGATCCGATTGAGTTATTGGACCGTGTAAAGCGAGCTAATAATCTCATTGTACGACATGTTGCTGAGTCTGTAGATGAAGCAACTGATTAGTCTGTGATTCTTGACATTGTTTCCAAGATCAAGGATGGTTCAGCCAGCAATGTCATAGCAACCAGGAGACTTGGTAAGGTGCGACAAGGAGCACGAAGACCGGTTAAGGTAGAGTTTTCGAATTCGGCCTTACCTGCCAATATTCTACGTCATAAACGGATCCTAACTACCTTTGATAAGTACAAGAAGATATCTATTGATGATGATAAGACACCGCTCCAGATTAAACAACTGCACGATCTTCGTAAAGAACTTAACACAAGACGTTCGTCTGGAGAGGTTGACCTAACTATTAAATACAGGAGAGGAATTCCTTCAATAATTAAAATATCGTCTTGAGAAGCTGAAATCTAACCTTGCTGTGTCAGTTATACGAATCTCGCTTCTCTGAGCTCGAAGTTCAATGATTTATCTCTCCAGACTTGTGAACCTGATGTTGTAGGAGTCTGCAGGACAACTGTTATGTTATAGCATTATTTTTTCTGTCTCTTTTTCATGTTTCGGGAATTTTTCATTGGTTTAATCATTATTGTTTTTTTTCATATTGTGCTTGATTGTTTTTGTATTACTTTTCTCATTAAGGTTTATATTTTTTTTAAGAGTTTTATAGTTTTATACTCAACTCTGTATCAAATTTAATAATAATAATAATAATAATTTCAAGAAGTCCGGTTATAGCGATCGATGTAGGTAACTATAATTATATTAGTGATACTACACTGAAAGATGATCAGCGGACCGTCAAGAATTAGATATTAATACTTTTTGTTTTCAGCAATTATCATACAGTCGCTTCAAGATCGTTGATATTGTTCCTATGACACATAATAAATCCCTCCGAGAACTTTTCAAATTAAAGACCTAGCAGTACATACAGGGTGTCCCAGAAATCAACGATAAGCCGGTAACGCGAGATAGGCCAAGTCATAACAGTTATCAGAAAAATATTGAAAAAAATCTTTGTCATGTACTTTTCAAATTATAGGCATTAGAAAAAAAAAGGAAAAACTGACATCCTGTGATGATCTTTCAAGTCCTGTGGCTACAAATATTAATTTTTCGTCAGTCTTTTTTCTGTAGTGTAATCATGAATAACCCTTCTGTAAATTACAGTTTAAAATTAAAACATAACTGCCTCAGTTTTACATAAAATGTTGGATTTTTCCCCAACATTAAATTCAAAATAATTACATCATCCAACTTTAACCGACTGTACTGTAAAAAATTGGTTCAAGCACTGACGTGAAGTCAGAAGCTTTTGCGCGTATGTTCTATTGTCCATTCTTCTGTATTGGACACCCTTAATCGAATTTACCATGGTAAATTATGTTGTCCATTCTCCTGTATTGGACACTCTTAATTCGAATTTACCATGGTAAATTCGAATGAAGTGTCCAATACAGGAGAATGGACAACATAATTTACCATGGTAAATTCGATTAAGGGTGTCCAATACAGAAGAATGGACAATAGAACATACGCGCAAAAGCTTCTGACTTCACGTCAGTGCTTGAACCAATTTTTTTTTCGTAATTTTTTAAAAATTTTCTAGGGGTACGATTCTTAAAATTTTTTTTTCGTCATTTTTTTCAAATTTTCTAGGGGTACGGTTCACACAAAATTTTAAACACGTCTTTATGTTGATTTTCTACTACTAGTTACCAAGCACCAATTCGATCGTCTATTTAATTTTTGAGTTATCAAGGAAATAATATTCCAGGTGGGTATAACTCGGAAACCGTTAGACCGATTATGCCCAAAAACGAACTCAACTCTCCCTTTTGGATACGCAACCTACCCTAAAAATTGCAAGTCCCAATCTCCTTTCGTTCGAAAGTTATCGAGGCAACGGTCACCCATCTACTGAACTCGCACAAGAATACTCGAATCTCCAACAATATTTAACCCATCGTATTAAAACTTGAAACTTAGGAGTAGAGTTAGGTTATGAAGGCTCTTGCAAAATTTCAGCAATTTCAAACGAATGGTTACTGATATATAGAATTTTTTTTTTTTTTTTCAATGATTTATTAAAAATTTTCTACAAATGCTATCCTCACCAAATTTTGCAAACGTTTTTGCGTTGGCATTCTACAACTAATAACCATGTTTGAATTCAATCGGTTCAGTATTTTTTGAGTTAATGAGGAACAAAAAACCACCAAATTTCAGAAAATTTCAGATGGCTATAACTCTAAAACTGTTGGGCCGATTATGCTCATAAATGTCGCGTTCTGGTGCACATCCTAACCTGAAAATTTCAAGCCGCTATCTCATTCCGTTCTCAAGTTATCGTGACAACAAAAATATTTTTTAATAATTTTTTTAAAATTTTCTAGCCATACGATTCGCACAAAATTTCAAAAACGAGCTTAGGTTCATATTCTACAACTACTCACCAAGTTTCAATTCGATCGGATAAATATTGGTTGAAAACAAAATTATTACTCGGAAACCGCTGGGCCGATTATGCCCCTTAACGAACTTGTCCGTCGTATTGGAATGCGCCACCTACCCTGAAAATTTCAAGCCGCTAGCTCTTTTCGTTCTCAAGTTAACGTGGCAACGGCCGGCCGGACGGCCGGACGGCCGGACGGCCGGACGGACAGAATCAAATTTGACCTCGAATTCTTCATTGGGGAGTCGAACTTAATCGTTTGAGACCATTTTCGTCAAAAAATTCGAAAGTTACAGACATTTGGGCAAAACTATAACGCGATGTTCCCCAGAACATACGCGCAAAAAATGTACTACACTATTTTGGCAAGGAACATCACAAGATGGCGCATTTAGTCTGGATTCCAAAATGGTATGATACTTGCTAGATTACTCCTTAGTTGAGGAAAATAATAATGTTTTTTTAAATGGAACAGGATTTCAGGCCAATTCTGTTTAATTATTGGAAATGGAGCATAGGCATCTTTAAGTCCACAATTTACAAGTAAAGTTTGATTTAAACGGTAGACGGAGAGTGACGATATTTTGGTACCAACAAGATGGCTGGTCAGCGCATTATGCTCGCACAGTACGAGAGTTCCTCGACCGAGAATACCCCGATAGGTGGATTGAGCGGGGTGGTACAATTTCGTGGCTTGCCTTTCACCCGATTTAAACCCCATAGATTTCTTTTACTGGGGAACGATAAAGGAAAAAGTGTACTTAAAGCCCATTCAAGATTTAGCCGAGCTGCGCCAAAGAATTACAGAAGCCGGCTGAATACATTAACTCAAGAAGTTACACCCGTCTTATTACGCGATCATTTACAAGAAGATGTAGAGCTTGCATTGCAGCTATAGGCCAATAATTTGAACATTTGCTGTAATTTCTTGTAAATCTAATTAAATTAAAGTCAACTGAAAAAATCCAATGTCTGAATTTTATTACAAACTTGCGCCTTTTATTTCGTCTCACTCTCGCATAAAAGTAGCGCCACTATCTATTTCGCTCGCACTTAGCGTCACCATCTGTCTCACTTTTACTAGGCAAAATAACGTCACTCTCTGCCTACCGTTAAAATCAAACTTTACTTGTAAATTGTGGACTTAAAGATGCCTAAGCTCCATTTCCAATAATAAAACAGAATTGGCCTGAAATCCGCTTCCATTTAAAAAAACATTATTATTTTCCTCAACTAAGAAGTAATCTAGCAAGTATCATACCATTTTGGAATCCAGACTAAATGCGCCATCTTTTGATGTTACTTGCCAAAATAGTGTAGTACATTTTTTTTACAGTACAGTCGGTTAAATTTGGATGATGTAATTATTTTGAATTTAATGTTGGGCCAAAATCCAACATTTTATTTAAAACTGAGGCAGTTATGTTTTAATTTTAAACTGTAATTTACAGAAGGGTTATTCATGATTACATTACAGAAAAAAGACTGACGAAACATCAATCTTTTCAGACACAGGACTTGAAAGATCCTCACAGGATGTCAGTTTATCCTTTTTTTTTCTACTACCTATAATTTGAAAAGTACATGACAAAGATTTTTTTTCATATTTTTCTGATAACTGTTATGACTTGGCCTATCGCCCGTTACCGGCTTATCGTTGATTTCTGGGACACCCTGTATAAACGAAAATATCATGCAACTATTAGAATCATAAAATAGATATATTGATCATTTGAATGCGACATTTGGGATCTTTAATAGATATAATCGGCCAAACGGTTTTGGAGTTATTCCCATCTGAAATTGGGTTCTTATTTCCCCAATAACTCGAAAAATACGAATCCGATCCAATTCAAACATGGTAATTACTTGTAGAATACCGGCGCGAAAATTCATGCGAAATTTCGTGAGGATCGTATTACTAGAAAATGTTTAAAAAATCATTGAAAATCGTTGAAAAAATGCTATATATCAGAAACTATTCGTCCGACATCGCTGAAGGAGGCTGCGAGAGCCTCCAAAACCTAACTCTACTCCCAAGTTCCAAGTTTGAACACGATCGAATCGATATTGTTGGAGATCTGAGCAGCCTTGGTTGAGTTCAGTATCTGGATGGGTGACCGTTGCCTCGATGAGTTTCGGACGAAAAGAAATAGGGACTTAAAATTATCAGAGCAGGTTGCGCATCCGAACGGGAGAGTTCTTTGTTGGGCATAATCGTCCCAACGATTTCGGAGTTATACCCATCTGGAATATTATTTTCTCGATAACTCAAAAAGTACAGACCCGATCGAATTGAAGTTTGGTTTCTAATTGTAGAATATCGACATAATGACGTGTGTGATATTTTGTGAGAATCGTACCACTAGAAAATTCTTAAAAAATTAGGAAAAAATATTATGCATCTCACGATAACTTGAAAACGGAAAGAGATAGTGACTTGGAGTTATACTAATCTGAAATTTTGTTGTTATTTCCTCAATAACTCAAAATATACAAATCTGACCCAATTAAAACTTACTTGTAGAATGCCGACCTACTAGTTTTCGCGGAATTTCGTGTGGAGTTTGTTGAGGAGTAAGTTTTTTCGTAATTAAATTTCAATAAAATACATATGAAAGAATTTAAAATTTTGTGATCATAGATTCTCTCGTTACTGAAGTATGTCATCAAAATGGTATTAAATGTATTAGTATATTAAAAATAGGTTCACCCCTATGGACAGGAGATTTGGCGCTCTTGTTCAAACTTTGACAAATCATATCTCCAAAAGTGGTTTCTCACGGTTGGGAATTATATAAATGGACTCTTATGGGAACTGCATCATAGAATAAAGTAAATTAAATAAGAATCCATTGATATCATTCCCAACTCTGAAAAACCAATACTTTCGGAGTTATGATTTGTCAAAGTTTGAACAAGAGTGCCAAAGCTCCTGTCCACAGGGCTTTCCCAGTTTCTCAATTTGGCTTCTGTGCGTCAGTTTTCAAGAATTTTCGTCATTAAATTCAAAACTTAGGTCTATGAATCATCTCATGTTGGATTTACATACATTACCATATTATAATTAGAGTATTCTATGAAATCATATAGAATTATTGAGAATAATTAACCGAGGTGACGTTAGCTCCCGGCCGGCCAACTCCAAGCGCTGCTATTCCACCACGGTCAATAGCGTTCCCTACCGTTGGTTCTCTCACGCTTCTGATATTTTATTCCGATGTTCCGAATAGGTGAATAAGCTTTGTAATCAGCTGAATTCATATATACCGAAGGACTAATAAAGTGAACAAATTTTTTCGTTAAATTCTGAAAGCACGTAGCGCTCAGATATCAGTTTGTAATTTTAGTTTTCTGGATATCTGAATGGCCGGCCAAGAAAGGTTATTAGCAGGATATATGTGTTGATGAAATACCTAATCAAATTGATATTTTTGTTCGATTCAGATATCCTTAAGAATCGAAATATGAGTTTTATCTCAAAGTGCTCAGATAGAAGTTTTTTTCTGAAGATCCAACTAGCCGGCCAAGAAGAATAATTAGCAGGATACATGTGTCGATCAAATACCTAATCAAATTGATTTTTTCGTTCGATTCAGATATCCATAAGTACCCAGCTCCAAGAATCGAAATGTGAGGCTTATATATATCATAGTGCTCAGATAGAAGTTGGTAATTTTTTTTTTCGAAAGATTCAACTAGCCGGCCAAGAAAAATCATTATCAGGATACATGTGTCTATCAAATACCTAATCAAATTGATTTTTTTGTTCGATTCAGATATCCTCAAGTACCCAGCTACAAGAATCGAAATATGAGGTTTATATCATAGTGCTCAACTAGAAGTTGGTAATTTTGTTTTTTTTTGAAGATATAACTAGCCAATTAGAAAAATTAGTAGGATACATGTGTCGATCAAATGCCTAATCAGATTGATTTTTTTGTTCGATTCAGATATCCTTAAGTACCCAGCTCCAAGAATCGAAATATGAGTTTCATCTCAAAGTGCTCAGATAGAAGTTGGTAATTTTTTTTCTGAAGATTCAACTAGCCGGTCAAGAAAGATAATTAGCAGGATACATGTGCCGTTCAAATACCTAACCAAATTGATTTTTTTCGTTCGACTCAGATATCCGTGAGTACCCAGCTCCAAGGATCTGAATATGCGGTTTATTACTTTCAGCTCTCAGATAGAAGGTCATTTTTTTTCTGAAGATATAACTAGCCAGACAAGAAAAGTAATTACCAGGATACATGTGCCGATCAATTACCAAATCAAATTGATTTTTTCGTTCGATTCAGATATCCACAAGTACCCAGCTCCAAGAATCGAAATATGAGGTATATATCGTAGTGATAGAATTTGTTACCTTTTTGCGCGTATGTTCTGGGGAACATCGCGTTATAGTTTTGCCCAAATGTCTGTAACTTTCGAATTTTTTGAAAAAAATGGTCTCAAACGATTAAGTTCGACTCCCCAATGAAGAATTCGAGGTCAAATTTGATTCTGTCCGGCCGGCCGTCCGGCCATCCGGCCGTCCGACCGTTGCCACGATAACTTGAGAACGAAAAGAGCCAATGACTTGAAATTTTCAATGTGGGTTGCGCATCCCAATACGACGGACAAGTTCGTTAATGGGCATAATCGGCCCAGTGGTTTCCGAGTAATAATTTTGTTTTCAACCAATATAAATCCGATCAAATCGAAACTTGGTGGGTAGTTGTAGAATATGAACCTAAGCACGTTTGTGAAATTTTGTGCGAATCGTATGGCTAGAAAATTAAAAAAAAATTATTAAAAAATATTTTTGTTGTCACGATAACTTGAGAACGGAATGAGATAGCGGCTTGAAATTTTCAGGTTAGGATGTGCACCAGAACGCGACATTTCAGTTTATTTATGAGCATAATCGGCCAAACGGTTTTAGAGTTATAGCCATCCGAAATTTTCTGAAATTTGGTGGTTTTTTGTTCCTCATTAACTCGAAAAATACTGAACCGATTGAATTCAAACATGGTTATTAGTTGTAGAATGCCAACGCGAAAATGTTCGCAAAATTTGGTGAGGATTGCATTTGTAGAAAATTTTTAATAAATCGTAGAAAATAAAAAAAAAAATCTATATATCAGTAACTATTCGTTCGAAATTGCTGAAATTTTGCAAGAGCATATATAACCTAACTCTACTGCCAAGTTTCAAGTTTTAATACGATCGGTTAAATATTGTTGGAGATTCGAGCATTCTTGTGTGAGTTCAGTAGATGGGTGACCGTTGCCTCGATAACTTTCGAACGAAAGGAGATAGGGACTTGCAATTTTCAGGGTAGGTTGCGTATCCGAAAGGGAGAGTTGAGTTCGTTTTTGGGCATAATCGGTTTAACGGTTTCCGAGTTATACCCACCTGGAATATTATTTCCTTAATAACTCAAAAAATAAATATTCGATCGAAATGGCGCTTTGTAACTAGTAGTAGAAAATCAACATGAAGACGTGTTTAGAATTTTGTAAGAACCGTACCCGTAGAAAATTTTAAAAAAATTACGAAAAAAAAATTTTAAGAATCGTACCCCTAGAAAATTTTAAAAAAATCACGAAAAAAAAAATTGGTTCAAGCACTGACGTGAAGTCAGAATCTTTTGCGCGTATGTTCTATTGTCCATTCTTCTGTATTGGACACCCTTATTCGAATTTACCATTCGATTAAGGGTGTCCAATACAGAAGAATGGACAATAGAACATACGCGCAAAAGCTTCTGACTTCACGTCAGTGCTTGAACCAATTTTTTTTTTCGAAAGATTCAACTAGCCGTCCAAGGGAAATAATTATCAGGATACATGTGTCAATCAAATAGCTAATCAAATTAATTTTTTTGTTCGATTCGGATATCCTCAAGTGCCCAGCTCCAAGAATTGAAATATGAGGTATATATCATAATGCTCAAATAGAAGTTGGTAATTTTGTTTTCTGAAGATACAACTAGCCGGCCAAGAAAAATAATTAGCAGAAAACATGTGTTGATTCAGTACCCAGCTCCAAGAATCGAAAAGGGGTTTATCTCATAGTGCTCAGATAGAAGTTGGTAATTTTTTTTTAAGATTCAAATAGTCGGCCAAAAAAAATAATTTTTGGGATGCATGTGTATATGAAATAACTAATCAAATTGATTTTTTCGTTCGTTTCTGATATCCTTGTACTCAGCTCCAAGGATCGAAATATGAGGCTTACCTTTCAACTCTCAGATAGAAGTTTGTAATTTTTTTCTGAAGATTTGTATAGCTGGCCAAGAAAAATGATGCACAGAATTCAATCGATAACTAATCAAATTAACTTTTTCTTAAGAATAGAGTGCTCCAAGTCCTCAGCTCCATGAATATAAATATGCGGTTATTCACTTTTGTTCAAAAGACTTAATACCGAATTTCACATTACTATCAGATGTATGTATTTTTTTGACGTTGTAAGAGGTTATTAGCGTATTACAATAATTAATTAAGTGCACTCAGACGGAAGTATGTAATGGTGGTGTCCCACAAAATTGGAATAGAGGGTGACTTTGATTTTTCTGGAACTTCCTGCATGCTCTTGTATACTTTTCACATATTTTTGAGCGTATGTTCTGGGGAACATCGCGTTATCAATTTGGCCAAATGTCTGTAATTCTCGATCTTTTGGCTGAAAATGGTCTTCAACGATTTGGTTCGACTCACTGATCAATAATCCCTGGAAAAATCGATTCTGTCCGGTCGGCTGCCTATTAACACGATAACTCTTGAACAGAATGAGCTAGACAATTGAAATTTTCAGAGTAGGTTTGGGACATATATGAGGTTCGTTATTGGGCAAAATCGGCCAGATGATTTTGGAGTAACGATTATGCTCATAAACAAACTTAAATGTCGCGTTCTGGTGCACATCCTAACCTGAAAACTTCAAGCCGCTATCTCTTTCCGTTCTCAAGTTATTTTGTAGCCATACGATTCGTACAAAATTTCACAAACGTGCTAAGGTTCATATTCTACAACTACTCACCAAGTTTCAATTCTATCGGATTTATATTGGTTGAAAACAAAATTATTACTCGGAAACCACTGGGCCGATTATGCTCATTAACGAACTTGTCCGTCGTATTAGGATGCGCCACCCACCCTGAAAATTTCAAGTCGCTAGCTCTTTTCGTTCTCGAGTTATCGTGGCAAGGCCGGACGGCCGGACAGCCGGACGGCCGGCCGGACAGAATCAAATTTGACCTCGAATTCTTCATTGGGGAGTCGAACTAAATCGTTTGACAGCATTTTCGTCAAAAAATTCTAAAGTTATAGACATTTTGGCAAAACTATAAAGCGATGTTCTTCAGAAAAAAGCAAAAGAACAAAATTTCTTGAAAAGCAAATACAAGTGTCAAGCAGTTCATTGGTCAATCCAGCAAACTCAACCAATCAGTGTTGTGGCCGGAAAAGGGCAGACTGAAGATATTGAGTGATGATGGTCCAGATCCTCTGTCGATTACATCGACAAAAATTTCCAAATCTGCCACCCGAGAGTCCCGAGACATAGAGTTATAAGTCCTCTATATCTCAATATTCTATGCAGGTTGGAATATAGGAAATAATAGGTACTAGCTTGGTTCAAGAAGAAAGAATTCACATGTCGTGTGATGTAAGGTGCGAGAACCCATCTTAATTGATGAATTATATCGGAGCCATCAAGCTTATTATTTGTGAGCTTGTAGGCAAATATTGCATCAGCTATTCTGCTGCTATCCTCAAGTGGTATCAAATTCATTTTATTTATTAATTAGCATATCTTGCTCGATATCTTGCCTATACCTATAAGTAATGTTGCAAAATTTTGGTACAGATTTGTAACGCGAGATTAGAAGAATAAATAGCAACTTGATTAATAACATGAATCATGAAGATAACCTAAGTAATGTTATAAAAGATAGTAAAGATAGGATGCGTTTCTATTTTAATAGGAATATCTAGTCGATTCATTCTAAAAGAATCGGTGTTAATTTTCAAGTAGGTAATCATTCACCTTACGAAAAAAAAAGGTTAGACATTTTGATTAAAGTAAAAACGCACCCAAACCTACTATTCATTCTTGATCGATACGTTGACAGAGCAACATAGTGATCTCCTAAATACTGCCTGTGTTTTCTGTTAATCCTTGGTGGTGAGTGTGATTTAATTGCTTGCTAACTAGTGAAAAATCATTTCTTTACTCTTTTAGCGAATACTTAATTTCTCACAGTTCATATTTTCATCCTAGCTCCATTGAGAACGGTCTTTTCGGCGCGCTGTTCTATTACCAGAGAATTTTTTTTTAGATTATCTGTATAAACCAATCGTTTTAGCCCTTGTTTCTTATTTCATTTCAATTCTTTTCTTATTTTATTTTATTGGCTGTATAAACACACGACCATGGCCATGAGAGCCCATGACCATCAGATTTGTGTATTCACACAAAGTACAGCAGGTGATCACATTTGGCTAATACGAACCTGGCGTTGAAATATCCGTAGGAGATAACTCCTAGTGGAGATATAAGAAATTTTAGCTAATATACTACCTTGAAAATAGCCTGACTTGTTCATAATTTTTAGGGAATCTCTTTCTCCGTAGACACTGCATGGTGGGACCCTCTCGCTACCAGACACCTTCAAAGTTAAATAATCACTTTTGCGCGCATGAGGAACATGCGTGCATTTTGCCAAAATGTTTTTAATTCTTTTTTTTTCGAAAATGGTCTAGAACGAATACTTTCGACTGATTGATGAAGATAGTAACTACTTCTTCTGAAACTTCGATTTATGTAAATCTCTGAATTGTAACAACACTTCGATTGCCGAGATGATAGCGAGCTCACCTTCCACGCAGGAGAACCGGGTTCGAATCCCCGCTGATTGATGTCATTATTTTATATATTTTAAAATTTTAATTAGGTTGATGCCCAATACATATTTTCACTTGGTAACACTATAAGTGGGGAAGCCCTGTGGACAGGAGCTTTGCCGCTCTTGTTCAAACTTTGACAAATCATATCTCCGAAAGTAATGGAAATGATATCGGTGGATTCTTATGAAGGAACTACATCTTAAATTAAATTAAATTAAATAAGAATCCATTGATATCATGCCCAACTCTGAGAAACCAATACTTTCGCTGATATGATTTGTCAAAGTTTATTAGATCATTGAAAGCTCCTGTTTACAGGGTTGTCCCAATCTTTCAATTTGGCTTCTGTGCGTCAATTTTCAAGAATTTTCGTAATTAAATTCAAAACGTAGGTCTATGACTCACCTCACGTTGGATTTACATACAGCAGCAAATTATAATTAGAGTTTTCTATGAAATCATATAGAATTGAGAATAATTATTGAAATTTTGAAAAATCATATCTCCGAAAGTATCAGTTTGTTTGAGTTTAAAATGATATCAATGGATTCTTATGAGTAAACTGCAATTTAAAGAAATTGAATTTAAAATTCGTAATAAAAATTATTTTTTTTTATTTGAAACCACCTGGTCGATTAGGCCAATAACAAACTTAACCGAAATATTCATCTCCAAAACCTACTCTGAAAATTTCAACTGTCAACTGTCAACTTTCAAAATCGATTTTGCCTGGCCGTCCGGCCAGCTGACCTTTAACTCGAAAACTCTCGAACAGAATTAGCTCATTCTGTTCGAGAGTTGTCGTGTTAACGGACGGCTGGCCGGACGGCCAGGCAGAATCGATTTTGACCACATAGTCGACCCAAATCGTTTAAGATCATTTTCAGCCAAAAATTCGAAAATTACAGACATCTGAGATAATTGATAAGCACTCTGTTCCGAGGAACAAGATCCCAAAAGGACGGCTTAAAGGTTCATGCAGTATTTCATGAGAGTATATTATGAGGCTTGAATAGACAATAGAACATGCGGACAGATGTTCCTGACTTCACGTCAATGCTTTTGGAATTTTTAGTACCCATCCTTCTAACTTCAGATTTCATTGTGAAAAGCGAGTTCTTTTGTTATCACCTTAGTACCTACCCTTTTTGGTCAATTGGCCCAAAAAATCGAATTATTGGCTGAAAATGGTCTTAAACGATTTGGTTCGACACACTGATCAAGAATCCGTAGTCAAAATCAATTCTGTCCGGCCGGTCGGCCGTAAACACGATAACTCCCGAACAGAATAACTTAGACATTTGAAATTTCCAGAGTAGGTTTGGGAGCTAAATATCTCGGTTGAGTTTGTTATTGGGCAAAATTGGCCGTATGGATTCGGGGCTACGAAAAAAAAATCTTTTTCACATTACAAATTTCGATTTTTTTTCAGATGCAGTTTCATCATAAGAATCCATTGATATAATTTTCAAATCTAGCGATTTAATACTTTCGGAGATATGATTTTTTCAAAATTTCAATATTAAATCGTAACCTTATGATTCCACAGAATGCTATAATCGAAAAATCGTCCGTATCTATGAATTTCATCTGTGTTTATACATTTCATCATTGTCATCTCATCTACAGATAAGAGACATGTCAAACAAAGTAGAATAGAATGTAAATGACCAATAGAAGAACCTCAGGTATCGTAGATAGCTCTTGGATAATCCAAGATATATCCAATAAATTTTGGGTTCAGAATATCTCCAGTAAAAATAATTTCGAATATTGGCTAAGTATCCATTGATGTAATATAATTTATCAAGGTAGATTTGAGGAATGAATATCTCGGATAACTTCGCGTTATTGGGAAGAATTAGTCTGTTGGTTTTGGATTATTACTCTTGTTAAATTTGAATTCTTTTATGATATTTGAAATTAATTTCTTTCATGATTAAGTTCTTTCTCAAGAAACCATTGACATCATCCCAACTCTGAGAAACCAATACTGTCGGAGATATAATTCGTCAAATTGTTTCAACCGATTACTCGATTTTTATTTTTGAAGATATTGGGAAAATCGAAATCGGCTGGAAGATTTGTGTGGAATTTCAGCGGAATCTGACAAATACTTTTTGAAATATAACATTTTCCAAGAAAAGCTTTAATTTTTTTTTGAAGAAATGTTTCTATTTTTTTCTGGTCATACAACCTTCACAAAATTTATCAAAATTTAGTGCGTCGGCCTTCTACGAGTATTTACAGATTTTAAGTTGGATCGGACCAGATTTTTTCGAGTTATTGTGGAAATAACAAAAAAATTGCAGATGGGTACGACCCCGAAACCGTTTAGCTGATTGAGCCCATTAATGAACTCAACTGTCGAATACGGATGCGCAACCCACCCTGAAAATTGCAAGTCGTTATCTCTTTCCGTTCAAAAGTTATCATGGTAATTGTCACCCCTCCAAAAGCAGAACTCGCCCAACGCTTCTCGGTTTTCAGTATTTCTTCAATTATATATCAATTTTATAGGCTAGAGTGTTCTTTACAAACCTGCGAAGAATTAAACGGAATTGAACGGAATTATGATGAATTGAACGGAATTGTGCGGAATTGAATGGAATTGTGAGGAATTGAATGGAATTGGGTGGAATTGTGAGGAATTGAATGGAATTTTGTGGAATTGAAAGGAATTATTCATAAAAGTGGAATTTTAGTGTACAAAAAACGGCCAGTGAAAGACCCCTCGAGTAAACTGGTCCACTGTATATATATTCGACCAAACAAGTAGCCAACAGTTTCTGATTTTCGACTTTAAATTATATCCTGAAGTTGGTAACGTACTTCACATATCTGTCTTTCAAGAAACATACGCGTGGAAATATGGAGCAACAAAACGAAGTCGTTTTTGGCGCTCTTGTTCCTCGGAACAGAGTGCTTATCAATTTGCCCAAATGTCTGTAATTTTTTAATTTTTGGTTGAAAATGGTTTCAAACGATTTGGTTCGACTCACTGATCAAGAATCCGTGGTCGAAATTGATTCTGTCTGGCCGGTCTGGCCGGCCGATCCGGCCGGCCGTAGGCACGATAACTCTCGAACGGAATGAGCCATCCATTAAAACGATAACTCTCGAACAAAAAGAGTTAGAGGATTGAAATTTGCAGGGTAGGTGTGGAGCGTAAATACCTCGGACGATTTCGTTAACGGGCGAAATCCATTAAGCGGTTTCGGAGTTATGGCCGTTTTTAGTAAAAATATTTTGTATGAATATTTCCGATACCGATCACTCATGACCTTTAAACGCAGGTGAAGTTTTGTATTGATCGGGTTACCATAAAGTGCAAAATTTAGGAAATTTTTAAATCTAGTTCCTACAATAACTCTCGAACGGAATAAGCTAGGCAGTTGAAATTTTCAGAGTAGGTTAGGGAGATAAATATCTCGGTTGAGCTCGCTATTGGAAAAAATAGGCCAGATGGTTTCGGAGTAACGAAAAATAATGTTTTTTTTAACTCACAAATTTCAAAACAAATTTTTTAAGATGCAGTTTTACCATAAAAATCCATTGATATCATTTTCAACTCCAACAAGCTCATACTTTCGGAGATATGATTTATCGAAATTTCAATAATGAATCGTACTTCCATGTTTTCACAGAATGCTATAATTATTCTATCTATGATTTATTATATGATCTGTGTTCATACTCGTACATGTTATCCTGTTCTATAAGAGAGAGTCAAATTCATTTCAGCTATCTTAATTTGATTTCTTCCATGCTGCAGTTCTCATTCTAAGATATCTCATTCAATCTTGATAAATAAACTATTATTTGAATTGAATTTCCTTTAAGATGCAGTTCTATCATAAAAATACATTGATATAATTTTCAAATCTGAGAAACCAATACTTTCGGAGATATATTTGAACAAGAGCGCCAGAAAGCTCCTGTCCACAGGGCTCGAACCAGTTTTTCTATCAATAGAAGGGAATTATAAAAATGTTTACTTTTCAGTAATCCTGTAAAAACCCCAGTTAAGATAGAAGTTTCAGTACCTCAACTATCCTATTCAAATTATCTGTTGACCATGCAACCCCAATTCACGTAGAAAGAAGTATCTAGACAAAATAGTACCATTTCACCCAGTAGAGAAACCATAACCAATAGACGTTTCAAACATGAAAGTAGCAGTTGATAAGTCAGTTACTGTAGAAAAAAAGTTCCATAGCCATTCGAAAAGATACTACTAGTTCCAATTAATGTTATTTTCATTTCTATTGAAATAATATATCCATAGGATAATATCGGTAAAGCACACAGTATAATCCATGTCGAAACCACATTGGCTAGGACAGGACTACTTCCCATCGTACAATCAAATTTTTGTTCATAATGGGATCCTTTGTTAATATTATTTTGAAGAACATGCATATATAGAGATTTCTGGTCAACTAGATTGGAAATCAGAGAGAGCTTTGTATCCAATCTGATGCCTAGAGTGAGGTTTGATTGGCTTTTAGGGATCATTCATCTGAACGATAACAGCTTGCAGCCTAAAAAAGGTGAGCCTAATTTTGATAAGCTATACAAAGTGCGACCACTTCTAGAAGAATTGTCTGAAAATTTCGCAAAATTCTACAGACCATCCAAAAATGTATCTGTTGATGAGTCAATGGTCCACTTCAAGGGACGCTCTACATTGCGGCCATATATGCCCAACAAACCCATAAAATGCGGCTACAAAGTATGGGTTCGGGCCAGCGAAAGTGGATACGTTGATCAATCTCAAATAGGGGTTTTCCAATAAAAGGTGTTATTTTGATATTCAAAGAAAAATGCCATTATTCAATATAAATGATCGGATGTTTATTTCATTATAAAGAAGAAGCTATGCCGTTAATAGTGGAAAATATCATCAGGCAAATGACCACCACGACCACGCTTACAGCACCATATCCTTTTAATGAAATTTTCCGTAGCCAAATCGCAAAGTGACTGCCCTATGTCCTCGATAGCCTCACGAATTCCATCTTTGAGGTCTTGAATCGACGCTGGGCCATTGGCGTAGACCTTCTCTTACACGTGGCCCCAAAGGAAGAAGTCGCAAAGTGTTAAATCACAAGATCTCGGTGGCCAATTGTGATCACCTCTTCGAGAGATAATACTGTCCAGAACCTTTTCCCGCAAAAGATCAATGGTTTCGTTGCATGTGTGGCACGTAGCGCCGTCTTGTTGAATGTAAACGTTGTCCAGATCGATACCATCCAATTCCGGCCATAAAAAATCATCTCTCGATAGCGCAATACATTCACCGTAACTGTTGCTCCAGCATCATTTTCGAAAGGGTAAGGTCCAATGACTCCGCCGGACCATAAACTGCACCAAACGGTCAGACGTTGAGGATAGAGAGGCGTTTCAACAATAACTCTTGGGGTTTTCGAGCCCCAGATGCGACAATTTTGCTTGTTGACGAAGCCAACGAGGTGGAAATGGGCCTCATCACTCAAGATGATTTTTCGATGGAATTCCGGATCATTTTCATGCATTTCAACGACCCAATCAGCAAAGACGCGACGTTGTTCATGATCGGCTGGCTTGAGTTCTTGTGTTAACTGAACTTTATAAGCCTTAAGACCCAAATCTTCATGCAAAATACGGTATAATGACGTTTGTGAAATGCCTAATTCCAAAGAACGACGAGGAATGGACAAACCTTGGTTTTCTTCAACACTTTCGGCTACAGCAGCAATATTCTCGGCTATTCTTGAGCGACGTGCACGGTTTTTATTCTTCACATAACTAACTTGTCCCAACAGCTCGAATTTTTCCACCAATTTCTTTATTGCGGTTCGACAAGGTGCTTCACGACGACCCAAAAATGTTCGTGTTTTACGAACCGTCTCTGCCAAATTTTCACAATTTTTATAGTGAATTTCAATAATTTCAATGCGTTCTCGAAGCTTGTATTAAATGTCATAAAATGACAGCTTCAAAAGTGACATCTACCGAAATAGCTGGCTATTCAAAATAACACCTCTTATTGGAAAACCCTTTATATACTGGTGAAGTGGGTAATAAATCCGAGACCAATTTGGGATCAAGAGTGGTCATTGATTTGACCAGGTTGCTAGTGAATCGAAATCATCGCGTCTATTTTGACAATTATTTTACATCTACTCAGAGAACTGCGATCTGAAAACATATACAGGGGGACCCAAGTTCGAGTGCCTATTAGACGTTTCTGGAGAACTGGGCATATTTGAAATCTGAAAATTCGGATTATGATATTGCTTGAAATTCTCTACAGAGCTAAAATATTTTTGAAGCCCAATCACTTCCGGTTGTACAGGGAGTGAAAATAAATTTGATGGAAAATTTTTTGCATTCTTGGTATGATACAGTATTCAATGCTGAATACATTTCTGTTAAAACATTCATTCGAATAGTTTTCAAAATATCGACAAAAAACCGGAAAAAAGTCAAATATGTTTAGTCAGTATTATGTTCATTATTCTTCTTTTAAACATCCTGAGCGTGAACTGTTTTTAGAACATCGAAGAGGAAGAATGTGGAAAGGTCATGCATCTTTTGAATTTCAGGAATATGAACACAGGGTGTTTCAAATGTTGTGTTGAAAATTGAGATAAAAAATTGGCCATAACTGCTGTTTTCAAATTAGAACCCTATATTTCTATGATTGCGTTGGATTCTGCGGTGGAAAATAATGATAGTTTTCTAACATGATTATGCTCCTAAATTAAATCATTTCTGAGTTTTTTTTTAATGTAGGAGCATAATCATGTTGACAAACTATCATTATTTTTCACCGCAGAATCCAACTCAATCATAAAAAATAGGGTTCATATTTGAAAAACAGCAGTTATGGCCAATTTTTGATAAAAATTTTCAACACAACATTTGAAACACCCTGTCTTGTTTCCTATCTTTCTTCTCTTTAATCTTTGAGTTCAAGAATCACGTAGATCCAGAATAACATAAGAATGCCATGTTTTCTAACCTAAACTTTAGCGGTTTACTTTTGAGAACTGTCTCAACTGTCATTGTGTCTGGAAAATAACAATGGAACTAATGTATGTAATTAGTATTAGTATATTTTCCTGGATATCTTGCCTATAGAAGTAATGTTGCAAAATTTCGTTACAGTTTTGTAACGTGAGATTAGAAGAATAAATAGCATTTTGCGTAATAACATGAATCATGATGATAACCTAGCTGATGCTATAACAGAAAGTAAAGATACTGACCAAAAGTATTCAAATCACAATGCAACTCTTCCTTCTATTGAGATCTTGACATGAATTTGATCAAGTATTTTTTCAGTGACAACAGCTCTGTTTTGATTTGAAATGGCGCATAGATTCACCTTGCAAAAGATCCATGGGTTCAGTGCAGGAAGCCATCAATGCCTGGTAGACGATCGATGCAATGAAGTATTCAAAGAATTCTTGAGGAAGACAAGAGACTCTTATATGCCTGCTTTACTGTTATTCAATCAAGCCAGGACTTGTACTGAATTTAACGAAGCTGATTTCAGATTCGATACTTGTACAGTACTTGGATTTAATACTCATGAGTTGAACCAGAAAAATACTCCCGAAGAAAAGTTGAGTAATATTATGAAGCAGTGTTGTTCTATATTAGACACTGATGTTCACGATCTGTTCATCAAATACTTGAAGACCAATGCCTTATAAGTGATACTGGTTGCAAATTGTTGCTAATTGTTTCTAATCACTGTGAACTCTATTGTTGATCATATAAATACAACTCATCACAATATGTATATAGTCAATTTGTTACACAGATACATTTTTTAATATATTGTGACTGATTGTTCAATAAAGACACGCTCCTAAAAACAATCGGTTCACTTTATTGAAATAAAATTTAAGTTAGATACTTATGGTTTTAGTGAATCTACATTTGTTTTTGCGCGTATGTTCTGGGGAACATCGCGTTATAGTTTTGCCCAAATGTCTGTAACTTTCGAATTTTTTGACGAAAATGGTCTCAAACTATTAAGTTCGACTCCCCAATGAAGAATTCGAGGTCAAATTTGATTCTGTCCAGCCGGCCGTTCGGCCGTCCGTCCGGCCGTTGCCACGATATCGTGAGAACGAAAAGAGCTAGCGACTTGAAATTTACAGGGTGGGTGGCGCATCCCAATACGACGGACAAGTTCGTTAATGGGCATAAACTGCCCAGTGGATTCCGAGTAATAATTTTGTTTTCAACAAATATAAATCCGATCGAATTGAAACTTGGTGAGTAGTTGTAAGATATGAACATAAGCACTTTTGTGAAGTTTTATGCGAATCGTATGGCTAGAAAATTTTAAAAAAAGAGATAGCGGCTTGAAGTTTTCTGGTTAGGATGTGCACCAGAACGCGACATTTCAGTTCGTTCATGAGTTATAGCCATCTGAAATTTGGTTGTTTATTGTTCCTCATTAACTCGAAAAATACTAAACCGATTGAATTCAAACATGGTAATTAGTTGTAGAATGCCAACGCGAAAATTCAGGCGAAATTTTGTGAGGATAGTATTTGTAAAAATTTTTTTTAAATTCATTGAAAATTTAAAAAAATTCTATATATCAGTAACTATTCGTTTGAAATTGCTGAAATTTTGCAAGAGCCTTCATAACCTAACTCTACTGCCAAGTTTCAAGTTTTAACACGATCGGTTGAATATTGTTGGAGATTCGAGCATTCTTGTGTGAGTTCAGTAGATGGGTGACCGTTACCTCGATAACTTTCGAACGAAAGGAGATAAGGACTTGCAATTTCCAGGGTGGGTTGCGTATCCAAAAGGGAGAGTTGAGTTCGTTTTTGGGCATAATCGGTCAAACGGTTTCCGAGTTATACCCACCTGGAATATTATTTCCTTGATAACTCAAAAAATAAATATTCGATCGAATTGAAGCTTGGTAACTAGTAGTGGAAAATCATCATAAAGACGTGTTTAAAATTTTGTGAGAACCGTACCCCCAGAAAATTTGAAAAAAATGACGAAAAAAAAAATTTTAAGAACCGCACCCCTAGAAAATTTCAAAAAAATCACGAAAAAAAAAATTGGTTCATGCACTGACGTGAAGTCGGAAGCTTTTGCGCGTATATTCTATTGTCCATTCTTCTGTATTGGACACCCTTAATCGAATTTACCATGGCAAATTATGTTTTCCATTCTCCTGTATTGGACACTTAATTCGAATTTAACATGGCAAATTCGAATTACCATGTTTAAATTCAATCGGTTTAGTATTTTTTGAGTTAATGAGGAACAAAAAACAAACAAATTTTAGATGGCTATAACTCTAAAACACTTTGGCCGATTATGCTCATGAACGAACTGAAATGTCGCGTTCTGATGCACATACTTGCCTGAAAATTTCAAGCCGCTATCTCTTTCCGTTCTCAAGTTATCGTGACAACAATAATATTTTTTAATAATTTTTTCAAAATTTTTTAGCCATACGATTCGCACAAAATTTCACAAACGTGCTTAAATTTATATTTTACAACTACTCACCAAGTTTCAATTCGATCGGATTCATATTGATTGAAAACAAAATTATTACTCGGAAACCACTGGGTCGATTATGCCCATTAACGAACTTGTCCGCCGTATTGGGATGCGCCACCCACTCTGGAAATTTCAAGTCGCTAGCTCTTTTCGTTCTCAAGTAATCGTGGCAACGGCCAGACGGACGGCTGGCCCGACAGAATCAAATTTGACCTCGAATTCTTCATTGGGGAGTCGAACTAAATCGTTTGAGACCATTTTCGTCAAAAAATTCGAAAGTTACAGACATTTGGGCAAAACTATAAAACGATGTTCTCCAGAACATACGCGCAAAAATTGTTTCAAGCACTGACGTGAATTCAGGAGCTTTTGCGCGTATGTTCTATTGTCCATTCTCCTGTATTGGACACCCTTAATTCAAATTAACCATGGTAAATTCGACCATGTCCAATACAGGAGAATGGACAACATAATTAACCATGGTAAATTCGATTAAGGGTGTCCAATACAGGGAATGGACAATAAAACATACGCGCAAAAGCTCCTGACTTCACGTCAGTGCTTGAACCAATTTTATTTAATTATTTTGTATAATGTTGCTGATGTTACATATAACTTAAATGCCAGTACTAAATAAGTTAGTCTTGAACAGTTGTTATTTTATTAGGATTTTGAAAAGAATATCTACCTGTCACAAACAGAATAACTAAGCCATTAGCATTTAGTAAGCTCAATCCCAACTGGGTTTCAGGCTATACTAAGTTTTATATCATGATTATATTGAAACTAAGGTCTTCCGTGCAGACCCCTCATGAGCTGTGGTGTTGTTCTGTGCATATAATTTTTTAATATTTTTGAGGTGAAGGTATTTAATGAGCGTATATCAAAACACTCTTCCTCGGGAAAATGTATAGATAGATACACCAGAAATATAACGTAGATACTCGAAATTTTTGGAAGGGAGCAGCCCTCTAAAATATTGATAGTGATGTAGTACTTCTGGTTATACTGGAAACACATAGTTCCTTATTTCAAATGCAATACAATGTATTTTTGCAATTTTGGAATCTTCAGTGACTATATCAAGTCTACTACATTTGAAGCACCATGTTTTTATTTCTGGTAGTTTTTGTGTAATTATGAGCCTTCCTGACGATAAAATGATGTAGGGTGTCACAAAAATTGCAAATATCTTCGGAATGCTATTGAAATTCTTGAATCTGTCATTTGAACCTTATATTGGTAAACCTTCAAACTATCCAAAGGAAATCAACTTTGCGAATGAAAATGTACTTGGCGCTTGAAAATCTATAGGCATGAAATATAGACTTTCAAAATTCTAGATATCTAAATGGGAACAAATCCTTTTTCCCTTTTTGTTGGATAGACAGTCAGATGATAGAGGGTAACATATTTCAGGTTATCTCAAAATTAATGGTTTTCAAGATATTACAAAAAATATTTGGAATTTTCTAAATCATCTCTGTTTCTGAACAATAGTAGAATACTAGAAAGTAACATCAAGAAGCAATTTTCGAGTTATTGAGAAAACAACATTTTCAAATTTTTGAAAGTTTTTTTTTCCGAACGTAATCGTCCGATCAATACAAAACTTTGCACACATATAAAAGTCCCAGGCAACAAAGGGACCTCCCAAAGATATCTCGACGAGCTCTTTCCAGGATATTGTGACGCCTTCTGCGATATCACTGGGAGGTCACCAAGAGCTCTCTGTCAGCTCCAAATGTCCGCCACAGGGGATGAGTCCAGTATATTATTGTAGGGAGTAACGTAGCACTGCTACCTTAAAGTCTTTTGTGCCCCCCATCAGAGCTGTGGGTATCACCACCATCTACATTTCGCCTTCCAGTTCCAGAGTTCTAATGAACTCAGTATCTGGGAGGACTTCAAGGAGGAATTACGTCTTCTCTTCGCTCCTGCAGATTTCTTGCCCAAAGCATTTCTTGCGTTGGTTTCAGATGGTGAGGCATTCCTTAATCAGATGATCAGGAGTTTCATCCTCCTCTCCACATAGGGTTGCCAGGTCGCTAAACCTAATAGCTGGACAGACCAGCCAGTTTGGTCGGACATTTGGGTAAGGCCTGACACCCTACATTATTGAGGAATTTGTGTCTCAGTATTAAGGTACGTCAGAAAAATGGTTTGTAAATTTAAGCCTTTTTGATTAATTCCATAATCAGGAATAATTGAGTTTGCGGCTTGAGGACTGGGCAAATTAACAAATCTTTTTAGAATAGTCGACCTTTCAATCCGTATTTGGATCTTTTTCAAGACTGTAAATTTTTTATCATTATAACAACAACTATACATTTGAACTATAATACATGCAATAAACTCTTGTATAAAACGAATTCACAATAAGACTAACACTTACACAAACTTAATCAACAAAAACATTCTCAGTTAACATTAATATGTTTCTCTTAGAAGCAGCGAGATCAAACAAACAGAAAAACCCATGAGTTACGCGATCTTAAACGAAATTTACCTTCTCAATCAGATTCATCAGGAAGTAAATTATGTGTGTTACATCCATTGGTCGTTTTTTCTAAAACCGTTATACTTTTCTATCAAATAAGCACTGAAGAACAGGAGTAGGTGAACAATGGTCAGGTGATGTCTCCCTTATAAATTCAATTGAATTGGGACCGCAAACGAATGGAACATTGGGTTGTTTATAGACACCCTGTTTTTGCTGAATTCGACCGAATACTCGAAAAGTAGATCCTATGAGTCAAAAAGATCATTTAATTCTAATTTTTGTTAATGAATTACTATTTACCACACTCAATTAGTCTACATCAGGTCTCAAATTGACAGTATCATGTTTTGCAATCTGAATCATTTCACTAATGCAACGTTAGAATTAATTATTTTCTCTGTCTAGGATCTTTACATTTTCGAAATCAAAGTCATGATTACAATCGAAATGGTGGGTGTCCAAGGCTGTTTTCTCATTTTTAATTCGATTGCCAAGTCAGTCCCTTAGACTATAGTCTAAGGTCAGTCCAAGTATACTCCATTCACATTTATAAAGTCTCCCGGTTGGCCATGAAATTTTAACACATTTCACCGTGTATATTTTGAAATTGTTAGGTTATGCTCATTTTCCTGTCAGATAACTACGCAACGTTGTCCTCTCTACATAGAAGTTGTAGTAATTACGAGTTTCTCATGTCATTCAATGTGAATTTTATTGGGAAAAATAATGAATTTGAGAAGATATTAGTGAATTCCACAATTCCAAAGACCTGGCGACTGTTGAAGAATATTTTTCATCTGTTGATACTATGGAAATATTTCACGTATTGATAAACTGATTGGAAGACTCAGTTATGCTATTTTCTTGTACGGAAATCAAGAATTAAGTGTTGAAATTTTAATGAAAAATAATGGATACAGTAGTCCGTTACTTCATGATAGTTCATTTGAAAAAAGAATAAAAGTACCTGAGTAACCCGGGAGGAAAACTTCTAAACGAACGGACGTACCTATGGAATTCCTCACATTTCGAAATTCTCAAGAAATAAGCCTAAAGAAGACATTTAAATACCTTGTTGTACAACTTGAAATACACCAGTTTCAAACTGTAGTACTACGAAACACGAGTCACTGTTAAACGGAATAGGATAGGAAGGATAGGAAACTAAGTAATTTCCGAGGGGCAAACCACCCATAAAAATGTGTACACCATAATTCCACCTTGTGAAATAATTCCATTGATTTCCATGGAATTCCAAGTAAGTACTTCCACGGAATTCCAAGTAATTCCACGGAATTTCAAGTAATTCCACGGGATTCCATAGAATTCCACGGAATTCTATGGAATTCCACGGAATACCAAGTAATTCCACAGAATTCCTAGTCATTTGAGCAGTTCATCTATTTCGATTTACTTCTCTACTAGACATATGTATTAGCTATTTTTACAGGATATATGGCGACAAAGTCGAAATCCACTATGCCGGTTAATTTTTTCTGCAATATTTGGAACAATAATGTTGATGCTATGCTTGATATCAAGGCAGCATCAACAATTTCCATAAATTCCTTAAGCATCATTCTTGCTCTCCTGTTAGGTTGTAGCAAAAAAACTGCATTTGGAGTACAGTTACTAACACACCGATAATAAATCAAATTCTTATTATTTTTTGCGCGGATGTTCTGGCAAACGTGCAAGTGTCTGTCATTCTTGCCGAAAATGGTCTCAAACGACTGAATCCGACTTCCTGATGAAGAATCCGATGTAAAATTTGATTCTGTCCTCGATTCTGTCCGAGTGGCCGGCTGGCCGTTTCCACGATAATTTTCGAACGGAAGGAGGTAGGTACATGAAATTTTCAGGGTAGGTTGCAAATTCGAATACGACGCATAAGTTCCTTAACGGGTATAATCGGCCGTACGTTTTCGGTGTTATACCAATCTGAAATTTTGTTTTTCCAATAACTCCAAAGTTTAGGTCCAATCGAATTAAAACTAGTTGTAGAATGCCGAGACGTAGACTCATGCGAAATTTGGTGACAATCGTGTAACTGGAAAATAAAAAAAATATAATAAACAGCCTGTATCTCGGAAACTATTCGTCCAATATCGCTGAAATTTTCCGATAGTATTCCAAACCTTATTCTAAAGCCTAGTTTCAACACGATCGGCTCTACATTGTTGGAGATATTGGCAAATATTGGAAATGCCGCAGCGTAAAGCACGTTCAGCATCTGGATGTGTGATCATTACCACAATAACTTCCGAACGGAAATAGATAGCTACTTGTGATTTTCAGGGTAGGTTCCGCATCGGATTATGACAGTTGATTTCGTTAATCGGCATAATAAGCTCGGCAGTTTCGGAGATATGCCCGTATGAATTTATTTTGCTACTTCCTCAATAACTCAAAAAGACCGAATCCGATCCAATTCAAACTTGGTAGCAAATTGTAGAATGCCAAATTTTTCAAAAATTATTCGACAAAATTATATCTCAAATTTTGTTTTCCCAATGACTCGAACAATACAGATCCATTCGATTTGAAATTAGGAAGCTAGCTGAAGAATAGCTTAAAGATCTGTGCGAAGGTTAGTCAGGCATTTTTTTGCTTGAAAATTTTTAAAAAATCATTAATTTTTTTTTTAAAAATCAGTGTTGTGAAGTCATGAGCTGTTGTGCGCATGTTCTATTGCCTATTCAAGCCTACTACATAGGACAATAGAAAAAAATGAAAAAAGCATTGAGGTGAAGGCAGCAGCTTTCACTCGTATGTTCTATTGTCTATTACTTGAGAGTTTATGCTTTGTTGTATGAGACGTGAGTAAACAATAGAACATACGCGCGAAACCTCCTGACCTCATTCGTGCTTCTAGAGAATAAATCTGCTCTGACGTGAGGTCCGTCTGCTTGGACCCGCTTTCCACATTCATAACTGAACAGTCAGTCAAGTTAGCGTTAGAACAATTTATACATTTTAAGATAGAACTACCACAACTATTCAATGTATGATCGCCAGCACATCTCGGACATATAATCTTCCGGGCACAGCCAACTTAACTGTACCCGGAAGATTATATGTCCGAGATGTGCTGGCGATCATACATTGAATAGTTGTGGTAGTTCTATCTTAAAATGTATAAATTGTTCTAACGCTAACTTGACTGATTGTTCTCATGCTGTGTGGGATGCCGATAAATGTCCGATATACAAGAAAAAGTTGAATAACCTTAAGTCTTCCTTTTTTGCTTCTAAATAACAACCAGGGCGGAAGGAGTTCCGCATATTTTCCGGCATCTCATTCAGCAAATCTCAGATGTTTTTATCAAAATGTTAGAGGCCTGAGGTCTTAGACTCTTGAGATCTATGAAAGCATTGCACAGAATTATTTTGATATAATATGTTTGTCAGAGACCTGGCTAAATTCTGGTGTGTTGGACACTGAAATTTGTAATGAACGGTATGTTCTGTTCCGATGTGATCGAGACCTTGACCTCACCGGTAAGACGAGGGGGGGCGGCGTGCTGGTTTCGGTGAGATCAACTCTACTCGCCTCTCCACTGGATCTGGGTTCAGTTAGGGGTGCATTCTCGGGGGTTGACATAGTTGGTTTGAGATTGAGTTTCCGAGGTTCTAATTTTTATGTCATCAATGTTTATATTCCTCCAAGTACGTCATCCGATCACTATGTAGCTATTTTTGAGGCCATCTCCAGCCTTTCTTATTTGGTGAATGAAAATAGCAACCTGATCATTCTGGGAGACTTCAATATCCCAGAATACATTACTTGCAAGGAGGGTAGTCTACGTAATATCAGAGTCGAGGCATTCGAAAATTTCATGAACTTTTTCGAGCTCAGTCAGCAAAATGAAACTCTGAACCTGAATGACAGGATTTTGGATCTTGTTTGCGCTCGGTGTCTTGTCGTTGTACAGGAGTCTCATTTTCCTCTAGTTGCAGTGGATGCGCATCACCTCCCACTGGAGTTTTGCTTTGCATCGATTTCAAGACCGGATAGGTATCAAAGGATCAGCCAGGGGAGTTTCAACTTCAGGAAGGCTGATTTTTCAAAACTTTATGACAGGATGTTGAACACCAACTGGGATGTCTTGGATGCATGTACCGACGTCAATTTGGCCTGTGATAAATTTTATAGCACGCTTAATTGTCTGTTTTCGGAATGTGTCCCTATATCAAAAAAGGGAAAGTCTTCCTATCTGCCATGGTTTACGGGTCGTATCATTTCTCGTCTTAGAACCAAAGATGTTTACCTGCGCAAGTATAGGTTATCCGGTGATGTCCGATTCTTGGAGGAGTATAAAGATCTCCGCAGAGATATCAAAAAAGAGATTACTGCAGCTCGAGCTAATTTTACTAGAAATGCTGAGGCTGATTTATCCACTAATCCATCTGAATTTTGGTCTCATTTAAATACCAAACGGAACACTTCAACTATTCCTGAATCGATGAACTACGGGGGGCGCCCCCTGACTGGCCTACAGAATATTGTTGATGCCTTTGCGTCATTTTTTAAATCTTCATTCATCACTTCCACTAATTTTAGCACACAAAATTACCCACCCGATAACTCTTTGGTACAGACTCTCGCTATTCTGGAGATTACTGAAGAAGTTGTGCTTAAGTCCCTCAAAAAATGCAAATCAAATATGACAGCGGGGCCTGATAGGGTTCCATCTTTCCGGTTAAGGGACTGTGCGATCGTTCTTGTCAAGCCTCTCACTGCAATATATAGGCTGTCCCTTTCTACACTTTGTTTTCCTGCTATCTGGAAGGAGGGTAGAGTTTGTCCGGTTTTCAAGAAAGGCAGCAGAGGCAACGTTGAGAACTACAGACCGATTGTTATTTTGAGCAACTTCAGTAAAGTTTTCGAGAGAGTGCTTCATGATATTATATATGCACATGTGAACTGCCAGATGTCAGATCGTCAGCATGGATTCGTCAAGGGTCGATCAACGGTGACCAACTTAACCTGTGTAACTCAATACATCAGTAACGCGTTGGATGAGTCTTCTCAAGTTGACGTCATCTATACAGACTTCACAAGTCTCGATTTCCTTTACATTTTTGAGTCTTATCTTTCCGGTAGGAGACTGTATGTTCAATGTTTCGGTTTTGGATCTGACATGTTCGTGGCGTCCTCTGGCGTTCCTCATGGTTCTATTTTGGGGCCACTCCTTTTCTTGATTTTCATTAACGATATTAGTTTGTACCTGATGTGTTGTTTTCTTCTTTATGTTGATGATTTCAAATTGTTTCGTCGTGTTATGTCTACTGAGGATTGTTTGGACCTTCAGGCTGACAAAGATAGGCTGAACCGTTGGTGCAAGGATAACTGACTCCCTCTGAATGTTCAAAAATGTAATGTTATGTCTTTCAGCCGCAAGAGAGTAACAATTGACTTCCCTTATAACATTGATGGCCACGTTCTCGGTAAGGTTGTTGAGTTTGAAGACCTGGGTATCTTGTTCGACCGCGGATTTAGTTTTGTTCCTCATATAAGTTCTATCACTTTGAGATGCTTTAAAACACTTGGTTTCATCCTCAAAAACTTGAAATGGTTGCAGGACAGCAAAACGCTATTTATGTTGTTCAATGCGCTTGTGAGGTCAAGGCTCGAATATGGCTGCCTAGTATGGAACCCGGGGTATAATGTATAATGTATAATATTAATAGTTTAGAAAATGTACAGAGGCGATTTCTGAAGTATCTATGTTTTAGAATTGACGGTGTATATCCGGAGCGTGGTACACCGCTTGTAAATTTCTTGAACAGATTTCAGGTTAACTCTCTGGAACGACGACGCACCTATTTGGGTATTTTATTTCTGCGCAATATCTTGTGCTCATTGGTCGATTGTCCCCATTTGCTGGCCATGATTAATATACATGTTCCTAGATTGCCCGTACGTACTTTAAGAACATTTTATCTCTCTTGCCCACGTTCGAATGTTCTTCGTTTTTCGCCTCTGTACAGGATATGTCATGACTATATATTGTATGAGGGTGTTGTGGATATTTTTGCTTGCGAGCCATCAAGCTTAAGGAGGGCTATTCTGGGTTCACAGATTATGTGATAAAACTGGGTGCGATCTTTTTTCTCGCATTGAGTTTTTTTCAGCTCGCACTCGGTTTTAATTTTTTTTAATTTCTTTTTTAGTATGCTCATTTAGTTTAGTTTTGTATTTTGTTAAAATTTTACGGAGTTACCGAGGGTAATAAATAAATAAAATAAATAACTAGAGTGGTTATCCATCTGCGTGGCTTCCAGGCCATTTTCCCAATATTTTATTTTTATTTTTATTTTATTTTCATAAACTGGAACCCCAACAGGATATATCTACCCAATTACAGGGGTTCACTCCAAACCAACATCTTATTACCTAATACATGGAACTTACCTCTAGAATGAGATTTTAGCTATATCTCAGGATAGTTTCTGAGATCCAGACATTTTTTTTCAATAATTTTCCGTACAAGTCTTTGTGTCAAAATTTTCCAACTTACTACCCAGTTTCAATTCGACCTGATCAGTATTTTTCGAGTTATTGGGAAAATAAAATTTCATATCGCTATAACTCCGACACCTTTCGATGAATTTTGCCTATTAAGGAACTGAACTGCTGCATTCAATTTCAAAACCTACCCAGCAAATTTCAAGTCTCTACGTCATTTCCTTCGTTATCGTGCATACAGACGGTCGGTCCGACGGACAGCATTGAATTTGAGCACGAAATTTGCATCAGTGTGCAAAATCCCTGGCAAACCCTTCGATTGAGGCCATTCCTGGTCAAAATACCAAAAATACAGACATTGCTCGTATAAGTAGGAAGAAAATAACGAAAAAACGAACTAAGGAATTCCACTCGGAATTCCATATAATTCCACGGAATTCCATAGAATTCCACGGAATACCACGTACTTCCATAGATTTTCACGGAATTCATCCAACTTGTACACCATAATTTCAAGGTGGTTTGTCCCTCGGTAATTCCATTGGAGAGTGTTCAACATGTCCTAAGACAGAATGGAGTTTTCCTATTGCAGATTATTCGAAGATAATGATCTGTTATAATATCTTGTCTAAGATTAAGAAGGGTCATTTTGTTGCTTGTTTAGAGTAGAAATTGGCAACGTCTCAGAGAATTGTTTTGACATTGACGATATTTCAGAAGTGCCAACCTGCCTTTGTTTTAGTTACAAAAACGTGATAGACCTAAATCATGGCCAACCGGGAGACTTTATAAAAGTGAATGGAGTATACTTGATTACTAATCAGTCAAATAAAGTCATCAATCAAAATTAAATTCTAGATAAACATTTATCAATTTTTGGCGCGCTGTTCTATGAACAGAGTGCCTATCAATTCGTCCAAATGTCTGTTATTTTTAGTGTCCGACCGAAACTGGTTTTTCAGCCGAAACCGAAACCGAAACCGAACTTTCGGCCAGGGTCTCAGTTTCGGCCGAAACCGAAACCGAAACCGAAACTTCATATTTCATACAGAAATCTACTGTATTTTTTACAATTTCATTTGCATATACATAAAAATAGTTGAGGAGTGGTGAATAAAATAAAGTCAATTTTTTTGAGACCTTTATATTATTTTGGTATTACCAAGTTATCAAAATAATCAGTCGAAGTATACAGGGTGATTCCAAATCAGACGTGAACCTTGGAGGAGGTGTTAGTATGGATCATTTGCTGGGGTTTGAGCCATTTTTATTGATGGCCGAAAATCAACAGTTTCCGAGATATTTGAGTTCTGGTTCTGTTGAAAAAGAATTGGTATGATTTGAAAGAGAATTTAAGAAGTAGATAGAGAAAAATAACGAATTCAATATTTTTTTGTTGCAACTAAGCTCGAAATTCCATTAGGAAATGTATTCATAAATTATGTTCCACCATTCCATAAGCAAGTCTTTCTTCAGTTGTTATTTTCCGCCTGAAATTTACTCACGCTGTCTTTTGTGACACATTCACTATTTTATATACCGGACATTCAAGAAGCTGCATATAAAAAATCTGCTGAAACGAAACTAGTTAAGCAATCTAACGAAATCTTTCAGAGAATGAAGAACGAAGTAGACAAGTTTTTAAAATAATCTTGGCATACTAAATTGTGAAATTCGAAAGTTGTAGACAAATTGATACTAGAAATTGATTTTACATTTTTTCATATACCACATTTCAAATCATACTTATTCTTTTTCAACCTATTATACAGCATAGTTTTGCTTTTTTTGTACATATAATATCCTTTTCTGATAAATATAAACCAAAATTATCATCAAATTTGCTCAACGTAGAAAAAATTGACGAAATATGAACTAAGTTCAGAAATCTTTCAAAAATCACCCGAACTCCAAAAACTGTTGATTCTCGGTTAATATATATATATATTCTTTTGACTGAGAGTTTTATATGTGTTAGCAGAGGTTTGGTGTAACGGGGTACCATACAATTCTGCGTATGATACAAGAGCTTAGGGAAAAACCTCAGCAAAAAACCCTGTCTCCCCGTGAGTGTTGTGATTTGTAACTATTGTTCACAAAAATTTGCTGAAATTTAGAAATATTGATAGGCATTTATTTCTTCAATATGGACTCCTTCGTCAAAAAACGGAGAGGTTTCTCCAAGGTACCCGAAACTCAACCTGAAAAGTGAAAAGACAAACTAAAAATAATACATAACCTTTCAAAAGTCTCCTCGGTTAATAATAAATATGGATTAAACAACAGCTAATGAGTCATACTAACTCCTCCTCCCAGTTTCACGTCTTATTTGGAATCACCCTATTTAATCTAATCAATAATCATTGAAGTGAATTCTCATGATTTCTCAGTCTTAACAAAGATAGATTACAATAACTTGTACGACAATTATGTCTCCTTATAACTCCTGGCCAAACGACCAGGACAATTCACGAACAGTCAAGTTTCGGCCCGGCCGAAAGTTTCGGCCATTTTGGGCCGAAACCGAAACTAAGGCCGAAACTAGATTTTTTGGCCGAAACTGGCCGAAACCGAAACCGAAACCGAACTTTTGGTCGGTCACTAGTTATTTTCGAACATTTGGCCGAGAATGGTCTTAAACGATTAGTTTCGACTCACTGATCAAGAATCCGATGTCAGAATTGATTCTGTCCGGCCGGCCGGCCGTCAGCACGATTACGCTCGAACGAAATGAGGTAGAGAGTTGAAATTCAGGGTAGCTTTGCAATCTAAATGCACCGGCTAAGTTCGTTAATGGGCAGTATCCAGCAAGTGGTTTCCGAATTATAGCCATTTGAAGTTTTGTTTTCCCAATAACTCGAAAAATACTAATCTGATCGAATCAAAGCAAGGTAATTAGTTGAATAATACCAACGCGAAATCTTGAGCAAAATATTTAAAAAAATTCTGGATCTCAGGAACTATCCGTCAGATATCGTTGAAATTCTATGAGAGTTTTTAAAACCTTATTATAGAATAAAGTTCTAGATTTGAGCTCGATCGAATATATATTATTGATGAAGATATTTCCAAATTTCAATATATTCGAAAGATCGGGATGAACTGGTCCACTGGTTTTACATTCAACCAAACAAATTATCAACAGTTTTTGGCTTTTGAATGAATATAAGTTATCATGACGTGTTTGCATAGTCATAGATGAATATTCTTAGTGTTCAGTGATGTCATATGACATCACTGAACTCATGAACTCGAACATAGAACGCTATGAAATATATCTTTCATAGGGTTCTATGTTCGAGTTCATGTCATTCTCTGAAATGACAGGGACATGTTGACAGACACACCAGTATGAAAATGATGAGAAATAAATAACATAACTTGAAGATGAGGCATCAGTTTGGCAAGTTACACACAAAGATTGGAAAATGGTTAGATATCCAAAAACATTTTTTCCAATGCGAAAGAAGAAATATGTCATCTATTTGGTTTATATACCCATCTGGGATCTGTTTATGTATGACGGTGGTTTGTACTATTTTGTAATCTTGTATTATTTCAATGTTGTTATTACCTATCTTAGAAGGTACGTTATAGTGTGACGTGGCTGGATTATCTTCCATTGTTTGGCTTATTTCTGTATTTTGTTAAGTAATCATTTCGTAATTCATTACATTGGAATTTTCTTTCCCTGGGTTAACTCTTTTTCCAACCTCGCAGTGTACTGCCACTGGATTCTGAATCTATTAGACAATTTTTGTGTTCCTCGTAATTGCATCCTGGTAATTGAGGTGTTGGTCGTTTTCTTTGTGAGAAAGACTATATTCTTTGTGTATTGTTCACTTGTGTTTGTTTTTTTTTCTTTATTTTTTTGTGCATATTATTCGCAATGGTAACCGTTATTCTTACTTTATTTTTTGTATTTCGGTGATATTTTTGTAGATCTGGGAATTCCTTAACATTCGCTAGATAATTTTTATAATTTAATGAGGGTGGCTTTTACTTGATGCAAATCCATATTAAATTAATGAAAAATTACATACGATTTACACTTATTTAATAATTTTATCTATATAAATTTATTTAATAAATAAGTGTAAATCGTACATAATTTTTCATTGAATTTTTATAATTAGTTTTGAAAATATTGTTGGCTTCAGAGTATGTATGTGTACATATGAACAGCCTTCGCTTCTTTTATCCTTTTTTGCCTCTCATATTCTGGGCCAATTATGTCTACTGCTGAATGACATTGTGTGCAGTATATACAATACATTTACTTCTCATTCTATTTCTTCGTGCTGAGAACCGCAATTCCTACATCTTTTTGGCACTCTTGTTTCTCGGAACAGAGTGCTTATCAATTTGTCTGTAATTTTCGAATTTTTGGATGAAAACGTCTCAAACGATTTGGCTTGACTCAGTGATCAAGAATGCGTGGTTGAAATCGATTCTGTCCGGCCGGCTCTTAACACAATAACTCTCGAACGGAATGAGCTATAGAGAGTTGAAATTTTCAGAGTAGGTTTGGGGGATAAATATCTCGGCTCAATTCATTATTGGGCAAAATCCGTCTGATAGTTTCAGATAAACGGAAAAAAAATTTTGTTTACAATTTTTTTTTCAAATTGATTTTTTTTTAAGACGCAGTTTCATCATGGGAATCTATTGATATCATTTTCAACTCAAACATGCTAATACTTTCGGAGATATGATTTAGTAGCTTCATTTATATCATTTCCAGAGGCCAGAAAATTTAAAAAAACACCTCACATAATTTATGGACGCCCTCTTAGGTTCGACTCACTGATGAAGAATTCACGATAACTTGAGAACAGAAAGCGATAGCGTCTTGAAATTTTCAGGATGGGTTCAAATACGACGGACAATTTCGTTATTGCGAATAATCGGCTCAACGGTTTCCGAGTGATAATTATGTCATCAACCAATACAGATCCGATCAAATTGAAACTTGGTAGCTAGTTGTAGAATAATGACAGAAAGACGATTGTGAAATTTTGTGAGAATCGTAACACTGAAAAATTTTAAAGAAATTATTGAAAAATATTATTTATATCACGATAACCTGAGAACGGAAAGAGCTAGCTACTTGCAGCTTTTAGGGTAGGTTGGGCATCTGAATGCGACATTTGAGTCTGAAACTTTGTTGTTAACTCGAAAAATACGAAACCAATCCAATTCAAAAATGATTATTAGTTGTAGAATGTCGACGCGAATATTCCTGCAAAATTTCGTGAGGATCGTATCACTAGAAATATTTTAAAAAAATTATTGAAATTCGTTGAAAAAAATTTTATATATCAGAAATTATTTGTCCGACATCGCTGAAATTCTGTGTGAGCCTTCAAAACATAATTCTACTGCCAAGTTCCATGTTTGAACATGATCCAATCTATATTATTGGAGATCTGAGCAGGCTTGTGTGAGTTCAGTAACTGGATGGGTGACTATGCCTCGATAACTTTCGAAAGAAAAGAGATAGGGACTTGAAATTTTCACGGTACGTTGCGCATCCGAATGGGACAGTTATGTTCATTGTTGGGTATAATCGGCCAAACGGTTTCAGAGTTATACCCATCTGGAATATTATTTTCCCGATAACTCTAAAAATACAGCCCCAATCGAATTTAAATTTGATTAATATTAATATGTATTGATCACAATATGGCAGGAGGCGAAATACCAAAAATATTATATCACGTCGTCAAGGGTATTATACACTTATTAATACGCCCTTACTATGAGAAATTCATGGATTTTATTGGTTCAGTAATACCTACATGCAGGGCCGGCACTAATAAATTTGGCGCCTGAAGCAATAGGAATCTTCAGGCGCCCCTACATATGAAATATGAAAAGTCGGCCGGGGCGAACTGGGTCAAAATGCCGCCCCCAGAAAGTTGGCACCTGAAACAGTTGCTTCACTGTTTCACCATCAACTACATGAGTTATACAAATCTAGGTACTCCTAAGTAGTCCTAGCAAATATCGATATCGTGAAAACATCGGTTGTGAAAAATCGATGTTTCTATAAATATCGATTTTGAAAAATCATATCTCCCAAAGTATCAGTTTGTTAGCGCTGAGAATGATATCAGTGGGTTCTTATGCTCAAACTGTATTTGAAATTTGAAATGTCAAAATCAATTTGTTTTTCTCTACTCCGAAACCAACAGGCCAATTTTGCCCACTAACGAACTTGACCGATATATTATTCTCTCAAACTTACTCTCAAAATTTTAACTGTCTTGCTCATTCCGTTCGAGAGTTATCGTGTGAACGGACGGCCAGACAGCATAGATTTTGACCACGGATTCTTGATGAGTGAGTCTAAACAAAACGTTTGAGACCAATTTCAGCCAAAAATCCGAAAATTACAGACATTTGGGCAAATTGATAAGCACTCTGTTCCGAGGAATAAGAGCGCCAAAAATAGATACTCTCGAATAACAAAAATAGAAATAGAAATGTACCAATTAGGCTTTGTAGATTATGATCTAAGTTGAAAAGTATCAAAATACTTACTAAAAATTGCAATAAATGCAATGCATTTACATTCATTATAGTTTAATATTTTTTATTATGCCTACTAATATTATACATTATAAATTTGAAACAATTTAATACATTTTCTTGAAAAAAACAAATTAATTCTACAAAAAGACATAAAAACATGACAGAATCGGTATTTCCCATTTATTCAAAAAGCTGTATCTCATTCTGAATTATTGGGAGAAGATTATTGGCCCTAATCCTATTAGCTTGGGCCGATCCAATTAGCAATGGGTACTGATATAGAGATATTGGATTGGACATTAGTGAACATTATATGCTGGAATATGGTAAAGGATTATACGCTGATTGTAGAATAATTAAAATGCGCAGGCTGAATAAGAGAATTAGAAAAAATAATATGGTTTCATATGTGGCCACAACTATACATGTATGCTAACTTTTGATTGTAATGTATGCTAACTTTTGATTGTAAAGTAATTATTATTATTTAATAGGCTGTCTCTAGTTCCCGTTTACATCCAGCATGTAATCCAATGCTTGAAATGTCTCCGCTATGGCCATGTCAGAGCTCTTTGTAGAGGTAAATTCAGATGCCAGTGTGGTGATTTGCATCCTGATGAACAGGTTTGTGAGGGACCCCTCAATTGTGTTTATTGCCATGAGCCTCATTCCTCTACTGACAGGTCCTGCAGAGAATATCTCAGACAAAAAAAAATTTAAGAATGCATGGCATTTTATAATATTACATTCTTCGAATTAGACAAGAATTTCCGTGGATCTCCAACCCTGACTTCTCCTGACTATCCTAGCTTAGGTCACAACTCCCAAAACTCGTCCCAGAATTCCTTGTCTTCTCCTTTTCTCAGTAGTCAACGCACCTTCTCAGAAGCTCTATAGAATAATGTAAACCATTCCCTTAAATCCCCACTTCACACAAGAAAAACTAGCTCGGTCATTCCTAAGAGAAAGGTTCCAACCAGTCCTCAGTCCTGGGTATGATGCTAACTGCCTCCTAGCATATAAACCCTCTGATAACAATGTTATTACTACTATATCCCACTCTAGTTCGCAACATTCCCAATACCTCTCTGTGGATCTTTCCCCTCTCCTATAAGATGGTAACATCAGTTCATGTACAGTGACTATATTCTCAGAATATAGTCACTGTAAGTTCATGTACACCACAGCGCTAAACCTGCAGTTAAACCACAGCGCTCTATAGAGATAGCCTGGAACACAGTCTGACAACGCCGCAATTTACCGTCTCTTCGGCTTATTTCTTCAATGCAGTAGCGCGGGATATCGTTTAATTCAAATTTAAAACTATAGTGAATTCATTGGATAGGTTTTCTTGCTTGGATTCCCTGGATGAATAAACAATATGAGACCCTACTTGGTCAATAAATTGAATAACTACATTTTATTCTGCTCAATATTATTGAGATCAAGTTGAAATAGGAACGTAGGTAGTTGTTATTCCATTCATTGTTCCGCGAAGGCGTTGGGTTGAAAAAATTATAAACTTAAATAAAATTATCAAAATGAATATATATTCTCAAACATAACCATTATAAGACGAATGAGATGGGCTTATGAAAATTGTGATAAAATCATATTAGAGTTTGTAATGTTTTGGTTCTTACTGTAATGGTGAGTTTCTGCTATTTCCAAATGTACGTTTCTGTTTCTTTTCCATTCGATCGGCATTAACATTCTTATTCTTGTTTTCTAGGAAATTTTTCAAAAGTAAATTTGCGAAAACAGAACAGTGAATTTAGAATGATTTTCAAATGTATACCACTACTACAATTTTCTGTAAATTATGACTAATTAAAGTCCAATTGAATGCTATGAAGATTAAATTCACATAAAATTATTTTTGATTTTTGATCTGAACTGTGTAAAAACGTTGATAAAACAAATTCATAAATTCTGAATCTGAATCCCCATTAATTATATTTCTATAGCGGGAAAGCCGATTAGTAAGTTGAGACCATCTGCTCAGGGTTAGATCGAAAGGAAGAATTCATTTCGATTCACTGCAGGAAATCTGAACAGTTTTAATAAATAATTAAAGATTAAGGTCTTTATTGATTTGAACTGAAGCATCTACAGATGAAGACTTTTCTAAATTGAATATATAAAAAATGGGTTCAAGCCCTGTGGACAGGAGCTTTCTGGCGCTCTAGTTCAAACAGACAAATTATATCTCCGAAAGTATTGGTTTCTCAGAGTTGGGAATTATATCAATGTATTCATATAATAGAACTGCATCCTAAAGGAAATTCAATTCAAATAATAGTTTATTTATCAAGATTAATTGAGCAATCATGAGAATGAGAAAAGCACCATGGAAGAAATCAAATTAAATCTGGCCAATTTTGCCCAATAACGAACTTAACCGAGATATTCATCTCCCTAAACTACTCTGAAAATTTCAACTACCTACCTCATTCCGTTCGAGAGTTATATCTATGTCTATGGATGAAAAGCAGTCTCACTACTCTCAGATCTCTTACTTCATGTTCAGTTCCGAAATGTAAGAATTTTCTGAGAAAAACTAATTTGGGAGCAAACAACTGAGATTTTTCTCACTTCGCTCACAATTCTTCGACTGATTAGATTTGTCTCAGGAACATCATTTGACATTATGACAATTCATATTCATACATAGAATAATATCATTCTGTGACAACGTTGAAATACGATTTATTATTGAAATTTTGAAAAATCATATCTCCGAAAGTATTAGCTTGTTAGAGTTGAAAATGATATGAATGGATTCTTATGATAAAACTGCTTATTAAAAAAAAATTGATTTGGAATTTGTTTCGTAAAAAAAATTTTTTTTTTTTGTTACTCCGAAACCATCTGTCCGATTTTGCCCAATAACGAACTCAGCCGAGATATTCATCCCCCAAACCTACTCTGAAAATTTCAACTCTCTAGCTCATTCCGTGCGAGAGTTATCGTGCCTACGGACGGACCGGCCGGACCAGCCGGCCGGCCGGACGGCCGGACAGAATGAATTCCGACCACGGATTCTTGATCAGTGAGTCGAACCAAATCGTCTAAGACCATTTTCATCGAAATATTCCAAAATTACAGACATTTGGGCAAATTGATAAGCACTCAGTTCCGAGGAACTAGAGCGCCAAAAATGGGTTCAAGCCCTGTGGACAGGAGCTTTCTGGTGCTCTAGTTCAAACAGACAAATTATATCTGGTATTGGTTTCTCAGAGTTGGGAATTATATCAATGTATTCATATGATATCACTGCATCATAAAGGAAATTCAATTCAAATAATAGTTTATTAGATAAGTAATAATAAATTACCTTGTAATCGATCAACAATTTCCTGATCTACGTTCATCAAATTTTCTCCTCTCTCGAACTACAAAATTATGCTTTCAATATTTACGTAATATTTTCAAACATTTTCGGGTGAGGTCCCCGTTGCATCGCTAAAATACGAGTATTTCAACCCCAATATTCTTGAAGTTACAATATTCCCTTCTGTCAAGTTGACTTTATGACAATTCATACAAAGAATATACATAGAATAATTATATCAATCTGTGAAATACGATTTACATTGAAATTTTGAAAAATCATATCTCCGAAAGTATTAGCTTGTTAGAGTTAAAAATGATATAAATGGATTCTTATGATAAAACTGCTTATTAAAAAAAATTTAATTTGGAATTTGTTTTGTAAAAAAAAAATTTTTTTTTATTACTCCGAAACCTTCTGTCCGATTTTGCCCAGTAACGAACTTAGCCGAGATATTCATCCCCCAAACCTAATCTGAAAATTTCAACTCTCTAGCTCATTCCGTTCGAGAGTTATCGTGCCTATGGCCGGACCAGCCGGACCGGCCGGACGGCCGGCCGGACAGAATGAATTTCGACCACGGATTCTTGATCAGTGAGTCGAACCAAATCGTGTAAGACCATTTTCATCGAAATATTCGAAAATTACAGACATTTGGGCAAATTGATAAGCACTCAGTTCCGAGGAACTAGAGCGCCAAATAAAAATGAATAGATTTTTTGAGCTTCTTGATCTCCCATCTAGATGTATCAATTTTTGTTGAAAATTTATTAGAAAGGTCATCAAAATCTTTTATGAAATCGGAAGAAACAAAAGCTTCTATTTCACACATATTTCGAGTCCATCTTGTTGTTTATGGTCTCAACTAAAATGTGCTCATATGCAAGTAGAAATAATCCAAATGAAATTTCACTATTTACACACTGTCACAGAACAAATATCCGAGCATATATCACTGTATTGCACACCACTAATTCACACCGTTGACTTATACACAAAAATACCACGAAATACCCGCGGAAAACAATACTGGTTTATTCCAAAATAAGAAGTAATCGTCCATTTACAATGACAAACGTTCGACTGAATCATCTGGCGTACGACTAAAAGCGATGTTGCCATTTTATTATGTTCCAGGCTTCCCGTTGTAGTCAGGCATTGGTTAAATAAACCACCGGATCGGCAAAATTTTGTATCAAAAAGTTCAAGGCAAACCAGAAAAAGGCAGGAATCTAGGGAGGAGTGCTCTTGCACTCATGGATCCTTAAGCCTGCTTCAATAAACAATATGAAATTTATGGACATGATGAGTCATAATAATACAATTTTTTTAACTATTCTACAATGAAACATAAGATCAATTATCTCTAATTACAGCAACCTACAAATACTTATAAGGGATTTTGACCCAGATCTTAAATTTCAAAATTCCTTTACTTCATCTGGTTACAGAATTATTCGTGAGGAGAGCACTGATGGTTTTGGTGGTCTTGCCATAACCATCAAGTCTCATTTACACACAGAAGCCATACCTGCTAATTCATCTCTTGTTCCTAATAGGTGCCAAACTATAGCTATATCGATTGAAAGGAAATTAACAATAATCCTGAGTTACTTTCCTCCGGAAGTTTTTGTGCCTGGTTCTGTCTTTGATATTTTTCCACAGTATATGAATGGTGACGCCATTTGCTTGGGTGACTTTAACACCAAACATACTAGATGAGGTTCAGGTTTCTCATACACAAGGGGTGTGGTATTCAATGGGTTCCTTCGGGACGATGATTTGTTTTTCTTGCTTTCGGCGACACCAACAAGAAGAACAGGTCCTTCCCAGCATCCGAGTACCCCTAATAGGACTGTTGCTACTTCTATTATGGCCCGTAATTGTACATGGTCTAACCATCATGATACTGATTTCAGTGACCACTTTCAGGTCTTGGTTCATATAAACGATGGTTCACTGATCTTCTCCAGGAATCTATATGCTTCCCCCCATAAATTTAATCCGAAGAAGACTGACTGATGGTCTCGATATCAGATCAACAAGCTAATGTCTACCAGCAGGGATACTGTTGAGAGTGCGGAAGATCTGATATGGTTTATGGAGTATAGCACAGAAAATGCTAGCACGGGAAAAATACCTTCAAATTAGTTCAGGGTGCATTGGTGCAATGGTGAGGTGGCTGAGGTCTTTCGTTTGAGGAGGAAAGGCTTTGCAAATTTTATAAGAAATCTGACAATGGAAAATTGAATTAATGCTAATCACTTAAGAGCTTGAGCTCGTAATGTTGCTAGGCTACCAAAAGGGATTCCTTTATCTCCTTTTGCGAGGATCCAGTTCATTGACCCCCAAAATTCCTGGAGAATTATGAGAAAGTTCTCAGGGAGAGGTAAAACTTCTGGTTCCCCTCCACTGCCTGACAGCCTGTCACTCTCAATACTGCGTAGTTTTCAGTCTGTCCCGCTAGTTAATGTTTACCTAACTGAACTTGTCCAATCAACCAACCCACTTCCTTGGAAGCTATCACCCAATCTCCCTTGCTCCTTGTTTCACCAAAATTTTGGAGAAATTGATTGAAGCTAGAATCGAACCCTTGCTTGAGTTAAAGCTGGGCAGTGCGAAGACTTTTGGCTTACACAGAGGAAGATCCTCATATGATCTAATTACCAACTATACCGCTCTTGTTTACCAGGCTTTTAATTCAGGTGACTATGTTCCCTATGAAATACTTAAAATGTACATGGAGGCTTGTTCTATTCCTCCATGTTTGGTGAGGATCATCTGTGAATCGATAATTGGGAGCTGTACATATGTAGTGCGGTTTCAGGTGAACTCTTGGGCCCCCATAAACCCCATAGGGGTCTTCTGCAATGTTTGGTGCTTAGCCCCGTACTATTTAATCTGTACATGTAATTACCTGGTTACCTGTTTCCAGTTGGAATTATCACTTTTATATTTGCAAATGATATAGTTATCCTGACTCGTGGCAGGAACATTGATAGGAAGAAGACACACTCAATTTGGCCCTCAATAGACTCTCCGAATGGTGGAGAGAGCACAATCTCCTTATCCCCCAGGAAAAATCATCGGGCATGATATTTGTCAAGTCCAGATTACCAGAATGTCCTGAACCCTTATCGCTGAACACAGTGGATATACCTTGAAAACCAACTGTTGAGTACCTGCGTGTAATATTGGACCTGAAACCGAAGTGGAATCCACAAATTGATGCTGCCTGTTTGAAAGCAACGAAAGCATTATTGAAGTCTATAACGGGAATATATTGGGGTTCCCATCCGAATTTCTACTGCTTTTGCATAGAGCGCTAGTTTACCCGCATCTAGGTTATGCCTCATTAATATATGGAAGATAGGCCAAGAATACCTTGTCCAAACTCGATCGTTTTCAGTTTGCCTCTCTGAGACTGGTGTTGGGAATTATGTGCTTATCGCCTACGAACATCTTACTTTCTGGAAGTGCGGAGTTGCCTCTGTATATCAGAAGAAAATGGCTAGCTTTCAAGTATGTATCCAAAGCCTTTCGTCTGCAGGATCACCCTACTGTGAAAGTGTTGGAATTTGCAGAAAACCTTAGTGCCTTGTGGTTTAATGGAACAGCTCCACCATATATTGAAGCCTATTTGAAGTTTTCTGAGGAACATTCATCTATGTGGCAGAGCGAGGTCCTGTCCCTTTTTTGAGCTGACCATTCCTCTAAAGAGCAGTGTTATGATGATGTGATCTTCACATCAGGCCTCCGAAGGGCACTTTGGATAACAATAGTGCTTTTCTGGATTTTGTTGGTTCGAAATTCTAGGATTACATATGCCTGTTTACGGATGCTTCTGTGTCTACGCGACAACCCTCCGAGGGGTTTGGCATCTACTCCCCAACTCTATCTATTAATATATGTGGCAGATTGCCTGATTGTTGGAGTATCTTCTTAGCGAAAATCTATGCGATTAGTGTAGCTATAGACCTAATAATTATGAAAAGGATTCAAAATACCTTGATTGTGACAGATTATCTGAGTGCTCTTGATTATATTCAATTCAAGAGATTCGACTCTAATATGGACATTAATACAGTCAATATGCTGGAGAAATTTTGGGAGGCTAGAAATTTGGGTCTAAGGATTGAATGTTTGTGGGTACCCAGTCACTCCCATTTTCGTGGGAATGACATGGCGGACAAATTGGCTAATTAAGTTAGAGTGAGCTTCGACAACCAGAGGATACAGGCTAGGCCAAATGAGATGTGGTTTCTATAGGAAGGAATTAAAAGAACTCTGGCAAAGAGATTTCATAGTATTTGGTGAAAATAAGGGCAGAGATTACGCTCAGATGATGAATAATACTCCTTACACGTCAGTGCACTGGTTTCGACAGGTCGATTTCAACTTATTCCATTTGTTTTGATTCCTGAAGACTGGGAAATCAAGCATCCTTATTATATTAAAAGTGTTGCCCATATGAAATTTAAGTTTCCAATTAATATTGGGGAAGTCATATTTTCTGGCGATTTGGTCCCCTATGATCAGTTACTTAAGTGCTTGTCAGGTTAAACTGCGAGATAGTGAATCAAACAAAATTAAGTTTTTTTTCCCATTAAATGCTTGTTATTGCAGATTATGCCTTGAAAATGCGTTGTCGGCATGCATGAAACCCTATTGTTTCCAACCTTCCATGTGTACGATACCTTTTAACTCACAGCCTGCTCTTGAATGGTTATATCGTTAAAAATCAGAATAACTCTTAATCTCATAATATGCCCTTGCCCTGTGGGATGATTTAGGTTCATCCTAGACTCCGTAGCCCCAGGAATCATCCCACGCTACGGTGGATCAAGAAAAGAAACAACCTCGAGTACAGATTTTGGGTTAATCCCAGTTTTTCTTCTAGTCCACAGCAGGGGGTTCTACTGTCCAGGGTGAATTGCATTTGATCGAAGAAGAAGAAGAAAGATACTATCCAAAAGTATTATAATCATAATGAAGCACAATGTAAGTCTTACCCTCTATTGAGATCCTGACATGAATTTGATCAAATATTTTTTTAGTAACAACAGCTCTGTTTTGATTTGAAATGGAGCCTAGAAGGCGATTTGCCTTGCAAGAACTCCTGAACTTCAGTTTGGGAAGCTTTAACTGCCTGGTAGACGATCGTTGCAATGAAGAATTTAAAACTTTCTTGCTGAAAATACATAGAACTTATCATCTGTCTATTTTAGATATATTCCATAAAGCCAGGACTTCTGATGATTTTAATGAAGATGATTTCAGTGATTTATTCGATAGCGTGGTTGAATTTAATGTTCATGAGTTGAAGCAGAAAAATACTAACGAAGAAAAGTTGCGTAATATTATGTTGCAGTGTTGTTCTATATAAGACAAAAATGTTCACAATCCGTTCATGACATTCTTGAAGACTATGGGGCAGTGATACGTGTTACAAATTATTGGTGTTCGATTATTTTGTTTCTAATCAGTGTGAATTCTATTGTTAATCATATAAATATAACTCATCACAATAAACAGTGAATTTGTTACACAAATACATTGATCAATATATTGTAACTGATTGTTAATTATATAATTATTGTATAATTATTCAAAATATTAATGATCACTTCGGTTCGATATAGACCCACTCTTAAAGACAATCAGTTCATGAATAATAACTTTTAACTTTCTTATGGTTTTGTTATGACATTACATATAACTTAAATGCCAGTACTAAATATGATGAATCTTGAACAGTTGGTATTTCAGAAGGATTTTGAAAAGAATATCAACCTGTCACAAACAGAATAACTAACCCTTTAGCATTAAGTGAGCTCAATCCCAACTGGATTTCAGGCTATACGAAGTTTTATATCATGATTATATTGAAACTAAGGTCTCCCGTGCAGATTCCTAATGAGCTATGGTGTTGTTCTGTGTATATAATTTCTTAATATTTTTGAGGTGAGGGTAGTTAATGAGCTTAACAAAACACTCATCAAGGATATAAACATAAATGGCCTTTGCTAAAATTGGTATCTGCTAAACCGTGGTGCCCCCTGGAAAATGTATAGATGTACCAAAAATCTAACGTACCTACTCGAAATTTTGTATGTGGCCAATTTTTGGAAGGGACCAGCCCTCTAGAATATGTAGAGTGAATTAGTACTTCTGGTTATATAGAAAAAGGGCTTCACGCGAGAGCAAGATTTTTCTCGTCTCGACTCGTTCTCGTCTCGGAAAAGCGAGACGAGATGAGACGAGACGTTTTCAAAAATATTAGGCGATACCAAGACCACATAAAGCGCAACACGAGAGTCTCATTTTTGGTCTCGTTTAATTTTTTTTATGAATTTTTTTTATACGACTCGAATGTTTCCGACACCCACAGAACACAATTGAATATGAAGAGTTTCTATTATAATTACCGATATATTTTGTCTATATTATACATCGATCGTTCTAGAAATACACGATTTTTTAGAAGATTATTAATTCGTTATGACCTTGCGATAATTGAGATTATTTTTCATGAAAAAATAGAAATCACAACCACAAAAACTGATGCCATTACGAATTCAATACTTAACGGACAACTTTTATTGCCCCTAAATCCCAATGCTTTGAAAATTCCGTCTCTATCTGAACATCTGGAGAAATTCATTGTCTTGTGCTCCTTGTAGTGGAGATGTGAACAATTATTGTATACATCTGTGGAACTAAGTATAATAAAACTGGTAAAGAAATGAAGCTATTCAATGTTTCGAAAAGTGTTATGAGGAATACGCCAAGAACACCCTCAATGATATCTCCGCTGGGAAGATATTTATTGAATATTATACCAATTTGTCCAATTCCATTAAAAATTTATCGACATCGATAGTCTTTTTAAAACATCAACAAAACTTTCGAAATATTGGAAAGCAGAGTTTGAAGAATATTTGCTGTTAGAAAGAGCAACTAGGAATCAAAATATATTACAGTATTGTTGAAAGATTATTTTTCACAGCAGGTATGATCATGGCAAAAATCAAATCGCAGCATTTTGACAATTTTATGCAAGTTCTATGAATTTCATTCTTTGAGCATGCGCATTGTCATTTTCCAAACAAAATAACATAAAATAAGAAATAAAGATAAGTGTTGGCCAACTTTAATTCTTATTCTTATTTCTTATTTTATCTTATTTCGTGTATAAACGCTCTCATAGAAATGTACATGTTTAACTTTCTTATTTTATTTCTTATTTTATTTTATCTTATCTTATTTGCTGTATAAACCTGCCTTAAGTCTCGAACGGAAGGAGTTAGAGGATTGAAATTTGCAGAGTAGTTTCAGAGCGTAAATATCCGACGAGTCCGTTAACGGGCGAAATCCACCAAGCGGGTTCGGAGTTATGGTCGTTCCTAGTAAAAAAAAATTTTATGAATATTTCCGAAACCGATCACTCGATCTATCTGAAATTTAGCATCAAATTGAAGAATAATAATAATAATAAATCCCTTCATTTCATAGTATGTGCGGTACATAAAGTGAAATGGTGTCAAAACAAAACAAATTATTCAATTATTAATGTAATCTTTCAAGGAATATGGTTCCAATTTAACCAAGAAATCCCTAACTCCTTTTTTAAAAGTTTTAAAATTTAATTCCCTTTTTAGCTTATTTGGAAGTCTATTGAAAAGTTTTATACACACATACGATGGGTGTTTTTCGGTCAAAGTTAGTTTATGAACTCGATAGTGCAGATTCAATGATCTAATTGGATAATTGGTACTTCGGGTATGAATTGAAAACATATCCTTGTTCTTAAAATAAAAAAGTAAGCACTCTATTATGTAGATTCCAAATAGAGTCAACAACCTATTTCCCTTGAAGATTCCTCTACAAGACTGATAGAAACTCATTTTAAACATATACCTTATCACTCTTTTCTGTATAATAAACAGCTTATCTACCTCAGAGCTTGTTCCCCAAAACATGATCCCATATCTTAATAAAGATTCAAAATTAGCAAAATAAATTATCTTTAAACTTACTAGATTCATATATTCCGAAAAAGATTTTATACCAAAGCCTACGCTACATAATTTTCCAGCCAGGTAATCAACATGACATGACCATCTAAGAAAGCCATCTAGTTGCACCCCTAAGAATTTAACCGATTCCTCAACTTTAATTTCACAATCACCTAAATTGATCACACTTTCCATTGATTTATTAGATCTGCTTGTTCTGAAAATCACTGCCTATGTTTTGCTTTCATTAATCACCAATTTATTCTTAGTTAACCAAGATTTCAATTGATTGTATATTGGTGCAGATTTATCTTTGATTTCATCGAAGTCAATTCCATCTATTATAAAATTTGGATCGTCAACAAAGGAAGTTAACAATTTAGTTATCTCTGTTAAATCACATATATCAATCAGAAATATAATGAACAAAATATGACCCAAGACGCTACCCTGGGGTATTCCATAATTTGTCATTAACACATCTGATTTAATTTCTTTTCCATTTATGAAGATGGAAACTCTTTGTGATCGATCAAACATATATGAAGCGATCCATGTCTTTGCACTGCCTCTAATTCCAAGTTTATCCAACTTGATCAACAAAAACTGACTGCACAAGCAATCATATGCGCTCGTTAAATCAATGAACAATAGTAACCTCTATATGCATGTGAAGTTTTGTATTGATCGGGTTGCCCTAAAGTGTCAAAAAGGAATTTAAATTTTTTTTTAATATTATTTCCACAGTAGGTTTAGGAGATAAATATCTCGCTTCAGTACATTATTGGGCAAGATTGGCCTGATGATTTCGGAGTAACGAAAAAAAAAATTTACTACATTACAAATTTCAAATTCGATTTTTTTAAGATGCAGTTTCACCATAAAAATCCTTTGATAACATTTTCAACTCTAACAAGCTAAGAGTTCCGGAGATTGGATTTTTTAAAATTTCAATTATAAATCGTACTTCTATGTTTTCACAGAAGGCTATAATTATTCTACCTATGAATTATTATATGATCTGTGTTCATACCCGTACATGTCATCTTGTGTTCCTATAAGAGAGAATAAAATTCATTTCAGCCAGCGTAGAATTATGAGGATAATAATATGATATTATACTTTTGGTGATATTTCAATGCCTGTGGATAATCCATGTGATGATGGAAATATATACTTTGGTAAGTTTATCAGAATGGGTTCAGAATAGCTCCAGTAAAAACAAAACATAAATATTGGCTAAGTTTCAATTGATGCAATATAATTTTCAGAGTGGATTTGAGGAATGGATATCTCGGGTGAGTTCGTGGTTTTTGGTGCTCTTGTTTGAATGTAATTCCTTTCATGATGCAGTTGTATCATAAGAATCCATTGATATCATTCCCAACTCTGAGAAACCAATACTTTCGGAGATATGATTTGTCAAAGATTGAACAAGAACGCCAAAGCTCCTGCCACAGAGCTTTCCACCTTTTTGGCGCTCTTGTTCCTCGGAACAGAGTGCTTATCAGTATGCCCAAATGCCTGTAATTTTCGAATTTTTGGCTGAAAATGGTCTTGAACGATTTGGTTCGATTCACTGATCAAGAATCCGTGGTCGAAATCAATTCTGTCCAGCCGGCCGTTAACACGATATCTCTCAAACGAAAGTTGTTCTAGAGGATTGAAATTTGCTGGGTAGGTTTGGAGTGCAAATATTTCTGACATGTTCATTGACGGGCAAAATCGACCAAGCGGTTTCGGAGTTAAGGCCATTTTTAGTAAAATCGTTTTTTATGAATATTTGCGGAACCGATCACTTGATCCATCTGAAATTTGGCATCAAATTGTGGAATCATGACCTTCATATGCCTGCGAAATTTCAAAAATTTTGAAATTTTGTTTCCACGATAACTCGAAAAATATTGATCTGATTGAATTGAAACTCAGTAGTTAGATGAAGAAAACCAAAGCAAACACTTTATTTTGCTAAATTTCGTTAGGATCACGTGACATGAAAAAATTAAAAAAATTACTACTATTTTGCGGAATATTTTGCTTGAAATTTCGCTTGAAATTTCTCGTTCCTCCGAACAGAGTGCTTATCAATCTGCCTAAATGTCTGTAATTTTAGAATTTTTGGCTGAAAATGGTCTTAAACGATTTGATTCGACTCACTGATCAAGAATACGTTGTCGAAATTGATTCTGTCCGGCCGGCTGGCCGTCCGTCCAGCCGTTACCACGATAACTCTCGAACAGAATGAGCTAGACAGTTGAAATTTTCGGAATAGGTTTGGGAGTTAAATATCTCTCCTAAGTTCGTTATTGGGAAAAATCAGTCAGATGGTTTCGGAGAAACAAAAAAAAAATATTTTTTTTTACAATACAAATATCAAAATAAGTTTTTCTTAAAATGAAGTTGAACCATCGGAATCCATTGATGTCATTTTTAACTCTAACAAGCTAATACTTCCGGAGATATGATTTTTCAAAATTTCAATAAAAAATCCCGCCCTGCTTCGCACTTGACCTCAGAATCCAATTTATTTATTTATTTATTTATATCCCAGAATCCCAAAAAAGTATCCACCAATATATTATGTACAATTGAATAGAATTACATCGAGCAAAATTGTAAGTGAAATTATAATTTTAAAGAAAAAAAAGCAAAAGAACAAAATTTCTTGAAAAGCAAATATAAATGTCAAGCAGTTCATTGGTCAATCCAGTAAACTCAACCAATCAGTGTTGTGGCCGGAAAAAGGCAGACTGAAGATATTGAGTGATGATGGTCCAGAACCTCTGTCGTTTCCATCGACAAAAATTTCCAAATCCTTCACCCGAGAGTACCGGGACAGAGTTATAAGTCCTCAATATCTCAATATTCTATGCAGGGGGGAATATAGGAAATAATAGGTACTAGCTTGGTTTAAGAAGAAAGAATTCACATGTCGTGTGATGTAAGGTGCGACAACCCATCTTACTTGATGAATTATATCGGAGCCATCAAGCTCATTATTTGTGAGCTTGTAGGCAAATATTGTATTAGCTATTCTGCTGCTATCCTCAAGTGGTATCAAATTCATTTAATTTATTAATTAGCATATCTTGCTCGATATCTTGCCTATACCTATAAGTAATGTTGCAAAATTTTGATACAGATTTGTAACGCGAGATTAGAAGAATAAATACCATTTTGATTAATAACATGAATCATGATGATAACCTAGCTGATGTTATAACAGACAGTGAAAAAGATACTATCCATTCTTGATCGATACGTTGACAGACCAACATAGTGTGCAGTGATCTCCTAATTACTGCCTGTGTTTTATGTTAATCCTTGGTGGTGAGTGTGATTTAATTGCTTGCTAACAATTGAAAAATCATTTCTTTACTCTTTTAGCGAATACTTAATTTCTCACAGTTCATATTTTCATCCTAGCTCCATTGAGTACGGTCTTTTTGGCGCTCTGTTCTATGAACAGAGAATGGTCTCAAATGATTAGTTTCGACACACTGATCAAGAATCCGAGGTCAGAATTGATTCTGTCAGGCCGGCCGTCCGGCCGTCAGCACTTGATCGGGCTACCATAAAGTGTCAAAAAAAATTTGAAAATTTTTCAATTTTGTTCCTACAATAACTCGAACGGAATGACCTAGGCAGGTGAAATTTTCAGAGAAGGATAGGGAGATAAATATCTCGGTTAATTTCGCTATCGGGCAAAATAGGCCTGACGGTTTCGGAGTAACGAAAAAAAATGTTTTTTTTTTTACAAATTTCAAAATAAATTTTTTAAGATGCAGTTTCACCATAAGAATCCATTGATAGCATTTTCAACTTCAACTAGCTAATACTTTCGGAGATATGATTATTCGAAATTTCAATAATGAATCGTACTTCCATGTTTTCACAGAATGCTATAATTATTATATCTATGATTTATTATATGATCTGTGTTCATACTCGTATATGTCATCGTGTTGTATAAGAGAGAGTCAAATTCATTTCAGCTATTTTAATTTGATTTCTTCCATGCTGCAGTTCTCATTCTCAGATAGCTCTTTTAATCTTGATAAATAAACTATTATTTGAATTGAATTTCCTTTATGATGCAGTTCTATCATAAGAGTACATTTATATAATTCTCAACTCTGAGAAACCAATACTTTCGGAGATATAATTTGTCTGTTTGAACAAGAGCGCCAGAAAACTCCTGTCCACAGGGCTTGAACCAATTTTTTCTATTAATAGAAGGGGATTATAAAGATATTTACTTTTCAGTAATCCTGTAAAAACCCCAGTTAAGATAGAAGTTTCAGTACCTCAAGCCTATCCTATTCAAAGTATCGGTTGCAACCCCAATTCATGTAGAAAGTAGTATCTAGACAAAATAGTACCATTTCATCCATTAGAGAAACCATAACCAATAGACGTTTCAAACATGAAAGTAGCAGTTGATAAGCCAGTTACCGTAGGAAAAAGTTCCATAGCCATTCGAAAAGATACTACCAGTTCCAATTAATGTTATTTTCATTTCTATTGAAATAATAACTCCATAGGATAATTTAGGTAAAGCACACAGTATAATCCATGTCGAAACCACATTGGCTAGGACAGGACTACTTCCCATCGTACAATCAAAAATTTGTTATAATGGGATCCTTCGTTAATATTATTTTGAAGAACATGCATATTCCTGAAATATGAAAAATAACAAAAATTTTTCCTATTTTGAAATCTGGAGATCCTGCCAAACTATAGGCCCATAGCAGTTTTGTGCAATTTTGCTAAAATATTTGAGATTTTTCTATATGACTCCATATATCCCTGAGTTCGTGTACTTATTTTACCGCATCAACAAGGCTTTATGAAGAATCGCTCAGCTGTTACTAATCTGGCATGTATTGCTCAGTCTCTCTCTGAATCATTAAATGACCATGGTCAGATCTTAGACTATAGTCTAAGGGTCAGATGGATGTTGTTTACACGGATATTCAGAAAGCTTTCGACCAGATTGATCATGGAATATTGATTTCTAAGCTTGGGTCCATTGGATTCTCGTCACGGTTTTTACTGTTGATGCGGTCATACTTCTCGAATCGTTATCAATATGTTCAGAATGGAGGGTGTGAGTCTGTACTCTATCTGGCCTCACCCCGCATCCGATGTGCCTCTGGGCTCCAATTTGGGCCCGTTACAATATCTGTTATGAATCAATGATTTGTCTCTACTACTTCAATGTCTGCAACTCGTCTTTACCGATGATTTAAAAATATTTGCTTCTATTGGTGATCATCATGATTGTGCCAGATTGCAGGCTGCATTGGATACGGTTAGTTTTTGGTGCTTCCAAAATGGACTAAAACTAAATATTAGTAAGTGTAGAGTTCTGTCATTTACTCATCGATTGACTCCGGTTTACCATGACTATACACTGGATGGTCGGGTTTTGGAAAAATGTGTTGAGTTCAAGGATCTGGGTGTTGTTTTTGACTATAAGTTGTCATTTGCAGAGCACATAAGTCAAGTCACTGCTTCTGCCTTTAGAATGCTGGGTTATTTTGTGAGAAACTGTGTAACAACTTTGTAAACCCTGGTACGCTGAAAACGCTATACTATTCCTTTATTCGTAGTAGGTGGGAATATGCCTCTGTTATCTGCTGTCCTCTGTACAATAATTCTGTTGTTAATTTGGAAGCTATTCAAAGAAAGTGTCTGAAATATATGTACTTCAGATGTTATGGGAAGTACCCTTCGAGAGGCTTCGACCAGCTTTGGAATTGAGGTGTTGAAATTAAGATGTGAGCGTTTCGCCTTAACGTTTCTTTATAAGGTGGTGCACAATAGAATTGACTGTCCATTTCTATTGAGTAAGGTGAATATTCATGTACCAAGGCCTGGTCTGAGGCGGAATAACAACTTGTATGTTGATTATAGCAGGTTGAATATTATGTCACGTTCTCCTATTAACTTCATGTGTAGCTTACATGACAGGTGTTGTAGTCGATGTGATATATAGGTACTTTGATGCGCTTTCAGTGATTTTGATGTGTCATTTAGAACAATACGCTGGGGTATCATAATTTTTGTGTTTTTTTGTTTTTGTCGTTTCTGTTGCAGACTTGGGATTTGGTAGAGGTTGTTGTGCTGTTTTTCTTTTTTTAAACTTATTGCTTTTATCTCAATTGTATTATTATTTAAGTTGTTATTTCGATATATCATTTGTGGTTTCCTTTAATGCTAGTATAAGAGTTTATTGTGCATATGATTATTTTGAGTTTTACTCACTTGTTAATTTTTCTCTATAATTGGGTGTAAACCTGTTGAGAATAAATGTATTATTATTATTATACAGCTCAAATTTTACTATGAAAGAATTAATTCTCCCATGTTATATATTTCGGTCTTTATGTCAACGTCAATATTGACTGTGTCACAGCCGATAAGACAATACCACTTCTGGTCAAGGTTATTTATTTTCATAAAATTACGTGAAACGTGAGTATTTTCGTATATTAGTAGATGTGAAAACTACTGCCATACAGAGTGTTGTTGAGTTTTGTGAATTATCAACTCATAGTGAATCATCGCATAACCTTACGATTGAGCTGATTTGTTTCATAGAAAGTACTCTCGGAATACACTATTGTTTATCTCATGGCACAATTGAACTGATTTGTGTCCTTACGCCACCACAAAAAAAGCTCCAAAGCACTGCTTGTTTTCGACCCAGCAGTTAATTTATGTATTACAATAGAGACCATAAGCCACCACGAACACAGCACTGTTCATTTACGAACCAATAGTGTATTTATGTAAGTGAGTTGAAACTAATCGTTTGATACTATTCTCGGCCAAAAAGTGTACCAGTTTGTTTTCACTGTCGGATCTAAAATCAATGCTATGAAGATTAAGTTCACATAAAATTATTTTCCGATCTGAACTGTGCAAAAATATTGATAAAACAAATTGGTAAATTCTGACTCTGAATCCCCATTAATTATTTTTCTATAGCGAGAAAGCATCTAAGTCAGTTGAGACCATCTGCTCAGGGTAAGATCGAAAGGAAGAATCCTTTTCAAACCACAGCAGGAAATGTGAAAATTCTTAATGAATAATTTGAGATGAAGGTCCTCAGTGATTTGAACTGAAGCATCTACAGGACTTTTCGAAATTGAATAATAAAGCACTGACGTGAAGTCAGTACTCTTTGGCATGCGTGTTCACGTTGGCTAATTTGAATTGGATGGAGTGTTTCGAGCTCAGTGGATAGAACGAGCTGGAGATCTACCCAGAGGTTCTCAGACACCATACACTGTTGGGTCATGAATTAAAGGTGCTATGTCTCAGCTGGCATAAGGATAGAGTAACAACGTAGACAAAGAACACAACTGCCTCTCCTTAGGCGCACGAGCTCCTAAGAGCTTCTGAGGGATCTCCTTGGGAACGACTTGGGAGGGTCAGTATAATCATAATCATGTTTATAACAATGATTTTGCCCTATAACGAACTTAACCGAGATATTTATTCCCTAAAACCACTCCGAAAATTTCAACGGCCTGGCCTATTCTGTTCGAGAGTTATTGTAGAAACAAAATTTAAACATAAAAAAAAATTTTTTGACGAATTTTAAAATTATTTATGCCACTTCAATGCAATCCGATCAACACAAAACTTCGCATGCGTATAAAGGTTATTATTCTACAATTCAATTTGATGCTAAATTTCAGATAGATCTAGGGATCGGATTTGGAAATATTTCTCAAAGATATTTTTACTAAACACAGCCATAACTCCGAAACCGCTTGGTGGATTCCGCCCGTTAACAAGCTCGTCCGAGATATTTACGCTCCTAATGTACCCAGCAAATATCAATCCTCTAACCCCTTTCCTTCGAGAGTTATCGTGCTAACGGCCGGACAGAATTGAATTTGACCTCGCATTATTGATCCGTGAGTCGAACTCAATCGTTTGAAACTATTTTCGGCGAAAAATTCGAAATATACAGACATTGTGACATGATTGCTCGCTGTTCCTTGTGGAATACTCGCGCAAAAATTAATAGATTCTTTGAGCTTCTTGATCTCTCATCCAGATGTATCAATTTTTGTTGAAAAAAAATGGGTTCAAGCCCTGTGGACAGGAGCTTTCTGGCGCTCTAGTTCAAACAGACAAATTATATCTCCGAAAGTATTGGTTTCTCAGAGTTGGGAATTATATCAATGTATTCTGATGATAGAACTGCATCATAAAGGAAATTCAATTCAAATAATAGTTTATTTATCAAGATTAAATGAGCAATCTGAGAATCAGAACTGCACCCGGGAAGAAATCGAATTAAATCTGGCTAATTTTGCCCAATAACGATCTTAACCGAGATATTCATCTTACTAACCTACACTGAAAATTTCAACTACCTAGCTCATTCCGTTCCAGAGTTATTGTAGAAAAACTTTTTTTAAATTTTAAACATTTTTTTTTTACACTTTGCGGTAATCTGGTCAATACAAAACTTCACACGCGTATAAAGGTCATGATTCTACAATTTGATGCTAAATTTCAGATAGATCGAGTGATCGGTTTCGGAAATATTCATAAAAAATATATTTACTAAAATCGGCCATAACTCCGAAACTGCTTGATGGATTTCGCCCATTATCGAGCTCGTCCGAGATATTCACGCTCCAAACTCACCTTGCAAATTTCAATCCACTAACTCCTTTCGTTCGAGAGTTATCGTGCCTACGGCCGGAGGCGCCGGACTGAATCGAAATCGACCTCGGATTCTTGATCAGTGAGTCGAACCAAATCGTTTAGGACCATTTTCATCGAAAAATTTGAAAATTACAGACAGTTGGGCAAATTGATAAGCACTCAGTTCCGAGGAACTAGAGCGCCAACAAGTTTCGTATGACAATAGCCCAAAACAGGTTTAAAGTACCTACAAATAGTAGATATTCCATAAAACATGTATGAAAGAAGAGAAGTAATAATGAAAAAATTACCTTGTAATCGAACAAAAATTTCCTGATCTACGTTCACCAAATTTTCTCCTCTCTCGAACTACAGAATTATGCTTTCAATATTTACGTAATATTTTCAAACCTTTTTGGATGACGTCCCCGTTGCATCGCTAAAATACGAGTATTTCAACCCCAATATTTTTGAAGTTCTTATTCCCGTCAGTCCCGTCATAAATTGAGAGAACTGAGCATTCTCTTACTTCATGTTCCGTTCCGAAAAATAAGACTTTTCTGAGGAAAACTAATTTCGGAGCAAACAACTGAGATTTTTCTCACTTCGCTGACATTTCGGAATACACTTTATTCTCATAATTCTTCGATTGAATAGATAATGTCATGTCTCAGGAAAATAAGTTGACATTATGACAATTCATACATAGAATAATTATATCATTCTGTGAAATACGATTTATTATTGAAATTTTGAAAAATCATATCTCCGAAAGTATTAGCTTGTAAGAGTAAAAATGATATCGTTGGATTCTTATGGTAAAACTGCTCATTGAAAAAAATTTAATTTGGAATTTGTTCTGTAAAAAAAAATGTTTTTTTGTTACTCCGAAACCATCTGTCCGATTTTGCCCAATAACGAACTTAGCCGAGATATTTATCTCCCAAACCTACTCTGAAAATTTCAACTGTCTACCTCATTCCGTTCGAGAGTTATCGTGCCTACGGCCGGACAGAATGAATTTCGACCACGGATTCTTGATCAGTGAGTCGAACCAAATCGTTTAAGACCATTTTCATCGAAAAATTCGAAAATTACAGAGATTTGGGCAAATTGATAAGCACTCAGTTCCGAGGAACTAGAGCGCCAAAAAGAAAGTGTAAAACTGAAGCAAAAACCATTAATTACAAATATATCTGCAGAATATCATTATCTGAAATCATAAAAAAAAAACACTGACGTGAAGTCAGTACTCTTTGGCGCGCGTGTTCACGGTGGCTAATTTGAATTGAATGATGAGTACTTCAAGCTCAGTGGATAGAGCGAGCCGAAGATCTACCCAAAGGATAGTGGACACCATTCACTGACGGTTCAAAAATTAACAGTGCTGTATCTAAGCTGCCATCAGGATAGAGTAGCAAAGTTGGAAAAGAACACAAGTGACTCTCCTTAGTCGCTCCTAGAAGATTTGGAAGGGTCAGTATAATCCTAATCATGTTTATAGCACGCGCGCCAAAGCAGATTGACTTTTTACACTTTTTCTTCCATTGTTAAGTCAATCTGCTTTTGCGCGCGTGCTATAAACATGATTAGGATTATACTGACCCTCCCAAATCTTCTAGGAGCTTGTGCGACTAAGGAGAGTCACTTGTGTTCTTTTCCAACTTTGTTAATCAATCCTGATGGCAGCTTAGATACAGCACTGTTAATTTTTGAACCGACAGTGAATGGTGTCCACTATCCTTTGGGTAGATCTTCAGCTCGCTCTATCCACTGAGCTTGAAGTACTCATCATTCAATTCAAATTAGCCACCTTGAACACGCGCACCAAAGAGTACTGACTTCACGTCAGTGCTTTTTTTTTCGAGTTCCTTTAACATATAAAGCTATCAATACAGCTTGGCTGTTAGTTTTACCGTAGATCGAAAAAATTCCGGTTGTGGGACCTCCGTTAGGAACGCAATTGCATCTTCTCCAAATCCGAACGTATTTTAATATAGATCTACTGAATATAGTTATTTATAAATTCGCATTTCAACTCGAAAACAACGCTATTTCCCTCAAACTGACTTGTCTCCGTGCACTGAATCGACATGAATATTCTTTTGAAACCACACAATATCGGCTCATTACTCCCAACATAACCCAAACAACCCAAAACCATTCACTTCTCATCTGCGCAAGTGAAATATACTCGTGGCTGCAAGTCCTCCCAAAATTACACACCTCACAAAAAACTCCGATTCTCCAACACTAGTGGTTCAGAAGATATCGCTTCTTGAATCCACGCATGCGCAGACCCTCACCAGGGGATTCTATAGAGGAATAGCATCTGCCACCCCAAAACCCCAATCCTCTCTGACGAAAGCACCAGCAGTTAAATCACTGATGATCTGCTCATGCGCATAACGAAAAATGTCCGTAAGGGGTAACATCAATTTCGAAATTAGCCCCAGGGCCACGGTACGGACACTTTAACTCGGAAACAACGCTACATCCCCCAAACTGACTTGTCCTTGCACTGAATTGCCATGAATATTCTTTTAAAACCTCGTAATATCGGCTCAGCACTCCCAACATAACCCATACAACACAAAAACAGTCACATCTCTTCTGCGCATGCGCAATCTACTTGCGGCTGCAAGTCCTCCTAAAATCACACACCTTACAAAAACTCCGATTCTCCAACACTAGTGGTTCAGGAGATATTGCATCTTGAATCCACGCAGGCGCAGACGATCACCAGTGGATTCTATGGAGGAATAGCATCCGCCACCCCAAAGTCCCACTCCTCTCTGACGAAAATACCAGCAGTTAAATAACTGAAGGTCTACTCATGCGCATAACGAAAAATGCCCGTAAGGGGTAACATCGATTTCAAAATTAGCCCCAGGGCCACGGTACGAACACTTCAATTCGGAAACAACGCTACATCCCCCAAACTGACTTGTACGTGCACTGAATTGCCATGAATATTCTTTTAAAACCTCACAATATTGGCTCAGCACTCCCGAAATAAACCCATACAACCCCAAAACAGTCACTTCTCTTCTGCGCATGCGCAATCTACTTGCGGCTGAAAGTCCTCCCAAAATCACACACCTTACAAAAAACTCCGATTCTCCAATACTTCAGGAGTTCAGGAGATATCGCATCTTGAATCCACGCATGCGCAAACCCTCACCAGGGGATTATGTAGAGGAATAGCATCAGCCACCCCAAAACCCCAATCCTCTCTGACGAAAACTACAGCAGTTAAATGACTTCTCATCTGCACATGCGCATAACGAAAAATGCCCGGAAAGGGCAGCATGAACTTCAAAAAAATAGGTTTTGGAATTTCAAGCAAAATATTCCACAAAATAGTAGTAATTTTTTGAATTTTTTCTTGTCACGTGATCTTCACGAAATTTTGCAAAAGTGTTTGTTTTGGTCTTTTGCATCTAACTACTGAGTTTCTATTCAAACAGATTAATATTTTTCGAGTTATCGTGGAAACAAAATTTCAAAATTTTTGAAAATTTTTCGGTCACTTTATGGCAAACCGGTCGGTCACGAAAAAACTCTGATTCTCCAGCACTAGTGGTTCAGGAGATATCGCATCTTGAATCCACGCATGCGCAGACCCGCACCGGGGGATTCTATGGAGGAATAGCATCCTCCACCCCAAAACCCCAATCTTCTCAGAAGAAAACTTGAGCAGTTGAATTATTTCTCGTCTGCTTATCCGAATAACAAAAAATGCCCAGAAGGGGCAGTTACACACCCAGTCGTTCACCGTTCAGACAAATTTTGAAAAACCAATTTAAAATTCCACACATCGTTTACGCATTAATTCATTTGCCATGCTAGTAAGTGGTCCATATTTTAGCTTCAATTCAATCGGATCAGTATTTTTCGAGTTATACTGAAAACAAAATTTCAATTTAATTTTAAAATATTTGACTTTTTGGCGCTCTAGTTCCTCGGAACTGTGTGCTTATCAATTTGCCCAAATGTCTGTAATTTTCGAATATTTCGATGAAAATGGTCTTAAACGATTTGGTTCGACTCACTGATCAATAATCCGTGGTCGAAATTCATTCTGTCCGGCCGTCCGGTCCGTCCGGCCGGTCCGGCCTGCCGGCCGTAGGCACGATAACTCTCGAACGGAATGAGCTAGAGAGTTAAAATTTTCAGAGTAGATTTGAGGGATAAATATCTCGGCTAAGTTCGTTATTGGGCAAAATCGAACAGATGGTTTCGGAGTATCAAAAAAAAATTTTTTTTTTTACAGAACAAATTCCAAATTAAATTTTTTTTAATAAGCAGTTTTATCATAAGAATCCATTCATAACATTTTCAACTCTAACAAGCTAATACTTTCGGAGATATGATTTTTCAAAATTTCAATGTAAATCGTATTTCACAGATTGATATAATTATTCTATGTATGAATTGTCATAATGTCAACTTGACAGAAGGGAATATTGTAACTTCAAAAATATTGGGGTTGAAATACTCGTATTTTAGCGATGCAACGGGGACCTCACCCGAAAATGTTTGAAAATATTACGTAAATATTGAAAGCATAATTCTGTAGTTCGAGAGAGGATAAAATTTGGTGAACGTAGATCAGGAAATTTTTGATCGATTACAAGGTAATTTTTTATTATTACTTATCTTCGTTCATACATGTTTTATGGAATACCTACTATTTGTAGGTACTTTAAACCTGTTTTGGGTAATTGTCATACGAAACTTGTTTTTTTGGTGCTCTAGTTCCTCGGAACCTAGTGCTTATCAATTTGCTCAAGTGTCTGTTATTTTGGAATTTTTGGCTGAAAATGGTCTCAAACGATTTGGTTCGACTCACTGATCAAGAATCCGAGTGCGAAATCGATTCTGTCCGGCCGGCCGACCGGCCGTAGGCACGATAACTCTCGAACGAAAGGAGTTAGCGGATTGAAAATTGCAAGGTGGTTTTGGAGCGTAAATATCTCGGACAAGTTCGTTAATGGGCGAAATCCATCAAGGGGTTTCGGAGTTATGGCCGATTTTATCAAAAATATTTTTTATGAATATTTCCGAAACCGATTACTCGATCTATCTGAAATTTAGCATCAAATCGTAGAATCATGACCTTTATACGCATGTGAAGTTTTGTATTGACCAGATTACCGCAAAGTGTCAAAAAAAAATTTGAAAATGTGGTGCAGTTCTCATTCTCATGATTGCTCATTTAATCTTGATAAATAAACTATTATTTGAATTGAATTTCCTTTATGATGCAGTTCTATCATATGAATACATTGATATAATTCCCAACTCTGAGAAACCAATACTTTCGGAGATATAATTTGTCTGTTTGAACTAGAGCGCCAGAAAGCTCCTGTCCACAGGGCTTGAACCCATTTTTTTTTCTAGTTTGGAGCCAACTGATCAATACAAAACTTCGCAGGCATATAGAGGTCATGATTCTACAAAATGATGCTGAATTCCAGATAGATCGAGTGATATTCTTGAAAAACGTTTTATCTAAAAATGGCCATAACTCCGAAACGGCTTGATGGATTTTGCCCGTTAAAGAACTTGTCCTAGATATTTACGCTCCAACCATGCCCTGCAAATTTCAACGCTCTAACTCGTTCCGTTCGAGAGTTATCGTGCTAACGACCGGACGGGCAGAATTGAATTTGACCTCGAATTCTTCATCAGGGAGTCGAACACAATCGTTTGAGACCATTTTCGTAAAAAAATCGAAAAACACAGACATTGTGACGAAATGATAGCACGCTGTTCCTTGCGGAACACGCGCGCAAAAAGTAAATACCACCCATACCAAAATATTCAACAAATATCCGACTCCCAATTTATCGAAATAAATCCCGAGTATGCGATTCTTTATGTTTCTCGAACTGCCGAAGAAAAGGCCACAATCATCCTCGAATAAATTAGAAACTCTCAAAAACTGAGGAGAATTCTGAGCAGCAAGTGTATTCCTCATCGGCAGGTAGAAAGTGCTGTGCTTCTTGAGAGACCTGTTGGAGCATAAAAGTTGATTCCGTCTCTAGAAGAGATCGGGACTCCAATGAATTGATTAGTAATTTGTGCAGTGTCAGCACCCCATTGCTCATTCTGCGATATTCCAGACTTACCACGCGAAAATTGCTCTGCCTTATGGTGTAATGGTCAGGGTTACCTCTTTGCGTTACGAGACCTGCTTCATAGCCGAGAAATCTCAGCAACTACCTTTGAACATTTTCAAGTCGAGTTATATGGACCTTGTAATAAGGACTCCACACGCATAGTATACAGTTTATAGGGCATCAGTGTTCCGGAATTCTCTGCACAGTCTGTAAATGTAACCAAGCATTTTGCTGCTATCATTGGCCACTGTCTCGAAGTGGTAGTGAAATTGGAGTGTGGAATCAAGAGTTACTCCTAAATCTCTGGTTCTATCTGTCCTTGGTAAGATGGTGTTATCAATTTAATAGGAATAGGACACGGAATCTCGATTTCTTGTGAAGGAAATATCAGCGCATTTCGACAGGTTCAAAATAAGACTCTTCTCTCGGCAATATTCATTGAAACAGAATAGTTCATTTTGAATATCAACGCAGTCTTGCCAGCAATATACCACGGCCAAAATTTTAATATCATCGGCAGAAATCAAAAATCTTTATTTAACGCCGTTAATAAAAATCAAGAAAAGAAGTGGTCCTCAGTGAGACCCCTGCGGAACCCCTGATGTGACTTCAAACGCATCCGAAGAGTAACACTGTACTGAAACAAACTGATGCCTACCGCTCAAATATGACCCGAACCAATGTAACATGGTATTATGCACACCAACCCCAGCAAGTTCATTCAGATGATCAGCTAAGTCGACTTTATCGAACGCCTTACTAAAATCTGTGTATATCGCGTCAATCTGCTCACCTTTGTCAAGTCCATAGGCCAAAAATTCGACAAAGCCTAGACGATTGGTTTCAACTGATTTACCCTTGAAAACCCCGCATTGTTCGGGGATAATCTGAGTTTAGACCAGGTGATAGAGGTGCGGATAAGCCAATGACTCAAAAATTTTCTCCATCACACACAACTTGCTAATAGGTCTGTAGTTTCTTATCGATCCTCTATCGCCACCCTGATGAGGGGGAATTATAGACGTGGTCTTCCAATAATCAGGGATGACACCGCTATTTAGAGACTCATTAAATATCAGAGTGAGAGGACCTTTCAGAGTCGCGCTGCAGTTCTTAACGAACGAAGGTGGAATCGAGTCAGGGCTAGCATCTTTCTTTACACTGGCGTTCTGAAGAGCGTTCTCCACCTCGCATTCAGAAAACCGAATTGAACAGATATGGGTTGCCATTTAATGTTTCGATATTTCTGGCATGTAAGATATAATTTTTTTTTGGTATAAACGCTTTTGAAATAGTTCGCGGAAAGCATGCTTATCCCCTTACCCGTATCGGCTCTGACTTCGTCAAAAGACATACTTCTGGGAATATCGTGATGATTGTTTTTCGTTGACAGACACATAACTGAAAAATTTTTTGGGATCTACTTTCAATTCATTTTGTATTGCGGTGAAATATCGGTAAAAATCGGCCTTCATGAGCTGTTTACTCTGAGAACGCAATCTTCTGTACTCTAGAAGGTCACTAAGATTGTTGTATTTTTTCCACTTGGAATGATATTTATTCTTACGTTTGATGAGCTGAATTGTAATAATTTATAATAGCTGGCATAGTTCTTATTGACTTTTTTGTAAGGGACGAATTGATTGATTGTATTATTCAATATTTCATAAAAAAGTTTAACATTCTTATTGATATCTTGACCATCGAACAAATCAGACCAAGGAATATCCTTCAAAGTTTCGTTAAATTCCTCAAAGAATCTACCCTTCACAGTTTTCAAATACTCTAAATGTCCCACATTGAAAAAATATTCAATAGCTGGGTGATTGAAACCCTATTGTTTAAACCCTTCCATGTGTTCGATACGTTTTAACTCACTGCTTCCTCATGAATGGTTATCCCATTAAAAATCAGAATAACTCTTAATCTCATAATAATATGTCCTTTCCCTGTGGGATGATTTAGGCTCATCCTAGACTCCGTAGCCACAGGAATCATCCCACACCACTGTGGATCCAGAAAAGAAACAACCTCGAGTACAGATTTATGGCTAATCCCAGTTTTTCTTCTAGTCCACAGCAGGGGGCTCTACTGTCCAGGGTGGATTGCATTTGATCGAAGAAGAAGAAGAAATATACTATCCAAAAGTATTATATGCATAATAAAGCACAATGTAAGTTTTCCCTCTATTGAGATCCTGACATGAATTTGATCAAATATTTTTTCAGAAACAACAGCTCTGTTTTGATTTGAAATGGACCCTACAGAACGATTCACCCCGCAAGATCTTAACCGCTTCAGTTTCAGCAGTTATAACTGCCTGACAGACGATAGATGCAATAAAGAATTACAAGAATACTTGAAGATAAGGAAAGACAACTTTTTGCCTACTTTAAAGTTATTCAATAAAGCCAAGACTTCTAATGAATTTAATGGAGATGATTTCAGTGATTCATTCGATAATGTATATGGATTTAATTTGAGGCAGATGGAGCAGCAACAAACTGGCGAACAAAAATTGAAGAATATTATGATCCAGTGTAGTTCTATATTAGATAAATATATTAAGGATCGGTTCATCTTATTCTTGAAGGAACAGTGATAATGGTTGCAAATTGTTGGTGCTCGAATATTTTGTTTCTAATCAGTCTGAACCCTACTTTGGACCATATAAATACAACTCATCACAATATACAGTGAATTTGTTACACAGAAACATTCATCAATATATTGTAACTGATTGTTAATTACTCTTTGAAATATAAATATTCAAAATACTTGATCACTTCAGTTCGATAAAGACCCACTCTTAAAGACAATCAGTTCACTGTCATGAAATAAACTTTGAGTTCCTTATGGTTTTGATGATATTACATATAACATAAATGCCAGTACTAAATAAGATGAATCTTGAACTTTTGGTATTTTACTAGGATTTTTTATTTTTGTCACAAACAGAAAAACTAACCCTTTAGCATTAAGTCAGCTCAATCCCAACTGGATTTCAGACTATATGAAGTTTTATATCTTTATGATTATATTGAAACTAAGGCCTTCCGTGCAGGCTTCTCGTGGGCTCTGGTGTTGTTCTGTGTATATAATTACAGTAGAATCTCATTACTCCGGCACCATTAAAAACACGAGTGTGCCAGCTTATTGGAATGTTCGGATTACTGGATTGTATAGAAAAAATGGGTTCAAGCCCTGTGGACAGGAGCTTTCTGGCGCTCTAGTTCAAACAGACAAATTATATCTCCGAAAGTATTGGTTTCTCTGAGTTGGGAATTATATCAATGTATACATATGATAGAGCTGCATCATAAAGGAAATTCAATTCAAATAATAGTTTATTTATCAAGATTAAATGAGCAATCATGAGAATGAGAACTGCACCATGGAAGAAATCGAATTAAATCTGGCCAATTTTGCCCAATAACGAACTTAACCGAGATATTCATCTCCCTAACCTACTCTGAAAATTTCAACTACCTAGCTCATTCCGTTCGAAAGTTATTGTGGAAAAACTTTTTTTAAATTTTCAATTTTTTTTTTTACACTTTGCGGTAATCTGGTCAATACAAAACTTCACATGCGTATAAAGGTCATGATTCTACAATTTGATGCTAAATTTCAGCTAGATCGAACGAACTTGTCCGAGATATTAACGCCCCAAAACCACCTTGCAATTTTCAATCCGCTAACTCCTTTCGTTCGAGAGTTATCGTGCCTACGGCCGGTCGGCCGGCCGGACAGAATCGATTTCGCACTCGGATTCTTGATCAGTGAGTCGAACCAAATCGTTTGAAACCATTTTCAGCCAAAAATTTCAAAATTACAGACACTTGGGCAAATTGATAAGCACACTGTTCCGAGGAACTAGAGCGCCAAAAAAACAAGTTTCGTATGACAATTGCCCAAAACAGGTTTAAAGTACCTACAAATAGTAGGTATTCCATAAAACAAATATGAAAGAAGATAAGTAATAAAAAATTACCTTGTAATCGATCAAAAATTTCCTGATCTACGTTCACCAAACTACAGAATTATGCTTTCAATATTTACGTAATATTTTCGAACATTTTCGGGTGAGGTCCCCGTTGCATCGCTAAAATACGAGTATTTCAACCCCAATATTTTTGAAGTTACAATATTCCCTTCTGTCAAGTTGACATTATGAGAATTCATACATAGAATAAAAATTATATCAATCTGTGAAATACGATTTACATTGAAATTTAAAAAAATCATATCTCCAAAAGTATTAGCTTGTTAGAGTTGAAAATGATATGAATGGATTCTTATGATAAAACTGCTTATTAAAAATAATTTGATTTGGAATTTGTTTCGTAAAAAAAAATTTTTTTTTTTGTTACTCCGAAACCATCTGTCCGATTTTGCCAATAACGAACTTAGCCGAGATATTCATCCCCCCAAACCTACTCTGAAAATTTCAACTCTCTAGCTCATTCCGTTCGAGAGTTATCGTGCTTACGGCCGGCCGGCCGGACAGAATGAATTTCGACCACGGATTCTTGATCAGTGAGTCGTACCATTTTCATCGAAATATTCCAACATTACAGACATTTGGGCAAATTGATAAGCACTCAGTTCCGAGGAACTAGAGCGCCAAAAATCATAATATGTGAATGAAAGTTTTTATAACTGTAACATATCTAGCAATGATATAGAGTTAACTAAATAATCTTTAATTGAGGTATATTTTTGTGCAAAACGTAATCCTTATTGGCGCTCTAGTCCCTCGGAACTGAGTGCTTATCAATTTGCCCAAATGTCTGTAATTTTGGAATATTTCGATGAAAATGGTCTTAAACGATTTGGTTCGACTCACTGATCAAGAATCCGTGGTCGAAATTCATTCTGTCCGGCCGGCCGATCCGGCCGGCCGGCCGTAAGCACGATAACTCTCGAACGGAATGAGCTAGAGAGTTGAAATTTTCAGAGTAGGTTTGGGGGATGAATATCTCGGCTAAGTTCGTTATTGGGCAAAATCGGACAGATGGTTTCGGAGTAACAAAAAAAAAATTTTTTTTCACGAAACAAATTCCAAATCAATTTTTTTTTAATAAGCAGTTTTATCATAAGAATCCATTCATATCATTTTCAACTCTAACAAGCTAATACTTTCGGAGATATGATTTTTTAAAATTTCAATGTAAATCGTATTTCACAGATTGATATAATTATCATTCTATGTATGAATTCTCATCATTTCAACTTGACAGAAGGGAATATTGTAACTTCAAAAATATTGGGGTTGAAATACTCGTATTTTAGCGATGCAACGGGGACCTCACCCAAAAATGTTTGAAAATATTACGTAAATATTGATTTGAAGCATAATTCTGTAGTTTGGTGAACGTAGATCAGGAAATTTTTGATCGATTACAAGGTAATTTTAAATTATTACTTATCTTCTTTCATATTTGTTTTATGGAATACCTACTATTTGTAGGTACTTTAAACCTGTTTTGGGCAATTGTCATACGAAACTTGTTTTTTTGGCGCTCTAGTTCCTCGGAACAGTGTGCTTATCAATTTGCCCAAGTGTCTGTAATTTTGAAATTTTTGGCTGAAAATGGTCTCAAACGATTTGGTTCGACTCACTGATCAAGAATCCGAGTGCGAAATCGATTCTGTCCGGCCGGCCGACCGGCCGTAGGCACGATAACTCTCGAACGAAAGGAGTTAGCGGATTGAAAATTGCAAGGTGGTTTTGGAGCGTAAATATCTCGGACAAGTTCGTTCGATCTATCTGAAATTTAGCATCAAATTGTAGAATCATGACCTTTATACGCATGTGAAGTTTTGTATTGACCAGATTACCGCTAAGTGTAAAAAAAAAATTTGAAAATTTAAAAAAAGTTTTTCCACAATAACTCTCGAACGGAATGAGCTAGGTAGTTGAAATTTTCAGAGTAGGTTAGGGAGATGAATATCTCGGTTAAGTTTGTTATTGGGCAAAATTGGCCAGATTTAATTCGATTTCTTCCATGGTGAAGTTCTCATTCTCATGATTGCTCATTTAATCTTGATAAATAAACTATTATTTGAATTGAATTTCCTTTATGATGCAGCTCTATCATATGTATTCATTGATATAATTCCCAACTCAGAGAAACCAATACTTTCGGAGATATAATTTGTCTGTTTGAACTAGAGCGCCATAAAGCTCCTGTCCACAGGGCTTGAACCCATTTTTTTTTAAAAACCTTTTCTCGCATGTTTCGAAGAATTATAACATCTTTAGCAGGTTGCCGTTTTCTTCAGCCCAGGTTATGCAGGTATTGAAACAATTAAATGCTGTATCTGGTTCAACTTTTTGGCGCTCTAGTTCTTCGGAACTGAGTGCTTATCAATTTGCCCAAATGTCTGTAATTTTCGAATTTTTCGTAGAAAATGGTCTTAAACGATTTGGTTTGACTCACTGATCAAGAATCCGTGGTCGAAATTCATTCTGTCCGGCTGGCCGGTCCGGCCGTAGGCACGATTACTCTCGAACGGAATGAGCTAGAGAGTTGAAATTTTCAGAGTAGGTTTGGGAGATAAATATCTCGGCTAAGTTCGTTATTGGGCAAAATCGGACAGATGGTTTCGGAGTAACAAACAAAAAATTTTTTTTTACAAGGCAAATTCCAAATTAAATTTTTCCAAATAAGCTGTTTTACCATAAGAATCCAATGATATCATTTTTAACTCTAACAAGCTAATACTTTCGGAGATATGATGTTTCAAAATTTCAATAATAAATCGTATTTCAACGTTGTCACAGAATGATATTATTCTATGTATGAATTGTCATAATGTCAAATGATGTTCCTGAGACATGACATTATATAATCAATCGAAGAATTGTCAGCGAAGTGAGAAAAATCTCAGTTGTTTGCTCCGAAATTAGGTTTTCTCAGAAAATTCTTAAATTTCGGAACGGAACATGAAGTAAGAGATCTGAGAGTAGTGAGACTCTTTTCATCCATAGACATAGATATAATTCTCGAACGGAATAAGGTAGGTAGTTGAAATTTTCAGAGTAGTTTAGGGAGATGAATATATCGGTTCGTTATTGGGCAAAATTGGCCAGATTTAATTTGATTTCTTCCATGGTGCAGTTCTCATTCTCATGATTGCTCATTTAATCTTGATAAATAAACTATTATTTAAATTGAATTTCCTTTATGATGCAGTTCTATCATATGAATACATTGATATAATTCCCAACTCTGAGAAACCAATACTTTCGGAGATATAATTTGTCTTTTTGAACTAGAGCGCCAGAAAGCTCCTGTCCACAGGGCTTGAACCCATTTTTTTGTTGACAAATTTCGAAATTCAGAATACTGTCAACAAAAAATTATTCTTATGATTTTCGCTTGGTGTCTAAAGATGGGGAGACTGATTTAGTCTCTGGAACGTTAAAAAATAATTGTTTTATCGTTGATGTTGTTTCTTTACTGTTTGCTAGGCAACTTTGTTCTGTATATTGCTTCTGACAAATATATTGGGTTTCTTGCTGAAGTAATTTCATTCGAAGATATTTTTCCAAGTTTGGGAGAGAAAACCCAGAAATGAACCATTTAGTGACGAATTCACCTCCCAAAGCATGCTTTAATGATTATCTGATATTTTGTTTGCCAAATAACTATAAAATATTAATCTGATCAAGTTGAAACTCAGTAGTTAGTTGAAAAAAACCAACACGAAGAATAATGCTTAATTTCGTGAGGATCTTTTGAATACAAAATTTTAAAATAAGTTTCAAAGGAATTCTCTATCTCAGAAACAATTCACCAGATATCGCTAAAATTTTGCAATTTTCTTCAAAAGCTGATACTACAGCCATTCTTCAGATTCAAACTTGATTGGATATATATTGTTGTAAATATTGGAAAAACATGTGGTGACCTTGGAGGTAAGATAGTTCGTTCAAATACAGCCTGATCCCAACATCCTTGTTTGAGTTCCGTGGCATTATGATTGGGCAGTCTGCTTCACGCTCACATGGTATCGCGTTCGATCTCTGCTAACTTCTGCTCTGTGGTTTTTTCATTTCACCATGAATGGATGCCGAAGAAATGATCGCGCATGCGCGTAGTATTAATGTTATTCGAGAATCATGGTTTGTCAAATTTTCCAGGAAGTTTAGTAGTTCAATTTGCGAAATTGTGGAATTTGAAGAAAAAAATACATGCCACTATAACGTTACGTCCACAAAAAATGACATTTTGGCCATCCCACAAAATATGAGAACAACCTTCCTGTATATTATCGAATATCTTTTTAACGAAAACCATAAACACTTCTTCGAATGTATAACACTCAGTATTTTCAATTTTGTTTCTTAAACATGCGTACATATTTGCAAAATCCAAACTCCCACATAACCGTGTAGGTATTTCGCAAAAGTGCCTTGCCAGCAGAAATAATGTAGGTACGTTTACTTTACGATATGAAATTATTTTAAAAGATACCTACATCTTGATGAAGTCCGTTTGCAGAATTATTCAGTTGTCTTTCTTCTTTTCAAAATCACCACTAACATATTACCAGTAATTGTTTTTTTCAGAATGGCTTTCATTTGCATTCTACATGTATTATAATTATCCTTATTAGTAAGTTCGAGTAACTCATTTGAAATTCTTATAATTATGCTTAAATATACTTATTTCGCAAATTTGAATCTTTAAATAACTGTATGTATTAAGTAATCATTAAAGGATACTGTGGGAGGTATACTCATTATTGAAAGGTTTCTTTCTGGGTTTTCTCTCCCAAACTCTGAAAATTATCTACAAAATAAATAATTTATTATTTTGTGATTTGCTTATGCGTAAGAAACACAAGATATTTGTCAGAAGCAATCAATCGAACAATGTTGCCTGACAAACAATAACGAAACAACATCAACGAAGAAACAACTATATTGTAACGTTTCGGAGTCTATGTCAGACTCCTTCGTCAGACACTTAATGAAAATCTTCAGAATTATTTTGTTGATAGTTATTATTTATCAACAAAATAATTCTGAAGATTTTCGTTAAGTGTCTGACGAAGGAGTCTGATATAGACTCCGAAACGTTACGATATAGTTGATTCTTTGTTGATGTTGTTTCGTTGTTGTTTGTTAGGCAACATTGTTCGATTGATTGCTTCCGACAAATATCTTATGTTTCTCACGCAGAAGCAAATCACAAAATAATTATTTTTTGGCGCTCTAGTTCCTCGGAACTGAGTGCTTATCAATTTGCCCAAATGTCTGTAATTTTCGAATTTTTCGATGAAAATGGTCTTAAACGATTTGGTTCGACTCACTGATCAAGAATCCGTGGTCGAAATTCATTCTGTCCGGCCGGCCGGTCCGGCCGTAGGCACGATAACTCTCGAACGGAATGAGATAGAGAGTTGAAATTTTCAGAGTGGGTTTGGGGGATAAATATCTCAGCTGAGTTCGTTATTGGGCAAAATCGGACAGACGGTTTCGGAGCAACAAAAAAAAAAATTTATTATGAAAAAAATTCCAAATTAAATTTTTTTCAATAAGCAGTTTTACCATAAGAATCCATTCATATCATTTTTAACTCTAAAAAACTAATACTTTCGGAGATATGATTTTTCAAAATTTCAATAAGAAATCGAAATTCTATGTATGAATTGTCATAATGTCAATTTATTCTCCTGAGACATGACATCATATATCCCTTGTCTATGCATGACATTATCTAATCAATCGAAGAATTGTGAGCGAAGTGAGAAAAATCTCAGTTGTTTGCTCCGAAATTAGTTTTTCTCAGAAAAGTTTTACATTTTCGGAACGGAACATGAAGTAAGAGATCTGAGAGTAGTGAACTGCTTTTCATCCATAGACAGAATACTCAGTTCTGTCAATTTATGACGGGTCTGACGGAAGAAAATATTATAACTTCAAAAATATTGGGGTTGAAATACTCGTATTTTAGCGATGCAACGGGGACCTCACCCAAAAAATGTTTGTAAATATTACGTAAATATTGAAAGCATAATTCTGTAGTTCGAGAGAGGACAAAATTTGGTGAACGTAGATGAGGAAATTTTTGATCGATTACAAGGTAATTTTTTCTTTATTACTTCTCTTCTTTAATACATGTTTTATGGAATATCTACTATTTGTAGGTACTTTAACCCTGTTTTGGGCAATTGTCATACGAAACTTGTTTGTTTGGTGCTCTAGTTCCTCGGAACAGAGTGCTTATCAATTTGCCCAAGTGTCTGTAATTTTTGGAATTTTTGGCTGAAAATGGACTCAAACGATTTGGTTCGACTCACTGATCAAGAATCCGAGGTCGAAATCGATTCTGTCCGGCCGGCCGGCCGGCCGTAGGCACGATAACTCTCGAACGAAAGGAAGTAGCAGATTGAAATTATCAAGGTGGGTTTGGAGCGTAAATATCTCGGATGAGCTCGTTAATGGGCGAAATCCATCAAGCGGTTTCGGAGTTATGGCCAATTTTAGTAAAAATATTTTTTATGAATATTTCCGAAACCGATCTCTCGATCTTTCTGAAAGTTAGCATCAAATTGTAGAATCATGACCTTTATACGCATGTGAAGTTTCGTATAGACCAGATTACCGCAAAGTGTGAAAAAAAAAATCTTGAAAATTAAAAAAAGTTTTTGTACAATTACTCTCGAACGGAATGAGCTACGTAGTTGAATTTTTCAGAGTAGGTTAGGGATATGAATATCTCGGTTAAGTTCGTTATTGGGCAAAATTGGCCAGATTCAATTTGAGTTGATCCATGGTGCAGTTCTCATTCTCATGATTGCTCATTTAATCTTGATAAATGAACTATTATTTGAATTGAATTTCCTTTATGATGCAGTTCTATCATATGAATACATTGATATAATTCCCAACCCTGAGAATCCAATACTTTCGGAGATATAATTTTACTGTTTGAACTAGAGCGCCAGAAAGCTCCTGTCCACAGGGCTCGAACCCATTTTTCATTTGATGTGTTTGATAGCTCCAATACTTCTATGAGGCTTTCTTCGTTTTGTACTGCTTCACATATTTCTTCATCTGTAATTATTTGCTCTTCAAAGCAAGAAGTTTGAATTGGAATAGTGATGGAGGGGGAGGGAGACGCGGGCGGGGTGTGCCGGATTATTGGACGTGTCGGTCTGTTGAAGTGCCGGATTAGTGGGATTCTAATGTATTTAATATTTTTGAGGTGAATCTAGTTAATGAGCATGACAAAACACTCATCAAGGATATACAAGATATATAAGTGGCCTTTGCAAAAAATTAGTATATCCTAAACAGGAGTGTCTCTCTGGAAAATGTATAGATAGATGTATCAAAAATCTAACGTAAATTTTGTATGTGGACTATTTTTGGAAGGGAGCAGCATACTAAAATATTGAGAGTGAAGTAGTACTTTGTGTAAATGGTCTCAAACAATTGAGATCGACTCATTGATGAAAGATTGGAGGTCAAATTCAATTCTGTCCGTTCGGTCCGGCCGGCCGACCGTTAGCACGATAACTCTCGAACGAACAGAGTTGAAAAATTGACATTTGCAGGGTAGTTTTGGAGAGTAAATATCTTGGACAAGTCCGGTAGAAATCCACCAAGTGGTTTAGGAGTTATGACCATTTTTATTTAAAATTTTTTTTTTATATTTCCGGAACCGATTACTCAATCTATCTATATTTAGCGCCAAATTGTAGAATCATGACTTCTCTATCTGTGTGAAGTTCCGTATTGATCGAATGACTATGCAGTGAAAAAAGAAAATTGAAAAATTTTTAAATTTTATTTCCACAATAATTCGCAAAATACTGATCTGACTGAATTGAAATTAGTAGTTAGATACAAAGGACCGAAACAAATATTTTAGCAAAATTTGGTGAGGATCACTTGAAAAAAATAAAAAAATTAATACCTATTTTGCGGAATATTTTGCTCAAAATTCCGAAACCTATGTTTTTTAAGTTCATGCTTCCGCTTCAGGGCTTTTGGAGAATTGGGATTTTGGCGTGGAGGATGTTATTCCTCCATAGAATCCCCTTGGAAGGGTCTGCGCATCTGTGGATTGAAGGTGCAATATTGCCCGAACCACTGGTGTTGAAGAATCAGAGTTTTGTGTGAGGTGTGTGATTTTGAATTCGTAAATAATGCAATTCTGGAATTAAGGAAATCGTAAGTGATGCAATTCTGGGATTTAGGAAATCGTAAGTAATGCAATTCTGGAATTGTTCCTGTAACTATCTAATTCACGGTGCTACATTTGAACTACTGTAATAAGTTTATTGGAAAGCATAACCTAAAACTGTAGAGATATTTTGAATTTGAAGGTATTTGCGTATAGTATCACTTATCATCCCAATATATTTTATTAGGATTTTGTTTGATTGCAGCTTTACATATTGTTAAGAAATGAAGGAAGGAAATGAAATATTGAAGGGATATATTGATTTATAACATGATTTTACGTATAAATGGTCCATATTATTCGAAAGAAATGCCCATATTAAAAACTAAAATGTATAAGCCAATTTTCATTCTTCAGAGATATCACCCACTATACATATATTATAGAAAGAGGGATAATACCTTTTCCGCTAATGCAATATGGCATTAGCATTTTCTTGTTTGTGGGACTGGTTCTAAAGCATTCACTAAAACCGAAGTGCAATGTTTTTTTATGCAATCTGGAGATGCTGCTGTTGCTGATAAATATGATGATCCGGAATTTCAAATGAATCCATTCGATCACTTAACTGTTTTTTCTCAATTCTCACGAAGTTCCTATTATAATAATAAATATTATTTTCAAGTCATGTGAAATTACGTAGTTCGTTGAATACGAGTTTTTATCATGCTCTAAGAATAAGCCAATAATCCAAGCAATCATTATTCACATATCCATTTTCATATTCAGGAAAAAAACCGTCACGCCGCAAAATCATACCATAATTCTTTAAAATAACCTCAGATTACATCTTCCGATCGTCACTCGAGTACTCGTAAGGATTTAAGAATATCTGTAAGTTACAGATCGCTACAAACAGTCCAGAATAGCAATGTTCCTGTGAGGTTATGAATTGTTACTTGTTACGTCTCATGGCGTCACATTTTCGGAAACGTAGATTTGTTTTTCTCAACAAAGGAGCTCGCTTGTAAAACGTGAATATTTATCTATTGAGTTAACTGGGTTTTAGTTTACCATGTGTGGTCTCACCCTTAAAATATTACTTTTACGATAAGATAACTGCGAGTAGAATTTTGTGTTAAGCTTCGACCTTTGTAGAGCGATTTATTGCCTATTTCCTGCAAAAGAATGCTAAAATGCATTCAGCAACTGAAGTTGTAAGAAACTTGGTGTTGTTGTAAGAAACTAACACATTGCCTAGTGCTGGTATTCTTTTCGTCTAGACGTTATGGAAACCCCTAACCTCTAAGTTATTTATCAGCTTTTTTTGATAGATTATATGCAGAAAGCAAGTAAAGTTAGTCCAGATAGTGGGAGAAATTTGGGATTTCGAATTCCTAAGATTAAACACCCTAGAAGTTCACTCATTGGTGCTGGCATCGGAACTTTAGTAAGCATTCCCACTCTTTTTCGTAAACGGCAAATGAGAGTATTGTTGTAACATATCAGGGGCGGTTTTAAGATCGAAACCCCAATTATTGTTAATATTTCCCCCGATTTTCCCAGCTGAAGGAACCTCCTATTTTTCTTCTATCTGGTCTTTTATATACATTTTACACTGAAATAATTCACTACTACAAATACCACTACAACTACAACAAATATTACAAATACCACTACTACTTCTCTTAGTGCAAGAGACATTACTTATAATTTGATCGGCCGCGAAACTAATACCTCATTAGTTCTCCTTCCATATATGTAGGCACTACTTCCTTGCTATAGATTTTCATATAGAGGGAAGATTTTAGATTATATTAATATTGCATTGTACAAATACTTCGTGGTTGTTATCTCATTATGGGTAACAAGAAAATACAGTTTTTTGTTTTGTTTAAAGTGCGTTCGAATCTTTCACCACTTCCTATCCTCGTAATTGTTATCTTATTGCAAGTAACAACTTACGCCGTAATCAACGACATTACTACTGGGTGCTTAAAGTTAAGTTTACCCCTATCATCCCCCTGATAAAACAATCAGGGTCTACAATTCAGGTCCTTCGAAATAACATTATATCCTGATAAAAGAATCAGGACTCAACATTTGATCCTTCAAACCATAGCATCCTGATAAAACAATTAGGATCCAACTGATTGGCTTGTAGATGAAAGCAGAATAGCACCATTAGTCATGACGAAATATTATTATTTCTAAAATTTTGAGATAATGTCATAAGCAAGAGAAGATTGGAGCGGTGTTTGAGATCGCGTGCATTTAATTAAACGAAAGAATTATCCCGATTACGATACGTTGCTTAAAGTTTCTTTAGTGATGAACTAATTACAGTAGAATCTCACTAATCCGACACTTCAATAGACCGACACGTCCAAATCCAGCACATTCCGCCCGTGCCTACTTCGCCCCTCATCATGGAAAAAGCTATGACCTACACTGAATGTTGTATCATGAGAATTAGAAGAGTGGTATCCTGACAATGATCTAGCAATTGCCTATTGATTACAAAATTTATCAGAATACAGATACAGCATTTAATTGTTTCAATACCAGCATAACATGGGTTGAAAACACAGCTTACCAGCTAAAGATGCTATAATTTTTCGAAACATGCGAGAAAAGGTTTTCAAACAAGGTTTACGACTTGCACAAAAATAGACCTCAATTAATGATTATTTAGTTAACTCCAAGATGCATAGAATAACAAGGTGTGGACACTCCCTACTAATTCCTGCTAAAATTTTCGGCCGAAAAACGGACCAAGAACTGTCAAATCACGTACTTTATGTACTACTTCACTTTATTAACGATGGTGCCGCTAGGGTCGATTTCGAAGATTCTGACAAGCGAATAAATGAAAACTGACAAGCGACAAAGTTCACTTTTCACCGTTGCTAGTTCGTAAATTCAAATTAAAAGAATATAATGAAGCAGTTTATTGAAAAATCAATCCATTTTTTGATTAATCAGATATCTGTTCGGAGATAATATGTAAACCACATTGGTTTGGAACAGAAATTTCATCTTGCCAAGTCATAATGAGGTCAAATAAGGGATTTATCAGTAAAGGAGTTTCTTTGGAACATTTTGAATGGAACTGTAAATGAAGAAATCTGTGAAATCATTATTTTTCCATTACGAAAGATCACATCCAACGTCATTAGAGTACAAGCATTTAATTTATGTATTTTGAAATACATTGAATGATACAGAATTTTCTGTAATACCTCTACATACAATATCTTTCGATATCATATTATTATTCAAATGTAGTAATTCCTTTATCATGTAAGGCTCTTTTAAATTGAGCATTTTACTTATTATATTATATGTATAATTTGAAATTTCATCAAAACATTCTCATGTATACAGCATTTTTTCAGTCACCCAATACCCCTTGACAACTTTTCATGTTCTCAGCAATTAGATTGCTGAATATAGATATTTAATTCGATAGCTATTATTCAGAACTAAGTATATACTGATGAAATATCGTAAAATGATTCATTAAATTGATAAACTAACCAAATAGAGGGTAGTGTACTACGTTTCAATCTTTTATTCAATATACATATATTCGCTAGGAAAATATTTTGAACAAACAAATGTTCTAATTTTCGATACCCTACCTCTAGCACAAGCCAGTTGCCATTCTTGTCGTTTAACAATATCCTTGAAACAAATAATATTATAGTATAAGAGCGCCAAAAAGAATGACGCCTTAGGAAAGCTATTCAAATTGATGAAATCACACTGTGTGGTTGCTCTGAACTTTGTTCTCTGCTAGTCCTTTCATCGTTCACAAATAATATTGTTAGTTTTCATAACATGGCATTTCATTCCTTCTCAATATATAACTGAATTGTATAATGAATATAATTATTAATCAATAGAGTTATATCTTAATTTCAACTGTTAAAACAGTTTATGTTCATCAACCGGCAAGATTATAGTAAATCAACAAGTCTTACGTTCTCCTATGTTGATTTATTAACAATTAACGGTATCAGCGATCTTTCAATATTATTAATATTAAAATTAATAACTATCTTGATACTAGAAATCTGCCCCTGATCCGGTAAGAATATACAATTATTGTTAAAAAAATATATTCGCATAAAAACGAAGTATTTTCGAAATGAAAATAGTATTTGATTAAAATGGTTCTGGATACTCGTTCAGAGTTCACACAGCAAACATTTGACTTACTTTCGGCGCGGCAAACGACTTTCCACAAGAAACTGGAATAAGCAAAGATTCAAATTTAATTTGACATGTCGGTAATTTTGTCCATAAAATTTCTACTGCCGGCATCTATCGGCGAAAATTGAAGTAAAACAAAATCCTTGTATTTTGACAGTATTTGGACCGCAAATCGGCCGAAAATATGTCAAAGAGTGTCTTCACCATGTATTCTATGCATCTATGTTAACTCGATAAAATTGTGAGATATGTCATGAAAAAAATTATATTTACACATTATGTTTTCTATACAATCCAGTAATCCGAACATTCCTGTAATCCGGCACACGCTGGTTTTTAATGGTGCCGGATTACTGAGATTCTACTGTACTTCTGGTCAATTACACGAATATAAATGGATGCACCCTAAGTTTATACAGGCAGGTTTAAATGCCTCGCAAGGCAGTGCTTAGATTTGAACATTTGAACCCAGGAGTTCAATTCGGAATGAGGAACAGGCTGCGAAGGGGACAGTATGTCAAAATGGGGCTTAATTTTTTGTAGCACTTAGATACTTATGACAAACCTTATGGAATTGGAATCACTGGCTGTATTGATAGATAGAGCAAGTTCACTTAGTCTTTTATTCAACTAAATAATCTGTCAATTGACAGATGTGTCGATTGACAGATTAAATGTATCAATTGACAGATTAAAATGTGTTTATTGACAGATAAAAAAATGTCAATTAACAGCTTAAGTGTGTCAATTGACAGATTAAATGTGTTAATTGACAGAATAAATGTGTCAAATTACAGGTTAAATGTGACAATTGACAGATTAAAATGCTTCAATTGACAGACTCAATGTGTCAATTAACAAATTCACCGCCGTATTCACAAAGCATTAAGCGTTAAGTCCTAACTGAGGTCCTCAGTAAGGACTTACAGCGGTCAATGTGTCAATTGACAGATTAAATACTGTGTAAATTGATAGATTTTTTTTATTTTCTACATTGGCACTAATACGCCATCGTAGCACTCAGAGAGTCAAAAATATTAGGCAATGTTTCTTTTTTTTGCGCGTATATTCTGGGGAACATCGCGTTATCATTTTGCCCAACTGTCTGTAATTTTCGATTCTTTTGCAGAAAATGGACTTGGTTCGACTCCCGGATGAAGAATTAATTCAAGGTCAAATTTGATTCTGTCCAGCCGGCCGGCCGTTGCCACGATAACTTGAGAACGGAAGTGACTTGAAATTTTCCATAGGTGGCGCATCCCAATACGACGGACAAGTTCGTTAATAGGCAAAATGGTTTCCGAGTAATAATTTTGTTTTCAACCAATACATATCCGATCGGATTGAAACTTTGTGAGTAGTGGTGGAATTCAAATTTAAGAACGTTTGTGGAATTTTGTGAGAATCATATCACTAGAAGATTTTAAAAAATATATTGAAACATATTATTTATGTCAGGACAGCCTGAGAACGGAAAGATATATCAACTTGAAATTTTCAGGTTAGGTTGTTCATCTGAATGCGACATTTGAGTTTAATATCATAGGCATAATCGGCCAAAAGGGTTTGGAGTTATACGCATCTGAAATTTAGTTGTTAATTCCACAATAACTCCAAAAATGAAATACCGATCTAATTCAAACATGGTTATTAGTTGTAAAATGCCAACGTGACAATTCTTGGGAAATTTCGTGAGGATCGTATCACTAGAAAATTTAAAAAAAATCACCGAAAAGTATTATATGTATCAGAAACTATTCGTCCGACATCACTGACATTTTCCGAGAGCCTTCAGAGCCTAACTCTACTACCAAGTTCCAAGTTTGGACACGATCGGATTTATATTGTTGAATTTTCGAGCAGCCTTGTGTGAATTCCGTAGCTGGATGGGTGAGCGTTGCCTCGATAATTTTCGAACGAAAGGAAATATGGAACATCCCAATGTGAGAGCTATGTTCGTTTTTGGGCATAATTGGTCTATCGGTTCCGGAGTTATACCTACCTGGATTATTATTTCCTCGATAACTCAGAAATTATAGACTTGACCGAATTGAACCTTGGTTACTAGTTGTAGAATATCGACATAAAGACGTGCGTAAAATTTCGTGAGAACCGTAACCCTAGAAAATTTTAAAAAAATTACGAAAAGAAAATTGGTTCAAGCACTGACGTCAATTCAGCAGATTTTTCGCGTATGTTTCATTGTCGCAAAAGCACCCGACTTCACGTCAGTGCTTGAACCAATTTTTTGAATTTCAGCAGGTTTATCTAAGAGAGAATTCATTATATCAACTCGCCTACTTTACCATTATCTGGTAAATTCTTAAACATAGGATATGTTAGCGCATCCATGCTTGGCGCAGTGTCTTTTTTCGAACTTATGGCTAAAGTGAGTTCCTGTATGGGGTTCTTATATTGTTTCTTATGGTTGGTACTTCTTTCGTTGGAGTCAGTTTCTCTATTAGTTTGATCAGGTATTCTTGGGATGGCTTTTGATTTCGGATTCCTTATTTTTATTACCGTTGAATTTATTAATAATTCGCCACGCATTTTTACCATCTCTAAAAGACATATTCTCACAGAACTTCTGAAATGATTCAATTTTTTTTTGGCGCTCTTGTTCCTCGGAACTGAGTGCTTATCAATTTGCCCAAATTTTTGTAATTCGAATTTTTTGCTGAAAATGGTCTGAAACGATTTGGATCGACTCACTGATCAAGAATTCGTGGACAAAATCGATTATGTCCGGCCGGCCGTAACCACGATAACTCTCGAACGGAATGAGCTAGACAGTTGAAATTTTCAGGGTAGGTTTATGAGATAAATATCTCAGTTGGGTTCGTTATTAGACAAAATCGGCCAGATGGTTACGGAATAACGAAGAAAAAATATTTTTTTTACATTACAAATTTCAAGTTAAGATGCAATTTCATCATAATAATCCATTGATTTCATACTCAACTCTAACAAGCTAATACTTTCGGAGATAAAATTTTTCAAAATTTCAACCTTAAATCGTAATTCTGTGATTTCACAGAATGCTGTCATCGTAAATATGAATTTGATCCGTGTTCATACATATCACACAGAATATACCCTAGGTAAGATATATTCTATGTGTCGTCATTGTCATATATTAGTGTTCTGTGATTGTCATCTCATAGAGAAATAGAAGGTATTGTCTCTTTCTACAGAGATAAGAGATTTCAAATAAAATTAAAACAAATTTCGGGAAAAGTAAATCCAATTTCGGACAAATATTCAGATTTACTTAGTACAATTTCCGAAATTGTTTTTACTCTTTCCGAAATCACTTTTACTTTTTCCGAAATTCATTTTACTTTTTCCGAAATTGAACTTGAAAAGGTATTCTATAAAAAATGTTTGACATAAAATACCTCCTGTTCTAGGAAACAAAGTATGATTGAATGTAAAATGAATCATGATACAATCTCAACTATCATGGATAGCTCTTGGATAATCCATATTATGATGGAAATATATACTTTGTGAGTTAATAAAATTGGGTTCAGAATATCTCCAGTAAAAACAATACTGGAATATTGACTAAGTTTCAATTGATATAATATAATTTTCAGAGTAGATGAGGAATGAATATCTCGGATAAGTTCGTTATTTGGTAGAAACGGTCTGGTGGTTTCGGATTAATAATTTTTGGGGCTGTTGTTTTATTTTAATTACAAATCTAAAAGCATTAAAGCATTGAAGATTGCTCATTCAATCTTGATAAATAAACTATTATTTGAATTTATGTCTCCAGGGCTTGTTCTTTATGATCTTGACTTTGGCTATGATCTCATTTGCTTTCATATAGTTTTCCTTTGAAGGTTCCGTTATAGAATTTCTGACAGCTTCTTTTTTGTTTTTAACTAGGTCTGTAGTAACGCTTCGTCTTTGAAGATGGAAACTTTGTTTCCGAAACATATGTCAGACGACAAAAACTATAGTGGACAAGAGTTTAGTTACTTTTGTAGTGCTGTAAGTTTGTCATCCCACCAAATAACCCCATATTTATTGTTTTTAGAAGTTTTCATTGTTGGAATATTTTCTTTTCCGCATATTTCCATCATATTTTAAAATTCTTATCTAGGTATAAGCACTCCGACTGTTCCCAAGTCGCAGTGGTTAAATTCGGAGCTACTAGGACTCGGGATCCGCGGTCTAGCTCCAGTGGAGATGCGAGTGGATTCCAAAAAGGGAACCTAGTAACTGGGCGCCAGGTAAATCTAATTCTCCCAGATACACCAGCGTAATGTAATAATTCCTAAATTCACCTAAAGAATATTCACGCTAAAAACAAACAATTTATTCCAGTAGCTTACAACCCATATCTTTAGATTCAATAAAAAACTACTGTGAAACCCTGAATAAGGGTGGCGGAAATTGTACGTAGATATTCTTCCTTGATTCAAATACGCGTCGCTTGAGCTCAGGCGCATACACGTTTCTTATCTATGATCATATAGGATTATCACAAATCTTTCCCCAATTTCCGCTTTACAACAATATCTAATAATTTATACAGGGTCTTTCACGAGGAACCTCACCCATATTTATACGGGAAACTACTGAACGTATTTTCATGAAATTCAGCACTTATACGTACTTCACGATGCTGATGAAATCTAAAATATTTTCAAGGCATGAGCACCTCCGGTTTTTCCGGAAATGACGTCAACTTCCGTTTTTCAAATTAGAACACCATTTTTTCATTGCAGAAATAGATTCCTTAGAAAATTTCAAGTTATTTTGATGTAACATTTTTCAGTTTTGGTTGGAAAATTCTCTCTGAGCGGGAAAATTCGAAAAAAAAATCGAAAATAGAGCTCCGCTGAAACAAGAATAACTTCGAGGTTTTTGGATGGAAAATTTTCATTTTTGAAATTTTCCAAGATGTAAGATTGATTTATCCACTTTAAAAATCGAAATCGCGATTCATGATACAGGGGGTGGAAAAATCGCTTTCAAAGTTAGGGATGACAAAATCGTGAAAAATCAATTTTTTCAAATTAGAACCCCATTTTTTTATGGCATATATTGAATCTACGTTAAAAAATAATGTGAGTGTATGCATCACACCCTTGCCCTAAAGTGGATATTTTCTGAGTTATTCACAAAAAAATTGGTTCAAGCACTGACGTGAAGTCAGAAGCTTTTGCGCGTATGTTCTATTGTCCATTCTTCTGTATTGGACACCCTTAATCGAATTTACCATGGTTAATTATGTTGTCCATTCTCCTATATTGGACACTCTTATTTCGAATTTACCATGGTAAATTCGAATTAAGTGTCCAATACAGGAGAATGGACAACATAATTAACCATGGTAAATTCGATTAAGGGTGTCCAATACAGAAGAATGGACAATAGAACATACGCGCAAAAGCTTCTGACTTCACGTCAGTGCTTGAACCAATTTTTTTTTCGTGATTTTTTTTTAATTTTCTAGTGGTGCGGATCTTAAATTTTTTTTTTTTCGTCATTTTTTTCAAATTTTCTAGGGGTATGGTTCTTACAAAAATTTTAAACACCTCTTTTTGCTGATTTTCTACTACTAGTTACCAAGCTTCAATTCAATCGAATCTTTATTTTTTTAGTTATCAAGGAAATAATATTCCAGGTGGCTATAACTCGGAAACCGTTAAACCGATTATGCCCAAAAACAAACTCAACTCTTTTTTTCGGATACGCAACCTACCCTAAAAATTACATGTCCCTATCTTCTTTCGTTCGAAAGTTATCGAGGCAACGGTCACCCATTTACTGAACTCACACAAGAATGCTCGAATCTCCAACAATATTCAACCGATTGTGTTAAAACTTGAAACTTGGCAGTAGAGTTAGGTTATGAACGCTCTGGCAAAATTTCAGCAATTTCGAACGGATAGTTACTGGTATATAGAATTTTTTTTTTTATTTTCAATGATTTATTAAAAATTTTCTACAAATGCTATCCTCACCAAATTTTGCAAACATTTTCGCGTTGGCATTCTACAACTAATAACTAAGTTTGAATTCAATCGGTTTAGTATTTTTTGAGTTAATGAGGAAAAAAACCACCAAATTTCAGAAAATTTCAGATGGCTATAACTCTAAAACCGTATAGCCGATTATGCTCATAAACAAACTCAAATGTCGCATTCAGATGCACAACTTAACCTGAAATTTTGAAGCCCCTATCTCTTTCCGTTCTCAGGTTCTCGTGACAACAAAAATATTTTATAATAATTTTTTTAAAATTTTCTAGCCTCACGATTCGCCCAAAATTTCACAAACGTGCTCAGGTTCATATTCTACAACTACTCACCAAGTTTCAATTCGATCGAATTTATATTGGTTGAAAACAAAATTATTACTCGGAAACCACTGGGTCGATTATGCCCATTAACGAACTTGTCCGTCGTATTGCGATGCGCCATCCACCCTGAAAATTTCAAGTCGCTAACTCTTTTCGTTCTCAAATTATCGTTGCAACGGACGGCCAGACGGCCGGACGGCCGGCCAGACAGAATCAAATTTGACCTCGAATTCTTCATTGGGGAGTCGAACTGAATCGTTCGAGACCAATTTCGTCAAAAAATTCGAAAGTTACAGACATTTGGGCAAAACTATAACGCGATGTTCCCCAGAACATACGCGCAAAAACTGTTTTTCGTCTTGAATTTTCAGCTATTTCTTTTCCCTTCACGCCAAAAAGATGAAATTTACAGGAACTGTTACTTAAACCATGTTTTAGATTTTACTACCCTAATATGCAAGAGAAAAAAGTTACAGGTTGTTCCTAAATAGATGGCGAATTTTGATTCGAATTTGTATCGGAAACCTCTTTATTTCAACTAATCGGCCATCGGTTTTCTCTCCAGTGATAAATAAATAATTCCTTATGAACCATATGCAAAAACTTACCATGTTTTACATTCATTTTTTTTAAAGATAGATATCATTAATTACATCTGCCAAATTTCTCTTTATTCAGTAGCATTTTGTGTTTACTATTAATTTGGTGATAATTCGTATTAAGTTATAAAATCGATCACTATGCCTAATTTTACCAATGAAGATTATTTAAATCTCATTCTACTTCATGGAGAATGTAATAAAGTTGTAGATAGAACGATTCGACTGTTCATTGAGAGGTTTCCTGACCGACCCAGACCAACGAGAGATACCATTAACAGAACCATGACAAACTTGAGAAATGTCGGATCTTTCGTTAAGAAAACTATACACAGAGAAAAAAGTGTAGTAGAAGATGAGAACAACGAAATTACAGTTCTTGCATATTTTCGTGTGAATCCTCAAAATTCTCTCAAAGATGCCGAGATTGATCTGGGATTATCTCAATCGAGTGTTTGGAGAATATTAAAAAAACATAAAATGCACCCATATAAATTCAATAGGGTACAGCATTTGAAGGAAATTGATTTCGTCAGGAGAACAGAGTTTTGCGAAGCTATGATGATTCGATTTCAAGAGAATGAAAACTTTTTGGACTGTATAATTTGGACAGATGAATCTAAATTCACAAAGAATGGTTCTTTCAATAGGCATAACAGTCATTATTGGGATGAAGAGAACAACCACCACTTCAGACAATGGAACTTTGAAGAGACCTGGAGTTTCAATGTTTTTTGCGCCATCAAAAATAATGCAATTCTCGATGTTCACATTTATGATGGGACTTTAACTGGTAAGATAGAACACTACACATGTTTGCATTATTTAAAGAATGTTCTCCCTTAGGAGATAGATATTCTGACATATTGACTCAAATAATTGAGCCGCTAGTACAGAACCATAATGACTTATGGTATCAACAAGATGGCGCGCCTCCACACAATTCACTCAATGTGTCAAATATCCTCTACAGGCTATTTGAAGATCGATGGTTGGCGAACAATGGTCCACATCTTTGGCCACCACGTTCTCCCGATTTAACTCCTTTAGACTATTATGTTTGGGCTAGGATAAAAAATATTGTCTACTCAACTCCCCTGACTGATAAAGAGGACTGCATAGAACGAGTCAGAAATGCGTTCAGGTTTGTTTAGATTTTTAGATTCATAGTTTTGAAACTCAATTTGGTTTTTAAACACTTTTGCAGATCTCTTCCTCCTGATGAAATAAGAAGAGCAACGCACGAAGCATTCCTGAGACGTATAAATAAATGTCTAGAAATTAACGGTCAAAACTTTGAGCATCTTCTCTAGTTATAACTGCGAGAGTTTGCCATGGTTCTCCTAATAGTAACTTGAAGTCGGTTTCAAGAAGGGGTGAAAAATCTACAGTATGGTTCAAATAACAGTTCCTGAAAATTTCACCTTTTTGGTGTGAAGGGAAAAGAAATAGCTGAAAATTCAAGACGAAAAACAGTTTTTTGTGAATAACTTAGAAAATATCCATTTTAGGGCAAGGGTGTGATGCATACACTGACATTATTTTTTAACGTAGATTCAATATCTGCCATAAAAAAATGGGGTTCTAATTTGAAAAAATTGATTTTTCATGATTTTGTCATCCCTAACTTTGAAAGCGATTTTTTCACCCCCTGTATCATGAATCGCAATTTCGATTTTTAAAGTGGATACATCAATCTTACATCTTGAAAAATCCCATAAATGAAAATTTTCCATCTTAAAACCTTGAAGTTATTCTTGTTTCAGCGGAGCTCTATTTTCGATTTTTTTTTCGAATTTTCCCGCTCAGATAGAATTTTTCAACCAAAACTGAAAAATGTTACATCAAAATAACTTGAAATTTTCTAAGGAATCTATTTCTGCAATAAAAAAATGATGTTCTAATTTGAAAAACGGAAGTTGACGTCATTTCCGGAAAAACCGGAGTTGCTCATGCCTTGAAAATATTTTAGATTTCATCAGCATCGTGAAATACTTATAAGTGCTGAATTTCATGAAAATACGTTCAGTAGTTTCCCGTATAAATATGGGTGAGGTTCCTCGTGAAAGACCCTGTATAATTGATGATAATATGTTCAAGTCGTATTTAGCTGGTATAAGATATGTTTCGAGATTTATTTCCAATAACTTGCGTGCTAGCTATTTCTATTCCTGAACGTAGTGTTACGTCGGTGGTCTCGCAATACTGCCCTCTTTCTCTCGGTGCTCGTAGTCTGCAATCCTCTATTGGATGTCCCACAGCGTTCTTTACAGACCACCTTGTATATACTCGGGATCTGCAACACTGCGTTGGCTGTCTCACAGCGTTACTTATGGACCACCTTGTATATACTCGAATGACTCAGTTCTACTCTTCCTGACATAAAAACCCTGATGACAGAAAAGGAACCATCAGTGACTCCTCCCAGATAAGAAATAAATGAGTCTCCCAAAATGCACAAAATTTCGGTTATCCGAATATCAAACAGACAAGTTATTCGTTGTTATTTAATATTTATATATTCCGTACATACCCTGGTAGTCGGGGTTGTCCTGCATAAGCTCGCTTCAAAACTAAATCTGGTCGTGCCTCCACCAAATAATTCAAGCACACAACAACGTTCTGGATACAGAAAAATAATTACAAACTGAATTGTTTCTACTAGAAACGACGAGACTAGAACATTTAACACATACCTGTCAAAGTCGCCAAGATCGTTCACGTGGTCAACTTGGATTTGCAGAAGGTCTTTAAATCCTCTTTCGAGACAAGCGAAAGTTACCTGTTATCTTTCCAAATCAAACCAATGTAACCCTCACTCCTAATTCGATTTTCGGAACTATATACAACTAAGGAGACTCCAATAACTCTTACAAAGTTCCGAAAATGCGCACAACCAATTGCTCCCCCGCTGCATCTCCACAAAATGGACGATCTCATCTCACAGACGCCGACTCTCACAAAATTTCAGACTGTCACAACGAAACAATATTGCCAATTCATCGTGTTCAATAAACACAATCCATTATGCGTCGATTGGTACTATTGAGACTTAACCCCAAATTCAATGACAATACAACTGACAAATTCATCGCAAGCAAAATATAAACAAACCTTTGCCTGGATCAAACAGGATCGTTACATAGGTATGTCTGGATGTTTCCACAAATGTTTACCAGTCAACCTTACGAGTGTTAAAATGCCTTGTTGACCTATACTACTGATGAAAAACTTGAAATTCGATCCCGATGCCTACCAAAATTGGACAATGGTCACTCATCCCGGGTTATACATGACCTCCCAGGATCATTTATTCGCTAATCTTGAAGAGGATATCGTCATGTCTGGTGCGCTTTTATTGATTCCTGGCTTAGTAAATCTTGTGGGGGTTCCATCATTAAGTATTATGACATCATTATCTTTCATTAGGTCGCAATAATTTTTACATTTCGGTTAATTGTACCAGACCCCCACATAGGACTTTGCGAATTGAAATCGCCTAGTAGAACAAACGGATCAGCGATTTGATTTATGATGAATGTTAGTTTATGTTGAGGTTCTAACCAGGTGGATTGTAAATATGCACTATGGTTAGATTGGCTATTTTTATTATTGTAGCCCGTGATATTTTGGGTATGATACATATTTTCCCCTATGTCGCAACTACAAAATTCAATAGATCTACTTATAGGGGCCGCTACTCCTCCCCAACTGTCTTCTCTATCTAGTCTTATCACCTTCTAATGCTTCAACTGAAATGAATTATCTGAATCGAAGAAGGTTTCGCACAGAAATACTATATCAGGATTTGTGTTTTCTATGATGTAAGCCATATTATTAAAATTTGATTTTACGGATCTGATGTTCCATTGAATGATCTTGAGTTGTTGCGTGGTATGGAGTTAATTATTTTATTATTGGTATATATATGATTTTTGGCTCTCTTGTTCCTCGGACCAGAGTGCTTATCAATTTGCCAAAATGTCTGTAATTTTCGAATTTTTTGATCAAAATGGTATCAATCGTTTTGGTTTGACTCACTGATCAAGAATCCGTGGTCGAAATTGATTCTGTCCGGCCGGCCGGCCGTGAACACGATAACTCTCGAACGAAAGGAGTTAGAGGATTGAAATTTGCAGGGTAGATTTGGAGCATAAATATCTCAGACGAGTTCGTTAACCAGCAAAATCCATCGAGTGGTTTCGGGGTTATGGCCGTTTTTAGTGAAAATATTTTTTTATGAATGTTTCCGAAACCGATAACTCGATCTATCTGAAATTTAGCATCAAATTGTAGAATCATGAAAAAAATTTGAAAATTTTTAAATTTTGTTTCTACAATAACTCTCGAACGGAATAGTTGACATTTTCAGAGTAGGTTAGGGAGATAAATATCTCGGTTAAGTTCGCTATTGGGCAAAATAGGCCTGATGGTTTCGAAGTAACGAAATTTCTTTTTTAACTTACAAATTTCAAAATAAATTTTTTTAAGAGGCAGTTTCACCATAAAAATCTATTGATATCATTTTCAACTCCAACAAGTTAATACTTTCAGAGATATGATTTTTCGAAATTTCAATAATGAATCGTACTTCTATGTTTTCACAGAATGCTATAATTATTCTATCTATGATTTATTATATGATCTGTATTCATACCCGTACATGTCATCCTGTTCTATAAGAGAGAGTCAAATTCATTTTAGCTATTTTAATTTGATTTCTTCCATGGTGCAGTTCTCATTCTCAGATTGCTCATTTAATCTTGATAAATGAACTATTATTTGAATTGAATTTCCTTTATGATGCAGTTCTATCATAAGAATACATGGATTTAATTCTCAACTCTGAGAAACTAATACTTTCGGAGATATAATTTGTCTGTTTCAACAAGAGCGCCAGAAAGCTCCTGTCCCCAGGGCTTGACCAATTTTTCTTATGTTGTGATTTTTATTTGCAGTTTATTAATATATGACTTCGACTATTAAATATGTGGTCTAATGATTATTATTATATGTAGAGAAAGAAAGAACAAAAAAATTGCATGGAAAAAAAGATTGCTTGAAAAAAATAAGGATTTCTCAATAATATTTTCTCCTTTTTTTCCCTTTCTTATGCAGGGTGGACCGTGGTCGATAATGTCCTGAAATTTTATGGAGAACGGCACGTACGATTTTATGGAAAATTTGGTTCCTTGGCTACGAACCACTGCTCCATCGATACAAATTCTAGAGCGCTGCGGTGTTGCCGCTTATATCATAATGTACTAATATCTTTGATATTTCAAATGGAACACCCTATATATTATTGCTATCCGCCATATCCGGCTATAGCCGCTATAGCCTCTTGACTAATTCAGTATCAACTTCAATGTCCCTATCTCTAGCGGTTTTTGAGTAATTGATTGATTAACTTCCCTTTTTAGCAAAACATAGCTTCAATTCAACATTCATTACTTTCTTACTTACAATACAATACAACTTTATTCATCCTTTCAGACATAACAATGATGTATAGGACATGTCAACACAATATGTAATTGTATAAATTAGAAACAAGAAAATTTATGATTGACACAATACGAAAAGTAAATACAAATCAAACCAACACACTAATTTAATGAGCTAGAGAGAAATTCGTCTGTGCTATAAAAACACTTTTTAATGAATAGATTTTTTATTTCTCTTTTGAACTGTGAATTGTTCAAAATTTTGTATCGATTGGGCAGATGATTATACAATGTAATACCAGTCAGTCTTGGTGACGACTCGTATTTGGTCGTTTTGTGTATAGGCACACTGATAGTATTCTGATGTCTGGTATTATAGTCATGGAAATCCGAGCACATCATAAAGCTACCCAAGTTACATCGGACAAACATCAAGCAATTGAACATGTATATGCAAGGGAACGTTAGGATTCTGAAATTCTTGAATATATCCCTACAAGATTCACGTGGTTTTAGGCCAAAAATCAATCGCATAATTTTCTTCTGCGTGATAAACACTCGACCACTCTCAGATGATGAGCCCCAAAGAACAACGTTGTAACAGAGTTGACAATAAACAAGACCATAATAAATGTTGATCAAAGCATCAAGGGGGAGAGAGTTCTTCAATCGATGCAGGGTATAGAAAGACTTGTTCAATTTTTTGCATAAGTTGTCTATATGACAGTGCCATCTCAAATTTTTATCGACATACAGACCCAGAAACCTGACATGATTAACTGATCTAAGGTCACCCACACTCCCACTGATGATGAATGGAGAAGTCAGGCCACAATCCCGATTCAGAAACTTCATGACCTGGGTCTTATTCACGTTGGAAATCAGTGAGTTAACTCTGCACCAATCGGTGAAACGCCGAACAAGTTCACCGCACAAAACCTGCAACTCCCAATGGCTGTCGGCTCTAACTGCCAATGATGCATCATCAGCAAACAGTACTAGAGTACATGTAACCAAGAAATCTGGCAAATCATTGACAAAAAGTAGAAAAATGAGAGGCCCCAAGACAGATCCCTGTGGGACACCCATGTTATTCTGGTATTCCCCAGAAGAAATACCACCATGCCTTACAAATAATGTGCGCTGGGACAGGTAACTTTGAATCCAGTTCAGGAAGATACCCCTGAAGCCCATTTGATAAAGTTTATCAACAATAAACTTGTGCTGCAAACAATCGAATGCACGTGACAAGTCAAAAAATATCCCAGCCACATGTTTGCCCTCATCCAAGCAGTTATAAACAAATTCAATGAGCCCAGTACACGCAGTTTGGGTTGACCTGCCGACACGAAAGCCATGCTGGTGATTGGACAAGATTGAAAACTTAGTTAAAAATTTATACATCCGCTCGTGAACTATCTTTTCAAAGACTTTGGACAACTGGCTCAAGATAGATATAGGGCGATAGTTTGCGATATCGTTTACAGAGTCCTTCTTATGCACTGGTATGACTTTGGCCAGTTTCAGTAGTGCCGGACTTGGAATCGTAGAAAGCCAAAATTTCGGGTATGAATTAACAATATCCCGTGTATTATGAAATTTTTATAATAGCATTTGCTTAATAAGTCTTATTATTATTATTATTTAGTAACATACGTGCCTAATCATAAAGGGTTGTTCAGAATCCGAGGCTTTGCCGTTACATACTTGAACGATAAAGAAAAAGCACTGACGTGAAGTCAGTCCTCTTTGGCGCGCGTGTTCACGGTGGCTAATTTGAATTGAATGATGAGTACTTCAAGCTCAGTGGATAGAGCGAGCCAGAGATCGACCCAAAATTTGGTGGACACCATTCACTGTCGGTTCAAAAATTAAAAGTGCTGTATCTAAGCTGCCATAAGGATATAGAGTAACAAAGTTGAAAAAGAACACAACTGACTCTCCTTAGTCGCACGAGCTCCTAGAAGATTCTGAGAAATCTCCTTGGAAAAGACTCGGGAGGGTCAGTATAATCATAATCATGTTTATAGCACGCGCGCCAAAGCAGATTGACCCCACGTCAATGCTTTTTTACACTTTTTCTTTCATTGTTAAGTCAATCTGAATTTGGCGCGCGTGCTATAAACATGATTATGATTATACTGACCCTCCCAAGTCTTTCCCAAGGAGATCTCTCAGAATCTTCTAGGAGCTTGTGCGACTTAGGAGAGTCAGTTGTGTTCTTTTTCAACTTTGTTATTCTATATTTTGCAATTGACTCTTCGCCAAATCTGAACGTAATTTGATATAGATCTAACGAATATAGTTATTTATAAATTCGCCCCAGGGCTACGATACAGACATGTGCACATGTCCGTATCACATCTACTCGTGGCTTAAAGTCCCCTGAAAATAACACTTCACACAAAATTATGATTCTTCAACACCATTGGTTCAAGAGATATCACTGCTCCAAACCACGCATGCGCAGACACTGCCAAGAGGATTCTATGGAGGAATAGCATCCAGCACCTGAAAACTCCAATCATCTCAGACGAAAACTTCAGCAGTTAAATCACTTCTCGTCTGCTCATGAGTGAAACGAAATATCTCCGAAAGGGGCTACTTGAATTTCTAAATAGGAACGCAATTTCTTCGCCTATTCTCCAAATCCGAAAGTTATTTAAAATTGATCTTCCAAATATAGTTATTTATAAATTGGCCCCAGGACCACGACACAGACACATCAACTCGAAAACAACGCTATTTCCTAGAAAATGACTGGTTCGTTCATAGAATTGTCTTGAATTTTCTTTTAAAACCTCACAATATTGGCTCAGCACAAAATCCATTACCACTAGACGTAAACCGCACCCAACATAAGCCCTACAACCCAAAAAGAACCACGTCACCTCTGCGCATGCGCAATCTACTCGTGTCTGAAAGTCCTCTCAAAATCACACACCGCACACAAAACTCTGATTCAAAACCATTGGTTCCGGAGAGATCGCACCTTCCATCCACGCATGCGCGAATACTCCCAAGGGAATTCTGTTAAATAATGGCATCCTGCACCTCAAATTCCCAATCCTCTCAGATGAATACTCCAGCAGTTAATTCACTTATCGTCTGCTCATGCGCATAACGAAAAATGCCCGTAAGTGGTAACATCAATATCAAAATTAGCCCCAGGGCCACGGTCGCACACTTCAACTCTGAAACAACGCTATTTCCCTCAAACTGACTTGTGTCCGTGCACTGAATTGACATGAATATACTTTCAAATCCTCACAATATTGGCTCAGTACTCCCAACAGAACCCATACAACCCAAAAACAGTCACTTCTCTTCTGTGTATGCGCAACCTACTCGTGGCTGAAAGTCCTCCCAAAATCACAAAACTTACTAAAAACTCCGATTCTCCAACACTAGTGGTTAAGGAGATAACGCATCTTTAATCAACGCATGCGCAGACCCTCACCAGGGGATTCTATGAAGGAATAGCATCCGCCACTCCAAAACTCCAATCGTCTCTGACGAAAACACCAGCAGTTGAATCACTGATGGTCTGCTCATGCGCATAACGAAAAATGCCTGTAAGGGGTAACATCAATTTCAAAATTAGCCCCAGGGCTACGGTACGGACACTTCAACTCGGAAACAACGATACTTCCCCCAAACTGACTTGTCCTTGCACTGAATTGCCATAAATATTATTTGAAAACCGTACAATTTCGCTCAGCACTCCCAACATAACCCACACAACCCTTAAACAGTCACTTCTCTTCTGCGCATGAGCAATCTACTCATGGCTGAAAGTCCTCTCAAAATCACACACCTTAAAAACAACTCCGATTCTCCAACACTAGTGGTTCAGGAGATATTGCATCTTTAATCCACGCATGCGCAGACCCTCACCAAGGGATTCTATGGAGTTATAGCATCCGCCACCCCAAAACCCCAATCCTCTCTGACGAAAACTACAGCAGTTAAATGACTTCTCATCTGCACATGCACATAACGAAAAATGCTCGGAAAGGGCAGCATATGAACTTCAAAAAAATAGGTTTTGGAATTTAAAGCAAAATATTCCACAAAATAGTAGTAATTTTTTGAATTTTTTCGTGTCTCGTGATCTTCACGAAATTTTGCAAAAGTGTTTGCTTTGGTCTTTTGCATCTAACTACTGAGTTTCTATTCAATCAGATTAGTATTTTTCGAGTTATCGTGGAAACAAAATTTTAAAATTTTTGAAAAATTTTTAGTCACTTTATGGCCATCCGGTCGGTCACAAAAAAACTCCGATTCTCCAACACTAGTGGTTCAGGAGATATCGCATCTTGAATCCACGCATGCGCAGACCCGCATCGGGGGATTCTATGGAGGAATAGCATCCTCCACCTCAAAACCCCAATCTTCTCAGAAGAAAACTTGAGCAGTTGAATTATTTCTCGTCTGCTTATCCGAATAACAAAAAATGCCCAAAAGGGGACACCCAGTCGTTCACCGTTCAGACAAATTTTGAAAAACCAATTTAAAATTCCACACATCGTTTACGCATTAATTCATTTGCCATGCTAGTAAGTGGTCCATATTTTAATCAGTTGCCCTCGTACATATCGACTTGATTCAGATAAACGAGCAAAAAATACTTCGGAACGAAATCTGATCACCAGATGCTACGGATATTCCATGTAGGAATTCGAAATGAATTAATTTGTCGAGTTTGGGAGTTGAAAATTATTAATTTTTTTTTTAGGCTTCTAGCGGTCTGTTCTCAGTGAAATTTTGCACACCCCAAGAGGTCATAATTCGTCACCGAAGTGCCAAAACTGAAATCAATCCGATATTTTGTTTCGAAATTTCAAGCAAAATATTCCGCTCATAGTTAAAATTTTTTTAAATTTTTTCTACTCATGCTATCCCCACGAAATTTTGCACAAGTGTTTCCATTGGTACTTCGCATCTAACTACTCAGCTTCAATTCAATCGGATCAGTATTTTTTGAGTTATACTGAAAACAAAATTTCAATTTAATTTTCGAATATTTGACATTTTTTTTCTAGTTTAGAGCCGTCCGATCAATACAAAACTTCGCAGGCATATAAAGGTCATGATTCTATAATTTGATGCTGAATTTCAGATAGATCGAGTGATCGGTTTCGGAAATATTCTTGAAAAACATTTTAAATAAAAATGGCCGTAACTCCGAAACGGCTGGATGGATTTTGCCCGTTAACAAATTTGTCCGAGATATTTACGCTCCAACCATGCCCTGCAAATTTCAACGCTCTAACTCGTTCCGTTCGAGAGTTATCGTGCTAACGGCCGGACCGGCCGGACGGACAGAATTGAATTTGACCTCGAATTCTTCATCAGGGAGTCGAACCCAATCATTTAAGACCATTTTCGTAAAAAAATTCGAAAAATACAGACATTGTGACGAAATGATAGCACGCTACTCCTTGCGGAACACGCGCGCAAAAAATTGAATTCGAAATTTGTAATGTAAACAGAGACAAGAAGAGACGGGGAACTCCTTCACTAAATTTGTCCGATTTTAACAACATCTTTCATCCTTTTCTATACCACATAATATCATATAAGGCTGTCCTTGTATGGCATCCCGGCAGGCATGAAGAGGGCGCTGCGTACCCTCTGTTTACAATATTGTTGGCGTTGCCAAATTTTGTGAAGATTATCACGTTTTGAAGAAAAAGAAATATCTCTGTCTCTTTTTTCTATGGGGAAAGTCTGAAATTGTTATCTCTCTCTAATCCACGTTCTTTGAATTTTAAAATAATTTTGGCAACATAAGCAGAAGTACACGTGCATTTGTTTATTCGTCCTTTACGTTGTTTTTTGAATTTTTATTTTTCCCAATTCTCAAATATGGGGACTAATAAGTGTTTAATTTGTGGTGCTGCAGAGAACGAAGTTGCGAAAATGCATTATTTCCCTCGTAATAAAAACAGGTTTGTTGTAATAATCATAGTAATGATAGGCATCAAATGACTAATTATTATTATTTCTGCAGATCAACTATTTGGCAAAATAAACTAGGTATGAAAATCACCGAGAGGTCGCTTCGAAATTTCAGAATATGTTCCAACCATTTTACAATGGAATCGTATTCTGATTCAGTGAACTACAAGTTGCTAAATGATGCAGTGCCGATGCGATTCTTCGATTCCTCACTTCCTTCAACTTCTGCGATGTATGAAGAAAGTAATGCAGTTCCTGTTAACCTGGAAAGCCCACATGATATTGCAGGTATATTTGATTTAGTGATCCTAGTTTACGTTCAGTTTGAGTTTTTTATATTTTACTTGGAAACATACACTAAAACAGCTTTATACATCCTAATATATTGAGAGTTTTGGTATATTGCAATAGTTCTATCTGTGATTACATACAAATTAAAATTGATAACTTTTCAGATGCATTCTTAGACACCTCACTCCCTTCGACTTCTGTGATGCATGAGGAAGATGAAGAAAATAATGCAGTTCCTGTCAACCTTGAAAGCCCACATAATATTGCAGGTATTTTGTTATAGTAGAGTTTTGGGTTACATTCCATTTAAGATGTTTCTATTCACTTGATAAGCTTTCAACATCCTAAAATATTGATAGTTTTGGGATACTAATTAAGCGTAATACTTTGTATTATGATTACATTGAAATTTAAAGTGACTACTTTTTCAGATGCTGAAATACAAAACACAAATGTAGTGTTGGAGCGGTGTCAAACTCCGAAACAAAAAAGGAGAATATTTAGAAATATAGAAAATTTCTCCCTAATTGACTCTTCTCCCAGAAAAAAACGTTTAGTAAACATTATTCGTCAAAAAGAAGACCAATTACGGAAAATTAAACTGCAGTGTAGGCAGAAATCAAGAACTGTGAAAGATCTTTTAAATATGGCTGATACACCTCTAGCCCAAAATCTTACCAAAAACTTGACGAAAACAGCTTGGAATTTTATGATGTCTCAATTAAGATGTTCTAGAGTTAAGAATACAAGAGGTAGAAGGTGGACCTTAGATGATAAGATAATGTCTTTGCTCTTATTTAAGAAGAGTCCTAGGTGTTATAAGTTATTGAGTTCCTTTATAGCCCTCCCCTCAAAAAAAACAATTTTGAACCAGTTACAGAAAGTACCATTTAACGCTGGCATAAATATCAGTTTATTTAAAAACATAAATTATAATATAACAGGGGATCTTGATCGTTGCTGCATTTTGTTGTTTGATGAGATGGACATAAAGGAGAACTTATATTATGACAAGGGCAGGAAAAGAATTATTGGATATGAAGATTTTGGGCAAGAGCAGCATGAAAAAAAGTCCAGTAGAAAAGCTTTGGTTTTCATGCTGGTTGGATTGAAACGTAAATGGAAACAACCTATTGCATATTATTTCTCCCACAATAGTTGCAGTTCAGAGATTTTAAGGAACTGCTTGTTTGAAGTGATAAAAGCTGCTTCAAACATTGCAAAAGTGGACATTGTTGGAACAGTGTGTGATATGGGGGTGAACAATGTGAAGTGTTTGAAAGAATTAGGAGTTACGACTGAGAAACCATATTTTACACACGGGGACAAAAAAATCTTCAGCATGTATGATCCACCTCACTTATTGAAGCGTACATACTCTCTCTTCAGGAAATATAATGTTTTTATAAATGTTGCAATAGGTGAAACCGGAACACCCATGGAAGCCAAATTTTCACATGTCCGAACGGCTTATGAACATGACAAGGCAACGCCATATGTTTTCAGATCGCTGCCTAAACTAAAAGATCATTTTTTTAACCCCATCATGAAATATGCCATGAAGGTCCACATTCCTGCCCAAGTCATGAGTCGCACAGTATCAGCCTATTTATATTCCTTGGTCAGAGCAGGTGAGATTTATTTAATTATATAAACCAAAAATGATTCACAAAGCTTTGATCACCTTGATTGATATCAAATTATTTTCTCCTAATTTATGTCTATAACCATCGACCTGAACCTCAATCAGATTAATGTTGATATTATTCCCTAATATTAGTGATGCTTAGCTAGTGTTAATTATTTGATTAATAAGATGTCTAAAATAGACATTTCATTACAAACGATGAACAGATATATTTTCTACAAATAATTTCATGAATGTTTGTTTTCAGGAGTCCTGGAACAAGATGCTATTGGCACTGCAGCATTTTTGAATGATGTCGATATGCTGTTTGACAGTTTTAATGGAAAATCAGACCATTCTGGAAAGGAGCTCAGAAGTAATATTCAGGAAAACTCTCCTCACCTTGAGTATTGGTCAAAGGCATTCCAGATGGTGAGAAATTGGAAATTCAACAGGCTCTTGAAAAATGGGCAGGTAAAGGAATCCAAACCACCGTCTCAACTTGGCTGGCTGATTTCCTTGAATGCCATAAGAGGAATATGGGCTTATATGAGAAGCAAGGGATGTGAAGTTTTACGTCCACGATCGCTGAATCAAGATCCATTAGAAAATCTTTTTGGATCTATCAGATCTGGTTGTGGATGTAATGATAATCCTTCTGCTTTTCATTTTATTGGGAGTTTGAAAGCACAGATTCTCAATAATTTATTTCACACCGCTCATTCTACAAATTGTGAGGCAGATGAAATTGATGTTCTCAGCAATTTGCGATCCTTCTTGGAAAGTGATTCAGTAGAAAAATCGATTTCCCAGAGATATGAAGGTCCTTTCAATATCATATCAGAAGTCTCCACAATAGACAATATAGAGGCAGATGTGATTCATGGAAATACAGGAACATTTTCTGTAGCCTATGTTGCTGGTTATATATTGAAAGGTCTTTATAAGAGATTGACTTGTGATATATGTGTTTCATTTTTATCTTCCGATGATTTCGAGCTACATAATATATATATTTCGAATAGAGAATGGGTACTTGATAAAAATAAATTAATTTATCCAAGTATCCAATTCACTATATGTGTTGGACATGGAATAACCGCACTAGAGAATTTTTTGCAAGAAAATGCAAATGTTCAAAACATTCCTGTTCATGCCTCTGAATCCATCAGAAGGAATATTGATTTATCATGGCTGAATTGTGAACTGCATTCCGAGGAAGCGAAAGCAATTACAGTCATGTCAATATTCAATATTGGTATTGGCTGGTGGGTTAAGAGGGAAAATGAGAAATTCAAGGAAATTAAAAATCAATTGATAAAATCCAAAAAATTAAAAAAAATTAGAAATATGTAGAGGACACTTTTATTATTTATTATTTTGTATACATTCATATATTTTTTTTCATTTTTATTATACCTTTATTTAATCATTCAATATTTATTATATTCTTATTTATTGAAACTGTACTAGTTATGAATAAATCATATCATCTTCATTAAAAACGTGTTTTTTTTTTGCCGGAGCATTTTCATGAATCGAAAACTTCAAATAATGATTATTATTATAGCCATCCCTTGAACAGTTCCTCTACCTAGAAGGATTCTTTTCCATTGCCTATAACAATGGATGAGAATTCCTCGAGGTTGAGAGATTGTTCAAGCGGTGACTATAAATACGAGGATTAAAATACGTATTATTTGAAATTCCCGCGCTGCTACGTAAATGTTCGACGGTGGCGACATCTCCCTTGCCTGCCACCAGGTTAGACTGAGACGAGACCAAACAAGGATGAAATATCGGAAAGAATTTAGTAGGAAGTTACCCGTCTCTTCTTGTCTCTGATGTAAACACTTTGAACAATCATATCTATCGGGTATTAGTTCGATGAAGTTGAGAATGATATCAATGGATTCATATGATGAAACTACATCTTAAAAAAAAAAAAAAGCACTGACGTGAAGTCAGTACTCTTTGGCGCGCGTGTTCACGGTGGCTAATTTGAATTGAATGATTCAAAAATTAACAGTGGTGTATCTAAGCTGCCATCAGGATAGAGTAACAAAGTTGGAAAAGAACACAAGTGACTCTCCTTAGTCGCACAAGCTCCTAGAAGATTTGGGAGGGTCAGTATAATCCTAATCATGTTTATAGCACGCGCGCCAAAGCAGATTGACTTTTTACACTTTTTCTTTCATTGTTAAGTCAATCTGCTTTTGCGCGCGTGCTATAAACATGATTAGGATTATACTGACCCTCCCAAATCTTCTAGGAGCTTGTGCGACTAAGGAGAGTCACTTGTGTTCTTTTCCAACTTTGTTACTCTATCCTGATGGCAGCTTAGATACACCACTGTTAATTTTTGAATCATTCAATTCAAATTAGCCACCGTGAACACGCGCGCCAAAGAGTACTGACTTCACGTCAGTGCTTTTTTTTTTTTTTTCAAGTTCCTTTAACAAATATAGCTATCAATACAGTTTGGCTGTTAGCTTTACCGTAGATCAGAAAAAAATTCGGTTGTGGGTCCTCCGTTAGGGACGCAATTGCATCTTCTCCAAATCCGAACGCATTTTAATATAGATCTACCGAATATAGTTATTTATAAATTCGCTTCAGGGCCACCATACAGACATTTCAAATCGGAAACAACGCTATTTCCCCCAAACTGACTTGTGTCCGTGCACTGAATTGACATGAATATTCTTTTAAAACCTCACAATATCGGCTCTTTACTCCCAACATAACCCAAACAACCCAAAACCATTCACTTCTCGTCTGCGCAAGCGCAGTATACTCGTGGCTGCAAGTCCTCCCAAAATTACACACCTCATGAAAAACTCCGATTCTCCAACACTAGTGGTTCAGGAGATATCGCTTTTTGAATCCACGCATGCGCAGACCCTCACCAGGGGATTCTATAGCGGAAAAGCATCCGCCACCCCAAAACCCCAATCCTCTCTGACGAAAGCACCAGCAGTTAAATCACTGATGGTCTGCTCATGCGCATAACGAAAAATGCCCGTAAGGGGTTACATCCATTTCGATATTAGCCCCAGGGCCACGGTACGGACACTTTAACTCTGAAACAACGCTACATCCCCCAAACTAACTTTTCCTTGCACTGAATTACTATGAATATTCTTTTAAAACCTCATAATATCGACTCAGCACTCCCAACATAACCCATCCAACCCAAAAACAGTCACTTCTCTTCTGCGCATGCGCAATCTACTCGCGGCTAAAAGTCCTCTCAAAATAACACACCTTACAAAAAACTCCGATTCTCCAACACTAGTGGTTCCGGAGATATCACATCTTTAATCCACGCATGCGCAGACCCTCAACAGGGGATTCTATAGAGGAATAGCATCCGCCACCCCAAAACCCTACTCCTCTCTGACGATATCACCACCAGTTAAATTACTGATGGTCTGCTCATGCGCATAACGAAAAATGCCTGTAAGGGGTAACATCAATTTCAAAATTAGCCCCAGGGCCACGGTACGGACACTTTAACTCGGAAACAACGCTACATCCCCCAAACTGACTTGTCCTTGCACTGAATTGCTATGAATATTCTTTTAAAACCTCATAATATCGACTCAGCACTCCCAACATAACCCATCCAACCCAAAAACAGTCACTTCTCTTCTGCGCATGCGCAATCTACTCGCGGCTAAAAGTCCTCTCAAAATAACACACCTTACAAAAAACTCCGATTCTCCAACACTAGTGGTTCAGGAGATATCACATCTTTAATCCACGCATGCGCAGACCCTCAACAAGGGATTCTATAGAGGAATAGCATCCGCCACCCCAAAACCCTAATCCTCTCTGACGAAAACACCAGCAGTTAAATCACTGATGGTCTGCTCATGCGCATAACGAAAAATGCCTGTAAGGGGTAACATCAATTTCAAAATTAGCCCCAGGGCCACAGTACGGACACTTTAACTCGGAAACAACGCTACATCCCCCAAACTGACTTGTCCTTGCACTGAACTGCTATGAATATTCTTTTAAAACCTCATAATATCGACTCAGCACTCCCAACATAACCCATCCAACCCAAAAACAGTCACTTCTCTTCTGCGCATGCGCAATTTACTGGCGGCTAAAAGTCCTCTCAAAATAACACACCTTACAAAAAACTCCGATTCTCCAACACTAGTGGTTCGGAAGATATCGCATCTTTAATCTACGCATGCGCAGACCCTCATCAGGGATCTGAAGTCTATGGAGGAATAGCATCCGCCACCCCAAAACCCCAATCCTCTCTGACGAAAACTACAGCAGTTAAAGGACTTCTCATCTGCGCATGCGCAATACGGAAAATGCCCGGAAAGGGCAGCATGAACCTCAATAACATATGTTTCGGCATTAAAAGCAAAGTATTCCGCAAAATAGTAGTAATTTTTTTATTTTTTTCATGTCACGTGATCTTCACGAAATTTTGCAGAAGTGTTTGCTTTGGTCTTTTGCATCTAACTACTGAGTTTCAATTTAATCAGATCAGTATTTCTCGAGTTATCGTGAAAATAAAATTTTCAAATTTTCAAAATTTTTTTTTGCCACTTTAGGGCCGTCCGTTCAACACAAAACTTTGCAGGCATATAAAGGTCATGATTCTACAATCTGATGCCAAATTTCAAAAAGATCGAGTGATCGGTTCCGGAAATATTCATAAAAAACGTTTTTATTAAAAACGGCCTTAACTCCGAAACCGCTCGGTCGATTTTGCCCGTTAACGAACTTGTCCGAGATATTTACGCTACGAAACTACCCTGCAAATTTCAACGCTCTAAGTCGTTCCGTTCGAGAGTTATCGTGCTAACGGCCGGACCGGCCGGCCGGACCGGAAGAACAGAATTGAATTTGACCTCGAATTCTTCATCAGGGAGTCGAACCCAATCGTTTGGGACCATTTTCGAAAAAAAATTCGAAAAATACAGACATTGTGACGAAATGATAGCACGCTGTTCCTTGCGGAACACGCGCGCAAAAAGAATTGAATTCGAACTTTGCAATGTAAACACCTTGAAAATTCATATCTATCGAGTATTAGTTCGATGAAGTTGAGAATGATATCAATGGATTCATATGATGAATCTACATCTTAAAAAAAGAAGCACTGACGTGAAGTCAGTCCTCTTTGGCGCGCGTGTTCAAGGTGGCTAATTTGAATTGAATGATGAGTACTTCAAGCTCAGTGGATAGAGCGAGCTGAAGATATACCCAAAGGATAGTGGACACCATTCACTGTCGGTTCAAAAATTAACAGTGCTGTATCTAAGGTGCCATCAGGATAGAGTAACAAAGTTGGAAAAGAACACAGCTGACTCTCCTTAGTCGCACAAGCTCCTAGAAGATTTGGGAGGGTCAGTATAATCCTAATCATGTTTATAGCACGCGCGCCAAAGCAGAGTGACCCCACGTCAATGCTTTTTTACACGTTTTCTTTCATTGTTAAGTCAATCCGCATTTGGCGCGCGTACTATAAACATGATTAGGATTATACTGACCCTCCCAAATCTTCTAGGAGCTTGTGCGACTAAGTAGAGTCAGTTGTGTTCTTTTCCAACTTTGTTACTCTATCCTGATGGGTGCTTAGAAACAGCACTGTTAATTTTTGAACCGACAGTGAAAGGTGTCCACTATTCTTTGGGTATATCTTCAGCTCGCTCTATCCACTGAGCTTGAAGTACTCATCATTCAATTCAAATTAGCCACCGTGAACACGCGCGCCAAAGAGGACTGACTTCACGTCAGTGCTTGTTTTTTTTTCAAGTTCCTTTAACAAATATAGCTATCAATACAGTTTGGCTGTTAGCTTTACCGTAGATAGAAAAAAATTGCGGTTATGGGACCTCCGTTAGGAACGCAATTGCCTCTTCTCCAAAGCCGAATGTATTTTAATATAGATCTACCGAATATAGTTATTTATAAATTTGCCTCAGGGCCACCATACAGATATTTCAACTCGGAAACAACGCTATTGGTTATGTTGGGAGTGCTGAGCGATATTGTGAGGTTTTGAAATAATATTTATGGCAATTCAGTGCAAGGACTAGTCAGTTTGGGGGAACCAAACTGACCGTAATAGTTTATTTATCAAGATTAAATGAGCAATCTGAGACTGAGAACTGCACCATGGAAGAAATCAAATTAAAATAGCTGATATGAATCTGACTCTCTCTTATAGAACATGATGACATGTACAAGTATGACCACAGAGCATATAATAAAGCTTAGATATAATAATTATAGCATTCTATGAAAACATAGAAGTACGATTCATTATTGAAAATTCGAAAAATCATATCTCCGAAAGTATAAGCTTGTTGGAGTTAAAACCAGACAAATTATATCTCCGACAGTATTGGTTTCTCAGAGTTGGGAATTATATCAATGGATTCTTATGAAAGAACTTCATCTTAGTAGAAATTGAATTCAAACATCATAGAAGAATTTAAATTCAACAAGAGTGCCAAAAATTATCAATCCAAAACCAATAGACGAATTCTACCCAACAACGAACTCATCCGAGATTGCATTCCTCAATTCTATGATGAACGATAATATATATCTTTCCTCAAATCCACTCCAATACACCAATATTCCAGTTTTGTTTTTAGTGGAGATATTCTGAACTCAATATTATTAACTTACCATTACCATTCCCATCATCATATGGATTGACCATCGGCATGAAATTATCAACCAACAAAAAGTATGACATTTTATTAGAATTATCATATTTATAGGATTGCTGGAATGAATGACAATGAGACAACGTCATGTCTCACGAAAATAATTTGACATTATAACAATTCATAGAATACCCACAGAATAATTCTGTCATTGTGTGAAAACGTAGAAATACGATTTACATTGAAATTTTGAAAAATCATATCTCCGAAAGTATAAGCTTGCTGGAGTTAAAAACAGACAAATTATATCTCCGACAGTATTGGTTTCTCAGAGTTGGGAATTATATCAATGGATTCTTATGAAAGAACTTCATCTTAGCAGAAATTGAATTCAAACATCATAGAAGAATTTAAATTCAACAAGAGTGCCAAAAATTATCAATCCAAAACCAATAGACGAATTCTACCCAACAACGAACTCATCCGAGATTTCATTCCTCAATTCTATGATCAACGATAATATATATCTTTCCTCAAATCCACTCCAATACACCAATATTCCAGTTTTGTTTTTAGTGGAGATATTCTGAACTCAATATTATTAACTTACCATTACCATTCCCATCATCATGTGACTGGAAGAATTGATTCACCTCATCTACTGTCCAGGGTTGACATTCGTGTACCAAGAATTGAAGCGAGGACCACATCAACTTTTCGACTCCCTACACCTCGGACTAACATACTTGAGCAAGCTCCGGTCTATCGATTGTGCAGGGCTGCTGATGAACTTAAGTTTAATTCGTTTTTCTAGTTCGGGGCGGTTATTGTTTATTGTTATATCATTGAATGTGTAATTTTGTTTGAATAATTGTTCATATTATTCATTGTCAATATGTTACCCTGTTATTGGGAAATTTCCTGTTGGGTAAAATAAACTATTATTATTATTATTACTATTATTATCATATGGATTGACCATCGGCATGAAAATATCATCCAACAAAAAGTATGATATTATATTATAATTATAATTCTCATATTTCTACGATTGCTGGAATGAATGAATTAGACAACGACATGTCTCAGGAAAATAAGTTGACATTATACAATTCATAGAATACCCACAGAATAATTATAGCATTCTGTGAAAACATAGAAATACGATTTATATTGAAATTTTGAAAAATCATATCTCCGAAAGTATTACCTTGTAAGAGTTAAAATTGATATCAATGCATTCTTATGGTAAAACTGCATATTGAAAAAAATTTAATCTGGAATTTCTTATGTAAAAAAAAATTTTTTTTTTGTTACTTCGAAACTATCAATCCGATTTCGCCCAATAACGAACTCAGCCGAGATATTTATCTCCCAAACCTACTCTGAAAATTTCAACTATCTAGCTCATTCCGTTCGAGAGTTATCGTGCCTATGGCCGGCCGGCCGGCCGGACCGGCCGGACAGAATGAATTTCGACCACGGATTCTTGATCAGTGAGTCGAACCAAATCGTTTAAGACCATTTTCATCGAAAAATTCGAAAATTACAGACATTTGGGCAAATTGATAAGCACTCAGTTCCGACGAACTAGAGCGCCAAAAATAGGTTTCGGAATTTCAAGCAAAATATTCCACAAAATAGAAGCAATTTTTTGAATTTTTTCATGTCACGTGATCTTCACGAAATTTTGCAAAAGTGTTTGCTTTGGTCTTTTGCATCTAACTACTAAGCTTCTTTTCAATCAGATAAGTATTTTTCGAGTTATCGTGGAAACAAAATTTTAAACCCGGGTCAGTTTAGTTGAATTTGTTGGGAAAGCTACAGGGTACTGATGAAGGCCAAGAAGCCAGAAACGCGTCTGCTCTTGCTTTCTCGGCAGATCAATGAACCCTCTGGGGTCTATTTGATTTGTGAAAAATTTTAAAATTTTTGAAATTTTTTTTTGTCACTTTATGGCCATATGGTCACTCACAAAAAACTCCGATTCTCCAACACTAGTGGTTCAGGAGATATCGCATCTTGAATCCACGCATGCGCAGACCGCACTGGGGGATTCTATGGAGGAATAGCATCCTCCACCCCAAATCTTCTCAGAAGAAAACTCGAGCAGTTAAATTATTTCTCGTCTGCTTATCCGAATAACAAAAAATGCCCAAAAGAGGCAGTAACACACCCAGTCGTTCACCGTTCAGACAAATTTTGAAAACCAATTCCACACATCGTTTACGCATTAATTCGTTTGCCATGCTATTAAGTGGTCCATATTTTAATCAGTTGCCCTCGTACATATCGACTTGATTCAGATAAACGCGCAAAAAATACTTCGGAACGAAATCTGATCTCCAGATGTTACAGATATTCCATGTAGAAATTCGAAATGAAATACTTTGTCGAGTTTGGGAGTTGAAAATTATAAATTTCTTTTTAGGCTCCTAGTGGTCTGTTCTCAGTGAAATTTTGCACACCCAAAGAGGTCATAATTCGCCACCGAAGTGCAAAAACTGAACTCATTCCGATATTTTGTTTCGGAATTTCAAGCAAAATATTCCGCTAATAGTTAAAAAAATTTTCTACTCATGCTTTCCCCACGAAATTTTGCAGAAGTGTTTCCATTGGTACTTCGCATCTAACTACTGAGTATCAATTCAATCGGATGAGTATTTTCCGAGTTATACTGAAAACAAAATTTCAATTTAATTTTCAAATATTTAACTTCGCAGGCATATAAAGGTCATGATTCTACAATTTGATGCTGAATTTCAGATAGATCGAGTGATCGGTTTCGAAAATATTCTTGAAAAACGTTTTAACTAAAAATGGCCGTAACTCCGAAAGGGCTGGATGAATTTTGCCCATTAACGAACTTGTCCGAGATAGTTACACTGCAACCATGCCCTGCAAATTTACACGCTCTAACTCGTTCCGTTCGAGAGTTATCGTGCTAACGGCCGGACCGGCCGGCCAGACCGGCCGGACGGACGGACGGCAGGATTGAATTTGACATCGAATTCTTTATCAGGGAGTCGAACCCAATCGTTTGAGACCATTTTCGTAAAAAAAATCGAAAAATACAGACATTGTGACGAAATGATAGCACGCTGTTCCTTGCGGAACACGCGCTCAAAAATATTGAATTTGAAATTTAAAATGTAGAAATTTTGTTAGACCGATTATGTCACCGACGCTATTCAACTTGTACTCGGAGGAGATTTTCAAGGAGGATCTGAATGGAAGACATGAAGGTGTAAAAATCGGCGAAGAAATTATCAATAACATAAGATACGCGGATGACACGGCTATAATGGCGGAGAGTCTCGAAGATCTTCAAACGCTGGTCACCGTCGTGAGCGAGGCAAGTCAGCGGATAGGACTTCTGATCAACATTTCCAAAACTAAGTGGATGTCAGTGGGAAGATTCAATGTCGAACCCTTCCAACTCAACATCAATGAAAAGATCATAGATCGTGTGACAAACTTCAGATATCTTGGTAGCTGGCTTAACGGCGAGACAAACTCTGACCAGGAGATCATAGCACGTATTGAGATATCCCGCAGAGCATTCATGTCATGGAAACCGGTTCTCTGTCTCAGAACCTTGTCCATGCATCTGCGTAAGAGAATATTGGGGTGTTATTTATGGTCTGTACTCCTCTATGGCTGTGAAACTTGGACCCTGAAGATCAGAACGCTCAGAAAACTAGAGGCCTTCGAAATGTGGTGCTAGTAAAAATAAGAAAAACCGAATATTTTGAACATACAATCAGAGGACCAAAATATTGTTTACTTCGTCTCATAATCCAGGGAAAAGTAGAGGGAAGGAGATGGATAGGACGGAAAAAAATGTCATGGCTTCGTAACATAAGGCAGTGGACCGGCCTGGGCGTGGAAGATCTATTCCGAGCGGCCAAGGATCGTGATGGATTCCATGAGTTAACCAACATGATGATAGCCAACGTCTGAAATCAGGCACGGCACTAAAAGAAGAAGAAGAAGATTATGCCCAAAAACGAACTTAACTCTCTCATTCGGACACGCAACCTACCCTGAAAATTGCAAGTCCCTATCTCCTTTTGTTCGAAAGTTATCGAGGCAACGGTCATCCATCTACGGAACTCTGAAACAACGCTATTACGCCCAAACTGACGGGATTCGTTATGGGTTGACAAGAGGGGGTGATGAATACAAGATGGTATAAAAAGAACATCATGAAAGTGGACACCCCAACAACGTGCAGAGCATGCCACAGCCAGCAGGAAACTGTTATGCATATTATGTCTGCTTGCAGAGTCCATACTCCAACAGGATATGTGGAAAGACACAATACGGCACTCCGAATTCTCTACTTCCATCTGAGAGAGTTTTATGGTATAGACAACGAACCAGTGCTACCATATGTGCCTCTAGAAATTGAAGCAGTTGTCGAAAATGACAGAGCTCGCATCTACTGGAACTATGTGATTCCAACAACTCGGCAGATCCACGCCATAAAGCCAGATATACTCTTGCTGGACAAAGAACTCAAGGAATTGTTTGTAATCGAATTTTCTTCCCCCGCAGAAAATAATGTGATGATGAAAGAAGAACAGAAGAGGGAAAATACAAGGATTTAATGTTCGAACTAGGGATCCTGTATCCAAGGCATAAGGTTAGAATGGTCATACTAATCATAGGATGCCTAGGCGGAATGAGACCAACTACGTGACTAAATTGAAGATTATTCCGGCCTGCAAGTCTCTGGCCGAGGATTTAGCGCACAGAATGCAGAAAGCGGTGTAGCTCGGATCACTTCGAGTAATCAGGTCCCATCAACTATGAAGGCCGCTTGCAGCTCATCTCTTTTGTAAAGGGTCACTGTAAGGGCAGGACGAAGAACTACTCCAAGGAACGTGTGAGAGGTTTTTTAGTGAGTAACCAATCAACATCTGGAGTCTGACACTCCTGAGAGAAGCGGTCCCTCTCAGGGAATGCCTATAAAAGGTTTTTCCTCTCGAGCGGATAAGAAAAAATTCAATTGATATTTTGATGAAATTGTTTATTCTTCACGGTCAATGCGATCGAATTGTAGCAAGATCATGCAGAATGTTCTGGTTAGGCCTAAATCTTATTCTGCACTTTTGTCGAAGGCATGAGGATTTGCGTTAAAATAACTTAATCCATTTGAAATGTTATCTTCTTTTGAAATAATAAGCTTCGGCATTGTTCGTCCCCACCCTGTATATGTTCTCCAAAACGTATAACCATATCGTCTATTTGGTATATATACTCATCTGAGATCTCTTTATGTATGGTTGCTGGTTTGTTCTATTTTGTAATCTTGTTTGTAATCTACTATTTCAATGTTGTTCGTTATAGTGTGACGTGGCGGGATTGTCTTCAATTGTAAGGCTTATTCTGTATTTTATTTAGGACGAATTTTTCCCAATCTCGCAGTGTACTGCCACTGGATTACGAATCTATTAGACAATTTTTGTGTTCCTCGTAATTATAAGCGGGTTATTGAGGTTTTCTTTGTGAGAAAGACGTTATTCTTCGTGTATTGTTAACTTGTGTTTTTTTTTTCTTTAGCTTCTCTAATTTTTTGAGCATAGGTTTGATTCGCAATGGTAACCGGTGTTCTTACGTTATTTTTTATATTTCTGTGATGTTTTGGTACATCTGGGGATTCCTTGAGATTCGTTAGAGAATTTTTATAATTATTTTTGAAAATATCGTTGGCTTCAAAGTATGTGTACTTATCAACAACCATCGCTTCTTTTATCCTTTTTTGTCTGTAAGTTTTCGGACAAATTCTGTCTACTGCTTAATGATTTTGTGTGCATTTTATATACAAATGGTTTCATTTACTCCGCATTCTATTTCTTCGTGTAGAGAACCGCAATTCCTACATCTTTTTTTTCGTCTGCATTGTCTTGCTGTATGTCCACAGCGCAAACAGTTATAACATTGAATAACTGGGCTTACATGTTGTTCAATATTGCTGATGTTATGAAATAGTGTAATATAGTTTAGTATTATTTTTCCACGGAATGTGGGTACGCTTATTTTGCTTCTATGTATGTTGGTTTGTTATCTCTTATAACTTGTCTTTTTGGCGCTCTTGTTCCTCGGAACACAGTGCTTATCAATTTACCCAAATGTCGAAAAGATTTGGTTCGACTCACTTATCAAGAATCCGTGGTCGAAATCGATTCTGTCCGGCCGTCCGTTAACACGATAGCTCTCGAACGAAAGGAGTTAGAGGATTGAAATTTGCATGGTAGGTTTGGACTGTAAATATCTCGGACGAGATCGTTAACGGGCAAAATCCATTAAGCGGTTTCAGAGTTATGGCCATTTTTAGTAAAAACATTTTTTATGAATATTTCTGAAACCGGTCACTCGATCTATCTGAAATTTAGCATCAAATTGTAGAATCATCACCTTTAGACGCATGTGAAGTTTTGTATTGATCGTGTCACCAAAAAGTGAAAAAAAAATTTGAAAATTTGAAAATTTTGTTTCTTCAATTACTCTCGAACGGAATGAGCAAGGCAATTGAAATTTTCAGAGTAGGTTAGGGACATAAATAATCGGTTAAATTTGCTATTGGGCAAAATAGGCCAGATGGCTTCGGAGTTTCACCATAAAAATCCAATGATATCATTTTCAACTCTAACAAGCTAATACTTTCGGAGATTTGATGATTTTTCGAAAATTCAATAATGAATCGTACTTCTACGTTTTCACAGAATGCTATAATTATTCTATCTAAGCTTTATTATATGATCTGTGTTCATACTCGTACATGTCATCCTGTTCTATAAGAGAGAGTCAAATTCATTTCAGCTATTTTAATTTGATGTCTTCCATGGTACAGTTCTCATTCACAGATTGCTCATTTAATCTTGATAAATAAACTATTATTTGAATTGAATTTCCTTTATGATGCAGTTCTATCATAAAAAAAATTGGTTCAAGCACTGACGTGAAGTCAGAAGCTTTTGCGCGTATGTTCTATTGTCCATTCTTCTGTATTGGACACCCTTAATCGAATTTACCATGGTAAATTATGTTGTCCATTCTCCTGTATTGGACACTCTTAATTCGAATTTACCATGGTAAATTCGAATTTTGAGACTATAACGCGATGTTCCCCAGAACATACGCGCAAAAATACATTGATATAATTCTCAACTCTGAGAAACCAACAATCGGAGATATAATTTGTCTGTTTGAACAAGAGCGCCAGAAAGCTCCTGTCCACAGTGCTTGAACCAATTTTTAGATGACGGACTGTCAGAATTTCATTAGATGATTTCGCATATTTTATTATCTTTTCTTCCGAAATGTTAATTCCGATATCGGATATAACCCTCATGCTTGTTACCAGGATTGATGGTATAACAACAACTACATCGTAATCCTCGAAATTATTATTTTCCACGAACGTATTAGCTTCGCGTGCACTAGCAAAGTCTATACCTATTCTATTCCTTCCATTCCTAGCTATATTCTATATATTGAAATTGAAATCATCATTATCGAAGAACTTTTTTCCCAAGGATAATGGATCAAGATTTCATACATTGCCTGATTCACCCAGTATAAATACTGTGAATGGTCCCTTATCAGAAACCACATACGTGTCTGTTTATTCGCATTTTTGCGCGTATGTTCTGGGGAACATCGCGTTATCATTTTGCCCAAATGTCTGTAACTTTTGAATTTTTTGACGAAAATGATCTCAAACGATTAAGTTCGACTCCCCAATGAAGAATTCGATGTCAAATTTGATTCTGTCCGGCCGTCCAGCCGTTGCCACGATAACTTGAGAACGAAAAGAGCTAGCGACTTGAAATTTTCAAGGTGGGTGGCGCATCCCAATACGACGGACAAGTTCGTTAATGGGCATAATCGTCCCAGTGGTTTCCGAGTAATAATTTTGTTTTCAACCAATATAAATCCGATCGAATTGAAACTTGGTGAGTAGTTGTAGAATATGAACTTAAGCACGTTTGTGAAATTTTGTGCGAATCGTATGGCTAGAAAATTATTAAAAAATTATTAAAAAATATTTTTGTTGTCACTATAACTTGAGAACAGAAAAAGATAGCGGCTTCAAGTTTTCAGGTTAGGATGTGCACTAGAACGCGACATTTCAGTTTGATTATGAGCATAATCGACCAAACGGTTTTAGTGTTATAGCCATCTGAAATTTTCTGAAATTTGGTGGTTTTTTGTTCCTCATTAACTCGAAAAATACTGAACCGATTGAATTCAAACATGGTTATTAGTTGTAGAATGCCAACGCGGAAATGTTTGCAAAATTTGGTGAGGATGGCATTCGTAGAAAATTTTTAATAAATAATTGAAAATAAAAAAAAAATTCTATATATCAGTAACTAATCGTTTGAAATTGCTGAAATTTTGCAAGAGCCTTCATAACCTAACTCTACTGCCAAGTTTCAAGTTTTAATACGATCGGTTAAATATTGTTGGAGATTCGAGCATTCTTGTGTGAGTTCAGTAGATGGGTGACCGTTGCCTCGATAACTTTCGAACGAAAGGAGATAGGGACTTGCAATTTCCAGGGTAGGTTGCGTATCCGGAAGGGAGAGTTGAGTTCATTTTTGGGCATAATCGGTCTAACGGATTCCGAGTCATACCCACCTGGAATATTATTTCCTTAATAACTCAAAAAATAAATATTCGATCGAATTGGTGCTTGGTAACTAGTAGTAGAAAATCAACATAAAGACGTGTTTAAAATTTTGTAAGAACCGTACCCCTAGAAAAATTGAAAAAAAGGATGAAAAAAAATTTTAAGAACCGTACCCCTAGAAAATTAATAAAAAATCACGAAAAAAAAATTGGTTCAAGCACTGACGTGAAGTCAGAAGCTTTTGCGCGTATGTTCTATTGTCCATTCTTCTGTATTGGACACCCTTAATCGAATTTACCATGGTAAATTATGTTGTCCATAAGAGTGTCCAATACAGGAGAATGGACGACATAATTTACCATGGTAAATTCGATTAAGGGTGTCCAATACAGAAGAATGGACAATAGAACATACGCGCAAAAGCTTCTGACTTCACGTCAGTGCTTGAACCAATTTTTGGATTGAACACTCACCCTGGCTTCGGAATCCAATTAGTATATCTTGCTCGATATTTAGCCAATAGAAATAATGTTTCAAAATTTAGTTACAGCTAAGCAACGTGAGATTAGAAGAATAAATAGCATTTTAAGTAATAACATGAATCATGATGATAACCTAGTTAATGTTATAACAGATAGTAAAGATAGGGTGCGTTTTTATTTTAATAGAAATATCTAATCGATTCATTTTAAAAGAATCGGTGTTAATTTTCAAGTAGGTAATCATTCACCTTACGAAAAAAAAAGCACACCGCTTCTCTTACCATTAATAGATTAGACATTTCGATTATAAAGTAAAAACGCACCCATACCTACTATTCATTCTTGATCAATACGTTGACAGAGCAACATAGTGATCTCCTAATTACTGCCTGTGTTTTCTGTTAATCCTTGGTGGTAAGTGTGATTTAATAGCTTGCTAACAATTGAAAAATCATTTCTTTACTCTTTTAGCGAACACTTAATTTCTTACAGTTAATTTTTTCATCCTAGCTCCATTGAGTACGGTTTATTTTTTACATTTTTGGCGCTCTTGTTCCTCGGAACAGAGTGCTTATCAATTTGCCCAAATGTCTGTTATTGTCGAATTTTTTGATGAAAATGGTCTTAAACGATTTGGCTCGACTCACCTACCAAAATCACTAATCGAAAGAAATTTTGTCCGGCCGTAGGCACGATGACACTCGAACGAAAAGAGTTAGAGGATTGAAATTTCAAGGCTAGATTTGGAGCGTAAAGATCTCGGACGAATTCGTTAACGGGCGGAATCCACCAAGCGGTTTCGGAGTTATGGCCGTTTTTAGTAAAAATATTTTTGATGAATATTTCCGGAACCGATCACTCGATTTTTCTGAAATTCAGCATCAAATTGTAGAATACTGACTCTTGTATGCATGCGAAGTTTTGTATTGATCGGATTGTAGTAAAGTGCCAAAAAAAAAATTTAAATTTTGTTTCTGCAATAACTCTCGAACAGAATCAGTTAGGCAGTTGAAATTTTTGGAGTAGGTTTGGGAGATGAATATCACGGTTGAGTCCGTTACTGGGCAAAATCGGCTTGATGGTTTTGGAGTAACAAAAACATTTTTTTTTACATTACAAATTTCAAATTCAAGTTTTTGGCGCTCTAGTTCCTCGGAACTGGGTGCTTATCAATTTGCACAAATGTCTGTAATTTTCGAATTTTTGGCTGAAAATGGTCTCAAACGATTTGGTTCGACACACTGATCAAGACTCCGAGGTCGAAATCGATTCTGTCCGGCCGGCCGGCCGTAGGCACGATAGCTCTCGAACGAAAGGAGTTAAAGGATTGAAATTTGCAAGGTGGGTTTGAAGCGTAAATATCTCGGACAAGTTCGTTAATCGGCGAAATCCATCAAGCGGTTTCGGAGTTATGGCCGATTTTAGTAAAACACATTTTTTATGAATATTTCCGAAACCGATCACTCCATCTATCTGAAATTTAGCATCAAACCGTAGAATCATGACCTTTATACGCATGTGAAGTTTTGTATTGGCCAGGTTACCGCAAAGTGTCGACAAAAAAATTTCAAAATTTTAAAAGAAATTTTCTACAATAACTCTCGAACGGAATGAGCTAGGCAGTTGAAATTTTCAGAGTAGGTTAGGGAGATGAATATCTCGGTTTGGGCTAAATAGGCTTGATGGTTTCGGAGTAACGAAAAAAAAAATTTTTTTTTAAGCAACAAATTTCAAATTAAATTTTTTTTAAGATGCAGTTTCACCATTAAAATTCATCAATATCATTTTCAACTCCAACAAGCTAATACTTTCGGAGATATGATTTTTCTAAATTTCAATGATGAATCGTTCTTCTATGTTTTCACAGAATGCTATAATTATTCTATCTAAGCTTTATTATATGATCTGTGTTCATACTCGTACATTACATCCTGTTCTATAAGAGAGAGTCAAATTCAGTTCAGCTATTTCAATTTGATTTCTTCCATGGTGCAGTTCTCATTCTCAGATTGCTCATTTAATCTTGATAAATAAACTATTATTTGAATTGAATTTCTTTTATGATACAGTTCTATCATAAGAATACATTGATATAATTCCCAACTCTGAGAAACCAATACTTTCAGAGATATAATTTGTCTGTTTTGAACTAGAACGCCAGAAAGCTCCTGTCCACAGGGCTTGAACCCATTTTTTTAAGATGCAGTTTCACCAAAAAATCCATTAATATCATTTTCAACTCTAACAAGCTTACACTTTTGGACTTCTATGTTTTCACAGAATGTTATATTTATTCTATCTATGAATTATTATATGATCTGTGTTCAGCAAGTGTTTGAACAAGACCGCCAAAGCTCCTGTCCACAGGGATTTCCCCCTTTTTTTTTTTTTTCTTTACATGCTTGTCACTGTAGATTGTGCCTTGAAAATGCATTATCAGCATGCATGAAGCCCTATTGTTTGAACCCTTCCATGTGTACGATACTTTTTAACTCACTGCTTGCTCTTGAATGGATATACCATTAAAAATCAGAATAACTCTAATTCTCATATGTCCTTTCCCTGTGGGATGATTTAGGTTCATCCTAGAATCCGTAGCCCTAGGAATCATCCCACACCACTGTGGATCCAGAAAAGATACAACCTCGAGTACAGATTTATGGCTAATCCCAGTTTTTCTTCTAGTCCATAGCAGGGGGCTCTACTGTCCAGGGTGGATTGCATTTGATCGAAGAAGAAGAAGAAAGATATTATCCAAAAGTATTATATTCATTAAATATCACAATGTAAGTCTTCCTTCTATTGAGATCCTGACATGAATTAGATCAAATATTTTTTCAGAAACAACAGCACTGTTTTGATTTGAAATGGATACTAGACGCACCGAGATAGAACACCATAACATCAGTTTAAACTTCAAGAAGTTCCTGGAAAATGATATTGAAAAAGAATTCGAAACTTTTTTGAATACAACAAAGAGAACAACTTTAATTCATCCTTTAAACTTATTCAATAAAGCCAATACTTCTAATGAATATATTACAGATGAATTCAGAGGTTTGATAGATAAAGTAGATGAAATTAATGAATCAGAGGTGGATCAACTAAGAACTCACGAAGAAAAGTTGGGGTTTATCAAGTCTCGGTGTGCTTCTATATTAGAAAAAAATTTTCTTGAACAGTTTATATCATTAAATCGATTAAATGTAATCATAACAAATATTTAAAACACTTAATGATCAAATCAGTTCGATCAAGATCCACTCTTAAAGAAAATCGGTTCACTGTAATGAAATGAACTTTAAGTTCCTTATGGTTTTAGGAAATTAATTCTACATTTGCTTTTATTTAATTATTTTTCATAATGTTGATGATATCAAATATAACTTAAATGCCAGTACTAAACAAGATGAATCTTGAAGTTGGTATTTTATTAGGATTTTGAAAAGAATATCTACCTATCACAAACAGAATAACTAACCCTTTAGCATTAAGTAAGCTCAATCCCAACTGGGTTTCATTATGATTATATTGAAACTAAGGTCTTCCGTGCAGGCCTCTCATGAGGTCTGGTGTTGTTCTGTGCATATAATTATTTAATATTTTTGAGGTGAAGGTAGTTAATGAGCGTGATAAAACACTCATCAAGGATATACATAAATAATAATAATAATAAGTTTATTTATCCTGTATGACATTACATCAATGTATAGGATACGTCAATAATAAATACAATATAATATAATGAAATTAAGTAATTTCAGTTTCCTTCTTAAATATCAACCTACTCAAGGACTTGATCCAGTTGGGAAGATGGTTGTATAGCTTGATCTCCACATATGTTGGAGACGATTCAAATCTAGATGTTGTATGGGTCGGAATACAGATAGTGAAATTATGCCGTGTGTTGTAACCATGGAAACCAGGAGTTGTCTTCAGCTCTGATAACTTACTGCGAACAAACAGTAGACAGTTCAAAATGTAAATGTTCGTGAAACAAAAATTCTGGCACTCGTCGTGGAATCACCCCATAGGATTACGTTATACTTCAAATGTGTGAAAACCAGGGCGTAATAAACAGCGAGCAAACCCTCCAGAGGTAACGAGTTTTTGAGTCGACTTAAAGCAAAAAAAGACCCATTTAATTTTTTGCTGAGATGATCAATATGACAGAGCCATCTTAAATTGCTGTCAACGTGCACACCCAGAAATTTAACACTGTCAGCTGACTCAAGTTGACGGTCTCTGTATTCTATAGCAAAAGGCACATGAGGAATAGATTCCCTTAACTGGAAATAAATTAGCTCGGTTTTGTCTAAATTCAACATCAGTGAGTTTCGATAGCACCAATCGGAAAAATGCTCGATAAGTCTCTTGCATTTCCTTGTTAGCTCGTCCTTTGTCCTCGCTGAGGCACCTATCGACGTATCATCAGCGAAAAGAGTGATGGAGTCAGCCTTAATGTAATCAGGAACATCGTTTACGAAGAGCAAAAAGACCAATGGTCCCAGCACAGAACCCTGAGGTACACCCATGGATAGAGGGTAATTTCCAGATCTGCAATTTTTATTCTCAACAAACAAAGAGCGGTCGGACATAAAACTAGATATCCACTCCAGATAAACTCCTCTAAATCCTATACTGTACATTTTATTCTTAATAAAAGAGAACTGCAAGCAGTCGAATGCTCGTGACAGGTCAAAAAATAAACCAGCAACAAACAAACCACTATCCAATCTACCATATATGAACTCTAAAAATTGGCAGACAGCAGTTTGCGTAGATTTGCCTCTGCAGAAGCCATATTAAAACCTTGATATAATGGAGAACTTATTTAGATAATTCACCATTCTACCGCAAACGATTTTCTCTAAGACTTTAGAGAGAATGCTAAGAAGAGAAATGGGGCGATAATTTGCCATGTCAGTTGAATCGTTCTTTTTGAATACAGGAATAACTTTGACTATTTTCAATAAGGAGGGAAATGGCCTATGCAAAATGTATAGAATAGATGTACCAAAAATCTAACGTACTCGAAATTTTGTATATGGGCTATTTTTGGAAGGAAGCAGCCTACTAAAATATTGAGAGTGAAGTAGTACTTTGTGTATTTTTGCATTTTTGCGCGCGTGTGGTGGATTGAAGCTGCAATATCTCCCGAATCACTGGTGTTGAAGAATCAGAGTTTTGTGTGATTTGTGTGATATTGAGAGGACTTTAAGCCACAAGAGGAGTCGTGGCTCTTTTTGGGTTGTATGGCTTATGTGCTTATGTCGGGAGTGGTTTACGTCTAGCGGTCATGGATTTGGTGGCCAAGTTAGTTTCGAGCAGAAAGCATTGTTTCCGATTTGAAATGTCTCTATCGTGGTCAATTCATAAATAACTATATTTGGAAGATTTATTGCGCATATGTTCTGGGTAATATCGCGTTATCATTTTGCCCAAATGTATGTAGTTTTCGAATTTGTCGCCGAAAATGGCTCAAACGATTGGGTTTGACTTCCTGATCAAGAATTTGAGGTCAAATTCGATTCTGTCTGGCCTGCCCACCGGCCGTTCCCACGATAACTTGAGAACGGAAAGAGATAGCAACTTGAAATTTTCAGGGTAGGTGGCGTATCCCAATAGGACGGACAGGTTCGTTGATGAACATAATCGGCCTAATGGTTTCCGAGTAATAATTCTGTCTACAACCAATACTAATCCGATCGAATAGAAGCTTGGTGAGTAGTTGTATAATATAAACCTAAGGACGGTTGTGAAATTTTGTGAGAATCGTATTGCTAGAAAATTTTTAAAAACTTTTTGAAAAATATTATTTACGTCACGATAACCTAAGAACGGAAAGAGATAGCGACTTGAAATTTTCAGGTAGAGTTGAAAATCTAAATGCGCAATTTGAGTTTGTTTATAGGCATAATCCGCAGAACGTTTTGGAAGTTATACCCATCTGAAATTTGGTTGTTATTACCTTAATAACTCGAAAAATACAAAACCGATCCAATTCAAACATGGTTATTAGTTGTAGAATGGCAGCGCGAAAATTCGTGCAGAATTTTGTGAGGATCATATAACTAGAAATATTTTTAAAAATCATACAAAATCATTGCCATTCTACTGAGACTGCTGCAGTTTCATTTGTACAGACTGTTTATGAGAGACTGGACGACGGATTCTTTGTGGAAGGTCTGTTTTTCGATCTCTCAAGGGCTTTCGATTCCTTGAGGTTTGGCTTCATGCTGAGCAAGTTTTACAATCTTGGATTTAGGGGTATATTTCTTGATTGGTTGGAGAGTTATTTAACGGAACGCAGTGTGATGGTTAGAGTCGATGGTGCCGACTCCGAGATATACATACTTGACATGGGAGTTCCCCAGGGCTCTGTTCTAGGTCCCCTGTTATTTATATTTTTTATAAATGACTTGCCTGAACACATTGTCGCACTTGTAATTGCGCTTTTTGCAGACGATTCATCCTTTTTGATTGCGACAAGGAGCATTGAGGAGCTAGCAGCTGGAGTTTCTACTTTACTGGATATGTTTGTTTCTTGGTGCAGCAGAAATGGTCTGGTAGTAAATGTTGATAAGACTGTGTGTTTACACTTTAGTCTGAAGAATATGGGTAGAGATCAGGTACTGGCATTTAGGAATCTATCTCTTTCCCCAAATGAGTCTTCCAAATTTCTCGGTATACAGATAGACAAATTTTCACGTTGGAATGAACATGTGGATAAATTATGTAAAAAATTGAATAGTGCCTACTACGCTCTCAGCGAAATTAAAAACCTATTTCCTCTCCAATCCCTCCTGGATGTGTATTATTGTCTTGCCTACCCACATTTGTCATATAATATTTTGATTTGGGGTAGTGCATCTGACTTGGATAGAGTTCTTGTGTGCCAGAAGAGGATACTGAGGACTATCCTTAGAATACCTCCACAGGTCTCCTGTCGACCTCATTTCATAGCACATAACATCATGACAGTTGCATGCTTGTACATATACAGATGCCTCCTTCATGTTAAGTCCAACGAAGGATCTTTCACGAAGCTGTCAAGTAGTCATCAATATTCGACAAGGAAAGGGGATGTACTGCTTATACCCAAGCACAGAACATCAAGGTTTGAACGCTCACCGCTATACCAGAGCATACGAATATACAATCACTTACCAACAACTGTTAAACATTTTAAAATAATTCAATTCAAGAAAACTATTAAGAAATTGCTGTTGTGCAAAGGCTACTGTTCGGTAACTGAATATTTATGTGATTGTTCATTATAACCTTGGTCTTGTGACCACTAATTGTACTCATTTGCTTTCTATTTTCATTGTTGTAATTTGACTTGTCCTATACTGTATTGTCTAACAGGATCAATAAAGTTTATTATTATTATTATTTATTATTGAAACAAATTCTATATATCAGAAACTATTCGTCCGATATCGCTGAAGTTTCGCGAGAGCCTTCAGAACCTAACTCTTCTACCAAGTTCCAAGTTTGAACATGATCGGATCTATATTGTTGGAGATCCGAGCAGCCTTGTGTGAGTTCAGTAGCTGGATGGGTGATCGTTGCCTAGACAACTCGTGAACGAAAGGACATAGGGACTTGCAATTTTCAGGATAGATTGCACATCTGAATAGGAGAGTTAAGTTCGCTGTTGGCCATAATCGGCCATACGACATTTAAGTTCGTTAACTAGCATAATCGGCCAAATGGTTGCTCATTAGGATATCGAAGTTTCAAAATCGTACAATCATATTTTCATAGCTACATTTCTCATCCGCGGAGACAAAATATCTTTCGATTTTTCAACCGAGATAGGTCATTGATTCCATTCCACTTGCAGATGACGAATTCAATATTCAGATCGAATAAATAAACAGCCAAAAATGCACACCTGCCCTCACTCAATTGTGTGTGTGTGTAATATGTTAGCCCAAAATATTTTTATGCTAACTGTCACCATTGAAAATTAAAAATGGGTTCAAGCCCTGTGGACAGGAGCTTTCTGGCGCTCTAGTTCAAAGAGACAAATTATATCTCCGAAAGTATTGGTTTCTCAGAGTTGGGAATTATATCAATGTATTCATATGATAGAACTGCATCATAAAGGAAATTCAATTCAAATAATAGTTTATTTATCAAGATTAAATGAGCAATCATGAGAATGAGAACTTCACCACATTTTCAAATATTTTTTTTGACACTTTGCGGTAATCTGGTCAGTACAAAACTTCACATGCGTATAAAGGTCATGATTCTACAATTTGATGCTAAATTTCAGATAGATCGAGTGATCGGTTTCGGAAATATTCATAAAAAATATTTTTACTGAAATCGCCCATAACTCCGAAACCCTTTGATGGATTTCGCACATTAACGAACGTGTCTGAGATATTTACGCTCCAAAACCACCTTGCAATTTTCAATCCGCTAACTCCTTTCGTTCGAGAGTTATCGTGCCTACGGCCGGTCTGCCGGCCGGACAGAATCGATTTCGCACTCGGATTCTTAATCAGTGAGTCGAACCAAATCGTTTGAGACCATTTTCAGCCAAAAATTCCAAAATTACAGACACTTGGGCAAATTGATGAGCACTCTGTTCCGAGGAACTAGAGCGCCAAAAAAACAAGTTTCGTATGACAATTGCCCAAATCAGGTTTAAAGTACCTACAAATAGTAGGTATTCCATAAAACATGTATGAATGAAGATAAGTAATAATAAAAAATTACCTTGTAATCGATCAAAAATTTCCTGATCTACGTTCACCAAATTTTCTCCTCTCTCGAACTACAGAATTATGCTTTCAATATTTACGTAATATTTTCAAACATTTTCGGGTGAGGTCCCCGTTGCATCGCTAAAATACGAGTATTTCAACCCCAATATTTTTGAAGTTACAATATTCCCTTCTGTCAAGTTGACATTATGACAATTCATACATAGAATAGTTATATCAATCTGTGAAATACGATTTACATTGAAATTTTGAAAAATCATATCTCCGAAAGTATTAGCTTGTTAGAGTTGAAAATGATATGAATGGATTTTTATGATGAAACTGCTTATTAAAATATATTTGATTTGGAATTTGTTCTGTAAAAAAAAATTTTTTTTTTGTTACTCCGAAACCATTTGTCCGATTTTGCCCAATAACGAACTTAGCCGAGATATTTATCGCCCAAACCTACTCTGAAAATTTCAACTCTCTAGCTCATTCCGTTCGAGAGTTATCGTGCCTACGGCCGGCCGGCCAGCTGGCCGGACAGAATGAATTTCGGCCACGAATTCTTGATCAGTGAGTCGAACCAAATCATTGAAGACCATTTTTATCGAAATATTCGAAAATTACAGACATTTGGGCAAATTGATAAGCACTCAGTTCCGAGGAACTAGAGCGCCAAAAATTGATAAGCACTCTGTTCCGGGGAACAAAAGTGCCAAAAAGAAATAAAAGTCAAAATTCTATTGATAGTTTTTGTAGAATTGATCCATCTGTTGAAAGTTGAATGTATGTACTTCTATAAGAATTCAGACATTCAGATAATTAACATTTCACGTTATATTCTTTCAAATGAACAATAAATAAGACCCAAGAATAATCTGAAAATGAAAAGGACCTGCTTCGCGGAATACACGTCCCCCAACTCCGCATCTAGAAATACCGACTTGAATAAAATCACCCAAATGAATACTCTCATAATTTCCAATCGCCTAGAGATGCTGAAAAATCTACGAATATTATTCTACTACTACAAGTTCCTGGATATCATCAAAGATTTGTTTAGAAACACCAAAAATAATCAACATTCGGCCGATGTTTCTTGTAAAATTAATCCATCTGCTGAAAGTTGAATGTAAGTACTTCTATAAAAATTCAGATTAAGATAATAAACATTTCAGTTATATGGGCATATAACGTGAAATGTTTATTATCTAAATCGGAATTTCACGTTATATGCCCTTCAAATGAACAATAAGTAAGACCCAAGCATAATCTGAAAAAGGGGCCCAAGTAACTGCACGGAATACACGTCCCCCAGCTCCCTATGTACAACCAAACGCGCCCTGGACCACACAGGCTAACCGACAGGTTAGCCTTTGTGGTCAAGGTGTCTTGGATACACGAAATATGTACTTGGATATACGAAATATGTACCTATTATTATTTTATTATTATTATTGATAAGGGGTTACGTTGCACCGCGACCTTGAGATCTATTGTGCCCCCCATCAGAGCTGTTCTCACCATTACGCCATCTACAGCTCGCCCTCCAGTTCCAGAGTATAAATGAACCAAATATGTACCTAATCGGCGCGGGTTCGAATCTCAACGCCATCGGGATGTTTTTCATGAATACCAACAAAATTCTAGATGACGCTTCACCGTAGTAAAAAAGCAAACTTTCATCCCTCCACCCAAGTTTAGTTGGCGCTTCACAGTAGTAAAAAAGAAAACTGTGACAGTTCCATCTGTAATGGCACATTGTGGTCGGGAAGCTTCCTAGTATTAACTACTTACCACTATAAAACGGGTTTTGCTGAAATAGCTTTTGCTATCCCAAACAAAATTTTTTGCTATTAGAAGAAGTCTTGCCACCACAAATAATTTTTTCCTAAACTTTATTGGTTTTTATTTATCGTTAATAGATTTTGAATTTACGGTAAAAAAATGTGATTGATTCAAGAAAACAGTTTAATCAATTCAGAATAATGTTTTTATTAGGATTATTATTACTATAAGAAAAAGTTTTGCCACGACTAATAGATTTGTTTTTAACCTTTATTGGTTTTTTATTTATAGTTGATAGATTTCGTAGTACGGTAAAAAAAATTTAATTGATTCAAGAAAACAGTTTAATCAATTCAAAATAAAGTTTTGTTAGGATTATTATTGCTATAAGAAAAAGTTTTGCCACGACTAATAGATTTGTATTTATCTTTATTGGTTTTTGGGCGTATGTTCTAGGGGAACATCGTCCTATCATTTCGTCCAAATGTCTGTAATTTTCGAATTTCGAGCTGAAAATTGGCTAATAGACTAATTCGGACTCCCTGATTACGAATCCGGTGTCAGATTTTTGGGTGCCGTATGGCCGGCCGGCCGGCCGGCCGGCCGTAGGCACGATAACAGGAGCACCGAAGGTCCTATCGACTTCAAACTTTCAGGGTAGGTTTCTGATCAAAATGCGACGGTTAAGTTCGTCAACGAGCAAAATCGGCCGGACGGTTTAGGAGTTATAGACATTTAAAATTTTGAGGTTATTTCCCTGATATTTCAGGAACTAAAGAAGATGTTGAATCGAAACTTGGTAGTCAGTTCGAGGATATAAACGCGCAACTTTTGGCAAAATTCTGTTATGATCAAAATGTTGGTAATTTTTAAAAAAATATTTCTTTTTTCGTGAACTATTCATCAGATTGCAACAAAAACTTGTACTAACGTCAATTGTAGTATTTTGCAACATTGTGCAAAATTTTGGCTCTATACGATTTCAATTTCTGGAGATATAAGACAAAATGTGTCAAATTTCCTGGGTCTCTCTCAGTATTTTCATCGATTATTCTATGAACTCTTTGAATTCCACCGAAAACAAATTCAAAGACATAAACATAAAGAATCAAGTCATAGTTTAGACGTCGAAAGAAGGACGATGTTGATCGACTTGAAAAGGTACCTATTTCAAGAAATGCAATAATGAAATGCTTAATTTTTTTTATGGTCACAGAAAATCGTCACAAAAATCTATTTACCTCATTTGACGGCTGTTTGTCAAATCAATTAATTTCAATAATTAATGTCAGATTTCCTACATACCAAGTTCAAACACATTTTATTATATGGAAAACACTTATTATGATCACGTTCTACAGGAATTGATACTAAATAGAAGCTAGATGAAGTTTATTGTAATGGAAAATTTGTGTTCCAGAACAACATGATACTGCTTTTTTTCTTTACTGGTCAGTACGGGCCACAAGGAACATGCGCCCAAAAGCTCCTGTCCACAGGGCTTGAACCCATTTTTTATTTATAGTTAATAGATTTCGTCTTTACGGTAAAAATGAATATTAATTGAAGAAAGCAGTTTAGTCCAATCAAAATGAAGTTTATTACACGTAAATAATTTTTTTATTTGTGAGTAGAAAATAATCTTATTGACTTAATTAAGTGGATATTATTATTTCAATAAGGTACATATACATACATGCTGTCCTACGGCTGCCACAGGATTCGTTGGAAGATGGAAAACAATTCAGCACAAGGTGCTTGAGCTTTGGGAAAAGTATAACCTGAAACTAATCTCAATAACACAGGATGTCTTACAAAATGCGGATGAGTTTTTTGAGACCCAATAAATATTTTCAAAACTACTATTGGATTATGGGTTTCCCAAGGTTGAATCATCCTGTGTTGATTTTTTTACCAATGAGCGCTGCTGATGTCGTGAGTAACGCTGTAAAAATAATTAACAACAGTTATAACATTTAAAAAAAAATAACTTGAGAAAAGGTTTTATTCAATTGTTGCAATAGAGCTATTTTCGTACTTGCGCTGGAAATTTCAATAGCAGTTGAAATAGCACTCGAGATAAACACTTGAAATTTTACAGTTAAGCTTTGTTAGGAGAAATTAATTCTTGGAACATTTCAAATTCGTTCGACCGGAAATGATACCAACTTTCGTTTTTATAAATGTAATATCCAGTTTTTTCATTGATAATCAGATTATCCATTGAATTCTACATTGTTTTAATGTGTCACTTATCACTGAAAAAACCTTTGAAATTATCTCAAATAGGGCTTCATTCCAATGTTAATAATTTTTTACAATACATACTATCGCTTTACATACCGAATATATCGGGAAATAAGCATTTTAAAGCAGTAGTATGTATTATAAAAAATTCACTCTTGTTTAACGTAGATTCCAGCTAACCAATAAAAAAATGGGTTGCCATTTGAAAAAAAATAGTTTTGAGGTTTTTGTTATGACTGACTTTGACATTGAAATAGAAAAACCCTAAAGGTTCAATTGAATTTTTAATTAATTAAGATAAGCATTCGTATTTCCTCTGATAGAACGTAGAAAATTAGGAATTTCCAAAAGAAAATTTACAAGTTATTAACATTGGAATGAAGCCCTATTTGTGAAAAGGTTTTTTTCAGATTTTACACGAATTTTCTGAGAATAATATGTAACTGAACTCACTCAAGGCTGCTCGGATCTCCAACGATATGGATCCGATCATCTTCAAACTTGGAACTTGGCAGTAGAGTTAGGTTTTGAAGGCTCTTGCAAAATTTGAGCGATGTTGAACGAATAGTTTCTGATATATAGAACTTTTTTCAATGATTTTCAATGATATTTTCAAAACTTTCTAGTGATACGATCATCACGAAATTCCGCACGAATTTTCGCGTTGGCATTCTACATCTAATAACCATGTTTGAATCAGATCAGTTTTGTATTTTTCGAGTTAGTGAGGAAATAACAATCAAATTTCAGACGGGTATAACTCCAAAACCGTTTAGTCGATTATGCCTGTAGACAAACTCAAATGTTGCATTCGTATGCACAACCTAACCTGGAAATTTCAAGTCGCTAACTCTTTCCGTTCTCAGGTTTTCAGGACATAAATATTATTTATTGATAATTTTTTTAAAATTTTCTGGTGATATGATTCTCGCAAAATTTTATAAACGTCCTTAGGATTTCATTCTACAACTACTCACTCAATTCGATCGGAATTGTATTGGTTGAAACAAAATTATCACTCGGAAACCGTTGGGCTATTATGCCCATAATGCACTTGTCCGTCGCATTGGGACGCGTCACCTCTACCCTGAATATTTCAAGTCGCTATCTCTTTCCGTTCTCAAGTTATCGTGGCAACGGCCGGCCGGACGAACGTAATCAAATTTGACCTCGAATTCTTCATCAGGGAGTCGAATCCAATCATTTGAGACCATTCTAGGCAAAAAAATCGAAACTTACAGACATTTGGGCAAAATAATAACGCGATATTCCCCAGAACATACGCGCAAAAAAGAAATTTTGTATCATTTCCGGTGAAACCAGAAGTTGAACGAATCTGAATTTTTTTCCAAGAATTCATCTCTCCTAACTCTAACATTTCAAGTGTTTATCTCGAGCCTGTCTTTGAAATATTCTAACGAACGGTCTTCGTGAATCACCCTGTATGTTGCCACGATAACTTGAGAAGGGAACAATTTGCAAAACATGGGGCTTGAGCCCGGGAATCACTAGGTGGATTTACACTGCTGTAGTTAAGCTCCGCCAAACATATGCCAGTGTTGTGTGGTGGACAAAAATTAACCAGAGCAGGGCTGTCAAAGAGCTGGAGAAAGTGCAGAGACTGGCTTTGCTTTGTGTTACTGGAGTATTGAAAAGTACTGCAACTGTGGCAATGAAGGTTCTCGTGGGACTGGGAGCCTGGGAACCTAAAGGCTGCAGCTGAACTGTGTCTGGAGACAACGGTCATATGGACACGCTGTCTATTGGGGGACTTATTAGTCACCCGATCCTGAACATGATGAGCGACTGGAGTCACAAATTTGATCCCTCCTTCAAGCTGGGGCTAAAGCCTCCCGCGGAGGAGAAGAAAAGACCGCATAGTGAACTAGCATGGTTCACGGAAGGTTCAGTGATGGGCAGAAGCTCCGGAGCTGGAGTGTATGGGGCTGCACCCAATGCGAGCATTTCGATGTCGCTTTGGCAAAGCACAACTATATTCCAGCCAGAAGTTGGAACTCTCACGAAATGTATCGTAGAGAATATTCGTATGGGCTATTCCACTAAGATCCTATGAATTCTCTCGGAGAGTCAGGCTGCACTTAAGACAATAGCCAGCTGGAGAATTAACTCCAGGAGTGTGCTGGAATTCCGACAGCACCTTGAAAACCTGGCTGTCAGAAACCGAGATGAGCTCGGGTGGGAGCTGGGGCACACAGGGTTTGAAGAGAATGAAAGAGCTGACACACTCGCTAGAGAGAGCTCAACTAACCTTCTGTTCGGGCCAGAGCCAGGAGTAGGAGTGACGAAATCGGCTGTGAAAGGCGTCATTGAAAAATGGATCCTTGCACAGCACACTCAGCACTGGAACAAAATGTTAGGCCAGTGGCGTAGTAAGCTATTGACGGGACAATCCTGCACCTCACCAACTGAAGAAGTCTTACTACTGAGTAGGAATAAGCTCAGGGCAGTAACTGGCCTACTACCGGACACTGTACCCTAAGAAAGCACCTGAGCAACATGGGGGTTCTCCGAGAAAACCCAGTTTTTAGGAAACGTGGGGACGTTCATATTTGACTGTCCAGCCCCCACACAATGGAGACTTCACTATGGGGGCGACAACACGACCTTGAGTGCCCAGAAACCTTGTGAGGGACCTAGTCAAGGGCCTAATCCTACTTGCTGGGAAAATGGACCTTGTGTAGGTAATACACCGACAAGGCAGTGGGGATTTTATATGAGACCGATATAATGTCGGCGGTGCAGGACCCGGTGTTAAGTATATCTGAGCTGCAGGGGATAGACCAAGCGACCCTATGGAGGATAGCATATAGGAGACTGACCTAGGTGCAATAAGCCTCTCTAGGGCTGCAGCACGGGCTACTCACTCAAACGGTATCGGTCTAATACAAACAAACAAAACTCAGTACTGTCCTGATTCCTATATCAACAATTGGCTAGCACCTTCGCAGAATCCTATAAATGAAATCTGAATGTTTCTAGTAATATCAATGATATATGGGAAACATGTGAATAATGAAATTAAATGATTTATTCAATATGCTTATTTATTTAGAAGATCCTTAATAGTAATGAATAAATAGCTAAGCCCAAAAAAATCTATAGAAAAGTCAGTCTTCGTTTTACATCCAACAATAATTTATACAAAAGAACCATTTCAAGTCAATAGATTATTTCGAAATATCCAGTGCTCCTACCTACATCTAAAGTTGTTCCATATAAAAGTATGAAAGAAGTTTCTAAAAATTTATATTGTGGTATTAATAAATTAGGTATTTCGATCTTAAAATAATAATTATAATTGAGAAACTATGTAGACTAGTTCGTCACTTGGTCACGAAAAAAATAATAATAAAATTCAGGAATAAAAGAATCAGAGATCAACAGTTGAAATCATCTGCAGCAGGTTCTTCTTCAACCTCGAAATCCTCGTCAGCAGTGGCTTCTTGGTATTGTTGGTACTCAGATACCAAATCGTTCATGTTGGATTCAGCTTCAGTGAATTCCATCTCGTCCATACCTTCTCCCGTGTACCAATGCAAGAAAGCTTTTCGCCTGAACATGGCAGCGAACTGTTCAGATATTCGTTTGAATAGTTCTTGGATAGCTGTGGTGTTTCCAATGAATGTAGAAGACATTTTCAGACCAACTGGGGGAATGTCACAAACGGCTGTTTTGACATTGTTCGGGATCCATTCAACAAAGTAACTGCTGTTCTTGTTCTGTACAGCCAACATTTGTTCGTCAACTTCCTTCATCGACATCCTTCCTCTGAAGACGGCTGCTACTGTCAAGTACCTACCATGTCTTGGGTCGCAAGCTGCCATCATATTCCTTGCGTCGAACATTTGTTGGGTCAGTTCTGGGACTGTGAGAGCTCTGTATTGCTGATTTCCACGAGAGGTCAAGGGTGCGAAACCTGGCATGAAGAAGTGAAGGCGGGGGAATGGAACCATGTTGACCGCAAGTTTTCTGAGATCAGCATTCAATTGACCGGGGAACCTAAGACAGGTGGTGACACCAGACATTGTTAAAGATACTAGGTGGTTGAGATCGCCATAACTTGGATTTGGTACTTTCAAAGTTCTGAAGCAGATGTCATAAAGAGCTTCGTTGTCGATACAATAAGTTTCATCCGTATTTTCTACAAGTTGATGAACGGAAAGTGTGGCATTGTACGGCTCTACAACAGTATCAGATACTTTAGGACTGGGCATGACAGAATATGTGTTCATAATTCTGTCGGGGTATTCTTCTCTAATTTTGGATATCAACAGGGTACCCATGCCAGATCCCGTGCCTCCACCAAGTGAATGGGTGAGTTGGAAACCTTGCAAACAGTCACAGTTTTCAGCCTCTTTCCTTACAACATCTAGAACCGCATCGACCAACTCCGCACCTTCTGTGTAATGACCTTTGGCCCAATTGTTACCAGCGCCGGACTGTCCGAAAACGAAGTTGTCTGGTCTGAAGAGTCTTCCGTAAATGCCCGAACGCACTGAATCCATTGTTCCTGGTTCCAAATCCAAGAGAATAGCCCTAGGAACGTATTTCCCTCCATTGCTGCGTGTGGCAACTGAAAAAGAAACACTAATTATAGTTGTTTTCGTCCTTGGATGAAAAAGCTACATTTCAATCCGCCGTATTCACAAAGCATTGTTAAGTGTTTGAATCTCCGTTTAGTCCTAACTGAGGTTCTCAGTTATGGATAAATTTGAATCGCACCCTCAGTTAACGTATTTAACCGTGGTGAAACGGGCCTGTTTTACCACCTTTATTCCTTATTGTCCCTTATTATCCCCAATTTATCCTTAACTGAGGACCTCAGTTAGGACTTAACGGAGATTGAATGCTTTGTGAATACGGCGGAAGAAGTCCGGTTATAGCGATCGATGTAGGTAACTATAATTATACTGTGTACTACACTTATTGAAAGATGATTAGCCGACCGTTAAGAATTAGATATTAAAACTTTTTGTTTTCAGCAATTATCATACAGTCGCTTCAAGTTCGTTGATATTGTTCCTATGACACATAATAAATCCCTCCGAGAACTTTTCAAATTAAAGACCTAGCAGTACATATAAACGAAAATATCATGGAACTATTAGAATCATAAAATAATTATACAGGGTGTTCCTAAATTGAACGTACAAACCGAAAGGGGAGATTCCTTAAGTGAGTTTAAGAAAAAAAAGTTTTCAAGTTTTTTTCTCATAGTATCTACACTTCACAAGATATTCAACTGAAATTTGGCATAGATATTACATTTGAGAGTTCTCAAAACGTGACATGGCAATTTCGACAGAAGATCTACAGGGTGATATTTTTTCTGGAACACTGCCACATGTTCTTCTGCAGAACTTTGTTTTGGTGAGCAACTGTTAATTTGAAAAAATGTAAAAAGAAGCTTTGTTCTTATACTAAACTTTTCGGTCTCTTGCAGTTTTGTCGTATCTACCAACGATTTCGAGAAAAAAAAATTTGAACGATTCTCTCGAAATTCTCGTAACTATGATAGGAAGGCCAGTTTGTAATCTGTGGTGAATGAATTCAGTGCCAGTTTTGACACATCAAATTATTGAACGTTTGTTTTTTTAAAAAGTGAAGGTGGTTGCATTTGTGGCTATTTATTTTTTTGAATGTAGTTAGACTACTATTTTCATTACCTACAATTTTTATGACCTTCACAACAATATTTGATCAGAAATTAGAACCTCTACACATTTCAATATCAAAACATGCCGAATTTCACGAATTCCGAAATGACTGATATGCATTTCATGTATGGTCTTGCAAATGGAAATGCAAGAGAAGCTAGGCGTCTTTACATGGAACGCTATCCCAATAGAGTGATACCAAATCATCGAATGTTCTCTGATATTCATAGGCGTCTTTCAGAAGCTGGATCTTTTTCCACGAAAAGAATTAATGCTGGGAGACCACGCAGTGTGAGAACACCACAACTCGAAGAGGCAGTTATGAACGAAATAGAACAACATCCAAGAACCAGTACAAGAAAAATTAGTGTACTTTTGAATGCAAGTTATCAAGTTGTTTGGCGGATCTTGCGGGATTCTCTGCTATATCCTTATCACATTAAGAGGGTGCAAGCTGTTCTGCCTCGAGATTTTCATCCGAGGGTTAGTTTTTGTCAGTGGTACCTCAGTAGACTATTGATGAATCCTTATTTTGATTGCCAAATTCTATTCACTGATGAAGCCTGCTTCTCAAGGACTTCAATTATCAATTTTCATAATGAACACGTATGGGCTGAGGAGAATCCGCATGGATATGTAGAAACCCATTTTCAAGAGCAATTTTCACTAAATGTGTGGGGTGGTAATATTGGTGATGATTTGATTGGTCCTTTCTTCTTGCCAGGTCGACTAACAGGTCAATCTTACAGACATTTTTTAGAAAACGATTTGCCCTTGTTATTGGAAGATATCTCTTATGCTACGACGAGAAATGTGGTTCATGCATGACGGTGCTCCTGCTCATTTTTCAGTTTTGGCAAGGGAGTATTTGGACGAAAATTATGAAAACAGGTGGATTGGACGGGGGGGTCCTCAGTCATGGCCCGCCAGATCCCCAGACTTAAATAGTTTAGATTTCTTTTTATGGGGCCACCTGAAATCTCTAGTATACTCGACACCCGTGAACACCGTAGAAGAACTGAGAAATCGTATAATAGGCGCATTTGATACAGTTAGGAATACTCCGGGAGTGTTTGAAAGAGTTCGATCGTCTATGAGACGAAGAACAGAAGCTTGTATAAGAGTTGGGGGAGGACATTTTCAACATTTGCTGTAGTTCAGTCCTTTGCGGTTACTTAGTTTTCTTGTTATGATTTTTTTTTTTTAGTTTTATGGTTCTTGTTGTAATACATTTTTTATGTTGATTATACGAGTTTATCGAATCTTTATTAATCATCGCTACAGAACAGGAAAATTTCCATAAAAACTGACACTGAATTCATTCACCACAGATTACAAAGTGGCCTTCCCATCATAATTTGGATTTTCACGAGGATTTCGAGAGAATCGTTCGAAATTTTTTTTCTCGAAATCGTTGGTAGATACGACAAAACTACAAGAGACCGAAAAGTTTAGTATAAGAACAAAGCTTTTTTTTACATTTCTTCAAATTAACTGTTGCTCACCAAAAAAAAGTTCTGCAGAAGAACAGGTGGCAGTGTTCCAGAAAAAATATCACCCTGTAGATCTTCCATCGAAATTGCTATGTCACGTGGTGAGAACTCTCAAATGTAATATCTATGCCAAATTTCAGTTGAATATCTTGTGAAGTGTAGATACTATGAGAAAAAAACTTGAAAAAAATTCCAACTTCAACACTCTGTATCTCGAAAACGAAACGTTTGCGACCCCATGTTTATGGGACTTTTTTTTCTTAAACTCACTTAAGGAATCTCCTTTTCGTTTGTACGTTCAATTTAGGAACACCCTGTATTTATCATCTGAATGCGATATTTGGGATCGTTACTAGATATAATCGGCCAAATGGTTTTGGAGTTATTCCCATCTGAAATTTGGTTCTTATTTCCCCAATAACTCGAAAAATACGAATCCGATCCAATTCAAACATGGTAATTATCGTGGAAGCAGTTGGAGGAGGCTTTCGTCCAGGAGTGGACGGCGAATGGCTGAAGAAGAAGAGAAGAAGAATTACTTGTAGAATGCCGGCGTGAAAATTCTTGCAAAATTTCGTGAGGATCGTATTACTAGAAAATGTTGAAAAAATCATTGAAAATCGTTGTAAAAATGCTATATATCAGAAACAAGTTCCAAGTTTGAACACGATCGAATCGATATTGTTGGAGATCCGAGCAGCCTTGGTTGAGTTCAGTATCTGGATGGGTGACCGTTGCCTCGATGAGTTTCGGACGAAAAGAAATAGGGACTCAAAATTATCAGAGTAGGTTGTGCATCCGAACGGGAGAGTTCTTTGTTGGGCATAATCGTCCCAACGATTTCGGAGTTATACAGGGTGAGTCTTTGACCACTGCATTAATTTTAACCAAAGATTCCTCTCATCAAATGAAACAATTTTGGTTCAACATTTTTCCAAATTCAGCTCAGGTAAAAAGATACAGGCTGTTGAAATTTTGAAAAAAAATCAGTTTTTATTTTGTAGCTTTGACATCCTTTTTTCGAATAAAATGAATGTTGGCGTAAAGTTTCCTATAACTATGATACATATTTTCCAAATATCAGTTATTTTCTACTTCTACTGGTTTTCTAGTTATGGACTCGTGGATTCATAAAACTAAACGAAATTAGCATAAAGAAAGCATATAAAGTTTTTCTTGAGTCATTTCAAGAATATTCCATCGTTTCAGAACATTATATTATTCTTCATCATCGTTTTCGAGATATTCTTCATTGAATGTTTCAAAATGGAAAACTCCAGAAATTTCACTACTTTTATGGATCCGTCCCTGAGCGTTGGAATCCCGAATCAAGCTGTAAACCACGTTACCATGCCTTATTCTCGTCCACCAACAATGTCATAGATAATTTATATGCGGGAGTGTAATAGCACCATGTGAAATTTTTAAACGCTTGTAACTTTTTACCTCATCCGAATCTGGAAAAATGGTAAATGAAAAAAGTGTTTCATTTGATGAGAGGAATCTTTGATTAAATTAATGCAGTGGTCAAAGACTCACCCTGTATATAACTCCGAAAAAAATTTTTTTTATTTTCTAGTGGTACGCACAAAATATCACACACGTCATTATGTCGATATTCTACAATAAGAAACCAAGCTTCAATTCGATCGGGTCTGTACTTTTTGAGTTATCGAGAAAATGATATTCCAGATGGGTGTACACATCTTTTTCTAATTGTTTCTAATTGTAGAATATGGACATAATGACGTGTGTGATATTTTGTGAGAATCGTACCACTAGAAAATTAAAAAAAAAAATTACGAAAAAATATTATGTATCTCACGATAACTTGAAAACGGAAAGAGATAGTGACTTGGAGTTATACTCATCAGAAATTTTGTTGTTATTTCCTCTATAACTAAAAATATACAAATCTGACCCAATTGAAACTTACTTGTAGAATGCCGACCCACAGTTTTCGCGAAATTTCTTGTGGAGTCAGTTGAGGAATAAGTTTTTTCGTAATTAAATTTCAATAAAATGCATATGAAAGAATTTAAAATTATGTGATCATAGATTCTCTCGTTACTGAAGTATGTCATTAAAATGGTATTAAATATATTTATATATTAAAAATTGGTTCAAGCCCTGTGGACAGAAGATTTGGCGCTCTTGTTCAAACTTTGACGAATCATATCTCCAAAAGTGGTTTCTGACAGTTTGGAATTATATCAATGGATTCTTGTGAACTGTATCATAAAATAAAACAAATCATATAAGAATCCATTGATATCATTCCCAACTCTGAAAAATCAATACTTTCGGAGTTATTATTTGTCAAAGTTTGAACAAAAGCGCCAAAGCTCCTGTCCACAGGGCTTTCCCAGTTTTTCAATTTGGCTTCTGTGCGTCAGTTTTCAAGAATTTTCGTCATTAAATTCAAAACGTAGGTCTATGAATCATCTCATGTTGGATTAACATACATCACCAAATTTTAATTAGAGTATGCATGTATTCTATGAAATCATATAGAATTATTGAGAATAATTATTGAAATTTTGAAAAATCTCCGAACGTATTAGTTTGCTAAAGTTGAGAATGATATCAATGGATTCTCCTGATAAAACTGTATCTTAAAATATATTGAGCTTAAAATTTGTAATGTAAAAAAAAATTGTATTTTTGTTACTCTAAAACCACCTCATATTTGTCTCCCAAACCTACTCTGAAATACCAAATCGTTTAAGACTATTTTCAGCCAAAAATTCGAAAATTACGGACATTTGGGCGAATTGATAAGCACCCTGATTCGAGGAACAAGAGCGCCAAAAAGCTGAGAAAACGGTATATATCGAAGCTACATTCGATAAAGAGTGTCCAATAGAGGTGGGTAGACAAAGAACATTCGCGTAAAAGCTCCTGATATCACGTCAGTGCTTGAATCAATTTATAATCTTGAAATTACTTTTTTCAGAACCTTTGAATTTGTTATAATTTAATGGAAAAGGGTTATCGGGATACGTTGCAAATGGGCAGGAAAAAAATTGTCGGCAAGTACCATAAACATTGTTTTCCCCCTGCTTCTTTGAGGAATATCGCAATAACCTTCAGTATAAAATGAGCAGTCTTCATATATATACAATATATTCTTTTGAACTTCGAACATTACAATTTGTTTTTTATCTAACAATGAAGCATGTATATGAAAAAAGTGTTAGCAGTCTTCATTTCTAAATTATACTCCATACAGTAAGTTCAAAATCTCTGCAACTAACAGGATCCAGTTCTTGAATTCAATATCTCCTTCCTTAAAATCACTCGGATTCAAAGTATTCATTACCCATGTATTCCTGCCATATGGCTATGAATGTAACATGAAATTGAAGCCTCTCAAATGTCTTCCTTCATTAAGAGATTGGCGAATTTTGATGGTGGAGTTTACTAACCCTACGATCACGTGATTCATTATAAACAATTTACAGGCTTCTAAATTCTTCGTGTGTGTTTGTACCTACCGCTTCCTGTTCGATTTTGGAAGTCAGCTTAATGCGTTTCTTGAATTACATTATATTACTCACAAGAATATAATAGGTACAGGACACAGGACAGTTAATAGGAATTTGAGTGATGGTCAAGGACAGAAAAATACTCGTCGTTTCTGAGATACAGGTTGATTTATCGATTTGAGCCACATTTTTTTTAGCTGTAACTCCCAAACCGCTCAAGGAATTATTTTCAAATACATGGCATTTATTATTATTTCAGGCCAACAAACTCTGCATAAGAACCTTACCAAAAAATTTGTTCAAGCACTGACGTGAAGTCAGGAGATTCTGCGCGCATATTCTAGGGTCTACTCACCTCTTTTGAACACACATATAATCACAAAATATACATATGTATTATGTTGGATTTGAAATACGAAAAAACTTACGCCTCAAGTAACTCCAGGGAAAGATATTCACGAAAGATTCGCGAAATTTAGTGGGTCTTTATTCTATAAGTAATCATCGAGTTTTAAATGGATGAGATTTGAATATTTTGAGTTATAGATGAAATAACAACAAAATTTCAGATGAGTATAACTCCCAAACAATTTGGCTGGTTATGCCAATTAACGATCTCAAATGTCGCATTCGGATGCCTACCCTGAAAATTGCAAGTCGCTATCTCTTTCTGTTCTCAAGTTATCATTAGATAAATGAGATTATTTCGTAGTGTTTTTAAAATTTTCTAGTGACACGGTCCTCACAACATTTTACACAAGTCATTATGTCGATATTCTACAACTAGTGACCTAGCTTCAATTCGATCAGGCCTATATTTTTTGAGTTATCGAGGAAATAATATTCCAGATAGGTATAACTCCGAAACCGTTGGGCCGATTATGCCCAACAACGAACTCAACTCTCCCATTCGGTTGCGTAACCTACCCTGAAAACTTCAATTCCCAATCTCTTTTTGGCGCTCTAGTTCCTCGGAACTGAGTGCTTATCAATTTGCCCAAATGTCCGTAATTTTCGAATTTTTCGATTAAAATGGTCTTAAACGATTTGGTTCGACTCACTGATCAAGAATCGGAGGACGAAATTCATTCTGTCCGGCCGTAGGCACGATAACTCTCTAACGGAATGAGCTAGACCGTTGAAATTTTCAGCGTAGGTTTGGGAGATAAATATCTCGGCTAAGTTCGTTATTGGGCAAAATCGAACAGATGGTTTCGGAGTAACAAAAAAAAATTTTTTTTTTACAAAACAAATTCCAAATTAATTTTTTTTCTATAAGCAGTTTTATACCAAATGGTTTTGGAGTTATTCCCATCTGAAATTTGGTTCTTATTTCCCCAATAACTCGAAAAATACGAATCCGATCCAATTCAAACATGGTAATTATCGTGGAAGCAGTTGGAGGAGGCTTTCGTCCAGGAGTGGACGGCGAATGGCTGAAGAAGAAGAGAAGAAGAATTACTTGTAGAATGCCGGCGTGAAAATTCTTGCAAAATTTCGTGAGGATCGTATTACTAGAAAATGTTGAAAAAATCATTGAAAATCGTTGTAAAAATGCTATATATCAGAAACAAGTTCCAAGTTTGAACACGATCGAATCGATATTGTTGGAGATCCGAGCAGCCTTGGTTGAGTTCAGTATCTGGATGGGTGACCGTTGCCTCGATGAGTTTCGGACGAAAAGAAATAGGGACTCAAAATTATCAGAGTAGGTTGTGCATCCGAACGGGAGAGTTCTTTGTTGGGCATAATCGTCCCAACGATTTCGGAGTTATACAGGGTGAGTCTTTGACCACTGCATTAATTTTAACCAAAGATTCCTCTCATCAAATGAAACAATTTTGGTTCAACATTTTTCCAAATTCAGCTCAGGTAAAAAGATACAGGCTGTTGAAATTTTGAAAAAAAATCAGTTTTTATTTTGTAGCTTTGACATCCTTTTTTCGAATAAAATGAATGTTGGCGTAAAGTTTCCTATAACTATGATACATATTTTCCAAATATCAGTTATTTTCTACTTCTACTGGTTTTCTAGTTATGGACTCGTGGATTCATAAAACTAAACGAAATTAGCATAAAGAAAGCATATAAAGGTTTTCTTGAGTCATTTCAAGAATATTCCATCGTTTCAGAACATTATATTATTCTTCATCATCGTTTTCGAGATATTCTTCATTGAATGTTTCAAAATGGAAAACTCCAGAAATTTCACTACTTTTATGGATCCGTCCCTGAGCGTTGGAATCCCGAATCAAGCTGTAAACCACGTTACCATGCCTTATTCTCGTCCACCAACAATGTCATAGATAATTTATATGCGGGAGTGTAATAGCACCATGTGAAATTTTTAAACGCTTGTAACTTTTTACCTCATCCGAATCTGGAAAAATGGTAAATGAAAAAAGTGTTTCATTTGATGAGAGGAATCTTTGATTAAATTAATGCAGTGGTCAAAGACTCACCCTGTATATAACTCCGAAAAAAAATTTTTTTATTTTCTAGTGGTACGCACAAAATATCACACACGTCATTATGTCGATATTCTACAATAAGAAACCAAGCTTCAATTCGATCGGGTCTGTACTTTTTGAGTTATCGAGAAAATGATATTCCAGATGGGTGTACACATCTTTTTCTAATTGTTTCTAATTGTAGAATATGGACATAATGACGTGTGTGATATTTTGTGAGAATCGTACCACTAGAAAATTAAAAAAAAAAATTACGAAAAAATATTATGTATCTCACGATAACTTGAAAACGGAAAGAGATAGTGACTTGGAGTTATACTCATCAGAAATTTTGTTGTTATTTCCTCTATAACTAAAAATATACAAATCTGACCCAATTGAAACTTACTTGTAGAATGCCGACCCACAGTTTTCGCGAAATTTCTTGTGGAGTCAGTTGAGGAATAAGTTTTTTCGTAATTAAATTTCAATAAAATGCATATGAAAGAATTTAAAATTATGTGATCATAGATTCTCTCGTTACTGAAGTATGTCATTAAAATGGTATTAAATATATTTATATATTAAAAATTGGTTCAAGCCCTGTGGACAGAAGATTTGGCGCTCTTGTTCAAACTTTGACGAATCATATCTCCAAAAGTGGTTTCTGACAGTTTGGAATTATATCAATGGATTCTTGTGAACTGTATCATAAAATAAAACAAATCATATAAGAATCCATTGATATCATTCCCAACTCTGAAAAATCAATACTTTCGGAGTTATGATTTGTCAAAGTTTGAACAAAAGCGCCAAAGCTCCTGTCCACAGGGCTTTCCCAGTTTTTCAATTTGGCTTCTGTGCGTCAGTTTTCAAGAATTTTCGTCATTAAATTCAAAACGTAGGTCTATGAATCATCTCATGTTGGATTAACATACATCACCAAATTTTAATTAGAGTATGCATGTATTCTATGAAATCATATAGAATTATTGAGAATAATTATTGAAATTTTGAAAAATCTCCGAACGTATTAGTTTGCTAAAGTTGAGAATGATATCAATGGATTCTCCTGATAAAACTGTATCTTAAAATATATTGAGCTTAAAATTTGTAATGTAAAAAAAAATTGTATTTTTGTTACTCTAAAACCACCTCATATTTGTCTCCCAAACCTACTCTGAAATACCAAATCGTTTAAGACTATTTTCAGCCAAAAATTCGAAAATTACGGACATTTGGGCGAATTGATAAGCACCCTGATTCGAGGAACAAGAGCGCCAAAAAGCTGAGAAAACGGTATATATCGAAGCTACATTCGATAAAGAGTGTCCAATAGAGGTGGGTAGACAAAGAACATTCGCGTAAAAGCTCCTGATATCACGTCAGTGCTTGAATCAATTTATAATCTTGAAATTACTTTTTTCAGAACCTTTGAATTTGTTATAATTTAATGGAAAAGGGTTATCGGGATACGTTGCAAATGGGCAGGAAAAAAATTGTCGGCAAGTACCATAAACATTGTTTTCCCCCTGCTTCTTTGAGGAATATCGCAATAACCTTCAGTATAAAATGAGCAGTCTTCATATATATACAATATATTCTTTTGAACTTCGAACATTACAATTTGTTTTTTATCTAACAATGAAGCATGTATATGAAAAAAGTGTTAGCAGTCTTCATTTCTAAATTATACTCCATACAGTAAGTTCAAAATCTCTGCAACTAACAGGATCCAGTTCTTGAATTCAATATCTCCTTCCTTAAAATCACTCGGATTCAAAGTATTCATTACCCATGTATTCCTGCCATATGGCTATGAATGTAACATGAAATTGAAGCCTCTCAAATGTCTTCCTTCATTAAGAGATTGGCGAATTTTGATGGTGGAGTTTACTAACCCTACGATCACGTGATTCATTATAAACAATTTACAGGCTTCTAAATTCTTCGTGTGTGTTTGTACCTACCGCTTCCTGTTCGATTTTGGAAGTCAGCTTAATGCGTTTCTTGAATTACATTATATTACTCACAAGAATATAATAGGTACAGGACACAGGACAGTTAATAGGAATTTGAGTGATGGTCAAGGACAGAAAAATACTCGTCGTTTCTGAGATACAGGTTGATTTATCGATTTGAGCCACATTTTTTTTAGCTGTAACTCCCAAACCGCTCAAGGAATTATTTTCAAATACATGGCATTTATTATTATTTCAGGCCAACAAACTCTGCATAAGAACCTTACCAAAAAATTTGTTCAAGCACTGACGTGAAGTCAGGAGATTCTGCGCGCATATTCTAGGGTCTACTCACCTCTTTTGAACACACATATAATCACAAAATATACATATGTATTATGTTGGATTTGAAATACGAAAAAACTTACGCCTCAAGTAACTCCAGGGAAAGATATTCACGAAAGATTCGCGAAATTTAGTGGGTCTTTATTCTATAAGTAATCATCGAGTTTTAAATGGATGAGATTTGAATATTTTGAGTTATAGATGAAATAACAACAAAATTTCAGATGAGTATAACTCCCAAACAATTTGGCTGGTTATGCCAATTAACGATCTCAAATGTCGCATTCGGATGCCTACCCTGAAAATTGCAAGTCGCTATCTCTTTCTGTTCTCAAGTTATCATTAGATAAATGAGATTATTTCGTAGTGTTTTTAAAATTTTCTAGTGACACGGTCCTCACAACATTTTACACAAGTCATTATGTCGATATTCTACAACTAGTGACCTAGCTTCAATTCGATCAGGCCTATATTTTTTGAGTTATCGAGGAAATAATATTCCAGATAGGTATAACTCCGAAACCGTTGGGCCGATTATGCCCAACAACGAACTCAACTCTCCCATTCGGTTGCGTAACCTACCCTGAAAACTTCAATTCCCAATCTCTTTTTGGCGCTCTAGTTCCTCGGAACTGAGTGCTTATCAATTTGCCCAAATGTCCGTAATTTTCGAATTTTTCGATTAAAATGGTCTTAAACGATTTGGTTCGACTCACTGATCAAGAATCGGAGGACGAAATTCATTCTGTCCGGCCGTAGGCACGATAACTCTCTAACGGAATGAGCTAGACCGTTGAAATTTTCAGCGTAGGTTTGGGAGATAAATATCTCGGCTAAGTTCGTTATTGGGCAAAATCGAACAGATGGTTTCGGAGTAACAAAAAAAAATTTTTTTTTTACAAAACAAATTCCAAATTAATTTTTTTTCTATAAGCAGTTTTATCATAAGAATCCAATGATATCATTTTTAACTCTAACAAGCTAATACTTTCGGAGATATGATTTTTCAAAATTTTAATAATAAATCGTATTTTTACGTTTTCACAGAATTATATAATTATTCTATGTATGAATTGTCATAATGTCAACTTATTTTCCTGAGACATGACATTGGCTAATTCCTTGCTAATAGTTGGTTCGAGAAACGTCAAAATCGACTTAGAGAGACAAGGGTAAAAAACCGTCAAATAAACCCCCATGTGGCGATTTTATGTCGAAAAGTAAAAATTACGAATATATATCCCAGGTAAGTACCAACGTTTCATTCTGATACCGGAGATCGACAAGATCGTACGAGGAGCCCGATATCCGGTTGGTCTACGCCGTCGGGTTTTCGGTTTCGGAACGAGAGAAGGCGGGCTCAAATCCCGGAAAGGGAATTACACTTTTTGGCGCTCTAGTTCCTCGGAACTGAGTGCTTATCAATTTGCCCAAGTGTCTGTAATTTTTATTTAAGATGCAGTTTCACCATTAAAATCCATCGATATCATTTTCAACTCCAACAAGCTAATACTTTCGGAGATATGATTTTTCTAAATTTCAATAATGAATCGTACGTACTTCTATGTTTTCACAGAATGCTATAATTATTCTATCTAAGCTTTATTATATTATCTGTGTTCATACTCGTACATTTCATCCTGTTCTATAAGAAAGAGTCAAATTGATTTCAGCAATTTTAATTTGATTTCTTCCATGGTGCAGTTCTCATTCTCAGATTGCTCATTTAATCTTGATAAATAAACTATTATTTGAATTTAATTTCCTTTATGATGCAGTTCTTTCATAAGAATACATTGATTTAATTCCCAACTCTGAGAAACCAATACTTTCGGAGATATAATTTGTCTGTTTGAACTAGAGCGCCAGAAAGCTCCTGTCCACAGGGCTTGAACCCATTTTCTTCGAAAGTTATCGAGGCAAATGTTACCCATCCTGCTACTGAACTCACCCAAGGATGCTCGGATCTCCAATAATATAGATCCGATCGTGTTCAAACTTGGAACTTGACAGTAAAGTTAGGTTTTGAAGGCTCTCGCAGTATTTCAGCGATGTCGGACGAACAGTTTCTGATATATAGAATTTGTTTCAATGATTTTCAATGACTTTTTTAAATTTTCTAGTGATACGATCCTCACGGAATCGAGTTGGAATTCTATAACTAATAACCATGTTTAAATTGGATCGGTTTGGTATTTTTCGAGTTATAGAGGGAATAACAACCAAATTTCAGATGGATTTAACTCCAAAACCGTTTGGCCGATTACGCCTGTTAACGAACTCAAATGTCTTTTTGAGATGGTCAACCTACTCTAAAAATTGCAAGTCGCTATCTCTTTCCATTCTCAGGTTATCGTGACAATTATAATGTCAATCATACTTTAATCGAGAATCTCAGAAATAGTTCTAAGCGCGTATGTTCTGGGGAACATCGCGTTCTCCCTTTGCTGTAATTTTTGCCGAAAATAGTTTCAAACGATTGGGTTCAACTCCCTGATGAAGAATTCGAGGTCAAATTTGATTTTGTCCGTCCGGCCGTTGCCACGATATCTTGAGAACGGAAGAGATAGCGACTTGAAATTTTCAGGGTAGGTGGCGCATCCCAATACGACGGACAAGTTAATGGGCATAATCGGCCCAATGGTTTCCGAGTAATAATTTTGTTTTCAACCACTATAAATTCGATCGAATTGAAACATGGTGAGTAGTTGTAGAATACAAGCGTAAGGACGTTTGTGAAATTGTGTGAGAATCGTATAGCTAGAAAATTTTCCAAAAATGATTAAAAAATATTATTTATGTCACGATAACCTGACAACGGAAAGAGATAGCGAGACTTGGTTAGGTTGTGCATCTGAATGCGTCATCTGAGTTTGTTCATAGGCATAATCGGCCAAATGGTCTTGGAGTTATACCCATCTGAAATTTGGTTGTTATTTCCTCAATAACAAAAAATCATTGAAAAAAATTCCATATATCAGAAACCATTCGTCCGACATCGCTGAAATTTTACGAGAGCCTTCAGAACCTATCTATACTGCCAAGTTCCAAGTTTGAACACGATCGGATATATATTGTTGCAGATCCGAGCAGCCTTGTGTGAATAGCTAGATTGTTGAAAGAAAGGAGATAAGGATTTGCAATTTTTAGGGTAGGTTTTGAGCTTCTGAATGGGAGAGGTAAGTTCGTTTTTGGGCGTAATCGGTCAAACGGTATCAAAGTTATACCCACCTCGAATATTATTTCCTTGATAACTCAAAAAATAAGGAATCGATCGAATTGAAGCTTGGTAACTAAGTAGAATATCGACATAAAGACGTGTGTAAAGTTTTGTAAGAACTATAACCTCAGAAAATTTAAAAAATATTACGACAAAAAAATTGGTTCAAGCACTAACGTGAAGTCAGGAGATTATGTGCACATGTTCTATTAATCATTCTCCTTTATTTGACACTTTCAATCGAATTTACCATTGATATACACCATTGCATTTCGGACATTTTAATGACATACTAGACCAGGGGTCACCAAATGGCGGACCACGGTCCGGATGCGGACCGTGAACCTTTTTTTTTGCCGACCCTTTTTCCAGAAAACATGTATTCTTAATTAAAAAGATTCAGTTAACTGTTCGTTTTATTTACTAATTATTGATATTGGATTTAGATTAACTGCTAGTCAAATTCTTCTGCCATCATAATGCTATCAAACGGACCGCGACAGATATATAGATTTTGTGAACTGACCTCCAATGAAACTAATTGGTGACCCCTGTACTAGAGTAATGACGCTCTTAATCGAATTTACCATGGTAAATCCGACTAAGAGAATGAACAATTGAACATGCGCGCAAAAACTCTTGAATTCACATCAGTATTTGAGCCAATTTTTTTTTATTACTCAAATACTACAAAATTTTTATTAAATTTCGTACTGGAGAAAGACATTTTGAAATAACATATATATTACCTGAAGCTTCATTGTAGTAAACATTTATTCTTTCTAATTGTAAACTGCTATCTCCTGAGTAGATACCACTAGGGTCGATTCCATGTTCTTCAGATATAACCTCCCAAAACTGAAAATAAAATATAAAATTCAATATTGTTATTCAGCATATTTAACGAACATATTGTTTCAAGACATAACATAAATATAATATAAAGTAGGGTTACTAAATTCTGGAATGCTCAAGTTCCCATGGATTCCTTCGAAAAGATTTATCAAATACATCCATGTTCCATTTGAAACAAAATCTAAAACCATCAGTCCAGATTATCTTATTTCACGTTGCCAAATTTCACATTTGTGAATTGAGCAGTTCCAAAGAGACTGGGAATGATTTAGAAAAATTGGTTCGAGCAGTGACGTGAAGCTAGGAGATTTTGCGCGCATATTTTATTGTCTACTCACCTCTATTGGACACACTTAATCGAATTTAGCATCAATACACAGGGTGTTCCTTACAGACATGCTAATATTCAAGGGGGTGATTCTTTGACTCATTTTAAGAAAAAAAGTTCCTATGAACGTGCGTCCTAAAGTCTTAACTTTTTAGACACAAGGCGATAAAATTTTGATTCTGCGATATGAAGCAATTTTAATTCAATGATTATAATCAAGAACAGTGCATCTGAATATCTTTGAGAAATAGAGAAGGCGATTCTTCTCCAAGAGATCCATGTGCCTTCAGAGGAGTATATTTGTGAGAGGGGACTTTTGAAAGGTTATGTATTATTTTTAATAAGACATCGCTAAAATTTTGCTGGCTTCAAAACTTAACTTTAAATTAACCACACCTTCTGATCTTGTAAGGTGAGAGGCACATTTGTGGATATTAAATCTCGTGATGATCTCGTGAAAAAATTGGTTCAAGCACTGAAGAGTAATAATTTTGTTTTCAACCAAGATGAATCCGATCGAATCGAAACTTGGTGGGTAGTTGTAGAATATGAACCTTAGAACGTTTGTGAAATTTTGTGCGAATCGTATGGCTAGAAAATTTTAAAAAAATTATTAAAAAATATTTTTGTTGTCACGATAACTTGAGAACGGAATGAGATAGCGGCTTGATATTTTCAGGTTAGGGTGTGCACTAGAACGCGACATTTCAGTTTGATTATGAGCATAATCGACTTAACGGTTTCAGAGTTATAGCTATCTGAAATTTTCTGAAATTTGGTGGTTTTTTGTACCTCATTAACTCGAAAAATACTGAACCGATTGAATTCAAACATGGTTATTAGCTGTAGAATGCCAACGCGGAAATGTTTGCAAAATTTGGTGAGGATAGCATTTGTAGAAAATTTTTAATAAATCATTGAAAATAAAAAAAAAAATTCTATATATCAGTAACTAATAGTTTGAAATTGCTGAAATTTTGCAAGAGCATTCATAACCTAACTATACTGCCAAGTTTCAAGTTTTAATACGATCGGTTAAATATTGTTGGACATTCGAGCATTCTTGTGTGAGTTCAGTAGATGGGTGACCGTTGCCTCGATAACTTTCGAACGAAAGGAGATAGGGACTTGCAATTTTCATAGTAGGTTGCGTATCCGGAAGGGAGAGTTGAGTTCGACTTTGGGCATAATCGGCCTAACGGTTTCCGAGTTATACCCACCTGGAATATTATTTCCCTGATAACTCAAAAAAAAATTGGTTCAAGCACTGACGTGAAGTCAGAAGCTTTTGCGCGTATGTTCTATTGTTCATTCTTCTGTATTGGACACCCTTAATCGAATTTACCATGGTAAATTATGTCGTCCATTCTCCTGTATTGGACACTTAATTGGAATTTACCGTGGTAAATTCGAAGTAATAGTGTCCAATACAGGAGAATGGACAACATAATTTACCATGGTAAATTCGATTAAGGGTGTCCAATACAGAAGAATGGACAATAAAACATACGCGCAAAAGCTTCTGAGTTCACGTCAGTGCTTGAACCAATTTTTTAACTGATTATTTTGGACCTGCCATGTAAATTATTTCTGATGGTAAATAAAGATGAGATGAGAAATCAACATTGGAACACAAAGAAATCGTTCGAGTGGGAATTATCGAAGCTTTCGAGTGTTGAAAACTTCGTGTTGTATTCGTTATGATCTCTCGATTGAGATCACCTGAAGTATGAAGTTTATTCCGAACATATGGAAATAAATATGATACAAAAATGGACATAATCTTCAAGCGGTAAGTAATAAACTGTGAATTCTATTATATAGGGCCGAAACCTATATGTAGCCCAAGGAAAGTAAGTGCTAAAATTGGTTCAAGCACGGACGTGAAGTCAGAAGCTTTTGCGCGTATGTTCTATTGTCCATTCTTCTGTATTGGACACCCTTAATCGAATTTACCATGGTAAATTATGTTGTCCATTCTCCTGTATTGGACACTCTTAATTCGAATTTACCATGGTAAATTCGAATTAAGTGTCCAATACGGGAGAATGGACAACATAATTTACCATGGTAAATTCGATTAAGGGTGTCCAATACAGAAGAATGGACAATAGAACATACGCGCAAAAGCTTCTGACTTCACGTCAGTGCTTGAACCAATTTCTTTTTTCGTCATTTTTTTCGAATTTTCTAGTGGTACGGTTCTTACAAAATTTTGAACACGTCTTTATGTTGATTTTCTACTACTAGTTACCAAGCTTCAATTCGATCGAATATTTATTTTTTCAGTTATCAAGAAAATAATATTCCAGGTGGGTATAATTCGGAAACCGTTAGACCGATTATGCCCAAAAACGAACTCAACTCTCCCTTTCGGATACGCAACCTACCCTGAAAATTGCAAGTCCCTATCTCCTTTCGTTCGAAAGTTATCGAGGCAACGGTCACCCATCTACTGAATTCACACAAGAATGCTCCAATCTCCAACAATATTTAACCGATCGTATTAAAACTTGAAACTTAGCGGTAGAGTTAGGTTATGAAGGCTCTTGCAAAATTTCATCAATTTCTAACGATTAGTTACTGATATATAGAATTTTTTTTTTTTATTTTCAATGATTTATTAAAAATTTTCTACAAATGCTATCCTCACCAAATTTTGCAAACATTTCCGCGTTGGCAATAGCTACTAATAACCATGTTTGAATTCAATCGGTTCAGTACTTTTCGAGTTAATGAGGAACAAAAACCACGAAATTTCAGAAAATTTCAGATGGCTATAACTCTAAAACCGTTTGGCCGATTATGCTCATAAACAAACTGAAATGTCGCGTTCTGGTGCTCATCCTAACCTGAAAATTTCAAGCCGCGATCTCATTCCGTTCTCAAGTTATCGTGACAACAAAAATATTTTTCAATAATTTTTTTTAATTTTCTAGCCATATGATTCGCACAAAATTTTACGAACGTGCTTAGGTTCATATTCTACAACCACTCACCAAGTTTCAATTCTATCGGATTTATATTGGTTTAAAACAAAATTATTACTCGGAAACCGCTGGGCCGATTATGCCCATTAACGAACTTATCCGTCGTATTGGGATGCGCCACCTACCCTGAAAATTTCAAGTCGCTAGCTCTTTTCGTTCTCAAGTTATCGTGGCAACGGCCGGACGGCCGGACAGAATCAAATTTGACCTCGAATTCTTCATTGGGGAGTCGAACTCAATCGTTTGAGACCATTTTTTTCAAAAAATTCGAAAGTTACAGACATTTGGGCAAAACTATAACGCGTATGTTCCCCAGAACATACGCGCAAAAATGGGGTGTAGCCCCTTAAAATTGCTCCAGAGCTGGAAATCGTTTTAACCCCTTTGGATGTGGGGGCCTGAATAACGAGTATCTGAGTTTGCGACGGTTTCTATAGGTTGTACTTCAAATTTGAGAGCCTAAAAACCGCGAAATTTCCGCACTTTTTTCATTATTTCGCTTATAACTCTCGAAGTACGTGTCCTACAGAAAATTTTCTTGCCTTTCTTTTTGAATATCACATTTAGCGTACAATGGCGTTCAATCAGCCGTCAAAGATCAAAGCTAGTGTGCAAACCGTCAAAACTTCCTTATAATTGAGACGATAATTGAGCTCATTCAGAATTCGTTGAGATGAAAACTAGTCCGGAATTGAATTTCATAATTACTCATTAAGAGTATGTTGAACCTGAGAGTAACGAAGGATATACATAGTAATGTCTTAAATATAGATGGCTATTCCGAGAAGATGGTATACTGGGAAAATTTCGATGAATTATCTGAATCTATGTCTGCATTGAAGCCGCTGTCGAGAAGATGATTTCGTGATAGCTTCAACCAGCGGCTTCATTCGACATCGCCCAACATAAAGGGTTTTCCAATAAGAGGTGTTATTTTGAATAGCCCGCTATTTCGGTAGATGTCACTTTTGAAGCTGTCATTTTTTGACATTTGACAAGTAGAAACTACGCCATTAATAAAAATGGAACGATACACGCTTCAAGGACGCATTGAAATTATTAAAATTCACTATAAAAATGGTGAAAATTTGGCAGAGACGGTTCGTAGAACTCGAACATTTTTGGGTCGTCTTGAAGCACCTTGTCGGACCGCAATAAAGAAATTGGTGGAAAAATTCGAGCTGTTGAGACAGGTTAGTTATGTGAAGAATAAAACCCGTGCACGTCGCTCAAGAACAGCCGAGAATATTGCTGCTGTAGCAAAAGTGCTGAAGAAAACCCAGGTTTGTCCATTCCTCGTCGTTCTTTGGAATTAGGCATTCCACAAACGTCATTACACCGAATTTTGCGTAAAGATTTGGGTGTTAATGCCTATAAAGTTCAGTTAACACAAGATTCAAGCCGGCCGATCCTCAACAACGTCGGGTCTTTGCTGATTGGGTGGTTGAAATGCATGAAAATGATCCGGAATTCCATCGGTGGCTTCGTCAACAAGCAAAATTGTCGCATCTGGGGCTCGAAAAACCCAAGAGTTATTGTTGAAAAGCCTCTCTATCCTCAACGTGTGACTGTGTGCGGTTTATGGTCCGGCGGAGTCATTGGACCTTACTTTTTCGAAAATGAGGCTGGAGCAACAGCTACGGTGAATGGATTGCGCTATCGAGAGGTGATTAATGATTTTTTATGGCCGGAATTGGATGGTATTGAACTGGACAACGTTTATTTTCAACTAGACGGCGCTACGTGCCACACAAGCAACGAAACCATTGATCTTTTGCGGGAAAAGTTTCCGGACCGTGTTATCTCTCGAAGAGGTGATCACAATTGGCCACCGAGATCTTGTGATTTAACACCTTCTGACTTCTTCCTTTGGGGCCACGTGAAAGAGAAGGTCTACGCCAATAGCCCAGTATCGATTCAAGACCTCAAAGATGAAATTCGTGAGGCTATCGAGGACATAGGACAGCGTGGTCGTGGTGGTCAATTGCCTGATGTTATTTTCCACTATTAACGGCATAGCTTCTTCTTTATAATGAAATAAACATCCGATCATTTATATTGAAAAAAGGCATTTTTCTTTGAATATCAAAATAACACCTTTTATTGGAAAACCCTTTAGCACGTTGAAGAATGTGTTGAAATATGATTTCGAAGTGAATACTTCGACATATTTTTGATAGTCGATGAATATTTCCAGCATTAACCTTTCTAGAAAATAACGAGAACTTCCGACCTCACACTCCCAGACCTTAATTATGTTATTATCATTATAGAACATCTGAATTTGAGACCCGTCCTTTCCACTATCACAGCCCTCTATAGAGATAGCCTGATGACAACGCCTCAATTTATCGTCCCTTAGAGTTGAATAAGCAATATAAGACCCTACTTGCTAATGAGGTTGTTATTCAATTCATGTTCATTGTTTAGCAAGAACCACGAGAAGGTGTAGGTTTAACTCTTACCAAATAAATTATAAACTCAAATAAAATTATCAAAATAAATATAATATATCCCCAAGCATACCAATTATAGGACTAATGAAAATTTTGATAAAATAATATTATAGTTTTTTGGTGAGTTTCTGCTATCTCAAAATGATTCTGTTTCTTTTTCATTCGATCGACATTAACATTGTTATTCGTATTTTCTACAAAATTTTTCAAAAGTAAATTCGCGAAAGCAAAACAAAGTGAACTTCGAATGATTTTCGAATGTAAACAACCACAACTTCAAGTTTCTGTGAATTCTGAACAATAAATTTCCAATTCAATGCTAATAAGAGTAAATTCACATAAAATTATTTTTCGATGTGAATTGTATAAAAATGATGATAAAACCAATTAATAGATTATTATCATTTATTATCAAAATACCTTAAATTTAGGTTAAAATACTGTTGTAAAATACCTCAAAGGTTGACATGGCAGCAATTATGGAGTGTGATGCCATGAAATTCTTTCGATGCACGTTTCCGAAGGTTCAGTATTTAAGCGAATAATAGACCAAAAACTTGCATTGGAATAATATGGGCATCCCAAAATGTGGTCTGCCTTTCTACTTTAACTAACTCCCATCTAGGAATAAATATCGAAAGGACATAGAATATAGTTCCTATTGAAATTCTCAAATGACTTCTGTATATTATTTTATCCCATTTTGACGTTTAAAGACGACAATATTCAACCCATGGTAACAAGGATAAGTTGACGATTATCCACTGAGTGAATTAAAATTTTTGGGCGCATGTTCTAGGGGAACATCGTCCTATCATTTCGTCCAAATGTCTGTAATTTTCGAATTTCGAGCTGAAAATTGGCTAATAGACTAATTCGGACTCCCTGATCACGAATCCGGTGTCAGATGATTGGGTGCCGTCCGGCCGGCCGGCCGGCCGGTTTACCGGCCGTAGGCACGATAACAGGAGCACCGAAGGTCCTATCGACTTCAAACTTTCAGGGTAGGTTTCTGATCAAAATGCGACGGTTAAGTTCGTTAACGGGCAAAATCGGCCAGACGGTTTAGAAGTTATAGACATTTCAAATTTTGAGGTTATTTCCCTGATATTTCAGGAACTAAAGAAGATGTTGAATCGAAACTTGGTAGTCAGTTCGAGGATATAAACGCGCAACTTTTGGCAAAATTCTGTTATGATCGAAATGTTGGTAATTTTTAAAAAAATATTCCTTTTAATTTTTTCGAAAAAAAAATTTTTTTTTCGTGAACTATTCATCAGATTGCAACAAAAACTTGTACTAACGTCAATTGTAGTATTTTGCAACATTGTGCAAAATTTTGGCTCTATACGATTTCAATTGTTGGAGATATAAGACAAAATGTGTCAAATTTCCTGGGTCTCTCTCAGTATTTTCATCGATTATTCTATGAACTCTTTGAATTCCACCGAAAACAAATTCAAAGACATAAACATAAAGAATCAAGTCATAGTTTAGACGTCGAAAGAAGGACGATGTTGATCGACTTGAAAAGGTACCTATTTCAAGAAATGCAATAATGAAATGCTTAATTTATGGATATAATATTATCTAAGTATTGTTGGGATCGGGCAGTTGGAAAATTTTTTAATAAAAAAATTTGTACCGACGTTAAATCAAGCATTCTACACGAGTGTGCAAAATTTCAGTTCGATACGATCTCAATTCCAGAAGATATTGCTTAAAATTCACATTCCAGCGTGTTTTGACGTTCTATGGTCACAGAAAATCGTCACAAAAATCTATTTACCTCATTTGACGGCTGTTTGTCAAATCAATTAATTCCAATAATTGATGTCAGATTTCCTACATACCAAGTTCAAACACATTTTATTATATGGAAAACACTTATTATGATCACGTTCTACAGGAATTGATACTAAATAGAAGCTAGATGAAGATTATTGTAATGGAAAATTTGTGTTCCAGAATAATATTAAGGTATTCAACATGATACTGCTTTTTTTCTTTACTGGTCAGTACGGGCCACAAGGAAGATGAACATGCGCCCAAAAGCCCCCGTCGTCGGTGCTTTTTTAACTAGTTTTAGTTCACTAGTGGAATAAAATGTTCACCACTCACTTTCTGGAAATTATTCTTTCCACACACAATGCACCTAAAACTCATTTTAAAGTATGTTTATTAAAATTTATCAAAAATTCTACATTAACAGTCATTTCTATCATTAAAGTAAAAATTACAATTATTAAGATTTTGAAAATGGAACTGGAAACCTGCACCTCCCCCAAAGGAAACACATCGTTATAGCACATGTGTTTGTGGACTTCTCAGGCCCTGCTCATTTCTGCATCAGGAACTCCGGTTTTTGTGACCCCACCAAGTATTTGTTCAGAAATATTTATTTTGTTTTGTAGTGACTTCAATATATCCTTCTGCAACAGAACTTGAGCGCCATCCACCATGTCTTTTCAAAACTGTCAAATCTGCCCCCGAATTTGCGAGTAGGGTTGCAGAAGAACGCCTGAAACTGTGCCCTGTATATTGTTCAGCATCAGAAAGGCCCAAATACTTTGCAATAGTAGCGGGCATTTTCGAAAATGTATTCACATCTACAGGCTGGACGGTACATTTTTCATTTTTATAATTTATAAATAGTCGCTTGTGATCAACTTTGCTTGGCCTCAAGTTCCTATACTTGCGGAATATATCGAGTGCAGCAACCTTATTAGTACCATTGACCACAGTGAACACTCTTTTCTTATAAGTTTTCGTATCTGGAATCTGAATAACCAATACGCTGCCCGATACTACACCCTCCAGCAACACCCATAATAAAAACTACCTTTATCAATAAATATTGCTCATCAGGAGCGGCATCTACAAAGTATTCAAAATCCTCTCTTGTGAATACCTTCGACTTCTTTACTACGTATCCCCTGGAATGTTGCTTCAAAAAGGCGGTGACTTGGTGAAATCTGCCGATGTCTATTTTTTCTTTCAGAGCCAACATTTTCTTAAGTTGCGAATAGTAGGACCATAAAGACGACGACTTAACTTTCTTGGATTGTTCGGAAATATACGCCAAAATTATTTTTTCGTTGACACCTTTGGCTTTTTCATTATTTCTCCAGGCACAAAATGCCGTATATTGCTTTTCGTACAATATTTTTGATTTTAATGGAATTACTGCTTCTGCTGCCTCATTTGCTTCTTGTATAATGCACTCAGGAACTACAACCTCGTCGTCACCGCTCAACATTTTTTCGAAATAAAAATTCTTAGACGGTTCTACAATTTTCATTGACACTTGCAAACAATTAATTACATAGTGCCCTAGCAACCATCGATCGAAGGGAAATCTCGTTATGAATTTGAATTATACCTAATATTTCCTCTAAAAAGTATTCATTATTTGAAATTTCATCAAAATGGGATAAAATTTTGTATACGACACGTGAGTTAAAAATGTTTATTCACTCGAAGAAATTAACCTTTCTTCTCATGAATAAACATTCATTTAACTCACTTGTTGTATAAATAACTAATAATGATTTTCAGGCAGATACCGAATATAGACATGCTCAAATCGAAAATCGATACCCATAAAGCTCTGTTAACATTAATAGAACTGTCCTACGACAATGACAAGGAAAGGCGGTGTTTGTTACAAATTTGTACAGTAATTTTCTGATTTTATGCTTGGATAAGGATGAAAGTGAACGACATTTATATATTACTACATCGAGTGAAATTGTAACCAAATATTCAAATATTCATGAGCTGAAGATGCTCGGCACGGACAGATAAGTAACTAGTCACAATTATATCACCGCACGGTTGTGTGGTATATTATCCAGGAACCGAACTTCTTATGAAATACAGGTAGGTATCAGGTATGTATGAACATTGAATACTTTGTGTATCTATATCTATCTAATTCTTCGAGTCACTGAATGAACTGACAGGATAAGCAATCAATTTACAATATGTAAATAATTGTTCTTTCGTCATAAATATCAGGAACAAATAATTTTTCTTCTTCTTTCCAGTTATTGTTTATTTTTGTTGAGTTGTTCCGGATTAAATGAAAGTTTCCGAATAAATATTATATTTCAATTTGGTTTCTTCTTGTTATTATAAGACGGTAGAAGGGAAAACATTGTTCCTAACACGTGCGCATATGGACTTTTCCGCTAGCAAAAACTTATCCGAACTCCGCTTCGCGTCTTTCTTCCAACTGAAAATGCGTGCGGAAAAGTATCACGCTCAAATAACTTATGAAACTCAAAATTCAGTTCTATGATATGGTTCTGTCAAACATTGTTATGGATATCTACATGTATTAAACACATATTATTATGATAAGCAAACAATTATTTATTTTATTGAAGTTAATTTAATTTCGTGCATCATTAGAGGATTTTGTCGTGAAATAAAGTGTGTGCATTATGCGGCGCGAAAAAAGTACTTTCATTCACTGAATAACGGCAGCTTTCCTAAAATACTTTTTTAGATCGTGGAAGTATCATACGTGAGGGACGCTGAACCTACCGCGAATGGGCTTAGCTATCCCCCATTCCATATATGGTAGGTACCATTCGGGGAAATTTCAGGCTTTCCTAAAATATATGTTGTCTGCCGGCCACCGGCTCTAAGACGAAGGTTACACTGTCAATCTGGTATCAGTCTCGCATCACGTCAATCATGGATTGATATAAGATTGACGCGAAACTGATGGATTGATGGAATATTAATGTGCTCTGTCAGTCCATCAATCCGCATTAGTCTCATCGCGATCAAGGTCACGGACTGAACTGATGCGAGATTGATGGCAAATTGACCGTGTAACCTCCGTCTTAGACTATCCACTGTATAGTGACGCGAACTTTAGATAGTGACTTTCAGATGCCTGTTGAGTTGTGATAAATTCTTTTCGATTGTTATAAATTCGGAGATAATTAATTAACTTATATACTATTATATACCACATGTTCGAACACATGTGTGGATTATGATTGACAATCGACTGGATAATTTACCTGAACCATCAAGTAATATCCTAGTTGATCATCGATTGTCACCGAATTGAAAAAAGCCTGGAACGATATATTTCTATAGATACCATGAATCGTTACACTTTAAGCATGTCTTGTAGTGTTATGGAATGTTAGATGTTAAGAAAATGTTTGAATATTTCATTTATAAAATTTAATTATTTTGTGAGATTGCTTCACACACTACATAACGCTAGGTGTTCCGATTGCCATTTCAGTTAACATTTAGTAGAATCAATTACGAGATGGATGATCCGGATACCATAAAAGATCCCCTCAGACCAAACAAACAATAACAATCCGCACAGCAACACAAAATAGAACACGGCCGAGTGGATGGTTTTTATGCATAAACCATCAGACCATAACTGATACGATTTTTCGGTGATCACAGTCTGTTACAATCTGTTTTTGTCCGTTCGTAAGTTTGCATGATTACGGTTTATCGTTTGATGTTTAGATGGCAAGTCAGCCGAAACATTTAGTTGTTGAATATGATGTTACGTGAGCATGACAACTATGGTTTCAACGATTAAAGAGTCTGAAATTAATATTATTCAGGGGATTGGTGGATCATTGCACTGTAAAATGTTTTATTCATATTTCTTTAGCTTCTGGTTTGCAGAGTACATATAAATTGTATATTAGATATAGACAGGATAGACGAACAGTTCACCATGGTGAATTCTATTGTCCGTTCTCCTGTATTGGACACTCTCAATCGAATTTACCATGTTGAATTCTATTAAGAGTGCCCAATACAGAAGAAAGGATGATAGAATACACCATGGTAAATTCGATTAAGAGTATCCAATACAGGCGAATGGACACTAGAATATACGCGCAAAAGCTCCTGACTTCACGTCAGTGCTTGAACCAATTTTTTTTCGTAATTTTTTTCAAATTTTCTAGGTGCGCGGTTCTCACAAAATTTTAAACACGTCTTTATATTGTTTTTCTGCAACAAGTTACCAAGCTATCAAGTCTATATTTTTTGAGTTATCGAGGAAATAATATTCCAGGTGGGTATAACTCCAGAACCGTTAGACTGACTATGCCCGTAAATGAACTCAACTCTTCCATTCGGATACACAACATACCCTGAAAATTGCAAATCTCTACCTCCTTTCATTCGAAAGTTATCGAGGTAACGGTCACCCATCCATCTACTGAACTCACACAAGGCTGCTCGAATCTCCAACAATATATATCCGATCGTGTTCAAACTTGGAAACTTTGTAGTAGAGTTAAGTTCTAAAGACTCTCGCAAAATTTCAGCGATGTTGGACGAATAGTTACTGATATATAGTTTTTTTTTCAATAATTTGCAATGATTTTTCAAAAATTTTCTAGTTATACGATCCTCACGAAATTTTGAAACAATTTTCGCATTGGCATTCTACAACGAATAAACATGTTTGAATTCAATCGATTTTGTATTTTTAGAGTTATTGAGGAAATCAAATCCAAATTTCAAATGGGTATAACTCCAAAATCGTTTAGCCGATTATTCCTATAAACAAACTCGAATGTTGCTTTGAGATGCACAACCCAACCTGAAATTCAAGTTGCTGTCTCTTTCCGTTCTCAGGTTATCGTGACATAAAAAATATATTTTAATCATTTTTTTTTTTAATTTTCTAGTGATACGATTCTCACAAAATTTCACAAAAGAGCTTAGGTTTATATTCTACAACTATTCACCAAGTTTCAATTCGATCGGATTTGTATTGGTTGAAAACAAAATTATTATTCGGAAACCACTGAGCCGATTATGCCCATTAACGAACTTGTTCGTGATATTGGGATGCACCACCTTTCCTGAAAATTTCAAGTTGCTAGCTCTTTCCGTTCTCAAGTTATCGTGGCAAGGGCCGGCCGGACGGCTGGCCGGACAGAATCAAATTTGACCTCGAATTCTTCATCGGGTCGAACCCAATCGTTTGATACCATTTTCGGCAAAAAATTCGAAAATTACAGACATTTGTGCGAAATGATAACGCGATGTGCAAAAATTGGAAAAGCACTGACGTTAGGTCAGTGCGCTTTGCCGTGCTTGTTGAAATGCATAGCCAGAGCGGTCCTACATCTTCTTCTTCTAATGCATATTCACTAATGAATGTTTGCGACCACACGATTCATTTCTATCCTGTCTCTAGCTGTATGTATTAGGCTTTCCACTGTTCGCAAGCCCGTCCACTGTCTTATGTTACGTAGCCATGACATCTTCTTTCTTCCCACTCCTCTCCTTCCCTCAATCTTTCCCTCGATAATCAATTGTAGAAGCTGGTATTTTGTGTTTCGCATTATATGCCCTAGGTATGCAGTTTTTCTTTTTTTAATCGTCAGCAGCAATTCACGTTCTTTATTCATTCTTCGCAGTACATCTTCGTTGGTCACTCGGGCCGTCCATGGGATCTTAAGTACTCTGCGATATGCCCACATCTCGAAGGCTTCTATTCTATTCATTGTGACTACCTTTAGTGTCCAGCTCTCAACACCGTACAGTAACACCGACCAAATGTAGCACCTCACAAATCTCACCCTCAGGTTTAGGTTAAAGTCCGCATTGGTAAGAATACGCTTAAATTTCATGAATGTGTTGCGGGCATTCTCTATACGACATTTTATTTCCAGGTCAGATGTCCAGTCTTCAGTGAGCCATACTCCAAGGTATCTAAACTTATTCACACGCTCAATTAATGATCCATCAGATGTTAGTTTTGCATTCTTGAGTGTGTCAGGTTGGCGAGTAATGACCATATATTTTGTTTTTTTGGCATTTATTTTAAGGCCCATTCTCTTACTGTGCTGTCCTACTACGTTGACAAGGTATTGAAGATCATTCATATTGTCAGCAATCAAGACCGTGTCGTCCGCGTATCGAATGTTATTAATCCATGTTCCATTGACTTTAATACCCCTTTCAATGTCTTCAAATGCCTCTTGGAAGATGCTCTCAGAATACAAATTGAATAACAGCGGTGAGAGAACACACCCTTGCCGGACTGCTCTGCAGATTTCAACATTATTGCTTTGTTCCCCATCGATCTTTATGTGGGCAGATTGTTTCAGATAGAGATTTTCAATGCAGCGAATATCTTTGCCGTCTATATCCATTTGCCTCAGAATTACTAGTAATTCATGATGTTGAACTCTGTCAAAGGCCTTCTCGAAGTCTATGAAGCATAGACATACATCTTTCCGCTGGTCGTGGCAGTTTTGTATCAGTACTTGTGTTGCTACTAATGCTTCTCGAGTTCCCAGACCTTGTCTGAATCCGAATTGCGAGTCGCTGATGTTTTGCTCACATTTTCTGAATATTCTCTGATGAATTATCTTGAGGAACAGTTTTAAGGAGTGGCACATAAGGCTGACAAGTCTATGATCCTCGCATTTTCTAGCGTTATTCTTTTTTGGCAAAGGTATGAAGGTAGATGACAACCATTGAGCGGGATATTGACCGGTTTCATATATTCTGTTGAAGAGTTTGTGGAGAACTGTTACACCTCTATCGTCAAGCAGCTTAATAAGCTCTGCAGTAATCTCATCGGGGCCAGGCGCTTTGTTATTTTTCAGTGTGCGGATGCTCCTTTCTATTTCCGCTCTTGTTATTGAGGGTCCTGCTAGATCATCCTCCGTATCTTGGCCAAGAGTTCTGTCATCCGAGAATAGGTTTCTGATATAATTTTCCCAAATCATTTTTCGCTCATTGATGTCGCCTGCGATTTCGCTATTCTCATTTGTTATGATAGAGAAGTTTCTTTTCCGGTATATTCCTGCCGTTTCTTTTAGTTTCTTGTGCAAGTTGAGATCATCATGTAGGGTTTGTAATCTTTCAATAATTTCGCATTCATGTTTTAACCATTCATTCCTTGCTATTCTAATGTTTGCTCTTATTTGTTTTTGAATTTTTCGGTAGTTCTCTTGGTTCCTCTGGGTTTTGAATTTCCTGCGTTCGTCCATCAATGAAAGAATCTCGTCAGTCATCCATGATTGTTTATGTTCTCGTGTCTTATACCCTATCACTTCTTTAGCTACGCTCATTATGATATTTTGAGTATTTTCCCATATTTTGGTTAGGTCTTCATCTGATTCTATTTTTGGTATAATTGTTTCTATTTGATGATTAATTTCTCTACTTACACTGTCCCTAAGCTCTTTTTCCTGTAGGGATTCGTAGGCTATTTTCCTTTGTGGGGCTATTTTGTTGTGTTTTGCCATTTTAACCTTAAGGCCGCTCGTACACCAGCACGACGAGACCGCAACGCGACCGCGACTTCGTGTCGCTTCGAAGTCGCGGTACGTGGTTAGTGATAGAAGCGCCCACACCGAAGATACGGCGATGCGACGCAAATCCCTCGTTAAAAAGTATCGTCGCGGTCGCGTTGCGGTCTCGTCGTGCTGGTATACGAGCGGCCTAAGACAGGCCAAAAGCAAAACATGATCAGAAGGCACGTCTGCTCCTGGATATGTGCAAGCTCTGGTGATAGATGTTCCAAAACGTCTGTTGATAAGGATAAAGTCTATCTGATTACGCACTATGTTATGTGGTTTGTCTGCTGGAGACTTCCACGTGTATAGACGGCGAGGTGGTAAACAGAACCAGGTATTAGTTACTTTCATATTTTCCTCTTGGCAGAATTGTAGCAGACGATCGCCTCTGTCATTTCGCTCCCCTAGCCCAAAAGGTCCAACTAGGTCTTCAAATCTGCCCTTCCCTATCTTGGAATTAAAATCACCCATTATTATATTGATTTCATGTCTTTTTGTGAGTTTAAGAAGTTCTTTTAACCCGGCATAGAATGTTTCGATATCCTCATCTGTCGACTCTGAAGTAGGGGCATATGTTTGTATAACATTTAGGTTAACGGGTTTGGCGCTGAGTTTTAATAAAGCTAGTCTATCAGAGTATGGGAAGAAGTCAATGGTGCTAGTGGACAATTTATCTGTAACAAATATTCCTACTCCCTTTCGGTGGTTCTTGTCTTGATTGCCTGAGTAGTAGAAACGGCCTCCAGTGACAGTACACATTCCATTGTCTGGCCACCAAGTCTCTGAGACCCCCAATATATCTATTTTTAGTCTCTTGATCTCTTGACTAAGATTTGCTAGTTTTCCCGCTTCAAATAAGCTTTGCACGTTCCAGGTCCCTATATTGATATTTTTGCGGCCATTTAGTCTCTGTATCATGACTTCATTCAAGACCGTTCCCCCCGGAGATCCGATCGGGGAACTTATTTTGCCTCCGGAATATTTTGAATTGAATGACGTCATCATGCGGTCCTACATCCCGGTACTGAACTCGCCCTAGGCTGTTTGGCTTCCAGAAAAAAAAATAATATTTTTCCAACAATATACAGGGTGTTTCCTTAGTAAATGAACATACGTTAACCTGAGGTAGATCTACTCTAGACGAGTCCAAAAAATCTATTTATGATAGGTTTAATCAGCTCCATCGCCGAGATACAGGTTGATTTATGTATTCGCCAATATTTTCAATTGCTTATAACTTTTGAACCACCCAGTAGAATCAGTTTTTATTTGGAACGTAATATACACTTCCATGGGTCGATCGATAAATCTTTAAACTGATTAAAAAATCCAAGTCCGTTTAAAAATTTAGAATTTTTCACAAGCTGAGATTCAACACCCTATATGAAGAAATATTGCAATTTGATTAGAATTTTCAGAGATAGCAGAACATTTTCGATGGAGATCAGTAGATTTCAGTGTCCCGCACGACATTTGACTACTCAAAATGTTTTTCGAATGATTTAAATATCGATTAAAATTTTTTTTAAACAGAATGAAATTGGATCTTCCCGGATTAAAATGCCAGATTCTCACCGATGTCATAGACATGTCCAATGTGTAGGAAATCAAATGATCATAGAGGAACATGAAACTCATGAAAGACAGATATATAAATGACAATACTAATACGATCTATGGAGAGCACAGAATATAATTCATGAAATACTTTAACCACGTCAAAACTGTTGAAAACTTATTTTGTAGAGTGTAATACAGTTGACCAGTACATCTCGATCGTTGGAATATTTCGATATTTCTGCAATATCATCCAATACACATCTGATCGAGTTCAAATCTAGAACTTTACTGTAAAATAAGGTTTCGAAGGCAAGAGCAGAATTTCAACGATATCTGTCGGAAAAAATTAATTTCCAGTCATGCGATTCTCATAAAGTTCTATCTTCGAGTCGGTATTTTTCAACTAAGTACCGCTGTTTAATTCGATCAGATCAGTATATTTCGAGTTATTGGGAAAACGAAATTTCAGATGGCTATAACTCTGAAACCACTCAGTGGATTTTGCCCATTAACGAACTTAGCCGGCGCATTTGGACTCTAAACGTACTATGAAAATGTCAACTCCCTAACTCATTGCGTTCGAGCGTGATCGTGCTGACGGCCGGACGGCCATACAGAATCAATATTGACCTCAAATTCTTCATCAGTGATTAGAAACTAATCGTTTGACATAATTCTGAGCCAATTATTCGTAAAATAGAAACATTTGGACGAATTGATAGGCACACTATTCAGGTGAACAGCGCACCAAAAATTGTACAAACCCAAACAAAATCAGTTCAACTTAACAGTTATTTTTTCTCCTCCGGGATGAAAAGTTCACTTTTAGTCCCTGTCACACGGGAGAAAAGTACCCGATTCTCTCCCGGTGAGATGGCAAATGTGCGCATGCGGGCACTTTACTTTATCTCCCGGTTGGCGGTTACCTAGCAACCGCGTGTTTATATCTCAAGTTGATGACAGCTGAGTCAAAAAAAGGTTAATTATTTCAGTGATCACCGACAAATATAATAAACAATGGATTTGATTAACTCTGATGAAAGTGAATTAGACGGAGAAGAAAAAAATCGTATACGCACCTAGGGAGAAAAGTAGGACATCCTCGCCCGCGATTGTCACCCTTGTCCTACTTTTCTCCCTCGGTGCGTAATATACTATTTCAATACCTTTCGAACGAAATCTCAATTGCCATAAGTCACCATATTAATCATAGTGATACTGTAACATTATTGAAAGGTTTTTTTTGGGTTCTCTCTCCCAAACTCTGAAAAATATCTATATAATAAAAATTAATTATTTTGTGATTTGCTTCTGCGCAAGAAACACAAGATATTTGTCAGAAGCAATCAATTGAACAATGTTGCCTAACAAACAACAACGAAACAACATCAACGAAGAAACAACTATATCGTAACGTTTCGGAGTCTATATCAGACTCCTTCGTCAGACTTTTAATGAAAATCTTTTGAATTATTTTGTTGATAGTTATTTTGTGAAATTCAAGAATTTACTGTGACATCCCTATGATCATTACGTCACCTGTTACGACTAGTTGAGTATCCTACATTACTTTATTTCCACAAATCATAATCATAAGTAAAATCGTTCAAAAGATACGAGGAAGGGAACTGTATATTCATAGTTCAATATTTCCAAGATTAGACCTAGAGTTCGGATTCACTATCTCACATTTCCATATTTTCCTTAAAATTCTAGAAATATCATTCGCAGAACATCGCAGTAATATTTTTGTTGTAAATAATCATTAAAGGATACTGTGGGAGGTACATTCATTATTAAATAATTCTTTCTGGGTTTTCTTTCCCGAACTGTGAAAAATATATGTTGAATAAAAATTTATTATTTTGTGAATTATGTACTTCTGGGTAAGAAACACAAGATAATCATCTGAAATTTGTTTGTTATTTCCTCAATAACTCGAAAAATACAAAACTGATTAAATTCTAACATGGTTATTAGTTAATTTCGTGAGGATCGTATCACTAGAAAATTTTTAAAAAATCATTGATAATTATTGAAAAAAATTATTTATATCAGTAACTATTCGTCCGACATCGCTGAAATTTTGCGAGGGCATTTAGAACCTAACTCTACTTCTAAGTTCCAAGTTTGAACACGATCGGATACCTATATATTGTTGGAGATTCGAGCAGCCTTGTGTGAGTTCAGTAGATGGATGCGTGACCTTTGCCTCGATAACTTTTGAACTAAAGAAGATAGGGACTTGCAATTTTAAGTTCGTTTACGGGCAATTCAAGTTCGTTTACGGGCATAATCGGTCCAATGGTTCCGGAGATACCCACCTGGAATATTATTTCCTCGATAACTCAGAAAATATAGACTCGATCGAATTGAAGCTTGGTAACTAGTTGTAGAATATCGATATGAAGACGTGTTTGAAATTTTGTAAGAACTGTACCCCTAGAAAATTTCAAAAAAAAACACGAATAAAAAAATTGGTTCAAGCACTGACGTGAAGTCAGGAGCTTTTGCGCGTATGTTCTATCGTCCATTCTCCTGTATTGGACACTCTTCTTAATCGAATTTACCATGATGAATTCTATTGTCTATTCTCCTGTATTGGACACTCTTCTCAATCGAATTTATCATGGTAAATGAGTGGACAATAGAACATACGCGCAAAAGCTCCTGACTTCACGTCAGTGCTTGAACCAATTTTTCTCATTAATGAACTTGAGATATAGAGACATACAAAAATAGCAGTACATGTATATACAATCCAAGGAGATCACATGATTGATTGGAGTAAAACAAAGATTCTGATGACAGCATCTGATTAAAGGGAAACTTAAGGAGTCAACTTGTATTTTGTTGAACAGAGAATGCATTTTGCAAACTGCTCGATTGGAATTGACCATATTTGACTGAATTTATTAAAAAAGGAGTTGGAACTTGGAAATTTCTATGCTAAGTAAAACTATGTTAATATGACTATTTCACTGATATCAAAATCTGACCAACCACAGGCCAAAGACAGCTCGTATTATCGCGAAAACACAAACTGTCTTTGAATAATTATTGGTCTTACAACTTTGCTGCTTTCAACGACTCAACCATGGATACGAACAATTTGACAAATGAAAATATAAATTACAGACGTCAACATGAGTCATTTTGTTCGTGAAATAGTCTAATGAAATATCACTCGTGACTGAATTTATCTCATAAGTCTATCTTTTATTTCTTAACTCAACTGAGTTGCTCACAGAAAACACCACTCGTCATTCGTGGTGTTTTCAAGCAGCTCAGTTTCGTTAATAAATAGTCGACAGACTTATAGCGAGAATTCAATCACTTGTGATATTACTTCTGATAATATGAATTTCAGATACTGTCAAAGAGACAATTCTCGAATTTCAAGATAGCTATATCAAAATATACAGGGTGAGTCTTTGACCACTGCATTAATTTTAACCAAAGATTCCTCTCATCAAATGAAACCCTTTTTTCATTTAACAGTTTTCCAAATTCAGCTCAGGTAAAAAGATACAGGCTGTTGAAATTTTGAAAAAAAATCATTTTTATTTTATAGCTTTGACATCCTTTTTTCGAATGAAATGAATGTTGGCGTAAAGTTTCCTATAACTATCATACATATTTTCCAAATATTAGTTATTTTCTACTTCTACTGGTTTTCTAGTTATGGACTCGTGGATTCATAAAACTAAAAGAAATTAGCATAAAGAAAGCATATAAAGTTTTTCTTGAGTCATTTCAAGAATATTCCATCGTTTTAGAACATTATATTATTCTTCATCATTTCTCCTTAAACGTACCGTTTTCGAGATATTCTTCATTGAATGTTTTAAAATGGAAAACTCCAGAAATTTCACTACTTTTATGGATCCGTCCCTGAGCGTTGGAATCCCGAATCAAGCTGTAAACCACGTTACCATGCCTTATTCTCGTCCGCCAAACAATGTCATAGATAATTTATATGCGGGAGTGTATTAGCACATTGTGAAATCTTTAAACGCTTGAAACTTTTTACCTGAGCCGAATCTGGAAAAATGGTAAATGAAAAAAGTGTTTCATTTGATGAGAGGAATCTTTGGTTAAAATTAATGCAGTGGTCAAAGACTCACCCTGTATATATAACAAAAAATAAGATTTTCGTTAAGTGTCTGACGAAGGAGTCTGATTTAGACTCCGAAACTATACGAAATTTAGTTGGTTCATCGTTGATGTTGTGTTGTTATTGTTCGTTATGCAACTTTGTTCGATTTATTGCTTCTGACAAATATATTGTGTTTCTTACGCAGAAGCAATTCACAAAATAATTTTTTTTATTCAACAGATATTTTTCAGAATTTGGGAGGGAAAACCCAGTAAGAAATCATTTAATATATTTTTATTGGTTTACATTTTTGTACGTTTCATGAGATTCCTCCCAATAGTTCAGGAGCAAATGGCTGGACCTACCGCGGATGGACAGACTTATTTTCAGGGTTATAACATTTTTTTCACCGCGTGGCAACGCCTGGCCTGACAGAATCAAATTTTACTTCGAATTCTTCATCAGGGAGTAGAAACCGAATCGTTTGAGACCATTCTCGGCAAAAAATTCGAAAATTACAGACATTTGGGCAAAATGATAACACGATGTTCCCCAGAAAAATAAAATAAATAAAATCGGTCTTTTGCATCTAACTACTGAGTTTCAATTCAATCAGAGCAGTATTTTTCGAGTTTTAGTGGAAACAAAATTTTATAATTTTTGAAAATTTTTTATGCCACTTTATGGCAATTCGATCAGTACAAAAGTTCGCATGCACATAAAGGTCAAAGATTCAATATTTGATAAAATAATGATAGGAACCGAGATGATACTAATTCCACATAAGTATTTGAAAATAATTACTTGCTCTGAGTCAGCAAGCTCATTTTCTTTTTTTCAACGGACGGAAATACACTGCATACCTCAGGGGCTTTTGGGGTTTATTTAGAGTATTTCAAGCAGCATCAGGGAGGGAGGCAGATGGGATGCATTTGTCAAACTATTTATATTTATCTTGCAATCCGTATAAATAATCCGGAGTTGAATTTCACCGTATCTCCAACGGAAACCGCGATGAGTCAAGAGTTTCAACTCTGAATGCTGAATGTGTTTTGATGTTAAATTTATGCCAAATACAAACGCTAATTTTGAGTAGGGCTTCTTCACACGAGACGAGAGTAGGCGAGAATATAAAAAATCTCGTCTCGGTCTCGCCAATTCCCAAAAAATTAAGTCTCGTTTAAGTATCTGTCTCGTCTCGTTATCAGTTCTCTCGTCTCGTCCCGCTTGATTCTGAATAACAATAATAAATATTATAATATATAAACGAAATGATAGATAACAATGAATAATTATGTAAAGCTATATTTATTACACTCATATACAAAAATAGTTGTATATGTACATAATTTTTTCAATTTTAAACATTGTTAATTTCATATTTTAAATAAAGAATTACTCGATAATCAAGAATTCAAACATAATCACGCTTGCATCACATCATCTTTCAATGATGTACGTGTTTTTGCCATGATCATACCTGCTGTGGAAAATAATCTTTCAACAGGTACGGATGCAGCCATTAATAAATCATTTTCAAGTTATCGAGAAAATATAGAAAATTGGTTCAAGCACTGACGTGAATGACGCATATGTTCGTGGTCAATTCGATTAAGAGTGTCCAATACAGGAGAATGGACAATAGAACATACGCGCAAAAGCTCCTGACTTCACGTCAGTGCTTGAACCATTTTTTTTTTCGTAATTTTGAAAAATTTTCTAAGGGTACGGTTCTCACAATTTTTTTTTGTAATTTTGAAAAATTTTCTATTGGTACCTACGGTTCTCACAAAATTTTACACACTCCAACACTCCTTTATGTCGATATTCTAGAACTAGTTACGAAGCTTCAATTCGATCAAGTCTACATTGTTTGGATTATCGAGGAAATAATATTCCAGGTAGGTATAACTCCGAAACCGATGGACCGATTATACCCAAAAACGAACTTATCTCTCCCATTGGGATGTGCAACCTACCCTGAAAATTGCAAGTCCCTATTTCCTTTCGTTCGAAAGTTATCAAGCTAACGGTCACCCATCCAGCTACTGAACTCACACAAGGCTGCTCGGAACTCCAACAATATAGATCCGGTCGTGTTCAAACTTGGAGCTTGGTAGTAGAGTTAGGTTTTGAAGGCTCTCGCAAAATTTCAGCGATGTCGGTAGGATAGTTTCTGATATATAGAATTTTTTTCAATGATTTTTAAAAAAATTTGGAGTTATACCATCCTCATGAAATTTTGCAGGAATTTTTGCGGTGGGATTCTACAACTGACAACCATGTTTGAATTGAATCGGTTTTATATTTTTCGAGTTATTGACGAAATAATAACCAAATTTCAGATGGGTATAACTCCAACACCGTTTGGCCGATTATTCCTATAAATAAACTCAAATATTCCATTCAGATGCACAACTTTACCCGAAAATTTCAAGTCACTATCTCTTTCCGTTCTCAGGTTATGGTGACATATGTTCTGATAAATTTTAAAAAATTTTCTAGTGATCTGATTCACACAAAATTCTACGATCGTGCTTAGTTTTGCATTCTAAAACTACTCACCAAGTTGGGCCGATTATGCCCATTAACGAAATTGTCCGTCGTATTGGGATGCGCCACCTACCCTGAAAATTTCAAGTCGCTCTATCTCTTTCCATTCTAAAGTTATCGTGGCAACGGACGGCCGGCCGAACAGAATTAAATTCTGTCAAATTACAGAAATTTGGGCAAAATGATAGCACGATGTTCCCCAGAACATACGTGAAAAAAAAATAAAATTAATACAATGGAAAGTGTAGTATCTTGTTTTTAGAGACGATGGTAAATGGTTTGAAGTATAAACAATTGTGAGTACTATATAGATCCCATCGAGTTAAAATCTTATAATGGGCGGTAAGATAAGGCCATATAGGATCTCTTTCAGCGATATCACACAGTTCCTGAGATAAGGATTTTTTTAATTTTGATTATTTTTATAAACATGTTCTAGTCATATGATCCTCACGAAATTTTGCATAAGTCTTTTAGTCGGTATTTTTCAACTAACAACGCAGCTTTAATCCGAGCGGACCAGTATTTTCGAGTAATTGGGAAAATAAAATTTCAGATTGCTGTAACTCCGAAACCACTCGTTGGATTTTGCCCATTAACGAACTTAACCGGCTCAATTGGACTCCAAACCTACCTTGCGAATTTCAACTCTTCAACTAATTTCGTTCAATAGTAATCATGCTTACGAATGGCCGGCCGGATATAATTAAGTTTGGGACTAACATTACCGAACGTTTGAGACCATTTTCGGCCAAAAATTCGAAAATTACAGAAATTTGGGCAAATTGGTATGCGCTCTGTTACGGTTACAACCGTTTGTTTCTTGTATCGTTCCCATATTTAATCTTTATGATTTCATAGAATGTGAGGATTCTTTCAAAAAAATAAACTACTTTAAAAAATTTTGCAGAAATACACTCAGAATATACACATATCAAGGGCATTTAAATGCGCATAAATTCAACTCCAATTAAGCTGGTTCAATCAATTTAATTTATGCAGTTCTTATCTACATTACTGCCGGAATCGGCCACATTATACTGGCAATAACCCATAATCAGAAAGACTGCCCACATCTATAATCATCCACTACAAGTATCTCCTATTATTATATTCTACCCTCATCATGAAATATATCAATCATTCCATTCCATGTTAGACATAGAATTGATCCAACCGTTATCTATTGATAAAGAGCTAAGTTGAACAAACAATGGGGACAGATTTTGGTTATTAAAAGATACGGAATTCATTCAAGAGTTTTAATAAGCACAATATTTATTGCAACTACAAAAGAAGTCACTCGTGAACATAGGGAAACAAATTTTATTTTTATCGAAGACTAGCTGGCCCGGCGAACTTCGCACCGCCTAAGTTAATTAAAAAAAATGCTCGGTATGAATGAAGTTTTATTATTATTTTCGATTAATTGCACATTATGTTGCTTACTCAGAAAACAGAGTTTTCCTGAAATACTGGGTATTTATAAGGTTTGAATTTTTTTTTTGACAGTCACACACAGTTACGATACAGTATCTTAATCAATTTAAAGCTTTCTGATAAACTATATTTTTTGTTTTGTTTTGTGGTGCGTAAATAAACAAAGATGACGGTTTTCCGACGCGCGAACAGGCGACGTATAATTGTCCATTCGCCATGTCCATACATCAAAGGAAAACCAAAATTTTTTCATTAAGAGAATCCATCCAAGGTACCTATTTAGTTAAAGGTTTATTTGTGGCGCAAATCACTTCAATTGTGTATATATAATATAAAGAACACCCTGTATAGTAATGGTTTATTTTCAATGATGTATGCCTGGAAGGTATAATTTTTAACACAATTGAATGAAATTGTACGATTGGCGTGGAAAACAGCAAGTTTCAATTTACGTTATTAGAAAAACACCCTGTATAACAAATACATTATGAGAATCCATCCGAGGTGCCTATTTAGTTAATGCTTTGTTTGTGGCACAAACCAATTCAATCGCGTACAAATGTGCCGGGAGAAAAAGAACACCCTGTATAGTAATGGTTTACTTTCAATGGTGTATGCCTCGAAAGTATATTTTTCAAGTCAATTGAACACCCTGTAATAAAATTTCGGACAAATACATTATGAGAATTCATCCTATTTAGTTAATGCTTTGTTTGTGGCACAAATCACTTCAATCGCGTACAATTGTGCAGTGATATGAAGAACACCCTGTATAGTAATGGTTTATTTTCAATGGTGTATGCCTCGAAACTATATTTTTTAACACAATTGAATGAAATTGTACTATTGGCGTGAAAAACAGCAGACTAATAAATACAAATTTACCGGAATATATTTTTTTTAATTCTGATACATATATTATGAATCGTTGAATGATTAAAATGTCCCTTCGTTCCTGAAGTTTAACCTTCATTGTTTTGATCATTATTATTATTGAAATAAATGAACCCAATTATGGATGATGATTGTATCATTACTCTAAGTCTAAACCCATTATTCATGCTGAAGAAAAGTTATTCGAGATATCCCACTCAGATAGAACATTTAAAAGTTATGGACTTCAAGAATCTTAATTCTCAAGCAAATTCTAGGATGATACGTAGTCATTTCTCATGCTTCATATATTCAGATAATTATAAACCAGATTCAACAATCCATTCATTCCTCAATACGATGTTATTCTGGAATCATCCACTCCTAAGAAATAAAAATTGGTTCAAGCTCAGGAGCTTTGGCGCTCTTGTTAAAACTTTGACAAATCATATCTCCGAAAGTATTGCTTTCTCAAAGTTGGGAATGGTATTCATGGATTCTTATGATAGAACTGCATCATAAATGAAATTAAATTCAAATAATAGTTTATTTATCAAGATTAAAAGAGCAATCTTCAAAGCTTTAATACTTCAAAAATTATCATTTAAAATAATAAGGAAAGTATCACCGAAATGTATAGAGCAAGGCTGGAGACAATCATAGCAGATTGTCCATTTATTACCGATATTTGAATAGGTAGAGGCTGACGAACAAATTATTTTAATAGTTCAAAATATAATAATAAATTACAATTCTCATAATTTAATAGTGCATACCACTAACACATTCATTCTGTATTATGAACCTTAACTCAAAAAAAATATTTGATACACGAATGAAGATGCATATTTCAGAATTTTTTTGCTAGCAACATTATGAAAATACTGTATATAGGAACATGTCGTACTACTTAAGGAAGTAAAAGGTAATATTAACCTCAGTGGTCAACGAACAGTAATTTGTTTTGATGATTCCATTATGTTCTTCTTTCCTATTGCCTTCATAAGCTACATCAAAATGATCCAGTCTTGTATATACATATTCACAAATTCAAGAATCGGATACTTGTTTTCCAGCAGAAAACATTTTCAAACTACGAATTGACATGCCTCTGATAGTAAGATAAGATGACATTTATGAACAGTGAACACAGACAGATACAATTCGCATTCTGTGAATACATAGAACTACGATGTATTATTGAAATTTTGAAAAAATCTTATCTCCGAAAGTATTAGCTTGTTAGAGTTGAAAATGATATCAATGGACTCTTATGATGAAATTGCATCTTAAAAAAAATTGAGTTCAAAAGTTGTAATGTGAAAAAAAAATTGTTTCTCGATACTCTGAGATATGTATCCCTCAAACCTACTCTAAAAATTTCAACGGTCTAGCTCATTCCGTTCGTGAGTTATCGTGTTAACGGCCGGACGGACGGCCGGATAGAATCGATTTTGACCATGGATTCTTGATCAGTGAGAGTCGAACCAAATCGTTTAAGACTATTTTCAGCCAAAAATTCGAAAATTACAGACATTTGGGCAAATTGATAAGCACTCTGTTCCGAGGAACAAGAGCGCCAGAAACTACTAAGAATAGCAATGGATTGAAATCTTATATTTCTATCAGGAAGAAATATGTATATACAATAAATAATAGAGAATATTTTAGAAGCCTTCTGAGGTTGATAAGACAGACAATGAAAAATTATTGGATATACTTGAAGATGTCAGGGAGTTGAGAATGAATTTCTATGCATGTGAAATTGAAAAAGCATATAGAAATTACATCGATATCATGATGTAATTTCTATATGCTTTTATAACTAGATATATCTATGCACAATAAACTATCATTAATATTCGAAAAACCACATTTTCTTGAAATATAAAATGATGCTGCATATAGTGTGAGTCTTTAAGTTGTACGTTGAATAAATAAAATCTTTTTGACAATCATCCCGAATGTTTTCGATGATTTAAAACATCAGAAAAATATTCGGTTATAATTGAGCCGCTCAGAGGAAAAATGGTATAACTGCATTTAAGTGATTTGTTGGGAAATTAAAGTTTTACCTTTCAACGGATTGATTAATCAAGGTATTTCGTTGGGAGGTGAAACATCAACAGGCTCTAACTCGGTCACAAAATTGTTTCGACTTATACCATTCATCCAGATAATAAAATACAATCTTAGGTACCAAAATATCGGTATAATTCAAAAATTCGAAATTTGTGAGTTATACCACTTTTCGTCTGATCGGCTCAATTGCACAAGTGCATAAAAATTACCGATAATTTTGCAAGAAAGCGTGTTATCTAAAAATTGCCTGAGTCCTCGTCCTTGTATGAGCCCTCTTCCTTCGGACTTAGGCTCTTTCGCCAAAATATGAAAATAACCGAATTCAATTTTTATAAGATAACACGCATGAATGTAAAATTATCTGGTCATTTTTATGCACGGTTGTAATTGATTGGAATATTTCACGAATAAAGAAATATTGTCTGAGAAATATCAAAGAACTGACGAAGACTATGAATAAAATCATGCTCTTAAACAAATTCAACTGTATTGAGCACCCACTGAAACGCGACATTTTTTGACACTTTGAAGTTTATCTGTTTGTATTGTTTCTGTTGTCAAGGCAGCGGGATGTTTTCGGATGCAATTTTCGCTCTGCAGTGCAATTACCGCTATAATTTTTGGAGAATTGCATTCTTATCAAGAGAAGTTCTATGTATGAGGGAAATATTCACCTAATGCCTTCGTGCAAATACCTGCATATTTTCAAGCTGCAGTGATATTCAAAATTATTGGTTCGTTGCTAAGTGATTTGTATCATATGCGTTAATATGATTGGTTGAAATTTTTTGAGGAGAATAGTCGATAATATAATTGACAAAATACTCATCTCACACAATATAATAAAAAACTCTTGAAATGATATTTATAGTAGAGGCAGCTTGTGATCTAGAATTTTCATCGAGGATGTTGAAAAAATGGAAAAATATGGAGATATGCACACGAAGAATAAAGGATTGAAACAATGGAATAAGAATATAATTAACTTTTGGTAAAATATAAAGCATTCATAAAACTATCTGGTTGCAGCAAATTAAAAAAGAGTAATTTTATCGAAATATGATAGTTTTGACAACCGCCTACTAGGCGTTCGTCATTTCCATACCACCTTCCTCCGTCAAGACCAAGAATGCCTTCGACCTTTCGCAAAAAGTAGCCTCAATTCTAGCATGATTCAGTTTATCATACCAGTTAGAATAATAAAACCTTAAACGAAGCGGTCTTCAATTAGCTTAATGCAAATCTTCGTTTTATGGCAGTACCATTTGAAATTACGACTAGAGAGAACCATATGCGAAGTGAATTCTTCTTATTCATCGAAATCCTTATTTGGTCGTAATTCTCAACATTATGTTTCTAGAGGATATTTTGAACGAAAAGTATCTCGTGGTTGGAAGACTGGGATATTTGACATGGAAGAGTTATTTGCTGACCATATTCATGGATATATCTAATCCGATATCATAAATAAAACAATGGATACGTTTCTCCGATATGAATAATCCACTGAAAGCTAAATAAAATAGAAAATAGAAAAAACAATGCAAATTTCATACATAGTCTAGTCAACAAGTTCCTTTCAGGTCAAAACTTTTTAGAGTTCTTAGAAAAATATGAATGAGGTGTCATTCGACTCGGAATGGCATATAGATATTTTACGAGAAAAATCAAGGGGTGTCCGCAAAAATTGCAAAAGTTATAAACAATTAATTGAAAAAAAAAGGGGGTTTGGTTTTTTGCATATATCTCAAAAAGTATTTGAGATTTTTCAAATTCGACAAAAGATACGAAAAGAGGAGAAAATGTTCCAAAAATATGTTCGTACTTTTGGAACTGTAGAACCAATATTTACATTTTTCCCAGAGGGTTGAAAACACGCCTGAAAACGGCTCGCGCAAGCCTTCGGACCTTTAATAAATAAATATTATTTAAACTTATTAAATATGAAAATTAAGAACTGAAAAGATTCAGTCGCCTATAGGATAGATTAATGAACAATAATCCGTGGTCCATAAATGTTTATCGCGATTTTTCAATTACTTACCCATTAGTTAATTAACAATTTTTTGTAGCACGAACATTAACATTGGAAGTGCCATAATTGTTAAACTATTAATCTGAGAATGTATTTCTTTCGTGGAGCTATTCCTCAGAATAGACTCCCGTTGGAAAAATTAAAAATTGTTAATTTTCGTATGTTATTATCAATATACTTAGGTTAAAAATTATAAAGCGTAATGAAACATTGAAATAAACATTTTTTTTTAATAATATACTATTGATTCGTTTTCTCATGGTCAGAAGCTACTCAAAAATGATTTTTATCTATTATTGTTTAAAAAATTGTTTGAAACCCATGCGTTTTTTATAAGATAATTCGAAATTTTTTCCTGGAAACATAATCTTTGATGGAAATTATTAATTAAAAAAAATCGTCTTTTGAAAAAAATATTATTGCTCAAAAATGGATTTGTTAATTAACAATTTTTTTCTACTACCAATTGCAATTAATATTAACGAATCATTTTTTTAATCATTATTCATCTTGGTATATAATATTAAAAAAAATGAACAATTTGTTATAAAAAACTTGTCTCTCTGTAATTTGTAATTTTCAGCCTCTACAGAAATTGAATATTTGTGTGAAATTCAAGCGTTTTTCCATTTGATAATCGAGTTCCACTCAAGTTGAAATAACAGGGATTAATTAAATCAGATTTTTTACCACTTATGGTCCCGAATAATTATCGTTTCAGGAATATAATTATGCATACCAAAACTGAAATATTCGTGTTGAGAGATTGACTTATTAAAGCAAATAAGTATCACACACAATTGAAATAGATGTGACTAAGTACAACCAGTTTATTTTCTGATTAAGGTTTCTGAGAAAGCAATGTTTATATTTTTTTCTTATCAAACTATTTGGGAACAATGACTAATTTATCAGGTGCACAGGCAACATTATTCCTGCAGAATACAACATATTTCGAATGCACTAGTTATATGTATGACCCCCAATATTGTGACTTCATCTAGGGTTATTAGTTAGAGATCGCTCATATCAAGAATACAAATATTAATATGTGTATCGTTATACATATAATATAATATAATATATATACAATCTGACCCGACCGACGCTGTACGGTCTAATTTTGAAAAATTTCATGATTTTTTGGGACACTGTGAACAGCTCCATATATTTTGAACACATCCCTTGTTTGTATTCTTACACGATTATTCGAATTTATTGTCAAGCGATTGATTTCTAATGGCCGATCATTCTATTCATTCTGGCTTCATTTTAATTATGTCTCTCGTCTTGTGTAAGTATTGAAAGTGTTTGTGAGATTCGATTCCGTTCAATTTATTTTCGTTCGTCACGTTGCTCGGTACTTTGAGTAGATCTAAAATGTATTTCATTCGTAGCAATGAGTTCTGAGACCTATAGATATTACTCCGTTTCAACATAAGTTTGTGTCCACTTCAATCTCTACAACACACCTAATTGAATTGCTAAATTTTAAGGTTTTGAATACTCACTGTATTCAATTGAATTATTAATTAATATTCAATGGGGAATTTGTCGTTGTTCTGCATGTGACAGCAGACTCAACGACTATCATACAAAATTACTGTGGAATACTGGGTTAAAAGCTCATAGTTAAGTGTTTAAATATTACATTTTTAACTCTGCGATTGCATGGCCCTGCAGAAAATTCACTTTCAGTCACTTATTTTACCACTGGTTATTCTCACTTGGAACTGTACATATTTATTATGTACCTGAATTCCTGCTAAATTGAATTCTTTCATAACTATTTATATTGTAAACGTCATTTTTGACATTCCCAACCCGAAGTTAGCGATTTAACCCTGCCAATCCTGCCATTTTGCGGAGTGTACAACTCTAGCAGGTGCAAGACAAATTATCAATATAACCGTGGGGTAATATTTAACTGCAATTACAATCCAAATTTTCGACTTTTTCAGTTGCTTTTCCAATTTTCGAAATTGAAGTTTAATTGAATTGAATGAAACATTCCTTGTTTACGTTAATATTGCCAATTTTGATAATTAGAAAATATAAATAAGTTAATACATTGAATTATAAATATAGCAAATAAATTCATTCTTTAACTGGAAAACTAATAAATTATTCACTTGGATTCCCTATCGAAACTATCAAGCCATTTGGTTTTCAGAACAATATAATCTTATCTTATACAAAAGTGGAAAAGCCCTGTGGGCAGAAGCTTTGGCACTCTTGTTCAAACGTTGACAAATCATATCTCCGAAAGTATTGGTTTCTAAGAGTTGGGAAAGATATCAATCGATTCTTATGATTGAACTGCATCATAAAAAAAATAATTCAAAACGTAGGTTTATGACTCACTTCATATGTTGGATTTATATACATCAGCAAATTATAATTAGGCGGAGTTTACACGGTCAATCTGGGGTGAAGCTGCCATCAATGTGGCATCAATCTTTCCATCAATTCGGACCATCATTCCATCAGTCTACGCGCATACATCCAGATTGACCGTTTAACCTCCAGCATTCTATGTGATAATGAAATTACGATTAATTATTGAAATTTCGAAAAATCATATCTCCGGAAGTATTAGTTTGTTAGAGTTGAGAATGATATCAATGGATTCTTATGATGAAACTACATCTTAAAGAAAATTGAATTTGAAATTTGTAATGTAAGAAAACATTTTTTCGTTACTCTGAAACTACCCCAATGACGAACTTAACCGAAAAATTTATCGCCCAAACCTACTATGAAAATTTCAACTGTCTAACTCATCCCGTTCGAGAGTTATCGTGTTAACGGCCGGACAAGGTTCTGGCCATTTTCAGCAATTTGAAAATTACAGACACTTAGGCAAATTGATAAGCACTCTCTTCCGAGGAAGAAGAGCTCCGAAAAATGATTCTATTTTCAAAATTAATATATAACTCAAAGATTCACCCTGTATGTACAAGAAATTGTAATACAGTAAGGAAATTTCCTCAAAGTTTCATTACTAACCATATTGATTATAAGCCAAGTGGATTGAATGAGGTCATTTGGACAAGAGGAGGTCACAGTCGATATTAGCGTATTACATTTTATTTGTGTCTGAAATTTGTCTTAAAAACAATGTATCTTCTTAAATCACATAGATAAGAACATGAATAAAGACCCAAAATGTTCATAAGGCATGGAACTACATTTCGAGAAGAATGGACAAACCCTGTTGTAGTTGCTGCATATTAGAGGGTGTTTCACATTTCAAGCAAAAAACCTCTTCACATTCATCTGTGAATTTTTTTTAACAGTCACTGTAAGTTCACAGAAACTTTTAGATTGAAATTCGCTGAAGAGAAAATCTCTTGGATCCTCCTATATATACAAATTTCCACCTGAATCTTAAGTGAATTGTGCTGGTGGACAAGTTATGCCGATTCTCAAACTTGATCTTCCCATTTGAGCTCAAAACATACAATGCCAATATAAGATCGACATACCAATATATACTTACTGACAAAGAAACTGCAGCACCCAGAAGGAGCTGCTTAAATTTTCAATTTTTTTTGGTAAAACATAGATAGTATAGCAGAGTCAATGATTGAAATTTAGAGAGAAAAAATTTGTTCATGTAAACATTTTTTTGTTACTTACATATTGTAGTCGTTTTTCGCAAATTTTTTTTATTTTACAACAAACCAGCTGTTCGAGGAGATCTAAAGTCGATGTTTAGTTGTTGTTAAAATGCATAGAGCACGTGTACGCGGAATTTATCGCCAGGTAAGTGAATTTGAAAGAGGTCGAATTATTGGTCTACCGGAGGCGGGGTTGTCATTTTGAGAAGTCGCTAACGGTACGAACAGAAATCCAACTACTGTTGTGAGATGTTGTCAAGCGTGGTTTGATAATGCCCAAAATCGAAGAAAGGCATCGGACGTCGAAGGGGCACAAATTAAGTTCAAGATCGACGTCTAACGCTTATGGCTATTAGAGACCGATTTGCGACAACTCGATCTCTGGCTGATGAGTGGTTAGGAGAACAAGGCCATCCTGTAACTGTCCGAACCGTTTACCGTCGGATAAGGTCTTTTGAACTGCAGCATTATCGACCCCATCTTGTGTTACCTCTGAGGATTGACCATCACCGGCAACGATTACAGGGGTGCAGAGAACGTCAACATTGGAATGTGGAATGGCTTCAGGTCGTCTTTTCTGATGATTCTCGATTCTCCTTGGGTGTACATGATGGCCGAAGAAGGGTTAGACGACGTCGGGGAGAAAGACGTGAACCTCAGTTTGATATTGAGCGTCATGTACACCGGACAGTAGGCGTTATAGTATGGAGTGCTATTGCACATGCAAGTATAGGCCACATTTAGCCTTCACTCAAGGTAACATGACAGCGCTGCGTTACCTTCGAGAAATAGTGGAGCCATATGTTCTCCCTTACCTTAACAGGCTCGAGAATCCAATATATCAGCAAGATAATGCTGGACCTCATGTTCCCAGAGTTAGTTTAAACTTTTTTGAAGTGATCCATGTGAATCTTTTGCCATGGCCGCCCAGATCCCCCGATCTTTCGCCCATAGAGCATTTTTGGGACATCATGGGTAGACTGCTTAGAAATTTACCACAGCCCTCACGGACTTTGGCAGCACTGAGACATAAACTACAGGTAGCTTGGGATAGTATCCCTCAAGAAGAAATAGGCCATCTTATTGCATCAATGCCAAAACGTGTTGGGGAGTGTATAGATAATCGCGGTGGACAAACACATTATTAACAAATTTATTAAAAAAAATTTAAACCCTTCGTTTTTCTTTCATTACTCCCTGCAATACTATCTATGTTTTACCAACAAAAAAAATTAATTTAAACAGCTCCTTTTGGATGTTGCAGTTTCTTTGTCAGTCAGTATATCAAACAACATTATCGTTCTTACGACTGGCAAGTCTGCCAAACGGGTGGACCTAGTTATTCAACTAGCTGTAAATATATCTCCACTAGGTCCAATGTGAATGTTTGAGACCATCTTCGATTGAAAAATCAGGAGTGATAATGATAGCATCCTGGTACCTACGTACGTTCAAAAGTGTCACATAACACAAGGCTAGTCAATACACAACAAAAAAACCCTTGAGGAATGTCTCCCAGAATTATGGAGTTTGAAAGAATTGCTCCGAATGAAGAACAAATTAAAAAAACTTTTAGAGATGTCGCAATTTTGAGAACTGTGCGCTCCAGACACTACTTTCTTTCCCATATTTATTCCTCAGAAATATTGAAAATCTGCTTACAAAATAATCAGGAAGGTCATCCTGGATCTTCAGTATTTACAGACATCCCTTGTACAGGGTGATTCACTTATCTTGGTAACTCCAATTTTCTTGGAAAAGGCCGAATATATTTTAATTCTGTGAACGCCGTTTGTAAAAAAATAAGGATGGCTGGCGTCACGGTGCCGTAATTTTTTTTTCCCAGGAACATACCTTTTTTATTACGCCATTCGAAAGATGATTCAATTCTAAATTTTATTTCCAAATACCGTTTTTTCCCATTTCAAACTGTTAGCGATCTACAGGGTGTTATATGTTAATTCTATTCCATTTTTGCGCGTATGTTCTGGGGAACATCGCGTTATCATTTTGCCCAAATGTCTGTAATTTTCGACTTTTTTCGCCGTAAATAGTCTCAAACGGGTTTGACTCCCCGATGAAGAATTCGAGGTAAAATTTGATTCTGTCCGGCCGGCCGGCCTTTGCCACGGTAACTTGAGAACAGAAAGAGCTAGCTGAAATTTTCAGGGTAGGGGGCACATCCCAATACGACGGACAAGTTCGTTAATGGGCATAATCGGCCCAATAGTTTCCGATTAATAATTTTGTTTTCTACCAATACAAATCCGATCGAATTGATACTTGGTTATTAGTTGTAGAATACAAACCTAAGGACGTTTGTGAAAATTGCCATTTTCGGCAAAAAATTCTAAAATTACGGACATTTAGGCAAAATGATAACGTGATGTTCCCCAGAACATCGCGCAAAAATGGAATAGAATTAACATAAAACGCCCTGTAGATCGCTAACGGTTTAAAATGGGAAAAAATGGTAAAAGGAAATAAAATTTAGAATTGAACCATCTTTCGATTAGCGTAATAAAAAAGGTATGTCCCTGGAAAAAAAGATAACGGCGCCGCGACGCCAGCCATCTTTATTTTTTACGCCAACTTCTACACGCATCCCAAGTCAATGTTGACTTGTACAAAACGGCGTTTACAGAATTAAAATAAATTCGGCCGTTTCGGAGAAATTTGGGGTTACCAAGATAAGTGAATCACCCTGTACATACTACTAATCAAAAGCATAGCATACTGAAAGGGATCAGTAAAAAACGAATACATCATAATATTCCATAATAAATCTGCTTAATTGGTGCTCAATTCAATATCGTGAGAGAATGAGGTGACTAGACCAATTAATTAAATGAATAAGTAACCTCATACATGGATTTTATCAATCGTTCGCGGTGATATTGCATCCATGTTAGAAAAGAATTAGTTCATAAAAATAGGCAATTAACGGGTTTACTCTAGTTTCCACATGGAAAAGGCTACGAAATTCCGAAATGTAGTTTCATTCAATGACAAGGGAACTGGGGAACCAAACATCCAAAATTCTCACTAAGAATAAGCGAGTTCAGTAACATAGATAATAATAATTATGTATTTTGTTCCAATCGATTTGATTATCCATAAAATTACTGGAGAAATAATATTACTTTCAGGGAGAGATTACTATTAGGCAGTTGTACAATAATATTAACCAAAGATTCCTCTCATTAACATCACTTTTTTGCGCGCATGTTCTGGGGAACATCTCGTTATCATTTCACCGAAATGTCTGTAATTTTCGAATTTTTTGCCGAAATTGGTCGACTAGGTTCGACGAACTGATGAAGAATTCGAGGTCAAATTTGATTCTGTCTGTCCGGCCGTTGCCTGTTGTCACAATAACTTAAGAACGAAAAGAGATAGCGACTTGAAACTTTCAGGGTAGGTTGAGCATCCGAAAGCAACATTTGAGTTCATTAATAGGCATAATCGGCCAGTTCTGTAGTTATACCTATATGAAATTTTGTTTTTATTTCCTCCTTCAAAAAATTTTAAAACAATCCAATACAAACATGGTAATTAGTTGTAGAATGCTGACTCGCAAATTTTTACGAAATTTCGTGAGGATCGTATCACTAGAAAATTCTTACAAAATCATTGAAAATCTTCGAAAAAAATTCTATATCTCAGGAACTATCCGCCTGATATCCTGACGTTTCGCGGAAGGCTTCAAATCCTAACTTCACAGCCAAGTTCCAAATTTTAACAGGATCGGATCTATATTATTGGAGGTTTTAGCAGCATTGAGTGAGTTCAGTAGCTGGATGGGTGACCGCTGCCACGATTGCTTTCGAACGGAAAGAGATAGAGACTTGCAATTTTCAGGGTAGGTTGCGCATCCGAATGGAACAATTACGTTCATTGTTGAGTATAATTGCCAAACAGTTTCAGGGTATTACCCATCTGGAATAAGGTTTTCTCGATAACTCAAAAACATAGATCCGATTGAGTTGAAACTTGGTTATTAGTTGTCGAATTTCGAAGAGAAGAAGTTACTACAATATTTGAAAAAATATATTAAAAATTTGTATTTATCTCACGATTACTTAAGAACAGAACGACATAGCAGTTTGTAATTTTTAGGTTAGCTTGTGCATCTTAATGCAACATTTGAGTTCGTTAAAAGGCTTAATCGGCCGAAAGCTTTCGAAGTTATATCAATCTGAAATTGGGTTGTTATTTCCTTAATAACTCAAAAAATACGATCTCTAACAATTTCAGTGATGTCAGACGAATAGTTTCTGATACATATATAAAAATTTTTTCAATGATTTTCAGTGATTTTTTAAAAATTTTTTATTCAATTTCTTTCAATAATTCTATTAAGATTTTGTAGTTATACTATCGTCACAAAATTTCCCAAGAATTTTTGTGTTGGCATCCTTCAACTAATAACCATGTTTGAATTGGATCGGATACGTATTTTTCCAGTTATTAAGGAAATAACAACAAAATTTCAGATGGCTATAACTCCAAAACCGTTTGGCCGATTATGCCTATAAACAAACTCAAAAGTAATTCAGATGCACAACCTATCCTGAAAATTTCAAGTCGCTATCTCTTTCCGTTCTCAGGTTATCGCGATACAAATTTATTTTTCTGGCGTTCTTGTTCCTCGGAACAGAGTAATTTGCGTATATTTTCGAATTTTTGGCTGAAATTGGTCTTAAAGGATTTGGTTCGACTAACTAACCAGGAAACGCATGGTCGAAATCGATTCTGTTCGTCCATCCGGACGTCCGTCCAGCCGTCCGGCCGTTAACACGATAACTCTCGAACGAAAAGAGTTAGAGAATTGAAATTTGCAGGGTAGCTTTGGAGCGTAAATATCTCGGACGAGTTCGTTAACGGGCAAAATCCATCACGCGGTTTCGGAGTTATGGCCATTTTTAGTAAAAACATTTGTTAAGAATATTTACGAAACCGATCACTCGATTTATCTGAAATTTAGCACCAAATTTTAGAATAATGACCTTTATATGCATGCGAAGTTTTGTATTGATCGGGCTGCCGTAAAGTGTAAAATCAATTTTTTTTAATTTTTAGTTTTTGTTTCTACAATAACTCTCGTACAAATTTTTCGAAATTAAATAATGAATCGTACTTCTATGTTTTCACAGAGTGCTGTACTTAATTTTTCTATCTATGAATTATTATATGATCTGTGTTTTTACATGTCATCTGATTTTCCTATGAGAGATAAATGTCAAAATGATTTCTGGTTCGTTATTCTTCATATAAAATACACCTCCTGTTCTATAAAACAAAGTATGATTGAATGCAAAATGACCAATGAAATAACTTCAGCTATCGTAGAATTATGAGGATATGAAGATATTATACTTTCGAGGTGATAAAATAATGCGCGTTGATAATCCATATGAAGATGGAAATATATTCTTTGGTAAGATACATAATCAAATTGGGTTCAGAATATCTCCAGTAAAAGGAAAACTGCAATATTGTCTAAGTTTTAGTTGATATAATATAATTTTCAGATCAGATTTGAGGAATGAATATATCGGATAAGTTCGATATTGGGGAGAATTGGTCTGTTTGAATTTAATTTCTTTCATGATGCAGTTCTATCGTAAGAATCCATTTATATCATTCCCAGAGACCAATAATTTCGGAGATAAATATGATTTGTCAAAGTTTTAACAAGAGCGCCAAAGCTCCTGTCCACAGGGCTTGAACCAATTCTTTATTATTTTATAGTCATACGATTTTCACAAAATTTCACAAACGTCCTTAGGGTTGTATTCTACAATCACTCACCAACATTCAATTCGATCGGATTTGTATCGGTTGAAAACAGAATTATTACTCGGAAACCATTGGACCGATTATGCCCATTAACGAACATGTCCGTCGTATTTGGATGCTCCACATACCCTGAAAATTTCAAGTCGCTATCTCTTTCCGTTATTAAGTTATCGTGGCAACGGCTGGCCAGACAGAATCAAATTTGACCTCGAATTCATCGTCAGGGAGTCGAACCCAATCGTTTGAGACCATTTTCGGCAAAAAATTCGAAAATTGCAGACATTTGGGCAAAATGATAGCGCGATGTTCCCTTGAACATATGCGCAAAAACAGTCCTCTTTCAAAATATAAATCCATGCGCTCAAAAATAGGTAGTATACTACAAAATAAATGTTTTCAAAAATCTTTTGAGTAATGTTTGGAAGCGTAGAAGAAGAAAGTTTAGGAAGATTTATAAATATTTCATTATATTTGTATATACTAATGTTTCGTTAAAATTTATTTCGGCAATCTCAATATTGAAATCTTCAAAAATTGCACACGGGAACACATTCAACATTCAAATTCACAATTCCAAGATAAATATCTCGCTACGCACAAAAAGAAGAACTGGCACCAGAGAAACATTTCCTTTCAGATACTGGGGAAAACAAGTAAAATATTTATAATTATCGATCGAGAGTATTTAGTTCAAAGGATAAATGAAAAAAAAGTTCCTTTCACAATTCCGTAGGTTTTAATTTCCTCAGAAAAAAATTAAGAAATTTCCACATACCTTGGCTCCTACTTGATTTCCGCACTGGCCGGCTTGAAGATGTACGATTTCCCTCATGGTGTGTTAAGTTGCGGTTCTAGATCCAAAGATAAGTTGGTGGATACCGAGCTGTCAGGATGGCTACTGTCAGTCACAGGCACCACGCCACGAGCACCAAGCCGTTTGCTGGATTCCCTTTCCTTCCACCACTATCTCTCGGGTTTTATGACAATGACTGCGTTTACGAACTCTGATTTGAGTCCGGTTGGAATTTAAAAAGCTCACTGAAAAATCCTCTAACAATTTTTGAGGTATTCTGCATTCTTCAAGGGATGAAATAATATATAGAGTGTCCGAGCTGAAACAACTATACTCCATTCACTTTTATAAAGTCTCCCGGTTGGCCATGAAAGTTTGACACATTTCACCGTGTATATTTTGAAAATATTAGGTTATAGTAATTTTCCTGTCAGATAACTACGCAACGTTGTCCTTTCTAAATAGATGTCGTAGTAATTACGTATTTTTCACAATGTGAATCTACTTCGGAAAAATAATGAATTTGAGGAGATATTATGTGAATTTAACCATTCCAAAGAGCTGGCGATTGTTGAAGAAAATGTTTCCTCTGTTGTACTGGAAATATTTCACGTATATAAACTGGTTGGAAGATTCAGTTATGCTATTTTCTTGTACGGAAATCAATAATTAAGTGTTGAAATTTTAATGAAAAATAATGGATGGAGTAGTCCGTTACTTTGTGATAGTTCAATTGACAAAAGAATAAAAGTACCTGAATAACCCGACAGGAAAACTTCTAAACGAACAGACGTATCTATGGAATTCTCAAGAAATAAGCCTACAGAAGACATTTAAATACCTTGTTGCACAACTTGGAATACACCAGTTTCATAATGTAGTAGTAGTAGGAAACCCGAGTCACTGTAAAACCTTAATAAAATATAGTGATATAATAGGAAACTAAGTAATTTCAGTCGAGAGTTCAAGATGTCCTGAGAAAGAATGAAGTTTTCCTATTCCAGATTTATGTTCTGTATAGCACTTCCTGATCCTGTTACTTCATCTTTGCTTCTTCAAAACTGCTTTCGGCATTTTCAATTTCAAAGCGAAGAGTTCTTTATTATTCGAAGATAATGGTCTGTGCTAATATCTTGGATGTAACATTACGTTGAGAGTAGAAATTGGCAACATCTCAGAGAATTGTATTGATATTGACGATGTTTCAGGAGTGCCAACCTGCCTCCGTTTTAGTTACAAAAACGTGATAGACCTAAATCATGGCCAACCGGGAGACTTCATAAAAGTGAATGGATTATAGGTAGCAAATTGATCTTCAGATCAGTTTTTTTATTTCATATTTTTCAGAGTTTAAGAGACGAAACCCATAAAGGAGCCATTTAATATAAATGTACCTCTCAAAGTATCCTTTAATGAAGAATGATTCGAGTTCAAGAAGATGAACTTTTTGAACTGTGGCATTTGGAATGACGAATCGAAATTCACAAGGAATGGTACATTTAATAGGCATAACTATATTAAGGGGCATCCTATACTTCATTGTCTGAACGGATCTATGAACGATATTATTGTTATATACGGGGTGTCCCGGCACTACGTGACTCTTTCTCTGGTGTAAATAAAGTATATAAAGACGAGCCAGGAATGCTAAAAAAAAGTTCCTACGATGCCCCCCTGCGAAGATGTGCCTCCAAATGGTACACCCATAATTCAGGATTTTTGTGATTTTGTGAACGACTCTGGTAATTTTATAAATTTGACTCAATAAAAATATCAGTAATGATTTGTTTCTAACGCCTTCCCCATAAATCTTGATAGCAGCCAGGGACGGACTGACCCTAGCACTTAATGGCAAGAAACTTTTTTTTGTTGAAGATAACGGCAAAATTCCTCCATTTATGTATTTTATCATTAATTCTGCAAAAAAAGATATACCGGTGCAACATTGAAAAAATGCACCGTTTTCGAGTGCAACAACAATAAACAGCTTACAATATTCATGAAAATATTGTGATATCCAATCATATAAATGCTTGTAAAACGATGCATTTTTTCCGCACTGGTATACCTTTTTTTGCAAATATAATGATAAAATACATAAATGGAGGAATTTCAGCGATAAATCGAACCAAAAAAAAAATTCTAGATATCAGAAACTATTCATCCGACATGGTTGACATTTTGCGAGAGCCTTCAGAACATAATTCTACTACCAAGTTCCAAGTTTGAATACGATAGGATCTATACAGTATGGTGCAATTGAAAGGAATAAATTCGTTATTTCGTAAACCGGCGACTTTAAGGAAAAATCCCGAAACCCGTCGATTTTTATTCTTAAACAGACTATTCGTAAGGAAACCATTTTATTTTTGACGTCATTTTATTTTTGACGTCATATTAAATATTAATAATAAAATTTTATTAATTTTTTAAACAAATACAAAAGTCAATTTTTGTACATTATTGACATGGCTGAATAGGTATTTAAAAGACCTATCAAATAATGTATTAGAACACCCACCTTTCCATCTGAAAATTTTAGCGATGACGTCATCACGCTCACATAGATGACGTCAAAAATAAAAAGGTATCCTTACGGATAGCCCGCTTAAAAATAAAAATCGACGGGTTTCAGGATTTTTCCCTAATGTCGCCGGTTTACGAAATAACGAATTTATTCCTTTCATTTGCACCATACTGTATATGTATATGAAATTTATTCCATTTTTTTATTAAATATTTAAAACTGTAATTAGTTCTTTGAAATACCATTGAATAAAGAAATTCTTGTAAGTTGACAAAATATCTTTATTTGAACAATAAAAATGCATCATTTTATTAAAATGATAGTTTGACTATCCAATCGCTTCTTTTTTATAATATTTTACTGTAAGTCAGTATAGCTTAACGTTCAAAGTAACGTCCTACAATATTAATTTAAATGATATTATAAATAAAAAATTGGTTCAAGCACTGACGTGAAGTCAGAAGCTTTTGCGCGTATGTTCTATTGTCCATTCTTCTGTATTGGACACCCTTAATCGAATTTACCATGGTTAATTATGTCGTCCATTCTCCTGTATTGGACACTTAATTCGAATTTACCATGGTAAAAACGAAATCAATTCTCCCTTTCGGATACGCAACCTACCCTGAAAATTGCAAGTCCCTATCTCCTTTCGTTCGAAAGTTATCGAGGTAACGGTCACCCATCTACTGAACTCGCACAAGAATGCTCGAATCTCCAACAATATTTAACCGATCGTATTAAAACTTGAAACTTGGCAGTAGAGTTAGGTTATGAAGGCTCTTGCAAAATTTCATCAATTTCAAACGAATAGTTACTGATATATAGAATTTTTTTTTTTTATTTTTAATGATTTAATAAAAATTTTCTACAAATGCTATCCTCACCAAATTTTGCAAACATTTTCGCGTTGGCATTCTACAACTAATAACCATGTTTGAATTCCATCGGTTCAGTATTTTTCGAGTTAATGAGGAACAAAAAACCACCAAATTTCAGAAAATTTCAGATGGCTATAACTCTAAAACCGTTTGGCCGATTATGCTCATAAACAAACTGAAATGTCGCGTTCTGGTGCACATCCTAACCTGGAAATTTCAAGCCGCTATCTCATTCCGTTCTCAAGTTATCGTGACAACAAAAATATTTTTTATTAATTTTTTTAAATTTTCTAGCCATACGATTCGCACAAAATTCACAAACGTGCTTAGGTTCATATTCTACAACTACCCACCAAGTTTCAATTTGATCGGATTTATATTGGTTGAAAACAAAATTATTACTCGGAAACCACTGGGCCGATTATGCCCATTAACGAACTTGTCCGTCGTATTGGGATGCGCCACCTACCCTGAAAATTTCAAGTCGCTAGCTCTTTTCGTTCTCAAGTTATCGTGGCAACGGACGGCCGGACGGCCGGACGGACAGAATCAAATTTGACCTCGAATTCTTCATTGGGGAGTCGAACTTAATCGTTTGGGACCATTTTCGTCAAAAAATTCGAAAGTTACAGACATTTGGGCAAAACTATAACGCGATGTTCCCCAGAACATACGCGCAAAAAGTTTCTGACCATTAACTGCTAGGGTCAGTCCGTTCTTGAAGATATATGAGGAAGGTGTTGGAAACAAATCACTACGGATATTTTGTTGATTCAAATTCGAGAAATTATCAGAATCGGTTGAGTCGTTCGGAAGTTACCTCAAAAAAACTGAATTATGGGAGTACCATTTGGAGGCACATATCTTCACAGGGTGCGTCGTAGGAAAAAAATGTTAACATTCCATTTCGTCTTTACCTACTACTATTTACACCTCAGAAAGTGTCTCGTAGTGCCCTGTATAGAAATATGGATAGTGCGGAGAAGAATATTTAAATGGGAAGGTTTAACGACTAATTCCGCAACAGGGGCAGAGAAGAATCGTTTTGCTGATTTTTCTCGGCTCATTTTGCGGAATTATCCGTTACCCTTAAATGCATGATTTTTTTTTTTTGTTAAAATATGAAATACGTTAGTTTTTGAATTTAATACAATAGGAAAAATAAAAAAAAAATCTAAATCTAAAAATTAAGTTTTTATTGTAATTTTCGAAAAAATGTGTTTGGTGCCAAATGGCTACATCATGCATTCATGAGAAAATTATAAAATGGAAATTTTTCAAACAATTATTGTTTTTGTTTAAACAAAGTTCAATTCCACATTTCTCGCACTTGGTCCTGGATAATCCTTTGCAGTTAGAATATTTGCATCTCATTTTTTTTCTAGATGAATAGACCAATGGCCAGTTTGGTCTGTACGCACTTCTTTTGGAGGAATATGTATAGTTGGTCCTTTCTTTTTTTTTTCTGCAATCTCTTTGTCCAACTTGCTATGTCTACCATGATTGTTTGATGAAGTTTTGAAATTGCATAGGTGATGAGCAACTGCCGCTCGGAACTCAGCTTGACCAATAATTTTACCACCATTAGTTCTCCCAAAACTCTTCCAAATCTTCTTGAGTTAGAAATTTTCGATTACTCATTCTGAAAAAAAAAATATTTCTCCATGTAGAAAGAAGGTCTAAGCATTGGGCATATTGGATTTTCATAACAGAAATCTAAAAAAAATAACAAACGGAAAATCATTGTTGTACAACTACTTTCTGAGAAAACGACACCTAAACGCATGGTGTTGCCAATTGGCCACAAAATAAAATTCACTTTCACGATAAAAATATGATAGAAAAACTCGTAATAACAATTTTATGTAATAATACATACGTTAAGAAATAGTTCACACATTTTTTTTACTTTGAATACACCCTAATAACAACAGACACCGACACGTAATTTTGTAAATACAAATGAAGTCCGCACGCCTGACATGAGCTGACAAAAGTTATCGTAAAACTGTAAGTGCTGCCACCACACCGATCATTCCAAAACAATCAACGCAAATAGTATGTATCCAATTGGATACACTATGCAGTGGGCTGAGATTTGTGTTCTTATTCCATATACATGACTAGGTATGATGTATGTAGCCAAATGGCTACTACATGCATTTAAGGGTTAAACCTTCCCATTTAGATATTATTATTACATATTGGATTACCATTTACATACAGATGAAATAAGTAGGGATACCAACTTGTCACTAATGATCAGCTGGAATTGCACCTATTAATTGTAAGTTAGTTGCATTATTAAGTTTATTCTATTCAGTTCTTAAATGAGATAATACCCGATACATATTATATTATGTCAATATAAAAATATTACATTTTGAAACTCAAGCCAAGTGATTTATTTAGTTTAATAATTTTTTAATATGTTTCAAATAAAGACTTAGATCTATTATTAGTCATCCTGCCTCACGTCAGTGCTTCCTTAATCATTTTCATCAATAATAATTACAAAGAAAACCCACAAGATTACTCCCAGGGCAATTAGCAAAACATGAGGCTTGAGCCCCGGAATCACTAGGTGCATTTACACTACTATAGTAAGGCCCTCCCTCACATATGCTAGTGCTGTGTGGTGGACAAAAATGAACCAGAGAAGAGCCGTCAAAGAGCTGGAGAAAGTTCAGAGGCTCTATGCCACGACGGGTGGCCGCACAGTGAACCAACATGGTTCACGGACTTTTCAGTGGTGGGCGGACGCTCTGGAGCTGGAGTTATTGTGGATGCACCCAATGTGAGCATTTCGATGTTGCTTGGGCAATGCACCACTATATTCCAATAGGAACATACGAATTCTCTCGAGCAGTTAGGCAGCACTTAAGGAAATAGCTAACTGGAGAATTAACTCCAGGCTTGTGCTGGAATGCCGACTGCACCTGGAAACCTTGGCTGCCAGAAACCGAGTTGATCTCGGCTGGATGCTGGCACACAGGGGTTAAAGGGTTGAAAGAGCTGATGCACTCGCTAGAGAGGGCTCGGCTATCCCCCTCTTTGGGCCTGAGCCAGAGTAGGGGTGACTAAATCGGCTGTGAAAGGCGTCATTGAAAAATGGATCCTTGCACAGCACACTGGGATCTGGAAAAAAACTTCGGGCCAGGGAAGCCAGAGAAGCACCGTCAGCTCCGTATGTTCGTTATCTTGTGAAAAAAGTGAAAGAATCTGGCATCCTCATCGATAAACCAAAGCGTGAAAAGCCAAAAACAGTGCGTACTCCAGTGAATATTGCTGCTGTGGCAGAAAGTGTGCGTGAAGCGCCATCAACATCAATTCACCGTCGTTCTCAAGAATTAAACATTTCGGAGACATCATTGAGACGAATTTTGCATAAAGACCTTGATATGACGCCATACAAAGTCCAATTGGTTCAGGAGTTGAAGCCAACTGACCATCCAATGCGTTTTCGCTTCGCTAAGAGGGCCTGCGATCGACTTACAGAAGAAGCCGATTTTGCCAAAAAAATCATCTTTTCAGATGAAGCTCATTTTTATCTTGGCAGGTATGTAAACAAGCAGAATTGTCGCATTTGGGACACAGAAAACCCACACGCATACATTGAAAAGCCGATACACCCAAAACGAGTCTCTGTTTGGGGCGGATTTTGGTCCAGAGGCATAATTGGGCCATTTTTCTTTGAAAATGAGCAAGGAGTGGCCGTTACAGTCAATGGCGATCGTTATCGGGCCATGTTGAACGAATTTTTGTGCACAAAAATTGAAGAGGAGGATATTGGCAACATTTGGTTTCAACAGGACGGCGCTACGTGCCACACAGCCGAAGCTACACTCGATGTTTTGCGCCCTGTTTTTGAAGATCGCATTATCAGCCACAGAGCTGATGTCGTTTGGCCACCTCGGAGCTGCGATTTGACACCGTTGGGCTATTATTTGTGGGATGCCGTCAAAGATAAGTGTTACGCCAACAAACCAGAGACAATTGACGCTTTAGAGGATAATATTTGTGAAGCCGTTGGCGAAATACAGCTGCACACAATCGATAATGTGCTTAAAAATTGGACCGACCGTGTAGGCTACGGCATGGCCAGCCGAGGCAGCCATTTGAATGAAATTATTTTCCATTGTTAACCGGAAGAATGGCTTTCAAATAAAGAAAGAAATTTGAGAAAATATTCAGTAGTTTTTTTTATTACATTTTCAAAAAAAAAAAGATATTTGGCGGACCCTTTAAATAAGTCTTACTACTGAGTAGGAGTAACTGGCCTACTAACCGAACACTGTACCCTGAGGAAGCTCCTGAACAACATGGGAGGCAGACGAAACTGCCTCACTATGGGGGCGATGACACTACCCTGAGTGCCAGAAACCGTGTGAGGTACCTAGTCAAGGGCCTAATCCTACTTGCTAGGAAAATGGACTTTATGTAGGTAATACACCGACATGGCAGTGGGACTATTACATGAGTCCCATGTAATGTCGGTTGTGCTCGATTAAGTAGAGCTGACCTGCAGGGGATCGACTAAGAGACCCTATGGAGGATAGCAACCCGAGCTGAGGGGGGTCAACCATGAGACCCTGTCAGCTAATAGGAGACCGACCGAGGTGCAATAAGCCTCTCTAGGCTGTAGGTACGGTCTACTCTCTCAATCTGTCTAACACAAAAACAACAAAACTTCATTACCTAGTGAATATTTATTTGTGTCAACAAGCTCCAAAATTCAACTGAACCAAAACTCCACAAGGTACTGCATAAACTTGGTCTTCTTTCCAATTCTTGAGTTACAATGCTACTTACTCATTCAACTATGGAAAAATAATATCTGAGTTATCGAATTTCGTCTCACGCGGTGCTGACTGCTATGACTCTTATGGGAAGTCATTCCTCTAATTTTTCGACGGATTCAAACCATTCACTAATTGTCCAGTATAACAATATACCAACGCCGCTAACTGAGGACTTTATGAAAAGTGAATTGACGTTGTAACTTCTGTTTCGTTAATATGTTTTAATAATTTTCATAAATAATGATAATGTTATCGTTTGATAATTTTAGGTGTAGTGCGGTGAACACTTCCGCAGTTCGTTGATTTTGTTCAGATTCGCTCGAAAGAAGTGAATAACGATCTCATATATACAGGGTCATTCAAATAATTGGCCCATTAGACGTTTATCGGCTTATAGAAAAAATTGAGCTTTGAAATTTAGCACGCGGTCGTTTTTCGAGGTGAACTATCATTCTTCAATATTTCCATCAAAATCGTACTTTTATGAAAAATTCTAAAAAAGCACTGACGCTAAAATTCGGTGCTTAATTGTAAAATGTATTTCTGATTTTGGGATATTTTGAATATAAATTTTTTAATATCTTGAAATTTTCACATACCACCTAGCTATTTTCTTCAAACATATCGATAGAAAATTCAATTAGAACCATTTGTCATCAAGTTTCCATATAGCTAACATCAACCATTTCCCAGAAAGCATGAAATTCTTAGGAGTCCGCTGGCTCAGTGGTAGAGTTTGGGAGAAGAAACCAGAAGGTCAGACGGTAGGAGCTTTGGCGCTCTTGTTCAACGTTTGACAAAAGAAATTTACTCCAAAAAAGTGTAATTTGAAAAAATCAAGAGTGCCAAAAATTCTTAATCTGAAACCACAAACTTATCTGAGACATTCATTCCTCAAATCCACTCTGAAAATTATATTATATCAATTGAGACTTAGACAATATTCCAGTTTTGTTTTTACTGGAGATATTCTGAACCCAACCTGATTAACTTACCAAAGTATATTTTTCCATCATCATATGGATTATCCACGGGCATTAAAATATCACCAAAAAGTATAATATCATTTTATAATCCTCATAATTCTACGATAGCTGAAATGAATTTGACATATTGTCTCTTATAGGAAAATGAGATGACACGTATGGGTATGAACACACATCATATAATAATCCATAGATAGAATAATTAAAGCATTCTGTGAAAACACAGAAGTACGATTTATTATTGAAATTTTGAAAAATCTTATCTCCGTAAGTATCAGCCTGTTATAGTTGAAAATTATATCAATGGATTTTTACGTTGAAATTGCATCTTAAAAAAAATTAATTTGATACATGTGATGTAAAAAAAAATATTATTTTTCGTTACTCCGAAACCATCAGGCCCAATCATGAACATAACCAAGATATTTATCTCCCAAACCTACTCTGAAAATTTCAACTATCTAGCTCATTCCGTTCGAGAGTTATCGTGCCTACGGCCGGCCGGACAAAATTCATTTTGACCACGGATTCTTGACCAGTTAGTTGAACCAAATCCTTCAAGATCATTCTCATCAAAAAATTCGAAAATTACATACATTGGGGCAAATTGATAAGCACTCTGTCCCCGAGGAACAAGAGCACCAATAAACAGTTCTGTGTCTAAGATAGAATAACGACGCAGTACCAAAGTCTTGCATAAGCTCTTACAGCTTATGCGACAATGTAGATTTGTTCGAGTTTAAATCTAGAACTTTGCTGTATTATTAGGATTTGCCTCTTGCAGAACTTCAGCGATATCTGACAGGTATTTTCTGAGAAAAATATTTTTTTGAAGCATTTTTTCAACATTTTCTAGTCACAGTATCCTCAAGAAATTTTCAATAACTCTTCGTCTTAGTGTTTTTCAACTAACTACCGAGCTTTAATTCGACCAGATTACTTTGAAACCACCTGTTTGTTTTGAATACATACTGTGAACTGTGATCATAATCCAGGAACTTATTTATTTTAACTCCTACTCCATATCCTGATAAAATCTTCTGATAGTGGTAGTCATAAATGCTTGAATCGCAATACAAACTATCCCTTCGCTTCTAGCTGGCCATAAATTCAATTTTCATGAAGTAAATACCAAGAATCAAGAATCCAATTAAAACTTGTATGAATACTGTGATAGAATCCAAAGTGCCTTTTTCCTTAATATACTCATCAAACCAGAAAATATCTGTTCTAATTTATTATAGTTCGTTCAATTACCATATTTGATTGATTTTAACCCTAGGATAGTGTTGAATATCGATATAAGGCCCCTAAACAACTGTTTTCGAACCTCTTCGCAAACTGACAGGACAGTTAACGTAAACATAGATATTCAGTCTATGAACATAGACAAGTGGGCAACAAAAATTCTAAACTTTGGATAAATTGATAGGTACTTTGTACAGGGGAACAAGTGCGCCAACAATGTAGTAAATTGAACAAGTAATTTGATGCCAATGAAAAACTAGGTTTGTAATTCCATTCAAAATTTCAAAGTCGATTTAGTATTATTTATTATTTCCGGTATAACCGGAAGTGCAATTTTCATGAAAAAATTTTAGGTAGATAGTACGCATCAATCAGCCATGTGTCAAAAAAAGTTCACTTTCTATAAGCCAAGAAATGTCTAATACGACAATTATTTGAATAAATCTGTATACAGGGTTGCGGTTTAATTGGACCTAACATATTTTACCTCAATGGTTGCAAGGAACTAACATAAAAAAAACATGGTCTTTATAACTGATTGTAACATCATATGAATTTTTATTTGCCACTTCTCACTTCTTGTGTTCTGTTTTTATCATAGAATTTCTGAACTGACAGCCAATATTGAATTATTTTCAATTCTTAAGATTTTTCTTAAAATTCGTGCAAATTCAGTTTCAAAATTATTTAAATCAGCAAAGAATTAAGATTTAGAAAAAAACACATTTATTGTGATGTTCTATTACCGCAATGATACATTAATTAATGCTGAATAGATTTAATCTGCAGGCGCTTGTAAAAATGAATATTGGGGACAAAATTGTGAAATCGAGTATCATGTAAAATTGTTTGCATTAATGAAAGATGGGACGAAATTAGGAATAATCCAGAAATGATCGGAAAGTCGGTGAGGCACATTTTAAAATGTGCTCACTGATGAAGAATCTTAAGTCAAGCTTGACTCTGTGCACCCGTCAGCACGATTGATTGAATCTGTCCGGCCTTCCGTCCGTCCTTGAACACGATAACTCTCGAACGGAATGAGCTAGACCAGTGGTTCTTAACCGGTGGTCTGCGGACCACTGGTGGTCCCTGAAAGCACCCGAGGTGGTCCGTGAAGCCATCCTAAAAATATTGAGTAAGTCAAAAGCCCTAATCACTCTGTTCATCCTTTTTCTCCCTATCGCCGATAGATGTACGAGCAAGTGTACGAGTAACCAAAGCGTGCCCATTGTATGGCATAAAAAAATTAATAAAGGCCCTACCCTAATGTACAACGATATTGAGGAACAAGTAAGTCATAAGATAAAGTGAAGTCATCATTTTGCTCTGCAATGTGATGAATTCACCGACATTTCACAATGGTGCCAATTACTTGTATTTCTTCAATTACTGCATGACTACTGTTTTCCAAAGAACTGGAAACGACTTTGCAAGGTGTTGATGTTATGGATGAAATAAGTCGATTTTTTGAGGGGCGTGGTCTTCAGTGGTTCGCTTGGTTCCCGCTCCGCATTGATAAAAACGAAAGTTCTATATGCAATATCAACACATTAATCTTCAAGTATTGGCTGCTCCCTTCCGGATTGCATGAATATTGTGCTGAAAACAGCGATAGAATATTTTAACTTAATCAAAAAATGTTCAATTAATACTTGTCTCTTGAAGCAATTGTGCTGTGATATGAACTGTGAACACGTCTGCTTTTCCACACAGTGATGCGTTCGCTTTCCAAAGGAAATATCCTTACATAAGGTTGTATGATCTTAGAGAAAGAGTGAAATTATTTTCATCTCTTAAGGAAATCAAAGAATTGCTGACTTTGTTCTGCGAGTCCAACTTTCAAATGACCTTTGCTTAATTAGTTTTTTGCTCAAATAAACGAATTGAATCTTCAACTCCAAGAGTCAGGAAATTTTAAGTTTCACGGTATGGCAACATATATGCATATGAAGAGAATATCAATGCTTTATCGCTAAAATTGAGTTATAGATGTACAAGATCAAATTTGAGTCAAATAATTGGGGAACACAATGTCGAAGTAAAAGAAGAATAACAAAAAAACCTGATACTCCAATTTCCGGACTGCGAAGACAAAGGTATTCTGAAACTAGTTTGCAATCCTTTATTTCTCAAAGTTTCTGAGGTCCCTTGATGAAATTGAAAAAGAATTGACAACTTGAAAGATATATTCGAGACAGGAATAAATCTTGAAAATTTTTTTAACCAAAAGCAATTTCTTTCCCAATAATTCAAGATATTGCTATACGTTATTCAACCGAGTTTCCATGGACATATTTATGTGAGCAATTATCTCACCATCCTATACCAGAAAACTCCTGCAGCTGCCACGAGCCCAGTTTCGAGTAATGGTGGGACTGCTTACTTGTCCATGCGGTACAATTGGTATTTGTACCGAGAGTAGTGCTGTCAAGTCACTGTCGGTACAAATACCAATTGTACCGCATGGACAAGTCAGCAGACGAAACATGCAGTTTCTGTGGATCGGAAAAGGAAACTGCCGAACAAATAGTTTGCAAATGCCCAGAGCTGGCCAGCCTAAAAATTTTACATAACGGTGAGCCAGTTCTAATACATGACGACGTGACAGCCCAGGGCTCCTAAGGACGTCATCAGGTATGTTAACACCATTGACAATGTCCTTAGGATTGAATATGTAAGATCATAGAACAAAATATCGTATAAGTCGCTGTGCTTTTGATAATGAACAACAAGCCCCAAAATCGGCTGGATTCCGGTGCAGACTTGCATTTGGTTTTAAGTGGTACTGAACCAAGGATTCAAAAGTTGCGACTATGTAGTTCCAAATATCTCATTGAAATATTACATTCATCTCTGTAATATACATTGCGCGTCAAAATTATGGAACAAATTCATTTTCTCAGAAGAAAAATATTTGGCAACAAAATCCTGAAACAGATTAATTTTTGTTTCAATTTTACAAAATTTTAATGCAATTTTGAAGGATTTTTGTTGCACCCTGTGCCATCCCCATCAACCCTCTGAATTTTTTGAATAGGGAGAGTGGGTCATGTGGTTCTTTTTTGGCAACGTATTTGTATCTTCTTTACAGGCGTGCAGAAATTTTCAAGAAAAAAATTTTCTTTTTTGAATAATAGTTAGTTCAAAGAGGTTTTCAGTATTTGCACTTTGTCATGGCTCATTTACATTGAGACGATGGTACCTGATGAAATTTGCCACCGAATGAAAGTCGACCACTACAGTTTTGTTCGTGCACAACTTTCAACCCCTACGAACCCTTTAATGGAGAAAAAAATGGAGTGACATTGGAAATTTTTTTCGGCATTGAAGTACCACCCGAAGAATCATTGTGCATTACAAGATAAGTTGAATTAAATGTTCAAAATGACCACTTCAGTTGAAACGTACTAATAACATACCTACTTAAGATCATAACTGAAGCGCAGTGTTTCACACATTCTAGTTTTTCACGTGAGGGGGTTGAAAAGGGTTGAAAGTTGTGCATGAACAAAACTGTAATGGTCTCATCCTCTCAAAGTAAATGAGCCATGACAAAGTGCACATACTGGAAAACTCTTTGCACTAACTATTTTTCAAAAAAGAATAATGTTTTCTTGAAAATTTCTGCACGCCTGTAAAGAAGTTACAAAAAATTCGCCAAAAATGTACCACAGGACCCACTTTCCTCATTCAAAAAATTTAGAGGGTTGATGGGGATGGCACAGGGTGCAACAAAAATCCTTCAAAAATGCATAAAAATTTGGTAAAAGTGAAACAAAAATTGACCTGTTTCAGGATTTCGTTGCCAAATATTTTTCTTCTGAGAAAATGAATTTGTTCCATAATTTTGACGCGCACTGTATAATTTACCTTGAAACAATTCAAATAAAATATTATCAATTTTTCATATATTAATGAATAGAAGCACCATTTATTTATTTAGATTTGATATAAGGTATATATTTATCGACTTTTTGAAGATAATATTACCTTCAAAAAGTTGGTGGTCCGTGACAAGAAAGAAATTTTGTTAAATGGTCCCTCATTATGAAAAGGTTAAGAAACACTGAGCTAGACAGTTGAAATTTTTTCAGAGTAGGTTTGGTAGGTAAATATCTCGGTTGAGTTCGTTATTGGGCAAAATCGGGCCTGGTGGTTTCGGAGTAACGAAATTTTTTTTTACATTACAAATTAAACTGTTTTTAAGATGCAGTTTCATCATAAGTATCCATTGATATCATTCTCAACTGTAACCAACTAAAACTTTCGGAGATATGATTTTTCAAAATTTCAATAATTAATCGTAGTTTTGTTTTTTATTTTCATTCATTTTCATAGAATGCTCTATGACGGTGGTTACACGGTCATTCTGGTTCAGTTTGACAATCATGGATTGATGTCAGATTGACGGGAAACTGATTGTAAACGCATGGACTGATGGTCCGGATTGATGGCAAAATTGATGTCAGATTGACGTCAGATTAATAATAATAATAATAATAATAATAATAATAATATATCTTTATTAACCCAACAGGAAAATCCCAATTACAAGGTTATAAGCATAATTTTAATGTATTCAGCATACAAACCTAAATAAAAATAAATTTACATCATATTTATCAAAAAACAATCTCAAAAATAAACAAAAAAACAAAAATGATTCTTGAACTTAGCGAAATAAATCGAGTGCAAGCCTATCAACACATCTACACATACGAGTTACTGGTGCAAGCTCGAACAGGTTTGTATGAGCCGCTGGCAAATAGAAGGTAGTTCTTGACCTTGCTGTCAGTCTAGGAACATTCAGTGCCATCTTTGACAGCAGATAAGATGAATCGACTTCGCCTGTGAACACCTTCCGTGCAAATCTGGCACTATGTTCTTCATGTCTACGAACTAAAGATTTAACCCTCACCTCACCCATCACATGAGAAAGATCTGCACCCCTTTCAGGGTATCTGCCAGTTCGTCTATATGACACATATTTCAGAAACCTACGATGTATACCCTCCAGGCGGGAGATATGACACTCATAGATTGGGAACCATATTAAATGTGCGTACTCCAATTTGCTGACAACAAGCATAAAATATAAGTTCCTCCAAATCGACAAATCATCAAATTCTTTGCTGCATCTCAAGACGAAGCCTAAAGCTCGACTAGCTGAAGCACATAAATGTTCCACATGTGGAACGAAGCTGAAGGTAGAGTCAAACAACATAAAGCTGTCGGCTACATGGTATTCATAAATCAATGGATTTAACTGCCTCGTGAAGGTAACCTTAAAGCACTTGTCCATGTTCAATCTTAATCCGTTAACCATGCACCAAAGATAGACGAACTCCAAAGAGGACTGGAGCAAGACAGCATCAGCCATATCACGGATCCTGATGTATAACTTGAGGTCATCTGCAAATGCTAACGCGGGACACCCGAGTCTGGTTAGGAGATCATTGATGAAAATACCAAACAGTAACGGTCCCAAATTGGAACCCTGAGGCACGCCATGAAAAAGAGTATAAACAGAGGATCTGAAGCCATTATAATACACATAATATTTTCGGTCCATTAGGTAAGACTTGATCAGCCTCACATATGCCGGAGATAATCCAAAAGACGAGAGCCGCCTCAAAAGAATATTGTGGTCGACAGTGTCAAATGCCTTCGAAAAGTCAGTATAAACGACGTCGACCTGACCACCATCATCCAAGCACTCGGCAATGTATTGGGAAACTGTTGAAAGGTTGGTGACAGTAGATCTCCCCCGAACAAACCCGTGTTGTCGTGAGGACAAATATGGAGAAACACTGTCAGATTGATGTCAGATTAATGCCAGATTGATACCAGATTGACCGTGTAACCTCCACCTAATCATAATTTGATGATGTATGTAAATCAAACATACGAGGTGAGTCATAGTACTACGTTTTGAATTTTGTATGATGCAGTTCTATCATAAGAATCGATTTATATAATTCCCAACTCTGAGAAACCAATACTTTCGAAGATATAATTCGTCAAATTTTGAATAATTACTCGCTAGTTTGGAACCAAATTTTCAATGTTTTGTTGCCCATTTCTCTGAAGAACATAAATACAAACACCAAAAAAAGTAGGAATAGCTTGACGCTGTACATAAGGAGAAATTATGATAGATTTGACAGCATCATGTCGTGAACTAGTCCAGTTCGTCTTCTTGCGGGATTATTAGTTCTCTCCCTCCTAGGTTTCTTTGAAGAAGGATTTGATTTTCAACTGGTGAAAGGGAAAACTCTTTTGATTTTTGTGCTGTCAGGTAATATTCAGCAACTGAGCAAAGCTGCATAAAATATAAGCTTTTGCTTAGGTTATGTAGTTTTTCCAAATGTATTCCTTTAAGAGGAATTTTATGTTTTAGTAGAGGATAGCAGATTAATATTATTAGTATTATTCGATTATTTGAATAATATTATCCGATTCCCCTCTTCTATCCCCTAGAGATATTCGCTCATGTTCCACATCAAGCCATAATCACGGACCATTAAGTAGGTGGCATTTAGATGTCAGTTGTGTGTCAGTTGGTGTGAAGAATTGGAGTTAGCTCAAAGTTACACGTTATCGAGGATATCAATAATTATAATCTCACAAACCCAAAGAATCCATATTGTTACGTCTCATTACGTCACATTTTAGGAAAGGCAGATTTGTTTTTCTAAACAAAGGAGCTCGCGTAAATATTTGTCTATTGGGATAACTGGGTTTTAGTTTACCATGTGTGGTCTCACCCTTGAAATTAATGTTTTTACGAAAAGATAACTGCGAGTAGAATTCCTTGTTAAGCTTCGACCTTTGTTGAGCGATTTATTTCCTGTGAATGAATGCTAAAATGCATTTAACAACTGAAACATTGCCCAGTTCTGTGAACGTTATTTATCAGCTCTCGCTGATAGATTATATGCAGAAAGCGAAGTAGAGTTAGTTCCCATAGAGAAATTCGGGATTTTGAATTCCTAAGATTGAAACACCCCAAAAGTTCACTGATTGGTGCTGGCATCGGAAATCTAGATTTTCCCAGGTGAAGGAACCTCCCATTTTTGGCGCTCTAGTTCCTCGGAACTGAGTGCTTATCAATTTGCCCAAATGTCTGTAATTTTCGAATTTTTCGATGAAAATGGTCTTAAACGATTTGGTTTGACTCACTGATCAAGAATCCGTGGTCGAAATTCATTCTGTCCGGCCGTCCATCCGGCCGGCCGTAGGCACGATAACCCTCGAACGGAATGAGCTAGACAGTTGAAAATTTCAGAGTAGGTTTGGAAGATAAATATCTCGGCTGAGTTCGTTATTCGGCAAAATCGTACAGAAGGTTTCGGAGTACCAAAAAAAAAATTTTTTTTTTACAAAACAAATTCCAAATTAAATTTTTTCAATAAGCAGTTTTACCATAAGAATCCAATTTATCATTTTTAACTCTAACAAGCTAATACTTTCGGAGATAAGATTTTTCAAAATTTCAATAATAAATCACGTTGTCACCGAATGATATAATTATTCTATGTATGAATTGTAGTAATGTCAACTTATTTTCCTGAGACATGACATTATCTAATCAATCGAAGAATTGTGAACGAAGTGAGAAAAATCTCAGTTGTTTGCTCCGAAATTAGTTTTTCTCAGAAAAGTCTTACATTTCGGAACGGAACATGAAGTAAGAGATCTGAGAGTAGTGAGACTGCTTTTCATCCATAGACATAGAATGCTCAGTTCTCTCAATTTATGACGGGACTGATGGAAGGGAATATTATAACTTCAAAAATATTGGGGTTGAAATACTCGTATTTTAGCGATGCAACGGGGACCTCACCCAAAAATGTTTGAAAATATTACGTAAATATTGAAAGCATAATTCTGTAGTTCGAGAGAGGAGAAAATTTGGTGAACGTAGATCAGGAAATTTTTGATCGATTACAAGGTAATTTTTCATTATTACTTCTCTTCTTTCATACATGTTTTATGGAATATCTACTATTTGTAGGTACTTTAAACCTGGTTTGGCAAATTGTCATACGAAACTTGTTTTTTTGGCGCTCTAGTTCCTTGGAACAGAGTGCTTATCAATTTGCCCAAGTGTCTGTAATTTTGGAATTTTTGGCTGAAAATGGTCTCAAACGATTTGGTTCGACTCACTGATCAAGAATCCGAGGTCGAAATCGATTCTGTCCGGCCGGCCGTAGGCACGATAACTCTCGAACGAAAGGAGTTAGCGGATTGAAATTTGCAAGGTGGGTATGGAGCGAAAATATCTCGGAAGAGCTCGTTAATGGGCGAAATCCATCAAGCGGTTTCGGAGTTATGGCCGATTTTAGTAAAAATATTTTTTATGAATATTTCCGAAACCGATCACTCGATCTATCTGAAATTTAGCATCAAATTGTAGAACCATGACCTTTATCGCATGTGTTTTGGATTGATCAGATTACCGCAAAGTGTCAAAAAAAAATTTTGAAATTTAAAAAAAAGTTTTTCTACAATAACTCTCGAACGGAATGAGCTAGGTAGTTGAAATTTTCAGAGTAGGTTAGGGAGATGAATATCTCGGTTAAGTTCGTTACTGGGCAAAATTGCCCAGATTAAATTTGATTTCTTCCATGGTGCAGTTCTCATTCTCATGATTGCTCATTTAATCTTGATAAATAAACTATTATTTGAATTGAATTTCCTTTATGATGCAGTTCTAGCATATAAATACATTGATATAATTCCCAACTCTGAGAAACCAATACTTTCGGAGATATAATTTGTCTGTTTGAACTAGAGCGCCAGAAAGCTCCTGTCCACAGGGCTTGAACCCATTTTTCTTCTATCTGGTCTTGTACATACATTTTACACTGAAACAATTACTACTACTACAGTAACAACTACTGCAACAACTATTACAAATACCGCTGTAACTACTACTACATCTCTTAGTGCAAGAGACATTAATTATATTTTGTTCGGTCACGAAACTAATACCTACTCATTTAGTTCTCCTTCCAAGTATGTAGTCACTTCTTCCTTGCTATACATTTTCATATAGAAGAGAGATTTTAAATTGTATTAATTTTGCATTGTACAATTACTTCGTGCTTGTTACCAAAGTATCGGTAACAACAAAATACATTTTGTTGTTTGTTTAAAGTGCGTTCGAATATTTCACCATTTCCTATACTCCTTATTGTTATCTTATTGCAAGCAACAACTTACGCCGTAATCAACGAGATTACTGTTGGGTGCTTAAAGTTAAGTATACCCCTTCTACTCATCCCCCTGATAAAACAATCAGGGTGTATAATTGTAGTCGTTCGAAATAACATTATATCCTGATAAAAGAATCAGGACCCAACATAAGATCCTTCGAACCATAACATCCTGATAAATCAATCAGGATTTAACACATATGATGTCAACATTCTTTCCACCAAGATGTTGATCAGGTTTAAAATTAGCTCAAATTCAATCCATAAAATAATATGAAGTATTCATTGTAGCGGTCACAATTCAATGGAGGTTGATTATTCCATTTTGGACCATTCGAATTTCGACAGGTGTGCTACTATATCCATTTTCGCCAACAATTTGCATGCCAAATTCAAAAACCATCGGTTCAGTTGTCTAGACGGGAAACGGTAACAAGCAACCGCATCATTCGGATATTTGTAAAGGTATACCTGAAATTTAGGCTATGTGAAAATGAACGCTCTAACTCGATCCACATGTTGAATTTCACTGTTGTGTATAAAACGACATAAAAAAATAAAGAATCGAAGCGTCAAATAATCCTGGATATCACTGAAGACGCCAGCCAAAAAGAGCAGACACATTGAGATGTCCATGTTTATTTCTTGATCCCAGAGAGTTCTATGAATTCCCGGTTTGGTTTTCAGCACGAACCAACCGCAAGAAACTAATTATAAAACTGAATGCTGATGTGATGGCATTTTTATTGAGTCAGCCGACTAAATCAGTTTTTCTGTTAGCCAGAACGAAATAGACAATAGAGTGGATATTGCCGCTTCAAGAAGATGCTTGAAATTATCGAAACAATAGGTTACGATGCGTTGGCAATTTAATATATTTATTCATCGGGTTGCGATTCGAATATTTAATTAATTAGTTGGCTCCTTCTTGATTAAGAAATTGAATCAGCTGAACAGGACCGATGTGATTGTCACCCATTCTGCCAACATCCTTATATATCATAATCCTTACATAGTATAAAACAAAGTCGCTTCCCGCTGTCTGTTGGTTCCTATGTATGCTATGTATGCCTTTAAAACTACGTGAAGGATTTTGATGCGGTTTTTTTTTTAATAGATAGAGTGATTCAATAGGAAGGTTTATATGTATAATACATGCATAATATATTAGAGAAACACTGATAATTTCAGAGGTTTCTAATGTGATGTCGTAAATAAACACATTTTTTTGGGCATACATTGCGAACGCTGGCTGAACCCTACGAGATAGACCGGCGTGAAGTTCGCAGCCAAAATCTGGCAGCCAGTTACCGATCTTTCCCGAAGGATCATTGGCGTGGTGATTGTTGTCTATAATATTAATTTCGGTTACGTAGTATTTTCGAGGCAAAAAAGAGGTTTTTCCAAAAGATTTTATTTTTATGAAGCTGTGAACTGAATATTTCGTGATATTTATACTGTAGTATAAATAAAAATATTCGAACAATTGAACCTGACTAAGCTCGAGTGAAGGTATAACAAAATGAAACGAGTAATGACAAACATGTTCTAAGAAAAGAAACTCCATTTGGCGCCGTTGATGAGGGTGAAGCTGCCCCCGTTAGCATGAAAGAATAATTTTTAACATGATGGTGACGATAAGCCAAGTTGAAACTCATACAGAGAATATTAATAGTGACGATAAGTATGCCTTATAATGAAAAATCCCTTCGGCTTCATCGAAGAGGGTGAAAACAGCCCTCCTAAGTATGAGAAAATAAATAATTTTCATCATGATGGCGATGAATAGCCAAGTTGAAACTCATACAGTATATCATCATAGTGACGTCAAGTATACACTATAGCGGAAAATCTCTTCGGCCCCGTCGAAGAGGGTGAAAACAGCCCTCCTAGGTATGAACAAATAGGATATTTTCGATATGATGGCTACGAATAGCCAAGTTGAGACTCAAAGAGTATATCATAATAGCAACGTCAAGTATAGACTATAAAGGAAAATCCCTTCGGCTCCGTCGAAGAGGGTGAAAACAGCCCTCCTAAGTATGAACAAATAAATTATTTTCATTATGATGGCGATGAATAGCCTAGTTGAAACTCATACAGTATATCAAAACAGTGTTGTCAAGTATACACTATAAAGAAAAATCCCTTCGGCCCCGTCGGAGAGGGTGAAAACAGCCCTCCTAAGTATGAACAAATAAATTATTCTCATTATGATGGCGATGAATAGCCAAGTTGAAACTCATACAGTATATCATAATAGTGATGTCAAGTATACACTATAAAGGAAAATCCCTTCGGCACCGTAGAAGAGGGTGAAAATATCCCTCCTAAGTATGAAAAAATAAATTATTTTCATTATGATGGCGATGAATAGCCCAGTTGAAACTCATACAGTATATCATAATAGTGATGTCAAGTATACACTATAAAGGAAAATCCCTTCGGCCCCGTCGATGAGGGTGAAAACATCCCTCCTAAGTATGAACAAATAAATTATTTTCATTATGATGGCGATGAATAGCCAAGTTGAAACTCATACAGTATATCATAATAGTGATGTCAAGTATACACTATAAAGGAAAATCCCTTCGGCCCCGTAGAAGAGGGTGAAAACATCCCTCCTAAGTATGAACAAATAAATTATTTTCATTATGATGGCGATGAATAGCCAAGTTGAAACTCATACAGTATATCATAATAGTGATGTCAAGTATACACTATAAAGGAAAATCCCTTCGGCCCGTAGAAGAGGGTGAAAACATCCCTCCTAAGTATGAACAAATAAATAATTTTCATTATGATGGCGATGAAAAGCCAAGTTGAAACTCATACAGTATATCAAAATAGTGATGTAAAGTATACACCATAAAGGAAAATCCCTTCGGACCCGTCGAAGAGGGTGAAAATATCCCTCCTAAGTATGAACAAATAAATTATTTTCATTATGATGGCGATGAATAGCCAAAATGAAACTCATACAGTATATCATAATAGTGACGTCAAGTATACACTATAAAGGAAAATCCCTTCGGCCCCGTCGAAGAGGGTGAAAACATCCCTCCTAAGTATGAACAAATAAATTATTTTCATTATGATGGCGATGAATAGCCAAGTTGAAACTCATACAGTATATCAAAATAGTGATGTCAAGTATACACTATAAAGGAAAATCCCTTCGGCCACGTCGAAGAGGGTGAAAACATCCCTCCTAAGTATGATCAAATAAATAATTTTCATTATGATGGCGATGAATAGCCAAGTTGAAACTCATACAGTATATCGAAATAGTGATGTAAAGTATAAACTATAAAGGAAAATCCCTTCGGACCCGTCGAAGAGGGTGAAAACATCCCTCCTAAGTATGAACAAATAAATTATTTTCATTATGATGGCGATGAATAGCCAAGTTGAAACTCATACAGTATATCATAATAGTGACGTCAAGTATACACTATAAAGGAAAATCCCTTCGGACCCGTCGAAGAGGGTGAAAACATCCCTCCTAAGTATGAACAAATAAATTATTTTCATTATGATGGCGATGAATAGCCAAGTTGAAACTCATACAGTATATCATAATAGTGATGTCAAGTATATACTATAAAGGAAAATCCCTTCGGCCCCGTCGAAGAGGGTGAAAACATCCCTCCTAAGTATGAACAAATAAATAATTTTCATTATGATGGCGATGAATAGCCAAGTTGAAACTCATACAGTATATCAAAATAGTGGTGTAAAGTATACACTATAAAGGAAAATCCCTTCGGACCCGTCGAAGAGGGTGAAAACATCCCTCCTATGTATGAACAAATAAATTATTTTAATTATGATGGCGATGAATAGCCAAGTTGAAACTCATACAGTATATCATAATAGTGATGTCAAGTATACACTATATGGGAAAATCCCTTCGGCCCCGTCGGAGAGGGTGAAAACAGCCCTCCTATGTATGAACAAATAAATTATTTTCATTATGATGGCGATGAATAGCCAAGTTGAAACTCATACAGTTTATCATAATAGTGATGTCAAGTTTACACCAGGGTTCGGAAATATCATGATATTTATATAAATATCAAAATATCGGATATATATCGATATATATCCGATATATATCAATTTCCTGATATTTATTTTTGAAAACAATTTTTACAGTTTTTTCTTAGTTAAAATCAATAAATCAAACGTATTAAAATGGTGATTTACCAAATTTATTAAAAAAATTAAACTCGATTCTTAAGAACGAAGAAAATAACAAAAATACAAAAAGTTAATTAGTTAAAAAATGTATCAAAGGTATCAGAACGAATTTCCTGTGCAGACACAGTGGCCTCATCTCTTATACATTCTATATTGCTACTATTGCAAGCTTTAGATGTAGACGCATACTCTCTGTTTAGATATTTGAACAAAAAAACAAGTTTGGTTGTTTTGTCACGCTTTCTTAATTTTGATTGTACCAAGCCGAATGCTGAAAAATACGATTCCGCGGCGAAATTATAAAATCACAATCTAAAGCTATACGGGGATTCCCCGAAAATGCGTTGCTAAATACCGGTTTTCAGCTGTTGGCTGTGGCCCTTTGACGTGGGCTCAGACGTGCTCTTATATCGCGATAGATTATGAATTTTTTAAGCAGCGTCGCACATTTTTGTGAATTTATAAATATCCGTGATATATATCACTGCTTATAAATATCGATATACAGGGTGTTTCCTAAACATGCGGCAAAAATTCAGGGGGTTGTTCCTTGGACTATTCCTAGAATATTTTGTCCTTTGATGATTTTTGAACCTATTTGTTTCGAAGATATAGGGGAAACAAAATTTTGGATAATAACATTTTATTATGAAAAATTACATGAAAATTCAACTCAACCTACAAAAACTGTTGAAAATGACCACCTCTACCCAGCATACAAGCATCCAATCTTCTCCTCATTGACTGCCGAACCCTTTCAAAAACACCAGGATCATTTCTTATTAAGTTACACCCAGCAATGATCCGATTTCGCAAGTCTTCCACATTTTCTACTGGAGTGGTATAAACTAATGATTTTAGATGGCCCCATAGGAAATAATCTAAGGGGTTTAAGTCCGGGGAACGAGCAGGCCATAAATGAGGTCCACCTCTTCCAATCCAGCGATCTCCGTATGTTAATGTTAAAAACTCACGAGCAACCAAACTAAAATGCGCTGGTGCACCATCGTGCATAAACCACATTGCATGTCTTATTGCCAATGGTACATCCTCCAAAAACAGAGGTAACGTTTGTTCTAAAAAGTTGCGATACACGTCCCCGGTAAGTCTTTCTGGTAAAAATATCGGCCCTATTAGGCAGTCACCCACAATACCAACCCAAACATTCAATGAGAACTGATGTTGAAAACGATCTTCAATTACCTCATGTGGATTTTCGTCGGCCCATACATGGTTGTTATGAAAATTTCTTATTGCATTTCTTGAGAAATTCGCTTCATCGGTAAAAAGAATCAGCGTCAGTAATTGAGGAATTTGAACTAATGTGGTTAAAAGCCATTGACAAAATGCAATACGTGGGGGAAAATCAGTAGGAATAAGTGCCTGAACGCGTTGCATATGGTATGGGTATAACAAATTGTCTTTAAGAATTTTCCAAACAGTCTTATTACTCACATTCAAAATATTGGAAATTTTTCGAGTAGAAGTACTAGGGTCTTCTTCGATCATGTCCAGCACATTCTCTTCCAGTTCCACCGTTCTTACTGTGTTTGGTTTTCCTGGTCCCCCCATTTTTTTCAATGCGCCTGTTTCATGCAGACGTTGATGAATATTTTGAAACAATTTTCTGTCAGGAATATTACGCCCAGGAAATCGTTCAATGTACAACCTCCTAGCTTTTAATGAATTTTTATCAGCAAGTCCATAAATGAAATGCATGTCAGTCATCTCGGCGTTTGTATAGCGATTCATAATAGTCAAAGATAAAATGTTAATTGCTAATACATCACAAAACGAATTCAAATGAAAACCGTGTTTAATCTGTATTCCTTTACCATCTGCACTTATCAATTTTTAGTCAAAAAACTGGCCGTTTTTAGTAATTGGAATTTTGTTAAACAAATTTAAAAATAAATTGTACCTACTTAGTAAACACAGTGCGGTACGCATTTTTATTTAAACTATTATTAATTTTAAAAATATGAAAAATGTTGTTCGCCCTGTATCTTCGAAACAAAGAGGTTTTTCAAAAATCATCCAAGGACAAAACATGCTTAAAATAGTCCAAGGAACAACCCCCTGAATTTTTGCCGCATGTTTAGGAAACACCCTGTATATCGTGATATATATCATGATAAATATCGGCGATATATATCGGTCGAACCCTGGTATACACTATAAAGGAAAATCCCTTCGGCCCCGTCGAAGAGGGTGAAAACATATCTCCTAAGTATGAACAAATAAATTATTTTCATTATGATGGCGATGAATAGCCAAGTTGAAACTCATACAGTATATCATAATAGTGACGCCAAGTATACACTATAAAGGAAAATCCCTTCGGCCCCGTCGAAGAGGGTGAAAACATCCCTCCTAAGTATGAACAAATAAATTATTTTCATTATGATGGCGATGAATAGCCAAGTTGAAACTCATACAGTATATCATAATAGTGATGTCAAGTATACACTATAAAGGAAAATCCCTTCGACCCCGTCGGAGAGGGTGAAAACAGCCCTCCTAAGTATGAACAAATAAATTATTTTCATTATGATGGCGATGAATAGCCAAGTTGAAACTCATACAGTATATCATAATAGTGACGTCAAGTATACACCATAAAGGAAAATCCCTTCGGCCCCGTCGAAGAGGGTGAAAACATCCCTCCTAAGTATGAACAAGAAAATTATTTTCATTATGATGGCGATGAATAGCCATAACTTATAATAAATATTTCTTACATACAGGGCTGTTTCACCCTCTTCGACGGAGCCGAAAGGATTTTTCATTATAGGGTATACTATTCTTTGCCATCATAATGAAAATAATTTCTTTTGTTCATACTTAGGAGGGCTGTTTTCACCCTCTTCGACGGGGCCGAAGGGTATTTCCTTTATAGTGTATACTTGACGTCACTATTATGATATACTGTATGAGTTTCAACTTGGCTATTCATCGCCATCATAAAGAAAATAATTTATTGTTTCATACTTAGGAGGGCTGTTTTCACCCTCTTCGACGGGGCCGAAGGGATTTTCCTTTATAGTGTATACTTGACTTCACTATTATGATATACTGTATGAGTTTCATTTTGGCAATAAATCGCCATCATAATGAAAATAATTTATTTGTTCATACTTAGGAGGGATGTTTACACCCTCTTCGACGGAGCCGAAGGGATTTTCCTTTATAGTGTATACTTGACTTCACTATTATGATATACTGTATGAGTTTCAACTTGGCTATTCATCGCCATCATAATGAAAATAATTTATTTGTTCATACTTAGGAGGGCTGTTTTCACCCTCTTCGACGAGGCCGAAGGGATTTTCCTTTATATGGTATACTTATAGTTACTATTATGATTTACTGTATAAGTTTCAATTTGGCTATTCATCGCCATCATAATGTAAATAATTTATTTGTTCATACTTAGGAGGGCTGTTTTCACCCTCTTCGACGGGACCGAAGGGATTTTCCGTTATATGGTATACTTATAGTTACCATTATGATTTACTGTATAAGTTTCAACTTGGCTATTCATCGCCATCATAATGAAAATAATTTATTTGTTCATACTTAGGAGGGATGTTTACACCCTCTTCGACGGGGCCGAAGGGATTTTCCTTTATAGTGTATACTTGACTTCACTATTATGATATACTGTATGAGTTTCAGCTTGGCTATTCATCGCCATCATAATGAAAATAATTTATTTGTTCATACTTAGGAGGGATGCTTTCACCCTCTTCGACGGGGCCGAAGGGATTTTCCTCTTTAGTGTATACTTGACTTCACTATTATGATATACTGTATGAGTTTCAGCTTGGCTTTTCATCGCCATCATAATGTAAATAATTTATTTGTTCATACTTAGGAGGGCTGTTTTCACCCTCTTCGACGCGGCCGAAGGGATTTTCCGTTATATGGTATACTTATAGTTACTATTATGATTTACTGTATAAGTTTCAACTTGGCTATTCATCGCCATCTAATGAAAATAATTTATTTGTTCATACTTAGGAGGGATGTTTTCACCCTCCTCGACGGGGCCGAAGGGATTTTCCTTTATAGTGTATACTTGACGTCGCTATTATGATATACTGTATGAGTTTGAACTTGGCTATTCATCGCCATCATAATGAAAATAATTTCTTTTGTTCATACTTAGGAGGGCTGTTATCACCCTCTTCGACGGGGCCGAAGGGATTTTCCGTTATATGGTATACTTATAGTTACCAATATGATTTACTGTATAAGTTTCAACTTGGCTATTCATCGCCATCATAATGAAAATAATTTATTTGTTCATACTTAGGAGGGATGTTTACACCCTCTTCGACGAGGCCGAAGGGATTTTCCTTTATAGTGTATACTTGACATCACTATTATGATATACCGTATGAGTTTCAACTTGGCTATTCATCGCTATCATAATGTAAATAATTTATTTGTTCATACTTAGGAGGGATGTTTTCACCCTCTTCGACGGGGCCGAAGGGATTTTCCTCTATAGTGTATACTTGACTTCACTATTATGATATACTGTATGAGTTTCAGCTTGGCTATTCATCGCCATCATAATGTAAATAATTTATTTGTTCATACTTAGGAGGGCTGTTTTCACCCTCTTCGACGGGGCCGAAGGGATTTTCCGTTATATGGTATACTTATAGTTACTATTATGATTTACTGTATAAGTTTCAACTTGGCTATTCATCGCCATCATAATGAAAATAATTTATTTGTTCATACTTAGGAGGGATGTTTTCACCCTCTTCGACGGGGCCGAAGGGATTTTCCTTTATTGTATACTTGACGTCACTATTATGATATACTGTATGAGTTTGAACTTGGCTATTCATCGCCATCATAATGAAAATAATTTCTTTTGTTCATACTTAGGAAGGCTGTTTTCACCCTCTTCGACGGGGCCGAAGGGATTTTCCTTTATAGTGTATACTTGACTTCACTATTATGATATACTGTATGAGTTTCACCTTGGGTTTTCTTCGCCATCATAATGAAAATAATTTATTTGTTCATACTTAGGAGGGATGTTTACACCTTCTTCGACGGGGCCGAAGGGATTTTCCTTTATAGTGTATAGTTGACTTCACTATTATGATATACTGTATGAGTTTCAGCTTGGCTATTCATCGCCATCATAATGAAAATAATTTATTTGTTCATACTTAGGAGGGATGTTTTCACCCTCTTCGACGGGGCCGAAGAGATTTTCCTCTTTAGTGTATACTTGACTTCACTATTATGATATACTGTATGAGTTTCAGCTTGGCTTTTCATCGCCATCATAATGTAAATAATTTATTTGTTCATACTTATGAGGGCTGTTTTCACCCTCTTCGACGGGGCCGAAGGGATTTTCCGTTATATGGTATACTTATAGTTACTATTATGATTTACTGTATAAGTTTCAACTTGGCTATTGATCGCCATCATAATGAAAATAATTTATTTGTTCATACTTAGGAGGGATGTTTTCACCCTCCTCGACGGGGCCGAAGGGATTTTTCATTATAAGGCATACTTATCGTCACTATTATGATTTTCTGTATGTGTTTCAACTTGGCTTATCGTCACCATCATGTTAAAAATTATTCTTTCATTCTAACGGGGGCAGTTTGACCCTCATCAACGGGGCCAATGGAGTTTCTTTTCTTAGAACATGTGTGTCATTACTCGTTCCATTTTGTTATACCTTCACTCGACCTTAGTCAGGTTCAATTGTTCGAATATTTTTATTTATACTGTACTCACGAAATATTGAGTTCACAGCTTCATAAAAATAAAATCTTTTGGAAAAACCTCTTTTTTGCCTCAAAAATACTACGTAACCGAAATTAATATTATAGACAACATTCACGACGCCAATGATCCATCGGGAAAGATCGGAAACTGGCTGCCAGATTTTGGCTGCGAACTTCACGCCGGTACGAGATAGATCAAAATAATGTAGTACAGTAAAGTACACCTTGAAAAGGTGTACAAAAAAGTCCGCGATGGTATATGTCTATCTCTTAAGGATAACCCACAATAACCATTTTTTGGCACTCTAGTTCCTCGGAACTGAGTGCTTATCAATTTGCCCAAATGTCTGTAATTTTCGAATTTTTGGCTGAAAATGGTCTCAAACAATTTGGTTCGACTCACTGATCAAGAATCCGAGGTCGAAATCGATTCTGTCCGGCCGGCCCGGCTGGCCGTAGGCACGATAACGTTCGAACGAAAGGAGTTAGAGGATTCATATTTGCAAGGTGGGTTTGGAGCGTAAATATCTCGGACAAGTTCGTTAATGGGCGAAATCCAGCGGTTTCGGAGTTATGGCCGATTTTAGTAAAACACATTCTTTATGAATTTTTCCGAAACCGATCACTCGATCTATCTGAAATTTAGCATCAAATTGTAGAATCATGACCTTTAGACGCATGTGAAGTTTTGTATTGACCAGGTTACCACAAAGTGTAAAAAAAAAATTTTCAAAATTAAAAAAAAAATTTTTACAATAACTCTCGAACGGCAAGAGCTAGGCAGTTGAAATTTTCAGAGTAGGTTAGGAAGATGAATATCTCGGCTTAGTTCGTTATTGGGCAAAATAGGCCAGATGGTTTCGGAGTAACGAAAAACAAAATTTTTTTTTAATCAACAAATTTCAAATTCAATTTTCATTCAAGATGCAGTTTCACCATTAAAATCCATCGATATCATTTTCAACTCCAACAAGTTAATACTTTCGGAGATTTGATTTTTCTAAATTTCAATAATGAATCGTACTTCTACGTTTTCACAGAATGCTATAATTATTCTATCTTAGCTTTAATATATGATCTGTGTTCATACTCGTACATCTCATCCTGTTCTATAAGAAAGAGTCGAATTCAGTTCAGCTATTTTAATTTGATTTCTTCCATGGTGCAGTTCTCATTCTCAGATTGCTCATTTAATCTTGATAAATAAACTATTATTTGAATTGAATTTCCTTTATGATACAGTTCTATCATAAGAATACATTGATATAATTCCCAAATCTGAGAAACCAATTCTTTCGGAGATATAATTTGTCTGTCTGAACTAGAGCGCCAGAAAGCTCCTGTCCACAGGGCTGAACCCATTTTATCATTTACATTCTACGAGAAATAATGACTTGATTACGAAGCTATTTTAAGCAATACAGCATTGATCCTTATCCAATTGAGTACCTTAAATGCATTGTGCATTCAATATTGATCAATATGGCCCTTCACAGCATGTAATTTAAATGAATATTTTCGAAGATATCGAAGATTTAAAATGCAGGGACATAGCGGTTGCGGTGGTACCGACCGGGGGGCCGGCACAGCCAGGATAGGATAGGGATGGAAATCGAATACTTAGAGCCAGAGAATCATCTGTAGAGCGTGAGGCTCGCCTCAGCCAGGATAGATGTATTGATTCTCCAAATTCCTCTGATACCATCGGATTTACTGATCCAATTTAAACGCCTATAATTTCCTCCGGTAAAGATATATTTTGCAATGACCATTGATAAATCGCAGGGTCCAACTTTCAACGCTACAGGCTTATATTTGAGCGTTGAGTGTTTTTCATATGGCCAATTATATGTCGCTCTTTCAAGAGTAACCTCTAAAGAAAACATGTTTGTATTGTCTAACGACAAAAATGCTGTGAACATTGTAAATAAATTCTGTAGTATATTTATTATCAGCATTTCAACCGTGCGAAGCCGGGGCGGGCAGCTAGTTAGTGATAAGAAACTACTTACTCTGTCATTCCGTTTAACTTTCTGTATTTCAAAAAGTGAACAATATCAGTAACAAGTAACAAATTATTGCTTTTGGTTCAATTTTCCTTAAAAAAATCATTTATAATCATGCAGAAAAAAAAAATTTCCCTCCCTCCCAAATATCGAATATAAAAGTTCATAGGACGACCTCCGTCCGTCCGACTCCTACAATAAAGTGGAAAACCTAGTCCAAAAATTGATTCGGATATATTCATTTTAAGGGTGACAATTCAAGAAAAGATACTTCCCAAAAAATACTTATTTATGTACCAATGACGAAAATCTGTCTATTATAGTCGCGTCTGCAAATTGCTATCCGAGGCAGAGCCGAGGATAGCAAGACAATAGACAGTTTTTCGCCGCTGTGCATATGACATGTTTTCGTCGACCTCTACATATATTTTTGAATATCGGGCCTCTTAAATAATTTCACAATAGCAAATGACAGATTCAAAGCTAATGAGCTGATGATACACTTATATTTGTATTGAACCATATCCATAGTGACCACAGCACTGACAGTTATTCTTACAAACACTTATGTTTGTGTACCATAGTATTCATAGTGAGACGACGAGAGTATCGAGCGGACGAGAAAGTAATTTTGCGGACGAAAAAGTACCTGCCCTCAATAATAGTCGACCGTTGCGGCCGTTAATCGCAAATTAGTACGTAAAATGTCACTTTTTTAGAGGACGAAAAAAAGTATTTAGATGAGAATGTAATGAAACTTTGTATGAAATTTTGGAGTGTTTTTGTACTAGATGAACAATCAGCGAACCATCGAGTCATTGAGTATCAGGCCATGTTCGGCCAGTACGCCCTATGCCTCTTGTTTACCTGAACAGAGAACAATTTGTCCAAATGTCCAAATTTTCGAATTTTTGGCCGAGAATGGTCTCGAACGATTAGTTTAGACTCACTGATGAAGAATCCGATTCTGTTAGTACAGTTGAAATGTATTATTTTGTGAATTGCTCCTGAGCTAGAAACACAATATACAGGGTGTCTCGGCACTACGTGACTGATTCTTAGGTGTTTCAGATTAATGAATAATCACAGAAAGAAAAGGTTTAGGGACCTTAGCAACAATAAACAGCTTCCAATATTCATGAAAGAATATTTTGATATCCAATCATGACATGCTTTTAACTTGAAAACGGTGCTTTTTTTAATGTTGCACCGGTTTTTTGAAGAATTATTAAAAAAAATTGATTCACCCTGTGGACAGGAGCTTTATGGTCTCTTGTTCTCTTTGTTCTCAGTGTTGGGAATCATATCAATGGATTCTTATCATAGAACTACATCATAAATTTAAAAAAAGTGTCGTTTAAAAAAAAAAGCTGCAAAAATTATCATTTAAAAAAAAACATAGAAGTACGATTAATGAAATTTCGAAAAATCTTATCTCCAAAAGTATTAGCTTGTTAGAGTTGAAAATTATATCAATCGATTTTCATAGTGAAACTTCATCTTAAAAAAAATTGAATTTGAAATTTGTAGGTTAAAAAATATATTTTTTTTTCGTTACTCCAAAACCATCTAGCCTATTTTGCCCAATAACGAACTTCACTGAGATATTTATCTCCCAAACCTACTCTAAAAATTTCAACTGCCTAGCTTTTTCTGTTCGAAAGTTATTGTAGAAACAAAATTTGAAAGTGAAAAAAAATTTTTTTTACACTTTACGGCAACCCGGTCAATGCAAAACTTCGCATGCATATAAAGGTTATTATTCTACAATTTGGTGCTAAATTTCAGATAGATCGAGTGATTGGTTTTTGGAAATATTCATAAAAAATGTTTTTACTAAAAATGGCCATAAATGGTTAGCGAACTCGTCCGAGATATTTACTCTCCAAATCTACCCTGCAAATTTCAATCCTCTAACTCCTTTCGTTCGAGAGATATCGTGTTAACGGACGGCCGGACAGAATCGATTTCGACCACGGATTCTTGATCAGTGAGTGGAACCAAATCGTAAGAGACCATTTTCAGCCAAAAATTCGAAAATTACAGACATTTGGGCAAATTGATAAGCACTCTGTTCCGAGGATCAAGAGCCCCAAAAACTGAATTATGGTAGTACCTACTATTTGGAGGCACATATGTTCGCAGAGAGCGTCGTAGGAAAAAATTAAGGCATTACTGACTCATCTTCATATACTTTATTTACACCTGAGAAAAAGTAATTTAGTGCTGGGATTTTATATTTTTCAGAAGCAATGTATAGAACGATGTTGCCTAGCAAACAATAACGAAACAACATTAGGAATAATACAACTATTTCGTAACGTTACGGAGACTAGATCAGACTACTTCGTCAGACAAAAGTGAAAATCTTCAGAATTATTTTTTGTTGGTAGCTATTCTGAAATTCAACAAAGAAGAATTCTGAAGATGTTCGATTTTATCTGACTAAGGGGTCTTAGAAACCTTACGAGTTGTTTTATCGTTCATGCTGTTTCGTTATTGTTTGTTAGACAAAGGCAACATTGTTCTATATATTGCTTCTGACAAATATATTGTGTTGATAACGCAGAAGCAATTCACAAAATAATATTTTTTTTTTTTTTTTTATAGATATTTTTCAGAGTTTGGGAGAGAAATCCCAGAAGGGAACCATTTAAGTAGATGATATATATTATAGAAATAATGAATATATAATAACTGGTGAACTTTTATGAGGAAATAAAATATACCTTTGTGACTTGTGTAAAAGTTGGGTTGTTTTCGGTGGCCATACTTCTGTTGTTCTCGGAGTTCATTTTGTATTTCATTTCGTCATTAATTTTGGAGAGGGCTGATATTCCAATTTTCGTTTTGTCAGTTCATGCGAAATTCTTCCTTGATTCTTCGGATTATTAATCCATTATTTTTAGAACGATTAAACTTAAGCTTTTAAATCACAAAAGTGCCTAATTATGAAATTTTGTTTCGATTTGATCAAATAGCAATTTGACATAGTGAAATCCTTAAATTATTCAGGGTAGAACCCAATATGGTATTTTCGTCATCAAGAGTAATCGCGTGCCAACTTATCTCAATCAACTGTGGAGAACAACCGTATCTAAGCCGGAACCGTGAAATAGTTAACGGCAAAAATATTGCTATGAACGGGGTATGAGTGCCGTCAATACTAATCATTTCTGAGTGATATATCATAGTCGTAATGTTGAGAGATGGAAATAGGACCAGAAGTTTACACCCGGTAGTTTCAATTTATAAATAATCTCACTTTCCTATACATCTTCCGCATCATATTTCAGATGCATTTTATTATTATTCCGCGTTTTGGTATATTATACAGGGTATTTATAAATAATTGTAACATTGCAGTTGGCTTTGGATTTTTTTTTACCAGTTCTCACTTCTTGTGTTTAGGTATGAATGTCTAAACTGACAGCGAATATTGAATTATAATCAATTCTCAAGAGTCTTCTTAAAATTCGTGAAAATTCAGTTTCCTATTATTTCAATCTGCAATGACTTATGATTTAGAACAAAAACATTTATTGTGATGTCCTATTACCGCAATGGTACATTAATCGATGGTGAAAGGATGTACTCTGTAGATGCCTGTAAAAATGAATATCTGGCGAAATATCCTGATGTTCATATTGTAGAATATGAACATGAATTCTCTGAAAGCCCACATCAGAGGTGTTATAAACAGATTTATGCAGACTCGAAACGTTAGCAAGGGAAAATCGACCTCAAGTTTGTCAAGAAGTTGTCGAAGAACTGAGAAGATGAGTTGAACAAAATCCTCAAATGTCCTTGATTGAATTATTTCTAAAGTCTGGTGTCCCCTTGAGTACTTACCACAAAGTATTGAAAAAACTGAATTTGTACCCTTGTAAAATAATGATGGTACAGCAACTCCTACAAATAGATATTCCACGTCGCCTATATATTCACTGGCGATTACTTTTCCTCCCGTCCCACTTTGGACCAAAATTTTTATTATACAAAATAAATTGATTTAATAGTTATTATAGTTTGGAGAAAGTGAAATTTTTAAATAAATTAATTTTTGGATTTTAGTTTTTATTACACGTGATTTTGGGTACAAAGCATAATTGCTGACTCCTTCTCTGGGTTAACAACAGACCTTGTGGGGACCACAGTAGGGGAATTTGATTGAAATAATGATGAATGATTATTGATTTAGACTGGAATTTTACTCCATTTTAAAGAGTTTCATTTCAGAAAATGTCAAGCTGATGGAATCGAGAGTGAATTATTCATTAGTTGGGATTCTATTCTCCTAAGTCGTTTTAGAGCAATATCATATTAGCTATTGAACACATATGCATAATCTGTTCCCTTGTGTTTGAATGGAAAAATTTTGTATCCTATTTAGGATTTTTGAGATGTACCTAAGTGCCTACTGATAACTGAATGCATACTGCTGACTAATTTTAATGTTGGAATGTAGGTAATAAATCAATACAAATGGACACAATACATTGAATAACTGAAAGATAACTCCCCGTTTGGAAGTTTGGCTATTTGTGAGAATGAATAAACAATGAATTGTTAGTATATTTTTTAGTCGTGGTACGACGTAGACGTGTTTTCTGTTCTCGTTGTAAATGCGATCATTTTAAGCGGTTAACAGTCGAAATTGAAAGTGACTGGGAGGAAACCAGTAGTAACAAGTGCTCTCTTAGGTGCTATTGGAACTTTCATTTTTACCGTCATTATGTCCAAAAATTGTAAAATTTGTAAACAACAAGTAGGACGCCGAAACCCGGGCCTCGAGTGTCATGGTTTTTGTCGCCAATCTTATCACCGAACATGTTTATCAATGACACCCGATAAGTTTCACGCACTACGGTCCGAGGGGGTCACCTGGATGTGTTCCGACTGTCGGGGTCCAACATCGCCAGGCAGGTCATCAGTGGCGGGTTATTCGTCACTTACTGCGGGGGCTGACGAGGCTGAACTAGTTGCAGCAATAAACGCAATGAGAACTGAACTTCACAATATACGCATCCAGCAAACCGAGCTATTGACGTCCGTTAACTTTTGCTCCGATAAAATAACCGATTTCGAACGGCAACTGTTGGAAATGAAAAGGAGCACCTCTAAGATTGACGACATCGTAGCTGAAAACCGTATATTGAAGGCTACATTAGAACAAGTCATTGGAAGACTGAACAGCCTGGAGCAATCATCTCGAATTAACAACTTGGAGCTCGTCAGAGTACCGGAAAAACAGAACGAAAACCTGGTACAAATATTCGAAAAAATCGCTGACGAGGTGAACTGCAAAATAAGAGCTGCTGACATCGATGATATTCATCGAGTCCCCTTAAACAGAAACGGCAGCGGTCAAATCAAAAACATCGTTGTTAGATTGAATTCGAGAAAGATCAAAGAGAATCTACTAGCCGCAATTAAACTGTCGAAACAAAAGGCAAAGTCCAGCGCTTTGAGGATTGATGGCATTTCCGAACAACTATATATAAATGAACACCTTACAATTGCCAACAAACTTATATTCAAGGAGGCTCGTGAAATAGCTAAAACAAAACACTACAAATTTGTTTGGATAAAACATTGTAATATTTACATGAAGAAAGACGATACCTCTCGTATACTCCACATAAGGTCACATGATGATCTAACTAACTTGAAGTAAATAACTCGACTAGGTTAAAAAAAAAAAAAGTGTTAAGTTCATTTTATCTCTATGTTGGTTCCATCTGAGATCAGACTATACTACCAGAACACGAGAGGACTTAGGTCAAAAACTGAGCAATTTTTCCAAAATCTGACTCCAAACGAATTTAGTGTGGTGTGTCTAACCGAAACTTGGCTGAAGAGTGGAGTGCAATCGAGTGAATTATTTGATAGTAGATATCAAGTTTTTAGACGTGACCGTGGTGACACCGATTCGCGAAAGAAGGATGGGGGTGGTGTTCTGATTGCGGTGGATTCGACCATCGAGGCTACTCACCATCCAGAACTTCAGTCTGTTGCAGAGGACTTGTGGATTTCACTGCGATTGGGTGATAAACTGGTTTATATAGTATGTGCTTATCTTCCACCCAACAATAGACTCTCTTACGATAATTTTCTGGGTGGCATACGGTCTCACGAAAATATATTACAGAATAACACTGTTATAATAGTTGGTGACTTTAATTTGTCAAAATTAATGTGGACTAGCTCTGTGAATCAGGAAATTTTAGATCCCACTAATGTCGATCAGGAATCAGCTGAACTTATCGATTTATTTTCACTCTTGGGCTTCACCAAGTTTAATTCCATAAAAAACACGAACGGCAAAATTTTAGATCTGGTATTCTGTAACGATATGCAATTGATAGACACTGTATTCGATTCAAAGGATCCTCTAGTTAAAGAAGATAGACACCATCCTGCATTTGAACTCACATGTAAATATAGTAGATTGAAACCACTCTGTCATTCTAAAAAACTCATGAAAAACTTTAAAAAAGCGGACTACAGAGTGATAAACGAAGAATTTTCAAAACTGAACTGGAACAAGTTGTTTGAGAACCGCGATACTGATGATGCTGTCAAAATTTTTTACGAAAAAGTCAATGAACTGATTGATAAACACGTTCCTACCTATAAAATCGACACAAAGTACCCTATTTATTTTAAAAAAGAAACCGTCAACTGTATCAAAGAAAAACTTCTGTACCACAAAAAATTCAAAAAATATAATAACTTTTCCGATTATGTTAAATATTCACAAATGAGGAAGACGTCAAAGCGCTTGATAGAGAGAGACTATACCAGTTATTTAGAGCATATTCAGTCGGAAATCGTCGGGGACAGCAGCGGAAAAAGCTTCTGGAAGTTTATGTCCAACAAACGGAAATCAAAAATTTTCATTCCAAAAAATATGACTTTCGATAACCTTTCTGCTGATAGTCCTGGTGAGATTTGCAATTTGTTTGCTTCATTTTTCCAAAGTACATTCGAGGCTCCTCGAAACGTTAGCAGTTCTCACATCCCTGATACGCCGCAATATCCGTTGGCTGTAGTAACGGAGGACGAAGTTAGTAACGTTCTAAAAAATATTAAATTGGATAAATCTGCTGGTCCTGATGGAATACCACCTCTATTTATAAAGAACTGTATAGAAAGCCTCACTACTCCGCTCACTATCATATACAACTTATCACTTTCATCTTACTACCCCACGAAGTGGAAATTGAGTCATGTGGTACCGATTCATAAAAGTGGTAAAAAAAACACGGTCACTAACTACCGACCAATCAGCAAACTTTCAATACTCGGTAAAGTTTTGGAGCAAATTGTTTACGATATACTTCTGAGTGAAACTAAAAAACACATAATTTCTCAACAACACGCATTTTATCCCGGACGGTCAGTAGAAACGAACCTCAGTTTGTATGTTGAGTACATTTCTCAATCAATGGACGCTGGTTGTCAGGTGGACTCGATTTACACGGACTTCAGCAAAGCATTCGACAAAATCGATCACGTGCTGCTCATTAACAAACTCGCTGATGTCTGTGAATCTGCGTGTCTGCCTGATTACATTAGATCATATATAAGCGGAAGAACACAAAAAGTAATAGTGAATGGACACGAATCGTCCGAATATGCCAGCACATCCGGCGTTCCACAAGGTAGTCACTTGGGCCCTCTACTATTTTTGATATTTATAAACGATATTATAAAGTGTTTCCGGTACTCATTCGTATTATTGTATGCAGATGACGTCAAGCTTTTTCGTAGGGTGGAGGTGCTGGAGGACTGTTAGAAAATTCAGAGCGATCTTGATCGATTGGTGGCATACTGCGCACAGAACAATATTTTCATCAACATCGAGAAATGTAAATCAATAACTTTCACTAACAACAAAAACAAAATATCGCACGAATACAACATCGGCACCAACAAAATTGAAAGAGCTCAAAACGTGAAGGATTTAGGAATCCTGATTGATGAAAAACTGAGTTTTAGTAATCACATAAATAGCATAGCAATCGATTGCTCCAAAATGACAGGGTTCATCATAAGAAATTGTAAGAACTTCTCAGACGTACGACCTTTGATACTGCTTTACTACGCATTCATTGACAGTAAATTATGCTACGCCTCCGTAGTATGGAACCCAATATACGCGAAATATATCACTAGACTGCAAAGAATTCAGAATAAATTCATGAGGTACATTGCGCACAAAACGAACCAACCTATACTCAATAGTGACTACTCGACGATTCAAAGTCAATATAAAATTCTCAATCTAACCAAACGCAGAAAGCTTAACGATATGATTTTTATATTCAAAATAATTAATTCACATATTGATTCACCCGATTTATTATCAATGCTCGAATTTAACATCTGCTCCCGGACAACCAGACGACACGAAACGTTCTCGATTGCCTACAGAAGGACAAATGTAGGTTTTAATTCCCCACTGGTTAGGACTCAGAGATCATGTAATTCACACACTCTCATCATAGACTTTTATGGCGTTTCTTTGAGTTCTTTCAAAGGACGGGTTAAAAATATTTTGATGTGATATTGTCATTATTGTTGTATTTTTTTTGTTACTTAAGGAAGACCATACATTAATTTGATTGTGATTGTTAACCAGAATTTATTTTTGTTACCAAGTGGATGCTGTATTGGACTTTAGTCTGTTTGTATCCCATATTTGCTAAATAAATAAAAAATTAAAAAATAAATTCACATCAAATGTTCAAAATGTGGTCCATTCATCTCAAGGCATTTATGAATTATTTATCGCTTCTTGTCAAATATATTTTTTAACATTTTTGAGCCAACATTTTGGCAGCACATTGCTACTGATGATTGGAGGTCCTCAACATTGTCGTATTGTCTTTTGAAAACCTCATCTTTTAGATATGCAAAGATGCTAAAGTCCCGGGGGGTCAAGTCTGGATAGCGTGTTGGAAAGGAAGGCTGGAGTCCTCGACTTATTATACGGTTGTCATTGAACTCCTGCAAATAGCTTAGATTTGCAGAAGTAGTGTGGGTAGTTGTCCCATCTTGTTAAAAATATCCCAACTGTATTTCTTCCACATCTAGTTAGTTTATAAATAGCTCCAGCATTATTCTTTTGTGCCTTTCACCATTAAAGGTGTCGTAAGGATACAGGTACAAAGGATACCAGAACAACTCACACAAGAAGTATCTGTGGGATCTCCTTAGGGAAGAAAAGTGTAAGTGTAATCATATAATCATAATCATATCTTTAGCAAGCGGGCCAAATCAGATTGACTTCCTTATGGAAAAGTTGGGAAAACATTGATGTTAGGTCAGTCTGCAGTGAATCGCTTGCTAATGACATGATTATGATTATATGATTATGCTTATTGACCCTCTTAAGTCTTCCCTAAGGATTCCCCTCAGAAGCATGTGCGAGTTAGGTTACCCATTTGTGTTCTTGAAGGAAGAGTAAAAGATTTAAATTCGATCTCAGTTAAGTTTGTTATTAGGCAAAATCAGCCAGGTGGTATCGGAGTAACAAAAAAAAAATTTTTTACATTACAAATCTTGAATTCATTTTTTTTAAGATTCAGTTTCATCATAAGAATCCATTGATGTCATTCTCAACGCTAACAAACTAATACTTCCAGAAATATGATATTTCACTATTTCAATAATTATTCTCAATTCTATATATTTTTTTTTTTTTAATCATATTGGACCTAGTCCCTAAGTATGGTCTTGACTTTCGTCATTAACCAGCAGAGTTCAATTTCTAACATTCATACCGGACAATCACAACCAACATCCATGCCCTGAGCGGGATTCGAACCCGCGACTCCGGCATCCTAGCTAGTTCTTCAACCGCTAGGCTACCGGGCCGGCAATTCTATTTGATTTCATAGAATACTATAATTATAATTTCCTGATGTATAAAGTATAAATCCAACATGAGATGACTCATAGTCCTACGTTTTGAAGTTGATTACGAAAATTCGTGAGCATTGACGCACAGAAGCCAAATTGAATATCTGGGAAAGCCCTGTGGACAAGAGCTTTGGCGCTCTTGTTCCAATTTTGACAAATCATAATTCGGTACAGCGGTACTGCCGCTTGGTACTGTGAATTTTGTAAGACGGATGAGAGCGATTTCTCTCTTGATGGTGGCATAATACCCAACTTGAGATCTAAGGAGGTAACCTTGAGGGACATTATACTGAAGCTTGAGGCTATGGATGAGAGATACGACAGGCTGCTGAGGAGGCTGGAAGACCAGGTAAGGGAGAATGCAATCCTTAAGACCGAGTTAACTGAGGTGAAGCGAGAGCGGACCGATGTCAGGCAGTGGAGGAGCGAGTGCGTTGAAGATGTTGTTTTTGAAATTAAGGAGAGAGAGCGGAGGGCGAGGAATGTTCTGATCTACAATATGAAGGAAAGCACTGACCCTAACCTCCAGGTCAGAATAGAGCACGATAAAAACAGGGTTCAGACTATGCTGGAACCACTTAAACTGAAAGCGGAGGAAGTTGTCAGGGTTACTCGAATTGGCAAAAAAGGTACCAAGGACAGACCAACAAAAATTATTTTCTCGAAACAGGATTCCGCGTTTCAAGTGCTCAAGCAGAAATCTGTCGTTCTGCGGAGGTGTGAACAGGGGTTGTCTATCGGTGCTGATCAGACCATCTGCCAGAGAGCATACTTAGCGGAATTGAGGGAACAATTGGAGCATAGACAGAAGACTGGAGAGAAGGATCTCACCATTAAATATTTAGGTGGCAAGCCCTCCATTGTTAATCACGAACAGGTTTCTCGAAAAAACTGAGCTCCCCCCCTAACGATTTCTGCGTTTACTATCAGAATGTTGGCGGAATGAAGACCAAGCTGGGCGAAGACTATCAGATGCTCCTGCATAGTTCCTACGATGCCGTCGTTTTGAGTGAAACCTGGTTAAATTCTAGTATTTTGGACTCTGAGTTATGCCCGTCTAATTATGTCATCTTTAGAAATGATAGAAATTCTAAAAATAGTAGTAAAAGTGAGGGGAGTGGTGTGTTGATACTAGTTCGTGCTGATGTCTGCGCTGAGGTTGTGGTTAACTCCTTTGAGAGTGTAGAACATTTATTTGTAAAAATAACAACCCCTTTATCCAAATTTATCCTCGGTTGTGTATATACAGGGTGTTTCATCATAAAGTGGACAAACGAATATAGCGTGTAGATGACATCGGGAGAATCATTTTTGCCTTATGACATATACCCCGTCTTCGAAGCATAAGCGAGATACAGGGTGTTCAAGGTAATTTTTGACCAATATTCTATCCAGTGTGGTAAGTTATGTGTAACATTTGAAATAATGGTTTTTGGTCACATCTCAGTATTTTTTTATGCTCAATTCTGAAATGATACAAGATTCTGAAAAAAATATTTAAAAATGGCGGAAAACCTGCAAAGTTCGAAATTTTTTTACGCGGTTGCCAATTTGAGTTTCACTCTATGAATTATCTCAAGTTTTTAAGAAATTCTGTGAAAAAAATTTTTCAAAATTTGAACACAACTTTTTTTTTACATGTCTACAGCAAAAATAAAATTTCATCCGAAATTGATGAACTTTTCCACGTTTATACTATTCTTAAACCTTAACGAAAATATGAAAACAGAACCGAAAAATATCGATGGGTTTGTTTTTTATAGCCATTCAAAGTTTCCACTCGGATATCTAACTTATTCGTTTTTTGATAACTGGTTTGGCTATGAGGCAATAAGTTTGAAATTGAACTGCCGAAGCATTCCAGATGGAAATTAAAATTTCTCAAAAAAAAATTTTTTTGCTCATATTTCAATAAAACTCTGGCCGGGATCGAACTAGTGACCTTGCGATAGGAATTACTCTTAGCTCTTGATAGAAATTGAAATTATTCGGAACATATTAATTATCGTTACCTAGCAACGGTAATTCAAAGCATTTGATAGATTATTCGAATTCACTGAATATTATTTCGCAAGTTTCTTGAAAACCATTTTAATTTGAGCAGAAATGAAATATTCAATCTTGGAGAAAAATGATATGGTTCAGGCTTATTATGAAGCGAATTCCTCAGGGAGGAAAGCGAGAGAAATATACGCCCGCAGATTTCCAAGCCGATCAGTACCAAACTTTAAAACATTTATGGCAACAGTACGTAAATTACGTGAAGATGGCACTCTTAACCGAAAGAAAAAAGAAACAATACGAAGTCACGATGAACGTGTCCTGGATTTGGTTGAGAGTAATCCTAAAATATCAACTAAAATGATATCTAATCACCCCAGTGTGAACCAAAGTAAATCGACTGTATGGAGAGTTCTAAAGAGGAATCACTACCATCCATATCATTTTCAAAGATGTCAAACATTAGAAGAAGGTGATTGCAGTAAAACGAAAGAATTCTGTGAATTCATTTTAAGAAGAACGCGTGCGAATAGAGATTTTCCACGTCTCATTTTATTCAGCGATGAAGCGACCTTTCATAGAGATGGATTTTTTAATAGAAAAAATATTGTGGTATGGCAAATCAATAATCCACATTCTTCGGTTTCGATGAATAGTCAAAAAAGGTTTTCAGTCAGTGTTTGGGCGGGAATGAAGGACAGATTCATCATCGGACCTTTCATTCTCCCTGAAACATTGACTGGAAATGGTTACTATCAATTTTTACGAGAGACTCTACCAGATCTCATGGAAAATATTCCTTTGAATCAATTTAGAGGTATTTGGTACCAACACGATGGTTGTCCTGCACACACAGTCAGTAGTGTACGCGAGTTTCTAGACTCCCAATACCCACGGCGATGGATTGGTCGGTTTGGACCTGTTGCATGGCCTCCACGTTCTCCAGATCTAACTCCACTGGATTTTTATTTCTGGGGTCATATGAAAAGTCTGGTCTAGGACAAGCGAGCTCCAGTAGAATCGAAAGAAGAATTGATTTAACGAATTGAATCAGCTGCCCAGGAAATTCGTCATAGTCAATAGGTTCAGCGGTGAACAGTGTGGTGAAAAGAGCGAGACTGTGTGTTCAAATGAATGGGAATATTTTTCAAACTGAATTATAATCTATAATTTCGTCAGAGTTGCTCAATTAATTGTTAAATTTGTCTACTATTGTGTTATATTCTTGCGTTAGTAAAATATAAAATTAAAAATTCAAGAAAATTTTGCTATAAGACAATATTCTCTCACTTTCTTGATTTTCTTGATTCGCTGAACCAAATAATTATTTCCATCATTGATTATTTAATTTCTGCTCGAATTGAAATGTTTTATAAGAAACTAACGAAATATTATTCAGTTGAATTCAAACATACTGTCAAATTCTGTGAATTACTGTTGCTAGGTAAGGATAATTAATATGTTCCGAATAATTTGAATTTCTATCTAGAGCTAAGAGTAATTCCTATCGCAAGGTCACTAGTTCGATTCCAGCCAGAGTTTTATTGAAATATGAACAAAAAAATTTTTTTTTGAGAAATTTTAATTTCCATCTGGAATGCTTCGGCAGTTCAATTTCAAACTTTTTGCCCTCATAGCCAAACCAGTTTTCAAAAAACGAATAAGTTAGATATCCGAGTGGAAACTTTGAATGGCTATAAAAAACAAACCCATCGATATTTTTCGGTTCTGTTTTCATATTTTCGTTAAGGTTGAAGAATAGTATAAGCGTGGAAAAGTTCATCAATTTCGGATGAAATTTTATTTTTGCTGTAGACATGTGAAAAAAAAGTTGTGTTCGATTTTGAAAAATTTTTTTCACAGAATTTCTTAAAAACTTGAGATAATTCATAGAGTGAAACTCAAATTGGCAACCGCGTAAAAAAATTTCGAACTTTGCAGGTTTTCCGCCATTTTTAAATACTATTTTCAGAATCTTATATCATTTCAGAATTGAGCATAAAAAAATACTGAGATGTGACCAAAAACCATTATTTCAAATGTTACACATAACTGACCACACTCGATAGAATATTGCTCAAAAATTACCTTGAACACCCTGTATCTCGCTTATGCTTCGAAAACGGGGTATATGTCATAAGGCAAAAATGATTCTCCCGATGTCATCTACACGCTGTATTCGTTTGTCCAGTTTATGATGAAACACCCTGTATACCCCCCAGATCCGATGAGTTGGTATACATGTCGCACGGGCTTGCCATGGAGGAGATCTCCCTTGCGTTACCTGATACTCCTGTATATGTTTGTGGAGATTATAATTCACCTGAAGCCGGATGGAGGGACCAGACCTTCGTTTTGTGTGACAATGATACTTCGGCGCGTTCTCTTCGTGATTCGTTGAATTTTCTAGGACTAACACAGGTCAACCACATTCCGAATAGTCGTGGCGTGTTTTTGGACCTCTTGTATGCACATGAGGCCCATACCGAGGTTTCTTTGGCTGCTGATCCTCTCCAGGCTCCTGGGATACATCATAATGTGATTCAATTTGTTGTTGCTTCAGGGAGCGTCACGAGCGATGTTTTACCCTATGAGGATGTTAGCTTTGATTTTCGGAGTGGCGACTACGATGCTCTTAATGCTTACCTGTCCTCTTGCAGCTGGAATTTCGACGGGCTTGGTGCGGATGATGCTGCCTCGTTGTTTTATACATATCTGTATGATGGCATATCTCGCTTTATTCCACGTAAAAAAACTAAAAATTCTAATTATCCTGTATGGTTCAACGCAACTTTGAAGAGATTGATCAGTAGAAAGAAGAAGGCACACAAAAAATACATTGCTACGAAGGATAGAGCAGACTACTTGGTATTTTGTCAATTACGTTCCGAATGTAAGTCTCTTAATCGTGCTTTGTTTGAAACTTACATTAGTAATATTGAGCGTAATATACGCTCAGACCCACAGTCCTTTTGGAAATATGTTAACTCAGCGGAAGAAAAGTTCTGACCTTCCTAATAATATGTCTTATAATGGTGCATGTAGCTCTAATGATGCGGATACTGTGAATCTTTTCGCCGACTTCTTTTCCAGCGTTTATAAAAAGGATTGTGTAGTGCCTCCGAATATTAAGTACCCTCAAACAGTGAACTTATCCAGTTGCGAATTCTCAAGTGCCGAAATTTATGATATAATTGAGCGACTCAAGCCTGGGCTGTCGGTCGGAACTGACGGTGTACCTGCTTACGTACTGAAGAGGTGTGTTTGCACTCTTTCCTCTCCAATCTGCAGTCTGTTCAATGTCTCATTGAGGCAGGGTAGATTTCCCGAATTTTGGAAGAGTAGCTTCATCATACCGATCTTTAAATCAGGAACCAAATCTGAGGTATCTAACTACAGGGGGATTTCCATTCAATCGGTTATGCCAAAGATGTTGGACAGTCTGGTATGTAGTTACATGACCTGGCACTGTGATGCCCTTTTGTCTGACGAACAGCATGGATTCAGGCGTGGGAGGTCTACCCTATCCAATCTTTTGGTGTACCTCGAGGATATAGTCGGCTGTTTGGAGGAGGGTCGCCAGGTGGACGCTGTGTACACCGATTTCTCCAAGGCGTTTGACACGGTAAACCATAATATTATGCTGGCCAAGCTGGAAGCCTTTGGAATATCTGGTTCTTTACTAACTTGGTTTAGAAGTTTTTTATGTGGCCGAATGCAAATTGTCCGATATAAGAATTATTTCTCTAGGTTCATCGAGGTTACTTTGGGTGTTCCTCAGGGTAGCCATTTGGGACCTATACTTTTTAATTTGTTTATCAATGATGTCAAGGACTGTCTCAATTCTAACTTTTTGATTTTTGCTGATGACTTGAAATTATACCAACCAGTTAATTCTGTGGCTGATTGCCTCTATCTTCAGGAACAGATTGATAGTTTTCACGAATGGTCAACTACTAACTATCTTAGGGTTAACATCAATAAGTGTAGTCTTATATCATTTTACAAGTGCATTACACCTATCTGGCACAGTTATCGGTTGAACGATATAGAATTGACTAGGCATACATGTGTTCGGGACCTTGGTATTTTACTCGATTGTAATTTGAATTTTAAGGAACAAGTTCAGAGTGTATGTGCGAGGGCTTATCGGTCGCTCGGCTTCATAATTCGTAACTCGTCCTTCTTCGGTCCTGACACCGTGAGGCTTTTGTACAGCTCTTTGTGTAGGCCTATTCTGGAATATGCTTCTAGTGCGTGGTCTCCCTTTTACCAGTGCGATATTGACAGCCTTGAGAGGGTTCAGCGCAGATTCGTGCATCATCTGGCCTTCAGATTGGGTTTCCCCAGAGGGAGTGTTGAGGCCACCAGTCTATCATCTAGTCTGGAAACCCTCCGTAATAGACGCCACCGGATGGACTTGTCCAACCTCTATAAAATTTTGAATGGCGGCATAAGCTGTCCCAAGCTACTATCTAAAGTAAACTTCAATTTGCCTTCGAGGATAACGAGACAGACTCCAGTTTTTTACATCCACACACATAGGACGAATTATGCTACTAACTCATTCCTCAATAGAAGCATGGCTGCGGCGAATGCTCTGCAGGGCAAAACGAAATATCCCAAAGTTACCCTGTTTTACGGTTTTCTACAACTAATTACCCTGTTTCAACTCGATCCCAATTTGTATTTTTAGCGCTGTTGTTCCTCGGAACAGAGTGCTTATCAATTTGCCCAAATGTCTTTTTTTTTCGAATTTTTGGTTGAAAATGGTCTTAAAGGATTTGGTTCGACTCACTGATCAAGAATCCGTGGTCGAAATCGATTCTGTCCGGCCGGCCAAGCGTTAATATCTCGGACGAATTCGTTAACGGGCGAAATCCACGAAGCGGTTTCGCAGTTATGGCCGTATTTAGTAAAAACATGTTTTATGAATATTTTTCCGGAACCGATCACTCGATCTGGCTGAAATTTAGCATCAAATTTTAGAATAAAAGGCCTTAATATGCATGCGAAGTTTTGTACTGATCGGGTTGCCGTAAAGTGTTAAAAAAAAATTGAAAATTTTGTTTCTACAATAACTCTCGAACAGAATGAGCTAGGCAGTTGAAATTTTCAGAGTAGGTTTGGAAGATAAATGTCTCGGTGAAGGTCGATATTGGGCAAAATCGGCATGATAGTGTCGGAGTAACGAAAAAAAAAAATTTTTTTTTTACATTACAAATTTCAATAATGAATCGTACTTTTATGTTTTCACAGAATGCTATACCTACTTAATTATTCTATCTATGAATTATTATATGATCTGTATTCTTACACGTCATCTCCTATGAGAGATAGATGTCAAAATTATTTGTGGTTCGTTGTTCTTGATATAAAATACACCTCCTATTCTAGAAAAAAGTATGATTGGATGCAAAATGACCAATGAAATAACCTCACCTATCGTAGAATTATGAGGATGATATAATATTAAACTTTTGAGGTGATAATATAATGCGCGTGGATAATCCATATGATGATGGAAATATATTCTTTGGTAAGATACATAATCAAATTGGGTTCAGAATATCTCCAGTAAAAATAAAACTGCAATATTGTTTGATTGTTTGATTGTTTTAGTTGATATAATATCATTTTCAGAGTAGATTTGAGGAATTAATATCTCAGATAAGTTCGTTATTGGGGAGAATCGGTCTGTTTGAATTTAATTTCTTTCATGGTGCAGTTCTTTCGTAAGAAACCATTTATATCATTCCCAGAGACCAATGATTTCGGAGATATGATTTGTCAAAGTTTGAACAAGAGCGCCAAAGCTCCTGTCCACAGGGCATGCACCAATTTTTTTTATTAATGAGGAAACAATATTTCGGATGGGTATAACTCCAAAACCGTCACATTTGGATGCGCAGCCTACTCCGAAAATTGTCGCTATTTCTTCTCATTCGAAAGTTAACATGGCAAAGGACGGCCGGTCGCCCTCAAATTATTCATCAGTGAGTCAAACCCAATCGTTTGGAATAATTTTCCGCCAAAAATTCGAAAATTTCAAACTCTTGAGCAAAATGGTAGCAGTTCCCTAGAACAAGTTAATTTTGAACTCATGTCGTGAATGAAAATTTATTTAATTGGTTTGATTAGATTATTCAAATAGGTGCATTGAAAAAGTTGTATTGCTAAAGTGAATTGTTTCAAGATCTCAAATTAATCCAATATTTATAGCTTTTCTCCCCACATCCAATCAAAACATCGCAGCTTCCCTTGATCGTGTTAATTCCCATGCCAATGACTGAAAACAACACTAAATCTCCTGAAAACACGAGTAGGTATCCGGATATTTTGGTATGCGTGATTTAGTGCCGAAACCTTCGGAGGTTAAAAATCCCGCGACACTCGGTCCCTAGACCATCTCCATGTACATCATCTCAGCCGAACCAAGTTTTCTTTTTGTTTTTCGTCTCTTCTCCGCGTGTTTATTTTAGTAGGAGGTTACCCTGGAGTGTCGCGCTATTTTGTACTATTTTAAATTAGGCAGACCAGACATTCCGTAGCTCCCCTTAATAAAATGCAGTCGAGTACCTACTCATCTCTCCCGTAAAAATGTTCACGAGGCGTTAATTATAGTAACAACAACGACAAAGAACACAATTTTTCATTGAGTCGCAAACGTAACGGTAGGGATCCAACCATTCGGATTTGGATCAGATGATATTTAAGATAGGTACCCAGATATATTTCAATATTATACAGAGGTGAATTAGAGTTCAAGCACCTAATTAAATGAAGGAATGATTTACACTGATTCATTGTAATACTTCAATAGTACAGGGTCTTTATAAATGATTGTAACATCGTAGTTGGTTCTGAAACCCTCTCATTTTGCCGCTCCATATGGATGCTGTTCACATTTGCAATTCCAGCTACATAATTCAAAATATACGCATAATAGTCCAGGAAAGTTAGTGCTAAAATGGGGTCCAGCCCCTAATAATTGCTCCAGAGCTGGAAATCGTTTTAGCCCCTTTTGGAAGTCCAGAATAACGGGTATCTGAGTTTGTGACGGTTTCTAGGTGGTGCTTCAGATTTGAGAGCCTAAAAACCGTAAAATTTCCGCACGTTTTTCAGTGTTTCACTTATAACTCGAGAAGTACGTATCCTACAGAACATTTTATGAAATTCATTCTTGAAGAGCATTACATTTAGCGTCTAATAGCGTTCAAAACATAGAAATCAGTGTAGCAGTTCAGCCACAATCACCCTTCAAAGATTAGCAATTTTTACAAACAGTTGACAATTCTTCTACTTCTAACGCTCTTAGGTCAAAAAAGACGGCACCGATTGAAAAATATCGTAGAAGTAAGCTTACAGGAAATTCAATTATAAATTAGATGCTTTTTGAAATTTTAAATTCGCTGACTCCAATGCTGAGATATGAATTTTAAGCCGAAAGAGTCCGTAGCACCAAATTTCCGCTAAGGCAGTCCAACGCAGGAAACTTGGTCTGAATTCAGAACTTTTAGTATTTTGTCTTTTTTCAAGCAAAAGTGAACGTAATCAACTGAATTTAAAGTCAACTTATTTTAAATAATTAAGAACAAACTTTAATAACTTCATGTAGATATTCATAATAACTTTATTCACTAAGTTTATGATTAGTATAGTACTTAGTTTATCACTACGTGACACATATTTAAGTTTGTTACTCTTCTATAAAAAGAAAATGTCTCTAAACAGTATAGAATTGGTTGGAAGAAACACCCAAAGGCCTCTCATTTTTCGCATTCCTTCCAAAGCCTACAAGTTGAAGGAAAAAAGAGCCAGGTAGCCAGGCGCCGACTCCCCTTTGGTTGGAGGGAATGCGAAAACTTACAATATATTCCTAATGCAACGCGGGTAGGTTAATCAACAAACCGTGATCTATAGTCCTTAAAACAGCAAGCTAGCCTTAGATGAAAAACATCATATTTTAATTCTCCATGCCTTCAGCGGCTGTGACACGAAATCTTCGTTTTTCCGAGGTAAGGTAAAATTCCTCAAAACTCTTGCCAAAAATCCTGACCTCCTAAGTGTTATCTCGATTTCCCTCGACCACAAAGTCACTCTTACCCAGGTTGCTGATGCTGGAATGAAATTCACTGAAGCAGTTCAATGAGGCAACAGAGAGTATCCCAATCAACTGAGATTTCAACTCTTCCAGAAGGCCCAATAGATAAATGCATAGCAATGGGGCTGGATATCCGCCTTAGATGATTTGATGCCTGTACAAACTACTCGCCCTCTAGCAAACCAATGCATTCTTAACCCCAATTTCCTGCGCCTATAAAACAGGCTGCAAAAATGCATGCTCCTGCCAAAAAGTCGGGATCAAGTAATAAGCCATTTGCGCCCACTGCAACTTTCATGCATTATTATTCATTATTATTATTATATGGGTTGTGCTGGGCAGACGAGACCCGCCCCTCCACTGAAACCAATCGGTCTATTGTGGCACAACTGTAGTATGTAATCTATACTTCACCCACAAGCTCAAGTCTCTTGATGAGGGATATGAGTCTGGTGAGTGAGAACTTGTCCAGTTCCCTCAGTGTCAGTTTGTGGACTCCTAGTTCCTTCAATCTGATCATGTCCCCAGCGGGGCAGTCACACATGATGTGTTCGATAGACTCGTCGTCCTCCAGGCAAAGTCTGCACTCGGAGTATTCAGTCAACCCCAGTGTATTGAGGTGTTTCCTGAGGCCGCAATGGCCCGTGTATACAGCTGTAAGGATTCTCAGGTCCACCGTAGAGAATTTGAGCCATATTCTGGCTCTTTCAGCTGATGGGCCAGTAATTGTTGAGCAAGCATGTCTGTGTCCAGGTATGCTGCTCCAGATTTCTTGGACCTGTTGGTCCACCCATCTGTTGTTTTCCTTCGCCGCTGCTCTGAGAGAGATACCGCAGGCCGGTTCAGGTCCAATGAGACCCATGGAAGCCCCTCGTGCCGCCAATGAGTCAGCCATCTAATTACCCTTTATGCCTGAGTGGCCCGGGACCCACAAGAGCTGCAGCCTGCAGCGCCCTCCAAGTTCAGCGATGTGGTCCGGCAATCCTGCACAAGCAGGGATTTGCAGTTGTATGAAGTCAAGGCCTTCAAGGCAGCTTGGCTATCCGAAAGGATCTTGATTGATCCGTGAGTCCAACCTTTCTCAAGTATGAGCTTCGCACAGTGATCAATGGCGAGAATTTTTGCTTGAAAGACAGTCACAAAACTACCCAGGCTGATGGATTCACCCCTAGTAACTCTGCAATCGCAACTTTCATGCATGCCTCAATTCAGTCGGTGAGCAGCATGACATAACTATGAACTCCCGAGTACTTCCGAAGACGAAGAGGATCTGGAGACAGAATGAGGTTCAGCCGTGGAAGAGGAGGAAGAGCAAAAAGAACTGGAGTATGAAGAAGAGTTCCCTGAAAAACCCGGCGAACCCGCTAGCGATCATATATGGTAAATTATTGCAATAAAGAATTCATAGTTTGAATTATAATAATTCCTGATAATCATTACAAAATAAAACTTTTGTTTTGCCTAAAGGATCTACTGAGACGAGGTACTAGCTACGATCTACTGAGACGAGGCTGCCACAATTTCCTGATGACTGTATAATTCATAAAAATAACTCCCTGTTAATTGTAAAGAATTTTTTTTATTAGTTATAAATATATACTGTGATATAGTGAGCAACTCTCTCATTTTTGGCTGTTCTGTGAGCAGAGTGTCTATCATTTCTTCCCTGTTCTATTTTCTGGGATCGTCTGGTAAGTCATTAATGAGTAATGGTTGCCTTGTAATCAGAGCTTGAGGCAATGATTTCTTGAGTTTAATTTGTTATATAAGTTGATTAAATTTAATGGTTCTTGAAAAAAAAATGTATGAAAGTGAGGAGTTTTGAGTTCAGACGAAGTTTCCTGCGTTGGACTGCCTAAGCGGAAATTTGGTGTTCTTTCGGTTTAAAATTCATATGTCAGCACTGAAGTGAACAAATTACGAATTTCAAAAAGCATCTGATTCACAATTGAGTTTTCTACAAGTTTAGTTGTATGAAATTCTTCAATCGGTGAGTTCTTTTCGCCCGAAAAGCGTTAGAACTTGAGGGTGGTCAACTTTTGAGCTAGGTTTGTAAAAATTGCTCATCTTTGACGGGCGATTGCGGCTAAACTGCTAAGCTGATTTCGATGTTTCACACTCCATTAGACGTTAAATGTAATGTTCTTCAAATAAGAAGAGCAAATTTTCTGTAGGATGTGTACTTTCCGGGTTATTAACGAAATATTGAAAACGTTCTAAAGTTTCGCGGTTTTTAGGCTCTCAAATCTGAAGCACAACCTAGAAGCCGTCGCAAACTCAGATACTTGATATTGAGGATCGCCAAAAGGGATTAAAACGATTTCCAGACATATGTTTCGGAAACAATATTCCCATCCTCAAAGACGAAGCGTTACTAAAGCATGCAATCAATTTCTACACTCAAGTATGGGTTGACATCATACCGTTCCTTAGTCAAACACCGATAAGTGAGAATAATGAGTTGATAATAGGGGTTAGATCATTATTAAGTAAAATATCTTTTCTTTTGTCCATTTCTATCCCTTCAAGTGTTGCTAAGTACAATTTATCGGAATTTTTCAACAATTTGACGGAATTTTCGGAAATTGAGTGACCAGTTATTAAAACGTCATTTGTAACAGTAGATTTATCGATGTCGTTGTTCCAAATGTGTCCCGTATGACATCTATACCGTGTGAGAATGTTCCTGGTTATTTGCCCTAGATATCACTTTTTGCAATCTAAACATTCAATTTCATATACAGGGTGAGTCTTTGACCACTGCATTAATTTTAACCAAAGATTCCTCTCATCAAATGAAACACTTTTTTCATTTACCATTTTTCCAGATTCGGCTCAGGTAAAAAGTTACAAGCGTTTAAAGATTTCACAATGTGCTAATACACTCCCGCATATAAATTATCTATGACATTGTTGGCGGACGAGAATAAGGCATGGTAACGTGGTTTACAGCTTGATTAGGGATTCCAACCCTCAGGGACGGATCCATAAATGTAGTGAAATTTCTGGAGTTTTCCATTTTAAAACATTCAATGAAGAATATCTCGAAAACGGTGTGTTTAAGGAGAAATGATGAAGAATAATATAATGTTCTAAAATGATGGAATATTCTTGAAATGACTATATATGCTTTCTTTATGCTAATTTCGTTTAGTTTTATGAATCCACGAATCCATAACTAGAAAACCAGTAGAAGTAGAGAATAACTAATATTTGGAAAATATGTATCATAGTTATAGGAAACTTTACGCCAACATTCGTTTTATTCTAAAAAAGGATGTCAAAGCTACAAAATAATAACTGATTGTTTTTCAAAATTTGAACAGCCTGTATCTTTTTACCTAAGCTGAATTTGGAAAAATGTTGGATGAAAAAAGTGTTTCATTTGATGAGAGGAATCTTTGGTTAAAATTAATGCAGTGGTCAAAGACTCACCCTGTATACCCGAATTTAACATGACCGGAGTTTTATCGAATGTATTTCCTAGAAGCTGTTTAATTTCCGGGAAAGTTTTGAAGACCAGTTTTATATTAACCTTTTAAAAAATATTCTGGAGTTTGTTGTTTGTTTTTGGATGGCATGTGGAATTTTGGAAACCTAGCATATTCATATTGGGCTATAAATGAAGCCACTTAAACAATAAAATCTTTTATAGTAGTTATTTCCGATTCATCTTATTATTTTGTTTTATGCGACTAGCCTGATTGACTGGCCTATCATTCCAGATTCGATATTTGGAAATATTATCAAAACCTCTCCTCAGTGGTACATAAGTTAAATTTGAAGGTGATAAATTAAGAAAATATATTTCGATAACCCATGTAGTGTAGTGAAAATAAAATTGGAAATATGTAGATGTTTAGTTAAGCAAATTGTTGAATATTGATCAGGCTTTCGTGCTCTTGTCAAACTACTAGCGATAATTATTCAAACTTATTCAAATCATATCTCCGAAAGTATTGGTTTCTCAGAGTTCGGAATAATATCAATGGATTCTTACGTAGGTTTATGACTCCCCTCATATGTTGGATATATATAAATCACTAAATTATAATTAGGCGGAGGTTACACGGTCAATCTGGTATCAAACTGGCATCAATCTTGCCATCGATCCGGACGATCAGTCCATCAGTCTACGGGCATACAATCAGTTTACCGTCAATCTGATATTAATCCATGATTGATGACATTGATGTCAGATTGACCGTGTAACCTCCGTCATAGAGCAATCATAATGTTACGTTACATTTATATTGAAATTTTGAAAAATCATATCTCCAAAATTAGTAGCTTGTTAGAGTTGAAGATGATATCAATGGATTCTTACGATGAAACTGCTTCTTAAAAATATTTAATTTGAAATTTGTATTGTAAAAAAATTACTTTTTTTCGTTAGTCCGAAACCACCAAGCCGATTTTGCACAGCTTACTGTGAAAATTTCAATTGTCTAGCATCGAAGAAAAATATTGTGCGAATGCACAATTTTTTTCTTTGTAACTCGTTAATTACTGATCGTAGGCTGTCAAATACACATGAAGCATCACACGTGTAGGTATTTATTTCAACTTTTATATAGATCATTAGTAAGTTTTTAGAGCTCTTGTTCCTCGGAACAGAGTAATCAATTTGCTCAAATGTCTGTAATTTTCGAATTTTTGGCTGAAAATGGACACAACCGTTTTGGTTCGACTCACTGATCAAGAATACGTGGAAAAAATCGATTCTGTCTGGCCGGCCTTCAACACGATATCTGGAACGGAATGAGCTAGACGGTTGAAATTTTCTGAGTAGATTTGAGACATACATATCTCGGTTAGGTTCGTTATTGGGCAAAATCAGCCAGGTGGTTTCTGAGTAACGAAAAAAAATTTTTTTTTGCATTTCAAACTTTCTTATAAAACAGGATGAAATGTACGAGTATGAACACAGATCATATAAAAAAGCTTAGATAGAATAATTATAGCATTCTTTGAAAACATAGAAGTACGTAGGCTGGAAGACTTCGGTCGTATGCTAATAAAGTTAATTCTCTCTCTCTAGAAGTACGTACGATTCATTATTGAAATTCAGAAAAATCATATCTCCGAAAGTATTAGCTTGTTGGAGTTGAAAATGATATCGATGGATTTTAATGGTGAAACTGCATCTTAAATAAAAATTACAGACATTTGGACAAATTGATAAGCACTCAGTTCCGAGGAACTAGAGCGCCAAAAAGTATAATTCCGTTTCCGGGATTTGAGACCGCCTATTCTCGTTCCGAAACCGAAAACCCGACTGACTAGACGAAACGGCTATCGGGCTGCTCGTACGATCTTGTCTATCTCCGGTATTAGAATAAAACGTCGGTACTTACCTGGGATATAATATTCTTAATTTTCACTTTTCGACATAAAATCGCCACATGGGGGTTTATTTGATGGTTTTTTACCCTTGTCTCTCTAAGTCGATTTTGACGTTTCTCGAACCAACTATTAGCAAGGAATTAGACAATGTCATGTCTCAGGAAAATAAGTTGACATTATGAAAATTCATACATAGAATAATTATATAATTCTGTGAAATCGTAGAAATACGATTTTTATTGAAATTTTAAAAAATCATATCTCCGAAAGTATTAGCTTCTTAGAGTTAAAAATGATATCATTGGATTCTTATGGTAAAACTGCTCATTGAGAAAAAAATAATTTGGAATTTGTTATGTAAAAAAAAAATTTTTTTTTGTTACTTCGAAACCATCTGTCCGATTTTGCCAAATAACGAACTTAGCCGAGATATTTATCTGCCAAACCTACTCTGAAAATTTCAACTCTCTAGCTCATTCCGTTCGAGAGTTATCGTGACTACGGCCGGCCGGACCGGCCGGACAGAATGAATTTCGACCACGGATTCTTGATCAGTGAGTCGAACCAAATCGTTTGAGACCATTTTCATCGAAAAATTCGAAAATGACAGATATTTGGGCAAATTGATAAGCACTCAGTTCCGAGGAACTAGAGCGCCAAAAATAAATCGGAAGTACACGTACTCTGATTTCGTTGTAGCAACTTTACGAAGGAAGAATAGCAGTTTCCTAATATTTTGGGATTGTCGAATAAAGAAAACCTCTATCTCATAAATCAATCCCTGTAATATCAGCCTGCGAACCTGTAGGAAACATTATTTTCTGCAGTTCGAAACTCTGACAACAGATGGATCTTCACTGATTTGTAGACTCGCTGTACACATAGATACCATTAATGAAATTATATCCCTGTAAATTCTATTATTTAATTATTGGAATTCGCTCAATTAATTGTCATGATCTGTACAAGAGGGCATTTTGGGGTAATTATCCCACCTAACAGAACAAACGTTCCACAAAGCTGACGCGGGGACCACTAAATATTCATTATTACGTTTATTTGAGATAACTAATCTCTTTGGAATACTTGTGTACATTATTATGATGCGCTCAATAGCCGAATTCGGATAATGCCCGAAATAAAGGCGCAAAACTAATTGTACAAAAGTGGTTTTGTGCATTTCACATTGTGCCAAAGTAGTACATTTCAGGATGAACTAGTTTCGCTTATTGTTTATATTCGCATCTAGTTAATTGTGATTTCGAAGGTGTATAGTCCAGTCAACAAGTGCTATTTAGGTTAAATTTTTACGTATTCTCCGAAAATTATTATTGAGGTGTCATTCGATTCGCAATGTCATGTAAATAGTTTTTGAGAAAGCCGCTCGAAAAAATGCAATAGTTATAAACAATTAAGTGAAAATAAAGAAGGAAGTTTGGTTCTTCGCCAATATATCAAAAATTGTCTGAGATAATTCAAATTTGAAAAAAGATTGAAGAAGAGGAAGAAATTCCCCAAAAAATGTCACAACTCCTGTAACTAGAAACAATATTTATAATTTTCCCAGAGGTTTGAAAATACTCCAGAAAACGGTTACTCCGGCTTGCGTATATCTCGCCCCCTTCGGATCATGAATAAATATTATTTAAACTAATTAAATATGAAAATAAAAAATTTAAAAAATTCAGGCACCTGCAGCATAGATCAATGAAAAATAATCCGTGGTACAAAAATGTTTATCGCGACTATTTAATTAGTTATCTATTAGTTAATTAACAATTTTTTGTAGCACTAACATTAACATTGCAAGTGCGATTATTGTTAAACTATTAATCTGAGAATTTTTTCCTTAGAGGAGCTATTTTTCAAAGGTCATGGAATAGATTTGCGTTGGAAATCTGAAAATTTTCGTTTTGTTATTAACAATTTACTTAAGTGAAAAATTATAAGCTTCAATTATGTTTTCAAAAGAAAATTTTGAATTATCTTAGAAACAACGCATTGGTTTATAACAATTTTTTGAACAATAGGAGATAATAATTATTAAAAATCATTAGTAGTGTCAGATCATAAGAAAACGGATCAATAGTAATATTATAATCGAAATTGATTCCTCGCTTAACCCTTGGTGAAACATAATTTCAATAATAACAGATAATAAACACTTGACTATACGTTTCACAATTTTTATTCAAATATAGTTGACATGCATGTTTCGGGTTTCATCCCATTCTCAAAACTGAACAAAATACATAAAGTCACACAAATACAAAAACATTATCACGTAACAGATGTTAAAACAGGAGATAGGCGGAAATCTAATTGATCGTTTACTATTGGAAGATTTCGCTTTTGAGCTGACGATATTTCCAAAAATTCCAAAAGGTCTAAACGTTTACCCTTCTCATTGTCCCCCACTAATTTTGAGGGAGAGGTTCGGGTACTGAAGTTATTAGCCAGGAACAACGGCTACTCTCCTGATATAATAGATAAAATAATATTCAGAAAACAACAGAAAATATTGTTAACTTCTATATATCCACCTCAAATAGAAAATCAAATAAAAAAGTTTGCTTACATCAATTATGTTCCATCTCTAAGTGATAAACTTTGTAAAAGAATCAGACAATATGATATTGATGTTATCCCAATACTAAAATGAAGATGGGTTTCATAGAAAAGGAACAAAAAAACTTTTTTGAAAATGTTACTATAAACGTGACGTTTTTTTGGATGTTAGGAGGGGGGTAAGGGGGAAATTTCCAGGGGTTTTATCGAGGAAAAAGACGGAAGTTTCGTAGGGGTTCGCGTTTTCGGACCGAAAAGAAGGGGGTGTATTTTTAAAAAAATCGCAAAAACGCCGATTTTTGCAAAAGGTGCAAAATTGTGTTGAGGCATCCGGAGAAACGGTGGCGTTCGGAACGAAGGTATTTGCGGGAACGCGAAGACGAGATTCGAAATTAGTCCGTAACACGGCCCTTTTTTCGATTCTTTCTTTCGTTTTCCCGGAAGAACGATAGGAAAATGTGACTTTTCGCGACAATCGACAAAATTCTGACGTTTCACGTATTTCTGTGGCGAATTTTAACGCGGCTCCTTCACGGTCGACGTTTTCGGTCTGAACGAGCCACGATAAATGTCAAATCGAATTTGAATTTCGAACGGAATTACTCGAAAATCTTTGAATCGAATAGAAAAACCGTGAGAAATATGAACGAGTAACCGATTTCGATCGATCGCTTGACAGGATTGACGATATTGTGAAAATCGAAAGACGGAAATAACCCAGTACTATAAAATGTTTATTTGCAAGAAAATCGAATATGATTCACCAAGCTGGCATGGCCGAGCGGTCTAAGGAGTCGGTAAATAGATTTCTAGCTCCCGAGCTTCGCGGAGCGGCGGGATCGAATCTCCGAGCGTCCGAAGTAGCTTTTTCTTAGTATTCTTTCATTTTTACCAAAGAGGAGCGTACTCCAGTAAACGTATCTTGGTATTTGGATATTTTCGGTAAGTTACGAAATCTATAATGAATATCCGTTCGATCGGACGGATTTTTGCATTAAAATTACTCAAAATATTCAAACATTAAGCAGAAAATTAACTATACAGGGTGTTTCAAGTAAAATGTCACCCCTACAGATCTATCGTAAAGAGAATTCTCAACACTGTAAAACCGTTACGAAATGATAACCGCTGCTATACGGGGCAAGGGCGTAGCCAGGAATTAATTTCGGGGGGGGGTTTGAAATAGGAATTGATTTCGGGGGGGGTTTTGGGGGTGTAAGGGTCACTTTCTGCAGCAAAAATTTTTTTTTAAGAGAAAAAATAACATTTCGGGGGGGGTTCAATTGATCTACCGATTCAATTTATCTACCGATTATATTGATCTACCAAAAAAATTTAGATCTACTGGAAAAATGCAGATCTACCGGAAAAAAATAGATCTACCGGAAAAATGTAGATCTACCGAAAAAATGTAGATCTACTGGAAAAATGTAGATCAACCGTAAAAATGTAGATCTACCGGAAAAATGCAGATCTACCGGGAAAATGTAGATCTACCGTAAAAATGTAGATCTCCCAGAATAATGTGGATCTATTGCTAGGTAGATCTGCTGGCTCATCTGAATCCCAAAATATGGACTGCTGGCCACTAGTATGTACTAATAAGAAAAATTTAAGATCGATGTTTTCTAGTGGTAAAGATAGGTTGAATGATACACAGTTGAGTGGTGTATATATGCTGTTCTGCGACGAATGCCCTGCATTTTACATAGGTCAGACTGGTCGGGCTCTTGGAATTAGAATCGAAGAACATAAAAAGTCAATTCTTCAGAATAAATCAACCACTGGCTTCTCCAATCATTGTATCACTTCCAATCATTTTATAGATTTTAATAAAACTAAAATTTTACACAAAGGTGAGAAGGGTAAACGTTTAGACCTTTTGGAATTTTTGGAAATATCGTCAGCTCAAAAGCGAAATCTTCCAATAGTAAACGATCAATTAGATTTCCGCCTATCTCCTGTTTTAACATCTGTTACGTGATAATGTTTTTGTATTTGTGTGACTTTATGTATTTTGTTCAGTTTTGAGAATGGGATGAAACCCGAAACATGCATGTCAACTATATTTGAATAAAAATTGGGAAACGTATAGTCAAGTGTTTATTTTCTGTTATTATTGTAATATTATAAATTGACGCTTTATAATTTTTAACTTAACTAAATTGTTCATAACAAAACAAAAATTAATAATTTTTAAAATTTTCCAACAGGAATCTATTCAAAGACCTTTGAAGAATAGCTCCTCGAAACAGATTAATTTTCAGATTAATAGTTTAACAATTATCTTACTTGCAATGTTAAGGTTAGTGCTACAAAAAATTGTTAATTAACTAATGGATAACTAACTGGAAAATCGTGATAAACATTTTTATACCACGGATTATTCTTCATTGATCTATCCTGCAGGTGCCTGAATTTCTTTTCAATTTTTTTTTTTCATATTTAATAAGTTTAAATAATATTTATTCATCAAAGGTACGAAGAGGGCGAGGCTTGCACCAGCCGGAGTACCCGTTTTCGGGCGTATTTTCAACCCTCTAGGAAAATTATAAATATTGGTCCTACAGTTCCGGCAGTTCGGACTTTTTTTAGGAAATTTCTTTGCGAGCGGCCTTTCCGAATCGAATGACACCTCAATCATCGGAGAATACGCAAATATTTTGACCTAAAAAGCACTTGTTCACTAGACTATGTAGGCTAGACACATAATATTCAGTTGGGTACTGTTATAGTTTAAAAGATCAGACTTCAAAATTGGAACAATTTAGAGAAAAATTTAAGTTTTATCGGCCAGTAAAGTTATCATACATTAATTCCAAAATTAAATAGAATCGTTTTTGTAAGTTTAGTTATTTTAAAAGGAAAGGAAAGACATGGAATTAATGGATGGGATTCTGTTATTATGATAAGGATACCTACTTGAACTCATTCTGCCCAAATGTCTGTAATTTTCGAATTTTTTGCCGCAAATGGTCGCAAACGATTAGATTTGACTCACTGATGAAGAATTCGAGGTCAAATTTGTTTTTGTTCGGCCGGTCGTCCGGCAAGCCGTTGCTACGCCAACGAACGGAAAAAGATGGCCACATGAAATTTTCACGGTGATGCGAATGCGTCCGAATGCGACGGACAAGTTCGTTAATGGGCATAATCGGCCAAACGATTTCCGAGTTTCGATAGCTCAAAAAATACAAATCCGATCGAATTAAACTCAATAACTAGTTGTGGAATACCGACATAAAGACGTATGTGATATTTTGTGAGGATCGTATCACTAGAAAATTTAAAAAAAATTATGAATAAATATTATGTATCTCACAATAACTTGAGAATGGAAAGAGGTAGCTACTTGCAATGTTCAGGGTAGGTTGCGCATCCGAATGCTATTTGAGTTCGTTAATAGGCATAATCGGCAATATGGTATTGGAGTTGTACACATCTGAATTTTTTTTGTTATTTCCTATTTAACTCAAAATATACAAATCCGATCGAACTAAACTCGGTAATCACTTGTACAGAATAAAAATCACTTAATAATAATATATGTCAACAACATATTATTATATTGGGCAACTTAAAGCCGAATTGTTTTCCTTTACTTTTATATTGTACCATCCTGCAGCTGATGAATTCCATCTCTGAAAATGTTACGTCTATGGGCACGATAGAGGTAGTCGTTAAGACATTTTCGGATCTCATCCACTGATTGGAAGTGCATATTATCGGACAAGTCATGTTAGATCGACCGGAACAAATGATAATAGGATGGAGCAAAGCCTGGTGAATACGCCTGGTGGTGCAAGACGTCCCAGCCAAGACTCATTATGGTATCTTCATTTGACGTTATCAGATCATCAAAGTTTTTCAGAACAAACTAGACCACTATTTTTCGTTTCTAACGCCTTTTTCGGAGAAGTTTCCACACCTGGAATTCGTACATCTTGCTCTCAGCTGATTCTTGTGTTGGTTTCTTTCTGGGTTTTCTCTGAAAAATATCTATAAAATAAAAAAAATATTATTTTCTGATTTGCTTCTGCGTAAGAAACACAAGATATTTGTCAGAAGCAATCAATCGAACATTGTTGCCTAAAAAATAACAACGAAACAACATCAACGAATAAACAACTATACCGTATAACGTTTCGGAGTCTATATCAGACTCCTTCTTCAGACGCTTAACGAAAAAATCTTCAGAATTATTTTGTTTTCTCAGAATAACAATCAACAAAATAATTCTGAAGATTTTTTCGTTAAGCGTCTGAAGAAGGAGTCTGATATAGACTCCGAAACGTTATACGATATAGTTGCCTAAAAAATAACAACGAAACAACATCAACGAATAAACAACTATACCGTATAACGTTTCGGAGTCTATATCAGACTCCTTCTTCAGACGCTTAACGAAAAAATCTTCAGAATTATTTTGTTTTCTCAGAATAACAATCAACAAAATAATTCTGAAGATTTTTTCGTTAAGCGTCTGAAGAAGGAGTCTGATATAGACTCCGAAACGTTATACGATATAGTTATTTATTCGTTGATGTTGTTTCGTGGTTATTTGTTAGGCAACATTGTTCGATTGATTGCTTCTGACAAAAATCTTGTATTTCTTGCGCAGAAGCAAATCACAAAATAATTAATTTTTTATTTTATAGATATTTTTCAGAGTTTGGGAGAGAAAACCCAGAAAGAAACCATTCAATGATGAATACACCTCCCACAGTATCCTTTAATGATTACTTGATTCTTGTTTGTCCACATGAATATCTGAAAACTGACCGTCATAATAAATTTGATTGAAGAATCCAATAAACTTCTGGAGGTATGAAAATATTTCAAATTTGTTTTGAATTCACCTGATTTATATATATATATATATCAATACCATTGAGATATTATCAACCTAATATCTTTATGATCCATATATGATCATATATGAGCAGATGCCTGCTCATTTATCTCAATCAGTTTTCTCTCGCAAAACGCTATCTGCCCAATTACACGATTGACCTCAGCCATATAAAAAATGCAGATAATTCTCATTTAACAATCCAATTCATTCTTAATTTACATGATATGACTCATAAATTCCTCTAATTAATTTGTTGTGCATGAAGAACTCCTCAACGTCGGTCATATTCTAACATCAAATATTCACGGAAATCGGGTTTTTCAACTCTATTACAGCTACTTTAGAAAGAACGTGTTGGTAGTTCGTTGTCTTCATCTCTTGAACTTCAAACGAAAACAATTCAATGAGACCACAAATCCGTTATTAAAGAAAGTATAAACGCATTAATCTGCATCAATCATTTTTGTAATAATCGGAGGTGGTAAAATTGATCCATTCCATTGTGTGATCAGGCGATCAAATTCTTTGGAATATGGAAATTATAGCTATACGTATTCTGTCTCCAAGAGCGGATCTGGCCAACATTTCTGGGAGTGGGGGAGGTTGTAAAACATAGTGATATCCAGGTGGCGCCCAATTTTGGGAAAATATGATTACCCCTATTATATACATGGTGTTTCATAATATATGCGCAGGACTTCAGCATGTGATAGCTCGTCGAAAAATATGAAAAAAAGTTTCTATTAGCTGACCCTCTAAAATGCACCATTTTCGAGATACAGAGTGTTGAAATTGAATATCTCCGGAACTGTTTATCCTACAGAAAACAGCATCTCTAAGCATTTCCTACTCATAATTAGCTATGTTCTGTGCTGAATTGGTGAAGTGTTTTAAGGGGTAGTTTCTCCCCAACTTCTACGCCACTGGAAAAAGTATGGCTGTGGGAATCCCATTTAAACCGCCAATATTTTCTACACAAAAAATGTACTCTTGGTCATAAGCTCTAAAGTGGACCGTTTACGAGAAAAATGATTTTGTAATTATGAAGTTAACGTTTGCTTTTATTACTTGTTCTAACTTTTGAATAAATTTTAAAATTTTGTTTAATCAGTAAAATAAATAATTTATTTCAACAAATTGACCATGTTTTTCAACATAAAAGTCGATTTTTCCCGAAAACGGTCGGCTTTAGAGCTTATGACCAGGGTTACCTTTTTTGCGTAGGAAACACTGGCGGTCCAAATCGTCTCAAAACCGTACTTTTTTCATTGGCATAGAAGTTGGGGAGAAAAACACCCACTGCCCCTTCAAAACCTTCTCCAATTATTATGACAAAAAAAACCTATAGCTTATTATGAGTAAGAAATGCTTACAAAAGCTGTAGGAGAAACAATTCCGGAGATATTCGCAAAAAAGGAATTTATTTTTTCAATTACGATACCCTAATCTTGAAAATGGTGCATTTTAGAGAGTCAGTTAATAGAAACATTTTTGGCGCTCTAGTTCCTCGGAACTGAGTGCTTATCAATTTGCCCAAATGTCTGTAATTTTCGAATATTTCGATGAAAATGGTCTTAAACGATTTGGTTCGACTCACTGATCAAGAATCCGTGGTCGAAATTCATTCTGTCCGGCCGGTCCGGTAGGCCGGCCGTCCGGCCGTAGGCACGATAACTCTCGAACGGAATGAGCTAGAGAGTTGAAATTTTCAGACAGAATGTTTCGGAGAAATAAAAAAAAATCGGACAGAAGGTTTCGGAGAAATAAAAAAAAATTTTTTTTTTTACAAAAGAAATTCCAAATTAAATTTTTTTTAATAAGCAGTTTTATCATAAGAATCCAATCATATCATTTTTAACTCTAACAAGCTAATACTTTCGGAGATATGATTTTTCAAAATTTCAATGTAAATCGTATTTCACAGATTGATATAATTATTCTATGTATATTCTATGTATGAATTGTCATAAAGTCAACTTGACAGAAGGGAATATTGTAACTTCAAGAATATTGGGGTTGAAATACTTTTAATTTTAGCGATGCAACGGGGACCTCACCCGAAAATGTTTGAAAATATTACGTAAATATTGAAAGCATAATTCTGTAGTTCGAGAGAGGAGAAAATTTTGTGAACGTAGATCAGGAAATTTTTGATCGATTACAAGGTAATTTATTATTTTATATATGTTTTATGGAATACCTACTATTTGTAGGTACTTTAAACCTGTTTTGGGCAATTGTCATACGAAACTTGTTTTTTTGGCGCTCTAGTTCCTCGAAACAGATTGCTTATCAATTTGCCCAAGTGTCAGTAATTTTGGAATTTTTGGCTGAAAATGGTCTCAAAAGATTTGGTTCGACTCATTGATCAAGAATCCGAGTGCGAAATCGATTCTGTCCGGCCGGCCGACCGGCCGTAGGCACGATAACTCTCGAAAGAAAGGAGTTAGCGGATTGAAAATTGCAAGGTGGTTTTGGAGCGTAAATATCTCGGACAAGTTCGTTAATGGGCGAAAACCATCAAGGGGTTTCGGAGTTATGGCCGATTTTAGTAAAAATATTTTTTATGAATATTTCCGAAACCGATCACTCGATCTATCTGAAATTTAGCACCAAATTGTAGAATCATGACCTTCATACGCATGTGAAGTTTTGTATTGACCAGATTACCGCAAAGTGTCAAAAAAAAAATTTGAAAATGTGGTGCAGTTCTCATTCTCATGATTGCTCATTCAATCTTGATAAATAAACTATTATTTTAATTGAATTTCCTTTTTGATGCAGTTCTATCATATGAATACATTGATATAATTCCTAACTCTGAGAAACCAATACCAGATATAATTTGTCTGTTTGAACTAGAGCGCCAGAAAGCTCCTGTCCACAGGGTTTGAACCCATTTTTTTTATATTTTTGGACGAGCTATCCCATCCTGAAGACCTGCGCATATATTGTGAAACATATACTGTATATGTCGAAGGATAAAAATACAAGCTCGGTTCACTACTTCACCCTAGGGCCTAGGGGGTGTTAATTTGAAAAATATTATTTCTCAATCAACAACGAATATACATAAAATTGGGAAAATATGTGAATTTCGTTAGATTTGCTCACTACAATACCCTGAAATCAATAATTGTCCGAATACATCAAAAATTCTTAAAGGCGTTCACGTTCATGTGCCGTTGAAAAATTACGGTCATTGGAAAAAATGATAGCGCCCATGTACGAGCGCGCAATAAAGAGGTTGGGCAATAAAAAAAAAATCTTAAAAAGCACTGACGTAAAGTGAGGAGCTTTTGCGCGCATGTTGCATTGTCTATTCACTCCTCATACGGAGTCCATCGAGCTGAAGTATGGTACTCGATTGTAAAATGCTGGCTCGACGCAGAGCCGTATCTAGGTATTATTGCGCCAGTGGCAATATATTAGGCAGCGCCCCCCATTGTCGTAGATCTATTTTAATCCATTATATTTTCTCATATTATTTATTATTATTATATTATTTATATTATTTTTTTTCATGATTTTAGTCATATATTCTCGTAACAGTTTGAAATTAATCTACAATATTATGGATATTCACTTATTGAAAACATTGAAATACATAAAATATAAAATGTATAAAAATAAAACAATTTCTTAAAAAGCAGAACAAAATATTTATATTTATGTAGTAAATACGCATATATAAAAGAATATATATTTCTTAACTAAAAATTTATTAATACTGCAAACTCAGCATGCAAATACTATTCTTCAACCCTTTGAAACACGAACTTCTATTTTCGATTTTCAGTGTGAAACCAACCTGCGCAAAGAATTAAAAAATGGGTTCAAGCCCTGTGTGGACAGGAGCTTTCTGGCGCTCTAGTTCAAACAGACAAATTATATCTCCGAAAGTATTGGTTTCTCAGAGTTGAGAATTATATCAATGTATTCTTATGATAGAACTACATCATAAAGGAAATTCAATTCAAATAACAGTTTATTTATCAAGATTAAATGAGCAATCTGAGAATGAAAACTGCACCATGGAAGAAATCAAATTAAAATAGCTGAACTGAATTTGACTCTCTCTTATAGAACAGGATGAAATGTACGAGTATGAACACAGATCATATAATAAAGCTTAGATGAAATAATTATAGCATTCTGTGAAAACATAGAAGTAAGATTCATTGTTTAAATTTAGAAAAATCATATCTCCGAAAATATTAGCTCGTTGGAGTTGAAAATGATATCGATGGATTTTAATGGTGAAACTGCATCTTGAATGAAAATTGAATTTGAAATTTGTTGCTTAAAAAAAAATTTTTTTTTCGTTACTCCGAAACCATCTGGCCTATTTTGCCCAATAACGAACTTAACCGAGATATTCATCTCCCTAACCTACTCTGAAAATTCCAACTGCCTAGCTCATTCCGTTCGAGCGTTATTGTTGGAATATTGTTTTTTTATTTTGACATTTTTTTTTACTCTTTGCGACAACCTGATCAATACAAAACTTCAAATGCTGATAAAGGTCATGATTCTACAATTTGATGCTAAATTTCAGATAGATCGAGTGATCTGTTTCGGAAATATTCATAAAAAATGTGTTTTACTAAAATCGGCCATAACTCCGGAACCGCTTGATGGATTTCACCCATTAACGAACTTGTCCGAGATATTTACGCTCCAAACCAACCTTGCAAATTTCAATCCTCTAACTCTTTTCGTTCGAGAGTTATCGTGCCTACGGCCGGCTGGCCGGACCGGCCGGACAGAATCGATTTCGACCTCGGATTCTTGATCAGTGAGTCGAACCAAATCGTTTGAGACCATTTTCAGCCAAAAATTCGAAAATTACAGACATTTGGGCAAATTGTAAAGCATTCAGTTCCGAGGAACTAGAGCGCCAAGCAAAATTATTCGAAAGACCACGAAACAGTGCATAGTGAGATGAATTGATGTAATTTCTTCATTTCAGTCTTCCTTTACTTTACTTAGCTTACTTATTATATTTAATATTGAGGTAAGATTTCAAGTAATTAAATTAAATAGGTACTATAAATAAAAGAACAGAAAGTAGTGTGAAGAGAGCAAATGAAAGAGCGTCGCAGATAAAGGAGCTTATCGATGCATTTATCGAAATTATCGTAATTATTGTATAACAGTATTAGGATTAGGGTATTGCGAAAGTTTTGCGATGATAGCAAAGTTGAAATTTTATATTCTTTTCGGACCAATTTGTTGGCAAAAAAAATTGTATTCTCAATCACAAGTCAAACCATGATTTTAGTTTTTTGTTTTATTTGAGTTGGTGTATTCAAAGAGTTGTCAGAAATGAAAAACTTTTCAGATAGACTAACTTAAATAAAACAGAAAACTAATATTAATTAACATTGAGTATTGGATTATTTATGCAATCAGTAATTATAATAACAAATATTCGTCTGAAAAATGGGTTCAAGCCCTGTGGACAGGAGCTTTCTGACGCTCTAGTTCAAACAGACAAATTATATCTCCGAAAGTATTGGTTTACCAGAGTTGGGAATTATATCAATATATTCTTATGATAGAACTGCATCATAAAGGAAATTCAATTCAAATAATAGTTTATTTATCAAGATTAAATGAGCAATCTGAGAATGAGAACTGCACCATGGAAGAAATCAAATTGAAATAGCTGAAATGAATTTGACTCTCTCTTATAGAACAGGATGACATGTACGAGTATGAACACAGATCATATAATAAAGCTTAGATAGAATAATGATAACATTCTGTGAAAACATAGAAATACGATTCACTATTGAAAGTTCGAAGAATCATATCTCCGAAAGTATTCGCTTGTTGGAGTTGAAAATGATATCAATGGATTTTAATGGTGAAACTGCATCTTAAATAAAAATTGAATTTGAAATTTGTTACTTAAAAAAAAATTTTTTTTTCGTTACTCCGAAACCATCTGGCCCATTTTGACCACTAACGAACTTAACCGAGATATTCATCTCCCTAACCTACTCTGAAAATTTCAACTGCCTAGCTCATTCCGTTCGAGAGATATTGTAAAAAAAAATTTTTTAATTTTCAAAAATTTTTTTTGACACTTTGCGGTAACCTGGTCAATACAAAACTTCAGATTCGTATGAAGGTCATGATTCTACAATTTGGTGCTAAATTTCAGATAGATCGAGTGATCGGTTTCGGAAATATTCATAAAAAATATTTTTACCAAAATTGGCCATTACTCCGAAACCGCTCGATGGATTTTGCCCATTAACGAACTTAACCGAGATATTTACGCTCCAAACCCACCATGCAAATTTCAATCCTCTAACTCCTTTCGTTCGAGAGTAGTCGTTCCTACGGCCGGCCGGCCGGACAGAATCGATTTCGACCTCGGATTCTTGATCAGTGAGTCGAACCAAATCGTTTGAGACCATTTTCAGCCAAAAATTCGAAAATTACAGACATTAGGGCAAATTGATAAGCATTCAGTTCCGAGGAACTAGAGTGCCAAAAATACGTGGCTTCTATCTGAAAGCTCTATGCTTCAAAGATTTAAGCCTAGAGATATGCGATCGTTGGAGGGATAATAGCAAAATTGTATGTTTTATTTTTTGGCACTCTGTTCCTCGAAACTGAGTGCTTATCAATTTGCCCAATTGTCAGTAATTTTCGAATTTTTGGCTGAAAATGGTCTCAACCGATTTGGTTCGACTCACTGATCAAGAATCCGAGGTCGAAATCGATTCTGTCCGGCCGGTCCAGCCGTAGGCACGATTACTCTCGAACGAAAGGAGTTAGAGGATTGAAATTTGCAAGGTGGGTTTGGAGCGTAAATATCTCGGTTAAGTTCGTTAATGGGCAAAATCCATCAAGCGGTTTCGGAGTTATGGCCAATTTTGGTAAAAACTTTTTTTATGAATATTTCCGAAACCGATCACTCGATCTATCTGAAATTTAGCATCAAATTGTAGAATCATGACCTTCATACGAATGTGAAGTTTTGTATCGACCAGGTTACCGCAAAGTGTAAAAAAAAATTTTTGAAAATTAAAAAATTTTTTTTTACAATAACTCTCGGACGCAATGAGCTAGGCAGTTGAAATTTTCAGAGTAGGTTAGGGAGATGAATATCTCGGTTAAGTTCGTTAGTGGGCAAAATAGGCCAGATGGTTTCGGAGTAACGAAAAAAAAATTTTTTTTTTAAGTAACAAATTTCAAATTCAATTTTAATTTAAGATGCAGTTTCACCATTAAAATCCATTGATATCATTTTCAACTCCAACAAGCGAATACTTTCGGAGATATGATCCTTCGAAATTTCAATAATGAATCGTATTTCTTTGTTTTCACAGAATGTTATCATTATTCTATCTAAGCTTTATTATATGATCTGTGTTCATACTCGTACATGTCATCCTGTTCTATAAGAGAGAGTCAAATTCATTTCAGCTATTTCAATTTGATTTCTTCCATGGTGCAGTTCTCATTCTCAGATTGCTCATTTAATCTTGATAAATAAACTATTATTTGAATTGAATTTCCTTTATGATGCAGTTCTATCATAAGAATATATTGATATAATTCCCAACTCTGAGAAACCAATATTTTCGGAGATATATAATTTGTCTGTTTGTAACTAGAGCGCCAGAAAGCTCCTGTCCACAGGGCTTGAACCCATTTTTCAGACGAATATTTGTTATTATAATTACTGATTGCATAAATAATCCAATACTCAATATGTTAATTAATATTAGTTTTCTGTTTTATTTAAGTTAGTCTATCTGAAAAGTTTTTCATTTCTGACAACTCTTTGAATACACCAACTCAAATAAAACAAAAAACTAAAATCATGGTTTGACTTGTGATTGAGAATAAATTTTTTTTTGCAAACAGATTTTTTTGCCAACAAATTGGTCCGAAAAGAATATAAAATTTCAACTTTGCTATCATCGCAAAACTTTCGCAATACCCTAATCCTAATACTGTTATACAATAATTACGATAATTTCGATAAATGCATCGATAAGCTCTTTTTTCTGCGACGCTCTTTCATTTGCTCTCTTCACACTACTTTCTGTTCTTTTATTTATAGTATTTAATTTAATTATGAAATCTTACCTCAATATTAAATATAATAAGTAAGCTAAGTAAAGTAAAGGAAGACTGAAATGAAGAAATTACATCAATTCATCTCACTATGCACTGTTTCGTGGTCTTTCGAATTATTTTGCTTTGGTGCTTTAATTTTTTTTTTTTTTTATTTTTGGCTCCCCTGCGGATCTTGCGACCGTGGCCAGTGCCACCTTTGCCACGCCCTATATACGGCTCTGCATCGACGTATTATGCGGAATTTCAGCTGATTCTAACGCATAGTTTATATAATATAAAATTTGTGACTAAAAAATTTTTTATTTTTTTCTGGTGATATGATATTCACAAAATTTTCCGAAAATTGTCGCGTTGGCATTCTACAAGTAATTATACCGAGTTTTAATTGGAGCAGATTTGTATATTTTGAGTTACAGTGGGCATAAGAACAAAATTTCAGACGGATAATAGTCCATATCCATTTTTTGGCCGATTATACTTATTAAATGTCGCATTCGGATGCGCAACCTACCCTGGAAATTGCAAGTCTCTATCTCTTTCCGTCCTGATGTGATCGTGAGATAGGTACCCACATAAAATTTTTTAATAATTTGTTTTAATTTTCTTCTCTTCGATCCTCACAATATCTACGTTTCTGCGTCGGTATTCTTCAACTTGTTACCAAGTTTTAGTTCGATCGGATCTATATTTTTTGAGTTATCGAAAAAATAAAATTCCAGATGGATATATAACTCCGAAACCGTTTGCCGATTATGTCCAACCACCAACTTATTAACGATCCCATTGGATGCGCATCCCTACCTACACTGAAAATCTCTTTCCGTTCGAAAGATATCGTAGCAACGGTCACCCATCCAGCTACTGAACTCACACTAAGCTGCTCGGATCTCCAACAATATAGATCCGATCGAGTTTAGTTTGGATGGAACTTGGCAGTGAAGTAAGGTGAAGGCTCTGGCAAAATTTCAGCGATATCGGACGGGTAGTTTCTGAGATATAACATTTTTTTCAATATTTTTTTTTCAATTTTCTAGTAATACTCACGAAATTCCGCAAGAATTTGCGGGTCGGCATTCTACAACTGATACTAAGTTTTAATTGGATCTGACTCGTATTTTTTGAGTTATTGAGGATATAACAACAATATTTCAGATGGGTATAACTACAAAACTGTTTGGCCAATTATGCCTATTAACAAACTCAAATGTTGCATTCGGATGCGTAACCTGCCCTAAAAATTGCAAGTCGCTATCTTTTTCCGTTCTCAAGTTATAGTGAGATAAATAATATTTTTTGATATATTTTTTTTCATTTTCTAGTGGCACGGTTCTCCCAAAATTTCACACACATCTTTATGTCGATATTCTACAACTAGTTACCAAGCTTCAATTCGAGCGGATCTGTATTTTTTGAGTTAACGAGAAAATAATATTCCAGATGGGTGTAACTCCTAAACCGTTGGGCCTATATGCCCAACAACGATCTTTCCCTTCGGATGCGCAACCTACCCTGAAAATTGCTAGACCCTATCTCTTTTCCTTGAAATGTTATCGGGGCACACATCCAGCTACTGAACTCACCCAAGCCTGAGCGATCGTGTTCAAACTTGGAACTTGGCAGTAGAGTTAGGTTTAGAAGGCTCTCGCAAAATTTCAGCGATGTGGGACGAATACATAGTTTCTGATATAATTTTTTCCAATTATTTTTTAAAGTTTTTAGTGGTCACGCTCCTCACGAAATTTTGCAAGAAATTTCGCGCCAACATTCTACAACTAATAACCATGTTTGAATTGGATCGGTTCCGTATTTTTCGAGTAATTGAGGAAAGAATAACCAAACTTCAGATGGGTATAACTCCGAAACCGTTTGGCCAATTATGCCTATTAACGAAATCAAATGTCGCATTCAGACGCCCAACCTACCCTAAAAATTGCAAGTCAATATTTCTTTGCGTTCTCAGGTTATAGCGACGTAAATAATATTTTTTGATCATTTTTTAAAAATTTTCTAGTGATACGATTCCCACAACATCTAACAAACGTCATTTAGTGTGCATTCTACAACTACTCACCATAGTTTCAATTCTATCGGATTTGTATTGGTTGAAAACAAAATTATTACTCGGAACCCATTGGGCTGACTATGCTCCTTCACGAAATTGTCCGTCGTATTAGGATGCGCCACCTACCCTGAAAATTTATTATTGTTATTGTGGCAACGGACGGCCGGCTGGACAGAACGAAATTGAACCTAGAATTCTTTATCAGGCAGCCGAACACAATCGTTCGAGACCATTTTAGAAAATTACAGAAATTTGGGCAAAATGATAACGCGATATTCCTCGGAACATGCGCGCAAAAATGACCGAAGTGTAAATGCGCTAAAATACACAAAACCATCAAATTGTAAACTTTTCAGAAAATGCTACACCTCTAAAAATTTAAATATATCTTAATTGAACTTTTACAACTAACTTTCACGAGATTTTGGACTCTTGCATTAATCATTTGCTGATCTTAAGACTTTCAGTTCAACGTTTCGTATGGACATTTTTCATTATAAATTTACTAGCTGGCCCGGCAGACTTCGTACTGCCCTCCAACTCCAACTCCAACTCCAACTCAAACTCAAACTCCAACTCCAACTCCAACTCGAACTCCAACTCCAACGTGAACTCCAACTCCAACGTCAATGCAAACCTCAACGCCAACGACAACTCCAACCCTAACGCCAACTCCAATTCAAATTGATCGTAGCACTATCTGTCGGGACAAACTAAAATTAAAATAGAATAATATTGAATGCGATGATAGCGCCATCCGTCGAATCTGATGTAAAACATTCTAAAATCAAAAACTCCTTACAAAAAAAAAACATCTGAATTCACAAAATTATTTATACACACTTCAAAACTCTTTAAAAAATAATTACATTTAATATTTTAATCAGCACATGAATTGAATAACAAATTAATCGTAGCACCATCTGTCGGGACAAACTAAAATTGAATGCGATGATAGCGCCGTCCGCCGGGTCTAATGTAAAACATTCCAAAATCAACAACTCCTTATAAATAAGAAATTAATTGAAAAAACATTTTCCAGTAGACCAAATTGTAAATCTAAACCATTCTCGAATCTCCACGAACACACACAAAAAATTTCATCAAAATCGGTCTAGTCGAAGTTACACATCGCGTTGCAAATTGGCGGAGGTGCCAGGTATACCATCAAAGAAAGGATAATTATGATGAGCAATGAAAACTTTGGTTTTTTAGTAAATCTAAACCATTCTCGAATCTCCACGAACACACACAAAAAATTTCATCAAAATCGGTCCAGTCGTTTAGGAGGAGTTCAGTCACATACACACGCACCAAGAAATATATATATTAAGATTTGGTTTTGTTAAGACTTCAATAGGGGTTTTTAAATAAAATATTAGGGTTCTCTGAAATTACCTTTAAATGAAAGTGTCCTTATCATTGAATACACTCAATCTGAAAATTAGAAGATACATACTTTCAAATTTTAGATTCTCTATATTGAAGGGTAAAGATAATCATTTTTTCAAACTTTTTCAGAAACTCAAATGAAACAAGATATATGTAAAATTCTGCATTTATTTAAAATCTGTTATTGCAGATGAATAAAAATTTATTAACTGCGAAACTTGCAATCTTAACAAACATATCAATCGAAATAAATAAGCATTACTTCAATGTACTTCACATGTGGAAAAATCAGACTAGGCACAGTAAAAAAGAATTTTAGGGAATTTGAGGCAGCCCTATTAAAATTGGCAGCAACGATTTAATGCCTATTTCTTTTTCAACAAAAAGACGCAAAACATGTTACAATGAGAAAATAAATGGAAATGAAAGCAACAAAAAAGTCAGTCTTGAATAAGTTAAGTAATGTATTCAAAATTTACAAACCGGAATGTACAAAAAACTGTAAAATCATATATATAATAGAAAAACAATTTTGAATTTAAAGCTATTTCGCTTTTCGAAATGAGGCAACAATTTAGTTTTCATCAACTTCAGCTTCTTGGTCTTCATCGAATTCGGCATCTTCATCGGCAGTAGCCTCTTGGTATTGTTGGTATTCAGATACCAAATCGTTCATGTTGGATTCGGCTTCAGTGAATTCCATCTCGTCCATACCTTCTCCGGTGTACCAATGCAAGAAAGCCTTACGACGGAACATAGCGGTGAATTGCTCTGAGATACGTTTGAACAATTCTTGGATGGCAGTGGAGTTACCGATGAAGGTGGCGGACATCTTCAAACCTCTTGGAGGAATGTCACAAACGGCTGTTTTAACGTTGTTGGGAATCCATTCAACGAAGTAGCTGCTGTTCTTGTTTTGGATGTTAAGCATTTGTTCGTCAACTTCTTTCATTGACATCCTTCCTCTGAACACAGCTGCTACTGTCAAGTACCTACCATGTCTTGGATCGCAAGCAGCCATCATGTTCTTAGCGTCAAACATCTGTTGGGTGAGTTCAGGAACTGTTAAGGCTCTATATTGTTGGCTACCGCGAGATGTCAATGGGGCAAATCCTGGCATGAAGAAGTGAAGACGTGGGAATGGTACCATGTTTACAGCTAACTTCCTAAGATCGGCGTTCAATTGACCAGGGAACCTAAGACATGTTGTAACTCCAGACATTGTGAGGGAAACCAAATGGTTCAAATCACCGTATGTTGGGGTGGTCAATTTTAATGTTCTAAAGCAGATGTCGTAGAGAGCTTCGTTATCAATACAGTATGTTTCATCGGTGTTTTCAACAAGTTGGTGAACGGACAGTGTGGCGTTGTACGGTTCTACTACAGTATCAGATACTTTGGGCGAGGGTACTACGGAATACGTGTTCATAATTCTGTCTGGATATTCTTCTCTGATTTTGGAGATCAATAAGGTTCCCATACCGGATCCAGTGCCGCCTCCAAGTGAGTGTGTGAGTTGGAACCCTTGTAAACAGTCGCATGATTCAGCTTCTTTGCGTACTACGTCCAATACTGAATCAACTAATTCAGCACCTTCTGTGTAGTGACCTTTGGCCCAGTTGTTACCAGCGCCGGACTGTCCGAAGACGAAGTTGTCAGGTCTGAAGATTTGTCCAAAGGGTCCGGAGCGGACAGAGTCCATGGTACCGGGTTCCAAATCTACTAGGATGGCACGGGGCACATATTTGCCACCAGATGCTTCATTGTAGTATACGTTGATTCTTTCGAGCTGGAGGTCTGAATCTCCATGGTATGCTCCGGTGGGGTCAATGCCATGTTCGTCAGAGATGATTTCCCAGAACTGTAAATAGATTATGGACCATTAGAAAATGTTACATCAAAAAAATTTAAGGTTACATTGCAAATTCCAGTATGATACAAATGTTAAATTTTATGTTTATAATGCTTCTTCACGGCCGAATAGATGTAAATGTAATTGATGTACACAAAGTGAAAGGTTAGGTTATGTCTCCACGATAATAAAGCTTATCATCATCTGTATGTCAATGCAGCATTATCGACTAAAAACTATTACATATATACATATGAGTGTGCACAAAATTACTTCTGCCTCGTTGACATTGAAGATATAGAAATAGTACAAAAAGTTCTCAAATAATTGCGGTTATAAATAATCCATGAAATCTCCCCTTTCAGTTATCTGTCACTATTCGGTAATTTTTCAGAAGGAATTAGTTCTAGATTGATGAAACAATGCACGGCATTTATTCGGGAGTCCAAATTAGTTGCCTTTGATTTGGGAAGTCTATAGTCTGCAGGTAACCCTTATATTAGGTATATTTTTTGGTTGTCACAGACTCGTCTGTGAATATGTGGACCATAGACCATGTTAGTTATTTAGTCTATGTTCTCATATATTCGAGCACGAACTAATTGAGTACATAGTAACTACTAATTAATACTCACTGGCGGTTATGAAAGCTATAATAAGTTAATTAATACTTATCCAAAGATTGAAAAATCTGCAAGAATATCAATGGGTTTCACAAAGCTTTAACAGCTCTTAATTGCCGAATTAGTGCGATTCTATGTCGATTTTCAGTTCATTTTTCATACAACCATCGAATTAAATCCACGATTAAGGTAATCGAAGCTTCGTGAAACCTAACATAAGTCGGCAGGAAATGAAGTAAATTTGTACGAAATGATTAACAGTTTCAAGCATAAGGAAGTCACAGCTGTGTAGAAGAGATAGCTGAATTTCAAAGCGATGAAAATACCTCTTGCGAACCTAAGCGTGAAAAAATTCTTGGTGCCAAACCAGTTTTCATGGAATTTATCCAGATCGAGAAATACTTCTAGTAACTAATTTTTGATGCAAACAAATTCATCACAAGCAATATCTACACGGCATTTCATATGTCTTTCAACTAACTTCAGGAAGATGTGTGCCCAATTTAGTTTCAATTAAAAAAAAACTAACAATGCTCTAAAAGAATTCAACAAGTTTCCGCAGGGCGGTGAAACTGAAAAAAAATTTCTAGTTTGTACAAGTGGCTATTATTTCGTCCAAATGTCTTTATTTTAAAAATGGTCTCAAACGATTACACTGGACAGAATGGGAAATTTGTGGTCAAATTTGATTCTCTGTTGGCCGGCCATTTAGAAGCACGGTACATACTAAAGGAATGGCTTGATTAGAGAATTGAACTAAGATATACTATATTTTGATTTTATTTGAGAGAAAGTTTTATGGTTTTATGGCTCCTTGTAAAGAATGAAGACCTTTGTACATGTACACTTGTAACATACATTTTCAAAAACCTGGCATATTATCAAAAACTTTAACGCCAACTGACTCGTGAGGAATTGAACGACGTGCGAAATAAAAATAGTTGCAATTCCTTGCGACTGAATAGTGGGAAACTAGAGAGGCCGTAGAAGTCGTTAACCCAGGTATGATCATCGTAAATGACCTACATAAAAAAGTCATTAGTATTAAGACCAATTAACGCGCGTTCCGGATATTACAACAGCTTGGAACCGACAGCATACGAAACGCCATTGCACTTCCGGCTCAACACTTTGGCAGGAATCCAAACGACACAATTTTGTACTTCCTTTACTTATTCGAGTTCACCAAAAATAAGTAAACCCGGTTCTATGCAGCTTACGTTCGAATGGATAACGCTGAAAAATCCACAATTTCATAAATCTCTCAAATATCTTCATTAAACCCCATCAAGTTTCTCACAAAATTTTGTAGAACAAATCAATTGTAGAAGGCCCTATTGGGAAGATGTTCGGAAGCACATAGATTTTCTAGAGATATGATTTAAGAAAGAATATCTCGAGAAAATTCAGTAGCTGTAAGCTATGGAAAATTTGTATATTGTATGAACGATATCAATAAACTGAGATGTCTAAAAGAATACAGCTGATTTTCAGTTTAACTACTCGACTATGGTTTTGGGTGTATCCGAGTGAACAAATCAATCATCGAAATTATACAGGATTTTAATATTGATGCGAAAGATTTTGAGGTGGATAATTTTTGGGCGCATGTTCTAGGGGAACATCGTCCTATCATTTCGTCCAAATGTCTGTAATTTTCGAATTTCGAGCTGAAAATTGGCTAATAGACTAATTCAGACTCCCTGATCACGAATCCGGTGTCAGATTTTAGGGTGCCGTATGGCCGGCCGGCCGGCCGTAGGCACGATAACAGGAGCACCGAAGGTCCTATCGACTTCAAACTTTCAGGGTAGGTTTCTGATCAAAATGCGACGGTTAAGTTCGTTAACGGGCAAAATCGGCCGGACGGTTTAGGAGTTATAGACATTTAAAATTTTGAGGTTATTTCCCTGATATTTCAGGAACTAAAGAAGATATTGAATCGAAACTTGGTAGTCAGTTCGAGGATATAAACGCGCAACTTTTGGCAAAATTCTGTTATGATCGAAATGTTGGTAATTTTTAAAAAAATATTTCTTTTAATTTTTTCGAAAAAAATTTTTTTTTTTCGTGAACTATTCATCAGATTGCAACAAAAACTTGTACTAACGTCAATTGTAGTATTTTGCAACATTGTGCAAAATTTTGGCTCTATACGATTTCAATTTCTGGAGATATAAGACAAAATGTGTCAAATTTCCTGGGTCTCTCTCAGTATTTTCATCGATTATTCTATGAACTCTTTGAATTCCACCGAAAACAAATTCAAAGACATAAACATAAAGAATCAAGTCATAGTTTAGACGTCGAAAGAAGGACGATGTTGATCGACTTGAAAAGGTACCTATTTCAAGAAATGCAATAATGAAATGCTTAATTTATGGATATAATATTATCTAAGTATTGTTGGGATCGGGCAGTTGGAAAATTTTTTAATAAAAAAATTTGTACCGACGTTAAATCAAGCATTCTACACGAGTGTGCAAAATTTCAGTTCGATACGATCTCAATTCCAGAAGATATTGCTTAAAATTCACATTCCAGCGTGTTTTGACGTTCTATGGTCACAGAAAATCGTCACAAAAATCTATTTACCTCATTTGACGGCTGTTTGTCAAATCAATTAATTCCAATAATTGATGTCAGATTTCCTACATACCAAGTTCAAACACATTTTATTATATGGAAAACACTTATTATGATCACGTTCTACAGGAATTGATACTAAATAGAAGCTAGATGAAGATTATTGTAATGGAAAATTTGTGTTCCAGAATAATATTAAGGTATTCAACATGATACTGCTTTTTTTCTTTACTGGTCAGTACGGGCCACAAGGAACATGCGCCCAAAAGCTCCTGTCCACAGGGCTTGAACCCATTTTTTTTGTTTTAAGCAATTTCCCCTCCAAGTTACTGATGTTTGAAATAGAGTGGAAAAATTGGGAAGAATGGAATTTGGCAAATCGCTAACGTTAATTTAATGTGACTTTTCAACAGTTTTTGGAATTCCGAGATGTTATCAAAAAGTGGCGAGAAAATCAACCCCTACAATAATTTGCAAATCTCCTAAAATTATTAGTTCACTTAGGTCCGATTTATTCAACCTCTCCGTAAAGTATTCGTTAACTACGTGCTCGTTAAATTTACTACCCCTCTTTGAAGTAAAGGTTGGTTTATGCTGACTGGTAACTTTAACTTAATCCTATATAATGTATATAGACATAGGTTTTTTGTGTTATGGCTTATAATCAGACTAAATAATCCGTTAACTTATTAATTATTATTATTATTAATGAGTAAACGGATTATTTAGTCTCAGTATAAACGATAGTCCTAGAAATCTATGTTTCAATTTTTGGCGCTCTAGTTCCTCGGAACTGAGTGCTTATCAATTTGCCCAAATGTCTTTAATTTTCGAATATTTCGATGAAAATGGTCTTAAACGATTTGGTTCGACTCACTGATCAAGAATCCGTGGTCGAAATTCATTCTGTCCGTCCGGCCGGCCGGCCGTAGGCACGATAACTCTCGAACGGAATGAGCTAGAGAGTTGAAATTTTCAGAGTAGGTTTGGGGGATGAATATCTCGGCTAAGTTCGTTACTGGGCAAAATCGGACAGAAGGTTTCGGAGTAATAGAAAAAAAATTTTTTTTTTACAAAACAAATTCCAAATTAAATTTTTTTAATATAGCCCAGTCATATTAGGGCTTTCACCTCGGAATGAAAGATAATAAGCTGCAAATTGGTATGAACCTTTGTTTTGTCATTCTAAATGTTGTCTCAAAAGTCACAATCGTTATCGTGTCCGCGTCTCAAGATATTCAAGGTCAAAGGTCACAAAAATCGGTTTTTCGCGAATATCTGGCTTCCTATCTGTTAAATGAGATTTGCATTTATTATAAAAGTTGTAGGCTATAAAATTCCCTACAACTTTTGTTCAAACTTTTTTTTCATACGACCAACCGTTTTGAAGGTAGAGCGCGAAGAGTGCACATCGTACAGTCATATACGACCTAATGCAAGGTCAAGCGTGAGTTATGGTTATCAGTACGTTATAAAGTCAATTATTTACTTGGAAATTATAATTATTAAACAATGCCCATTATTTATGTACTAACTATTAATTATTTATATTTAATTAAAGTAGGTAACTTGATTATTTATATATAATTATTCATATTTAACTATTTAAGTATAAAATATTATTAATTCTGGATTATATATTTTAGTTTTATTTTAAGTTAAAATGATAGTAAGAGTATATATTTTACACATATTTTTATTTATTATTAAATACGGCATAATATACATTTCTTATCACATATAAAACACAAATCAGCCATAGCTGCAACGGTACAATTTCAAACTAACGAATAATCTTGACTCATACAAAGTGGAGAGAGTGGCCTTGAATACTATAGAACATCTGTCCCGGCAATGAATAGAAAAGGGCATAGGGTAGGGACAAGTATTTCCAGGTATATAAGTATTGAGAAATTTACGCGTTTTAAAGAAAAGATATATAATGTCGTGTTAACTTAAAATAAAACTAAAATATATAATCCAGAATTAATAATATTTTATACTTAAATAGTTAAATATGAATAATTATATATAAATAATCAAGTTACTTACTTTAATTAAATATAAATAATTAATAGTTAGTACATAAATAATAGGCATTGTTTAATAATTATAATTTCCAAGTAAATAATTGACTTTATAACGTACTGATAACCATAACTCACGCTTGACCTTGCATTAGGCCGTATATGACTGTACGATGTGCACTCTTCGCGCTCTACCTTCAAAACGGTTGGTCGTATGAAAAAAAAATTTAAACAAAAGTTGTAGGGAATTTTATAGCCTACAACTTTTATAATAAATGCAAATCTCATTTAACCGATAGGAAGCCAGATATTCGCGAAAAACCGATTTTTGTGACCTTTGACCTTGAATATCTCGAGACGCGGACACTATAACGATTGTGACTTTTGAGACAACATTTAGAATGACAAAGCAAAGGTTCATACCAATTTGCAGCTTATTATCTTTCATTCCGAGGTTGACCCCTTTTTTTACCTAATATGACTGGGCTAATAAGCAGTTTTATCATAAGAATCCATTCATATCATTTTTAACTCTAACAAGCTAATACTTTCGGAGATATGATTTTTCAAAATTTCAATGTAAATCGTATTTCACAGATTGATATAATTATTCTATGTATGAATTCTCATAATGTCAACTTGACAGAAGGGAATATTGTAACTTCAAAAATATTGGGGTTGAAATACTCGTATTTTAGCGATGCAACGGGGACCTCACCCGAAAATGTTTGAAAATATTACGTAAATATTGAAAGCATAATTCTGTAGTTCGAGAGAGGAGAAAATTTGGTGAACGTAGATCAGGAAATTTTTGATCGATTACAAGGTAATTTTTTATTATTACTTATCTTCTTTCATACATGTTTTATGGAATACCTACTATTTGTAGGTACTTTAAACCTGTTTTGGGCAATTGTCATACGAAACTTGTTTTTTTGGCGCTCTAGTTCCTCGGAACAGAGTGCTTATCAATTTGCCCAAGTGTCTGTAATTTTGGAATTTTTGGTTGAAAATGGTCTCAAACGATTTGGTTCGACTCACTGATCAAGAATCCGAGTGCGAAATCGATTCTGTCCGGCCGGCCGACCGGCCGTAGGCACGATAACTCTCGAACGAAAGGAGTTAGCGGATTGAAAATTGCAAGGTGGTTTTGGAGCGTAAATATCTCGGACAAGTTCGTTAATGGGCGAAATCCATCAAGGGGTTTCGGAGTTATGGCCGATTTTAGTAAAAATATTTTTTATGAATATTTCCGAAACCGATCACTCGATCTATCTGAAATTCAGAAATTTAGCATCAAAATGTAGAATCATGACCTTTATACGCATGTGAAGTTTTGTATTGACCAGATTACCGCAAAGTGTCAAAAAAAAATTTGAAAATGTGGTGCAGTTCTCATTCTCATGATTGCTCATTTAATCTTGATAAATAAACTATTATTTGAATTGAATTTCCTTTATGATGCAGTTCTATCATATGAATACATTGATATAATTCCCAACTCTGAGAAACCAATACTTTCGGAGATATAATTTGTCTGTTTGAACAAAAGCGCCAGAAAGCTCCTGTCCACAGGGCTTGAACCCATTTTTATTAAGTTTAGGGTTAAGTTAAAGTTACCAGCCAGCATAAACTAGCCTTTATAAAACCTATTCATGTTTCACAGATGTTTCGCATATTTGCAGATCACTTTGTGCAACTACTGAGAGGTGAATAAACATTTGAAGAATACTTTCCTTTCGGTAAGGCTACTTGACAGTTTACAGATAGGTGAATATATCAGCCCTTACAATAAGAATAACAACTCTTTTGGCATAAATTCAGAGGAGCGTTATAATTGCTAAAAAAAAAACGAGAAGGCTAATGTCATAATAGCATCAAGTAGGTTGATGTCAATTACTGACAAATATTATTCTTATTAAATTTTTTTTTATGACAAATACTTAATTTTGTAAATAAAAAAAGAATTGAAAAGAAACACTATAGAGAGAAACATTTAACATTTAACTTTTGTATAGACTTCTTTTTCCCAAAATTGATAGTTTAATTTCGAAAAATAAAATATTAATATATATTTCCATAAATTATACTTAAATAACTTAAATTAAGTAGGCTGTTGGCAAATGTCATATTAATTAATATTGAGTAGATTGGTGTCAATTGAAGTCTTCATTACAAATGTTTTTATTGTTCAAACTTTGTTATGTCAAAGGGCAGTAACTTGGAGGGAAAGGTTCAGAACACAAAATTATGTGGAAGACTTTCAGCTTGAGCTAAAGAACATCTGATAAAATTTTTCGCATGGATTTAGAAACACCCTGTTTATCATTGAATGTACGAGAGAGCAGAAGTTCTGGACGCAGAGAGTGCATTTAACAATGTTTTATATTTGAATAATTTTGAAAATACATATAAACATTTCCGCCGGGTTCAAAATTGATGGTTGCTAGATATCAAACCTACAATATTTGCATATAATATCCCAAAACAAACGAATGACATGAATGACACTACAAATATATACACGAAGGTTTATCAAGATGTGCTGATTTTCTACAATGTAATCATTAAAGGATACTGTGGGAGGTATATTCATCATTAAATGGTTTCTTTCTGGGAGAGAAAACCCAGAAAGGAACAATTTCTACAATGTATCTAAATTTCTCCACTATTTCACCCCAATTAAACTGACCTCAAAACATTGCGGTAAATAATTCCAAGTGTCAACATAGGGCTTCAACATGATTTTCGCTACACGATTCAGAAGAACAAGGAAAAAAAACATAAAGAACATGTTGATTGTTTCTGATTCAGACTGTTTGAAGATTAAATTTTACAAAACTGCAGCTTTAACCTATTCGCAATTTGGTACGCAAGTAGCTTGCTTATATCTCAGATTTTTCCGAAAACAATTATCTAAACGGATGAAAAATCCGATGCCCTGAAATTTTTAATTTTATAACCGACCTACGGTTTGTTTACTATAAGAAATTAAAAACAGTGAGCCACGGAAAAGTTTTGATGCAATTGGAAATTTCGATATTGTTCGGCGGACAATCTGAAAAAATGATTAGAACGATAGAACGAACTAATTTACATCGGAAAATACAACAATATTATCGATAAGATTGATCTCCTTTGCAGTATCATCGATATTTCAGTATCACCAATACTTTCCACTCATCCTCCATTCAGTCCAAATATACTCAAATCGTACAAGGTCTACCAGAGTTGAAGAAAAACATTGGTACATGTTTATGCACATATAAGGTTATGAAAGTCCAACTTCTCATGAAATGGCAATGACTAAATTTTACGATTGGTCGCAGTCATTTCTATATATAGGACTTCATCAGCAGACTGTTACGCAATGCCACAATGAACGATATAATTGAAGACGTCCTACATTATGGTTGGAGTATTAAAAAAGTTAGATTTAACAACGAGCTAGTCTTGAGATATTAAAAGATTGCAGTTCAGTAAATCGTACAATTAGATTATTTCAACGGAATATGATTATAACAGGTCAAGAATAAATATGACGGGAAGGATATTACTTGCAATTTAAATTAAGAACACATTTATAAGATTTATCCTTATATCCTAACAATAACTAATATCAATGGATCTTGAATAATCCAGTTTTGCGACTTGTAGTCAGATCAAGATGCATAGGTATACATGGTTTCTAACATACTATAATTTAAGGAGATATCGGTTTTCGCTTCAATTTTTATAATAATATAAGATGTTTATATGAACTTTTAACTTAAAACCATGTATAGATTAATTCCCTCAATATTGGCATAAAATCAGAAAAATACTCTGTATAATCCACATATTTGTGCATTTTGTGAGAGATACGAGATTTATACAGAATGGTTCCTAACCAATGACCCATCGGGCATGGGGTAATAGAGGATCATATAAGGAGTAAGAAATGGACACTTAATCATCTCTGATCACTTCTAGTTTCTGATATATAGGGTGTTTCCTGAAAATCATATAATTTTCAAACGCCTACAAGTTCAAAACTGTTGAATCGATTTTGATATTTTGCAAGCTTATTGTCTTCGAGACACTCGAAAGAATCCGAAAGCGTTCTATGATTCTCAGGAAACACACTGTATCGTAGAAACTAGAAAGTCATAAGAAATGTTTGAGTGTCCATTTCTGACTCCTCATATGGTCCTTTTTAACCCCCTGTCCGATAGGTCATTGGTAAGAAATCACCCTGTATGAGCATCTTGTGAGATACGAGATTTATAATACATATTATATTATATATTGATATAATATAATATACAGGGTGTCCCAAGTTCGAGTGCCTATTAGACGTTTCTGGAGAACTGAAATCTGAAAATTGGAATTATGATATTGCTTGAAATTCTCTACAGAGCTAAAATATTTTCGAAGCGCAAGCACTTCCGGTTATACAGGGAGTGAAAATTTTGATGAAAAAATAATTTTTTCAAGTTTTGTATTCCTGGTATGATCAAGTATTCAATGCTGAATACATTGTATTCATTCGAAAAGATTTCAAAATATCGAAAAAAAACTGGAAAAAAAAGTCAAATATGTTTAGTCAGTTCATTATTCTTATTTTAAACATCCTGAGCGTGAACCGTTTTTACAACATCGAAGAGGAAAAATGTGGAAAGGTCATGCATCTTTTGAATTTCAGAGATATCCTCACAGGATGTTTCGAATTTTGTGTCTAAAATTGTGATCAAAAATCGGCCATAACTTCTGTTTTTCAAATTAGAACCCTATTTTTTTATGATTGCGTTGGATTCTGCGGTGAAAAATAATGATAGTTTTCTCACATGATTTTGCTCCTGAATAAAAAAAACATCAGAAATTATTGAATTTAGGAGCATAATCATGTCAGAAAACTATCATAATTTTTCACCGCAGAATCCAACGCAACCATAAAAAAATTGGATTCTAATTTGAAAAACAGAAGTTATGGACAATTTTTGATCACAATTTTAGACACAAAATTTGAAACATCCTGTGATGATATTTCTGAAATTCAAAAGATGCATAACCTTTCCACATTCTTCCTCTTCGATGTTGTAAACGGTAAACGGTAAACGGTTCACGCTCAGGATGTTTAAAATAACAATAAACATAATACTGACTAAACATATTTGACTTTTTTTCCGGTTATTTTTTTGGTATTTTGAAAACTATTCGAATGAATACAATGGTTTTAACAGAAATGTATTCAGCATAGAATACTTGATCATACCAGGAATGCAAAACTTGAAAAAAAAATTTTCATCAATTTTATTTTCACTCCCTGTATAACTGGAAGTGCTTGGGGTTCGAAAATATTTCAGCTTTGTAGAGAATTCCAAACAATATCATAATCCCAATTTTCAGATTTGAAATATGTCCAGTTCTCCAGAATCGTCTAATAGGCACTCGAACTTGGGACACCCTGTATAATATAATATTATATTATATTGATAGTAAATCGAATTCAAAGCAACCTTTCTTCTGTAAAAATCAGCAATGTTGCAGCCTAGTTTCAGTCAGTTTCCAAGTTGACCGGAAAAATCATTGATATTCTCAAAAAAAAAAAATATATATTATAATCCGGAACATGCGGACGTTTAACCATACCAATGAACTTCCGGAGTTAAAGGAAGTTTACCATAGGCGGAGTTGGGATATGTTTAATCAATAGAATGACGTCATGAAAAAAATGTTTGTGCCAAAGAGAGCATGGAACGAATGGGGAGAGAATAAACGATGAATCAACTTTATAACCATAATTATTATTTAGATTAGTTCTGGTTATTTTGATTGAAGGGGAAAGACGTATCACGCAATGAATCATGGTTTTCATTTTAGTCCCATTAAGGGTAAATTGTAGGGAAATCAATTAATGGAGGTGACAGTGATGAATGGTATATCTATTTTGAAGAATTTATGTATTACAAATTAACTTTTTGAAAATGTTTTACAACTCCTCCCGAAATGTTCAGTTTACGTTGAATCAAAATTCAAATATCGAAAGATGCTAGGTACAAAATTCTTAAAATGCACCGACGTGAAGTCAGGAGCCTTTGCATCAAATAATTTCAAAAATACAAGGCTAATCGAGCTGAAATCCGATAATCTATTGTAAAATAGCTACTTGAAGGTTTATGCAGAATTTCAGCGCTACTTGACATTTTGATTTTTTACAGATTTTTTTTAAATATATGTACAGGCTGTCCCAAATTCGATGTCCATTGATGGATTCTAGGGACCAACAAACGTTAGGTGAAAACGAAGTTAACTTTCTCGATTTTGAAGACGAATTGAATGTAGAAAACCATTTTTCGATATCGCTGATCGTTTTCGAAATACATGCTGTTTTCAAATTGTTTCGTTTATGCGAATTTTTCGATCCTTCAAAAACAAGTTTCTTACACTGATTATTATGCGTATAATATGATTCATGCATGAAGATTCGTTACGGAGATATTGGTGAATCATGAGATTTTTCTTATGGAACATCTTATATACTTTCATCTAGTTTGATCACGTTTTTAATTCTATTTGCGAATATATATAATTTTTTCAAGTGTTTTTTCTTATAGGACACCCTATATATTTTCATTTAGTTTGATCACGTTTTCAATTCTATTTACGAATATTTATAATTTTTTTTTCAAGATAATGCGAAATTTAAGTTGCTTATGAATTGAGTCTTGATATGTTCGATGAATCAACTAAAAAATTGATCTAATTTAGGAAAAACAAGAGAAAATAACTCTAAAGTGTAAATTGTTGGAGTAAATTATCAAGTAAATGAATTAAAAACGTGATCAAACTGAATGAAAATATATTGGGTGTCCCATAAGAAAAATCACAATATTCACCAATATTTCCGAAATGAATCTTCATGCATGAATCATACTAAACGCATAATAATCAGTGTAAACAAATAACAAAAACTTGTTTTTACAGGATCGAAAAATGCGCACAAACAAAAAAGTTGTTGATCGATTTGTTTTTTTGGAAAAATTTTTCGGTCTTCACTAGACGGATATTCATTTTAATATCGATTGAAGTAAAAACCTTAATTTCCGCTGATTTATTGAAAATTTCACAATAATTGTTTCGTCAATTTTATTATGACTTCATCAGGTGAGTATGGTTACTAAGAACAGTCATAATGTAATTGACGAAACAATTGTTGTGGAATTTTCAATAAATATTTCGGAAATAAAGTGCTTTTATTTTTATATTAATCTATAATAATTCTTGAAAAACTTCAACAGTCCATATTGCTCATGTGATACTATGTTCTCAGTCTTAGTAATAATAATAAGATTAATCAACGGTTGAATATCTTCCAAAATGGATATTTAGATATTATCAAAGTTTTTTGAATCGCCCCAAAAATTAATAAAAACACTTTTCATCGAAAAATTTTGAATTGCTAAAAATTCCGATTAAAATTCAACACCCGGTACAGTCATCAATCATACAATAATTTTAGTCCTCTAATATTTCAAACGTGTTTTCCCATTTAAACTGATACCAAGATTTTCATTGGAGAAACATTTTAAATTAATTATGTAATCGGTGGAAGGCCTCAATTTAATAACAAACCTACAACAAAATATAATTTTCAGAACCAATTTGAATAATGCATAAGATATGTAAATTCAATCATAATTTTTCGCAATAATCCGGAGAAATGAAAGCACCCGACTGCATATCAAACTGAAGTATTTCAAGATAATATAATTAATAAAAAATAATTATCTGATTTTAAACTTATTTTGTCACAATTGAAAATGAATAAAAATTTTGGAAAATTATGACCAAGTATCAGACAGGAAAATTTGTGATGGTTGGAATATCATTTGATCTATCACTTCAGATAAAGCTCATAGGACATCAGATTACTAAAACTCATTAACGAAAGAAAATTTCACCGCTAAGGGATGTCCATAAGCTAACACAAGTCTTGAGCGGTTGGATACTCGACATCCTTCCGTTCTCACCCAATGTTTGCAGCATTCCCTGTCGGTGTTAGTAGACAAAGTCCAATCGATTTTCGTATAACTTGGACACCGCCCAAATACTGTGTGCGGTAAATATTGGCGAACTTCTAAGTCATGAATAATTTATGTTTAGCCTTGAATAGCAATGAATTGCTTCCTGAGATTGAAGACATGAATGGTCATCCCATATAAACCGTGATATTTATCAACTAGAATTTTCAGATGATATTTGTATGAAATAATTTCCTTACACAAAAGCAACAACGTACAAAAATTATTAAAGCATTAGAAAAGACCCTTGTTCATTAAATGATTTCACTAGTTTATAGAACCAGTAACTATTGAAATTACGTTTATCAAAGATCAGACATATCAGAAATTAGAATTACTAGTTAATAACACCTTTTCGGATAAATGAGCAAATCCAATAATTTTTCAGAAAACTTTTTACAGCAAATCTATAGATTTTTAGTCAACATGATAGCGGCGCCCTGGTACAAAAAGTGTTCATAACATTAATTTATTTTTAGTTCAACCTTGACCCTAGTAATGGCAATTTAAAATTGTTTTGAAAATTGAAACCAAAATCTGCAAAGTAAACCAAAGTTTCCAAAATAATGGATAATTCCAAAATATATTTTCCGAATGCATCATGAAATATTATCAGAACAATATAATACCCGATTTATTTGAATAGAAACGCCCACATGGTAAACAAGCATGTGTTAATCAAACAATCGACTAAGGTTATGAATTGTTTTTAAAGATGGTATCTTTCGATTACATTTTATATAGCGCCAATATACATGTTAAATCAACGGAACATGACTCATATAATGACTCACAGGTCACAGAATATAATCGATATTAAATAGGGAATCAACTTTTATCCTGAACTGAAATTTTTTTTTAGGAATTTACACTTGCCTACTTTAAATCAGTGAATAAATTAATATGAAGTTCAATTTCAACCATTCACTTCATTCTTTATTCATGGATGATCATAATGGAGGTAGAACACAAGATATCAATAATAAAGAACGGCCGTACATAACGGTCTTTTTGCATATCAATGGAAATAAAATGCAAGACCGGTTCTTCAAGAGGTAAGAACGGTATCTTTGAACTTTTACAATACGACACCCCTCCAGTCTCAACTCTTGAAAAAAGTTCCATTGGAAAGGATGCCAAGATAATAAAACTAAGAACACACCCAGGAAATGCATTCTTTTCTATTTGCACATAATAAGATAGAGCCTGCGAAAAAAGGTCTCATTCTGATGTGTGGGGGTCATAAGACATCGAATGCCAATGATTGCTAGATACGAGGGGAGTGTGCAGTATGTATCTGCAGAATAGTTCAATGCTATTTTCAGTTAAAACATGCGCAAAAGAAGAAGGATATTGAACTTTGCTTCATGCTTGAAGAGCTTCAAGATCTGAAACCGTTCAAGTGTAAGAAAGATAGGTATCGAACATCCCATAATGTTGGTAGGACTTACCAGACGTTATCGAAAAAAAAAAAAATTAAATAGGACAAGACATCATTTTACAGTACAAATATTTTCATACCTAGGTATACAAAACACAATCCTAATTTTCGCACGATATAAGTAATAATAACTTCTCAGAAAATGCTTCATTGAACTCTTTTTAATGCGGAGTAGTATCGACCTAACAGAAAATTGATTGTTTTCAAAGATGAATATAATATCAAGAGAATATCGATTCTTTAAACCTCACCCTACAGACGCAAAAACACCGATATGGGTACCTAGTTCGAAAAAAAAAAAGAAAATGAATTAGCTAAATATTACAAATTAATTATTCCTTCAAGCTGAACCTTATTGGCCGGAAGAATACAGAATTTGACCGTTAAATTAGGACTATTCCAAACAAGAAAACGACAGATGTTCAAAATCCCAACCGTCAACGGCTTTGATACCAGACGCTGAATACCGCCTTTATAACGGTTATTTATATTAATCTGAATGAAAACATTTACTGGCGGGTTCAAAATTCAACGATTCAGAGTATTATTATTTTAAATATACTGGATTATTATCAATATTTCACATGCAGTAATCAGGTTGAATGATGAGTCTGAATCTTGATAGGTAGGTATATGAAATCCACCAATTTATTAAAATCATCAATGAGAGAAATAGATATATGAAAAACTTATCAAAAGTCTATAAATAAGCGAGTCGATCATGGAAACAATTTAAGAATATTTTTAATCTTAATCGTAGTACACATACATACCTACATACCGGCATAATAAAATTAATTCCAATAAGAATAACCGGTAAGTCAATGTTTTCAGTGTAGGTAGTAGTGAGCCGGCCGGTATCGAGCGAAGTGCCACCTAGGATCCTTCGAGATTAGGTCTTCATTATAAAGATATCAAAGATTTTGAGAATATATATATAGAATGTCAGAACTGAATTATAATCAAGAAAAAAAGGATTAACAACTTAATCAACCTTTGGAGAAGAATTGGGCCGTTCCCAATATGGCCGTTGCTCGTCTGAACTTTCTGGAAATTGCAATGAGACCGGAGTTCACAACCGAAATTCAGGGCGTGTTCCACTAGGCGATCGCAACGTCCAAAACGTTCGTAGAGTCGTTCCACATGACGATCGCCGTCCTTTTGGGCATGTCGAATACGTCATAGATGACGTCATTGTTTTCGACCGCGGCTAGCTATCCGAGACCCACGTCTTGTGGTGGGTCGAAGTGAGCGTTTACGAATATTCATGATGGCGACCAAAACAATAACATTAGGGCTTTTTGGAAAGTGATCGGATTAACTCGAGAACTCGGAATTAAGTGTAATATTTTGCGATATTTGATTATTTTCCAATTTAATTAGCTGTTAAAATACATCATGAAGTTCATCATAACCTTCTTTACTCAAAATAACTTAAAAATTATAGACTCGATAGAATTGATGCTTGGTAGGTAACTAAATTTGTAGAATATCGATATAAAGACGTGTTTAAAATTCTGTAAGAAACGTACCCCTAGAAAATTTAAAAAAAATTACGGAAAAAAAATTGGTTCAAGCACTGACGTGAAGTCCAGAGCTTTTACGCGTATGTTCTATTGTCCATTGGCCAATGGACAATACATACGCGCAAAAAAAAATCCTGACTTCACGTCAGTGATGCTTGAACAAAATTTTCAGATTATGCCAATGTTGTGAAGGTATTGAAGGTTGCGCTAGATCAAGAAACTGTTGCGAAACTAACAAACGATTAGATAATATTGAGAAAAATCATGCTAACGGTCAGATACCACTGATCCTAGGTACTGAGGTAAATACCTATAATGTTTATTCATCGTATATCAACTTTCATATTTCCCAAATATATTAATGTTCTGAAGAATCAGTATGCAATAAACGAGCTGCATTTTTTTTATGTATGAATAAAATGCTTTTTAAATAAACAATCAAATCAATTATATTTATTGTTTTATTATCCTGTTCAAAAATAGAAAATGTTGATTAATTAAGTTCATAATGATTACCTATTTAATATTGAAACAAAAAATGACGAATTGGAAACATTAAATTTAAATTAACCCTTGGATTTTCAAACGTCACCGCTCTACTTCGATCAAACCCATGAGCCCGTTCCACTTGATAGGATAATCGAAATACCCACGAGCTAGTCAAACGCAAGTGGAACGGGAAGAACTGCGGTCGTGAGCGTGAGCGTTGTGGGACCTTAGTGGAACGCGCCCTCAAAGAACTTGTACTTACTTTGGCTCCAATCTGGTTTCCACACTGTCCAGCTTGAATGTGTACGATTTCCCTCATTTTGATAAGATTTTAATTTAAACTAGTAACACGTAAAATTTTTTCAATACTGTAGTAACTCTTAAACGAGCCTAGCTTTGAATTGAGGGATCCTATTCAACGGTTTTCTGTTTTATACCTTCCCCACCCTCCTCTTTTCTCTTCGAGCGTACGTCGCCATTCCGCGGCCGCGTTGTCAGTATGTCGCGAAAGTAGCGAGACGGATTCAGAGAATGGGAACATGTTATTTTAAATTAGGAAAAAATGAAAAGTCGAGTTTTCCAAATAATATGTCAGTCTCTTTCATGGTTCTTCAACATTAAAATCCCGGCCTATAATGGTATTTCAAATTATTACTTCTACAATATTGTTCGACAGGTATTAGTCCATACCTATAGGTACCTATAGCCATATTGCTCTATCTGATTTACCTACCTTCTGCATCTTGATGCCTCAGATGTATATATTAAATATTAATCTAATCACACTAATATGTTCCCTATTTCATATCAAAATATCGGAAAATATACCTAGGTACATTGAACATTCCTTAATTTCATTCCTGGAATCAGTGATGCATGCAATTTTGAAAGGTAGGTTCCAGGTTCCTCAAGAATACAGCAAGTATCTGAGTATGAATCAGCTCAAAACCTGAAATATTCAAGAAGGTATACCTTCCTTCCTAGTTCAAATAGGTAAAATACATAAAACCATCCCCCTCTTTAGGTATATTTCCTCCTATGCACCTACTATAGTAAATCACTGAAATTACGTATTCTCAACGATATCTTATTTCATTAATTAACATTGTTTCCAATATTTTCAATAATATTTCATCTTCATTTGTGATTTGCATGACATACCTTCGGGTAAACAAGAATATTCGATCCACATGCTGGCAACGTTGTTCGACCCGCGATGTGTGACACGTAATCCTGTGCCTACAGATGGGGCTACCGGCGCATATGTGGGCCGAATAAATTCTGTTTCCTACCTTTTAAATCTTATAGTAATTTCAATAATGAATGATTTAAACTCAGGTTCTTTGTAATAACGCCTTCGTAGGTATCCAGTCCGATTTTTGGTTTTTTTGCAGCTTGACCTGCTGCTTAAACGTCAAGTGGGTTCGGTATTATCACAGAGGATCCAATATCAATTTCTAGTTAATAACACCTTGTCCTTGGAATTGAATTTGCAAATTTGAATCCTACTAAAGACCTTATAGGTACCTTAGAAAAACTTGGAACCTTGGAGGTAGGCGAAAATATCGTGTATGAATTCACAATATGGTTTTCAAGATAGGCAATCAATTGGTGGAGCTCCATATTGATTTTTTTTATGCGGGTAGGTAGGTACGTAGTATGATAACGGTTCAACTAACCATTACCACCGCAATAGTCAGTTTTACTCAGTTGAGTAGGTAGGTATGATAAGTAGGACCGACAAAGTTATGAACTTCTTTGATATCGATAGATCATGTGGATTGTGGAATGTATGTATCAATATAGGTAGGTATTTTATTCAACAGATAAGCCGCCAAACACAAACAGATTTTTTTTATAATATTTTTGAAAATGTACCTAATACCTTTGTAGGGATGATACAAGAACATTATTTTCTTCCATCGTTGAAGTCGATGTCAATATGGATCTTTTCTATTAAAGAGATAGGTCGTTTAACCCATTACCGAAATAGACAACAACAGAGTCTAGGATCTATAGGATGCGGTTTCATTAGCATTACCATCCTCCTAGCTCATATCTTCTGTTATTTCTTCGAATGCATTAAATCTATTTTTGACTTTGACGATATTATAGTAGTATCATAACTCCGAGTGTTCGTGATGAATTGGAATTTCACCATGCTTGATATTAAAAAAAAAAAATTATATCTACGTTTTGTATGAAATGGTTTATTTCTATGTATAGAAATCATTTTTGTATTTATTTAGGTTTACTTATCTTGGAAGAATTATAATTAATAATCAGTGGTACTTTAATTATAGAGGCAAAATTTATTTATACGACCTGTGCACAGTTGATTATATTATCTGTATTTTTATACGAATGAACCCTCTTATTATCATCATCAATCGTTCAACAATATTCGATTCTATTCTCTACAATATTTTCTGCTATACAATTTGACTAATTCATTTTTATGAAGAATTTTATACATTATGAAGTAAAATTTTGAATAAAAATTTTTACTGGCATTGGCATAGGTACCTACCTAACCACAAAGAGTAATTATTGATTTCAAGTTGGACAGATAGTCGTGTTTGGGGGTACATAAAACAACCATACTTTCTTTCTTTGTTTACTTCGTGAGTTCAACATTTTTCACAATTCTATCCTTCGATCTTTTCAAGTGCAATTTCGGAAAAAGTAAATCCAATTTCGGACAACATATTCAGAAAGAATTACCTAGTACAATTTTGTTTCCATCAGACTCAATTTTGTTATGTTCGTAATGAATATCTTCTAAATTATGATTTCAACTCGCATGTTAAGTGATTTAATGACCAAACTCCATAAATAGTTATTTATGTACCAAGGACGAAAAACTGTCTATTATAGTCGAGTCTGCAAATTGATATTCGAGGCCGAGCCGAGGATAGCAAGCAAGCGAGACAATATACAGTTTTTCGTCAAGGTGCATATTATATTCTTTCGTGGACCTCTATATATTTTTATGAATTTCGGACCTCTTAAGTAATTTCACAATAGCAAATGACGCATACACTTATGTTTGTATTTAACCGTATCCATAGTGACACTGCACTGACAGTTATTCTTAAAGACTCTTATGTTTTTGCGCGTATGTTCTGGGGAACATCGCGTTATAGTTTTGCCCAAATGTCTGTAACTTTCGAATTTGTTGACAAAAATGGTCTCAAACGATTTAGTTCGACTCCCCAATGAAGAATTCGAGGTCAAATTTGATTCTCTCCGGCCGGCCGTCCGGCCGTTGTCACGATAACTTGAGAACGAAAAGAGCTAGCAACTTGAAATTTTCAGGGTGGATGGCGCATCCCAATACGACGGACAAGTTCGTTAATGGGTATAATCAGCCCAGTGGTTTCCGAGTAATAATTTTGTTTTCAACCAATATAAATCCGATCGAATTGAAACTTGGTGAGTAGTTGCAGAATATGAACCTCAGCACGTTTGTGGAATTATGTGCGAATCGTATGGCTAGAAAGTTTTAAAAAAATTATTAAAAAATATTTTTGTTGTCACGATAACTTGAGAACGGAAATAGATAGCGGCTTGAAGTTTCCAGGTTAGGATGTGCACCAATACGCGACATTTGAGTTTGTTTATGAGCATAATCAGCCAAACGGTTTTAGAGTTATAGCCATCTGAAATTTGGTTGTTTTTGTTCCTGGAAAAATACTGAATCGATTGAATTCAAACATGGTAATTAGTTGTAGAATGCCAACGCGAAAATTCTTGCAAAATTTCTTGAGGATAGTATTTGTAAAAAATTTTTAAAAAATCATTGAAAATTGAAAAAAAAATTCTATATATCAGTAACTATTCGTTTGAAATTGCTGAAATTTTGCAAAAGCCTTCGTAACCTAACTCTACTGCCAAGTTTCAAGTTTTAACACGATCGGTTGAATATTGTTGGAGATTCGAGCAGCCTTGTGTGAGTTCAGTAGATGGGTGACCGTTGCCTCGATAACTTTCGAACGAAAGGAGATAGGGACTTGTAATTTTCAGGGTAGGTTGCGTATCCGAAAGGGAGAGTTGAGTTCGTTTTTGGGCATATTCGGTTAAACGGTTTCCGAGTTATACCGACCTGGAATATTATTTCCATGATAACTCAAAAAATAAATGTTTGATCGAATTGAAGCTTGGTAACTAGTAGTAGAAAATCATCATAAAGAAGTGTTTAAAATTTTATAAGAACCGTACCCCTAGAAAATTTGAAAAAAATGACGAAAAAAAAAATTTTAAGAACCGCACCCCTAGAAAATTTCAAAAAAATCACGAAAAAAAAAATTGGTTCAAGCACTGACGTGAAGTCGGAAGCTTTTGCGCGTATGTTCTATTGTCCATTCTTCTGTATTGGACACCCTTAATCGAATTTACCATGGTAAATTATGTTGTCCATTCTCCTGTATTGGACACTTAATTCGAATTTACCATGGTAAATTCGAATTAAGAGTGTCAGGACAGTAATTTTGTGGAGGAGAAAGTACTTTCTCGTCCGCAAAGTACTTGCCTTCACTAATTGTCGATTTTACGTTCGCAAATTAGTACGTAAAATGTCACTTTTCACAGAGGTCGACGAAAAAAATATTTATCGACTAATTGCAAGGCTGTCTCTAGGATGAATAATTTATTTCCGTTAATCAAGAACTAAGATATTTAGCGAAATAGATAACTACTACATCGTCTATATTTATTGCCCTTCAGTTCGACAAAATTTATGTAAAACAAAAATATTACTCGATATTATCAGGTAATGTATGTAGGTACCTAGTTTTTTTGGCGCTCATGTTCATCGTAACAGAGAAAACAGGTTCACTGAAGTTCACTTCTATATTTTTGCGCGTATGTTCTGGGGAACATCGCGTTATCAATTTGCCCAAATGTCTGTGATCTTCGAATTTTTGGCTGAAAATGGTATCAAACGATTTGGATCGACTCACTGATCAATAATCCGTGGTCGAAATCGATTCTGTCCGGCCGTCCGTCCGTTAACACGATAACTCTCGAACGAAAGGAGTTGGAGGGTTGAAATTTGCAGGGTAGGTTTAGAGCGTAAATATCTCGGACGAGTTCGTTAACCAGCAAAATCCATCGAGCGGTTTCGGGGTTTTGGCCGTTTTTAATAAAAACATTTTTTATGAATTTACGAAACCCATCGCTCGATCTATCTGAAATTTAGCATCAAATTGTAGAATCATGACCTTTAGACGCATGTGAAGTTTTGTATTGATCGGGTTACAGTGAAATTTTCAGAGTAGGTTAGGGAGATAAACATCTCGGTTAAGTTCGCTATTGGGCAAAATAGGCCAGATGTTTTCGGAGTAACGAAAAAAAATTTTTTTTAACTTACAAATTTCAAAATAATATTTTTTTTAGATGCAGTTTTACTATTTCAACTCCAATTTATTTCCTTTATGATGCAGTTCTATCATAAGAATACATTGATATATTTCTCAACTCTGAGAAACCAATTTTATTTATTTATTATTGATAAGGGGGTTACGTTGCACCGCGACCTTGAGATCTATTGTGCCCCCCAACAGAGCTGTTCTCACCATTACGCCATCTACAGCTCGCCCTCCAGTTCCAGAGTATAAATGAACCTCAATATCTGGGAAGGCTTCAAGGATATTATGTCTTCACTCCTACAAGTTTCCTGTCCAAAGCATTCCTTTCGCTGACTTGCAATGGCGAGGCATTCTGTAACAAGGTGAAGAGGAGTTTCTTCCTCCTCCCCACAGAATCTGCACTCGTCAGTATCTGATAAACCTATTCTCATCAAATGCTTCCTGAGGCGACAGTGTCCTGTGAGGAAGCCAGTGACCAGGTGTAACTTATTCTTGCAGAGATCCAGATACCTTTTGGATCTCACTTCTTTAAAGTTCCTAAGGAACTTTTTGGAATGAACCAAACCTGGAAGATTCCGCCAGAGTGTCTCTCTTTTGGTTTCCTCCTTCTCCAGAAACTCTTTCTTGTAGGTGCATTTTCCTATACCGCAGAAAGGTTCTGGGCCGATAAAAGGAGTTCGTGCTGCCTTTCTGGCAAGTGTATCGGCCTCTTCGTTCCCCTTGACTCCCGAGTGACCGGGGACCCAGACTAAAAAGACCTTATTATTCTTGCCAATTTCATTTAGTTTTCTTCGGCACTCCCATAACAACTTTGAATCGATGGCATGGGAGCTCAGTGCTTTGATAACAGATTGACTATCCGAATGGATTGCTATGTCACATTTCTGATATTTTCTTTCTAGGTTAATATCTGCACATCTTTCGATTGCGAGTAATTCTGCCTGGAAGATACTCAAACGGGAGCCTACCGACAGTGCGCACTTGGTGCCTGTCCCATATACCCCAGCGCCAGCTCCCGTCGTGGTTTTTGAGCCATCTGTGTACCATTTTATGGTATTTTCTTTGAAAGTCTGGGTGGTGAACTCCCTTTCCCATTCTTCCTTTCTACCTATCATCGTGGTGAAGTTCTTCTCAATGCTTACTTTTTTGACCATTGCATCACTAGGAAGGTTCACTGATGGGATGTACTTAGTCAGAGAGGTCCAGGCTCTCTGACATTTAATCCTCTCAGTTCCTGTACCTTCCTTAGATATTCTGAGGGTGGCCTCATGGGCTAACCTCTCAATCACTAGATGCAGAGGTGAGAGATCTGTGATGATCTCAAGTGCCCTGGTTGGACACGTTCTCATAGCTCCCGTGATGCACACACAAGCTAGCCTTTGCACTTTGTCAAGCGCTTTCCTAGTAGTTGTCTGATCTGCTTTGGCATGCCAGACTACTGCCCCATAGGTAATTATTGGTCTCACAATCATGACGTACATCCATCGCAGTATTTTAGGGCTACAGCCCCAAGTCTTACCGGATAGATTTCTGCACGCCATCAGAGTTCTTATTGCTTTACTTGCAGTGATATCCACATGCTTGTTCCACAGAAGCTTTCTATCCAGAGTTATTCCCAGATATTTAACTTCAGTCTTCCAGTCAATCACTTCTCCATTTAAGGAGAGGGATTTTATGGCTGGAAGATTTATTTTCCGGGTGAATGGAATTACTGTGGTCTTGGTTGGGTTAATACTCAGCCCCACCGACTGGCACCACTGCTCAATAATTCTGAGGCCCTCCTGTAGTAAGTCACATAAGATGCCCTCGAATTTGCCTCTCACTATTAGAACTATGTCGTCAGCATAGCCTACGCATTCGAAGCCAAGCTCCGTTAGCCTGTGTAGTAGTTCATCTACTACCAGGCTCCATAGGAGGGGAGATAATACCCCCCCTTGAGGTGTCCCGCGAGTGGCTTTGACAGAGATGGGTTGATTTCCCCCCAATGTCTCAGCTGTCCTCGTTGTCAGCACGTCATACATCCATTTTATTATGGTATTGTTGACACCCCGCCTTTTAAGTGCTTCTCTGACAGACACGTGTGTTGTGTTGTCAAAGGCCCCAGATATGTCCAGGAATGCACACATTGCGATTTCTTTACTATTCAGAGTTCTCTGGATGACTTCAGTCAGTTGATACAAGGCAGTCTCTGTTGATCGACCCGCCCTGTAGGCATGCTGACATTTGTGAAGTGGTTTATTCTCCAGACTCTCCGTTCTTATGTAGTTATCCACTACTTTCTCCATCATTTTAAGTAAAAATGATGTTAAGCAAATGGGCCTAAATGATCGAGGGTCAGTCCCGTCTTTTTTCCCTATTTTTGGAATGAAGGTTACTCTAGCCCTTCTCCAATACTTTCGGAGATATAATTTGTCTGTTTGAACAAGAGCGCCAGAAAGCTCCTGTCCACAGGGCTCGAACCAATTTTTGATTGGCATACAGAACGGATTCCTGTCATAGGTATCTGGATCGCATACTTGGTTTACAATAATCTGTTACAATGCGCTGGTAACAGTAGTAAATTTTACGTTCCATAAGACGTGTAAGCCTTTATTTTGACATTATAAAAGTTGTCTCGAAAGTCTCATAGAATCTCGTGTTGGCGCCTTAAGATATTTGAGGTCAAAGCTCACAAAAATCAGTTTTTTTTTTTCAAATGTCTCGTTAAATATGGTTCTAATGCTATTTGAGTTCATTATGAGAATTGTTAAACATAAAATTCTCTAAAAACTTTAGTCCCAAATTTTTTTTTCAATTCTCAACCGTTTTTGAGATAGAGGTCATGTAAAGTCAACATTAAGTCACGGTCAGTAATAGGCTTTGTAAATTGTATAAACCTTTAAAATTAATATTATTATCAATAATTTCCAATGTTTATACATTATAATTAATATTATTTTTCATTTATCGAAAATATATTTGTTTAATATTACTTACTTATAATAATTGTTGAGAGGAATATTTTAAGTATATTAAAATTATATTCTAATGCATGGTAATTATATTTCTAATTTGCAAAATTTTAATTTCCTTTGCTTGAGGTTACTTAAAATTACTTATATTATCTCAAAAGTATTTCTGCTAGCTTTACAGAAGCCCCGAAAATACAAATTGAGAGTATGGGAATATTTTAAATAAGAAATATTATATTTTTTCGAATAGGACATGATGCTGAATCATTGGACATGCTTCAAGAGTTCCGGAATGTCGGTTTTGTTACGATAATCCTCATTGCCACCATGCCACCGAAAGTAATCATTGCCATCCAAGAAAATCTACGAGTGAGATATACAGAGTGTCCCATTTTAAAGGAGTAATCTGAAATTCTCGAAAACTATCGCATTCACAAAAAAAGATTCGAACCATTTTTATTTACTTCGAGGGGGACATCTTTCAGAGTGAAAATTTCCTTCAAAATATCAACCCCTTTTAAAATTATGAATAGGGACTATAGCATATCTAATTCGAAAGGTCATTGCAACACCTTATCAATTCTGTGCTGTGTTTCATGATAGGATCAAATTTGTCAAAATACAGTGTGTTCAACGGACTGTCTGGGCTATACCACCCTCATGGGGTAGTTATTTCAGAATTTATTGCAACTCTCACAGAGACCTTCTCGAACTATAGCTCTTTCAACATTCCTCTGCGTCGCGTGAGATATGTATGTTCGTGTTCTTAATCTACTTACAGCGCATAGCCAAGACGCTGAACACACTGTATTTCAAACTTGATCCAAATACGTAAACAGTGCATAATTGATCAGGTGATACAAACCTCTTTCGATTGAGGTATGACGTGGTCTGAACTCACTGTTCATAATTTTAGAAGGTTATAGTCACCACTCTGATGGGGTTAGATATTTCAGAAATTATTTCACCTCTAACAGTTGACTTCTCGAATCGAAAATTGAGCTATTTCAACATTCTTTTGAAATTCACGTCGCCTAGGATTTGTTCCTGCTTATAATCTAGTTGGAGCGCATAGCCCAGACAGTCCGTGGAACACACTGTATTTTGGAAAAATTTGATCCAATCATGAAACATTGTACATAATTGATTAGGTGTTGCAGTAAGCTTTCGAATGAGGAATGGCATCACCTACATTCCCTATTCATAATTTCAATAAGGTTGATATTTTGCAGGAAATTTTTAATCCGGTAGATTTTCCCCTCGAAGTAGCAAAAAAACTATTCAAAACTTCTTTGATAAATTCGATTGTTTTCGAGATTTTCAGATTACTCGTTTAAAATGGGACACCCGATATACAGTGCGTTTCAAAAAGTACGTACCAAGAGGAAATTTTCTTGCCTGTATAGTATTTTGACATTTTGGTATTCGGGAAAGTTGGTGCTCAAGAAATGATGATTTTTGACATATATGTCATTTATCCTGTTACTCTGTTAACCTATCAAAATTGACATTTTTTCAGAAAAATGACCAAAAGACGTACAAATCAGAACAATATCAAATTGTTTCTGAAAGAAATGTTGCTAAGAATTTCATTTTATACCAAACTGCCAAATTTCATAGTACAATTCCGAAATTTTTTGATATTAATATTTTTATGACAGCACGCTAAAGGGAGCTTTCGGCTTTGCGGAAATTTGAAAATTCATTCGGAATGTAATTCCATTGAAACTGACATTATCACAATTCAAATAAAGTTGATATTAATTCACTGTTCCTCATAAATTATGATTACTATAGTGAAAACCTCGCAATATTGGTGCAAACCGAATTATACTAGAGAAATTAAATTCGCAAAGAGCTAATATCTTGCTAATTATTCTTGGAACATCATAAGAAATCAAATTCTTCGATTTCACATCTGAAAAAGAATTCTACAATCCTCTGAAATCCCTTGTGATTGTATTAACTCAAATACCACTAAAAACGCAATACAGACATCATCTAAAACAAAGTTATCTGTGAAAATGAAATCGAGTTGACAGGCGCATTAAATAAATAAATAATTTGTAAGTGTATAATTCTATGCACCTGTCAAATCGATTTAATTTTATTATTTTCACAGGTATCTTTGTTTTAGATGAGGTCTGTATTGCGTTTTTAGTGGTATTTGAGTTAATAAATTCACAAGGGATTTCAGATGATTGGAGAATTCTTCTTCAGATGTGAATTCGAAGAATTTAATTTCTTGTGATGTTCCAAGAATAATTAGCAAGATATTAGCTCTTTGCGCATTTCATTTCTCAAGTATAATTCGGTTTGCACCAAGATTGTGAGGATTTCACGATAGTAATCATAATTCATGAGAAACATTGAATTATTATAAACTTTATTTGAATAGTGATAATGTCAGTTTCATTGGAATTACATTCTGAATATTTTTTTAAATTTCCGCAAAGCCCAAAGCTCCCTCTAGCGTGCTGTCATCAACATATTAATGTTAAAAAATTTCGGAATTTCACTATGACTTTGACAGTTTGGTATGAAATGAAATTCTGAGCAACATTTCTTTTAGAAACTTTTTGATATTGTTCTGATTTCTACGTCTTTGGGTCATTTTCTAAAAAAATGTCAATTTTGACAGGTTTGCTGAGTAACAGGATCAATGACATATATGTCAGAAATCATCATTTCTTGAGCACCAACTTTCCCGAAAACCAAAATTCCAAAAAACTATACAGGCGAGAAAGTTGCCCCTTGGTGCGTACTTTTTGAAACGCACTGTATATACAGGGTGTCCCGGAGGTAACTGTTCATATTCTTGCCAGAAGTAGACTAGCACTATAATGCTAAAGCAAATTAAATTCTGGTTTTTTCCAGAAATCTACAGGATGATTTTTTAAATTCGTGGAATTACTTTAACCATAATTGCAGCCAAAATTATTGATGGGATTCATTGAAACTTAGAACCAAGATGACATTTATGCAAGTCAATATCTTTTGCCGTTCGAAAGTTGTTGTAGTAACAGACGACCGGCCGAACAGAATTGAGTTTGACCACGAATTCTTCATCAGTGAGTCGAACCTAATCGTGCAAAACCATTTTCGGCAAAAAATTCGAAAATTAGAGCGCAAAATGATAGCACGCTGTTTCCAAGAACATGCCACAAAAGTTCAAGTTTTGGTAAATTATAGATAGTAACATTCTGCACGATCATAGGGAAAAATAATCCTTCAAGCTGCGTTTTTAGCGTTAACACATAAAAAAATTGATTCAAGCTCTGATGTGAAGTCAGGAGCTTTTGCGCGTATGTTCTATGATCTACTCAACTCTATTGGAGACTCTATTACGAATTTAGCATCGGTATATAGCGTTTTCTCAGCTTTTATCAAATATATGAATTCATTTCATACCATTTTAATGACAGACTTCAGTAGAGAATCGTATTTGATCACAGATTTTTTTATCGTGACATATGTATTCTATTGGAATTAATATACGAAAACACTTACGCCTCAATTAACCTCAGGATACGATATTCACGAAATTCCGCGAAAATTAGTGGGTCAGCATTCTACAAGTATAAGTAATCACCGAGTTTTAATTGAGTCAGATTTGTGTATATTTAGCAAAAACGTTTCAGATGAGTATAACTCCAAAACAATTTGGCCGATTTTGCCGATTAACGAACTTAAATGTCGCTTTCGGATGCGCAAGCAACCCTGAAAATCGCAAGTCGCTATATCTTTCCGTTCTCAAGTTATAAGATAAATATTTTTTTGTAATTTTTTTGAAATTTTCTAGTGGTACGGTCCTCCCAATATTTCACACGCGTCTTTATGTCGATATTCTACAACTAGTTAACAAGCTTTAATTGGATCGGGTCTGTATTTTTTGAGTTATCGAGAAAATAATATTCCGGATGGGTATAACTCCGAAATCATTGGGCCGATTATGTCCAACAACGATCTCAACTCTCCCATTCAGCGCAACCTGCCTTGAAAATTGCAAGTCCCTATCTCCTTTCGTTCGAAAGTTATCAAGGCAGCGGTCACCCATCCAACTACTGTGCTTACCCAAGGCTGCTCGGATCAATATATATCCGATTGTGTTCCAACATGGAAGGCGGCAGTAGAGTTAGATTTTGAAGGCTATCGCACAATTTCAGCGATGTCAAGCGAATAGTTTCAGATATATAGACTTTTTTTCACTAATTTTCAATGATTTCTTCTAAATTTTCTAGTGATAAGTTCGTCACGAATAATTTTCGCGTTGGAATTCTATGACTAGTAACGATGTTTGAAATGGATCGGTTCCACATTTTTCGAGTTATTGAGGAAATAACAACCAAATTTCAGAACTCCAAAACCGTTTCGCCAATTATGCCTATTAACAAAATCAAATGTCGCATTCAGATGCACAACCCACCAAAATATTGCAAGTCGCTATCTCTTTCCATTCTCAGGTTATCGTGACATAAATAATACGTTTTTTTTTAAATTTTCTATTGGTTTTTTCACTCCCCAAAGATAATTCGAGAGTTAAAAGGTTTCTTTCTGGTTTTCTCTCCCAAACTCTGAAAAATATCTATGAAATAAAAATTAATTATTATGCGAATTGCTTCTGCGTAAGAAACACAAGATATTTGTCAGAAGCAATCAATTGAACAATGTTGCCTAACAATAACAAACAACAACGAAACAACATCAACGAAGAAACAACTATGTCGTAACGTTTCGGAGTCTATATCAGACTCCTTCGTCAGACGCTTAACGAAAACCTTTAGAATTATTTTGTTGATAGTTATTCGAATTTCGAATAACTATATTTATTCGAATTTTATAGTTGTTTCTTTGTTGATGTTATTTCGTTTTTGTTTGTTAGGCAACATGCTCAATTGATTGCTTCTGACAAATATCTTGAGTTTCTTACGCAGAAGCAAATCGCAGAATAATTAATTTTTAACTTATAAATATTCTTCCGAGTTTGGGAGAGAAAACCCAGAAAGAAACCTTTTAATAATGAGTATACCTCCCACAGTATCCTTTAATGATTATTTAATTCGATAGTTCTTCGGTGTCCAAGACACTTCTTTAATTATTTCAGAGATCCTAATTTCCATTATTTCAGAAATGAGTCACTATCAGCTGGTAGAACCCTCCAAGTTGAAAACGAATGTGGATATGACTCAGACCATTGTCGATACTGCCCTGGAAACCACTACATAAGGGTAGTTTCCCGCCTTTTCACGACAGACAAGGGTTGGTTTACACCAGGCATTTCAAGATATCTCTATATAAATAGCGCTGGGCTATATATCTTGTTGACGTAAAGAATTCAAGGATCAAGTATCTTCCCGCGTCGTTGTTCGTGGTGTATTTTGACGGTAACGTTAGGGGAAGAATATTTTGTTGAGATTATAGTACTATTTTCATAGTGTGATATTTCGTTGAAACACGGAAAATATTATGATAAATTTGCAGTATTCATGAGGTACTGAGGAGAACAGTATTAAAATTATTTGATTTAGGGGTCCAGATTCTGGGAGAAAAAGTTCAGATACGAAGAATAGCAATTTAGAATCTCAGTGATCACCTACCGAACAGAGTTTAACCGATGTTTGCAAATATTCGAAAATTTAAACAAGTTATTGTTTGATGTGATAATAATACTGATTGAATGAATTATAATTCAAAAAATGGGTTCAAGCCCTGTGGACAGGAGCTTTCTGGCGCTCTAGTTCAAACAGACAAATTATATCTCCAAAAGTATTGGTTTCTCAGAGTTGAGAATTATATCAATGTATTCTTATGATAGAACTGCATCATAAAGGAAATTCAATTCAAATAATAGTTTATTTATCAAGATAAATGAGCAATCTGAGAATGAGAACTGCACCATGGAAGAAACCAAATTAAAATAGCTGAAATGAATTTGACTCTCTCTTATAGAACAGGATGAAATGTACGAGTATGAACACAGATCATATAATAAAGCTTAGATAGAATATTTATAGCATTCTGTGAAAACATAGAAGTACGATTCATTATTTAAATTTAGAACTTCATCTTAGCAGAAATTGAATTCAAACATCATAGAAGAATTTAAATTCAACAAGAGTGCCAAGAATTATCAATCCAAAACCAATAGACGGCGAATTCTACCCAACAACGAACTCATCCGAGATATTCATTCCTCAATTCTATGATGAACGATAATATATATCTTTCCTCAAATCTACTCCAATACAAGGGCGTAGCCAGGAATTTATTTCGGGTGGGGTTTTGAGATAGGAATTAATTTCGGGGGTGGGGGGGGGGGGGGTGTGTGTAAGGGTCACTTTCTTCAGCAAAAAAATAACATTTCGGGGGGTGGGGGGGGGAGGTTGAACCCCCAAACCCCACCCCCCCTGGCTACGCCCTTGCTCCAATACACCATTATTCCAGTTTTGTTTTTAGTGGAGATATTCTGAACTCAATATTATTAACTTACCATTACCATTCCCATCATCATATGGATTAACCATCGGCATGAAAATATCAACCAACAAAAAGTAAGATATTATATTTTAATTCTCATATTTATACGATTGCAATGAATGACAGTGAGACAACGTCATATCTCAGGATAATGAGTTGACATTATAACAATTCATAGAACACCCACAGAATAATAACGTAGAAATACGATTTACATTGAAATTTTGAAAAATCATATCTCCGAAAGTATTAGCTTGTTAGAGTTAAAAATGATATGAATGGATTCTTATGGTAAAACTGCTTATTGAAAAAAATTTAATTTGGAATTTGTTTTGTAAAAAAAAAATTTTTTTTTGTTACTCCGAAACCATCTGTCCGATTTTGCCCAATAACGAACTTAGCCGAGATATTTATCCCCCAAACCTACTCTGAAAATTTCAACAGTCTAGCTCATTCCGTTCAAGAGTTATCGTGCCTACGGCTGGCCGGACCGGCCGGACAGAATGAATTTCGACCACGGATTCTTGATCAGTGAGTCGAACCAAATCGTTTAAGACCATTTTCATCGAAAAATTCGAAAATTACAGACATTTGGGCAAATTGATAAGCACTCAGTTCCGAGGAACTAGAGCGCCAAAAATTCATCCGCTGTGGGGTAATGGATTTTATCTGGAATATAATACAGGTTTCGAATAGGTTTAGTTGGTTGGATTTACATGTCATATGATACATGACTATAAATGGTTTCTTTCTGGGTTTTATCTCCCAAACTCTGAAAAATATCTATGAAATAATAAAAATTGTGCAAGCACTGACGTGCAGTCAGGAGCTTTTGCGCGCATGTAATATAATCCATTCGCCTCTATTGGGCACTATTAATCGAATTGAATCGGCATCGGATTGTGTGAGTTTTTAAGGAAATAACAACCAAATTTCAGATTCATATAACTCCTAACCTAATCTAACCTACTCTAAAAATTGCAAGTCGCTAAGTCTTTCCATTTTCAAGTAATGGTGAGATAAATCATATTTTTGGCACTCTTGTTCCTCGGAACAGAGTGCTTATCAATTTGTCTCGAACGATTTGGTTTGACTCAGTGATCAAGAATCCGTGGTCGAAATCGATCCTGTCCTGCCGTTAACACGAGAACTCTCGAACGGAATGAGCTAGACAGTTGAAATTTCCAGAGTAGGTATGACGGATAAATATCTCGGTTAAGTTCGTTATTGGGCAAAATCGGTCTAATCGGAGTTACGAAAAAAAAATTTTTTTTTTACATACAACTTTTGAATTCAAATTTTTTTAAGATGCAGTTTCATCATAAGAATCCTTTGCTATCATTTTCAACTCTTACAAGCCAATACTTCCGGAGATTTGATGTTTCAAAGTTTCAATAATACATCGTAAGTTCTATGTATTCACAGAATGTTATATATTAATGTCATATTTTTTAGCTATAAGAGATTGTCAATTCGTATATTTTCTCTGGGAAAGCAAGTATTCGATTCTCAAGAATCGAATATATACAAGACTGTTTTGATGATGTGGTAGTGAGACATGTTCCTATATACAGTATTTTCATAATGTTGCTAGCAAAAAAATACTGGAATATGGATCTACATTTGTGCATCAATCATTTTTTCTTGAGTTAAGGTTCATAATACGGAAAATAATGTGTTAGTGGTATGAACTATTAAATTTCAAATCATAAAATGGAAAGAGGATAGTATTTTATTAAAATATTTTGAACTATTAAAATAATTTGTTCGTAATCCACTACCTACTCAAATATCAGGAATAAATGGACAATTTGCTATGATTGTCTCCAGCCTTGCTCTAGACATTTCGATGATACTTTCCTTAGGTAATTCGAGTTGTGAAAACTATGCACCGAGTGTAAGTTGCAACAACCCATTCCACGAGGTTGAATCATTGCAGATTGCTCCGCTAATCTTGATAAATAAATTTAATGACAATTTTTGAAGCATGAAAGCATTGAAGCATTGTAGATTGCTCTTTTTTTTGAAAGATATTTTTTGAAGCATTTTTTTAAAACGACACTTTTTTTATATTCAATTTCTTTCATGATGCAGTTCTATCATAGGAATCCATTGATATAATTCTGAACTCTGAGAAACCAATACTTTCGGAGATATAATTTGTCTGTTCGAACAAGAGCGCCAAAAAGCTCCTGTCCACAGGGCTTGAACCAATTTTTGATAATGTTTTTGAAATTTTCTAGTAATATGAATTAACCATGGTAAATTCCATTAGGAGTGTCCAATACAGAAGAATGGTCAATAGAGCATGCGCGCAAAAGCTCTTGACTTCACTCCAGTGCTTGAACCAATTTTTTTTGCAATTTTTTTTTTATTTTCCAGGGGATGCTTCTCAGAAAATTTTACACACGTCTTTATGTCGATATTCTAAGTACAACTATGTAGTTACCAAGCTTCAATTCGATAGAGACTATATTTTTTGAGTTATCGAGGAAATAAAATTGCAGGTGGGTATAACCCCGAAACCTACCCTGGAAATTCCTCTACTTTCTTTCGAATATGATCACGGCAATGGTCACCCATCCAGCTACTGAAGACACACAAGGCTGCTCGGATCTCCAACAATATAGATCCGATCGTGTTCAAACTTGGAACTTCGCAGTAGAGTTACGTTCTGAAGGCTCTTGCAAAATTTCAGCGATGTTGGACGAATAGTTACTGATATAAAGAATTTTTTTGAATGATTTTCAATAATATATATGGAAAGGTTTAACGGTTAATTCCGCAAAAGGAGCAGATTAAAAATAATTCTGCTGGTACCTGCCGACACGTGTTTCTGCTAGTTGGCTTCTTCAGGACAGGGCAACCAAGAAACCAAGGAAAAGATGGAAATCAAAAAGAAAATAGGTGACACCACACCTATTCCTTGGTTTCTTGGTTTCCCTGTCCTGAAGAAGCCAACTAGCAGAAACACGTGTCGGCAGGTACCAGCAGAATTTTTAATCTGCTCCTTTTGCGGAATTACCCGTTAAATCTTTCCATATATATATATATATATATATATATATATATAAATATTACTCCGCATGATCCATATTTCTATATTTTCAATAATATTTTAAAGATGTTTTAGTTAGGGTTGATTACGCCCATTAACGACCTTGTACGTCCTATTGGGATGCGCCACCTAACCTGAAAATTTCAAGTCGCTGTCTCTTTCCGTTCTCAAGTTATCGTGGCAACAGCCAGCCAGCCGTCCGGCCGGAAAGTATCAAATTTGACCTCGAATTCTTTATCGAGCAGTCGAACCCAATCGTTTGAGATAATTTTTGGCAAAAAATTCGAAAATTTCAGAAATTAGGGCAGAATGATAACGCGATGTCAGCTATACATCGATTCTAAACATAGTAAAACAAAATAAAATGCATCCCTATAAAATGATACCTCCCCAGGAGCTCTTTGAAGACGATTTTGATAGGCGAACTTATTTTTGTGAACAAATGATGGACATGTTGGGTAACAATATTATAAAATTAGTAGACGTTTTGTTTTCTGATGAGTCCACTTTTTCTCTCAAGGACCATGCTAATCGTCAAAATTACTGCTATTGGTCTACCGAAAATTCTCACTGGATGAGAGAGGAACACACGCAATTCCCTCAAAAGGATAATGCTCGGGCAGGAAATGTTCAAAACCATATCATGGGCTCCTTTTTCATTGAGGGCAGTTTGAATGGCGATAAATATTTAGCACTACTTCAAAATGATGTCCTCCAACTTTATCAACCGATCAAGGAAATTTTCAAGTTCAACGGATTACGATATGGTTCCAACAGGATGGAGCACCACCACACTGCCAACGCAATATCCCGCAGTACCTGGATGCTATATTTCCAAATCGGTGGATAGGAAGGCGAGGAACGGTCAAATGGCCAGCGCGATCCCCTGATCTTAACCCATAAGATTTCTTTTTATGGGAATATGTGAAGAGCATTGTTTATAAAACTAAACTCCTTGATTTGAGTGACCTATAAGATCGAATAAGAAGAAATTTGTATTTGAGGTTAGTATGTTGCCAAGGCATTCGCGGTGAACAATTTGAACATCTACTTCATAATTTTTTGCTACATTTTGTATTACATTTTCACACTCTCAATTCGAATTTACCATGGTAAATTCGAATTAAGTGTCCAATACAGGAGAATGGACAACATAATTTACCATGGTAAATTCGATTAAGGGTGTCCAATACAGAAGTATGGGCAATAGAACATACTTGCAAAAGCTTCTGACTTCACGTCAGTGCTTGAACTAATTTTTTTTTTCGTGATTTTTTTTAAATTTTCTAGGGGTACGGTTCTTAAAATTTTTTTTTTCATCATTTTTTTCAAATTTTCTAGGGGTACAGTTCTTACAAAATTTTAAACACGTCTCTATGTTGATTTTCTACTACTAGTTACCAAGCACCAATTAGATCGAATATTTATTTTTTGAGTTATCAAGGAAATAATATTCCAGGTGGGTATAACTCGGAAACCGTTAGACCGATTATGCCCAAAACTGAACTCAACTGTTCCTTCTGGATACGCAACCTACCCTGAAAATTGCAAGTCCCTATCTCCTTTCGTTCAAAAGTTATCGAGGCAACGGTAACCCATCTACTGAACTCACACAAGAATGCTCGAATCTCCAACAATATTTAACCGATCGTAATAAAACTTGAAACTAGGCAGTAGAGTTAGGTTATGAAGGCTTTTGCAAAATTTCAGCAATTTCAAACGAATAGTTACTGATATATAGAATTTTTTATTTTTTTTTTCAATGATTTATTAAAAATTTTCTACAAATGCTATCCTCACCAAATTTTGCAAACATTTTCGCGTTGGCATTCTACAACTAATAACCATGTTTGAATTCAATCGGTTCAGTATTTTTTGAGTTAATGAGGAATAAAAAACCACCAAATTTCAGAAAATTTCAGATGGCTATAACTCTAAAACCGTTTCGCTGATTATGCTCATAAATAAACTGAAATGTCGCAATCTGGTGTACATCCTAACCTGAAAACTTGAAGCCGCTATCTCTTTCCGTTCTCAAGTTATCGTGACAAAAAAAATATTTTTTAATAATTTTTTTAAAATTTTCTATCCATACGATTCGGACAAAATTTCACGAACGTGCTTAGGTTCATATTCTACTACTACTCACCAAGTTTCAATTCGATCGGATTTATATTGGTTGAAATAAAATTATTACTCGGAAACCACTAGGCCGATTATGCCCATTAACGAACTTGTCCGTCGTATTGGGATGCGCCACCTACCCTGAAAATTTCAAGTCGCTAGCTCTTTTCGTTCTCAAGTTATCGTGGCAACGGCCGTACGGCCGGACGGACAGAATCAAATTTGACCTCGAATTCTTCATTGGGAAGTCGAACTTAATCGTTTGAGACCATTTTCGTCAAAAAATTCGAAAGTTACAGACATTTGGGCAAAACTATAACGCGATGTTCTCCAGAACATACGCGCAAAAATGGAAAAAGCACTGACAAGCACAGAACTCGCCAAAGGCTGCTTGGTAAAAATTATTAAATTCAATTTTTTCTAATCAAACTTGCAGGCTCTGTATTATGCTATTCATATTATTATTCAATCAATTCTTTATGGTCTCCTGGATGTTCCGCCCTTCAAACCGGATCACCCTGTATATCGTAAAGTTCAAGTAACTTGTGTAATTATCCGAATACATATTTGAAACAATCATTACTGACTATGCCCACTTCAAATTCTTTACATGACCGATCTCTAATAACCATATACATTTCAGAAGTGCATGTTGATACAAATCAAAAATTTATATGTTACTAGCTGGCCCGGCGAACTTCGTACCGCCTAAGTTAATAAAAATTGGTTCAAGCACTGACGTGAAGTCAGAAGCTTTTGCGCGTATGTTCTATTGTCCATTCTTCTGTATTGGACACCCTTAATCGAATTTACCATGGTAAATTATGTTGTCCATTCTCCTGTATTGGACACTCTCAATTCGAATTTACTATGGTAAATTCGAATTGAGTGTCCAATACAGGATAATGGACAACATAATTTACCATGGTAAATTCGATTAAGGGTGTCCAATACAGAAGAATGGACAATAGAACATACGCGCAAAAGCTTCTGACTTCACGTCAGTGCTTGAACCAATTTTTTTTTTCGTGATTTTTTTAAAATTTTCTAGGGGTACGAATCTTAAAATTTTTTTTTCGTAATTTTTTTCAAATTTTCTAATGGTACGGTTCTTGCAAAATTTTAAACACGTCTTTATGTTGATTTTCTACTACTAGTTACAAAGCGCCATTTCGATCGAATATTTTTTTTTGAGTTATTAAGGAAATAATAATCCAGGTGGGTATAACTCGGAAACCGTTAGACCGATTATGCCCAAAAACGAACTCAACTCTCCCTTTCGGATACGCAACCAACCCTGAAAATTGCAAGTCCCTATCTCCTTTCGTTCGAAAGTTATCGAGGCAACGGTCACCCATCTACTGAACTCACACAAGAATGCTCGAATCTCCAACAATATTTAACCGATCGTATTAAAACTTGAAACTTGGCAGTAGAGTTAGGTTATGTAGGCTCTTGCAAAATTTCAGCAATTTCGAACGAATAGTTACTGATATATAGAATTTTTGCGCGTATGTTCTGGGGAACATCGCGTTATAGTTTTGCCCAAATGTCTGTAACTTTCGAATTTTTTGAAAAAAATGGTCTCAAACGATTAAGTTCGACTCACCAATGAAGAATTCGAGGTCAAATTTGATTCTGTCCGGCCGGCCGTCCGGCAGTCCGGCCGTCCGGCCGTTGCCACGATAACTTGAGAACGAAAAGAGCTAGTGACTTGAAATTTTCAGGGTAGGTGGCGCATCCCAATACGACGGACAAGTTCGTTAATGGGCATAATCGGCCCAGCGGTTTCCGAGTAATAATTTTGTTTTCAACCAATATAAATCCGATCGAATTGAAACTTGGTGGGTAGTTGTAGAATATGAACCTAAGCACGTTCGTGAAATTTTGTGCGAATCGTATGGCTAGAAAATTTTAAAAAAATTATTAAAAAATATTTTTGTTGTCACGATAACTTGAGAACGGAATGATATAGCGGCTTGAAATTTTCAGGTTAGGATTTGCACCAGAACGCGACATTTCAGTTTGATAATAAGCATAATCGGCTTAACGGTTTTAGAGTTATAGCCATCTGAAATTTTCTGAAATTTGGTGGTTTTTTGTTCCTCATTAACTCGAAAAATACTGAACCGATTGAATTCAAACATGGTTATTAGTTGTAGAATGCCAACGCGAAAATGTTTGCAAAATTTGGTGAGGATAGCATTCGCAGAAAATTTTTAATAAATCATTGAAAAAAAAAAAAAAAATTCTATATATCAGTAACTACTCGTTTGAAATTGCTGAAATTTTGCAAGAGCCTTCATAACCTAACTCTACTACCAACTTTCAAGTTTTAATACGATCGGTTAAATATTGTTGGAGATTCGAGCATTCTTGTGTGAGTTCAGTAGATGGGTGACCGTTGCCTCGATAACTTTCGAACGAAAGGAGATAGGATCTTGAAATTTTCAGGGTAGGTTGCGTATCCGAAAGGGAGAGTTGAGTTCGTGTTTGGGCATAATCGGTCTAACGGTTTCCGAGTTATACCCACCTGGAATATGATTTCTTTTCCTTAATAACTCAAAAAATAAATATTCGATCGCATTGGTGCTTGGTAACTAGTAGTAGAAAATCAACATGAAGACGTGTTTAAAATTTTGTAAGAACCATACCCCTAGAAAATTTGAAAAAAATGACGAAAAAAAAAATTTTAAGAACCGTACCCCTAGAAAATTAAAAAAAAAATCACGAAAAAAAAAATTGGTTCAAGCACTGACGTGAAGTCAGAAGCTTTTGCGCGTATGTTCTATTGTCCATTCTCCTGTATTGGACACTCTTAATCGAATTTACCATGGTAAATTATGTTGTCCATTCTCCCGTATTGGACACTTAATTCGAATTTACCATAGTAAATTCGAATTAAGAGTGTCCAATACAGGAGAATGGACAACACAATTTACCATGGTAAATTCGATTAAGAGTGTCCAATACAGGAGAATGGACAATAGAACATACGCGCAAAAGCTTCTGACTTCACGTCAGTGCTTGAACCAATTTTTTTTTATTTTCTATGATTTATTAAAAATTTTCTTCAAATGCTATCCTCACCAAATTTTGCAAACATTTCCGCGTTGGCATTCTACAACTAATAACAATGTTTGAATTCAATCGGTTCAGTATTTTTCGAGTTAATGAGGTACAAAAACCACCAAATTTCAGAAAATTTCAGATGGCTATAACTCTAAAACCGTTAAGCCGATTATGCTTATTATCAAACTGAAATGTCGCGTTCTGGTGCACATCCTAACCTGAAAATTTCAAGCCGCTATCTCATTCCGTTCTCAAGTTATCGTGACAACAAAAATATTTTTTAATGATTTTTTTAAAATTTTCTAGCCATACGATTCGCACAAAATTTCACAAACGTGCTTAGGTTCATATTCTACAACTACCCACCAAGTTTCAATTCGATCGGATTTATATTGGTTGAAAACAAAATTATTACTCGGAAACCACTGGGCCGATTATGCCCATTAACGAACTTGTCCGTCGTATTGGGATGCACAACCTACCCTGAAAATTTCAAGTCGCTAGCTCTTTTCGTTCTCAAGTTATCGTGGCAAAGGCCGGACGGCCAGACGGCCGGACGGACAGAATCAAATTTGACCTCGAATTCTTCATTGGGGAGTCGAACTTAATCGTTTGAGATCATTTTCGTCAAAAAATTCGAAAGTTACAGACATTTGGGCAAAACTATAACGCGATGTTCCCCAGAACATACGCGCAAAAAAATGCTCGGTATGAATGAAGTTTTATTATTATTTTCGATTAATTGCACATGATGTTGCTTACTTACAAAACAGAGTTTTCCTGAAATACTGGCTATTTATAAGGTTTCAATTTGATATTGACAGACAAACACAGTTTTGATACAGTCTCTTAATCAATTTAAAGCTTTCTGATTTACTATATTTTTTGTTTTGTTTTGTGGTGCATAAATAGACAAAGATGACGGTTTTCCGACGCGCGAACACGCGACGTATAATTGTCCATGCGCCATGTCCCCACATCAAAGGAAAAACAAAATTGTTATATTATGAGAATCCATCCAAGGTACCTATTTAGTTAATACTTTGTCTGTGGCAAAAATCACTTCAATCGCGTACAATTGTGCCGTGAGAACAAGAACACCCTGTATAGTAATGGTTTATTTTCAATGATGTATACCACAAAAGTATATTCTTTAACTCAATTGAATGAAATTGTACGACTGACGTGAAAAACAGCAAGTTGCAATTGACGTTGAAAGAAAAACACCCTGTATGAACATGTCGGACAAATACATTATGAGAATCCATCTAAGTTACCTATTTAGTCAATGTTTTGTTAGTGGCACAAATCACTTCAATCGCGTACAATTGTGCAGTGATATAAAGAACACGCTGTATAGTAATGGTTTATTTTCAATGATGTATGCCTCGAAAGTATTTTTTTTAACACAATTGAGTGAAATTGTACGACTATGGCGTGAAAAAGAGCAATATGTCATTGACGTTAAAAGAAAAACACCCTGTAAACATTATTATATTTATTTACCTTTTAAACCTTCCCTGGACTTCCACAAATAATTCCAGACCAAAATTAGCCAAATCGGTCCAGCCGTTCTCGAGTTTTATCGAGACTAACGAACAGCAATTCATTTTTATATATACAGGGTGTCTGGTGAGGAATGGGACAACGTTTAGGTGGTGATGAGGGATGTCTCAAGGAGTGAGAAAATGCCATTTGAAATCATCTGAGGTTCATGGTTCCTGATATACAGGGTGTTTTAGAAAAAAGTACGAAAGTTCAAATGACTATAATTCAGGAAATATTAGAGCTAATCCGATGATTTTTGGTATGAACAATGATAGAGTGAGTACGAATCTGTTTGGATGAAAAATTCGAAATAAAATCAGATCTGGACTCAGAAATTTTAGTTTTTCTGAAATTAGGAAAAAACAACACCCTGTGTGCGGTTTTCAATATTTTTGACTTCAGATTCTGAGAGAGCAAGAAAAATACTTTCAAACTCAACTGTCATCCCGAATGGCACAAATTTTCTCTGATCCTTCGAATGTCAATCTTCCGATTTTCGCTTCTTCCATATTTTTTTCTCGACATTGCAGAAACATGAGATCTCAGATAGTTACTTATAAGTAAAAAAAAAAGATCATAAACGAATCAAAAATTTTATCAAGATTATCAAAAAAGCGAAAAACAGTGAACATTTGGAAAATTCACGAAGTATTTCTGAAGTACTAATTGATGATTCAGTGGGAACAAAATTGATGATTAATTCTTCAAATATTGTTCAAAATGAAAACCTCCAACTTCTACACATTTATCTGCTCTTTTCATTAAATTCAAAACTGCTTTCCATATCACATTTGGGTTGTTTCGTATTTCGTCACATGCGTCTATTATTCGCTGAATTAATTGTTCCCTCGTATTTATCTCTTGCTCGTACACCATAGTTTTAAGGTGGCCCCAAAGGAAATAATCTAACGGTGTCATGTCTGGAGACCGAGGTGGCCATGCTCTTTGACCACCACGACCACGAAAAAATGTTGTGATTTAGAACCCGACGATTGGGAAAACGTCTACGATACTCCCTTTCAGCTGCTCTTTCGTTCATATCATATGAACCATACACCAAAAGCATGTCAACATACTCTTCATTAGAAAATGTGTGCGGCATGATTTTCAACAAATTGAAGTAAGATTGTATCAACAATAAAATCACTAGTTTGACAGATAACTAAATGCTCTATCTTTTCTCATCATGGCCAAACCATAGAACTGACATAACTGGCAACTAGATTCAAGACTAATGATGGAGATATGTACAATAATTGTACATGACGAATGAAACTTTGGATATTACAGGAAAAAATGATCCAAACTCATCTGAAAGATTGACTAAGAGACAAGAAGTTGACGGTTTTCATTTTGGACAATATTTGAAGAAATAATCATTAATTTTGTTCCTACTGCATCCTCAATTAGTACTTCAGAAATACTTCGTAAATTTTCCAAATGTTGACTGTTTTTCGCTTTTTTGATAATTTTTATAGAATTTTTGATTTGGTTATGATCTTTTTTTTTTACTTATAAGTAACTATCTGAGATCTCATGTTTCTGCAATGTCGAGAAAAAAATTTGGAAGAAGCGAAAATTGATTGACATTCGAAGGGTCAGAGAAAGCAGGGAAAACTTGTGCCATTCGGGATGACAGTTGAGTTTGAAAGTATTTTTCCTGCTCTCTCAGAATCTGAAGTCAAAAAAAACAAAAACCGCATACAGGGTGTTGTTTTTTCCTAATTTCAGATAAACTAAAATTTCTGAGTCCGGATCTGATTTTGTTTCGAATTTTCCATCCAAACAGATTTGTACTCACTCTATTATTGTTCATACGAAAAATCATCGGATAAGCTCCAATATTTCCTGAATTATAGTAATTTGAAATTTCGTTATTTTTTCTAAATCGTCCTGTATATCAGGAACCATGAACCTCAGATGATTTCCAATGGCATTTTCTCACTCCTTGAGACATCCCTCATCACCACCTAAACGTTGTGCCATTCCTCACCAGACACCCTGTATAGATTAAATGAACTAGCGCGCTGAAGCTCTTGACGTGCGTCGGTGCTTCTACGATTTTCTAAACGTATGGTTTAGAATATACCCCTGAAAAGCACCTCCTTCTCGACTAGGCCAAGAATTCTTCACCTTGACCCTTGCAACCGAATGGAAAACGTAGGATGTAGCCAATGCTAATGGGTGTCTTTTAAACCCAATAAAGATTCTGCTTCCTCTCATAAGTAGGTGTTGAGTTATTATAAAACTTCGTAAAATGTAGGTTGAGAAAAGTCTGCATTCTGAATGGATAGGGTAAAGGCAATTGTCCTCAATTTTGTTCGTCCTCACTATAGAGACTAGAACAATAGAATAATTGGACATCTTAGTTGTGTTCTATTGTTAACTATCGTTTAATGTCGTGATCTATCAGAATGTACATTTTGTTGTGGCTAAGTACTAAATTGATGACAATTAGAGCCTACGTAATTGATTGATTTCTATCTTGACGGCAAGTATGTTGTAGTTTCACATGTTTCATTTCCTTTCGCAATTGGTACGGTAAGAGTAAGCATAAATAGGAACAAATGATCTACTTAATTAGTGAATTGATATGAAATGAATATAAATCATTTCGTTGTTCATTCCCAAACCTCAAATTGAATCCGAAAAAGGTAATCATTCCAAGTTACCTAGTTTTCGAGAAAACGAATAAAACACTCCGTCAGTTTTCCTACTACGACAAAACTCACTACAGATCAATTTCAGATCATATAAGCGAGTACTCGTCATTCTTTTGAAATTTTTTTTTTGGACTACTCTTCATGAGATATTTGTGATAAAACTTATTGGAATATGTTCCACTCAATTTTCTATCAATATATATATAAAAATTGGTTCAGGCACTGACGCTTTTGCGCGCATGTTCTATTGTCCATTCTCCTGTATTGGACACTCTTAATCGAATTTACCATGGTGAATTCTATTGTCTGTTCTCCCGTATTGGACATTCTTAATCAAATTTACCATGGTGAATTCGATTAAGAGTGTCCAATACAGGAGAATAGACAATATAATTCACCATGGTAAATTCGATTAAGAGTGTCCAATACAGGAGAATGGACAATAGAACATACGCGCAAAAGCTCCTGACTTCACGTCAGGGCTTGAACCAATTTTTTTTTCGTGAAGTCAGGATAGAATGCAATGATGAAAAATTGTCTATCTTCAATTCTTCTTTGGGAGAAGAATATATAATTATTTCAGAAAAATATTACTGGAATTAATGTCATATTCAAATAATCAAAGTAAAGAAAAGAAAATTATAAGTTTAGTTACTAACATATTGAATGAAATTCAATTGAATTCCAGTAATATTCAATTACTTATTCTTAACCAATAAATGCTCATTGATAGATCTAGAGGTGTTGAGGTGAAACATAAAGATATATTCTCATTAGTGATAGAAAAACTGGCCTAAAATGCCTCACGAGATTTAATATCGACAAATGAGCCACTCACCTCACAAGATCAGAAAGTGTGGTTAGTTTAAAGTTAAGTTTTGAAGCTTTTAGCAAATTTAAGGCGATATCATATTAAAAATAATACATAACCTTTCAAAAGTCCCCTCTCACGAATATACTCCTCTGCAGGCGCATAGATCTCTTGAAGAAGAATCGCCTTCTCTATTTCTCAAAGATATTCTCTCTTGTTCATAGAAATCCCTTCAATATTTAGTTGCCTCCTCTTTCAAAACCAGGTCTGACCGCTACAGGACCCTAATGTAGGGCTATCAACATCCATAGATTTGTGATGAAAAAATATGTCATCATGGCCGGACGGACAGAATCAAATTTAACCTCGAATTCTTCATCAGGTAGTCGAACCCAATCGTTTGAGACCATTTTCGGCGAAAAATTCAAAAATTACAGACATTTGCGCAAAATGATGTTCCCTAGAACACTTTTCGTTGTAATTTTATAACTCAAGAACGGGCTCACCTATCCAAACCAAATATTTAGGTTTTGTTCGGACTATTTAGTAGATGGTTTATGTGAAGTTTGCACAAAATCGGTCAAACTGTTCTTCATTTATCAAAGGAAACTGTTTGAAAATGTTACTACAAACGTGATTTTTTTTGGTTATTAGGAGAGGGGTTTGGGGGAAATTTCGAAGGGGTTTAACGAGGAAAAATTTTCGTAGAGTTTCGCTTTTTCGGAGCGAAAAGATGAGGGTGTATTTAAAAAAAGGAGCGAAATTATGGAAAGGAATTTGGAGGAACGGTGGCGTTCGGAACAAGGGTATTTGCGGGAACGCGAATACGAGATTCGAAATGAGTCCGTAACGGAGCTTTTTTTTCGATCCACTCTTTCGTTTTCCCGAAAAAATGATAGGAAAATGTGACTTTCGCGAAAATCGACAAAATTCTGACGTTTAATTTATTTTTGTGACGAATTTTAACGCGGCTCTTCAAGGTCGACGTTTTCGGTCTGAACGAGCGACGAGAAATGTCCATCGAATTTGAATTTCGAACGGAATTACTCGAAAATCTTGGAATTGTCTAGAAAAACTGCCAGAAATATGAACGAGTAACCGATTTCGATCGATCGCTTGCCAGGATTGACGATATTCTGAAAATCGAAAGACGGAAATCATCCGAGTACTAAAAATCTTTATTTGGTACATAATAGGAGTTGATTCTCGTAAGCAACGTGGCCGAGTGAGCTGAGGCGTTGGATTGGGAATGTATAGCTCCGAGCCTTCCGAGCCTCGCTAGGCGGAGGGGGCCAATCTCGGAGCATCCGAAATAGCTTTCTCTTAATTTTTTTAAATTTTTACCCAATGAAAAACTTAAGGGAGCGTTACTCTAGTAAACTTATCTTGGGATTTGGATCTTTTCGTTAAGTTTCCAAATCTATAAAGAATATCCGTTCGATCGGACGGATTTTTACATTAAAATTACTCAAAATAAACAAACACTAAGCAGAAAATTAACGGTCGAAAATGAAAACCCCCAGTCGTTAGTTTATTCATGTTCAAAATGGATAAACAAATAATATTGTTTATCCAAATGTTTTGGATTAAGTTTTAAAATAGCTAATAATCAATAAAATATTTTTTTGTTTGAATAAATCAGTTTGATGTTCCAATTAATTTTTTATTATTTCACTTTATACGTAGCACGGCACGGCACGTACCGGCCGCTAGTCATGTGTATAAATTAATGATATATCACCATCCATTCCTTGCCCCTTTGGATAATTTGAATTGATATTAAGATAATTTGATATAATATACAAAAGTAAATAAATCTTCATATATTTAGAAAATATGAAGAAACAGAACACGTATAATGCTAATATTTCTGTCCAAAAATCATCTGGATGTCCCTGAGATTCTTACCATTGATTGAGACGTGCCCATTGTAAGCTATGGTTGTCGGAATAAGTACTTCTCTATTGCCCTTAATAAATCGAAAAGAAACTTTGACATATCCATCAATAGATTCTGATACAGTCAGATAACCTTTTTCTTCTGATCTGCAGGTAAAATGGCAATATTGACTGATTGAAGACCAAGGCGTTGTGAACACTTTTTGGCGCTCTTGTTCCTCGGAACAGAGTTCTTATCAATTTGCACAAATGTCTGTAATATTTGGCTGAAAATGGTCTTAAACGATTTGGGTCGACTCACTGATCAAGAATCCATCATGAAATGAGTCGTAGTCCTACGTTTTGAATTTAATTACAAAAATTCTTGAGAATTGACGCACAGAAGCCAAATTGAAAAAGTGGGAAAGCCCTGTGGACAGGAGCTTTGGCACTCTTGTTCAAACTTTGACAAATCATAACTCCGAAAGTATTGGTTTCTCCGAGCTGAGAATGACCTCAATGGTCATACCCCCACACTTTCGGAGATATAATTTGTCAAAGTTTAAACAAGAGCGCCAAAGACGAAGCGTAAAGGCCCGTCCATACGCTACGTTTTGCACAACCTTTTACCTGCGCAGTTCAACATGTTGGAGGTAAAAAGCTGCGTGTAGACAGCAAAATTGCGCTGATTTGAAAACGTCGCGGAGACGTTGCAGTTGCAGCGAAAACTGAGCTTGACACCATAGATATCCGTGATCTGCGCGGATTTGTCGCTGCATGTAGCCGGTAACTGTGGTAACAGCATGCCAAAATTGACAAGAGTAGTACTTCCTCCATGACAATATCGCTAAAACTGTGCGAAATATACAGATATCTCTGCATCGTGTGGACGCACTAAGGCCAGTCCATACGCTACGTTAGGCACAACCTTTTACCTGTGCAATTCAACACGTTGCAGGTAAAACGTTGCGTGTAGACAGCAAAATTGCGCAGCTTTGAAAACGTCGCGTAGACGGTGCAGTTGCAGCGAAAACTGAGCTAGACAGCATAGATATCTGTGAATTGCGTGGATTTGTCGCTGCATGTAGACGGTAACTGTGGTAACAGCATGCCAAAATTGACAAGAGTCGTACCTCCTCCATGACGATGTCGCTAAAACTGTGCGAAATATACAGAACAGATATATCTGCATCGTGTGGACGCACTAAAAATTGCTACGTTTTCATTCCGTCTTGAGACTGCGCAGACAAAAGGTTGTGCAAAACGGAGCGTATGGACCGGCCTCTAAAAATTTGCTACGTTTTCATTCCGTCTTCCGTCTTGAGACTGCACTACTGCACAGGTAAATGGTTGTGCAAAACGTAGCGTATGGACCGGCCTTTACTAAAGCATGCTAACAATGTCTACACTCAAGTATGGGTTGACATTATGCCCTTAAGCTACATTCACAACCACCAAATTACAATCAAAATTAGCAATAGTAATTACGATTGGACGTAATACAAAAAATAACAAATTTTGAGCATTCACAACGTCCACTTAACAGTGAAATTAATAGAAATTGAAGGTCAATTATTTTAAGCAGCCACCTATCGAATATATTATGAAGTAGGGTAAGTAGTTATGGCAGATTTCTACTAGGTCCAACTATACTCAAAAATTCATCAAACTTATTTACATCCATTCTCGTGTAATTTACGAACATTTCTTGATCAGTAAGTCGCATCTCTTGAAAGAGGTTTTCATAATCCCCAAATTCTTTTCGAACAGCAAAAATTGGTCTGATCCACCACTGACGTTTACTCTTCCGCTTATTTTTCAATTCGAGATAGTACTCCCCCAACGCCAAAGCAAGGGAACCCAATGTTTTTTCCGAAGTTGAACTTTTCGCCTCGACATCATTATTCAATATTCAGTGTATTCACGCTTCTTGAACAAGAGCGCCAAAACGTTCATCAAATGTGAGGTTATGAAATTAAAATTAAGAATACGAAACGAATTCTGTCAAAACAAACATACTGAGCACGCGGGAAGAAGATTTCCAATTACAATTAGTCGTAGAAGTTTGGACATTGCAAAGTATTAATTATAAGTGTAATTGTAAGTATAATTGGAAACGTTAATTTGTAGGTTGTGAATGATCCAATTCTATACCGTATTCTAAACTTCTACGACTTCCAATTGCTAATTTTAATTGTAATTTGGTGGTTGTGAATGTAGCTTTAGTCATAAACCGATTAGTGAGATTAATGAGTTGTTAATAGGGGTTTGATCAAGTCAGTTCGTCATAAAATGTCAAACCAGATGTGGACTTTTCGAACTTAGCACAATGCTAAGTTCGAACACAGAATTGAATCGTTTACGAGAATGAAAAGTTATCATATGTCAGTTCATCATAAAATGTCAAGCCAGAAATTAGTTTTCCATATAATATTTATATTAATCTCATTTGATCGAATCAATTGTAATTCCCTCAACTTAACCAGAAAAATTGTTGGTGGCCATGCCTGCTCTACAAGAAAGTACCCTTTCATGATGTCCATACGTGAAACAAAGCAAATGAAACATTTTTGCGGCGGTTCATTGATTAAACCGAATTTTGTCCTCACCGCTTCACATTGCACAGTTAATTACGAATACATTCCGAATGCGCTAACGATAATTTCTGGAATAAATGAAATCAATAAAGCAGGACTACAAAGACGAAAGTCGAAGGCAATTTATATTCACAGCAACTTCAATCCTGAAGATTTTACTAACGACATTTCTCTGATTTACTTGGATGGTTCTTTTGTGATAGATCAAACGACAAATTTGGTCAAACTTCCAACAAGTTTCATTGAAATCGGACTAATAAACGTATGTAAAATTGGAAAAGTTATGGGGTGGGGTCATAGGGAGAGATGGCAGCCAGAAGAAACTAACTACAAGTTAGTTTACAAATATAATCCTGTTCTCCAATGTGTTGATGTCCCCATTATGGGCAGGGCAAAATGCGCTTCTAAAAATTATGGCTTCATGGGTGAGTCTCTCTTTTGTGCTTTGGGTTCTGGTAAGGATGCTTGCCAGGGTGACTCAGGAGGACCATTTCTCTGTGGTAATGTCCAGTATGGTATAGTTTCAAACGGTTATGGTTGTGCTTTAGAGAATCAACCTGGATACTACACTAGGGTAGATCGATTCTTGGGATATATAGACCATATCACCTCAAACCTTCCGAAAGTTCCAAGGAGGAGGAGACTTAACCAAGGAGAAATGCTAGTTTGTTCGACAGAACTTCTTGTTATGTTGAATTCTGTTAGTTTTTATCGAATATATGTTGCAATCTATACAATTCCATCAATTATCCCTGAAACCAAATTGAACAAGTTGGAAAAGCACTGTGGCCAAGACATTTGGCCCGCTTGTTCAAATTCATCGCCAGAGCAGTCATCCATCCAGGCATTTAACTCGCCCAAGGCTGCTTAGCTCCAGGAAAAACATATTTTTCCCAATATTTCCAAGAATATGAATGCGACCAAGTTTAAATCTAGAAGGTGGCTGTACAATATTATTTTGAAGGCTCTTGCAAAATGACAGCAATATCGGAGGAATAGTTTCTGAGATCCAGAATTGTTTATAATAATCTTTCCAAAATGTCTTAGTCATACGATCCTCCCAACATTTTGCACAAGATGGAATTGAATTGTTTGAATATAATTTTATGAAGAACATCTATCTATGTCCATAGTGATATTAGTGGCAGTACCTTACGATACCGCAAACTTTCGTGCTAAGTCACTATGCGGCTAATTTTGACGTAGTTTCATCAAACTACGGTCATCCATCCAACTAATGAACTCTCTTAAGGCTGCTCAGATCTCCAACAGTTTCGATTCGATCATGTTCAAATTTGGAACTTGGCTGGAAAGTTAGGTTTTGAAGCCTTACTCAAAGTTTCAGCGATATCAGACGAATAGTTTCTGAGATATAGAATTTTTTTTAAATTTTCTAGTGATACTATCCTCACCAAATTTCGTAAAAATTTGCACGTTAGCGTTATACAACTAATTACCATGTTCGAATTGGATTGGTTTCCAAATTTTTGAGTTTAGGAGGATATAAAAACAACATTTCAGGTAGGTATAACTCCAGAACTGTTTGGCCGATTATGCCTATTAACGAACTCAAATGTTGCATTCGGATGCTCAACCTATCCTGAATATTGTAAGTCACTATCTCTTTCTGTTCTCAAAGTAGTTATCGTGAGATGAATAATAATTTTTAATAATTTCTTAAAAAAATTTCTAGATATACGATTCTCACAAAATTACATATACGTCTTTAAGTCTGTATTCTACAACTACTCTCCAAGTTTCAATTCGATCGGATCTGTATTGTTTGAAAATGAAATTATTACTCGGAAACCGTTGGGCCGATTATGCCCATTAACAATTTGTCCATAAATATTTTTCCTGGAGTTAAGTCATTCATTAACCACTTCACATAGGAGTTGAATTCTTAAGAAAGAAGATATTCATTACGAACATAACGAAAATGACCCTGATAGACACAAAATTGTACTGAGTAAATGTGAATATTTGGTCCAAAATTGGATATCCCTTTCCGAAATTTGTTTTAGTTTTTCCGAAATTGAACTTGAAAGGTATGGTAATTAATAATCATCAAACATATATGATTAATGAAATTGTTTCATAAAATATGCGTTTGAACAACTCTACAAATATCCCATTATTCTATACCTCAGACGACTTATCTTTTCACATGCCAACCTGAAGGCTTCATTTATTGTTTGAGGATAATTCAAGCTCCATGCTTATCGCCTGACGAATTGTTCCATCTTCCATCTTTTCCATTTTGGAGAAAATCATTAATGTATATTGTTCGCCTAAGGGGTGCGATCACCGCGAAAAAGCTCCCTATCGTTGTCTGACACGCGAAGCTATAAATGGAATGGGCGTGACATTATATGGGGTCAGTTATAGGAAAATTATGCCAATTCTGCAGAAAGATTAATGATTTTTGCGCGTATGTTCTGGGGAACATCGCGTTATCATGGTCTCGAACGATTGGGTTCGACTCCCTGATCAAGATTTCGAGGTCAAATTTAATTCTGTACGGCCGTCCGTCCGTTGCCACGATAACTTGATAACGGAAAGAGATAGCGACTTGGAATTTTCAAGGTAGATGACGCATCCCAATACGACGGAAATGTTCTTTAATGGGCATAATCGGCCTAATGGTTTCCGAGTTATAATTTTGTTTTCAACCAATGCAAGTCGGTTCAAATTGAAACTTGGTGAGTAGTTGTAGAATACAAAAGTAAGGACGTTTGTGAAATTTTGTGAGAATCGTATAACTAGAAAATTTAAAAAAAATTATCAAAAAATATTATTTATGTCACGATAACCTGAGAACGGAAATAGATAGCGATTTGAAATTTCAGGTGAGGTTGTGCATCTGATTGGGACATTTGGGTTTGCTTATAGGCATAATCGGTCAAACGGTTTCGATGTTATACCCATTTGAAGTTTGGTTCTTATTTCCTCCATAACTCGAAAATTACAAAACCGATCCCATTCAAACATGGTTATCAGTTGTAGACGGCTAACGCGAAAATTTTTGAGAAATTACGTGAGGATCAAATCACTACAAAATTTTAAAAAAATCATTGAAAATCATTGAAAAAAATTATATATATCTGAAACTATCCCTCCGACATCGCTGAAATTTTGCGAGAGCCTTCAAAACCTAACTCTACTACCAAATTTCAAGTTTAAACACGATCAGAATTATATTGTTGGAGATCCGAGCACCCTTATGTGAGTTCAGTAGCTGGATGGGTACCGTTGCCTCGATAACTTTTGAACGAAAGGAGATAGTGACTTGCAATTTTCAGGGTAGGTTGCGCATCCCAATGGGAGAGTCAAGTTCGATTTTGGGCATAATCGGTCCATCGGTTTCGGAGTATACCCTCCTGGAGTATTATGTCCTCGATATCTCAATAAATATAGACTCGATCGAATTGAAGCTTGGTAAATAGTTGTAGAATATCGATATAAGGGCCTGTGTACAATTCTGTGAGAACCGTACCAATAGAAAGTTTTAAAAAAATTACGAAAAAAAATTGGTTCGAGCACTGACGTGAAGTCAGGAGCTTTTGCGCGTATGTTTTATTGTGTATTCTCCTGTATTGGACACTCTTAATCGAAATTCTAATAAACTTCCCTTCTTAACCATTCGACCAATTGTAACTGAAAGAACTTCTAAATATAAGGTAACTTTGATACATATATGAATATACTTACTGGTTGTAGTCTTTATATCAATGAAGTGCCATAAAATTAGTTATATAATGATCAACATTTAAATATATATCACAAAGTAATCCAACAAAGGTATCAGGTCAATTCAAACTTTCGATTAAAATTTTGGTCAAACTTCGTCGACTAACCTATCCAACTCTAGGTCTAGATTGTTTAAATTCAATATTCAGTACTTCACTAACGTGGATAGTTTTCCAATCCCGCCACCCTAGCGCTGGCATCGTCTTGGAAGTTCCCAATTGTTTCTCTTTTGCGATTTAATATATTTATATAATTACTAGAGATAACTGTAGTACTTTAGGTACCGTAGAGTGGTGTGACTTTGCACTACTGTTCACAGTTTTGTTTATGTAACTCTCTTATTTTTACGTAAAATGAGTCCTTTGTAAACAACATTTTTTTTTATTTTTAAAAATTTGGAAAGTCACCCGCACATCGGTGCGAGTTTGCCAATGCCTTTAAAGTCCGTTTGTTGGCAATTTTCCACAAAAAAAAATGTTTAAAAAATGGGTTCAAGCCCTGTGGACAGGAGCTTTCTGGCGCTCCAGTTCAATCAGACAAATTATATCTCCGAAAGTATTGGTTTCTCAGAGTTGGGAATTATATCAATGTATTCATATGATAGAACTGCATCATAAAGGAAATTCAATTCAAATAATAGTTCATTTATCAAGATTAAATGAGCAATCATGAGAATGAGAACTGCACCATGGAAGAAATCAAATTAAATGTGGCCAATTTTGTCCAATAACGAACTTAGCCGAGATATGCATCTCCCTAACCTACTCTGAAAATTTCAACTTCCTACCTCATTCCGTTCGAGAGTTATATCTATGTATATGGATGAAAAGCAGTCTCACTACTCTCAGATCTCTTACTTCATGTTCCGCTCCGAAATGTAAGATTGAAAAACTAATTTCGGAGAAAACAACTGAGATTTTTCTCACTTCGCTCACAATTCTTCGATTGATTAGATAATGTCATGTCTCAGGAAAATAAGTTGACATTATGACAATTCATACATAGAATCATATCATTCTGTGACAACGTTGAAATACGATTTATTATTGAAATTTTGAAAAATCATATCTCCGAAAGTATTAGCTTGTTAGAGTTAAAAATGATATCATTGGATTCTTATGGTAAAACTGCTTATTGAAAAAAATTAATTAGGAATTTGCTCTGTAAAAAAATTTTTTTTTTTGTTACTCCGAAACAATTTGTCCGATTTTGCCCAATAACAAACTTAGCCGAGATATTTATCTCCCAAACCTACTCTGAAAATTTCAACTGTCTTGCTCATTCCGTTCGAGAGTTAACGTGCCTACGGCCGGCCGGACCGGCCGGACAGCCGGACAGAATGAATTTCGACCACGGATTCTTGATCAGTGAGTCGAACTAAATCGTTTAAGACCATTTTCATCGAAAAATTCGAAAATTACAGACTTTTGGGCTAATTGATAAGCCCTCAGTTCCGAGGAACTAGAGCGCCAAAATGTATAATAGGCAAGGTTGCTATTAGATGCGAATAAAACAACAAATTATAGGAATATTTAATCTATTTTTCTCTATAAAACAAAAAATTTGTCTCTTTGTAAATAAACACTATATTATAATCTTAAAAACCGCTATGTGAGATCAAATAAACAGAAACATTTGCTAACACATCCAAAAAACGCAAGCTAATTAATATTATACGACGTTAAGTCTCTATGGAAATAAGAATGTTCCCTGGAAGACGTTGGTTTTTCCAATTTTGTAGCAACATCTATTTCCTTGACGTATGATGTGTAATCAACATTGGGATAGACAAATCCATTATTCTTTTTCCTCGAATATTTTACTACGAATCCATCATCATCTGTTTCTCTAACTTCTCTAACATAATGTTCATCAGTTTTCTTAGCAAGGAACACAACTATCGGTTTAGTGTTTCCTCCGTATATTTACGATATTTCCTCGATCCATATATTAGAGTACTCTAATATATGCTCGCACCCAACTTCTTCTTGCATCGACGACCCATAGTTGTGTCTAAAAATAAAATAAAATAAATTTTGGTATGTGGCAAAGTCCCCCGCAAAAGTGCAACAATAGAAAAATTTCCAGACATATAGAAACCCTCTCAACCAAATGCTTTAAGTTTTTGTTTACGTGACCCTAAATACATGTAAAGTAAGCTGCTAAATGTATTTTGATGTACCACTTGTCATATTTTCTATACAACCCTTAGTATTTCGCCGTTATAATTAGTGTTGAGTAGGACATACAAGAGGCGCTTCATTTGTCCCGGACATGACGTCAAAATGTAAGAGTGCCTCGAAATTTAAAATTGTACTACTTCAATTTATTTGTCGCGGTCGAGCGAGAGCGAGGCAGAGGCAGATAAAGAAATTCCATTTTGAGTCGGAACCTTTGATGTGAGGGTAGTAGAATTGCCTAATTTCATAATAATTGTACTAAACAATCAAATGTGGTTCATCCTCCTAATATCTGTCCGTTAGATATGTTCTTGCCGAAACCCTCATTACATAAGCTAAGCACTCTTACAACTTTCCAAGTTCGAGTGACAAACCTCCTAGAGAGCTTACTCATCAATACCGCAGTGACAAAAGCACGTCGCGTCTAACATTTGAGGCGCCAGGAGGCGCGCATAATTCGTACTATAATAACTTCAAATGGTTCAGTACGCCTCGCCTCTTTTGAAGTGGGACATTGTACTGGCTCAGGACAAAAAAGAGGCTACTCTTACAAACTCTTTTTCAAGTCGTGTCCTACTCAACACTAGTTATAATCACATAACACAGCGTAGCACTCCATTGAACGCACGCCAGACGACTGCGGTGTGCGACCGTCGCAGCCGGTGGATATATTATACCGAGTTAACCGTTCCCATTCGTGCTGTCGGTGACTTATAGCCAACTTCACAAAAATAAAATAAAACTTGAAATATTAGGCAAGGTCACCTCCGTTGGCAAAGCCACACCGCTCTACCGTACTCATTTTGTACCTAAATATGTATTTAGTTGTAATAGGTATTTAAATTCATTTAGGGTATGTTTTGAAATCTGTTCAAAATATGCTGTCGTCCGATTTCGTCGTTCCATGAAAAGTATGGGAAGGGAAATTTTGAACGACAGCGTCGTTGCTTTTGAACGACAAAATCGTTGAAATTCTGAACGACAAAATCGTCTAATGAATTTTTGCCTTAATACCAAATTACTCATAGCAATCCTCAATACAAACATTACCACACCACTCCATATGTGACGTCACTGATTTGTGGATATTTCGTTCAAGGTGCTCACCTACTAAACTTCGCGCAGCCTACGTAACATGACAGTACGCTGAGTATACGAATAAACTGCTGCAATTAATAAATATTGAATAAAGATCGCTCCTTTAAAAATCTTGGTTAGAGCTGAAGCGGCTAGTGAGTGAAGCTAGTGACCTTAGGAAGGATGATGGGCGTCAGCCAGACCGACCGAGCTGCCTTATATGGCAACTGAAAGTGTTTTCGATCGGTCTCTCGAATGTGGGTTGAATAGCATATGGCAGGGACCCGGCCCGCATATGGTATTGTTCCGATTGATGGTACACGCATTGGACCGGATTGAATTTTGGCAATAGCTCCTCTCCGGTTGACGATGTTTTGTTCAAATAAGTAATTAATACGGTAGATGGGAAAGATGGGAGGCGGAAGCTTCTGATTTGGGCGTCCTTTCACGTATACATTTTGACTGAATTTGAAAATTAAAGAAATGTTTGCTAATGCGGGGAGGTATATTTAAGTGGGAATATTTAACGGGTAATTACGCAAAAAGAGAATAGAAAAATCATTCCGCTGGTACCTGCCGAGACGTGTTTCTGCTAAGTGAGTTCTGCAAGACAGGGCAACCAAGAAACCAAGGAAAAGATGGAAATAAAACTGAAAATAGATGACAACACAACAGGAACGAGCAACCAATTGTGCCTTCAGCTCTAGGAACTCCAATTCGGAGGCAAACTCCGTGGGTTGAGTCACATCGCACAGGCTGCTTATGCTTCCTCCGTGCCGATGGCATAATTTGCCTCCGCATTGGAGATCCTAGAGCTGAAGGCAAAATTGGTTGCTAGCTCCTGTTGCGGTGTCACATATTTTCAGTTTAATTTTCATCTTTTCCATGGTTTCCTGATTGCCCTGTACTGAAGAAGCTAATTAGCAAAAAACAAAAGGTCAATAACATGTCACATCAGAACAAATTCGAGAATTTATCCAAGAAAAACCAAATTTTATGACAGAAAAAATTGAGGTTGTAGAAACTCCCGAAAAGCCTGGATTGCTCAAGCGATTTGTAGTATCTACCCCGTTGAAATTTAAGGAAATCATGTATTCTGAATCTGTTGGCATCAAACGTTTAAATTTTGCTAAATACAGAGATTAGAGTGGATATATTCCTTTTTTGGGACAGGATACCCCACTACCCCAGGCAACATTACGAAATAGGTAATAAAATTGCTTCACATCACATTGCAATTCATTCACCAAACAGCCACTGAGGAAGAACAAAATTTCACAATCTTACATCAATCGTACAATCCATTCGTAATTGTAGGAAAGCACTAGAGGAATTTATAAATGATATTCAGATCAAAGAAAATAGAAAAATAGATGCACTTTGCTTAACAGAACACTGGAAAACTGATGAACAATTGAAGAATCATGGAATAACAGATTATAATATTGCCAGTACATAAAATGAACATGGAGGTAGGAAAGGAGATATTGGATTCTTGGACATGCATAGTCATATTCAGTCTGGAATGAATTCGTAAAGTATTCCCATTGCTTGTTTACTTCCTCTTCAGGCAATTCAAAAATGCCTACCCAGTCAATCAGTTCTCCTCGTCGTTTCAAGTAGAGATGGGACCTCTTGAGTGAAAAGAATCGAACCTTTCGATTATTGAAACCTCTCGAGATATCTCGAGATGTTCTGAAAGACGTGAGCGAATTCATTCGAATGATTTTCGGTCGTCTATTATTTGGCACTGAGAGGGATAACGCGACTCCAGTTACGAGAATGCCGAGATATCTCGTCTACGTTTTGAATGTTTTGATATTTGGAATTACGATTTCATACGAGATATGAGAGGTTCGTTTAAGGATCGATAGAATTTATGAGTGACATCTGTTGCGTATTGTTGTCATTCGCAAATTTATTATATGCAATTTTAGGTTCATACTTTTATATTTCATTTCGAACAGCTGGAAATAAATATGGTATCGAACCTGGCATTTTCTTTCCCGGTGGAATGTTATTAAGTGATTCTGAATACCGTCGAAAGGAGCTGAAGCAACCATATTTGAGATCAGGGATAACAAAAGCAGCTGACGCGAAAAGAGGCACCGCGTGATCAATATCTCGAATGACCATTCGATTATTGAAACCTCTCAAGAACCTATATATCGATTATTGAAATCATTCAATTATGCCCAACTCTAGTTTCAAGTAATCAAGTTAACATTCTTTTGCTGATTTGATATGGCTTCTTGTTTGTTGTAAAATTCAGAGTTATCAATTCGTATTGTGATCTGACATGTTTGACGGTAGATTTTTTGCACAATAGGTGACTACTGTATTTGTTATGATGATTTCGCTACTCGCAGTTTTACGTATTGCAGAACAAATTGTTGTTTTCATTCCAAAAGTTGTTAGCCTATCTCGAAACACTTTTTTTCTTCATCTGTTTGTCTCAACAGATCAACAAATGACAAGTATGTTTCCTTCTCCAAGTCCACTGACCGCAATATGTCCTCAAATAGTCCCAGAGAGGTCTTCGTTGCCCCCCTCGGCAAATACATAGACATAAATATCCTTTTGTTTCTTTTTGGGTTTTCATGCTTGAGTTCAATTATTAAACATTCGATGGAAATACTTTACAAATTTATTCCAAACTGAATATGAGTATGCATGTCCAAGAAATAAGAGACAAAAGAGGAATTGAAAGGTTTTTTTCTGGATTTTCTCTCCCAAACTCTGAAAAATATCTATAAAATACAAATCAATTATTTTGTGACTTGCTTCTGTGTAAGAAACACAGGATATTTGTCAGAAGCAATCAATTGAACAATGTTGCCTAACAAACAACAACGAAACAACATCAACGAAGAAACAACTATATCGTAACGTTTCGGAGTCTATATCAGACTCCTTCGTCAGACGCTTAAAGTCACAAAATAATTGATTTTTATTTTATAGATATTTTTCAGAGCTTGGGAGAGAAAACCCAGAAAAAAACCTTTCAATAATGAGTGTACCTCCCACAGTATCCTTTAATGATTACTTAAAACAAAGGTATGGGCCTTTTTCAATCATCCTTTTCAGAAGTTAGCTATGATTTTTAAATACTGTCAATGTGACAATTCTTGAATTTCACAAAATAACTATCAACAAAATGATTCTAACGATTTTCATTAAGCGTCTGACGAAGGAGTCTGATATAGACTCCGAAACGTTACGATATAGTTGTTTCTTCGTTGATGTTGTTTCGTTGTTGTTTGATTGTTGTTGTTCAATTGATTGCTTCTGACAAATATCCTATGTTTCTTACACAGAAGCAAGTCACAAAATAATTGATTTTTATTTTATAGATATTTTTCAGAGTTTGGGAGAGAAAACCCAGAAAAAATAAACCTTTCAATAATGAGTGTACCTCCCACAGTATCCTTTAATGATTACTTACAAAAGAGGAAATTTATTGTCGAACCCAAATACCTATGCAAAAATATCGAAAACTGCAAAAACAGACTAGACATACTAAATCTGTGCAAAACAAAGAACAAAATCTCCTCATCAGCTCATAAGGAGGTTAAAAATTGGTTCAAGCCCTGTGGACAGGAGCTTGTTCAAACAGACAAATTATATCTCCGAAAGTATTGGTTTCTCCGAGTTGGGAATTATATCAATGGCTTCCTATGATATAACTGCATCATGAAATAAATTAAATCTACAATGTTTCAATGCTTTAAAAATTGTCATTTCATTTATTCATCAAGATAAAAGGAGCAATCTGCAATGATTCAACCTCGTGGAATGGGTTGTTGCAACTCACACTCGGTGCATAGTTCTCACAACTCGAAATACCTAAGGAAAGTATCATCGAAATGTCTAGAACAAGGCATGGAGACAATCATAGCAGATTGCCCGTTTATTCCTGATATTCGAGTAGGTAGTGGATTAGGAACAAATTATTTCAATAGTTCAAAATATATTAATAAAATACTATCCTCTTTTTATAATTTGAAATTCAATAGTTCATACACTAACACATTATTTTCTGTATTATGAACCTTAACTCAAGAAAAAATGATTGATACACAAATGTAGATCCATATTCCAGTATTTTTTGCTAGCAACATTTTGAAAATACTGTGTATAGAAACATGTCTCACTACCACTACTTAAGGAAGTATAAGGTAATATTAACCTCAGTGGTCAACGAACAGTAAATTATATTGATGATTCCATTATGTTCTTCTTCCCTATTGCCTCCATAACAGTCATATATATATTCACAAATTCAAGAATCGAATACTTGCTTTCCAAAAGAAAATATACGAATTGACAATCTCTAATAGCTAGAAAAGATGACATTTATGAATAGTCACGCAGACAGATTCTGTGTTCACATTCTGTGAATACATAGAACTTACGATGTGTTATTGAAACTTTGAAACATCATATCTCCGGAAGTATTAGCTTATTAGAGTTGAAAATGATAACAATGGATTTTTATGATGAAACTTCATCTTAAAAAAATTTGAATTCAAAAGTTGTATTGTAAAAAAAAAAATTTTGTTTTCGTTATTCTGAAACTATCAGACCGATTTTGCCCAATAACGAACTTATACGAGATATTTATCCCTCAAACCTACTCTGAAAATTTCAATTGTCTAGCTTATTCCGTTCGAGAGTTATCGTGTTAACGGTCGGATGGAGGGCCGGCCGGACAGAATCGATTCCGATCACGGATTCTTGATCAGTGAGTCCAACCAAATCATTTAAGACCATTTTCAGCCAATAATTCGAAAATTAGAGACATTTCGGCGAATTTATAAGCACTCTGTTCCGAGTAACAAGAGCGCCAAAAAGAGTATGACAAAATGCTGGCAAATGCAAAGCAAGGGAAATATGAGAAGAAGATACTTCTCTCAGACAACAAAGGTAAAACAATTTGGCAAGAAATCAAGGAAACACAGCAGAATAAGCCTACCATAAATGTAGAAGGAACCACAAAAGAAGTTGCAGACAAGTTCAATGAATATTTGTCTACCGCAGCTGGTAGTCGGATCAGGAAAATGAATTACATACCATTCTACCATGAAATTCCTTTCTGCAAGAGCTCATTGACTTTCCTGCCACTAACTGTAGAAGAAACACACAAAATTATTATGTCATTGAAGAACAAAACATCAAGCCGAAAATATGAAATTCCCACTACGGTGGTGAAGAAATGCATCAAATAAATTACAAAACATGTACAGGAATACTTAAGAATAAAATTACTTTGAAGGAAAAACCGAGACTGGATATAACACAAGGACTACCCAGCTCAAGCATCCCAAACACAGATTGGCAATGACAGAAAAAGGCCAACAATACATACACCTACATCACCTAATTCAATTTATTACCAGAAGACATACAAAGATAAACTAATCTGAAGAGATTCAAGAAGAAAATATTCAAGCTCCTTTTACACATGGAACCCTGCGATGTGAATGAATTCAAGACAAATAGATTATCAAGATGAATATTATTTTATATTGAATTTTTGCGCGTATGTTCTGGGGAACATCGCGTTATCATTTTGCCCAAATGTCTGTAATTTTCGAATTTTTCGCCGAAAATGGTCTCAAACGATTGGGTTCGACCCCCTGTTGAAGAATTCGAGGTCAAATTTGATTCTGTCCGTCCGGACGGCTGTCCGGCCGTTGCCACGATAACTTGAGAACGGAAAGAGCTGGTGACTTGAAATTTTCAGGGTGATTGGCGCATCCCAATACGACGGACAAGTTCGTTAATGGGCATAATCAGCCCAATGGTTTCCGAGTAATAATTTTGTTTTCAACCAATATAAATCCGATCGAATCGAAACTTGGTGAATGGTTGTAGAATATAAACCTAAGCACGTTTGTGGAATTTTGTGAGAATTGTATCTCTAGAAAATTTTAAAAAAATTATTAAAAAATGTTTTTTATGTCTCGATATCCTGAGAACGGAAACAGATAGCGACTTGAAATTTTCAGGTCAGGTGTGTATCTGAATGTGAAATTTGAGTTTGTTTATAAGCATAATCGGCCAAACGGTTTTGGAGTTACCTCTATCTGAAATTTGGTTATTATTTCCTTAATAACTCGAAAAATACTAAACCGATCCAATTTAAATATGGTTATTAGTTGAAGAATGGCGACACGGAAATTCTTGCAAAATTTTGTGAGGGTCGTATCACTAATAATTTTTTTAAAAATTCTATATATCAGAAACTATTCTTCCGACATGGCAGATATTTTGCGAGAGCCTTCAGAACCTATCTCTACTACCAAGTTCCAAGTTTGAACACGATCGGATCTATATTGTTGGAGATCTGAGCAGTCTTGTGTGAGTTCAGTAGCTGGATGGGTGATCGTTGCCTCGATATCTCCCGAACGAAGGGAGATACAAGGAGATGCAATTTTCAGAGTAGGTTGCGCATCTAAATGGGAGGGTTAAGTTCGCTGTTGGCCATAATCTGCCCAACGGTTTCGGAGTTATACCCATCTAGAATATTATTTCCTCGATGACTCAAAAAATATAGACCCGATCAAATTGTAGCTTGCTAACTAGTTGTAGAATATCGACATAAAGACGTGTGTAAAATTCTGTGAGAACCGTACCCCTAGAAAATTTTAAAAAAATTACGAAAAAAAAAATTGGTTCAAGAACTGACGTGAAGTCAGGAGCTTTTGCGCTTATGTTATATTGTCCATTCTCCTGTATTGGACACTCTCAATAAAATTTACCATGGTGAATTCTATTGTCCGTTCCCCTGTATTGGACACTCTTAATCGAATTTACCATGGTGAATTTGATTAAGAGAGTGTCCAATACATGAGAACGGACAATAGAATTCACCATGGTAAATTTGATTAAGAGTGTCCAATACAGGAGAATGGACAATTGAACATACGCGCAAAAGATCATGACTTCACGTCAGTGCTTGAACCAATTTTTGTTACCCTATTTTACATTTAGTGTAAGGCTTGAAGTAAGAAACATTTGAAAATAAAGTTTTGTTTTTTGTTGTTATTCTAATTATTTTTCAGGAAATCGTTTATGGATGTTGTTTCAAGCCTAATTTTCTCATGATTCTGATCCATTTTATGAACCTCACTCTACCTATTAACAATATTATTATTGTATGATTATAGTGAAAGGCATAAAGATATTTTATCTACAACTGTCAGATAATGACTGTGATTTGACACTCATAAAAATGTCATAACATTCTTCATTAACACACTAGTGCTGTAATGAATTCATTACAACTCTTGTACTGTAATGAGAACCACAGAAATAACAATCCTATCAAAGTATATCAGAATTGCAAAACGAAAATTATCCAGGTTACGATTATTGGAATTATTTATTATCATTATTATTATACACATTAATAACAAAATCTTTGCAATTTGAAATCGAAATAGGGAACGATGACTGGCCTAACACTCCACTAGAAATATTTTGAGTATAAACATCATCTGTGCATGTCGCTGGACTTATGTCCTTAGAAGTAGAGGCAATATTCTTTGGTTCGAGAAAGACTTTCTTGTTAAGACCTAGAATTGCCGTTGCGGTACGTTTTTTGTTTGCTTCAGAAGTTTCAATATACCCTTCAGCGACAGTATTTGATTTCCATCCACCGTGTCGTTTCACTGTTAAAAGATCAGCTCCTGTATCAGCCAAGAGAGAACTTGAAGACCTCCGAAAGCAATGCCCAGTATATTCCTTTGAATTAGGCAATTGCAGAAATTGTGCGATTAGGCTTGGAACACTACCTATGGTATTCACACCAACGGGCTGCTTCGTGCATTTTCCTGCTTTATAAAAAATGAAAAATCGTTCATGATCGCAATTTTCTGGTCTCAATTTGATATATTTTCGGATAGTTTCCACGTGATTCAACCCTTCATTGTTCCCTGACGTTACAAAAAACTCTCTTCTCGTCTTTGTCTTGCAAGTTGGGATGATGATATGAAAACATGATCCTTCGTCTTTTACATTTTCTACAAGTAAGTTTGTGATTTCGGCCCGCCGACACGCCCCTGCCAGATCAATAATCAAAATGACTTGAAATAATTATTGCATCATAATTCTTTTCTCGGAAGAATGTCGATAAGTTACCTTCATGCATAGAAATGTCTCGTCAGGAGCCTCCAATAAAAATCTTGCTATTTCCTCCTTGATAAATACCCTGGATTTTCTAGGCTTGTACCCTTCTGATTTTCGTTTTAAGAATGCAATTAAATTGATATATTTCTTGATATCGACATTCTTTTTTAACACGCTTTTATTATTAACACGCTTTTATTAGCTTGGGTTGTATCTGACTATGTATGTATGTAACGGAATCTTTGAACTTAATTTTCACCAGTTTCCAGAAGTCTGATTAATTTGAAACTTTGCATACGTATCAAGGACCGATGACAATGCAATAATTTGATAACAACTAAAAAACTAAAAAATGAAAAATAAATAATAGTTTAAAAAAACTAAAAAAACACGCTTTTATAGCTAACCGAACTAAAAATTAGAAAATAATTTTTAATTTCAGAGGGTTTATAATACAGTAGTAGAAGATCGAACAATCAATCAGAATTTATCACCTCAAAATAAAATTATAATAAAGTTTAAGTTATTAACAAAAGAATTCAATTCAGAGTAAAAAGCGTGGGGTGCATTTTACTACTTTTCATAACTCTCTTCTCATAGATAGTTGCCAATAGAATGGTTGCTACATTTACTTTATCAAGCTCCCCACGCTGTTTACTCTGAATTGAATTCTTTTGTTAATAACTTAAACTTTATTATAATTTTATTTTGAGGTGATAAATTCTGATTGATTGTTCGATCTTCTACTACTGTATTATAAACTCTCTGAAATTAAAAATTATTTTCTAATTTTTAGTTCGGTTAGCTATAAAAGCGTGTTTTTTTAGTTTTTTTAAACTATTATTTATTATCGATATTATTGTCCTCAACATTGAATAATAACACCAAAGTGATGTGGGCTTTTGTGTTTCGCTCATTTCCTTGAAATAAACCAACAAAACCTTTTCGCTTGTTATATGTTTGACATTCTTCCCACTACACCATTTTTCATATCGATCAAATGCATCTTCATATTTCTTTTTTGATGTAGATGGTACCAGATCCGTTATGATATTATGCGCTTCGTTTTCTATATCAGAAGGAAGTTCATCACTTGAACTCATTTTGAAACTTAATATTTAATTCAGATAAAATGAAAATTTGAAGAAGCGGCATTTATATCTGTTGTTATTGTTACATGTGTGTAGCCATAGCAACGCACAACGCGACTTGCTCCATGCATAGACAAACTGAACGTTTTATCTATGGCTTCATGTTGAATATTTAATTGAGAGTACGAATTAATTGATCATTTCAGAATATTTCTCGAAAGGATGAAAACAAGCAGTTGTAGATAAAATTTTGTACGTAACTCGTAGGATACTATATCATTAAAGCACTCATGTTAAATTAAACATTCGTGCTTTAATGATATCTGTATCCAACTCGTATCGTAAATAACTATTATTGTATAATTCGTGGGAAAAGCATATTCCCAAACTCCTGTGTTACCAGACTCGTCGCTACGCTCCTCGTCTGGTAATTATCACAGTCGTTTGGGAATATTATGCTTTTCCCACTAATTATACAATATACTATTCTCTATTTCAGTATCGCAATGAGTCCATTCCAGCACTAAAAACAGTGCTGGAATGAACGCATTCCCGCATTGTTTCTGATTATATTTTTCGTTTTGTGGTAGTCAGCACTGACATTCGATCCTATCAAATTTCAACACACGTCAATTGTCAATTAAATATAAACTGGATGTAGTGAAAGAGTTGTTGAGAGGAAAAGTTTTATTTTCATTAAAAAATACGGTACTTGATATTTCCTTCTTGCTAATTTTGAACCATTCCTGTTATTAGGAAACTGTTTTAAATATGATCTCCACGCCCTACGTACGATTCAAATTCCGTAATATGTCAACTTTCGTAATAGTCACACCATCTGCCAAGATACAATTCAAAAATCACTAGTAAGTATAGTCAGAAATTTTCATTGAATTTAAACAGTATTTCACAAAACTTGACTGAAATAGAGAAAATATCATCTAATACTCGTTGCAGAAGGCTATTCCAACACTCATGCGTTCGCTCCTTCGTCGCTCGTTTTCGAATTTCGCATTCGTGTTTGAATAGGAGCCCATTCTGCCACTTGTTTTAGAATATACTATAAATTGTCAATATTTGTTGGCAATATAATTTCCTTACAAAAAAGTCTTGATTTGCGAAATATTACTTTTTCTCCAGTAGTTACTTGAATATTGGCATCAATACATCTAAATCATTCCTTTCACCTTCAGGGATATTCATCTAAATCCCTAAAGAAGAATTTTTGAAACTTCGATTGAAGATATACCGAAAATACGGGTACGCCCTCTTTTTCTTTAATTCGCAAATATCAGAAGAAATCAAATTTTAAAAATGTAATTATAGAAGATTCAATTCCTCCATAACGACAATTTATGTTAATTGAATAAGCTAGACGGATTTCTTGTCCAAATAAGAACCACGATCCACGATACACAACCTACTTATCCAACCTGGGTGAGTCATCTTCGTCTGTGACGTAACATGGGAGGGTCTCCATACGAATGAAATTACAGGGGCATTCCGTTCAATACTTCCATTGAGTATTCTATTTATATACTCAATGATACTTCCGAATTATCTCCAGCAGGGTACAGTACGCATGACTAGGCCTGATTTTATGGCTCTGCACTGGGAGAAAATTGGGAGTAAGATACAAATCTAGATGACTAATGGAGATAATGGGGAAAGTAATTCGGGGGAAATGAACTGTGCGAAGTGGAATTCTATGGATGTTATCATAGATCTTGCGTTGATGGGTATAATTTTTGCGCGAATGTTCTGGGGAACATCGCGTTATCATTTTGCCCAAATGTCTGTAATTTTCGAATTTTTCGCCGAAAATGGTCTCAAATCAGATTAGGTTCGACTCCCTGATCAAGAATTCGAGGTCGAATTCAATTCTGTCCGGCCGGCCGGTTGTCCGTTGCCAAGATAACTTTAGAAAGGTAAAAGATAGCAACTTGAAATTTTCAGGGTAGATGGTGGATCCCAATACGACGGACAAGTTCATTAATGGGCATAATCGGCCCAACGGTTTCCGAGTAATAATTTTGTTTTCAACCAATTCAAGTCCGATCGAATTGAAACTTGGTGGGTAGTTGTAGAAAGCAAAACTAGGCACGCTTGTAAAATTTTGTGTGAATCGGATTCCTAGAAAATTTCAAAAAAATTATCAAAAAATATTATTTATGTCACCATAACCTGAGAACGGAAAGAGAATAGAATTTTCGGGCAAAGTTGTGCATCTTAATGGGATATTTGAGTTTGTTTATGGGAATAATCGGCCTAACGGTTTTGGAGTTATACCCATCTGAAATTTGGTTGCTATTTCCTCAATAACTCGAAAAATATAAAACCGATCTAATTCAAACAAGGTTGTCAGTTGTAGAATGCCAACGCAAAAATTCTAATTTCATAATTTCATAGAATCCCATGTTGAAGTGTTGATGATATTCTAGCAAAATTTCAAGAGGATCGTATAACTCGAAATGTTTTTAAAAATCATTGTAAATCATTGGAAAAAAATTCTATATATCAGAAACTGTTCCTCCGACACCGCTGAAATTTTGCGAGAGCCTTCAAAACCTAACTCTTCTGCCAAGTTTCAAGTTTGAACAAGATCGGATCTATATTGTTGGAGATCCGAGCAGCCTTGTTTGAGTTCAGTAGCTGGATGGGTGACCGTTGGCTTGATAACTTTCAAAGGAGATAGGAAATATAACTTGGTAGTTAGTTGAAAACTACTGACGCGAAGACTTGTACAAAATTGTAAGACGAAATTGTAAGACAAAATGTTTAACTATTTTGCTGACTAGTTTGCTTTAAATTTCAAAACCACATATCAGATTAAGTATAATATTAGCATTTAGGTGACCAATAACGACATCTCAGAGCGGGCACAATTTAATGGATAATAGGCCCCTAGGAGCCAAAAAAATCCAATATAAAATTCCAAATACCGCTCAAATTATGAATGATTAGAGGAGCGATTGAAAAATAGGATGAACGGTGTGTGGAATTTAAAAAAAAATGGGGTAATGCATTGGCATGCGAGGGTTAAGTTAGTTAATGGACATAACCAGCCACACAGTTTTGAAGTTCTTTCTTCGTATCCCATATATCCCAACTCACTTTCTCGTCAATTATACACTAATCTAGCGTTCGCAATGAATGGAAGTACCTGTTCATAAGAAATGTTATGTTCAGAAATGCACCCCTCTTTTGAGGGCTTGAAGGGTGAGAATTACAGATTTCTCAATTTTGTTGTTGTTTTTAGGGAGCGCATCTGAATGCGATGGTTAAGTTCGTTAATGGGCATAATCAGCCAAACAGATTTGGAGTTGTTGTATAATGCAATTGCCTATAATGTTGTTGTTATTTTCTAAATAATTGAAAAAATACGAATTATTATATTATTATACTGATATTAACGAATTGGAACTTGGGAATTATAATAATTGTATAATTCCGATGCGCCAAATTTCGTGTGGATCGTATAACTAGAAAAAAAATGAATGTTTGAAATTTTTCCAAGAAGAAAACAAAAATTTTCATTTAAAAATTTTATATTTCTGGAATTATGTGTCAGGTTCCGTACGAACCTTCAGGTCATCATTTTACAATATACAATGCTGTTTTTCGTGAGGGTGGTTGAGGCGTGAATAGACAAAAGTCAATGCATTGCTCGATTTTTTTGCGCGTATGTTCTGGGAAACATCGCGTTATCATTTTGCCCTAATGTCTGTAATTCTGGAATTTTTTGCAGAAAATGGTCTCAAACGATTAAGTTCGACTACCTGATGAAAATTCGACGACAAATTTGATTCTGTTCGGCTGACCGGCCGTCCGTTGCCAAGATAACTTGAGAACGGAATGAGATAGGTACTTGAAATTTTCAGGGTAGGTGCCACATCCCAATATGACGAACAAGTTCGTTAATGGGCATAATCGGCCCAATGGTTTCGGAGTAATAATTTTATTTTCAACCAATATAAATGCGATCGAATTGAAACTTGGTGAATAGTTGTAGAATATGAACATAAGCACGTTCGTGAAATTTTGAGAGAATCGCATAACTAGAAAAATTTTAAGAAATTATTAAAAAATGTTTTTTCTGTCACGATAACCTGAGAACGGAAAGAGAGAGCAATTTGAAATTTTCAGGTTAGGTTGTGCTTCTGACTGTAATACTTGAGTTCGTTTGTAGGCATAATTGGCCAAACTGTTTTGGAACTATACCCATCTGAAATTTGGTTGGTATTTCCTCAATAACTCGAAAAATACGAAACCAATTGAAATCAAACATGGTAATTAGTTGTATAATGCAAACGCGAAAATTCTAACAAAATTTCGTTGAATTTTTGAGAAATCATTGAAAATTATTGAAAAAAATTCTATATATCAGTAACTATGCGTCCGACATCGCTAAAATTATGCGAGAGCCTTCAAAACCTAACTTCACTGCCAAGTTCCAAGCTTGAACATGATCGGATATATATTGTTGGAGATTCGAGAAGCCTTGTGTGAGTATAGTAGATGTATAGGTGACCGTTGCCTCGATAACTTTCGAACGAAAGGAGATAGGGACTTGCAATTTTCAGGCTATGATGCGTATCCGAATGGGAGTGTTAAATTTGATTACGGGCATAATCGGTCCAATGATTTCAGAGTTATACCCTCCTGGAATATTATTTCCACGATAACTCAAAAAATATAGACACGATCGAATTGAAGCTTGGTATCTAATTGTAGAATATTGACATAAAGACGTGTTTGAAATTTTATAAGAACCATAACCCTAGAAAATTTTTAAAAAATTATGAAAAAAATAATGGTTCAAGCACTGACGTGGAGTCAGGAGCTTTTGCGCGTATTGGAGCTTTATTGTCCATTCTCCTGTATTGGACACTCTTAATCGAATTTACCATGGTAAATTATATTGTCCATTCTCCTGTATTGGACATTTAATTCGAATTTAACATGTTAAATTCGAATTAAGATTGTCCAATACAGGAGAATGGACAATAGAATATACGCGCAAAAGCTCAGTCCTGACTTCTCATCAGTGCTTGAACCAATTTTTTTATTTTGATTGACGGATAAACTAATAAACTTTGTCAGACAACAAGCGAACATTGTCAGAATTATTTTCTGTTGGTAGTTATTCTGAAACCCTCGTGAAAAATTTGCAGGTTTTTTTGAGGCTGTTTAAAAAGAAACAAACTGAACTGGTACATATATTTATTATTTATTCCAGTTTACCACCATTTACTTGGTGAGTTGCGAAATTCTACCCGACAGTTGACAGTTATTAATTAATTGTAAAATTAGCTATCAGTTCTTATCACGTAATTATCTAAGAAGGTATTTACTGTCGTTGTTTCCTGAGCCCATGAGGGTATGAATATGGAATTCTGCAGTGAATTATCGATGTTCCCGCATAATAATTAATGGCAATTATACTATCGATTTATGATAAATAGTAATTTCGAACTTCTTCTGTAGAGACGAATAGTTACCGTGTCTGACGATCCCTATGAAAAGGTTAGAACATCACGAATGAAACAGATTGTTAAGCGAAATATCAGGGAGGGATACAAATTACAAACATTTATCCCTGCACGATCGAAGACATTTTTCGAAGAATGGAATATCGTAAAAAAAAATGGGTTCAAGCCCTGTGGACAGGAGATTTCTGGCGCTCTAGTTCAAACAGACAAATTATATTTCCGAAAGTATTGGTTTCTTAGAGTTGGGAATTATATCAATGTATTCTTATGATTGACTTGCTTCATAAAGGAAATTCAATTCAAATAATAGTTTATTTACCAAGTTAAATGAGCAATCTGAGAATGAGAACTGCACCATGGAAGAAATCGAATTAAATCCTGCCAATATTGCCCAATAACGAACTTAACCGAGATATTCATCTTCCTAACTTACTCTGGAAATTTCAACTACCTAGCTCATTCCGTTCAAGAGTTATTGTGGAAAAACTTTTTTAAAATTTTCAAATTTTTTTTTTGACACTTTGTGGTAATCTGGTCAATACAAAACTTCACATGCGTATAAAGGTCATGATTCTACAATTTGATGCTAAATTTCAGATAGATCGAGTGATCGGTTTCGGAAATATTCACAAAAAATATTTTTACTAAAATCGGCAATAACTCCGAAACCATTTGATGGATTTCGCCCATTAACGAGCTCGTCCGAGATATTTACGCTCCAAATCTACCTTGCACATTTCAATCCACTAACTCCTTTCGTTCGAGAGTTATCGTGCCTACGGCCGGCCGGACAGAATCGATTTCGACCTCGGATTCTTTGGGCAAATTGATAAGCACTTAGTTCCGAGGAACTAGAGCGCCAACAAGTTTCGTATGACAATTGCCCAAAACAGGTTTAAAGTACCTACAAATAGTAGCTATTCCATAAAACATGTATGAAAGAAGAGTAATAATGAAAAATTACCTTGTAATAGATCAAAAATTTCCTGATCTACGTTCACCAAATTTTCTCCTCTCTCGAACTACATAATTATGCTTTCAATATTCACGTAATATTTTCAAACATTTTTGGGTGAGGTCCCCGTTGCATCGCTAAAATACTTCATGTCCCGTTCCGAAATGTGAGACTTTTCTGAGAAAAACTAATTTCGGAGCAAACAACTGAGATTTTTCTCACTTCGCTCACATTTCGGAAGACACTTCATTCTCATAATTCTTCGATTGATTAGATAATGTCATGTCTCAGGAAAATAAGTTGACATTATTACAATTCATACATAGAATAATTATATCATTCTGTGAAATACGATTTATTATTGAAATTTTGAAAAATCATATCTCCGAAAGTATCAGCTTGTTAGAGTTAAAAATGATATCATTGGATTTTTATGGTAAAACTGCTTATTGAAAAAAATTAATTAATTTGTAATTTGTTCTGTAAAAAAAAATTTTTTTTGTTACTCCGAAACCATTTGTCCGATTTAGCCCAATAAAGAACTTAGCCGAGATATTTATCTCTCAAACCTACTCTGAAAATTTCAACTGTCTAGCTCATTCCGTTCGAGTGTTATCGTGCCTACGGCCGGCCGGACAGAATGAATTTCGACCACGAATTCTTGATCAGTGAGTCGAACCAAATCGTTTAAGACCATTTTCATCGAAAAATTCGAAAATTACAGACATTTGGGCAAATTGATAAGCACTCAGTTCCGAGGAACTAGAGCGCCAAAAAATTTCATAAAACATGGTACAAATATTACACATTGCCCTCGAATTATTTCAACTGGATATATTCACTGTGGACAATTCGGGATTTAATAAGATTTTATATTTATATTTTACATTTATATTTCCGCAATAACTTTTTGGCGCTCTTGTTCGTCGGAACATTGTGCTTATCAATTTGCCCAAACTTTTGTAATTTTCGAATTTTTGGCTGAATATGGTCTCAAACGTTATGGTTCGACTCACTGATCAAGAGCTCAAAATCAATTATGTGTGGCCGTCCGTTAATACGATAACTCTCGAACGGAATGAGCTAAACAGTTGAAATTGAGTAAGTTTGGGAGATAAATATCTCGGTTAAGTTCGTTTTTGGACATAATCGGCCAGGTGGTTTCGTAGTAACGAAGAAAAAAAATTTTATACATTGAAAATTTCAAATTATTTTTTTTAAGATGCAGTTTCATCATAAGAATCCATTGATATATTTTTCAACTGTAACAAGCTTTTACTTTCGGAGATATGATTTTTCTAAATTTCAATAATAATTCTTAATTCTATGAATTCACAGAATGCTGTAATCGAAAATTAACGTCCGTATTTGTATCTACGAATTTCATGATCTGTATACATGTTATCTTATCTACAGATGAAGAACATGCCATATTTACTTCTAGTTGTAATCCTTATGATATAAAATGCCTCCTGTTCTAGAAAACAAAGTTTGATTGAATGCAAAAACCTCACCTGTCGTAGAATTATGTGGACAGGGGAGATTGAGTAAATGGATAAAATGAGTGTCAAACTTTAAAACTTCTTTCAAAATTTGTCTGAGTGTTCAGTGACTGGTGAAGGCATTGGTAACACAGTCAGAACATACTAGGCCATATCACCACCACATGGCAATAATGTGTGTGTGCCAGTAGATTTCAGTTTTCATTTTGTAGCTTTGACATCCTTTTTTTCGAATAAAATGAATGTTTGTGTGAAGGTTACTATAACTATGATAGATATTTTCCAAATATCAGTTTTTTCCTACTTCTACTGCTTTTCTAGTTATAGACTCGTGGATTCATAAGACTATACGAAATTAGCATCAAGAAAGCAGATAAAGTTTTTCTTGAGTCGTTTCAAGAATATTCAATCGTTTCAGAACATTAAATTATTTCTCATCATTTCTCCAAAAACGAACCGCTTCCGAGATATTCTTCATTGAATGTTATAAAATGGGAAACTCCAGAAAATCCTCTACTTTTATGAAATCGCCCCTGAGCGTTGGAATCCAGAATCAAGCTGTAAACCACGTTACCATATCTTTTTCTCGTCCACCAATAATGTCATAGATAATTTGTATGCAGGAGTGTATTAGCACATTGTGAAATATTTAAACGCTTGTTACTTTTTACCTAAGCTGAATCTGGAAAAATGGTTTTATTCGATGAGATGAATGTATGATTAAAATTAATGCACAACTTTGAGACTCACTCTGCATATATGCTTTAACTAAATATACAAATCCGATAAAATTAAAACTCGGTAATTACTTGTAGAATGCTGACGCTCAAATTTTCTCCGAATTTCGTTAATATCGCATCCTGAAATTAGTTTTTTCATATATCATTATTAGATCTTTAAAAATTTTCAAGTCAGATAGAATACATATGTCAGTTCAAAGATGATTCTCTCATTAATGAAGTCTGTCATTAAAATGGTTTGAAATGTATTCATATCTTATAGAAGCTGAGAAAACGGTCTATATGGATCGTAAATTTGAATAAGGGTGTCCAATAGAGGTGAATAAAACATTATTAACAGTAAGTTTGTCGGTTTAAGGTTAAATTCTCATTTTTTTCGGCATCTGGAAGATACGCGCTAAAGCTCCTGTGTTCATGTCAGTGCTTGAACCAATTTTTTATTAGTTACCGATTCGTTCCTTGTCATAACGATGGACAGCGGTGGCTGCGAATTTATGTAATAAATGACGTCGATCACGAATTCCAGATCTTCCATATTTACCGGCATAAAGAGAAATTCTTCGGAACTGTAAACTGGTCTTCAAAGTTTACCATATATGTTCAACTTTCCGTGGCAAAACCAATTCAAGGAAATTATGCTGTAGACTCTAAAGATTTCGTAACATGCCTTATTCATACTACCATAAATGGCGAGCAAAATTGTGATTACAGTTTAATATTTATGAAATACAAGTGATGTTTTTCATTGTAGAATTGCACTCGAACAGATGACAGAATGATGATGGTGTTCCGAAATTTGATTTTTCATCATCTGTTGTTCGAAATCTATTAACGGTCCATCAAATTTCTACAAAAAAATATATTCACTCAACACCTCCTACACTGAAGAGCAGTCATCAAATCCAATACGGCCACCAACGTGGATGGAGAAAAGACGGTAAATTCAAAAGTTGAATTATAGGATTTTTCTCATATTCAAACAAATTACTGAATTATACATGCCATCATGCCATGGAATATTGCGATGATTTTATTTAATAGCCCACCCATATTTCCATGGGACCTCTATTGGATGATTTTGAATCTTAACAAAAATAGCAGTATCTTCATGATACTCAAGTGATGTCCTAGGACCAAGTTCTATAAGTACTATCACTGAGGTTTGATTAAAAATTTGTAGCACTCGTTTCACATTCTTGGTCTTCTTCTTCTTCTTTGCGGAGGAACCCAATTGAGGACTTTAAATGGCCATCTCTCGTCACTCATTCTTGGCACTTGCCCGAACCATTGTAGCATTTTTGCTTCAATTGTGTCTCTAATATCTGCAGCAACACCTACTCTAGTTCTTATCTCCTCATTCCTGACTCTGTAACGTTAGTCTAAAGTAGAGAATCCAATCGCGCACCACAATCTCAATCCCGCAAACGCGCGGGATCAAAGTTATCAATCCCGCGGATCCGCAAAAATGCGGGATTGATAACAATATATACTCTTTGTACTCAAACTATTAAACATTCGAGCACTGACGTGAAGTCAGGAGCTTCTGCGCGTATGTTCTATTGTCCATTCTCCTGTATTGTATAATAACTGTATAATACAGGTATTCTACAACTAGTTATCAAGCTTCAATTCGATCGAGTCTATATTTTTTGAGTTATCGATGAAATAATATTCCAGGTGGATATAACTCCGAAACAGTTGGACAGATTAAGCCTGTAAACGAACTTAACTCTCCCATTCAGATACGCAACATACCCTGAAAATTGCAAGTCCTTATCTCCTTTCGTTCGAAAGTTATCGAGGTCATCCATCCATCTACTGAACTCACACAAGGCTGCTCGAATCTCCAACAATATGTATCCGATCGTGTTCAAACTTGGAACTTGGCAGTAGAGTTAGATTCTGAAGGCTCTCGCAAAATTCCAGCGATGTCGGTCGAATAGTTACTGATATGTATAATTGTTTTCAATAATTTTCAATGATTTCTTGAAAATTTTCTAGTGAAACGATCCTCACGAGATTTTGCAAGAATTTTGCGTTGGCATTGTACAACAAATAACCATGTTTGAATTTAATCGGTTTTGTATTTTTCGAGTTATTGAGGAAATAACAACCCAATTTCAGATGGGTGTATGTAACTCCAAAATCATTTCGCTGATCTCTTTCAATTCTCAGTTTTTCGTGACATAAAAATACTTCTTAATAATTTATAAATTCAATTTTCTAGTAATACGATTCTCACATAATTTCACAAACGTGCTTAGGTTTATATTCTACAACTATTCACCAAGTTTCAATTCGATCGGATTTGTATTAGTTGAAAACAAAATTATTTCTCGGAAACCATTGGGCCGATTATGCCCATTAACGAATTTGTCCGTCTCATTGGGATGCGCCACCTACCCTGAAAATTACAATTCGCTAGCTCTTTCCGTTCTCAAGTTATCGTGACAAAGGGCGGCCGGAGAGAATCAAATTTGACCTCGTATTCTTCATCGGGGAGTCGAACCCAATCGTTTTAGACCATTTTCGACAAAAAATTGAAAATTACGAACAATTGGGCAAAATGATGACGCGATGTTCTCCAGAACATACGCGCAAAAATGTCTTATGCAATTAAAAACGTACTTTAGTAGTAGCATATGAGGTTTTGGCCTCGGAACTGAGTGCTTATCAATTTGCCCAAATGTCTGTAATTTTCGAATTTTTCGATGAAAATGGTCTTAAACGATTTGGTTCGACTCACTGATCAAGAATCCGACGTCGAAATGCATTCTGTCCGGCCGGTCGGGCCGGCCATAGGCACGATAACTCTCGAAGGGAATGAGCTAGACAGTTGAAATTTTCAGAGTAGGTTTGTGAGATAAATATCTCGGCTAAGTTTGTTATTGGGCAAAATCGGAGAGATGGTTTCGGAGTAACAAAAAAAAAATTTTTTTGTACGAAAAAAATTCCAAATAAATTTTTTTTCAATAAGCAGTTTTAACATAAGAATCCAATGATATCATTTTTAACTCTAACAAGCTAATACTTTCGGAGATATGATTTTTCAAAATTTCAATAATAAATCGTATTTGTACGTTGTCACAGAATGATATAATTATTCTATGTATGAATTGTCATAATGTCAACTTATTTTCCTGAGACATGACATTATCTAATCAATCGAAGAATTGTGAGCGAAGTGAGAAAAATCTCAGTTGTTCGCTCCGAAATTAGTTTTTCTCAGAAAAGTCTTACATTTCGGAACGGAACATGAAGTAAGAGATCTGAGAGTAGTGAGACTGCTTTTCATCCATAGACATATAATGCTCAGTTCTCTCAATGTATGACGGGACTGACGGAAGGGAATATTATAACTTCAAAAATATTGGGGTTGAAATACTCGTATTTTAGCGATGCAACGGGGACCTCACCCAAAAATGTTTGAAAATATTACGTAAATATTGAAAGCTTAATTCTGTAGTTCAAGAGAGGAGAAAATTTGGTGAACGTAGATCAGGAAATTATTGATCGATTACAAGGTAATTTTTCATTATTACTTCTCTTCTTTCGTATTATACATGTTTTATGGAATATCTACTATTTGTATAAACCTGTTTTGGGCAATTGTCATACGAAACTTGTTTTTTTGGCGCTCTAGTTCCTCGGAACAAAGTGCTTATCAATTTGCCCAAGTGTCTGTAATTTTTGAATTTTTGGCTGAAAATGGTCTCAAACGATTTGGTTCGACTGATCAAGAATCCGAGGTCGAAATCGATACTGTCCGGCCGGCCGGCTGGCCGTAGGCACGATAACTTTCGAACGAAAGGAGTTAGCGGATTGAAATTTGCAAGGTGGGTTTGGAGCGTAAATATCTCGGACGAGCTCGTTAATGGGCGAAATCCATCAGGCGGTTTCGGAGTTATGGCCGATAAAAATATTTTTTATGAATATTTCCGAAACCGATCACTCGATCTATCTGAAATTTAGCATCAAATTGTAGAATCATGACCTTTATATGCATGTGAAGTTTTGTATTGACCAGATTACCGCAAAGTGTCGAAAAGAAATTTTGAAAATTTAAAAAAAGTTTTGCTACAATAAATCTCGAACGGAATGAGCTAGGTAGTTGAAATTATCAGAGTAGGTTAGGGAGATGAATATCTCGGTTAAGTTCGTTGTTGGGCAAAATTGGCCAGATTTAATTCGATTTCTTCCATGGTGCAGTTCTCATTCTCAGCTTGCTCATTTAATCTTGATAAATAAACTATTATTTGAATTGAGTTTCCTTTATGATGCAGTTCTATCATAAGAATACATTGATATAATTCCCAACTCTGAGTAACCAATACTTTTGGGAGATATAATTTGTCTGTTTGAACTAGAGCGCCAGAAAGCTCCTGTCCACAGGGCTTGAACCCATTTTTGTATGTACCAATGAGCAAAAAATGTCTATTATTGCCTGGCCTGCAAATTGCTAACCGAGGAGGAGCCAAGGATAGATAGCAGGCGAGGTAATAGACAGTTTTTCGCCAAGGTGTATATTTCATTTTTTCGTCGACCTCTACATACTTTTATGAATTTCGCCTAAATAATTTCACAATAGCAAATGACAGTTATTCTCATATGTATTGAACAGTATCATGCTATATTCATAGTGACCACAGCGAATGACAGTATTGAATCGTATCATGCCGTATTCATAGTGAACACAGCGGACGGAAAAGTACTTTTTCTTTTTCTGGGAAGTTTGTGCTATCATTGTCGAATACGGAATTTTAATATTGAGTCCCGCAAATCCCGCACGGATAATCCCGCAATGTTGATCCCGCATTTGCGGGATCCTGCATTTGGGGGATTGGATTCCCTAGTCTAGAGCAGCACCTCCAATATCCCATCCATCACTTTAATTTTATTCTTAAGTTATATTATAAGTTGGTTGTCATTTCCATTCCTCGGCACCATATTAGATACTCCATATTCTCCTTTAATTTTATAGATTTTTCTTTCAATATAATTTCTTATTTGTGAACTCCAAATTACGCCATTCAGATGTTTCGTAATTGATCTTTCTTGTACGATCCTTATCTTTATTTCCCTTTCATTGGATCCGATTGCGTTTGGGGGTCCTCTCATTATTCACAACAATATAATTTATTTTTGAGGTGTTGATGGTCATACCCTACTCTATGCAGGGTGTCCCAAGTTCGAGTGCTTCGAGACGTTTCTGGAGAATTGGACATATTTGAAATCTGAATATTGGGATTATGATATTGCTTGAAATACTCTACAAAGCTAACATATTTTCGAAGCCCAAGCACTTCCAGTTATACAGGGAGTGAAAATAAATTTGATTAAAACATTTTTTTTCCAAGTTTTGCATTCCAGGTATGATCAAGTATTCAATGCTGAATACATTTCTGTTGAAAACATTGTGTTCATTCGAATATTTTCCAAAATAGCGAAAAAAAGTCAAATATGTTTAGTCAGTATTAAGTTCATTATTCTTATTTTAAACATCCTGAACGTAAACCGTTTTCACAACATCGAAAAGAAAGAATGCATCTTTTGAATTTCAGAAATATCATCACAGGGTGTTTGGAATTTTGCGTCGAAAATTGTAATAAAAAATTAGCCATAACTTCTGTTTTTCAAATTAAAACCCTATTTTTTGGCAATCTAGTTCCTCGGAACTGAGTGCTTATCAATTTGCCCAAATGTCTGTAATTTTCGAATTTTTCGATGAAAATGGTCTTAAACGATTTGGTTCGACTCACTGATCAAGAATCCGTGGTCGAAATTCATTCTGTCCGGCCGGTCCGGCCGTCCGGCCGTCCGTAGGCTCGATAACTCTCGAACGGAATGAGCTAGACAGTTGAAATTTTCAGAGTAGGTTTGGGGGATAAATATCTCGGCTAAGTTCGTTATTGGGCAAAATCGACAGATGGTTTCGGAGTAACAAAAAAAAAATTTTTTTACAAAACAAATTCCAAATAAAATTTTTTTCAATAAGCAGTTTTATCATAAGAATCCAATCATTTTATTTTTATATCTAACAAGCTTATACTTTCGGAGATATGATTTTTCAAAATTTCAATGTAAATCGTATTTCTACGTTTTCACACAATGATAGAATTATTCTGTGGGTATTCTATGAATTGTTATAATGTCAAATTATTTTCCTGAGACATGACGTTGTCTCATTGTCATTCATTCCAACAATCCTATAAATATGAGAACTCTAATTTAATATCATACTTTTTGTTGGTTGATATTTTCATGCCGATGGTCAATCCATATGATGATGGGAATGGTAATGGTAAGTTAATAATATTGAGTTCAAAATATCTCCACTAAAAACAAAACTGGAATATTGGTGTATTCGAGTAGATTTGAGGAAAGGTATATATTATCGTTCATCATAGAATTGAGGAATGAATATCTCGGATGAGTTCGTTGTTGGGTAGAATACGTCTATTGGTTTTGGATTGATAATTTTTGGCACTCTTGTTGAATTTAAATTCTTCTATGATGTTTGAATTCAATTTCTGCTAAGATGAAGTTCTAAATTTCAATAATGAATCGTACTTCTATGTTTTCACAGAATGCTATAAATATTCTATCTAAGCTTTATTATATGATCTCTGTTCATACTCGTTCATTTCATCCTGTTCTATAAGAGAGAGTCAAATTCATTTCAGCTATTTTAATTTGGATTCTTCCATGGTGCAGTTCTCATTCTCAGATTGCTCATTTAATCTTGATAAATAAACTATTATTTGAATTGAATTTCCTTTATGATGCAGTTCTATCATAAGAATACATTAATATGATTCCCAACTCTGAGAAACCAATACTTTTGGAGATATAATTTGTCTGTTTGAACTAGAGCGCCAGAAAGCTCCTGTCCACAGGGCTTGAACCTATTTTTTATGTTTGTGTTGGATTTACCATGGTAAATTCGAATTAAGTGTCCAATACAGGAGAATGGACAATAGAACATACGCGTAAAAGCTTCTGACTTCACGTCAGTGCTTGAAAAATTTTTTTTTTTCTTTATTTTTTTGAAATTTTCTAGGGGCACGGTTCTTAAAATTTTTTGTTTCTTCATTTTTTTCAAATTTTCTAGGGTTACGGTTCTTACAAAATTTGAAACACGTCTTTATGTTGATTTTCTACTACTAGTTACCAAGCTTCAATTCGATCGAATCTTTATTTTTTGAGTTATCAAGGAAATAATATTCCAGGTGGGTATAACTCGGAAACCGTTAGACCGATTATGCCCAAAAACGAACTCAACTCTCCCATTCGGATACGCAACCTACCCTGAAAATTGCAAGTCCCTATCTCCTTTCGTTCGAAAGTTATCGAGGCAACGGTCACCCATTTACTGAACTCACACAAGGCTGCTCGAATCTCCAACAATATTTAACCGATCGTGTTAAAACTTGAAACTTGTCAGTAGAGATAGGTTATAAAGGCTCTCGCAAAATTTCAGCAATTTCAAACGAATAGTTACTGATATATAGATTTTTTTTTCAAATTTTCAGTGATTTTTTAAAAATTTTCTACAAATACTATCCTCACGAAATTTTGCGAGTATTTTTACGTCGGCATTCTACAACTAATAACCATGTTTGAATTCAATCGGTTCAGTATTTTTCGAGTTAATGAGGAACAAATAACAACCAAATTTCAGATGGCTATAACAATAAAACCGTTTAGTCGATTATGCTCATAAACAAACCGAAATGTCGCGTTCTGATGCATATCCTAACCTGAAAACTTCAAGCCGCTATCTCTTTCCGTTCTCAAGTTATCGTGACAACAACAATATTTTTAATAATTTTTTAATAACTTTCTAGCCATACGATTCGCACAAAATTTCACAATCGTGCTGAGGTTCATATTCTACAACTACTCACCAAGTTTCAATTCGATCGGATTTATATTGGTTGAAAACAAAATTATTACTCGGAAATTACTGGGACGATTATGCCCATTAATGAACTTGTACGTCGTATTGAGATGCGCCACCTACCCTGAAAATTTAAAGTCGCTAGCTCTTTTAGTTCTCAAGTTATTGTGGCAACGGCCGGACGGCCGGCCAGACAAAAGCAAATTTGACCTCGAATTCTTCATTGGGGAGTCGAACTAAATCGTTTGAGACCATTTTCGTCAAAAAATTCGAAAGTTACAGACATTTGGGCAAAATGATAACACGATGTTCCCCAGAACATATGCGCAAAAATTGGTTCAAGCACTGACGTGAAGTCAGGAGCTTTTGCGCGTATGTTCTATTGTCCATTCTCCTTGTATTGGACACTTTTAATCGAATTTACCATGGTGAATTCTATTGTCTATTCTCCTGTATTGGACACTCTTAATCGAATTCACCATGGTAAATTCGATTAAAAGTGTCCAATACAGGAGAATGGACAATAGAACATACGCGCAAAAGCTCCTGACTTCACGTCAGTGCTTGAACCAATTTTTTTTTTCGTGAAGTCAGGATAGAAAGCAATGATGAAAAAATTAACACATTATTGTCTACCTTTAATTCTTCTTTAGGAGAAGAATACATAATTATTCTAAAAAAATATTACTGGAATTAAAGTCATATTTAAATAATCAAAGTAACGAAATTTATAAGTTTAGTTACTAACATATTGAATGAAATTCAATTGAATTCCAGTAATATTCAATTACTTATTCTTAACCAATAAATGCCATTTGATAGATCTAAAGGTGTTGTGGTGCAACATAAATATATATTCTCATTAGTGATAGAAAAACTGGCCTAAAATTCCTCTCTACCCATCACGAGATTTAATATCGACAAATGAGCCTCTCACCTTACAAGATCAGAAAGTGTGGTTAATTTAAAGTTAAGCTTTGAAGCCTTCATCAAAATTTCAGCGATATCATATTAAAAATAATACATAACCTTTCAAAAGTCTCCTCTCACAAATATACTCCTCTGAAGGCACATGGATCTCTTGAAGAAGAATCGCCTTCTCTTTTTCTCAAAGATATTCACTCTTGTTCATATAAATACCTTCAATATTTAGTTGCCTCCTCCTAAGGAGTATCTCTTTCAAAACCCGGTCTGACCGCTAATGTAGGGCTATCATCTCCCATAGATTTGTGATGAAATAACAGGATTTTCCCAAGAACATACGCGCAAAAGTTTGTCATCATGACATTCATGTGTTTGAAGGTTCTCGCAAAAATACGACGATTCGCATCCAGCTACCGAACTCACAAAAGGCTGCTCGGTTCTCCAACAATATGGATCCGATCGTGTTCAAACTTGGAACTCTGCAGTAGAGTTAGGTTTTGAAGGCTCTTCCAAAATTTCAGCCATGCCGGACGAATAGTTTATGATATATAGAATTTTTTTCAATTATTTTCAATAATTTTTTTGAAATTTTCTAGTTATACCATCCTCACGCAATTCTGCAAGAATGTTTGCATTGGCATTCTACAACCAATAACCAGAGAGAGAAGGGAGAAATAAACTTTATTGATCATAATTATAATCATAATCAAACGGCTATCGACCTAAGTCTTCCTGCCAATTAAAAAATTTCATTAACATAAATATCCATTATTTTCTCAAGGTGTTACAAGGTTTTTAAATATTCGAAGATTTGGAGTGGTGGTAATTTTGCTTTCGGTGGTGTTGTTTCTTGATAGCTGTGAATCAGAGGGTCCATAATATTTATGTTATTCTGGTTGGTGATGAATTTTCTGCTAATATTTTCAAGTCTTCCTATTATTGGTTCCACTTTTGTAGTCTCATATAAAAGTTGGTTAGAAGGATTATGGAGTGGATTGTTTGGGTGTCTCAGTTTTGTGACTTTCCTAAGGCAGGTTCTTTCTGCAACTTCTATGTTTTTCAGTGTTGTCTTCGGGGTGTTCAAGAATACTGTGTGTCAACCAATAACCATGTTTCAATTATATCGGTTTCGTATTTTTCGAGTTATTGAGGAAATAACAACCAAATTTCAGATGGGTATAATTCCAAAAACATTCATCCGATTATACCTATAGACAAATTCAAATGTCGCATTCAGATGCACGACCTAACCTGAAAATTTCAAGCTGCTATCTCCTTCCGTTCTCAGGTATCGTGTCATAAATAATATTTTTTAATAAGTTTTTTAAAATTTTCTAGTGACCCGATTCTCACTAAATTTCACAAACGTGCTTAAGTATATTCTACAACTATTCACCAAGTTTAAATTCGATCGGATTTATTTTGGTTGAAAACAAAATTATTACTCGGAAACCATTGGGCCGATTATACCCATCAACAAACTTGTCCGTCGTATTGGGATGAGCCACCTACCCTGAAAAATTCAAGTCGCTAGCTCTTTCCGTTCTCAAGTTATCGTGGCAACGGCCGGACGGCACCACATAATTAAATTTCACATTTGGGCAAAATGATAACGTGATGTTCCCCAGAACATACGCGCAAAAAATAGGGTTCAAATTTGAAAAACAGAAGTTATGGCCAAAAGATGCATGATTTTTCCACATTCTTCCTCTTCGATGTTGTAAAAAAAAGCACTGTCGTGAAGCCAACTCTTTGGCGCGCGTGTTCACGGTGGCTCATTTGCATTGAATGGTGAACTTCAAGCTCAGTGGATAGAGCGAGCCGAAGATCTACCCAAAGGATAGTGGACACCATTCACTGTCGGTTCAAAAATCAACAGTGCTGTATGTAAGCTGCCATCAGGATAGAGTTACAAAGTTGGAAAAGAACACAACTGACTCTCCTTAGTCACACAAGCTCTTAGAAGATTTGGGAGGGTCAGTATAATCCTAATCATGTTTATAGTACGCGCGCCAAAGCAGATTGAACCCACGTCAATGCTTTTTTACATTTTTTCTTTCAGTGTTAATTCAATCTACTTTGGCGCGCGTGCTATAAACATGATTAGGATTATACTGACCCTCCCAAATCTTCTAGGAGCTTGTGTAACTAAGGAGAGTCAGTTGTGTTCTTTTCCAACTTTGTAACTCTATCCTGATGGCAGCTTAGATACAGCACTGTTAATTTTTGAACCGACAGTGAATGGTGTCCACTATCCTATGGGTAGATCTTCGGCTCACTCTATCAACTGAGCTTGAAGCTCATCATTCAATGCAAATTAGCCACCGTGAACACGCGCGCCAAAGAGTACTGACTTCACGTCAGTGCTTTTTTTATTCAACTTCCTTCAACAAATATAGCTATCAATACAGTTGGGCTGTTAGCTTTACCGTAGATCGAAAAAAATTGCGGTTATGGGCCTCCGTTAGGAACGCAATTGCCTCTTCTCCAAATCCGTACTTATTTTAATATAGATCTACCGAATATAGTTGTTTATAAATTCTCCTCAGGGCCACCATACAGACATTTCAACTCGGAAACAACGCTATTTCCCCCAAACTGACTTGTGTCCGTGCACTGAATTGACATGAATATTCTTTTAAAACCTCACAATATCGGCTCATTACTCCCCACATAACCCATTCAATCCAAAAACAGTCACTTCTCGTCTGTGCATGCGCAATCTACTCGTGGCTGCAAGTCCTCCCAAAATTACACACCTGACAAAAAACTCCGATTCTCCAACACTAGTGGTTCAGAAGATATCGCTCCTTGAATCCACGCATGCGCAGACCCTGACCAGGGGATTCTATGGAGGAATAGCATCCGCCACCCCAAAACCCCATTTATCTTTGACGAAAACACCACCAGTTAAATCACTGATGGTCTGCTCATGCGCATAACGAAAAACGCCAGTAAGGGGTAAAATCGATTTCAAAATTAGCCCCAGGGCCACGGTATGGACACTTCGACTCGGAAACATTGCTTCATCCCCCATTCTGACTTATCCGTGCACTAAATTGCCATGAATATCTTTTTAAAACCTCACAATATTGGCTCACCACTCCCGACATAACCCGTACAACCCGAAAACAGTCACTTCTCATCTGCGCATGTGCAATTAACTTGCAGCTTAAAGTCCTCCCAAAATCACGCACCTTACAAAATACTCCGATTCTCCAAAACTAGTGGTTCAGGAGATATCGCATCTTGAATCCACGCATGCGCAGACCCTCACCAGGGGATTCTATAGAGGAATAGCATCCGTCACCTCAAAACCCCAATCCTCTCTGACGAAAACACCAGCAGTTGAATCACTGATGATCTGCTCATGCGCAGAACGAAAAATGCCCGTAAAGGGTAACATCAATTTCAAAATTAGCCCCAGGGCCATGGTATGCACTCTCCAACTCGTTAACAACGCTATTTCCCTAAACTGACTTGCGTCCGTGCACTGAAGCAACATGAATATTCTTTTAAAACCTCACAATATCGGCTCATTACTCCCAACATAACCAATACAACCCAAAAACAGTCCTCCCAAAATCACACAACAATATAGCATCTTGAATCCACGCATGCACAGACCCTCACCAGGGGATTCTATGGAGGAATAGCATCTGCCATCCCAAAATCCCAATCATCTCTGACGAAAACACCAGCAGTTAAATCACTGATGGTCTGCTCATGTGCATAACGAAAAGTGCCTGTAAGGGCTAACATCGATTTCAAGATTAGCCCCAGGTCCACGGTACGGGCACTTCGATTCGGAAACAACGCTACATCCCCCAAACTGACTTGTCCGTGCACTGATTTGCCATGAATATTCTTTTAAAACCTCACAATATTGGCTCAGCACTCCCGACATAACCCGTACAACCCAAAAACAGTCACTTCTCTTCTGCGCATGCGCAATCTACTCGTGGCTGAATGTCCTCTCAAAATCACATACCTTACAAAAACTCCGATTATCCAATATCAGTGGTTCAGGAGATATCGCATCTTCAATCCACGCATGCGCAGACCCCCACCAGGGAATTCTATGGAGGAATAGCATCCGCCACCCCAAAACCCCAATGCCCTCTGACGAAAACACCACCAGTTAAATCACTGATGGTCTGCTCATGCGCAGAACGAAAAATGCCTGAAAGGGGTAACATCAATTTCAAAATTAGCCCCAGGGCCATGGTACGGAAACTTCAACTCGGAAACAACGCTGCATCCGCCAAACTGACTCGTCCTTGCACTGAATTGCCATGAATATTCTTTTAAAACTTCACAATAGCGACTCAGCACTCCCAAAATAACCCATTCAACCCAAAAACAGTCACTTCTCGACTGCGCATGCCCAATCTACTCGTGGCTAAAAGTCCTCTCAAAATCACACACCTTACAAAAAACTCTGATTCTCCAACACTAGTGGTTCGGGAGATATCGCATCTTTAATCCACGCATGCGCAGACCCTCATCAAGGATCTGGATTCTATGGAGGAATAGCATCCACCACCCCAAAACCCCAATCCTCTCTGACGAAAACTACAGCAGTTAAATGACTTCTCATCTGCGCATGCACATAACGAAAAATGCCCGGAAAGGGCAGCATGAACCTCAAAAAAATAGGTTTCGGCATTTCAAGCAAAGTATTCCGCAAAATAGTAGTAATTTTTTGATTTTTTCATGTTACGTGATCTTCACGAAATTTTGCAAAAGTGTTTGCTTTGGTCTTTTGCATCTAACTAGTGAGTTTCAATTCAATCAGATCAGTATTTTTCGAGTTATCGTGAAAACAAAATTTTAAAATTTTTGAAAATTTTTTTTGCCTCTTGAGGGCCGTCCCGTCAGTACAAAACTTCGCAGGCATATAAAGGTCATCATTCTACAATTTTATGCCAAATTTCAGAAAGATCGAGTGATCGGTTCCGGAAATATTCATAAAAAACGTTTTTACTAAAATCGGCCTTAACTCCGAAACCGCTTGGTGGATTTTGCCCGTTAATGAACTTGTCCGAGATATTTACGCCACAAAACTACCCTGCAAATTTCAACGCTCTAAGTCATTCCGTTCGAGAGTTATCGTGCTAACGGCTGGCCGGACCGGACGGACAGAATTGAATTTGACCTCGAATTCTTCATCAAGGGGTCGAACCCAATCGTTTGAGACCATTTAAAAAAAAATCGAAAAATACAGACATTGTGACGAAATGATAGCACGCTGTTCCTTGCGAACACGCGCGCAAAAACGGTTTACGTTCAGGATGATTAAAATAAGAATAATGAACATAATACTGACTAAACATAAATATTTGCCTTTTTTCCTATTTTTTTCGATATTTTGAAAACTATTCGAATGAATACAATGTTTTTAACAGAAATGTATTCAGCATTGTATACTTGATCATACCAGGAATGCAAAATTTGAAAAAAAAGTTTCATCCAATTTATTTTCACTCCCTGTATAACCGGAAGTGCTTGGACTTCGAAAATATTTTAGCTTTGTAGAGAATTTCAAGCAATATCATAATCCCAATTTTCAGATTTCAAATATGTCCAGTTCTCCAGAAACGTCTTATAGGCGCTCGAACTTGGGACACTCTGTATATGCCTCATCTAATTTCCTCAACATATAATAAATTTCTTCCTCATCTTCGGCCACGATGAGCTGATCGTCAGCAAAGTGTACAGTGCAAAGTAAATATTTTCCTACTGGAATTCCCTTACTTCGAAATTTCTTCGCCAAAGTTTTAGAGTCGAGGCAAGGTAGACCTTAAAAAGAGACGGGGCTACCGGACAGCCCTGTTGGAGACCTTTTGAGATACGAAACTCCTTAGACGGTTTGGTTCCCACCTTCAGCCTTGCTGAAATATCCGTGTAGAGCTCCTTCACGGCCCTAATATATATCTTGCTTACGCCATTTTCTTTGTGGAAGACGTACCTTGGTAAGTGTTCCACAATTTAGCGAGTGATACACTATTGTAAGCCTGGTGCAAGTCTACAAAAATCAGGTGTCTCTCTGTTATTTTTCTCACAAGCTACTTCAGGCAAAAAATGTTGCCAACGCATGATCTTGCAGCCCTTAACCCATTCTGCTCTTATATGACATGTAATTCATCTTTTATTCTACCTTTTAACATTCTACCATATAATCTGGACAATGAGTTACTAACACTGAGTCCTTAGTAATTTGGACATATTTTACGATTACCCCTCTTATGTATGTTAAAAATATAAGGATATGTTCATAGTCATTGATAAATTTAGGGTGTTTGGCATAAGTATTGCTTTTCTGTTAACTCTATATGGTTATCTGTTACAGCCACCAAGACGTCGAAACCTGAATCTTCCAGTCCACAGATAACTTTTCTTTGAAATGTAAGCAAGTCAGTTGCATTTAGAGTTTTCACTGGTGCAACGTGAACCACATCCTTATAGAGATGTTAGGCGTTTATCATAAATGTATACGTGCACTGGCAGCTCGTTCTGCAGAATTACATACCGACAAAATAATTAAACTATAGAAACGTTATTCACTAAAAATAGTACGAATCTCCACTTGAAATAAAATTTAAATTCATCCACCTTCGCCGCCACATTGTGATGGATGGAGAGTCGATTTGCCTTCCTTTTAAGAGGTGTTGATTCACTCCATAAATTTCCTGTACATCTATATTGACCGAACTAATTGATTTCAAAGGGGTCTTATTGCTCTGATACGAGGGCACTATGATTACATCTTAATATAGGTTTGTATTTATCATATTTTATCAGAAAATTGACTCAAAATATTACTTGAAACTCTCTCCAGATTACCTAGGTACTTGAAATTTCCAAGGTTGATTAAAATGGGAGGATCGAGTAAGTGAACGAGCTTAGAAATTCATTTCAGTAAATTGGAAGAGCACCGACGTTAGGTCATTCTGCTTTGGCAAATTCATTGGCAGGCCGATCAGCCGCCCAGACACTGCACTCGCCCAAGGATGCTTGGCTTCCAGGGAAAAGAAAGTATATTTTCCCGATATTTCCAACAATATCCATCCGATTGAGTTGAAATCTAGAACTGTTAAATATGGTGCACCAAAGCACCTGATACTGCGTCAGTGTTTTAATAGTTTCAATATCGATCTGAATTTGAATCATTAGAATCACAACAGTTTGCGAAAAGCATAAAACCAACCCAAGAATGTGGATTCTACTGTACTTAATTTGCCTGCTGCCTTTAATTTCCCACTTCCCACATCGAAATTAGTTCTGAATTTGAGGAATGCAGGTCCAACAGACTTGAATACTTTAATGATTTGGTGATTGAATGTTATAGAAAAATAAAAAATATTGTATGAACATCAAAGAAATCGAAAAGTTAATATTATAACAACCAGACGAAAAACCTCTTTGTGAGCCTATATCTTGATCATCTTCTCTCTTATTCTGCTCTATTGCAGTTTTGATGAAATCCAATTGTTGATCCAGTCTAGTGTAGAAGGCTGGTGCGTTTGGTAGTGCGCAGCCGATACCAGAACTAACGATTCCAATTTGAAATCCTCGGCAGAGGAAAGGACCTCCACTGTCTCCTTTGCACGCATCTTGACCTCCTGGCAAGTAACCCGCACAAAAATCAGTCGGAATCACGGGAGCAGAAATGAATGATTCACATTTTTCATCGTCTATCAATGTCATTCGTAAACAACTCAAATTTCCCGTGTACACAAATTCTTCTTCGGGGTCTCTTCCTTGGCTGGGATCATAAATCTGGGTGTAACCAAAACCCATTACTAAACCAGAACTACAGTAATTCGTCATATCTCCTCTTACAGCTGTTGGTATAACATATACCAGATCAACACTACCAGAACGAGTGAAAGATTTTTGAAGTAAGATTAGTCCAATATCATACTCCATCTTTGTGTAGTCAAACCCATAGTGTATAAATATTTTTTTCACTTTACGCGTTTGGGTACCCAATTTATTCTTTACACTTGCTCCTGCAACTACGGTAATTAAGTGTGGTGCGTTCTCGAAGGGAGATAGGCAATGGGCAGCGGTCAACACCAAATTGAGTCTCACCAAAGAACCTCCACAAAAATGATAGGGTTTTGTACGCTTCATCAGAGACACCATAAATTTGAATTCATTTGTACTACAAGAATAACCACCCACAACACGTTCATCAAGATTAGCAACATGTGTTGCAAATATCAAGAGATGTAGAACTGATATCAGAGGGAACATTCAACTTTCAGCTTCGTTTGGAAAGTCTTTTTGTCGGTCAAACTACTATGACATCCTTCAAACGATAATCAAAAATATATTGTCTGGGTAGTGACAGAAATTGGTATTTGACATGTTCTAATATCCTGTTCTTCATAAATTCATGTATTTTCATGATTCATCGTGCAGTTTCATTCTGTTTAAAAATAATTCAACGTTTTAAATCTCTTAGATATGTACCTACAGTAAAATTATTTTCAAAATAATAATAATTAATTCTATGTACAATCCCAAGGACTAGCTATCCCAAGTAACACCGAAATGCTAGCATGGCATTCAATGCAAAATTTACGTCATCAAATCGTCTTGAAAGCCAAACTTTATTCCAAAGTGATGCCAAAATCATATGGAATAATATTTAGCACAGAGATCGCAGCTACTGCTAATAATAATAATAATAATAATAATATTTATTGATCCTTTGAGACAAAAATAATGTATAGGATAAGTCATAGGATGGAGAAAAAAAAATTACATTAGCTTAGCACTATGACATCATTAAAGTAATCATTTACTGTATAATAACACTTGTTTAACATTAAGTTCTTAACAGTTTTTCCAAACTTTCTGGAATCAAGAGATCGAACACTGTGAGGCAAATGATTATAAAGTTTGATACATTGATATGAAGGAGACATCTCAAACTTAGTTGTTTTATGCTTAGGGACAAATAGAGTTCTTTCACTTCTGGTACCATAGTTATGAAAACTAGACAACCGAACAATATTTTCCTCATTTTTTTTTACGTGTAAAAGACATTTGAAAATAAAAATGGAAGGTAAGGTTAGTATTTTACGCTGTATAAATGTGGGTCTACAGGATGAACGTGGAGGTATATTGTATATCAATCGCAAGATACGTTTCTGTAATATAAAAGCTCTTCCTACGTCCGAACAGTTTCCCCACAGTAGACTATTGTACGATAAGTGGCTATAAACCAAGCTGTAACAGATGTTTATGAGTGACTCTAGCGGAAGCAAGTTTTTCACCCTATTTATGGCATAGTAAGAACTGTTCAACTTTTTGCATACAGACTCTATGTGCAAGCCCCATTTCAAGTGGTTGTCAAGGTGAATGCCAAGAAATTTAGTACCATCCTTAGAAAAAATATAATTTTTTAAATGGCCAAGCACCAGAATACGATCATTTAGCCCGATTGTGAAGTAAATACATTCGGTTTTATCTATGTTTATCATTAAGTTATTTTTATGACACCAGGTTACGAAACTTTCCATTAATAGCTGACACAAAGCCTGGAGCTCACCTAATGTTTGGGCGGAAACCACCACCGAAACATCATCAGCAAACAGACTCATCATAAACTCCCTTATTAGCGACGAAATGCTTCCACATGCGAGCACATTCAGGAACATTGCTCTCAAATTAACGGGGAGATCATTGATGAAGAGAAGAAAAATAAGAGGCCCAAGGACCGATCCTTGCGGTACTCCAAGACTCAGATCATTTTAGTCAGATACGCAGCTACCAACTCTCACAAAAATTGATCTACCCTCAAGATAGCTCCGGAGCCACTCCGAAAAAACACCTCGAAAACCCAAGTTGTAGCCCTTGTCGAGTACGAACTGAATTGATAAACTATCGAATGCCTGCGACAGGTCAAAAATAAACCGGCAACATGTAGGCCAGTGTCGAGGCATTCATAAACATAATCTACAAAGGAAACTGCAGCTGTCTCTGTTGAACGACCTGATCTAAAACCGTGTTGAGCATCATCAAGTATATTGAACCTATCAAGATACCCAACCATTCGGTTGTACACGACTCTCTCAAATACCTTAGAAAATATGCTCAAGATTGATTAATATAAAATCTAAGCCAAAATGATCTTCATTGAGCACTAAAATGGAAACTACTGCTGAAATAAATGTCAAAATGATTCCAAAGCCATATGGAATTTCTCGAAACAATAAGATAGCATTCAATGCTGAAATAAATGCCCAAATAATTATGAGGCCGTATGAAATTACTTGAAGCAATTAGGACGCATTTAATCCTAAAATAAATGCTAAAACAATCCTAAAGCCCTATGACATTATATGGAGCATTTCTTTCACTCTCCTATAAATAGTGATCGACAAGGCAGCTGACCGACCTTTGTGACTATAAGTCGATCAGAGGTACTGAACATTACGTTCTGTTCTAACTCTCTGGAAAACAAAGAAGTACAATCCCGGATTGGAGGGTTTCTCATGAACCCTCAGGCTCTAACCACAGAGGTATTCAATGTTCAATTGGATCTGGTCTAAGAGCGAAGGTGGAATATAGAAACCCTAGTAGCACTGATTGGGGTGGATTTAAACGCTTCTTGGGTATATTTCCTCCATCACTAACTCGTGCGAGGACGTCGAGAGACTAGCTGAAGACTTAGTCTTCACTATTAACTCGGCATATGAAGAACACTAGGAGGAAACCTGATAACAGGAAAACCGCCTGATGGAAGCCCGTCCTCGAAAACCGAAGGAAAGAAGTTCGGAGACTATTCAACCGATCTAAGGTATCTGACAACTGGGATATTTATTATAGAAATACTCTAACAAACTACAACAAAGAAATAAGAAGGACAAAGAGATATTCCTGGAGGAGATTATGCGGGATTTTCCAGGGTAAAGTCAAGTTGACCCCAGAGAGTGCCAGACTCCATATAATCCTCTACAGAGAACCATCAGAAGGTCTGGGATCTATCTCTAGATCCGATTGCCATCTTATGGACGGTAGACGCTAGAGATCCGTGTCGAGACACACTACCCAGATTGTCGCCCACTTGATGAGTCGGAAAGCGGTTTGCCCTATGTTCAGGAGCAGCGCTGTAGGCCGTGCGGGGAAGACTGGAGAACTGCTAAACGGATCATCAACCCTGGGATCTCGAGATGGGCAATTCGTTCGCGCAAACCTTTCTAGTCTCCCAGCGAGTATGGCATCTTTCCTGCGCTGCTCAGCAGGGGGGAGATGACCTCCTCCCGTACCTAATTAGAATTTTTAGAGCCAGTGTAGGCTGGAACTTTGTTCCGACGAGCTGGCGTAAAGTTAGGTTCGTGTACAAAGCTCACAACGTAACTCATACAGACCGATAAGTCTCAAAACTTTCCTTCTGAAAATCCTCCAGAAGATACTGAATCGCTACGTCAGGGGCAGTATCTTATCACTGAATCGTCTCAGTGTGAACCAGTACGCCTTCCAGAGTGGTAAATCAACTGACCTGGCTCTGAACAACCTGGTTGGAACGCTTAAGCGTTCTCTGGCCCACAAGGAGACTGCCTGGTAGCCTTCCTGGATATTGATTGATTATGGAGCGGCTCGCGCCAGAGGAGTAGCAGACGTCATTGTGGAATGCATAAGTTCTATGTTGAATAACAGACTCATCTCCACGTCCCTGTGTGCGGATGTAGTGAGATCCGCGGCCTGGAGGGGCTGCCACAGCGAGGAGTGCTCTCCCCTCTGCTGTGCTCCCTCCTGGTGGACCATTTACTGGCCATAATAGGCACGCTGGATATATATGTCCAAGCGTACACCGACGACATTGTCATTCTGGCCACGGGCCGGGATTAATCAGTCCTGGTCGAGAGACTATCAGAGGCACTAGCAACAACACACAAGGCCTATGTGAGGGGAACAGTTGAACGTGAATCCTCGTAAGACCTTGACCGTGCCATTCACTAGGAAGAGGAAGCCTAATATGGGTTCCCTTACTACGAATGGAGTTCACATCCCTTTTGCGGATGAGGCTAGATATCTGGATGTCATTCTGGAATCCATACCTAGAAAGGGCGAACCACAAGGCTAAGCACTCTCTCTGGGCCTACCAGCGGACTCGTGGAGAGAGGTACGGACTGGCTCCGACATAAATCCACTGGTTGTACGTGATGGTGGTGAGAGAACAAATTACTTACGGCAATATTGCTCGGTGGAAGTGCACTGTAAAGGTGTAGTCACAGCTTAGACTTGCAAAAATTCAGAGATCTGCGAGCTTGATGGAAGCTGGTGCTTTTTGCTCTTACCTCACCGTAGCAATGGAACGCCTACCAGATCTCGCCCCTATTCACTTAGTGATCAGAGGAATGGCGACATACAGATTTCTGCGTATGGCTCGCAATGAGCCTTATACGCTCGTTTACGCGCCTGGTTCTCTGCAGGCTGAATTGGAGGGCAACGGGTTAATGAGCATGGGGTCTAACGTATATATATAACCAAAACCTACACAGTGGCCCTACCAAGTCGTCTTTCCCAGTAGAGACGATTGGATTATCTCTGGGACCCCACTGTGTGTAGGTCCCTGTTGGTTCACTGATGGCTCTGTTACCAAACAAGGAGTGGGTGTGGGAGTCTGCAAAATTGCTGAGGTTGAATCCATCAGCCTGGGTAGTTTTGTGACCGTCTTTCAAGCAGAAATTTTCGCCATTGATCACAGCGCCGAGCTCATACTTGAGGAAGGATAGGTCCGCAGATTAATCAAGATCCTATTGGATAACCAAACTGCCTTGAAGGCCTTAACTTCATACAACTGTAAGTCCCTGCTTGTGCAGGACTGTCGGATCACACTTGCTAAACTGGGATAGTGCTGCAGATTGCAGCTTATATGGATCCCGGGCCACTCGGGCATAGATGGTGATGAGGTGGGGGACTCATTTCCAGCACGATGGGCTTCCACGGGGCTCATTGGACCTAAACCAGCCTGTGGCATCTACCTCAAAGCAGCAAGGTGGGAGAACAACAGATGGTTGGATCAAAAGGTCCAGGTAATCTGGAGCAGCGTATCTTTACACAGGCATACTACCTCAACAATTATTATTATTATTATTATTATTAAAAAATACATAGAGTTGAGGTAAAAAAACCTATAAACTCAAAAGCTCAAAAAAAAAAAAAAAAAAAAAAAAAAAAAATACAATTCCACAATGAAAGAAAGTATGAAAAAAATATTAACAAAAAAAAGAATTAACATGGCAAAAAAAAAGAATTATCAATCAGTTCAACAGTCCAGAGTAACACTGCATACACATCTCATCCCCCACGCTTCCAGCTGTCATAGCGGTTTTTGAAAGTGTTTACACTAGGAGATTCAGCCACAGGACCTGGTAAGCCATTCCAAACGTCAAAAATTCTATTAGATAGAAATCGCATGCGTGTAGTTGTCCTGAAGGGTTCCTTGGCAAGTTTATAGGCGTGTCCTCGAAGGTTGTTTCTGTTGAGCTGAAACAAATGACGCATGTTGATACCGAATTTACCGGTAATAGACCGATAAGCCACTATTAAATCGCCTCTAGTGCGTCGCTCCTCAAAGGACGCTAAGCCAAAGAGACGCAGCCTAGCTGAGTAGTCAGGACGATTAATGGCAGCAAAAGGAATCCTGGTACACCACCTCTGGACTGATTCCAATAAGTTTCGATCCCCCTGGAGAGCAGGCCACCAAGCAGGTCCAGCATACTCCAGAATGGGTCTTACGTAGCTTTCATAAAGTATCTTCATTGTCTGGACGCTGCAGGAGCTGAAAGACCTATGCAACATGTAGGTGGTTCTTTTTGCTTTAGCACAGATGGATGCAATGTGCTCAGACCAATCTAGGCTGTTCGTGACGGTCAGACCCAAATCTCTCTGCTTCTCAACGACGACAAGAGGACGGCCACAAAGCGTATACGGAACACATGGATTACTCCTACCCATGTGAACAACACAACATTTATCGAAGTTCAGCGGAAGCAACCAGTCCTCCATCCACTGCTCCAAAGCATCAAGATCAAGTTGCAGCTGATTCGTATACATTGATGGAACTCCGAATAATTTTGTGTCATCGGCATACAGCAGGCACCTGGATCTTATGAGGCGGGGAAGATCAGCTGTGTACAGTATGAAGAGAATTGGTCCAAGCACCGATCCCTGTGGTACACCACTAGAAATTGGACTGCTAATGGAGGAGAATGCACCACCAACCCTGACCATGAAGGTTCTCATACTCAGAAATGATTCAATCCAAGACAGCAAGTTGCCACGAATTCCAAGATGTCTCAACTTGCCGAGCAAACGTCGGTGGGGTACTCGGTCAAAAGCCTTCGCGAAGTCCAAATATATCACGTCCATTGGAAGGCCGTCATCAAGTGATCTACTCCAATCGTCCACAGCAAGGAGAAGATTGGTAAGAGTCGAACGCCCAGGAAGAAAACCGTGTTGCTCTTCCGGGATCAAGTTATTACTTACCGCAAATTTTAAAATCTCATCGGCCAAGATACGCTCGAATATTTTTGCCACTGTTGATACCAGACTTATCGGCCGGTAATTGGTGGGTAAGGTCTTATCTCCACCCTTATGTATTGGGGTTACGGTGGCTGATCGCCAGTCAGATGGAAGAGACGACATATCGAAGGATCGCTGAAATACAAGATATAGAGGCCTAGCGAATGCTCTGGAACATCGCGAAAGAAGGACCGGAGTGATCCCGTCAGCACCGGGTGCGGAAGAAATATTTAATTTAGTCAGATGTCTTTCCACCAGTTCTTCAGATAGAAAAACACCATCCAGAGCGAGGGAAGGGCTGGGGACGCATACTTGTGGAACACAGCCAGGGGGTTCTCTCGAGAATTGAGAAGCAAATGTTTCAGCAAGAACATTAGCAGAAGAAAGTGCATCACGACAAAGCTCACCAGATCCGTCACGAACGATTGGAACTGAAACCTTGCTGTTGAGATTACCGCGGACATACTTGAAGAATTTCTTCCTGCTACCCGATGTAGCTAGTTTGTGTTCAAACTGTCTCTTCGATGATGAAATCAGGTCTGACAAGTAGTTCGAGTAATTTCGATGGTTAAGATAATCCACTCTGCTTCCACTACGAGAATAACGTTGCCAAAGACTCCTCTTCACCCTGATAGCCCTCGTGATGTCACCACTTATCCACGGTTTCAACGGACTTTGCTTGACAGTGATAGACTCAGTGTTACCGTCAACCGCATCTCTAACAATTTCGAGAAATTGACTCCATAAGTCATCCATATCTACGCAACTGTCAAAAGTCCGTGACCAGTCCACACTCATCAAATCTGAAGAAACCCGATCAAATCTTGTCCTCTGGTAAGGTTTACTCTGCATAGTAGGAGGTTTGTTGCTACAAAACTGCAACCGAGTCATCAGCAAAACGTGGTCAGATTTTCCAAGAGGAGACAGGTATTGTATATCCGAAAGGAGGTCGGAGTCGGAGGTTACAAGAAGATCCAAGGTAGAAGGCGTCTGCCCACATCGATATCTGGTTGGTTTCAGAACTAACTATTATTAGCCCATCAGCCGAAACAGCCAAACAAAGGCTCAGATTCTCCAGGTTAGACCTGAGAATCTTAACAGCTGTATACACGGGTCACTGTGGCCTCAGGAAATACATTAGTACGCTGGGGTTGACTGAGGACTCTGAGTGCAGACTATGCCTGGAGAACGACGAATTTATCCAGGAGTCCATAAACTGAGATTGAGGGAACTGGACATGTTCCCACCCACCAGACTCATCTGCCTTATCAGAAGGCTTGAGCTTGTGGGTGACGTATAGATTTAGGATTTCATCTGCCCGACACAACTCATATTATAATATAATATAATAATATACTAGCCAAAAAAGTAGCTTCAACTCTGTTTGTTGGAATCTTCCCGTGGCTTAGAAAAATACACCTGTAAGAAAAGTGCGCACTCCACAAAGTTCATCGAGAAGTTGAATACTGAAAAATCAAAAACTTATCTTGACCTTACCAAGAATATACGACGCACTTTCGGAAAGCACCTAATGAGACTAGGATTAGCAGAAAATTACGAATTCAAAGGAGGAACAGTCTCCTGAAAAACTGGTAACAGAATACCTCGCAACTCTTTGGGCCATGAAATCATAAAGGTTATCCTCCTTGAAGCCGTATACTCGAGTTCGTTAGAACTCTGTTCCTGGATGAGGACCTCTAGCCTGGTTCACACCTTGTCAGCCCCAGAAGTGGGATAGGATAGATCACGCGTCAAGTTGCACTCGTACCTCTCATGCAATAAATAATAATAAATAAATACCTATCCAAATATTAGATGTAAGTTTGTGCATGTAAATTAAGTATTATACTATAATACTACTGATACTATAATCGTACAATTTCAGGAAAATTCAAGTTGGATCAGTAAAATCAACTGGTATAAAGTGTGATATTGGAAGAAAAGCATTCGAAATATCTTAATCACTCATAAAATCCTATATTACTAACAAGAATATACACATAAATAGATATAACCAGGAGGTTTACACTGAATATTTTACTAGCTCCACTGCTTTTCCTTCCTATTTCATTATTCAAACTTGAATATATAAAATCCAACACCCTATCAACTCTGACGTAAAATGCAGGCTGCCGAGGCATAGCACAACCATACCCACTTGATATTATTCCAATTTGAATTCCGTCACACAATAATGGCCCTCCAGAATCTCCCATGCAAGCATCTTTGCCTCCTGGCTCAAACCAAGCGCAAAACATCCAATCATATACGCGATCAGGCACATACTTCTGACATTTCGAGTTGGTCAATATTGTGAGGCTCACGCATTGCAGGTTTCCATCCCATTTGTAGAACGGATACTCCTGTTTTATACTCGGATCGTACACCTCCTTCAGGCCCCAACCCATCACAACTCCCGTGGCACATTCTCTCTCTAGGTTTGTGATTCTATGTGAAGGAAGCCTCACAATATCAATGCTTGATGATTTTTGAAAAACGCGATCAAGTTGTAAGATAGCAATGTCTGTTCGTCTTTCGCCTTCCATGTGAGTGAAAATATGTTTTCCGCTACGTCTTTGTGTGCCATTGAGGTTTGTTCTCGAGAATCCAGCAAACACTTCAATATCAATTTCTTGAATATAAAGCACACAATGGGCTGCAGTCATAACCATGTCCAGCTTAATCAACGATCCTCCACAAAAATGGAGTCCAGACTTCCTGATAGACACCAAAAATTTTGAAGTATTAGGTGAACATGTTTCACCTCCAATTATTCTTCCAACTGGTTGCATATGAACTGCGGTAATCGTAGAAAATAATACGAATAGAGGAAAGCTTCGGTCCGGAAACATTTCAAACCATTAATATGCATATTTCCAGAGGAGTATCAAACAAATTTCAGCATGACAGTAAATAGATATAAATGTCATATTAATATGTATTCTGCCAAATTGCACGACCAAATGAAATATTCGTTACAACCATACATTAATGATATATATATACTCGTGACTTTGGAAGTGACAACTCCAAAACCAATATGGCCGCCCACGCGGATGGAGAAAAGGCGGTAAATTCAAAAGTTGAATTAAAGGATTTATCTCATATTCGAAAAAAATGCTGAATTATACATGGCATGCAATAATGCGATGATAATATTTAATCGCACACCTATATTTTCCATGGGTCTTCTATTGGATCATTTTGAATGTTAACAAAAATAGCAGTTGATGATGATACTCTAGTGATGCTCTAGGACCAAGTTCAATAAGTGCTATCACTGTGGTTTGATTAAAAATTTGTAGCACTAGTTTCACATTCTGCTTTTCAATTGATGTTGGATATAAGGATATGGTAGGTCTACCAGTTATTTCTTATATTTTTCAAAAGATGAACTGAGGTGACAGCATAAAATAGGGGTCTTTCATTATCAGAAGGATGTTTATATTAAATACAACACTAATGTCATTTCTCCCATCTCAGTCGCCATAGACTCCTATTCTCCCAATCTCGGTCGTGCAAACCTCTCCTATCCATCGCTTCCTGAACTCCTTCCCTCCACGTTCTTCTGAGTCTTACTCTTCTTCTTTGCGGAGGAACCCAATTGGGGACTTTAAATGGCCATCTCTCGTCACTCATTCTTTACAAGTGCCCGAACATTGTAACGTTTCTGCTTCAATTGTGTCTCTAATATCTGCATCAACAACCACTCTAGCTTTTATCTTCTCATTCCTGACTCGATCCTGTAGCGTTATTCTAGAGCAGCGCCTTCTATATCTCCATCGCTTTTATTCTATTCTTAAGTTGCGTTGTCATTTTCCATACCCCGGCTCCATATTGGGTACTATAGGTTTTATATTTACTATTGGTTTTATAGGTATTTCTTTTAATATAATTTCATATTTGTGAACTCCAGAGTACGCCATTCAGTTGTATCGTAATTGATCTTCCTTGGGCGATCCTTTTCTTTATATCCCTTTCACTGGCTACAGGGTCACTCCGAGATAGGCATATTGATCTACTTCCCGTATTATTTCTCGCAGGATCTCTCCTGTCATTATTCACAACAATATATTTTGTTTTTGAGGTAGGTGTTTATGGTTATACCCCACTCTACAGGGTGTTTCACGAATGATTGTACAGGCTTTCAGTGCAGATGCACATTGCCCTAACTTTATTCGTTGAAGAGAGACAGGATGTTTTATGTATTTTATCAAAAACTTTCAATCGGCATAACCATTGAATGCCTGCATGGATCATCATGGAAATTTCAGGGAATGAGTAAAGGCCTATGCCTAATATTCGTTCATAATGACTAGTTAATAGCGGAGGTCCGGACTGAGAAAATTATCTTCTTTATTCCACATCTTGTAAAACACCCTGTACATCAAATTTTCAATAAGTAAAATTTTTCTGATAATCTACACTAAATACACTTTCATCCAAGCCTATTGGCAATAATGGCACACTTTGCGTCAATATTTTATGAACCATTGAATATCTGGAATTTTCAATTCATAATAAACACGGACCTGTGTGGCTCCGAAAAATGCGTTAAAACATATTGAATGAATTGAATTTCTCAGTATCATGACTACAGGAATGTGGTGCATCTTATTTCACCCAAATATGAACTATGAACTATGGCTTATTGCCAATAACTAAAAAAGACACACGGTGAAATATTCGTTGATTTTAACCATTAACAATATTCCACGTGAGCTGAACTAGGTCACATTATCGCTCAGTGTTACCCTAAAGAGGAAAGCGTCATTCAAAGGCATAAACGAACCGCTGTTTCATGGTTGTTACCAATCGTCTGCGTGACGTAGCCACAATGAAAGAACAACCAAAAGAGTTCTAGGAAACTTAATTCCATCCGTTGTGAACGTTGGGAGAAAATCCCACCAGTGGCTGCTTACGAACTCCGAGCCTCCGACCCAGGTGCCGCTGGTGGAATTTTCTCCCAACCAGTTCGCAACGGATAGATTTAAGTTTCCTAGAACTCCTTCGGTTGTTCATTCATTGTGGCTAAGCCAGGCTGATGATTGGTAACAACCATGAAACCGTGGTTCATTTTGCCTTTGAAGCTCGGCTCACGCAGAAAAATTGTTAATGGTTAAAATCAACGAATATTTCACCGTGTCTTTTTTACCCAAAAGAGTTTCTCAAAAAAATACTGCTATGTTCAAAAACATGGTTCAAATGATAGAAATTCTCATTCTGGCATTATTTATCTTCAATACTCTTTGTTTTGAATAACTGAAACAGATGGTAGCAGAATCAAAGATATCATAGAAACACAAACACAAAAAAATATTGACACGAAGCGTGCCATTATTGCCAATACGCTTGTTTGAAAGAGTATTTATTGTAGATTCTGAGAAATATTGCACTTCTTGAAAATTTTATGTACAGGGTGTTTTACAAGATATAGAATAAAGAAAATGATATTCTCAGTCCGGACCTGCGCTATCAACAAGTCATTATATATACATAATATCAGGCATAGGCCTATACTCATTCCCTGAAATTTTCATGAAGATCCATGCAGGCGTTCAAGAGTTATACCGATTGAAAGTTTTTGATAAAATACGTAAAACATCCTGTATCTCTTAAACGAATATAGTTAGGACATATTTCGAACCACCCCATATCTGGGAGGCTTTTCCCTGTCCGCCACCCGGGGAGGACATTTTTTACATGGTACCATGGTACCAGGAGAATTAAATACCTGGGGCGGACCAAAACTGACATGGGGCACTCATTTGTCCTTGAGATGTTCTCTCAAAAGGCGGAAGAACCAAAAAAGGATCAATGGCATATGGATGCAGAAGGCAAGGTAAAACCACTTCATTAAAGGTTTCTTATAACATCCCTAGTAAATGACAATGCAAGCAAACAACACAATATTGGCCCCTGGTCTGCGGCAGACCTTAAATGGTCAAGGGGTGCTAAGAATCCCCGCGAGGAGAGTTAGGACCCACCCGAAAGTGGAGAGTAAAGGTAAAAATGAAAACAAGAATGAAAATAAAAACCGATCTATGATTAAAATCACCACTTGGAATGTTAGAAGCATGTTTGAGGCCGGCAAGTTACACAACACCATAACGGAAATGGACAACTTGAAGTTTGCATCCTCGGCATGAGTGAGATGAGATGGCCAGGATCGGGAAAGATTAAAATAGGCAAGAAAACAGTGTACTACTCAGCCAACGACCAAAAATTTCACTGGAACGGCGTCGGACTAATTTTGGCGCAAAAAATCGAGAGGTCTGTTATCAACTTTGTTCCCTACTGTGACCGTATGCTTCTGATACAGCTCAAAGGAAATCCAATCAACATAAATTTAATACAAGTATATGCCCCAACAGCTGATGAATCTGATGATGAGGTCGAGCAGTTTTATGGTGATTTGCAACGTTTACTACAACTAAAAAATGAGATCACAAATTTAATGGGAGACTTCAACGCAAAAGTTGGTAAGGGAAAGGTCGAAGATATTGTTGACGAATATGGTTTGGGACTACGGAATGATAGAGGTGATATACTGCTGCAGTTTTGTCAAGAAAAATCTATGACCATAATGAACACATGGATCAAGTTACCGGCCCGCAGGTTATACACATGGAAATCACCCCAAGACAATCTAGAACACTGTGTTAGAAATCAAGTTGATTATATAATGATAAACCAAACATTCAAGAATAGCATCAAAGGCTCTAAAACTTACCCTGGCGCGGATGTTCCCTCTGACCATTCTTTACTGGCAGCTAATTTCAAGTTAACTCTTAAAGCGATAAAGAAAAACGGAGAAAGACAAAGAATAGATTTGAGCTTGTTAAAAGGAAACGAGACAAGGCAAAATATTGAACAGGAAATGAATGAAAATTGTAGAAAAATGAGGGAGGAGATTGCGAGGGAATTAGAGGTGGAAAGTGTGGACAAGCTTTCGAACAAATTAAAGCAAATATTGCAGAAATCAGAAGAACACTTAAAAGGAACTCCACAAGTAGCAAGTAAACCATGGATGACTGGGGAAATTCTGAAGCTAATGGACTCAAGAAGAGAACATAAGGGAAAGATCATAACCAATACAGGGAAAAACACAGACTCATAAAGAAGACAATAGTCGAAGCAAAGGAAAATTGGATGATAGAGAGATGCAATGAGCTTGAGGAACTACAGAGGAGACATGATCATAGGTCGATTCACAGGAAGATTAAGGAGATAGCACAAATAAAGAACAGTAGAGTCAGCAATGCATTTACGAGCATAGATAACAAAACTTTAACAACTACGGAAGAAGGAAAGAAGGAATTGGAGAAATACATAAAAGACCTTTTTTCAGATAGTAGAGCAGAAAACACCACCCAAAATATAATGCTCGAAAACCACATCCCCATCTTGTTATCTGAGGTTAAATATGCAATACAAAATATGAAAAGTGGAAAACTCCTGGACCCGACGGTGTTCGTAAAGAAATTATGAAACTAATTGAGGAGGAAAATCTCGATTTACTCACTCACATCTTCAACGCCATTTATAAAACGGGCAAAATCCCTCGAGAATGGTTGAAGTCTGCATTTGTTCCCCTGCCTAAAACTAAAAACGCCAAGAAGTGTTCAGACTTTCGACTCATTAGCCTTATGTCACATGTACTGAAATTATTCTTGAAAATCATACATAACTGAATATATAAAAAATGTGAGGAAGGCATTGGTGATGAGCAGTTTGGTTTCAGAGGTGGCCTTGGGATCCGTGAGGCATTGTTAGGTTTAACCGTGCTACTACAGAAATGTCGAGACAAGCAGAAAAATGTTGACATGTGCTTCATTGATTATGAGAAAGCCTTCGATAGAGTTGATCACAAGAAGCTGATGGAATGTTTACAGGGGAAGGATCTGGATCCAAATGACATCAGGATAATACAGAACTTGTATTGGAATCAGGATACTTTTGTGCGGACGCAGAGCGGCGATACTGAAGCCGTTAATATCCAGAAAGGCGTAAGACAGGGGTGCGTTCTATCTCCAATGTTTTTAAATTTATATTCCGAGGAAATTTTCGCAACCACCCTCCAGAACGCAAAAGAAGGCATAAAGGTCAATGGAAAAAGAATAAATAACATTCGATATGCTGATGATGCCGTACTGATTGCTGAAAGTGAAGAAGATCTACAAAACTTATTAGATAAAATAGTACATGAAGGAGAGATCTACGGTATCAAAGTCAATGTAAAGAAAACTAAAATAATGGTGGTTTCAAAAAACTAGAGATTGGCACTGATTGTATTGAGCAGGTTGAAAATTTTAACTACCTTGGATGTGTTGAACGATGGATTGGACCCTGATAAGGAGATAAAGAGCAGAATAGAGAAGATCAGAAACATCATCTTGAAAATGAGACCATTTTTTATTTCGAGAAAACTCGCCCTCCGCTGCCGCATGGTGAGATGCCTCGTTTATAGTGTGTTGCTGTACGGCGTGGAAGCGTGGACACTGAGGCTTCCGCGCGAGGAGTTGCGCTTATCTGCGCATGAGGAGGCCTACGTCATCAAGCATGGCACCGATAGAGCGGGCAATCCTGTCCGCTTTATAAATATCTTCCTGGCTCCCTACTTTCCCGGAAGAAATTCCGATTGGATTAGGTACGCCAGGAGGTCCAAAGCATATAAAGATCTGCTTGGCCTGGCACTTAGTGCCCTTGATGGCGAACAGCCTTCTCCTCCACCTGCTCCTCGTGCCGAACCATCATCTTCGGAGAGCCCTGCCACACCACCGGCTTCTGTGGCTTCGGAGGAATGCGCTTCCCCTCGAGACCCTCGAGAGGTCTATCGGGCTGCAATTCTGCAGCTCAGGCGGGCCATTTTATCGGAGGGTGGATCGCTCGCGGATCACCCGCTACCTCTCTTTGCGCACCAACTTCTCGAGGGCCACGCATCACGTGGCTTCGCGGAGTGGATAGAGTCTGTCGCAAAAGCGATGCCTCGGAAGAAGCGCAGGGCGCCGAAGCAACGCCCGGTCGACGCCGAGGCCCGGCCGAGCCGCCAGAAGGTCTGGCGCAGGGAATATGCTCGTATGCAGTCTCTGTTCAAGGCTAACATGAGCAGAGCTGCTAAGCTGATCTTGGACGCTGAGATTGAGGCAGCAACATTTTGCCTACGAGACATGGTCGATTACTGGTCTCCGGTTTTCGGCCATCCCTCCATTCCCGTCCCTCAACATCCCGTTCTGTCAGAACACCGGCAGAAGGCCAGCTTGGCTGATCCCATCTCCGTCAAGGAGGTGCGATCGGTAAATGTTCCCTGCAGCTCGGCCGCTGGCCCAGACCGCATTACACCCGCGGTCTGGAGGCAGTGTCCTGTCCTTATACGCGCCCTCCTCTACAACATGATCCTTTATATAGGATGCTTCCCGGAAGACATTCTGGTATCCAGAACGATCTTCATTCCCAAGAAGGCAAATTCCAGCCTGCCTTCCGACTTCAGGCCTATTTCTATCGCCTCGGTCGTTGTGCGCCAGCTGCACAAGATCTTAGCTGGCCGTATGATGGCTCACCAATTGGTCGACGAGAGGCAACGCTGCCTCGAAGATGGCTGTGCTGAAAACATAGCCGTCTTGGCCTCTACCATCGGTCACGCCCGGAGTAATCGTCGTGAACTTCACATCGTGTCTCTGGACGTGGCCAAAGCCTTCGACTCGGTGAGCCACGAGGCGTTAACATCTGCCATGACCGAGGCTGGTGTACCTGAAGTCCTAGTGGAATACGTCGCCTCCGTCTACAGGGCCTCCACTACCATCTTGGAGGTTCCAGCTGGAAGGTCTGGGAAGCTTGTTGTGAGGAGGGGGGTGCGTCAGGGTGACCCGATGAGTACTATCATCTTCTCGTTGGTCACCGACAGGGTTCTGCGCTCAATCACAGCCACGGTAGGTTACGAACTGACCCCTGGCCACCTAGTGAACGCCGTCGCCTACGCAGATGACTTCTGCCTGGTTACTTCATCCACCACGGGTATGTCGGCGGCGTTGACGGCAGTCGAGCAGTCGGCCAATCAGCAGGGGCTTGCGTTCAATGCTTCCAAGTGCGTTGCCACCTCCATTGTTCTATCTGGGAGGGATAAGAAAGTCAAAGTTTTGACTTCCCCCCAATTCGCACTCCGTGATCAGGTGCCCATCCACCAACTAGGGCCCACCGAGGAGTGGAAGTACCTCGGTGTGAACCTGAGTCCAACGGGCGTGAGGCGGGTGAGTCCCTCCTTGGAGGTGGAGCTTCAACGCATTACGCGAGCCCCTCTCAAACCACAGCAGCGCCTTACCATCTTGCGCTGCTTTCTGATAACCAGGTATTATCATCGCCTGGTTCTGGGTGGCTGCACCCTGAAGGTCCTACGTCAACTCGACCTTCAGATGCGTGCTGCTGTCCCTAGGTGGCTGCGACTGCCCAAGGATGTACCAGTAGGGTATTTCCATACATCCTGCCGAGATGGCGGCCTCGGAATTCCCTCGTTCCTCACCACTGTCCCAGGTCTGATACGCAGCCGGCTCATGGCAATGAAGGTATCTTCATTCCAGTCCGTCCATGGGTCGGCATGGATCCAGGATAAGATCGTCTGGACCGATAGAGTCTTGAACCGTAATGGTGAGAGGCTCTACAGCTCCCAACAACGAGCAGCGTATTGGGCCAACAGGCTTTATGAGTCTGTGGATGGTAGGGAACTGAGTGAAGGTGGAGAAGTATAACCCTCTACCTATAAGGGAGGCTGCCGCCAGCTTGCTGGAGCTGCCCTCCTCCTCCGTGACTGTGATGTCTTGCACACTCTCCTGGAGAGGTGTGTGGAGCAGCGCCTCTGCGGAGTTTCTGCAGACCCAGCTGGGTGTCCCGATTGGGATCCTGAGCGGTATAACCACTCGCGTGTTACAAGGGTCCCATACCAACTGGACCCGGTGGGGCCAAATGACATCCAGAGCCCCACGAACGCGCGCGGGGCTGGCGTAGGACCAGGGTGCCTATAAAAGGTTTCCCCCTCTACAAAAAAAAAAATAAATAAATACTTTGCGCCGACTAGAGAGCTTTGAGATTTGGATATTTCGACGTATGCTGAGAATTCCGTGGACAGATCATATCAGAAATGAAGAAGTTCTGCGAAGAATGAATATGGATCGAGAACTACTGGACATAATAAATAAGAGGAAAACATCATATCTTGGGCACCTACTTAGGCATGAAATATACAACTTCCTAAAACTCATAATGGAAGGAATGATTGAGGGCAGGCGGGGCCCTAGTAGACGACAGATGATATGGTTGAGGAATATAAAAGAGTGGACTGGCCTAGATTTTCAATCACTGATAAGAAAGACACAATCAAGAGAAAAGTTTGCAGAAGTCATCGCCAACCTTCAATAGAAGACGGCACCTAAAGAAGTAAAAAATGTGGACTTTTCGAACTTAGCATTAATACCAACATAACCTATTCCGATATTGGCACCTTCAGTCACTCGAACTCCGAACGGAAACCGGAACCTTTCGAATATTACATGAAGAGTAATCAACTCCAGGGTAAATTCATCAAACCTTCAGAAACTCTACTCTAATCGATGTACTTAATATCCGAACGCAACCTAGAGTCCTCTTCATCAGAGAAAAAAAAAACGAAAGTACTGACGTGAAGTCAGGAGCTTTAGCGCGTATGTTCTATTGTCCATTCTCCTGTATTGGACACTCTTAATCGAATTTACCATGGTAAGTTATATTGTCCTTTCTCCTGTATTGGACACTCTTAATTCAATTTACCATGGTAAATTCGAATTAAGAAGAATTAAGATAATATAATTTACCATGCTAAATTCGATTGAGAGTGTCCAATACAGGAGAATGGACAATAGAACATACGCGCAAAAGCTCGTCAGTGCTTGAACCATTTTTTTTTGCAATTTTTTTCAAAATTTCTAGGAGTACGGTTCTCATAAAATTGTACACACATCTCTATGTCGATATTCTACAACTAATTACCAAGCTTCAATTCGATCCTAAATATGTAACAGAGACTATATTTTTTGAGTTATCGAGGATGTATAATAATATTCCAGGTGGGTATAACTCCGCAACCGTTGGACCGATTATGCCCAAAAACGAACTTAACTCTTCCATTTGGATGCGCAACCTATCCTGAAAATTGCAAGTCCCTATCTCCCTTCGTTCGAATGTTATCGAGGCAACGGTAACCCATCCAGCTACTGAACTCAGACAAGGCTGCTCAAATCTCCAACAATATAGATCCGATCGAACTTGGAACTTGGTAGCAGAGTTAGGTTCTTAAGGCTTCTTAGTTTTTTAAAAAATTTCTAGTATAGGATCCTCACGAAATTTTGCAAGAATTTGCACATTGACAATCTACAACTTATTACCATGTTTGAATTGGATTGGTTTTGTATTTTTCGAGTCATTGAGGAAATAACTACCAAATTTCAGATAGATATAACTGCGAAACCATTTGGCCGATTATGCCTATAGAAAAACTTAAACGTCCCATTCAGATGTACAACCTAACCTGGAAATTTCAAGTTGTTATCTCTTTCCGTTCTCAGGTTATCGGGACATAAATACTATTCTTTGATAATTTTTTTAAAATTTTTCAGTGATACGATTCTCACAAAATTTCACAAATGTCCTAAGGCCTATATTCTACAATTACTCACTAAGTTTCAATTCGATCGAATTAGTATTGGTTGAAAACAAAATTATTACTCGGAAACCATTGGGCTGATTATGCCCATTAACGAACTTGTCCGTCGTATTGGGATGCACCACCTACCCTGGAAATTTCAAGTCTCTATCTCTTTCCGTTCTCAAGTGATCGTGTCAACGGAAGGCCGGCCGACCGGACGGAATCAAATTTGACCTCGAATTTTTCATCAGGTAGTCGAATCCAATAGTTTGAGATCATTATCACCAAAACTTCGAAAATTACAGACATTTGGGCAAAATGATAACGCGATGTTCCCCAGAACATACGCACAAAAATTGGAATGATCATTGACACATTCGAAAATGTATATGTCAATATCATATATAGTGTTCTTGCTGGAAACAATTCAATGCATCAATGAATCATTACCACATACAAAAATCTTGAAGAAAATACTTGGCGGTCATGATTGCTCGACAGAAAAATATCCTTTCATGGTTTCAATTAGAACAACAACAGGAATGAAACATTTCTGCGGTGGAAGCTTAATCAAACCCGATTGGGTACTGACAGCCGCCCATTGTACCATCCCAACCAACCCCAACTACTACACTGTGATAGCAGGGACGTCTGAAATCGACAAAAATGGAGTACAGCGACAACCAGCGAAAGCAGTTTTCGCACATGAAAAATTCGATCAAAAAAGCTTTGAATACGATATCGCCCTGATCGAATTAATTGAAGAATTCGATATGGGATCGAAACTGGTAGGTCTGATCGAAATTCCATCATTCGCGAACGAGGCTGATGTAAAAGACTACTGTGCAGAGGGAACTGTCATCGGGTGGGGCCACAGAGGAGCCTGGGATCCGGAAAAAGCTCCCTTGAGCTACTCATTCAATCCAATCTTACAATGTATAACAATTCCAGTGCTCAGTGATGAGGAATGCATGGGAATCAGTGGAGATGCTGTCGAAAATGACATCTTCTGCACCTACGCTGAAGGAGGATATAAAGATGCTTGTCAAGGGGACTCTGGAGGACCACTGTTCTGCGGTAACATTCAATACGGAATTGTTTCAAGTGGATATGGTTGTGGCCAAGCTAATAGCCCTGGATATTATACAAGGGTTGACAGACACCTTGCATTCATCGAGGATATAATTTTACATAAATCATTACCAAGATCATATTGGAACAATAATAGTGGGAATAATGTAGAATATTCATTCCTTTTGATTTGGGTGATTACTGGGGTGAATAAAATTAAATAAAACAAATGGTCGTTTTTATTCGTGTAATGATGGCTATAACTGGCTGTTTAAGGCTGGTATTAAACAGCCGAAATGTCTCTCTGAACTCGTAGCCTTAGGCCAGCCTTATACGGCTGGAATTTCTCTCTGAATTAATATTATATATATATATATATAAATGGATAAGAATAACGGGTGATTCCGCTAAAGAAGCAGAGAAAATAATTCTGCTGGTACCTGCCGACACGTGTTTCTGCTAGTTGGCTTCTTCAGGACATTTAAATATACTTATCCGCATTATCCTATTTTCTTTAATACATATCCTCGGGTTGAGGTCGCATCGCACAGGTAGCTTATGTTTCCTTCGTGCCGATGCCATAGTTTACCTCCGAATTGGAGGTCCTAGAGCTGAAGGCACAAATTGGTTGCTCACTCCTGATGTGATGCCACCTGTTTTCAGTTATCTTTTCACCTTTTTTTGGTTTCTTGGTTGCCCTGTCCTGAAGAAGCCAACTAGCAGAAACACGTGTCGGCAGGTACCAGCAGAATTATTTTCTCTGCTTCTTTAGCGGAATCACCCGTTATTCTTATCCATTTAAATATACTTATCCGCATTATCCTATTTTCTTTATATATATATATATATATTAATAATTCATAATCTGAATTTTGAAAGCTTCCAAAATCTAGAAATTAATAAGTAATCATTAATGGATATTTTGGGAGGTATATTCATCATTAAATGGTTTCTTTCTGGGTTTTCTCTCCCAAACGCTGAAAAATATCTATGGTCAGAGTGACTAAGCTCCCCTGACACATACCATCACGCCACATTATTGCTCACTAGGTCAATATGAATTACCTCCCTCCCCCTACTAGTTACAGTAGGTTCTTTTCCCTGATTCAGAATGACCATCCCAAAGGAGCCAATAATTTCCAACAGGTGTTTGCCTCTTCTGTTATGATCGTTGCTACCCCAAACCTCTTTATGAGAGTTGGCATCAGCACCTGTCAGGATTTGCAGGCGTTTACTACCGAACTGGATGATCAACTTATCCAGTTCCGCTGCAGGCGGAAGATCAGGTGCATCATATGGTAGGTAAACAAAGGCTAAGACGAGCCTCCTTGTTCCACTCATCAGATGATGTTTTATGACCTATAAACCTTACTGAAGATTCAACATTATTCATTTCTATCTTGAATACGAAGCCGTTAGGTGCTGAATGTTTATTTGAACTTTTTGTCTTGAAAACTAGCAGTCAACCCAAATTATACAGATGTTATTAAATATATTATAAATAGGAAATTCATTAAGCTCATCGAATATATTTCTGAACTAAGTTGATTCCCAGAAGATCGCTTAGCTTTTGGATAAGGAGAATCTTTTCCCATTATTGCCTCGATAAATATCAAGTATCTGTCAACTCTTGTGAAATAACTGGGAGATCCATCCCATGGGCATCCGTAGAAAGATAACCCGTAAACTAAACCCTCACAGATTGCGGGCCCTCCGGTATCCCCCATACAAGCCGTCATGTTTTTGGCATAGCCACAGAAAGTATGTTTCATAACTTTGAACTTTCTTCTTTGGGTGCACTCGTCTTCAGATAAAACTGTGTGATTGAATACTATTAATGCTGGACGTACAACGACTTTTGCACACTTGCTCTCCATCACTTCCTCCACTTCGAAACCCAAAACTTCTACTGATTTGCAATGCCAACTAATTTCTATATGCAGCGTGTATTTAGGAAGATAAACTTTGTTCACTGTATTCCTTTTGAGGAATCGTTGATCTAGCAATAGTAAAGCGATGTCATTGAATAAGGATTCACTATCAAATTTATCGTGGCAGTAGATTTTTTCCACAATTCTCATCTGTTCATCTGGTGAATTTGGAGCTCCAGCATAAATGTGAATTATTTCGGGAGTTTTCTCATAATCATGAATGCAGTGCGCGGAAGTTAACACCCATTTGAATCCGACTAGACTACCACTACAAATATGTCCGGTTCCGGTAGCTCGTATGGAAACAATAAATGGATATTTGGTATATGGTGGTTCTTCATAGTAGGATGAAACTTGTGATATGAGATAATGACATATGGTTATGATGTAACTGATGTTTCTTCTCATCGTAATGGAACGTCAAATTAACGTAGGTCACTCAAGAGCCAAATGAATCGATTGTCACATGCAGGATTACTGAGGTTTACTGAGATAGGTACATAGAAAAAATTATAGAATCACTGAAGGAACGTCAGGGTTGCGTTCGAATATTAACAACGTAGAGCAGGGGTCACCAATTAGTTTCATTAGAGGTCCGTTCACAAATCTGTATATCTGTCGCGGTCCGTTTGATATGGCATAAGAATTTGACTAGCAGTTAATCTAACTCCAATATCAATAATTAGTAAATAAAACGAAAAGTTATCTGATTTTTTTTTATTAAGATAACATGTTTTCTAGAAAAAGGGTCCGCAAAAAAAAGGCTCGCGGTCCGCATCCGGTCCGCGGTCCGCCATTTGGTGACCCCTGACGTAGAGTATCCTTACCAAACTCGCTTCCCGCGGTCTGTCTGTTCCTATGTATGCTTAGATCTTTAAAACTACGTGAAGGATTTTGATGCGGTTTTTTTAATAGATAGAGTGATTCAATAAAAGCTGAAAGTTTGTCTGTGCATGTCCCCTATACAGATAAGAACGGTCAGCGACTATAGAGTTTGGGTTGTGGTTACTTTCGCAGGTAACAGGTAGTAAAGGTGTAAAGAATAGTACCTTACTTTCGTTAAAGTAAAAAGCTCAATTTTTTCATATTTTCTTCGGGATAACGTTAGAAATCTCATCATCCATTGCCGGACACTTGTGACGGTTGCTACCCCCTGCCAGACAACCCCAAACTTTAATAAATTATACTTAATTATACTTTCGTCATAATATAAAAGCTGAATTTTATATATGTTACTTGGGGACCTATGAGAAAATGTTACCTCAATAGCCGGACAGTTTTAATGGTTTTTACATCTTGCCAGATACATTGAAACTTCAAGCGGGTGTGCATGAGATAGTGCGCTTAGTCAATTGCGATCTTTTACTGCTCATCATCTTTCGGTCAGTGATGTATTGAAAACATCGCGATGTTTTCATCGCGATTTTTTTGTCTACATTAGCAGCCAACGTGACCTGAAGATTATTCTTGCGAAGTGAAATGGAGCAGCAGTGGCGTTATATTACCTATATCTATTTCGTTATAACGATCGCAATCGACTAAGCACTCCCGCTCGTACCTACAGCGGACTTTCAATATGTCTGGCAAGATGTAAAAACCATTAAAACTGTCCGGCTATTGAGGTAACATTTTCTCATAGGTCCCCAAGTAACATATATAAAATTCAGCTTTTATATTATGACGAAAGTATAATTACGTATAATTTATTAAAGTTTAGGGTTGTCTGGCAGGGGGTAGCAACCATCACAAGTCTCCGGCAATGGATAATGAGATTTCTAACGTTATCCCGAAGAAAATATGAAAAAATTGGGCTTTATACTTCAACGAAAGTAAGGTACTATTTTTTACATCTTCACTACCTGTTACCTGCCAAAGTAACCACAACCCAAACTCTATAGTCGCTGGCCTTTCTTACCTGTATAGGGGGCATGCACAGACAAACTTTCAGCTTTCATAAAATAACGAAGGTCTGGCCGTCGTGGGCTCTTGCTCTAGAATATTAACAACGTAGAGTATCCTTACCAAACTCGCTTCCCGCGGTCTGTCTGTTCCTATGTATGCTTAGATCTTTAAAACTACGTGAAGGATTTTGATGCGGTTTCTTTTTAATAGATTGTGTGATTCAATAGGAAGGTTTATATGTATAATACATGCATAATATATTAGAGAAACACTGATAATTTTAGTGGTTTCTAATGTGATGTCGTAAATAAACACATTTTTGCGCTTACATTGCAAACACTGGCTGAACGCTACGAGATAGATCAAAATAATGTGTTACAGTATGGTACACCTTAAAAAGTTCTACAACAAAGTCTGCAATGGTATATGTCTATCTCTTAAGGATAACCCACAATAACCATTTTTTATCCTTTACATTCTACGAGTTATAATGGCTTGATTACGAAGCTATTATAAGCAATACAGCATTGATCATTATCCAATAAAGTACCTTAAATGCATTGTGCATTTAATATTGATCAATATGGCCCTTTACAGCATATAATTTAAATTAATATGTTCGAAGATATCGCAGATTTAAAATGCAGGGACATAGCGGTTGCGGTGGTACCGACCGAGGGGCCGGCACAGCCAGGATAGGGATAGAAATCGAATACAGAGAGCCAGAGAATCATCTGTAGAGCGTGAAGTTCGCCTCAGCCAGGATAGATGTATTGATTCCCCAAATTCCTCTGATACCATCGGATTTACTGATCCAATTTAAACGCCTATAATTTCCGGTAACGATATATTTTGCAATGACCATTAATGAATCGCAGGGTCCAACTTCCAACGCTACAGGCTTATATTTGAGCGTTGAGTGTTTTTCACATGGCCAATTATATGTCGCTCTTTCAAGAGTAACCTCTAAAGAAAACATGTTTGTATTGTCTAACGACATAAATGCTGTGAACGTTGTACATAAAGAAATTCTGTGTAGTATATTTAGAATCAGCATTTCAACCGTGCGAAGCCGGGGCGGGCAGCTAGTTATTAACTAAATGGCGTTCGAAAACAGAATAGTTGTGCGTATTTTACTCGAAGATTGTATATCTATCATAGTATTCCACTCCGAGTTAACTCTCCTAACTCTACAAAATAGCTGGGTTTATTTAGATCCATAAAATTGACATAACTCATGGCAAATCTCTTATGTTTTTCTCATTGTTTTATGAAAAGTATATTTAATGTTCTGTGCGTACTCAAGTTGAGGTGAACTAATAGTTTCAATACTGCCCACAATAATATTTATTATTAGAGAGTTTGCAAAAACAGTGTGGAAAAGCCAAATAGAATAAATTCTTTATCTTGGTTACTGTACATATTTATGGAAAATCCCGAAACACGTCAAATTTTAATTTTAAATTGTCAATCTTTTTCTTAAAAACTTGAATCCTACCTTCAACCTCCTTTGAAAGGCAGGTATAGATAACCCCCAATTTTTCCAAATTGGAAGTATGGGCTTGTGATACATCGTTTGAAAGGTCTCGTAATTCTCTATTCAGAGATGTTATCACTTCCATGCTTATTGCAAAAATCAAATAAAAAAATAAAAACAAGTGATTACCAAAATTCGGTACAATAATATTCCTAAATCTTATTGCAATAGTACAAAACTTATTTGCCTTGAACATGTGAAAATGATCACTCCCGAGATGTTGAATAATGTTGGAGGAAATTTATATTTGGGGTTAAGATGTTGCCAAGGCGTTCGCTGATGTTCACACTTCAAACATTTACTTCATTAACATTCATAATTTTTTCGCTAATCACTTGATTTTATTTTGTTTATTTGATTGTTACAACAAACATGAAACAGATAATATTTCTGAATAGAGAATGACGAGGCCTTTAAAACGATATATCCCAAGCCCATACTTCCTATTAAAAAAAATTGGAGGTTGTACCTGTCTTTCGAAGGGGGTTGAATGTAGGTTTCGCATTTTTTACGAAGAAGAATGACAATTTAAAATTTCATTAATTGACATGCTTAGGGATTATCCATAAATATGTACAGTAACTAAGATAATGAATTTATTCCATTTTGTTTTTCCACCCTGTACGTGAAGAAACTAGCGTGTAATTATTCAAACTTTGACAAATATATCTCCGAAAGTATTGGTTTCTCAGAGTTGGGAATGATATCAATGGATTCTTAGGATAGAACTGCATCATAAAAAATTAAATTCAAAACGTATGTCTATGACTCACCTTATATGTTGGATTTATATCAGCAATTTATAATTAGAGCATTCTATGAAATCATAAAATTACGATTAATTATTGAAATTTTGGAAAATCATATCTCCGGAAGTATTAGTTTATTTGAGTTCAGAATGATGTCAATGGATTCTTATAATAAAACTGCATCTTAAAAAATTATATTTGAATTTGGCCCCGAGTATATTTTTTTCCAGGTATCGTATCAAAGAGGACTTTTTAGATTTCATACATTATGGTGTTTTGAACGATCCTAACAATTTTCATCTGGGGGCAAATTCTTGTAACTTCACTCCTATTTTTGGAGCTCTTATTCTTCGGAACAGAGTGCTTATCAATTTGTCCGAATGTCTTTAATTTTCGAATTTTTAGATGAAACGATTTGGTTCGACTCACTGATCAAGAATGCGTGGTCGAAATCGATTCTGTCCGGCCGGCCGGACGTTAACACAATAACTCTCGAACGGAATGAGCTAGACAGCGAAATTTTCAGAGTAGATTTGGGAGATCAATATCTCGTTTAAGTTCGTTATTGGGCAATTGATGGTTTCGGAGTAGAGAAAAAAAATTATTTTTACGAATTCAATTTTTTTTAAGGTGCAGTTTCATCATAAAAATCGATTGATATCATTTCCAGCTCTGAAAAGCTAAAACGGAGGTATGATTTTTCAAAATTTCAATAATAAATCGTTTACACAGAATGCTGTAATTATTCTATCTGTTGGAAAACAAGGTTCCAAATCTCGAATTTGTGAATATATACAAGCCCAGATAACACAGGATATCCTATGGACGTCCATTTCATGTCCAAATCAAGTCGGGATATCCGTGGATTTGAATTGGACATCCATTGGATATCCATCGAAGGATTAGGAATGGATATCCTTCAGTGAATATCCTATGGATATCCATAGGATATCCACTGAGGGATATCCGATTCAAATCCTCCAATGGACATCCATGAGATATCCATCAAAGGATTTGAAATGGATATCCTTCAGTGAATATCCTATGGATATTCATAAGATATCCATTGAAGGATATCCATTTCAAATCCTTCTATGGATATCTCATGGATGTCCATCGGAGTATTGAATCGGATATCCTTCAATGGATATCTTATGGATATCCATAGGATAGTCACTGAAGGATATCCATTTCAAATCCTTCGATGGATATCTCATGGATGTCCATCGGAGGATTTGAGTTGGATATCCTTCAACGGATGTCTTATGAATATCCATAAGATATTCATTGAAGGATATCCATTTCACATCCTTCGATGGATATCTTATGGATGTCTATCGGAGGAATTGAATTGGATATCCTTCAACGGATATCTTATGGATAGCCATAGGATATTCACTGAGGGATATCCATTTCTCATCCTTCGATGGATATCTTATGGATGTCCATCGGAGGATTTGAATAGAATATCCTTCAACGGATATCTTCTGGATATCCATAGGATTTTCAATGAAGGATATCCATTACAAATCCTTCGATGGATAGCATATGGATGTCCATCGGAGGGTTTGAATCGGATATCCTTGAACGGATATCTTCTGGATATCCATAGGATAATCACAAAAGGATTTCCATTTCACATCCATCGATGGATATCATATGGATGTCCATCGGAGGATTCGAATCGGATATCGTTCAACGGATATCTTCTGGATATCCATAGGATAATCACTGAAGGATGTCCATTTCACATCCTTCGATGGATATCATATGGATGTCCATCGGAGGATTTGAATCGGACATCCTTGAACAGATATCTTATGGATATCCATAGGATATTCACTGAAGGATATCCAATTCACATCCTTCGATGGATATCTTATGGATATCCAACGGAGGATTTGAATTGGGTATCCTTCAACGGATATCTTATGGATATCCATAGGATATTCACTGAAGGATATCCATTTCACATCCTTCGATGGATATCTTATGGATGTCCATTGGATGATTTGAATAGGATATCCATTTCAGATCCTTTTATGGATATCTTATGGATGTCCATCGGAGGATTTGAATCGGATATCCTTCAACGGAATCCATCGAAAGAATAAAAATGGATATCCTCTGGATCAATTATATATAGTTCGGAACTAATGCTCGAAACTAATATATCGGAAAATCATCACATAGTTCTTCCGTCCTATAGGCCATGATCCGCGATTGGATAACCTGTAGCTGCTGAACGAAATAATAAAAGCGTTATGATGCTGGGAAGAAGTATAAGATCTGTAGTTCCGTCTCCGCGTCAATTGACAGTTTCACGGGCTGACACTGTTGGGTTCTACCGCTTGATGGGAAATATTACGTTCTATGATTTAACCGTTAACGGTCGTCGTGAACGAGTCGTGACGTGTTGTGAGTTACTAAGTTGAGTTGTTTGTTAATGTCCTTTGCTAGTGGGATTTTGCTGAGTTTTAAGATTCATTCGTACGTGGAAGGAGTAAGAGGTAAATTGATTTATAATAATTAATCATCTTCCTTGTATATTTTGTATATATCAACTAATTGTTGCAAATATAATATACAACTAGGTAAAATTACTGTTCATATATCATAATATATATATTCAGATGTGAGTAATAAAAAAATTGGATACCTATACTTAACGTGAACAAACGACGAAATGAAGAATTGATTGTATTATGATAATGAGAATTCGAAGGAAACCATACTGATTTGTTCCTCAGAATTTTTTGATAAATTTCAACATCAATAATATTATACCCGTTAAAACACTGATCTGTGTTGAAATAATTTCAGATGCTGCTCACCTAAGTGATATGTGGCGACTAGCTCCAAAAAGAAATCAACATGACAATATATTATATGATATTATATTTTAGTATAAACTCAATTTTTTTGTTTTCAGGATTGTGTTAATAAATTATTTTTCTTCAAAATACGGATATTTCATTTCCCTACAGATTGCTAACAGTAAGTTTCATCTTCTATGGATTTCTTTTGAACATCTATTTAACATATTCCATGGATATTCCTGAAGGATATGTCTTATGGATATTCTCAAAAGATATCTTTTAAAGATGTCTTATGAATATCCTTCATGGATTCCATTTGGATATCCTTCAAAGATGTCCTATAGATATCCTTGAAGGATGTTCTATGGATATCCTCTAAGGATGTCTTATGGACATCCTTGGTGGATATTCTATGGATATCCTTGACGGATATCCTATGGATGTACAGGTTGTTCCATTCGGACATCCTATGGACGTCCATAAGATATCTTTTGGATATTATTGGATGTCCATTGGATATCCTTCAAGGATGTCCTATGGATATCCTTGAAGGATGTTCTATGGATATCCTTGAAGGATGTCTTATGGACATCCTTGAGGGATATCCTATGGATATCCTAGACGGATATCTTATGGATGTACAGGTTGTTCCATTTGGACATCCTATGGACGTCCATAAGATATCTATTGGATGTTATTGGATGTCCATTGGACATCCTACAAACATGTCCTATGGATATCCTTGAACGATGTTCAATGGATATCCTTGAAGGATGTCTTATGGACATCCTTGGGGGATATTCTATGGATATCCGTCAAGGATATCATATGGATGTCCAGGTTGTTCCATTCGGATATCCTATGGACGTCCATAAGATATCTTTTGGATATTATTGGATGTCCATTGGACATCCGTACAATTCATGAAGGATGTCCTATGGATATCCATCGGATGTCCTTGTGTTATCTGGGAGACTATTTTGATACCAAAAATAATATTGACTTGTTGCATATTGAATAATTTATGAATAAATATTCGGGATGATGTTTCAGAAGATGAATTAATTTTCTTTTATGATGCAGTTCTATCATAAGAATCCATTGATGTCATTCCCAACTCTGAGAAACCAGTACTTTCGGAGATATGATTTGTCAAAGTTTGAACAAGAGTGCCAAATCTCCTGTCCACAGGGCTTTTTTTGGTTTAATTTGACCGGACTATTAAGATGTAAATTGCTTGGAACTAGCGTATTCGTTAATATAGCATTTTTTATTATGAATTGAGTTGTTTCATGTTGTGGTACTTATCGCGGCTCTTTAAATTTCACGAGCGGAAAAACTAAATGATCCATATTTCCTTTGAGATTTATTCAATCTGTATATTATTGGCAATGGAATATTTCGCCTGTTTCATTCAGGAATGGGAAGTAAAAACTTTGAACTTTAATTATAAACAATCACTTCGCTCTTTTACAACATTTCAGTTTGTCTAATACACCAAGAGCACACAAAATAATTATCATCACACAAAGTAGGACTATCACGGATGTTACTACAGCTACAACAATATGTATGTTCCTTCTCTTTTCTGCCTCAGAAGCCCTTCTAAGCAAATATTTAGAGCTCATAAAGTCTACCAAAAACTCTAAATGTTTATCCACTCTAGTAAAAACACCAGGTGAACATCCGTATGAGGTGATGCCAAATACAAACCCTTCACAAACAGCAGGACCTCCAGTATCACTTAAGCAATTTTCTCGTTCTTTTTTCATAGCACAAAATGAAGTTTCCTTGGGATCGTATTGAATGTTCATTTTACATTTTTCATTCAGTATCACCTTATGATCTGAAATGTTAAAAAAGGAGCCTCCGAATCCAACGACTTCAACTTCTGTACACTTGATGATCATTTCTATATCCATTGGAAACACAGGTATGCGACAAATATCAACAAAATGTGATTTTTTGAAGGGTTCTTTCAAAAACACCAGAGCGATATCGTGCTTGAGGGTTTTATCGTTAAAATTTTTATGACAATGAATTCTGCCAACAGACCTGGTTTGGCCAAGTCTAGATGCGATAAGAGACTGCGGCTTTGTAATATATCTTTTCATAATTTGAGCTGACGTTAAGATCCATTGGAAATCCAGTAATGATCCACTGCACAGATGACGTGATGGCTCTCGTTGTTTCAGGGATACCACGAATGGGTAATCACTGTTTAATTTTTGTGCCTCAATAAGTGGAATAAACTGACGACAAAAGATTGACCAAACAGCAATCATTTCAATGAGAACATCCATATTCAAAGGGAGTTATTGCCAGTTGACATATTAAAATCAGTATTTGATGGTTACGTTCAATGAAGTAATTTTTTTTAGGTTTTTTTATCCTGTCAGATTGACAAGTCAAAACGTCAATGCATAACCAAAGTACCGGAAACATGATGTAACCCATAGACATAGAACACCTCCTACATGAAGGCGAGTCATCGAAACCAATATGGCCGCCAAAGTGGTGAAAAGGAGGTAAATTCATGACTTGAATTATAGGATTTTTATCATATTCAAACAAATTGGTGAATTATAAATGCCATGCAATAATGAGATGATTTCATTTAATAGTGCTCCTATATTTCCCATGGGTCCTCTATTGGATGATTTTGAATCTTAACAAAAATAGCATAATCTTCATGATATACTCAAGTGATGCCCTAGGACAAACTTCCATAAGTGCTACCACTGTGGTTTGATTAGAAATTTTTAGCAATAGTTTTACATTTTGCTTTTCAATTGATGTTGGATATAAGGGTATGGTAGGTATACCAGGTATTTCTCATATTCTTCAAAATATGAACTGATGAGTTGACAGCATAAAAAGGGGGTCTTTTATTATCAGAAGGATGTTTATATAAAATAATGCAATTTCTCGCATCTCAGTCGCCATAGCAGTCTATGGCGACTGAGATGCGAGTATCTGCCAATATCGGTCTCGCAAACCACTCCTGTCCATTGCTTCCTGAACTCCTTCACTCCACGTTCTTCTGGGTCTTCTTTTTCTTCTTTGCGGAGGAACCCAATTGAGTACTTTAAATGACCATCTCTATTCAATCATTCTTGACACGTGCCAAACTATTGTAGCGTTTTTGCTTGAATTTTGTCTCTAACATCTGCATCAACCGTGCCAACCATCAAGGACTCTAGCTCTCATCTCCTCATTCCTGACTCGATCCTGAAGCGTTAGTCTAGAACAGCGCCTATATCCCATCTCCATCGCTTTTATTTCATTCTTAAGTTGCGTTGTCATTTCCCATTCCTACTCCATATTAGGTACTCCATATTAATTTTTTTTATATTTTTTCTCATTAGTGAACTCCAAAGTAAGCCATTCAGTTGTTTCGTAATTGATCTTCCTTGGGCGATCCTTTTCTTTATTTCCCTTTCCACTGGATCCGATTGCTATGAGGGTCACTTCGCATATTCATCTACTCACTGTATTATATAATCTCGCAGGATAAGATCACTCCTGCCATTACTCACAACAATATATTTTGTTTTTGAGGTGTTTATGGTCATACCACATTCTATACAGGGTGTCCCGAAAAATATGCAACAAAATTTAACAGTAGATTCTTGAAGAAAATAAAGGGGACCCCTATTTTTATTTTTGTGAAATGGGACCCTATTTCGGAGTTCAGACCTCTGAATTTGGCCCCCCAGAATCGTTTTAAGTCAATATATCAGAACATTGTTGCATATTACATACCAAATTTTATATACGGGGGTTCTGAAATACGATAAATCTGACAGTGTTCCTTTTTTTGGTATGGTGCCCCCTTATTGAGCCACTTTTCCTTGGACGCCCTTGTCTCTTGTGCCCGAAAACTTTGTTAGCGTATTTTTATTTCTCCAAACTTATTATCTCATAGGGAAGCCCGGGTTGTTTGTAAATCTTTTTGCCTCTTGCATTTATTTCGTAAAATGAATCATTTTCTGAGGATTCTAATCCAACACATAATAATCATGCAATATCAGGACATAATATATTATCACACTGTTGGATATTCGGCTCCTACGATTGACGACAAATCCCGATATGCATGATATTACATTATGCCGTTTTACTCGAAAACGACTCAATTTACGAAAAAATGCAGGACCCAAAAATATTTACAAACAACCCGGGCTTTCCTATGAAATGATAAATTTGGAGAAATTAAACTTCGCTAACAACGTTTTCGAACTTCAGAGACAAGGGGGCCCAAGGAAAAGTGTCTTAAGGGGGCACCATACCAAAAAAGGTAACACTGTCAGATTTCAACTGTCTAGCTCATTCCTCTCGAGAGTTATTCTGTTAACGGACAGCCAGACAGAATCGATTTTGACCACGGATTCTTGATCAGTGAGTCGAACCAAAACATTTGAGACCATTGTCAGTCGAAAATTAGAGAGATTTGGACAAATTGATAAGCACTCTGTTCCGAGGAACAAGGGCGACAAAACTTTCATTTTTACCCTATAGCTACGAAACTATAGGAGAAATCAAATTTCTGTTTTCGGCATTATTCGTTTCATATACAGGACTGTCAAAACCATATCATCATATTTCTTAAAAATCTTAAGATGGCATGTACATGTCCTAGAAATGAATATTAAATTGTGGGATACTAATTTCGAAAATAATTATGATATTCTTTTAAATTATCGAATAATTTTGTTTAACATTTTTGAATCATAGGAACATTTCGCAATTTTGCATAAATAGAACTGCATCATAAATAATATAGTTGCGGAGTTAGAGGAAGGAATATTGTTCGCGGCCATACCACACTGAATATGCTAGATACCGTTCGAAGACTGAAAATTGTGCCGTAACATTTTTTCAATTTGGCTTCTGTGCGTCAATTTTCAAGAATTTTCCTAATCAAATTCAAAACGTAAGTCTATGACTCACCTCATGTTGGATTTACATACATCAGAAAATTATAATTAGAGTATTCTATGAATTCAGAAGCAGAAGAAGTGAAACTTCTTGATATGGAAATGACAATAGGAAGGGGTAGAAAACTACGCGCATGCGTTCGAGTGTCACGCATTCACTCTCGCTCTGTCTCTTTCTATCCCCCCTCCCCAGGAGCGTTGAACGTTTAACGCAACAGTGCTTTCATACCCCCCCATGGTAGCGTTAAACGTTTAACGCAACCTTGTTGAAAGTCGCATTAGAAGTTTCACTTCAATAATTCAATGAATGAGCTCGCTGAAGCTACTGAATCGACATAAATGTTTCAAATCTTATTGATCGTATATTTGTTTTGATAGAGTATTGTAATAGTTTAACTAAATTAAAATTTTCCTGATAAATTCATGTAAATAATTCAATTTCCAGCTGACTCTATTTGACGTTTTCCACTAACTTCCAACTATGCTTCATATAGTTTACAATTAGTGGCCGGTTTCTGAGGAATATCACATCTGATTTATCTTCAGTTTATCTGTCCAATTAAGTAGATTTCAGAAGATAAACTGACGATAAAATACAATCAATTGTCTTCAGAAACCAGTCCTAAGTTGCGTATGCAGTAGCTAAGTGGCTTGAGATAGTACATGAGGTTTCAATTTCTATTCAATTAATCGATATCAATCGTTCAACATTTTATTATCAAAATAAATATCAGATTTGAAATATTCAACAGGTTATATCTATATAAGTATAAAAATCACAAAATTTCTTCAAATCAACAAATTAAAAAAACACTGAAGTAGGTATATAAAAGGCAAATAATCATAATCTAAAAATGTAGATCGGCAATAACTGGTATGTATATAGATTTAATAACAAAAAGTTTATAGAGAGTACATAATTACAAAAATGCAGTGAAAATATGAGCACAGGCATCATTCCTTTATAATTTTTATTTGAAATTTCAAACAAGACGTAATTATTTTCTGTATTTCTATAATTGTTCTATTAAAATACTGATAGTATTGATGGTATAATTGTGGAATGTTTATTGCTTCATTGGTAGTAACAAATTTAATGAATATTTATATACGTATAAGTTTAAGTTGTAATATTTATATAATTCCTTTGAATATTTGAAAAATACTTTAATATCACGCTGATCCCTGTAGGACCATCAAGTAATCTGGATCACAGAACGGTTGCTAGAGCGAGTTAGCTAAGAACTACTCATTTTATGCTAAAACGAATATCTTTTCTCTCGATTTCCTCTCCTCGCATGTTTGAAGTACAGCACATGCTGTTTAATTACTTATTTCCTAGTTTCTATATAGAATTGATGAATTCTTCGATTTATTTTGAAGTGAATTATGAAAAACATTACCCTCATGTTTCGTTAACTTCATTTTTCTTATAAAAATCGGCAACAACAGCCAATGCTCCTCCAGGTATAAATCTAACAAAATTGTCCCCAGCTAAAGTACCCACCGCATATAGGTTTTTGTATCCTCTAACTTTGTGGGTCAGTTTGTCCATGGTGACTGCGTTCGTCTTACCATCTAGTGGCACACGTTGTTTGAGTGCTATATCCGAACTTCTTGGCAAAAATGTTAGGTCAGGTCTGGACCCTATGAGAACTATGGCGTATGAAACTTTGATTTCTTTGAATGAGCCTTCCTTAGGATTCAGTATAACACTGTGGTTCTCTTCGTTTATGCCACTTAGGGTATATTCTGGATATGATGTGTACAGAGGGTAGGTAGAGCCTTCATTTTGCATCATTTGATGCACCTGCAAAGATTAATAAAATTTATGAGACATAAGCAAAACACTTATAATGACAGACTTTCAGTAGTTATTCAGGCTGATAAGATTGCAGGTCGGGATATCGCCCAATCACGAAAACCATCAATGTGAGATTTTGGAATATCGAGAATTCGTATAAATCAATATTTCCAACCATGATTAAATCAAGAAAACTGATAGATTAGAAAAATTCAATCGCTATTTCAAACTATATTAATAATTGTAATACGTTATTACAATGGTGACGAACAAATCTATCAATTCTCTTATTGAAAGGTTTTTTTCTGGGTTTTCTCTCCCAAACTCTGAAAAATATCTATAAAATAAAAATTAATTATTTTGTGATTTTCTTCTGCGTAAGAAACACAAGTTATTTGTCAGAAGCAATCAATTGAACAATGTTGCCTAACAAACAACAACGAAACAACATCAACGAAGAAACAACTATATCGTAACGTTTCGGAGTCAATATCAGACTCCTTTGTCAGACGCTTAATGAAAATCTTTAGAATTATTTTGTTGATAGTAATTATCAGTTATTATGTGAAATTCAAGAATTGTCACGTTGACTGTATTTAAAAATCATAGCTAACATAGTTTTACTTCGCATAGAAATTACCAAGTTCCAACTCCTTTTTCAATAAATTTAGCCAATTATGGTCAATATCAATTGAGCAATTTACAAAATTGCATTCTCTGTTCAATAAAATACAAGTTGACTCCTTAAGTTTCCTTTTAATATAATCAGGATCTGAAAAAATTAGAAGAATCGGTTCTAAGTTCAATATAAGAACCTTCTTCAAAACACAAAATGATCTTAGGTCTTTATTAACGAAAACAAAACCCATAAATGAAAAACAAAAATCAAAAAACTATGTAAGTATATAATATTCCTTATATTTGTGATAAATCATACACAGGAGAAACATCAAGACCACTAGAAGTAAGAAAGTCAGAGCGTAAGAATAACTTGAGAACCCAGATAGCACACAACATTCTGAGAATGTGATATCTAGCTTCTGAACGTTCATACTTTAGAATATTCTAATAGAACGTTCCATGCATCGTCGTATAACATCTAGAATATTCAAGGAATGTCCTTCAGTAAACGTTCTGATCACATTTCAAAAATGATATCCATATCATATGATATGAAGAACATTACTAGAATATCCTTAGAGAATATTCATAGGAGTTGTAGTTTATTTCAGTATTTGGTAAGATCCTTGTGGAATATAATAAGAACCTCCTCAGAATGTTCTTTGATCATTGCGTCGCGTGGGATCATTTTGAGATTTATGGTTAATTTAATAGTGTAGTGTAACATTTGACTTTACTACTTCACCTCAGAGGCTTTTCGATGCTATAGAAATTTTTATATCTATTGTTCATAAGCTCAGTCAACACCTCCTACATCCTTTTAGGAGGTGTTGGCTCGGTATATTTTCACTAGTGAAAGTTAATCAGTAAAGTTCTGATTCAAATAGATGAAGAGCTTTTCAAGCCGAATATTTTTCCCTAATCTTCCAACCCTGACCGATTACTTCGGCTATCAGAACACGCTCCTGGCTCTTGTTACCAGCCCAGCCTACAGATATTTATTAATTTCACAATTCGCATCCTGGAATCATCATGTGACGTGACGTAACGTGAACCAATATCCAATATGGCGGTTCTTTAATCTTTGATGGTTCTTTGTAATAAACAACAAATAAGTTACGTGTTGAGTATCTATAATCTATGGTGTTGAGGTCGTTGGTTATTTTATAGAGTTCATTGACTTATTCCGGAGCTTTTCTGCTTTTTAAACTATATTGAAATGGAGAATGAATATCTGAAAATACTATTGTTGAACAACGGAGACTTTGCTGAACGGTAGGTTCGAAAAAAAGTACCTTCATCATGTGTTTACATTTGATTTTATTACAGATATACATATAATAAAGTTGGGATTAATTAACGGCTTAGATCCTTCAACATTGAATGTTTCTGATCTGGATAGTGGATAATTCAATTGATGGTGTTCCTCCAATCACATATATGGATATTGCAACATATTTGGATTATTATATACCACAACCTACAAGACATTCATGCATTTTTGCTAATAAAGAGTTCATATCTAATAGCACAATGCTGGGATAATTACTTTGAAAACAAACAGTTATTACTACCAAAAAATACAAATTCAATTATTCACCTCACAGTCGCATTATTGTGATTTCGTTATATGATTTCCAAATAGTTGTTTCGAAGTACGAATCCTATAAGATCTGGAAATATGGGAAAAGAACTGCTAAGAAATTTCATTCAGAAGTTATTATGCCAGGGCTGATAGCGATATATTTCACATCTGTAGAGGTTGCTGCAGATTATCGAGAAATGATCTTAATAATAATGATCATGAACCAACTGAAGAATCAATCAATTTTGAAGAAAAGTTTGATTTTCCTATTAAATATTACAACGTATTACAAAAATTGGAGAAATAGTAATTTAGACCTTGAGGAAATTAAAACAAAAGTGGTAAGTTTCAAGATTTTGATTTGTGTGATGTATCCAAATGTTACATTCAAATAGATTTTTGTTCTCTAGGAAATTCATTGATATTACCACATTACTGGTTATCAAATTTGTTCACATATAAAAATCCTCGAAATTATTGTATGAAATTCTCCTGGAAATTAATAATGTATACTCCTATCTAACATATAGGATTAGATAAGTCCACAGCATACATATTATTATTTATGTTACATTTCGGTTGTTGTTTTAGGTTTACTAGTTGTCAAAAATTGGGGGCCTAAACACAAAGTGATAACAAAAGGAAAGGTTGATGACAAATGCTCTTGCTATGAACTCTAGCTGGTTAGGATTTAAGAAGAAGGATAATTTTTCGGCATTGATTTTTTCCGAAATACTGATAGGTAAGAATTTTCGAAGAATTTACTATTTTCTATTGTTCTATAAGATAGATAAGATAAGAAATATATTTCTATGAAGAAGCAATGTTTGATAGAATAACTAGTCAAGATATTTTACCGAAATCGCTTTACTTGGAATTATTGCGATAACTAAAATACATTAATACATATTTGAATTATCTCTCATATTTTACAGAATCTGTGATGAACATTCATCGAAAGATTACAGAGTCTGATGCGGAATTGGTAATTAAGGACTGGTTGGTTAAGGCGAAACAGAAGGAGGAAAAGTTCCAGAAATTAGACCTCAAAACTATAATCTAGTGAAGGTAGGAATATTAGTTGTACTCAATATCATTCATACCATGAAGCAATATTTTTTGATTATTCTACTAGCTAAAATTTGGTTTGTTGCCTTGTATTTCATTCTGATCTGGGTTTACACTGAAAACTATTAAATTATTCAAGGTGCCTAGTAATATTTCATTTCTTCTCTTCCAGAATCTCTGATTTTGAAACCAAAAGGCTGGTTGGTAGCCAAAAATGATGGAGAAGATAATCTCGCGAATATTATTTTTTTTATAAACAAAATATTTTGTTATTATTCTTTTGAATTTATTTCAGGAAATGTCTTCCTAAAAATAAAACTGATGACTTGAATTATGTATTATTATAAAATGGATTAGTGTTTGACCTCGAATAATATTATTATATTATTTGTGAAAAAACTAGGCTTATGCTCAGAATCAGCATTCTGATGATTTTTTATGGGATTACGAAAATTAAATAAGAATTTCATAACCATTCAATGTGATGAGTCTATGAAATCTCAAAGTTTAACTAAATTTACAAAACATTTTAATTTTAAATTGAATTATAACAAAAAAGCATTCAATACCGTTAATTTATCGTTGAACACAATTTTTTTTTAGTTTTTCAGTTGGAGTTCGGTATTATTAATTCCCGCAGGGAATGCGGCAGGAATTAATAATACCAATGAATTTATAAATTCAACCAAATATTCTCGGAATTAAAGTATATTCTGGGAATATTTCTAGAATGAGTGGGAATCTCCATAGAATATTTGGAGTAATATTAATAGGAGATTTTTTGAAATGTACCTGGAATATTCTCAAGAATATGCCTGAAATATTGTCAAGAACATTCCTAGAAGGTTCTAGAATATTCGGGAGAACATTCATAGAACCTGTATAGAACCAGAGTTCCTCTCTCACTTAATAGTGCATGGAATGTTCTAAGAATGTGTGGGGTCTGTTGTGAGGATATTCTATGAATATTTGAACATTCTGGCGGTATCTTCTAAGAACATCCATATAACGTGTGTGTGCTATCTGGGAAATAGAGACATACAGAAATCAAAAATAGCAGAACATCTATGTACAATCCAAGGAGATCACATGATGGATTGGAGTATTACAAAGATTCTAATGACAGAAACTGAATATATTAAAAGGAAACTTAAGTAGTCAACTTGTATTTTATTGAACAGAGAATGCAATTTTGCAAATTGCTCAATTGGTATTGACCATATTTGGCTGAATTTATTGAAAAAGGAGTTGGAATTTGGAAATTTCTATGCGAAGTAAAACTATGTTAGCTATGATTTTTAAATACTGTCAATGTGACAATTCTTGAATTTCACAAAATAACAAAATAATTCTAAAGATTTTCATTAAGCGTCTGACGAAGGAGTCTGATATAGACTCCGAAACGTTACGATATAGTTCTTTCTTCGTTGATGTTGATTCGTTGTTGTTTATTAGGCAACATTATTCAATTGATTGCTTCTGACAAATATCTTGTGTTTCTTGCGCAGAAGCAAATCACAAAATAATTAATTTTATAGATATTTTTCAGAGTTTGGGAGAGAAAACCAAGAAAAAAAAATCTTTCAATAATGAGTATATCTCCCACAGTATCCCTTAATGATAACTTATCAATTCTCTTCATTAACTAACCATCAGTAGAAATACCTATAACGATTCATAATTTTCAATATTCCATAAACCCACATTTATAGATGATATAAGCATATATGGTAATTTCAATAATCACCAATAAGTATAATGGGTTTCCATTAAGTAAATACTAATTTAATTAAATATTCTCCATTAGAGTTGAAACATTGGTTGTCATTGAAGTGATGAAAATATCTCAGCTTCATAAGGATTTTTGACGGGCTGTTCAGGTGAACAGAGTGCATATGAGTTCGTTCAAATATCTGTATTTTTTTTAATATTTGGCCGAGAATGGTCTCAAACGATTAGTTTCGATTCACTGATGAAGAATTCGAGGTCAAAATAGATTTTGTCCGGCCGGCCTTCCGTCAGCACGATTATGCCCGAACTTAATGAGTCAGAAAGTAACAGAGTAGGTTTAGAGTCCAAATGAGCCGGCTAGGTTCGTTAATAGGCATAATCCACCGAGTGGTTTCAGAGTTATAGCCATCTGAAATTTTCCCAATAACTCTGATCTGATCGAATTGAAGTAGATAGTTGAAAAATACCGACTTATGCAAAATTTTGTGTGGATGACATGAATGGAAAATAAAATAAAAATCATATTTCAGAAACTATCCGTCAGATATCGTTGAAATTCTGCTAGGGCCTTCAAAACCTTATTTTACATTGAAGTTCTAGATTTGAACACGATTGAGGGCCGATATATTCACCTATCTGTAAACTTTCAAGTATCCTTACCGAAAGGAAAGTATTCTATAATTGTTTATTCATCTCTCTGTTATACGAAGTGATCTGCAAATATGTGGAACATCTGTGAAATATGAATAGATTTTATTACTTTAAAGGGTGTCGGTAAATTTAACGAGCACGTAGTTAACGAACACTTTACGGAGAGGTTTAATAAATCGGCCCTTAATCTATATTGATGAAGACATTACCGAAATATTTCAACGATCTTGATGTACTGGTCCACAATTTTTCACTCGACTAACGAATTGAGGAGCAACTTTTCAATACGCATTTAGTCCAGAAACCATTTTATTGGGAATCAACGAAAAACGATTGTTTCTTCCACCCTGGCTTATAATTTGAGTGCGTTGAGTTTGTTTGATAGAAATTCACATCTAAAGGTAATAACTAATCTCATTTAAATCAATATTGATCAGATATACACAGAAAATGTAAAAAACGTTTGGACTTAATGAGTTTTGATTCATCCCATTGTATATAATGCGTTTTGTTGTGGTTGAAATTGAACATAATGCTGTTTGTTGCGATTTATTATAAATTTAGAGAAAACAGTCTGCACAGTCAGTGTTGGCCTGTAACCTAATCAACATGAGCAAATCGATAAAAAAAATGTTGGTTATATTTTATTTGTTTTAAAAATACAAACGTAAACATAATTTATTGCTATGCGGCTTAATTACTTTGGATTTTAATTACACAGGGACATAATGCCATTTGGAAGATGTTTTTGAATTTTGACGTTTAATTTGAAGAATCATAACGTGTTTGCGAAGATCGATCGCGAAATATACCGATTCGGAACGTTTTCGAACGGGATAATTGATAATTTCATGAAATTAGAAAATTGTGAGAACTTATCAAAAATGAGTGTGACAATTGTTCAACTCTATGCTTTCACACCATTTCTGTAGTCCCACTGCGTGTCGTTCTGGTTTTTAGCCCGTGGTACCGGGATCGATTCCCGTAGCCAAAATTGTATCATTTTCATTTCTATCGGAATAATAACTTTGATGAATGGAATATCCACTGAATTTAAGTCAACCTTTCGGGAAAATTTTACTGTGATGATTCGCAAGTTACGTGATCATTTTGGCGTGCACAATCTACCGTCGCGGCCTACTATTGAGCATTTGATCAAAAAATTTGAGCGGACGATTTCTGTGAAAGATGACAGAGACACCTTACCCGTCATCGGCCGAAAAGATCGGCGGAAAACATCGCAGCTGTGAGGGACAGTGTGGCAGCACGACCAGGTAGGTACCTCCGTTCGACATCGTAGCCAGGAACTAAACATTCATCTCAGCACTCTTCAACGGATTTCGAAAAAAGATTTACACTTTCATGCTCACAAAATCCAGCTGACTCAACAGTTGCAGCCTAACGATCATAGACAGCGCGGAAACTTTACCAACTGGATCTTGAAACAGCTGCGAACTGACGATGAATTTCACAATAAAATCATCCACATGTTATTCAAGAACTTTCGCTACATCCTCAAAAAGTGACAGTTTGGTGTGCCATGTGGGCAAGAGGGATAATTGGACCGTACTTTTTTCGAAATGATGAAGGTGCCGTCGTGACTGTCGACGGTAATCGTTACCGGGCCATGTTGACAGACTTTTTTTGGCAAGAATTAGACGGAATTGACTTGAATAAGATGTGGTTTCAACAGGTTGGCGCTACCTGTCACACCGCAAGGGAAGAAATGACTTTGTTACAAACCAAGTTTTCAGGTCGAGTGATTTATCGTTTCGTAGAAGAAAACTGGCTGCCAAGAAGTTGTGATTTAACTTGTATGGACTATTTTCTCTGGGATTTTTTGAAAAGTAAGGTCTATGCGAACCATCTTGAGACAACTGAGGAATTCAAGGAAGAAATTGCACGTCAAATTCGTCAAATCCAGCAGCCCTTACTCCGAAATATACTGCAAAATTTCATCAAAAGAGTGCACACCTGCCACAGAGCAACTGTGGCGATGTTTTGTTTCATGCATAAATGTCATCACTAACTCCATGCATATGTAGAAAAAAATGTTTTTTTGGCGCTCTAGTTCCTCGGATCTGAGTGCTTATCAATTTGCCCAAATGTCTGTAATTTTGGAATATTTCGATGAAAATGGTCTTAAACGATTTGGTTCGACTCACTGATCAAGAATCCGTGGTCGAAATTCATTCTGTCCGGCCGGCCGTAAGCACGATTACTCTCGAACGGAATGAGCTAGAGAGTTGAAATTTTCAGAGTAGGTTTGGGGGATGAATATCTCGGCTAAGTTCGTTATTGGGCAAAATCGGACAGATGGTTTCGGAGTACAAAAAAAAAAAAATTTTTTTACGAAACAAATTCCAAATTAAATTTTTTTTAATAAGCAGTTTTATCATAAGAATCCATTCATATCATTTTCAACTCTAACAAGCTAATACTTTCGGAGATATGATTTTTTTAAATTTCAATGTAAATCGTATTTCACAGATTGATATAATTATTATTCTATGTATGAATTCTCATAATGTCAACTTGACAGAAGGGAATATTGTAACTTCAAAAATATTGGGGTTGAAATACTCGTATTTTAGCGATGCAACGGGGACCTCACCCGAAAATATTACGTAAATATTGAAAGCATAATTCTGTAGTTTGGTGAACGTAGATCAGGAAATTTTTGATCGATTACAAGGTAATTTTTTATTATTACTTATCTTCTTTCATATTTGTTTTATGGAATACCTACTATTTGTAGGTACCTTAATCCTGTTTTGGGCAATTGTCATACGAAACTTGTTTTTTTGGCGCTCTAGTTCCTCGGAACAGTGTGCTTATCAATTTGCCCAAGTGTCTGTAATTTTGAAATTTTTGGCTGAAAATGGTCTCAAACGATTTGGTTCGACTCACTGATCAAGAATCCGAGTGCGAAATCGATTCTGTCCTGCCGGCCGACCGGCCGTAGGCACGATAACTCTCGAACGAAAGGAGTTAGCGGATTGAAAATTGCAAGGTGGTTTTGGAGCGTAAATATCTCGGACAAGTTCGTTCGATCTATCTGAAATTTAGCATCAAATTGTAGAATCATGACCTTTATACGCATGTGAAGTTTTGTATTGACCAGATTACCGCAAAGTGTAAAAAAAAAAAATTTGAAAATTTAAAAAAAGTTTTTCCACAATAACTCTCGAACAGAATGAGCTAGGTAGTTGAAATTTTCAGAGTAGGTTAGGGAGATGAATATCTCGGTTAAGTTCGTTATTGGGCAAGATTGGCCAGATTTTATTCGATTTCTTCCATGGTGCAGTTCTCATTCTCATGATTGCTCATTTAATCTTGATAAATAAACTATTATTTGAATTGAATTTCCTTTATGATGCAGCTCTATCATATGTATACATTGATATAATTCCCAACTCAGAGAAACCAATACTTTCGGAGATATAATTTGTCTGTTTGAACTAGAGCGCCAGAAAGCTCCTGTCCACAGGGCTTGAACCCATTTTTTTTTAATTCAAGTTCTTGCTAAGACACTCTTTATGTATTCGAATGAGTCCTTATGCCAACACAGACACAGCACGGATTATTTTCGACCCAACAATGAATGTCGAAACTAATCATTTGAGACTATTCTTGACCAAAAAGTGGACCAGTTTTTTTTGGGCGCTTGTTTTTACAAGCTTCATATTCATGGAAATATTAAGAATGTTATTTTTTTCCTGGAGCTGAGCAGCCATGTTTACCTTTTTTCTCAATTAAATTCATATTTCGGAAGGTCATATAGTTATCCTATTTGGAAAAACCGCCATGTTAAACAGGAAGATGCTGCATGCAGTTCGAAAACATGAGCCGAGCACTGAAGAAAAGTGCTTCGAGCCCTAAGCACTAAGCACTCAATAAAAATGATCCCGAGCCTCGAGCACAAAGCACTGCATTTTCACAAAAGGCTTGCGATTACTAAGCACTTTATGAAAGTGACATTTCAGTTTGTTTATGAGCATAATCAGCCAAACGGTTTTAGAGTTATAGCCATCTGAAATTTTATGAAATTTGGTGGTTTTTTGTTCCTCATTAACTCGAAAAATACTGAACCGATGGTATTCAAACATGGTTATTAGTTGTAGAATGCCAACGCGAAAATGTTTGCGAAATTTGGTGGGGATAGCATTTGTAGAAAATTTTTAATAAATCATTAAAAAAAAAAAAAAAAATTCTATATATCAGTAACTATTCGTTTGAAATTGATGAAATTTTGCAAGAGCCTCCATAACCTAACTCCACTGCCAAGTTTCAAGCTTTAATACGATCGGTTAAATATTGTTGGAGATTCGAGCATTCTTGTGCGAGTTCAGTAGATGGGTGACCGTTACCTCGATAACTTTCGAACGAAAGGAGATAGGGACTTGCAATTTTCAGGGTAGGTTGCGTATACGAAAGGGAGAATTGATTTCGTTTTTGGGCATAATATGTCTAACGGTTTCCGAGTTATACCCACCTGGAATATTATTTCCTCGATAACTTGAAAAATATAGACTCGATCGAATTGAAGCTTGCCAATTAGTTGTAGTATATCGACTTGAAGACGTGTGTAGAATTTTGTGTGAACCGTATCGCTAGAGAATTAAAAAATTGGTTCAAGCACTGCCGTGAAGTCAGAAGCTTTTGCGCGTATGCTTCTGACTTCACGGCAGTGCTTGAACCAATTTTTTTATTTCTCAAAATGTCAAAAATTTTATCCGCAGAAATCGGGTAGCACTATTTTCTATTGTGATTGTATTCATAAGCAATTTAGCATTGTAAATAAGATATAAATTTAAATGCATATATCGAATAAATTTGGTACTCATTAACTCCTCCGACCGCAGCGCGTCAACGTCTATTCGTGTTACGACAAGATTTCGGTAAGGCTTAGTGCTTAGTAATCCTCGAAAGTGCTCGGGAGCACTTAAGGGATTACTAAGCTCTAAGCCTTCTCATGAAGTGCTTGAATTACTAAGCTCAAGCTCTGGTTTTAAAAAGTGCTCTGGAGCCCAGTACTCGGGAGCACAAAAAGGCTTCAAGCACATTCACAAGCACTAAGCACAATGCTTCGGCTCAGCTCTGGTAGATATACCGAGAGATATACATTAAAATGGTTTTCTGTGCAGCCTATGTTTTCGAAATATGAGTTGAAACCGGAGAAATTCACAAAATACTAATTCATAAATAAAAAAGAATCACCTTATGATACTCCGGATACATATTCTCCGGAAGCTGCCTGTTAAGGTCAGCGCTTTTGTTCCTAAATGCATGAATGACAGGAATATTTCTTCCCCTCAACGCTATAACAGCATCTGCTGCGCTTAGTCCTGCCCCCACCACAAGCACGGGATCCAGCCTAGGTGAACTTTGGGAGTTCATCGTAGTGTCAAGGCACCATTCAAGAGTTCTCAAGTCATACAACAACCAATCAGGATCTTCACCCTTCGTTACACTCAGTTTGTTCGGGACGTCATGGCAACCATTGGCTAATATCAAATATTTACAAGTGTAAACCGTCGATTTTCCGCTTTCCAAGTCATGAGTTTCAACAGCCCAATTAATTTCATCCTGAGTACTGTTACGAGATGTAGGTAGTTGTATACCATCCCGTCTAGGGTCGAAAACAGTGCTATCGGTGCTGTTGATGGAACAGTTGGAATCAAAAGATTCCGAATCACTCTGTATATATTTATTCTCAGGCACTATATCTCTAATTTTTCTAGTCTGGCTTTGTTCGTTGTGTGTTTTTTCGCTGCGGGCCCTCTTTGCATATTTATGTTCTTGCTTGCCGCCACTTCTATTCCAGATATAATCGATGGCGTTCGATATGATGCACTTCTTGGGTTTGTTCTTCGTTCCGATAGTGGCGCACAGACTCATTCTATCGTTCTCATCGATTTTCTTGACCCAGTTCATGTCCGCCTCAAGGATGCTATTTTTTCTCGACGATTCCACAGGTCTGACGGTCGATACCAACACGTTGTTTCTAAAATATTTCGATAATTTCATTTCGTCAACGTAGCGTATGTAATATTGCGCAACGCTTGAGGCAAACGCTCTCATTTCTCCTGAATCTCTGGAGTTGAAGGGAAGGCCGGGTAGGGACATCCAGCTTCCTAGAGAAAGGGTCAGGATTTGTGGATCCATTTTATGCCAGGAACCACCAGGTAGTCCCTTTCCTAAAACCACGTGGTCGATCTGAAACACAGAACATATTTTTTTGAAACGTTGTATACTAAATGCCTGAGTGTGACCTGTGAATTGAGGCCCACTTGCATGGAATATAGTCTAGTCAACAAGTGCCTTTTGGGTCAACTTTTTTCAGCAGTCTCCGAAACTTATTTTCAAGGTGTCATTCCATTCGGAATGGCATCTAGATGATTTTTGAGAAAAATGAAGTTCCGCTTGCAAAAATTGCAAAAGTTATTAACAATTAACTAAAAAAAACAGGGTTTAGTTTTTTGTAAATATCTCAAAAACTAATAAAGATTTTCAAAATAAAAAAAAGACTCAAAAAGAGGAGGATATTTCCTAAAAAAAAGTCTTGACTCTCGGAATTGTAGCCCCAATATTAATAATTTTCGCAGAGGGATGAAATACGGCCGAAAACGGGTACTCTGGCTTTCGTAAGCCACGCTTACTTTGGACACTTTATTGATAAAAATTATTTAACAGATTAAATATGAAATTTACGAAATGAAAAAATTCAGGGGCATACTGGATAGATGAATGAACAATAATCCGCCAAAAAAAAATTTTATCTCAATTTTTCAATTAGTTATGCAATAGTTAATAAATATTTTTTTTCTGCTTGGACATGAGCATTGCGAGTGTGATAATTGATAAACTTGAGATTCTTTTCCTCTCTTGGAGCAATTCTTGGAAGACTTGGACTTGGAAGAATAGATCCCCGTTGGAAAAATTAAAAAATGTTTATTTTTCAGTTTTTTATTAACAATTGTTGTTGTTGCACAAATAAAAACTCAAATTAATCATCGAAGAATTTTTTTTTCAAAATATTATTAATGATCCGTTCAATTGTTTAAATTGTTAAAATAATTGTTATAAACAAATGCGTTGTTTATAAAATAATTGAATTTTTTTTAAGGAATATCAATCTTTGATATAAATAACGATTAAAAAAAAAATTCCTTAAAATTTTTTTTTTAATGCTTAAAAACGTATTTGTTAATCAACAATCGTTTTCTCCCACCTCAAATTAATATTAAGGAACCATTTTTTTTACATTATCATTTGCTTTTTTTCCATATAGAAAAAAATTTCGTTTTGTTTAATTTTTCATTGTTTATACAGTGCGTTTCAAAAAGTACGCACCAAGAGTAAATTTTCTTGCTGGTATAGTTTTTTTAAATTTGGGTTTTCGGGGAAAGTTGGTGCTTGAGAAACAATTTTTTTTGGCATATATGTCATTGATCGTGTTACTCTGCAAAATTGTCAAAATTGAAATTTTTTTTTCTTTATATTTTTTTTCCTATTCTACTTACTGCCACAAAAACAGACATGATTTTTTTTATTAATTTTTTTATTATTTATTAAAAAAAAAAATTAATAAAAAAGAAAATCATGCCTGTTTTTGTGCCAGTAAGTAGAATAGGAAAAAAATATAAAGTAAAAATTTATTTGTTTATAACAAAGTGTTTAATATACAGGGTGAGTCTTTGACCACTGCATTAATTTTAACCAAAGATTCCACTCATCAAATGAAAAACTTTTTTCATTTACCATTTTTCCAGATTCGGCTCAGGTAAAAAGTTACAAGCGTTTAAAGATTTCACAATGTGCTAATACACTCCCGCATATAAATTATCTATGACATTGTTGACGGGCGAGAATAAGGCATGGTAACGTGGTTTACAGCTTGATTCGGGATTCCAACGCTCAGGGACGGATCCATAAAAGTAGTGAAATTTCTGGAGTTTTCCATTTTAAAACATTCATTGAAAAATATCTCGAAAACGGTGCGTTTAAGGAGAAATGATGAAGAATAATATAATGTTCTAAAACGATGGAATATTCTTGGAATGACTCAAGAAAAACTTTATATGCTTTCTTTATGCTAATTTCGTTTAGTTTTATGAATCCACGAGTCCATAACTAGAAAACCAGTAGAAGTAGAAAATAACTAATATTTGGAAAATATGTATCATAGTTATAGGAAACTTTACGCCAACATTCATTTTATTCGAAAAAAGGATGTCAAAGCTACAAAATAGAAACTGATTTTTTTTCAAAATTTCAACAGCCTGTATCTTTTTACCTGAGCTGAATTTGGAAAAATGTTAAATGAAAAAAGTATTTCAATTGATGAGAGGAATCTTTGGTTAAAATTAATGCAGTGGTCAAAGACTCACCCTGTAAAAACAATGAAAAATTAAACAAAACGAAAACAAATTTTTTTATATGGAAAAGAAAAGCAAATAATGATTTAAAAAAAATGGTTCCTTAATATTAATTAGAAGTGGGAAAAAACGATTGTTAATTAACAAATGCGTGTTTAAGCAATAAAAAAAATGTTTTACGGAAAAATAATTTTTTTGAAAATTATTATTTATATCATATTTATATTATATTGATATTCCTTAAAAAAAATTTCAATTATTTTATAAGCAATGCTTTTGTTTAAAACAATTTTTTAAACAATAAGAGATAAACATTTAAAAAAAATATTTCTATGTAGCTTCTTACAACATAAAAACGGATCATTAATAATATTTTGAAAAAAAAAGTTTTTCGATGATTAATCTAAGTTTTTAATTCTGCAACAACAAAAATTTTCAATAAAAAATGGGTTCAAGCCCTGTGGACAGGAGTTTTCTGGCGCTCTAGTTCAAACAGACAAATTATATCTCCGAAAGTATTGGTTTCTCCGAGTTGGGAATTATATCAATGTATTCTTATGATAGAACTGCATCATAAAGGAAATTCAATTCAAATAATAGTTTATTTATCAAGATTAAATGAGCAATCTGAGAATGAGAACTGCACCATGGCAGAAATCAAATTAAAATAGCTGAAATGAATTTGACTCTCTCTAATAGAACAGGATGACATGTACGAGTATGAACACAGATCATATAATAAAGCTTAGATATAATAGTTATAGCATTCTGTGAAATCATAGAAGTACGATTCATTATTGAAATTTAGAAAAATCATATCTCCGAAAGTATTAGCTTGTTGGAGTTGAAAATGATATCGATGGATTTTATTGGTGAAACTGCATCTTAAATAAAAATTGAATTTGAAATTTGTTTCTTTAAAAAAAATATTATTTTTCGTTACTCCGAAACCCTCTGGCCTATTCTGCCCAATAACGAACTTAACCGAGATATTCATCTGTTTAACCTACTCTGAAAGTTTCAACTGCCTAGCTCATTCCGTTCGAGAGTTATTGTAAAAAAAAATTTTTTTAATTTTGAAATTTTTTTTTTACACTTTGCGGTAACCTGGTCAATACAAAACTTCACATGCGTATAAAGGTCATGATTCTACAATTTGATGCTAAATTTCAGATAGATCGAGTAATCGGTTTCGGAAATATTAATAAAAAATCTAAAATCGGCCATAACTCCGAAACCGCTTGATGGATTTCGCCCATGCATAACTAATTGAAAAATTTTGATAAAAAAGTTTTTTTGGCGGATTATTGTTCATTAATCTATCCAGTATGCCCCTGAATTTTTTCATTTCGTAAATTTCATATTTAATCCGTTAATACTTATTTAATCAACTAGTTTATTAATGATAGCGATTAATGGTCGAGATATTTTAACACGTGAGCGGAGCGACCGTGTTAATGTTCGAGACCATTAATCGCTAGATTAATAAACGAGTTGATTACAAGATTTTTCCGTCGACCTCATTATGAATTAGAAATAAATTATTTATTCAAATAAATTTTATTTCTCACAATATAAAATTTGACAATGAAAATCTCGATGCTCACTTTGACATATTTATATTTATTCTGTGATTGAAGAGTGAGAGTCACAGGCCTCATACATAAAAATCAGTCACATAAAAATCAGTCGAGTTGTGACGTTACTCATATTACTTCTGAATACTCTATGTTCGGTTACCCATGACAATCATGCATTAAAATAGAAAGAAATCGTGCATTAAAATGGGTCATTAATGCATGATTTTGTGAACGTTAAACAGAGCTTTTATTGGGAGGCCGACGGAAAAATAATTTTTATTAATAAAGTGTTCAAAGTAAGCGTGGCTTACGAAAACGAAAGCCAGAGTACCCGGTTACGGCCGTATTTTCATCCCTCTGGAAAAATTATTAATATTGGGGCTAACATTCCGGGAGTCGAGACTTTTTTTTATGAAATTTCCTCCTTTTTTTGAATCTTTTTTTTTTATTTCAAAAATTTTCATTAGTTTTTGAGATATTTACAAAAAACTAAACCCTCTTTCTTTTTAGTTAATTGTTAATTACTTTTGCAATTTTTGCAAGCGGAACTTAATTTTTTTCAAAAATCATCTAGATTTAATTCCGAATCGAATGACACCTTGATCATAATTTTCGGAGACTGCTGAAAAAAGTTGACCCAAAAGGCACTTGTTGACTAAACTAATAGGGGTTTAAAATTTGTAAGCACAGAGTTGAGTAACTCTCAGTTAAAATATTAAATTTTCAACTCTGCGATTGCACTGCGCTAGAGAAAATTAAATCCGGGTTACGTTACCCGTTTCTCTGGTTTTTAATCTAGTCCACAGACTATTGTTCATCTTTTGTTGTCTGCTTTATGATGATCTGTGGATCTCATAATTTGGTGTTTTGACAAATTGATTTCGTGCATCAAAATTCGTCTTATCAAATGAAACACTGTTTTCATTCACCATTTTTCCAAATTCCGCACAGGAAAAAATATAAAGGCTGTCGAAATTTGAAAAAAAAGTTTTCCTTTTGTAAATTTGACATGGTTACTCAGAATTAAATGAATTTTGGTGTGAAGTTTTCTATAAATATGACACATGATCTCCAATTAACAGTTTTTCCCTACTTTCACTGGTTTCCTCGTTATAGACTCGCGAATTCATAAAACTATAAGAAATTAGCACAATGAAAGCACATGAAGGTTACCTTGAGTCATTTTTGAAATAATCAATAATTCTAGAAGATGAAATTATTTTTCATCATTTCTCCTAAAACGTACCTTCTTGGAGATATTCTTCATTGAATGTCTTAAAATATGATAAAAAGAAATTCAACTGCTTTCATCAATCCGGACCTGGAATAGAATCACAGATGATCTGCTCGAATAAAGGCATAGACTGACTTTTGATTTAAGAGTTGACACTTATAGAAAGAGGTAGAGCTAATAACTTCCTCATCTCACATAATATTTTTCTTTTTATGCATTTCAATTCAATCTCACACGTTTCCAAATTGATTGGTTAATAAGTAAATGAGGTATAACTTGAAACAGGTTATTTATCATAATAAAAGCCATAGACATAGACAAACATTATTCAAACTACTTGAATCGCAGGGTAGTTACATTTTGGGAAATAGGCTTACCAAAATCTCTATTAATCTATGAATTTTTCTCTATGTATACCCAATAGTGAATATAAACCTTTTAAATTATCTGTTATCTCATAATAATATTTTCATCTTCTTAATTTTATACAGATATAACTCGCGTCACTTCTAATTATTTCATTTGAACTACATAGTTGAATCATAAGTTTGTAGTATATGAATATGCATAAGATAAATATCAACTATAAGTATAATTCCATCTATTCATCCCAATTATTCTTTACGAGAAATTCTTTATGTAAACAATAAACCTAAACGAACGGACGCTAACCTCACCGTTACACGCTAACCTAATATTCTAATAATTATTACGTTTCTGTGCCTGTTATATAATATAATAATAATATTATACTGTGTCTACACCAGGTTGTCACTTGTTTGATTTTTATTTTCGATTGAGTAGAGTAGAGGTTATAATAATTGTTGTCGGTTGGATATTGACATTATATTCATTTATATGATATGAGCATTGAAATGTTTGATCAATGTACAAATAGGCGAATGAAGATATTGTGGATAATCTTATAGTGGATATTCAATTACCATTCAGTGTTCAATATTCAAGAAGAGTTTTTTTCGAAAATGGCGCATAAAGATTATTAAAAACCATTTCATAAGACTTGAGTGAGTAAATAAGTTTTACAAACCATTTCATTGAATTTCGAGCATCAGATGATAAAGCTTTCATATAATTATGCGATATGGAATCCAGTAAGTGTTTCTGTGTTCAACAGTTTAAGGCGGTGCGGGGGTGGATTGGCAAGTTGCAAAATCTTTAAACACTTATAACTTTTTACCTGAGCCGAATCTGGGAAAATGGACAACGAAAAAGATGTTTCATTTGATGAGAGGAATCCATGGTTGAAATTAATGTACAACTTAGACACTCACCCCGTTTATTTCTTATAGAATACTTTTTTAGAAAATAGGTAATAGACGATGGGCAAAATCGAGATTGCAGTAATATTTTAATATAAAATTAATTTCAACATTTTAATGTCAGTTCGCGTTGGGCATTGGTTGGGCGTTGGGCGTTGGTCACAAATATACACTGTAGCTTTTCCAGCGCAGGAAAGTGAAGTGCAATACATTTAGAAAATATAAAATTCTTGTGTTCTTACTGAGGTCCATATATTTCTTGGATCTGACAGTGTCAAAGTTCCGGAGGAATTTTTTGGAGTGATACATTCCGGGGAGAGATCTCCCGAAACTACCTCTTTCAGTTTGTTCTTCCATCCGAAATTCACTTTTGTAGGTGTATCTACCAACCCCACAGTAGGGTTCCTGGCGAATAAAGGGGGTTTGTGCTCCTTTCTTGGCATGTGTGTTGGCCTCCCCATTTCCATTAATTCCCGCGTGACCAGGAACCAAGACCAAGAAAACCCTGTTGTACTTGCCTACTTCATTGAGTTTTCTTCGGCACTCCCATATTAGCTTGTACTCGATGACATGAGTGCTCAGAGCTTTAATAGCAGCTTGAATGTCAGAGTGGATTACTATATCACATCACTGATAGTTTCTTTCTAGGTTCATTTCCACGCATCTTTCTATTGCAAGTACTTCTGCCTGAAAGACGCTCGGATAGGAAGGAGCCTAGCGATAGTGAGCATATGGCGCCTGGCCCATATACTCCAGCGCCAGCTCCTGTAGTGGTTTTTGAACCGTCTGTGTACCATTAAATGGCATTTTTTTTAAGAGCTTGGGTGGTGGATTCCCTGTCACAGTCTTTTTTCCTACCGAGCATCGTATAGAAGTTCTTTACGATGGTTACTTTCTTAATCATTTCGTCACTAGGAAGATTGGCTGGTGCTATGTGCCCGGTAAGAGAGGACCAGGCTTTCTGGTTTTTAATACTCTCAGTACCTGTTCCTTCCCTAGATATTCTGAGAATGGCGTCATGGGCCATTTTGTCTATCACTAGATGAAGTGGTGTGAGATTTGTGATAATCTCAAGTACCCTGGTAGAACAGGTACCCATAGCTCACAGGTACACACACAGGTCAGCCTTTGTACTTTGTCGGGCTATTCTGGCTTGTTTTTGTGTATTGCCCGAAGGTAGATATTCCCCTACGCACATTCAATGAAATTTTCAATGTTTTTACAATCTTGGCAGATGGTATCTCTAAAACTGCGGTTTTGTCAACATTGGAAATAATGTTCAATATGTTACATCATTCGGTTTTCCAAATATTGCCACATTTCCGTACCTCTCTTCCATTCTTCCGGAATTCCACCAGTGGCTCAAGATCTATTCCGACATCTGCGTAAGGATGAAGCAAAGCGTCTAGCAATAGGGAAATTGGATTTGTTGACCGTCCCTCCAATCCTGTGGCCAAATATGCCAGATCCGCATCTATCAAACTGCGGTCTACAGCTGTGGTCAAACGCGCGGCCAGCATTTCGTCAGGATGCAAATTCGATGTGACGTAAGGCAAATTTCCAGATAATATGTAAGATAGTGCAATTCCACTCGGACCATTTCCTGAAAAATTACAGAGTGAATTATTCGACATTAGACTAACTATTTTACGGATTTTTAAATATACAGAATCTTGAGAATTTAATCTGAATTTCCGTGATATGCATAACTCTTGTTACTGATCGAATAGACAGCAACTGTATCTTCAAATAAGTAACGTGGTTAACAGCAACGATTATACAATAGTGTATACTCCATTCAAATTTATAAAGTCTCTCGGTTGGCCTTGAAATTTTGACACATTTCACGGTGTATGTTTTGAAAATGTTAGATTATGTTCATTTTTCTGTCAGATAACTACGCAACTCTACATAGAAGTCGTTCAAAATAATGAATTTGAGAAGGTATTATGTGAATTCAACAATTCCAAAGACCTGGCGACTGTTGAAGAACATTTTTCATCTGTTGTTACGATGAAAATATTTCACGTATACCTTTAAACTGGTTGTAAGAATCAGTTATGCTATTTTCTTGTACGAAAATCAACAATCAAGTGTTCAAATTTTAATGAAAAATGATGGATAAATAGTCCGTTACTTTATGATAGTTGCTTTGAAGAAAGAACAAAAGTACCTCAATAACCCGCAGGAAAACTTCTAAACGAACGGACGTACCTATGGAATTCCCCACTTTTCGAAATTCTCAAGAAATAAGCCAACCGAAGACATTTAAATACCTTGTTGCACAACTTGAAATACACCAGTTTCAAAATGTAGTAGTACTACGAAACCTAAGGCACTGTTAAAATAAAGTGATAGGATAGGAAACTAAGTAATTTCATTCGACATTTCAACATGTCCTAAGACAGAATGAAGTTTTCCTATTACAGATTTCAGTTCTATATAGCACTTCCTGATACATTGTCTCGGATTCTTGAAAACTGCTTTCGGCATTTTCAATTTCAAAGCGAAGAGTTCTTTATTATTCGAAGATAATGATCTGTAATAATATCTTGTTTAAGATGGAACATTATGTTGATTGTTTAGAGTAGAAATTGGCAACTTCTCAGAGAATTTTTTTGACATTGACGATATTTCATTGCCAACCTGCCTTAGTTACAAAAAGGTGATAGACCTAAATCATGGTCAATCGGGAGACTTTATAAAAGTGAATGGAGTATATATCGTACAACTAGTTTGCATGCAATCGCTCATCGGTGATTAATCAATTAGACGAACTGTTATCGGGCAACTGGGCTAAAATTAATTCTTCCGATTCCTTTCATACAAATATTTACCGACGTTTCGGCACCATTCGTGCTTTTATCAAAGCTGCAAAATTCATGAACATGAGTAACTTAAAAAATATAGCAGTAAATACAACCAATCGAAGATTATACAAATATAAATTATTTTAATAGAATTACATAACAAAAGACAGCATTGATACACCAAAACAGTTAATTATCAATGCTCGATGTAATCGTCAATGATGATAATTGCTCTTTTATATTAGTTTTTTTACCTCCTTTATTCAATCCCTATCAACTCATTTGAATATTCACTAATACTGTCTACTAAAGATATTCAACATTATTAGGTACAAGTTCGTTATATATAAAATTTTTTTTTTTACAAAACAAATTCAAAATTAAATTTTTTTCGATAAGTAGTTTTACCATAAGAATCCAATGATATCATTTTTAACTCTAACAAGCTAATACTTTCGGAGATATGATTTTTCAAAATTTCAATAATAAATCGTATTTCAACGTTGTCACACAATGATATAATTATTTTATGTATGAATTGTCATAATGTCAGTTTATTTTCCTGAGACATGCATTATCTAATCAATCGGAGAATTGTGAGCGAAGTGAGAAAAATCTCAGTTGTTTGCTCCGAAATTAGTTTTTCTCAGAAAAGTCTTACATTTCGGAACGGAACATGAAGTAAGAGATCTGAGAGTAGTGGGACTGCTTTTCATCCATAGACATAGATATAACTCTCGAACGGAATGAGCTAGGTAGTTGAAATTTTCAGAGTAGGTTAGGGAGATGAATATCTCGGTTAAGTTCGTTATAGGGCAAAATTGGCCACATTTAATTTGATTTCTTCCGTGGTGCAGTTCTCATTCTCATGATTGCTCATTTAATCTTGATAAATAAACTATCATTTGAATTGAACTTCCTTTATGATGCAGTTCTATCATATGAATACATTGTATTGATTTAATTCCCAACTCTGAGAATCCAATACTCTCGGAGATATAATTTGTCTGTTTGAACTAGAGCGCCAGAAAGCTCCTGTCCACAGGGCTTGAACCCATTTTTGCGCGCGTGTTCCGCAAGGAACAGCGTGCTATCATTTCGTCACAATGTCTGTATTTTTCGAATTTTTTTTAGAAAATGGTCTCAAACGATTGGGTTCGACTCCCTGATGAAGAATTCGAGGTCAAATTCAATTCTGTCCGTCCGGTCCGGCCGGCCGGCCGTTAGCACGATAACTCTCGAACGGAACGACTTAGTGCGTTGAAATTTGCAGGGTAGTTTTGTAGCGTAAATATCTCGAACAAGTTCGTTAACGGGCGAAATCCACCGAGCGGTTTCGGAGTTAAGGCCGTTTTTAGTCAAAAAGTTATTTATGAATATTTCCGGAACCGATCACTCCATCTTTCTGAAATTTGGCATCAAATTGTAGAATCATGAACTTTATATGCCTGCGAAGTTTTGTTATGACCGGACGGCCCTAAAGTGGCAAAAAAATTTAAAAAATTTTAAAATTTTGTTTTCACGATAACTCGAAAAATACTGATCTGATTAAATTGAAACTCAGTAGTTAGATGCAAAAGACCAATGCAAACACTTTTGCAAAATTTCGTGAAGATCACGTGACATTAAAAAAATCAAAAAATTACTACTATTCTGCGGAATACTTCGCTTAAAATGCCGAAACCTATTTTTTTGAGGTTCATGCTTCCTTTTCCGGGCATTTTTCGTTGTGCGCATGCGCAGATGAGAAGTCATTTAACTGCTGTAGTTTTCGTCAGAGAGAATTGGGGTTTTGGGGTGGCGGATGCTATTCCTCCATAGAATCCAGATCCCTGATGAGGGTCTGCGCATGCGTAGATTAAAGATGCGATATCTCCCGAACCACTAGTGTTGGAGAATCGGAGTTTTTTGTAGGGTGTGTTATTTTGAGAGGACTTTTAGCCGCGAGTAGATTGCGCATGCGCAGAAGAGAAGTGACTGTTTTTTAATTGGATGGGTTATGTTGGGAGTGCTGAGTCGATATTGTGAGGTTTTGAAAGAATATTCATAGCAATTCAGTTCAAGGACAAGTCAGTTTGGGGGATGTAGCGTTGTTTCCGAGTTAAAGTGTTCGTACCGTGGCCCTGGGGCTAATTTTGAAATTGATGTTACCCCTTACAGGCATTTTTCGTTATGCGCATGAGCAGACCATCAGTGATTTAACTGGTGGTGTTTTCGTCAGAGAGGATTGGGGTTTTGGGGTGGCGGATGCTATTCCTCCATAGAATCCCCTATTGAGGGTCTGCGCATGCGTGGATTAAAGATGTGCTATCTCCTGAACCACTAGTGTTGGAGAATCGGAGTTTTTTGTAAGGTGTGTGATTTTGAGAGGACTTTTAGCCGCAAGTAGATTGCGCATGCGCAGAAGAGAAGTGACTGTTTTCGGGTTGTATGGGTTATGTTGGGAGTGCTGAGCCGATATTGTGAGGTTTCAAAAGAATATTCATGGCAATTCAGTGCAAGGACAAGTCAGTTTGGGGGATTTAGCGTTGTTTCCGAGTTAAAGTGTCCGTACCGTGGCCCTGGGGCTAATTTCGAAATTGATGTACCCCTTACGGGCATTTTTCGTTATGCGCATGAGCAGACCATCAGTGATTTAACTGCTGGTGCTTTCGTCAGAGAGGATTGGGATTTTGGGGTGGCGGATGCTATTCCTCTATAGAATTCCCTGGTGAGGGTCTGCATGCGTGGATTCAAGAAGCGATATCTCCTGAACCACTAGTGTTGGAGAATTGGAGTTTTTTGTGAGGTGTGTAATTTTGGGAGGACTTGCAGCCACGAGTATATTGCGCATGCGCAGACGAGAAGTGAATGGTTTTGGGTTGTTTGGGTTATGTTGGGAGTAATGAGCCGATATTGTGAGGTTTTAAAAGAATATTCATGTCAATTCAGTGCACGGACAGAAGTCAGTTTGGGGGAAATAGCGTTGTTTCCGAGTTGAAATGTCTGTATGGTAGCCCTGAGGCAAATTTATAAATAACTATATTCGGTAGATCTATATTAAAATACGTTCGGATTTGGAGAAGAGGCAATTGCTTTCCTAACGGAGGTCCCACAACCGCAATTTTTTTTGATCTACAGTAAAGCTAACAGCCAAACTGTATTGATAGCTATATTTGTTAAAGGAACTTGAAAAAAAAAAAAGCACTGACGTGAAGTCAGTACTCTTTGGCGCGCGTGTCCACGGTGGCTAATTTGTATTGAATGATGAGTACTTCAAGCTTAGTGGATACAGCGAGACGAAGATCTACCCAAAGCATAGTGGACACCATTCACTGTCGGTTCAAAAATTAACAGTGCTGTATCTAAGCTGCCATCAGGATAGAGTAACAAAGTTGGAAAAGAACACCACTGACTCTCCTTAGTCGCACAAGCTCCTAGAAGATTTGGGAGGGTCAGTATAATCCTAATCATGTTTATAGCACGCACGCAAAAGCAGAGTGACTTAACAATGAAAGAAAAAGTGTGCTATAAACATGATTAGGATTATACTGACCCTCCCAAATCTTCTAGGAGCTTGTGCGACTAAGAAGAGTCAGTTGTGTTCTTTTCCAACTTTGTTACTATATCCTGATGGCAGCTTAGATACAGCACTGTTCATTTTTGAACCGACAGTGAATGGTGTCCACTATCCTTTGGGTAGATCTTCGGCTCGCTGTATCCACTGAGCTTGAAGTACTCATCATTCAATTCAAATTAGCCACCGTGAACACGCGCGCCAAAGAGTACTGACTTCACGTCAGTGCTTTTTTTTTTATTTACTGCTCTATTTCGTAAGTTACTCATGTTCATGAATTTTCCAGTCTCCACGTTGGTGAATATTTGTATGTAAGGAATCTGAAGAATTAAATTTAGTCCACTTGCCTGATAACATTTTGTTTAATTGATTAATCATGGATGAAACTGAAAGATATAATAACCAAAGATGTTATCTGTAATCTCAGCAATTCAAAAAATCCATATATCCACTTTCATCCCAGTTATTTTTTTTTCGCGCCATCGTTTTAATCTTCTAGGATGTTTACTTGTTTAAAAGTTTGCGCCGACAGAAGAAGGTCACAAATCGAATTCATAGCAACGAATAAATCGTTTATGTGGATACCATAAATAACCAAAAATAAGTTTGATGAATGACTTTTCCCGCATAGTAGGACAATTTTTCATTCAATTATTCGAAATACATATACTACCTATATCATATCGTAAACTGAGAAATTTTTAGGGGTTGTTAAATATATTGCTACTCCTCTCCAAATATTTATTGTTTAAGAGTAGTTTGTAGTTATACAACATAACCAAACCTAAATGAATAATAGTTGATCCTCCGCTCTACTCTAATTGCCTTGGCACAGATTTTCAAGAGTATGTATGTCTGCGATTTACTAGAAATGCGCGAAAATTGCCTTGTTAACTGTATACATCGTAATCATTATTCAAACATAGAGCAATACTAGCGTTACGGATGAATTCCACTGAATTCGAATTGATTGATAACGATAGAAAATACTTACCAATAACAACAACTTCTTTGTGTATCGTTTCTTGTTGGAATTCAGACTTCATTTTAAGGCCAGTGTCTGAAAAAAAGATAATAGATTACAATTATGTTGATGGTCAGCTAGAGGTGATACACATTACAGGAAATAGATTTTCGATTAGCTTTATCTATTAACATTAATAGTATACTCTAAAACAAGTTGCAGAATGGGCTCCTATTCAAACAAGAATGCGAAATGCGAAAACAAACGAGGAAGGAGCGAGTTTTCGAATGCATGAGTGTTGGAATTGCCTTCTGAAACGAGTAATAGGCGATATTTTCTCTATTTCAGGCAAGTTTTGTAAAATACTGTTTAAATTTGATGAAAAATTTGGATTATACAACAACAGTAACTTTTGTATTGTATCTTGGCAGTTGGTGTAACTGTTACGAAAGTTGACAGATTACGGAATTTGAATAGTACGTATAGGGCATGGAGATCAGATTAAAACAGCTTCCTATAATAGCATAAATAATTCAAAATCAGCAAGACGGAAATCTCTAGTACCTTATTTTAATGAAAATAAAAAACTTTTCCTCTCAATTATTTCACTATATCCAGATTATATTATATTGACAACTAAGGTGTGTTGAAATTTGAAAGGATCGAATGTCAGCGCTGACTACCACAAAACGAAAAATATAGCTATAGAAATAATGCGGGAATGAGTTCATTACAGCACTGATTTTAGTGCTTTAATGAACTCATCACGATACTGAAATAGGGAAATAAATTTATAATAGATTATTTTTGAGAACGCGTCAAATTTCATAAAAATTGGTTCAAGCAGTGACGTGAAGTCAGAAGCTTTTGCGCGTATGTTCCATTGTCTATTCTCCTCTATCGAATTTACCATGGTAAATTAGATTAGGAGTGTCCAATACAGGAGAATAGACAATAGAATTCACCATGGTAAATTCGATTAAGAGTGTCCAATACATGGGAATGGACAATAGGGCATACGCGGAAAAGCTTCTGACTTCACGTCAGTGCTTGAATAAATTTTTTTTTTGCAACTTTTTAAAAGTTTTCTATGAGTACGGTTGTCACAAAATTTTACACACGTCTTTATGTCGATATTCTACAACTAATTACCAAGCTTCAATTCGATCGGGTCTATATTTTCTGAGTTATCGAGGGAATAATAATAATATTTCAGGAGGGTATAACTCTGAAACAGTTGGACCGATTAACTCTCCCATTTGGATGGACAACCTACCCTGAAAATTGCAAGTAGCTATCTCCTTTGGTTCGAAAGTTATCGAGGCAACGGTACCCCATTCAGCTACTGAACCCACACAAGGCTGCTCGGATCTCCAACAATATAAATCCGATTATGTTCATACTTGGAACTTGGCAGCAGAGTAAGGTTCTTAAGGCTCACACAAATTTTCAGCGATGTCGGATGAATAGTTTCTGATAGATAGAATATGATCCTCACGAAATTTTGCGAGAAATTTCACATTGACAATCTATAACTAATAACCATGTTTGAATTGGATCGGTTCTGTATTTTTCGAAGTATTGAGGAAATAACAACCAAACATCAGAAGGGTATAACTCCAAAACCGGTTGGCCGAATATGCCTAGATATAAACAAACTCAAATGTCGCATTCAGATGCATAACCTAACCTGAAAATTTCAAGTCACTATCTCTTTCCGTTCTCATGTTATCTGGACATGAATAATATTTTTTAATAATTTTTTTAAAATTTTCTAGCGATACGAATCTCACATAATTTCACAAACGTCCTTAGGATTGTATTCTACAACTACTCTCCAAGTTTCATTTCGATCGGACCTGTATTGATTGACACCAAAATGATTACTCGGAAACCATTGGGTCGATTATGCCCATTAAAGAACTTGTCCGTCGCATTGGGACGCGCCACCTACCCTGAAAATTTCAAGTCGCTATCTCTTTCCGTTCTCAAGTTATCGTGGCAACGGCCGGCCGTATAGAATCAAATTTGAATTCTTCATCAGGCAGTCGAACCCAATCGTTTGAGACCATCTTTGGCAAAAAATTCGAAAATTGCAGACATTTGGGCAAAATGATAACGGGTTTTGGAATGATGAAAACGAGCATTTTCCATTTCAATCCCCAATTTTCCAGAATAAATTCGGAAGGAATCATCTGATGGTAATACGCAATATTTGTAAGTTTGTTGAATTACTCTTTATTATTTATCATTTACTGGATTTTGGTGTATCATTTCCTCAATAAATCTTTGGAATCGTGCAGCAAAAAAAAATTGAAGACCCCCTTCTCGAATACAATGGTAGATTATTTTAATATAACAAACGGATATTAATATCGTTTGGTTTGGTGTTCGATAGTTTTACAGTGGGATATGATACAATCTAAGCATGAGTTTCACTTGTAAGGTCTAATATCCTTTCCCTGGAATCTGATTCAATGCTCAAGGTAAAGGTCAGAAAGGATCAGTATTTGTAGACCGATAAGAATAAAACTACGGGTAGTAATTCCAATGAATGACATGTTATTCAAAGGATATACTAATCTTCAACGCATTATAAATCGAAACCAATATATTATTATGTATTTCATGGATGTTGCCTAATTAATTTATTATCCTGCTATTATTTGTAACAGGATTATTAAGCATGTATTTCAATCTTAAATACTACTTTGATTTCTGAGAAGGATGACAAGACATTGGCAGGTACTATACGATTTCAAACGGGTATATTATCATTCTTTAATGAATAATTCAGGTATTAAGTATATTATTCATTGCATATAAAATTAGTTCGATAATACTGTATGGAATCATTGTGATCTTCTTTACCATAGAGTAATTATACAGGGTGTTTTTAAAAGTGCGTTTTTTTTTTTAAATGGAGGTAGAATTCATCAATAACTTATAGTAGGAGAGCTGGCACCGATTTTTGGGTAGGTATTTGAGGCAAGCTGAAAACTTGTCAGATACCTCTCCTATTATATCCCAACTCGGAATTGCAGACCTGGCTGGTGAGTAGCGGGGCTAAATCTTCCCCTACATATTTAAAAATATTATTTTTTTTTCCCCAAAAATATATTTGAGGCACTACGCAATTTATATATGTTGCAGTATAATACTTAATGAATACGAAAACAAATAGGCCAGATAATTTAATCGGGGCTTTAACATTGCCAGAAGCGTGCAAAAATATTTTGCAAAAAATTATAAAAAATGTTTTTGAGGCAGCTTGAAATTTTAATGGAGTGTTATTTATAACTAAAAAATAAGATTCCCAAAAAGACAGATCATTTCGGTGTGGCTTTCTACCTGCCAGGTGATCCAACAAATAATGAATAGGTACGAGCCTGTAGTGCTATAGACAAGCTGTAGTGTGAGAGACAGCGCATAACGACAGCTGTCTTCGTTCTTCTGATGAAGAATCCACAGAGGAAGAATGTTAATTTATATCTGATGTGAAATGAATAGAATTTATTTCTAATTTTTTTTATACTTAAAATAGTTGTACTTCTGGAGAGTTATTACATTTTTATAAACCTGGTTTTGCGATTTTTTATTTTAATTAGTGCTTTTTTTAATACGTAACCCTTATTAGTTTTAAGATGAAAAAATTTTAAATTTCCGTATAAATTTTGATTTAGAATACTGCCAGAGAAAAAAAAAACAATTTTTAGTTTTGAATGTAGGGGTAATAATATGAATCCTGTACAAAAATTTTTTTGAACAAAATGAAAATAGTTATTTTTGTATCTAGTGCGCGAAAACTTTGGTGATCGAGAACTGATTTTTTTTAACGAGGCGCAGCCGAGTTAAAAAAAATGGTCGAGATCACCAAAGTATTTCGCGCATGAGATGCAAACAAAATTTTACCTACAAACTTCAAAAATATTGTTCTAAAATAAGTAACATGCTTAGCTTAATATGAAAAATAGTATGGAACTGGCTTAAACTGTTTTTCCAAATCAAGTAATTACTGTAACTATGGAAATAAAATGGCATTTGTTGACCATTATTTCAAAGTGACAGTTCTTGATAATTATTTTGGAGTGACTTTTTATTCGCGTCAATTTCATGCGTGATATTTATATTTGTGAAATAATGGAAATGTAAACAAAAGGTTAAAATATAAAAATTCCATATAGTTTACATGCAGTGTGCGAAGTAGGTATTTCGCACACTACTTCGCGCACGGTGTCATGGTAACGAAGGAAAATGAAAAAAAGGGTCACTTCGCAAATTGTTGTCAATGCGCGAACCTTGTCATTTTTTGACGTTTGTAGAAAAAATAATTTTTCTTTTAAATTCTCTTCAAAAAATAAATATTTCTGCGGAAATATCAAATATTTAAACAATTTATTACATTCAAATTCGCATTAAATTTGGCAAAATAACTAATTTTTGAAAATTAAAAAGAAATCTTACAAAATATGTTCCTTTAACGTCCATAAATCAATACAATATCTTTTATGCAAAATGTTTTTAGTAGAAATTCAGAAAATTGGACGGAATACGGAATGATAGGGACCAGGAACGAGCACGCAAATGTATCAACAAAACATCTCATTTTTTTTTTCTAATAATTTTAACACCCTGTATTTCAAAGAGGAAGCATTGCTCGACATATGTTTGTACAAACTAGTGCTTATTTTTGACGTAGAATATGTGGTTAAAAGTTTTTGGTTAAGATCTGGACCACCCTGTATATGCGCATGTACACTTTTATGGAAGCGATATAGATAATAACTTTTCACATGAGATACGTATTTCTGAATTTTACACAATTCACTTCAGATAACAATTCTTTTCAATTGAAAAATCGAAAATAATGACTAATGTTTATTCACACCTGACCACATATTTATCTACTCATCTCTCAATTTACTATATATATATATATATACAGTGAAACCTCTATAGACGGACACTCCTCAAGAACGGACACTCCCCTCAAACGGACAATTTCCCTGGAACCAAGTTCTGCTTGTATTTATTTTGAACCTCCCCAAAAGCGGACACCCCCCACGAGCGGACAAAAATGCTGGAACCAACGGTGTCCGCTCTTGGGAGGTTTCACTGTATATAGTATATTTTAACGGGTTAGCGCGATTAAAAATAACGCAATTGTAATTCGTAATCAGATAAGCATTTTGTATCAAGATACCATTGAATAAATGCTGAGTAATGATGACACGGATATTGTCTTTCCGTTCTCTATGTATTCCGATTTTTTTAGCATCATGAAGAAGCTCTTACTAATTACTCATTTCAATGGTGATTGGAGGCTGGGGGATTGTCGTTGAGTTAGTTCTCATTTCAATGTTTCGTTAGGCAAACTATAGGAAATATTCTCATGAGGTACCTACATGTATGAAGAGCATATGAGACACCTTCGAATTAACAACATTGCTAAATCTGTTGGAAATAATTTTTTAACAATCAGCCACTTAATTTGCAGAAATTCTCTTGAATTTTTTAAAAGAACGGATATTTTACTCAATAAGGATCTAACCCCTATAAATAACTCATTGTTCTCACCTAACTAATGCCAGTCCATATGTAAATAGATTAATAGATATAGCATTCCTTAGTATCACTATACAGGGTGTTTGGCAGAACGTTGAACATACGAAAATGGTGGATAGGTGGGATCATCTGCTACTCACTCAGCCGTAATTTATTTGGCCCTGACCCCCTGGATATTTAGAAAAAAAAATTTTCTGCTTTCTTTCAAGTTTCACCACTTACTTAACTTGAAAAGTGTAATTTTTATTGAAAATAGGTAAAACAGGCAATATTTTTTTTTTAATCTTTAATGTTTGCAGATACTTATAAAATGATTGCTTTATTCAGATGTTAGCTAGAAAAAAAGTTATGAGTCCTCAAACTTACAGAAATATGTAGAAAAGACTTGAATCTTAACTTCAACATGCATTAAAAAAAAACAAAAATTGATTGAGGAGTTCCAATTCCAGCAAAATATCCCTGTGTGGACCCTTTCTAATGGTATGTAATTTGCTTTTATAGAAAAAACCTTTGAGAGTTATTTCATAATTTTGTCAAGTAGGAAAGTTTCGACGAAACTGTACCTTTACGGAAAGTGAAATTTAATACTGCAAGGTTGGTAAAAATTAAATGATTCACAGGTTTTGCTAGTAGCAGTTGTAAAATTATTTAATTGTTTCATTAACGCACCTTACTGGTACAGCTATTTTCCTTATTCTTAATTCAGGGGCTTACATTATTTCAATCGATCATTTAATTTTTATCATCCTTGCAGTATTGAATTTCCGTAAAGGTAGAGTTTCGTCAAAAATTGACTACTTGATAAAATTATGAAATAACTCTTGAAGAACTTCTTTTCTAGCTAATATTTGAATAAAGCAATAATTTTATAAGAACATTAAAGATTAAAAAAAAAACAAAAATATTGACTGTTTAACCCATTTTTAATAAAAATTACACTTTAAAGTTAAGAAAGTGGTGAAACTACAAGACAGAATTTTTTTTTTTTTTAATATCCAGGGGGCCAGTGCCAAATGAATTAGGGCTGAGTACACAGCAGATGACCTCACCTATACATCATTTTCGTATGTTCAACGTTCTGCCAAACACCCTGTACAGTAATTCACTGAGAATAATATCTTCTGATTCAACACAAGATTAAATTGAGTAGAATACCAAATTCTGCACAATAGGGTGGATTTCTCGGGATGCTTTGAGATGTGTAAAACTTCAAAACTATTTGGCCGATTACGCCTGTTAACGAACTCAAATGTCGAATTCGGATACGCAACCTACCAAGAAAATTGCGAGTCTCTATCTCTCTCCGTTCTCTAGTTATCGTGAGATAACTAAAAAATTTTCATAATTTAAAAAAAAATCTAGTGATACGATCCTGACAAACGTCTTTATATGTCGGTATTCCACAACTAGTTCTCAAGTTTCAATTCGATTGGAACTGTATTTTTTGAGTTATCGGGAAAATAATATTCCAGATGGTTATAGCTCCGAAACCCTCAGACCGATTATGCCCAAAAACAAACCTAACTGTCCCATTCGGATGCGCAACCCACCCTGAAAATCTCTTTCCGTTCGAAAGTCATCGTGGCGCCCAAGGCTGCTCATATCTCCAACAATACGAATCAGATCGTGTTCAAACTTGAAACTAGGCTTATAGTTTGGATTTGTAGGTTCTCGCCAAATTTCAGCAATTTCGGATGGATAGTTTCTGATATACAGGGTGAGTCTTTGACCACTGCATTAATTTAAACCAAATATTCCTCTCATCAAATGAAACACTTTTTTATTTAACATTTTTTCAAATTCACCTCAGGTAAAAAGATACAGGCTGTTGAAATTTTGAAAAAAAATCAGTTTTTATTTGGTAGCTTTGAAATTCTTTTTTCGAATAAAATGAATGTTGGCGTAAAGTTTCCTATAACTATGATACATATTTTCCAAATATTAGTTATTTTCTACATCTACTGGTTTTCTAGTTATGGACTCGTGGATTCATAAAACTAAACGAAATTATCATTAAGAAAGCATATAAAGTTTTTCTTGAGGCATTTCAAGAATATTCCATCGTTTTAGAACATTATATTATTCTTCATCATTTCTCCTTAAACGCACCGTTTTCGAGATATTCTTCATTGAATGTTTTAAAATGGAAAACTCTAGAAATTTCACTACTTTTATGGATCCGTCCCTGAGCGTTGGAATCCCGAATCAAGCTGTAAACCACGTTACCTTGCCTTATTCTCGTCCGCCAACAATGTCATAGATAATTTATATGCGGGAGTGTATTATCACATTTATCACATTGTGAAATCTTTAAACGCTTGTAACTTTTTACCTGAGCCGAATCTGGAAAAATGGTAAATGAAGAAAATGTTTCATTTGATGAGAGGAATCTTTGGTTAAAATTAATGCAGTGGTCAAAGACTCACTCTGTATAGATTCTTTTTCAATGATTTTCTTTAATTTTAAAAAAAAATTCTAATTATACGATCCTTACGAACTACGATTATATAATTGATATAATATGATTTTCAAAGTACATTTGAGGAATGAATATCTCGGATAAGTTCGTTATTCAATTTCAATTTAGTTTCTTTTATGATGCAGTTCTATTATAAGAATCCATTGATATCATTCCCAAAAATTTTGAAGTTTTACTATACTCGTGGAATACGTAATATAGTATATCATTGGATCAATGGGTATCTCTTCAATCACAATACATGTTAGTGTTTTCTCTGTTAAGTTGCGTTGTGTGGCCTGGCGACACGTAGGTAAGTGTGTATCTACCTTGATGCAATGGTTTGATGTCATTTTCGGCACAAAATTCTCGCTGGTACACGCGCGAAATAAATATCACGAATAATCCCCCAAACAAAAGTAAAGTATAAAATTGGGCGAAAATTTTAAATTCGAAAATGTTTCAAAAATCAAGCTATCAATATTGCTCCGTATATTTATATTTTTTCCAATCGAACTCACCTAATATAGGTACGGGAAGCAAAATATATTGGTTTTACCCAGTATTGAGTATTCCACAACCAGCTTCCTTGAAGTACTGATAAACACTGTCTGATCAATTAATCACCATCACCAACGTGAAAATGGAATAAGTGAGAATATTTAGATACCCCGCAATTATTTATCACACAGATTGAAGTTGTTTACTAACATGCTATCGCTTGCTAATTCAAAATGCTCTCCAAGGGTTAAATTGAGTCTCTTATCTGTCAGTAAGTTACATGTAAGTATGAAACAGGATCAGAGATGTCATCAGAAATTATGTCATCCTGGTTTTTTCTAAAGAAAATGTGGATAGCTCAATAAAAAAATTGGTTGAAGCACTGACGTGAAGTCAGGAGCGTTTACGAGCATGTTCTATTGTCCATTCACCTCTATTGGACAATCTAAATCGAATTTACCATCGTTTTCTCAGCTTTTATAAGATAATAATGATGAAAAATGGCGATACCGTTGTTAAAAAATCAACATTAGCAGGAACGCTCTTACTTGTTGATTTTTTATAAGATATGAATACATTTCGTACCATTTTAAGGACTTGAGTAATGAGATAATTAGGGCTTCACACGAGACGAGAGTAGGCGAAAATATAAGAAATCTCGTCTCGGTCTCGCCATTTCCCAAAAAATTAAGTCTCGGTCTCGTCTCCCAGTTTTATATCATTTCTGAGGCATCAACTTTTTGTAAAACATAAAATTCCGAAATATTAATTGAAAAGAAAAGTCCCTTTTGGAGCAGAGTTGCTGGGAAGACCTTTATACATTTCATAAAAAAATATTTATTTGGATACCTTATGTGTACATAATTGAAACATGATATCTTTTGTATAGGAATATCAATCGTCTCAAGTGGATTTCGCATTAATAAGAGTCGTAGGGAATACTTGACTTAATTTGTGGAGCCATTGTTGTTGCTCTTTATGGATCGATAATATCGACATATCGATGAAAAAATTGGTTCAAGCCCTGTGGACAGGAGCTTTCTGGCGCTCTAGTTCAAACAGACAAATTATATCTCCGAAAGTATTGGTTTCTCAGAGTTGAGAATTATATCAATTTATTCTTATGATAGAACTGCATCATAAAGGAAATTCAATTCAAATAATAGTTCATTTATCTAGATTAAATGAGCAATCTCAGAATGAGAACTGCACCATGGAAGAAACCAAATTAAAATAGCTGAAATGAATTTGACTCTCTCTTATAGAACAGGATGAAATGTACGAGTATGAACACAGATCATATAATAAAGCTTAGATAGAATAATTATAGCATTCAGGGAAAACATAGAAGTACGATTCATTATTGAAATTTAGAACTTCATCTTAGCAGAAATTGAAATTCACACATCATAGAAGAATTTAAATACAACAAGAGTGCCAAAAATTATCAATCCAAAACCAATAGACGAATTCTACCCAACAACGAACTCATCCGAGATATTCATTCCTCAATTCTATGATGAACGATAATATATATCTTTCCTCAAATCTACTCCAATACACCAATATTCCAGTTTTGTTTTTAGTGGAGATATTCTGAACTCAATATTATTAACTTACCATTACCATTCCCATCATCATATGGATTGACCATCGGCATGAAAATATCAACCAACAAAAAGTATGATATTATATTATCATTCTCATATTTATACGATTGCTGGAATGAAACAACGTCATTTCTCAGGCGAATAAGTTGACATTATAACAATTCATAGAATATAACATAATAATTCTATCATTCTGTGAAAACGTAGAAATACGATTTACATTGAAATTTTGAAAAATCATATCTCCGAAAGTATTATCTTTCTAGAGTTAAAAATGATATGAATGGATTCTTATGATAAAACTGCTTATTAAAAAAAATTTAATTTGGAATTTGTTTTGTAAAAAAAAAATTTTTTTTTTGTTACTCCGAAACCATCTGTCCGATTTTGCCCAATAACGAACTTAGCCGAGATATTTATCCCCCAAACCTACTATGAAAATTTCAACTCTCTAGCTCATTCCGTTCGAGAGTTATCGTGCCTACGGCCGGCCGGCCGGACAGAATGGATTTCGACCACGGATTCTTGAGCAGTGAGTCGAACCAAATCGTTTGAGACCATTTTCAATCAAAAATTCGTAAATTACAGACATTTGGGCAAATTGATAAGCACTCAGTTCCGAGGAACTAGAGCGCCAAAAAGATTCTGTAATTCTTTATTTACTTTGTGCGGAGAGCTGTTCTTCATAATATCTTGTATATCATAGGTCGATTTCGGATATATCGTTTGAGAAAGTCAGCAATGAAGAATATTTGATCAAAAATAAATTTCAATGGGTCATGGGATGGTATAATAATATGAGTATGGGCGAATATGTCAAATATCCGACGAAGAAAAGATGCAAATTTATTAATAACGAATTAGGTTCATGCAAAATTCAGTTATTAATATCGAAATTATGTTCAGCACAGATCACGCATATCGATAATGTTGGTCAAATTCACACATTGACTATAAATCCTATATAAAATCAAGAAATATTGAATGGAAATTAGTAATGCTAATAGGAATTGTCAAAGAACTGACCGCAAATTTCAAATCATGAATAAGATTCGTTACCCACCTGTAAATTAAATCCATTACTAGCCTTGGGTAATAAACAAACTTCTGAAATGATGAAAACTCAACTCCTCTTCGGTACAAAAACTGATATGATATGAAGGAACACAAATAGGTTAAAGATGACAGAGAAAATGACTGATGTATAATTTAGGAACACATGTCGAAATGAGGACAAGCATAAATTTGTAAAGTTGGCTAGAGTTCTATCCAATTAGCAAATGGTTTTACAGAACTATATTCTGGTTCATTATTTTGTCAAATAATTAATCTGTCGCTGTTAACGTATCGAATTACATCCTGTAACTACATCTGCGGATGAGGTGTTCCACAAGGGTTATTAGAAAAGCCTGTGCAAGAATGCAAGATTCATAGAACTAGGAATTCTAGAAACAGACTACCTACAAGAAGTCGCCATCAGAGGGTTACTTACAGCGGCGGTACACGGACCCCATATTTGCATTTCAGGCAACCACAAATCTGTGGTCATGTCGACTGCATGTTTTGGTTGATCCAACATTTATGTGGCCGACTTGCGGTCATAATATATGATATTCACTTTTGGTTGCGCCGACTGCAACTAAATGCATTCGGCCACGACGCGGTTGAGTGTGGCCCTAGTGCCAAAGCGGCAAAAAAGCAACGCCACAGCTACACGGTTATCACATAAAACCACAATTACTGAGGCAACCTTGAACGACATGCGGCTTGATACCTGTTTCCCATAGTGTTGCCTATAGTAGGTTGTAGGCGCCCGACTATGTGGCACAAAATTCAATTAATGTCGCGTGCAGAATTTAGTTGCCCTCCCACATTGCATGTACTTTGTCGTATATGAGTGCAGAATCGTCTATAATAGAAAGCCTGGAACGTGATAAAATGGCAACCGAGTATTGGAATCGCACGCCCGATGAACGTTTGTTTGTGTATCAGGTATTATAGGTTACATCCTAGTTCGGAATGAACCAGTATTGTTTGTTGGTTAGGATAATAACCGCTGGTATTACATGGTATTTTTGTATATAGCATGAATTAGTGCAATACAGTGGTATATTATGTTTTGTGATTAAACAGTGTGTAAATAGTGAATTTTCCTTTGGGTTATTTCTACTTGGAGGGGGTGAGTTCTGAGTTCATTTCAGTTGAGAATATATACTGAACAAGATGGTTAGGATATTTTATTTTGAGTTCACTGTGGACTTATTATGAACACTACAAATGTAACTACTCTCTTGTCTACTACAGTTTTTGTCGTCTGACATATGTTTCGGAAATAAAGTTTCCATCTTCAAAGACGAAGCGTTACTCAACGCTTCGTTTTTGAAGATGGAAACATATGTCGGACGACAAAAACTGTAGTGGACAAGAGTGTAGTTACTTTTGTAAGATGGTTAGGAAATGTTGTGTTCCCTCCTGCAACAGCAATTATAATTATTCATCTTCAAGAAATAGAAATTATGTTAGCTGTTTCACTTCTCCAAAAATGAAGTGATGAAGGATTTATGGGTAAAGGCTACCTCCATAAAGTTAGCAGAGCCACTTGCGAAAATTTCAATGAAACCTATTGCATTAATTGTCGAATATTTGTCGAGAATTTGTCGTGAAAGAAAAAAATTTGTCGCGCGCTTAGTTTTTTTTATATGGGGTGGCTCTGCTAACTTAATATTAAGTTAGCAGAGCCACTTGCAACAATTTCAATGAAACCTATTGCATTAATTGTCGAGAATTTGTCGTGAATTTGTCGTGAAAGAAAAAAGTCTGTCGCGCGCTTAGTTTTTTTTATATGGGGTGGCTCTGCTAACTTAATATTAAGTTAGCAGAGCCACTTGCAACAATTTCAATGAAACCTATTGCATTAATTGTCGAGTATTTGTCGTGAATTTGTCGTGGAAGAAAAAAGTTTGTCGCGCGCTTCGTTTTTTTTGTATGGGCTAAATTAATATTTGGCTAAAGGGGCCACACACAAATCACGTAAGTTGGTTAATCGTATTTTTCTTCAATCAGAAATGAGCTGAATAATTGTCGAACGACCCAAACATATTCGTCGTGACAGAAAAAATTTTGTCGCGCGCTTAGTTTTTTTTTAAATGGGGTGGCTCTGCTAACTTAATATTAAGTTAGCAGAGCCACTTGTAACAATTTCAATGAAACCTATCGCATTAATTGTCGAGTATTTGTCGTGAATTTGTCGTGAAAGAAAAAAGCTTGTCGCAAGCTTCGTTTTTTTTGTATGGGCTAAAACAATATTTGGCTAAAGGGGCCACACACAAATCACGTAAGTTGGTTAATCATATTTTTTTTCAATCAGAAATGAGCTGAATAATTGTCGAAGGACCCAAACATATTCGTCGTGACAGAAAAAAATTTGTCGAGCCCTTAGTTTTTTTTAAATGGGGTGGCTCTGCTAACTTAATATTAAGTTAGCAGAGCCACTTGCCACAATTTCAATGAAACCTATCGCATTAATTGTCGAGTATTTGTCGTGAATTTGTCGTGAAAGAAAAAAGCTTGTCGCGCGCTTCGTTTTTTTTGTATGGGCTAAAACAATATTTGGCTAAAGGGGCCACACACAAATCACGTAAGTTGGTTAATCATATTTTTTTTCAATCAGAAATGAGCTGAATAATTGTCGAAGGACCCAAACATATTCGTCGTGACAGAAAAAAATTTGTCGAGCCCTTATTCTTTTTTAAATGGGGTGGCTCTGCTAACTTAATATTAAGTTAGCAGAGCCACTTGCCACAATTTCAATGAAACCTATCGCATTAATTGTCGAGTATTTGTCGTGAATTTGTCGTGAAAGAAAAAAGCTTGTCGCGCGCTTCGTTTTTTTTGTATGGGCTAAAACAATATTTGGCTAAAGGGGCCACACACAAATCACGTAAGTTGGTTAATCATATTTTTTTTCAATCAGAAATGAGCTGAATAATTGTCGAAGGACCCAAACATATTCGTCGTGACAGAAAAAAATTTGTCGAGCCCTTATTCTTTTTTAAATGGGGTGGCTCTGCTAACTTAATATTAAGTTAGCAGAGCCACTTGCCACAATTTCAATGAAACCTATCGCATTAATTGTCGAGTATTTGTCGTGAATTTGTCGTGAAAGAAAAAAGCTTGTCGCGCGCTTCGTTTTTTTTGTATGGGCTAAATTAATATTTGGCTAAAGGGGCCACACACAAATCACGTAAGTTGGTTAATCATATTTTTTTTCAATCAGAAATGAGCTGAATAATTGTCGAACGACCCAAACATATTCGTCGTGACAGAAAAAAATTTGTCGAGCCCTTAGTTTTTTTTAAATGGGGTGGCTCTGCTAACTTAATATTAAGTTAGCAGAGCCACTTGCCACAATTTCAATGAAACCTATCGCATTAATTGTCGAGTATTTGTCGTGAATTTGTCGTGAAAGAAAAAAGCTTGTCGCGCGCTTCGTTTTTTTTGTATGGGCTAAAACAATATTTGGCTAAAGGGGCCACACACAAATCACGTAAGTTGGTTAATCATATTTTTTTTCAATCAGAAATGAGCTGAATAATTGTCGAACGACCCAAACATATTCGTCGTGACAGAAAAAAATTTGTCGAGCCCTTAGTTTTTTTTAAATGGGGTGGCTCTGCTAACTTAATATTAAGTTAGCAGAGCCACTTGCAACAATTTCAATGAAACCTATTGCATTAATTGTCGAGTATTTGTCGTGAATTTGTCGTGAAAGAAAAAAGTTTGTCGCGCGCTTCGTTTTTTTTGTATGGGCTATATTAATATTTGGCTAAAGGGGCCACACACAAATCACGTAAGTTGGTTAATCGTATTTTTTTTCAATCAGAAATGAGCTGAATAATTGTCGAACGACCCAAACATATTCGTCGTGACAGAAAAAAGTTTGCCGCGCGCTTAGTTTTTTTTAAATGAGGTGGCTCTGCTAACTTAATATTAAGTTAGCAGAGCCACTTGCAACAATTTCAATGAAACCTATTGCATAAATTGTCGAGTATTTGTCGTGAATTTGTCGTGAAAGAAAAAAGTTTGTCGCGCGCTTATTTCTTTTTGTATGGGCTAATTTAATATTTGGCTAAAGGGGCCACACACAAATCACGTACGTTGGTTAATCGTATTTTTTTTTCAATCAGAAATGAGCTGAATAATTGTCGAATGACCCAAACATATTCGTCGTGACAGAAAAAAGTTTGCCGCGCGCTTAGTTTTTTTTAAACGAGGTGGCTCTGCTAACTTAATATTAAGTTAGCAGAGCCACTTGCAACAATTTCAATGAAACCCATTGCATTAATTGTCGAATATTTGTCGTGAATTTGTCGTGAAAGAAAAAAGTTTGTCGCGCGCTTCGTTTTTTTTGTATGGGCTATATTAATATTTGGCTAAAGGGGCCACACACAAATCACGTACGTTGGTTAATCGTATTTTTTTTTCAATCAGAAATGAGCTGAATAATTGTCGAATGACCCAAACATATTCGTCGTGACAGAAAAAAGATTGTCGCGCGCTTATTTTTTTTGTATGGGCTAAATTTATATTTGGCTAAAGAGGCCACACACAAATCACGTAAGTTGGTTAATCGTATTTTTTTTCAATCAGAAATGAGCTGAATAATTGTCGAACGACCCAAACATATTCGTCGTGACAGAAAAAATTTTGTCGCGCGCTTAGTTTTTTTTAAATGGGGTGGCTCTGCTAACTTAATATTAAGTTAGCAGAGCCACTTGTAACAATTTCAATGAAACCTATTGTATTAATTGTCGAATATTTGTCGTGAATTTGTCGTGAAAGAAAAAAGTTTGTCGCGCGCTTCGTTTTTTTTGTATGGGCTATATTAATATTTGGCTAAAGGGGCCACACACAAAGCACGTAAGTTGGTTAATCGTATTTTTTTTCAATCAGAAATGAGCTGAATAATTGTCGAACGACCCAAACATATTCGTCGTAACAGAAAAAAGTTTGTCGAGCGCTTAGTTTTTTTTAAATGGGGTGGCTCTGCTAACTTAATATTAAGTTAGCAGAGCCACCCCATTTAAAAAAAACTAAGCGCGCGGCAAAATTTTTTCTGTCACGACGAATATGTTTGGGTCGTTCGACAATTATTCAGCTCATTTCTGATTGAAAAAAAATACGATTAACCAACTTACGTGATTTGTGTGTGGCCCCTTTAGCCAAATATTAATATAGCCCATACAAAAAAAACGAAGCGCGCGACAAACTTTTTTCTTTCACGACAAATTCACGACAAATATTCGACAATTAATACAATAGGTTTCATTGAAATTGTTACAAGTGGCTCTGCTAACTTAATATTAAGTTAGCAGAGCCACCCCATTTAAAAAAAACTAAGCGCGCGACAAAATTTTTTCTGTCACGACGAATATGTTTGGGTCGTTCGACAATTATTCAGCTCATTTCTGATTGAAAAAAAATACGATTAACCAACTTACGTGATTTGTGTGTGGCCTCTTTAGCCAAATATAAATTTAGCCCATACAAAAAAAATAAGCGCGCGACAATCTTTTTTCTGTCACGACGAATATGTTTGGGTCATTCGACAATTATTCAGCTCATTTCTGATTGAAAAAAAAATACGATTAACCAACGTACGTGATTTGTGTGTGGCCCCTTTAGCCAAATATTAAATTAGCCCATACAAAAAGAACTAAGCGCGCGACAAACTTTTTTCGTTCACGACAAATTCACGACAAATACTCGACAATTTATGCAATAGGTTTCATTGAAATTGTTGCAAGTGGCTCTGCTAACTTAATATTAAGTTAGCAGAGCCACCCCATTTAAAAAAAACTAAGCGCGCGGCAAAATTTTTTCTGTCACGACGAATATGTTTGGGTCGTTCGACAATTATTCAGCTCATTTCTGATTGAAAAAAAATACGATTAACCAACTTACCTGATTTGTGTGTGGCCCCTTTAGCCAAATATTAATATAGCCCATACAAAAAAAACGAAGCGCGCGACAAACTTTTTTCTTTCACGACAAATTCACGACAAATATTCGACAATTAATGCAATAGGTTTCATTGAAATTGTTACAAGTGGCTCTGCTAACTTAATATTAAGTTAGCAGAGCCACCACATTTAAAAAAAACTAAGCGCGCGACAAACTTTTTTCTGTCACGAAGAATATGTTTGGGTCGTTCGACAATTATTCAGCTCATTTCTGATTGAAAAAAAATACGATTAACCAACGTACGTGATTTGTGTGTGGCCCCTTTAGCCAAATATTAAATAAGCCCATACAAAAAAAACGAAGCGCGCGACAAACTTTTTTCTTTCACGACAAATTCACGACAAATACTCGACAATTAATGCAATAGGTTTCATTGAAATTGTTGCAAGTGGCTCTGCTAACTTAATATTAAGTTAGCAGAGCCACCCCATTTAAAAAAAACTAAGGGCTCGACAAATTTTTTTCTGTCACGACGAATATGTTTGGGTCGTTCGACAATTATTCAGCTCATTTCTGATTGAAAAAAAATATGATTAACCAACTTAAGTGATTTGTGTGTGGCCCCTTTAGCCAAATATTGTTTTAGCCCATACAAAAAAAACGAAGCACGCGACAAGCTTTTTTCTTTCACGACAAATTCACGACAAATACTCGACAATTAATGCGATAGGTTTCATTGAAATTGTTACAAGTGGCTCTGCTAACTTAATATTAAGTTAGCAGAGCCACCCCATTTAAAAAAAAACTAAGCGCTCGACAAATTTTTTTCTGTCACGACGAATATGTTTGGGTCGTTCGACAATTATTCAGCTCATTTCTGATTGAAAAAAAATATGATTAACCAACTTACGTGATTTGTGTGTGGCCCCTTTAGCCAAATATTAATTTAGCCCATACAAAAAAAACGAAGCGCGCGACAAGCTTTTTTCTTTCACGACAAATTCACGACAAATACTCGACAATTAATGCGATAGGTTTCATTGAAATTGTGGCAAGTGGCTCTGCTAACTTAATATTAAGTTAGCAGAGCCACCCCATTTAAAAAAAACTAAGGGCTCGACAAATTTTTTTCTGTCACGACGAATATGTTTGGGTCCTTCGACAATTATTCAGCTCATTTATGATTGAAAAAAAATATGACTAACCAACTTACGTGATTTGTGTGTGGCCCCTTTAGCCAAATATTAATTTAGCCCATACAAAAAAAACGAAGCGCGCGACAAGCTTTTTTCTTTCACGACAAATTCACGACAAATACTCGACAATTAATGCGATAGGTTTCATTGAAATTGTGGCAAGTGGCTCTGCTAACTTAATATTAAGTTAGCAGAGCCACCCCATTTAAAAAAAAATAAGGGCTCGACAATTTTTTTTCTGTCACGACGAATATGTTTGGGTCCTTCGACAATTATTCAGCTCATTTCTGATTGAAAAAAAATATGATTAACCAACTTACGTGATTTGTGTGTGGCCCCTTTAGCCAAATATTAATTTAGCCCATACAAAAAAAACGAAGCGCGCGACAAGCTTTTTTCTTTCACGACAAATTCACGACAAATACTCGACAATTAATGCGATAGGTTTCATTGAAATTGTGGCAAGTGGCTCTGCTAACTTAATATTAAGTTAGCAGAGCCACCCCATTTAAAAAAAACTAAGGGCTCGACAAATTTTTTTCTGTCACGACGAATATGTTTGGGTCCTTCGACAATTATTCAGCTCATTTCTGATTGAAAAAAAATATGATTAACCAACTTAAGTGATTTGTGTGTGGCCCCTTTAGCCAAATATTGTTTTAGCCCATACAAAAAAAACGAAGCGCGCGACAAGCTTTTTTCTTTCACGACAAATTCACGACAAATACTCGACAATTAATGCGATAGGTTTCATTGAAATTGTGGCAAGTGGCTCTGCTAACTTAATATTAAGTTAGCAGAGCCACCCCATTTAAAAAAAACTAAGGGCTCGACAAATTTTTTTCTGTCACGACGAATATGTTTGGGTCCTTCGACAATTATTCAGCTCATTTCTGATTGAAAAAAAATATGATTAACCAACTTACGTGATTTGTGTGTGGCCCCTTTAGCCAAATATTAATTTAGCCCATACAAAAAAAACGAAGCGCGCGACAAGCTTTTTTCTTTCACGACAAATTCACGACAAATACTCGACAATTAATGCGATAGGTTTCATTGAAATTGTGGCAAGTGGCTCTGCTAACTTAATATTAAGTTAGCAGAGCCACCCCATTTAAAAAAAACTAAGGGCTCGACAAATTTTTTTCTGTCACGACGAATATGTTTGGGTCCTTCGACAATTATTCAGCTCATTTCTGATTGAAAAAAAATATGATTAACCAACTTAAGTGATTTGTGTGTGGCCCCTTTAGCCAAATATTGTTTTAGCCCATACAAAAAAAACGAAGCGCGCGACAAGCTTTTTTCTTTCACGACAAATTCACGACAAATACTCGACAATTAATGCGATAGGTTTCATTGAAATTGTGGCAAGTGGCTCTGCTAACTTAATATTAAGTTAGCAGAGCCACCCCATTTAAAAAAAACTAAGGGCTCGACAAATTTTTTTCTGTCACGACGAATATGTTTGGGTCCTTCGACAATTATTCAGCTCATTTCTGATTGAAAAAAAATATGATTAACCAACTTACGTGATTTGTGTGTGGCCCCTTTAGCCAAATATTGTTTTAGCCCATACAAGAAAAACGAAGCGCGCGACAAGCTTTTTTCTTTCACGACAAATTCACGACAAATACTCGACAATTAATGCGATAGGTTTCATTGAAATTGTTACAAGTGGCTCTGCTAACTTAATATTAAGTTAGCAGAGCCACCCCATTTAAAAAAAAACTAAGCGCGCGACAAAATTTTTTCTGTCACGACGAATATGTTTGGGTCGTTCGACAATTATTCAGCTCATTTCTGATTGAAGAAAAATACGATTAACCAACTTACGTGATGTGTGTGTGGCCCCTTTAGCCAAATATTAATTTAGCCCATACAAAAAAAACGAAGCGCGCGACAAACTTTTTTCTTCCACGACAAATTCACGACAAATACTCGACAATTAATGCAATAGGTTTCATTGAAATTGTTGCAAGTGGCTCTGCTAACTTAATATTAAGTTAGCAGAGCCACCCCATATAAAAAAAACTAAGCGCGCGACAGACTTTTTTCTTCCACGACAAATTCACGACAAATTCTCGACAATTAATGCAATAGGTTTCATTGAAATTGTTGCAAGTGGCTCTGCTAACTTAATATTAAGTTAGCAGAGCCACCCCATATAAAAAAAACTAAGCGCGCGACAAATTTTTTTCTTTCACGACAAATTCTCGACAAATATTCGACAATTAATGCAATAGGTTTCATTGAAATTTTCGCAAGTGGCTCTGCTAACTTTATGGAGGTGTAAAGGCTATCTCGCGCAAAATTTTTCTTTTACCCCCTATAGCGCAGTTTGTGAGAAACATTTCGAGGACATCGATGTACTAAAGCAGAGTTTCTCAAAGTGGGGTACGCGAACCTCTAGGGGTTCGCCAATCGATGGTAGGGGGTTCGGGACAAGATTTACGTAATGGTGCGGCACACATGGTGGCGCGCGCATAATACTTAATTAGTTAGTTAACAGGGGTTCGTGGAGCCAAAAATTTGAGAATAGTTTAAGTAAAGGAAACTTAACATTTGCAGTCCGATGGAACTATAAAATTTTTATTATTGACCTTTCAAATCATTTTTCAACAAAAATTGATAGATCTGTTTATTTTTATATATTCAATTTTGAAAAGTCATTATATGTAGATGCTTGAGTTCAAATCAAAAAGGACCTGCACCTTAAATTTTTCATGGCTTATTTCGAAATTGATGATGGAATTCCCAATGAGCATGACTATGTGTTCATCCCTTGCATCCTCTAGGCCATACAATACCAAAAACAGCCAGCGCACACGCAGTACACTCCTTGCTCAAAGAGCCCTCTATATGTTGCCTGCCACCCAAAACCATGATCCTGTAACACCGCCAGTTCACGAGATATCGACTCTTTCATCCCTACACACAAAACTTATAGGGTTGGGACAATCAAATAATTTCAATAATCGATATATAGGTTCCCGAGAGATTTCACTAATCGAATGATCACTCGAGATTTTAATCGCTCGGTGCTCGTCTCAGTTCTCATGGCGTCAGCCACTTCCGTTATCCCTTATCTCATCTCCAATAACTTTGCCTCGGCTGGCTACAACAGTGTTCAGTATTCATTTTATTGCTTCCTACTAGATTATGTTCATTTGATAACATGTTTATTTCCAGCTGTTTGAAACCCGCAACATCAGTTCCGTCAGAAATGGTATTCTCAAAATTTGGACAATTGACCAACCTCCGTCGTAATAGATAATACATCGCAATTCAGAATGGAACGAAATCATTCACTACCTCAGATGCCAGCCAAAAATTCTATCTATTGTTGAACGAGCCTATCATATCACGCATTGAGTCTGAAGTGCCGCCAATAGAAATTCGAAATATTAAAACATTCAAAACAAAAGACCTGACATCTCGGCATTCTCATAGCTCGAGTGGCAAAATCTCATCTCCGTGCCACCTGATATATGACAGAAAATCATTCGATCGGATTCGCTCGCATTTTTCAGAACATCTCGAGATATCTAGAGAGGTTTCGATAATCGACAGATTCGATTATTTTCACTCGAGAGGTCCCATCTCTACACAAAACCCAACCCATCCCAGAGTATAAATAGTTATAATGTTTTCCGTCATCCGCTTATCCATACACTCATCCGATCGCCCTTGTACGCCTCCGCCTCGACGAGTCGGTATATTGTGACCAGCAATCCAGCATATCAATTGACATGCATTCCATGGTCGACGAATTGAAAGACGAACCGAGAAACGATGTGTTAATCCACGATTATCTACGAAACGCGGATGCAGAGTCCTCTCAGGGCCTCGATTCTCGAGTCCATGCGACTAGATATCGCATGCGCTAGTGACGTCATAACGTATACAATGCCAAAATAGCTATTCTCGAGCTGTCGTATGCGATAATCCATGCGATAAACCACACGACTCGTATGGTTTATCGCACGGAATATCGCATACGACAGCTCGAGAATAGCTATTTTGGCATTGTATACGTTATGACGTCACTAGCGCATGCGATATCCAGTCGCATGGACTCGAGAATCGAGGCCCAGGGCCGGTTAACCAATTGCAAGTTAACTCAAGGTTGCAAGTTACGCGATATTCATGAACGCGTAACACTCGGGTTACCAGCAACCTCGAGTGAACTCGCAATTGGGGAACCGGCCCTTACTGTTATGATTTGAACCTTTACGTGGCTCACGTTACGTACGAATTATGTCTGTTAGGTCTAGCCTTGGTAATATCCGTAAGCTCCGTTAAGGAACTATTGTTCCCAAAATATCTGATTGTCTTACATCACCAGCAAGTTTTTCACTTGCGAGCAAAGACTTAAATATCCACTGCCGGAAAAGAAGTGGAATTTTTTTTGGCAATACTTTCCCTTCCAGAAAAATTCCACTAGTCGATTTGAATGTTTACCAAGTGCGTGCAATTCTGGCAATGATTCAGAGCCAGCGTCTAGCACCAATGAAACTGAAAAAAATGGAATGAGTCCAAGTGTATCACACACCTGTTAATGTGAATAGAACGTCGAATATTCCATAGGAATTAAATTTCATCATGAGAAGAGATAAATGTTTAAAAACTTTTAAATGTGCAATTCAGGAACCACTGAGTGAGGTGTGACCTCTTGTGCTGGCTTGACTAAACATCGACTATCGGAGAGGGTTTCTCAGGGACTACTCCTTTTCTCGTTATTATTACATAATATACCAATTGAATTTTCGGATTTTGACGCTTTTAGAGGAAACTAGTGGCCAGCAGTCCATATTTTGGGATTCAGATGAGCCAGCAGATCTACCTAGCAATAGATCCACATTTTTCTGGGAGATCTACATTGTTACGGTAGATCTACATTTTTCCGGTAGTCTGCATTTTTCCGGTAGATCTAAATTTTTTCGGTAGATCTACATTTTTCCAGTAGATCTACATTTTTTCGGTAGATCTACATTTTTCCGGTAGATCTGCATTTTTCCAGTAGATCTAAATTTTTTTGGTAGATCAATATAATCGGTAGATAAATTGAATCGGTAGATCAATTGAACCGGTAGTTCAATGCCATCTAAGGGGTCCTGTTGTGATTCTGAGAATCATTCACACCCGAAAGTACCATCGAAATATGTCAGGAGTTTTTGAGTTGCTAAAAACCGAATATAGCGTTACATACAGAATCGTATTGTGGACCTTTGTGCCTTCCGAAATACAATCACAAAGATTCATCAAAAACGGTATAGCCATTTTTGAGTTCCTGTGAACCGATTATAGTGTCACCTACCGGGGAATATTGTGGATCTGGAACTTTATCAGATACACGCACAAAGTTTCATCGAAATCGGTCCAGTCGTTCTTGAGTTGTTATAAACCGAATGCAGCACCACCTAACGGGTTTCTATTGTGACACTGAGAGCCACTCAAACACGTACACAATGTTTCATCAAAATAAGTCGAGGCATTTCTGAGTTTCTACAGACCGATAGCAGCGCCACCTACCGGGGTATATTGCGGACCTGACACATACTCAGATACAACACAAAGTTTAATCGAAATCGGTTCAGCCGTTCTTGAGTTTGTATAAACCGAATACAGCGGTTTCGGAGTTGACATTTTTTTAAAAACACCCCGTATAGCAGCGGTTATCATTTCGTAACGGTTTTACAGTGTTGAGAATTCTCTTTACGATAGATCTGTAGGGGTGACATTTTACTTGAAACACCCTGTATAGTTAATTTTCTGCTTAATCTTTGAATATTTTGAGTAATTTTAATGCAAAAATCCGTCTGATCGAACGGATATTCATTATAGATTATATTATATAACTTACCGAAAAGATCCAAATCCCAAGATACGTTTACTGGAGTACGCTCCTCTTAGTTTTTCATTGGGTAAAAATGAAAGAATACTAATAAAAAGTTATTTCGGACGCTCGGAGATTCGATCCCGCCGCTCCGCGAGGCTCGGGAGCTATAAATTCATTGACCAACGCCTTAGACCGCTCGGCCATGCCAGCTTCGTGAATCGTTTCCGATTTTCTGGCAGATAAACATTTTATAGTACTGGGACGATTTCCGTCTTTCGGTTTTCAGAATATCGTCAATCCTGTCAAGCGATCGATCGAAATCGGTTACTCGTTCATATTTCTCACGGTTTTTCTATTCGATTCCAAGATTTTCGAGTAATTCCGTTCGAAATTCAAATTCGATTTGTCATTTATCGTGGCTCGTTCAGACCGAAAACGTCGACCGTGAAGGAGCCGCGTTAAAATTCGCCACAGAAATACGTGAAACGTCAGAATTTTGTCGATTTTCGCGAAAAGTCACATTTTCCTATCGTTCTTCCGGGAAAACGAAAGAAAGAATCGAAAAAAGGGCCGTGTTACGGACTAATTTCGAATCTCGTCTTCGCGTTCCCGCAAATACCTTCGTTCCGAACGCCACCGTTTCTCCGGAAGCCTCCACACAATTTTGCACCTTTTGCCAAAATCGGCGTTTTTGCGATTTTTTTAAAAATACACCCCCTTCTTTTCGGTCCGAAAACGCGAAACCTTACGAAACTTCCGTCTTTTTCCTCGATAAACTCCTTGGAAATTTCCTCCTAACCCCCCTCCTAACATCCAAAAAAACGTCACGTTTATAGTAACATTTTCAAAAAAGTTTTTTTGTTCCTTTTCTATGAAACCCATCTTCATTTTAGTATTGGGATTAGTAAGAGGATCTCCTCCTAGGGACAGGAATTTAGACTGTCGTGAAGTCAGGAGCTTTTGCACTCATGTTGTATTGTCTACTCACCTCTATTGGACAATCTTATATAATCGAATGTAGCATCCATTAATATTATTTTCTCACCTTTTATAATATATTAATACATTTCATACCATTTTAATGACATACTTCAGTAACGAGTGAATCGTCTATGATCACAGAATTTGTTATTCTGACATAATGTATTCTATTGGAATTGAAATACAAAAAACTTACGCCTGAAGTTACTCCAGGATACGAAAAACACAAAATTTCAGACGCGTTTTCATGTAGATATTTTACAACTAGATACCAAGTTTCAATTCGATCGGGTCTGTATTTTTGAGTTATCGAGAAAATAATACTCCAGATGGGTATAACTCCGAAACCGTTTGGCCGATTATGCCAAAACTTATCTCTCCCACTCGGATACGCAACCTTCTCTGAAAATTTCAAGTCCCTATCTCCTTCGTGGCAAGGGTCACCCATCCAGCTGTTGAACTCATCCAAAGCTGCTCGGATCTCCAACAATATAGATCCGATCGTGTTCAAACTTACAACTTGGCAAAAGAGTTAGGTTTTGAAGGCTCTCACAAAATTTAAGCGATGTCGGACGAATAGTTTGGGATATATAGAATGATTTTCAATGATTTTTTAAAAATTTTCTAGTGATATGATCGAAATTTTACAAGAATTTCCGCGCTGGCATTCTACAACTAATTGCCATGCTTGAATTGGATCGGATTTGTATTTTTCGAGTTATTGAGGAAATAACAATCAAATTTCAGATGGGTATAACTCCAAAACCGTTTGGCCGATTATGCATTCAACAAACTCAGTTGTCGCATTAAAATGCACAACCTACCCTAAAAATTGCAAGTTGTTATGTCTATTCGTTCTCAGGTTATCATGACATAAATAATATTTTCTAATAATTTTTTTTAAATTTTCTAGGAACACAATTCTCAGAAAATTTCACGAACGTCTTTGTATTAGTATTCTACAACTAGTTACCAAGCGATCAATTCGATCGGATCTATATTGGTTGATGACAAAATTATTACTCGAAAACCGTTGGACCGATTACGGCCATTAACGAACTTGTCCGTCGTATTTGGATACAGAACCTACCCTGAAAAATTCAAGTTGCTATCTTTTTCCGTTCTCAAGTTATCGTGACAACGGGCGGTCGGCCAGCCGGACAGAGTATTCGATTGAAAAGAGACTGACTATTGTACAATCGTACAATAGCCAGAAGAAAATTAGTAAAAGTAATTGAACGAAAAAAGTTGTTAATATATTATGATACCGATTATATTGAAGTTTCAGTATAAGACCAGGGTCGATAATTTTTGAAACCGAAAAATATTATGGTAGAATGAAACCCGTTGTAAAAAGAAGAGAATATAACAAAAATGATAGGAAAAATAATTTACGGGTGATCTGAGGTCAAGAAGGGAAAGGGGGTGAGTTTTTAAGGGTAAAAAACGGTTTATCTCGATTTCCGGCATAACTACTAGTCCTATGGAAAAAAGTTGAATGGCAAAGTTGTAGGTAATAAAAAGATCTACAACTTTTGTTTTCACTTTTTTCACATACCTCAAAATTTATGTGAAAAATTCAAATAACCACGTTTTTGATTTTTAATTTTTATCTTTTACAAAAAAAAATTTTTTTTCACCTAATTTGGTAAGAACTTACATTTCCATGTCTCAAATACACTGTAATTTTTTGGATTCAAAATATTTTCTTTTTCTCCTTAATTCGACTTAATATCGAAAAAGCAGCCTAATTTTCAATCGAAAATTCTCACGTCAAAATATCTGCTTTTTCGAAAAAGTAGGTGGACTTTTTGTTCGTTGAAATCTCTAGTTTCTGATGGTAAATATGGTAAATTTTCCCAGAAAATTCTACGAAATAACGGGTAATAAGGCCCAGACCCTGCTAGTTCCTTCCCCACTCCTCTATGAAATACCATTTGATGGGCTGAAATTTTTCGTAGCTCACTCAGGTACCTATATAAGTTATCATAAAATAGCAACAAATAAGCATCTACGCATATAATTTAGAGAAGATTTCGAGGATGATTGATTCTAAACTTTCTCAAAATATTGTAGATGACTTATTAAATATTAACTTCCTCAGCATTTTCTGAGAAAATTTACCATAGTAATGTATATTTCTTTTAGACCATCAGAAAGTAAATATTTCAACGAACAAAAAGCCCACCTACATTTTTGAAAAAGCAGATATTTTGACGTGAGAATTTTTGATTGAAAATTAGGCTGCTTTTTCGATATTAAGTCAAATTAAGGTGAAAAAAAAAATTAAATCCAAAAAATAACAAAAATTTTTTGTAAACGATAAAAATTAAAAACCAAGAACAAGGTTATTAGAATTTTTCACATACATTTTGGGCTTATGTGAAAAAATTGTGAATACAAAAGTTGTACATCTTTTTGGCGCTCTAGTACCTCGGAACTGAGTGCTTATCAATTTGCCCAAATGTCTGTAACTTTCGAATTTTTCGATGAAAATGGTCTTAAACGATTTGGTTCGACTCACTGATCAAGAATCATTCGAAAATCATTCCGTCCGGCCGGCCGTAGGCACGATAACTCTCGAACGGAATGAGCTGGAGAGTTTAAATTTTCAGAGTAGGTTTGGGAGATAAATATCTCGGCTAAGTTCGTTATTGGGCAAAATCGGACAGATGGTTTCGGAGTAACAAAAAAAATTTTTTTTTTACAAAACAAATTCAAAATTAAATTTTTTTCAATAAGCAGTTTTACCATAAGAATCCAATGATATCATTTTTAACTCTAACAAGCTAATACTTTCGGAGATATGATTTTTCAAAATTTCAATAATAAATCGTATTTCAACGTTGTCACACAATGATATAATTATTCTATGTATGAATTGTCATAATGTCAAATTATTTTCCTGAGACATGTCATTATCTAATCAATCGAAGAATTGTGAGCGAAGTGAGAAAAATCTCAGTCTCCGAAATTAGTTTTTCTCAGAAAAGTCTTACATTTCGGAACGGAACATGAAGTAAGAGATCTGAGAGTAGTGAGACTGCTTTTCATCCATAGACATAGATATAACTCTCGAACGGAATGAGCTAGGTAGTTGAAATTTTCAGAGTAGGTTAGGGAGATGAATATCTCCGTTAAGTTCGTTATTGGGCAAAATTGGCCAGATTTAATTTGATTTCTTCCATGGTGCAGTTCTCATTCTCATGATTGCTCATTTAATCTTGATAAGTAAACTATCATTTGAATTGAACTTCCTTTATGATGCAGTTCTATCATATGGAATACATTGATATAATTCCCAACTCTGAGAAACCAATACTTTCGGAGATATAATTTATCTGTTTGAACTAGAGCGCCAGAAAGCTCCTGTCCACAGGGCTTGAACCCATTTTTGGCGCTCTAGTTCCTCGGATCTGAGTGCTTATCAATTTGCCCAAATGTCTGTAATTTTCGAATTTTTCGATGAAAATGGTCTCAAACGATTTGGTTCGACTCACTGATCAAGAATCCGTGGTGGAAATTCATTTTGTCCGGCCGTCCGGCCGGCCGTAGGCACGATAACTCTCGAAAGGAATGAGCTAGAGAGTTGAAATTTTCAGAGTAGGTTTGGGGGATAAATGTCTCGGCTAAGTTCGTTACTGGGCAAAATCGGACAGAAGGTTTCGGAGTAATAAAAAAAATATTTTTTTTTTACAAAACAAATTACAAATTAAATTTTTTTTAATAAGCAGTTTTATCATAAAAATCCATTCATATCATTTTTAACTCTAACAAGCTAATACTTTCGGAGATATGATTTTTCAAAAATGATAAATCGTATTTCACAGAGAGATATATTCTATGTATGAATTGTCATAATGTCAAACTTATATTCCTGAGACATGACATTATCTAATCAATCGAAGAATTATGAGAATAAAGTGTATTCCGAAATGTGAGCGAAGTGAGAAAAATCTCAGTTGTTTGCTCCGAAATTAGTTTTTCTCAGAAAAGTCATACATTTCGGAACGGAACATGAAGTAAGAGATCTGAGAGTAGTGAGACTGTTTTTCATCCATCGACATAGAATGCAAATAGAATGTAAATATTGAAAGCATAATTCTGCAGTTCGAGAGAGGAGAAAATTTGGTGAACGTAGATCAGGAAATTTTTGATCGATTACAAGGTAATTTTTCATTATTAAGCTACATTCACAACCACCAAATTACAATTAAAATTAGCAATTGGAATTAGTCGTAGAAGTTTGGTATACGCTATAGAATTGGATCATTCACAACCTCCAAATTAACGTTTCCAATTATACTTACAATTACACTTAAAATTAATACTTTGCAATGTCCAAACTTCTACGACTAATTGTAATTGGAAATCTTCGCGCGCGTGCTCAGTATGTTTGTTTTGACAGAATTCGTTTCGTATTCCTATAATTTTAATTCCAGAACCTCACATTTGATTAACGTTTTGGTGCTCTTGTTTAAGAAGTGTGAATACACTGAACATTGAATAATGTCGAGGCGAAAAGTCAACTTCGGAAAAAACATTGGGTTCCCTTGCTTTGGCGTTGGGGGAGTACTATCTCGAATTGAAAAATAAGCGGAAGAGTAAACGTCAGTGGTGGATCAGACCAATTTTTGCTGTTCGAAAAGAGTTTGGGGATTATGAAAACCTCTTCCAAGAGATGCGAATTACTGATCATGAAATGTTCGTAAATTACACGAGAATGATGTAAATTGTAAATAAGTTTGATGAACTTTTGAGCATAGTTGGACCTAGTAGAAATCTGCCATAACTACTTACCCTATTCATAATATATTCGATAGGTGGCTGATGAAAATAATTGACCTTCAAAATCTATTAATTTCACTGTTAAGTGGACGTTGTGAATGCTCAAAATTTGTATATTTTTTATTACGTCCAATTGTAATTCCAATTGCTAATTTTAATTGTAATTTGGTGGTTGTGAATGTAGCTTTACTCTTCTCATATACATGTTTTATGAAAAAACTACTATTTGTAGGTACTTTAAACCTGTTTTGGGCAATTGTCATACGAAACTTGTTGGCGCTCTAGTTCCTTGGAACTGAGTGCTTATCAATTTGCCCAAATGTCTGTAATTTTGGAATTTCTCGATGAAAATGGTCTTAAACGATTTGGTTCGACTCACTGATCAAGAATCCGTGGTCGAAAATCATTCTGTCCGGCCGGTCCGGCCGTAGGCACGATAACTCTCGAACGGAATGAGCTAGAAAGTTGAAATTTTCAGAGTAGGTTTGGGAGATAAATATCTCGGCTAAGTTCGTTATTGGGCAAAATCGGACAGATGGTTTCGGAGTAACAAAAAAAAAATTTTTTTTTTACAAAACAAATTCAAAATTAAATTTTTTTCAATAGGCAGTTTTACCATAAGAATCCAATAATATCATTTTTATTATCTACAACTTTGCCATTTAACTTTTTCCCATAGGACTTGTAGTTTTGCCGGAAATCGTGATAAACCGTTCTTTACCCTTAAAAACTCACCCCTTCCCCTTCCCGAACTCAGATCGCCCGTAAAGTATTTTTCCTATCATTTTTGTTATATTCTCTACCGTTTCCAATGGGTTTCATTCTACTATAATTTTTTTTCACTTTTTACAATTTTTAAAGGCCTCGATCCTGGTCTGTATGGTGTGACGCAAACCAACTCGGCCAGAATCAAAATCAATGGGTATGTTGGTCTTCGGCGGATTGGTACAATGGAGTTTCGCTTCATCGATTCATTATAATGAATAAGTAATAGTAGTAACCGTCCTTTACTTCTAAGCAATTGACCATCGATTCTATTCTACAGCCTGAATCAATAAATCAAGTATTATATTCTGTGCACGATAGTATAGCAGGATTTTTTCGTTCTCATAAAATACTAGCTGACCCACGCAACTTCGCCTGCGCCAAATCGTTTATTGCGGTTGCAATTTTATTTCCAAATGCTAAAAATCTCAAAAAAAAACTAGGACCCGATTGCAGCGCCTCCTACCGGGACAATTGACTTTCCAAGTTATCCAGGGACCCACTCAAACTCGTAATTCTAAAAAATACCTATAACCCGATTGCGGCGCCACCTACCGGGTTCAATTGCGAATACGAACTACCCACTCAAACGTATCTGAATCTGGTTAAGAAAAGTGAGAAAATGGGAGAAAGACAGGAGACCGGCTTCGTTCTCATCCCTACTCCGTGCTGTTTACTGGGACGTGACACCGGTATAGTCTGGCAAATGAGTGTTGATCCAGTAAGACGCGGAAATTTCAAAAAATCTAGCACTAATTATAGCAGGAATAAACTGCCTTGATACTTTAATAAAAATGAATATTTTTTTGTACAAAAATTTTAGCTTTGCCATAAGCTCAGGGAAATTTTAATCGAAATAGAGTGAAAAACATTCACAAGAAATACGGCGACTTGGTTTTAATTAGCTCTTTCTCTGGGATAACTTACCAAGTGATAATAGGGGTTGGTGATAGAAGAGTGAAAATTTAGGGTTGTATGTATTTTGTAATGCCACATTATAAAAAAAAAAAACGAAAAATTTCGTCCAAAAATTAAAAAAAATGTTAAGGGTGAACAACCCTTATCACTCAGGGGTATGAAAAATAGATAGTAGCCGATTCTCAGACCTACTGAATACGCATATAAAATTTGGTAAAAATCGTTAAGCCGTTTCAGAGGAGTAAGGTAACTAACATTGTGACATGGAAATTTTATATATTAGATAAAGTGAGGGAATATTCAAAAGCAAATAAACGAAATCGAATAAAGAAATTTGGATATTTCAAAAGTTGAGAATTATTGCGGTTATCTTTTCAACATCAAAATGAAGATCAATGACTGTACGACGTAGCAACTCTAGTTATTGACCGATTCAAAAGACTCAGTTGAAATTCTAGAATAATTGTTATTCAACCAATTTAAATCATTCTAATCAAGGCCATATGTATATCTGCTTTGAAGGAACTGTTTTCCATTCTAATAAATCACTTAATTCATGAAATATGGAAAATAACTAGTGTAACGAATATTTCCCATGATCAAATCAGAATATTTAGGATATTTAATCTGTAATGATTTATGAATAGATGTATGATGACTTTATATCTAATGAATGAAATATTACAGTTTTTGTTAAACTAATGATTTCATTCAGATGATAAGTGATTTATCGTTGGATAAAGCTCATTATGGAATTTCTACGGTCTTATCTGATTGTACCTAGACAAGTGATTATTTATCAACAGGAGATATGACTCATCAAAATAAATCATCCGGTCAAAAATATATATATGAGTTGTAAAAAATATGAAAAAGCACTGAAGTGAAGTCAGTACTCTTTGGCACGTTTGTTCGCCTTGGCTAATTTGAATTGAATGATGAGTGTTTCAAGCTTAGTGGATAGAGCGAGCTAACAGAGAGTAGTAGACACCATTCACTGTCGGGTCGAAAATAGTCAACAATAATCATAATAATGTCTATAGCAAGCGCTTCAAACCATATTAAACCCACACCAATCCTTTTTTAGCGTTTTTACTTCTTTCATAGTGAAGTCAAAATTGTCCCAAGGACCACGTTGTGGACACTCTACCCTCGGACACTACGCTATTTCCTCGAAACTGGCTTGCATACTCACATAATTTAAATGAGGTGGTATTATGGCCCTCCAGTTCCTCCCCAGTCTCTCAAGTTTCAGACAAATATTGAAAAACCATTTAAAATTCCACACGTCGTTTACCCATTCATTCAATTGCCACCGTATACACACGTCCATATTCGAATTAGTTGCTCTTGTACATATGCTAGCGATCGCAATAATCAGACAAAATACGTGTAGGAATCGAAGTCAAATGTAAACCAGATGTGGTTTTCCACGTAGGAAAAAACTGAAATAATTTGCCCGATTGGAAGTTCTAAATTAATCTAATTTTCTGAGACTCCTAGTGGTGAAACTCAGTGCAATTTTGCATACCCCAAGAGGTCATTATTGATCACGGAAATGCCAAAATTAAACTAGATATTTGGTTTCGGAATTTCAAGCAAAATATTCCACAAATAGTTGAACATTTTTTAATTGCTTCTGGTCACGCTATCCTCACGAAATTTTGCAAGTGTTTGCGTCGGTATTTTGCATCTAACTACTGAGTTTCAATTCAATCAGATCAGTATTTTTCGAGTTATTGTGAAAACAAAATTCTCAAATTTTTTCAATTATTTTTTCCAGTTTATAGCCACCCGATCAATACACAACTTCGCTTGCACATAAAGGTGATTATGATTCCATAATTTGATGCAAAATTTCAGACAGATCAAGTGATCGATTCGGTAATATGTATTCATAAAAAATATTTCAACTGAAAATGGCCGAACTACGAAACCCCTTGGTGGATTTCGACCATTAACGAACTTAAACGAGATATTTACCTTCCAAAATTCACCTTGCAAATTCCGTCCTTTCACTCATTTCGTTCGGGAGTTATTGTGCTAAGGGCCGGCCGGCCGGACGGACTGAATTGTAATCGACCCCGGATTATTCATCAGCGAGTCGAACTCAATCGTTTGAGACCATTTTCGGCAAAAAATTCCAAAAATACATACATCCGGGAACGCTGTTTCTGGATTTTCCATAAATATGTACAAAAACCAAGAAAATGAATTTATTCCATTTGGCTTTTGCACACTGAATCAGATCTTATGCACTAGTTTCCTTGGATACATATTTTGGTGCTCATGTTCCTCGGAATAAAGTGCTTATCAATTTGCCCAAATGTTTGTAATTCTCGAATTTTTGGCTGAAAATGGTATCAAACGTTTTGGTTCGACTAACTGATCAAGAACTCGTGGTCAAAATCAATTCTGTCCGGCCAACCGTTACCACGATAACTCTCGAACGAAATGAGCTAGACGGTTGAGTTCGTTATTGGACAAAATCGGCCCCTGGTGGTTTCGGAGTAAGGAGAAAAAAAATATTTTTTTAATTAGAAATTTCGAATTAAATATTTTTTAAGATGCAGTTTCATCACAAGAATCCATTGATATAATTTTCAACTCTAACAAGCTAACTTTCGGAGATATGATTTTTCAAAATTTCAGTAATATATCATACTTTTATGTTTTCACAGAATGCGAATTCTAGGTATCTGTGTTCTATCTATGTCCACTGTTCATACATGTCATCTTATCTACCTATAACAGACATGTCAAATGTATTTCTGTTCTACCAAACATAGTTTGATTGAATGCAAAATGACCAATGTAGGATATTATAATTACCCCTACTCTATATGTCCTTGGATAATCCATATGATGATGGAAATATATAATTTGGTAAGTTTATCAAATTGGGGTCAGAATATCTTCAGTGAAAACAAAACTGGAATATTGGCTAAGTTTCAATTGATATAATATAATTTTCAGAGTAGATTTGAGGAATGAATATCTCGGATAAGTTCGTTATTTAATTTTAATTTAGTTTCTATTATGATGCAGTTCTATTATAAGAATCCATTGATATCATTCCCAACTCTGAGAAACCAATAATTTCAGAGATGATTCGTCAGAGTTTAAACAATGGCGCCAAAGCTCCTGTCCACAGGCATTTCCCACTTTTTTTAATTGGAATGCTCGACAAGATTTTTAGATTTTTCCGTTGAAAGCTGGTGTGACTTAACCTTTGTACTCTACTCTTCACTTCAGCGATGAATTTGATCTCAACCTTGTGTTTGTGGTTTGAGAGGAAATTTATGTATCAGTCGAAGCTTGTGGGTTTCCTGTACGGGTAAAGTTCCTGTACTGAGTTGCATTCAGTTCTGATTACTGACGTATCAAGGAAAGTGTGTCCATCCTTGCTCTCGACAAATCGATTATATCTTCTGTATAGGTATTCCCAATTTTGAAAACTATATACCTACTGAGCGTAAGTTAGAAACAATCGTACCTACAGGCCGGTTCTATGATTGCAGATATAATATTCTGGTTATGCAGGTTATTGAATATGACAATAACCTAAGCCAATTATGTAATCATTAAAGAATACGGTGGGAGGTATATTCATTATTAAATGGTTTCTTTCTGGGTTCTCTCTCCCAAGCTGTGAAATATATCTATAAAATAAAAAAAATTTACTATCAACAAAATAATTCTGAAGATTTTCGTTAAGTGACTGACGAAGGAGTCTGATATACACTCTGAAACGTTACGATATAGTTGTTCCTTCGTTGATGTTGTTTTCGATTGATTGCTTCTGACAAATATCTTGTGTTTTTGACGCAGAAGCACATCACAAAATACTATTTTTTGGCACTCTAGTTCCTCGGAACTGACTGCTTATCAATTTGCCCAAATGTCTGTAATTTTCGAATTTTTGGCTGAAAATGGTATCAAACGGTTTGGTTCGACTCACTGATCAAGAATCCGAGGTCGAAATCAATTCTGCCGGCTGGTCAGTTGGCCGTCAGGTGGCCGTAGGCACGATTACTCTCGAACGAAACGAGCTACAGGATTGAAATTTGCATGGTGGGTTTGGAGCGTAAATATCTCGGTTAAGTTCGTTAATGGGTAAAATCCATTGAGCGGTTTCGGAGTTATGGCCGATTTTAGTAAAAACATTTTTTATGAATATTTCCGAAACCGATCACTCGATCTATCTGAAATATAGCATCAAATTGTAAAATCATGACCTTCATACGTATGTGAAGTTTTGTATTGACCAGATTACCGCAAAGTGTAAAAAAAAAATTTTGAAAATTTAAAAAAAGTTTTTCTACAATAACTCTCGAACGGAATGAGCTAGGTAGTTGAAATTTTCAGAGTAGGTTAGGGAGATGAATATCTCGGTTAAGTTCGTTAGTGGGCAAAATTGGGCAGATTTAATTCGATTTCTTCCATGGTGCAGTTCTCATTCTCAGATGGCTCATTTAATCTTGATGAATAAACTATTATTTGAATTGAATTTCCTTTATGATGCAGTTCTATCATAAGAATACATTGATATAATTCCCAACTCTCCTCTCCAGATTACCCGCAAAGTGTAAAAAAAAATTTTTGAAAATAAATTACAATAACTCTTGAACGGAATGAGCTAGGCAGTTGGAATTTTCAGAGTAGGTTAGGGAGATGAATGTCTCGGTTAAGTTCGTTATTGGGCAAAATAGGCCAGATGGTTTCAGGTTTCAGAGTAACGAAAAAAAAATTTTTTTTTAAGCAACAAATTTCAAATTCAATTTTTATTTCAGGTGCAGTTTCACCATAAAAATCCATTGATATCATTTTAAACTCCAACAAGCTAATACTTTCGTAGATATGATTTTTCGAAATTTCAATAATGAATCGTACTTCTATGTATTCACAGAATGTTATCATTATTATATCTAAGCTTTATTATATGATCTGTGTTCATACTCGTACATGTCATCCTGTTCTATAAGAGATAGTCAAATTCATTTCAGCTATTTTAATGTGATTTCTTCAATGGTGCAGTTCTCATTCTCAGATTGCTCATTTAATCTTGATAAATAAACTAATATTTGAATTGAATTTCCTTTATGATGCAGTTCTATCATAAGAATACATTCATATAATTCCCAACTCTGAGAAACCAATACTTTCGGAGATATAATTTGTCGGTTTGAACTAGAGCGCCAGAAAGCTCCTGTCCACAGGGCTTGAACCCATTTTTGGCGCTCTAGTTGCTCGGAACTGAGTGCTTATCAATTTGCCCAAATGTCTGTAATTGTGGAATATTTCGATGAAAATGGTCTTAAACGATTTGGTTCGACTCACTGATCAAGAATCCGTGGTCGAAATTCATTCTGTCCGGCCGGCCGTAAGCACGATAACTCTCGAACGGAATGAGCTAGAGAGTTGAAATTTTCAGAGTAGGTTTGGGGGATGAATATCTCGGCTAAGTTCGTTATTGGGCAAAATCGGACAGATGGTTGCGGAGTAACAAAAAAAAAATTTTTTTTTACGGAACAAATTCCAAATCAAATTTTTTTTAATAAGCAGTTTTATCATAAGAATCCATTCATATCATTTTCAACTCTAACAAGCTAATACTTTCGGAGATATGATTTTTTAAAAATTTCAATGTAAATCGTATTTCACAGATTGATATAATTATTATTCTATGTATGAATTCTCATAATGTCAACTTGACAGAAGGGAATATTGTAACTTCAATAATATTGGGGTTGAAATACTCGTATTTTAGCGATGCAACGGGGACCTCACCCGAAAATGTTTGAAAATATTACGTAAATATTGAAAATAATTCTGAAGTTTGGTGAACGTAGATCAGGAAATTTATGATCGATTGCAAGGTAATTTTTTATTAGTACTTATCTTCTTTCATATTTGTTTTATGGAATACCTACTATTTGTAGGTACTTTAAACCTGTTTTGGGCAATTGTCATACGAAACTTGTTTTTTTGGCGCTCTAGTTCCTCGGAACAGTGTGCTTATCAATTTGCCCAAGTGTCTGTAATTTTGAAATATTTGGCTGAAAATGGTCTCAAACGATTTGGTTCGACTCACTGATCAAGAATCCGAGTGCGAAATCGATTCTGTCCGGCCGGCCGACCGGCCGTAGGCACGATAACTCTCGAACGAAAGGAGTTAGCGGATTGAAAATTGCAAGGTGGTTTTGGAGCGTAAATATCTCGGACAAGTTCGTTCGATCTATCTGAAATTTAGCATCAAATTGTAGAATCATGACCTTTATACGCATGTGAAGTTTTGTATTGACCAGATTACCGCAAAGTGTAAAAAAAAAAATTTGTAAAATTTAAAAAAAGTTTTTCCACAATAACTCTCGAACGGAATGAGCTAGGTAGTTGAAATTTCAGCATTGAGTAATGTGCCCAGACAGTTGAGGCACAAACCGCTTTTGATTTATCATTGAAGTAGACTAACAGCGCATTTTCAGTAGGTTGTCTCACATTTTTTAAGCGGCACCACTTTTTAAAAGCATCGTACTGCTGCTCGTATAGTTTTCTAGATTTTGGTGGTAACAATTCTTCACCTACTTCGGCTGCTCTTTTATCAATATCAGATACACCTTCTTCACTCATGATACCAATAATTATCGTATATACCTTGCGACTGAAGTACATTTAATCCTTCAGGTAAATTATAAACTTTACCTTCAGGATTAAATGTACTACTTCAGTCCCGCGGTATATAATATACTATTAACGCATGTGAAGTTTTGTATTGACCAGATTACCGCAAAGTGTAATAAAAAATTTTGAAAATTTAAAAAAAGTTTTTCCACAATAACTCTCGAACCTAATGAGCTAGGTAGTTGAAATTTTCAGAGTAGGTTAGGGAGATGAATATCTCGGTTAAGTTCGTTATTGGGCAAAATTGGCCAGATTTAATTCGATTTCTTCCATGGTGCAGTTCTCATTCTCATGATTGCTCATTTAATCTTGATAAATAAACTATTATTTGAATTGAATTTCCTTTATGATGCAGCTCTATCATATGTATACATTGATATATTACCCAACTCAGAGAAACCAATACTTTCGGAGATATAATTTGTCTGTTTGAACTAGAGCGCCAGAAAGCTCCTGTCCACAGGGCTTGAACCCATTTTTTTTTATATTATAGATATTTTTCAGAGTTTGCGAGAGACAACTCAGAAAGAAACCATTTAATAAGCAAATTATGTTCAGGCATTTGCAAGACCTACATTTCCCTTGCTTTATATGAACTGTGATATATGAATATACCCATTAATTATTATTTGGAGTGGAATGAGAATGAGAAAGTTCCAAAAATACGAGCCTCTTATGGAAACAAAGGTTTGGGGTACCGCAAGGTACAGCAACTAATGTCTTTATGACATGGATACATGTTCTGCATGAAATTCTTTTAAAAACAATTAAATTCAATCTTATGCAAAATTGGGCAAGAATCGTTTGAAATTTTGAAAAGATTATTTAAAAAAATTCTACATCTCGCAGATATCGCTGATATTTTTCAAGAGCCTTCAAAACTATATTCCACAGCCACGTTCTAGATTTAATCTTAATCTGATTATTATCCTTGGAAATATTGGGAAAATATTATTTTTCCTGGAGTTAAGTAGCCTTGGATAAGTTCAATACCTGGATGGTGACTGCTATGGCTATACATTTGAACAAGCGCGCCAGAGCAGTGCTTCTCCAACTAGTTTATAACAACGCTTTCCACATCACATCGATACCGGAACTCGAGGCGTAGATTTTGCCGATTTTCTATCTCATATTATTTGCTGATCACTTCAGATTAATTCACGGTAGACGGGCAGCTCTCGACTGAACTGATTGTCTGCTACTTTACATATGTGAGAAGGGATTAATGATTGATTTCTTATTATCGCATGAGTTTGCGAAATTGAGTTTTATTATAGAATTAAGTCATTATTGTTGTCCTTCACAGTTAAATCTATAATTTTGCGGAAAGCCATTCATTAAAGTACAATCAGCAATTACAAACTTTAATACGTTTGTTGGGATAATAATGTAATGTTTTGCAACTTCATATCTACAGCGTTGTAGCGGAAACATAATGGTCATGTATAAGCCCGCCTTCAAACTTTCGCCACCAGAATGCTTTCCTGTTTGGATATAACACAACGTTATTTACCTACTATGATTAATGCTTTCACGAATGATCGGATATAATAACACAATGCATATATTTTGATTAATTTATTCATTATTCAAAGGTTTTTTCTCTCCCAAACTCTGAAAAATATCTATAAAATACTGTCAATGTGACAATTCTTGAATTTCACAAAATAACTATCAACAAAATAATTCTAAAGATTTTCATTAAGCGTCTGACGAAGGAGTCTGATATAGACTCCGAAACGTTACGATATAGTTGTTTCTTCGTTGATGTTGTTTCGTTGTTGTTTGTTAGGCAACATTGATCAATTGATTGCTTCTGACAAATATCTTGTGTTTCTTACGCAGAATCAAATCACAAAATAATTAATATTTATTTTATAGATATTTTTCAGAGTTTGGGAGAGAAAACCCAGAAAAAACCTTTGAATAATGAGTATACCTCCCACAGTATCCTTTAATGATTACTTAATTTATTAATTCTTGATATAATGAGAATGAAATTTTCAGAAAGACACAAGATCAGACAAAAATACTGAATACTGTTCATTTAGTATTTGTTTCTTCGGTTCTTCAATCTACACTCACATGCAAAAAAAATGGTTCAAGCGCTAACATGAAGTCAGGAGCTTTTGCGCGTATGTTCCATTGTCCATTCTCCTGTATCGAATTTACCACAGTAAATTTGATTAAGAGTGTCAAATAGAGGAGAATGGACAATATAACATGTTCTATTGTCCATTCCATGATAAATTCCATCAAGAGTGTCCAATACAGGATAATGGACAATAGAGCATACGCGCAAAAGCTCCTGAGTTCACCTCAGTGCTCAAACCAATATTTTTTTCGTAATATTTTTGAAATTTTCTAGGCGTACCTACAGCTCTAAAAAAAAATTTACACACGTTTTTATGCCGATATTCTATAGCTAGTTACCTAGCTTCAATTCGATCGAGTCTATATCTTTTGAGTTATCGAGGAAATTCTATTGCAGGTGGGTATAAGTCCAAAACCGTTAGACCGATTATGCCCAAAAACGAAATTAACTCTCACATTCATTCGAAAGTTATTCAGGCAACGGCCACCCATCCAGCAACTGAACTCACACAAGGCTGCTCGGATCTCCATCAATACAGATCCGATCGTGTTCAACTTGGAACTTGGCAGTAGAAATAGGTTCAACTGCAAAATTTCAGCGATGTCGGACGAATAGTTTCTGATAAATAGATAATTTTTTTTTCAATGATTTTTTGAAAATTTTCTAGTTATACGATCCTAACAAAATTTCGCAAGAAATTTCGCGTTGGCATTCTTCAACAAATAACCATCTTTGAATTGGATCGGTTTTATATATTTCGAGTTATTGAGGAAATAACAACCGAAATTCAGATGGGTATAACTCCAAAACCGTTTGGCGGATTAAGCCTACAAACCTAACCGGAAAATTTCAAGTCGCTATCCCTTTCCATTCTCAGGTTATCGTGACATAATATATAAATATTTTACAATAATTTTTTAGTGATACGATTCTCATAAAATTTCACATACGACCTTAGGTTTGTATTCTACAACTACTCACCAAGTTTTAATTCGATCGAATTTGTATTGGTTGAAAACTAAAATATTACTCGGAAACCGTTGGGCCGATTATGCCCATTAACGAACTTGTCCGTCATATTGGGATGCGCCACCTACCCTGAAAATTTCAAGGGGCTATCTCTTTCCGTTCTTAAGTCCGGCCGGTCGGACAGAATCCAATTTGCACTCAAATTCTTCATCAGGGAGTCGAACCCAATCGTTTGAGACTATATTCAAAAAATGCAAAAAATTCGCGAATTACTGACATTTGGGCAAAATGATAACACGATGTTTCCTAGAACATACGCGCAAAAACGCAACATGTTAATATTTGATCAAATTCAAGGTCTCATAGTTTTTTATTTTTAGTTCAATTTACAAGATTTTTTCTGCAAACTGTAGATAAAATTATAAATTTCAACATCCACATTGCGTCTCTTGTTAAATGATGGCTTATTAGTCATTATATAGGGTTAATACCATGGGAGGTATACTCATTATTAAAAGGTTTCTTTCTGGGTTTTCTCTCCCAAACTCTGAAAAATATCTATAACATAAAAATTAATTATTTTGTGATATGCTTTTGCGTAAGAAACACAAGATATTTGTCAGAAGCAATCAATTGAACAATGTTGCCTAACAAACAACATCAACGAAGAAACAACTATATCGTAACGTATAGCTATATTTTATAGATATTTTTCAGAGTTTGGGAGAGAAAACCCAGAAAGAAACCTTTTAATAGAAGTTTCTTGTTAGAACCTAATTTTAAAACATCTTGTGGAATAATTTCGTGGTCAAATTATTTCAAAGTACTAATTTTTGTTGAGGACCATTGCTTTCTAACATTTTTTTTTTGGTTCGTGCCTTTAAGTGCACTAGTTCCTTTTTAAGAGATAAATTAAATCGAAACAACACTATCGAATTTTAAGATTTTTTTGTCTAGATGGCTTTGCCCATTGTGCCATAATGCTTGACAGCTCAGTTTATGAGTCTAGCAATGATAAGGCAACAATATATTGTTCAGTTATAATAATAAGCAATCATTTCAAAATTCATTTAGGCAAACTTATTCAATTCAAATCAAAAATCAAACTTCAAAATTCATAATCTGAAGAAACGTACTTTTTACAACAAATTCAGCTTTAATTTGGGGGTGTCATTCTTTTACAGAAAGACGATAGTTATATCGGTTCATACATGGTAATCTCCCTGCAGCCAAAGTTAGAAGTTCAACTAGCATACCTACACTCGACAACGCCTTTTAGGATATGTCTCATGAAAATACTTTACTAGAAAAAATTGGTTCAAGCTCTGTGGACAGGAGCTTTGGCGCTCTTGTTCAAACTTTAACAAATCATATCTCCGAAATTATTGGTCTCTAGAAATGATATAAATGGATTCTTACGATAGAACAGCATCATGAAAGAAATTAAATTCAAACAGACCGATTCTCCCCTAATAACGAACTTATCCGAGATATTCATTCCTCAAATCTATTCTAAAAATTATATTATATCAATCAAAACTTAGACATTATCGCAGTTTTGTTTTTACTGGAGATATTCTGAACCCAATTTGTTTATGTATCTTACCAAAGTATATATTTCCATCATCCTAGCCTCCTATATCTAACAGGCCAGAAGACTCGTCGACAATGCGACGTTGCCAATTCTACAAGGGAGGGTTATGGGGAGTGTTAATGTTCCTAGCCATTTGTTTATGTTTTGTACCTATCGGTTTTCAAGCGTGTCGGTATTGAAACGTTCGAGTTCGGTATAGGTATTTTCAGTCTGTTCGATTGTTTTAGTGCTTCAAGTGAATATAAAAAGTGTTTGTTTTACCAAATAATGGTTAATTGAGTTGAGTGTTCACGAGTTTCATATTTGGAATTTGGATATCTAAGGTATAATGAGAAGGTTAGTTACACATTTGGAATTCTTCGATTTGCGTTCATCATGACTCGTACTTGTGCAGTTTCTGGTTGTAATAGTAATTATAAATCCACACACGAAAATGTTTCGGTATTTAGATTCCCAAAAGATTCTTCAAGACGACTAAAATGGCTCAATGCAATCCATAGGGAAAAAAGTTTCAAATTTAACAATAATACTGTAGTATGCATAAAACATTTTGTAGATGCATCTATTCTAAAAGAACATTCTCTACCAACTTCAGATGGATCATTTATTAGTATCCCCAGAAAAACTCCTAAATTAACAGATGACGCACTCATTCCCTTCAATTTTTCCAACTCAGCCAAGTTATATGTCTTCTGCAATTTATTACTCCCAAAAGAACTGATCCAGAGCATCGAAGACAAAATTTAGTTTTTCATTATGATAATATTTTTAGCGACTGGGACAAACAAGATCAGATTCTTACTTTTTCTCACTTTTGTTTCCATTTCGAAGACAAGGCAATTTTCAACTTTTCTTTTAACGTTCAAGAAAATGATTTAATTCAGTTTTACAAAATTAATTTCGAAGGTGAGTTTCCGAAAATAACGTCGGGGTTTAGGGTTTTCACAAATTTGAGGATTGAAGTGTTCAAAAACCAAATCAATATACCCATTTCTAAATTTAAGTGGTTATTAGGTGAGAGATACATATGTGATAGGTGGTCGAAGTTCGAAAACTTAATTTAACAATTGAATAGTACCGATTTAGATTCAGATTCCTCTGCTACTGCCAGCAGTTCTTTAGAACAATATATTTTAGATAAAGTATAGGAAGAAATTGAGAAAAATTATAGTGCCCCCAAAAATTGTATCAATAATCTAGAAAACATTAATACAGACGACATGGACACTTCTCAAATGATCAAAAAAATAACTTTTTTAAGTCAACAACTCAAATTAGCAGTTTCACCGAGGCCCATTTATTCTAAGGCTTGTTTTTGTGGGCATCTTCTATTCATTTCCAATTTCCAGGTTCTTACAGGTTAATTAGATACTCTCATTTATTAACTCTTCCTCACCCGAAATATTTAAGTAATATTATTGCGGATATAAAATGTATTGGAGGAATTAAAGAAAGTCAGATATCATATCTGACTTTCACTTTGACTTTTCGTTTTAAGAATTTATATTAAATTTAAGATCAACAGTCAGAGTATAATCAATATCAATGGCTGATATCTTTTTATTTTCATAATTTTGATATTTATGAATGTTTGATTAAGTTTGAATGCCTCAGAAAATCGAATATCCTAATTGTAATCTTTTGCGACTCAATAATACAGCTACCTCCTCGTGGTGAGTTCTGGATTATTTGCGATGAAGCATTATGAAACTAATCGCAAATAAACGAAATGCTGTATTTCTTTCCTCCATGCAGTTCTTAGAATTATAGACAATCAGAGCACCTCAAAATGAAATTGTAAACTGTGAAATGCCTGGAAAATCGGTGCCTTGTCCGTGCTTCGCGACACTCCGATAGCAACAACGGCAACAAAAACCTTCTGGCCTGTTATTAGAGTAGGCTATGCATCATCATATGGATTATCCTCGGGCATTAAATTATCACCTTAAAAGTATAACATCATATATATCAACCTCATAATTCTACGAAAGCTGAGGCTATTTCATTGGTCATTTTGCATTCAATCATACTTTGTGTTATAGAAGAGGAGGTTTATTTTATATGAAGAATAACGAACCAGAAAAAATTTTGACATTTATCACTCATAGGAAAATGAGATGACATGTAAGAACACAGATCATATAATTCATAGATAGAATAATTAAGTACAGCATTCTGTGGAAACATAGAAGTACGATTTATTGTTTAAATTTTGTAAAATCATATCTCCGAAAGTATTAGCTTGTTAGAGTTGAAAATGATATCAATGGATTCTTAAGGTGAAATTGCATCTAAAAAAAATTTCAAGTTGAAATTTGTAATGTAAATTTTTTTTTTTCGTTACTGCGTAACCATTAGGCCGATTTTGCCCAATAACGAACTCAACCGAGATATCTATCCTACACCTACTCTGAACATTTCAACTGAGTTATCGTGTTAACGGAGGGCCGGCCTGACTGGACCGGTCGATTTTGACCGCGGATTCTTGATCAGTGAGGCGAACCAAATCATTTAAGACCATTTTCATCAAAAAATTCGAAAATATCAGACATTTGGGCAAATTGATACGCACTCTGTTCCGAGGAACAAGAGCGCCAAAAAGCAATAGAGTAGCCCACGTAAGTGTATCGATCTAATGAAAAAGCCTCTATTACAATAATTCCAATAAAAGTTGCATTTTCTTGATATTATCGCCAGCTCTCGTCAGCCGCCGCTGACCCGAAGTTTATAAATATCATCAAACATTAGGTTGCTTAGGAACGCGACTGACCCACAATCATAAATACAAACATAAAATATAAACGGTAACGAGCTCCACAATTACGTTGAGATATTGTTCAACATGAAAAGATTACGTTAATATCGCAACTATCAAGAACAATCGATCATTCTATCCATCAGGAAACTCATTCGAAAAATTTTGCTCGCACGTTCTATTTCAATTCATTTTGCCCAAATGTAGATGTTCGATTTTGTCCGGCCGGCCAGTCGTCCGTTGCCACGATAACTTTTGAACGGAAAGAGACACCGACTTGAAATTTGCAAGTTAGGTTGCGCAACAGTTTTCGGATTTGCATCTGAAATCTGAAGTTTTGTTCTTATTTCCTCAATAACTCAAAAAATACAAACCCGATTGAATTGAACCTTAGTAATTAGTTTATAATTTGTGCGAAGCTTCGTGAGGATCGTTTTGCTAGAAAAAAATATTTATATTTCTCTTCAAAAACTTGATATTTCAGGAACCAGCTATAATATTCCGCTGAAATTCTGCACATTATTGCTGCATATTATTTTCCAAATATTTCCCAAAATACAAGTCCGATCGAATTGAAACCTAGTATTCGGTTAAAAGACGAGGCGTGAATAGGCATGCGCGCAAAAGCTGCTCACTTCCCGTGAATGCTTTTTGAGCGTATGTTCTGGGGAACATGGCGTTATCATTTTGACCAAATGTCTGAAATTTTCAATTTTTTTACCGAAAATGGTCTCAAACGAATAGGTTCAACTCACTTATGAAGAATTCGAAGTTAAATTTGATTCTGTCTGTTGCCACGATAACTTGAGAACGGAAAAAGATAGCTACTTGAAATTTTCCGGGTCGGTGGCGCATCCAAATACGACGGACAAGTTCGTTATTGGGCATAATCGGTCCAACGGTTTCCGAGTAATAATTTTGTCATCAACCAATACAGATCCGATCGAATTGAAAATTAGTTGCTAGTTGTAGAATACTAATACAAAGACGTTTGTGAAATTTTGTGAGAATCGTGTCTCTAGAAAATTAAAAAAAAAATATTATTCATGTCACGATAACCTGAGAACGAATAGAGATAGCGACTTGCAATTTTGAGGGTAGGTTGTGCATCTGAATGCGACAATTGAGGTATTGGACACTCTTAATTCGAATTTGCCATGGTAAATTAGAATTAAGTGTCCAATACAGGAGAATGGACAACATAATTTACCATGGTAAATTCGATTAAGGGTGTCCAATACAGAAGAATGGACAATAGAACATACGCGCAAAAGCTTCTGACTTCACGTCAGTGCTTGAACCAATTTTTTTTTCGTGATTTCTTTGAAATTTTCTAGGGGTACGGTTCTTACAAATTTTTAAACACGTCTTTATGATGATTTTCTACTACTAGTTACCAAGCTTCAATTCGATAGAATATTTATTGTTTGAGTTATCAAGGAAATAATGTTCCAGGTGGGTATAACTCGGAAACCGTTTAACCGATTATGCCCAAAAACGAACTCAGCTCTCCCTTTCAGATACGCAACCTATCCTGAAAATGGCAAGTCCCTATCTCCTTTCGTTCGAAAGTTATCGACGCAACGGTCACCCATCTACTGAACTCACACAAGAATGCTCGAATCTCCAACAATATTTAACCGATCGTGTTAGAACTTGAAACTTGGCAGTATAGTTAGGGTATGAAGGCTCATGCAAAATTTCAGCAATTTCTAACGAATAGTTACTGATAAATAGATTTTTTTTTTATCAATTTTCCATGATTTTTTAAACAAATACTTTCGTCACGAAATTTTGCAAGATTTTTCACGTTGGCATTCTACTACTAATAACCATGTTTGAATTCAATCGGTTCAGTATTTTTCGAGTTAATGAGGAACAAAAAACAGCCAAATTTCAGATGGCTATAACCGAGGCTATAACTCTAAAACCGTTTGGCCGATTATGCTCATAAACAAACTGAAACGTCGAGCTCTGATGCACATCCTAACCTGAAAACTTCAAACCTCTATCTCTTTCCGTTCACAAGTTATCGTGACAACAAAAATATTTTTTAATAATTTTTTAGCCATACGATTCGCACAAAATTTCACAAACGTGCTTAGGTTCATATTCTACAACTACTCACCGAGTTTCAATTCGATCGGATTTATATTGGTTGAAAACAAAATTATTACTCGGAAACCAATGGGGCGATTATGCCCATTAACGAACTTGTCTGTCGTATTGGGATGCGCCACCCACCCTGAAAATTTCAAGTCACTAGCTCTTTTCGTTCTCAAGTTATCGTGGCAACGGCCGGACGGCCGGCCGGACAGAACCAAATTTGACCTCGAATTCTTCATTGGGGAGTCGAACTAAATCGTTTGAGACCATTTTCGTCAAAAAATTCGAAAGTTACAGACATTTGGGCAAAACTATAACGCGATGTTCCCCAGAACATGCGCGCAAAAACTGACAGTCGCAACTGTGAAATGACGAAATGCCACGATAAATAGACCGTCATAAAAATCTTGCCGTCAAAAGTTCGATACGATTTCAAAAGTCTTGATCTCTACTGATTTGATTTTCATGATATTTTGTGTGATTTATAGGTAACCAATTCTTCTGTAATAATACAATGGTTAAATGTTTGGCGCGCTCTTGTGCTTATAGATTTGCCCTAATGTCTGTAATTTTCCAATTTATGGATGAAAATGGTCTAAAACGATTTGGTTCGACTCGCTGATCAAGAATTCGTGGTCAGAATCGATTCTGTCCGGCAGCCCGTTAACACGATAACTCTCGAACAGAATGAGCTAGACAGTTAGGGGTCACCAAGTTCGTGAAAATTTCGAGATCTTGTCTTGATTTCAAGACAAGATCAAGACAAGAAGTAATATTTGATTTCAAGACAGGACAAGAAATTGTATGTCAATACCTAGATTTCTTGTCAAGAAAACAAGAAATCTTGAAATATCTTGACTAGCAATGAAAACGCTAAAACTTATTTATTTGTGAAAAAGATAACATAACATAACATATTATTATTTTGATTTATTAAACACATTTTTTGCTAGAACGATTCAGAAAAATGTAAATAAAAAATAATAAATCATAATTCAGTTTAAACTAAAATTGAAAACTAGATTTTGAAAAATATCGAAATTAATATTAAATTTAAATCTGAATTCATAAGTCATGAATTAAGGCACATAAGACTTCTTATGGAGTCAACAGCTAGCTGATTCCTTGGCTTTGTTATTGTTGAAACTGCTCTTGAAAATTCTATTCTATTCTATTATAGGTATTCTATTCTATTCTATTCTTTCTATTCTATTCTATTCCGCCTAATCCGCTATTTAACATAAGGATTGAAAAATATAGAATTATATTTTTCCTTTATAAAAATAAATAAATTAGAGAAAATAAAGGTTTTATCAAGTTTTTAATTAATAAAGCGATGTTTTCTGTATATTATCCCCCCTCCTCCTTTATTAGTGGGGGGATATTGTCAATAAAAATACGAGCATTTCGAGTAAATATACATCCACACACTCACACACCCAGCCACTCGGACACAAAATTTTGTTAGCTCAAATGATGTTCTTGTAAAATTTAGATCATTTCAAGCCATTTTAGGTAAAAAAAAATTTCCCAATGCAATACATGCACTTTTCACTATTATGATGCGGAGGTACTAAAAAAAATTTGTTGGGAACTTTGTACCCATAATTTGGCAGAGTATTTCAGAGTATTTTTGTATTTCTCTGGTAATTATTACTAAGGGCTCTGTAACGTGTGACGTACATAAAAGTGAGTATTATACAAACTATTATAATAAATCTCAAATTACATTTTCTTTACTTTGAACCCCGATTTTTTTATTTTCAGGTAAACACTTGTTATTTTTGTGAAAACATGGTAAACATTTGGCTAATTTATCTTTTTTGTTTTTGCCGTTGGTACTGATGTCCACTGCAATTTCGAAAACATTTCCGTTTTGTCATTCTCACAGGCACTAGTCGTAGTTGCGTTAGTTTCACTCATCATTTTATATATTTATTCAAACCGTAACGATTACCTTTCTGTCTATTGCTTGTTGGTAAATATTTTGAGCCAGAATCGGAGCCAAATGGCTCAGCAGACGTACTCTGTTAACTGAAGAGTCACTGTCACTCATGGTGAAATAGTATAGTATCTCTAATATATATAAATAGTATTTCTCTATGACTACCACTTTGTAATAATAACCTCACTTAACTAACCTGTGTAAAGCGAGCAACTGCGCGACGTCATTTGAGTTCGTCAGGAAACAAATAAAGATCGGGGAAGTTCGCCGGGGAATCACCGGTTAACTAAGAAATTTCAAGATCTTGAAATTTCTTGAGTCAAGACAAGATATAACACGTCAAGAGAACCAAAATCTAATAAGTGGTGCAAGAGATAGTCACTTTTGAAAATGTATCAAATTTTTGGCGGGCGAATTTCAATAAAACCTGATTGAAGGGCAACGAAGACTCATAAACTACATAATAAATGCGAAATAATCGCTAATCAATCAATTACTTCATTAATGGTAGGAAACGAGGATTCCCAATTTCAATAGGTATCATGACGTCAGAAAGCCTCAAGGACGTTTTTTGTGAGTACATTTTCAGAACTGGGGTTAAGAACAGGTTCTCCTTTAACGAAAAGGATTAATGAACTCGGAATGGGGGTCATTCGTGAATATGGTATTGATTTATCGTATACGCTTCTGAACCTTAGATAAAGATCAATATCTGCATAATTGCCAAGGACTGCTTCATATTTGGTATTTCCTGATGATAAATTTTCGGGATGGTATTGTAAAAGACCCCTGCAGTCTTTTAAGTATCAATTTTGTGAGCTAAAATTCAGATCTAATAGAAACAAAACTGAGATATTTTAGTATGTTTTCTACGCCGATGTCAGTCAAAGTCAAAAATCGCACTGTAGACATTCCTTGTAAGTGACGTTTTGCAATAACATGCACATGATGCACGTAATGAGATTTCATAACATATACAGGTGGATTTTGATACAAAATTGGTTCAAGCACTGACGTGAAGTCAGGAGCTTTTGCGCATATGTTCTATTGTCCATTCTCCTGTATTGGACACTCTTAATCGAATTTACCATGGTGAATTCTATTGTCTGTTCTCCTGTATTGGACACTCTTAATAGAATTTATCATGGTAAATTCTGAGTGTCCAATACAGGAAAACAGACAATAGAATTCACCATGGTAAATTCGATTAAGAGTGTCCAATAAAGGAGAATGAACAAGATAACATACGCGCCAAAGCTTCTGACACGAACCAATTTTTTGTTCAATGATTTTTTGAAAATTTTCTAGTGCTACGATCCGATCCTCACGAAATTTTGCAAGAATTTTCGCGTAGGCATTCTTCAACTAATAACCATACCGTATTTGAATTGGATCGGATTTGAATTTTTTGAATTATTGAGGAAATAACAACCAAATTTCAGATTGATATAACTCCAAAACCATTTGGCCGATTATGCTAGTTGACGAACTTTAATGTCGTATTCAGATGCGTAATCTATCCTGAAAACTGCAAGTCGCTACTTCTTTCCGTTCTCAAGGATTCATGAGATACATAATATTTTTGCGCGTATGTTCTGGGGAACATCGCGTTATAGTTTTGCTCAAATGTCTGTAACTTTCGAATTTTTGACCAAAAATGGTCTCAAACGATTTAGTTCGACTCCCCAATGAAGAATTCGAGGTCAAATTTGATTCTGTCCGGCAGGCCGTCCGGCCGTTGCCACGGTAACTTGAGAACGAAAAGAGCTAGCGACTTGGAATTTTCAGGGTGGGTGGCGCATCCCAATACGACAAACAAGTTCGTTAATGGGCATAATTGGCCCAGTGGTTTCCGAGTAATAATTTTGTTTTCAACCAATATAAATCCGATCGAATTGAAACTTGGTGAGTAGTTGTAGAATATGAACCTAAGCACGTTTGTGAAATTTTGTGCGAATCGTATGGCTAGAAAATTATTAAAAAATGGGTTCAAGCCCTGTGGACAGGAGCTTTCTGGCGCTCTAGTTCAAACAGACAAATTATATCTCCGAAAGTATTGGTTTCTCAGAGTTGGGAATTACATCAATGTATTCTTATGATAGAACTGCATCATAAAGGAAATTCAATTCAAATAATAGTTTATTTATCAAGATTAAATGAGCAATCTGAGAATGAGAACTGCACCATGGAAGAAATGGAATTAAATCTAGCCAATTTTGCCCAATATCGAACTTAACCGAGATATTCATCTCCCCAACCTACTCTGAAAATTTCAACTACCTAGCTCATTCCGTTCGAGAGTTATTGTAGAAAAACTTTTTTTAAATTTTTAAATTTTTTTTGTCACTTTGCGGTAATCTGGTCAATACAAATCTTCACATGCGTATAACGGTCATGATTCTACAATTTGATGCTAAATTTCAGATAGATCGAGTGATCGGTTTCGGAAATATTCATAAAAAATATTTTTACTAAAATCGGCCATAACTCCGAAACCGATTGATGGATTTCTCCCATTAACGAGCTCGTCCGAGATATTTACGCTCCAAACCCACCTTGCAAATTTCAATCCGCTAACTCCTTTCGTTCGAGAGTTATCGTGCCACGGCAGGCAAGACAGAATCGATTTCGACCTCGGATTCTTGATCAGTGAACCAAATCGTTTAAGACCATTTTCAACGAAAAATTCGAAAATTACAGACATTTGGGCAAATTGATAAGCACACAGTTCCGAGGAACTAGAGCGCCAACAAGTTTCGTATGACAATTGCCCAAAACAGGTTTAAAGTACCTACAAATAGTAGATTTTTCATAAAACATGTATCAAAGAAGGGTAATAATGAAAAATTACCTTGTAATCGATCAAAAATATCCTGATCTACGTTCACCAAATTTTCTCCTCTCTCGAACTGCAGAATTATGCTTTCAATATTTACATTCTATTTGCATTCTATGTCTATGGATGAAAAGCAGTCTCACTACTCTCAGATCTCTTACTTCATGTTCCGTTCCGAAATGTAAGACTTTTCTGAGAAAAACTAATTTCGGAGCAAACAACTGAGATTTTTCTCACTTCGCTCACATTTCGGAATACACTTTATTCTCATAATTCTTCGATTGATTAGATAATGTCATGTCTCAGGATAATAAGTTGACATATTGACAATTCATACATAGATTAATTATATCACTCTGTGAAATACGATTTATCATTGAAATTTTGAAAAATCATATCTTCGAAAGTATTAGCTTGTTAGAGTTAAAAATGATATCATTGGATTCTTATGGAAAAACTGATTATTGAAAAAAAATTAATTTGGAATTTGTTCTGTAGAAAAAATTTTTTTTTTGTTTCACCGAAACCATCTGTCCGATTTTGCCCAGTAACGAACTTAGCCGAGATATTTATCTCCCAAACCTACTCTGAAAATTTCAACTGTCTAGCTCATTCCGTTCGAGAGTTATCGTGCCTACGGCCGGCCGGCGTAGGCATCGATATATTCGAAAATTACAGACATTTGGGCAAATTGATAAGCACTCAGTTCCGAAAATCATTAAAATATATTTTTGTTGTCACGATAACTTGAGAACGTGAAGAGATAGCGGCTTGAAGTTTTCAGGTTAGGATGTGCATCAGAACGCGACATTCCAGTTTGTTTATGAGCATAATCGGCCAAACGGTTAGAGTTATAGATATCTGAAATTTGGTTGTTTTTTGTTCCTCATTAACTCGAAAAATACTAAACCGATTGAATTCAAACATGGTAATTAGTTGTAGAATGCCAACGCGAAAATTCTTGCAAGATTTCGTGAGGATAGTATTTGTAAAAAATTTTAAAAAAATCATTGAAAATTGTAGTAGAGTTAGGTTCTGAAGGCTCTCGCAAAATTTCAGCGATATCGGACGAATAGTTTCTGATATATAGATTTTTCTAGTTATACGATCCCCACAAAATTATGCAAGAATTTCGCTTTGCCATTCTACAACTAATAACCATGTTTGAATTGGATCGGTTTTGTGTTTTTCGAGTTATTGAGGAAATAACAACCAAATTTCAGATGGGTATAACTCCAAAACCGTTTTGCCGATTATGCCTATAAACGAACTCAAATGGCGCATTAAGATTCTCAACCTTACCTGAAAATTTCAAGTCGCTATCTATTTCCGTTCTTAGGTCGTCGTGACGTAAATAATATTTTTTAATAATTTTTTTAATTAATTTTCTAGTAATACGATGTTCACAAAATTTCACAAACGTCCTTAGGTTTATATTTTACAACTACTCACCATATTTCAATTCGATCGGATTAGTATTGGTTATACACAAAATTGTCACTCGGAAACCGTTGGGCCGATTATGCCCATTAACGAAATTGTCCGTCCTATTGGGATACGCCACCTACCTTGAAAATTTCAAGTCGCTATCTTTTTCCGTTCTCAAGTTATCGTGGCAAGGGCTGGCCGGACGGCCGGGGCCCGGCCGGCGGCCGGCAGGCAGGACAGAATCAAATTTGACCTCGAATTCTTGATCAGGGAGTCGAACTCAATCGTTTGAGACCATTTTCGGCGAAAAATTCGAATATTACAGACATTTGGGCAAAATGATAACGCGATGTTCCCCAGAACATACGCGCAAAAAACTTAAATTTCTCAGTTCAATTAAATTGCTATCAAATTTTTTCGACTTTATTTGGTCTATTCACATAAATTTTGTCGATTGAAAAACATGAAAACTTATAGCATAGGCGAGACACATTTTGGATTAAAAGAGTGATGGCCGCAAATGTCGGCAACACATTATACAGTTCTGATAAATTAAGTCGCGTTTTCTTCGTATACTATGGAAGTAAACGTCATGTCATTTATGTTGTAAATTTTTACAACATGAAAATTTCTCAAACGAATTATGAGGTCCCTTATTTAATAAAAGAAAATGGATGGGAGTGGAAAAACTATAGTACGATACAAGAGTTGTAAGCCCATTACGCGCTCGTGAAAGCAGGAGCTTTTGCGCACATGTACTTCAAAGTAATGCTCGGAATTTTCGAAATTTTTAAGTATTCGAATAGTGATTTGATATATTATTCAAAAAGTTAACTATTCCACTAATCGATTTACTATAATTTATTAGTCGAAAATTTTTTTTTTTATTTCACTAAATTCGAAGTAAGAATATTCGAATAAAATTCCGAGCTCTACTTCAAAGTAATGCTCGGAATTTTCAATAGACTATCAGTAATCGTATATTTGATTAGTATATTATATGCCAAGATTCAAATATTCAAAAAATTGAATGTTCGAATTTTTTGCTGAAAATGGTCTCAAACGATTAGATTCGAGTCACTGATGAAGAATTCGAGGTCAAATTTGATTCTGTGCGGCCGGCCGGCCTTTGCCACGATAACTTTCGAACGGAAAAGACTTGAAATTTTCAGGGTAGGTGGCTTGTCAACATGCGACGTACACGTTCATTAATGGACATAATCGGCCCAACGGTTTCCGAGTACAAATTTTGTTTTCATACCATACAGTTCCGATAAAATTTAGACTTGGTAACTACTTATAGAATATAGACATAAAGACGTATATGAAATTTTTGTGTGGATCGTATCACCGGAATTTAAAAAAATATTTTTTATCCCACGATGAATTGAAACAGAAAGAGATAGCGACTAGCCTTTTTTAGGGTAAGTTACGCATCGGAATGTGACATTTGATTTTGTTAATAGGCATAATCGGCCAAACGGTTTTGGAGTTATACCTATCTTGAAATTTCCTCAATAACTCGAAAAATGCGAAACAAATACAATTCAAATATGGTAATTAGTTGTAGAATGCCACCGCGCGAAATTTCGTGAGGATCGGCCCGGTTGATTCGGAGTAACGAAAAAAAAAATTTTTTTACATTAGGTACACATTTCAAATTAAATTTTTTTCTTAGATGCAATTTCATCATAAGAATCCATTCATATCATTCCTAACACTAGCAAACTAATACGGGGATATGATTTTTCAAAATTTCAATAATAAATCGTAATTTTATGATTTCTTAGAATGCTTATAATTTGTTGATGTTGATGTATGTAAATTAACATATGAGATGAGATGAGTCATAGACCTACGTTTTGAATTTAATTTGATATGATGCAGTTCGATCGTAAGAATCCATTGATATAATTCCCAACTATAACTAATCCTTCGGAGATATGATCTTTCAACGTTTGAATAAATACTCGCTAGTAATTTGACAAGGGCGCCAAAGCCCCTGTCCACAGAGCTTCCCCACATTTTTTACCCTCATTATCGAATACTAGAATCAGATTCCTGCTTGACTATTCCAAACAGCACATATGTATGTACTTTATTTTTCGAATTTCATAATGAAATTTGGCGGACCTTTAATTCTGTTACAACGCCTACACCTGTGATAAACTAAATAAAACATAAATAAACACACAATTAAGTTTTCTTAACAATGATGGTTGTCCATTTGAAAGAAAATAGATAGTTTGGCGTTTCTTATCATGTTTGAGCACCATGCATTTTTCAATCGCTTCATTAGAAGTGATCTCTTACATGGTGTCAATTTGGAAACTTGCGAGGCCAATTATGTCACGACAAAGATGTTTTGAGAGAAAATGCCGGAAGAGGTCAATTTTTATTCGTAGGGTACATACAAATATTTGAGAACAGACTGTATTATTGTTTGGCTAGAGATGGAAATCATTTCGATCATCTCATTTCATTAGTACACTAAGTATGAACACCCTGTAACTACTTCAAGGACTCAATAAAAATTTGCAAACTGTAGTATTAATGTAGAGGGACAAGTTTTTTTTCAATTGAAGTATAGCTCACACCCTATTCCCTATTGAGAATTTAGGGATGACAACCCCTACACTTAGGCTAGAGAAGATTTTGGCTTGCAATTGTGCTCAAAATATGTCCCTCTCCGAATAAAAATTGACCTATTCCGGCATTCACTCTCAAAACATCTCTGTCGTGACATAATTGACCTGGCAAATTTTCAAATCGACACTCTGTATATTATGCCCCATGATGAATCAATTCCGATATGGGTCAAACGCGGGACAACTCAAATTTTGAGGGATTCTTGAATAAACGAAAACATCTGAAAATTGAAAAATCCTTGTCTAATTTCATTTATGCATATTCTCTATTCGAAATGAATGAAACAATTCAATTGCTCGTCGTCTTCATGTAGTAGCATTAGAACTACATACCTACTATCATTAACGAATAGAAAACTGTTTCGATTACGTGAAACATTTTATTGTTTTCATTATCGTCTAGGTACAATCAAATGTTCGGATAATTTAAAAAGAAATAGAATCTCCATTTCGACACGAATTCGCCGTGAAATGTTTTAATATTCACCAACAAAAAGCATCCAACAGTGAAAAAATCTTGAGTTTCGAAAACGTCAGATTCAATACCTGGACAACGGAGTCTTACCTGGTAATATTCTCAGAATCAATGCGTTGCAAGAGGCTGATAAACAATTTTCAAAATATACATTCGAAACTTCCTTCTTTTGAGAATTCCACATGCACTTTAATTCACAATCAGGCAAAATTGTGTTCGCGAACAATATTTAAATCTTGCACACAATTTAGGTGGAACTACGTTCGAGAACACAGACGCCTCTATACACCTTCTCACATCACAGATGACTAAACATTTATACCGGTGTGTCGGCGAGTGACGAATCTACTAATCCTGTAATTCCTATACCACATTTTTGAAGTTGCATGCGCAGTAGATGGTATTCCCAATTGTGAATTGTCTATTTCCAGGTGATTTTTTTCACTTTACATCATTTTCAAGGAAAAGCTAGTTCCTACTGTATATATTCATATTTCCTCTAAATTTTACTTATAATGGCTGCTACAGTGCTACTTACCACGCCCTCGATGGGGTGCCGACCTTTCCTAACATTATTCCAGTTGAGATCTAAGTGATGGCAATGAAAATCGATAAATGAATGCGCAGTAAAATTTTACAGGATTTTTTCCTTGAAAAATTTTGCTTTGGCGCGCTTGTTCAAATTCATAGTCAGATATCCGATCCAGTTTAAATCCAGAACTTGGCCGTAAAATAAGGTTTTGAAGGCCCTTGCAAAATTTCAGCGATATCTGTCGGATAGTTTCTGAGATACAGAATTTTTTCAAATAATTTTTTTTTTATATGTTCTATTATATTCCCACTCCATTATTATTATTATTATTATTATTATTATTATTATTACAAGGTAAGAAGAGAGGAGGCTAAAGCCTATAAACTCTCAAACAAAATTATATCATCTTAACATCTAACGTACATTGTAATCACAGTCCAAAAAAAAAAAACAAAAAAACCACTAGTTTAGTGCATCAAGCTGGTTCTTGAAGGAATTCACACTCGGAGCACAAACAACATTGCTTGGTAAAGAGTTCCACCTGTCGAAAATCCTATTACTGAGGAAGTGTTGTCTCTGAGATGTCCGATAATTTTCATGATACAACTTGAGCCGATGGCCTCGGAGGTTGTTAGTGTTAAGTGTGAAAAGATGCTGAAGATCACAACCAAACAATCGGTGCAACGCCCTGTAAGCCACAATAAGGTCGCCACGCTCACGGCGCTGAGAAAAAGGTTGGAGACCGAAAAGCCGCAACCTGTCATCATAACTGGGACGAACAGCACCATAAGGAATACGCGTCGCGTAACGCTGAACTCGCTCGAGTCGATCACGATCACCAGCTAGCGTTGGCGCCCAGGGAGGACCTGCGAACTCCATGATAGGTCGCACATAAGCGGTAAAAAGCGCCTTCGCCGTCGCTACCGAGCACCGCGGAAAAGCCCTGCTGATCAAGTATGTCATCTTACGAGCCCTCGCCACGACACCATCTATATGAGCCGACCAAGATAAATCAGATGTTACAATCACTCCGAGGTCACTATGCTGATCCACTGACTGAAGTAAGGCACCATCCACAAAATAGCTTCGCCGCGGATTGTTCTTGCCCAAATGGAGTACCTTGCATTTCCCGACATTCAGCGGAAGGAGCCAATCACGACACCACTCAAACACACGGTCCAGGTCATCCTGAACCGTAGAAGAAGCTGCCTCACCAAATATTTTGAAGTCATCAGCGTAAGCGGACCACGCGGACGATACCACCCGCGGAAGATCAGCAACGTAGACAAGAAAGAGCAGCGGCCCAAGGACGGAACCCTGTGGCACGCCACTAATAACTTGCCTAGGACTAGATAGAGATGTTCCAACTCTCACCGAAAACTCACGGCCACTCAGGAATGACTCTATCCACTGGAGCAGCTCTCCTCGGATGCCGAAATGATCGAGTTTCTTGAGAAGTCTCTTTATGGGCACGCGGTCAAATGCTTTAGAGAAATCTAAATAGACAATATCTACCGGGGAATTAGACTCAAGGGACTTAGTCCATGAATTCAAAGACTGAAGCAAGCACGTCATCACTGAGCGACCAGGAACAAAACCGTGCTGAAAATCGGGAATAGTTTTGTTTGATAATAAAAAGGGAACCATGCGTGAGCAGATGATTCTTTCGGCAACCTTTGCAACAATGGATGTCAAGCTGATAGGGCGATAGTTAGATGCAGAATTTCTGTCCCCTGATTTGAAAATAGGTGTAATCCTTGCCATTCGCCATTCCTTCGGTACCTGGGCAGAACTTAAAGAGGAACGGATGATCTTTGTAAGGGGAATACAGATATGAGTGGCACATGATTTGAGTACACCAGCAGGTAGATTATCCGGCCCAGGAGCACTAGAAGAATCGAGCTTGGACAAAAATTCCTTCACTTCCTCCTCAGTCACCTCAACAGAGTTCAGGAAGGATGCAGATCGCTGAGCTCCAACATCCGGTACGACACCGGGTGGCTCAAAGGTGAATGCCCCTGCAAAGCTCTCAGCAAAAGTTGTTGCCGTCTCATTATCACTGCAGCAGACAGAATCAGGTGATTTCCGCAAAACAGGAATGGACACCCTCGAACCGAGCACAGAACGCACATGTTTAAAAAATTTCTTTCTATTTTTTGAGGAGACCAATCGATTCTCGTAATTTATCTTAGCAGTTCTGAGACTCATACTGACAAAGTTGGAGTAATGGCGGTGAGTGTTATAACTTTCCTGCGTTCTATGTCTCAAGTAACGCTGCCAGAGATTTTTTCTGGCACGGACCTGCTCCATGATGTGGTCAGTGATCCAAGGCTTAGATGGATTTAGTATGCTGAGTTTAGTGCGCGTACAAAATTTGACCTCCTCCATAAGCCGACCCCTGAATGAAACCCACATAGAGTCAATGTCTCCACAATCCAGATCCTCATCCCAATCAATGCGTGACAAACGATTACTCAGCTGGACATAATCAACTATTGTGTAGTACGTTTTTGTTGATCTCGTTATTGGTATGGAAGAAAACTGTATCCCAGCAGTTATAACGCAATGGTCGGATCTGCCAATCGGCGCGTGATACCGTATATCGCAGATAAGGTCCCGATCGTTGGTGATTAGTAGGTCCAAAGTAGATGGATTTTGGTCTGAACAGTATCTGGTTGGACGATCGATAAGCTGGCAGAGACAGGCTTCCTCAAGGGCAGAGAGGAATAACTGAGATGGTGAACTCCATGAGCGGTTTCCAAAATCCGTCCAAGCTATATCGGGGTAATTGAAGTCGCCAGCTATTACCAGGTTGCGATTGCTCTGCGATAGTGACGTCAGAAGATTACAGAAGGGGACATCCGAGGCTGAAGCACGAGGTCGGTAGATGCAGCCAATCATTGCAGAAAAATGACGAGATGTTAGTAGGAGAAACAGGTTATCGATTCCAGGTAAATTGTGGACCTGAACTTCGACCTTGAAAGAACTCAACACTTCTTCAGCAAGATAAATACACACCCCATCATGACCTCTGTATACAGTACCATCACATCGATATAGTCTGAACCCAGGGATATCGTAGCAAGCGTCTGGAATACCATCATGAAGCCAACTTTCAGTGATGCAAATAATTTTGGGCTTCAGTGAAGAGACAGTCACACAGATTTCATCTAATTTGTTCTTAATGGATCTTGGATTGGTGTACATGATGGTCCAATTATGAGGAGAGCCATTTAGTTTTTTTGACCTGAGAAGCCTCCTCCATTCACGACAGTCGGGTTGCCCTTGATATATTTAATTGTGAGATCATTCTCTCCCTGAGATTGCCGTGTCTTCAATTCATCTCTAGCTCTCTGCAAACAAGCAGATTGATGAGGAGTTACATCATCAGACACCGCTATTCTGCCGAAGACCGACGAAGTTGACAAGAGCTTCTTATTTCTCAAGATGGTCAAGGCTGTAAAAGAATTAGAAAAGCGAACAACGAGAGGTCTCGGATGCTGCCCTGATCTCCTCCCAATCCTGCTATGCGATACGATATGACTTTCACCAGCAGGATATATATGGCTGACAACATCACGGACCGCGCGACCATCCGCCAGACCATCAGGTGACTCGGGCAGGCGCCGAAGAATGACATTGCTAGATCTCCGCAACCTATCCAGGATCTCCGAAGAATCAATATCTCCACCACCCCTGCGGGACTCCACCTTGGCCAAAACTTCGCCTGTCTTATACTGAAGTCCTGTCACATCCTCCCTCAAAGCACCCAGACCATCCGTCAGCAATGATAACCCAGTTTCGCAATGCTTCAGCCGTGACTCGTGCCCGTCCAACATAGCTTTATTCTGCTCAATATCTGAGCTACATTTAGCCACTTGGCTTGATAAGAGTTCCTGTGACATCTTGATGGAATTTATGTCTTCTTTGATAGATACCACGTTGGTTGTAAGGCAGTCCAACTTAGCCATCAACTCCCTAAAATGACGCATTGTAAGTGGCGCATCATCCGTCTCAGCTCGCTGTAAAGATGACGGAGGGCAACCCGCGATAGCATGAGAGGGAAGGACACCCTTTCCTCGCCGTGATTTAGAGCAATATTGACAAACCCAATTCGAACCCAACTCCTCCATAGATCTCTTGTCATTGAGCGTAATATTAGCGCAGGAGAGGTGAAATATACTTGTGCACAGAGAACACATGATCGTCTCAGCCCCCTGATTCACTGCTTTAGAACAGGCGTGACAGGAAGGCATATTGTGAATTTGTTTGAACACAAGTGAGAAAGAACGTAACGTGTGTGAGACGCTTAAGGGAGATATCACTTTGCGTCGATGTTGAACTGCAGCAGCGGCCGCGCTCCAATGCAACTAAAGCGGTAATCGACGTTGGGATCTAACGGATTAGTCACAGGGTAGTGGAAACAGTTATCGACTCTTCACTTTCTTGGGCCTATAAGAAAGACTTGCACAGAAATGGGAGGGCCACGGCACCATGAACAACTGATAGAAAGGATAGATTCGACTTAATAGGTTAGATTTTATAGGAATGAAAATTCTTGAACACGGTTATGATCTTCAGTTACCGCAGTAGCAAAACAACACGCTCACTTCTATCAAATCGATATCGTCGGCAGACAAAAGTAAACAAAATGAAAAAATTCCAAAATGTAATACAAACTAGACTCCATGTCGGTAATTTTCTATAAACTACCTAGTTAATTGTTAATGGTTATTGGGAAAACTAAATTTTAGACGACTATTACTCCGAAACCACTCGGTGAATTCTGCCCATTAACGAACATGTGCGGGATATTTAGGTCTCAAACCTAATCTGCAAATTTCAAATATCTAATTAATTTCATTCGAGGGTTACCGTGTCAATGGCGGACGGATAGATTTAAGTTTGACTTCGGATTCTTCACCTCTGCGTCGAAACTAAAGTTTTAAAACCATTTTCGTCCAAAAATGCCAAAAATAGAGAGATTCAGGCGAAATGCCAAGCATCCAGGGCAACAAGTGCGCCAAAAATGTCATTTCTAGGATATACATACATTTAGTATCAATCAATCAACCGCATCCGGACGGTTGTCGACTGTCAGTGTCAAGACGTCAAGGATCTAAATTCAGAGAGTAAAAAGTGGGAAAGCCCTGTGGACAGGAGCTTTGGCCCTCTTGTTCATACTTTGTCAAATCATATCTCCGAAAGTATAGGTAAGAGTTGGGAATTATACCAATGGATTCGTATGATAGAACCATACCAGAAATTAAATTCAAACATCATAAAAGAATTTAAATTCAACAAGAGTGCCAAAAATTATTAATCCAAAACCAATAGACCAATTCTACCCAACAACGAACTCATCCAAGATATTCATTCCTCAATTCAATGATGAACGATATATTCTTTTCCCAAATCCACTCTGAAAATTATATTATATCAATTGAAACCAATATTCCAGTTTTATTTTTACTGGAAATATTCTGAACTCAATATTATTAACTTACCATTACCATTCCCATCATCATATGGATTAACCATGGGCATTAAAATATCACCCAAAAAGTATGATATCATATTTTAATTCTCATAATTCTTCGATAGCTGAAATGTCATGTTGATATGTCGTGTCTCAGGAAAATAAGTTGACATGTATCAACACAGATCATAAAATAATTCATAGATAGAATAATTATAACATTCAGTGGAAACATAGAAGTACGATTTATTATTGAAATTTTGAAAAACCATCTCTCCGAAAGTATTAGATTGATAGAGTTAAAAATGATATCAATGGATTCATATGGCGAAACAGCATCTTGAAAAAAATTGAATTTGAAATGTAAAATCCGAAACCACCTGGCCGATTTTCCCCAATAACAAACTTATCCGAGATATTTAACTCCCAAACCTACTCTGAAATTTTCAACTGTCTAGCTCATTCCGTTCGGGAGTTATCGTGCCTACGACAGGCCGGACAGAATCCATTTTGACAACGGATTCTTGATCAGTGAGTCGAACCCAATCGTTTAAGGCTATTTTCATCGAAAACTTCGAAAATTACGGACATTTCGGCAAATTGATAGGCACTCTGTTCTGAGGAAGAAGAGCGCAAAATATGTGGGAAAGAACTGTGGACAGGAAGGAGCTTTGGCGCTCTTGTTCAAACTTTGACAAATCATATCTCCGAAAGTATTAGTTTCTCAGAGTTGGGAATGATATCAATGGATTCTTATTATAGAACTGCATCATAAAAGAAACTAAATTAAAATTAAATAACTAACTTATCCGAGATATTCATTCCTCAAATCTACTCTGAAAATTATATTATATCAATTGAAACTTAGCCAATATTCCAGTTTTGTTTTCACTAAAGATATTCTGAATCCAATTTGATAAACTTACCAAATTATATATTTCCATCGTCATATGGATTATCCAAAGGCATATAGGGTAGGGGTAATTATAATATCCTATAATTGGTCATTTTGCATTCAATCATACTTTGTTAGTTAGAACAGAAATACATTTGACATGTCTGTCAAATGTATGTGTAGATAAGATTAAATGTATGAACAGTGAACACAGATAGAAGACAAATAGAATTCGCATTCAGTGAAAACATAAAAGTACGATGTATTATTGAGAATAGTATACGCCTTGAAATCACACAATTATATATGTATGTATGTAATGTGGTAATTTATATAATATGTGTAAAAAGAGAGCCTAGGTGCACTCGACGAGCTACTGAGCTTCTGTGCGCAAGCGACAAATGTTAAATCAGAGCGAAGTTGCAGGAGGAGACGATATCACCGAAAATCACTTGAATTTGTTGATTCCAATATTTAATTAGAAAAGAGCTCTCTTCTAAGGTTAGGTTAGGTTAGGTTAGGTTAGGCCTGTGACAATAGTCACATTTGAAGCCGTGCACGAGTATCTATGGACTGAGAATAAATCTTTCAATTTTCGTTTAAGTATATATAATTTAATTTATCACTGATTTTAAGTTACGATAATATTCTCACATAATAGTCTTTGGTAGTCTTAATAAGGCCGGCCTCATACGTCCGGAATGTCACTCTGAATTCATACTCTGAATTCATAATATGAATTAAGAAAACACAGAATTGCATACTAATCTACTATTCTCCACACTCATTCTGATTTTTTCAGAGTATTGATTTCTACATTTTGCGAGCTTCCAGAATTTAGATTATGAATGTAAGAATATGAATTCAGAGACGTATGAGGCCGGCGTAAGTAATAAAGCAATTTATGTTTTGTTTTTTTTAATGATGCAACACGTAACACGTGTACACCCAAAACACAAATTTTGAAAAATCTCACCATGTCACCATGGAGGTCCTCAAAAATGTCTTAATTGTTTTCCACAATTTGACTACTCACTTGAAGATGTTACCACAGGGTGGTTGGCAGAAAGTTGAACATTCGAAAACGGTGGATAGATGGGGTCATCTGGTACTCACTCACCCATAATTTATTTGGCCCTGGACCCCTGGATATTTAGAAAAAAAATGTTTCTGCTTTCTTCTAGTTTCACCACTTTCTTAACTTTAAAGTGTAATTTTTATTACAAATGGGTAAAACAGGTAATTTTTTGTTTTTTTTTACATTTTTAATGTTGGCAGATTCTTATAAAATTATTGTCTTATTCAGATGTTAGCTAGAAAAAAAGTTGTGAGTCCTCAAACTTACAGAAAGATGTAGAAAAAACTTAAATCTTAACTTCAACTTGCATTAAAAAAAAACAACAATTGATTGAGGAGTTCCAATTCTAGCAAAGCATACCTTAGTGTGTAACCTTTCTAATGGTATGTAATTTGCTTTTATAAAAAAAACCTTTAAGAGTTATGTCATAATTTCATCAAGTAAGAAAATACTGCCAGGTTGGTGAAAATTAAAAGATCTACAGCTTGTCAGTAGCAGTGGTGCAAATTGACATTCACTATTCCTTAGGGAAGGTTACACGAAGCAGGTATAAATAAATAATTAAATAAATTATTTGAAATGTTATTGTTACAGTTATTTTCTTTGTAGTTAATTCAAGAACTTACATAATTTCAATCTTCATTAAATTTTTACCAACCTTGCAATACTAAATTTCGCTAAACATTTCACTTTCCGTAAAGGTAGAGTTTCGTCGAAAATTTCCTACTTGATAAAATTATGAAGCAACTCTTGAAGGTTTTTTTGCGCGTATGTTCTGGGGAACATCGCGTTATCATTTTGCCCAAATGTCTGTAACTTTCGAATTTTTTGACGAAAATGGTCTCAAACGGTTTGGTTCGACTCCCCAATGAAAAATTCGAGGTCAAATTTGATTCTGTCTGGCCGGCCACGATAACTTGAGAACGGAAAGAGCTAGCGACTTGAAATTTTCAGGGTAGGTGGCGCATCCCAATACGACGGACAAGTTCGTTAATGGGCATAATCGGCATAATGGTTTCCGAGTAATAATTTTGTTTTCAACCAATATGAATCAGATCGAAATGAAACTTGGTGAGTAGTTGTAGAATATGAACCTAAGCATGTTTGTGAAATTTTCTGCGAATCGTATGGCTAGAAAATTATTAAAAAATCATTAAAAAATATTTTTGTGGTGACGATAACTTGAGAACGGTAAGAGATAGCGGCTTGTAGTTTTCAGGTTAGGATGTGCATCTGAACACGACATTTGAGTTTGTTCATAAGCATAATCGGCCAAACGGTTTTAGAGTTATAGCCATCTGAAATTTGGTTGTTTTTTTCTCCTCATTAACTCGAAAAATACCCAACCGATTGAATTGAAACATGGTTATTGATTGTAGAATGCCAACGCGAAAATTCTTGCAAAATGTTGGATAGTATTTGTAGAAAATTTTTAAGAAATCATTGAAAATTAGAAAATAAATTCTATATATCAGTAACTATTCGTCTGAAATTGCTGAAATTTTGCAAGAGCCTTTAGAACCCAACTCTACTACCAAGTTTTAAGTTTTAACACGATCGGTTAAATATTGTTGGAGATTAGAGCAGCCTTGTGTGAGTTCAGTAGATGGGTGACCGTTGCCTCGATAACTTTCGTACAGAAGGAGATAGGGACTTGCAATTTTCAGGGTAAGTTGCGTATCCGAATGGGAGAAAAAAGTTCGTTTTTTGGCATAATCGGTTTAACGGTTTCCGAGTTATACCCACCTGGAATATTATTTCCTCGATAACTCAAAAAAATAAAGATTCTATCGAATTGAAGCTTGGTAGCTATTAGTAGAAAATCAAGATAAAGACGTGTTTAGATTTTTTCAAGAACCGTACCCTTAGAATATTTGAAAAAAATTACGAAAAAAAAATTTTGTAAGAACCGCGCGTGACCCTAGAAAATTTCAAAAAAATTATGAAAAAAAATTGGTTCAAGCACTGACGTGAAATCAGGAGCTTTTGCGCGTATGTTCTATTGTCCATTCTCCTGTATTTACCATGGTAAATTCGAATCAAGAGTGTCCAATACAGGAGAATGGACAACATAATTTACCATGGTAAATTCGATTAAGGGTGTCCAATACAGGAGAATGACAATATAACATACCCGCAAAAGCTCCTGACTTCACGTCAGTGCTTGTTTATAAAAGCAAATTACATACCATTAGAAACGTCACACACTAGCCTATAACTTAACCACTTCATAAATCAAAAGAAATAATAAATATTAAAAACTTAACTCAACTGACAACTCATCATTGAACACTCACAAACACAAATAAACATGATTGATTTTACATTTGAACATAAGTTTAGATACTTGTATGCCTATACAATTTTTGGCGGAATGAGCTGGACAGTTGAAATTGTCAGAGAGGGTTTGGGAGATAAATATCTTGGTTGAGTTCGTTATTGGGCAAAATCGACCGAATGGTTTCGGAGTAACGAAAAAAAAATTTTTTTTTTCGTTACAAATTTCGACATCAATTCTTATAAGATGCACTTTCATCATAAAAATCCATTGATATTATTTTCAACTCTAATAAGTTAATACTCTCGGAGATATTATCTCAATTAATACAATAAAGATTATCCGCCGTATTCACAAAGCATTCAATCTCCGTTAAGACCTAACTGAGGTCCTCAGTTAAGGATAAATAAGAATCGCAACCTCAGTTAACTTATGTAACGGTGCTTAAACAGGCCTGTTTCACGTTAATTCTCACTTAAACTGAGGTTGCGATCCTTATTTATCCTTAACTGAGGAACTCAGTTAGGACTTTACGGAGATTGAATGCTTTGTGAATACGGTAGAATATTTAACAAGTGCTCCTTTTGCGGAATTACCCGTTAAACCTTTCTACTTATATATGTATATATATATATATTTATATATATATTACTCCGCATGATCCATATTACTATATTTAACATTTTGGCGCTCTTGTTCCTCGGAACAGAGTGCTTATCAATTTGCCCAAATGTCTGTAATTTTCGAATTTTTGGCTGAAAATGGTCTTGAACGATTTGGTTTGACTCACCTTAAGAATCCGTGGTCGAAATCGATTCTGTCCGGCCGGCCGGCCGTCCGTCCGGCTGGCCGTTAACACGATAACTCTCGAACGGATTGAGCTAGACAGTTGAAATTTTCGGAGTAGGTTTGAGGGATAAATATCTCGGTTAAGTTCGTTATTGGGCAAAATCGGTCCAATAGTTTCGGAGTAACGAAAAACAACAAAATTACAAATTTCGAATTCAATTTTTTTTAAGATGCAGTTTCATCATAAGAATCCATTGTTATCATTTTCAATTCTAACAAGCTAATACTTTCAGAGATATGATGTTTCAAAGTTTCAATAATACATCGTAAGTTCTATGTATTCACAGTATGTGAACACAGAATCTGTCTGTGATCACTATTCATAAATGTCATCTTTTCTAGCTATTAGAGATTGTCAATTCATAGTTGTTATTTTCTCTTGGAAAGTATTCGATTCTTGAATTTGTGAATATATGCAAGACTGTTTTGATGTAGTTTATGGAGGCAATAGGAATGAAGAACATAATGGAATCATCAAAAGAAATTAGTGTTCGTTGACCACTGAGGTTAATATTACCTTTTACTTCCTTAACTAGTGAGACATGTTCCTACATATATACAGTATTTTCATAATGTTGCTAGCAAAAAAATACTGAAATATGGATATACATTTGTGTATCAATAATTTTTTCTTGAGTAAAGGTTCATAATACAGAAATGAATGTGTTAGTGGTATGGACTATTAAATTTTAAATTATGAAAAGAGGATAGTATTTTATTAATATATTTTGAACTATTAAAATAATTTGTTCGTAATCCACTACCTACTCAAATATCAGGAATAAATGGTTAATCTGCTATGAATGTCTCCAGCCTTGCTCTAGACATTTCGATGATACTTTCCTTAGGTATTTCGAGTTGTGAAAACTATGCAACGAGTCTAAGTTGCAACAACCCATTCCACGAGGTTGAATCATTGCAGATTGCTCATTTAATCTAGATGAATAAATTTAATGACAATTTTTGGAGCACTAAGGCATTCAAGCATTGTAGATTTCTCTTATTTTTTATAAGATAATTTTTGAAGAATTTTTTTTAAACGACACTTTTTTCAAATTTAATTTCTTTCATGATGCATTGCTATCATAGGAATCCATTGATATAATTCCCAACTCTGAGAAACCAATACTTTCGGAGATATAATTTGTCTGTTTGAACAAGAGCGCCAAAAAGCTCCTGTCCACAGGGCTTGAACCAATTTTACTTTAATTTAACTTCACTTTCACGCGATTTTGCAACGTTTTCCGCTAGAACAAAATTACGCGATATATGTCAAGACACTCTCCCCCTCAAGTGAGATTTGAAAAGATTTAGCTAGATCACCCCCCAGGGAGAAACACCTCATAAGCTCTTAAAGAGCCTCAGCGAATAAGGAGGAATTATGATTGCTATATTTAATTATCCTTTATAGTTAAAGAATATCAGAGTTGAATGTAGTCCATTAACTAACTGACGTCATCCTAAACGGAACTGAAACTCGTTTTGGAAATTTCTAAATACTTCGGCGTAAATAAGCCTACTCTCCTGTGTTATTCGTTCTTGTAACTGCTCAATGCTCGGCTCAATGTTTCCAGATTTGGTCTTAAAAACTTTGCGTTTTAAGTACCCTTATAAGAAATACTCCATAGGTGTTAAATCTGGAGACCTGGGAGACCTTTCAAAGGTCCTCTTCTACCAATCCATCGGATAGAAATATAATATATATATATCATCCAGATAATCAAAATGAGGAGGCACATCGTGTTGTTGAAACCAAATATTTCTATTCGGGGAAATCGGCTTCAACCGGATCAGGAAATAGAGTAGCCAAACTAGGAACTAGCAATTTAAAAAATGTACTAATAAACCTGTCCGAGTATATTTAAAAGATAAAAACTCTGATTTACTGAATTTATTTGAAGCTAGAGACTCGCATTGTATAAAGTGTGGAAACTGATGAAGACGTTGTCCTAAATCGATATGTGGTATGAAAATCTCATCAGTATCATAACCCTAACGAAAGAAATAAAAACGGTAAAAGGTTTTCAAGCTTTCAACGTTTCATCCGAAAAAGAACAACAAACACCAGAATATTTTTAAAAAGTTTAATATAGAGCTGGCTTTCAAAACTTCTACAAAAATGAAACAACTTCTAGGAAATATATTCGATAAAGCTCCAGACATGTTAAAATTGGGTATACAGTGTGGAAAAGCAAAATGGAATAAATTAATTATCTTGGTTGATGTACATATTTATGAAAAATCCCGGAACACATCAAATTCAAATTTTAAATTGTCATTCTTCTTCGTAAAAATGCGAACCCCACCTTCAACCCTCTTCGAAAGGCAGGTACAACCCCCAATTTTTCAAATAGGAGGTATGGGCTTGTGATACATCATTTGAATAGTCTGTTCATTATCTATTGAGAAACGTTATCACTTTCGTGTTTGTTGCAAAACTCAAATTAGAAAAAATAAAATCACCGAAATTCATTATAATATTCCGTCTAATATTCCCAAATCTTATTACAATAATACTAAACCTTGCCTTCAAGAAAAGAAAAAAACGCCTTCGCAAATTGTTTTGTGCTGATATGTTGTAGTTTATAATTTGTCCAATTTGTGTTTGAATTTTATTCACCTCTATTTTGAATAGTGGTTCGATTAACGGAAATGCACAAAATGACCATTTTACAAATGATTGATCGCTTGTTTCATGAGAAATTTTCGAATTTACCGCCTATATCCCAAGGGACAATAAGTAAAATAGAGAAGCAGTTTCGCGAGTTTGGGTATTTATAAGGCAGATTAAAAAAGCAGCTGCTAATACACTCTGTGAGGATATGAAATTAGGTGATGCTTGACTTTGAAAAAAATCCACATAAATCGTGTAGAGATGCCTCCACAACATTCAATGTCAGCCATACATCGATTTTTAACATATTAAAACAGAATAAAATGCATCGATATAAAATGATACCTACCCAGGATCTCTTGGAAGACGATTCTGAATTGAGAACTTATTATTGAGAACAAATGATGGACATGTTAGATAACAATATTATCTATTAATAGACGTTTTGTTTTCTGATGAGTACACTTTTTCTCTCAACGGCCATGCTAATCGTCAAAATGGCCGCTACTGGACTACCGAAAATCCTCACTTGATGAGGTAGGATCTCAAGCAATTCCCTCAAAAGGTTAATATTTGGGCAGGAAATATTCGAAACCATATCATAGGCTCCTTTTCCATTGAGGGCAATTTGAATGGCGATAATTATTTAGCACTATCTCAAAATGATGTCGTTCCAACTTTGGCAAATTTATATCCTGATCAAGCAAATCGTCAAGTTCCACGGAATACGATATGGTTCCAACAGGATCGAACACCACCACGTTACCAACGCAATGCCCGGCAGTATACCTCGACGCAATATTTCCAAATCGGTGGATAGGAAGGCGAGGAACGATCGAATGGCCAGCGCGATCTCCTGATCTTAACCCATTAGATTTATTTGTATGGAGATGTGTGAAGAGTATTGTATACAAAACTAAAGCCCTTGTTTTGAATGACCTAAAACTAAAAGATCGAATAACGCTTGCGATTTTTTAGGTCGATCACTCCTGAGAATTCGACATCTCAGGAGTGACCGACCTAATCGAAGGAAATAATAATAATAAAATAATTGGAAGAAATTTTTATTTGAGGTTAGGATGTTGCCAAGCGTTCGCAGACACTTTGAACATCTACTTCATTAACATTCATAATTGTTTTGCTACATTTTGTATTACATTTTAGTTTTTGATATCTTACCGAATTTCGCTAATCACATGATTTAATTTTTTTTTTATTTGAGTTTTGCAATAAACATGAAAGCCCGAATAGAGAATGACAAGACCTTTCAAACGATGTGTCACAAGCCCATACTTCCTATTTGATAAATTGGGGGTTGTACCTGTCTTTCGGGGTTGAAGGTAAGGTTCACATTTTTACGAAGAAGCATAACAATTTAAAATTTGAATTTGACGTGTTTCCGGATTTTCCATAAATATGTACAATAACCAAGATAATGAAATTATTCCATTTGCCTTTTACACACTGTATAACCTGACCAATAATTCTATCTATCTATCTACTATAACTATTGTGCCTGGTTTTCAAGATACAAAACTTCACAATTATAACAAACTCATTTGCCAATCTTGTGGGGAAAGTTTATCAACTGCGGCAGTTAGTCAGAATACCTCAGGGCAAATGAAGCCACTAAATATTTTTTATACAATTGCAACAGCAGTAATACGAAAGGATGTATATATGTATTATTGCATTTCTGAAGTGAATAATATTCACTGATAAGGATTTATTTAGACCTTTAAAAACGCTGGATGAAAATGAGTGGAGTATGTCCATCAAGAATCTAAGCAAAAGTTTCGAGAAATGGTGTTAATTGCCAACCCATTTTGACAAATGATTCAGATGACAGAGTCTGATTACATTAAAAGGTAACTTAAGGAGTCGACTTGTATTTTGTTGACCAGAGAATGCAATTTTGCAAATTGCTCAATTGGAATGACCATATCGATGGTTTAAAGCACAGATATTGTATGTCCATTTTTACCAATTAGGGTAAAGTGATATTTTGAACGTAGGAAGACAGATATCAAAAGGTGAACATACAATATCTATGCTTTAAACCATCGATATATGGTTGAATTTGTTGAAAAAGGAGTTGGAACTTGGAAATTTCTATGCAAAGTAAAACTATAGTCATTTTTCCTCGAACTTAACCACGCAAACCAGGTTAACTTTCCTATGACGTCACGGTTTACTTTTGAATGTTGACAGATGTTCGTTAAGGTGTTTAAAACATTTGAATATCGCGCTTATTATCTTCTTAACTATTTCCCAATTTGTTGAACATACAGTGTGAATGGATGTGACAAATTTATTGGTTCTCGAATGTATGGAGGATATTCAGAATGTACCACAATCTTCTTTAGTGGCTATCAATTCAAAGCGAATAAATTTTTTCAACATCTCGATTGCAAATTCTGGTAGATGATGAGCATTTCAGAATGCCCATTGTAGATGATGATTGATGTATACCATCAAAAGAGTAGTGGATATTGTACTTGCTTATTGTTCAATTTTTGTTTGGACAATAATGATGTGACTGAAGAACAATTCCAAGACCCGAGCACTTTTGATGATTTCCAACATGCGGAATTTGTAGATGTTGATGGAACAACAAAAAAATAAATTATGAATTGAAATAAACTCATTTATGTTTTCAGTGTTTTTTATTGCTACATAATAACAAACAACGCAAAGTTATATTCGATGAAATGCACAACAAATTATAAATTTAAATAAACTCCATATAAAAACGATGTGGTATTTAAAATATCTCCGTGATGAGAGGTCTGTCAGATTCTGATGAAATAGGTCTTTTTCGTTTCCTAGATCTAGGAATTTTATTAATTTTATTCTTTCAAGATCTTCAATAGTCTTTTTTTTGTTCCAGTTGTTTTTTCATAAAATAAGTTTGCTCATGAATAGCTGCACAAATGTTATTAGTAGTTCCTTGCTGAATAGCATCATTTTTTCATTACATTCTGTAATTTTATTTATAATATTAGTTTTTCTTTGTACCTCCGTCCTTTTTTCTCAAGACCAGATGAATTTGGTATACCTGTTGTTGCTGTCTCATATATGGGAGCATCAAATCGCACCTGCATCAACCATTACTGTTGGTTTTGGGGTTCTAGATATGGTATCTGAAATGTCTCTCAATTGTGCTTTATCTTCTATTTCTGGTGGTCTCCTAATGCGAATACGGTCCTCTTTATCGGCAGGGTCCACTGTCGGACCAGTATCATGTTTCATCTTGTAAAAATTATATTCAATTAGGTACTGTTCATCTGTAACAGAAAAGTTATACTTCAGATACGAGAAAATTATATGAATTAGCCACTTACCTATTTTCGGCAAGTTGATTACATCTTTTTCATCAACAATCTGCTATTTTACTTCATTCACGTAAACTTCGTACGAATCCATTGTACCTCTAATTTCTTCATTTTCCTCCCATGATACAAAGAAAACATAACCTCCAAAAAGATAACCCGGCCAAACTACCTCCGTGAGTTGGTCTATGTGGTTGGTTAACTCTTACGTCATAGTTTGGAATCCACTTCGAGGAATATTGGGTGGTTAACTTATTTCTAACCTGGTTTGTATGGTTAAGTTCGAGGAAAAATGGCTTTATGTTACTTATGATCTTCGAAGACTGTCAATGATGTGACAATTTTCGAATTTCAGAATAGCTATCAACAAAAAAATTGGTTCAAGCCCTGTGGACAGGAGCTTTCTGGCGCTCTTTTTCAAACAGACAAATTATCCGCCGTATTCACAAAGCATTGTTAGGTGTTCAAATCACTGTTAAGTCCTAACTGAGGTCCTCAGTTAAGGATAAATTTGCATCGCAACTTCATTTAACGTAATTAACGGTGGTGAAACAGGCCTGTTTTACCACCTTTATCCCTTCTTGTCCCTTATTATCCCCAATTTATCCTTAACTGAGGACCTCGGTTAGGACTTAACGGAGATCGAATGCTGTGTGAATACGGCGATATATCTCCGAAAGTATTGGTTTCTCAGAGTTAGGAATTATATCAATGGATTCTTATGAAAGAACTTCATCTTAGCAGAAATTGAATTCAAATATCATAGAAGAATTTAAATACAACAAGAGTGCCAAAAATTATCAATCCAAAACCAATTGACATATTCTACCCAAAAATTAACGAATTCATCCGAGATATTCATTCCTCAATTCTATGATGAACGATATATTTTTTCCTCAAATCCACTCCAATACTCCAATACACCAATATTCCAGTTTTGTTTTTATTGGAGATCTTCTGAAGACAATATTATTAACATATTAACTTACCATTACCATTCCCATCATCATATGGATTGACCATCGGCATGAAAATATCAACCAACAAAAAGTATGATATAATATTATATTCTTATAATTCTACGATTGCTGAAATGAATTAGACAATGTCATGTCTCAGAAAAATAAGTTGACATTATGACAATTCATACATAGAATAATTATATCATTCTGTGAAAACGTAGAAATACGATTTATTATTGAAATTTTGAAAAATCATATCCCCGAAAGTATTGTTAAGCTTGTTAGAGTTAAAAATGATATCAATGGATTCTTCTGGTAAAACTGCTTGGTGAAAAAAAATCAATTTGGAATTTGTCATGTAAAAAAAAAATATTTTTTGTTACTCCGAAACCATCAGTCGTATTTTGCCCGATAACGAACTTAGCCGAGATATTTATCTCCCAAACCTACTCTGAAAATTTAAACTGTCTAGCTGATTCCGTTCGAGAGTTATCGTGCCTACGGCTGGCCGGACCGGCCGGACAGAATGAATTTCGACCACGGATTCTTGATCAGTGAGTCGAACCAAATCGTTTAAGACCATTTTCATCGAAAACTTCGAAAATTACAGACATTTGGGCAAATTGATAAGCACTCTAGCTGTTCCGAGGAACAAGAGCGCCAAAAATAATTCTGAAGATTTTCGTTTGGTCTGACAGGAGTCTGATATAGTCTCCGAAACGTTACGAAATAGTTGTTTTATCGTTCATCTTGTTTCGTTATTGTTTGTTAGTCAACATTGTTCGATACATTCTTGAAAATATCTTGTGTTTCTAACGCAGAAGTAATTCACAAAATAATAAATTTTTCATTTTATAGATATTTTCCAGAGTTTGGGAGAGGAAACCCAGAAAGGAACCATTTAATAATGTCTTAGGGAATATTTGCTGCTTTCCCATGACTCGAAAATTTGATATTTTTGTTATGTTATTATTATGCTTTATTGTTCACTGGGACCATGAGAGTTCTGAATGTCTGGTGGTTCGTTAATGATGTTTGAAAGAGTCTTATGGTCAAATTACATAGCTCTCTAGATGGCCTAAGTACCCGGGGACATTAAAAGATAGAAAAATATGCTTCATAATTTATCATTCATATTTGAATGTATATTTCCTGATGTTCAATAAGTTACTACTATTACTACATCCAGATGATATTGTAGAAAGAGACAGTTCCACTCGAGAGCAAGCAGGACCTTCATGCTCATGTAAGATTTCCATTAACTGATACTATTTCTTTTAGTTTTAAACTTCAATGTGATATGTTGATAATATTCTCCATGATATAAAATGCTCGATGATTTGTCATTATCGAATATGTATTCTCAGATGTGAAGAATGTGACTGAAGTAGAACCTCAAATGTCTGCTACCCCAGTAAACATATTTTATTTGCTAATCTAAAGTGAATATGTCTTATGATTATACATCAGGGTGTTGAAAAATGAATGAAAATTAAGGTGGGTATTTGGCATAACATTTTTTGAAAAACCACCCCCGGGAAAGTTACACCCAACCTACGAAAATTAACAAAAAAAATGTTTCTCTTTTTTACTTTCCCTGTATAAGCTAAAGACACGAAACTTGGTAAATATTATCTGTCAATATCGATTCTTTCCGGCCGGTCCGGCTAAGTTCGTTATTGGGCAAAATCAGCCTGATGGTTTCGGCGTAACGTAAAAAAAAAATTTTACATTACAAAATTTCAAATTCAATTTTTTTTAATATGCAGTTCCACTATAGGAATCCATAGATATAATTTTCAACACTATAACAAGCTAATACTTTCGGAGATATAATTTTTTTAAATTTCAATAATATATCGTAATTCTATGTTTTCACAGGATGCGAATTCTATCAGTCTGTGTTCACTGTTCATACGTATCATATTTTGTGTAAAAGACATGTCAAATTTATTTCTGTTCTAGAAAACAAAATATGATTGAATGCAAAATGACCAATTAAGGGATATTACAATTTTAGGATGATATATACCCACACGTACTCTATACAGGGTCTTTCACGAGGAACCTCACCCATATTTATACGGGAAACTACTGAACTGATTTTCATGAAATTCATCACTTATAAGTACTTCACGATGCTGATGAAATCTAAAATATTTTCAAGGCATGAGCACCTCCGGTTTTTCCGGAAATGACGTCAACTTCCGTTTTTCAAATTAGAACACCATTTTTTCATTGCAGAAATAGATTCCTTAGAAAATTTCAAGTTATTTTGATGTAACATTTTTCAGTTTTGGTTGGAAAATTCTCTCTGAGCGGGAAAATTCGAAAAAAAAATCGAAAATAGAGCTCCGCTGAAACAAGAATAACATCGAGGTTTTTGGATGGAAAATTTTCATTCTTGGGATTTTTCAAGATGTAAGATTGATGTATCCACTTTAAAAATCGAAATCGCGATTCATGATACAGGGGGTGAAAAAATCGCTTTCAAAGTTAGGGATGACAAAATCGTGAAAAATCAATTTTTTCAAATTAGAACCCCATTTTTTATGGCAGATATTGAATCTACGTTAAAAAATAATGTGAGTGTATGCATCACACCCTTGCCCTAAAGTGGATATTTTCTGAGTTATTCACAAAAAACTGTTTTTCGTCTTGAATTTTCAGCTATTTCTTTTCCCATCACGCCAAAAAGATGAAATTTTCAGGAACTGTTACTTAAACCATGTTTTAGATTTTACTACCCTAATATGCAAGAGAAAAAAGTTACAGGTTGTTCCTAAATAGATGGCGAATTTGGATTCGAATTTGTATCGGAAACCTCTTTATTTCAACTAATCGGCCATCGGTTTTCTCTCCAGTGATAAATAAATAATTCCTTATGAACCATATGCAAAAACTTACCATGTTTTACATTCTTTTTTTTTAATGATAGATATCATTAATTACATCTGCCAAATTCCTCTTTATTCAGTAGCATTTTGTGTTTACTATTAATTTGGTGATAATTCGTATTAAGTTATCAAATCAATCATTATGCCTAATTTTACCAATGAAGATTATTTAAATCTCATTCTACTTCATGGAGAATGTAATAAAGTTGTAGATAGGACGATTCGACTGTTCATTGAGAGGTTTCCTGACCGACCCAGACCAACGAGAGATACCATTAACAGAACCATGACAAACTTGAGAAATGTCGAATCTTTCGGTAAGAAAACTATACACAGAGAAAAAAGTGTAGTAGAAGATGAGAACAACGAAATTACAGTTCTTGCATATTTTCGTGTGAATCCTCAAAATTCTCTCAAAGATGCCGAGATTGATCTGGGATCATCTCAATCGAGTGTTAGGAGAATATTAAAAAAACATAAAATGCACCCATATAAATTCAATAGGTTACAGCATTTGAAGGAAACTGATTTCGTCAGGAGAACAGAGTTTTGCGAAGCTATGATGATTCGATTTCAAGAGAATGAAAACTTTTTGGACTGTATAATTTGGACAGATGAATCTAAATTCACAAAGAATGGTTCTTTCAATAGGCATAACAGTCATTATTGGGATGAAGAGAACAACCACCACTTCAGACAATGGAACTTTCAAGAGACCTGGAGTTTCAATGTTTTTTGCGCCATCAAAAATAATGCAATTCTCGATGTTCACATTTATGATGGGACTTTAACTGGTAAGATAGAACACTACACATGTTTGCATTATTTAAAGAATTTTCTCCCTTAGGAGATAGATATTCTGACATATTGACTCAAATAATTGAGCCGCTAGTACAGAACCATAATGACTTATGGTATCAACAAGATGGCGCGCCTCCACACAATTCACTCAATGTGTCAAATATCCTCTACAGGCTATTTGAAGATCGATGGTTGGCGAACAATGATCCACATCTTTGGCCACCACGTTCTCCCGATTTAACTCCTTTAGACTATTATGTTTGGGGTAGGATAAAAAATATTGTCTACTCAACTCTCAACTCCCCTGACTGATAAAGAGGACTGCATAGAACGAGTCAGAAATGCGTTCAGGTTTGTTTAGATTTTTAGATTCATAGTTTTGAAACTCAATTTGGTTTTTAAACACTTTTGCAGATCTCTTCCTCCCGATGAAATAAGAAGAGCAACGCACGAAGCATTCCTGAGACGTATAAATAAATGTCTAGAAATTAACGGTCAAAACTTTGAGCATCTTCTCTAGTTATAACTGCGAGAGTTTGCCATGGTTCTCCTAATAGTAACTTGAAGTCGGTTTCAAGAAGGGGTGAAAAATCTACAGCATGGTTCAAATAACAGTTCCTGAAAATTTCACCTTTTTGGCGTGAAGGGAAAAGAAATAGCTGAAAATTCAAGACGAAAAACAGTTTTTTGTGAATAACTCAGAAAATATCCATTTTAGGGCAAGGGTGTGATGCATACACTCACATTATTTTTTAACGTAGATTCAATATCTGCCATAAAAAAATGGGGTTCTAATTTGAAAAAATTGATTTTTCACGATTTTGTCATCCCTAACTTAGAAAGCGATTTTTTCACCCCCTGTATCATGAATCGCGATTTCGATTTTTAAAGTGGATACATCAATCCCAAAATGAAAATTTTCCATCCAAAAACCTCGAAGTTATTCTTGTTTCAGCGGAGCTCTATTTTCGATTTTTTTTTCGAATTTTCCCGCTCAGAGAGAATTTTCCAACCAAAACTGAAAAATGTTACATCAAAATAACTTGAAATTTTCTAAGGAATCTATTTCTGCAATAAAAAAATAGTGTTCTAATTTGAAAAACGGAAGTTGACGTCATTTCCGGAAAAACCGGAGGTGCTCATGCCTTGAAAATATTTTAGATTTCATCAGCATCGTGAAATACTTATAAGTGCTGAATTTCATGAAAATACGTTCAGTAGTTTCCCGTATAAATATGGGTGAGGTTCCTCGTGAAAGACCCTGTATACCCTTGGATAATTCACATGATCATGGAAATATATACTTTGGTAAGTTAATTGAATTGGTTTCAGAAACAGAAAACAAGACTGGAATATTGGCAAAGTGTCCATTTAAATAATATAATTTTCAGAATAGATTTGAGGAATAAATATCTCGGATGAGTTCGTTATTTTATTTCAATTTAGTTTCTTTTATGATGCAGTTCTATTATAAAAATCCATTGATATAATTCCCAACTCTGAGAAACCAATACTTTCGGAGATATGATTTGTCATTTTTGGCTTTCTTGATCCTCGCAACAGAGTGCTTATCAATTTGTCGGTTGTCCAAATGTCTGTAATTTTCGAATGAAAATGGTCTTAAACGATTTGGTTCGTCTCGCTGAGCAAGAATCCGTGGTCAAAATCGTTTCTGTCCGGCCGGCCGTAGACATGATAACCCTCGAACGGAATGAGCTAGACAGTTAAAATTTTCAGAGTAGGTTTGGGAGATAAATATCTTGGCTAAGTTCGTTATTGGGCAAAATCAGGCTGATGATTTCGGAGTAACGAAAACAATTTTTTTTTTAAATTACAAATTTCGAATTAAATTTTTTCTCAAATGCGGTTTCATCATAAAAATGCATTGATATCTTTTTCAACAATAACAAATTCATAGTTTCGGGGATATGAATCTTCAAAATTTCAATATTAAATCATAACTCTATGATGTCACAGAACAGAAATTTGATGATCTGTGTTGATATTGTCTGTGTCATCATTGTCATCTCATCTGCAGATAAGAGACATGTCAAACAAAGTAAGCCTGAATGCAAAATGACCAATGGAATAACCTCAGTTATCGTAGATAGCTCTTGGATAATCCATATAATGATGATGGAAATAATATTAATATGTAAGCTGACCCCGTACATTCCTCAAAGGAAACATATTGCAATATTGCATAGTTGCGAGCGGTAGCGTTGACCGCCAGAATGCTTATTCAGCATAGTAGTTCACGTAAGGTGGATACCTCGTAGGATAAGGCAAGTCTGTAGATAACCATCGTATCGATTAGATCGTTGTATTTTTTCATTAGAATAAACTGCTTTCAATAGTTCTCCATATTTTTTAAAAAAGTGTTTTCAAGTTGTTATTATATTTCTGGCGACGAGGATGGGATGCTGTTAGTTTTTTTTTGAGAAAAAAATACGTGAAAATCATTTCTTAGAACAGTATCCAGAAAAAAAGTTGTGAGAAAATTGTGACGTCAATCCCATACCGGTGAAACTGATCAAGAACCTACAACCAACCCACGAGTGAGCAAGAGATCAAGAAGAAAGGCTGAATCCCTGACGAACAGAAAGGTGAACCCTCTCCGACCTGCTTGCGAACTTTTCAACATTCGAAGACACCCTTAGACTGATCGAGTAGCGCCTATCAGCAAGGATTGGAAGAACTGAAAGTAAGTTGATCTATGACTTCCTAGTTTTCCTATTCCCTAGACCAAAGGAATATTAGATTAATTTTTTTTTATTATTTTGTAAGAAACAAACTGAGTATATCTCATATTCCAAAATTGAGAATTTATTAGAGCAATTTAAAAATTTAAAAATGACTCAACCAACAATTAGTCACGCAAATACTGATATTAATGATTTAAAATTATTCGGAGATCTCTTACCAAAATTTAGTGGAAATTCTCACGAATTACAATCATTTGTTGTAGAGATAGAAAATTATATAGAACAGTTTGGTTCAACAGGAAACTCTAGAATAAATCAATATTGTTTTGCCGTAATAAAATCTAGAATCATTGATGAAGCTCAAATAATTATAAATTCAGGACCTATTCCAAATTCCTGGATAGAATTGAAACAAGCATTAATCAATAAATTTGGATTTAGAATCAATTTTGATGTATTGCAAGATCAATATCAAAATTTGCGCAGAACACATAAAGAATTCCTTTTAGATTTCCTTGAAAGAATTAAACATACGAAATTACAATTTGACTACCAATTACAAATGCAAGGCTTTAATATGAATGAACTCGTAATTTATAGAAATATATCGGAAAAAATTGGACACAGAGTTATTTACAACAACGTAGATGAAAATGTCAGGAATCTTATAGATAGTAATGTTAAGAATTTCGACGATACCTGCAAAATGTTGGAAAATCGAGAAATTAAGCGACAACAGTTAAATTTCATCAAATTTTAAGTCATTTTCACATAGTCCTCCAATGAAGAATGAAAGGATTAATTTCCCAAATCATAATATACTTCAACAAACAAATTATAATCAAAATAGAAATTTTTCAATGCAACCCAATCGAAATTTAGCTCAATCAAAATTTTTCACAAATAACGAAGGGTATAGTAACTTTCCAAGTCAACCCTTACAAATGCAATCACGTAGAGATATAACCCAACCAAAATTTTTCACGAATGATCAAGTGTTTGGCAAACCACCCGATGTATTCAAACCTAATCCCAATTATAGACCTAATAACAGACCGGAACCAATGTCCGTAAGAACAAGAATTTTGCCAACTAAACGACCAAATGAGTGAACAAGCATAAGACAGAAAAAACCGAATTATCAACCTAGAGAAAATCATTTTAGGCCCAATGCACCACCAAATTTCATGTCAGAAGAATTGTATAACACGGAACAACAAAATGAATCATTTGAATACGAACAATATGACGTAGATGTCGATCAAAACCACGATACGGATTATCAAAATTCGGAACAAGCTCAATCATATAATGTAGATCAACATTTTCAAGAAACTGCCTACCAGTCACACATGACCTAAATTTCAACCATGAAAGAATCGCTAGTCTCCCGTATATAAGGTTAGAAGACCCCCCTTGTAAATTGTTAGTAGACTCAGGTAGCTCCATTTCCATTATTGATCCAATGATTGCGTTTAATTATTTTCCTAACTCAATCTACGAAGAAATGACGAATTTCACAACAGCTACAGGAAAAGACTTCTGTAAAAATAAACTTCTATTTCCTCTTGATATGTTTGGTTGTGACACAACGTACCCATTCGTAGTTTATAAATTTCATCCCCAATATGACGGCCTTATAGGATATAATTTGATGAAAGATTTGCAACTCAATTTAGACCTTAAAAATAAAATACTGACTAATGGAATCGTTTCCCATGAACTCCATTTACAACAAGTAAAACCTCGAGAGAAATTATCAGTAGATTTAGATCACTTAGATGAAAATATGAAAAACCAAGTCACCAAGATCTTACAGAGTAATGAATCGGATTTGAATTATAGTCTCCCTGTTGAGAATACTGAAAACGAGAAAGTATCAAACTATATTGAACAATATAATCAAAATTTGAAAAACATTTCTGTAGTTCTAACGAATAACAATAAGAAAAACGAAATCAGAAGGCAGAAGGAAAATCAGCACCGAACAGAAAATGTTGTTCTTGACGAAAAAAGAAAAACGTATTTAAAATTACCAGCAGATGCAAAATTGAAACCTCGATTTAAAGAATCAAAAATAAAAATTTTGGATAATATTCTGATAAAAAAGCCTGATAAAGGCCATATCTATCATAAAATTAGAATCAAGCAACGAAAAAAAAAAACTTCATTTGTTTTAGGATGAATCTTTATATCAAGAGTATTCTCAAAAATTACAAAACAATGTAGGTACCATAGAAACAAGTCAAAATCAAGTTATAAGTGTTATTAATTCTATATCCAATAGATTCCAAAATCAAACGAATATCATGGTACAACAAATGAATAAGTTCATGAAACTTCAACAGATTCTAGACAAAATTATTCTTTTACAATTCGAACAAATTAAAATATCTAGGATATTCGCAGAAATCAATACAGCCGTTAGTTTTGCTAGACTACATTTGTTGCATGAATCAATATTACCTTTAAATTATTTCAGAAACTATGTCCAAAATAATGATTTACTTAGGCATTTGATATACTTGAAAGATTTCTACTCAGTATGTTTCACATCAGTTAAAATTCAAAACGAACAAATATTATTTGTGATTAGAGTACCTTTGGTAAATCCCATTCCTTTCGAAACCTATGAACTTAAATTTATTCCCTTCCTAAATACCTACCCTATAGATCAACCGAAGTATCTATTGATCCAACAAGAAGAAATCAAGTGGTCCCTATATGAAGATTGTCAACATGTAGAAGAATGGATGTTGTGCCCGCAGAATAAACTAGTGAAACCACCCTTATGTTATAGTGAGTTTGTGAAAGAAAAAAGAGAAAACTGTTCCAGACAAAGTGCTCAGGAAGTGAACGACTTGATATTATTACCTGATGGAAATTATCTATCTGTATTTAATGATTTGTTGAAAGAAAATTGTTCAGGACATCTATCATATGAACATGACCAAGAAAAATTCTTTTAGTAGAGAGTAAATGTCACATATCCAATGGTCACAAGACATTTCATCCATCAACAACTAATCATGTGTACCATCAATTTCAATTGAATAATATGAATTTCTCACATATTCAGGATTTAATCATAGAACCTTTGAATGTATCATATTTTGCAGAATCCAAATTGTATAAGTGGAATTTACACCCTAATTATATTTCCTCTCTTTATTTCATTTTCCTAATAATCTGTTTAATTGGATTTTTCATTATATTATATAAGGTATTCATAATTAAATTTTCAAAACTGATTGAAAAACAGAGTTCAACCATTGAGATTGAACTCAGTTCTTTAAAAGGGGGAGGTAATATGTAAGCTGACCCCGTACATTCCTCAAAGGAAACATATTGCAATATTGCATAGTTGCGAGCGGTAGCGTTGACCGCCAGAATGCTTATTCAGCATAGTAGTTCACGTAAGGTGGATACCTCGTAGGATAAGGCAAGTCTGTAGATAACCATCGTATCGATTAGATCGTTGTATTTTTTCATTAGAATAAACTGCTTTCAATAGTTCTCCATATTTTTTAAAAAAGTGTTTTCAAGTTGTTATTATATTTCTATATATAGTTTGGTAAGTTAATCAAATTGGGTTCAGAATATCTCCAGTAAAAACAAAGCTGGAATATTTGGCTAAGTTTCAATTGATATAATATAATTTTCATAGTAGATTTGAGGAATGAATAACTCGGATAAGTTCGCTATTGGGTGGAATCGGTCTGGGGGTTTCCGATTAATAATTTTTGGCATGTTTGTTGTCTTGTCTTGTTAAATTTCTTCTATGTTGAAGTTCTATCGTAAGAATCCATTGATATCAATCCCAGCTCTGAGAAACCAATACTTTTGGAGATATGATTTGTCAAAGTGCGCTAAAGCTTCTGTCCACAGGGCTTTCCCACTTTTTTGAAGTTCCTGCTGCCGGGCATTTTTCGTTATGCGCATGCACAAATGAGAAGTGATTTAACTGCTGGAGTGTTCGTCTGAGAGGATTGGAGTTTTGAGATGGAGGATTCCTAGTATTCCTACATAGAATCCCCTGGTGAGCGTCCGCGCATGGGTGGATTGCAGAATCAGAGTTTTGTGAGGTGTGTGATTTTGAGTGGACTCTTAGCCACGAGTGGATTGCGCAGGCGCAGATGATAAGTGGCTCTTTTTGGGTTGTATGGCTTATATTGGTTGGTTATAATATTGATCATGGATATTCCGTGCTAGATACTTACCGTTGAAATTTCGAGCGATAGCCCTGTTATTTGTCCCATTTTGAGGGCAATTTTGTATCTTGACGAATCGATCTACTAACGGAGTATGCTTTTTTCAAAATTTGTTGTTTTGTTACCAGTTGCAAACTACTACTTTGATTGAAATAGATGCAAGGATTTACTATTCGAGAAACGCAAAAAAAACACCATGCATATTGTAACCAAGTCAATTTTATGTACAAATATTTACAAATCAATGTTATGAAAATGCATAGAAATACAGTCCATACAAATATGATCACAGTTTCTCGGAAAACATACTTGAAAGCATATTTCTGGAATTTCATCATTAGTTGATTATATTTCTGTTCTATATCTGATTTGTCCAGTTATGTGCTTCATTGATAAAATTGACAAATCCACCTCTTCTTCTTCAAATCAATACTATTAAATTAATCCATGCTCATATTGTAAAATTATTTTGCCAATATGAAAACTAATCCTAAGGTAAATGAAAGTCCAAAACGCATAATCTAGTTTGTAACTTCTTCCAATAGTTCTAGAACCTTATTCACTTTGTCATTAAAACTATTTTTCCATTCTTCTTTGTTCCTTTTATACAGTGGAAAATGAATTTTGCTTGAAATAATTTTACCATGATCTGAATTGGACCACAAACCATCCTTATAGCATAACTCATCCATGATGGCCATTTTATGTTTTAAGCCAGCAGCATTCCATATGGCTTCAAATGACCTCGAACCGAATTTTGTGGCGGCCAAGTCTTGATACGTCCCCTGAAAAATATATTTGATAAATTATTGTGCAAATTACTATTAACAAAAATTATAAATGCAATGACGTGGTTTTAGGATTATTCATGATGATCTTATATTTGGACTGTGAAAGTGGATGCAACAAATAAAGAAATTATAAATTTCGAAAATTCTATATAGACCCCACGAAACTCCACAGGATTTCAACTCTATAGATATCTAAGTGTTTAGATATTAAGAAAACAAAACTTCAAACGGGAATATCTCTAGCCCCAATCGTTAAACAGAAAGTCGGGTTACAGTACAGGAAGTCGCGAGTTTGAGTTTGAACCACAAAATGACCAAATTGTTTTTTTCATCTTTTTTCAGCTCACACCAAATTTTTTTATCAGTTAAATTGAAATGGCCACATCGTGTGGCGAACATACGAGTTGAGAGAGAGAAGAGAAAAATTACAATTAAATAGATTTCATAGGTATTTATAAAGAGTGAATTATTATATGAATTGTGTTGGGCAGACGAAACCGACCACACCTCTGTGACCAATCGGTCTATTGTGGCACACCTTTAATCTATAGTTCACTCACAAGCTCTAGCCTCTTGATAAGGGATATGAGTCTGATGGGTGAGAACTTGTCCAGTTCCCTCAGTCTCAGTTTGTGGACTCCTAGTTCCTCAAATCTGATCCTGTCCCCAGTGGGGTAGTCTCACATGATGTGTATGATAGACTCGTCGTCTTCCAGGCATACTCAGCACTCGGAGTCCTCAGTCAACCCCAGCGTATAAAGGTGTTTTCTGAGGCCACAGTTGCCCGTGTATACAGCTGTTAGGATTCTCAGGTCTACCCTAGAGAATCTGGGCCATTGTGTAGTAATTTCAGCTGATGGGTCAGTAATTGTTAAGTAAGCATGTCTGTGTCCAAGAATGCTGCTCCAGATTTCCTGAACCTTTTGGTCCAATCATCTGTTGTTTGCCCTGAGAGAGATACCACATTGGTTCAGTTCCAATTGGCCCCCGCGCAGCCAATGAGTCCGCCATCTCATTACCATTTATGCCCGAGTAGCCCGGCACCCGTAAGAGCTGCAGCTTGCAGCGCTCTGCAAGTTCAGCAAGTGTAGTCCGGCAATCCGGCACAAGCAGGGATTTTCAGTTGTATGAAGTCAAGGCCTTCAAAGCAGCTTGGCTATGCAATAGGATCTTGATTGATCTGTGGGCCCAACCTTTCTCACATATGAGTTTCGAAAAGTGATCAATGGAGAGGATTTCTGCTTGAAAAACAGTAGCAAATCTACCCAGGCTGATGGATTCACCCCTAGCACTCCCGCTCCCACCCCTTGGGTGGTAGCGGAGCCATCTGTTGGCCAACAGGGACCTTCAAGCAGTGGGTTCTCAGAGATGGTTCAGTCGTCTCTGCTGGTAAAGACGACTCGGTAGGGCCAATCTGTGTAGGTTCTGGTTTTAGATCGTTGCTCATTATCTCGTTGGCCTTCAATACAGCCTGCAGAGAACCAGGCATGTAGCCGATCGCATCTGGCTCATTGCGAGCCAAATGCAGCCATCCGGGCACGCTGCTGATAACCAGGTGCAGAGGGGCAAGGTCTAGTAGGCGTTCCATGGCTGCGGTGGGGGTGGAGCGGAAAGCCCCTGTCACCATCAAGCACGGAGATCTCTGAATGTTTCCAAGCTTTAGCTGAGACTGCACCTTAACAGTGCACTCCCACCAGGCAATACTGCCGTAAGTGATTTGTGGTCTCACCATCATCACGTACAACCAGTGGAGCTGTTTCAGGGCCAGTCCCCACCTCTTTCCACAAGTCCGCTGGCAGGCCCAGAGAGACTGCTTTTTTTTTTTTTTTCTCATCTGCAAAAGAGATGTGAATTCCATTCATAGTGAGGGAATCCATAATAACTTTCTCTTCCTAGTGAATGGCACGATCAAGGTCTTTCGAGTGTTCACGTTTAACTGTTTCCCCTCACACCAGCCTTGTGTTGCTGTCAGTGCCTCTGATAGTCTCTCGACCAGGACTGATTCATCCCGGCCCGTGGCCAGAATGACAATGTCGTCGGTGTAAGCTTGGACATATATATCCAGCGTGCCTATTATGGCCAGTAAATGGTCCACCAGGAGAGAGCACAGCAGAGGGGAGAGCACTCCTTTCTGCTCCAATCCTCCTGACGGATCTCTGGTGATGAATCTATGGAGTCTGGCTTTCTCCGGGTTAGACTTGACTTCAAGTCTACCTCCTCCAATCTCTCTTCGCTTGACTAGTGACCCATAGCACAAACGTTAGTTGTGTTTAGGAGACCTCTATACTGATTCAAAACAGGCCATCAAAGGTTCTGTTGCTTTTAGTTTTGGAGATACAGGATGTATTCCTAAAAATGCTAAGATTTTGTAGCACTATAACTTTCGGACCGCTGTAGCTTGACGTCATCCGTAAGTGATAAGGAATATTGGAGATATAAGTCACTAGCGTAGTAAAAATAATACTCTATGGCCTGTACGAAAACAAGACACTGCATGTGAAAAAATATGTGTTTGATATTAATACTTAAAAACCATGAAAAATTGCGCCAATAACATGTTTCATTTCGAGTGTCACATATTTATCCGTGATTTTTCAAAGACGAGATAAGTCTTTTCATATTCAATGTGCAATGTGCTTCATAGCGATATAATTTTAGATTCAACAATCGGCTTGAATCTTTTCATGGAATTATTATCACTATTTTGAACAACAGGTTCGAAAAAAGAAACCATATACGCACTGCTCCACGTCTTGGCTTCCACTGATGTGGATTCAGGAAAACACTGTTTGTTCCAGGGGCGGCTGTTGAGGGAGGGCTACGGGGCGCCGCCCTCCATAGAAAAATTAAGTACATACATAAACAATTGATTTGTATAATTCATATTCGTGCTTTTCTCTTCAAACTGGATTCAATTAAAATTAAAACATTTTTACCTAGCGACCACCTATATTTCACAATAATTACGTTAAGCGTCCGCATAGACAAGGTATACTATGAGCGTCCGCGCTATGCCGGGCTGAACCTCGAATGCCCAAGCGAAATCGCCGGTTACCATGGAAACGGCACTCCGAGACCAGGCTAGTAGGGTAGTCCCACGCAGTTCTCAGTGACGATTCGGTCGCGGAAATAGGAGCCCAGAGAGGAATGAATAGATACGCTCAGTAGTAGTTTACTTTATTTATGGTTACGCTAAATAGACAGGCATTGTAGATGCCAATTGTTTCGTGTTATAAAGTTGCGTTGAGGATTTAAGGACTGACACTGAGGGTGTGTGATCTAACAAAATTAAACTTTAGTTCTTTGAGTTTGGCAGATGAGGTAAATATTAAAAACAAACAACGATCTGCGCCCGTATTGAATTTGAGTCAAGCGCAACCCGGGTATAAGAATCGTGCGGGTTTACGCGGAAGTTCGATGCAAATGTTTACGAAAAGACTTGTTGTTGTTGTGCAGATGTGAAGAAAAAAAAAGCTTTGTTTTGTTTGTTTGCTTACTGTTTGGTGGAGACGATAACAGCACAAAAGAATGCGGATCGTGATTTGAAATATCTGGGTGAAAAGATAAAAAAACACGAAAAATCGAACAAGACTATAAGATTATAATAATATATTTAATGCATATGTCCAAAATTTTCGTAGGCACAACGAAAAGGTATCAAAAAACCGTTACGTCCTGTCAAAAATTATGGATAGTCTCAAATTGTGTGGCAAATGCAATCTTGCACTAGCAAATGCAATCTTGCACTAGCAAATGCAATCTTGCACTACGTGGTCATAATGAGTCGGAAGACTCGATTAATAACACAAGAAAACGAGAACGTGACCAGTTGCTTACGTACTTTAAATTTAATATTGTGTCGTATGGTTTGGATTCAAGTTTTTGTGAAATATGTAAAGTTTTGGATATTTTAATATCGATGCCAATGACAACAGCAGAAACTTAAAGATGTTTCTCTACTTTAAAATTGATCAAGACGTTTCTAAGGAATACAATGTCGGAAGAAAGACTGACGGCGCTCGCAATGTAGTCCATCAAACAAAATTTAGTTCAAGGCATTCCTGTCTTCAACAAAAAGGTGGTCAAGAAGTTCGTCTGCGACAAAAACAGAAGGATTGAGTTTCATTTTAAGAAGTAGGCATTTGGTAATTACCTTATAATTTTTTTTTGTATTCTTGAATGAGCGCCCCCCTGAACAAAATAATCACCAGCCACTGGTTTGTCCCCTCTTCAGATGATTGTGATGTCAGCAGACAGTACTCTGCTACAACTGAATCACGCTCACATCTACAACCTACAACTTCTTAATTCGAATAAAAGTGACAAGGAAGTTTGGCGGTCTGAATGGATTTCTTGCAATTTATTCAACAAAGATTTAATTTCTGATCCTTCAAATAGAGTTCCGGGGTTTGATCTTCCAAGGAGAATATGGTCTATTCTGAATCGTCTAAGAACCGGTCATGGTCGTTGCAACAGCATGCTTTTCAGGTGGAACTCAGTTGAGAGCCCTAGTTGTGAATGCGGGGAAGCAGAGGAAACCATAGATCATTTAGTTAATAATTGTCGCATATATAGATTCAAAGATGGTTTTAGGGCTATTCATAATGTTTCTGAATCTTTTTTAGAATGGGTAGCGAGTTTTAAATCTATTTAATAAAATATAGAATATTCCATTTTTAATTTGTTCGTTTTCTCCCTTTGCCTTTTCCTTTTCCAGATTGGGTTTCGGGTACCTTGGAGAAACTTCTCTGATTGTTGAAGGAAGAAGCGATAATGAAGAAAAAGATGCCCTTCAATATTTAATATTTCAGCATATTTTGTTAACAATTTCAATTTTCATAAATCACAACACTAACGGGGAGATAGGGTTTTTTTGCTGAGGTTTTTTCCCTAAGCTCTAGTATCATATATCAAATTATATGGTACCCCGTTACACTAACCTCTGCTAACACTTTTTTCATACACATGCTTTATTGTTAGATGAAAAATTAATTGTAATGCTCAAGTTCAAAAGAATATATATATATATCAAGGGCGTAGCCAGGAACTAATTTCGGGGGGGGGGGGGGGTTTTGAAATAGGAATTAATTTCGGGGGGGGTTTTGGGGGTGTAAGAGTCACTTTCTGCAGCAAAGAATTTTTTTTTTTAAGAGAAAAATAACATTTCGGGGGGGGGGGGTTTGAACCCCCAAAACCCCCCCCCCTGGCTACGCCCTTGACTTCTATATATTATATTTCATTTCTACCTTTTATGTAGACAGCGGATAATGAAATAAAAGTTGTTAAAGTTTAAAATATTTTCTTTCATGCCAACATTCAAATGACAACCTTATACATATCATTTGGATAGTCAGTTTGAAGTGGCCTTAAATTCTTCTTCTATTAATCATGGCCAGTACCTGATAAAGCCATTTTCAGGCTGAACATTTGTGTTATGGCAAAGGAAGCAATATTGCAAGCAAGGCGATATCTAATGTATTTTTTCTGCTGAAATGCTAGTTTCTTATCCTTACCTTCATTTTCCTAACCAATTTCTCTCTGCTTTTTTCACCAACAAAAGTACTCTTAACGAAAGAATCAACAATGTGACTTCCCATAGTATTAGACAACAATGCTTTCAAGTTATTCTGCTCCATTTCAATTAAGCCATTTACAATTTTGATCGGTTTATTGAATTCCAGAAGTATTTGTAATATGAGTGTCCCATGCAAACTGAGTCTTGATTTTTGCAGTTCTTCATTACTCAAATTGGACGAAGCATTGTCCTCGAAAGTTTTCATTCTTGCCAAACATATAACAATTGATGACTGTCTGGATTCTGGTTCTGAACAATTCAAACTCTTTATAAGGCTCTGGAAAAAGAATAATTCAATTGAATTGAAAATTCACCTGAAATTCTGTAAACTCTTCTCACATTAACAAATGGTCCTTGCTTAGCAGATAACCTTTTACATCCCTCTGCTAGTGCCCATATCACTCCTGTATGCCCTTCTTTGATAATTTCTTGGAAATGATCTGCCAATTCATCGAATATGGATTCAAACTGAAAAATGGGGATTTGAATTCATCACAAAAATCTAACTATCAAGCAAGAAATTTCACAAAAAGGATTATTATATTTATCTCTTTGAGCGGCGAAGATATCAACAGAAATAAAACCCAAGTGGAGCAAAAAAAAATTATTTTCAATTTACACAAAATTCAACTCAAACTAATCCAAAGTACATAAATGATAAGTTAACAATAATATTTTCTTATATTTTCGCTTAATCAGGGTGGTACATTATAAGTACCACCGCTACACTTATGTCCAAGTGACTAATCGTTCTACCCTCTACTTAATATTTATATTATTTGACCTATGATATGCCTGAAAACATTATTTATACTTTGATAAGCATAATGATATGTGGCACACAGAACAGGTCTATTCAGTGCGAAATTGAATGGCTTTCGTACTGCAAAATGCACATCTTCTTCTCGTGCTCCTCTCAGGCTGATGCTCTGGTGCAGACAGATTGGTCTGGAATACCAGAGGATCTAAGAATTCGTCAATAAAGAATTCCTGGAATTATGTATGGAATCAGAGAATCTTTTTTATACTTTATAAAATCCGGAACACCAGAAGCATGTGGGGGAGGTTGAGGTTTGGGATTCAACTGGAACCATGTTGGCGCACTGTTAATGGCAAATTTTTGGATAGGTGGGGCTTGCGGCGCGTGGCGCTATAATCTCATCTCTGATTCTTGAAAGCGATAAATCACTTTCAGATAGTTTTTCATCTGTTTCGCAAGCGGGAATTTCTGTTATATTTGGACTTTCGTTCAAATTTTCAGCAACTTCATCCTCCTCTACATCCACGTCATTCTGTCGACCTCAGATTCAGAATCAGACGGTACAGACTCAAAATGACCTATATTTTCAACTTCTGTCTCTAATTCATCCTTTGTTATTCCTACTAAACGAAACGGTTGATACTCTATACGTTTATTCGACATTTTTCTGTAAAATAGATCATTCTTGTAAAATGCAAGAGGCGCGGTGGTACTAATAATGTACCACCCCATTTCCGACTCTTTTGTAATTTTCGCAAGTATTTCAATTAATATTTCAAAAGAATAAGTTAACATAAGATATAATTACGTAAATATTTTGAAAATAGCCGCTACAGAACCAGATTTGCATTAATTATACACCACAGAAAACAGAACAACTAGTCGAAACTAGAAATCCACCATCAAACATGGTGTCCGTAAAAATCATTGCGGTAAATCCGTCGCCCGATTGTCAATACTTTAAGATATTGCCTCACAGATGTCTTTGCAGCACAAGCTAATGACCGGTATCGATGTCGGATTCTGTGCAGTGTATTTGAAATAGGTGGTGCATTAAACGTACCACCGCCACCCAACATCGTTGAAATAGGTGGTACGTATAGTGTACCACCTAGACCCAAAGAGTTAAAGAACAATTCCTTAACAAATTCTTTGGAAATACTATACCAAATTATCAAATTCATGAAACATACAAATATCCCGTAATACCCTTCGATCTACCAAACTAGTGAACAATACCAGTAATCTCTGGAAATACATCACTTTTGTCATGATGAATCCGAATTTTTTTTTTGCAATGATCTATGGCAGAGATATACGAAGGTGAAAAAGTCAACACTTAATGCATGCTTAATATTATAAATTGTAACAGCTAAGCTAGCACAGTACTTTTTGGCGCGCTTGTTCCTCGGAACAGAGTGCTTATCAATTTGCCCAAATATCTGCAATTTTCGAATTTTTGGCTGCAAATGGTCATAAACGATTTGGTTCGACTCGCTGATCAAGAATCCGTGGTCAAAATCGATTCTGTCCGGCAGCCCGTTAACACGATAACTCTCGACCGCAATGAGCTAAACAGTTGAAATTTTCAGAGTAGGTTTGGGGGATAAATATCTCGGTTAAGGTCGGTATTGGTCAAAATAGGCCTTAAAAATTTCAAATTAATTTTTTTTTAAGATGCAGTTATATCATAAGACATTGACCTCTTGAACAATACTGATACAGTTCAGAAAAATGTTAAAATTTGATATTTAACAGTTTTGAAGAAACATATAGGGAAGCTATCTGCGAATATCCTTGCATACTGTTCTAGAACTGAAAGTACAGGACTATAACAAAACATCCAGAAATTGACTTACGGTGAATTACAATTAATTGATAAGATCTTTAACTCACCTGGCTTTTTTCTTCACAATGCATTATTAATTTTTGTACAGCAAAGTTAGTGTTTCGTATTTTGGACAATTTGAAAATCCTTCCAGCAAACAAATTTGCATAAATTTTTGTTATGTATTTTGTGGGAGCAACTTGCACGAATACCTCCAAAACCATTAGAGAACTTATTGCTAAAAAGACTGGTGGCAATTTATTTACGTCCGCAATTCCCTCGTCTGGTACAAAACATTCTAACAACTTCTTTAGATATTTTTTCAGAAGTTTAGAGCTCACTTTTTTCAAAGCCTTTAGAAGAATTTGAAGAAAACCTGATGTTTTTTCATTCTTACATAGATCAGGGAACTGTGGCCAAGTTATAATTCGTTCACCATACTCAATAACAACATCAGCATATTCTGAGATAACAGGGGCCTGTGCTGTTTCCTTATCTACTTCAATTTTTAAATAATTCTTTGACTTAGGATCCTCCTTAGGAATGTTCGACAAAATTTGTAAACAAGTTCGAATAATATGATTACCATAGGTATCCCATATATAATCTTCTAGATTATTAAGTAGGAATTTACTTATCTTTAAGGTAAATTCTGTATATTCTTCCTTCATTGCATCAGTTTGAGTGGAGCGTTTGCAACTTTGTGTAACCAATTCTTCTAGAACATGACTAGCAAATCTATCACTACAAAGTGGACGTAGTTCTTTACCAAAGCAATCCATATACTTTTTCATTACTTCGTCACTTGCGAATGGTAACAAGGTTTCTATTACTCTGCAACCTATTTGATTACAGCAACACTGAATTTCCTGGTTCTCTGTTTGTTGAAAAACATTATCAACAAATATTTCTAGAAAAAGAGAAAAATAATAATTATCAACTTTAGTCGAATTTAAGCGAGTCACCGGAGCAGAGCGGTTAAGACTAATCCCTTGCTATTATAACCGATCGGTTATGTTCAGCAAGAGATTGGTCATAACTGCTATGCTTTGGTTACTTGCTTAAATTCGACTATTGACTTATTGTATAGAAAACATTTTCACTATAGTGTACATATTGTTGAATGAGGGAACAATGCCAAAGATTTGTGCATAGCAGTTCTGAAATGTTATAATTGGAGACTACGGTTTTCATTTGACGGTCGACGTCATACTGAAAAAATACTTACTCTTATCCTCTTCATTTTCGAAACCTTCTCTGTAAACTTCCATTATTTTGACGAAATATTGATACGTATCGCTTTCCAACTGACTACCACATCCAAAATGACCCTGCTTAGCATATTTTCGAGCGTTTTTCAGAAAGGACTTCTTCCTTTTTCTTTTATTCGGATTTCTAAGTTGGTCACTGATTTCACTCATGTTTATTGAAATCCCAAATTTCAATTACTTCACAATAATATGGAAATGAGATTCCATGAATTCAATACTCAAAACTTTTTGATTTACCGTTCAACTGTTTAGCACAGAACAATAGTAATAATATAAGTCGTTGCCTGATTAACCATCAGTTAATATATATTAATGTTCAAATAATTCCTTCAGCAGCCAACTGCCTCCAATCCAAAATCCAACGTTCTTTTTTGAGGTTAAGAGCATAGAAAATGATAGACAACAGACCACAGGGCTTTTCGGAAAGTGTGATCGAGTCATCGAGTTAACCATAGCCTCCTATATAGTGATGTGAAATACTCGAGTTTTTAAGTTAAGGACAAATATCCTGGAAAAATGTCCGAAACTTTCCCCCAAGGTCGAGCATTTTGAGTATTTAAGTATTTACGGACATTGCGGAAAAATCGGGAAAAATATGACAATTTTCACATGTTAAGTTAAAATATCAGGACAATTTGAGGCATTTTAAGAAATTTTTCATGGTCAATTGGAAATAACAAATATCTTATCATTGAATGAGTTATTATCGTGTTATTTTATTGAGTATCAGTGATAAAGGACCGGAGCCAGGTTCTGAATTAAGAATTAGTATTAGAAAAATCGATTTAATTAGACTGTTAAATAATAAAAATAAACTTGGTTAAAAAAAACTTTGTATAATTTTCCAATTGGTTCACAGATCGTTAAGAACCTTCGATCCAAGTAGAAAAGAATAAACTGCTTAAGAAAAAACTCTGTATAATGGCAACACAAATCGTTGCATCGTCGATCCAAGTAGAAAAAAACAAACTTCTTTAAAAATTTTTGTAAAATTCGCATCTCAGATCGTTGAGCATCTTCGATCCAAGTAGAAACGAAGAATAAATTTCGGTCAAAATTAAAATTTTCAAAAAATGTTTAAGTAGAAAAGAAATTTATGATATTTATCCAGACATTTTCGATAATTTCCATAAATACTAAAAAACTCTAAATGTCGACTGTTTTTAGAAGTAATGATAATTTTCGGACATTTTTCAGTATTTATCAGAGGAGTATTTAAGACATTTTCCACACTCACAACACTACTCCTATATCAGAAGTTCACTGATCTGCGCGTTCGGAAATAACTGATCCTAAATCGGGTTTGGACCATATGTTGTGATCTGGTCGACCCTGCTTTTTCTAGGGTTGAGTTGAGGTAAATGCAATCAGCTGTTCGATGTCAGTTCTATTTTCGCGGGCTTGTTTGAATTGAGTTTGAAGTCATGAATTATTCTGAACATTAAAAAGGCTTTAAGAAAATTGAATGGATATTGGATAGTAAGGAAAATATAATCATTTCTCTACAAGATAAGTTTTGGAGTAATTACGATGTTTAAGTGTCCGCTGATGAGTATAATAGAATAATCACAAAATCTAATCAACATGCTCGAGTTGAGAATTTCATCATTTCAGAGAAGAAATGGTACCTAATTCATAAAGGTAAGTTGGAGGTTCGAAGGAATTTTTGATTTTATTCAAAGAATAGGAAGGATCACAAATATGAATTAAATCTTTAGAACTTCCACATTTGTAGAGTTCGTTTGCAAGCAAGCAATGTATTTTTTCTTTGAAATATTAACACTGTTGTCTCCATTTTCATAATATAATACCTGCTCTTGCTTAGTTGAAAATTATAGTTAATTTATCAAGAACAAATACAATGATTCAACCTCGAAGAATGGGTTCCAACTTAAACTCGTTCACAGTGTTCACAACTAAGGAAAGTTTCATCAACATGTCTAGAGAAAGGCTGGACACAATCATAGCAGATTGCCCATTTTTTCCTGATATTTGAATAGGTATCGCATAGCCAACTCTAGAATATGCTATGGGTATCGCTAACGAACAAATTATTTTATTAGTTCATTTCATTTTGTTTGAAAGATTAAGTATGTGTTTTATATTCTTATTTTTCTTTATTTGTAAACTCTCATTATAGGACAAATTATATTAATGAAATACAATAATCTTTTCATTATTTAATAGTTCATTCCACTAAGACTCAAGCGAAATAATATTTGATACACATGTAGATGAATATTTTAGCAATTTTTTGCTGGCAAATTATAAAAATACTGTTTAGGAACATGTATTACTACTTAAGGCAGTAAAAGGTAATATAAACCTCGGTGATCCACGAACAGTAATTTCTTTTGATGATTCCATTATGTTGTTCTTGTCTTCTGCCTTCAGAAACTTTATCATCAAAATGATCCAATTCTAAATCTTTTGAAACATCAACCCCAATATTTATACATAAATTTTATTCAATATGCAACAAGTCAATATTATTTTTGGTCAAAACAGTCTTGTTTATATTCAGGATTCGGGACAAAATATTTTCGAAGTAGGAATTATAAACAAATAAAAAATAAGGTTAATTCTAATAATCTAAGAATCTAATAAGTAAATTCTACCTCGGCGCTGACTGCCGCGTTCGGAAACAGTGATCCAGAACCCCGGGTTACACTTTCCGAAAAGCCCTTATATTAGTTAGGTTAGGCGGGAAATTTGAATTACGATCCATCCGTGGATCCGCGCACTGAATTCCCCATGCTTTCTTATGGACCTAAAATTTACGCGAATTGCTCGCCTGTTTTTAGATACTTCGGCTAATTTCTTAAGGTTTATTTTGGTTGAAATAGATTCTGTGAACCTTTCTCAATCATCTTGAATCAAGTTTTCATAACAAAATTGTATATTTCCAAAATAATTAATAAATATAAAAGTGTTCACCAAATTCGATTGACGTATGTCTTAGCTCACTCGAAATCAGTCAAAAATAATAACATATACTGCATTCACATTTATAAAGTCTCCCGGTTGGCCATGAAATTTTGACACATTTCACAGTGTATATTTTGAAAATGTTAGGTTATGCTCATTTTCCTGTCAGATAACTATGCAACGTTGTCCTTCCTACATAGAAGTCGTAGTAATAACGAATTTTTCACAATGTGAATTTTCATGGGATAAATAATTAAATTGAGAAGATATTAGTGAATTACACAATTCCAAAAGACCTGGCGACTGTTGAAGAAATATTTTCATCTGTTACTATGGCAATATTTCACGTATATAAACTGATTTGAATAAAAGTGTTGAAATTATAATGGAAAATAATGGATACAGTAGTCCGTTACTTCGTGATAGTTCATTTGAAAAAAGAATAAAAGTACCTGAATAACCCAGAAAAACTTCTAAACGAACAGACGTACCTATGGAGTTCCCCACTTTTCGGAATTGTCAATATATAAGCCTATAGTAATAATAAGTAATTTCATTGGAGAGTCCTAAGAAAGAATGGAGTTTTCCTATTGCAGATTATTCGAAGATAATGATCTGCGATAATATCTTGTCTAAGAAGGAACATTATGTTGATTGTTTAGAGTAGACATTGGCAACCACAGAATATATCGTTAGGAGAAGTGAAAGCTCTGGTCTAAAATTGGAAGTTTATTTTTGACGTTATATAGTTCGCACCCGGCTTTTAGATGGAGCTTCGAGCATTATTCTACAGGATACAGGATCCTTATTTACCAATTTTACCATATGTCAAATAAATAAATGTATGGTCAGAGACTCACAGACAACTAACCCTTAGTTAGTTGTCTGTGCAGAGACTCTGGTCTCTGGTATGGTTATGATGGTTGTAAAATGTAAAAGCATACACGAATACCTGTTTTAGGTGAGTATTATTCATATTTAATTAAGAATTCAATTAAAATTTATATGAAATTGTTTTCAGTAATGCGACAACTATAAGGACCACCTAAGACTTACATGGACAGGATAGATCGATCAAAGGAGAAGAGCTAAGTATACTCGCTACTTATAAAATCTCATTAACAATATGCTTGTTGGGACACCAAAGTATTCTTGCAATTACCTTACTTGCAAGAATCAATACTATGCTGGATTGAGTGGAATGCACTTCTTCAAGTTTCCGACGAATGTAAGTGGCCAAACATGGAAACAATTTTGTTTGATTCCAGAATCCACAAACTGTTTCATCTTGAGATTGTTTAAGATCACTGTGTTGAAAGTGATTTTTATAACACAAGTAAAGTAAATCAAGGTTGTTAAGAGGAGCCTGCCCCTCAATGCCTCCTGTAAATCATGCTTTCACTCTAGATCATTCTATGCACAGCACAACTTTTCCCCACAATCATATTCTGAAAGTCAAGAATATGTTCAGAATGATCATGTCAACATCTTAGGTTTTCATGATCGTTCTTACGTTAATCAAGAAGAACACTTTCCTGATTTTGAAATTTCTGATGTAGAGGCATCATGCGCCTCCACTGCTTCAGATAAAAACAATTCTGGTGATTTCAATTTTTTGACAGATTATAATTTACCTCCAACTCGAAGACATGGAAAAGATTAGAAGGAATGGAAGGAAGACATTTGAGTTATTTTTTATATATTGTTTATAGAAAAGTTTTTGTTATATTGACTGTATGACCTTCTTGTAAATATTTTTCCTTTTCAGAAATAAACTGTTTTACTGCTTTCTTATTCAACAGTTATTGTTTTATTAATGAATTAATTTTAATTGATAAAATTATTTTACCAAAAAAAAAATTCAGAATAAGGTTGTTATTTCTTCATTTACTTTTGCAAATATTTCTTTCTTAGAACTGTTATCTTCAACGATAATCCAATTATCGTTGGAGATAACAGTTCTTGGAATAATAAATTTGAAATTGTAGTGAAACTGAAAAAGGCGCTACAGTTTAAATTTGGCGCGTCTGACGTTTAGTTCTGCACCCGGCTCCCGGGGGTCGCTTTTTACGCTTCCAATCCAACTCTATGTAGCTCTCACTTCTCCTAACGATATGTTCTGTGTTGGCAACGTCTCAGAGAATTGTTTTGACCTTGACGATATTTCAGAAGTGCCAACCTGCCTTTGTTTCAGTTACAAAAACGTGATAGACCTAAATCATGGCCAACTGGGAGACTTTATAAAAGTGAATGGAGTATAGGCCTAATCGGCCTTGTGACGCACAACAGAAGTCATCTACGACATACGGAAATCTTTCGAACTAGAATGGTTTCAATTTTGATTTAAGAATAAATAGAAGTAGATTTTAATGTGGAAATAACATGAAAACATGCACTAATGATGAAGGTACCCAATACTTGTTGTCTCTGTAATAACATTCTCTTTTAAATAGGGTGGTTTCATCTTATTTCATCTTAAAGTTGAAATTCCTTGTTAAAAAATTTGAATATGGATCTCCCGCCAAGAGACTGATTCTAACCTAACTGATGCTAACTAATGTGGCATTAGCCGTATTCTTTTTACCTTGCATCTCAATAGATGCATAGAATCTTGCATTTTGCCTTCTAACTACTGAGCCAGAACTGAGAATCTCAGTTAATCTCAGCTAAAGTTGGTAAAAAGAATACGGCTATTTTCAGTCAGCTGTTTTTGACAACATCAAAACACGTGCTGAGGGGCAACCATACTTCATTTTCCCTTTGCCAAGTATAGAAAATGCACATATAAGTTGTGCTGTAAAGGTATTGTTGCAAATGACCAATTGGTGAATAGCTTATATGGTCCAATTACAGATGTGGAAGAATCTCCTCTTCAAAATTTGAAGGATCAAATTGAAAAAACATCGAGAAGCTTCCATTAACACTCCTAAAAAGTAATTGCTATACACGAAAGATGGTACGGATACCTTGAGGGGTGAATTTATCATTCAAATGTAATTTATTATCAATTAAGGTATTTATTAATTGTAAATGTCTGAAAATTTAATAACAATTATTACTGTTTCCATCTTGTTTTCTATATTTTATATTGAATGTCTGATAAGTGATAATTAGTTGTGGAACACCTTTCCATTGGGTCATCTTCCATATTTGTGGCTACGCTACTACTTGATGTATCACATCTTAATACTCTTATAACCAAGGATTTGGGTTGGAATCCAATCAAGATCGTTTTCATCCTGTAATTTGGAAGGTTCGCCTTCAAATATAAAACGAGCTTCTTTCCAGACAACTTTCCTCTTTTCAAGCTTCCTATTCACCATTCCCATCGAAGACTTGACAATCGATTTACATCATCTTCTCTATTTTTTAACTCCGACGGAATTCTAAAAAATGTAGCCTGGTACCTTTCTGCTCACATAGAGCAGCCCACAAGTCAACAAATCAAAGGCATCTTATCAAAAACTTGCAATAAAATGAGTATAAACTCCATGTAAACAAATAGCGACTAACGTTTATGTGCCCCTCAACGAATCTTACTGACAGCTGTGACGTCACTTGGAAATGGCCTATAATCTTTGAATAAAGATGGTTCTTTATTCAAAGCCTATAATAATAATCAAAGAAGTTAAAAATTCAAACACGTGTAAATCATAGACAGATCATGTGTAAATGCTGCCTGATGAAGAATTCGAGGTCAAATTTGATTCCGTCCCGGCCGGAAGGCCGTTGCCACGATAACTTGAGAACGGAAAGAGATAGCGACTTGAAATTTTCAGGATAGGTGGCGACGCGTCCCAATGCGACGGACAAGTTCGTTAATGGGCGTATTCTGCCCTATGGTTTCCGAGTAATAATGTTGTTTCCTACCAATACAAATCCGATCGAATTGAAACTTGGTCAGTAGTTGTAGAACACAAACTTGAAGATGTTTGTGAAATTTTATGAGAACCCTATCTCTAGAAAAGTAAAAAAAAGCCTTCAAAACCTAACTCTACTGCCAAAAGTTCTAAGTTTGAACACGATCGGATCTATATTGTTGGAGATTCGAGCAGCCTTGTGTGAGTTCAGTAGCTGGATGCGTGACCGTTGCCTCGATAAATTTTGAACGAAAGTAGAAAGGGACTTGCAATTTTCAAGGTAGGATGCGCATCCGAATGGGAGAGATAAGTTCGTTGTTGGGCATAATTGATCCAACGGTTTCGGAGTTATACCCATCTGGAATATTATTTCTTCGATAACTCAAATAATATAGACTCAATCGAGTTAAAGCTTGATAACTAGTTGTAGAGTATCGACATAAAGACATGTGTAAAATTTTGTGAGGACCGTACCACTCGAGAATTTTATAAAATTACGAATTATGTATCTCTCGATACCTTGAGAACGGAAAGAGATAGCGACTTGAAATTTTCAGGGTAGGTTGCGCATCCGAATGCGATATTTATCTAATTGGCTTAATCGACTGAACTGTTTTGGTGTTATAGTCATCTGAAATTTTGTTTGTTTCCTCTATAACTCAATTCAAGGGCGTAGCCAGGGGGGTGAAATTTTTGCTGCAGGAAGTGACCCTTACACACCCAAACCCCCCCCTCCCCCGAAATTAATTCCTGGCTACGCCCTTGACTCAATTTATACTAATCTGATCCAATTAAAACTCTGTGATTACTTGTAGAATGTCGACCCACTAATTTTCGCGAATTTCGTGAATATGGTATCCTGGAGTTACTTTAGGGGTGTGTTTGGCGCTCTAGTTCCTCGGACCTGAGTGCTTATCAATTTGCCCAAATGTCTGTAACGATTTGGTTCGACTCACTGATCAAGAATCCGAGGTCGAAATCGATTCTGTACGGCAGGTCCGGCCGGCCGGCCGTAGGCACGATAACGCTCGAACGAAAGGAGTTAGAGGATTGAAATTTGCAAGTGTGGTTTGGAGCGTAAATATCTCGGACAAGCTCGTTAATGGCCGGAATCCATAAAGCGGTTTCGGAGTTATGGCCAATTTTAGTAAAAACATTTCTTATGAATATTTCCGAAACCGATCACTCGATCTATCTGAAATTAAGCATCAAATTGTAGAATAATGACCTTTATACGCATGTGAAGTTTTGTATTGACCAGGTTACCGCAAAAATTTTGAAAATTTAAAGAAAAAATTTCTACAATAACTCTCGACCGGAATGAGCTAGGCAGTTGAAATTTTCAGAGTAGGTTAGGAAGATGAATTTCTCGGTTAAGTTCATTATTGGGCAAAATAGTGGTTTCGGAGTAACGAAAAAAAAAATTTTTTTTTAAGCAACAAATTTTGATTTCAATTTTTATTCAAGATGCAGTTTCACCATAAAAATCCATTGATATCATTTTCAACTCCAACAAGCTAATACTTTCGGAGATATGATTTTTCGAAATTTCAATAATGAATCGTACTTCTATGTTTTCACAGAATGTTATAATTATTCTATCTAAGCTTTATTATATGATCTGTGTTCATACTAGTACATGTCATCCTGTTCTATAAGAGAAAGTCAAATTCATTTCAGCTATTTCAATTTGATATCTTCCATGGTGCAGTTCTCATTCTCAGATTGCTCATTTAATCTTGATAAATAAACTATTATTTGAATTGAATTTCCTTTATGATGCAGTTCTATCATAAGAATACAGTGATATAATTCCCAACTCTGAGAAACCAATACTTTCGGAGATATAATTTCGTATTGTAATTCCAATAGAATTAAAAATCCTGTGATCATAGACGTCACTGAAAGCTGTCATTAAAATGGTATGAAATGTATTCATATACATATTATAAAAGCTGAGAAAACGGTATATATCAATGCTAAATTCGTAGTACATATTTGTAAAACTGTCTTGTACCGTTAAATTAATAAATACAATAAAATAAAATTACTGTTGAGTCGTTGTAGAACCTCAAGATTCTTCGTATAATTGTGAAGCTGAAGCGATGGCTTAAAAGTCATAGACTTACGCGTAAACCAAGTCAACACTGGCGACTTCGCAACTCCGGATGGAAAACATACGCAGGTTTTCGATTGATTGGACGCATCGATTGATAGATTTCGCTCTGAACTAACATATAGAAACTTTTCTCCGCAAAATATCGGTTTTGATAGTTTTGGTGATTATTTGATAGTTTTGGTGATTAGAACGCTTTGACAACAATCGCATTAGCATATACGCTCTGGAAAATTCTCGCAACGCATTTTGATGGTGTTTTTCAACACCGCATTTTGGAACGTGGAAGCTGCCCTGCCACAAAGACCTGTGTGAGGCCCTCGAACTTCGAAACAGGACGCTGAGACGACCATCAGGACACTTTTCTGGTAAGTCATCAGTGTTGACCGCATTTATTATAAGACATTTCAATTGTATATTTCGCATTTCGCTCCAGCTTCACAACGCCAGAAATACAGTCCCTTTTCTCAATAAATTAACGACTAACTGAACTATCGGAGTGAACATTGGTCCTTCGGGCCGGATATTGAATTCGCCTCCCTTATTTTGAGGGATTTCAATATTCAATTATTTATAGTTGTTTATCATAAGTTTTTGCTCCACCTGCACATCTGGTAGCCCAGAGCGTGAGATATCCCGCTTATCGAGACGAAATATTCTTCGATTGAAATTGCATTGAGTGACATCGTTTACGCACATATTTTCGGAATTATAACGTTTCATTTTAGACTTGGTAAATATGGCAGATTTGAAATTAAAGCGAGCTAATTTCATCAGAAATTCTTGTATTAATGAATTAAATTCACTTTTGGATCTTGCGAGGAAGGCTGTGTCAGATTCCACTCTACAAACTTCGTTTAAAATTCGCTTCACAGAGATCGACGAAGTCCGCGAAGATTTCAATAAACAACACCAAACAGTAACTGCTATTCTTTTGCAAGGTGAGGATAATGATCTGACTCCAGAGGAGTCCATAAGAAGTCAATTTCAAGATGATTTTTTTGCTGTTAAGACGATTTATACAAAATTGTTCGACCCAAATGGGGAATCTCTTGATGTTTCAGTACAAGCCGCATTGTCTAGAAAACAAAGTCTTGCTGTCAGTTCGCCCAATGCTTGCAATGTTCGTCTTCCTCGGATTGAAATTAAATCATTTACAGGAGATTACACTCACTTCGCTACTTACATTGACGTGTTTGATGCTCTAGTGCATAATAACTCATCGCTCACAGAAATTGAAAAGTTTAATTATTTGATTTCGTCTTTAGAAGGACCGCCTCTTTCTTTAGTCCGCACCTTGCCTATGACCGCGGATAATTATCAAATAGCATATCAGTCGCTTATTGATCGATTTTCCAATGAGAGATTGAGAGCTCAAGCCCATTGGAACGCCATAGAGAACACACTTAAAATTAATTGCAATAACCGCTCCGCACTGCGAAACTTGATCAGTACATTCACTGAAAATTTGGCCGCACTTAAAAATATGCATTTTCCTGTAGAGTCTTGGGACTTTGTAATGTTCATGCTGTTGATAAAACGCCTAGACAACGCAACTGTAGCTCGATTCGAATTGGAAAACAGCTCTTCCTCCATTCCAGATTTCAAAACACTCATTGAGTTTTTGAATAAATATTGCATTGCAATGGACACGTTGGGAGCGCCTCAGAATTCGAATAATAGCAGATACCCTAATTCAAAGGGAACAGCCACCAATGAAAAACCTCGCATCGGATCCTACTTTTCGAATGATAGTAGAAACTCACGCTCAAAACCCATTCCAGTTTGTACGCTTTGTAAACAAGATCACATGTTACATTCCTGTTCGGAATTCTTGGAAATGACTCCTCAAGAACGTCACGCACTCGTGAAGCAAAAACATCTTTGCTTCAACTGTTTGAGTAGCATTCATGATTTGCGATCCTGTAAGTCAATAAACACCTGTCGAAAATGTCATGAGCGTCATAATACCCTTCTACATCTTGCTCCAACTTCTGCTAAAACTCCTGTTGATTCAGAAGAACCTTCTCCCTCCACTGATTGGGCCGTTTTGTCCGCGTCTGCTGGGGTTGCTCAAAATTCATCCGCTGTTCTCTTATCCACAGCCATGATTGAGGTTCGAGATAATTTCGGTGAATTCCGTAGATTTCGTTGCTTGATTGATAGTGGATCTATGTCTTCATTCATAAGTCGGAAGGCTGCAAATATGCTAGGTTTGCCCCGTCGTAAAGTCGATGTAGAAGTTAAGGGTCTTAATTTAATGAAGACAAACGCTACGCATGGTTGTTTAACTTTAATGTTTCGCCCGTGCAAGTCAGAGAAACCGATCTTGTTAACAGACGCAATAGTTTTAGATAGAATATGTGATGAACTTCCTGCTTATCGTATCCCCGAGTCTTCTTGGTCTCATTTGAAACATTTGAAGCTTGCCGATGACAGGTTTTATTCGCCGGGTTCGATTGACATTTTATTGGGCGCAGATATATTTTCGAAGATTTTGTTGCCGGATCAAATCAGTGGAAGGTCTGGTCGACTTGATGCTGTAAATACTGTGCTAGGATATATTTTGATGGGAAAATTTGATTGTAGATCGAATACGTCGATATCATCATTTTTTATATCATATTCTGAATTCTCAATTGATAGGTCACTACAAAAATTTTGGGAACTTGATAGTGTGCCCTCTGGAGAACCACTGTCTTCTGATGACAAATTATGCGATCAAATATTTTCCGATCAGCATTATCGCGATAGGGAGGGTCGATATATTGTATCTCTTCCATTCCGAAATATTTTGCCGCAATTTACTGGAATGCGAGAGCTAGCGCTAAACCGTTTCCTCTCTCTCGAACGTAGGCTTGTTAGGAACCAAGATCTATATAAACTTTACGTTGGATTCATGAGAGATTATCTTGAATCGAATCATATGGAACTGGTTCCTCGCGATCTCATTTCTAGAAATTCCTTTTATCTTCCCCATCATTGTGTGGTTAAAACTCAAAATGATCAAACTAAAATTCGAGTAGTATTCAACGCTTCCGCAAAATCGCCATATCAAGAGGAGGGTTCACTCAATGACCACCTCCTGACGGGCAAGAAATTACAGAAAAATATCATCACTATATTGTTACGCTTTCGTTTACATGAATATGTTGTTTGCGCCGACATCCGACAGATGTATCGCATGATTCGCGTTAGTCCAGACCATGCAGATTACCAGCGAATCATTTGGAGATTTTCGGTTGATGAAGATCCCCAAGATTATAGGTTACTCACCGTAACCTACGGTATTAATAGCGCTCCATATCTCGCGTTGCGTACCCTCATTCAACTGGCCAGAGATGAAGGAATAGATTTTCCCTTGGCATCAAAGGCCTTGCTTGAGGACACTTACGTGGACGATATTGTCAGCGGAAGTTCCACTTTGACAGGGGCGAAACGACTACTCAGAGAGCTGATTGATATTCTGGCGAAAGGTCATTTTGAACTTAGAAAATTTTCGTCAAATTGTTCTGCCATTTTATCTGACTTACCCCCCTCACATCTTTCAATTGACCCTCTATCTTTCGATCGACACGGTGAACCCACCTTCCTCAAGGTATTGGGCTTGCAATGGGACCCACCACAAGATTGCTTTTGTTTCAGCGTGGAAACATCTGGAAACCTTTCCACCAAGCGCCACTTACTTTCGCAAATAGCACGCATTTACGATCCCATCGGGTTTCTGTCACCGGTGACCCTTTTACTCAAACATCTCATGCAGAGGGTATGGTCTTCCGGTATTGGTTGGGATGACGAGCTTCCAAAAGAAGTTTCTAGTGTCTGGATGGCGTTTAAGTCTGAAATTTCTATTCTGTCGTCCATAAGTATTCCCCGCAAAATGCTCACGCCCATGGCAAAATCCTATCAACTTCTGGGATTTTGTGACGCATCTGAGAAGGGTTATTGTGCAGTGGTGTATATACGCATCATTGATGATCAGGATTTAGAACATAACAAGTTCTTATGCGCCAAGAATAAAGTCTCCCCACTCAAGCGCATCACTATTCCACGCCTTGAGCTATGTGGTGCAGTTTTACTCTCAAATCTTCTTTCATTTTGTTTGGACACTTTCGCTGATACTATCAGTTTCTCTAAAGTTCTTGCCTTTACAGACTCCCAGATCACTTTAGATTGGATCAAAGGATCCCCACATCGATGGCCGACATTCGTGTCAAACAGAGTTGCGCATATTCAAGATCAAATACCTAGTGCTTCGTGGTATCATATAGAATCACAAAATAATCCTGCAGACTGCGGTTCTCGTGGTTTACTACCCTCAGAGTTTGTCTCCCGGTCGATTTGGTTTGATGGACCTGAAAAATTGCCTTCACTACGCGACTCACCGCTTCCAGATATAGATACTAATCCAAACGCTCAATTAAACGCTGATAACTTTTGCGCAACGCTTTCTGAAGAACCACAATTATTCACTATTATTTCTCTACTTGATAAATTTTCCTCGCTTACAAAGATTCAACGAATTCTTTCATACGCTTTGCGCTTTGTAAACAACGCGAAACGAGGAACTGAAAAAATTTTCGGAAGCCTCACGCTATCTGAATTGAATGAAGCATTAGTTCACTTAGTTAGAGCCACTCAACAAAGCTCCTTTCTCACCGAACTCAAACGAAGGACCTTCCCAAAACATTTCCAGAAATTACAAGTTTTCAGGGATGAACAGGGCTTATTGAGAGTCGGTGGCCGAATTGATTCGTCTTCATTGTCCTTTGATTCGAAGCATCCCTTACTTTTGCCTAAAAAAAGCCGTTTGACATCACTCGTGATCAATACTTATCACAAAAAATACTTACACGCGGGACTGCGCACTATTCGATTTCTAATAGCTCAAAGATTTTGGATTTTATGTGGAAAAAGGGCCATATCTTCAGAGTTGAGTAAATGTTTGACATGCTTCAAGCTTCGCCCGATGCCATACCAACCCCCTATGGGTACACTCCCCGTTTCCCGTGTTTCGCAGATAAAACCCTTTAGTAGTAGTGGAGTGGATTTCGCAGGCCCTTACGCTATTACACTGGGTCGTCGCCGAGGTATCAAAACAACTAAAGCATATATTTGTCTATTCGTGTGTTTCGCAACGAAAGCTCTTCACTTGGAGTTAGCAACGGATCTCTCAACAGAAACCTTTTTGTCTGCGCTTCAACGCTTCATCGCACGTCGTGGTAGGGTAAGCCATATATATTCTGACTGTGGCACTAATTTCATCGGTGCAGATCGGGAACTGACTAAGCTCATGAAGCATTCTGCTGAAAGGGAACAAATCCAGTGGCATTTCAATCCCCCTTCCGCTCCGCACATGGGAGGTTTGTGGGAAGCAGGCATCAAATCAGTGAAAACCCATCTTAAGAGAGTGATAGGTTCCCAAATTCTCACGTATGAGGAGTTTCAAACTGTTTTATGTCTTATAGAAGCCATTCTGAACTCCCGACCTCTGGAAGCATTATCTTCGGACCCAGAGGACGTATCTGCACTATCTCCTGGTCACTTCCTTACGCTTGAGCCACTAAATGCCCTACCATATCCTCAAATTGATAATATTCCATTGAATCGCCTCAGTCGTTGGCAATGCTTACAACGCATTCAACAAGATTTTTGGAAGCGTTGGCATTGTGAATACCTGCACACACTGCAGCAGAGATCGAAGTGGTTCTCTGCCGATAGCAAGCCTCCAATAGTTGGAGATCTAGTTCTAATTAAAGACGAAAGGCTCCCCCCTTGTCAGTGGGCTCTCGGAAGGATAGCGTCTCTATCGGATGCAGCAGATGGACATTCCCGTGTTGCGTCAGTCAAAACCAAAACTGGTAATTTGAAGAGACCTGTTGTCAAACTTTGTCCTTTACCTGTTTGAACTGGAAGCACGCATTGTGAAAATTTAATTTATCTATTCAATATTTTTTTTTTTCTTTCTGCTCAATAAATTGTTGAATAAGTCACTCAATGCATTTCGCTTAGATATATCGCTTGAGATCATTTTATTACCGCTTTGTTGCCATTATTTACCATTTTTCGCGCCCGGAGAATGTTGAGTCGTTGTAGAACCTCAAGATTCTTCGTATAATTGTGAAGCTGAAGCGATGGCTTAAAAGTCATAGACTTACGCGTAAACCAAGTCAACACTGGCGACTTCGCAACTCCGGATGGAAAACATACGCAGGTTTTCGATTGATTGGACGCATCGATTGATAGATTTCGCTCTGAACTAACATATAGAAACTTTTCTCCGCAAAATATCGGTTTTGATAGTTTTGGTGATTATTTGATAGTTTTGGTGATTAGAACGCTTTGACAACAATCGCATTAGCATATACGCTCTGGAAAATTCTCGCAACGCATTTTGATGGTGTTTTTCAACACCGCATTTTGGAACGTGGAAGCTGCCCTGCCACAAAGACCTGTGTGAGGCCCTCGAACTTCGAAACAGGACGCTGAGACGACCATCAGGACACTTTTCTGGTAAGTCATCAGTGTTGACCGCATTTATTATAAAACATTTCAATTGTATATTTCGCATTTCGCTCCAGCTTCACAACGCCAGAAATACAGTCCCTTTTCTCAATAAATTAACGACTAACTGAACTATCGGAGTGAACAATTACAGATGTTTTATTCAATAGGGTAATATATATCACAAAATTGATATCTATGGTATTTTGGTAACCACGGCAAGATAATTGGTAAGTTATGATTATTCATGATGTTCAAACCAGACTGTCCCATCAATTGAAAACGCAGACATTTGGTGTGCTGCCTCCACATTTCAAATATGGATTATCATTAGGAATCTTCACACTTGATGGATTATTAATATCGGCGTAGTATGTATAGGTTGCTTTCCCTCCCTTGTTTCCGCACAGCTTTTGATAGTCTTCCTGAGTGATGAGGAGATAAGGTTTGTTATCTACGGTAGAGCATGACACTTTTCCGTTTATGATATTGGCTGACACCCCTTGACTGTCACTGCTGAAACATAAATAGTTGTTGACTCTGACGTTCGGAGAAACGTAGCAGAAGCTTTCTTTTTTAGTGAAGTCCAGAGGATTTTGGGACCCTCCACAGTCTCCTTGGTTGTTGACTTGACCGTTACATTCAAATAGATTTCCGTTGCTGGAAACCAACACCTTTCCTGAAATTTACAGAATATATGAGCTATATGGAGGAATGTCGATACACCAAGGGCGTAGCCAGGAATTAATTTCGGGGGGGCTTTGGGGCTGTAAGGGTCACTTTCTACAGCAAAACATTTTTTTTAAGCGAAAAATAACATTTCGGGGGGGAGGGGGGGGTTTGAACCCCCAAACCCCCCCCCCCTGGCTACGCCCTTGCGATACACACTGTCGATTCTGACTAGAATTTAAGACCTATCTACTAGTATAACACATTTCTTTAATTATTATTCAAGTAAATTATATTTGAAATCAAAAGGCAATATATTAGATGAGCAATATTTATTTCAACTGAAATAAGTAATTGAAAATATGTAGATTTGAGACCTTTTCTACTAAATGATATATATAGTTGACAGGTTGAAGGTCAGGTTGTTGGAATGGAAAACCATTTCTTAAAACAACGCCGACATGTTTCGATTTCATTAAAAAATCATATTCAGGTCTCTAAAATGAGATACAGAAAATTTTACAATGATGCACCATAAAATATACGAGGAGACGAAAGGATCATACAACAAGCAGTTACACAAAAAAGACATACCTTGCGTTCCGAAATTGCTGGCATTACTGGCCGCAGTAAGTAATTTCGGAACGATCTTAATGAAGTATTAACTAATACTTCAATCAACGCTAAGAGTAAGCATCGCCAGTGAATTTCAGTAATATCTGACGTTTCAATTTACTGCTCAGTACTGTTCAGGAATATCGGAACACGGCAAGTAGATTACAATTCATAATACGTAGTCAAAATCGGGCAAAAAATAAACAAAACTGAAATTTATTTGACTATTGTTAAATGAGGGATACAATGGCTTAATTAAATAGATTTCGGGAGTAACTTACAGTTTAATCGTGGTTTCAATATCAGAAACATAAAAGATCTTAAACAAATTTCAGACAACATCACACTAGAAACGATCGGGAGAAATTGACAATGCAATTGAATAGTTCTTACCCTAAATATGTGGTACATATACCGGGTGTCCCAGTATACATGTTCCAATGGATTATCTCAGCCATTTCAAAAGATAAAAATTTGAGAATTTAATGATTTTCAATATGTTCAAGGAACCTTCAACTGAGAAAAGCAAGAATTGAAAGTCACTTCCGGTTTGACCGGAAGGTATATTCGTGTATAGAGATGTCACATGCAAATAAATCAAAACATAGCTACTAGGAAGGCTCATGTCTTTTATGCAATCTATGAATTCGAACGAGTTCTTTACATATTTATCATCTTTATCAAAAACACGACCCAATAGATCCGTGCAATTTTTTTTTTGTAAAAATTGTAGAGGGGCCGCCCTATATATGGCACAATTGGTAGCAAAGGATGATTTTTTGGAATTTGGATTTTGGAACATAAACCAATATAACACCTCAAGAACTTTTGTGTTGTCCATTCAATTTTTTTCGATTTATACAGTTGGTTTATTGTTTTATTGAGTTTTGCTTGTATCTTTTTAGTATGATCTTCGGTTAATTCACGGTTGTCCTGCTTTTGTCGCTCTTTGTGATAATGACATTTTCATTTGTTCTAAGGAAGTGTTTTGTTTCGTATAGGTACAATCTTATAATTGACTTATCATAGTACTGTCTATTATATGAATTTGAGTTAACAAAATTGGTGATTGAGTTTACAATGGAATCACGAACCAAATTTGTGTTGTTCTCATCATTACAAGAATACCAAATACACTCATCATTCCAAATTAATTATTTTAAAGGAAAATTATTAACACTGTATAAGGAAGGTTAAATTTATCTCCCAAACTCAATAAATATTGAGCGTTAGTTGGAAACGGAATGTCTGTCAAATTAACAAATCCCCCTCCTCACATTTATCTACACTAAGCACGTTCAACTGAGATGTCTTAAGTTTCATAAATTTACTAATTTGCACTTTTTTGGTTTTAGTGAATTCAGATTTGAATATTGCCCTGTTCTCGATACTCAACGCTACACTTATATCTTCAGGCAACTCACAAAATAGTGTTGATTCCATCATCCCAACTTTTCTCCTGAGACATTGCAACCTCCAATGAACTATGGAAATTGCTAGCTTCATTACCCTTAATCTACATGCATTAATAATGTTGTTATATGCACTGGAAAAGCTAACCTTATCGCGATATTGTCTGAGGTGTATTTGTTTGAGATATTTCATGTTTCTGATATGGAAACCACGATTACTGTAAGTTACTCCCGAAATCTATTTAATAAGGCCATTGTCTCCCTCATTTAACAATGTAGTCAGATAAATTTCAGTTTTGTTTATTTTCTCATTGCTCGATTTTGACTATGTATTATGAATTGTTATCTACTTTCTTTTTTGTGTAACTGCTTGATGTATGATCCTTTCGTCACCTCATTTATTTTATGGTGCATCATTGTGAAATTTTCTGTATCTCATTTTAGAGCCCTGAAGATGATTTTTGAATAAAATCAAAACATGTCGGCGTTGTTTTAAGAAGTGGTTTTTCATTCCAATAACCTGACCTTCAACCTGTCAACTATATTTATGAAATAAATAATGTTTACCTATGCTAATATTGTCGGAATAAATATTGCCCATCGAATTAATTTCAAGTATAATTTACTTGAATAATAATTCGAAATCAATAAACTGATTCAGGCCAAACTAGTCTATCCTAACACACTTATAAGTAACAATTCACATAGAATATGAGGGATCCCGACTAAAATATCACTAGTTGGATACGGAAAGAAATATTTTCAACACGTCAAAATACATAGAAGAAATTTGTTCAACTGAAACATACCATTGGGAAAAGATGCTACTGTCTTTCCGCCAACTCCGTTTATCATCTGCAATCTCAATGTCATCGCCTTAATCGGAAGCAATCCTTGTTCCACCTGCTCCTGGATCCTCGGACCGATATTTTCGATGTCTCCCAATCTCGATTCTATGGTTTGCTGAATTTGCGGCCCAAGATTATTGAACGGATACATTTGTCGCTGAATGTGGCTACCTAAATCGTCCAAATGGGCCAAATTTCTCCTGACATTCTCCTCAATAATGTTCCCAAAATCGAAATAATCTACAAAAAACAAAAAGTAGGCTAAAATGAGCTCTTACGTATGTCAGTGCTCGAGCAGTTGTACGATTTAAACTGAAACCATTCATTTCACTCAATAAAATTTAAGAAAAAAGGTAATTATGCGTAATGAACTTTGTCATTGGTCGTTGGTATCAAATGTCTGTCATTAGCAATATTCCAAAAATTCTGATGTGTTCACTGATTCAATTTTGTAACTTGTTGCCAATTCTGTTCATCCCGCTGCCTGAATGTCAGTTTTGCGGTTTGATTTTTTTGTAAGCCTGGGGGTCTATTCTCGACCATTCGCAATTTGCACGATCGTGCGCATCTCTATAGCAATATATAGCATATGCGACCGATCGTTAAAATTGCGAATGGTCGAGAATAGACCCCCGGAAGTTACACGGTCAGTCTGGTATCAGTCTCGCATCACATCGATCATGGATTGATGGGAGATTGACGGAAATTGGTTCTATATTCGTATAGATTGATGGACTGGTGATCCGGATTGATGGTAATACTGATGGGAGACCGATACATATATATAGTATAGTATAGATAGTATATCTTGTCTATGGACCGATGACAGACTGACCGTGTAATCTCCGTCTAAGGCTTGTTTCACATGCATACGGTTCCATGCGGATCGTTTCGTTTTCGGTTTCTGGCGCTGGCGACAAGTGTGAAACGGCGCTTCGGTTCAGATTCGGTACCGAATAGAAACCGTACAGCACCGAATAGGTTTCGTCACGAATAGGTTTCTATCAGGTATGGATTCGTGTGTAGGGAATACAAATCAACCGGGGCATTCACACAAACACGGTTTAGTTTCGGTTTTGACCATAAAATAATAAATATTTACGTAAGTTTTCTGTCTCATCGTTCTGTGGTTTCAACCAAAAATCGAGATATCGAGCAGATATCTTTCAATATTTCCCAAATTATTCAAATATAGAAATATAAACATAAATACACATGTTCGGGATATTGCTGCTACCTTAGTATTCATGAGAAAATGATGGTTTACCGAATGTGGATCGACTGATTTCTGCTTTAAATCTGAACTAGTGCTGTGGGACAAAACCTCTGAGAAATATAAAGATAAATCAAAGACGCAGGAAGCAAAGCTTGTGTTCAAATTTTGAATGTCTTTGATGAATCTGAAGTCGCGAAAAAATTGGAATTGTGCATTGAGCCTGTATTTCGGAAGATAACATAAAACCTAATATGAACAGTATATGTGTGAAAGTGTTTCATTCGTTTTCGGTTGAAACCGAAAACGAACCGAACCGAATGGAACCGTATACATGTGAAACAAGCCTAACAGGTCTATGGTCAACTCTAAACTTTCCATAAATCTAATGTCAATCAGAGAAAAATCCTTGCATGTTTTGATTCGCTGGAAATTATACAAGATATGTAGGCTACTTCTCGTATGCAAAAAATACTAGAAAAACCTTTATGGCAAAGAAAAATGGAAGACATAAGAAAATACAGAATAGAAAATGTCTACTTTCATTAAGATGTGCATTCTGATACACAAGTTGAGTATTATAGTAGAGTTCAAACCGGGCTCTATCGTGTCACCCCGTGTGACCTTCATTGCTAAAATGTATAGACCACTGGGTATCATTCTCCATATCCTTGCAATGTAAATTCAACTGGTTGTCAAAAAATCGTCGTGTGCAGGAAGGGGTGGGGGGCATTTTTTCAAAAATTGACAAAAAATTTTTTTCTGTTAATGGTCATCTATATTAGGTGAATATCACTCACACAAACTTCTGTTGAAATATACGAATTAGAAATATTTTTTATTAATTGTCAAAAAAGTCGGATACAATGCTCTTAAATGGAATTCCTTAAGATATAACCGCTTGCCCTGAACACCCATATTAACTATTATGTTCCACTCGGTTTTACTCGAGATCTGTTAGGATTATCGAAAAAATGGTTTATATGAAAGGTCTGCTCCGAAAACCAACGATTCAGATGCTCCTTTCAAAATTACAATAGGCAGAACAGTTTCCTCACAAAATAAGAAATTGTGTTATTAACTCCCATAAATCGATACCGAACCTGGAGACGCCAGTAAGGCGCAATTTGTAGCGTTAGTCCATGAGCCGTATTCATAAAACTGAAGGATATCCTTTTAAGTATAAGATGAAAGTATAAGGTTTTCAGTTGAAGAAAAAGGTAAGGGTAAAAGCATTTCTTTTTTTTCGTATTCATAATGATTACCTTACACTTGCAAGAATAAGTAAAGGGATGTTGGCTTGTATGTGCCACGGCAGGTTCCAACCAGTTTACGATGGTTTGTTTATTTATTGTTTTCCTTTCTTATCAGTGTTATTTAAGCCTAGTACTTGGATCAAAGATGTATTCGTCAAGCAGCGATAGTGAAAGTGCAGAAAAAGTTAATGCTACAACCGAATTGCGGTTCATAGCAGAGGAAATTGCAAATGCTCCTGTGATTTTGGAAAAATCCCAAATACCAAAAATGAAAACTAGAAAGGACGATATTAGAAATGTTATCAGGATGTACAATGTGACATTTGGTAAAGCACTGGAAGCAAAAAGCTTTTTGAAGAAAATAAACGATATGAAAGGAAGATTCTCAGAAAAAACTAACTTGAAAAAAACTGAAAAATAAAGCACTGTTGGAATGAGAGAAAAAGTTATTGGAGGCTATTTAAAGGGACAGTAATCCTACAATTGGAAGAATTGGAGGCACAATGCACATTGGTGTTGATGATAGATATCCTCAGCATAGAGTGAGTGAAGCTTCTACTATACCAGAAAAGACTGAAACAAGCATCAAACCACAATCTAGCGTCAAGACTGTAAAATCTCTTCTGCCAACAAGAAAAAAAACACGAACAGAAGAGTACGAAACAAAGGAAACAAAAAGACTCAAAGAGAGTACTATGAAAAAAGAAGGAGAGGAATCAATAGCAAATATTGTTAATGAGCGGGAGAGGGAAACTTTATCCAGTAATTTGATTGCGCAACTATGCTGTCAATTATGGTACTGTACGAGATACTGTAGCTTGACTTACATCCAGTTTTTGACGAATGCCTTTCTGATACCCGGGATCTCCGAGATAGCGAAAACATATCTTCATATAAGGACAGATGACTCCTCGAGTTTCAGCATTTATTCATAAAAATCTGTTGGCAAGCCATTGCACATTTTCCTCTGCAAACCGGTATAATTCTTTATAATCAAGTACAGATGTGGATAAACGCTGCTTGTAGTTTTTAATTTCTCTCAGTTCCACAACATCTACCATCAATACAACTGGTCAACTGATGGATATCGACATCAATGTTAACCTTTCGATATAATCAAAATGAAGGTATTAAACTTAAACAAATTGATTTTATTAGATTTAGTTGCTTGAAAATCTATAAAACTGAGTTATATAAACATGTAAAACACGAGTGAGTCTGCTACTGACCACACTCAAAATTATTGAAGGATATGCTTTTCATTTAGAGTAAAGGGAAACGTTTATAAATAACCAAATACTTTTTTGTGAAGGATATGCTCCTACTCTATAAGTATAAGGTTTCACTCGAAATATTATAAATGCGAACTCAAGGATTCCCTTCATTTTCTGGAAGTATAAGCATAACCTTTTTTTTATGAATACGGCTCCGTTAGTGGCGACCTTATGGATTTGAGTTTTGATCTATGCACAGAAGGTTCGTTATATCTATCCGACCAACTTTACAGTACTATTCCTGCGTGCCTTCAGAACGCACATTTTGAAGATATTGTTTAAATTCCTAATTTATGCGCGTATGTTCTGGGGAACATACGCGTTATAGTTTTGCCCAAATGTGAAATTTAATTCTGTGGTGCCGTCCGATGCCACGATAACTTGAGAACGGAAAAAGCTAGCGACTTGAAATTTTCAGGGTAGATGGCGCATCCCAATACGACGGACAAGTTCGTTAATGGGTATAATCGGCCCAATGGTTTCCGAGTAATAATTTTGTTTTCAACCAAAATAAATCCGATCGAATTTAAACTTGGTGAATAGTTGTAGAATATAGACCTAAGCACGTTTATGAAATTTTGTGAGAATCGTATCGCTAGAAAATTATCAAAAAATTATTAAAAAATATTTTTGTTGTCACGATAACCTGAGAACGGAAAGAGATAGCGGCTTGATAATTTCAGGTTAGGTTGTGCATCTGAATGCGACATTTGAGTTTGTTTATGAGCATAATCGTCCAAACGGTTTTAGAGTTATAGCCATCTGAAATTTTCTGAAATTTGGATGTTTTTTGTTTCTCATTAACTCGAAGAATACAAAACCGATTGGATTCAAACATAGTTATTAGTTGTAGAATGCCAACGCGAAAATTTTTGCAGAATTTCGCGAGGATGGTATAACAAGAATATTAAAAAAAAAATAATTAAAAATAATTGAAAAAAATTCTATATATCATAAACTATTCGTCCGGCATGGCTGAAATTTTGGGAGAGCCTGCAGAACCTAACTCTACTGCAGAATTCCAAGTTTGAACACGATAGGATCTATATTGTTGGAGAACCGAGCAGCCTTTTGTGAGTTTGGTAGGTGGATGCGAATCGTCGTATGATATGTTGTCTATGGTCGTATTTTTGCGAGAACCTTCAAAAATAAAATATGAATGTCATGATGACATATTATTATACATATATATTAATGGGAAAATCGTGTTATTTCATCACAAATCTATAGGAGATTAGATGATAGCCCTACATTAGTGGTCAGACCTGGTTTTGAAAGAGATCCTCCTTAGGAGGAGGCAACTAAATATTGAAGGGATTTCTATGAACAAGAGTGAATATCTTTGAGGAATAGAGAGGCGCTTCTTCTTCAAGAGATCCATGTGCCTTCAGAGGAGTATATTTGCGAGAGGGGACCTTTGAATTTTGCTGAAGGCTTCTGATCTTGTAAGGTGAGAGGCTCATTTGTGGATATTAAATCTCGTGATGGGTAGAGAGGAATTTTAGGCCAGTTTTTCTATCACTAATGAGAATATATCTTTATGTAATAACGGGTGATTTTTTGAGAGCTTTTGGATTTGATTTGAAAAAACACATAAAATTCAGAAAAATGTATGGATTTCTTATTTGAGTCGATATAACGATCGATATAATTTAATATTTAAAGATTACTACTAGCGGCCCGGTACGTGCTTCGCTACGTATAAATTGAAATAATAAAAAATTGGTTCAAGCACTAAGGTGAAGTCAGGAGCTTTTGCGGGTATGTTCTATTGTCCATTCTCCTGTATTGCACACTCTTAATCAAATATACCATGGTGAATTCTATTGTCCGTTCTCCTGTATTGGACACTCTCTTAATCGAATTTATCATGGTAAATTCGATTAAGAGTGTCCAATACAGGAGAACGGACAAAAGAATTCACCATGGTATATTCGATTAAGAGTGTCCAATACAGGAGAATGGACAATAGAACATACGCGCAAAAGCTCCTGACTTCACGTCAGTGCTTGAACCAATTTTTTATATATATGAGAATTTTACATATAATTCATATATTATTGATTTATTGATTTATTGATATATTTGATTTAATTTTGTTAATTCGTTAATAAATATACAAATATGCGAGTTCAAACTTATATTCATTACTTCATGAATCAATTTTGTGACGTAATATTAACACATTTTTGAAATCTTCGTTCATTCTCATTAGTAGTAACAAGATTTCTTGAATCCTAGACCAAAAATCTGCAAAAGAATTAAGAAGGTATATAGTTGGTATCTATGATATTTAGGGTCTAAAAATTTCTTACATGTCATGATTCATCTAATTCAACTATCACTATCAGATGAAGAATCATCAAGGGAAGGAAGATTTAAAAATTTGAAGTAGGTACTCGTATTTGCACATGTTTTTGGGCCATACATTTGCAGGAGCCAATACACGGAATTTGGTTTCTTTTACAGGAACACATTGATCCTGTGCAATCTGAAATGAGAATTTCCATTTCATAAAGAATATTTACGGATCTGATTTTCGATATAATATTTACTTTTCCTACAACTGCAGTTGCTAAGGATCGATGTTTCCTTAGGTAGGATTGGCATCGTCGTTAATTTTGGCAGAAGTTTTCCATTTTCTACATACCACCCACTAAATATAGGATCCGGTAAAGATGGTCATGGTACATTACTATTGATCCAAATTTTTGTTTGGTAATGGACTCGAAGGCTGTGTTGTCTCAAACTATCCAATTTTGGAGGTAATTTACTTATGAATCTTGAAGAAGCTATAGTATTCCCCTGAGCCTGTTGATACATTTCACATTTTCGTTTGTCGTACACAGATGGATTACAAATTCAACAATCTCATTGAATACTTCTTCTCTCAAATTCTCAAAATCATGAAAGTTCACTCTGCAGTATCTGCACAGAATCTTCATCAATTTTCATTCTTTTTTTTACCTTCCTCGACATTTTGACCGAATGAAGATGCAAAGATGAGCGTAATGTGACTAACTTCATACCAATAATGTTGTAACTCAAGATCCATTCATCCATTCTAGTACTATTTTCAGTTAATCCCACTGTTCCTCCTGCAGCTTTGGAGTTTTTGTTGATATGCTCTAGCGCCTGATCTACAGAAAGTTGGTTAAAATTCCCAATCAAACATTTAATGACAAAATTCCTATTTTTGAATTCATCATGTACTTCCGGTGCCATGTTTGAAAGTATTCAATGATATTGTTGAATTTGTAATCTGTCTGTATACGACAAACGAAAATGTGAAATGTATCAACAGGCTCAGGGGAATATTAAAGATTCTTCAAGATCCTTAAGTAAATTACCTCCAACATTGGATAGTTTGAGACAACACAGCCTTCGAGTCCATTACCAAACAAATATTTGGATCAATAGTAATGTACCATGATCATCTTTACCGGATCCTATATTTAGTGGGTGGTATGTAGAAAATGGAAAACATCTGCCAAAATTAACGACGATGCCAATCATACCTAAGGAAACATCTATCCTTAGCAACTGCAGTTGTAGGAAAGGTAAATATTATATCGAATATCAGATCCGTAAATATTCTTTATGAAATGGAAATTCTCATTTCAGATTGCACAGGATCAATGTGTTCCTGTAAAAGAAAACAAATTCCGTGTATTGGCTCCTGCAAATGTATGTCCAAAAAAACATGTGCAAATACGAGTACTTCAAATTTTTCAAATCTTCCTTCCCTTGATGCTTCTTCATCTGATAGTGATAGTTGAATTAGATGAATCATGACATGTAAGAAATATTTAGACCCTAACATTGGGTTTCACGAATCTTCGATTAGCTTAATTGTGGATTTAATTCGATGGTTGTATAAAAAATGAACTGAAAATCGACATAGAATATATCATAGATACCAACTATATCATTCGGTTTCACAAAGCTTTGACAGCTCTTAATTGCCGAATTAGTGCGATTCTATGTCGATTTTCAGTTCATTTTTCATACAACCATCGAATTAAATCAACGATTAAGCTAATCGAAGCTTCGTGAAATCCAACATATACCTTCTTAATTCTTTTCCAGATTTTTGGTCTAAGATTCAGGAAATCTTGAAACTACTAATGAGAATGAGCGATGATTTCAAAAATGTGTTAATATTACGTCACAAAATTGATTTATGAACTAGTGAATTTAAGTTTGAACTCGCATATTTGCATATTTATTGACGAATTAACAAAATCAAATCAACTTTCTATGAATTATATGTAAAAATTCTCATACATATAAAAAATTAAGGAATTTAAACAATATCTTCAAAATGTGCGTTCTGAATGCACGAGCGCCAAAAACCACGGACTTACCCGAGATATTCATTCCTCAAATCCACTCTGAAAATTATATTATATTATATATATTAGTTAATAATTGTCGCATATATAGATTCAAAGATGGTTTTAGGGCTATTCATAATGTTTCTGAATCTTTTTTAGAATGGGTAGCGAGTTTCAAATCCATTTAATGAAATATAGAATATTCCATTTTCAATTTGTTCGTTTTCTTCCTTAGTCTTTTCCTTTTCCGGATTGGGTTTCGGGTACCTTGGAGAATCTTCTCTGCTTGTTGAAGGAAGAAGCGATAATAAAGAAAAAGATGCCCTTCAATATTTAATATTTCAGCATATTTTGTTAACAATTTCAATTTTCATAAATCACAACACTAACGGGGAGATAGGGTTTTTTTGCTGAGGTTTTTTCCCTAAGCTCTAGTATCATATATCAAATTATATGGTACCCCGTTACACTAACCTCTGCTAACACTTTTTTCATACACATGCTTTATTGTTAGATAAAAAACAAATTGTAATGCTCAAGTTCAAAAGAATATATATATATTATATCAATCGAAACTTAGCCAATATTTGAGTTTTGTTTTTACTGGATCCAGTAGAAACAACTCTCTCTTATAGGAAAACAAGATGACATGTACGAGTATGAACACAGATCATATAATAATTCATAGATCCGAAAGTATTAGCTTGTTAGAATTTAAAATGATATCAATGGATTTTTATGGTGAAACTGCAACCTAAAAAAATTTAATTTAAAATTTGTTTTTTTTCGTTACTCCGAAACCATAACGAGCTAAGCCGAGATATTTATCTCCCAAACCTATTCTGAAAATTTCAACTGCCTAGCTCATTCTGTTCAAGAGTTATTGTAGAAATAAACTTTAAAATTTTACAATTTTTTTTTGACACTTTACGGCAATTCGATTAATACAAAACTTCCGAAGCATATAAACGTCATGATTCTACAAGTTGATGCTAAATTTGAGATAGATCGAGTAATCGGTTCCGGAAATATTTATAAAAAATATTTTGACTCTAAACGGCCATAACTCCGAAACCGCTTCGTGGATTTAGCCCCTTGAAGAAACTCGTCCAAGATATTTGTACTCCTAACCTACCCTGCAAATTTCAATCCTCTAACTCCTTTAGTTCGAAAGTTATCGTGCCTACTTCCGGCCGGATTGGCCGGTCGGACAGAATTGAAGAAGAGCGCTAAAAACGATTGCAGATGTATATGCTACCTTTTGACCATGTAGGTATACGTGAACACATCAGATTTTAAGACATCTCAATTTGACATGTACGAGCTATAGCTGTTTGTAATTTGATTATGATTACTGAATCTTTCAAGGAGAGACTTTAAAAGAGTTATAAGCTCTTTAGAGAATAATTGACTAAAATTGAATAATTAAGGAGATTCAGTTGTATTTGTTTGGGCATTGTTATTGTGCCCTTATGTCATCTTGGGAACATCAGTATAAGTTTTTGACTGGTTTATAAAAATAATTAGCGTTTTTAAGCTTTAGAATAAGCAACAAGCAGTACTCACCAGCACCATGCACCTGCAAATAAATCAAATTAAATTATTGAATCTCAAATATAGCCATTTTTTTAAACCATTCTTCAAAATTTGTCAAAATATTATTCAAGGTTGGGCACTCCTGGGCCCTGATCAAATCAGGATGTGAACAGTAAACCCATTATAGTTTTAGATATGCTGCTTTCGAAAAAGTTTAATTATTTGGAAATATTAAGCCAAAATTCGAAATCATAACAAATATGTTGAGAATTGTATGCAGTGTAGGTAAGAGAATGTCAAGAAAAATAACCCTACGAATTTTGCCTTACGTATTTCTCACTACCAGCTGAATTTTGTGAACATTGACCCGTATAATTTATTATATTAACCCATTGTTTATGATATTTTATCTGACAATTAATTTCTTGAGTAAAAAAATTGAAAATAATAATTTATTACGGAATAACTAAAATGGTAGATACCAGAAACTTTTTGAACATGATTCTGTAGGATTTTCCCCGTAGATTTCGAATCTGACCTCACATTTTTGATAATTATTATACAGGATGAGATGTTCTTACAAAAACTCAACATGGAAGAAAAAAAAAAGAATATTCCGGTCCTGATATTGGTTTCGTTCAAAGGACTACTTATTCATGCCTTTTAGTTTAAATCATGTATCAAATTTAAACCAAATGGAGTGATCCCTATATTAATATAGCGGATTGAATTTTTTGTCTCATTTCACAAATCACTCTGTATGTCAGTCACAAAGGGGGTTTTGGTTAATTGTATGTGGCATTTTGCACTCATATTGGCAGTTCATATAACCCCATAAGTTTTGTTTGTTTGATCTCTGGACACCCTGTATATTTCCTACGGAACCATTGAGTAGATATTGTCTATTTACAAAACTAATCGATGCATTTCAACATCAAACCTGTATCCTGCAAATTTCAAGTCTCTAAGCAGTACCTAAGCTTCGAAAGAAGTTATCGTGTTTATGGCCGGACGGACGGACAAAATTTGATCACGAATTCTTATCAATGAGTCTTTAGTAATTGTATGAGACCATTTTCGGCTTAAATATCGAAAAATACACACAACTGGACAAAATAATAGCGCTCTGAAGCAAAGCAAAGCAAAGATGGAAAAAATATCTAGACCTGACAAAGGCTAGCTTTTGGAGGGGCAGTATACGTATATTTTCATATGTGGGAATGGGAAAAATATTTTTTTTCTGTGACGGAAGAAACGTATGATATTTTATATCTGCTGACAGGTAACAAAATATCACTTTTTATGAAATTACTTTTCACCCAGGGAGAAAAGTAACTACATTTTTCCAGTATTTTATACTGAAAAAACATACTCCTCTCTTTTTTCAATTAGATGCACTGAGAAAAACGGATTTCACAACTTATCATCGAACAATTTTCAAATAAATTTTCTAATAATTCTGGATTAAATTGAGTGCGCTGTGGTTAACAATGTATTCAATTATTCACACCAGTAATTTCTCATGACAGGTGTGACTGATTATTATCATAGTTTTATTATCTCTGGAAAAAATGGAAAGTTTCACCGATAGAGAGCTGGTAGATTTGCAATTTGTGTACGGATATTGCGGAGGAAGTGCGTTGGTCGCAGAACGAGACTAACGAGAGTATCATAGACGATTTACGCATCGAAGATTACCTGATCCCAGATTATTTTCGAGGGTGCATAGGAACTTGGTAGACCATGCAAATTTGGATTGGGATTCAGGCCAGGGTAGACCAAGTAGAGAAAATAATTCGGAAGAGATGTTGGATATATTCGATGAGAATCCACAATCATGCGTTCGAAAGACCATCGTAAATAACCATCCCAATGAATTAAATGATTTTTTTTTCAGGCGTATATATTTATCAAAATGCAAGGTCCTTACCCTTTCCATTACTAGAGAGCGCAAAATCTGACGGAAGAGGATTTGCAACCCAGAATGGCATTTTCTGATTGGATTGTCAATAACCCAAATTTATGGTGCTATTCTGCTTTACCTGTAAGCTATGAATCTGTAGGTAACGATTCCTCTGTAAGAGGACGCCTTACGAATTCTGAAATTGTTCCTGTAACTATCTCATTTACGGTGCTACATTTGAACTACTTTGATAAATTTATTGGAAAACATAACCTAAAACTGTAGAGATATTTTGAATTTGAAGCTTTTTGCGTATAGAGTATCACTTGTCACTCCAATATATTTTATTAGGATTTTGTTTGATGCAATATGGCATAAGCATTTCTTGTTTGTTAGACTGGTTCTAAAGCATTCGCTAAAACCTAAGTGCGATGTTTTTTTATTCAATCTGAAAATGCTGATAAATTGATCATCCGGAATTTCGAAGGAATCCTTTTGATCACTTAACCCTTTTCCCTCGATTCTCAGAAAGTTCCTATTATAATAATAGTAATTTACGTAACAAGTCCGGAAAATAGGGTTTTTTGGACAAATAGACAAAATTCTAGGACGAGCGTAAGCGAGTCCTAGAAGTCTATGAGTCCAAAAAAACCTTTTTCGGGCGTGTTGCGTACAATATTATTTATATTAAAATTCGAGCAATTACTTATATTGAAGGGAATCAATTTGTTTGAAATGCCTGGTATATTTAAATTCCTCTTGTTGAAGCCACAACAAAACGGCAAAGTTTCCGTTTCGCATCGATTATTTTCTTCTGGTGATTTTTGAATGGTCTTGGCAATTTTAATTTTGTTTTCAAGGGAATTATCTATATATCCTTCAGCCACATTGGTAGACTTCCAGCACCATTGTCAGCAAATAACGTCGCCGAAGTTCGACGAATGCTATGGCCTGTGTAATTTTTAGGATTGGGTAAATGTAAACATTCTGCGATTTTCATTCCGAGACTCCCAAAAGATTTTCATATTTACAATGACCAAAACGACGTGATTCTTCCGGCCTAGTCCGGGAAGTACGTACTTCCCGGACTAGGCCGGGAAATGCTTCTTTCTCAAAGAAAAAGCGTCCGGGAAGTGGGCACTTCCCGGACGGTTGCCGAAAAAATTAATTTTGTTTATCGCGAATTAAATATTCAATGAAGTTTAAGTTGTCATTAAAATTGACTGGCAACGAGTCTGAATACATTGTTATTCACAGGACACTCAAATTAATTCAGTAATATCCGACAATCAATTTTTATACTGATCGATTATAAGAAGTGTTGAAAACCGTTTTCTCGAAAACGGTGCATCCGATCGAAAAATTGGATAATATTGATGTGCGAAAAAGTTGTCGTGAAATTTATCTTCTAAGCCCCGAGTTTGAGACTCACCTTATTGAAATTTTCATGGTATGTTCGAAGTAGAAGTTTGAGATCCTAAGTAACAAGATTCATACCAATTTTCACGATTTCTGCCGCGTTAGTTCTGGAGAAATAAATAAAATCCATCTTAAGGGTCGTACCTTTGCAGAGCACTTCGTCGAGAAACATTTCGAAAAAGAATTATTTAAATTTCCCCCAATACTTTTGATCGTTGAATACGGTGGTGAATTATTGACCACTAATTCTGGGACACCCTGCTCCTACATACTCATAAGTAAAGGTAGATTTTTAGCAAATTCGGCAAATGTCGAGTCGGAACGCAATGGACGAGGTCCTAATTTTTTTTCAGAAAATATGCCGATTCGGACCATTTTCGGACTGAAATCTTACCCAAAAGTGAAGATGATGGATAAAACTGTAAAATAATATACAGTGTGTGGATAAAGTAAGGAACAAAATTCATAACAGCGTTATTGCGTTTTCAAGCAAAACGCTCGGACAGGACAATTTTAATTTTCAATTAACCACCTTAGGCATACATATTTCACTTATGATCTCATTAATTTTTACAGAATGACGTTATTTTTTTTTAATGACCACCCCAATTGTTTTTTCCTGCTTTATTAGTGCAACTCTCCTGAATGATGTTGTAAAAAATTGCTACCTTAGAAAAGATTTTTTTGGCGCTCTAGTTCCTCGGAACTGAGTGCTTATCAATTTGCCCAAATTTCTGTAATTTTCGAATTTTTCGTTGAAAATGGTCTTAAACGATTTGGTTCGACTCACTGATCAAGAATCCGAGGTCGAAATCGATTCTGTCCGGACGGTCCGGCCAGCCGTCGGCACGATAACTCTCGAACGAAAGGAGTTAGAGGATTGAAATTTGCAAGGTGGGTTTGGAGCGTAAATATCTCAGACAAGTTCGTTAATGGGCGAAATCCTTCAAGCGGTTTCGGAGTTATGACCGATTTTAGTAAAACACATTTTTTATGAATATTCCCGAAACCGATCGCTCGATCTGTCTGAAATTTAGCATCAAATTGTAGAATCATGACCTTTACACGCATGTGAAGTTTTTTATTGACCAGGTTACCGAGAAGTGTCAAAAATTTTTCACAATAACTCTCGAACGGAATGAGCTAGGAAGTTGAAATTTTCAGAGTAGGTTAGGGAGATGAATATCTCAGTTAAGTTCGTTATAAGGCAGAATAGGCTAGATGGTTTCGGAGTAGCGAAAAAAAAAATTTTTTTTTAACCAACAAATTTCAAATTCAATTTTTATCCAAGATGCAGTTTCACAATGGTGAAACTGCATCTTGGGTAAAAAATGGATTTGAAATTTGTTGGTTAAATGTAAATCCATCGATATAATTTTCAACTCCAACAAGCTAATACTTTCGGAGATATGATTTTTCTAAATTTCAATAATGAATCGTACTTCTATGTTTTCACAGAATGCTATAATTATTCTATCTAAGCTTTATTATAAGATCTGTGTTCATACTCGTACATTTCATCCTGTTTTATATGAGAGAGTCAAATTCAGTTCATCTATTTTAATTTGATTTCTTCCATGATGCAGTTCTCAATCTCAGATTGCTCATTCAATCTTGATAAACTATTATTTGAATTGAATTTCCTTTATGATGCAGTTCTATCATAGGAATACATTGATATAATTCCCAACTCTGAGAAACCAATACTTTCGGAGATATACTTAATTTGTCTGTTTGAACTAGAGCGCCAGAAAGCCTCTGTCCACAGGGCTTGAACCCATTTTTTAAGTAAATAACACACAAAAATTATTATCTACAGTAACAATTTTTTACACCGTCATTTAGGTAAGTTGACCGTGTCATAAAGCAGCAAAAAAAAAGGGGTATTCATTTAAAAAAAAATAATGACATCACTGTGTAAAAATGGATGACGTCATAAGTAAAATTTGTAGGCCATAATGTGTTTTGCTTGAAGTCAATCAATAACGCCGTTTTATGAATTTTGTTCCTTATTTTATCCACGGACTGTAAAGACATAATAAATGTAACAGGATGATATTTTCCAGAAAATCGAAAGTTGAAAATGATATTGACGGTAAGTACTATAATTCGTTCATGTTCCACCTTATTTCCATAATTCGGTATGAACATATTGCAATAGGGGATCTAGCATCTGACTCATAATCCGTCATAACCGGGATGTTTTTTCACTATTGAATCGTCGTTTTCCCCATCTCAGAATAAAATAGTGTTATTATTATGCACGGGAAAAAGTATTAGACTTTGTCTCCCGGTTTTTTGTCTCCCTCCACTTCGCATACGGAGACAACACTACCCCGAGCTAAAATCTAATACTTTCTCACTCTTATAATAAAAAATTGGTTCAAGCACTGACGTGAAGTCAGAAGCTTTTGCGCGTATGTTCTCTTGTCCATTCTCCTGTATTGGACACTCTTAACCGAATTTACCATGGTCACTTCACGTCAGTGCTTGAACCAATTTTTTTTTCGTAATTTTTTTCCAATTATCTAGGGGTACGGGGGTACTTACGGGGTAGTTACAAAATTTTAAACACGTCTTCATGTTGATTTTCTACTACTAGTTACCAAGCTTGAATTCGATCGAATCTTTATTTTTTGAGTTATCGAGGAAATAATATTCCAGGTGGGTATAACTCAGAAACCGTTAGACCGATTATGCCCAAAAACGAACTTAACTGTCCCATTCGGATACGCAACCTACCATGAAAATTGCAAGTCCCTATCTCCTTTCGTTCGAAAGTTATCGAGGCAACGGTCACCTATCTACTGAACTCACACAAGGCTGCTCGAATCTCCAACGATATTTAACCGATCGTGTTAAAACTTAAAACTTGGCAGTAGAGTTAGGTTTTAAATCTTAAGGCTCTTGCAAAATTTCAGCAATTTCAGACGAATAGTTACTGATATAGGTATAGACTTTTTTTTTAATTTTCAATGATTTCTTAATTATTACCTACAAATACTATCCTATCGAAATTTTGCAAAAATTTTCGCGTTGGCATTCTACAACTAATAACCATGTTTGATCCATCGGTTCTGTATTTTTTGAGTTAATGAGGAAAAAAAACAATCAAATTTCAGATGGCTATAACTCTGAAACCATTTGGCCGATTATGCTTACAAACAAACTCAAATGTCGCATTCAGATGCACAACCTAACCTGAAAACTTAAAGCCGCTATCTCTTTCCGTTCTCGGGTTATCGTGACAACAAAAATATTTTTTAATAATTTTCTAGCGATACGATTCTCACAAAATTACACAAACGTTCTTAGGTTTATATTCTACAACTATTCACCAAGTTTCAATTCGATCGGATCTATATTGGCTGAAAACAAAATTATTATTCGGAAACCATTGGGCCGATTATACCCATTAACGAACTTGTCCGTTGTATTGAGGTGCGCCACCTACCCTGAAAATTTCAAGTCGCTAGCTCTTTCCGTTCTCAAGTAATCGTGGCAACGGCCGGACACAATCAAATTTGACGTCGAATTCTTCATTGGGGTGTCGAACCAAATCGATTGAGAATATTTTCGTCAAAATATTCGAAAGTTACAGACATTTGGGCAAAATGATAACGCGATGTCCCCTAGAACATACGCGTAATAAGAATTTTTAATTGAAGTGGAAGTCAATTTCAACGAAACTATATATAGTTCATGAATTGATTGACAATCAAATTATTGGGAGTATACATTAGGTACCTACATATTGAAGCATCTATTTGGATTGAAAATGCACTCCGTCGATAACCCTTCACCTTATCACAGAAGTATATAAATAGAACGCACCTGAGTGTTTCAATGATTACATTGGTATTTCCCAATGTATACCTTTTGACTCATAACATCATAGTATTCGAGAAATGGAAAACGAAAATCGATGTACATAGGTATATAATTTAATTTCACACAGTAAACGACTCTCAAAACATCTAATCAAATAATTACTTAATTCATATTTTTACTTACCGAGGCACAAAAATATACACCTAAGAGTGTTAAGGCTATCATATTAAAGCCGGTATTCTCGAAAAACATAAACAAATATACCTTTCCTCTTCACTAAAACACACGATGGACTGCGAGTAAATTTATAGTGCAACAAAATTGGTGTTCATATTACGACTTTAGATTTCGCGATCCCATAATTTCAAGGGCAAAAGGTGGTTTGCCGAGAATCCCCCGCTTAGTGAGCAATTGCAGTTATCGAAGCGATCCGACTGTATCTTCTATTTTTTCGCAAACATTTTTCCATGTTGGTCTTATCGACTTTATTATATCCAAATAATAAACCTTTGCAATCGAGGAACCAAACGAAAATGTAAATCTCCGTCGAATTTTACAGATTAACGTACGTATCATTAACAAACGCTTAAAAGTTTACACAATTAATGTATATTATACTGGGTGACATTAGTAGTGCTTCACCCTGAAGGAATGATTTCTTCAACTCGAATTAGTGGCAAATATAATGACTATATTTGAAGCATGCTACGGTGTCATTGTCAACGTTTTATATTTCATATTTTTCGTTATATTATATGTTTCATTTTCTTGAGAAAACAAAATTTAATCTCTAAGTTCTTTGTGAGGAAGATTTTTGGTTATTTCGCTTCCATCTATTAGGATTAAGCGTAACGATAAAATGCTTTTAGTTCGAAGAGATCAAAACTATCACCATTTCAGCAACAGGGGTAGAATTATGTCTATTGACATGTTGGTTTGTCCTACCATGGTTATTATCATTTATAATCATATTAATACTGAATACTGGAAATATTCCAAAAGAATTCCGCAAAGCGAAAGTCATAGGAATTTTAAAACGTGGAAAGAATTAATCTGATCCTAGTAGGGAATACAATCCCGCAAATGCTGGATCCCGCAAAAGCGGGATCCCGCTGAAATTCTGCGGGATCAAGATTGCGGGATTTTCCGTGCGGGATTTGCGGGACTCAATATAAAAATTCCGTATTCGACAATGAAAGCGCAAATGTCCCAGAAAAACAAAAAGATCTTTTTCGTCCGCTGTGGTCACTATGAATACAGCATGATACGACTCAATACAAACATAAGTGCCTGTAAGAATAACTGTCAGTCGCTGTGGGCACTATGAATATAGCATGATACTGTTCAATACAAACATAAGTGTATATGAGAATAACTGTCATTTGCTTTTGTGAAATTATTTAGGAGGCCCGTAATTCATAAAAGTATGTAGAGGTCGACGAAAAAATGAAATATGCACCTTGGCGAAAAACTGTCTATTGCATCGCCTGCTTGCTATCCTCGGTTCCTCTTCGGATAGCAATTTGCAGGCACGACAATAATAGACAGTTTTTGGTCATTGGTACATAAAAAACCTCATATGCTACTACTAAAGTATGTTTTTAATTGCATAAGACCTCTTTGCGCGTATGTTCTGGGGAACCTCGCGTTATCATTTTGCTCAAATGTCCGTAATTTTCGATTTTTTGCCTAAAATGGTCTCAAACGATTGGGTTCGACTCCCCGATGAAGAATTCGAGGTCAAATTTGATTCTGTCCGGCCGGCCTTCGCCACGATAACTTGAGAACGGAAAGAGCTAGCGAATTGTAATTTTCAGGATAGGTGGCGCATCCCGATGAGACGGACAAGTTCGTTAATGGGCATAATCGGCCCGATGGTTTCCGAGCAATAATTTTGTTTTCAACCAATACAAATCCGATCGAATTTTAACTTGGTGAATAGTTGTAGTATATAAACCCAAGCACGTTGGTAAAATTTCGTGAGAATCATATTACTAGAAAATTTAAAACAAATAATTAAGTAGTATTTTTTATGTCACGATCAACTGAGAATTGAAAAAGATCGGCCAAACGATTTTGGAGTTATAGCCATCTGAAATTGGGTTGTAATTTCCTCAATAACTCGAAAAATACCAAACCGATTGAATTCAAACATGGTTATTTGTTGTACAATGCCAACGCAAAATTCTTGCAAAATTTCTTGAGGATCGTATCACTAGAAAATTTTTAAGAAATCATTGAAAATTATTGAAAACAATTATATACTTATATTTTGTATTTTGATGTTCTTGAACATTTTTCAGATGTAAATTTGGCATTTGATAAATTTTATTAAATTGTTCTTGATGTGGTGGATGTTTGTGTTCCAAAAACTATTTCCAGTACATTTCTTTATCCTCCTTGGTGCAGTAGTGATATAATTAATAACATAAAACAAAAAAATAAATATCATATCCAAAATTAAAAAAGAAATTAGAACTGCGTATAAAAAATACTTGATGAATATAGAAGTAGAACTTCAAGAAAACCCTAAAAAGTTTTGGAATTTTGTCAAAAACAAAAAATATATCACTAGGATACCGGGTGAGATGGAGTATGGGGATGAGATCTTAACAGACGGTTCACAAATAGTAAATGCATTTGCAGATCACTTCTCTAAAAATTATACCAAACAGGAACCAGGTTGTTTGGATGATGTTTGCAATGCTGATCGCGGTGGGTTTTTCCATATAAGTCAAATAACTGTGGAAGATGTTGGGGAGGCTATGCAAAATTTGAAGCCAAAAAAGAGTATGGGTCCTGATAATTTACCGACATGTGTAATCAAGCGGTGTGCAGATATTTTTGTGAAGCCACTTTTTATATTATTTAATTTATCCTTGAAAACAGCTAGTTTTCCCGAACATCTTAAAACAGCCTTTATATGCCCAGTATATAAAACGGGCGAAAAAGGAAAAATAGTGAACTACCGGCCTATTTCTATCATTTCAAATATTGCGAAAGTGTTTGAGTCGGTCTTGTATAAATATATTATGTTTCACGTGAAGAACAAAATCCCAATTCAGCAGCATGGTTTCACCGCTGGTAGGTCTACGTCATCAAACTTGATTGAGTTTGTTGAATATTCCTTGAATGCCTTTGCTAATCATTGTCAGGTGGGTGTGCTTTATCTGGATGCAGTTAAAGCTTTCGATAGAGTACCCCATGATATTATACTCTATAAGCTTCTGCATAAACACAACTTTTCACCGCATTTGGTTTCTTTTTTTGGTTTTTACTTGGGTGGGAGAACTCAGTGTGTGAGGATAAATAAATTTTTTTCTATAGACTTTGAAGCCACATCAGGGGTACCACAGGGTTCAAACCTTGGGCCCTTATTGTTCCTTCTTTATATCAATGATATTGTTGATGTTGTGGATTTCTCTGAGATGAGTCTTTATGCTGATGATATGAAGTTATATAAGATTATTAGAAATCCTAATGATGCAGAGGAACTGCGGTCTGATTTGGATAGGGTTGTGGCCTGGGCTAAAAGAAATAAATTGACATTTAATAGTGCGAAATGTTATCTGGTAACATTTTCTAGAAAAAAGGTGGACCTTATCTATAATTATGCTGTGGACGGTGATCCCTTGGGTAGGCTCGAGAGAATCAAAGATTTGGGTGTATTGTTTGATAGATCTTTAACCTTCAATGACCATATTGATGAAGTTAAAAATTCTTATAAGATGCTTGGGTTCATTTGGAGAAACACTAGAGAGTCCACAAATTTTGAAACATTAAAAATCCTGTTTGATTCATATGTTATATCTCGACTTGAGTATTGTTCGGTAGTTTGGAGTCCTGATTACTTGTGTCAACGAGGAAAGATTGAGGGCGTACTCAAGAAATATCTATATAATGTTAACTTTATATTACGTAAGAGTAAAAATAGTTTTAATAATAATTTATAAAATTATAATTTAATAACACTAGAAAATAGAAGATTTATTGCTGAAATAGTTTACCTACATAAAACTGTTACAAATGAAAACACTGACAGTGCTCCACTTGATAAATTACTTTTCTCAGTACCTAAGATTAATGTGAGATCTTATACTGCGTTTTATCTGCCTTGCCCTAGAACAAATTATATGAAATTTTCTCCAGTGTATTCAATGTGTGATAAGTACAATAGAGTTCAGGATGTATGTGATTTGTTTTCGCACTCTACATCTCAAATAAAGCGAAAATTGTATGAATACTTCTATGGTTCAATAATTGCATCTTTAAACTGAAATGTATTTTTTTTTTGTTGCTTTATTCTTTTGTTGATGTTTTTAATTTTGTATTTTGTATTTTGTATTGTGTATTCAAAAACCGTAATGGTTAAAGTTGAATCGGATTGTTAATTATTAGTGTACAACTGTTATAAGTAATAGCAGACTCAAGAATCGGAAACTAGAATACTCTTGTATTGTGGAATCTGTATGAGTTGTATCAATAAATAAATAAATAAATAAATATCAGTATCTATTCTTCCGACATAGCTGGAATTTTGCGAGAGCCTTCAGAATCTAACTCTCCTGCCAAGTTCCAAGTTTGAACACGATCGGATACATATTGTTGGAGATTCGAGCAGCCTTGTGTGAGTTCAGTAGATGGATGGATGACCGTTGCCTCGATAACATTCGAACGAAAGGAGAAAAGGACTTGCAATTTTCATGGTATGTTGTGTATTGCGTATTGCGTATTGAATCGTCTCTAGAATTGCCAGGGGGCTTCAGGAACTACTTTGATCGAAACAGGTTTCAATAATTAAATGAAAAAAGGAACAGCATTTGCGGATTTGTCGGCAGCATATGAGACGGTATGGAAAGATGGTTTAATTTTAATACTTCATAACCATTTAAAGTGTGGAAAAATGGTTCGTTTACTCGAAAATATGCTGACAGATAGAAGGTTTCGTGTTTTTGTTGATGATTAATAATAGCAGTTATTTAAAAAAATTGAATAATGGTCTCCCACAAGGATCAGTTTCAGCACCTCTTCTTTTCAATTTATATCTATCTGTGTGATATTCTACTTCCTCTGAGAAATTTATATACGCTGATGACATTGCCCTTGCATTTCGTCATTCTGATTTCAAAAGTATAGAAAATAATATATCTGAAGGTTTAGAAATCCTGAAAAATTACTTATTTCAGTGGCGTTTGTGTCCAAATCCAAATAAAACTGAGATTTCTTGCTTCCATTTGAACAATCATCAAATATATAGAACATTGAATGTAACTTTCGTTGATTCGTTCTTGAGACATGATTTTAATCCTAAATACATAGGAGTGAAAGTAGATCCCTTTTTGAATTTCAAAGCCCATTTGGATGACTTGCGCCTGAAGTTGAAAACACGAAATAATATTCTGCAAACATTAGCTGGTACTTCATGGGGTGCTGATGCAGCTACTCCTCGAACGGCAACCTTAGCTTTGGGTTTTTCTGCCGCTGAATATTGTTGCACCGTCTGGTTTAATAGTGCTCATACTCAAAAAAATTGATGCACAGCTGAATTCATCTACGAGGATCATCACTGGAACTATTAGATCTACACCTATTCATTGGTTGCCAGTTCTTTCAAACATTGTTCCGCCCTACATTCGCAGGCAACTGCTGTTTCAAATTCTTGGAATAAATTTCATTCTATTCCAAATTCATTTCCGATTCTCTCCTATATTCCAGGCAATAAGATTCCCAGATTGAAGTCACGTAACCCTTTATGGTCCAACTGTTTTCTCAATTTGAATAAAAGTCACACGGAATTTTAGCGTTCTGAATGGATTTCTTGCGATTTATTCAACAAAGATTTAATTTATGATCCTTCTAATTCCGGGTTCCGAGTTCCGGGGTTTGATCTTCCAAGGAAAATATGGTCTAATCTGAATCGCTTAAGGACCGGTCGTAGTCGTTGCAACAGCATGCTTTTTAGATGGAACTCAGTTGAGAGCCCTAGTTGTGAATGCGGGGAAGCAGAGGTAACCATAGATCATTTAGTTAATAATTATATATTTCCATCATCATATGGATTATCCAAGGGCATATAGGGTAGGGGTAATTATAATATCCTATAATTGGCCATTTTGCATTCAATCATACTGTGTTTGTTCGAACAGAAATACATTTGATATGTCTGTTATAGGTAGATAAGATTATATATATGAACAGTGAACACAGATATAACACAGACAGATAAAATTAGTAAAAAGTACGATGTATTATTGAAATTTTGAAAAATCATATCTCGGAAAGTATTAGCTTGTTAGAGTTGAAAATTATATCAATGGATTTTTATGATGAAACTCCATCTTAAAAAAAATTGAATCTGAAATTTGTAATGTAAAAAAAAATGTTTCGTTTGTTTCGCTACTCCGAAACCGTCCGGCCGATTTTGCCTAGTGACGAAATCAACCGAGATATTAATCTCCCAAACCTACTCTGAATTTCAACCGTCTAGCTCATTCCGTTCGAGAGTTATCGTGTTAACGGACGGCTGGACAGAATCGATTTCTACCACGGATTCTTGATCCGAACCAAATTGTTTAAGACAATTTTCAGCCAAAAATTCGAAAATTACAGACATTTGGGAAAATTGATAAGCACTCTGTTTCGAGGAACAAAAATGCGCCAAAAAATGCAAACCGAACTACCCAAATGCCCAAACCACTAGGAGTAGATAGGTTGAAATTAGGCGATAAATATTTTCCTGGAGATTGGTCGTTCTTAAATTACTTAACGTACGTTCAAATCATAAGATCACGAACATATCGAATATATGAGTCTTATGGACACAAAATTGTATCTACTGAGAAAATCTGGATTTTTTGTCCGAAATTGGAATTACTTTTTCCGAAATTGGTTTTACCTTTACCGAAATTGATTTTACTTTCTCCGAAATTGGTTTTACCAGTTACGAGATTGCTTTTAGTTTTTCCGAAATTGGTTTTACAATCTACAACCTTATTTAAAACTCAAAAATTATGCAAAATTAAGAAGGAACGTAATACAATATCTCGAAAGATATAAATGTTTTAGTACATCACCAGTTAATCTGATAATTGAACCGCCTCTTATATATTATACACTGAAGAAGCGTAATATTTATAATAGCATAATTGCAGGGAAAACCAGATTTATTTTGAGGTGGGAGTGGATGCGGATTATAACGCTATAAACAAAGAGTGGCCTAGCCTGGAATTGTTCATGAATAGTATTGAAACATCAAACGTATATTGTACGAGGAGTGTTCGAAATGTACCGACATTTTTTAATTTTTGTGCGATCACACTGGGCCACTATCATTCGTCCAAATGTATGATTCATGCGATTTTTTTGGCAGAAAATAGTGTGGTTTAGACAAACTCATGGAAATACTTGATGCTCTAAAAATAATAGACCCTTCGAAGGGGCCAGATCCGGATAATATTCCATCTTCATTTTTGAAGTACATATTCTGTCAACTAAGTATAGCTAAATTGTTTGAATCTTTAATTTTGAAACACATTTTTAATCATGTAAAAAATATTATAATAGAACAACAACATGGCTTCTTCAAGGGAAGAAGTCTGGAGATGAACTTTACTGTCTTTTTGGCGCTCTTGTCCTCGAAATAGAATGCTCATCAATTTATCCAAATGTCTCTTTGGATTGGTCATTAACGATTTGGTTCGACTCTGTGATCAAAAATCCATGCTCAAAAATCTACTCTGTCCGGCCGGCCAGCCGTTAACACGATAACTCTCGAACGGAATGAGATAGACAGTTGAAATTTGCAGAGTAGGTTAAGGAGATAAAAATCTCGATTGAGTTAATTATTGGGTAAAATAGGATTGATGGTTTCAGACAAACGAAAAAGAAATTTTTTTTTCCATTACAAATTTCAAATTCAATTTATTTTAAGATACAGTTTCATCATAACAATCCATTGATATCATTTTAAATCAACAAACTAATACTTTGAGACATGATTTTTCAAATTTTCAATTATAAAACTCAATTCTATGGATGCTGAAATCGAAAATTAACGTCCGTATTTCTATTTATGAATTTAATGATCATGCATGTAATCTTGTCTACAGATAAGAGGCATGCCATATTTATTTCTAGTTCCATTCCTCATAATATAAAATACCTCCTATTCTAGAAAACAAAAAAATGTTTGAATACAGAGTGACCAAGGAAATATCCTCAGAAATCGTAGAATTATGAAGATTATATAGGATATTATAATTTTTGGGTGATGTAATCCTTGGATAATCCATATGATGATGGAACTACATATTGACTTTGATAAGTTAATCGAATTGGATTCAGAATATTATCTCCAGTAAAAACAAAACTGGAATATTGGCTAAGTTTCAATTGATGTAATATAATATAGTTTTATTTCTTATTGTCTGAATTTCTTGCATGATGCAGTTCTATCATAATCCATAGATATCATTCCCAACTCTGAGAAACCAATACTTTCGGAGATATGATTTGTCAAAGTCCCTGTGCACAGGGCATTTCCACATTTTTGCGCGTATGTTCTGGGGAACATCGCGTTTTGCCCAAATGTCTGTAACTTTCGAATTTTTTGACGGAAATGGTCTCAAACGATTTAGTTCGACTCCCCAATGAAGAATTCGACGTCAAATATGATTCTGTCCGGCCGGCCGTTGCCACGATAACTTGAGAACGAAAAAAGCTAGCAACTTGAAATTCTCAGGGTGGGTGGCGCATCCCAATACGACGGACAAGTTCGTTAATGGGCATAATCGGCGCAGTGGTTTCCGAGTAATAATTTTGTTTTCAACCAATATAAATTCGATCGAATTGAAACTTGGTGAGTAGTTGTAGAATATGAACCTAAGCACGTTTGTGAAATTTTGTGCGAATCGTATGGCTAGAAAATTAAAAAAAAATTATTAAGAAATATTTTTGTTGTCACGATAACTTGAGAATGGAAAGAGATAGCAGCTTGAAGTTTTCAGGTTAGGATGTGCACCAAAACGCGACATTTAAGTTTGTTTATGACCATAATCGGCCAAACGGTTTTAGAGTTATAGCCATCTGAAATATGGCTGTTTTTTGTTCCTCATTAACTCGAAAAATACTAAACTGATTGAATTCAAACATGGTAATTAGTTGTAGAATGCCAACGCGAAAATTCTTGCAAAATTTCGTGAGGATGGTATTTGTAAAAAATTTTTAAAAATCATTGAAAATTGAAAAAAAAATCTATATATCAGTAACTATTTGTTTGAAATTGCTGAAATTTTGCAAGAGCCTTCATAACCCAACTCTACTGCCAAGTTTCAAGTTTTAACACGATCGGTTGAATATTGTTGGAGATTCGAGCATTCTTGTGTGAGTTCAGTAGATGGGTGACCGTTGCCTCGATAACTTTCGAACGAAAGGAGATAGAGAATTTTCAGGGTAGGTTGCGTATCCGAAACGGAGAGTTGAGTTCGTTTTTGGGCATAATCGGTCAAACGGTTTCCGAGTTATACCCACCTGGAATATTATTTCCTTGATAACTCAAAAAATAAATATTCGATCGAATTGAAGCTTGGTAACTAGTAGTAGAAAATCATCATAAAGACTTGTTTGAAATTTTGTAAGAACCGTACCCTAGAAAATTAGAAAAAAAAGACGAAAAAAAAAATTTTAAGAACCGCACCCCTAGAAAATTAAAAAAAAAATTGGTTCAAGCACTGACACTCTTAATTCGAATTTACCATGGTAAATTCGAATTAAGTGTCCAATACAGGAGTATGGACAACATAATTTACTATGGTAAATTCGATTAAGGGTGACCAATACAGAAGAATGGACAATAGAACATACGCGCAAAAGCTCCTGACTTCACGTCAGTGCTTGAACCAATTTTTTGAGTGTGTTCAGGGCGGCTTAGAATCTCGGCATCAAACGGACGTGGTTTACACGGATTTCAGCAAGGCATTCGACAAGATCAGTCATTCCTTCGTTTTGCTTAGACTTAATGTAGTTGGTATTGGTGAGGATTTGTTACATTGGCTTAAATCATACATTTAAGGCAAATCACGATTTGTTATGGTATATAAAAGCGTTTCTGAAATAACATTCAATGTTTCTGGTGTTCAACAAGGTTTATAGCCCTTTATAGCTAATATCAATAATATTGGTCAATGTTTCAGGTTTGCATCCTTTTTGCTTTAGGCTGACGATCTGAAGATTTTCAGGATCATTTCACTCTAAGTGATTGATTGCTGTGCCTAGAAGATTTGAAGAGGAATATGTTTCAAAATCTAGGAATATGTTTCATAATAACTTTCAGACGTAAACTGATTATATTGAGAAAAAATTATTAAATTAACGAGCATCTTTTGACGGAGGTCAATATTATTCGGGATTTGGGCGTGGCAATCGCCTCAAAACTATTATTTGATGGCCACGTTAATAATGTTGTCAATGATTGTAGTAGAATGTTAGGATACAAACAGTAAACATTTTCTGATAAAACACTTTTTGGCTCTCTTGTTCCTCGGAACAAAGTGCTTATCAATTTACCCAAATGTCTGTAATTTTCGAATTTTTTGATAAAAATGATCTTAATCGATTTGGTTCGACTCGCTGATAAGAATCCGTGGTCAAAATCGATTATGTCCGGCCAGCCGGCCGTTAACATTATAACTCTCGAACAGAATGAGCTAGACAGTTGAAATTTTCAGAGTAGGTTTGGGAGATAAATATCCCATTTAAGCTTGTCATCGGGCGAAATTGGCCAGATTGTTTCGGAGTAACGAAAACAATTTTTTTTTTAAATACTAATTTCAAATTCATTTTTCCTCAAGACGGCGTTTCATCATAAGAATCCGTTGTTATTACTTTCAACTCTAACAAGCTAATACTTTCAGAGATATGAATTTTCAAAATTTCAATATTAAATAGTAATTCTATGATTCCACAGAATGCCGTTATCGAAAATTAACATCCGTATTTGTATCTATGAATAAATATAATGATCTGTATTCAAACATGTCATCTTCTCTTATCTACCGATAAGAGACATTTCATGTTTATTTTTGGTTCTATGAATTCATTACTCATAATATAAAAGTTCTAGAAAACAAATTATGATTTAATGCAAAATGACCAATGAAATAACCTCAGCTATCGTAGAATTATGAGGATTATAGGATATTATAATTTTTGAGTGATAATATAATGCCCTTGGATAATCCATATGATGGTGGAAATATATACTCTGGTAAGTTACTATAAAAGTAACTACACTCTTGTCCACTACAGCGTTACAGTAACGCTTCGTCCTTGAAGATGGAAACTTTGTTTCCGAAACATATGTCAGACGACAAAAAACTGTAGTGGACAAGAGTGGAGTTACTTTTATAGTGTTCATAATAAGTCCACAGTGAACTCAAAATAGAATATTTGGTAAGTTAATTAAATTCGGTTCAGAATATCTCCAGTAAAAACAACACTGGAATATTAGCTAAGTTTCAATTGATATAATATAATTTTCAGATTAGATTTGAGGAATGACTATCTCGGATAATTTCGTTACTGGATAGAGTCGGTCTGGTGGTTTCGGATTAATAATTTTTAGCACTCTTGTTTTTTACGTTACTTGGCTTATAGAAACAACATAAAGATTATAGATCAATACTACTGCCTGATAAGAAGAGAATTTGGAATTCTAACTTTGGAAAATAATAGATCGAGAACGGATGTGCTCTTATTGCATAAGTTGATCAATTGGTTTCTGGAGGTGCCTGATATTTTGTTTAAGATCCCTATCAGAGTAAAATATCTTAAACAACGTAATTTAGATATGTTCTACGTTCCTTTCAGGGGGACGAATATGACGCAGATCTCCCCTTTGTGTAGAATCCTTACCACTGTTAACAGCATTCACGACATTGACGTTTGTAGCATCACTGTGAAACGTATAAAAAATTGGTTCAAGCCCTGTGGAAAGGAGCTTTCTGGCGCTCTAGTTCAAACAGACAAATTATATCTCCGAAAGTATTGGTTTCTCAGAGTTGGGAATTAAATCAATGTATTCTTATGAAAGAACTGCATCATAAAGGAAATTAAATTCAAATAACAGTTTATTTATCAAGATTAAATGAGCAATCTGAGAATGAGAACTGCACCATGGAAGAAATCAAATTAAAATAGCTGAAATGAATTTGACTCCTTCTTATAGTCAGGATGAAATGTACGAGTATGAACGCAGATCATATAATAAAGCTTAGATAGAATAATTATAGCATTCTGTGAAAACATAGAAGTATGTACGATTCATTATTGAAATTTAGAAAAATCATATTTCCGCAAGTATTAGCTTGTTGGAGTTGAAAATGATATCGATGGATTTTAATGATGAAACTGCATCTTAAATACAAATTACAGCCATTTGGGCAAATTGATAAGCACTCAGTTCCGAGTAACTAGAGCGCCAAAAAGTCCTGCCTTCTCTCGTTCCGAAACCGAAAACCCGACAGCGTAGACACACCGGCTATCGGGCTCCTCGTACGATCTTGTCGATCTCCGGTATTAGAATAAAACGTCGGTATTTACCTGGGATATATATTCTTAATTTTCACTTTTCGACATAAAATCACCACATGGGGGTTTATTCGACGGTTTTTTACCCTTGTCTCTCTAAGTCGATTTTGACGTTTCTCGAACCAACTATTAGCAAGAGACTGTCATATCTCAGGAAAATAAGTTGACATTATGACAATTCATACATAGAATAATTATATAATTCTGTGAAAACGTAAAAATACGATTTTTTATTGAAATTTTGAAAAATCATATCTCCGAAAGTATTAGCTTGTTAGAGTTAAGAATGATATCATTGGATTCTTATGATAAAAAAGCTTATTGAAAAAAATGTAATTTGGAATTTGTTTTGTAAAAAAAAAATTTTTTTTTTGTTACTCCGAAACCGTCTGTCCGATTTTGCCCAATAACAAACTTAGCCGAGATATTTATATGCCAAACCTATTCTGAAAATTTCAACTCTCTAGCTCATTCCGCTCGAGAGTTATCGTGCCTACAGCCTACCGGCCGGCATGACCGGCCGGACAGAATGAATTCGGGCCGGACCGGCCGGACCGGCCGGACAGAATGAATTTCGACCACGGATTCTTGATCAGTGAGCCGAACCAAATCGTTTAAGACCATTTTCATCGAAAAATTTGAAAATTACAGACATTTGGGCAAATTGATAAGCACTCAGTTCCGAGGAACTAGAGCGCCAAAAATGTAAAATTAAAATTCTACTTGAAAATTAATGGTTAATTTTTGGGTATTCAGTGTATTCGTTCTGTATATTTTTGATTTTCATATGTGATGATCATATGTTGCTAATTTGTGAGCACTGCTTTGGGCTCGCCTGTTGATGCTCCTGTAATCGACAAATAAATAAATAAATAAATTCGTGGTCGATTTCAATTATGTACGTCCATCCTGCCGAATGATAAGTCTCGGTCTCTCCGAAGGGATAATCTGGGGAATTGATATTTGGAGAGGACAATGTAATATGTAATTGAATAAATTGGTTCAAGCACTGACGTGAAGTCAGAAGCTTTTGCGCGTATGTTCTATTGTCCATTCTTCTGTATTGGACACCCTTAATCGAATTTACCATGTTAAATTATGTTGTCGTTATGTTATGTTAATTCGAATTTACCATGGTAAATTCGAATTAAGTGTCCAATACAGGAGAATGGACAACATAATTTACCATGGTAAATTCGATTAAGGGTGTCCAATACAGAAGAATGGACAATAGAACATACGCGCAAAAGCTTCTGACTTCACGTCAGTGCTTGAACCAATTTTTTTTTTCGTGATTTTTTTGAAATTTTCTAGGGGTGCGGATCTTGAAATTTTTTTTTTCGTCATTTTTTTCAAATTTTCTAGGGGTACGGTTCTTACAAAATTTTAAACACGTCTTTATGATGATTTTCTACTACTAGTTACCAAGCTTCAATTCGATCGAATATTTATTTTTTGAGTTATCAAGGAAATAATATTCCAGGGGGGTATAACTCGGAAACCGTTTGACCGATTATGCCCAAAAACGAACTCAACTCTCCGTTTCGGATACGCAACCTACCCTGGAAATTGCAAGTCCTTATCTCCTTTCGTTCGTAAGTTATCGAGGTAACGGTCACCCATCTACTGAACTCACACAAGAATACTCGAATCTCCAACAATATTCAACCGATCGTATTAAGACTTGAAACTTGGCAGTAGAGTTAGGTTATGAAGGCTCTTGCAAAATTTCAGCAATTTCAAACGAATAGTTACTGATATATATAATATTTTTTTTCAATTTTCAATGATTTTTTAAAAATTTTTTACAAATACTATCCTCACGAAATTTCGCAAGAATTTTCGCGTTGGCATTCTACAACTAATTACCATGTTTGAATTCAATCGGTTTAGTATTTTTCGAGTTAATGAGGAACAAAAAACAACCAAATTTCAGATGGCTATAACTCTAAAACCATTTGGCCGATTATGCTCATAAACAAACTGAAATGTCGCGTTCTGGTGCATATCCTAACCTGAAAACTTCAAGCCGCTATCTCTTTCCGTTCTCAAGTTATCTTGACAACAAAAATATTTTTTAATGATTTTTTTAAAATTTTCTAGCCATACGATTCACACAAAATTACACAAACGTGCTTATGTTCATATTCTACAACTACTCACCAAGTTTCAATTCGATCGGATTTATATTGGTTGAAAACAAAATTATTACTCGGAAACCACTGGGCCGATTATGCCCATTAACGAACTTGTCCGTGGTATTTGGATGCGCCACCTACCCTAAAAATTTCAAGTCGCTAGCTCTTTTCGTACTCAAGTTATCGTGGCAACGGCCGGACGGCCGGACGGCCGGCCGGACAGAATCAAATTTGACCTTGAATTCTTCATTGGGGAGTCGAACTAAATCGTTTGAGACCATTTTCGTCAAAAAATTCGAAAGTTACAGACATTTGGGCAAAACTATAACGCGATGTTCCCCAGAACATACGCGCAATAATTATCAAGTTCGTATAAAGGCATTTTTAGGTGCCGGAAATATTAGCATTCAAAGTCTTCTTGTATAAATTAGATGTAAAATATTCATTTCAATGTTTATGCTGAATTTCGTGGATAATAATGTGAATTTTAGTGAAAAGCTCATGCAGCAAAAAAATTTGAACAAATAGTAGTTTCAGATTTGGCCAGAAAATTTCCTTATCTTGAACGGTTCCGGAGTAATCTTAAAAAAAACACCGAAAACAAAATTTTTCAAAATTTTGTTTGTCCTTAAAAAAGATCTACGGCATCAAAAGCTGTTTTTTCAAAATTCCAATATGAAGCTTTTCTAACAAATTTAATGCCCTTTAAATTGACTTAACTAAAAAGCCTGTACGATGATTTGCTGCGTAGTTACTATCAATCATAAAAGTCCTTTTTGAATTTGATAATAATCAATATGTCGGTAAATAATGATCGTACAGGATATCGAAGTGGGGTTTTGAAAACAGCAAGACATTCCCTATAATTATTATAAGTTATTAGTAGCTTTTGTGAAAACAATTTGTCCTGAAAAAGAGATAAAAATTCGCAGATTTAAGAATATTTGAATATCTTGGTAAATCTTTGGAAATAATGAATGAACGAAGGAGATCGTCGATATTCATTCAACCTTTAGGTGCCCCGACGCTTTTAATTGATCATTTCCGCCAAAAATTACCGTAATGAGCAATTTTTCGGTTTTTATTCATTTTTCAGATTAAACTTTTTTATTTTTGGCGATAATCCTCAATTCTTCGATCGAAGAAATTAATTATCGAAAAAACCTGAAAAAAATAAGTATTTGAGGTATTTAATTTGACCACTGCAAATACCTTAGGGCTGGTTTATGCTGGCCGGTAACTTTAACTTAATCCTATATGTATATATAATATATACCTATAGACATGGAGATCTAGTGTTATGGTTTATACTCAGACTAAAGAATCCGTTAACTCATTAATTACCATTATTATTAATAAGTTAACGGATTCTTTAGTCTGAGTATAAACCATAGCACTAGAATTCTTTCTTTCGATTTTTAAGTCTAGGGTTGAGTTGAAGTTACCAGCCAGCATAAACCACTAAACCAGCCTTTAGTCTTAAATGTCTTTCTTTTATTCTTCAAGCCTGAAATCTTGATGTAAGCATTCTGTACTTACATCAAGAAAGTGTTTTCTCGAAACTAACATGTTGACATGCTCCGTTGACACTTATCTACCAAATAGAAAAAATTTCAAGAATACATTTTTTCCCGATATTTTCATTAATTAATCATTTCGATATGAGATATGAGGAATGTCTTCAAAAATGAATCATAATACGCTCACTTGGCTCAAGTGCTCTTGTTCATTTAATGATCAATATATTTCAATGATTTGTAACTTGTACTACTGAAATTTATGGTTATTAGAGAACCGATATTGAGAAAACCTAAATTTTTAATGGTCATATTCGGGAAATTGTTCAAGATAATATACATTCAAATAAATACAAAAATCCATTGAAGATTCAAAGAAAGTCACTTAAGCTGCTAATATTAATATGTTTGCGAATTTAAATAATATACTCAATAAAATTCATGCAACAACTAACTCGTTTACAAAGATCATCATTGCGTAATGCATTACAAAAAAACCTTATTTTCTGTTATGATGAAGAGGCCATAGGTGATTTTTCGAATCACTTATTTTATCATTATTTCTTTGGCACATTTTTTGCACACATGTTCTGGGGAACAGCGTGCTATCGTTTTGCTCAAATGTCTGTAATTTTCGAATTTTTTGCCGAAAATGGTCTCAAACGACTAGGTTTGACTCACTCATGAAGAAGTCGAGGTAAAACTCGATTCTCTACTGCCGGCTGGCCGTTGCCACGATAACTTTCGAATGGAAGGAAATAGGAACTTTTCAGGGGATCGTACTTTTATCGTTTATTTTTTACGAGTTAGCCGAAGTCGACCGATCCTCTGGAATTGGATGAAAGTGGAATGTACCCAAATCTGTTGAGTGATTTCAGCTTCTCGAATAAATGCACAATATGCATGGCACATAACTAATTTTGTTAAACAAATGAGGCTTCCGATGTCAGAATGGAGTTGCCCTCCGTGAATTTAGGAGAAATTAATGAAAATGGATCGATTTTGAATAAGAAATGTGCCGAAAATGTTTTAGAATCGATAAAAACCGTTGGATTCGATTTGGGATAATGGTTTCTTCAACGAAAATTGATATTTTCCACGGTTAGTATTTTTCGCTTGAAAATGACCTAAATGAATGAATTCACGTGGAATTGACAATTATGTGTTAAAAATTATGTTTTTATTAATTATATTTTTAATTTTGTTGTTATTTATATAACTCAACAAGTTGAATATACCATGACTCAATAACTATAATTGACATAATTCGACGATTTTCAGGTCAGGTGATCTCCAGTGAATAAATGTAAATATGTAGTGTAGGTACTAATACAATTTTGAATTTTGCGAGGATAGAAACGTGAAAATATCACATAGAAAGTAAGTATCCATGCTTTCTTCTGGGAGTTTCTCAGTTACGAAGGAATTCCGTCAATTCATCGTAAAAAAAATACGTATTCCTTGGGACGTGTTTTCACTAGAAATTTTTTTGTTATTTCCTCAATAACTCGAAAAATTTGATTCAATTTGAACATGGTAAATATAGAAGAAGAAGAAAGGTCCAGGTCATCAGGGATATCATTAATACTTTAGTATGATGAGGTCTGAAGACGTTGCTGTGTCGACGAAACGCGCCAAAATATTAAATAAATAAGTATAAATTATATAATTTTTCATTTGGGTTAATATATGAATTTGCATCAAGTAACATCAACAACTATCAAGTTCAATACCTGGAGGGGTGACCCCTGACTATGAATTTGAACAAGCGCACCAAAGAAGACTGACCTCACGCCAGTGCTTTCTCAACTTTCATTTAGTTAACGCCAATATTTCTGTCCACTACATTCTATGATTACTGAGTTCATAAAATATAAAGAGGAGAACCATTTTTGAATAATCATTGGGTATAGTCAAATAGCAGAAAAATGCATTTAATTTGAAGACTAAATAGCAAATTTTCATAAGAACGTCAAATGATTTGGAATAATCTAGGCCAGCGGTTCCCAACCCGGGGGTAATTACCCCCCAGGGGTAAAACGGCATTTTCTGAGGCGTAAAGCCAAGACAAATTTCTAATTATTTTGTACGCGATCGAAAATACCGTGGTGTGACTAACGACGAAATATAATTGTTGGATACAGTTAGTAATTTCGGTAGAGGAGTGGAGTAATTGCAAATATCTAACCCGATTTATGGGTAATGGTCTCAAAAAGGTTGGGGACCGCTGATCTAGACTAACAAGCATTAGGCGTATGAAATACATAAACATTTAAACCTTATCTTCTACTTTTGATGATATAAGTATGTTAATATGCATACTATTTTGGTTTCGTACATTGTAATTCTTGAGGGCGACATTAATATTTTCTTTCGGTTTTTTCCATGGGAATTATATTTCAATACTAAGACAACGCAATCCTTTGTTCACGATAAAATTTGATTAATAGGGATTTGTTATGATCATTTTGATTTAACGGCAACTTCCTTCATGCTGTCATTTACTGATGTGAGCCAAGGTGGAAAAATTTCATTTCATATGACATGATGAAAACAAATGGACAACCGCAAGACATAGATTACAAATAATGGGTTCAAGCCCTGTGGACAGGAACTTTGGCGCTCTTCTTCAATCTTTGATAAATCATATCTCAGAAAGTATTGGTTTCTCAGAGTTGGGAATCATATCAATAGATTCTTATGATAGAACTGCATTAAAAAAATAATTAAATTAAACAGAAATCCATTGATATCCTTCCCGACTCGGAGAAACCAATACTTTGGTAGCTATGATGAGAAAATATCAAGCTGATGGAATCGAGAGTGAATTATTCATTAGTTGGGATTCCATTCTCCTAAGTCATTTTCAAGAGTATATTAGCTATTGAACAGATATGAATAATCTGTTCCCTTGTGTTTGAATGGAAGAATTATTGAAATCCTATTTGGAATTTTTGAGATGTAAGTACCGATAATTGAATTAATACTGTTGAATTAATTTTAATGTTCAAATGCATCAATACAAATGGATAGAAATACATTGAATAACTGCAAGATAACTCCCAGTTTGGGAGTTTGGCTAGTTGTGAGATTTCTAACAATGAATTCACACCAAATGTTCAAAATGTGCTCCATTATTCTCAGGGCATTTACAAATTCATTTTCGTTCGCTGTCGAATATATTTTTTAACATTCGTAGGCCAATATTTTGTCAGCACATTGTTATTGATGATTGGAGGTCCTCAATATTATCGTATTGTCTTTTTAAAACCTCATTCTTTCAGACATGCAAAGATGCTTAAGGTCAGGGGAGTAAAGTATAGAGAGCATGTTGGAAAGGGAAGGCTGGAGTCGTCAACTTATTATACTGTTGTCATAGAACTCCTGCAAATAGCTTAGATTTGCAGAAGTAGTGTGGGTAGTTGCCCCATCTTGCTGAATATATCCCACCTGTATTTCATCCTTCTTCGTCATCTAGATAGTTTAAGAATGGCTCCAGCATTATGCGTTCTATCTTTCTATGACGAGAAACTGCTAACCACATCCCAACTTTTTGACAATGTAATGGAGTCCAATAAAACTGTGTGCTTTCTCAGATGTCCAAAATGTGTAGTTTTGAGAATTCACATAACCCGACAAATGAAACTAAACCTCATCATCAAAAAAAGTTAAGTCCAATAATCTGTCAACCATAAGATTATTTAGAAACCAATAGCAGTACTTACTCTAGGCGACGAGGAATATCTATTGGAAGGAGTTGCTGTACCATCGTTATTTTGTAAGGGTACAAATTCGGTTTTTGGCGCTCTTGTTCCTCGGAACAGAGTGCTTATCAATTTGCCCAAATGTCTGTAATTTTCGAATTTTTTGATGAAAATGGTATCAAACGATTTGGTTCGACTCACTGATCAAGAATCCGTGGTCGAAATCGATTCTGTCCGGCCAGCCGGCCGCTAACATGATAACTCTCGAACGGAATGAGCCGTCCGTTAACACGGTAACACTCGAACGAAAGGAGTTAGAGGATTGAAATTTTCAGGGTAGGTTTGGAGTGTAAATATCTCGGACGTGTTCGTTAACGGGCGAAATCCATCAAGCGGTTTCGGAGTTATCGCTGTTTTTACTGAAAACGTTTTTTATGAATATTTCCGAAACCGATCACTCGAACTAACTGAAATTTAGCATCAAATTGTAGAATCATGAACTTTAGATGCATGTAAAGTTTTGTATTGATCGGGTTACCGTAAAGTGTCAAAAAAATATTTTGAACATTTTTAAATTTTGTTTCTACAATAACTCTCGAACGGAATGAGCTAGGCAGTTGAAATTTTCAGAGTAGGTTAGGGAGATAAATATCTCGGTTAAGTTTGCTATTGGGCAAAATAGGCGAGATAGTTTCGGAGTAACGAAAACAATTTTTTTTATAACTTACAAATTTCAAAATAATTTTTTTTATGAGGCAGTTTCACCCTAAAAATCCATTGATATCATTTTCAACTACAACAAGCTAATAATTTCTGAGATATGATTTTTCGAAATTTAACACGTTCGTTACCAAGGACGCATATGTGGCGTCCTCAAGCTACTCATGCGCAGAGCCGAGGACGCCACATATGCGTCTATGCCAAGTGTGAATATAATGCGTTGCTATCAAACTACCGCTGTGTATTGAATGTTTTGAGGAATACCATGTGATCATGAAATAATATTTTTTGTTTTTCTGATAATCTTTTTCTCTTAAATTTCTATATTTTTTAAATAAATTACTTTTTTGTGAAAAATTTCCTCAGTTTCCCTGTACAAACCCAAATTTTTTTTCATAGGTTTATTTTAGAGAAAAAAAACTTGAATCAGACTTATTCCATAACTAGATTCAATTAAATCGATACAGAAATGTATAAACAAGTAAAAAATGTATTGGGCATACAGAAGGACCTCTTGAATTGATGTTGGTAACGAACGTGTTAAATAATGAATCGTACTTCTATGTTTTCACAGAATGCCATAATTATTATATCTATGATTTATTATATGATCTGTGTTCATACTCGTATATGTCATCCTGTTCTATAAGAGGGAGTCAAATTCATTTAAGATATTTTAATTTGATTTCTTCCATGGTGCAGTTCTCATTCTCAGATTGCTCATTTAATCTTGATAAATAAACTATTATTTGAATTGAATTTCCTTCATGATGCAGTTCTATCATAAGAATCCATTGATATAATTCCCAACTCCGAGAAACCAATAGTTTCGGAGATATAATTTGTCTGTTTGAACAAGAGCGCCAGAAAGCTCCTGTCCACAGGGCTTGAACCAATTTTTTGTTTCAATACTTTGTGGCAAGTAGGGTAGACTGGGTACGGTTGTGACAATTTTGGTTTGATCACCAATAATTTTGTTTATATACTAGTTATGATGAAGAAAAGAAACCTAAATCGTACTATGTATTTTTGCCTGCGTGAAAACTCCAAAATATTGCCCCTAACTGCGCTGTACTATGTGGAGCATCTATTTAAAAAAAAAAGAGAAAGTGTCACAACCGGCGACAACCCAAGGACGGTTGTGACAGTGGTTGGGGTCGGTAGTGACAAACATCAACATACACAGAAATTGTTTTTAATCACTTTTATAGGACATCGACTATCTGCATACAAATAACAGTAACTATAACAAGAAATTGATCAAAAAACTTACTTTTGACGGTTGAAAAGCAATGTGGCAACCTGTTTGCGTGCACGTTGCGCGCCGGCTGAAGCAATACTGGACAATGCGTTGAGACTTGCATGGCGCTTCTCTCTCCCCTTGCACCCTACCCCACATTCCGTATAGTTTCACTGTTATGACGACTGTCACTACCGTACCCTGGCACAACCGTACCCAGTCTTCCCTACTCAAGGGGACACGAGACTGTAGAGATAATTATTCAGATGCATTTGGATTTTGTTCAACTCATCTTCTCAGTTCTTCAACACCTTCTTGAGAAACTTGAGGTCTTTCTTTTGACTTTCCATTGTTAACGTTTTCAGTCTGCATACATCTGTTTATAACACCTCTGAAGTGGGCTTTCACAGAAGATTATAGAATCTGAACATCAGGATATTTAGCCAAATGTTCATTTCTAAAGGCCTCCACAGAGTAAATCCATTCACCATTGATTAATGTACCATTGCGGTAATAGGACATCAGGGACATCACAATAAATGAGTTTTGTTCTAAATCATAAGTCTGCAGATTTAAATAATTTGGGAACTGAATTTTCATGAATTTTGACAAGAATTTACAATAAATCAATATTGGCTGTCAGTTCAGTTTAATTCTATGATATAAACAGAACACAAGACACAAGAAGTGAGAAGTAGCAAAGAAAAATGGGTTCAAGCGCTGTGGACAGTAGCTTTCTGGCGCTCTTGTTCAAACAGACAAATTATATCTCCGATAGTATTGGTTTCTCAGAGTGGAGAATTATATCAATGGATTCTTATGAAAGAACTTCATCTTAGCAGAAATTGAATTCAAACATCATAGAAAAATTTAAATTCAACAAGAGTGCCAAAAATTATGAATCCACAACAAATAGACGAATTCTACCCAACAACGAACTCATCCGAGATATTCATTCCCCAATTCTATGATGAACGATAATATCTATTTCTCCTCAAATCCACTCCAATTCTCCAATAAACCAATATTCCAGTTTTGTGTTTAGTGGAGATATTCTGAACTCAATATTATTGACTTACCATTACCATTCCCATTATCATATGGATTGACCATTGGCATGAAAATATCAACCAACAAAATGTATGATATTATATTATAATTCTCATAATTCTACGATTGCTGGAATGAATTAGACAACGTCATGTCTCAGGAAAATAAGTTGACATTATAACAATTCATAGAATACACACAGAATAATTATATAATTCTGTGAAAACATAGAAATACGATCTATATTGAAATTTTGAAAAATCATATCTCCGAAAGTATTAGCTTGTTAGAGTAAAAATGATATAAATGGATTCTTATGGTAAAACTGCATGTTGAAAAAAATTTAATTTGGAATTTGTTATGTGAAAAAATTTTTTTTTTTGTTACTCCGAAACCATCTGTCCGATTTCGCCCAATAACGAAATTAGCCGAGATATTTATCTCTCAAACCTACTCTGAAAATTTCAACTGTCTAGCTCATTCCGTTCGAGAGTTATCGTGCCTACAGCCTACCGGCCGGCATGACCGGCCGGACAGAATGAATTTCGACCACGGATTCTTGATCAGTGAGTCCAACCAAATCGTTTAAGACCATTTTCATCGAAAAATTCGAAAATTACAGACATTTGGGCAAATTGATAATCACTCTGTTCCGAGGAACAAGAGCGCCAAAAATCGAAAGACAACTGCGATGTTACAATCATTTATGAAGAGCCTGTACTAGCGCGATAAGAGAGAATGAAAAGTAGGTATCGAATAATATCAATTAGAAATCTTCACCGAATAGAAACGATAAATTTTTTTAAATGTGCGAATTATCTTTCCAAACAAAGCATCTAATATAATTCGACCTTGGCAGTTCAAATCAACCAGAATTTGAAAACTAATCTTGGTGCAACATCTTATAAGAACCCATTGAGTCCCCAGAATAAAAACCGCGGGAAACACGCATATACCTACACAGCTTGGTTCAAATATTGATTATCTCCTATCTCCCACTTCTTGCCTTGCCAAAGCACTGACCCGACAACACTTCGGTCTATATAAAATAGCGTCGAAAAAACGCTCTATTAACCTCGAATAGAACGACCCATTCAGCATAACTTCTCTCCTAGATTCACAAGAATGAGACCTGAGAAAAAATACGAACTTTTCTCCGGGAACATCGTGCATAGTGTTGGTCCTTCGGAGATCCAGCTCATAGAAAATGGATTCATCATAGTTGACGATGCACAGGTCAGTCGGAACTTTTATTAAGAGTTTCTCATACTTTTCCGGATATTTGCTATTTTATACTGTCCATTGTTTAGCGATGATGAAAATAATCGTGAGCGGAAGCTATTAAACGACATCGTTTGATTAGTCACTCAATTTTCGCGATTTTTTCAACGTTGTCAATGTTTATAATTTTATACTATTTCCCGGATCTTCTTTATCGATACACGATTTTGGTTTTAGTGTGATTAGTTAATGTTCGCTTCGTAATGAGTTTTCTTATCGGTGCACGTTATAAAATTATATAAATTATTCGTGTGTTCGCCATCACTTATCGGTTTAATGAATGCAATTCTTTGAATGCACGTCATTTGAAGTAAATTAGAAGTATGAGTAACACATTAAATGTGAAGGATATTATTTGAATGAAATATAAAAGGTGAACGAATAATTATTGAATTATTTCTTCCTTTTCTTGACAATTATTATGGAAGTGCATTTTCAATTACGGATATGAATCCGCGGAAGCGGATGCGAAACACCAGAGTCTAGACCCACGAATACGAATACGGATACTGATCTAGACTCTCTTAAGCATTCGATCTCTTTTTCGCGCGTATGTTCTGGGGAACATCGCGTTATCATTTTGCCCAAATGTCTGTAACTTTCGATTTTGTTTTCCAGAAATAATCTCAAACGATTGGGTTCGACTCCCTGATGAAGATTCGTGGTGAAATTTGATTCCGTCCGGCCGGCCGACCGTTGCACGATATCTTGAGAACGGAAAGAGATATCGCCTTGAAATTTTCGGGGTAGGTGGAGGATCCCAATACGACGGACATGTTCGTTAATCGGCATAATGGCCTGTTGATTTCCGAGTAATAATTTTGTTTTCAACCAAAATAAATCCGATCAAATTGAAACTGGATGAATAGTTGTAGAATATAAACCTAAGCACGTTTTTGAAATTTTGTGAGAATCGTATCACTAGAAAATTAAAAAAAAATTATTACAAAATATTTTTTATGTCACGAGAACCTGAGAACGGAAAGAGATAGCGAATTGAAATTTTCAGGTTAGATTGTGCATCTGAATGCGATATTTGAGATTGTTCATAAGCATAATTGGCTTCGTAATGATTTTTTTTCAAATTTTCTAGTAATACGATCCTCACGAAATTTCGCCGTAGTCTCCGCATCGACATTCTGCAACTAGTTATTAAGTTTCAATTCGATCAGATCTGTATTGTTTGAGTTATTGGTAGAACAAAATTTCAAACTCCGAAATTTGAAGATAATTTGAGAATCGTTAGTACAAATGTGTTCATAAATCAAGAATCGAGCGCGCTGAAGCTACTGACGACACATTAGCGTATTTATAACTTGTCAATGAAAATTATGATGAACAGAAAATCGTAAATCAGTATTTAATCTTCCTTCATTCAATTGCAATATCGCATCTAATTAACAAGGATATTTTTGTATTCAGATCATTGCAATTGGTCGCGCTGATTCCCTAGAAGCTACGAAAGACAGCCTGAAGATAAGAAAATACAACGAAACCAAACTGAAACCATCTCAACTTCTCATACCTGGATTTATTGATACGCACATTCACGCTGTACAATATCCAAACTGTGGCTTGGGATATGATAAACCTTTATTAGAATGGTTGAATGAATACACATATCCCCTGGAAAAGCGAATGGAAAATGAGGAGTTTGCAGAGAAAGTTTTCGATGCTGTAGTGGTAAGGCAACTCAAATATAAATTTTGTATACTACCATTGAGTATTAATATTTAATGTATTATATTAATATACAGGGTGCCCTGAGATGAACTCGACAAAACTAAGGAGGTTATGGAGACTGTCAATATGATGGCAAAAAATGTCATATGCAAATGTCCAAAACCGCTTAGTTACTGACATACACAGTGATTTGAAAATTTAGACAAAAAAGTCAATCCGTCATATTGAATACAGGGATTAGCTGATTTGGTTCAAATTTGGTACATGAATTATACTAAAAGACCTTAACAAGTAGCCCTTCGAACAAAACCAATATCAGGAACGAAATATTTTTTTTCCATATTGAGTTCTTGTAAGAATAACTCAACCTGTATAATAATTATCAAAAATCCAAGCTGAATTTCGAAATATACGGGAAAAATTCCACAGAAAACCGTTAAAAAAGTTTCTGGTACCATTCCAGCTATTCCTTAATAATAAATTACTATTTTCAATTTTATCACTCAAACACTTAATTGTCGGATAAAGTATCTTAAAAAATATTTACGAAACCATGACATTGTTATTCTCTTCAATTAGTTCGTAAATGCTCCCATAACCCTAAAAAAACTCAAGAATAAATTCGCATCAGTAGCTTGCAATATTCGTCTAAATACAGTAGGCTTGTATCTAGTGTCCAATCCCGAATTTCATTATGAAAAATTATTTATTCATTATGATATTGTCAATTGATTGGACCTCGCTGTAATTGGCGGACAATTAACTGGTGATGTTTACCTACATTTATATACTGGATCTACTGGCAAGGTCTAAATATCCGTGGTATGTGGTTTCAATATGATGGTTCCAGTTACAAACCATCTTAATGCCACTTACCCTATCAGATGGATCGGCCGTGGAGGTCCAGTAAATTGGCCACCACGATCCACTGATTTAACACCCCTATACTACTATTTATGGGGTCATTTAGAATTAGAAGTGTATACCGAATGAATTAGAAATATAGGACATAATTAGAGAAAATTACTGCTGCATGTAATAGTGTTATAAATAACCCTCAAATAATTCAGTCAGTGAAATATCTAGTGGCACGCTCTCAAAAATGTATTGATGCAGGAGGGCTTCAATTTGAAAATTTGTTGTAATATTTGTAAAAGTTTTTTACGAAGTCTTTTCATGTTATGTTTATTGCAAAAAATTATTGTGCATTGTATTATAGTATTTTCATAAATTCAAATTTATTAGTACGCAAATATAATTTACGAAAAATTCAATGCAGTCCTTTTTCAATAAGTTAGATTATGATTTATTTAGTAGGTTTCGGAACTGCGATCAGATTATTGATAATTATTGTTGTATTAGGTCCTTATTCGAATTTATTCTTCAGTTTTTTTGGGTTATGAGAGTATTTTATTAAATTTCACATCGAACGAATTATAGACAATAACTATACTTATGACTTGGTTCTACAAATATTTATTATATTAACCCTATTTACCCATTTTTGATGGTACTTTTTATCCGACAATCAGTTTCTCAATAGCATCCAGAGATGTGCGAAATAATTTATAATATGTATGTACATATTTAAATACAAAAAGCAAATACTTTTTATATTTTTCATTTCAAATATAAAATTGTTTTTCATTTGGTATTCGAAATCCTAAATCCAAAATACGTACGTATTTCCGAATACTAATTATGAAAAAATAAAATGTAGTATGTATTGGCTTCTTGGCCAAGAAGCCAGAAACGCGTCTGCTTTTGCTTCTCGGTAAATCAATGAAATCCCCTGGGGTTTATTTGATTTGTGAAGTATATGCATATTAATTATACGAAGCCATTATGCTGACCCTATTGGCAGGAACGCTCTGGACTTGTTGATTTATTAACAACGATATCGCCTTTTTATTAAATTTTTGAAAAACGCTAAACTGTGTTCATGACCATAGGAAGGTACTTTCTGAGCTCTGCGGGAGTCGTTTCTCGATTAATTTTCGAGGGAATGGTGGCATATGATTTCAAATTTTCACTGGTGGGGAAAGGCTGAATTCCGTGTTTTGTCTCATAGGTGGCGTGGGCGTTAATGTATAACCGCTAAAGCCGGCTGTGAGTGGCTTGACACGGTTCAGTTGAATTTGTTGGGAAGCTACAGACACAGAGTGATGATGAAGGCCAAGAAGCCAGAAACGGGTCTTCTCGGCAAATCAATGAAATACCCCGTCGTTTATTTGATTTGTGAAGTATATGTATGCATAAGTATATTAATTATACGAAACCATTATGTAGACCCTATTGGCAGGAACGCTCTGAACTCGTTGATTCTTTATTATATACTTCTGTATATTCATACCTCCATAAAGCTAAGTTCATTATGCGGTAAAAATACCTATTATCATATTACCAATCTCCATGCCAATACATTGTTTCTTTTTTGAGAAATGAATTGGATTGTGTATCGATCCAGATGAAAAGCTCGGAGGATTGTCCTAGAATAATACCTAATTTCGTAATTTCTTGTTTCAGCAAAGAACCTTGAGAAATGGTACAACCACCGCCATGTACTTTGCGTCATTATATGAACATATTTCTCTTCTGCTAGTGGAGTCTGTACTAAAACATGGCCAGAGAGCCCTGGTCGGTAAAATCAATATGACCGTTGGTGCACCTTCGGATTATATGGAAAGTGAAAATGATTCGATAAGGAAAACCCTACAGTTCATTAATAAAGTGAAGAAATTAGACGTAAGTTCGACCAATATTATTGGTCTCTGGGAATGATATAAATGAATTCTTACGTTAGAACTGAATCATGAAAGAAATTAAATTCAAACAGAGCGATTCTCCCCAATAACGAACTTATCCGAGATATAAATTCCTCAAATCTATCTGAAAATTATATTATATCAATTAAGACTTAGACAATATTTCAGTTTTGTTTTTACTGGAGATATTCTGAACCCAATTTGATTATGTATCTTACCAAATAATATATTTCCATCATCATATGGATTATCCATGGGCTTAAAAGTATAATATCATATCATCCCCATAATTCTACGATGGCTGAGTTTATTTCATTGGTCATTTTGCATTCAATCATACTTTGTTTTCAAGAAGATGAGGTGTATTTTATATAAAGAATAACGAACCAGAAATAATTTTTACATTTATCTCTCATAGGGAAATAAGATGACATGTAAGAACACAGATCATATAATAATTATAGATAGAATAGGTAGAGTAGGTACAGCATTCTGTGAAAACCTAGAAGTACGATTCATCACTGAAATTTACAAAAATCATATCTCCGAAAGTATCAGCTTGTTAGAGTTGAAAATAATAAAATTGGATTTTCATGGTGAAACTGCATCTTAAATAAAATTTAATTTGAAATTTGTAATGTAAAAAAAAAAGTTTTGTTTTCGTTACTCCGAAGCCATCTAGCCGATTTCACCCGATAACGAACTCTACCGAGATATTCATCTCCCAAACCTACTCTGAAAATTTCAACTGCCTAGCTCATTCTGTTCGAGAGTTATTGTAGAAACAAAATTTTAAAATTAAAAATTTTTTTTTTACACTTTACGGCAACCTGATCAATACGAAACTTCGCATGCATATAAAGGTCATTATTCTACAATTTGATGCTAAATTTCAGACAGATCGAGTGATCGGTTTCGGAAAAATATTCATATAAATTGTTTTTTCTAAAAACGGCTATAACTCCGAAACCGCTTGGTCGATTTGGCCCGTTAACGAACTCATCCGAGATATTTACGCTACAAACTTACACTGGAAATTTCGATCCTCCAACTCCTTTCGTTCGAGAGTTATCGTGTTAACGGCCGGCCGGAAGGCCGGACAGAATCGATTTCGACCACGGATTCTGGATCAGTGAGTCGAAACAAATCGTTCAAGAACATTTTCAGCCAAAAATTCGAAAATTACAGACATTTGGGCATATTGATAAGCACTCCGTTCCGAAGAACAAGAGCGCCAAAAAATTGTTTATTTGAAGATTTAATTTAAAAATTTTCACATGTGATTCAATTTATCATTGAATCAGATTTATTATTTATGAAGGACACTATTTTATATGATTTAATTTTCACATGTTTTGCAAATTGAAAAAATTAATATCGCGATAATTATTGACCCAAATGGCATTACATGTGCATTACTGAATTCAGAATTTTATGATGATATGATAACAAAAAAATCGGGGCTGGCAATTAAAAAAAAATTGAACAATCGCGCCAAACAGACTGCCCTCACGTCGGTGCTTTTTCAGTTTTTTCCAAAGCAAGTAAAAAATTTCTCTTACCGAATTTCCATTGAATCTAAATCAGCCAATTTTTCCTTGGTCACCAATCTTTCTCAAAAACCTCAACACGAAAAATGTTGGACTTCAAAAACCTTCCGGAAATAATTCATGCTCTAGCTCGTGGGAGATTATGATGCTAGTTCTATTCTTCCAACCAGCCGGCCGTTTGTAAGCGGAATAATAGATAATAGATAAGTTTCCGCTAACCTAAAATACCTACTTATCATTAAGATTGTTGGAAAGGGCTGCTAATATACCTACACTGAGTACCTTGTTCGTGCAGTCCTAGTCTTCCGTTATACTAACGGTAGAGTCGGTAGATGAAGTGGTTACGTATCTGATTTTGGGTCGTATAGTCCTGGGTTCAATTCCCGGGAAAGGATAGGATTACTGAGTTGTGTAGTGTTGATGTTTCCGGTGGCAGGAGTGTTCGAATGTTTGGTAATAATTAAATGTCAGTTAGTATCCATAACAAATATTGTGTTGATACTTTAACGTAAATAAACATTGCTGGAAAGTCAAGAAGGCAATTTCGCATATCGATGCTGGAACTGTCGATACAACTTTCCTATATAATTGAAATTGCTTTGGGAGAACAACCGCTACTTTTCAAGTTTCAAGTAGTGGCTACATCTTGATGCACAAAATTTTTGTGCAGTTAAGAAACCAGTGTACAACTAATATAACTAAATTGTTTTCCCTATTACAGTATCGTAATGAATTCATTACAGCTCGAAAAACAGTGCTGTACTTAACTCATTCCTGCATTGTTTCTAGTTATATTTTTACACACGTCAATTGTCAATATGATATATTCTGAATATAGTGAAATAATTGCTGAGAGGAAACGTTTTATTTTCATTAAAACTAAGGTACTAGAGATTTCCTAATTTTGAATCATTCATGCTATTAGGAAACTATTTTTATTCCATACTGATACATTATGAAATAAACCCTTAGTTACCGTAACTATAAACATAGCTATAACTCCCTTGGGAGTTATACTCCCATACTAAGCAGTTATAGATCTTTAACTCCCTCTAATGTAACTATCAAATTTTCAATTGTCAAATTTTTTTTCATTCAGTATGGAATAAATAGTTATTTATGTATCAAGGGAGTTATGAGGATGTTAACTATAGAGGGCAACAGATTGCAATCCCGAGGGACGTGAGTCCCGATTGATTGTTAAGTTGCCCGAGGTTATTAACATCCAATAACTCACGTGATTTTATTCCATACTGAATGAAACAAAATTTGACAATTCAAAATTTGATAGTTTTAAAATTTGACAATTGTCGATTTGCTTCATTAGAGGGAGTTAAGGATCTATAACTGCCTATAGTATGGGAGTATAACTCCCAAGGGTGTTATAACCATATTTATAGTTACGGTAACTAAGGGTTTATTTCTTCATAATGTATCAGGTATGGAATAAAATCAATTATCTATCACGTGAGTTATTGGATGTTAACAGCCTCGGGCAACTTAACAATTCTTCGGGACTCAAGTCCCTCGGGATTGCAATCTGTTGTCCTCTGTAGTTAACATCCTCATAACTCCCTTGATACATAAATAACTATTATTTCATACTGAATGAAACAAAATTTGACAATTGAAAATTTGATAGTTTGAAAATTTGACAATTGTCCATTTGCTTCATTAGAGGGAATTAAAGATCTATAACTGCTTAGTATGGGAGTATAACTCCCAAGGGAGTTATAACCATGTTTATAGTTACGGTAACTAAGGGTTTATTTATTCATAATGTATCAGTATGGAATAAAATTAATTATCTATCACGTGAGTTATTGGATGTTGACAACCTCGGGAAACTTAACAAACCCTCGGGACTCACGTCCCTCGGGATTGGGATCTGTTGCTCTCTGTAGTTAACATCCTCATAACTCCCTTGATACATAAATAACTATAAATCTGATCTCAATGCCCTACGTACGATTCAAATTCATATTTCGTAATCTGTCAACTTTCAAGTTGGTACATTAATTGATAAGTGAATTTCAATGATAACGTGGGTAAAAAGTAAATCACAAAATTCATATCTTCGGTATTTACTATTTTGTAGAAAATGCTCGAACAAGTCAATTATTATTTTAAATTATGCGACGTTTCAGTTATATATGGTAATTTTTTTATGCACCCTTTACGAGGGGCTACGAGGGGGGGTTCTCAGATTCTTCCTTAGTAAATGTTTTTCGTGAAAAGTACGGATGATTCTTGATGACTCAGTGGTTTAGATGCATTTTTATTTTAAAGAAAATCAGGAAAACCAATTTCTTTTCGCGTAGAATAGCTATAGGTAAAGCGAATATCTATTTCAATGTTGCCCTTTACGTACATATATTTCAGCGAATTCTGGCATATTTTTACAGAGAGATTGACTTTTTCTTAATTTGTTTATATTTATTTTTCAAGTGATACGATTCTCACGAAATTTTTCATGAACCATAGTCGCTATTCAACGCCTAAATACCACATTTCAACTCTGTCATCGATCTGATGATTTTGAAATAATGAGAAAATATAATTTTTAATCTACATATCTCCGAAACAATTGGGCGGGTTTTGCTGATTCTCGAACTCAACCGGCCCATTAAGCCATCAATCTTAAATTTCAAGTATCACAATCGAAAGTTTGAGTTTATGGACGTACATAATCAGGACCGGTGCGAGCAGTTTTGATGCCTGAAGCAAAGAATATTTCACGCCGCAATAAAAAGAAATTGATATGAAGTCAGGAAGGAGCTTTTGCGCGCATGTTCTATTGTCTATTCAAGCCTCACACATCCTTACGAAATACTGTCAGTTGAGTATAAATAAAGGAAGCGTTAACAAGTGAAACAATGCATTAGGCATCAACTGAATTCAAATTTTAAATATATTTAAAATAATACCAAAATTATTTAAAATAATTCCAAAATACAAAGCCGATCGAGCTGAAATCTGGTAATATATTGTAAAATGGCTGCTTGAAGGTTTGTGCGGAATTTCAGCGGAATCTGACAAATAGTTTATGAAATATAAAATTTTTAAGAAAAATTATCATTTCTTTTGGAGACAATTTTAATTTTTTTTCTAGTTATCAGATCTTCACGAAATTTCGCCTAAATTTGCGGGTCAGCATTTCACAACTAATAACCAAATTTCAATTCGGTCAGATATGTATTTTTTGAGTAATTGAGGAAATAAGGACTAAACTTCAGATGAGTATAACTCCGAAACCATCTAGTCGATTATCATCCATTAACGAACACACCATCGCATTCGAAGCCGCAGCCTACCCTGAAAATTGCAAGTCCCTATCTCTTTCTGTTCGAAAGTTATCGTGGAAACTAAGGTCCGGCCGGACAGAATAGAATTCGCCATCAGTGAGTCGAACCTCATCGTTTGGAACCAGTTTCGGAAAAAAATGTAAAAAATAAGGACACTGGGGCAAAATGACAGCAATTGCTGTTCCCCAGAACATGCGGCCAAAAAATCATGACTAAAAATTCCATTGTAATTGAAGGAAGACATCTCCTGAAGATGCCGGACACTCGGACCGGCGAAACGTCGAGCTGCTTAGCCCAACGACCGCCTAAACACCCGATGGAAAAAACCAATATCAATGTAGGCCGCGAAAGCCTCAATAAATTCCATGATTTACCTAATTAACCAGCCGCATAGTTAACTACTAAATTGAGTGAATAACATGAACAAGGATCGAAAAAATCTTTTGGGTTTTCTGCACGCCACGTATATGAGCATCATTGTCATACTCCGTCAACTCCGAATATCTTTCAAATTTAGGCCCAAAACTTCAACTACTGGTAATATAATGCTTTCAAACGTTTTTTCCCTAATTTGGATAAAATTGATTAAAATCCATCGATTAGACGAAAAACTATATTTAACTTTCAATCCTTACCTTCAAGAATAATTGGTCCAGTAGCCAGCTCAGCAGAAATCTAAAGACACAAATTAACTCTGACCAAACGTTTAGGCTTTGTTCGGACTATTTAGTAGATGGTTTATGTGAAGTTTGCACAAAATCGGCCGAGCGGTTCTTCATTTATCAAATGAAACTTTTTGAAAATGTTACTATAAACGTGATGTTTTTTTGGATGTTAGGAGGGGAGGGGTTTGGGGGAAATTTCGAAGGGGTTTATCGAGGAAAAATACGGATGTTTCGTAGAGTTTCGCGTTTTCGGAGCGAAAAGATGGGGGTGTATTTTAAAAAAATCGCGAAAAAGCGAAAAAACGTCGATTTTGGCAAGAGGAGCAAAATTGTGGAGAGGAATTCGGAGGAACGGTGGCGTTGGGAACGACGGTATTGCGGGGACGCAAAGACGAGATTCGAAATTAGTCCGTAACGGAGCCCTTTTTTCGATCTTCTCTTTCGTTTTCCCGGAAGAACGATAGGAAAATGTGACTTTTCGGGAAAACCGACAAAATTCTGACATTTCACATATTTCTGTGGCGAATTTTAAAGCGGCTCCTTCAAGGTCGATGTTTTAGGTCTGAACGAGCGACGAGAAATGTCAAATCGAATTTTAATTTCGAACAGAATTACTCGAAAATCTTGGAATCGTCTAGGAAAACTGCTAGAAATATGAACGAGTATCCGATTTCGATCGATTGCTTGACAGTATTGACGATATTCTGAAAATCGAAAGATGGAAATCATCCGATGACTAAAAATCTTTATTTGGTACATAATCGGAGTTGATTCACGTAAGCAACGTGGGCGAGTGAGCTGAGGCATTGGATTGGGAATTTATAGCCTCCGAGCCTTCCTAGCCTCGTGGAGCGGCAGGATCGAGTCTCGGAGCGACCGAAATAGCTTTCTCTAATTTTTTTTCATTTTTACCGAATGAAAGACTTAAAGGAGCGTTACTCCAGTAAATGTATCTTGGGATTTGGATCTTTTCGTGAAGTTACGAAATCTATAATGAATATCCGATCGATCGTACGGATTTTTGCATTAAAATTACTCCAAATATTCAAACATTAAGCAGAAAATTAACGTTCGAAAATGAAAAACCCCCAGCCGTCTGGGTTGACGTCCCAACGGCAGGCCACTCTGCAGCATCATCAGAGAGCTTTAGAATTCGAGGTTCCACAAACGCAGCGGACCAGCAGCATGCTTTGTTCTTGAGAATCTGGGATGTTATATCAAAAGTCGGCCGTTGAACTTGGCCTAAATGCCGTCCCTCACAAAGAAGCACCCGAAAGGGCTTCTTCGCCAATTTATCCCTTACGCCTTGACTTCATAAAAGATCTGGAACTAAATGACGCTCTCTACCGTGAAATATACCATAACGAACTCAATAAATTGAGGCATAACTTCTAAATAGCAATGGACCAGAGAGTGAGTTTCATATAATATTCTCCTTTCAGAGCACATTGGTACATCCTGTCATAACTCCAAGGTTCGCATTGAGTGTTGATATGCCTATAATGAAAACTCTAGGTAAAATAGCTCGTGAACAAGACTTACACATTCAGGTGAGTTTCATTCCTGCCAAACCTTCTCCTCCCTTATGTTTACATTTTGTCATAATATTTAGACTCATATATCAGAGAACTCGAGTGAAGTCGAACTTGTCGAGCAAATGTTCGGCAAGAAATATGCTGAAGTTTATGAGGAAGCAGGACTATTGACTCCCAAGGTGAGTACATATTTCTTCTTGTATGCAGATATATAAATAAGAACATCCAAGAATAATATTCATTCAAATCCAATAAACGTTGGTGTAGGCTGAAGTCTATGAAGGATGAATCGAATTAAAATCGGGAGATCTTTAAGATCCGGGTGGCAAAGTTAATGCTTGTCATGCTCATCCTACTTAATATGGGGATATTATATAGATGGTAGATCTTTACTTGGAAATGATCGATGCTCTTCCTATGCCAGTTTTCTGAATTCAAGAATGGCTAGGAGGAGATTAGGTGAACTTCAACATACTTTTAATACTTTTGGACTTCTTAAATAATTTTACAATAGCAAATGACAGTTATTCGCACATACTCTTACGAGTATGTTTGTATTGAACCGTATCATGCCGTATCCATAGTGACCACAGCGACTGACAGTTATTCTTAAGCCCCTGATAGACGGGCGAGTAAAACCGCGGATTTATGGCTCGTCGCGGTAAAGCTCGCCGGTGTAACAATGCAATACCACCGGTTTTGCAATGATCCACCGGCGGGCTCTACCGCGACGAGCCAAAAACCGCGGTTTTACTTGCCCATCGATCAGGGCCATTACTGACACTTATGCCTGTATTGAACCCTATCATGCTGTATGGAATGGAGTATAAGTGACCATAACAGTATACTTGTCACTCTGGTTCGGAGGCAGCAAATGGGTGCAGAGAGTGTGCATGGAGAAAAATGGAATGTAAGGGGTGTGAACTGGATGGAGTACGGCCGGAGATTGAAAATGGAGGCTGAAAGTATTGGACTAGACCAATACGACAGACTCGGCGCTATTGAGAAGGTGAGAGTGTTCTACGGGTGGTTAGTGAGTGTAAATGAGCTTGTGCTGAGGAGACCAAAGCCCCCGCCAGACAATGCTGTCTGGTGGTCGCCCAGGCTCCAAAAGTATAAGAAGGATGTGAGAAAGGCTCGAGTGAACTACCAGAAAGCAAGGAAGAGAGACAGATCGTGTGACAGGGAAAAGATGGAGTACTCTCGCCTGCGGAGACTCTATAAGCAAGAAATTGTTAATTGCAAGAGGGATGATTGGAGAAAGTTCGTGAGTGTGGAGGGAAACGCTAACCCCTGGGGGAAAGTGTTTAAGATATGCATGGGGAAGAAGCGAAAGGCGGAGTTATCCGGGGTGAAAATAGGTGGGACTGTGACACGAACTTGGAATGAGACGGTAAGTGCGTTAATGGATGGGTTCTTTCCGTGCGAAGATGAAGAAGAAAGTGGAATAAATGAGGGCGACCTGAGAATGAGTGCTTTTAAAGCATTCTCAATGGACGAAGTGAGTGCGGCTGTAAGAATGATGAAGAATGGTAAGTCTCCGGGTTTGGATGGTGTGTACCCTGAGATGGCTAAGTGTGCGTGGAGAAGCGTGCCTGAGTACATGGTGTCGATGTACAACCATGTGGGACGAGAGGGAAATTTTCCCGTGGACTGGAAGGTTGCGTCGCTCGTGGTCCTGCTGAAGTCGACGGAAAAACCGAAGATGGAGGTGGGGTCATATCGGCCGATCTGCCTCCTCCCCGTTCTTGGGAAGATAATGGAAAGATTGATGGTGAATAGGCTGGAAGGGACGTGTGCACAACTGTCGGGTAGGCAGTTCGGCTCTGTCGGTGGCAGGTCACCTGTCGACGCCTGGCATGAGTTCATGCGAATGGTGAATGAGAGTGAGGAGAAATATGTTCTCTGTGTATTTGTGGACTTCAAGGGTGCCTTTGACTTCTTGAGGTGGAGGTACATCTTGAATCGTTTGAATGACCTAGGGTGTGAGGAAATGGCTCTATGGAGGAGCTATTTCAGTGAGAGAGAGGTAAAAATGGTAGGACAGTATGAGGTGGTTCGTAGGATGACTGTAAGAGGGTGCCCACAGGTATCAATTGCAGGACCAAAGGTATGGAATGTTAGTATGAATGAATTATTAGTGAATTTAGAGAGAGAGAGTCAATGTGATGTTGTGGCATATGCGGATGATGTGCTTGTCCTGGTGAGAGGAAATAGTCGCCTCCATCTCGAACAGAGAGGAACGCGATGTATGAATGTGGTGAGTGACTGGGCTACTAAGGCAGGTGTCAGTGTGTCAGAGAGTAAAACAGTATGTATGTTGGTGAAAGGGAAGTTGTCTGTGAACAGGCCTCCAAATGTGCGACTGAATGGTAAGGGTGTGAGGTATGCTAAGAAAGTTAAATATCTGGGTGTGACTGTGGAGGAGGGACTTAGGTTTTCTAGTCACTTCTCAGATGTGCGAGGGAAATTAGTGCGTCTGTCTGGGTGCCTAGGAAGAGTGTTGAAGAGAGATTGGGGACTGCAAAGAAAGGCGATGAATGTGGTATATGGCGGTATGTTTCAAGCATGCGCCATGTATGGAGTGAGTGTCTGGTACGAGTCACTGAAAAATGACTACGCCAGAAGATTTCTGAATGGGCGTCAAAGAGTGGTGATGAGCGCATGTTTGAGAGTGTGTCGTACTGTGTCCACCGATGCTATGTGTGTGATCATGGGGGTGTTGCCGTGGGATTTGGTAGCGAGAGGTCTTGGTGTGGAGCATAAGCTCAAGAAATGTATGCCGTTGAGTGAGTCTGATAGAGTGTTTCTGGCTGAGCGAGTTGAGGATCCTGCGGTAGACTTGGAAATGCTGCGCACCTCACTGCAGACAGAGTGGCAAAGAAGATGGGATGAAAGCGCAGCTGGCAGAGTCACCCATAGGTTCATTCCAAGGGTTGACTTTGTCTGCAAGAATGAATGGTTCTCACCTGGCCTGTACTTGGGGTTCCTCCTTACGGGCCATGGTAGTCTGAATGAGTTCTTGTACAGAAGAGGTCTCAGTGAGAGTGACAGGTGCATGTGTGGCGAGGTGGAAGACTGGAAGCATGTTTTGTTTGATTGCAGGGAATACGTGGTCGAGAGAAGTGAGTGCTTGGAGGGAATGCTTGAGGGGATGGACTTGGAAGCGTATGACGTCAGTTGGATGATTGAAACGAGAGAAATGTGTGAACGGATGGAGAGCTATTGCAGGGCAGTCTTCTCTAAGAGAAAACTAAATAGACTTGTTGGGTTTTCCCCTCCTGCGGCGGTCTCGGGGTTGGAACCTCGGATGGCTCGTATGGGGGTGAGGTAGAGTAGTGTAGAGTGGAAGCTCATCTCCCAAAGGAGAAATAGACTCGTAGAGCTGTCCCTTTCCCGGCGGTCTTTGGCTGGGGGCGGAGGTTTGTTTTCTTCTGGGGGGCGACCAGATATGCAGGGCGGCAACGTCTGGTTGAAAGAGATGTCATCCAGGATGCCAACGGGTGGTGGGTCGGAGCACCACCCAGGTACTCCTGATGCATACCAATTCCAGAAGTGCCGACGGGTATGGCTAACCCGCATAACCCTAGCTGGCTTAAGCAAGGCCTGGACTCCAAGGTCCAAAACTTGCAAGGGAATACGTTCCCGGAGCATGTCCAAGCAATGACGCTATGATTGCTACCACGGGAGGGCGTTGCCCGCAGGGGAATCCCTGTTCGCCCTATTGGGATAGGTTTCGTGGGGGTAGTGGTTGAAAGCCCGCACGCTGGGCTAGAAGGGTTCTGTCCCCTTCGGCGTGTGAGTTGCGTACCCTCAACTCGAGAACTAACCTGCATAGTTAGTAGAGGTTGGATAGTGCCTCCTCCTGCCAGTGAGGGTGTAGGTCTTGGAAACCAGAGCCATACTGGTAGTAGCATCTACAAAAAAAAAAAGATGCTGCGCGCTGATTGGGCGTATCCCAATCCCACGCCCATGGGGGCCGTGGCCATAGGTCCTAGGACAGGTAGGTCACGTAAAGCCAATTCCCTTCCTTCCTTCCTTCCTATCATGCTGTGTTGGAAGGTTGAGGCGCAGCTCGTCCTTAACAGATAAGAGGAGCCCTTCAATATGTTCAGGTAAGACTGAAAAGGTGAGTGTTTTGAGTAATGTGTGTGTTACTGAAGCAAAGGGTGTGGGTGAGGCAAAGGGAGTGAGTGAGACAAAGGGTGTGAGTCAGGCAAAAGGAGCGAGTGAGGCAAAGAGTGTGAGTGAGGAAAAGGGTGTGAGTGAGACGAAGGGTACAAGGGAGGCAAAGTGTGAGAGCGAGGTGAGGAGTGTGAGGAAAGAGAGGAGCATCGGTGAGTATGATGTGATCTCAATAATGCGGAATGTGAGTGAGAGTGTGAGGAAATTTGTTTTGAAAGAAACAAATAAGGTGAGTAAGACAGCAGCGGAGACGCTACTGCAGAGTGTGGCCGCATATGAAAGTATGATTGTGGGTATGGCTATGGAAGTGGAAAGGATGAAGGGGGTGGTTGCGGAAAAGAATATATGGGAGGAGAAGATAGCGTGTGGTGCTCTTGAAGTGCGAGGAGTGCAAGGGGTTTCCTCTCCGAGGAAGAGTTTGCCGTTGGGTGGTGGGACGGTGGTTGCACCTGTTCAGGGTTCACCCACTAGGTCCTACGCCCTTGTGGTGAAGGACGAGTCGGGGAGGGGCCATAGTAGTGAGGAGGTGAAGCGGAAGGTGTTGGCGGAGGTGGCACCGGAGGTGAATGCTAGAGTGACTGCGATAAGGAAGTGTAGGAGAGAAGGAGCGATTGTCATTGAGACGAAAAGCGAGCAGGAGCTTTCTATTCTGAGAGGATGTGAGAAATTCAGGGAGATGGATATGACTGCGGAGAAGCCGAAGAAGCCGAATGCGATGGTTATCGTCTTCGACGTTCCCTCCGACATAACGGAGGATAAGTTGAGGAGGGAACTCTACAGGCGGAATGCATGTGGGGTGCATTATGTAGAGTTTATGGACAGTGTAAGAATGAAGAGTAGGAGTGCATCTGGTGAGAAAGGGAATGTGGTACTTGAGGTACCCTTGAAATTAAAGAATGAGTGGTTGAAGGAAGGGAGAGTGTATGTTTACTTTCATGCGTGTAGGGTGAAAGAGAAAAGTGTAGTTGAGCGGTGTCACAGGTGCCTAGACTTCGGGCACTTCGTGCGAGAGTGCAAGATGAAGTCCAATGCATGCAGGAAGTGTGGTGAGGTTGGGCACATCTTTAAAGAGTGCAAGAAGAATGAGGAGTGCAGGATATGCAAGGAGAGAGGAAGGAAGGTGTACCAGCATAGAACATCTAGTGCTGAGTGTCCCGAGTACAAGTTGAAAGAAAAGTGGCTGAGAGGTAGAATGGGTGAGGATGCCTGAAATGGCGTGTATGAGAGTTCTGCAGTTGAACTGTCAGGGGTGTTATGGTACTATGGGTGAGATAGGTGTGTGCATGCTGCGTGAGAGAACATGCGTGGGGCTTTTACAGGAGCCGTACGTAAGGGACGGTCTTGTTTGTGGTCTGCCCAGCGCCATGCGAGTGTGTGCCTCCGTGGGTGGTAGGGCAGCCATCGTGATAAACGATCATGGTGGTGACGTCGTGCCGGTCCCGGAGCTGACGGATGAATGGGGGGTCTGCGTGTGGTTCCGGAATGGGTGTATGGAGGGTTATCTGGTGTCTGTGTATTGTAAGTATGCTGACGAATTGGAGCCATATTTGGGGTACCTGGAGCGAGTGGTTGCAGCGATTGGAAACAGTCCGATGTTGATCGGACTGGATGCGAACGCGGTGTCCCCCTTGTGGTATAGCAAGGGGATTGGAATATATGGGGATAGCGTGGAAAGAGGAGTCCGGATGGAAGAGTTTATCGCTGAGAAAAGACTGAGTGTGGTTAATGAATGGTCTGAGTGGTACACTTTTAGTGGTAGCCAGGGGGAGTCGGATATAGACGTAACCCTTATGAATGAAAGAATGGAATGCCAGTATGTCGTCGGTTGGTGTGTGAAGCCGGAATGGAGTATAAGTGACCATAACAGTATACTTATCACTCTGGTTCGGAGGCAGCAAATGGGTGCAGAGAGTGTGCATGGAGAAAAATGGAATGTAAGGGGTGTGAACTGGATGGAGTACGGCTGGAGATTGAAAATGGAGGCTGAAAGTATTGGACTAGACCAATACGACAGACTCGGTGCTATTGAGAAGGTGAGAGTGTTCTACGGGTGGTTAGTGAGTGTAAATGAGCTTGTGCTGAGGAGACCAAAGCCCCCGCCAGACAAAGCCGTCTGGTGGTCGCCCAGGCTCCAAAAGTATAAGAAGGATGTGAGAAAGGCTCGAGTGAACTACCAGAGAGCAAGGAAGAGAGACAGATCGTGTGACAGGGAAAAGATGGAGTACTCTCGCCTGCGGAGACTCTATAAGCAAGAAATTGTTAATTGCAAGAGGGATGATTGGAGAAAGTTCGTGAGTATGGAGGGAAACGCTAACCCCTGGGGGAAAGTATTTAAGATATGCATGGGGAAGAAGCGAAAGGCGGAGTTATCCGGGGTGAAAATAGGTGGGACTGTGACACGAACTTGGAATGAGACGGTAAGTGCGTTAATGGATGGGTTCTTTCCGTGCGAAGATGAAGAAGAAAGTGGAATAAATGAGGGCGACCTGAGAATGAGTGCTTTTAAAGCATTCTCAATGGACGAAGTGAGTGCGGCTGTAAGAATGATGAAGAATGGTAAGTCTCCGGGTTTGGATGGTGTGTACCCTAAGATGGCTAAGTGTGCGTGGAGAAGCGTGCCTGAGTACATGGTGTCGATGTACAACCATGTGGGACGAGAGGGAAATTTTCCCGTGGACTGGAAGGTTGCGTCGCTCGTGGTCCTGCTGAAGTCGACGGAAAAACCGAAGATGGAGGTGGGGTCATATCGGCCGATCTGCCTCCTCCCCGTTCTTGGGAAGATAATGGAAAGATTGATGGTGAATAGGCTGGAAGGGACGTGTGCACAACTGTCGGGTAGGCAGTTCGGCTTTGTCGGTGGCAGGTCGACTGTCGTTCCTGGCATGAGTTCATGCGAATGGTGAATGAGAGTGAGGAGAAATATGTTCTCTGTGTATTTGTGGACTTCAAGGGTGCCTTCGACTTCTTGAGGTGGAGGTACATCTTGAATCGTTTGAATGACCTAGGGTGTGAGGAAATGGCTCTATGGAGGAGCTATTTCAGTGAGAGAGAGGTAAAAATGGTAGGACAGTATGAGGTGGTTCGTAGGATGACTGTAAGAGGGTGCCCACAGGGATCAATTGCAGGACCAAAGGTATGGAATGTTAGTATGAATGAATTATTAGTGAATTTAGAGAGAGAGAGTCAATGTGATGTTGTGGCATATGCGGATGATGTGCTTGTCCTGGTGAGAGGAAATAGTCGCCTCCATCTCGAACAGAGAGGAACGCGATGTATGAATGTGGTGAGTGACTGGGCTACTAAGGCAGGTGTCAGTGTGTCAGAGAGTAAAACAGTATGTATGTTGGTGAAAGGGAAGTTGTCTGTGAACAGGCCTCCAAATGTGCGACTGAATGGTAAGGGTGTGAGGTATGCTAAGAAAGTTAAATATCTGGGTGTGACTGTGGAGGAGGGACTTAGGTTTTCTAGTCACTTCTCAGATGTGCGAGGGAAATTAGTGCGTCTGTCTGGGTGCCTAGGAAGAGTGTTGAAGAGAGATTGGGGACTGCAAAGAAAGGCGATGAATGTGGTATATGGCGGTATGTTTCAAGCATGCGCCATGTATGGAGTGAGTGTCTGGTACGAGTCACTGAAAAATGACTACGCCAGAAGATTTCTGAATGGGTGTCAAAGAGTGGTGATGAGCGCATGTTTGAGAGTGTGTCGTACTGTGTCCACCGATGCTATGTGTGTGATCATGGGGGTGTTGCCGTGGGATTTGGTAGCGAGAGGTCTTGGTGTGGAGCATAAGCTCAAGAAATGTATGCCGTTGAGTGAGTCTGATAGAGTGTTTCTGGCTGAGCGAGTTGAGGATCCTGCGGTAGACTTGGAAATGCTGCGCACCTCACTGCAGACAGAGTGGCAAAGAAGATGGGATGAAAGCGCAGCTGGCAGAGTCACCCATAGGTTCATTCCAAGGGTTGACTTTGTCTGCAAGAATGAATGGTTCTCACCTGGCCTGTACTTGGGGTTCCTCCTTACCGGCCATGGTAGTCTGAATGAGTTCTTGTACAGAAGAGGTCTCAGTGAGAGTGACATGTGCATGTGTGGCGAGGTGGAAGACTGGAAGCATGTTTTGTTTGATTGCAGGGAATACGTGGTCGAGAGAAGTGAGTGCTTGGAGGGAATGCTTGGGGGGATGGACTTAGAAGCGTATGACGTCAGTTGGATGATTGAAACGAGAGAAATGTGTGAACGGATGGAGAGCTATTGCAGGGCAGTCTTCTCTAAGAGAAGACTAAATAGACTTGTTGGGTTGTCCCCTCCTGCGGCGGTCTCGGGGTTGGAACCTCGGATGGCTCGTATGGGGGTGAGGTAGAGTAGTGTAGAGTGGAAGCTCATCTCCCAAAGGAGAAATAGACTCGTAGAGCTGTCCCTTTCCCGGCGGTCTTTGGCTGGGGGCGGAGGTTTGTTTTCTTCTGGGGGGCGACCAGATATGCAGGGCGGCAACGTCTGGTTGAAAGAGATGTCATCCAGGATGCCAACGGGTGGTGGGTCGGAGCACCACCCAGGTACTCCTGATGCATACCAATTCCAGAAGTGCCGACGGGTATGGCTAACCCGCATAACCCTAGCTGGCTTAAGCAAGGCCTGGACTCCAAGGTCCAAAACTTGCAAGGGAATACGTTCCCGGAGCATGTCCAAGCAATGACGCTATGATTGCTACCACGGGAGGGCGTTGCCCGCAGGGGAATCCCTGTTCGCCCTATTGGGATAGGTTTCGTGGGGGTAGTGGTTGAAAGCCCGCACGCTGGGCTAGAAGGGTTCTGTCCCCTTCGGCGTGTGAGTTGCGTACCCTCAACTCGGGAACTAACCTGCATAGTTAGTAGAGGTTGGATAGTGCCTCCTCCTGCCAGTGAGGGTGTAGGTCTTGGAAACCAAAGCCATACTGGTAGTAGCATCTAAAAAAAAAAAAAAAAAAAAAAAAAGATGCTGCGCGCTGATTGGGCGTATCCCAATCCCACGCCCATGAGGGCCGTGGCCATAGGTCCTAGGACAGGTAGGTCACGTAAAGCCAATTCCCTTCCTTCCTTCCTATCATGCTGTATTCAGAGTGACCACAGCGGAAGAAAAAGTGCTTCCTTACAAAAATAGTCGATTTTACAGCCGCAAATTAGTACGTAAAATGTCACTTTTCAGAGAGGTCGACGATAAAATATTTTTTGTTATTTGCAGTATCAATACTAGTATAGTTTCCGTGATAAAATAGTTATTTATCTACCAAGTATGAAAAACTGTCTACTATGTTTATTGTATATTGTTGTAGGGGGTAACGTTGCACTGCACCTTAAGGTCTATTGTGCCCCCCCTTCAGAGCTGTCGATGTAATTACCATCTACAGCTCGCCTTCCAGTTCTAGAGTTCTGATGAACTCCATTATCTGGGATGGCTTCAAGTTGGCTAGGTCTTCGCTCCTGCAGATTTCTTGCCCAAGGCATTCCTTGCGTTGGTTTGAGATGGCGAGGCACTCGTCAGTTTCTGCTAGCCCTAATCTCATCATATGCTTCCTGAGGCCGCAGTGCCCTGTGAGGAAGCCAGTCAGGAGGTGCAGCTTGTTCTTACTGAGGTCCAAGTATTTCTTGGATCTGACAGTATCAAACTTCCGGAGGAATTTCTTGGAGTGATGCATTCCGGGGAGAGATCTCCAGAAAATGCCTCTCTCAGTTTCTTCTTTTGTCCGGAATTCAATTTTGTAGGTGTGTCTACCAACCTCACAATAAGGTTCCGGGCCAATAAAGGGGATTTGTGCTCCTTTCTTGGCAAGTGTGTTGGCCTTCTCATTTCCTATGATTCCCGCGTGACCAGAAACTGTCTACTATACTCTGAAAATTGCTATTAGAGGCGGAGCCTAATACCATGCTTGTAATGTGGGCGGTTAATATCTTTGAAAGATGAAATTGTTCATTGGAAAAAAGGTTTTATACCCATTCGAGCTCATATTTCGATGTTTTCGTCAGGAGATTATTGATATTTTGCCGTCTCGTCTCGAAATGTTAGACTGTTCCTTGCTGTGAATATCGATATCATAATATTATTGTCCGAAATGTACCTATACCTAATCTGAGGCTTATATGCACCCTATCACCGTGACAAAAAAAAGGTGGAGCGATATGTTATAAATACTGGATGTTCTTATTTCCATGTCAGTTTGACTAGTCGACAGATTTAACTTCAACTTTTTCACTGTAGACAATCCTGGCTCATGGAGTGCATCTTACTGACGAAGAGATAGACCTTTTAGCACAACGAGGCGCTAGTATTTCCCACTGTCCCGAATCAAACTGCCTACTAAGATCAGGTATATGCAAAGCGAAGAAACTTTTGGACAGAGGAGTCAATGTTAGTTTGGGGACTGGTGAGTAGTTATTTCGAATATTTTTACTGTGCATTTCTTGAAACCGGTGGTAGATTTTCTGAACGCTGTGAAAATTATTGAAATACTCTTTGATTACTTTTAGCGTGCTTGTACCAGAGCTCTTTTCTTTCAAATTTGTGAATTTAAAAATATGATTCGTAGTAAAATTATATTCTAGGCACCTACACGTCTGGTTAGGGCAAGCTTCGGATAGAAATGTCATCGAACATGCCTAATACCCTTATTATACCCTTATTACACTATGCCTTTTTCGTGCCTATTTGTCAGCCTGACTTACTGCGCCTGAATTTTTGAGGACTTACGCATGCGCCCGGGACCATTTTGTAGACTTTTTCAGGCTTGAAAATAAATAGAACTGGTTCTATTTGTTCCACCTGAATCGTGGGGATTTCAAGCCTTTTTGTTCAAATTTCATGTCTACCAACACAATATTTATCTGTCTGACTTGACGTCTGAACATACCCTAGTTTATTCTATCCTTTGAATCGTATCCTTAGTAAATTCAATAATAAATGTATGTTTATTACTCTGAGGACGTAAACCAACTAAACTTACGAAGGCCAGATAATCTGTGATGGCTATCCGCGAGTGATATGAAGTTTTCACCAGTAGACTAGTACCGCAAAGTAATTATTAATTTCGTTTTTGGAGAAATGCTTTCTGGAATTACAGTGTCTTTTTTCAGTATGTGAATTTGCACTCTATGTAGTAGCATATTAAACGTTTCTTCAGACATTCTTAAAATACTATGGTATTGTTTTAAAAAAATACGAACAAAACAAGAACTTATAAAAAAATTAAAAATAAAATAATAAATAAATACATATCTCAATTTCTTCAATGTTTGCAGCTCTGAAATTACTGCCGGAAACAAGCGCGGTGTAATAGTGCCACTCGTTTGGGGGGAAATTCAACCAACAAATAGCCATGAAAATAGGTGCAAATATAGACATGAAAAAGGCAAACGTTCAAAAGAAAAATTCGGATGGGTAAATTATACTTTATATATATTTTCATTTGAAATTTGAGCATTACATGTTGTACATCTACAATTAACCATGTGTATGAAAAATAAAAATTGTTAGCAGAGGTTAGTGTACCTGGGTACCATAGAAAAAACTTCGGCAAAAAAACCTGAGTCTCTCCGTTAGTATTGTGATTTGGATGAAAATAAAAATTGTTAAGAACTGAAACCTGAAATATTAAATATTGAAGAGCATTCCTTTCTTAAGTAGATATCGATTATTGCATCAACAAGCTGGGAGGTTTCTCCATGGTACCCGAAATTCAACCTGAAAAAAAAAATTGAGATAACGAATAAATTAAATTCCATGGTTCATCTAATATATTTAATAATCACTAATATATCACATCACATATATTTAATAATCACTAAGATTAAGAAACTTTGTGAATAGACCTAACACCATCTTGAAATCTAGATATAAGTATGGTACAATCAGTAACTAATATGTTTCATCCACTTCCCCGCATTCAAAACTAAGGCTCTCAACTGAGCACCATCTGAAAAGTATGCTGTTGCAACGAACATAATCTGTTCTTAACCGTTCAGAATAGCCAATATGTTCCTGGGAAGATCAATTCCCGGAACTCTATTCGAAGGATCAGAAATTAAATATTTGTTGAATATATCCCAAGAAATTCATTAAGACTGCCAAATTTCTGTGTCGCTTTTATTCAAATAGAGAAAACAGTTGGACTATAAAGGATTACGTAAATTCAATCTGGGAATATTATTGTCTGGAATATAAGAGAGAATTGGAAATGTATTCGGAAAATAATGTTTATTCCAAGAATTCTAAACAGCAGTCCGCCTCCGTTGCAACGATAACTTTTGAAGGTAAAGAGATAGCGACTTGAAATTTTCATGGTAGGTTGCGTATCTCAATGCGACTTTGTATTTTAGGAATAATTGTGGAAATAAAATTTCGACCTGAAATATTTTTTCCTAAATAACTCAAAAAATACAAATCCGATCGAATTGAAACTAGGCAAGATGAAATCTACTAAATGGGCCCAGAAAACATGCGAAATGAAAATATTGTTTCCTTAATATTTGAAAAAATTACATATCCTGGTTTAAATCGGTAGTTAAATGTGAAACGATGATCAAAGAAATATACTACAGTTTTGGCATTCACTATACGTTTAAATTCATCGTTATTGATGAAAAAAATATAGGGAAAATTTGCGATTTGCACAAAATGTGTAAATTGGAAATTTTATTTTATTTTCCCTATATTTATCAGTTACGTTTCCTTCAACTTCAGATTTAGGATTCTCTGTCTCATAACTAGTCATAAGTATGAGTGTAGGGCTACGACTCTCCAGAAGCTGAACCTGTAGCTTCAACTTCAATCAATCCAGCTACGGCAACCATATGACCCAAATCATATTCAAACACTAATGCATAACATATTCATCAAAAACGTTAAAACCATAGACAATAACTCGATTTTTATGTGTTTTATTTCATTTATTGATTTTGTAAATTTATTCAATTCTGATTTCAGATATTTCTGGGGGTGCTTCATCTTCAATGATAAATGCTATGAGGGCTGCAATAACTTCATCAATAAATTCATCGTTTAACTCCAAACAGAAATGTGAATGCTTAGATTGGAGGGAAGCATTCTATTTGGCAACCTTAGGAGGAGCACAAGGTAAAAGTCTAAGATCCGAAGAAGTTCTTCCTTGTCTCATCGGTTTACTTGATGAAACTTGTTTTTATTCATTCTCATAGATAGATGAGTACACCCCAAATAAAGTGTCAATCAAAATATGTTCAAGGCTAAAAAAAAATTTTTTTTTACCGGGGTTCTTTCGGTATATAAAAGTTTGGATTGAAAAAAAAAATTACCACTAATACATTATTTTGATTGTATAAGGAATCCTCAAGATACGTAAAAACAAAAATTATTTTTTGTCAAAAAAAAAAAAATTACTGTAGGAGGACCTCTCTTCGGATACCATAAGTACCTACCAACTAAACCACTTCAACAGATTCCAATCGTAGAATATAGTGTGCTTTCCAAAAAATATCCCACTGGACCATTGTATATCTCCTGAAAACAAGAACAATCTTTCTAATATTGAGGATAATGAGTCAAAAACATTACCAGCCCCTCTGAAAGAAAGTCCTGTGAACCAGTGAAAGTATCTGGTTAAGAATACAAAATATTCCATTTTTTTTGTTTGTGACCATATAATATATTTCAGCTTTGAGGATGGACGATAAAATAGGAAACTTCAGAAAAGGAAAGGAGTTCGACGCACTGATAGTGGATGTGGACGTGAAAAATTCCGCATGTGATTATTTAGTAGCTGTATCACCTATGGAAAATCTTCAAAAATTCATTTTCACAGCTGATGATAGGAACGTCATTAATGTTTATGTTGCTGGGAAAAAAGTGAGATGATCTTGAATCTGTTCTGATTATTTTGTACTTAACCCAGTGAAAAATCGAAACATTTTTTATATAGTATTAATATTAATAATTTTCAATATATTGACTTTTGGACTATTTATTCCCTTCTCCTTTCCTTGCATGATGTTTAAAGGTATTGAAAATTGACTATTTTTCCTTTTAATATTAAGGGTATCCCAGGAGGAATGCGTCTAAAACTGAGGTCATCTAGGTGGACAAACAGGTGGATATACAGGAGGATAAGTTGACATGTATGAACTCAGTTCATATAATAATTCATAGATAAAATAATTGTGAAAAAATTGGTTCAAGCACTGACGTGAAGTCAGAAGCTTTTGCGCGTATGTTCTATTGTCCATTCTTCTGTATTGGACACCCTTAATCGAATTTACCATGGTTAATTATGTCGTCCATTCTCCTGTATTGGACACTTAATTCGAATTTACCGTGGTAAATTCGAAGTACGTCAGTGCTTGAACCAATTTTTTTTTCGTGATTTTTTTTTAATTTTCTGGAGGCGCGGTTCTTAAAATTTTTTTTTTCGTCATTTTTTTCAAATTTTCTAGGAGTAGGGTTCTTACAGAATTTCAAACACGTCTTTGTGTTGATTTTCTACTACTAGTTACCAAGCTTCAATTCAATCGAATATTTATTTTTTGAGTTATCAAGGAAACAATATTCCAGGAGGATATAACTCGGAAACCGTTGAACCGATTATGCCCAAAAACGAACTCAACTCTCCCTTTCGGATACGCAACCTACCCTGAAAATTGCAAGTCCCTATCTCCTTTGGTTCGAAAGTTATCGAGGCAACGGTCACCCATCTACTGAACTCACACAAGAATGCTCGAATCTCCAACAATATTCAACCGATCGTATTAAAACTTGAAACTTGGCAGTAGAGTTAGGTAATGAACGCTCTTGCAAAATTTCAGCAATTTCAAACGTATAGTTACTGATATATAGAATTTTTTTTTTATTTTCAATGATTTATTAAAAATTTTCTACAGATGATATCCTCACCAAATTTCGCAAACATTTTTGCGTTGGCATTCTTCATCTAATAACCATGTTTGAATTCAATCGGTTCAGTATTTTTCAAGTTAATGAGGAACAAAAAACCACCAAATTTCAGAAAATTTCAGATGGCTATAACTCTGAAACCGTTTGGTCGATTATGCTCATAAACAAACTCAAATGTGGCATTCATATGCACAACATAACCTGAAATTTTCAAGCCGCTATCTCTTTCCGTTCTCAGGTTATCGTGACAAAAAAAATATTTTTTAATAATTTTTTTAAAATTTTTTAGCCATACGATTCGCCCAAAATTTCACAAGCGTGCTTAGGTTCATATTCTACAACTACTCACCAAGTTTCAATTCGATCGGATTTATATTGGTTGAAAACAAAATTATTACTCGGAAACCACTGGGCCGATTATGCCCATTAACGAACCTGTCCGTCGTATTGCGATGCGCCACCCACCCTGAAAATTTCAAGTTGCTAGCTCTTTTCGTTCTCAAATTATCGTGGCAACAATACTTGTAATTGTACATTCTTTTCAGTAGATATCCTTATAATTGTTGGTTGAATATTTTACTCGAAGCTGAATTCAGATGAATTTGCTACAATAAGAAATTAATAAGAATAACCAGTTACTCGATCATTGAAATTTTGGGTACTTTTTTGTGAGTTTTAGCATCAATACTAATATCGTTTTTGAAATAAACAAGCGTTTATTTGACGAAGACTTAATTTAAAAATTTTCACATATTTTTCAAATATAAAAAGTTATATCTTGAGAGTTATTGACCAAAATGGCGTTACATGTCCATTACTAGATTCAGAATTTTCTGTTCTATCCAAGTCAAGAAAAAATAATGGATTGTTATTTAAAAAAAATATTGATGACGTCACTGCTTGGTAACTGGAAATGATGGAAAAATAAGAATTACAGGATAATGTTCCTTGAAAAATAAATTATTTTGACCTATGAAACCATTTTTCGATATTCTTGAAAGGGGAAAAATAAAACATCCATTATTCCATACTTTTGACGCTTACGGTATGAGCGCCATCTATTAAATGCTAACAGCAATCACTCGAATTTCACTCGCTGGTTCCTCAGTATATGTTATATAACCCGGAAATGTTTTCTAGGACAATGTATATAGTATTCTATATACAATATCTAGGATGTATGAAGCATTATAATTTTCTGTTTAAGAATACGGAGAAGTATAGTATGAAGATTACTAATCTTCATACAACGATATTACCAAACACTGTTTCATAGGTGGCAGCACGAAACATTTTCGATATAAATATTGTAGATTCCTATTAATGATTGAAAGCCAATACTGAAATTCAGCGGAATAATCATGGATGTCAGAACGGGTATTATTCGAGACTTTTGATCCAAAGATTGAAGAAAGTTGGGAAAGCACTGACGTGATGTTAGTACGATTTGGAGTGCTTGTTCAAATTCATAGCCAAAGCGGTCACCCATCCCGGTACTGAACTGACAGAAGGCTGAAATTTTTTGTTGTAGGTATATTCTTGTATACTTATCTCATTTAATTAAAATATCAGAGTACTGAATTAACATTTTTCTATTCGATTCTTGTGTATACATGTGATCAGTGTGAACAAATTGCAAATTTATTTTTTCAATGAATTCGTCGGCGAGTTATAGAAATATCTATAAGATCAGAGTCGCAGAAACTTCGGGGAAATTCTGTGAATTCTATGAACATTATTTTGACGGCTTCCCTGATTCTGAACAAATTATATTATATCGGAACATACCAATTTTATATAAAAATTTGGCTGGTCGAAAGGAATCAAGCACGCCAAAAAAAATCTGTTCCACTGTATTGGTTGCTGAGATACATAATTCTTGGCGCTCTTGTTCCTCGGAACAGAATGATTATCCATTTGCCCAAATGTCCGTAATTTTTGAATTTTTGGGTGAAACCGATTTGGTTTGACGCACCATGATCAATAATCCGTTGCGAGAACACGATAACTATCGAACGGAATGAGCTAGAGAGTTGAAATTTTCAGGGTAGTTTTGGGAGATAAATATCTCGGGTAAGTTCGTCATTGACATGTAGATTTCGGAGAATCGAATTACGAATTTCAAATTCAATTTATTTTAAGACGCAGAGTCATCATAAGAATCCGTTAATGTCATATTCAACTCTAACAAGCTCTAACAATACTTTCGGAGATATGATTTTTCAAAATTTCAATAATAAATCGCAATTCTATGATTTCACAGAATGCTGTAATCGAAAATTAACGTCCGTATTTGTATCTATGAATTTCATGATCTGTGTTCGAACATGTTATCATATCTACCAATAAGAGAAATGTCATATTTATTTCTGGTTCTTTTCAAATTCGTTTCCCATAATGTTCTACAAACAAAGTATGATTGAATGCAAAATGACCAATGAAATAACATCAGCTATCATGGAATAATGAGGATTATAGGATATTATAATTTTTGGGAGATAATATAATGCCCTTGGATAATCCATATGATGGTGGAAATATATACTTTGGCAAGGTAATCAAATTGGGTTCAGAATATTTCCAGTAAAAACAGAACTGGAATATTGGCTGAGTTTCAATTGATATAATATAATTTTCAGAGTATATTAGAGGAATGAATATCTTGGATAAGTTCGTTCTTGGGTAGAATCGGTCTGGTGGTTTCGGATTAATAATTTTTGGCACTCTTGTTTATTTTTTTAAATGACACTTTTTTAAATTTAAATTCTTGTATGATGCAGACCTAGGAGTATAATCATAATCATGTCATTACCATATTTCATAGTGAAGTCAATCTGCATTGGCGCGCAATGTCGAAATAAATGAAAAAGATTGCGTCAGGGGATTTCCATCAGAAACGCAGTTGCTTAGGCCTATTCTTCAAATCTGAAAGTAATTTTATATTTATCTTTCAAATATAGTTATTAGTTATAGGTTGATAATATGAAATTTAGATACGATTGCAGATTTTCATTTAAGAGGATGGGTATCTTGACTCTGGTAGGTCTTTTTGTGTTGGTAACACTTATTCAGAGAAAATCCATGTTGTTTATTTATGAAGCGCTCCTTAGAATAAAATTTCAACTGATGAGGTATCAAACAACCCAGTAGCTTAGGAAGCCTGGACACGTATACCATGCACGGTAGTGTTCATTCCATGATTTAAAAATTGGACGAATGTCCGGATTCTTTCCATGTTCGAATTCTTTTCTATTCAAAAACAATATGATTTGTACTATTGGCATTATTTTTACTGGGTTGGATGCTTGCAAACCTTCAGACGACAAATTTCGAGTCAGACACGAAAGTGATAAACATTTTCTCTACTATGTCACTATACTAATTTTCCTTGACAAGTAAGTTCATTTGTTACTGCTTTAAAGTAGTATATTTCTCTATTTCAGTTTTGTAATGAGTCCATTTCAGCACTAAAAACAGTGCTGGAATGAACTTATTCCCGCATTGTTTCTAGTTATATTTTTCGTTTAGTGGTAGTCAGCACTGACATTCGTTCCTATCAAGTTTCAACACAAGTCAATTGTCAATATAATATAATCTGGATGTAGTGAAATAATTGTTGAGAGGAAAAGTTTTATTTTTCATTAAAAAATAAGGTACTAGAAATTTCCTTCTTGCTAATTTTGTATCATTCATGTTATTAGGAAACTGTTTTAAATCTGATCTCCACGCCCTACGTACGATTCAAATTCCGTAATCTGTCAACTTTCGTAACAGTCACACCAACTGCCAAGATACAATACAAAAGTCACTAGGATGTATAGTCCGAATTTTTCATTGAATTTTAACAGTATTTTACAAAACTTGACTGAAATAGAGAAAATATCGTCTAATACTCGTTGCAGAAGACTATTCCAACACTCATGCCTTCGAAAACTCGCTCCTTATTCGCTGGTTTTCGAATTTCGCATTCGTGTTTGAATAGGAGCCCATTCTGCAACTTATTTTAGAATATACTATTATAATCCCTTCTATTAACTGCAAAACCTGTTCACAACTTACCTTTTTTGGCGCTCTAGTTCCTCGGAACTGAGTGCTTATCAATTTGCCCAAATTTCTGTAATTTAAAAATTTTTCGATGAAAATGGTCTTAAACGATTTGGTTCGACTCACTGATCAAGAATCCTTGGTCGAAATTAATTCTGTCCGGCCGGTCCGGCCGTCCGGCAGGCCGTAGGCACGATAACTCTCGAACGGAATGAGCTAGACAGTTGAAATTTTCAGAGTAGGTTTGGGAGATAAATATCTCGGCTAAGTTCGTCATTGGGCAAAATCGGACAGATGGTTTCGGAGTAACAAAAAAAAAAATTTTTTTTTACTAAACAAATTCCAAATTAATTTTTTTTCAATGAGCAATTTTACCATAAGAATCCAATGATATCATTTTAAACTCTAACAAGCTAATACTTTTGGAGCTATGATTTTTCAAAATTTCAATAATAAATTGTATTTCACAGAATGATATAATTATTCTATGTATGAATTGTCATAATGCCAACTTATTTTCCTGAGACATGACATTATCTAATCAATCGAAGAAGTATGAGAATAAAGAGTATTCCGAAATGTGAGCGAAGTGAGAAACATCTCAGTTGTTTGCTCCGAAATTAGTTTTTCTCAGAAAAGTCTTACATTTCGGAACGGAACATGAAGTAAGAGAATGCTCAGTTCTTATTGGGGTAGAAATACTCGTATTTTAGCGATGCAACGGGGACCTCACCCAAAAATGTTTGAAAATATTACGTAAATATTGAAAGTATAATTCTGTAGTTCGAGAGAGGAGAAAATTTGGTGAACGTAGATCAGGAAATTTTTGATCGATTACAAGGTAATTTTAGCGCGTATGTTCTGGGGAACATCGCGTTATAGTTTTGCCCAAATGTCTGTAACTTTCGAATTTTTTGACGAAAATGGTCTCAAACGATTTAGTTCGACTCCCCGACTTTAGTTCGAGGTCAAATTTGATTCTGTCCGACCAGCCGTCCGGCCGTCCGTAGCCACGATAACTTGAGAACGAAAATAGCTAGCGACTTGAAATTTTCGGGGTGGGTGGCGCATCCCAATACGACGGACAAGTTCGTTAATGGGCTCTTGGTGAGTAGTTGTAGAATACGAACCTAAGCACGTTTGTGAAATTTTATGCGAATCATATGGCTAGAAAATTTTAAATAAATTATTAAAAAATATTTTTGCTGTCACGATAACTTGAGAACGGAAAGAGATAGCGGCTTGAAGTTTTCAGGTTAGGATGTGCACCAGAACGCAACATTTCAGTTTGTTTATGAGTATAATCGGCTAAACGGTTTCAGAGTTATAGCCATCTGAAATTTTCTGAAATTTGGTGGTTTTTTCTTCCTCATTAACTCGAAAAATACTGAACCGATTAAATTCAAACATGGTTATTAGTTGTAGAATGCCAACGCGAAAATGTTTGCAAAATTTGGTGAGGATAGCATTTGTAGAAAATTTTTAATAAATCATTGAAAATAAAAAAAAAATTCTATATATCAGTAACTATTCGTTTGAAATTGCTGAAATTTTGCAAGAGCCTTCATAACCTAACTCTACTGCCAAGTTTCAATACGATCGGTTAAATATTGTTGGAGATTCGAGCTTTCTTGTGTGAGTTCAGTAGATGGGTGACCGTTGCCTCGATAACTTTCGAACTTTCGATAAGGACTTGCAATTTTCAGGGTAGGTTGCGCATCCGAAAGGGAGAGTTGAGTTCGGTTTTGGGAATAATCGGTCTAACGGTTTCCGAGTTATACCCACCTGAAATATTATTTCCTTGATAACTCGAAAAATAAATATTCGATCAAATTGAAGCTTGGTAACTAGTAGAAGAAAATCAACCTAAAGACGTGTTTAAAATTTTGTAAGAACCGTACCCCTAGATAATTTGAAAAAAATGACGAAAAAAAAAAATTTTAAGAACCGTACCCCTAGAAAATTTAAAAAATCATCACAAAAAAAAACATTGGTTCAAGCACTGACGTGAAGTCAGAAGCTTTTGCGCGTATGTTCTGTTGTCCATTCTTCTGTATTGGACACCCTTAATCGAATTTACCATGGTAAATTATGTTGTCCATTCTCCTGTATTGGACACTTAATTCGAATTTACCATGGTAAGCTTCTGACTTCACGTCAGTGCTTGAAGCAATTTTCATTATTACTCTTCTTTCATACATGTTTTATGGAATATCTACTATTTGTAGGTACTTTAAACCTGTTTTGGGCAATTGTCATAAGAAACTTGTTGGCGCTCTATAGTTCCTCGGAACTGAGTGCTTATCAATTTGTCCAAATGTCTGTAATTTTCGAATTTCTCGATGAAAATGGTCTTAAACGATTTGGTTCGACTCACTGCTCAAGAATCCGAGGTCGAAATCGATTCTGTCTGGCCGGCCGGCCGTAGGCACGATAACTCTCGAACGAAAGGAGTTAGTGGATTGAAATTTGCAAGGTGGGTTTGGAGCGTAAATATCTCGGACGAGCTCGTTAATGGGCGAAATCCATAAAGCGGTTTCGGAGTTATGGCCGATTTAGTAAATATATTTTTTATGAATATTTCCGAAACCGATCACTCGATCTATCTGAAATTTAGCATCAAATTGTAGAATCATGACTTTTATATGCATGTGAAGTTTTGTATTGACCAGATTACCGCAAAGTGTAAAAAAAAAAATTTGTAAATTTAAAAAAAGTTTTTCTACAATAACTCTCGAACGGACTGAGCTAGGTAGTTGAGATTTTCAGAGTAGGTTAGGGAGATGAATATCTCGGTTGAGTTCGTTATTGGGCAAAATTGGCCAGTTTTAATTCGATTTCTTCCATGGTGGAGTTCTCATTCTCAGATTGCTCATTTAATCTTTATAAATAAACTATTATTTGAAGAGAATTTACTTTATGATGAAGTTCTATCATAAGAATACATTGATATAATTCCTAACTCTGAGAAACCAATACTTTCGGAGATATAATTTGTCTGTTTGAACTAGAGCGCCAGAAAGCTCCTGTCCACAGGGCTTGACCCATTTTTCTTTCATATTTCTGGGTTGAATTATTTTACTGGAATACAGCCAAAGTAAATTCCCATTCTTTAAAATATGTCCATTGTACCATATCTATAGGCGATAGGCATTTAATTTCGAATTAAGTCATTAATTAAACAGGATGAAATTGGATCTTCCCAGGTTAACATGACAGATTGTCAGACACATGTCATTTGTTTATGTAAAGATCATAGAGGAACATGACATTCATTAAAGACAGATATATGATATATGCATGGAGAGCACAGAATATAATATGAAATAATTTAGAGCCATGTCAAAAATCCAAAACTGTTAACAAATTGTCTGGTCGAAACAATGGACCAGTACACCCCATCGTTGGAATATTTCAATATTTCGGTAATATCTTTACCGATATAGATCCGGTCGAGTAAATCAAGAACTTTGATGTACAATAAAGTTTTGAAGACTCTCGTAAAATTTCGGCGATATCTGACGGATAGTTTCTGAGATACAGAATTTTTTAAATATATATTTTTTTAATTTTCCAGTCATGTGGTCCTCACAAAATTTTGCATAAGACTTCGTGTCGGTATTTTTCAACTAATAACAGTGCATTGGTTCGATCTGATTAGTATTTTTCGAGTTATTGCCAAAACAAAATTTCAAATGGAACCACTCGGTAGATTCTGCCCATTGATGAACTTAGCCGGCGCATTTAGACTCCAAAACTACCCTGAAAATTTTAACTCTCTAACTCATTGCGTTCGAGTGTAATCGTGCTGACGGCCGGCCGGACAGAATCAATTTTGACCTCGCATTCAAATATTCGAAAATTACAGACATTTGGATGAATTGATAGACACTCTGTTCATAGAACACCGCGCCAGAAAACAATGAAACATAATATGGTCTATTTATCCTTCCACATGCGGTCCATCTATCTTCCGTTTAAGCGGAGAGTTGGTCCAATTTTGTTATTTTATCTATATTTTAGTTGAAAATTGATTATTAACGAAGTTACAGGGTATTGAAAGGTTTTTTCTGGGTTTTTTCTCCCAGAAAAAAACCTTTCAATAATGATTATACCTCCCACAGTATCCTTTAATGATTACTTAAGTTACAGCGTGTTAAAGGTAAACTTTATTCGCAGTTTTTTTGCTCTACGTTTTGCCACGTTGATGATATTTCGACGGAATTTGGTATTTGTGGCTTTTACGCGATGAGCAAAATGAATTTGCAAACCATATTTCCTCATTGTAGAGGGCACCACATACGAGCCTATACTTTTTTTAAATGGTCCCAAATTTTGTTCTGGGGAACATCGCGTTATCACTTTGCCCAAATGTCTGTAACTTTCGAATTTTTTGACGAAAATGGTCTCAAACGATTTAGTTCGACTCCCCAATGAAGAATTCGAGGTCAAATTTGATTCTGTTCGTCCGGCCGTCCGTTGCCACGATAACTTGAGAACGAAAAAAGCTAGCGATTTGAAATTTTCAGGGTGGGTGGCGCATCCCAATACGACGGACAAGTTCGTTAATGGGCATAATCGGCCCAGTGGTTTCCGAGTAATTATTTTGTTTTCAACCAATATAAATCCGATCGAATTGAAACTTGGTGAGTAGTTGTAGAATATAAATCTAAGCATGTTTGTGAAATTTTATGCGAATCGTATGGCTAAAAAATTTTAAAAAAATTATTAAAAAATATTTTTGTTGTCACGATAACTTGAGAACGGAAAGAGATAGCGGCTTGAAGATTTCAGGTTAGGATGTGCACCAGAACGCGACATTTCAGTTTGTTTATGAGCATAATCGGCTAAACGGTTTTAGAGTTATAGCCATCTGAAATTTTCTGAAATTTGGTGGTTTTTTGTTCCTCATTAACTCGAAAAATACTAAACCGATTGAATTGAAACATGGTTATTAGTTGTAGAATGCCAACGCGAAAATATTCGCAATTTGGTGAGGATAGCATTTGTAGAAAATTTTTAATAAATCATTGAAAATAAAAAAAAAAAATTCTATATATCAGAAACTATTCGTTTGAAATTGCTGAAATTTTGCAAGACCCTTCATAACCTAACTTTACTGCCAAGTTTCAATACGATCGGTTAAATATTGTTGGAGATTCGAGCATTCTTGTGTGAGTTCAGTAGATGGGTGACCGTTGCCTCGATAACTTTCGAACGAAAGCAGATATGGACTTGCAATTTTCACGGTAGGTTGCGTATCCGAAAGGGACAGTTGAGTTTTTGGGCATAATCGGTCTAACGGTTTCCGAGTTATACCCACCTGGAATATTATTTCCTCGATAACTCAAAAAATAAATATTCTATCGAATTGAAGCTTGGTAACTAGTAGTAGAAAATTAACATAAAGACGTGTTTAAAATTTTGTAAGAACTGTACCCCTAGAAAATTTGAAAAAAATGACGAAAAAAAAAATTTTAAGAACCGTACCCCTAGAAAATTTTAAAAAAATCACGAAAAAAAAAAATTGGTTCAAGCACTGACGTGAAGTCAGAAGCTTTTGCGCGTATGTTCTATTGTCCATCCTTCTGTATTGGACACCCTTAATTGAATTTACCATGGTAAATTATGTTGTCCATTTTCCTGTATTTGACACTTAATTCGAATTTACCATGGTAAATTCGAATTAAGGGTGTCTAATACAGGAGAATGGACAACATAATTTACCATGGTAAATTCGATTAAGGGTGTCCAATACAGAAGGATGGACAATTTACCATGGTAAATTATGTTGTCCATTCTCCTGTATTTGACACTTAATTTGAATTTACCATGGTAAATTCGAATTAAGGGTGTCTAATACAGGAGAATGGACAACATAATTTACCATGGTAAATTCGATTAAGGGTGTCCAATACAGAAGGATGGACAATAGAACATACGCGCAAAAGCTTCTGACTTCACGTCAGTGCTTTTTGAAAATTTTTGTGCTACTGCCACTGTATGCAAATATTTTCTGTATTCCAAATATTTTCATTCTCTAGATATTTTTACATAGAAAAGGTATTCTATCGTTTCAATAAATATAACCATTTTCGTTTTGCTAATTGTCAGGTTATAAGGCAAAAAGAAGGAATATTCCATAGAGTCCGTCGGAACTTTCTAAGAAGGATTAGTTTATGGATTGAAGAAGAAGGACGTCACTCTGAACCTTTGATCTGAATGACTGATATATTGTTATGTATAATTATTATTAGTGTGTATTGCTATGTTTAAGGTTGAAAATAAATTATAAAGATTTCGTATTCATCGTATGCAAGTATAATGCTATTTTGCGTTTTTCTCGAAAACGGTTAGATTTAACGAAACAAAAGAAGTATACATTTCTGTGTTAAAAAGTCTAGAGAATGAAAATATTTGGTAAAAATTTGCATACAGTATAGCACAAACAAGTTGGTACCATTCAAACAAAAGTATAGGCTCGTATGTGGCGTCCTCTACGAAATGAGAAAAATTGGTTTGAACATTCATTTTGCTCATCCCGTAAAAGCCACAAATCCGAAATTCCGTCGAAATATTATCAACGTGGCAAAACGTAGAGCAAAAAAACTGTGAATAAAATTTAACTTTAATACCCTGTAACTTCGTTAATAATCAATTATCGACAAAATTTTATAGGAAGAGGTACTATTTATTTTAGGTCTAGAAATCACCCCTGAATTTTTTGCTCATCATTTCCGGACACCCTATATATCGATACCAACCATAGCACAATTCAATGAATAATTTTTACAAAACACATCCCATCATTACACGTGGAAACACAGTGCACCCACCATCCAATAAAAAAAAATGTTTCAGTTCATCTTTCATAATCGTGAAGGAACACGAAATCTGATCCTTAATTAGAAAATTATTTCCATCTCCGCTGAGCAGCCTCGTTCGTTTAGGTAATAAATAAATCTGAAACCGATACCGCGGGTTAATGAAAAACGCAAATTGAAATCTCAGCCGTATAACATGGAAACGGGTCTGCAGGTAATTCAATTACATATCTCAACGGTATACCTGACGATTTGCACAAACCCCGCATTAGATATCATCCTTCCGAGCATGAACGGATAGGCGTATTGATTGGATTCAATTAGCTCAGCCATTATTCAATTAAGCTCATACGATACGGGTGGAAATACGGGGACAATCCGCGAAGTGTTAAGTGAACTAACAAATATCTAGAAGCGGTAGTGTCGGTAAGATCTATTGGACAGATAAGCTATACCTCATCAAGAATGTATATTCATTAATCTTTATACATGCAATTCTACTGTAGGTGTGTATATCACTATGGTATCCTCATAAACGACGTTAGGTATTTATTTTAATGAAATCATGTCACGCATGACAGAAGTAGTGGCACAACTAAAAATGGGTTCAAGCCCTGTGGACAGGAGCTTTCTGGCGCTCTAGTTCAAACAGAAAAATTATATCTCCGAAAGTATTGGTTTCTCAGAGTTGGGAATTATATCAATGTATTCTTATGATAGAACTGCATCATAAAGGAAATTCAATTCAAATAATAGTTTATTTATCAAGATTAAATGAGCAATCTGAGAATGAGAACTGCACCATGGAAGAAATCAAATTAAAATAGCTGAAATGAATTTGACTCTCTCATATAGAACAGGATGACATGTACGAGTATGAACACAGATCATATAATAAAGCTTAGATAGAATAATGATAACATTCTGTGAAAACATAGAAGTACGATTCATTATTGAAATTTCGAAAAATCATATCTCCGGAAGTATAAGCTTGATGGAGTTGAAAATGATACCAATGGATTTTTATGGTGAAACTCCATCTTAAATGAAAATTGAATTTGAAATTTGTTGCTTAAACCATCCGAAACCATCTGACCTATTTTGCCGAATAACGAACTTAACCGAGATATTCATCTCCCTAACCTACTCTGAAAATTTCAACTGCCTAGCTTATTCCATTCGAGAGTAATTGTAAAAAAAAAATTTTAAATTTTCAAAATTTTTTTTTTGGCACTTTGCGGTAACCTGGTCAATACAAAACTTCACATACGCATGGAGGTCGTGATTCTACAATATGATACTAAATTTCAGATAGATCGTGTGATCGATTTCGGAAATATTCGTAACAAATATTTTTACTAAAATCGGCCATAACTCCGACACCGCTTGATGGATTTTGCCCATTAACGAACTCAACCGAGATATTTACGCTTCAAACCCACCTTGCAAATTTCAATTCTCTAACTCCTTTCGTTCGGGAGTAATCGTGCCTACGGCTGGCCGGCCGGCCAGACTGGCCGGACAGAATTGATTTCGACCTCGGATTCTTGATCAGTGAGTCGAACCAAATCGTTTGAGACCATTTTCAGCCAAAAATTCGAAAATTACAGACATTTGGGCAAATTGATAAGCACTCAGTTCCGAGGAACTAGAGCGCCAAAAAAAATTGGTTCAAGCACTGACGTGATATCAGAAGCTTTTGCACGTATGTTCTATTGTCCATTCTCCTGTATTGGACAGCCTTAATCGAATTTACTATGGTAAATTATGTTGTCCATTCTTCTGTATTGGACACTTAATTCGAATTTACCATGGTAAATTCGAATTAAGAGTGTCCAATACAGGAGATGTTAATCTAATGCACCATGGTAAATGTAGTGCGATTGGCTCAGTGGAAGAGTAATTGACTTGGGAGTGGAAGCCCCAAGTTCAATTCCGAGGCTAGGAAAGAAATTTTCTAGTCACGGTAATCCCACCATTTACTGTTGGGTCAAAAATTAACAGTGCTGTGCCTAAGGTGGCGTAAGGACACAGTAACAAAGCCTACACAGAACATCACCGGTTCTCCTTGCTCGCTCAAGCTCTTCGAGAGCTTGTGAGAGGTTTTCTTGGGGAAGACCTAGGAGGATCAGTATAATAATATACAATATACAATAATAATATACAATATACAATAAAATATACAATTTGATTAATAGTGTTCAAACAGGAAAACAGACCATAGAATTCACCATGGTAAATTCGATTAAGGGTGTCCAATACAGGAGATTGGACTAGAAACTACAGCTTCATAGAAGCGAGTTTATGATGCAGTTCTATTCTATCATCAGAAATCATTGATATCTTTCCCAACTCTGAGAAACAATGAAACCAATACTTTCGGAGATATGATTTGTCAAAATTTGAACAAGAGCGCCAAATCTCCTGTCCACAGGGCTTTCCCACTTTTTATTTTGAATTATTAAATTATTTCGATTGTGTCCGGCCGTCCGTTAACACGATAACTCTCGAATGGCAATTATTAGCAACATAGGCCAATAGGTTTCGGACTAACGAAGAAAAAAAATTCTTTACATTACAAATTTCAAATTCAATTTTTTTTAAGATGCAGTTTTATCATAAGAATCCATTGATATCATTCTCAACTCTAACAAACTAATACTTTCGGAGTAATGATTTTTCAAAATTTCAATAATTAATGGTAATTTTATGATTTCATAGAATTTAGATCAAATCAAAGGCTAAACTATTCGGTTTGAGATTTTCTTGGAGACGAATGGATTAATGGATATTTATTGAATTTTCCCTGCTTTCATTATTGTAGTTTTGGCTTGAAGCAGCTTGAAGTACCTTTCATAGTTTTAGGCTGGAGCAAAACTCTACCGTTCATAGTTTTGGCTGGTTCTATATTTCACCTTTTGAACAAGTTTTGGATTTTGGATTTTACTTTTTGAGCAAGTTTTTGCAAGAATATATGTCTGATTGATTTCGGACTGAGATTCATATCTTCATTTCCGGAATACTATCAACTCTGACTGGGTCACCTGCAGATGTTTCCTACCTGAAGAGGAGCAACCTGTATAATTACATTTGGGAGATCCCACAAAGTTCTTTCTTGATAGAAGGAAACTGCAAAAAATAAGTTGTTTGTAAACTGAAGAAAAAAGTTTTTTGTATCCATCATTTTCAAAAATTTTTAGAGCTCGTTCCGCCGTATTCACAAAGCATTCAATCTCTGTAAGTCCTAACTGAGGTCCTCAGTTTAGGATAAATAAGAATCGCAACCTCAGTTAACGTATGTAACGGTGCTGAAACAGGCCTGTTTCACGTTAATTTTCACTTAAACTGAGATTGCGATTCTTGTTTATCCTTAACTGAGGACCTCAGTTAGGACTTAACGGAGATTGAATGCTTTGTGAATACGGCAAGTTATCTTGCAACCTCCTTATTAGTTTTGTGATATGCTGGTTTTGTAATCACAGGAATTTGTTAATTAAACATTTTAATAACCATTTTTCTCAGTTATTACCTAATATACTAGGAAGAACAGATATATCGTTGAGATCCCAGCTAGTTTGGCAGACATCTTAAAGGGGGTTCAACGTTATAATGTTCTCAATCTGTATTGTGAAATTTGATTTGTCATGAGTAGGTGATAACCAGGATTTCCAGAAATTTTTGTGCTAGTTGTCCTAGCTGAACTAGCTTATTGATGAAGCCGACGATCTTGCATATGCATGCATATGTCCTTTAGTTCGATTTGATAAAGGGTGACATTACCAAAGATCTCCATATGAAACGATGCCTATGGTCGGTTAGCTATCTTCCACGCACAGCCTGAATTCGTCACCCTTGGCCAGGCCTATTTTGGTATACCAAGAAATGGTTCCGATCCCACAACAGAGTGTAGCGCTGATTTGCAACAAATGATTTGCCGCTTCGTAATCTAAGTAGCTATAATGTCTCGGTATCCAGACGAGGATGACATTACCACCAACTTCACGCAAAGCCTACTGAGTGCCATTCTGCAATCCAAAACTTTTTTGAAGTTGATCCGTTGGATGCAAGAGCTTTTATAGCAGCCTAGGCTCAAGCCCAACGACATGTTGACCTTTAGTTTACTACCATGGACTCCTTGGATTCTTAGATTGAAACCAGGGTAGTTCAGCTTATATGTCGAATTTCAGAGCTGCTACCATTTTAATATTTTGTTCTATTATCCAACAAAATTCTTTCCAAAGCAACCACTGCTATATTGGCCTGCAAAACACTATTTGGAAAGACATGGAGGCTGAAACTAGAAATGGCAATATGGTTAAATACAGCAATAGTACGCCTCATTGTTACTTACGCATCCTTAGCATGGTGGACAGACACTGATTTGGCCACCACACGCAGTCGGTTGTAGAAACTGCAACGGCTTGCCTGTGTCGGTGTCACGGGAGCTAACATTACTATTTCCACATCAGCTCTCGAGAATCTGCCGTGCACTTAAATGCGATGAAATATAGCCTGCTGGATCAATAAGAATTATTCGTAGTGGGAATCTTCTACCTGGTAACTGGGTAGGACATATGAGGTTACTGGGCCATCAGGACTTAAACCTCTTGGCAAAGCCCTCGCATGTAATGCCAACCATATTCGATTTTGAAACATCCTTTGTAACTGGCATGAAAGACCGTCTGAGTGCGATGGACCTCGTTAATCGATTGGACGAAAAGTCATCCATTTGGTATACGGGTGGATCAAAATCAGATAAGGATGTAGGTATTAGGGTCCAAAACTGAGTACCCCTGGGACAGGAGCTCGTTATCTTACAGGTAAACTAGCTGTCTACATTTGTGTTCAAGAAGGTCTAAAAAGGAACCTCAAGGGGGTGCACATCTATTTTATAACGGACAGCGGGGCTACACTGAAGGAACTGCAATCACTCATTCAATGTTCCCTGCTGTCCTGGAAATGCCGGAATACCATAAAGCAACTGGCAATAAAGTGGCTCTTCGGTGGCTGCCAGGGTACTGTGGTATTGATGAACTTGCGAAAAGGGCCTCCAGGATAACACCTCCTGAACCAGAACCCCTCTGTCCAACAATGGGACCTAAATAACAGAATAGCTCTTTGGTGGAATACTCCAGGAATTGTACTGGCCAAAAGTGGATTTCTCGCCATACTATAGCAGGACAGGAGCTTCCTGTTATAGCTTCCTGTTACAGCTGCCATGTGCTGAGCTTCGGGTAATGGTGGGACTAATGACAGGGCATTGTCGCTACAAATACCAATTGCACCGTATGGACAAGATAGCAGACGAAACATGCAGGCTCTGTGGGTCGGAAAAAGAAACTGCCAAACATAGTTTGCAAATGCCCAGAGCTGGCTAACCTAAGAATTTTACATATAGATGAGCTAGTTCTAAAACCTCACGACGTGATAACCAAAGCTCCAAAAGATGCCATCAGGTATGTTAACACCATTGACAATATCCTTTTGATTGAACAAGTAGGGTAACAGAACAAAATATCGTATCCGTCGCAGTTCTGAGGGCTGGACCAAGGTTCACAATCCCGTTCTAATAATAATGATACGCTACTCATTTAATTAATCTCTAGAAAAAGATTGCCCATGGCTTGTGTAAGCCCAATAACATCCCTGGAGCCTTCGCCATCACTTTGTGAGAATCAAGTACTGGCTCGCCCATGTTCGCGGTTTTGAGACAAGCCAGTTCTAGAGATATGCCTACAAACTCGAACTTTGAACTTTATACTTAATCCTGGTTGATATCGTATTTATGAATTATGAATATTTCTCCAAATGGATAGATAAATGTGTTTGGCTTTTTGCGCGTATGTTCTGAGGAACATCGCGTTATCATTTTGCCCAAATGTCTCTAATTTTCCAAGTTTTAGCCGAAAATGGTCTCAAACGATTGGGTTCGACTCCCTGATCAAGAATTCGAGGTCAAATTTCAATCTGTTCGGCCAGCCGGCCGGCCTTTGCCACGATAACTTGAGAACGGAAAAAGATAGCGACTTGAAATTTTCAGGGTAGGTGGCGCATCCCAATAGGACGGACAAGTTCGTTAATGGGCATAATCAGCCCAATGGTTTCCGAGTGATAATTTTGTCTACAACCAATACTAATCCGATCGAATTGAAACATGGTGAGTAGTTATAGAATATAAACCTAAGGACGTTTGTGGAATTTTGTGAACATCGTATCGCTAGAAAATTTTTAAAAAATCATTAAGAAATATTATTTACGTCACGATAACCTAAGAACGGAAAATGATTGCGACTTGAAATATTCAGGTTAGGGTGAGAATCAGAATGCGCCATTTGAGTTTGCCTATAGCCATAATCGGCAAAATAGTTTTGGAGTTATACCCATCTGAAATTTGGTTGTTATTTACTCAATAACTCCAAAAATACAAAACCGATCCAATTCAAACATGGTTATAGGTTGTAGGATGGCAACGCAAAAATTCTTGCAAAATTTTGTGAGGATCGTATGACTAAAATTCTATATATCAGAAACTATTCGTCCGATGTCGCTGAAATTTTGCGAGAGCCTTCAGAACCTAACTCTACTACCAAGTTCCAAGTTTGAACATGATCGGATCTATATTGTTGGAGATCCGAGCAGCTTTGTGCGAGTTCAGTAGCTGGATGGGTGATCGTTAACCTCGAAAACTCTCGAACGCAAGGAGATAGGGACTTGCAATTTTCAGGAACAATTGGAACTGTTTTTTGTTGTCTATCTGAAGATTCCCCATGGGCGAGTATTTCTGGAAATTTTCTCTCCCACTTTTCTTCGATTAAGACCGGCAGATAATCATCCATAATGTTTACTCTGGAGTTTCTAAAGAGAGGAGAGCAGCCCGAGGTGTATCACTCCTCATAAGGAAACATCTGAAGACCGCTATCAAGGACTGGGAACCAATAGATGAAAATATCCTGACAGTCAATATGAACTTACGTGGACAAAACACTACAATTATAGCAGCATATGCTCCCTCGAACGATGAGGTAATTGCGATAAAAGAGACTTTCTTCGACAAAATTGACATGATAATAGCAAAAATCGGCAGCTCTAGAGAGATTGTTCTACTTGGTGACTTCAACGGAAGAACAGGAAAACAAGTAGATGACGTAGTGGTGGGACCATTTGGTGAAGAAATTGTGAATGACAATGGTCAAAGACTAATAAACTTATGTGCAGCACACAATCTAACTATAAGGAATGGATTCTACAAGCATAAAGATATTCATCGGTTTACTTGGATACAAAATACCCGAAATCTGAGAACAATTATTGACTACATCATAACGAAACAACAGTCAACATTCCAATGGAAAGATGTGCGTGTCCTGCGTGGAGCTTCGTGTGGAATAGACCATTACTTACTAAGAGCCCAAGTGATTTTTCCGTTTAGAAGAGAAACTATAAAACCAGGAATAAAAAAATCCGAGAACTTAGACGAAATAAATAACAGCAAATATAATTTCCAAAGCTTTGGAGACGAAAGTACCGTACACCTATATCAGAGCAGATTAGACCAGAAATTACTACCCAATATACAACATGCAAGTTTTGAACAAATTTACAACAATATCATTGTGAGTTTAAAAGAAGCTACCAGAGAAGCAGTAGGGATAAAAACAAGAAGAACTAGTAAGAAGCTCTGGTGGAACGAAGATATCGAAGCACTGGTTTATGAGAAAAGGCAAAAATACTCTAGATGGCTCAGCACGAAAAACGAGTGTGATCATAGAGAATATAAAGACACTAACAGACAACTACGTAAAATGATCAAAGCAGAAAAAAACAAAATGTGGGACAAAAAATGCCAAGAGGTTAATAACTATATAGGTGGACGGAAGTGCTCAGAAATCTGGGGTTTCATAAGAAAGCTGAAACACAATGGGGAAGATCTAGCGCAAATACAAGTCATTGAACCAGAACAATGGAAGAACTACTATGAGCGGCTGCTATGTGAAACAAGACAGCAATTCATTGCTGAATCACCGACTAGAAGAATACAGGTTGTGGGAGAGGAAGTCAGAATACAGGAAGACAGAGTAAAAAAAGCCATCATGTCCCTGAAGAACGGGAAATCTAGCGGTCCGGAAGGAGTTTATGCAGAAATGCTGAAGTTTGGCAGTGCTAAGCTCATAGCACACATTACCTACATTATAGACCAATGCATAAATGGACACCCGGTCCCTGATCTTTGGAAGGAAGCTCATATCACTCCTATTCACAAAAAGGGCAATAAAAGAATGTGCGATAACTATAGAGGGATATCGGTAACTAGTCTGATGAGTAGACTGTATGGTAAAGTTTTGAGGGACCTAATTGAAGAAGAATATGAAGAATACGAAGAAGAAGAGCAGGCTGGCTTCAGAGCAGGACGATCCTGCACTGACAATGTATTCTGCCTTAAGCAGGTTATCGAAAAAAGGAGTGCCAGAAACATGGAAACTCATATCACTTTTGTAGATCTCCAGAAGGCGTATGATACTGTCCCACTATCTAAACTGTGGCAAATCCTTAAAAATTCCAATATAAACTACAGACACATAGAAGCACTGCAAGAACTATATAAAGGATCTAAATCAAGAGTAAAAATTGGAAAATTTCTAACAAAAGACTTCGCAGTAACAAAGGGACTGAGACAAGGATGCTGCATTTCACCCACTCTTTTCAAAATCTACGTGGCAGCCTGTCTGAAAATGTGGAAGAGGAAGATACGAGGTATGGGAATAGAACTCAACAACAATTGCATTTATACGCTACAATTCGCAGATGACCAGGCGGTTCTTGCTGGAGACAAAGACGATATGGAGTACATGGTACGAAAACTTGTGGAGGAATATGATAAGTGGGGCTTAACGGTCAACATGGTGAAAACTAAATATTTGAGGATAGGGGGTCCGCGCGGTGATCTGGACCTGGAAAATGCACATCATATATCTGGCTGTCGGGACTGCGTCTACTTGGGAGTAACGTTCGACGAGACGGGCACTGATATTAAAGAAATTGAAAAGAGAATAATCTCCGCAAAAAAAATGATAGGATGTCTCAACAGTATTCTATGGAGTGAGGAAATAACTAAGGCTAGAAAATTCCAAATATACGAGACCATGATCAAAAGCTCACTCACATATGGTGCTGAAACCTGGAGAATTCCAGAAAGATTAAAATCAAGAATAGAAGCTGTTGAGATGGACGCGATGAGAAGATCAATGAGAATTTCTAGAAGAGACCGGATAAGGAATGAGAATGTGAAAGTTGGAATGGGCATTGAGGGAAGGATTTGGCAAGATATAGAAGTGAAACAACTCACATGGTTTGGACATGTTAAACGAATGCCAGATAACCGACTCCCTAAACAAGTTCTTGATTGGAAACCACAGGGTCGACGGAAAAGAGGCAGACCCAGATTGGAATGGCAGAAATCCATCGAAAAATCAATGAGCGCCAGAAATTTAACACCTGAAGATTGTGCACAACGACACACTTGGAAGTTAGGCGTCGGACAGCGTCGAAAGACGTTATAAACCGACTTTTATATATATATATAGATAATCATCCACTCCTCGTCACCACTTACGTTTTTTAGGGAAGAAACTGTGTTTATAAAAATAAAATTTATTGAACTATGGAAGCTTTTCCATTCTAAGCTTTTGCTCTCTGTTTATTCATGGTCCGGGCTTGTATAAAGACGGCTGTATCCTTGTACTGTCCTGATACAGACACGATACTAAAAGCGCAAAATAATTGAAATTTCGCCGAGAGAGATATATGACAAAATTAACCACAGATTACTAATATATTATACCATAGAAGACAATCAAATGATCACATAATAGTTAGTCTTTATTTATGCTGATACAGTGACATCAAATCATAGACAACAATGACAACATTGAATAAACGGAAAAGTGGATATAAGTTCATAGTGACACTGCTCAGATAGTAATGTTTAACGTTCTTTACTGACCGAGTTATAGAGTATTTGACCGCAGTCCCTCAGATCTGCAAATTTAGTAAGGTGTAAAATAGTATTCAGTTTGAGCTGGTATATTGCATTACCCCTCCTTGAATGTAACAATTCAAAATCCTGCCCGATAAGGACGTTGAAGTTGAGTAATTAAATAACAGCAGTGACTAAGGTGTTGTGCTAATTCCAGCTCAACAACACTCCGAATTTACCATGGTAAATAAAGTGTCCAATACAGGAGAACAGACAATAGAATTTTTACCATGGTAAATTCGAATAAGAGTGTCCAATACAGGAGAATAGACAAGAGAACATACGCGCAATAGCTACTGACTTCACGTCAATGCTTGAACCAATTATTCATTGACCAATCCACGGAGTCTGCATATTCCATTTGCCGTGTTTCCTATACGGTGCAGATGATGTCAACGCGTTATAATTGCATGAGTTTCCTAATCTAGGATGGTGAGTGACTGATAAATCTTTTCGAATGTACATACATAGTTGTGCGAGCGCTTGATCCCAGAAAGCTTTCCATTTGCTTGGCTCCCATTGTTGAACAGTCTCTGTGCAGTGGTTTTTAGTCAGGCCACAGAGAGGTTCTGGTCCAACAGGTGGCTGTCTAGTAGCCAGCTTGGCAAGTTTCGTCTGCCAATGACAATGCCCTAGTAAGGGTCACTCCTGATGCCCCTGGTCAGCTGATTAATGGTGTTCTGGCATTGCCAAGATAAGAAGGATCTCTGGCTGTAAGCTTCAAGTACCCTCAGGATGGTACGGTTATCTGTGGCAATATGCATGGTCATTGACTATTGACACGTATGTACACTGCTAGCATCTCAGTCTTTATGATAATTCTATGTCTAAGCAAATTCCTCGAAGAGGCCCAATTTTTTTGGATCCTGCACGGGGATTCTTTAGAAAGGGGCCCTGGGGTTTGGCCCCAGTTGCCTCTTAGTAGTTTTCCCCTCTACCAGTGAATACGATGTTCAAATGAACTCGCTTTATCACTTATATAAATTATAAGTGGACGTATTAGCAACGGTACCAATTTGACATCAGCAATGCTGCGGAAATCCATCGAGATTATCAAATACCGCAGATCATTTTCAGCGTACCCCCGTAATCACAGCGGCCGTCTGAAGCCTAATGATATAATTTAACGTATATGTCATCAGCGGTGCGCGCAACTTGGGTGGTCTGCGAGTCCAATTGGCAAAGTCGTACAAGCGAACTGTACGATCTCGGGCAATATTTCTGCGAGGTACATCGTTCTGGACGACTGTGTCCTACAGGCGAACACCCATTAAAATGGCAAAAAAGTGTGCTGCCATAATTATATTTCAGTAGTTCTTTGAGAATCTGCGAACTTTATAATCGGCGCACTAATAAGTTGTAATCAGCCGTGGCGAATATAAGAATGTGCAGAAGTAATGCGGTATTCGCAATGGTAAGGCCGCTTATGGAAGAAATTATAATTCTAGACGGAAATTATTGTTTCGTCGGCTAGGGGGATTTCTTTCACTTTTCTGATTATGGGATGCTCGTTATTGGAAGGTGGTATTTCGATAAATCATCATCAGTGCAAGTATTTCGAATATGTTTCTTGAATCATTAACTCCGTGTCGAGGAACTGTTCAGTTGTTCACTGTGAACGTATTAATCCCAATAATTAAATGCCTTTGTAGACGGCGCGTAGGTTAGGTGTTGGTTTTGCAAAATAGATCAAAACGGATACCTTTTAGTCAAATAAGAACAATAAATATACCAGCTAACTACTAAAGGTTCTTGGGTACTCGGCACTTAGGGCTATTCAGATCAAAACAACCACTGGTTATGGAACATCTATATTTCGGTCCACGATATGTCATAATTCATATGCATGAATTTTTCTTATTATTGGAAACGATTATTATATCCATAAGAATATTGAAAAAGTTCAACCACCGTCAAATATTTCAATTTTCAACGAGAAAACTCTCACTCTCTTCTCGTGTCCCTTTCACTCTTTATTCCAGTGTAACACAGCTCCCTATAAGGGGCTCGCGTTCAGCATTGGCTGTAACAACCAGATGGTAAGTTTTGGTTACGTCATCCGTCATAGCGACGATTTAGAAGCGTTTGACCTCATTTGTATTTGCTTCTTGATTTACCGATTTTCAATACCGAAATATTCAAATTTTATAATTTATGAAAGTGTATGAGGGCATGCATTCATGATGATCTGGTATTGAAGTAGATTCAGAAAAACATAAACATAATAATATGGTATTTCGTGTTACATGCAAGAGACCTATTGGGGCCATTCTTCAGGATGCTTGAATATGAGAGATCTCATCGTGAGCACTAATTTAAACTTTATATGTGAGAAAAATTGCTGAGGCCAATTCGACAGGATGTTACTTACATCTTACGCGGTTGTGTTACAATTTCAAATACTCTCTGGAGAAATAAACACACATCACAAAATTTGTTAAACTGTTACATTACAGTTGATTTAGAATTACTTATTGGTGGGTCAACGCGGACATGCAGTTATCTTCCAAATAAGAGCGCCAAAAGTGAGACAGGTTGACATATGACATATATCACATAATCTGAAACCACAGAAGGGCAGTGCATTAACAAGATCTTCTTTATTTATATTGTGTTCATGAATAAATAAGAAACTACCCTTTTTTCCAGGAACAGTATATAGCGTGAATGTTACTTAGACCTTTTATGCCCGTTCTTTTGTTGATGGAATTAACATTTTCATTAATAAAGCACATTTCTTCCAAGGAGAATATGGTCTATTCTGATTCGTCTAAGAACCGGTCATGGTCGTTGCAACAGCATGCTTTTCAGGTGGAACTCAGTTGAAAGCCCTAGTTGTGAATGCGGGGAAGCAGAGGAAACCATAGATCATTTAGTAAATAATTGTCGCATATATAGATTCAAAGATGGTTTTAGGGCTATTCATAATGTTTCTGAATCTTTTTTAGAATGGGCAGCGAGTTTCAAATCTATTTAATAAAATAAAGAATATTCCATTTTTAATTTGTTCGTTTTCTCCCTTTGTCTTTTCCTTTTCCAGATTGGGTTTCGGGTACCTTGGAGAAACTTCTCTGCTTGTTGAAGGAAGAAGCGATAATGAAGAAAAAAATGGGTTCAAGCCCTGTGGACAGGAGCTTTCTGGCGCTCTAGTTCAAACAGACAAATTATATCTCCGAAAGTATTGGTTTCTCAGAGTTGGGAATCATATCAATCTATTCTTATGATAGAACTGCATCATAAAGGAAACTCAATTCAACTAATAGTTTATTTATCAAGATTAAATGAGCAAACTGAGAATGAGAACTGCACCATGGAAGAAATCGAATTAAAATAGCTGCAGAAATGAATTTGACTCTCTCTTATAGAACAGGATGACATGTACGAGTATGAACACATATCATTTAATAAAGCTTAGATAGAATAATTATAACATTCTGTGAAAACATAGAAGTACGATTCATTACTGAAATTTCGAGAAATCATATCTTCGAAAGTATTAGCTTGTTGGAGTTCAAAATGATATCAATGGATTTTTATGGTGAAACTGCATCTTAAATAAAAATTGAATTTGAAATTTGTTACTTAAATAAAAAATTTTTTTTTCGTTACTCTGAAACCATCTGGCCTATTTTGCCCAATAACGAACTTAACCGAGATATTCATCTCCCTAACCTACTATGAAAATTTCAACTGCCTAGCTCCTTCCGTTCGAGAGTTATTGTAAAAAAAAAATTTTTGACACTTTGCGGTAACCTAGTCAATACAAAACTTCACATGCGTATAAAGGTCATGATTCTACAATTTGATGCTAAATTTCAGATAGATCGAATGATCGGTTTCGGAAATAATCATAAAAAATGTTTTTACTAAAATTGGCCATAACTCTGGAACCGCTTTATGGATTTCACCCATTAACGAACTTGTCCGAGATATTTACGCTCCAAACCAACCTTGCAAATTTCAATCCTCTAACTCCTTTCGTGAGAGTTATCGTGCCTACGGCCGGCGAATCGATTTCGACCTCGGATTCTTGATCAGTGAGTCGAACCAAATCGTTTGAGCCCATTTTCAGCCAAAAATTCGAAAATTACAGACATTTGGGCAAATTGATAAGCACTCAGTTCCGAGGAACTAGAGCGCCAAAAGTTGCCCTTCAATATTTAATATTTCAGCATATTTTGCTAACAATTTAAATTTTCATAAATCACAACACTAACGGGGAGATAGGGTTTTTTTGCTGAGGTTTTTTCCCTAAGCTCTAGTATCATATATCAAATTATATGGTACCCCGTTACACTAACCTCTGCTAACACTCTTTTCATACACATGCTTTATTGTTAGATAAAAAACAAATGGTAATGCTGAAGTTCAAAAGAAAATAACGCTTTTAGGAAAGCTAACCACTAATCGAAGATGAAAGGACTAGTAGAGACCAAAGTTTTGGAGCAATCCACAGAGTGTGTATGATTTCATCAAAGTTGAATAGCTACATACCGCGGTTTCATCCTTATTAGGAATCATCAGTGGAGCACAATTCAACGCTGATGAAAACAACACTACGAAGTAACCGGTTTAAAGAAAACCAGCAATCCCTTGTGAGTAGAATTTAGACACAAGTGACACCTGGAATTCAATCAACCAAGCTCCTCGCTGTGGCTACCCAAAAACTACAGATCTCTACGTACATTCTTTTCCCCTATGTGGTAATTAGCAAGTACTCGGATTCGAGTCTCATGCAGTTGACCACTGGGGAGCGAAAACGCCCAGGTTAATACGCAATGCGTAAAAGGAGCCATAAAAGAGAAAATAACGCTTTTAGGAAAGCTAACCACTAATCGAAGATATATATATATATATAATGTAGGAAAGAACCTTTGCATTGTCAAAATCAAAAACATGGTCAGCATTCGCTGCGTGCGAGGCAAGGGCACACCTATCTGGGTGCATTCTTATGTCATTTTTGTGATTGGAGAAGCCTCTTTTAAGATTCTGGGACGTTTGACCTATGTATATGCCAGAACATCCAGTGCGTGGAACACTATAGACAAATCTGAATGAGAAGTTAGTGGGATATTATCTTTTAGTTTTGAGAAGAGGAGATTGTTATTGGAAAAGTTATATTTGGCTATTTTTAAGTTGTTGATTAAGAGAATATGTGCACTATTATTAGTGAGATCTGGTAGGATAGGAATCGTGATTTGAGTTAAAATGGATATATCTTCCCGAACTGGTGGGTTTTCTATACCAGTCCAAAGTTACTTGGTTATTTTCGGTTCTTATGACTTTGGTGTGGTTGATCGAAAGAGTTAAATGCATTTAGAAGCTCCTGCAGGACAACCCTGCATTTTTTTTAATTGAAAATATACAAATCCGATCCAATTCAAATTCGGTAATTTTCGGATTTTTGGAATATCGTATCCTGAAATTACTTAAAACGTGAGTTTTTTCGTATGTTATCACATCAGACATTTAACGAATTTCAATTCCGATCAAGGGCGTAGCCAGGGGGGGGGGGGGGGGTTTGGGGGTTCAAACCCTCCTCGAAATGTTATTTTTTTCTTAAAAAAAAAAATTTTTGCTGCAGAAAGTGACCTTTACAAGCGCAATTCACGGATATCTATGCTGTCTAGCTCAGTTTTCGCTACAACTGCAACGTCTCCGCGACGTTTTCAAAGCTGCGCAACGTTTTACCTGCAACGTGTTGAACTGCGCAGATAAAAGGTTGTGCAAAACGTAGCGTATGAACCGGCCTTAAGTGATTCTTATGCATTACGGCACATAATATCGCCATCCAAATGAACAACATCCAAATCCGGATTTCGTTGAACTGTTTCTGGGTCATTGTCTGCCAGATTTTGCTAGTTGTTGGTTCTTCCTACACCATTTCGGAAATTTCTTTCCTTATTTTCAGCTACTTCTGGTGTTTAAGTGCTGCCAAATCTTCGTCAGTACTCCGATCAATCCACCACACACCACATATTCAAGAACATTCGTTTCGTAAAAACCACACATAAGATCAACTCAGATGATTAGTGCTATAGCATTGGACTAGGGACCATGAAGTCCCAAGCTGAATCTCGGGCTAGTAAAGAAACTTCCTAGTCAGACGGTAGCTACCACTATTCAATTAACAGTGCTGTTACTAAGAAGACACTGATTCTTCTAACTCGACCTAGGAGTGTCAGTATAATCATGCCAATAATATACCTCTAGAAGAGTTACATAATTAAAATTAGTGCATAATACTTTAAATCAAAAATGCTCTCCTATCTTGCTGCTTTTAAACAGATATTTTCGAGTGAATGTATATTTTACTCAGCGCTCGATCCTGTCCTAAAGAGACTCTCCTTTGAAGAGACCCTGTTGAATTGGAGTATAATAAAGGTTATGCAAAAACATTTCGAGCAGATTTTATTATTTATTTCAACTACAATCATGAGCCAAAACTATGGCATCCACGAAGAACAAGCATTACTCTCTTTAATAATAATCTCTCTAATACCGGTACACCTTCGAAGAATCAATTACTAGCGAGTTGGCTGGAAACTGGTTCATAGGATCTGAAGAGATGCGCCATGTGAGTTTACGATCTCTTGTAAGCGAATTATCAGGATGATTTATTGGCGTTGGCTAATTACAGACGGACGGATTGGATAATGTATGAACATGAAACAATATGTCATGTCTGGAAAGCAATAAATTACGGTTTGTGTACAGAAAATTGATATGGTTATTACGAAGTACTCGTAAGGAAACGGGAAAATTATGTATAGCTGAAACCGAAGCACGACTGAAAAATGTCTTATTTTTATGTTAACAACAAATTACTCTGGAGACTTCATCTGGCGAAGACTGAGCATTGCTGATTAACATTCAAATGCAGCTATAAGATAAATAATTTTACAGTTAATACTCCAGAGGACTGGACTGGCTTGCCTGACGTAGTTTCATAATTCAAGAACTGTAACAGGTCGTTGGGAGAATGATTGATCAATTGAGAAATTAGTGATCTTTGATGTTCTATAACCAAGAGGTCTATTGAGCTTGAGCTCGCTGAAGTAGGTATGATTCGGGTTAAAGATATGCCACGCCCATGCTCTGAAGTTCTGATTTTCTCTAGTACTTAACTGGGACATCTAAACTACAAATATATCCTATATGATTATTCAATTGTCCCTCAGTGGTGTCATGAAATCTGGATTAATCATTTTCTGCTGGCTTCAGCATCACAAGGCCATTCTAAAGAAGTTTTTGATCTTGATATAAGCAACCTTTTGGAAATTTCATATCCTGGCTGGAGCCTTCTACCAGATTATTCAAATGTCTCGTCTTCCAACCTTTTCCCTCAAGAAGGAGGGTAGCTGGACTCTCAATTACGAATAATCCTTACCACTGGGTATCCTGGTGAATCATGGTGAGCGACTGGAGTCCAGTAACTCACAAATTTTATGCTTCCTTCAGGCTGGGGCTAAACCCCCCCGTGGAGGGTGGGAAAAGACCGCACAGTGAACTAACATGGTTCACGGACGATTCAGTGAATCAGTGATGGGCAGACGCTATGGAGCTGGAATGTATGGAGCTGCACCCAATGTTAGCATTTCGATGTCGCTTGGGTAGTGCACCACTATATTCCAGGCAGAAGTGGTAGTTATCATGACATGTGTCCTAGAGAACCTTCGCATGGGCTATTCCAATAGGAACATACGAATTCTCTCGGACAGTCAAGTAGCACTTAAGGCAATACTCAGCTGGAGAATTAACTCAAGGCTCGTGCAGGAATGCTGACAGCACCTGGAAACCTTGCCAGAAACCGAATTGACCTCGGGTGGGTGCCGGGGCACATGGGGGTTGAAGGAAATGACGCTCTCACTAGAGAGGCCTCAGATATCCTCCTCTTCAGGCCAGAGCCGGGAGTAGTACAAAATAGATCCTTGCACAGCACACTCGGCACTGGAACGAATCTTCGGGCCAGCGACATAGTAAGTTAATGATGTGGCAACCCTGCCCCCCACTAACTGAAGAAGTCCTATTACTGAGTAGGAGTAAGTTCAGGGCTGTATGTGGCTTCAAGAAGACCCTGTTTGTAGGAAATGTGGGAAGGCAGACGAAACTGTCTCGCATGTTATATTTGACAGTCCAGCCCACACACGATGGAAACTTCACTATGGGTGCGATGATACGACCCTGAGTGCCAGAAACCGTGCGAAGAACCTAGTCAAGGGCCTAGTCCTACTTGCTAGGAAAATGGACCGTATGTAGGTAATACACGGACAAGGCAGTGGGGATGTTACATCAGACCCATATAATGTCAACGATGCAGGACTTAGCTCAGTTATGTAAACCTGAACTGTAGGGGATTGACTAAGAGACCCTATGGCAGCTAGCAACCTGAGCTCAAGGGGATCAACCATGAGACCTTGTCAGTTAATAGGACACCGACCGAGGTGCAATAAGCCTCTCTAGGCTGCAGCACGGGTTATTCGCTCAATCGGAATCGGTCTAACACAAACAAACAAACAAACTGGGAATCCATATAGCACCACTCCAAGAAGTTGGCGGTGCAACAGTCTATATATCTAGATAGTACAGGGGCGTAAGTTTCTGCATCGTCAAAGGAAGTTTTAAAAAATCGTTGCGTCAATTTTTAATAGAAAAATGTTTTTATACTCTCGAGGAGTTTTTTAATGGTTGTTTGGTTTCCTGACGAATTGTGGTTCCGTTCTGCGTGGCTGTTACCTGCTATTACTGTAAAAAATAATTTATATGATTCAGTGTTTATATGATTTTGTCGAGTATTTATTGTGCTGATTAAAGTGTTATCATTCTTATTTTTAGGATTGAGTTATAAATGACATTTTCCATACAATGTAAAATTTGTCTTGTGGAAATAAAGAGATATTATTATTATTATTATTATTAAGCCCTATGGCTTTGAGGTACCTGAGGCCACCAACTGCAAACTGAAGTATGCCTGGAATAGCAAAAAAGCTGTCTTACAGCTGGCTAAGATTATTAAACTAATTTTAGGTCTGGTACCGGCTCACCAGAATGTTGAAGGAGACTACAAGGTGTCACAACTTTGTCTTCTATCACCATATCCTAAATGATTATTAAAATTTCAATACGCTAGGTTTCACATAAACGCGCAAAAAATATTTCTAACACTAATGAATTTTTTTTTACATGTGTTGTCAAGATTATAACTGTTAGATGATTAGGTACTATAATATTCTTTTAAAAGTTTTTTTCCAGTTAAATTTAGTATATTAAGTGCTGTATCAAATTTGTTTAGAACTTTGAGTAGAATTGAAGTAATAAATAATATACAGGGTGTTCCATTAGAGAAAAAGCATCTTTGTTTCGCCTGGATATTTTTCGCTAGCTATCTTATTTAAGGAGACAATCGACCTTTGTATAGGTACATATATCAGCAACCCTATATATTTTCACACACAGTTCCGAGGAACGAATAAATAATCATAAATGTGAATGTTGCAAATTACCCGAAATGGTTAATTATCCCAAAGTATCAATAAGGATATTCCATACTCCTGCAGACGGTTCTGACAATTCAATATTTCATAACGCTCTCCAGTTTAATACTCGATTGAAGAATTTTCTATTGCATTTCACTATTTTAACCACAGTTCATAACTAATCGATAATTACAAAACGAATTATCATTCGAATAGAAAATTCATAGGTTTTTAAGTATATTTTAATGTGTATCTGATGAGCCAAAAAAACCTTGAGTTCGAAGAAAAAGCTGGAGAATGTCAACAGATGTTCTCGACGACGAAGATATCTATATAGAGGAGCTGTTCATTTTCATTTAAGTAGAGAAGACTTCTTAATGACCAGAAATTTTTAGGAAGATTTGTGGTTTGTTGAATGCAGACACACACACCCTTGTTCTTATAATAATCAGCTAAAGGATAATTTGAGTTCACGAATATATTAAATTACATGAAACGCCATTTTTGCGCTCTTGTACCAGGGCATAATCACTTTGTCCAAATGGCTGTTTAGTTACCGATGAAGAATCCGTAGTCAAATTCCATTCTTTTCTGCCATAAACACAATAACATTGGAAGGAAGGATACTTGAAATTTGCAGGGTAGTTTTTAGATTTGAATACGCTGGACGATTTCATGAAGGGTCAAAATCAGCCTAATGGTTAAGGACGTACACATTTGAAATTCTATTTTTTGATTACTTTCAAAACCTCTGTACACTAGGTACTTGCCTTAAGGAGGGCATTTTCTGGAAGAACTTAAAATTGCAAAAGTGCTACCGATTCAGTCTATATCAGCCTCCTTCGTAAGACACTTAACGAAAATCTTCAGAATTATTTTTTGTTGATACCTATTCTGGAATTCGAGAATAACTAAAAATAATTCTGAAGATTTTCGTCTGACGAAGGAGTCTGATATAGATTCCGAAACGTTACGAAATAGTTCTTTCATCGTTGATGTTGTTTCGTTATTGTTTGTTAGACAAATTTGTTCGTTAGATTGCTTCTGACAAGTATCTTGTGTTTCTTACGTAGAAGAAATTCACCAAATAATAAATATTTTATTTCATAGATATTTCTCAGAGATTGGGAGAGAAAACCCAGAAAGAAACCATTTAATAATATATATTTTTTCTGAAATTTCAAATCATGTGAACCTCAGAATTGTAACAACACTTCGATGATCGAGATGTTAGCGTGCCTGCATTCCGCGAAGGAGGTCCGTGTTCGATTCCTCACTGATTAAGTTCAGTATTTTTTTATTTTGAAGTTTGAATGCAGTTGATACTCAATGCATGTTTTCACGAGTTAACACTAAAAAGAAGGCTTGAATTTTCATTAGACAATGGGCGCAAAAGCTCCAAACTTCACGGCAGTGCTTTTCTCGACATTTTTATTCGAAAACGGCTCATTCTACGTCAAAAAGGTAAGAGCTATTTCTTCTTCCATATGGAACCGGTAATTAATTCATAATTGAGGAAGAACAGCAACAATGATACTTTTCATCAAAATGTATATCAATTATTTTGTCTGCATGCCAATGATTAAATTAAAGCGACTGTTTTGAGCATATAACACTCACCGTTGCATATTGAATTCTACAAACTTCAAAAATATCACAGTGAGTCTCCTACACATTTCCTAAGGATTATTAATAGATGATTCCAGTACTCCAATTCAATGTTGCCACTACCAGTTTGGGGTCAAAATGTCCGACTTCTTGTAGGCCTTTATTGATATATATAATTCAAAGTCAAAAGGGACATAATTATCAATTTTGAGGACTTCCGAGTATTCCGTGTTCCATATAAAACAGAATATTAATGTTGATATGAACAAAAATACAATATCCTAGGGGATTTGTCTTTTAAACGTTTGTCAAACCTACGAAATCTGCAATTTTATATAGTCATATGTCACATATTCGGCACGATTTATTTAATCGTAAAATATATAAAGTAAAATATATATCTATGGGAGATGATAGCCCTTCTTAACCCTAGAATACTAACCTTAAATCGCACTCCCGTGAATACAACCATTCGTAAATTTTACGATCTCAAATTCAATCATCAAAATCAACTGAACGAAGAAATTTTTTTATAATAAAATGATGCAAAATACTTTCAAGTTTCAATTTATTAACAATAAACATAAAAAAAACACTAAATTAATTCTCATTATTGCACATAACACAACAACGTGCACGATGCTCTGCGCAAAAAGCTCGGTTAAAACTCTTACAATAAACTGACGTCATTCTTTTTTTTTTCGACGGGCAGATGAAACAAGTTGTACGTTTCAATACGGCAGGTTCCTCCTGAACCTGTGTTTGCGGAATTTTTATTATATCTCCTATCAAATTTTTGAATGAGCGTTCTAAAGTCGGGAGTTTCTTACGCTCTTTTAGCCATTTCTGAACCGCTACCTGGATCTTCTTCATCACTAGATGAGCTAAGGGGTACGGCTAATTCCTCTATTTCTTTTTGCGTCAACTTTCTATAATCATTGAAGCACTTGCGTTTCGCCATTTCGGTACAATAACAACTATAAAAAATATTGACTAATGAAAATAATCCGACGAGATAATAACATGCATACTAACCTATCGTAAATATTACGAATCACCCCTGGATATCTTGACACGCACTTATCTGATCACAAGAACGAATTGTTCAAATGACCCGTCGAACCGAATAACGAAGCTAGAAAAAGAACGAAAATACTGCTAGTTACGCGGAATTAGCAAATCGCATCACAGCATCTGTGATTCGTAAATTTTACGAATGGTTAGTATTCTAGGGTTAAGGGCCCTGTAGCGGGCTTCGAACATCTGAAGTTCTGAATAATCATCGCTTGGACTTGGACCGGTCAGACCTGGTTTTGAAAGACACCCTCCTGGCCTTACGAGCAACATTTTAATTTTTGAATTCAAATATTGAAGAGATTTCAGGAGTGAATATCTTCGAAAACTAGCGGAGGCGATTCTTCTCCACGAGATCCCATTCACCTACAGAGAAGTATTTTTGTGAGAAGAGACTTTTCAAAGGTTATGTATTATTTTTAATTTGTTCGTTTCCTCCTCTTGTCTTTTCATTTTTCAGGTTGAGTATCGGGTACTTTGGAGAAACCAATCCGTTTTTTGACGAGGGAATCCACATTAAAGAAATATATCCCCAACAATATTTTAAAATTTCATCAAATTTTGTAAACAATAATTACAAATCACCACACTCACGGGAAGAAAGGGTTTTTTGCTGAGGTTTTTCCCTAAGCTGTTGTATCATACGTCGAATTGTATGGTACCCCGTTACACCAACCTCTGCTAACACATATACAGCTCTCAGTCAAAAGAATATATATATATATATATATATATATATATATATATATACAGTCACGGCGTAAACTGGCATCCGCCCATGTTAAAATCGCGGTTGAAGTGGCATCCGGGGTAAAGTAGCATCCGATATATGGATGCCACTTTGCATCAGGCCAGAAATCATCGCAAATGATGTAGTGAACCCTCAGTAATTCATTGCACCTAAAATCAGCTGGAGGTCACTTTAGTCGATATTTGAATGAAACAATACATCACGGTTCAGGGAGTTTCCGTTAGGCGGCGTGGAAGTAGCACACTTGTATATTGAATATATAGCTGGCGCACAATGTGGCTTCCCTCTGGATACATATATAGGAAAGGTATGAAGTGGCATCTGTATATGAATTTTTCGTACAGAGTGGCATCCAGGCGGGGTTGCCAGATATACAAATGCATGTTTGTTGGAGCCCGCTCGGATATAATTCAATTTCCAAGAATCGACCAGTGAGTTTTATCAGTTGGGGCAATTGATGAAATGCCGAAGAAGACTAATTCAGATGCAACAGATTAATACGTTGATTTGAGATGTCCACGACAAAAAGTGTGGAAAAGCACTGAAGTGAATTTAGCAATTTAGGATTCCTGCATTTCTAGTCAATTCCACAGAACATCAAGAAAAATAATTATTAAAGAATACTGTGGGAGGTATATTAATTATTAAATGGTTTCTTTCTGGGTTTTCTCTCCGAAACTCTGGAAAATATCTATTAAATAAAAAATTATTATTTTGTGAATTGCTTCTGCGTAAGGAACACAAGATATTTGTCAGAAGCAATGAATCAAACAATGTTGCCCAACAAACAATGACGAAAGAACAACACCGATGGAACTATTTTGTAACGCTTCGGAGTCTAAAACCGACTCCATCGACAGACACTTAACGAACATCTTCAGAATTATTTCGTTGATAAGTGCTATTCTGTAATTCGAGAATTGTCTCATTGGCAGTATTTGAAAATCATAGTAACATAGGTTTACTTAGCATACGTAGAAATTTCCAAGCTCCAACTACTTTTTTGCGCGTATGTTCTGAGGAACATCGCGTTATCTTTTTGCCTAAATGTCTGTTGTTATCGAAGTTTTCGACGAAAATGGTCTCTAACGATTGGGTTCGACTCCCTGATGAAGAATTCGAGGTCAAATTTGATTCTGTCCTTCTGGCTGGCCGTTGCCACGATAACTTGAGAACGGAAGGAGATACCGACTTGAAATTTTCAGGGTAGGTGGCGCATCCCAATACGACGGACGGAAGTTTGTTAATGGGCATAATCGGCCCAATGGTTTCCAAGTAATAGTTCTGTTTTCAACCAATACTAATCCGATCGAATTGAAACTTGGTGAGTAGTTGTAGAAGGACGTTTGTAAAATTTTGCGAGAATCGTGTTCCTCAAAAAGTTAAAAAAATTTATAAAAAAATATTATTTATGTCACGATAACCTGAGAACGGAAAGAGATAGTGCCTAGAAATTTTCAGGTTAGGTTGTCCCTCCGAATACCATATTCAAGTTTGTTCAAAAGGCATAATCGGCCGAACCATTTCGGAGTTATGTCAATCTAAATTTTGGTTATTATTTCCTCAATAACTCGAAAAATACATAACCAATTCAATTCAAACACGGCTATTAGTTGAAGAATGCCAGCGCGAAAATTCTTGGAAATTTTCGCGAGGATCGTATCTCTAGAAAATTTCCCAAATATCATTGGAATACATTCTATATATCAGAAGCTATTCGTACGACATCCTTGAAATTTTGCGACAGCCTTCAGAACCTAACTCTACTACCAAGTTCCCAGTTTGAACACGATCAGATCTATATTGTTGGAGATCCAAGCAGTCTTGTGTGACTTCAGTAGCTGGATGGGTGACCGTTGCCTCGATAACGAACGAACGGGAGATAGGAACTTGCAATTGGGAATGGGAGGGTTCAGTTCATTTTTGAGCATAATCGGTCTAACGGTTCCGGAGTTATACCCACCTGAAATATGAAATCCTCGATAACTCAAAAAATATAGACTCGATCGAATTGAAACTTGGTAACTAGTTGTAGAATGTCGACATAGTCAGGACTTTTGCGCGTATGTTCTATTGCCCATTCTCCAGTATTGGACACTGTTAATCGAGTTTACTGTGGTAAACTCGATTAAGAGTGTACAATACAGGAGAATGGACAATAGAACATACGCGCAAGAGGTCCTAACTTCACGTCAGTGCTAGAACCAATTTAAATATCATCTGATTCTTTGTAATACTTCAATCCATCATGTGAATGAAGAGGTTTAAATCATATATTATTTGTTGAATTTCGTTTCTTGCGGATTTCAAAGAAAATTTGCAATAAGCAGACTTGTTCTTCGAAAACAATTGAGATCACAGCTTGATATATTTAATATTGCGGATTCTAGCGTAATACATTATTCTGACTATTTTATTCATATCAAAATCTGACCAACCACAGGCCAAAGACAGCTCGTATTATAGCGAAAACCCCAAATGTCTTTGAATTATGAAAGGTGTCAGTGAAAAATGGATCCTTGCACAGCACACTCGGCACTGGAACGAAACTTTGGGTCAGTGGCATATTAAGTTATTGATGGGACAGCCCTGCCCCTCATTTACTAAAGAAGTCCTACCACTGAGGGCCGGTTTCTCAATTGCGAGTTAACTCGAGGTTGCGAGTTGACGCATGTATTTAGCGATATTCATGAATGCGCAACACTCGGGTTACCCGTAACCTCGGGTTAACTCGCAATTGAGAAACCGGCCCAGAGTAGGAGTAAGCTCAGGGCAGTAACTGGCCTACTAACCGGACACTGTACCCTAATAAAGCACCTGCACAAGAAGGGGATTTTCCGAGAAGACTCTGTTTGTAGGATTTGTGGGGAGGCAGACGAAACTGCCTGACAAGTCATATTTGACTGTTCAGTCAAGCCAGAAGTAAAAACAAGCACTGACGTGAAGTCAGAAGCTTTTGCGCGTATGTGCTCTTGTCCATTCTCCTTTATTGGACACTCTTAATCGAATTTACCATGGTGAATTATATTGTCTGTTCTCCTGTATTGGACACTCCGAATTTTCCATGATAAATTCGATTAAGATTGTCCAATACAGGAGAACAGACAATAGAACTCACCATGGTAAATTCGATTGAGAGTGTCCAATAATGGAGAATGGACAAGAAAACATACGCGCAAAAGCTTCTGACTTCACGTCAGTGCTTGAACCAATTTTTTTTTCAATGATTTTTTAAAAATTTTCTAGTGCTACAATCCTCACGAAGTTTTGCATGAATTTTCGCGTTGGTATTCTACACCTAATAACCATATTTGAATTGGATCGGATTAGTATTTCTGGAGTTATTGAGGAAATAACAACCAATTTCAGATTGAAAGAACTCCAAAATCATTTGGCCGATTATGCTAATTAACGAACGTATATGTCGTATTCAGATGCGTAATATACCCTGAAAACTGCAAGTCCCTATTTCTTTCCGACCTCAAGGAATCATGAGATACATAATATTTTTTCGTAAATTTTTAAAAATGTTCTAGTGGTACGGTCCCTACAAAATTTTACACACGTCTTCATGTCGATATTCTACAACTAGTTATCAAGCTTCAATTCGATCGAGCATATATTTTTGAGTTATCAAGGAAATAATATTCCAAGTGGTTATAACTCCGAAACCGATGGAATTATTATGCCCAAAACGTATGCCGAACTCAAACTCTCCCATTAGGAAGTGCAACCTACCCTGAAAATTGCAAGTCCCTATCTCCTTTCATTCGAAAGGTATCGAGGCAACGGTAACCCTTCCAGCTACTGAACTCACACAAGGCATCTCGCGCATCCCCAACAATATAGATCCGGTCGTGTTAAAACTGGGAACTTGGTAGAAGAGTTAGGTTCTGAAGGCTGTCGTAAAATGTCAGGGATGTGGTACGAATAGCTTCTGATATATAGAATGTAAAAATTTGATTTTCAATGAATTTTTGAAAATTTTCTAGAGATACGATCCTCTCAAAAATTTTTAAGAATGTTAACGATGGCATTCTACAACTGATAACCATGTTTGAATTGCATAGGTTTCGAATTTTTCGTCTCTATCTCTTTCCGTTCTCAGGTTATCGCGACATAAATAATATTTCTTGATAATTGAGGGTGTGATACTCACAAACGTCCTTAGTTTTGCATTCTACAACTACTCAAGTTTCAATTCGATCGGACATGTATTGCTTGAAAACAAAATTATTACTCGGAACCATTGGGACGATTATGCCCATTAACGAACTTGTCCGTCGTATTGGAATGCACCACCTACCCTGAAAATTTTAAGTCGCTACATTTTTCCGTTTTCAAGTTATCGTGGCAACGGACGGCCGACTGTCCGGCTTGACAGAATGAAATTTGACCTCGAATCCTTCATCGGGGAGTCGAACCCAATCGTTTGATATCATGTTCAGCAAAAGATTCGATAAAGACATGTTAACGCGATGTTCCCCAGAACATACGCGCAAAAAGGTCTATCGAAACATAGCGTTCAGTCAGAGAGCTCAAGCTTTCATTTTTGCGCGTATGTTCAGGGGAACATCGCGTTATCATTTTGCCCAAATGTGTGTTATTTTCGAATTTTTTGACGAGAATGTTCTGAAACGACTAGGTTCGACACACTGATGAAGAATTAGAGGTCAAATTCGATTCTGCCCGGTCGGCCGGCCGTTCGACGGTAACTTGAGAATGAAAAGAGAGAGCGACTTGAAAACTTCAAAGTAGGTGGACCATCCAAATACGGCGGACAATTTCGTTAATGGGCATAATCGCCCCAACAGTTTCTGAGTAATCATTTTGTCATCAACCAATACAGATCCGATCGAATTGAAACTTGGTACCAATTTGTAGAATACAAATTTGAAGACGTTTGTGAAATTTTGTAAGAATCGTTTTGCTGAAAAATTTTTAAAAAATGATTATAAAATATTATTTACGGCACGATAACGAAAAGGGATAGCGACTTGCAATTTTCACGGTAAGTTGTGAATATGAATTCGACATTCGAATTTATTTCCTCAATAACTCGAAAAATTCAGAACTGATTCAATTCAAACTTTGTTACTAGTTGTAAAATTTCGGCACGGAAGTTCTTGCAACACTTCGCAAAAATCGTATAATTACAAAATTTTAAAAAAATAGTTGTAAATCATTGAATAAAATTCTATATATCAGAAACTATTCGCCCGACATCACTGAAATTTTGCGAGAGCCTTCAAAACCTAACTCTACTACTAAATTCCAAGTTTGAACACGATCGAATGTATATTTTTGAAAATCCGAGCAGCCTTGGATAAGTTCAGTAGTTGAATGGGTGAACGTTGCCTCGATAACTTTCGAACGAAAAGAGGTAGGGAGTTGAAATTTTCAGGCTTGCTTGGGCATAAATCGGCCCAGCAGTTTCGGAGTTATAACCATCTGGAATATTATTTTCTTGATAACTCAAATAATACAGACCCGATCCAATTGAAACTTGGTATCTAGTTGTAGAATATCGACATAAAGACGTGTGGAATTTTGTGAGGATTGTACTGCTAGTGAATTTAAAAAAAAATTGGGAACAAATATTATGTATCTAACGATAATAAGGGAACAGCAAGAGATAGCGATTCGCAATTTTCAGGGTAGGGTCGCAGCCGAATGCGACATCGGAATCTGTTTATAGTCATTATCGACCAAACGTATTTGGAGTTACATCTATCTGAAATTTGGTTGTTATTTCCTCAATAACTCGAAAAATACAAAACCGATCCAATTCAAACATGGTAATTAGTTGTAGATTGCCAACGCGAAAATTCTTGTGAAATTTCACGAGTATCGTTTCACTAGAAATAGGAGATAGGGACTTACAATTTTCAGGGTAGGTTGCGCATCCAAATGGGAGGGTCAAGTTCGATTTTGGGCATAATCGGTATATCGGTTTCGGAGTTATGCCCACCTGGATTATTATTTCCTTGATAACTCAAAAATAATATATACTCGATTGAATTGATGCTTGGTAACTATTTGTAGAATATCGACATAAAGACGTGTGTGAAATTTTGTAAGAACCGTACACGTACGAAAAAAAAATTTGTTTAAGCACTGACGTGAAGTCAGGAGCTTTTGCGCCTATGTTCTATTGTCCATTCGCGTGTAATGGACACTCTTAATTCGAATTTACCATGTTAAATTCGAATTTTGTGTCCTATACAGGAGAATTGTCTAGTGTGAGAGCACGAAACGATCGAGAAATATATTAAAAAATTGGTTCAACCCCTATGGACAGGAGCTTTAGCGCTCTTGTTCGAACTTTGACAAATCATATCAACGAAATTATTGGTCTCTGGGAATTATATAAATGGATTCTTACCATAGAACTGCATCATGAAAGAAATTAAATTCAAACTGACCGATTCTTCCCAATAACGAACTTATCCGAGACATTCGTTCCTCGAATCTACTCTGAAAATTATATAATTGGATTTTTATGATGAAACGGCATCTTGAATTTGAAATTTGTACATAACAAATTTCAAATTCAATTTTTTTCAAAATGCCGTTTCAAGATATCTATCTCCCAAATCTACTCTGATAATTTCAGCTGCCAAGCTCATTCTCTTCGAGAGTTATTATGGAAACAAAATTTTGAAATTTTTAAAAATTTTTTTTTACACTTTTTGGCAACTTTATCAATACAATAATTCGCATGCATATTAAGGTCATTATTCTACAATTTGATGCTAAATTTAGATAGACCGACTGATCGGTTTCATAAAATATATTTTCACTGACGTGAGGTCAGTGCTCTTTGGCGCGCACGTTCACGATGGCAAATTTGAATTGAATGATGAGTGTTTCAAGCTCAGTGGATAGAACGGGTCGGAAATCTACTCAGAGGGTAGTGGATACCATTTACTGTCCAATGAAAACTTAACAGTGCTGTGTCTAAGCTGGCGTGAGGATAGAGTTGCAAAGTTGACAAAGAACACAACTGCCACTCCTTCGTCACACATACCCCTAGGAGCTTCTGAGAGATCTCCTTTGGAAAGTCCTAGGAGGGTCAGTATAATCATTATCATATCTAGCATGCGCTCCAAAGCAGATTGTCGCACGTCAATGCTTTTTTAGCCGTTTTTATAGTGGAACACGACTATTTACCAATTGTCAATTCGATCGGACTTGTACGGGTATTTGTTGAAATATTGGGAAAATTTCAAATGTCATTACTGCGAAACCGTTTATACCCATTAACAAACTAAAGCATTGCATTCAGATGCATCACCTAACCTGAAAATTGCTAGTCGCTATTTGTCTGCGTGCGAAAGTTATTCTGGTAACGAACAGTCAACCAGAGAGAATTGAATTCGATCTCAAATTCCTCAAAAGTGAATCGAACCTAATCGTTCGTGACCATTTTCGACAGTATTCTTAATATAAATATTTCTGAAACAGTGCCACCCAACGCCGCCCTGACAGCCGGCTATTTGTAACCGAGTATAACAATTTTGTCACTATTCATACAGAACATATTTCCAAACAAGGAACAAAATATTGCTGAAATTTATAGCTAAATATACTAGGGTGTTTGCATGAAGCGTTTATGATGGGATAATGGTATATTCGGAGAGCTCTGAGACAATTTTCAGATTTATTCACATGACTTTTTGACTGATTTAATGAAGTAATATGACGTGATGAAGTTAGCCTATTGGCTCGCGAATTTCAAGTCCTGAGTTCGAGCCCTGAGCCGGTATAGAAATAGTCTAGTAATTAGGTCTCTTCTAGTAAGTATTAATTAAACTCCAATAATATTCAAATTACACTTTTCAAGATGTTGGGGAGATGCGATAGGCGGAGTCAAAGTCTAATCTTACACTCAACGTTCTCTTCCTATGAAACCTCCGATCCTAACACCCAACAAAAAATAAAGACTAATAGGTAGGTGAAATTAATCCTGCAAAAATTGGTTCAAACAATGACGTGAAGTCAGGAGCTTTTGCGCGTATGTTATATTGTCCATTCTCCTGTATTGGACACCTTTATTCGAATTTACCATGGTAAATTATGTTGTCCATTCTCCTGTATGACACTCCTAATTTGAATTTACCATGGTAAATTCACGTATTAATGTAGATTTTCTAGAACTAGTTAGCAAGCTTCAATTCGATCGAATCTTTATGTGAGCGTTGTCTCGATAACTTTCGAGAGAAAGGAGATAGGGACTTGTAATTTTCAGGGTACGTTGCGTATCCGAATGAGAGAGTTAAGTTCGTTTTTGGGCATAATCGGTTTAACAGTTTCTGAGTTACACCCACGTGTAATATTACTTCCTCGATAACTCAATCGAGGAAATAATATTAGAGGTGGGTATAAATCGGAAACCGTTAAACCGATTATGCCCAAAAACGAACTTAACTCTTCCATTCGGATAAGTAACCTACCCTGAAAATTACAAGTCCCTATGTCCTTTCGTTCGAAAGTTATCGAGGCAACGGTCACTCATCTACTGAACTCACACAAGGCTGCTCGAATCTCCAACAATATTTAACCGATCGTGTTAAAACTCAAAACTTGGCAGTACAGTTAGGTTCTGAAGGCTCTTGCAAAATTTCATCAATTTCAGACTAATATTTACTGATATATATAACTTTTTTTTCATTTTCAATGATTTCTCAAAATTTTTCTGCAAATACTATCCTCACGAAATTTTGCAAGAATTTTCGCGTTGGCATTCTACAACTAATAACCATTTTTCAATTCAATCAGTTTAGTATTTTTCGAGTTAAAGAGGAGAAAAAACAACCAAATTTCAGATGGCTATAACTCTAAAATCGCTTGGCCGATTATGCTTATAAACGAACTCAAATGTCGCGTTCGGATGCACAACCTATCCTGAAAACTGCAAGCCATTATCTCTTTCCGTTCTCAAGTTATCGTGACAGGAAAAACATATTTTTATAATTTTTTAATAATTATCTAGCCATACGATTCTCACAAAATTTTACGAACGTGCTTAGGTTCATATTCTACAACTACTCACCAAGTTTCAATTTGATCGGATACATGTTGGTTGAAAACAAAATTATTAGGTACTCGGAAACCATTGGGCCGATTATGCCCATTAACAAATTGTCCGTCGTATTGGGATGCGCCACCTACCCTGAAAATTTCGCTGAAGAGTCGATAGCTCTTTCCGTTCTCAAGTTATCGTGGCAACGGCCGGACGGCCAGACAGAAGCAAATTTGACCTCGAATTCTTCATTGGGGAGTCGAACCAAATCGTTTGAGACCATTTTCGTGAAAAAATTCGAAAGTTACGGACATTTGGGCAAAATGATAACGCGATGCTCCACAGAACATACGCGCAAAAACAGGAAAAACACAAAAAAAGCACTGACGTGAAGTCAGTTCTCTTTGGCTTGCTTATTCACGACGACCAATTTGAATTGAATGATGAGTGCTTCAAGTTCAGTGGATATCATGCGATTCGGGATTCAGGAGGGTCAGCATAATCATACAGAGCTTCCGAAAAGTAACGAATAAATTCATTATTGCTGAAACTGAGAGGTTTTCTGAAAAATCGTCAGACACTTCCATACTTTCCAATAGACACTTCCATACGACCCATATTTACGACGTAATCATTATTGGAGATATGGACATTGGAGATATGACGTCATCGTCAATTTTTTTTAATATCAATACCCAATTTCAACTCTGCCAACTGAAAGTGCTTGTCATTTTACGTACACATTGTGAAAAATTATGGTTGTCTAGCAGTTGCCTTAGCGACTGAGGACGGTTTTTATTACTGTCAGATTAAAAGTTGAAATCGTACTTGTTTGTTATATTTTATTGACCATGTTCAGCAAGAATTCATTAATAGCCTTGGTTACTGTCAGGTAGCCAGCGGTGCACACTTTCCATCTACTTTAATCATTACCATTAAATTTAGTAAAAAAAAGCTAATAATCATATTTTTGACGAAGTGAACGCAAAATGACAGGGTCTTTCAATTGACATGGTCTAAATTGGGTGCTGCCAATTAAAAAAAAAATTGATGAAGTCATATCTCGACTAAAGATAAACTCACAAATATGGGTCATCGTCAAAGAGTGCCTTTGTTTTTAACAAAATCGCTTATCAGAGGATTTTTTGGGGGAACTCTCAGTTCAAGAAATATTGAATTAATTCGTAACTTTTCGAAAGCACTGTAGGCATAATCATAATCATCTCATTAGCAGGCCCACCAAATTAGACTGGCTACTCCTCAGTGTTTTGTTAACACTTTTACTTTTTTTTATATTGAAGTCAATCTGCTTTGGCGTGCTTTCTATAGACATGATTCTGATTTTATGACTAGAGTGACCCTCCTAGGTTCCGAGTCACACGTTCTATCTACTGAGCTAGAAGTCCGGATTATTGAAAATAATTCATCCGAAATATTTCAATATATTCAAATCAGTAGTTTCGGAAATATTCGAAAAAATAACTTTGAATTTAAAATGGCATACAATTCTCACAAAATTTTGCATAAGTCTTCGTGTCGGTATGTTTGAACTATTTAGTTCGGAAATACCGTTGGTATTCACCAAGTTTTGATTCGATTTAAGCTGTATTTTTCTAGTTATTATAAAGAACCAAATTTCAAAAGTTTTTTCACTTTATTTCCTGCTCCGAGCTCTTTTGAAATTTCAGCATTTTAAAAACAAAGCACCCAAGATATAACCGAAACCTCTGCAACATTCTCAACCAACCCAGTTCTAATTCAAATCAAATCATTCAAAACACATACCGAAACTTATCGTTAAGTTAAAGAGCTGAAGGGACATTTTTTACGATTCACTAAAATTTTTATATGATTTCATCTTTTCCATTATTTTACACTTGCATTTTCATACAGCTTCCAGGAAAATAATCGAAATAAAAAGTTATTCCTCCAAGAGCTTTCACGAACTCGACGAAATATTCCGTATTCAACTTTCAATGCCGGCAAAACACAAACAGACAGACGGACAGAATTGAATTTGACCAATAATTGTTCAGCATTAAGACTGAACTGTTTGTTATAGATTATTTTCGGCCAAAATTGGGAAATTGCCGGCAGGAAAAATACCAATTTATATATAATAATAAGTCGAAGTACCCTCCGAAAACAGTTTTGAGAACGCCCTTCAGTTTGAACCACAAGAAAGACTGTAGAAGTTTTGTGTTTCAAATATGTTGTTGCAATAGCAACGAAATTAGAGACACTTTGCGAAATTATTCAAAAGTAATCAATGTAATAATCCACCTATAATTCAAAATCAAACAATCGTAGGTACCTACCGTAAAAAATTACTGAATTGTATTTAAGAAATAATTCAATCAAAAATATAAATGATTCAATTTTGGGAGTTACTAAAATCCAGGAAATTATTCTCAAAAAAAAATAATCTGAATCCGAATCGTAGTAATCAAGAAACCTGTTACGTTTAGTCCTATATTTCAATACATGAAAATATAATTCCGCCTGAATACAGAGAGCTTGAAAAAACGTCGAATTCATTTGTCTTATCTGATACATCTAAGATAAGGGAACATCTGGCAGTCTACTTTCCAACCGATGAATAAATTATCGGAAGCCATATCGTACGCGAACCATATGAACCATTATAAACATCATACACTCCTTCAGAAAAAATGTAAATATCATTCCGTATCCAGGCATGTATCTATATTCCATTGATGCCAAATGGTAGGAACCCACTTTGAGCGTGATTTCGATGCAATTAAGTTGCTCTATATACACATGCGTGTATATTGCAGGATGTCACAGCGCTACAAATCTATACGGAAGCCAGATGGTACGCCATCGCGATATATATATATATATATATATATATATATATATATATATATATATATATATATATATATATATATATTATTATTATATATATTATGCAAGATTGCAAGATATAATATTTGTTGATTTGTTTTTCCTGATAATGAAACAAAACAACGCGTTTTCTGCATAAAACATGCCGGAATATATGACATAATATATGATAATAAAATGGCAGGTTGAAAAACGTACAATAGTCAAATTCCCTAGGATATTGTATGTTTTTCATATTAACTTTAATAATGTGTTTTAAACAGGGTTGGGATAAAGTATTGAACCAAGTAAATATCTTTCAAACGAAAAGAACGATATTTTTCAAAATTTGCAGGTAAGTGCAATGGAACAAAATGCATATGATGTACATTTTTTGTTTTAACCGGAATTGCTATTAACTTCTTTAATTTAAATGGGACACCCTATCTATTTTTGCAGATTTTGAAAGAAATTGTTATTTAGAATTCATACATACTGAGTTTAGTGTCAAAAAATTTGTAAAAACGAGGAACAACTCAATGTTAGTTGTACAATAGGTGAACATTTCATTTTTTTAGAATAATGAGAAACAAAAATAACTTCTAATGTTCAAAATGCTCGCCGTTTACTTGCTGACAATATGCCATCCTATTAACGAATTCTTGAGTCACTCTTTCCAAGACTTCTCCACGTATTAGTTCACATTCATCAATAATTCTTTGTCTCAATTCCTGTCAAAGTTTGTTGGACGTCTAACGTAAATACGTGATTTTACATAACCCCAAAGAAAAAAATCTAACGGGCTAAGATCTGGAGAACGAACAGGCCACTATATTAATCCTCTACGTCCAATCCATCGATTTGGAAAATTTGTATGCAGAAAATCCCTAACCCGTCTATCATGGTGGGGAGGTGCTCAATCTTGTTGGAACCAAACATTTTTTGGTAATTGGCCATTCTGTTGGTGTGCAGGAATAATTTCGTTATTTAGTAGATCCAAATACTTGTCACCATTCGAGTTTCTGTCGATAAAAAAGGGGCCTATAAGCCTATTTTCGACAATTCCCATCCAAACATTCAACTGTGGATGCTGGGTATGTGCTTCATGAATCCAATGAGGATTCTCATTTGACCAATACCTTGAGTTATGGCGATTAATTGTTCCATTTAAACAAAAAGTTGCCTCATCGGAATAAACTATGTTAGAAGCAAAATTTTGGTCGACATTACAGATCACCATTAGCCGTTCGCAAAATTCCAGCCGTTGGTCAAAATCATCGTCTGACAATTCTTGAACCAACTGTACCTTATATACGGATGATACTTTTCACTTTTTAATATCTTTCCTACAGAACGACGATTGATACCATGGTTTAGTGCCAAATTTGTGGTGGAAGTTTGAGGTGATTCTTCTAAATCGATTAGAATATTTTGTTTAACGGTTTCGTTCGTTGCAGTCCGTGGTCTTCCAGGTTTTAGCATTTTTTTTTCCATCCCAGTTGTATTAAAACGTTGTAATGTTTTAGTTACTGTTGAGCGTGATATAGGATTTCTCTCCGGATGAAATTTATTAAACTTCTTCTTGAGTTCTAACACAATCACCATAACCGATCATCATTAAAATTTCAATACGCTCTTTTTCACTTAATTGAACTATTCTAAATTGCAAAATTTATTTCCGTCAATTAGAATTTGACACTTGGAAAACAGAAGACGTACTAAACAGTACTCGTTTATTTATTACAACAACATGCATACAAACAACATCAATCAGTTTATCTAAATAGTTTTTTGCTCCAATGCAAAAAACTCAAAGGAGGTTGATTAAAGTGCTATATTCCTCGTTTTTACATTTTTTTTACACTAAACTCAGTATGTATGAATTCAAAATAACAAGCTCTTTCGAAATCTGTAAAAATATATAGGGTGTCGCATTTAAATTAAAGAAGTTGATGGCATTTCCGGTTAAACCGGAAGTATATTATTAACAAAACAATGTACATCAGATGCACTTTGTTCCATTGCACTTACCTGCAAATTATCATAAATATCGTTCTTTTCGTTTAGAAGATATTCACTTGGTTCCATACTTTATCCCAACCCTGTATATTCGGGAACACTCTGAAATACTTAAAATTGAAAATTACGTCTGTTTTGTCTTTGAATTATATCAATGAAGGCCTTCAAAATGTCAGATTCCTTGGGCCCGTAAATAGTAGTGGCAACATTGAATTGAATTAATGGAATCCTCTATTGACTACATGTGTAACCCATAATGCGCACTCTTAAGTATCATCTTCACAAACTTCATTATATGCAGCATGAAGGACCAAAATACAAACAGACCGTATTGTCCATAAACGATGTCATCATGTTACAATCAGAGACGCCCATCCAAAAAAATAATCCAAAACGTCAAATCGTCATATATCACGTGAGAGTCAGTTCGGCCCTCTAGGTCAGCTATCTAATATATTCCTCTCTAAAAATATGAATAATAACCTATAATTTATGTTCATGTACGCCACGTAATGCGAGAAGACTATTCATAAGTCGACTTTGCATGTTCTCTGGACGTTTAAGAAATATGGTAACTATGGTCGAAATAATAAGGCCTGGAGGGAGTTCAAGCATTTTTTTTCAGGTAAGTATACAAGTGTTTGAATAATAATTTAATTATGAGAACTAGTTGAGAGCCATTTTCTCCTCGTTAAGTTTAAAGTGGAGAGAGCAGGATAGGAATAAGAATAGAACTACATTGTTTTCCAATTAGCTTCATTTTGATTATTAGGAGTTGTAATTGTGCATGAACGCTTGCTGCTGAAAATTTTGTGTAAAGCGTGAATTCAGAAGCATTTGTGCGGATGTTCTGATGATCGTCTACTCACCTCTATTGGACACTCTTAATCGAATTTAGCATCGATATACATTTCTCAGCTACATATGAATACATTTCATACCATATTAATGACAGACTTCAGCAACGAGAGAATCTATGATCACAGAATTTCTGACAGATGTATTTTATTGAAATTGAAATACGGCAAAACTTACGCCTAAGTAACTCCAGGATACGATATTCACGAAATTCCTCGAAAATTAGTGGGTCGGCATTCTACAAGTACTTACCGAGTTTTAATTGTATAAGATTTGTGTATTTTGAGTTATAGAATATATATGAAATAACAATAAAATTTCAGATGAGTATAACTCCAATACTATTCGGCTGATTATACCAATTAACGAACGCAAATGTCGCATTCGGATGTGTAACCTACCCTGAAAAGTTTAAGTCGCTATATCTGTTTCCGTTCTCAAGTTATCGTGGGATACATAATATGTTTTGGCACTCTTGTATCTCGGAACAGAGTGCTTATCAATTTGCTCAAATGTCTGAAATTTTCAAATCTGTCCAGTCGGCCCAGCCGTTAACACGATAACTCTCGAACGGAATGAGCTAGGCAGTTTTAGAATTTTAAGAATAGGTTTGGGAGATACATTTCTGGCTTAAGTTCGTTACTGGGCAAAATCGGCCAGATGGTTTCAAATTTGTTTTTACATTACAAAGATTTATAACTCCGAAACCGTTGGGCCGATTATGCCCAACAACGAACTTAAATCCCCCATTTGAATGCGCAACCCTATGGCCACGTCCGCACAGGCAAGCGGCTTGCTTAGTGCCTAGAGCCTAGCGATTCACCTAGCGAGTTGCTGAGAAAAACGAACTTTCCAGAACATTCGTGACCGGCCGCACTACACGCTTGGCGCCTAGCCAGTCGCTTAGCAATTTTTGTGACATATCGTCAACGTGCTGACAAGCAAATGACGTATCCTAGCAAGTAGCCAGAATGCAAGCCTCTAGACGCTAAGCAAGCCACCTTCCTGTCCGGACGTGGCCTATCTCTTTTCGTTCGAAAGTTATCTAAGCAACGTTTATCCATCCAGCTACTGAACTCAACCAAGGCTGCTCAGATCTCCAACAATATAGATCCGATCGTCCTCAAACTTGGAACTTGGTAGTAGAGTTAGGTTTTGAAGGCTCTCCCAACATATCAGCGATGTCGGACGAATAGTTCCTGATATATTTCTGATATTCAATGATTTAAAAAAAAATCTTCATATATATGCACGAAATTTTGCGAGAATTTTCGCGTCGGAATTCTACAACTAATAACCATGTTTGAGTTGGAACGGATTAGTATTTTTCGAGTTATTGAGGAAATAACAACCAAATTTCGGATCGGTATAACTCCAAAACCGTTTAGCCGATTATGACTATTAACATGCTCAAATGTCGCATTGGGATGCACAATCTACCCTAAAAATCGAATCGGTATCTCGTTCCGTTCACAGGTTACCGTGACATACATTAATAATATTTTTAAATTTTTTAGTATGTACCTACTATTCTCACTAACCTCGTGAACCTAATCGTTTGAGACCATTTTCGGCAAAAAATTCGAAAGATTTCGGCCAAATGATTGGCACGCTGTTCCCCGGAACATGCGCCCAAAAAAGCATGGGTTCAATTTACGTATTTTGGAGAAACTGAGAGAGATATGAGAAGGAAAGAATGCAGTTTTCCCAAGGCAACAAGCTCGAATGCAAAATTATCTAGGAATTTTGATGCACGAGTGTATTTATTGGAATATTTCGCGAATAAATTAGTAACAAAGTCGACAAAAAACAGCACTGAATCTCCTTAGTCGCACAAGCTCCATGGAGCTTCGGAGCGATCTCCTTGAGCAAGACCTAGCAGGGTCAGTATAATCATAATTATCTCTATAGCAAGCAAGCCAAAGCAGATTGACCCTATGCCAATGATTCCTTAGAGTTTTCACTTATTTCATAGTGAAGTCAATCTGCATTGGCGCGATTGCTATAGACATGATTATGATTATACTGACCCTCCTAGGTCTTTCCCTCCGAAGCTCCTAGGAGCTTGTGTGACTAAGAAGAGTCAGCTGTCTTCTTTGTCGACTTTTCTGCTGTATCCTTACGCCAGCTTAGGCACAGCACTGTTCATTTTTGACCCGACAGTGAATAATGGCCACTACCGTCTGACTAGATCTCTGGCTCGCTCTATCCACTGAGCTTGAATCGAAATAAATAAGAAAGAATACAATTCCTTACGCATATTCTTCAAACCCGAACGTAATTTAATATAGTTCTTCCAAATATAGTTATTTATAAGTTGGCCCCAGGGCCATGGCACATACATTCAACTTGCACGGAAACAACGCTATTTCCTCGAAATTTACTTGTCCGTGCACTGATTTGCCATGAATTTTCTTTTAAAATCTCACAATATCTGCTGAGCAACAAATCCATGACCGCTAGACTTAAACCTCTCCCAACATAAATCATACAACCCAAAAAGAGTCACTTCTCATCTACTCGTAGCTGAAAGTTCTCTCAAAATCACACACCTCTCACAAAACTCTGATTCTTCAACACCAGTGGTTCAGGAGATACCGCAACTCAAAACCCCAATAATCTCGAACAAAAACCCCAGTGGTTAAATCACTTTTCGTCTGCTCATGCGCATAACGAAAATTTCATGAAAAGGTTAACAATATCAAAAATTGGCCCAAGGACCACGTTATGGATTTTATTTAATTGCCAACGTACATGCACGTCCATATTTAAATTGGTTGGCCTTGTACATACACAAGCGGTCGCAGTAATCAGATAAAACACGTGTAGGAACTGAAGTCGAATGAATTGTAATTTTCCACGTAGGAAAACAACTGAAATACTTTGTCCAGTTTGGAAGTTCTAAATTAATTAATTTTTTTCTTAACACCTAGTGCTCTGTTCTCAGTGAAATTTTGCACACCTCATGAGGTCATTATTGGTCACTGAAATGCCAAAATTAAACTCAATCTGATATTTGGTTTCAGAAATTCAAGTTAAAACGCATAAAGCTGAACATATTTTAGATTTTTTTCTGGTCGAAAATTTGCACAAGTGTTTGCGTCGGTATTTTGCATCTATTACTGCCGAGTTTCAATTCAATGAGATCAGTATTTTTGAGTTATTGTGAAAAACAAATTTTTTTATTTTTATTAGCAGTTTATATGCACCCGATTAATATAAAACTTCGCATGCATATAAAGGTCATGATTCTATAATATGCTACTAAATTTGAGATAGATTGAGTGTTCGATTCCGGAAATATTCATATAAAATATTTTAAATAAAAATGGCTATAACTCCGAAGCTGCTCGCTAGATTTCGCCCCTTAACGAACCTAACCCAGAGATTTACGCTCCAAAACTACACTGAAAATTTTAACTCTCTAACTAAATTCGTTCGAGAGATAATGTGCTTACGACTGACAGACGGCCGGTCGAACAGAACTGAACTCAATCGTTTGGGACTATTTTCGGCAAAAAATTCGAAAAATGCAGACATCGTGGCAAAATGATAACATGTTATTCCTGGCGGAACAATTGCGTAATAATGGTAACTTTGATAAACATAATGATAACCTGATAAAAATGATAACATTTACAATATCAAATCCTTTCATGGCTCACGCATAAACATCGCGTCCAGGAAGTGCCTGTTCTCGATGCTCATTTCTGAACACGAACACAAGATAGACTGGAGGACGTCGTTACCAAGTACAATGGAGGCAACATGCATCTTCCTTTTGTTAGGTGCGTGGACACCTTGCTGGCTGGGCACATTCTTATGATTAATATGTTTTTACATCTCGCCTGGGGACAAAACTGTTATGATCAGGAACGTAATGTACCCTGTACAAAGGATCCCTAGACAGTGATAGATCTATCCGTTTTTTAGGCAGAATCACCGTGAAGTTTTCTACAGGTGATGGCGGAGAATTGGTCGTGCAGTTGGTTCAGCGTTTCGTTCAATGCCTGTATCCAGGTGATACTTTCCTTCCAGATATTCTTTTCAGTTTAATGTTAACGTCATAAATTGAGTTGGAAAATATAGCATAACTTACTTATTCGAGTTATTATTGCTAGGTATTGTCAATAATTAATCTGCGTTATTAGGTAATCTTAATATATAAATGGAAAAGTTTAACGAGTAATTCCGCAAAGAGAGCAGAAAAAATACTGGCTGATACATATTTCTGTTAATCGGCTTCTTCAGGGCAAGGCATCCAAGAAACCAAGGAAAAGATGGAAAGAACACTGAAAACAGGGGACACCACAACAGAAGCGAGCAACCAATTTCTACCTTCAGCTCTAGGACCTCCAATTCTAAGGTGCGATGCAACCTCAACCCGAGGATACGACATGTAGGGGAGATGTGAAAAATGATCCCCTTAAGGGAAAATCTTTATGGTTCCAAAGTCTCAGATCAAAACACAAGATTTAAATTGTTAAGAGTAGTGAATTGTTGTATATATTGTAACTGTATACTTATTTCTCGTAATTTATGTGTGGTTTATTACTTAAGTAATATTTTCTGAAAGTTAACAGTAAGGGAGCATTTTACACACTGATATGTAGGTATGTAAAACTATCACTTTGGGGACACATTTTATATACAACAATTATTTCGGGGACATTTTACAATTTCGAGGACTGTCCTCAAAGTTGAATGTATGTATAACTATAAGTTCAGGGACATCATGATTTTGAGGACAGTAAATGTTATTTTGGGGACAGTAAATGTGATTTCGCCGAGCAACTTTGAGGGCAGCAATTTCGGGCACCGTCTGCAAGTTTGAGTACCTTAGTATTATTTCAATGAGAACACTTTTTTTATGAGAGCAGGGAAATGGTGTTTGATATAATTCATTTAGATGGAATATGTTGTAACTCATTTTTTACCAAAAATCGATATACGGGGTGTCTGCTTATCAGGGCAATAATGTTATTAACCCACCTTTCTTGTAGCTGTACTTTCTTGATCTATTCATCTGATTGATCTTGCACTTTGTTCAGATTACTTTCCTTGATTGCCGTAAACTGTCTATTATACCTGCTGGACCGGTAAGACTTATAGCGACTCAACATATATCGTGAAAGTAAACCATCCAGTATCTGCAACAAACTGGGTGTTTCATCTGAAGGTTCCTGCATATATACTCGAGGTAATAGTCGAGGTGTTACGTGAAGACATGCTTGGATAGTCATTTGCGAAGACGATTGTGTTGCTTCTAATACAAACTCTTGAATTCTCGCTGGGGGGGGGGGGAGATATTAACGTGCTGTCTGTCAGCCCGTACACTCTAGACTGCATGATTTTTAGGTGATCATTAAGTTCTCTTTCTTGTTCTTGACTAAAAACTTTTCTTCTGCCACCCAAAATCTTTAAGGTTTATGAAGCTATTTTATTTTTATCTCTGGCTCTTCTTTTTAAAGTTATAACAGGCACATGAATCTCTCTGCTTGCCATTTTATAAGGCATACATTCTTGATTCGATCTGCAATAATTAAAAAAAAACCAATGGGGTAATATAACTCCAGGGATCATTTTACATGTAGGAACCAACGATCAAAATATAACCATGAAATTCAATTTGCGATGTTCAAATATCGCTCAAATATAGCTGAACGTCAATTGAATCCGAAAACAAAACCACATACCAATAAAACTAAATATGAGGAAAGTAGTGAAGCTCAAAAATCAGGCTTACCATAGATTAGAAACACATATTTAAATTTTCTTCCCTGGATGGTTTAGAGTTGCAATCGAACCCAGTAGGTTACATTATATCTTCGAATAATAGCCCCAATCAGGTTACATAATATTTGTTTTTGTATGAAATGGTGGATACGCTGATCCAGTTATTAAAACTGGACCTGGAGATGTCACTTTGACATTCGTTATTAGACCCCTTCAGATGTATGTCCGAATAGCTGGGAGGCCAACGATACACTTACGGTTCCTGGGATATAGGATGATAATTGATACAACTGGTTTTGGAAGGTTTAATAATAGAAAAATTCCTTTGATCACAAAGAAAACATCAAAATATTCAATGAGTTCAGTAAGGTTCGATTTTCACATCAATCCAACAATAGCTTCAATTTAACATGTGTTATGCATGCAGCCTCACAAAAAAATGTAATAGCGAGTCTGGCCCCAGCCAAAAAGGTATAAGGTATAAGTTCGCTCCTAGCCAAAATCTACAAACAATGAAACCAGTGTTACACATACTACTTTGCAAAATGCAATATTTGCCTGGACGAATCTGGGGATATAAATTAACAGTATACTTTATTCATTGGAATTCATAGATGCTTAGAAAAAGACGAGGCATAAAATTCCTCGAAAATCGAAGATACTCTCCCCTGATTCGTTCAGAACTACATCATTATTAAAATCACATGTACCAGAAAAATTAGTATGAATGAAAATGATCAAACTATTAATATTATAATTAATACCTATCTTCATACTAGAAATCTGCACCTGATCCGGTAAGAATAAACATTTATTGTTAAAAAAACTATATTCGCATAAAAACGAAGGATTTACGAAATGAAAATAGTATTTGATTAAAATGGTTCTGGATACTCGTTCAGAGTTCACACAGCAAACATTTGGCTTACTTTCGGCGCGGAAAATTTCTACTGCCGGCATCTATCGGCGAAAACTGAATTAGAACAAAATCCTTGTATTTTGACAGTATTTGGACCGCAATTAGGTCGAAAATATGTCAAAGAGTGTCTTCACCAGGTATTCTATGCATCTATATCAAGAATAACAAACCAGAAATAATTTTGACATTTATCTCTCATAGGAAAATGAGATGACACGTAAGAACACAGATCATATAATAATTCATAGATCAGAAAAATTGTATTTGAAATTTGTAATGTAAAAAAAAAATTTTTTTTCGTTAGGTACTATGAAACCATCAGATCGATTTTGCCCAATAACGAACTTAACCAAGATATTTATCACCCAAACCTACTCTGAAAATTTTAACTGCCTAGCTCATTCTGTTCGAGAGTTATTGTAGAAACAAAAGTTAAAAATTTTTAAAATTTATTTTTACACTTTACGGCAACCCGATCCATACAAAACTTCACATGCATATAAAGGTCATTATTCTACAATTTGATGCTAAATTTCAGATAGTTCAAGTGATCGGTTTCGGGAATATGCATGAAAAATATTATTACTAAAAACGGCCATAACTCCGAAACCGCTTGATGTATTTTGCCTGTTAACGAACTCGTCGTTATAGTGTTAACGGCTGGACGGACGGAAGGCCGGACAAAATCGATTTCGACCACGGATTCTAGATCAGTGAGTCGAACCAAATCGTTTAAGACCATTTGTAGCGAAAAATTCGTAAATTACAGACATTTTGGCAAATTGATAACCACTCCGTTAGCAGTAAAAATAGCGCCAAAAAAATGAAAGATTAAATACAATGATAAGCAATGAAGATACAGCACCTACAAAAATAATAAAAATGAAAGAAGAAACAATGAATGATGATCTGAATCGCAGAGGTTCTCCGAGGATCGAACGTGAACAGAAAACTTATTATATTACAAAATGTATGCAGAAAATCCTTGAAAAACGCAGGTATTATGCTTAATCTAAGAGAATATATCTCTTTCATTTTATTTTCCTTCTAGAATTTGAACGAATTGAAAGTTATAGATTTGCAGCGAAAAGTGAAGTTCTTTAAATGTCCAATTACCCACTTGGGATATTCTTGATATAACGGATGTCTTATAACGATGTTATGAATATGTAAAATATAATTTATAATTAAATGAACGAGCTTAAGTATTATCAGGTGAAATATTCTGGTTAGAAAAGTGTAAACAATGTTATTATTTTGACACCAGGTAAGCTTGAACGCCATGAAATTACTGGTGAACGCCATCGAAACTTTCAAGACTCCATATCGGGATCTGATGATTATAGCTGTTTGAGTTTACCCGAGGCATTATTGCTTCATTTTAAAGTCCCAGAACGTGATGATCAAGATATGACAAGAAGCGTGTTCATACTTTTCCCCAGACCGATTATTTGCTGCTCGTACAGAAAATACCGATATCGAGATAGCCTATCCGATTTTTAATCGGGAACACCTTCGTTATAATTCAATAATATAGGCTATAAGTGTGGGACAATATAAACAAACATGCGTCATGTTTTCTGAGTAGTGAAACGATTTTCACAATTTGAGAAATTTAATATTTTAGCTAGAGTTCACCGTGGACTGATTATGAACACTAAAAAAATTGGTTCAAGCACTGACGTGAAGTCAGGAGCTTTAGCGCGCATGTTCTATTGTCCAATAAAGGAGAGTAGTTTACCATCGTAAATTCAATTAAGAGTGTCCAATACAGGAGAATGGACTTGATTTTTTTTTAATTTCGTCTTTATGTCGATATTCTACAACTACTTCCCTAGCTTCAATTCGATCGAGTCTATATTTTTGAGTATTCGAGGAAAAAATATTTCATGTGGGTATAACTCCGAAACCGTTTGGCCGATTATGCCCAAAAACAAACTCAACCCTCTCATTCAGATGTGCAACCTACCCTGAAAATTGCAAGTCCCTAACTCCTTTTGTTCGAATCTCATCGAGGCAACGGTCACCAATCCAGTTACTGAACTCACACAAGGTTGCTCAGATCTCCAACAATATATATTCGATGGTGTTCAAACTTGGAACTTGGCCGAAGAGTTAGGTTCTGACGGCTCCCGCAAGATTTCAGTGATGTTGGACGAATAGTTTTTGATATATAGAGTTTTTTTCAATGATTTGCAAAGATTTTTATAAATCTTCTAGTGACACGATCCTCACAAAATTTCACAATAATTTTCGCGCTGGGATTGTACAACTAAGGATCATGTTTGAATTGGATCGGTTTTGTATTTTTCGAGTCATTGAGGAAATAACAAACTAATTTCAGGTGGGTATAACTTCAAAACCGTTTGGCCGATTATGCCTATAAACAAACCCAAATGTCGCATTCAAACGCACAACCTAACCTAAAAATTTCAAGTTGCTATCTCTTTCCATTCTCAGGTTATCGTGACATAAATAATATTTTTGCGCGTATGTTCTGGGGAACATCGCGTTATAGTTTTGCCCAAATGTCTGTACCTTTCGAATTTGTTGAAAAAAATGGTCTCAAACGATTAAGTTCGACTCCCCAATGAAGAATTCGAGGTCAAATTTGATTCTGTCCGGCCGGCCGTCCGGCCGTTGCCACGATAACTTGAGAACGAAAAGAGCTAGCGACTTGAAATTTTCAGGGTAGGTGGCGCATCCCAATACGACGGACAAGTTCGTTAATGGGCATAATCGGCCCAGCGGTTTCCGAGTAATAATTTTGTTTTAAACCAATATAAATCCGATCGAATTGAAACTTGGTGAGTAGTTGTAGAATATGAACCTAAGCAAGTTTGACAAATTTTGTGCGAATCGTATGGCTAGAAAATTATTAAAAAATTATTAAAAAATATTTTTGTTGTCACGATAACTTGAGAACGGAAAGAGATAGCGGCTACAAGTTTTCAGGTTAGTATGTGCACCAGTACGCGACATTGCATTTTGATTATGAGCATAATCGGCCAAACGGTTTTAGAGTTATAGGCATCTGAAATTTTCTGAAATTTGGTGGTTTTTTGTCCCTCATTAACTTGAAAAATACTGAACCGATTGAATTCAAACATAGGAATTACTTGTAGAATGCCAACGCGGAAATGTTTCCAGAATTTGGTAGAAAATCTTTAGTAAATCATTGAAAATAAAAAAAAAATTCTATATATCAGTAACTAATCGTTTGAAATTGCTGAAATTTTCCAAGAGCCTTCATAACCTAACTCTACTGCCAAGTTTCAAGTTTTAATACGATCGGTTAAATATTGATGGAGATTCGAGCATTCTTGTGTGAGTTCAGTAGATGGGTGACCGTTGCCTCGATAACTTTCGAACGAAAGGAGATAGGGACTTGCAATTTTAAGGGTAGGTTGCGTATATGAAAGGGAGAGTTGAGTTCGATTTTGGGCATAATCGGCCTAACGGTTTCCCAGTTATACCCACCTGGAATATTATTTCCTTGATAACTCAAAAAAAAATTGGTTCAAGCACTGACGTGAAGTCAGAAGCTTTTGCGCGTATGTTCTATTGTCCATTCTTCTGTATTGGACACCCTTAATCGAATTTATCATGGTGAATTATGTTGTCCATTCTCCTGTATTGGACACTTAATTCGAATTCACCATAGTAAATTCGACTTACTGATATATAGAATTTTTTTTTAATTTTCAATGATTTCTTAAAAATTTTCTACATATAAGCACTCAGTTCCGAGGAACTATAGAGCGCCAAGAGTTTCGTATGACAATTGCCCAAAACAGGTTTAAAGTACCTACAAATAGTAGATATTCCATAAAACATGTATGAAAGAAGAGTAATAATGAAAATTGGTTCAAGCACTGACGTGAAGTCAGAAGCTTACCATGGTAAATTCGAATTAAGTGTCCAATACAGGAGAATGGACAACATAATTTACCATGGTAAATTCGATTAAGGGTGTCAAATACAGAAGAATGGACAATAGAACATACGCGCAAAAGCTTCTGACTTCACGTCAGTGCTTGAACCAATTTTTTGATCTTAATTTTCTAGCGCTACAATTATCACAAAATTTCGAAAAAGTTCTTAGGTTTGTATTCCACGACTACTCAACAAGTTTCAGTTCGATCGAATTTGTATTGATTGAAAACAAAATTACTCGGATTATGCCCATTAACGAACTGTTCTGTCGTATTGGGATGCGCCACAAACGTTGTAAATTTAAAGGCACTATCTCTTTCCGTTCTCAAGCTTTCATGACAACAGCCTGACGGCCAGACCATTTTCGGCAAAAAATTCGAAAATACAGACATTTGGGCAAAATGATAACGCGATGTTCCCCGGAACACACGCGCAAAAATTTATTCAATCACTGACGTGAAGTCAGGAGCTTTTTCTCGCATTTTCTATTGTCCATTCACCTCTATTGGACACTCTTAATCGAATTTATCATCGATATAGGCCGGTTTCTCCGCTCTTATAAGATATGAATAAATTTCGTACCATTTCAAGGTCTTGAGTAATGAGGGAATCGTCTAGGATCAGAGAATTTTTAATTCTAAAATATGTATTCTATCAGAATTGAAATTAATTGAATATCTAATAATATAGGAAAAAAAATACTGCATAAATCCTCATGCCGTGTTTATTCCACTTATTAGATTTATTAAATTCCTTTTAAAATATCGGAACTCGCTCAAGTCTGCTCGGATCTCCAACAATAAAGATCCGATCGTGTTCAAACTTGCAACTTGGTTTTATACTTACGTTTTGAAGGTTTTCTCAAAATGTCAGAGATTCTTGACGAATACTTTCTGATATATAGAATTTATTTCAGTGATTTTTTATTTAATTTTCTAGTAATACGATCTTCACGAAAACTTGCGAAAATTTTTGCGTCAGCATTCTGCCATGTTTGAATTGCATCGGCATCGTATTTCTTGAGTAACCGAGGAAATAACAACCAAGTTTCGGATTAATATAGCTCCTGTACCGTTTGGCCGATTATGCCAGTCAAATGTCGCACTAGGATGAATAACCTACCTTGCAAGTCGCTATGTCTTTCCATTCTCATAAGTAATCGTGAGTCAATGAAAAATTATATACGATTTACACTTATTTATTCAATATTGTGACGCGTTTCGTCGACACAGCGACTTCATCAGACTACATCATACTAAATTCTTAACAAGTTATTATCTCCCTATACCTAGATGACATGGACACAGAATCATTTAAAACTAATTACATGAGAAACTTATTTAAAACAAATTACATAATAGACTTATTTAAATCTAATTACATGAGATTTCACTGCTGGTTTCTTTGTACACATTAACAATAATTCATTCCTAATGCTTTTATTTATAAATTGATTCTCTATTTGAATAGATTGAGTAACGGTGAAAAATTTAGATCTAATTGTTCATTAACTAAATTACCCGTATGTTTTTCCCTATTTATTTCGACCATTTCCCAGTAATTAAGTTGCGAAATAAATAGGGAAAAACATACGGGTAATTTAGTTAATGAACAATTAGATCTAAATTTTTCACCGTTACTCAATCTATTCAAATAGAGAATCAATTTATAAATAAAAGCATTAGGAATGAATTATTGTTAATGTGTACAAAGAAACCAGCAGTGAAATCTCATGTAATTAGATTTAAATAAGTCTATTATGTAATTTGTTTTAAATAAGTTTCTCATGTAATTAGTTTTAAATGATTCTGTGTCCATGTCATCTAGGTATAGGGAGATAATAACTTGTTAAGAATTTAGTATGATGTAGTCTGATGAAGTCGCTGTGTCGACGAAACGCGTCACAATATTGAATAAATAAGTGTAAATCGTATATAATTTTTCATTGAGTTAATATGGATTTGCATCAAGTAAAAGCCACAAGCATTAAATTAGTAATCGTGAGATAAATAATATTTTTTTAAATTTTATGGTGATACGACAAAATTTCACAAAATTCTTTGCGTCAGTATTCTACAACTATTCAACAAGTTTCAATTCGATCGGATCTATATTTTTTGAGTTATCGAGAAAACAACATTCCAGATGGGTATAACTCAGAAACCATTTGGCCGCTGGTACTAAATGCTGATCAGATCTCCAACAATATAGATCCGACCGTGTTCAAATTTGAAACTTGACTGTACAGTTAGGTTTTGAAGCCTTCCGCAAAATTTCGGCGATATCAAACGAATAGTCTCTGAGATATAGATTTTTTTTAAATTTTCAATGTTTTTTTTTATTTTCTGGTAGTGTCCGACCGAAACTGGTATTTCAGCCGAAACCGAAACCGAAACCGAACTTTCGGCCAGGGTCTCAGTTTCGGCCGAAACCGAAACCGAAACCGAAACCGAAACCGAAACTTTATATTTCATACTTAAAACTACTGTATTTTTCACAATTTTATTCGCATATACATAAAAATAGTTAAGGAGTGTTAAATAAAATAAAAAGACATTGTTTTGAGATCTTTATATTATTATTTTGGTATTATCAAGTTATCAAAATAATCAGTCGAAGTATACAGGGTGATTCCAAATCAGACGTGAACCTTAGAGGAGGTGTTAGTTGAAAAAGAATCAGTATGATTTGAAAGGGGATATAAGAAGCAAATTTGGTCAACGTAGAAAAAATTGACGAAATATGTACTATAAGTTCAGAAATCTTTTAAAAATCACCCGAACTCCAAAAACCGTTGATTTTCGATTATTAATAGATATGGATTAAACAACAGCTAATGAGTCATACTCCAAGTTTCACGTCTTATTTGGAATCACCCTATGTAATCTAATTAATAATCATTAAAGTGAATTCTCATGAATACTCAGTCTTAACAAAGATAGATCACAATAACTCGTACGACAATTATGTATACCTACTTATATATCCTGGCCAAACGACCAGGATAATTCACGAACATTCAAGTTTCGGCCCGGCCGAAAGTTTCGACAATTTTGGGCCGAAACCGAAACTAAGGCCGAAACTAGATTTCTTGGCCGAAACTGGCCGAAACCGAATCCGAAACCGAACTTTCGGTCGGTCACTATTTTCTGGGGATACGATCCTCAAAATTTTGAAAAAATTTGCACGTCGGTATTCTACAACTAACTACCATACCACGCTTGTATTGGGGGACCTATTAGTCACCCGATTCAAAACATAGTGAGCGACTGGAGTCCAGTAACTAACAAATTTGATCCTTCCTGCAAGCTGGTAAGCCAGTAACTGGCCTACTGTACACTCTAAAAAAAATCTCGGTGTGAATATTGATTTTATACTATCAAGAATATTGTCGATGAAATTTACCACTATAATGTCACATTCCTATCAATATTTTCGTTATTATGATCATATTGTGTTCGGTAGTGTAATTTATGACAGAAAATATCACAAACAGATCCATTATCAAGAATTAATAAAATTCATTTGAAATTTCACAGTTTCCATCAAGTTTTAATGCCAATTCTTCATACAAAACGTTCGATAAATCAGAAAGGTGATATCTTGGGTGAAAATGAGCACTGCATGGTGAAATGTGGAAGAACGATTTCAGAGATTTAATCCGATGACCAAACTTTACGCTCAGTTATCATCTTTATGTATATCCAAGTGTAACTTTTGAAACATGTGAAATCAACGAAAGTACCTACAAGTGCTTTTCGACCATGAACTATCCAAATTCGCACCAGGAATATCAAAAGAACATTATACTTTATTTCGTCAACTTATTCATTCTAACATAGTTGCCAAGTATTCTTTCTCGAAATACAGATATCACTGATGAGTCTTTCAAATATAAAGAAATCGCCAATAGTTGTGAAGAATTAATAATTATAAGATGACAAAAGAATTATTCACAAATTTATTTTTTGCTATTTATAAATTTCGTAGTACAACAATAGTTGAATTTTTGTAGTTACCTACCTATAGCAATCAATAGATATATTTTTGTCACGAAAAATAAACATATTGATTGTTGTGGTAAGTATATCATAATAGTCTGATAGAAAATGACTTCAAAGTGAGTATGATAATTTTACATTGCAGGTTTGAACAAATCGCTACTCATTGCACCATTCCATAAAAAAATCGTCTCAAGTACACAAAATTGGAAACATCCAATTTTGCAAAATGGATATTTGCGAAACCAAAGGATTGTTTTTAAAAATATCAGAATATAATTATATCCGGCAACAATGTGTTGGGATTGGTTATATCGCAATACTTCTGATCTGATTAGTTCTAACACAACACGTACATTTCATGGGAGACAACAATGTTATGTGTTGTATCGGGTTTGATTTTATTATTTTGTGCCTTGGAGACGATTAGTTGGTTCATGATGCATTATGAAGTGAGAATCTGGAAAAACGAAGTGCATCAAGAAGATTCGTTATGACTTATGAGAATTATGACAAATTTGTTTTGGCCGACGAAGGAAGTTTGGAAATAATACTGTTCGCAAGTGAGTACATATGAATGTTCAATTTAATTTTTTTGGGTGCCTACTTAATTGGGTACCATCATTATTTCATCAATTTTTCCCGAAAATTTTGATGAGATATTTCTGTTGGTTGATCGATTTCATTTACAAATTCGTCCATCGCCGACTTTGAAATTTTACATTTGACAGTGAAAAATATTTCATGTAATTTTCTCTATTTGAAAAGGTTTTGATCAATTATCTGAATTAGATGAAATTTCATATTCATTATTAATTACAGTTTCCATATTTTCAGGAGATCTTTTTCAATCCTCAAACAAATGGGGCTTATTCATCTAACCTTTTGAGAACTATCAATAGGATTTATCAAGATGCACTTGCAGGTGAGTGATTTTTGTAGTAGGTAATCTAAGGGAACATATTTTTTTCAGAAGATTGCGTATCTTAATTGTATATCACACTGTCACAAAAACCTATTCTACAGGATATTTTATTTTATATAAGAGTGAATTCTTGATATCTATATCGAATAAAACCAGCGTTGACAGTCAATTATCGGTCCTTAGCACGTTGAAAAGTTACAACTTTCAATTATATAAAGGCTCCAATTCAAATTGTCTGATTATATATGATTAATATATAAATGTTTTCATTTCAGTAACCCTCACCCAGAAGAAACAATTGGCAAAATTGAAAAAAACTGCCAGCACTACATCATTGACACCTGATCTGGAAGAATTTTGTGTCGTGTTGGACCAGAAAGTGCTGCCTCAAAAATTCGATTGGTTTGTCGACAGTTTTGATTATCTCTTTAAACTTCAGTAATCACTAAACATTTGTATAAAAATTCATTGTTTACTGTATTTTCACAAATTATATAAAATATAAAAAATTAAACTGTCTATTAGCTAATCTTTAAAGGAATAAATTCATATGTACTAAAAAGTTTTTCTTTCAATACCTATACCCTTTTCATAGCCTTTCGGTGATTTATATGATATTGAGTTTCAAATTATAAAACGAAAAATATCATATAAATTTCAACTAAATAATACCTACACCCCGAGGGTTTAAAACGCATCTGATTCGGTGTTGAATAACACTGAACAAGATATTGCACACGCACTAGGTCAGTGAAATTCACACTGAACCAGTGCTAAATGCACTACGGTACTTGTGCAAATTCACACCGAACTAGTGCTAAACCACATTGATCTAGTGCTACCTCACACTCATCCAAATGATAAATCTCAATCGCTCTGGTGTAAAAGCTGATTACTTATTATGGCAGAAAATAAACCTGAAAGTCGGTGTTATTTCGGATGGTCCGAAATAATACTGAAAAGATCAGGACCTCTAAGGAAATCAGACCGGTGTTAGCGGGTGTTGGCCGGTGTTGTAAAGCCCACACACGATGGAGACTTCACTATGGGGACGACCTGAGTGCCAGAAACCGTGCTAGGAACCTAGTCAAGGGCCTAATCCTAACTGCTAGGAAAATGGACTTTATGTAGCTAATACACCGACAAGGCAATGGGGATTTTATATGAGACCCTTATAATGTCAGCGGTGCAGGACTTAGCTCGATTAAGTAAACCTGAGCTGCATGGGATCTAGCTGCATGGCAGCTAGCAACCCGAGCTCAAGGAGATCAACCATGAGACCCTGTCATCTAATGGGAGACCGATCGAGGTACAATAAGCCTCTCTAGACTGCAGCCCATGCTACTCGATCAATCGGCATCGGTCTAACACAAACAAACAAACACCTCTGCGTGTTACTAAACAGCTGTTTTATCTATGGTAAATCGATTTAACAATTTATTTTTTAACGAGGATGCTCAAAGGTTTCTATAAGGAAAGTGCAAAGTGGGTTGATTAGTTGGACATCGGAAAATAAAGGAATATCAGGCTCCCTGAATTTAAAAAGATATCACTCCTATTGAAAAATCCTATATTATAAGCTGCAAATAGTAAAAATTGAAAACCTTCTATATTTTTAATTCTACCAGGGTACCATTCACACGAGTCGGTGATGATTAAGGTTGGCCTAGTTCCTATGAAATTCCTGCATTTATCTATCCGGTAGAATCCTCTCCATCTTATCCAATAAGAAACTGAATTAGGCTCATACAACGAATGAAATTAGGACCTTAAAGGAATCAGGTAGATAATATGAAGTTGAAAAGATTTACGACTCCCACCTGGCCTTAGAAATTTGAGATTATTAGATTGGGACGTTAATTATTTATTACAGAATGTCTCTTATTATGTTATCTAGCCGAGATCGATAGAGTTGTGTATGGTAATTACATATACGATGGTATCAGACTTTTTCCAATGAAAATAAATCAGGACATACATGATTTATTTGTTTATATCACCGATAGTTTTACTTTCTATCCGAATATCACTCGTGGTATCATGAATCGAGGACATATGCGATATCATAATTCGTTATTATAATTATACATATTTTATTGATACCAAACGAAAATTTATTGGAGGAGATATAGATAAAAAATTCGGGTTAATTCAGCTGATTGATGCTATTTTTTCTGAAGTGATTGGTGCTGCCAAATTGCTAGTATAAATCTGTTCTTTCTACAATGCGAGGAGCTTGAAGAAAATTTTATTCGTTGATACTACTAGTCGATATTCGAAAGTAATTCATTATAATTCCAACATAAAACGATATTGAGGTTGTATTGTCGAGCAGTATACAGGGTGATTCACGAAGACCGTTCCTTAGAATATTTCAAAGAAAGACTCGAGATAAATACTTGAAATTTTATAGTTAAGCTTTAGGAGAGATGAATTCTTTGAAAAAACCCATTAAAGTCTACATTGTTTTAATGCGTCACTTACATATTACCCCCAGAAAAGTCCTGTGAAATCTGAAAAACCCTTTAAATTTTCTCAAATGAGGCTTCATTCAAATGTTAATAACTTGTAGATTTTTGCATGAAAATTCCTGATTTTCTAGCGTCTATCAGAAGACATACCACTGCTACTTCTTCCTTAATTAAAAATTCAATTGAACATGCAGAGTGTTTCAACTTCAATGTCAAAGTCAGCGTGATAAAAACCTCACAACTAATATTTTTCAAATGATAACTCATTTTATTATTGGTCAGCTGAAATCTACGTTAAAAAATGGTGTATTTTTATACTGCTCTAAAATGCTTATTTCCTGAGATATTCGGTAAGTAAAGCAGTAGTATGTATTTTAAAAAATATATTATTTTTAAACATAGATTTAGCTGAACAATAAAAAAAATGGGTTTCCATTTGAAAAAAAATAGTTTTGAGGTTTTTGTCATGACTGACATTGACGTTGAAATAGAAACACCCTGTATTTTCAATTGAATTTTTCATGAATGAAGGAGAAGCATTGGTATGTCTTCTGATAGAAGCTAGAAAATGAGGAATTTTCATGCAAAAATCTACGAGTTATTAACTTTGGAATGAAGGCCTATTTGAGAAAATTTAAAGGGTTTTTTCAGATTTCACACGAATTTTCGGAGAATAATATGTAAATGACATATTAAACCAATGTAGACTTCAATGGGTAATCTGATTATCAATTAAAAAACTATGTATTACGTTTAAAAAACGAAAGTTGGTATCATTTCCGGTGAAACCGGAAGTCGAACGAATCTGAAATTATTTCCAAGAATTCATCTCTCCTAAAAAAGGAAAACTATAAAATTCAAGTGTTTATCTCGAGTCTTACTTTGAAATATTCTAAGGAAAGGTCTTCGTGAATCACCCTGTATAATTCACCTATGTTCGCGTCCATTCAGGGCACCAAGATGGTTCTAGAATCTAGAACCATCTAGGTGCCCTGAATGGACGCCATGTGGTATGTGGTATGTGGATGTGGTATATCTAGATTCTAGATATACCACATTCGTTCTGGCTCTGGCCTCTGACTATCTTTGAAACCGAGATACAATTTCTTCCTGGGTTGATAGCAAGTGAACCGTATATTTTTTGGGCGCATGTTCTAGGGGAACATCGTCCTATCATTTCGTCCAAATGTCTGTAATTTTTGAATTTCGAGCTGAAAATTGGCTAATAGACTAATTCGGACTCCCTGATCACGAATCCGGTATCAGATTTTAGGGTGCCGTCCGGCCGGCCGTACTTCCGGCCGTAGGCACGATAACAGGAGCACCGAAGGTCCTATCGACTTCAAACTTTCAGGGTAGGTTTCTGATTAAAATGCGACGGTTAAGTTCGTTAACGGGCGAAATCGGCCGGACGGTTTAGGAGTTATAGACATTTAAAATTTTGAGGTTATTTCCCTGATATTTCAGGAACTAAAGAAGATGTTGAATCGAAACTTGGTAGTCAGTTCGAGGATATAAACGCGCAACTTTTGGCAAAATTCTGTTATGATCGAAATGTTGGTAATTTTTAAAAAAATATTTCTTTTAATTTTTTCGAAAAAAAAATTTTTTTTTCGTGAACTTTTCGTCAGATTGCAACAAAAACTTGTACTAACGTCAATTGTAGTATTTTGCAACATTGTGCAAAATTTTGGCTCTATACGATTTCAATTTCTGGAGATATAAGACAAAATGTGTCAAATTTCCTGGGTCTCTCTCAGTATTTTCATCGATTATTATATAATAATCAATAATATTAAGGTATTCAACATGATACTGCTTTTTTTCTTTACTGGTCAGTACGGGCCACAAGGAAGATGAACATGCGCCCAATAGCTCCTGTCCACAGGGCTTGAACCAATTTTTTTATGTTTGTCATGCAATTTTCTTATCTGAAGCTAAAATGAGTCACTTACAAACCACAAAGAAGATCCAGTTCCGGGTTAAAAAACACCCTGTATAATTGTGTGAAATGATAAGAATGATTAACGTCCACAATTTATATTTGTTGTTTTCTAACAGGGCTGCTTCAATGTGTATCACTGGTTGTCTATTGCCGTGTTCCGATATTCCTGAACAGTACTGAGCAGTAAATTGAAACGTCAGATATTACTGAAATTCACTGGCGATGCTTACTCTTACTTAAGAGCGTTCCGAAATTACTTACTGCGGCCAGTAATGCCAGCAATTTTGGAACGCAAGGTAAGTTTCTGGTTAAGTCATATCGTAAGACTAAGTTGAAACGTCCGTTGTACAACGTATAGGCACAGATTAATCTGTGGTATAGGTACTGGTAATCAGTGGCGCAACCAGGATTTTATTTGGGGGGGCTGAACTGAACAACTAAATGAGGAATGTTACGATGAACTCAGAAAAAATTGAGAATGTTGGTATCTTTGGGGCTTTGGGGCTGCAGCACATCGATATTTAATATGCAGAATATTGAATAAACGCTTGTCTGCCTTGACCTACAGTCCATAATTGATTTCGACCACGGATTATTGATCAGTGAGTCGAACCAAATCGTTTAAGACCATTTTCAGCCAAAAATTAGAAAATTACAGGCATTTGGGCAAATTGATAAGCACTCTGTTCCGAGGAACCAGAGCGCCACATTTTTATCGATGATATCCATGCTACTGACATTATTCTAATGAAATTTCACAAAAATATGTTTTGTAAGCTGACACATTCCATGAATTTGTTTTTTTAGATCTGACTCTTTAGAGGGCGCTAGTTACACGTTTCGTAAAGAGTAGTTTCAAACATAACTCTCTTGAGGTTTGTTTTTTGGGATAACTCGATACTATGTACCATTTTCGGAATATTTTGATTTGAAAAATATGAAGTATTACCTGTAATGCTAAAGTTACATTCAGTTTAAAAGTTTGTCGCAAACCTGTATGTATCTAGAATAAGGACGCCGTTAAGAAATTTTCTTACTAAGCAAACTCTACTTATTTTTGCGCGTATGTTCTGGGGAATATCGCGCTATCATTTTGCCCAAATGTCTGTAACTTTCGAATTTTTTGACGAATATGGTCTCAAACGATTAAGTTCGACTCCCCAATGAAGAATTCGATGTCAAATTTGATTCTGTCCGTCCGACCGTCCGGCCGTTGCCACGATAACTTGAGAACGATAAGAGCTAGCGACTTGTAATTTTCAGGGTGGGTGGCGCATCCCAATACGACGGACAAGTACGTTAATGGGCATAATCAGCCCAGTGGTTTCCGAGTAATAATTTTGTTTTCAACCAATATGAATCCGATCGAATTAAAACTTGGTGAGTAATTGTAGAATATGGAGCTAAGCACGTTTGTGAAATTTTGTGCGAATCATATGGCTAGAAAATTATTAAAAAATATTTTTGTTGTCACGATAACTTGAGTACGGAAAGAGATAGCGGCTTCAAGTTTTCAGGTTAGGATGTGCACCAGAATGAGACATTTCAATCCGATTATGAGCATAATCGGCCAAACGGTTTTAGAGTTATAGCCATCTGAAATTTTCAGAAATTTTGTGGTTTTTCGTTCCTCATTAACTCGAAAAATAATGAACCGATTGGATTCAAACATGGTTATTGGTTGTAGAATGCCAACGCGGAAATGTTTGCAAAATTTGGTGAGGATAGCATTTGTAGAAAAATTTTAATAAATCATTGAAAATAAAAAAAAATATTCTATATATCAGTAAGTAATCGCTTGAAATTGCTGAAATTTTGCAAGAGCCTTCATAACCTAACTCTACTGCCAATTTTCAAGTTTTAATACGATCGGTTAAATATTGTTGGAGATTCGAGCATTCTTGTGTGAGTTTAGTAGATGGGTGACCGTTGCCTCGATAACTTTCGAACGAAAGGAGATAGGGACTTGCAATTTTCAGGGTAGGTTACGTATCCGAAAGGGAGAGTTGAGTTCGATTTTGGGCATAATTGGTCTAACGGTTTCCGAGTTATTAATATTCGATCGAATTGAAGCTTGGTAACTAGTAGTAGAAAATCAACATAAAGACGTGTTTAAAATTTTCTAAGAACCGTACCCCTAGAAAATTTGAAAAAAATGACGAAAAAAAAAATGTTAAGAACCGTACCCCTAGAAAATTTCAAAAAAATCACGAAAAAACAAATTGGTTCAAGCACTGACGTGAAGTCAGAAGCTTTTGCGCGTATGTTCTATTGTCCATTCTTCTGTATTGGACACCATTAATCGAATTTACCATGGTAAATTATGTTGTCCATTCTCCTGTATTGGACACTTAATTCGAATTTACCATGGTAAATTAGAATTAAGAGTGTCCGATACAGGAGAATGGACAACATAATTTACCATGGTAAATTCGATTAAGGATGTCCAATACAGAAGAATGGACAATAGAACATACGCGCAAAAGCTTCTGACTTCACGTCAGTGCTTGAACCAATTTTTTAGTGTTCTACTCATCCTAGCAACGAGGCCACCTTTTTTTGAAACACACGGTTTATAAATTTTAGCTTTCACTACTTCATATAAAATTTAAACATCTCACATCGCACTTTTTGTGCTCCCAATATGCTTAAAACTTATTGAGTACAAGGTTTTCTCTTCGCGTACCTATATCAATAAATATTGATAAATTCAAACTGACATAATTAATACAATATTATGTGTATTCACAGTTCATTCCATATTTCGTTTCGTAATTACATAAAGTTTCAACCTAGGAGTTCATTTAGAAATCTTTTTATAATCTAGATAATTGAGAAAATGTTTAAACATTAATTTCGTGGTTTCGTGAATTATGCTAATATAGTACCTATGTGAACTGACGAGTTCTGAAAAATGCTTTTGGAAGCTGATTGATGATAAGTTACTGAATTATGTGACCATTGGTTGTAGTAGAATTTATATGAGATATAAGTTTGAATAGTTTGTTAATAGACAAAATTCACCGAGTGGTTTGGGAGTTATAACCATCTGAAATATTTTGTTTCCTCAATAACTCGAATTAAAATCCGGTAGTTAGTTGAAAAATACCAACACAAAGACTTATAAGAGCCTTAAAAACCTTATTTTACGAGTTAAAATCTATATGATCTTAACTCGGATTTGATCGAATGTATATTGTTGGAGATATTGGGAATAGAGAAAAATTACAACCAATACAGTTGGTCAATTTCTGTTGACCTGCAAAATTATCATAGAACAATATATATGTGAATGTGACATGTGACACAGAATAGGGATGACCTATGAGATTTCGATGCCTGTTGAAGCATAGAGTACAACATTGAGATCCAATTAGTGCAGCACATTTATCTATGTCTATTGGTTAAATATCTGTATTTAGTTGGAAAATTGTTGTTTACATGCATTAATATTGATATTCAAAACAATTCGAGGGCTAAAATCAATCAAATATGGTATTGAACGTATTTTAATGAATTGAAACAGTTTTAATTGGATTCTTGATGTTTACTCCATGAAAATTCAATTTGTGGCCAGATAGAAGCATAGAGATATTTTGTATTCATTTTTGAAATCTTTTCAAGCATTGATGACTATCTCCTTCTAATGAATTTATCGGAATATGGAAAAGGCGTTGAAATGAAAACATTTCTGGAACATTATCATAGTATGTATTTAAAACATTCTATTTTGTTTCATCGTTATACCTCCTTTGTTGCTTACTGTTAACCTCCGAATATGAGGTTCCATCAGATGTAAAATCCGTTGAAAGGTTTCATTGCACCTAAGGTAATATTTCTTGTAGCAGGTTGTAATAATTTTGTAATTACAGAGTTTTACCTAAACACTAATTCAGTTTTCAAGTTATCGAAAATGTCTAACTCAAGCGAATTATTTACATTCCCATCACCTCTATTTTCCTTGCCGTATATGAGCTACTAAATGGTTCCTTTCTGGTTTTTTTCTCCCAAATTCTGAAAAATATCTTATTATCTTACTTATTTTGTAAATCGATTCTGCGTTAAAAATACAAGATATGTATCAGAAGCGATGTATAGAATAATGTTTCCTAACAAAAAATAACGAAACAACATCAACGATAAAACGGCTATTTCGTAACGTTTCGGAGGCAAAAAATAATTCTGAAGATTTTCGCTTGGTGATGAAGGAGTCTGATCTAAGTCTCCGAAACGTTACGAAATAGTTGTTTTATTGTTGATGTTGTTCCTTTATTGTTCTACACATTGTACTTCTGACAAATATCTTGTGTTGCTAACGAAGAACCAATTTACAGAATAATACATTTTTTATTTTATAGATACTTTTCAGAGTTTGAGAGATAAAACCCAGAAAGGAAGCATAGTAATGAATATACAATTATCCTTTAATGATTATTTATATCAACTGTTAGAAAATTTACGAATTAGTTATTACTAGCTGCCCCCCTCGGCCTCGCACGGTTGAAATGCTGATACTAAATATACTACAAAATTTCTTTATATACAACGTTCACAGCATTTTTGTCGTTAGACAATACAAACATGTTTTCTTCAGACGTTACTCTTGAAAGAGCGACATATAATTGGCCATGTGAAAAACACTCAACGCTCAAATAGCCTGTAGCGTTGAAAGTTGGACCCAGCGATTTATTAATGGTCTTTGCAAAATATATATTTACCGGAAATTATAGGCATTTAAATTGGATCAGTAAATCCGATGGTATCAGAGGAATTCGGGGAATTAATACATATATCCTGGCTGAGGCGAGCCTCACGCTCTACAGATGATTCTCTGGCTCTCTGTATTCGATTTCTATCCCAATCCTGGCTGTGCCGGCCCTCCGGTCGGTACCAACGCAACCGCTATGTCCCTGCATTTTAAATCTGCGATATCTTCGAAAATATTCATTTAAATTACATGCTGTAGGTCCATATTGATCAATATTAAATGCACAATGCATTTAAGGTACTTAATTGGATAAGGATCAATGCTGTATTGCTTAAAATAGCTTCGTAATCAAGCCATTATTTCTCGTAGAATGTAAAGGATAAAAAATGGTTATTGTGGGTTATCCTTAAGAGATAGACATATACCATCGCGGACTTTTTCGTAGACCTTTTTAAGGTGTACCATAATGTACTACATTTTGATCTTTCTCGTAGGTTCAGCCAGCGATGTAAGCGCAAAAAAATGTGTTTATTTACGACATCACATTAGAAACCTCTATAAATATCAGTGTTTCTCTAATATATTATACATGTTTTATACATATGAACCTTCCTATTGAATCACACTATCTATTTAAAAAAACCGCATCAAAATCCTTTATGCAGTTCTAAAGATCTAAGCATACATAGGAACAGACAGACAGCGGGAAGCGACTTTGTTTTATACTATGTAAGGATATGGAATGTTGAGAAAGTTCCAAAAATTGACGAGCTTCTCATGTGATTGATAGAACTACATCAAAATTATCCACATAATTACTTAACACATGAATTAAGTTCAATCTCATGCAAAATTTTATGAGGATCGAATGACGAGAAAATTTTGAAAATATCAGTGAAAAAAATTCTGTATCTCAGAAACAATCCGTCGTATATCTCGGAAAGTTTGCAATACCCTTCAAAACTTCATTCTATTGCCAGGTTCTAGATCGGATCTATTTGCTTGGAAATGTTTATTTTGTTACTGGGATCCAAGCACACTTGGTTAAGTTCAGTACCTGGATAGATGACACATCATGTCAGTGCTTTTCCCACTTTTAATAATTTACACCCGCTGCTACTTCACTATGATACAAATTTTAACCTCTACTTACGTTTTGACGTTAGCAGATCATGAAAAATATTCGAGAGGGCGTTCGTATTCAAATACAAAGCCATTAATGTCTATTGTATTTTGAGTTCACTGTGGACTTATTATGAACACTATAAAAGTAACTACACTCTTGTCCACTACAGTTTTTTGCCGTCTGACATATGTTTCGGAAACAAGTTTCCATTTTCAAAGACGAAGCGTTACTGAAGGTTAGGTCATTATTGAGTAAAATGTCCTTTCTATTATACATTTCGATACCTTCAAGTGTTCCCAAGTACGCATTATTGGAATTTTTCAACAATTTGACGGAATTTTCTGAAATTGTGTGGCCAGTTGTTAAAACGTGATTTGCAACCGCAGATTTATCGATGTTTGTTCCGAATGTGTCCCGTATGCTCTTTATTCCGTGTGAGAATGTTTCTGGTTGTTTGCCCGACATAACACTTGTTGCAATCTAAACATTTAATTTCATATATACCCGATTTTAACATGTCCGGAGTTCTATCGAATGTATTTCCGAGAAGTTATTTTCCCTTTTCGAAAACTTGACATGGTGAGAATTGTAGATGTATTCCCAATAAATTTCCTGACTAAAACGTAGAAATTTAAATCATCCATCATAACAGAAAAAACCAATTATGGATCACTCAATTATTAAAATCCGAACTATGGCGGCTATCTTCCAAAGATCCAGAGGAAAACGTATATTTACCACCTTCAATTAGGCCATCACAATTCACAACTAGCGTTCAATAGATGTGCCCAGATTCGACTGTAATATTAACGTTCCAAATTTTTTCTGCGATTCTCTCTCGACATTTACCAGAAATAATCACCGTGGTTATGGATGATCAGTTGAAATAATCGAACGTAATAGAAAAAAGTATGTCTCGAAACCAAGAATTATCCTGCTTTCTAGAAGGACTCTCCGATTGGTTAGTAATAATCAGAGTGCGCCTAGATCGTGATGATTCAAAAAAACCGAATTTGGTCGCCATTAGAATGGCCGTATTTGATTATTACATCGAGATTGGAATTGGATTCTGAATTGCGGAGAGGTGAAAGGAAGAGACCAATTTTCGGTTGAAGAATGAACTATAGGAATGCCATGAGAATAGACTCCTCAATAATAATAATAGGAGGGTTAGGTTAGGTAATGAGGGAATACGTGATTTGAAGTTTGATAGAGGAGTTCGTGATTGGTAAGTGTCTATCGTTGGGAAATAACATATGGCGAAGAATACCTAGAAGAAATTAGTCCATCGAATCCAAGATTCAAAAGATAACGTCTAGAGTTCAGATGAAGACCTTCATCAGTTTTAATCATGAATATCTTTCGCTTACATGAAATGTCTGCAATATTAACGAACAAAAACAAGATAACATTCATCATTTGATAGATACATAGAGTTTATTCATGTTATTACATTTTCATATGCTTACACATTCGCCAACAAAAAATAGATAGATATTTAATTAAGTCTAAAATAACGGGTGATTTTTTAAGAGCTTTCGGATTTGATTTGAGAAAAAAACACATAAAATTCAGGAGAATGTATGAAATATTTATTTGAGTCGATAGAACAATTCATATAAGTTAATTTTTAAGATTATTTCATGTAAATATTGGCCGCGGCTGCGCTTCAAATGGTCTATACGCCGGGTTCAATTTTGGCCTACTCACAACAACATATCGGCCGGTATCTCACGATTAAATTCTTCAATATTGGCTTCCAGTACGTCAATCGTTGCGGGCTTCTCGCTATAGACATGAGCCTTAACATAGCCTGACAAAAAATAATTTAGGGCCGGTTTCTCAATTGCTAGTTAACCCGAGGTTGCGGGTAACCCGAGTGTAACGCATTCATGAATATCGCTAAATACATGCGTCAACTCGCAACCTCGAGTTAACTCGCAATTGAGAAACCGGCCCTTAGAGGCGTTAAATAACACGATCTAGACTGCGACATAATTCAGCGATAAAAAAGTAGATCTTCATCCAACTTTGCCAGCGCCCATTCATTAAAACTTATCCGTTGTGGTAGGTCATGCTGCTTCAATTCTTGCAACAGCTGTATTTTAAAAGGTTTCATACCTAAATCCTTCCTCAATATTTTCCACGTAGTGGAGTAACACAGGCCCAATTGCTGCGAATGGCACCGAATCGACAATTCACAGTCATCACTAACACTGGCGGATACAGCTGCGATATTTTCCTCTGTCCTCACTCTACTTATGCGTGTTGGTGGTTTAATATCCAATAATGTAAATTTAGTGCGAAATTTAGTCACAAGATTCCGAATAGCCACCTGAGAATGTCGAGCAAAATGACCATAAAATGGTTGAAGTGCGCAATACACTTTCTTAACCGAGCATAAATTTTGATAATAAAATTCAATAATTTGAAAGCGTTGTTCGTTTGTGAGCCGTTCATTTTTAAATTATAGACCAAACTGAACATGTTTGACAGTCACACAAGGCACGAAACCCCCGTCAGCTGTAAAAAACAGGGTTGCCAAAAAGAAAGTTCTTAAAAAATCACTCGTTAGTAAGAGCAGTAATTTTAATAGTGAGTACAACTAGCGAATAATTATTCAAACTTTGACAAATCATATCTCCAAAAGTATTGGTTTCTCAGAGTTGGGAATGATATCAATGGATTCTTTTGATAGAACTGCATCTTAAAAAAATAAATTCTATGTCTATGACTCACCTCATATGTTGGGTTTACATACATCAGAAATTATAATAAGAGCGTTCTATGGAATCATAAAATTCTGATTAATTATGGAAATTTCGAAAATTTAATTTGGAATTTTTAATGTAAAAAAATCTTTTTTTTCGTTACTCTGAAACCATTGGGACGATTATTCCCAATCAAAAACTTAACAGAGATATTTATCTCCCAAACCTACTCTGAAAATTTCAACTGCCTAGCTCATTCCGTTCGAGAGTTATAGTGTTAACGGACGGACGGCCGGACAAAATCTTTTTTGAGCACGGATTCTTGATCAGTCATTGGAATCAAAACGTTTGAGCCCGTTTTAATCCGAAAATTAAAAATTACAGACATTTGGACAAATTGATAAGCACTCTGTTTCGAGGTACCTAGATGGTTCCGAAGTAACGAAAAAAAAACTTTTCTTATATTACAAATTTAAAAGTCAAATTTTTTGAGATGTAGCTTCACCATGAGAATCCATTGATATCATTTTCAACTCTAACAAGCTAATAGCTTCGGAGATATGATTGTTCAAAATTTCAATATTAAATCGTATACTCTCACAGAATGCTGTGAATATTCTATCTATTAATTATTATATGATCTGTGTTCATACATGTTATCTTATTTTCCTATAAGAGACATGTCAAATTTATTTCTGGTTCGTTACTCATGATGGAAAATACCCCTCCTGTTCTAGAAAACAAAGTAGGATTGAATGCAAAATGACCAATGCAATAACCTCAGAAGAATTATGAAGATTATATGATATACTTTTTTTGGTGATAATATAATGCCTTGTAAACATTGAATGAGGTGAACTGTGGCTAATTGCCACTAACTATAAAACAAGACACACGGTGAAATATTTATTGATTTTAACCATCAACAAATTTTCCGCGTGGCCGGGTTAGATCACCTCATAGATCAGTGTTCCCCAAAGAGGAAAGCTTCATTTAAGGGCAGGCACAAACTACGGGTTGTTTTCATAAAATAATGCCCTTGGATAATCCATATGATGATGGAAATATGTATATACTTTGGTAAGTTAATCAAATTGGGTTCGAAATATCTCAGGTAAAAACAAAACTGGAATATTGGCTAAGTTTCAATTGGTATTTATCTTTCATGATGCAGTTCTATCATAAGAATCCATCAATATCATTTCCAACTCTGAGAAATCAATACTTTCGGAGATATGAATTGTCAAAGGTTGAGCAAGAGCGCCTCAGCTCCTGTCCACGGGGCTTTCTCACCTTTTATTTCACATTTAGATTTCTCTCCAAAACTTTAAGGTCTTCAACAATATCTATGACCGTCTATGATCGTTTCGGCGATATTTGTGTTTTAAGAACAATTTTGACAGCTAATAGAGTTACTTTGATGCCTTGTTTCTATGTTACTGTTAGACGTAAAAAAATAAATCTTCGGGGGTACCTATAAAAAATAAACTGCTTATTCAAGTAATCATAAACATTCCCAACAATCTACAGGTTCTTCACAAATAATGAATATAGTTTTTTTTCAAAAAACTCGCTTTTTTCGAATGCAATACCTCTCTTATTATTTCAGATAGTAATTCTTGACAAAGTTTCCTTTCTATTGACATTTCATTGAACTATTCAAAAACTGTAAAAAACCAAAAATTTTAGGTATGCGTCAATAAAACACTTTTTTAGAAAAAACTGAAAAAAAATAGATTCATCATCTGTGGATTGTTGTGGAAAATGATTATGATTACTTGAATGAACAGCATTTTTTACAGGTACTCCCAAAGTTTTATTTTTGCGCGTATGTTCTGGGGAACATCACGTTATCATTTTGCCCGAATGTCTGTAACTTTCGAATTTTTTGACGAAAATGGTCTCGAACGATTTAGTTCGACTCCCCAATGAAGAATTCGAGGTCAAATTTGATTCTGTCCGGCCGGCCGTCCGGCCGTTGCCACGATAACTTGAGAACGAAAAGAGCTAGTGACTTGAAATTTTTAGAATAGATGGCGCATCCCAATACGACGGACAAGTTCGTTAATGGGCATAATCGGCCCAGTGGTTTCCGAGTAATAATTTTGTTTTCAACCAATATAAATCCGATCGAATTAAAACTTGGTGAGTAGTTGTAGAATATGAACTTAGGCACGTTTGTGAAATTATGTGCGAATGGTACGGATAGAAAATTATGAAAATATTATTGAAAAATATTTTTGTTGTCACGATAACTTGAGAACGGAAAGAGATAGCGGCTTGAAGTTCTCAGGTTAAGATGTGCATCAGAACACGACAGTTCAGTTTGTTTGTGAGCATAATCGACCAAACGGGTTCAGAGTTATAGCCATCTGAAACTTTGTTGTTTTTTGTTCCTCATTAACTCGAAAAATACTGAAGCGATTGAATTCAAATATGGTTATTAGTTATAGAATGCTAACGTGAACATTCTTGCAAAATTTCGTGTGGATAGTATTTGTAGAAAATTTTTAAAAAATCATTGATAATTGAAAAAAAAAATTCTATATATCAGTAACTATTCGTTTGAAATAGCTGAAATTTGCAAGAGCTTTCATAACCTAACTCTACTGCCAAGTTTCAAGTTTTAACACGATAGGTTAAATATTGTTGGAGATTTGAGCAGCCTTGTGTGAGTTCAGTAGATGGGTGACCGTTGCCTCGATAACTTTCGAACGAAAGGAGATAGGGACTTGCAATTTTCAGGGTAGGTTGCGTATCCGAATGGGAAAGTTGAGTTCGTTTTTGGGCATAATCGGTAGAACGGTTTCCGAGTTATACCCACCTGGAATATTATTTCCTTAATAACTCAAAAAATACAATTTCGATCGAATCGAAGCTTGGTAACTAGTAGTAGAAAATCAACATAAAGACGTGTTTGAAATTTTGTAAGAACCGTACCCCTAGAAAATTTCAAAAAAGTCACGAAAAAAAAAATTGGTTCAAGCACTGACGTAATTTACCATGGTAAATTCGATTAAGGGTGTCCAATACAGGAGAATGGACAATAGAACATACGCGCAAAAGCTTCTGACTTCACGTCAGTGCTTGAACCAATTTTTTTAAGTCTAACAGTCACAAGGCGTTCCAGAACCAATATTTTTCTTCAAATGCAAATATATATGTCCAAAACGATCAAAGATGGCCATATACATGGTTGAATAAACAGACCTTATTTTTTGAAGAAGATTCTTAATGTGGAATAAAACAATGAGTGTTGCCATTTAAAATAAGGAAGTTGATAGATACTTCCAGTATAAATGGAAGTGGTAGAAACTACCAATATTTTAAAAAAGTAGTTCAAGGTCGAGAATCTTCGTGTGTGAATTTTTATGAGCGTATCATTTTTACTTTCCCATATAAGGCTGATTGTCCTTTTGAAAGGATGACCCTGTATAGATATGCTCATCCTTACATAGTATAAAACAAAGTCGCTTCCCGCTGTCTGTTTGTTCCTATGTATGCTTAGATCTTTAAAACTAAGTGAAGGATTTTGATGCGGATCTTTTTAATAGATAGAGTGATTCAATAGGAAGGTTTATGTGTATAATATATGCATAATATATTAGAGAAACACTGATAATTTTAGAGGTTTCTAATGTGATTTTTGTTGCGCTTACATTGCAAACGCTGGCTGAACCCTACGAGATATATCAAAATAATGTAGTACAGTTTAGTACACCTTAAAAAGGTCTACAAAAAAGTCCGCGATGGTATATGTCTATCTCTTAAGGATAACCCACAATAACCATTTTTTATCCTTTACATTCTACGAGAAATAATTACTTGATTACGAAGCTATTTCAAGCAATACAGCATTGATCCTTATCCAATTGAGTACCTTAAATGCATTGTGCATTTAATATTGATCAATATGGCTCTCTTCAGCATGTAATTTAAATGAATATTTTCGAAGATATCGAAGGTTTAAAATGCAGGGACATAGCGGTTGCGGTGGTACCGTACGGGGGGCCGGAACAGCCAGGATAGGATAGGGATATAAATCGAATACAGAGAGCCAGAGAATCATCTGTAGAGCGTGAGGCTCGCCTCAGCCAGGATAGATGTATTGATTCCCCAAATTCCTCTGATACCATCGGATTTACTGATCCAATTTAAACGCCTATAATTTCCGGTAAAAATATATTTTGCAATGACCATTAATAAATCGCAGGGTCCACCTTCCAACGCAACAGGCTTATATTTGAGCGTTGAGTGTTTTTCACATGGCCAAGTATATGTCGCTCTTTCAAGATTAACCTCTAAAGAAAACATATTTGTATTGTCTAACGACAAAAATGCTGTGAACGTTGTATATAATGAAATTCTGTAGTATATTTAGTATCAGCATTTCAACCGTGCGAAGCCGGTGCGGGCAAGAAGTTTTCAATAATTCCAAAAATAAAGATCTAATCGAGCTGATATTTGGGTGAAGAAGAATGAAGCGTTAAAGCTCTTGACATCACCTGATCGTTCCAATATTTATATTTGACCATAAAATACCGCATGAATTTATTTCGTTACATATTGTTTCTTGTACCATCATTTTCCCCGATGTAGAACAAGTATATCAATATGAATTGTCCATTAGGAAAATCACCATCCAGTTTCCTTCAGTACAATAATCCATTTACATCAATTGATACATTCTCGTCGCGTTCCCATGGGACTTTATTTTTCATTTGTCGCCTAAGGGCGGTTTTACGTCCCCTCTGTGAACAGACACGTGTTTGCAACACCTTTGCCTAAATGCGAGACCGCATCCCGCTGCCCGTTCCCCTATTCGGGGGATGCAGCTTCCCTCGGAGGATTATGACAAATATTATGGCAATCTGGGCCACGCCTCTCGATAATATCATTTAGGAGCGAACGTTATGAACCACAGTGAGAGAGGGCGAGAAACGTTGTCAGCAGGATGATACCCACTCAGCTTGCCTCGATCTGTGAAGAACTTTGATTAGATTCGGTGGTGATTAAGCACTCATCACTGATATTAAGCTGACCTCTAAAGAAGAGAGTTCTTTATTCCTTCTGCTAATGTGAATACGATTTTATCTAAGACTATATGAAAGGTAATCATTGAAGGATACTGTGGGAGGTATATTGATCATTAAATGGTTTCTTCCTGGGTTTTCGCTCCCAAAACTCTGAAAAATATCTAAAAAATCAAAAATTATCTATAAAATAAAAAATTAATTATTTTGTGATTTGCTTCTGCGTAAGAAATACAAGATATTTGTCAGAAGCAATCATCGAACAATGTTGCCTAACAAACAACAACGAAACAACATCAACATCAACTATATCGTAACGTTTTGGAATCTATATCAGACTCCTTCGTCAGACGTTCAACGAAAATTTCCAGAATTATTTTGTTGATAGTTATTCAGAAATTCGAGAATTGTCACATTGACAGTATTTGAAAATCATAGCTAACATAGTTTTACTTTGCATAGAAATTTCCAAGTTCCAACCCCTTTTTCAATAAATTCAGCCATATTTGGTCAATACCAATTAGGCAATTTGCAAAATTGCATTCTCTGTTCAATAAAATACAAGTTGACTCCTTAAGTTTCCTTTTAATATAATCAGGGTGATGAATTTTTGAATTGCCGAGAATATCCATTATGTTCAAGAAATCTTTTGATGAAATCAATTTCGAATTTCAAGAGTAGAACAAATTAGGTTAGCTCTATCGTAAAGTGTTTCAATAACATCTCTTTTCACACTAAGTTGATGGTTTGAACAGAAATTTAAATATCTAACCGTATGTGTCTGCTTCTTGAAGACACTCGAAATGGTTCGCATACTTAATTATCGAAACATCTAGAAAAGAAAGCTGATTATTTTTCTCTATTTCCAAAGTTTATTGTCGGTTCCTTTGAATTTATGAAATCGAAAAATAAAAAAAAAACTTAACTTAAGGAGTCAACTTGTATTTTATTGAACAGAGAATGCAATTTTGCAAATTCTCAATTGGTATTGACCATATTTGGCTGAATTTATTGAAAAAGGGGTTGGAACTTGGAAATTTCTATGCAAAGTAAAACTATGTTAGCTATGATTTTCAAATACTGTCAATGTGACAATTCTCGAATTTCAGAATAACTATCAGCAAAATAATTCTGAAGATTTTCGTTAAGCGTCTGACGAAGGAGTCTGATATAGACTCCGAACGTTACGATATACCCTGAGTTCCACTAGGCGATCGCAACGTTCGTAGAGTCGTCTGCGCAGTTCTGCGATTGATTGATTCTGACAAATATCTTGTGTTTCTTACGCAGAAGCAAATCACAAAATAATTAATTTTTTATTTTATATATATTTTTCAGAGTTTGGAGAGGAAACCCAGTAAGAAACCATTTATTATATGACAGGTCATTTGTCCTTTGGCGTGCTTGTTCCCCTGCCCACGGTATATACAGGGTGATTCAGAGTACCCATTACAGACTTCAATGCATTATAGAAAAGCCAAAATGGAATAACTTTTGATTATGAACCTGAAATGTCCTGAAACGAGTACCAAGTAGGGCAAAATTAAAAAGATAAGCAATTTGTTTCGAGGAACAAGAGCGCCAACAGAAAAATTGGTTCAAACCCTGTGGACAGGAGCTTCAGCGCTCTTGTTCAAACTTTGAAAAATCATATCTTCGAAAGTATTGGTAAGAGTTGGGAATTATATCAATGGATTCTTATGATAAAACTTCATAATAGCAAAAATTAAATTCAAACATCATAAAAGAATTCAAATTCAACAAGAGTACCTACCAAAAATTATTAATCCAAAACCAATATCCAATTCTACCCAACAACGAACTCATCCGAGATATTCGTTCCTCAATTCTATGATGAACGATATATTTTTTCCTCAATTCCACTCTGAAAATTATATTATATCAATTGAAACTTTAGCCAATATTTCAGTTTTGTTTTTACCTGAGATATTCTGAACTCAATATTATTACCTCACCTCTGACCTTACCATTACCATTCCCATCATCATATGGATTAACCATGGGCATTAAATATAAAAATTTGACATATCATGTCTCAGGAAATTAAGTTGACATGTATCAACACAGATCATATTATAATAATTCATAGATAAAATAATAATCGCATTCTATGAAAACACACAGAAGTACGATTTCTTCTTGAAATTTTGAAAAATCATATCTCCGAAAGTATTAGCTTGTTAGAGTTAAAAATGACATCAATGGATTTCTATGGTAAAACTGCATCTTGAAAAAACCTATTTTGAAATTTGTAATGTAAAAAAAAATTTTTTTTTGTTACTCCGATATCATCTGACCGATTTTGCCCAATAACGAACTTAGCCGAGATATTCATGTCCCAAATCTAATCTAAAAATTTCAACTGTCTAGCTCATTCCAGTCGAGAGTTATCGTATTAACGGACGGACGGACGGCCGGCCGAACAAAATCGATTTCGACCACGTATTCTTGATCAGTGTGTCGAACCAAATCGTTTGAGACCATTTTCAGCCAAAAATTCGAAAATTACAGACATCTGGGCAAATTGAAAAGCACTCTGTTCCGAGGAACAAGAGCGCCAAAAACGACCTGGTAATGGTAGCGTGGGGATTTTCATAGGCCGAGATGTGACTATTTCGATGGTTAAATACACCCTGCCTAGTAGAAGCAGATTCGTCACTGAATAAAACCATCCTGGGAAACTCGGTGTTGTTCCGACATTATTGTAGATACCAATGACACATTTCAACTCGTGATCTGTAATCATTGGGACATAATTCTTGAACCATCCGAAGGGAATACGGATGTAGTTGTTGTTCTCTCAAAATTCGCCACACATTCGACTGAGTTGAATTGGTTGCGTTAGCAATGGCACTGGTATACTCATTCTCTTCGATATAATGGAGCACCTCCTCTTCAAATTTTGGATTGCGCGCATGAATCTCTTGCAGAAGAATCGTCTCCGCTAGTTTTCAAAGATATTCACTCTTGTTCTTAGAAATGCCTTCAATATTTGAATTCAACAAGGAAAATGCCGGAAAGGCCAGGACGGTCTCTTTCAAAACCAGGTCTGGCCAATCCAAGCGATGATTATTCAGAACTTCAGATGTTCGAAGACCGCTACAGTACCCTTATGTTGGGCTATCATTTCCTATAGACCAATGCTTTACTTTCTCTAGCATAAAGGGATGGAAAAAATGAGCCGGAAAATTTAAGCAAGAAATAAGAAATAACAATTTACAGAATATAATCATCACATAGACAATACTGAAGATAACATGAAACTAGAACAAAATGAAAGATTAAATATAATGATGAACAATGAAAATACAGCATCTACAAAAATAATGAATTTAGAAGAACAGATTATAATATTTAAAAGAATTATACTATATGAAATAAAAACCAATCAAGAATAGATATATAAAGGAGCAAACATGGAAGATAAATAATATACAAAATGAATGCTATTAAAAAGTTCTCAAGATTTTGTTACAGAAGGTAACAAAATTTAAAAAAACTGGTTCAAGCACTTACGTGAAGTCAGGAGCTTTTGCGCGCATGTCCTATTGTCTATTTACCTGTATTGGACACTCTTCTACAAATTTAGCATCGATATATACCGGCTATATATCTCACCTTTTATAATACAATATGAATGAATTTCATACCATTTTAATGACAGACTTCAGTAGAAAGTCGTCTATGCTCACAGAATTTTAAATCTGACATATATTATGTATTCTATTGGAATTGAAATACGAAAAAACTTACGCTTCAAGTAACTCCAGGATACGATATTCACGTACCTAGGTATATCCGCGAAAATTAGTGGGTCGGCATTCTACAAGTAATCACCGAGTTTTAATTGGATCAGATTTTCATATTTTGAGGAAATAACAACAAAATTTCAGATAAGTACTTATAACTTCAAAACAATTTGGCCGATTATGCCAATTAACAAACTCGAATGTCGCATTCTGAGGCGCAACCTAATCTGAAAACTGAAAGTCGCTATCCGTTATCAACTTATCGTGAAATACATAATATTTTTTCGTAATTTTTTTAAAATTTTCTAGAGGTACGGTCATCACAAAATATCACACTCGTCTTTATGTCGATATTCTACAAGTAGTCACCAAGTTTCAATTCGATCAGGTCTATATTTTTTGAGTTATCGAGTAAATAATATTACAGATGGGTATAACTCTGAAAGCGTTGGGCCGTTTATTCCCAACAACCAACTAAATTCTCCCATTCGGATGCGCAACCTACCCGGAAAATTGCCCTAAAAAGTCTCTATCTCTTTTCATTCGAAAGTTATCGAGGCAATGGTCACCCATCCCGCATCTGAACTCACCCAAGGCTGCTCGGATCTCCAACAATATAGATTCGATTGTGTTCAAACTTGGAACTTGGCAGTAGAGTTAGGATTTTAAGGCTCTCGCAAAATTTTAGCGATTTTAAACAAATAGTTTCTGACATATTGAGTTTTTTTCAATGATTTTTAAAAACTTTTCTAGTGATACGATCTTCACGAAATTTTGTAAGAATTTTGGCACCGGTACACTACAACTAATAACCGTGCTTGAATCGGATTCGTATTTTTCGACTCATCGTGTAAATAACAACAAAATTTCAGATGGGTATAACTTCAAAACCGTTTGGCGGATGAAGCCTATTAACAAACTCGAATGCCGCATTCGAATGCAGAACCTACCCTAAAAATTGCAAGTCACTATCTCTTTCCGTTCTCAGGTTATCGTGACATAAATAATATATTTTTTTTAATTCTTTAGTGATACGATTTTAACAAAATTTCACAAACATATTTAGGTTTATATTCTACAACTACTCACCAAGTTTCTATTTGATCGGATCTGTATTGGTTGATGACAAAATTATTACTCGGAAGCTATTGGGCTGATTAGGCCAATTACCGAACTTGTCCGTCGTATTTGAACTACCCACGAAATATCAAGTCGCTATCTTTTTCCGTTCTCAAGTTATCTTGGCAATGGCGGGCCGGACATAATCAAATTTGACCTCGAATTCTTCATCAGTGAGTCGAACCTAATCGTTTTAGACCATTTTCGGTTTCTGAAAGTTACGGACATTTGGGCAAAATGATAACGCAATGTTCCCCAGAACATGCTCGCAAGAAGTGGTTAAGTAAAGAGTAAAACATTTCTGGAGATGAACGGTAGAGATAATGGTTATATTTTCCTAAGAAAAGAAAAAACCTCTCTCTGAAATTGCCAGTGCTTAAATATTGAATTAGTCAAGAAGAGAATGTCAATGATGAGAGCCGCAATTGGGAACTTCCAAAACTCTGGTGGCGGGATTCGGCAACTAACCAAGCTAGTAATGAGCCACGTGTTCGAGTTTAATTGTTCAGTATTCGTCAATAAACTTGTGTTTGAAAGAAAAATTCAAGTTAAATAGTGAATATTATCCTGTCTAATATGTCTTCGACCAGAACCGACTATTGTTGTGTGCCTCAATGCAATTCATGGGCGAAAAAAATGCCAAAATGTATAGGTTTGAGTTTTCACTTCCTACCTCCGGAAAACCAAATATAAATATAATTATTGAAACTGCGTTAGAAGGATAACTAATAGAACGAAGAGTACTTAACCTGGAACTACATCCGGATAATCTTATTAATCTTCAAACAGAGGACACGGAGGTACCTCGAAAGAGAAAGGAATGTGTAGATGACGTTTGCTGTGCTGAAAAACCTCAGTCAGAAGAAAAAATAAGCATCACCAGCACTCTTGAGATAGTTAAACAGCAATAATAATGTTAGTAGTAGACTTGGTTGTGTACATTGTTACCAGACCACTTAACACATGTGATGTTAGTGTTATGCTTGATACATCCGATATATACCTACCTACTTTGATTGATATCTTTAACAGTGACAGTACTTTGAAAAGTTTCACAGATATAAACAATTCTAATATTTTCAATTGAATCAATGATCAATGATCATCAAAACTCTTGGAAACAAAACAAAAACTTTATTATACCTCAAACATTACACTTATTGTTAATAATTCTTTTAACATAATATATGTATCATATTTTGAAAAAATCATTTCAATTATCGGTAACTGTTTTACAAAAGCTTTATCTGGTTCAGTTTGACACTATATCCTCATAAATAAACTAGAACATCAGGCACCTAAACTTTAATTAATACATCAGTAATATGTTTACACCTCCTCCGTGCTCCGACTTAACAAGAATATACCAAACCTTCTATTTTAAGTTTACCATTCTCCACATTAATGGGCCATCAATTTTATGTGGTACTGAATTAAGGGCACTACTTTGTAAACATAAAGAACAAATGTCTAAAACTGGGACCACAATTTGTTTTGTCACACACGATTACATGATCTACATTTAGAACCTCTTCTCCTTCTACAAGGACCCTAGAATTAGAAGTTGAACTAGTTGAAGCTCCTATGTACTCCAGAAATTCTAATAAACTGAGTCCCTTCTTAATCATTCGCAAATAGTAACTGAAAGAACTTTTAAATATAATGTAAGTTTGACAAACATATATGAATATACTTACTGGTTGTAGTCTTTATACCAATCAAGCCATAAAATTAGTTATATAATGATCAACATTTAAGTATATCACAAAGTAATCCAACAATGATCTCAAGTCAATTATAATTCATATTCTCCATGAAAATTTCGGTCAAACTTCGTCGACTGACCTGTCCAACACGAGATTGTTTACATTTATTACTAGCTTGGTAAGTTGCCGAATCCCGCCACCAGAGTCTTGGAAGTTCCCAATAGTGATAGCGTATCGAATTCAGTTATCAATTTTAACTGGTTCCTTTATGCTTATGGGATAGGTGATCGCTCTGGATATAATCCCAACATGAAACCTTGCAAATCCAAGCATCCAATATCCATTTCTCCTTTAACAAACATCATTAAAGGCAATAAAATATACCTTCCCATTCAATTTTGATGGAAAGGAGTGACTACCATATTTTACTATCGTTTTAATCGCCATTGAAAGATTTACGATATACAATAACGAAGTCGGTCTCGATATTTTATCTCCTAAGTACATTGTTCGTTGTAACAATAAAATTTTACGAAAAAATACAATGATCTCATAATGTATTCCTATCGTGAAGCGATAAGGGTAATTTGTTCGGAACACAATTAAAGTATCAGTGCCTCAAATGGCACCGAGGGATCGTAATCATAATGGCATGGTTAATAATAATAATTCAATAACACCCACTTGGTGGGGCTGTGATAATGCCCGATGTGAAGATAAAGAGTTCCGAACGCTGAAGGTTGATTAAGCAAGCATTCAGTCATGTTGCGGAAGTGATTACAGGCTTGTACCTGGAATATAATAGGCGTGATCTGTTTTTTAGACCTCATATTCATGAGTGTGTTTCGCTGACAAGTCACCAGATATTCTCGAATCACTTACTTTGGAGCTCGTATAAGAGTGCGCTATTCAATTTCCCAACTGTTTGTAATTTTGGACTTAGAAGGAAATAGTCTCAAAAGTTTCCATTTAACTTGCTGATTAAGAATCCGTAAACACCCCAACCAGTAAAATTGTCTTATATTAAAGCTACATAAAATTCATTCTGTTGTCGATAATCGAAGTAGGTACATACTTTATATCGTGAAAACGTCTGTACAGCAGAATGATGAACTATGTTATAAAACTGTTTCTTAACTATTTGTTAAGAGGTTTATAACTAACTTATAAAACAATTCTGCTTATAAAACGGAATTGTTTTTTAAAGATTTCTTTATTAATTCTGGGGATTTTATAATTGTATTTTAAATATGTTAAAAAACTATTTCAAAGATATTCTGTATGACCTCATGAAACAGTTATATAGAAGTGCTTCTAGTTACAATTTTGCTTCCATAAGTAAATTGTCATTTCGGTAACCACTTCATCACTTCTTACTAATATTGAATTTCCATGAGAATATCATCCAAAAACAACTGATCATTCTGTTCCCACACTGAAGCTATTATCATGAGTTGTTTCATTCCTTTCTCAACTGTCTGCACGATCTTGAAAGTTTCTAAAAAAGTTATAATTACCATGGATCAAATGAAGCAAATGCATATCAGTTTTCTAGCTAAAAGCACAATAATTGTCTTACCTATGCATAACTTTATTGCTTCGCAGTTAATCAGGAATTGAAGGTTCAATAATAACATATCGTTGTTTTTTAATTTGGAATTATAGGATATACACGTTCAGGAAGCACTATGCTACTACTGAAGACAATTTTCTTTTAGTTCCAAAATTATCACCACAATCATGTTTGTGTTTGATATATCGACTTATTAATAGGATACCTTCATCAGATTGCCGGTTATTTCATCTTTTGAATTTTCTTGCAAAAATATGTATTAATCAGATATTCCACCGGAAAACTTTAACAGATTCACTGATATTGCAGGTTATGTTGACTTTTACGCGGTAGAGCATAATAACATGTTTTATAGTAGTTGTAAAGTAGCTAAATTACCACGAAATGCTTGGAACTGATGCAAAATCATTTTATAAGAGAACGCCATTAAACATGGCGGCATTTGTGATGACTCAGAGTGTGGAGTGTTTTAAACAAACTAAAAATCGCCGATATGTTGGTATTTTAAACATCCAGAGCATGAAATGACTCAAAAATAATCTGTAGAACAAATGGGAATACATTTTCGTACAAAGGATTATTAGACTGTCATTTTTGTCTTATTAAATTTTTTTATGTAAAACATTCGAATTTAGTGCATTTTTGTTATAATATATCATTTTAATGCTACATTTCACGAAGAAATTTCATTTGCATTGAGAATTTCGTTGCTTGTATCTAAAAATATGTCCTTAAGTGTAGAAGTATATGTAAATAAAATGGCTTCGTGTAAACAATAAGGACACATGACGTCTATAATATCTCTATGTCGTTACAACTCAGTATTGCCTTTTGCAACTTAAAATCAATTGATTTTATAGATATCATTCTATGTAACATTTTTATTTCGGAACGTTTATATAAAAAACCTTATAAAGCTATTACAAAACGGTTTTTTAGATGGTGCCAGAATGTTTATGAAATAGTCTTGTAATGTTTATGAAGAGCTTTATAAAATGTTCCGAATGAAAAAAATTTATAAAATGACTCAATTTTGGGTTTATATCTGTTGTATGAACGTCTTGAAAACAATTCAGCATTTTTGATTGAAATAGAATTTTGTCATGAATATCCCTCGTTCAATTTCAAGGCCCGTTAATTTTTTTCTATGACCACAGATTTGTGAAAACTCGAACAAATGTCGATAAACTACATTTTTTATTACATTCAAATTGTCTAGTCACCAAAAAAAATTACGCTCGGTAATTATTTCATTTTTAAAAATCATAAGCAAAAAGAGGAAAAATATTTTTCACGGTTTTCCGACCTGAAGTGTTGTACATTCATGCAAATTGTAATTTTAAACAAGTTTATTTAGAACGTTTCCTTCGAAAAGTTCGAATTTTTCGAGATATTCGTCATTTTCGAGATATTCGTCATTTTTATTTAAAAATCGTGATTTCTGCTCAAACCGGAAGTCGCAATTGGCCGACTTTTATATCATTTTTTATCAATTTGGATGAACCACCTTTTTGTGAAAAATAAAATTTGGAATTATTAATATAAAGGAAAAGTCCCTCTTGGTGCGGAGTTGCTGGGAAGCACTGTATATAACTATTAAATGGTTTCTTTCTGGGTTTTCTCTCCCAAACTCTGAAAAATATCTATTTAATTAAAATGAATTATTTTGTGACTTGCTTCTGCGTAAGAAACACAAGATATTTGTCAGAAGCAATAAATCGAACAATGTTGCCTAACAAACAATAACGAAATAACATCAACGATGAAACAACTAAATTTCGTAACGTTTCGGAATCTAAATCAGACTCCTTCGTCAGACACTTAACGAAAATCTTCAGAATTATTTCTTGTTGATATAGCTTTTCTGAAATTCGAGAACTGAAATTGTATCGAAATTCTCGAATTCGAGAATTGAAATTGAACTTGAAATTGAATTGAAATTCTCAAATCTCAGAATATCTATATCAAAAAAAAAATAATTCTGAAGATTCTCGTTGAGTGTCTGACGAAGGAGTATGATTTAGACTCCGAAACGTTACGAAAATTAGTTGTTTCATCGTTGATGTTGTTTCGTTATTGTTTGTTACGCAACATTGTTCGATTTATTGCTTCTGACAAATATCTTGTGTTTCTTATCCAGAAGCAATTCACAAAATAATAAATTCTTATTTCATATATATTATTCAGAGTTTGGGAGAGAATACATAGAAAGAAACCAATTTAATAATTAATGTACTTTCCACAGTATCCTGTAATAATTATTTAGCAGTGTATAACACCAACTATATGTAACCCACCGAATATATTTTACATTTTAACATAACATGGCATTAAAATTTATCAAGTTGCCCAGAGATTTCAAGTAACCCCGTTTTACGGTATTCTTTTTCTGATACTTTATTCGTCTCAAAAAAAGTAGGCAATATTCTATGATGAGTTGAATACTGCTCCGCATAGAATTTGCAGCGTTACATTTCATCAGAGGTGATATAAACTTCCACAGTTTCTATAGCAACCTATAAATCTAATTCGATTTTACCGTGGATATTGAAGTTCCTCAAAATATACGCTTATTACAAGAGAATCAGCCATTCAACGAAACCAATTTTTCCGAAATGAATTTCTTCTTATCGATTTATACTTGGACGAAAAAGTAAAAACCACTGACCATCATCACCAAATGGAAAGATAAAGATATAAAAACGTTGCTGCACAGAATTAAATTTCGTTCCTGCCGGAGTACTTCATTTAATCATCATCATTCATTACGTGACTACCAGCGGTCTCGGAAAAAAAAACCCCAAATCGCATCACCGAAGGCCTCTCAATATGGTGTCTACGAACCACCACAAACAAGCGCTTGATTGGTCCATGGAAAATATAACAGCTGCACATCGGGCCCATTAATGGGAATCATCAAGGCACACTGGGAGACCGATATTATGGTTAATGCGTTCCCCTTACCTGGCCTGGTCGTGAGGGGTCCGCGGCCCCTCCCCCCCGGCACCCCCCTCGCAGCCGAGCCATTTATACGGTTTTCAAAAGAAAATAATTAGTTGAAGCATCTTTCTCTCTGATCGTGGCGAGCAATCAACTGCGGTCTAGGGTTAGGATGCCTAAGTGTATTCCCCTTTAATATACGAGATGATTACGTTTTCGAATTTGGTATGCCTGTGGACGGCAACGTTGATAAATATACAACTTTCGTGTATTAATTATGAGACGTTATAAATAATACTTGAGAACCGTGCGGTTCTCACAGGAAGAGTATCAATTTTATACAGGCTGTCTTCTCAAACGGTTCAATTCAATGATTCTTGGATACCTGAAGGGGGTCTCAGCAAGAACTTGAATTTCGAATTGCGCGCCATTTTTTACTGTCAATTGTTGAGTCAGCCATATTTGTTGTTTGTTTAATTAAAACATAGACATTTACGAAAATGATGCGTTATAGCTTGGAAGAACGTTTTTAATAGTGAAAACCCATTATAAAATTGTTTCAAGCACTGACGTGAAGTAATACGCTTTTGCGCGTATGTTCTATTGCCCATTCTCCTGTAATGGACACTCTTAATCGAATTTACCATGGTAAATTCGAATTAAGAGTGTCTTATACAAGAGAATGGACAATATAATTTACCACGGTAAATTCGATTAAGAGTGTCCATTACAGGAGAATGGACAATTGAACATACGCTCTTCACGTTAGTGCTTGAACCAATTTTTTTTTCAATGATTATTTTAAAATTTTGCATACATTTTCGCGTTGGCATTCGACAAGTAAAAACCATGTTTAAATTAGACCGGTTTTGTATTTTTCGAGTTATTGAGGAAAAAATAACCAAATTTCAGATTGATATAACTCAAAAACCATTTGGCCGATTATGGTAATTAACGAACTCAACTGTCGCATTCAGTTGCGATATCTACCCTGAAAACTGCAAGTAGGTATTTCTTTCCGTTCTCAAGGAATCATGAGATAAATAATATCTTTTCGTAATTTTTTAAAAAATTCAATAACTCAGAAAAAACTAATGCCATCTAATTCAAACATGGCAGAATGCCGACGCGCAAATTATTGAGGAATTTCATGACTAGAACTGTTTAAGAAAATCATTGAAAACAATTCTACATATCAGAAACTATTCGTCCGACATCGCTGCGAGAGCCTTCAAAACCCAGCCAAGTTCCGAATTTGAACACGATCGGATCTATTTTGTTGGATATCCAAGCAGCCTTGGGTGAGTTCAGATGCGGGATGGGTGACCATTGCCACGATAACTTTCTTTCTCGAACGAGAAGAGATAGCAATTTGCAATTTTCAGGGTAGGTTACGCATCCGAATGGGATAGTTCTGGAACATCAACCTAAATACGTGTGAAATTTTGTGAGGATCGTATCAATAGAAAATTTTAAACAAATTATGAAAAAAAATTGGTTCAAGCACTGACGTGAAGTCAGGAGCTTTGGCGCGTATGTTCTATTGTCCATTCTCCTGTATTGGACACCCTTAATCGAATTTACCATGGTAAATTATGTTGTCCATTCTCCTGTATTGGACACTCTTAATTCGAATTAACCATGGTAAATTCGAATTAAGTGTCCAATACAGGAGAATGGACAACATAATTATCATGGTGAATTCGATTGAGGGTGTGCAATACAGGAGAATGGACAATAGAACATACGCGCCAAAGCTCCTGACTTCACGTCAGTGCTTGAACCAATTTTTTTTTTCGATAATTTTCTAGGGATACGGTTCTTACAAAATTCTAAACACGTCTTTATGATGATTTTTTACTACTAGTTACCAAGCTTCAATTCGATCGAATATTTATTTTTTGAGTTATCAAGGAAATAATATTCCAGGTGGGTATAACTCGGAAACCGTTTGAGCAATTATGCCCAAAAACGAACTCAACTCTCCCTTTCGGATATGCAACCTACCCTGAAAATTGCAAGTCCCTATCTCCTTTAGTTCGAAAGTTATCGAGGCAACGGTCACCCATCTACTGAACTCACACAAGAATGCTCGAATCTCCAACAATATTCAACCGATCGTGTTAAAACTTGAAACTTGGCAGTAGAGTTAGGTTATGAAGGCTCTTGCAAAATTACAGCAATTTCAAACGAACACTTACTGATATATAGAATATTCTTTTTCAATTTTCAATGTTTTTTTTAAATTTTTTACAAATACCATCCTCACGAAATTTTGCAAGAATTTTCGCGTTGGCATTTTACAACTAATTACCATGTTTGAATTCAATCGGTTCAGTATTTTTCGAGTTAATGAGGAACAAAAAACAACCAAATTTCAGATGGCTATAACTCTAAAACCGTTCGGCCGATTATGCTCATGAACAAACTGAAATGTCGCGTTTTGGTGCACATCCTGACCTGAAAACCTCAAGCCGCTATCTCTTTCCCTTCTCAAGTTATCGTGACAACAAAAATATTTTTTAATAATTTTTTTAAAATTTTCTAATCATACGATTCGCACAAAATTTCACAAACGTGCTTAGGTTCATATTCTACAAATACTCAACAAGTTTCAGTTCGATCGAATTTATATTGGTTGAAAACAAAATTATTACTCGGATACCACTGGGCCGATTATGCCAATTAACAAACTTGTCCGTCGTATTGGGATGCGCCAACCACCCTGAAAATTTCAAGTCACTAGCTCTTTTCGTTCTCAAGTTATCGTGGCAACGGCCGGACGGCCGGCCGGACAGAATCAAATTTGATGTCGAATTCTTCATTGGGGAATCGAACTAAATCGTTTGAGACCATTTTCGTAAAAAAATTCGAAAGTTACAGACATTTGGGCAAAACTATAACGCGATGTTCCCCAGAACATACGCGCAAAAATGTTATGTATCTCACGATAACTTGAGAACGGAAAGAGATACTACCTGCAATTTTCAGGGTAGGTTGCACATCCGAATGCGGCATTTGAGTTCGTTTATAGGCATAATTGGCCAAATATGGTATTGAGCCTATACAGATCTGAAATTTTGTTCTTATTACCTCTATAACTCAAAATATACAAATTCGGTACAATTAATAGTCGTTAATTACTTGTAGAATGCCGAGGCGGTAATTTTCGCGGATTTTCGTGAATATCGTATCCTGAAATTAATTAAAGTTCTTCGTATATCATGGGATATGAATGAATTTATACATAATATGTCACAATCAAAAATTCTGTGATCTTAGACAATTCTCTCATTACTCAAGTCTGTCAATAAAATTGTACGAAATGTATTCATATCCTATATAAAAGCTGAGAAAACGGTCTATATCGATGGTAAATTCGATTAAATTCACCAATAGAGGTGAATAAAACATTATTAATAGTAATTTCTTCGGTTTAATGTAAAACTTCAATTTGTTTCAGCTATCTTGAAAACTTCTATATTTTAGAAACTATGATCGATCGACTTCGTATGAGCCGTGAATAGACATCAATGGAACATGCGAGAAAAAGCTCATGATTTGACGTCAGTGCTTGAACAAACTTTTTGTGTTACAATTCAGTGGAATCTCATTTTCTTTTATTCATTTGATAATTAAACAGTAAGTATAGTAAGAACATTTGAGCTTTTTTACTTGGACTCAGAGTTAGGAATGATATCAATGGATTCTTATAATATGACTTCATCATAAAATTCTTCATCATAAAAGAAACTAAATTAAACTTAAATAACGAACATATCTGAGATATTCATTCCTCTAATCTCCTCTGAAAATTATACTATACCAACTGAAACTGAAATGATATCAATGGATTCTTTTGATGAAATTGCAATTAAGAAAAAATTTAATTCGAAATTTGTAATCTAAAACGGTTTTTTTTTGTTACTCCGAAATCATCGGCCGATTTTGTCCAATAACGAACTTAACCATCATATTTATCTCCCAAACCTATTCTGATAGTTTCAACTGTCAGCTCATACCGTTCGGGAGTTACCGAATCGATTTCGACCACGGATTCTTGATCATTGAGCCGAACCAAATCGTTTAAGACCATTTTGAGCCAAAAATCCAAAAATTACAGACATTTGGGCAAATTGATAAGCACCCTGTTCCGAGGAACAAGAGCGCCAAAAATAATATCATCCTCCACCTGGGTTTATTATTTGGAAATGTTAAACCAGAATGCCCTCTTTGTCCATGTTCCACTGATTGCTAACACTACTTTCTTTTCCTCCTACAGACATCGGATGCTAAAGACGATAAAGCGCAATTTGTCCGTTGACATCGACACCGTCAAGCTGCGTTCCCGATCCCGGAAGTCCAGTTGTCCCAACGGGGCGATGCCGGGCACCAATGCAACATCAATTCTTCGGAACGTCGATCAAAGCATCATGTTTGCCGGATATGGAATCGCGGCAATCGACATATCGCTCATGCCTCGGATCATCGATAGTCGTACCGCGGTACCAGAACGAGGACAGGCATCGCAGGCATTGACAGTCGAACAAATGGTTGTCCCACCAATCAGAATATATCATGCCGTTAACATCTGCCGATGTAGGCTTGGAGCTCGGAAGAGTCCGAAGTCGTCTTCCGCCAGCGGATGGTAATAGGGAGGCTGTTGCCTCGATAGGAAATACGAAATTTGGCGATGCGGAGAAATTATGAAGAAGGGATCGAGTTTCATGGTCTATCAGCTTATTTTATCGTACTTTTTTCGTTGTAGAATGTTACACTTAATGGGCAATTTTTGGGATTTAAATTAAATATGTTCTTCTGTCTATTCGCGCCTCACACACCCTCTCGAAATACTGCATGAACCTTCAAGCTGTCTTTTCAGCGTTAGGGATCGTCCATTAATCACGTGACGTGATGCTCGAAAGGGGGAGGGGGGGGGTGTTGGCAAAAATCACGAAACATCACGAGGGGGTGTAGTAAGATACCACGTGTATTTATTTTTTCAAATTTTCAGGTTAGGTTGTGCATCTGAATGTGACATTTGAGTTTCTATAAAGGAATAATCGGCTTCACGGTTTTGGAGTTATACCCATCTGAAATTTGGTTGTTATTTCCTCAGTAACTCGAAAAATACGCAACCGATTGAATTCAAATATGGTTATTAGTTGCATAATGCCAACGCGCAAATTCTTGCAAAATTTCGTGACGATCGTATCTCTAGAAAATTCTTAAAAAATCATTGAAAATTATTGAAAAAAAAATCTATATATCCGTAACTATTGCGAGAGTCTTCAGAACCTAACTCTACTGCCAAGTTCCATGTTTGGATCGGATCTATATTGTTGGAGATTGTGAGTTCGGTAGATAGATGGGTGACCGTTGCCTCGATAACTTTCGAACGAAAGGAGATAGTGACTTGCAATTTTCAGGGTGAGTTGCGTATCCGAATTGGAGAGCTGAGTTCGTTTACGAGGATAATTGGTCCAACGGTTTCAGAGTTATACCCACCTGGAATATTATAGACTCGATCGAATTGAAGCTTGGTAACTAGTTGTAGAATATCGAAATAAGACGTGTTTAAAATTTTTTAAGAACCGTGTGCCTTGAAAATGGCGAAACATTTTTTTTTCGATATTGCTGGCAGTACTGGCTCAATACATAATTTAGGAACGCTCTCTTGTGACAGTAGGCATCACCAGTGAATATCAGTAATAAAGGGTTTTCCAATAAGAGGTGTTATTTTGATATTCAAAGAAAAATGCCATTTTTCAATATAAATAATCGGATGTTTATTTCATTATAAAAAAGAAGCTATGCCATTAATAGTAGAAAATAACATCAGGCAAATGACCACCACGACCACGCTTACAGGACCATATCTTTTTAATGAAATTTTCCATAACCAAATCGCAAAGTGGCTGCCCTATGTCCTCGATAGCCTCACGAATTCCATCTTTGAGGTCTTGAATCGATTGGCGTAGACCTTCTCTTTCACGTGGCCCCAAAGGAAGAAGTCGCAAGGTGTTAAATCACAAGATCTTGGTGGCCAATTGTGATCACCTCTTCGAGAGATAACACGGTCCGGAAACTTTTCCCGCAAAAGATCAATGGTTTCGTTGCTTGTGTGGCACGTAGCGCCGTCTTGTTGAAAGTAAAAGTTGTTCAGATCACTACCATCCAATTCCGGCCATAAAAAAATAATTAATCATCTCTCGATAGCGCAATCCATTCACCGTAACTGTTGCTTCAGCCTCATTTTCGAAAAAGTAATGTCCAATGACTCCGCTGGACCATAAACCGCACCAAACAGTCACACGTTGAGGATAGAGAGGCTTTTCAACAATAACTCTTGGGTTTTCCGAGCCCCAGATGCGACAATTTTGCTTGTTGACGAAGCTACCGAGGTGGAAATGGGCCTCATCACTCAAGATGATTTTTCGATGGAATTCCGGATCATTTTCATGCATTTCAACGACCCAATCAGCAAAGACATGACGTTGTTGATGATCGGCCGACTTATGTATTATAAGCCTTTATGCAAAATACGGTGTTATGACGTTTGTGGAATGCCTAATTCTAAAGAACGACGAGGAAAGGACAAACCTGGGTTTTCTTCAACACTTTCGGCTACAGCAGCAATATTCTCGGCTGTTCTTGAGCGACGTGCACGGGTTTTATTCTTCACATACCTTACTTGTCCCAACAGCTCGAATTTTTCCACCAATTTCTTTATTGCGGTCCGACAAGGTGCTTCACGACGACCCAAAAATGTTCAAGTTTTACGAACCGTCTCTGGCAAATTTTCACCATTTTTATAGTGAATTTTAATAATCTCAATGCATTCTTGGAGCGTGTATCGTTCCATTTTTATAAATGGCGTAGTTCCTACTTGTCAAATGTCAAAAAATTGCAGCTCAAAAGTGACATCTACCGAAATAGCGGGCTATTCAAAATAACACCTCTTATTGGAAAACCCTTTATTAGACGACTAAATTTACTGCACAGTACTGTTCAGGAATATTGGAACGTGCCCTTCGCCAAACGCGTGATTTCTAAACCGATTTCAGAACAAAATTAGAATATACTTTATATTTGTAATTGAAGATGATATTCTAAAAATTTTAAGATTCTTTGTTGGTTCTAAAAAATATACGTGATTTTGGGTAGGGGGAGGGGGGGCTGAGCTTAAGCCTCACCAAGTATCACCAAGGGGGAGAGGGGTTAAAAATGCTGAAAAAAACATCACGTGATTAATAGACGGCCCCTTAACACGTAAAAAAAGGCATTGGGCGTCAGCTTATGTCGAACTACGAGCGAGTGATTATTCGAACTTTGAGTTCATCATAAAATATTAAATTCAAAACGTAGGTATATCACTCACCTCATATGTTGAATTTACATACATCAGCAAATTATAATTAGAGCATTCTATGAAATCATGTAATACGGTTAATTATTGAAATTTTGAAAATCATATCTCCGAAAGTATTAGTTTGTTAGAGTTGAGAATGATATCAATCGATTCTTCTGATGCAACTGCATCTTAAAAAAATTGAATTTTAAAATTGTAATGAAAAAAAAATAATTTTTTTTCCTTACTCCGAAACTGCCGACTTTGCCCAATAACGAACTTGACCGAGGTATTTAACTCCCAAACCTACTCTCAAAATTTCAACTGCAGTTGAAATTTGAGTTAGACATGTCGAGCTCATTCCGTTAGAGATTTATCGTGTTAACGGACGGTGGACAGAATGTTATTATCACTAATTTGCTGTCGTCTGAGGCATATTTATTGATAACCGAAAATCAATAGTTTCCTAGATATTTGAGTTCTTGAGATTTGTCACCCTAGTTAATTTTTCATCAATTTTTTCTATGTTTACCAAATTTTATTATAATTTTGGATTTTTTTACCAGAAAAGGATATGCTAGGTATGAAAAAAGCGAATCTATACATTCGGCCTTAAATTTACTTTCAATCTTCTCGCTGCTTCGTCTATTATCTCCACAAGTTGTGCACCTTTATTAATTTCTCTTTCATATACTATTTCTTTTAAACTACCCCAAACGTGAACATCTAAAAGTGTTAGATCCGGACTTCTCACTGGCCACGAAATAGGTCCTCCCCTACCTATCCACTGATTAGGAAAGTCCCCTCTCACATATATACTCCTCTGTAGCCGCATGGATCTCTTGAAGAAGAATCGCCTCAACTAGTTTTCAAAGATTTTCACTCTTGTTCACAGTAATCCCTTCAATATTTGATTTCAGAAAGGAAAATGTTGTAGCTCCTAAGGAGGATCTGTTTCAAAACCAGGTCTGACCAATCCAAACTATGATTATTCAGAACTTCAGATGTTCGAAGACCGCTACAGGACTTTAATGTAGGGCACCTCCCATAGAAAGACGAAAATTGAAGTTATAATTCAATATGTCAGCATGACATTCATGGTTTTGAAGGTTCTCGCAAAATTTCTACTATTCCCATCTAGCTACTGAAATCACACAAGGCTGTTCGGATCTCCAACAATATGGATCCGATCGTGTTCAAACTTGGAACTTGGCATATTTAGTTTCTGACTGCTTTTGCAAAATTTCAGCGATGTCGGACGAACAGTTTCTGATATACAGGGTGAGTCTTTGACCACTGCATTAATTTTTACCAAAGATTCCTCTCATCAAATGAAACACTTTTTTCATCTACCATTTTTCCAGATTCGGCTCAGGTAAAAAGTTACAAGTGTTTAAAGATTTCACAATGTGCTAATACACTCCCGCATATAAATTATCTATGACATTGTTGGCGGACGAGAATAAGGCATGGTAACGAGGTTTACAGCTTGATTCGGGATTCCAACGCTCACGGACGGATCCATAAAAGTAGTGAAATTTCTGGAGTTTTCCATTTTGAAACATTCAATGAAGAATATCTCGTAAACGGTGCGTTTATGGAGAAGTGATGAAGAATAATATAATGTTCTAAAACGATGGAATATTCTTGAAATGACTCAAGAAAAACTTTATATGCTTTCTTTATGCTAATTTCGTTTATTTTTATGAATCCACAAGTCCATAACTAGAAAACCAGTAGAAGTAGAAATAACTAATATTTGGAAAATATGTATCATAGTTATAGGAAACTTTACGCCAACATTCATTTTATTCGAAGAAAGGATGTCAAAGCTACAAAATAAAAACTGATTTTTTTTCAAAATTTCAACAGCCTGTATTTTTTTACCTGAGCTGAATTTGGAAAAATGTTAAATGAAAAAAGTGTTTAATTTGATGAGAGGAATCTTTGGTTAAAATTAATGCAGTGGTCAGAGACTCACCCTGTATAGCATTTTTTTCCATTATTTTCAATGATTTTTTAAAAATTTTCTAGTGATGCGATCCTCACGAAATTTTGCGTTGGCATTCTACAACTAATTTTATTACCATATCTGAAATGGATCGGTATTGTACTTATTTTTCGAGTTATTGAGGAAATATCAACCAAATTTCAGATGGGTACAACTCCAAAACCGTTTGGCCGATTATACCTATAGACAAATTCAAATGTCGCATTCAGATGCACAACCTAACCTGAAAATTTTAAGCCGCTATCTCTTTCCGTTCTCAAGTTATCGTAAAATAAATAATATTTTTTAATAGTTAGGATCTTAAGTATTTGAGGATATGAAAGCAAGACTTCAAAATATTTCTTAAACCAATGGGTTTATACTGGTATATACTGACATAGAATTAAATTTCACAACGAATTCTCCATCATCATTACCTAAATGAAATCTAGTTGTTCCAGACCATTTTCAGCCCAGAAGTCTTGGAAAACTGGTCGTAAAGCATTGCAGTAAAAAAATTTGTTAAGAGTGAAAATAATTCTTCAAATTTCTAGCATGCTTTCTAGGAATACTTGATTCCATACTGCCAGCTGGCCGAACTATCACCAATTCCATTTCTACAAGCTGCTCGATAACCATTGAACAACGAAAAAAGCATAAATCAAGAGAGTACCAAAGCAAAAGACAAGATAACCATTGGAAAACAAAACATATTATACGGTCCGAACAAGAAGGATGAAAGACTTAAACGCCAGACAAGATGCCCCCCAGGTAAGAGAGATCTATCAGTTGCATTAGACCCACCTTGTTGTGCACCGACAAACGAACCGCCCTTTTGACCCAAAAGTCAAAATATACGACCAGCAGTACGGGAGGCATCCAAAAACACAATGGTATTGCCGGTCACTAACACGGATTTTCTATTTGTGAAAAAAGGCGGAAAGTTTAAATGCCACACGAAATTAGCGGTATTACTTTGTGCCATTGTGACCTCCTAAGGAGATTAGTTTGCTTTGACAGTTTGTGGTGAACAAGGTTAAGTAATTGTTGTCCGAGCTGTGTAAACATATATCACTTCTTTGTTCGCAGGGAAGATTCACGTAGATTTACAAAAGGAAAGCCAGTTTGACATTTGTGTACGGTTTCAGAAAGGTGTCCTATTGAACCAGATTCAATGTATTTGAGATGTTTGAATGAATTGAATTAGACATTGAATGAGATTTTGAGCGCGTTATGAAGTTGATTGGGTTTGAATCGAAGTCGAGTTTGTTGGTGTATGGTTTTTGAAGAGGTTCATCGATGTTAATTCATGCGAAAAACGCGTATGCACACGTGAGGCACGATTTATCGTGTTATATGATGAGGAAACATTTAGAATATTTTATACCAGTCAGCACAGATAATTATGTGCTGACTGGTATATTCTTACTTGGGGGAGCATTGGAAAATACTCAGAAATACATATTATACGAACCTACAGGCATTTTCAGGCGACGAGCGTCTACAAGACGTTTCTGGAGAATCAGACAAAGGATCAATGTGAAAATTTGATGGTATGCCTTGATGAAAATGATTTACTTCCCTAATCTGATAACTGCTAATATACCGCAAGATTGCAACTTCTTTCGGAAAGTAGAATTTGTTTTCATAATTTCCTACAGCTTGATCTGTCATAGCTCCCCACGATAACTCTGACATGCTATTTATTTATTTATCTTATCTTTCTACATCCAACAGGCAACCACCCAATTACAGGTGCAAGCAGGTAACAAATACATACAGGTACATATTTGAGTATAATGCCTCAAGAAGTCGTCAGCTGAGATTGAAGCAAAATAACAACAAAATAAACAAATACAATTGTTTCCTAAACTGACAAATAATAAAAAATTGGTTCAAGCAGAGCTTTTGGGCGTATGTTCTATTGTCCATTCTTCTGTATTGGAAACTCTTGATGCAATTTACCATGGTAAATTATATTGTCCAATAAAGCGAGAACTTTTTAAATTTTCTAAAAATTTTCCGGTGGTTCGGTTCCCACAAAATTTCACACACGCCCTTATGTCGATATTCTATAACTACTTACCAAGCTTCAATTCAATCGAGACTATATTTTTTGAGTTATCGAAAAAATAATATTCCAGTTGGGTACAACTCCGAAACCAACGGACCGATTATGCCCAAAAACGCACTAGAATCTCCCGTTGGGATGTACAACCTACCCTGAAAATTGCAAGTCCCTATCTCCTTTAATTCAAAAGTTATTGAGGCAACGGTCACCCATCCAGCAACTGAACTCACACAAGGCTGCTCGGATCTCCAACAATATAGATCCGATCATGTTTAAACTTGTAACATGGTAGTAGAGTTAGGTTTTTGAAGGCTTCGCAAAATTTCAGCGATGTCGGAGGAATAGTTTCAGATAGATAGAATTTTTTTCAATGATTTTTTAAAAAATTTCGAGTCACATGATACTCACGAAATTTTGCAAGAATTTTTGCGTTGGTATTCTACAACTGATAACCATGTTTGAACTGGATCGGTTTTGTATTTTCCAGTTATAGAGGAAATAAGAACCAAATTTGAGATGGGCATAACTCCAAAACCGTTTGGCCGATTATGCCTATAAACAAACTTAAATGTCCCATTTAGATTGCCCGAAAATTTCGAATCGCTATCTATTTCCGTTCTCAGGTTATCGTGATAGACAAAATATTTTTTGACAATTTGTTTAAAATTTTCAAGTGATACGATTCCCACAAAACGTCCACAGACGTCCTTAGTTTAGCATTCTACAACTTCTAACCAAGGTTCAATTCGATCGGATTAGTATTGGTTGAAAACAAAATTATTACTCGGAAACCATAGGGCCGATCATGCCCATTAACAAACTTGGCCGTCGTATAGGGATGAGCCACCTACCCTGAAAATTTCAAGTCGCTATCTCTTTCCGTTCTCAAGTTATCGTGGCAACGGACGGCCGGCTGGCCGGACGGAATGACTTTTGACCTCGAATTCTTGATCAGGGAATAGAACCCAATCGTTTGAGACAATTTTTGGCAAAAAAATCGAAAATTACAGACATTTGGGCAAAATGACGCGATGTTCCCCAGAACATACGCGCAAAAAATGGGAAAGCCTTGTGGATAGGAGCTTTGTCACTCTTGTTCAAACTTTTTTTCTCAGAGTTGGAAATGATATCAATGGATTCTTATGATAGAACTTCATCATAAAAGAAATTAAATTCAACAAGAGTGCCAAAAATTATTAATCCGGAACCACCAAACCGATTCTACCCAATAACGAAAATAAACGAAATATTCATTCCTCAAATCTACAATGAAAATTATATTATATAAATCGGGGGCCCTTTAAATAAAGGGTCCAAGTGCACTTTAAAAAAACTGATCTAAGTGCAAAATATTACATGAGAAGAATAAAATTACTGATAATATTCTTCGGTTATCGTCCATTATGTAGTTAAATGAAATAAAATATTGGTAGTTTCGGACTGATCTATTTATTGTTCTTAAAACATAGCCGACATTTCGGAACGGATTGTTCCTTTTTCAAGGCTAAAATTCAAAATTACACGTTAAAAATTACAAAGATGACTTAAAAAAGTTAAATTACAAACCTAGTTTCTAAACAATATCGTCAATTTATTCAGAAAGTTTAACATTTATCAAAGAAATCAGTTTTGTTTATTTACGATGCAAATATGTGACATGGAATTACGACGACTCACAATCACGTCGCGTTCACCTGTTGTCTGAGTTGGCTCGAATTGACATGGACGCTTCTATATTGCAATTAACCAGTAAGTTGAAAAAACCGGGAACAATCCATAAAACGAGAACGATACAAACGTATATATACGGAGGCATTATAATTACTGATAATATTGTTTCATTCACCTCTGTTGGACACTCTGATATATTAAAAGTTTTCTTTCTGGGTTTTCTCTCCCAAATTATGAAAAATATCTATAAAACAAAAATTAATTATTTTGTTATTTGCTTCTGCATAAGGAACATAATATATTTGTCAGAAGCAATCAATTGAACAATGTTGATTTCTTCCATGGTGCAGTTCTCATTCTCAGATTGCTCATTTAATCTTGATAAATAAACTATTATTTGCATTGAATTTCCTTTATGATGCAGTTCTATCATATGAATACATTGATATAATTCCCAACTCTGAGAAACCAATACTTTCGGAGATATGATTTGTCTGTTTGAACTAGAGCGCCAGAAAGCTCCTGTCCACAGGGCTTGAACCCATTTTTAGAATGGTTAGAGAATTTCAAATCTATTCAATAAAAAATGGAATATTCCATTTTTAATTTGATCCTTTTCTCCTTTTGTCTTTTCCTTTTCCAAATTGAGTTTCGGGTACCTTGAAGGAATACTTCAACAAGCAGAGAAGTTTCTCTAGCGATAGTAAAGAAAAAGACGCCCTTCAATATTTAATATTTCAGCATATTTTGTATAATCAATTGCAGTTTTCATAGATCACTACACTAATGGGGAGGTAGGGTTTTTTTGCTGAGGTTACACTTACATCTGCTAACACTTTTTTCATACACATGCTTTATTATTAAATAAAGTGATTAAAAAAAATGTAATGCTCGAAGTTCAAAAAAGAATATATCTATTAGTATTCAGTTTGAAGCCGGTTTATTCCTTGGAGAAAAATCCGGAATATTTCTGCATGAAAATGCTTTTCTATATGAAATTCATTAGTTTCCGAAAAACTCCTGTTTATTTCAAAATTTTGGAAAGAGTTGGAAAACAGGCCAGGATAGCATTGACGATAATATTCACAGCACTATTTTCATCAAAAATATTTCACAATCTATCTCTGAATATTTCGAATGAAATGTCGTTCGAGGAAAAAATAATTGGTTTAGTTTTACTCATTTGAGAACGGTAACAATGTCGTAAACGTTGGCTTCCTACATTAATGTATATCTTATTTGAGAATTATAAGATCTGAGACTGCACCTGGCGGCAATCATTAACCATACGCAAAACACCAACAAAAACGATACCGAACAAAACGCAGCCGATTTTCCCATGCAATCAACATCGGATACAGATCCGCTTATAGAGTAACCTCTTCATCAGACAACCAAATGAACTTATAATGGCCACCATTATCCAGTAATAAGTTCATTATAAAACCCAGTCCTTTCCGCAGGTAGTAAGGGTCGCCGTAAATGATGAAATCCAAGATGGCAACCGACGGAAGATATAAATTTCATAAGAAGCCCGAAACTTTTGTTTGGCAGTAATTCGGGGCGATAGCCAGGGGCCCCACCCATTTAATGGGGTCTAATTTGGGTGCTACGATGTGGTACGCACACCGACCAACAATTTTGAACGAAAGCTCCAAAGTTCTGGCCTGTACCGTATAAAAGTGCGTTTTTGAGGATGATGTTGTAATGAAAATATAAACATTAAAGAAAATATCGCCGTCAAAATAAAATCAAATCTGCAATGAGTATCTATAATATTGTTACTTAGTACAGACTATTTATAAATTGTCCACATTGAGAGAAATGTTCATAATTACTGATTCTTTATTTGGGAGAATATTATTTCAAATAATTCATCATTAATCAAATTTATTAATTATTCAAAAATATTATTAATAATTAGAAAAACTTGATTTTAACTTCATTTCTCAGGAATATTTCATTTATTCAGCCAATATTTATTAGTAATCAAAAAGGGTTATTACCAGGAAATAAATGTAATGTAGAAAAATCAATGCTTTTGTTATTAACTATGAAAAAATAATTCGATTCCACCAAACATATTTTATTGAAGTAAAAACTTCCCTTAACAATGTCAAACAAATATTTATTGAGTTATTTAGATTTCTTCTTCAAAATATGCACTTCAAATATACAATACTGGGAAAGCCCCATATCTCCGAAAGTATTGGTAAGAGTTGGGAATTATATCAATGGATTCTTATGATAGAACTTCATCATAACAGAAATTAAATTCAAACATCATTAAAGAATTTAAATTCAACAAGAGTGTCAGAAATTATTAGTCCAAACCCAACAGACCAATTCTACCCAACAACGAACTTATCCGAGATATTTATTCCTCAAATCCACTCTGAAAATTAAATTATATCAATTGAAACTTAGCCAATATTCCAGATTTGTTTTTACTGGAGATATTCTGAACGCAATATTATTAACTTATACCATTACCATTCCCATCATCATATGGATTAACCATGGGCATTAAAATATCACCCAAGAAGTAAGATATTATATTACTATCGTCATAATTCTACGATAGCTGACATGAATTTGACATGTCATGTCTGTTATAGGAAAATAAGTTTCACATGCATGAACATAGATCATATAATAATTCGTAGATAGAATAATTATAGCATTCTGTGAAAACATAGAAGTACGATTTATCATTGAAATTCTGAAAAATCATATTTTCGAAAGTATTAGCTTGTTAGAGTTCATAATAATATCAATGGATTCTTATGATGAAACTGCATCTTGAAAAAAATTGAATTTGCAATTTGGAATGTAAATGAAAATGTTTTTGTTCCTTACTCCGAAACCATCCGGCCGATTTGGCCCTATAACGAATTTATTCGAGATATTTACTCCCAAACCTACTCTGAAAAATTCACTGTCTAGCTATTTTTGTTCGTCGAGAGTTATCGTGCCTACGGCTGGCCGGCCGGACAGAACCAATTTCGACCATGGATTTTGATCAGTGAGTCGAAACAAATCGTTTAAGTCCATTTTCATCAAAAAATTTAGAAATAACAGACATGCATTTGGGCAAATTGATGAGCACTCTGTTCCGAGGAACAAGAGCGCCAAAAAGGAAACACCTGTTGCAACCAATTTAGGATATTGTTTGTGAAACATTCTTGATAATGGATTTCTATTTGCTGGATTTTTCTATCAAATTCGCCGGTGAATGTAAATGTTTCTTCAGAATTGATCAAATTTGTAATTGAATATCAATAGGTATTTATTAAAAAACTTCAATCCAATTCAGATTATTATTGTAAATATGGGTGGTGAGATTCATATACCGTATATAACTGGTTATTTAATAATAATGCTACTGATGGCACAAAGAAAGATTGAACTTTTTCTCCTACGTAGGAAGGAGAAAAAGTTTCGTACAAAAGTATTATGATTTAAAATGAACTTTTGACAAAACCTATTTTCACTTATACAGGGTTTCAGAAAGCCTGTACGTGATTATACTTCCGCTTTTCAAATGGCTACCCTATTTCGGCGCGCATCTTCTAGGGAAGCGTGCTATAATTCTGCCCAAATGTCTGTAGTTTTTGAATTTTTGGTACAAAATGGTCTCAAACGATAATAACAATTTTTGTTGAAAAAAGACAATCATTTCATCAAAAATTTTATATTTTAGTAACTATCTGTCAGATTTCGCTGAAATTCGATAAAAACCTTTGATTTCAGCTCGATCGACTTTGTCTTTTCGAAATTATTTCATTTTAAAATTTCAATTCAGTTGATGCCCAATGCTTCTTTTTACGTGCTCCTTTATTCGCATACTCAACTCCATGATGTATTTTGTGAGGACGTAAGAGGCGCAAAAAGGCGCAAAAGCTTTTTAAGAATTTTTTAAAAGGAACTTTTCTTCCCTTTCTCCTGAAAATTACAAATCTTTTACATCTGATGTAACCTTAACCTAGGTTTGACTCAATCAAAAAGGCAACTTTTATATAACAATAAATATTATTATGATTAACAAATCTAGGGAGTTTTATATGCTTCACTATTTAACAGAATGTGGGAAATGAACCAAACTTAAAAATCGAACATCTATTATACCAAAAGTAAGTAAGATTTGGAAGAATAATTAAATAACAATATGCCACTATTCAAAAGTAATAAAAAAAATATATAAAATAAATTGAAAGTGTTCAATATGTCTATATGCACTACACTTAATTGTCTTTTCCCATTAGTTTACTTTTCAAATACCACCTCTGAAATTTATCCATTACTGTAAGGTCCAGACTGTTCGGCGGTCACGTTATTCGACCAAACCTACCGATCCGAAAATCGAAAATTAGATTCAGATATGGTGTAACGGCCGCGATGTTGTGGGCTAGGCATCCATCTTGCTACTCGTATTCTGTAAATTTTGGAGTATGTACTCATAAAATGTTGACCCACCACCACATAAAATGTCATAGCTTGCTAATCAAATCTGCTCAAGGTAAATATTGCAATTTTGATTCCTTACGTCTATATCCTTTGTATACTTCAAACCTATAGTTAAAGAGTATGTAGGATGAAATAGATTTATAATCAATCATTGTGTAGCGTGTTAAAGAAAATGGTGTACACATATTCTAGACGTTCGATTATATACTGTTATGAATTTTCATATATTCATTATGAAAAAGCACGGAACATGGAAGGAAATAATAATAGTATGTTTTGATTGCTTTCAAAATTTAAGTAAGATCATTTTTGGAAAATTTGTTATAATCATCCCAATTGTAAGAAGAAATAGTTTAAATATCAATCATTAGGAAAATTCTATCTGATAAAAGTATGTAGTTTACTATTGAATTTGAAGTGTATGAAATGCTATTGGATTTGATTATTATGAGTACGATGTAAAAGGACAGAACTAAAAGTGTAAAGATGGTAGATTTGTGCTGAAATTAGAGAAAGTGTATTAATCCAATACTAAAATGTAATTTAGATTATGAGTGAAAGTATTCAAGTAAGTATCATTTGTCAAGAAATTCTGTCAGTCAAGGATTTTTTTCTTCAAAACCCATAATTTATTGCAAAAATAAATTTCTAACTGCCTTTTTGTTTTCATATTTCCATCATCGTTTCTTGTTCTCGGGGGGCTGAAACGCACTCCTGATTTTATTAATTCATCAATGCCTGATTTTCGGATATCTATAATCATATTATAATCAAGTTGTACATATTTATGGAAAATCCCGAATTACATCAAACTCAAATTTTAAATTGTCATTCTCCATCGTGAAAGTGCAACCCCCAATTTTTCAAATAGGAAGTATGGATTTGTATTGTTTGAAAGGTCTCGTCATTCTCTATTCAGTAATGTTATTACTTTCATGTTTGTTGCCAAAATCAAATTTAAAAAAAATTAAAATTACCGAAATTCATTATAAAATTCCCTCCAATATTCCCAAATATTATCACAATAATACTAAACTGATTTGCCTTGAAGATGATGTGATGGAAAGAAAATTATCACTCCTGATAATGTTGGAAGAAAATTTAATTGAGGTTAGGATGTTGCCAAGGCGTTCGCAGTGAACACTTTGGACACCTACTTCATTAACATTCATAATTTTAATGCTACATTTTAGTTTTTAATATTGTTCCAAATTTAGGTAATCACTTGATTTCATTTTTTCTAATTTGATTTTTGCAATAAACATGAAACATTACCGAATAGAGAATGACGAGACCTTTCAAACGATGTATCACAAGACCATACTTTCTATTTGAAAAATTGGAGGTTGTATCTGTCTTTTGAAGGTTGGGTTCGTATTTTTGGCGCTCTAGTTCCTCGGGACAGAGTGCTTATCAATTTGCCCAAATGTCTGTAATTTTCGAATTTTTGGCTGAAAATGGTCTCAAACGATTTGGTTCGACTCACTGATCAAGAATCCGAGGTCGAAATCGATTCTGTCCGTCCGGCCGGCCGGCCGTAGGCACGATAACTCTCGAACGATAGGAGTTAGAGGATTGAAATTTGCAAGGTGAGTTTGGAGCGTAAATATCTCAAACGAGTTCGTTAATGGACGAAATCCGTCGAGCGGTTTCGGAGTTATGGCTGATTTTAGTAAAAACATTTTTTATGAATATTTCCGAAACCGATAACTCGATCTATCTGAAATTTAGTTCAAATTGTAGAATCATGACCTTTATACGCATGTGAAGTTTTGTATTGACCAGGTTACGCAAAGTGTCAAAAAAATATTTTGAAAATAAAAAAAAAAAATTTCTACAATAACTCTCGAACGGAATGAGCTAGGCAGTTGAAATTTTCATAGTAGGTTAAAGAGATCAATATCTCAGGTAAGTTCGTTATTGGGCAAAATAGGCTGGATAGTTTCGGAGTAACGAAAACAATTTTTTTTTTTTAAGTAACAAATTTCAAATTGTATTTTATTTAAAATGCAGTTTCACCATAAAAATCCATTGATATCATATTCAACTCCATTAAGCTAATACTTTCGGAGATATGATTTTTCGAAATTCCTATAATGAATCGTACTTCTATGTTTTCACAGAATGCTATAATTATTCTATCTAAGCTTTATTATATGATCTGTGTTCATACTCATACATGACATCCTGTTCTATAAGAGAGAGTCAAATTCATTTCAGCTATTTTAATTTGATTTCTTCAATGGTGCAGATCTCATTCTCAGATTGCTCATTTAATCTTGATAAATAAACTATTATTTGAATTGAATTTCTTTATGATGCAGTTCTATCATAAGAATACATTGATATAATTCCCAACTCTGAGAAACCAATACTTTCGGAGATATAATTAGTCTGTTTGAACAAGAGCGCCAGAAAGCTCCTGTCCACAGGGCTTGAACCAATTTTTATGAAAAAGCATGACAATTTAAAATTTTAATTTGAGGTGTTTCGGGATTTTCCATAAATATTAACATAGTAACCAAGATAATGAATTTATTTCATTTGGCTTTCCCACACTGTATATGTACATAAATGGGAAAACAGATTACCTTTTTGAGGTTAGTTGTAAAAATCGAATACATCTAGTTCTTTAAACCTATTCCCTATTCTGTATTCTCTCACTAACAAGCTTCGCATCTGCTTCTTTTGGCGCGATCCAAAATGACGTGATCATAATTTGTAACAGTGTGTAGGTTCTTACTCCCATTTTGCCCGTTGGCCATTCTTCTCCATACATTGACGACATGAATTCGGCATGATGGTCTCCAATTTGTTGCTCGGTCAATTTGTACGTTTCTTCCTTTGTTTAGAGGCGCCATGGATGGTTTTGCGTCTACCAAATGAACGCACAACCAAAAGAAGTCGTGCAGAATTATCGTAATGGACAGCATATGGCCACTCTTTGTTCAGGAATTTGCGGTTCGAAATTAGGGCAATTTTCAGATCAGCTGGTAACGCGCAAACTTAAAATGCGGTGTTTTGTGGTATGAGCGGTTATGGTGAATTGGTAGAATGGAGTTTTTAGTAATCATTAAAGGATACTTTGTGAGGTATATTCATTATTAAATGGTTCCTTTCTGGGTTTTCTCTCCCAAATACTGAAAAATATCTATGAAATGAAAAAAAATATTATTTTGTGAATTGCTTCTGCGTAGGAAACAATGTTGCTCGACAAACAATAACGAAACAACATCAACGATTAAAAAAGTATTTTGTGACGTTTCGGAAACTATACAGATCGGACTGCTTCGTCAGACACCAAGCGAAAATCTTCAGAATTATTTTTTGTTGGTAGCTATTCTGAAATTCGATCATTCTTACATTGACAGTCTTCGAAGATCACAGAGTGTAGTTGCTTTTGTAGTGGATAGTAACATAGTTTCACTTTGCATAGAAATTTCCAAGTATGCAAAGTTGCATTCTCTGTTTAATAAAATACAAGTCGTTTCCTTTTAATGTCATCAGAATCTTTGTTTTACTCCAATCCATCATGTGATCTCTGTGAATTGTACATACATGCTCTGCTATTTTTGATTTCTGTATGTCTCCATTTCCTAAGTTGTTCTTATGGTCGGTGTTTGGGAGAGAATACCCAGAAAGGAACCATTAAATATAATGGAGCGTTTATGCCGCATCGATAACTTTATTGCCATATGTATACCTTCCAAACTAATTGTAGTGTAAACTATTTTGAATTGCATTTTATTGTATAGTAAATAAAGCTTGTCCTTTCTTTTATTCGCTATAGAAATTCAATTGGTTCATGGGATTTAAGAGTAGCCCTTCATCAAAATACAGAAATCTTTTTAGCGGCCAGTTTTCGATTGGCTGTTGTAAATGGATTTGGCCAAGATGCATAGAATAACAAGGTGTAGACACTCCCTGGTAATATCAGTTCTTTATCTCAGAATAACAATCAACAAAATAGTTCTGAAGATTTTTTCGTTAAGCGCCTGAAGAAGAAACTTTACGATATAGTTGTTTCTTCGTTGATGTTGTTTCGTTGTTTATTTGTTAGGCAACATTGTTCAATTGATTGCTTCTGACAAATATCTTATGTTTCTTACGCAGAAGCAAATCACAAAATAATTAATTTTTTATTTTATAGATATTTTTCAGAGTTTGGGAGAGAAAACCCAGAAAGAAACCATTCAATGATGAATATACCTCCCACAGTATCCTTTAATGATTACTTATAAATTTCGGACTTCTTAAATATTCTCACAGATACTTATGTTTGTTTTCAACTGTATCATGCCGTATCCATAGAGACCACAGTGGACGAAAAATGTTTCCGGACGAAAAAGTTATTTTACGGCCGAAAAGTACCTGCTTGTCTACAAAAATAGTCGATTTTTAAGTCGGAAATTAGTACGTAAAATGTTATTTTTCAAAGAGGTCGATGAAAAAGAATATTATCCTTATCAAAGATTAGAAAGTAGTTATATATTGTTGTAAATTAACCAGAGTGCTTATATTCTCCAGCTTATGATTTATTTTTCATATTTGCTTCAACAAAGTGAGCATTCTATAATGAAATTTACTGCAGTATTATAGATAACTGAGATAACTTTTGAGAACAGAATCTGTTTAGTCAGTCATATTATGTAAACCTCATATGTTAGGAACAGCAAATTTATCTGGCTCAGACATAATTGAATCAAATAAGGTATTTATGGTAAAGGAGTGTCATTGGAACACGAGGGGATATCAATTTGAGAGGAACTTTGAATGCAAAACCCCGTGAACGTATTAATTTTCTATATTTAACTGTCTTGATTTAAACATCGATAAATGTCAAGTTATGACTTACACAACTAAAAATAAAAATTTCATTCATTGTGACTATCACATCGGAAACGTAATCTTGAATAGGCCAAACAATTTAAGAGATCTGGGAGTCATCTTTGACAGCAAGTTGACATTTTCTGAGCATATCCAATCAATTACTGCCAAAGCATCCAAAATGTATGGGTTTCTGGTGAGATGCACGCGTGAGTTTCATAACTTGAGTGCACTTAAATCTGTTTACTTCGCTTTGATAAGATCGCAACTAGAATACGCTGCAATTATCTGGTCACCGATTTATAATGTGCATAAGGATAACCTAGAGAACATTCAAAGAAAATTTTTAAAGTACCTATCTCTATTTGAAGACGGAAAATATTTATCCCACACAGGGCTTTCCCCAGATTGAGCTTCTCAAACGTTATGAGGTGTGTTCGTTGGAAACAAGGCGAAAAAACTTCATTTTGATTGTGCTCTACAAAATTTTACATGACAAGATGACTGTCGGGAAATTTTAAGCCGGCTCTCATTTTTGGTGCCACGTAGTGCTACCCGTCAAAATGATACATTTTATCTACCAATTGCTCGCACCAATACCATGAGACTGGTGCCGCTATTTAGGCTCTGTGAGGCGTGCAACTCGTTGACCATTGACTATTTCCATATTTCACTGAATGATTTAAAAAAAAAAATTGCCCATAATATAAAATGTGATTAGCTCAATAATGGTTATGGGTATAAGTTGTGCAGTTCATCTCTTAGCTCTAGAGTTGATTTTCAGTTTTTTTTGCGCGTATGTTCTGGGGAACATCGCGTTATAGTTTTGCCCAAATGTCTGTAACTTTCGAATTTTTTGAAAAAAATGGTCTCAAACGATTAAGTTCGACTCCCCAATGAAGAATTCGAGGTCAAATTTGATTCTGTCCGTCCGGCCGTCCGGCCGGCCGTTGCCACGATAACTTGAGAACGAAAAGAGCTAGCGACTTGAAATTTTCAGGGTAGGTGGCGCATCCCAATACGACGGATAAGTTTGTTAATGGGCATAATCGGCCCAGTGGTTTCCGAGTAATAATTTTGTTTTCAACCAATCTAAATCCGATCGAATTGAAACTTGGTGGGTAGTTGTAGAATATGAACCTAAGCACGTTTGTGAAATTTTGTGCGAATCGTGTGGCTAGAAAATTTTAAAAAAATTATTAAAAAATATTTTTGTCGTCATGATAACTTGAGAACGGAATGAGATAGCGGCTTGAAGTTTTCAGGTTAGGATGTGCATCAGAACGCGACATTTCAGTTCGTTTATGAGCATAAACCAGTTCTGGAGTTATAGCCATCTGAAATTTTCTGAAATTTGGTGGTTTTTTGTTCCTCATTAACTCAAAAACTAAAGAACCGATTGAATTCAAACATGGTCATTAGTTGTAGAATGGCAACGCGGAAATGTTTGCAAAGTTTTGTGAGGATGGCATTTGTAGAAAATTTATAATAAATCATTGAAAATAAAAAAAAAAAAATTCTATATATCAGTAACTGATCGTTTGGAATTGCTGAAATTTTGCAAGAGCCTTCATAACCTAACTCTACTACCAAGTTTCAAGTTTGAATACGATCGGTTAAATATTGTTGGAGATTCGAGCATTCTTGTGTGAATTCAGTAGATGGGTGACCGTTGCCTCGATAACTTTCGAACGAAAGGAGATAGGGACTTGCAATTTCCAGGGTAGGTTACGTATCCAAAAGGGAGAGTAGAGTTCGTTTTTGGGCATAATCGGTCAAACGGTTTCCGAGTTATACCCACCTGGAATATTATTTCCTTGATAACTCAAAAAATAAATATTCGATCGAATTGAAGCTTGGTAAGTAGTAGTAGAAAATCAACATAAAGACGTGTTTAAAATTTTGTAAGAACCGTACCCCTAGAAAATTTGAAAAAAATGACGAAAAAAAAAAATTTAAGAACCGTAGGTACCCCTAGAAAATTTCAAAAAAATCACGAGAAAAAAAATTGGTTCAAGCACTGACGTGAAGTCAGAAGCTTTTGCGCGTATGTTCTATTGTTCATTCTTCTGTATTGGACATCCTTAATCGAATTTACCATGATAAATTATGTTGTCCATTCTCCTGTATTGGACACTTAATTCGAATTTACCATGGTAAATTCGAATCACTGTGAAATACAATATTCATCTTTGATGTGTTAAATATAGTACATAAATTTGTTCACATAGGTACATTCAGGTGTAGTTATCTATTAGATTAAGTTTGTAATTGGGCTTATGCCTGTTGTATAGAAATAAATAAATAAATAAATAAATAAATAAATATTACAAACGATCACATTCTAGGTCAGAAGAATATAAGCATTTAATTTATTATTTTTAAATACATCGATAAATTTTCTGTAATACCTCTACATAATATTTTGCGATATTGTATTATTATTCAAATGTATATATTACCTTTATCATGTAAGGCTCATTTAAATTGAGCATTCAATTTATTAATGTCTATGAATAATTTGAAACCTCAACAAAACATTTTCATATTTTACCTTACCCTATTCTGGTTTAAAACTGGTTGTCTTCCATTGCTCATTTAGAACTAGGTATATTGATGAAATAACTAAAAAGAATTCATTAAATTGATACACCCACCAAATGATCTTGTCTTCAATATACAGGGTGTCCCAAGATGTTCCAAACTGCCCTTATCTCGACTCGCAGACAAGGTAGAAAGTTCAAACAAAAAGTATTACAAATGGCATCAAAAACTATAGCAGAATCCGTCGTTAAAATTCTGTTTCTAATTACCACCCCTGAAAGAACTACCCCCAGATATATTTTTTTTATGACACCCTTATATTTTTTTCACTCTAAACTATTCCCCAGTAAAAGAAGAAATATTTTATGCTCTCAGACAGGGTAGAAAGTTCAGACAAACAGTAATTTAAATGGCATCAAAAACTCTATCAGAATCCATACAATACAGACAATAAGAAAAAAACATTAAAACAAACAACACTCTGAACCAAAATGAAACAACATAATAATCATTTAAAATTGAAATTAATGTAACAAATGTTCGAAATTTAACATATAGAGAATGGACTGAGCAAATATGGTGAATCTGCCGGAAATTATAATTATTATTATTAAGGGTTGAATTTACGCGGAATGATAAAAAATTGTTTTATCATATTTCTTCTTTTACTGGGGAATCGTTTAGAGTGATAAAAATATAGGGGTGCCATTTAAACAAATATCTGTGGGTAGTTTTTTCAGGGGTGGTAATTAGAAACATAATTTGAACGACTGCTAGAGTTTTTGATGCCATTCAAAAGACTTTTTGTTTGAAGTTTCTACCTTGTCTGAGAGCCGAGATATTGGCTGTTTGAAACATCTTGGGACACCCTGTATATTCAGTGGAAAATTGTTTTGCACAAAAAAATATTCCAATTTTAAAACCCAGCAAGTTGCCATTATTATCGATAGAAACCAAGAAAAACCAAAAAGAACACTAATAACTAAAGAAAACGTTAAACTAAGCAATTACAATACTCAAAATACGAAATTTCAGCAAATTGTACGACTTTCAACAAGAAACCTGATTAAAAAAGTTTCGAATTGAATTTGAAATGTTTTTAATTTCTATGGTGTTGGCATCTATTGGCGAAAACTGGATGGAAAATATCCATATATATGTATTTATTTAGGTAGGATTTGGACCGCATTTCGGCCGAAAATAGGTCAAAGAGTGTCCGCATCATGTATTCTACGCATCTATGATTTGGGGTAAACTTAGGTCAGTATATTTTTACGTCATTGATTCTACTGGTTGAAGTTTTTACAGAAAGTGCGTCTAAATTTGAACTAAATGCCGACGAATCGTCCTTACATTAATATTTTTTTGAAAATTTGGACCTGGAGATTTTTTTTTGTCCCAAAGATTCCAGAAACTCAGGATACATTAAAAGTTAAGAATGCCTACCCAATCAGAAACGACCTCGTCCGAAGAGCTGTCGGTCAGAGTCGTGCAACATCGTGAAAATTAAATTTCGCGCCACTAGTAGCGATCTACTGCAAATTTAATTGGACATTAATAATATTCGTCATTATTATTTTACTATTTTACATTTCTGTATTCAAAACAATCTTTCAATTGGTCTAGTAATAATTAACTATGACAATTTATTGTAGGAAAGCACAAATAATCTTTATTTAATTGTTTAATTTTTAATTACTCAAAAACAGTTTTTTTTACCAACTTAATTTAAATATTGATGAATACAGTTTTTGTCAATATCACAAACTTAACATCCAAAATGATTTCTACTCACATGTAAGTATGATAGAATAGCCAATGTCAAAATTTGATTTCTTGTTAGAAATGTGGAAGTGGGATGTCATATTAGAACTCAAGCAAATATATTTTTCAATAAAATAAATTGTTTTTTTTAAATATGTAATAATATTACAAGAGATATTGTATCCATTCTTCTTCTTCTTTCAACTCCTTGATTTGGTGCTGCCTCAGGGAGGTTCTTCGGGTCTTTCTATTTTTCTTCTCATCCTGGCATTCCTATGGAGTTCTTACACCTTCATCGCTATGAAAAGATTATTGATATTGAAATATGAAATAGAGGCATATCAAGCGCAACCTCACCTTAACGAATCAGTGGAATATTGAATTATTACAAGATAGCTTGTATCCAATTTTCTTCTTCTTTCAACTCCTTGATTTGCTGGTGCTTCATAGGGAAGTTCTTCGGGCCTTTACCTTTTTTTTCTTCTCATCCTCGCATTCCTATGCAGTACTTTCACCTTCATAACTTTGAAAAGATTATGGATATTGAAATATGAAATATAGGCATATCAATCGCAACTTCACCTTAAGGAATCAGTGGTATATTGAATAAGTTACGTATTATAATCAACTCTAGCCTATTATAGGTTTCTCACTACTGGTAAGAGGAACATTCATCCTAGGTATTTAGAAATAAGAAGGATTGAGCTCTATTAAGTACAATACTGTTAGAAGAGTCTTTAGCATATTGGCATTTTCACTCTTCGTAAAGAAGAATATTCACTCATCTTAGATATTTTGAAATAAGAATTATTGAGCTCTGTTATGTGCGGTGCCCCACTTTGTTCTTCCAGTTGGTCTGTCCTCCTTAGTCCTCAGATCCATGGTTTGTACCATTCCTGTGAACCAAATTGGGTATGTTATTAAAGGATCCAACTTCCAAATATATTTTGTTTTGTGATTAGCTGAATTAAATCAGATATTATGTTAATAAATTTCAGTTTACATTGATATCATGAAAGATATATACTTGAATAGTTCTCATAAAAAGTTATGAGGGGTATTATCAACCCAGTTATTATCATTATGATGAAATTTAAATTTGAATATAAAAAAATATGAATTTAGCTTACATGTACCATCTATTTTTTTCTTGGATAATATGTTTGTTTCTCATGTTTCCTCTTCCTACATAATTCATTTTGATCACAGGCCATACTTTTTACAGTTGATATTGTTAGGTCCAATTGCTCCATGTTAAGAAATTTTGCATAATGAGTCAATTGTGCAATGCGAATCTAGAAATTGAAGGTAGTTACTAAAATAGCAACCATATTTAAAATTGAATTACTTCTTGTTCTTTCGAATTTGGCAAGGTTCTTGACTCTTGTGTCTTGGACTTTCAAATTCAAATGTGCTAGTTTCTTGAAGTATCTTTCTCATTTCTGTCTTCATTCCTTTGCGAATAGTTTCATCTCTTATTTTTATGCGACCCTGTATGTTCCAATTCTTTACAACATGCCAGGTACATAAAAGTCTTCTGGATTTTTTTTGTGGGTCCAATACTTTAACCCATGCATTGTGATATTTTGGATCATCATCGCTCATTATATATTCAGCTTCAATTGATCTGCCCAATCTAGATTGAAGCGCAGTTAAGAAAACTTCTTGGATCTTTTGATCCAATCTGTTGCTCAATAAATAAGCCACAGGAAATCCCTTATTCATTTCATCCTTAATTAATAGAGTTGTCAAATCCCAGTTCCTCTGATTCGTACCATGTGTGCCATCTATGCAAATAGTTTTACAATTTTCAATAAGCTTCTTTTCCATAATACCATTCATAAATCCTACTGCAAAGTCTTCATTTCGTAAATCTGGGTAACTATCACCTACAATAAAAAACTCTACTTCTACCACCACCACCTTCTAAAACTACTTAAAAAAATTTCAAGATTGACAAATTAACAGACAATGCATAGCCTGAACCTGTAGGTCTAGAAGCATGAAATTCTACATAGCAACTTCTTCATGTTGTTATAATTCTTGAATACAAAATCTACACCTTCAAAATAAATAATATTCCTTACCAATCTTTTTGAACAAAAAACCATAATTTTTTCCTTGTCGATTCCACTCCTCAACTTTCATTGATGTGGCTATCATATCATCTTCATGTCTCTGTTTATCAATATTGAACTTTCTCTTCAAATAAGACAGGTCTGCATCAGTCATCAAATTTATTCTCTTTAATTCATTGTTATGAATTATTCTGGCATCTTGAAGAATCCTATTTGTTGAAACACCTGCTATCAGTTGATCAGCAACATGTTTTTCTTCAGTCTTCGACAGCCTTTTACTACGAAGCTCATTTTCATGCCCCACATGTGTTTGTGTGAAATTGACCACTACTTCACCTATAAAATTTAAAAGTTAATGATATACAAATAATAAATGGGCAGTTAGTAAACACCATTTTTTAAAACTTTTGCTTCAATTCTTGAGGGGCATACTCCATTTATTTTGATAGTGCCACCTTCTTTCATCCTACGTTTTTTACAGGTCGAAACAAATCCTATAAACTATATCAGTGAATATCAACTTCCGAAATGCAATATATTATACAACCTTTTGTATCACTCCTATTGCAATTGTATACAAAATATTTGGTGCCTTTATTTGCTCCTGAGGTATTCTGACATGCATAATCTACTTCCCTATCCTCCATTGCCTTCCATGCTGTGAATTCTTCAAAGTTCGGAAAATTCAGAAGGGACTTATTTATTTTCACTCCATGATGATCAGTTAAATGTTGAACAAGACATCTATGAAATGAGAATTCTTCATTTCTACATAAAGGGCAAATAATTCGCTTCTTTCGTGGAGGTGCCAGTTCAATTTCAGGATGGATCTTTTTAATGTGCCTGTTCCTAACTGATGTAGATGAAAAATTTTTCCCACAAGTGTGGCAAATAAGTTTGTTGTCCCTGAAAAGTTTTGAATGCAGAAGACCACAGGCACGTTAGAGAAGAATATTACACTTTACCTCTGATCTTCCATAACTGGTTGGGATTTTGAGAACATTTATTTCTGATAATTAATTCCAACTATGGTTACCCCAACTATTGCTAGAATTATTAGAGAAATAATTGTTATTATAATAATTATAAAGTTCAAGAAATAATAATTATTTTTCGAATTTTGACTATACTCACTTGTAGTTCTTACCAGAACACCAATAATATAATAACTGGCACAACTATCAAGATAAATTCCTATTTTACACGCTGACGCTATAATTGTTACCTGATAAACAAGAAAACAGACAATTTACCAAATATACGTAGTAGTTTAATATGCAATTTACGCGCGAAATTTAGACTTGACAGTCGACAACCGTCCAGATGCGGTCGATTCTGATTGGGTAGGCATTCTTAACTTTTAATGTATCCTCAGAAACTCATACCGGAAAACCTCTCCTTCATCTAAACATGTGATCTTTGTTAGGAGAATATATGACAATATTGAATGAAGGAGTATCTAAACGAAAAGGAATATTCGAATATTCCTTGTGCACGATTTTCAAATCGTGTTTCCTTTTATATTTTTAGGAAATCCTATATACCTACTGTGATTCTAAAGTTTTAAATGCCACCTCCTATAATCTATATGTCATCCTTCTTTAAAAATTTGCATATTTCAGAAACTGTCAGATTCCGCTGAAATACCGCACCAATCATCAAGCTGAATTTTATTTTCTCAATATTTTCGAAAATGCGGAACCGATCGAATTGAAATCTAGTACTCATGCAATATTTCGTGAGTGTGTGTGTGAGGCGTGAATAGAAGAAAGAAAATATGCGCAAGAGCTTCACGTCAGTGCTTTTTAAAACTTTTTGTTATTCTTCAAACACAACCGCAACCTAATGCTCTTGGAACTAAATTACAGTTAAATTACATCGGAGGAAAACAAGATTTTCGTTTATTATAACCTGGATCATACCCCTCTCAAAAGCTGAATTAATATTTTGCAGTTTTCAGCTCACGGTATATAAAAATGTTACACGTTGAAGACTTTCATGAATTTTTTGGCTCCAAATCAGAGATATTAAATAATAGCCTCATTATTCCAACGGTCCCAAAAATAGTATATCGACTATTACATTAGCTTTTTCTTCTGTCCTCCCATAATGTGTCACTCGTTCTGTTGGACTTGTTTTCACTCAAAACCACGTTCAATTCAGCCAGCTGATATGGATAATGAAAACCCAAAACGATCGCACCCTAATTCATGATTTCCGAGAATTAATCATACAAATTAAGCTGCTCTATGTACCCTCCGGGGAATAACGAATAGCTAAATAACACTCTGTGTACACTACCCATCAATTTATTCATATGCCCATCTCCAAAACATGTGTAATATTTACACCATCAAAAAGTGATTACAAATTACGCAATGGAGCAAAACCGCTGTGTTATTATCGTGACCAACAAGGAGCAGCTTGTGTCAATTAAAAGTCTCAGGCTGGCTGAACCGATGAAGAATTCGGCCGTAGTTTGGACAGACAGATGGTTCTTAATTGAAATCAGATGAGTAATTGAGGACTGTCAGGAAAATGGTTCATTTCGGAAGCTCTCGTTTTCGGGTATGTAATGAATCAACGGAAATTGTTGATAGATATCCAAGATTTCTCATGGGCTCATACCTGTTGAGAAAATATAGTAACTGGATAGGTGATCACATATTCAACAGAGCTCCGAAAGAAGTATTATTTCACATTGGAGCTTATAATGTTTCACAGCATTTTCGGAAGTTGCAAAGAAGTTGACAAAATGCAGATAGGAATTATTATATTAAGTGATCATTAAAGGATACTGTGGGAGGTATACTCATTATTGGAAGGTTTTTTTCTGGGTTTTCTCTCCCAAACTCTGAAAAATATCTATAAAATAAAAATTAATTATTTTGTGATTTGCTTCTGTGTAAGAAACACAAGATATTTGTCAGAAGCAATCAATTGAACAATGTTGCCTAACAAACAACAACGAAACAACATCAACGAAGAAACAACTATATCGTAACGTTTCGGAGTCTATATCAGACTCCTTCGTCAGACTCTTAATAAAAATATAGAAATATGGATCACCTTTCCACTTAATAAAAATCTTTAGAATTATTTTGTTGATAGTTATTTTGTGAAATTCAAGATTTTCATTAAGCGTCTGACGAAGGAGTCTGATATAGACTCCAAACGTTATGATATAGTTGTTTCTTCGTTGATGTTGTTTCGTTGTTGTATGTTAGGCAACATTGTTCAATTGATTGCTTCTGACAAATATCTTGTATTTCTTACGCAGAAGCAGATCACAAAATAATAAATTTTTATTTTATAGATATTTTTCAGAGTTTGGGAGAGAAAACCCAGAAAAAAACCTTTCAAGGAATTTTATTGGTCAAATTTCAACTATGTGATCTGCGGGCTCATTAGCGACTACTAGGAAAGCATAAAGAGGCTTGATCAACTATGGAAAAACTATCTTATCTGATATATGAATCGTTGTCATAGAGGCATCAGGAGCTGGTAATGACACATACAGTGGGGTCCAAAGAAAACTTATCACCTCGATTTTCTGGCTTTAAAATGAAAATGTGGAAAATCGCTCGGACCCGTCAATTTTTGATTTGCATCTTTGCATCTTGCATCTTTGCATCTTTGCATCCCCATAACTGCAAACCCCTAAAGGGTGTGAGAACAACCCCTTATTTCGAATAGGGATGAGGGGTATTGCGATACCTCATTTTGAAGATCTTATCGAGAACTATCTGATCCTGAAATTTCGTTTCAAAATTTCCATCGGTAACGAAATGACAGGTAAAATGGTGGAGGAGTGCTTACTTTTGTTATCAGTTTATTAAATGCTGGAAATGTGCACCATACTCTTCCATGCAGTAATATAAGTTTTGCTGAAAACCTTCACTTACATTACTTAAGATTTCGGGTGAAATTGACGACATTCATTAATGATCCTACTTGGCAAACAATCCAGTGACTCAGGCTGGGTAGCGTAAATCTTGGATTTCAGTCCAGTGGAGCCAAATCAGGTGATCTGGGTGGCCACTCAATATGTCCCCTTCTTCCAATCCAGGCGTGAGGAAAATTTTCATCTAAGAACTGACGCACCGGTTGAACGAAATGAGGTGGTGCGCCATCTTGTTGGAAAATGATCGTTTGATGGTCTTCTGCAATGTCCAATACTTGCACGAGGGCTGGATAAATAGCGTTATCCAATAGATCTGAATAAATTTGGCCAGTTAATTTACTGGGTATGAAAAAGAGGATGATTATGTGATTTCCATAAATACCCGCCTAAACATTTAATTTTTAAGGACGGTTAGTATGCACCTCACGAAATAATCGTGGATTTTAATCTGACCAATATCGACAGCTATGCCAGTTTGCAATGCCTTTAAGGTAAAATGAACACTCGCCCGAAAAACAGATATCGAACAAGTAGTTTTGATTACCGTTAATCATTTCACTGACCACTTCACAGAACTGGTCTCGGCGATCGGGCTCATCCTCATTCAGATCCTGAAACAATCGTATCTTATGAGGATGGAATTCATGTTGTTTCAGGATTCTCATGACTGTTGTGCGTGAAAAAACAGATACATCGGACAAATTCCTAGTACTCAAGGTCAGATCCATCGATACATGACCTAAGACAGCCACTTCCCTCGCTTCGTCTCTTTCATGCACCCTCTCTTTGTTTCCGACTGAACCAGTAGCTTCAAATTTGGCAATCAGTTGCACAACGTAAGCAGCGGATACATTTTGTCAGGATGTCGTTCGTTAAATAAAGCCACGATTTTCGCGAGGAGTCGTTTTTCCTAGAAAATAATCTTATCATTTCCCTTCCTTCTACGGAACACACCATTTTAATTCTACTACAAACTGCAATCGCCTTGACACACTTGTAATGTTTTTAAAAATTCACGATAGACTAAGATGAATCAAAAACATGGTTACCATGGTAAATTCAGTTGAGAGTGTCCAATACAGGAGAACGGACAGTATAATTATAATTCACCATGGTAAATTCCATTAAGAGTGTCCAATACAGGAGAATGGACAATAGAACATACGCGCAAAAGCTCCTTTACGCCAGTGCTTGAACCAATTTTGTGGACAAGAAATTAATACCTTTTTGGACAAAAAATTAACAACATAACTACTGCATACCTTTGAAATGTGTCGGATACGAATAATATGCTCGAGGTAAATTCCACATTGCCTCTTTCACTATTTTCGCTATCGATGGATATTTTGAAGCGAAATTTTAGGGTCAGATAGTACTCGATACGATCTTCAATATGATTCCAAATCAAGGGGTTGTGCTCATCCCGTTAGGGGTTTGAAGTTGCGGGGATGAAAAAAGCGGAAAAGTTCTTCACCCCCGAATCAGAAATTGACCGGTACGAGCGATTTTCCACATTTTCATTTTGAATTCGGAAAATCGAGGTGTTAAGTTTTCGTTGGACCAGCCTATATGGTACTAAATTCGAGGAATCAATGCCTTGTTGAAACCTACATGGTGATTTCTGACCAATGACACATCGGGCAGGTGGTAATGGAGGACCATATGAGGAGTCAGAAAAGGGCAATCAAACATCTCTTATGCCTACGAGTTTCTAAGATACAGGGTGTTTTCTGAAAATCATAAAATTTTAATTCCGTATCAAAGTTCAAAACTGTTGAATCGCATAATTCACAAACAAGCTGAAATTTTAAACTAATCATTCATCAAGAAATTGAAATTTGATTACTACATATTCTTAAGATATACCTTATTAACTCCCGTTTTAAGATGGTTATATAACGAATCAATTTGGAAACAAACTATATTAAATTGAAATGCATAAAAATAAAAATATTATTTGAGATAAGGAGGTTACTAGCTATACCTTTTTCTAGAAGTGTCAACTTTGAGATCATTACTTAGTCTATGCCTTTATTCGAGCATGGATCATCTGTGATTCTAGTCCAGGTCCGGATTGATAAAAGCAGATAAATTTCTGAAATTGTTGACATGTTTTAGGAGAAATGATGAAGAAAATTCAAGCTACTAAAATGATTGGACATTTCAAATATGACTCAAGATAACCTTCATCTGCTTTCATTATGCTAATTTCTTATAGTTTTATGAATTTGCGAGTCAATAATGAAGAAACCAGTAGGAAAAAACTGTTAATTGGAGATTATGTGTCATAGTTATAGAAAATACACCGAAATTCATTTCATTCTGAATAACCATGTTACAAAAGAAAAACTGTATCTTTTACCTGAGCCGAATTTTGAAAAATAATAAGTGAAAATAGTTATTTTTGTATTAAGTGCGTAAAATGAGTGTTTTTTCCTGGCACATGAGAGTGTCAATTTTTGGCCGAGACCGCATGCCAAGGCCAAAAATTTACTCGAATGTGCCATGAAAACAGGAATTTAATACGCACGAAATACAAACAACATTTTTTGTACAACTGTGAGTGTGAGTTTACATCATCTGTAATATAATTATTAGAGATAATGCCTCCAATATAATATTCCTATGCATCCAGTGATATTTCTTGTGTCGTTACTATAGAAACGGTTTCTTGACACGCCGCGTGTTTGAATCTTTGACTTTATTTGCTCGTATTTGCATCAATTTCGAATTATTTTAAAGAAGATGGATGTTGATCATGATAGTGGTAGATATGGATGAAGAAGCAAATACAATTATATCCACTATGTTACCGGCCAAATCAAAGCTAATATATTGGAAAACAAATGACCAATTTCGTGAAGGTGCAACAAGAACCATGTAAAAAAAATGGTTCAAGCACTGACGTGAAGTCAGGAGCTTTTGCGCGTATGTTCTATTGTCCATTCTCCGGTATTGGACACTCTTAATCAAATATACCATGGTGAATTCTATTGTCGTTTCACCTGTATGGGACACTCTCTTAATCGAATTTACCATGGTAAATATTTTTTAATAATTTTTTTTCAATTTTCTAGTGATACCATTTTCACGTACGTGTTTATTGTGTGAAGAAAAAAAGTCTTTTTTAACGGTGAAAAAAAGTAATCATTTACGGATCCATAGTGATGAAGAAAAGTCAAGTTTTTTTGACAGTTGTACAAAAAAGTGTTTTATTTGATGAGATAAATATATGTTCAATATTAATGTACAACTTGATGACTCACCCCGTATATCCGAATGCATATCTTAAGGAATTCCCAGAATGTGGCACCCCCAAAATTTTGTTTTCCTTATTATACGGATATTTAATATCCATAAATTTCAATAATGTATGATGTTACACCTCTGAAACCGTGCAGCGAAATAATTGTCCTAATCTATCTATTATTAATTCCTTGTTCCGACAATTTCAGTTCTTAATACCAACGGGTTCAAATTACCTTTAAAATAATATACCTTTCTAACATTTCATCAAATCTCCATGAAATAACGAATTGGGCTTCTTCCTAGTACCTTCGTCTCATCAAACAGCCATAAACATCAGCGATACCTATCTCTCGAGAACGGTAGGAAAGGTAGTAGGTAATAGTCTCTAGATAATTTTCGAAATAATCATAAGGCTAAATGCCTGTATTGTTTCACCTGCACCAATTCCATTAGCCGGTTTGTTTAAAATTAACTGTGCCGAACGTGCCGCTTGTTGATTACGCAATGAACTTCTGCTCTATCTTAATTAGGTTTTTTAATTAGTTTCGTGAAATACTGCCTTCCACAGGGACTAATTGCGACAGTGATGTAAATTGGAGGGTTAACTCAGGACCTAGTGGAACATAAATTTAGTCTTTCGAAGAAAAATTTTGTGGAGATCTGGTACCTCGACAGGCAAATGTTTTTATTCCCTCCCACTTTGTTTATTATTACACATATTTTATAACGAACAGAGAAACATTCTTCCCTGAAACTTTTACACAGGTTTTGAACGTAGATTTCAAGAATCGAATAAATACATTATGAAAGCACTGAAGTGATTTCAGTGGCTGAGTGATAAATCATAGCCTTCATTATCAATCAGATCGGAAAGTTTACGATGCCATTTTGAAGTGCTTCTATTGAAAATATAACTAAGAATTGTTTTAAGGGAAGCAATATAGCATTTCTTTTATTGGCGAATTGTTTCAATATTTAATCGCAAATAATTCAGAACTCAACTGGAGGAGTCGATTTTCTGAGGCATTCAAACCAAATCAAATATTCATAAATATCGAAAATTGGAAAATAAAAATATATTAGCCCTCGATAACGATTATGGATACTCATACTGTTGATCTTGAACTTAAAATAAATTCTAAAAAAGAAAAAGAGTCATTTCTTTCTCGAATATGATATCTGACTATCTTTGATTCCTATACTACATCTGTTGTAATATTACTTAAATATTTTGGATGAGGAAGAGTTAACAAGTAACGGTGGGTTTCACAAAGCTTTGACAACTCTTAATTGCCAAATTAGTGCGATTCTATGTCGATTTTCAGTTCATTTTTGATACAACCATGGAATTAAATCCACAATTACGCTAATCCAAGTTTCGCGAAACCCACCATAAAGCTACATTCACAACCACCAAATTAAAATTAAAATTAGCAATTGGAATTGCAATTGGACGTAATAAAAAAATTAACAAATTTTGAGCATTCACAACGTCCACTTAATTAATAGAAAGTGAAGCATCCACCTATCGAATATATTATGAAGTAGGGTAAGTAGTTATAGCAGATTTCTACCAGGTGTATTGTGTAATGTCGATAAGTCAGCAATTTTAGGACCGGAAATATCATATTTCAAATTTCATTAGACGTGCGTTTTAACTATATTAAGCCAAGCACTTTTACTAGTATAATACAAAATAAATTTTTAATGATGGATTCGACTGATATTAGTGAAAAATTCATTGCCATTTTAATGGAGTATACATTTCTTTATGATGAGTCGAAGGTAGAGGTCCCTTAATCATGCACGGAGGCCTTTTGCCAATATCTACAGACGGAAATAGAAAAATTGCCTTCTCCGGTGTTGTAAGATAACATTTCTCAATATTAGTTAAAAATTATTTTCAAATAAAATTGTTCGCGTTTAACGAAGAGAACTTTTTGGCGCTCTAGTTCCTCGGAACTGATGAGTGCTTATCAATTTGCCCAAATGTCTGTAATTTTCGAATTTTTCGATGAAAATGGTCTTAAACGATTTGGTTCGACTCACTGATAAAGAATCCGTGGTCGAAATTCATTCTGTCCGGCCGGTCCGGCCGGCCGTAGGCACGATAACTCTCGAAAAGAATGAGCTAGACAGTTGAAATTTTCAGAGTAGGTTTGAGACATATATATTTCGGCTAAGTTCGTTATTGGGCAAAATCGGACAGATGGTTTCGGAGTAACAGAAAAAAAAATTTTTTTTACGGAACAAATTCCAAATAAAATATTTTTCAATAAGCAGTTTTACCATAAGAATTCAATGATATCATTTTTAACTCTAACAAGCTAATACTTTCGGAGATATGATTTTTCAAAATTTCAATAAGAAATCGTATTTCTACGTTGTCACAGGATGATATAATTATTCATTATTACTTCTCTTCTTTAATACATGTTTTATGGAATATCTACTATTTGTAGGTACTTTAAACCTGTTTTGGGCAATTGTCATACGAAACTTGTTTTTTTGGCGCTCTAGTTTCTCGGTCAGAGTGCTTATCAATTTGCCCAAGTGTCTGTAATTTTGGAATTTTTGGCTGAAAATGGTCTCAAACGATTTGGTTCGACTCACTGATCAAGAATCCGAGGTCGAAATCGATTCTATCCGGCCGGCTGGCTGTAGGCACGATAACTCTCGATCGAAAGGAGTTAGCAGATTGAAATTTGCAAGGTGGGTTTGGAGCGTAAATATCTCGGACGAGCTCGTTAATGGGCGAAATCCAGAGTAGGTAAGGGAGATGAATATCTCGGTTAAGTTAGTTATTGGGCAAAATTGGCCATATTTAATTTGATTTCTTCCATGGTGCAGTTCTCATTCTCATGATTGCTCATTTAATCTTGATAAATAAACAATTTTTTGAATTGAATTTCCTTTATGATGCAGTTCTATCATATGAATACATTGATATAATTCCCAACTCTGAGAAACGAATACTTTCGGAGATATAATTTGTCTGTTTGAACCAGAGCGCCAGAAAGCTCCTGTCCACAGGGCTTGAACCCATTTTTTTTCAATACCGTTTACTCTTCCGCTTATTTTTCAAGTCGGGATAGTATTCCCCCAACGCCAAAGCAAGGGAACCCAATGTTTTTTTCCGAAGTTGAACTTTTCGCCTCGACACCATTATTCAATATTCACACAGAATTCACACTTAAACAAGAGCGCCATAAGGTTCATCAAATGTGAGGTTATGAAATTAAAATTATAGGAATACGAAACAAATTCTGTCAAAACAAACATACTGAGCACGCGCGAAGAAGATTTCCAATTACAATTAGTCGTAGAAGTTTGGACATTGCAAAGTATTAATTATAAGTGCAATTGTGAGTATATTTGGAAACGTTAATTTGGGGGTTGTGAATGATCCAATTCTATACCGTATACCAAACTTCTACGACTAATTCCAGTTGCTAATTTTAATTGTAATTTGGTGGTTGTGAATGTAGCTCAAGAGTCTCTAATTAAACTGTAAGAGCCTGGAGATTGGAAATGAATTGAAAATGCCCTCAAAAACATATCTGTAGAAGTTAGTTATAGAAGTTAATTTTTTTATCGAGAGAAAAGGCAATGTCGTCTGCATTGATTATTTCTATTATTGATACAAATTTTGAGAGTGCTATAAATTTTCTCAATTCCTTCTTTTACTTTATCGAAAACATATCGATCTGAAAAACTGCTGGCATTAGCAGAGGAATCTACTTAAATCGATTCTATTTAATTGCGAATCACATAATGTATCTGTCACCTAATAACCACTTAAAATTAAAAATTGGTATATTGATTTCATTTTTGAATACAATTCTCAAATCAGTGTAAATCTCACACCCCCACGTTATTTTCAGAAACATACTCTCAAAGTTTATCTTATAAAACTGAACGAAATCATTTTCTTGACCGTTGGAAAAAAAGTTGGAAAATGCCTTGTCTCTGAAATAGCAACAAAAGTGAAAACAATTAAGAATCTGATCTTGTTGGTCCCAGTTGATAAGAATATTGTCATAAGTCATAACGAAGAATCAAATTTTGTCTTGTCATATAACTCGATTGATTTAGAAAAATTAAAGGGAATGCATCATCCGTTAATTTAGGAATTTTTGTCTGGATACTAATGAATGATCCATCTGAAGCCGGTAGATAATTTTCTTTTACAATGTTTGCATCTATACAAAATGTCTTATACATACTACAGTGTTTCTTGAAACTATTTTGCATATTGTATTAAGCCATTTCCTGTCTTCTTAATGGGTCTTTTAGGAACCGAAATACTGGAACATTTTCGTGAGTGGATTTATGATAACTCTACAACCATGTACGAATCATGATGAAGATTTCCAAATGTGTAAATTACGTACCTTCTGTTTACCTTAGATATTCACTGTATTGAATTCCTAAATATCCCAATCAAAGGAACATTTCACAATAAACAGTTATTAGGTAAGTCAAACATTTATATTCACTTGAAGCACTAAAGAAACAATCTAACAAACCTAAAATTTAAAGTACCTATTTGAGTTCAGTCCCTAGTACGATCATGCAAAAGCATACGTGTGGACTGTGGACCTTTAATTTAAATCGCCGGTAGCACTCCGATGTAGCCCTCCGATGTAAAATTGGCAACGCCACATATTCTTGGATGATCCAAGCCTGTAATTAAATTAGGCTATGGATAAATCCATTAATTCATAAGAGGGCATTTCGATATGGATCATAGAACTTAATATCAGGTACATATATGGTAAGATACCTATAACCATGTCTATGAGAAATATCAATTGACGTCGATACTAGTACAGATCTACTAAAAAGGATTAAAAATCTTTAGATTCGAATGTAGCATTTTTTTCGCAATTATTCGAAAATTAGTCCCCTTAGGATGTAGCCCAATTGTAACCACCCATATATTGATGCATAGTCTCCGCTAACACATCCGATATTGATGATACTTTTTTTATTGCAGATTTCACAGAAAATTGTCGGCTGAAAGCAGGGAACTTTTTGCCAGAACACAGTTTCCCTCGGATATTTTTACGCAATATGCGACCAAAGATCCATCAATTCCGAATAAGAAAAATTCGGCACGTTTCTGCCATTCCTTCGAGATGAGAAAACTCTTTCAAATGTAGCAGCTGTCTCCTCACGAAGGCTCGGTGGGCACAAAACATGTGTACCAACACCATCACTTAACTTTTCTGCTCATCATCATCCCTTATAAAATGGAAGCGTTCCACCACCAGTGGCGTTGAGCGAAAGATTCCTGATATGGCGAGGGTAACAGTAACATTTGCTAATAAGATACAGAATTTTTTAGAATGTGAGCCTTTTTTTCTAAACGGGAAAAATTCATTAAAATGAATTACATAATAGACGAGGAAAATATGGTTTTTGTAATGAACTTAATTTTGTAATGAAATGAGGAATAACACATACATCAAACAGTTTCCGAAATAAGTAAGAAACACACAATATTTCCGTAAAATTCGTTTTTATTCATCGGCATAATTTTCCTTCAAGTTTCAATAATTAATCGTTATTTCATGATTTCATAGAATGCTCTACGTTTTGAATTTATTTATACTGCAGTTCTACCATAAGAATCCATTGATATAATCCCCAACTCTGAGAAACCATCAATACTTTCAGGGATATGATTTGTCAAAGCTCGAATAATTACTCGCTAGTTTATGATGCAGTTCTACCATACGAATCCATTGATACCATTCCCAAATCTTACAGTGGGTTTCACAAAGCTTTGACAGGCAAATCAGTTTGATTCTATGTCAACTTCCAGTTCAATTTTGATGCAACCACCAAATTAAATCCAAAATGAAGTTGATCAAAGCTTCGTGAAGAATGAATGATATGATTTGTCAAAGTTTGAATAATTACTCGCTAGTAGTTTGACAAGAGCGTCAAAGCTCCTGTCCACAGAAATTTTCCACTTCTTTGATCAATGTAGTGTATACCTATATATGAATACATCAAAGCGATATTCTTTAAAATAGAAGGTATCTTCAACAATAAGATGAGTACATTTGATTATCAAATAGTCAGTAGTAAGGAAATGATGAGAAAATGGTGAATAATAAGTGAAATACAGAAAATACGTGAAATAAATTATAAGCAAAGTACTATTCATAGCTATTACATGAGACCCATATAATGACCGAGGTGCAATAAGCCACTCTAGGCTGCAGCATGGGCTGCTCGCTCAACCAGTATCGGTCTAACACAAACAAACAAACAAACAAACCAACAAACAACAACTCTTCATAGCTCATTAAAAAATTCTCTCAAAATAACCGTTTATACACCCTATGGCCACCTAGTTGATTAACTACAGCTCCACTACACTTATTGTTCTTAGGCAAATTGTCTATGTCGTCTTCGGGCAAATTGCTCCATTCGGCTTTCAGAAGCTCCCTGAATACAGAGGCAGCATGATATGAAATGATATGGATATGTGGGTTTTTTCTTCATTGAAGCGTATCCCAAACATTATCAAGTGGATTTGGGTCTGGAGATTTTGCTGGTCATCCCAATGCTTCATTGGGCAATCTGTCACAATATCAAGGACATGTGGACAGAAATAGTCATGCATAATATAATAATAATAATAATAACAATAAAAAAGGTCTTTATTCCTTCAATATCAGGCCATATACATGTAAATACGCAACATTAAATTTGAAAAGAAGGAAGAGGCGAGATTCAGTGCACTCAATAAGTGCACTGTTCTATCTAACCTTAGATTCATACCAGAGCTGTCATAAAAAAATTATATGCGTAAGCAATGAAAAATATACAACAAAAAAAATGCTTATTTCTTTCTCTAAATATAAAAATCTGTAAATCTAACCCTACATATTACTCGTTCAATACTCTTAATTGTTCATCTAATAGCTATCTGAAAAGGGAGATCTTAAAGCGGTTGAAGTTGTTTATAGTTCTGATGTTCACAGGCAGATTGATAACAGCTTGCGCCACACTGTAGGAAAACAAACGCCTGAATAACTCAGTCGAGAAAATAGGTGGCGTCAAGGTGCCCTTAAAACGAATGTTCAAATTATGAACATCAGAACGAAAAGTAATTTTGTTGTACAGGTATGGAGGGGTTCTAGTGTTGATTATTTTCATGAATAAGGTAGCGGAGTGGAGAAGTCTTCTATTACTCATATTCAGCCAGTTGACAACACCAAGAGTGTGACGGATTCTTTCATATTTCCTTATTCCGAAAATGAGTCGTAAGCAAGAGTTCTGTAGCTTTTATATTCTAATTTTATCTATGCAACTCAAGCAGGGATTGTAGACGACATCTGCATAGTTCAAATGTGAGAGGACAACTGAGTCACAAACCAATTTTCTCAATTTAGTGTTCAAAAATTCTCGATTCTGCCAGACCACTCTCAACATCCCATACGCTTTTTGTAAGCAGGCAGAAACATGATCAGTAAATCTCAAATCTTGATCTATCCAAACACCCAGACTCTTGACTCTCGGTGACAAGCCAATAATCTCTCCGTCCATCATCACGGACCCACCAACAGCCTCAAACCGGAATCTATCGTTGCTTCTTCCGAACAGTATGGCAACCGTTTTAGTCGCATTGAGATGCAGACAGTGCCTTCTAGAGATTTCAAGTATCATACTCAAATCAAAGTTCAATGCAGCAACGGCCTGAGTGGCCTCATCAGGATAAAAAGACAGATAGAGCAGGCCGTCATCTGCATAGTAGTGAGAGGAGCACGAAATGAGGCATCATGTTGAAAAATATATGCGATTTGGAAGAAATCGATATTTGTTCTTCCGCAAAGTGTGTTCTCCATACCATAAAAGTACCACCTCTTCAAATGTGTGCACATTCTGGACGTGCCTCAAGCATTCCCCTTATCCAGATGCTCTCCTTACTCTTGTTGGATGAGAATCTGTATGAAATCCGTCAACCGAGAATAAGACAGTAGTCCATTCATTTGCATCCCAGTCCAGGTATTCTAGCTTTCATATACTGAGAAAATAAGTTCGAATTGCGTGCAATTTGCTGCGATTCATATCATGTGAATTTTTTCACCTGCGTGAGTGGCCAAGTCCCGTCGCCGGCACTGCTTCACACCTATCTCGCGAAGCGGAACAAGGTGTCAGTGGCAGCTAATCTGTATCTTTTCGAAAGGTAGCATCATATATTGTGAAGATGACATTGTATTCACTTTCGCACAATGAGAGCATTACCTACTGGCTGCCATTGGAGGTTGCCATGGGAATTGTGCCATCGGCTTCGGGATTATTACCATCAATATAATTTATCTTTCGCAAACATCGCTTCTGAAAGAGCGAACATCGGTTCTTCACAAGTGTTACCAGATGGTGAACAGATTGGTCTCTTTGTATGAATGCACGTGAATGGCTGTGTAATTTGGCTTTTCTCTTGCTAATTCTACCAACAACTTTTCTACTTATTGAAGTTCCTAGTCCTAACGCTTCCATCAGACTTTTGTTAGGAAGTTTCTAAGCACCCTAAATATATGATGAACAGTTATGACTCCCTTATTCGCTAATACCCAAAAATTCTAACCTAAAAATTTAAGTAAAACTGTCATAGCTTGAAGAACAGTTTCAAATTGAGGCTCAAGTTGAAAGATACCGACACGTAGACGAAATTTCGAGAAGATCCTATGACGAAAAAATAAAAAAAATGTGGGAAAGCTCTGTGGACAGGGGCTTTGGCGCTCTTGTCAAACTATTAGCCAATAATTATTCAAACTTTCACAAATCATATCTCCGAAAGTATTGATTTCTCAGGGTTGGGAATGATATCAATGGATTCTTATGATAGAACTGCATCATAAATGTTAAATTCAGAACGTAGGTCTATGACTCATCTCATATGTTGGATATAAATTCTTCAACAAATTATAGTTAGAGCATTCTATGAAATCATAATATTACGATTAATTATTGAAATTTTGAAAAATCATATCTCAGAAAGTATTAGGAAGTTTGTAAGAGTTGAGAATGATATCAGTGGATTGTTATGATGAAACTGCATATTGAAAAAAATTTATATTGACATTTTTAAAGTAAAAAATATAACCACTTAGCTGATTTTGCCCAATAAGGAACTTTTAATTCAAAATTCAAACCCCAAATCTACTCTGAAAATTTTAACTACAGTAGAATCTCACTAATCCGGCACTTCAATAGACCGACACGTCCAATAATCTGGCACATTCCGCCCGCGTCACCCTCGCCCCTCCACCACTATTCCAATTCCAAATTCTTGCTTTGAAGAGACCAAATTATGACAGATGAAGAAATATGTGAAGCAGTACAAAACGAAGAAAGCCTCATACAAGTATCGAAGCCACCAAACATTACAACTGAAAAATTTAAACCAAATACAGCATTCAATTGTTTCAATACCTGCATAACATGGGCTGAAGAAAACGGCAACCTGCTAAAGATGTTATAATTCTTTGAAACATGGGAGAAAAGGTTTTTGAATAAGGATTACGACTTGCACAAAAACAGACCTCAATTAAAGATTATTTAGTTAACTCCATATCATTGTGAGATATGTTACAGTTATAAAAACTTTCATTTACATATTATGATTTTTTTTTCTATATAATCCAGTAATCCGAACATTCCAATAATCCGGCATACTCGGGTTTTTAATGGTGCCGGATTACTGAGATTCTACTGTATCTAGCTTATTCCGTTCGAGAGTTATCGTGTCAAAGAGAATCAAATAGGTATGTTGGATGTATTTTGATGAAACAGATATTTTCAGATCAGAAAAGTGAAGTAGAGGTTTTTGTTCTCTACCGAATGATAAAAACCGCGAAATTATCTCAGTTTTTTAGTATTTCACATATAACACGAAAAGTACGCACCCTATGGAAAAATGTTTCCATTTTGTTTTTGAGGAACATTACATTTAGCGTTTAATGGCGTTTGAAACATCAAAATCGGTCCAGCAGGTCAGCCGCAATCGCCCGTCAAAGATGAGCAATTTTTACAAACATAGCTCAAAAGTTGACAACTCAAAACTTCTAACGCTTTTAGGTCGAAAAGGACTGCACCGATTAAAAATTGGCATATGATTAAACTTGATGGAAATTTAATTGTTGTTTAAATGCTGAGATATGAATTTTAAACCGAAAGAGTTCGTAGCGTAAAATTTCCGCTAAGGCAGTCCAACCCTAGGAATCATCGTCTAAACTCAAAACTTCTCTTTTTCATTAATTTTTTTCAATAAGCATTATATTTAGTCAACTTATATAACAATTTAAACTTATGATATCATTATATCAAGCTCTGATTACGAGGTAACCATAAATCATTTATGACTCACCTGACAATCTCAGAAAATAGAACAGGGAAGAGGAAATGAAAGAGTTGCTCATTATATCAAAGTATAGGTATATTTATAACTAATGAAAAAAAGTCTTTACAATTAACAATTTACAGGAAGTTATTTATAGGGGTCATATAGTCATGAGGGAATTTTGGCTGCCGTCTTCTTCTTTTGGCCGGTAACTCGTCTCAGTAGATGCTGTAGGCAGAACGAAAGTTTTATGTTATACTGATTATCAGGACTTGCTATACTGCAAATTAAGAATTCTTAATTGCAATAATTTGCCACATATGATGTCTAGGGGGCTCGCCTTCTTTCAGAGGGACCGGGTTGTTCCGGGAACTCTCCTTCATACTCCAGTTCTTTCTGCTCTTTCTCCTCTTCCACGGCTGATTGTTCTTCTGTCTCCGAATCATCTTCGTCTTCGGAAGTACTAGGAGATCAGAGAAGTTGATAGCTATGTCATGCTGACCACCGACTGAATTGAGGCATGTATAGCCCTTGTAGTGGGCACAAATGGCTGAGCACTTTCCGGCCAGAGCATGCATTTTTACACCCTGTTTTGCAGGTGCAGGAAATTGAGTTTAATAATGCCTTGGGTGCTGGAAGCCGAGTGGTTTGGACAAGCATCAAACTATCTTTGGCGGATTTCCATCCCCATTGCTCTGCATTCATCTCTCGGTCCCTCCACATCTTCACCTGCAAAAACGCCCTGAAGGAATGTTGGTGAGCGGCCAGTTAAGTGGAGGACAACGACGCTAAGTTGAAAGTTTTTTACAGAGGGCCCTCTGGAAGAGTTGAAATGTCAGTTGTTTGAGAGACTGCCCTCTATTGCCTGATTAAACTGCTGCAGTGAATTTCGCTCCAGCATCGGCAAGCTGGTCAGGAGTGGCTTTGTGCTCGAGAAAAATCAAGATAGCACTTAGGAGGTCAAGATTTTTGGCAAGAGTTTCGAAGAGGTTGGCCTTGCCAACGAAGAGGTCGTATCACAGCCGCTGAAGGCTTGGAGAAACAAGATGTGTCATTTTGCATCTGAGGATAGCTTGCTATTGTTAGGACTATAGATTGTACGTTTTGCTGATTGGCCTTCCCACGTTTCATTAGGAATACGTTGTCAATTAACTGTGACTGATCATCTCTGTTAAGTAATATTTGGTCAGTCAGCAAAATCATTAAATCTTCGTCCACATCCACAATGAACACATTTCCACCATGCCTGAATCTTTCCACCACAGTAGCAACAATTATGGTATCTGCATCCTCAACGGCCTGTCTAACTTGAATGACTGCACGTATGAATTTGTCCATGAGCATCGCAATTAGGCATTTCTTGTTGTTTTCGTTGGCAAGGAATGGTTCTTTGTGTGTTCCAAACAATTCTACACTGTTTAGGTACACTTTTTGCGCGTATGTTCTGGGGAACATCGCGTTATAGTTTTGCCCAAATGTCTGTAACTTTCGAATTTTTTGAAAAAAATGGTCTCAAACGATTGAGTTCGACTCCCCAATGAAGAATTCGAGGTCAAATTTGATTCTGTCCGGCCGGCCGTCCGGCCGGCCGTTGCCACGATAACTTGAGAACGAAAAGAGCTAGCGACTTGAAATTCTAGGGTAGGTGGCGCATCCCAATACGACGGACAAGTTCGTTAATGGGCATAATCGGCCCAGTGGTTTCCGAGTAATAATTTTGTTTTCAACCAATATGAATCCGATCAAATTGAAACTTGGTGAGTAGTTGTAGAATATGACTCTAAGCACGTTTGTGAAATTTTGTGCGAATCGTATGGCTAGAAAATTTTAAAAAAATTATTAAAAAATATTTTTGCTGTCACGATAACTTGCGAACGGAATGAGATAGCGGCTTGAAATTTTCAGGTTAGGATGTGCACCAGAACGCGACATTTCAGTTTGTTTATGAGCATAATCGACCAAACGGTTATAGAGTTATAGCAATCTGAAATTTTCTGAAATTTGGTGGTTTTTTGTTCCTCATTAACTCGAAAAATACTGAACCGATGGAATTCAAACATTGTTATTAGTTGTAGACTGGCAACACGAAAATGTTTGCAAAATTTGGTGAGGATAGCATTTGTAGAAAATTTTTAATAAATCATTAAAAATAAAAAAAAAAAATTCTATATATCAGTAACTATTCGTTTGAAATTCATGAAATTTTGCAAGAGCCTTCATAACCTAACTCTACTGCCAAGTTTCAAGTTTTAATATGATCGGTTAAATATTGTTGGAGATTCGAGCATTCTTGTGCGAGTTCAGTAGTACCGATTTGGTGTAGCGTAAGGCTCCGAAGAAACGATCGCTCGACCCGGACTTTTGCCGTCGAGTCGAAGAAGACGAATCGATTTGTGTTTTTCCCAAATTTCGTTCTTCTAGGTTGAGCCTAAATATACTAATTCGATACAAGTTTCGGAGGTTTTGAGTCCGACGATTTTCCATTCAAAAAGTCAATCCGAGAAACGTCAGAATTAATTCGAGAGACGGGGTCGGAAATTTTCGAAAGCGAAACTGACGATTTAGGCCTTTTTGGGGCGTGAAACTTGAAGAAAATGATAGATAGCTTTTGCGCGTATGTTCTATTTTCCATTCTTCTGTATTGGACACCCTTAATCGAATTTACCATGGTAAATTATGTTGTCCATTCTCCTGTATTGGACACTTATTTTATATTTAAAACTGTAATTAGATCTTTGAAATACCATTGAATGAAGAAATTCTTGTAAGTTAACAAAATATCTTTATTTGAACAATAAAAATGCATCATTTTATTAAAATGATAGTTAGACTATCCAATTGCTTCTTTTCTTTATAATATTTTAGCTGTAAGTCAGTATAGCTTAGAAATTTTAAAGTAACGTCCTACAATATTAATTTAAATGATATTATAAATAAAAAAAAAAAATTGGTTCAAGCACTGACGTGAAGTCAGAAGCTTTTGCGCGTATGTTCTATTGTCCATTCTTCTGTATTGGACACCCTTAATCGAATTTACCATGGTTAATTAAGTTGTCCATTCTCCTGTATTGGACACTTAATTCGAATTTACCATGGTAAATTCGAATTAAGTGTCCAATACAGGAGAATGGACAACTTAATTAACCATGGTAAATTCGATTAAGGGTGTCCAATACAGAAGAATGGACAATAGAACATACGCGCAAAAGCTTCTGACTTCACGTCAGTGCTTGAACCAATTTTTTTATATAAGAGTAACAAACTAAATTATGTGACACGTAGAGATTAACTAAGTACTCTAAAAAAATCATAAACTTAATGAATAAAGTTGAATGAATACCTACATGAAGTTATTGGAGGTTGTTCAATTTCAATTATATGGAATAACTTGAGTTTAAATTCAGTTGAATATATTCACTCTTGCCTGAAAAATGGCAAAAAGTTAGAAGTTTTGAGTTAAGACGAAGTTCAATGAAAAATTATATATACGATTTACACTAATTTATTTAATATTGTGATGCGTTCCGTCGATCCAGCGACTTCATCAACCTAGAAACCGTCGCAAACTCAGATAGCCGTTATTCAGGACCCCCAAAATGGATTAAAACGATTTCCAGCTCTGGACCAATTTTTAGGGGCTAGACCCCGTTTTAGCACTAACTTTCATGGGCTATTAGTCTTTTATTCAACTGAAAAATCTGTAAATTAACAGATTAAATGTGTAAATGTGACAAAGTAAATGTTGTCAATTGACAGATTAAATGTGTGAATTGACAGATTAAATGTGTCAAGTGACAGATGAAATGTGTAAATTCACAGATTATATCTGGCAAATGACAGATTTTTATTTTATTACATTAGCACCAATACGCCGTCGTAGAATTGAACCATCCGCTCCAGCATTCTTAATCCTTATAGCAAAGTCGCCGAAGAACATCCATTTCCTAAAGTCCAACCGAAACCTCACCTTGAATTTCTACCTTGAAACCTTTCGCCAGACCGGGCAAGATGTTCCCGTCCAATTATTTCTCGAAACACAAAAACAACTGTTCGGCTACGTTCACAAAAGTACGGCGTGGTCAACGCGCCTCAGCAGCCACAGAAAAAAGTGGGAGTGTTCAGTTCGAACATCAATATTATGCTGCGTTAGGGCACCGTACTCTTTTTCTTCTTTTTCTCCCGTTCGTTTTTGGTCTTCTCGAAACACCGGACCGACGAAATTATACCCCTGACAGTGCCGTATTTCACTCCGGGCCAACCGCGGAAAAATAAAAAAAAACAGGATCACTTGATTTATGATGACTGAGATCGGATTTTGGATGGACTGATGAATGAGCTGTCAAGGTTATTAATTTGGAGGAGGTGGGGTATGGTGATGCTTATTATGGTTTTATGGGAAAATTGGGAATAATTTGGGGTGGATGGAATGATCGCACCGTCGGATATTCGGCGTTGCTAATGAACAATTGGAAACTTCCAAGACGATGCCCGCACTAGGATGGCGTAATTCAAAAACTAACCATGGATCGAACATTTAAATTTTAATTGACTTGCATGAGATCTTTGTTGGATTACTTTGTGATATATATTTAAATGTTGATCATTATACATATAACTTATTTTATGGCACTTGATTGATATAAAAACTACAACCAGTAAATATATTCATATAATATGTTTTACACTTATTTATTCAATATTGTGACGCGTTTCGTCGACACAGCGACTTCATCAGACTACATCATACTAAATTCTTAACAAGTTATTATCTCCCTATACCTAGATGACATGGACACAGAATCATTTAAAACTAATTACATGAGAAACTTATTTAAAACAAATTACATAATAGACTTATTTAAAACTAATTACATGAGATTTCACTGCTGGTTTCTTTGTACACATTAACAATAATTCATTCCTAATGCTTTTATTTATAAATTGATTTTCTATTTGAATAGATTGAGTAACGGTGAAAAATTTAGATCTAATTGTTCATTAACTAAATTACCCGTATGTTTTTCCCTATTTATTTCGACCATTTCCCAGTAATTAAGTTGCGCACCTTTCATCAAATTGTGTAGAATTTTGAAATCCGGGTTAAACGTATGTCCTTCTGCTAATAAATGATTCGAATAATTTGAATTAATTTTGTTGTTTTTGAAGCTGTGATGATGTTCCTTTATTCTTATGCCAAACTTTCTACCAGTTTTGCCTATATATGATTTGTCACAACTCCCGCAATTTAATTGATAAACACCGGATTTATCTTCTTTATTCCTTTTCGATTTATTGTTTTTTATGAATTTGCCAAGGTTATTATTTGTCCGGAACGAGATATTCACCTGTTGGTTTTGAAGAAACCTTTTAAGTTGTTGACTCGTTGTACCAAAATATGTTAAGCTATTGAATATTTTATTTTTATCCTTAATTTCTGGATATACTAAACTAATTGTTTTTCTAAATTGTTTTTTCGTCAACATTTTTCTGATTAACTCTGTGTTATATCCGTTGTTCACCGCTATTTGTTCGATAATTTCTAATTCTGTACCATAATTTTCTTCGGATAAAGGTATATTAATTAGCCGGTGTAACATACTATGAAATGCCGCGACTTTATGTTCGAATGGATGACACGAGGATCGATGAATGATTGTATCCGTATGGGATGGTTTCCTAAATATTGAAAAATCATGTTGATTGTTTTTCCGCGTTATTGTTAAATCCAAAAAATTAATTGCATCATTATTTTCCATTTCAATTGTGAATTTGACATTTGGATGAATGCTATTAATAAAATCTACAAATATTTTCAGTTGCCGGTCTGTTCCTTTGAAACACGCGAGCACATCATCTACGTATCTAAACCAATATACGAATTTGGAAAAAATAGGATGTGTTTTAGCGATGGCTTCTAGGTTGTCCATGAATATTTCTGCCAAAAGGGGGCTGAGCGGATTCCCCATGATAAGTCCTTCATCGCTAGTATAAATCTTATCGTTGAAACTAAAGTAATTTTGATTCAAACACGTTTCTAAAAGCTGGAGTATTTCGGACTGAATCACTATATTGACTTTGTTTTTCTCTAATAAATCCCTAACTATTTTCACTGTATCCTGGGGTGGAATACTAGGGAAAAGGTTAACAACATCGAAAGACACTAATTTTGCATTGGCCGGTAGGGAAATATTTTTAATTTTTTCTACTAGATCAAGCGAGTTCTTGATCGAAAAAGTTGGTACGAAGTTACAATAATTTTTAATCGGGTTTATTAGAAAACGCGAAGTTTTAACTGTTGGTGCTGAAATGTACGAAACTACTGGTCTAATATTTCTATCCGGTTTATGAAGTTTGATAAACGAGTACAATTGCGGGACTTGCGGATTACTCAGAATTAGTTTAAATTTTGAATTTTCATCTATTAAATAATGTATATCTTTCAAATTGTTCTTTAATTCTCGTTGAAATTTTGTAGTCGGATCCCTATTAAGTATTTTATAATTTTGAGTTGCAATGAAATTTTCCGTTTTGTTAATGTAATCGTCCTTGTTTATTGCGATAACAGTATTTCCTTTATCGGCTTTTGTAAAAACAATATTATCCGCGGCGCTTTTCGATGTCATCCATTCGAACATAAAGTCGCGGCATTTCATAGTATGTTACACCGGCTAATTAATATACCTTTATCCGAAGAAAATTATGGTACAGAATTAGAAATTATCGAACAAATAGCGGTGAACAACGGATATAACACAGAGTTAATCAGAAAAATGTTGACGAAAAAACAATTTAGAAAAACAATTAGTTTAGTATATCCAGAAATTAAGGATAAAAATAAAATATTCAATAGCTTAACATATTTTGGTACAACGAGTCAACAACTTAAAAGGTTTCTTCAAAACCAACAGGTGAATATCTCGTTCCGGACAAATAATAACCTTGGCAAATTCATAAAAAACAATAAATCGAAAAGGAATAAAGAAGATAAATCCGGTGTTTATCAATTAAATTGCGGGAGTTGTGACAAATCATATATAGGCAAAACTGGTAGAAAGTTTGGCATAAGAATAAAGGAACATCATCACAGCTTCAAAAACAACAAAATTAATTCAAATTATTCGAATCATTTATTAGCAGAAGGACATACGTTTAACCCGGATTTCAAAATTCTACACAATTTGATGAAAGGTGCGCAACTTAATTACTGGGAAATGGTCGAAATAAATAGGGAAAAACATACGGGTAATTTAGTTAATGAACAATTAGATCTAAATTTTTCACCGTTACTCAATCTATTCAAATAGAAAATCAATTTATAAATAAAAGCATTAGGAATGAATTATTGTTAATGTGTACAAAGAAACCAGCAGTGAAATCTCATGTAATTAGTTTTAAATAAGTCTATTATGTAATTTGTTTTAAATAAGTTTCTCATGTAATTAGTTTTAAATGATTCTGTGTCCATGTCATCTAGGTATAGGGAGATAATAACTTGTTAAGAATTTAGTATGATGTAGTCTGATGAAGTCGCTGTGTCGACGAAACGCGTCACAATATTGAATAAATAAGTGTAAATCGTATATAATTTTTCATTGAGTTAATATGGATTTGCATCAAGTAAAAGCCACAAGCATTAAATTTTTAAATAATATGTTTGTCAAACTTACCTTATAATTAAGAGTTCTTTCAGTTACTATTTGTTGAATGATTAAGAAGGGATTCAGTTTATTAGAATTTCTGGAGTACATAGGAGCTTCAACTTCTAGTTCTAGAATCCTTGCAGAAGGAGAAGAGGTTCTAAATGTATATCATGTAATCATGTGTGACAAAACAAATTGTTGTCCCATTTTTATAGACATTGGTTCTTTATGTTTACAAAGTAGTGCCCTTAATTCAGAACCACATAAAATGGATGGCGCATTCATGTGGAGAACGGTTAACTTAAAATAAAAAGTATGGTACCTATATTCTTGTAAAGTTGGAGCACGGAGTAGGTGTAAAAATATTACTCATGTTTTAATTTAAGTTCAGGTGCATAATGTTCTTATTCATTTATGAGGATATAGTGTCGAATTGATCCAGATAAAGCTTTTGTAAAATAGTTATCAATAATTAAAATGATTTTTTTAAAATATGATACATATATTATGTGAAAATAATTATTAACAATAAGTGTAATATTTGAGGTATAAGTATAAGTCTTGTTCCCTAGAGTTTGGATGACCATCTCTTCTATTCAATTGAAAATATTAAAATTGTTTATACCTTTTGTGAAACTTTTCAAAGCACTGTCACTGTTTAACATATCACTGCTGGTAGATATCCAGGATGTATCAACACTAACGTCATAAGTGTTAGGTGGTCTGATAACAATGTACACATACCAAGTCTACTACTAACATTATTATAGCTGTTCAACTAACTCAAGAGTGCTTGGGCGATGCTTATTTCTTCTTTTGAATGAGGTTATTCAGCACAGCAAACGTAATCTACACATTCCTATATCTTTCGAGGTACCTCCTTGTCCTCTGTTTGAAGATTATATTGATGTAGTTTCAGGTTAAGTACTCTTCGGTCTATTAGTTTTACTCGTAACGCAGTTTCAATAATTATATTTATATTTGATTTTCCCGAGATAATAAGTGGAAACACAAACGTATACATTTTGGCATATTTTTTGCCCATGAATTGCATTTGGGCACTCAACAATAGTCATTTCCGGTCGAAGACATTTTAGACCGGATAATATTATCTATTTTCATTTGAATTTTGCATTGAAACAAAACTTGGATGGATGATTATGAAACAAAATAGTCGGGTGGCCCTACCTCTTGAATAATGGTGCTATTAGAAAAGTCGTTGTATCTGTGCAGTTCTGCTGTAAAACAACATTAGATTTAAACCTTACCAAAGCTGGGAAATCTGAGGATATGATTTCGATGATTTTAAAATTTGTGCATGCCGTCAGTTTAAATTGTTTTGTGACTACCGTCATTGAAAATAATTTTGTATGAGAGCACGGTAAATTCGTTTAGGCATGAGGAAGTAGGAATCTTGACGAATTGAATCGATATTGTCCGTAGTTACAAATACAACATTCTGTTTGTTTTCATTTCGGAACGCGGGTAATATGGAATATTCCACATTTACCCATTATTTCTGTTCCCTCATAGTTCCTCTGACTCAGAATTTGAACCAGTTATTGATTATTCTTCTGATGAAGATCTACCACTGAGATGCAGCAATAAAAAGCCATCCAATGACGACATGGAAAACATTTCCCCATGCGAAAGTAGAGAACTATGGGTTATGTGAGTAATTTTCAATGTATGGGCTCACGAAGCGTGCACCAGGGCAGAAAAAATGTTGTTGTTTGCGATTACTGCAATTCCTAGATATTTACCGTTGTTTACCTATTATAAAAAAATTAAATTTGAGTGAAGCATTAGCTCTATTCCATATTACCCCATATAACCATTCCAATTTCCAATTTGCCCAAATGTCTGTAATTTTCGAATTTTTCGATGAAAATGGTCTTAAACGATTTGGTTCGACTCACTGATAAAGAATCCGTGGTCGAAATTCATTCTGTCCGGCCGGGTGGCCGTAGGCACTATAACTCTCGAACGGAATGAGCTAGACAGTTGAAATTTTCAGAGTAGGTTTGGGAGATAAATATCTCGGCTAAGTTCGTTATTGGGCAAAATCGGTCAGATAGTTTCAGAGTAACAAAAAAAAATTTTTTTTTTACACAACAAATTCCAAATTATTTTTTTTTTCAATAAGCTGTTTTACTATGAAAATCCAATGATATCATTTTTAACTCTACCAAGCTAATACTTTAGGGCCCACTTGCGTGGAAGACGGGGTTAAAAAATTAAGTATAGGGTTAAGTAACTCGAGTTAAATTGTTAAATTTTTAACTCTACGATTGCATTGCGCGATAGAAAATTAAGTCCGGGTTAGGTAACCCGTTTTATCCCTTGATGTTTATAGCGTGGTACGGCGTTGATTGACTTTGACAGGACTGAAACTGAATATTTATTTGTAAACTTTCGTGATTTTCAGATCTTACTGTTCAGGATGGCCCTATGCAGTATTTTTTGCATTTGAATAACCTTTTTTTTAAATTGGGTCCATCATTTTGAAGGGGCTAATCAATATTATAACTACACATTACCATATAATTCACAAGTTTCAAATTCATCAAAGAACAATTTCTTTGAAATTTCAAGAACCATGATATTCTAGAAGACATCATTCAAAAGAATGCAAGTATTGTATGAAGAACTATGAATTAATTAAACTGTAAGACACAACTGGACTGAAGACACAAATTAAAAAATATAGCTATTTCCATTTGGGGAATAAATTATAAGATTGTTCATAACCACAAGTATTTTATGAACATTGCTTTGTTTATCCTCTATAGTGGAAAAACTTTGTAATTATTGCTTATTCATATCATCCATATATTACATTAGCCATCAAACCTTTTAAATTCTTCATAATCATTACAAGAATGTCTGTCGCCACCATTCGCTGTTGGGTCAAAAATTAACAGTGCTGTGCCTAAGGTGGCGTAAGGACACAGTAACAAAGCCTACACAGAACACAACTGGTTCTCCTAACTCAGGGCAAGCTCTTAGAGCTTATGAGGGGTCTCCTTGTGGAAGACCCAGGAGGATCAGTATAATAATAATAATAATAATAATAATAATAATAATATGGAACCGAATATGGTAATAATTTGACATTTGAACACATCGTTTGATGCATAATCAATTTCAATACTTTTGTCACTTGTTGATGAGATGAAATATCTGAAATTATAGATAAACTTTAAATATTCCATTCAATATCGAAATATTAAAATTAAGTTTCCGCTTACTTAGTTGTATTTCAAGATAATGAACGTTTGAAGCTAATGATTCATGTAAATTGTCTGTGAAAATTTGTTTGCATGGGTTAGGGGAAAACAGTAATTGTGAAAATAAGATTCATTAATTTAGATACCAATCTATATACTGTTTTATACTATCTACTAAGGGCCAATTTATTCAACCTCCCCGTAAAGTATTCATCAACTATGTGCTCGTTGAATTTACTGATCCCTTTAAAGTAATAAAATCTATTCATATTTCACATATTTGCAGATCACTTTCTATAACTTAGAGGTGAATAAACATGTACAGATTATACATTCCTTTCGGTAAGGCTACTTGCCTACGGTAGTTAAATATATCGGCCCTCAGTGAACAAAAAAATTGTATATCTCACTGAAGCCGTAATTCAAACAAAGGAAATAAACTCGAATAAAACTCTATCTATTAACATATTCGATTATTTACTTCAAGAGAGATCAAGAATAACATTCGTTTTGAAAATTCAATACTATATCAAGCAGCATGCAATACATTTCCTCGAGTTTGGACCACTGCTACCCCAACATAATCATGGAGGATTCGTGAAACACTACAGGGAGGATAAATACTCGTATATAGATTATTATTAAAATATGATTACTAACTTTCTCCATTTCCTTATATCCTACTTCTCGGTGGAAACTATACTTGGATTTTCCTCCACAACACTAGGTATACATCATTTTCAAAGTTAGCGTTGAATTATCAAGCATTTAAGAAACATACCTGGAGTTCCACAGGAAGACAATATAAATATATTGTTAGATAAAAAACAAATTGTAATGCTTGAGGTTCAAATGAATATATATGTATATACAAACATGTTATATTACATCACATTTTACTCCTATATTTTAAAATATAATATCTTTTAGAAATCATGAATAAGTACATGTACCTGATGTGGTATTACTGCGGTTTCAATTTTATCCCACAGTTTTCCATAATTTGGAATTTCTTTCACATACGTAAACAATATAATATCTAGATTCCTCCAATTCTCAAACTCTTCAAACACAAGGTAGTCTAGAATATTTTCAATGGAAGTAATCCAGTATCCATTAGTATATCTTGTCTATGAAGGAATCCTCGTTCGTACTTCGTAGATTGAGAATATTTTGTTTACTTTTTGATCAGATTCAGATTCGAGGTTGAGGTTAAAACGAAATGTCGGGGTCGCATGCGTAGATCAGAATGCAGTATATCCATAATCATTTTCTCAAAAATACCACACTATCAAGACAAGCAAGTTACCGATCACTGCTAATATTTATTATTTACCAGAAATTCATGACAAATCCGAAATATTTAAATTAGAAACGTCAATTTTTACAAGACAAACCCGGACTTAGCGATTTAACCCAGCCATTTTGCCGGGTTGAATTTTTATAGTTTTAATTTAACCCAGGGTTAGGCTCTAACTCTTGAAGGTGCAAGACAAATTATCAATTTAACCTTAGGTTTAGAGTTAACCCGGATTTAATTAGATAACCCGCCTTCGTGCAAAGGCCCACTTGCCTTTGATATGATTTTTCAAAATTTCAATATTAAATCGTATTTCTACGTTTTCACAGAATGATATAATTATTCTTTGTATGAATTGTCATAATGTCAACTTATTTTCCTGCGACATGACATTATCTAATCAATCGAAGAATTGTGAGAATAAAGTGTATTCCGAAATGTGAGCGAAGTGAGAAAAATCTCAGTTGTTTGCTCCGAAATTGGTTTTTCTCAGAAAAGTCTTACATTTCGGAATGGAAAATGAAGTAAGAGATCTGAGAGAAGTGAGACTGCTTTTCATCCATATACATAGAATGCTCAGTTCTCTCACTTAATGACGGGACTGACGGAAGGGAATATTATAACTTCAAAAATATTATGTTGGTGTTGAAATACTCGTATTTTTGCGATGCAACGCGGACCTCACCCAAAAATGTTTGAAAATATTACGTAAATATTGAAAGCATAATTCTGTAGTTCGAGAGAGGAGAAAATTTGGTGAATGTAGATCAGGAAATTTTTGATCGATTACAAGGTAATTTTTCATTATTACTTCTCTTCTTTCATACATGTTTTATGGAATATCTACTATTTGTGAGAACTTTAAACATGATTTGGGCAATTGTCATACGCAACTTGTTTTTTGGCGCTCTAGTTCCTCGGAACAGAGTGCTTATCAATATGCCCAAATGTCTGTAATTTTCGAATTTTTGGCTGAAAATGGTCTCAAACGATTTCGTTCGACTCACTGAACAAGAATCCGAGGTCGAAATCGATTCTGTCCGGCCAGCCGGCCGGCCGTAGGCACGATAACTCTCGAACGAAAGGAGTTAGAGGATTGAACTTTGCAAGGTGGGTTGGAGCGTAAATATCTAGGACGAGTTCGTTAATGGGCAAAATCCATCAAGCGGTTTCGGAGTTATGGCTGATTTTAGTAAAAACATTTTTTATGAATATTTCCGAAACCGATCTCTCGATATATATGAAATTTAGCATCAAATTGTAGAATCATGACCTCTATACGCATGTGAAGTTTTGTATTGACCAGGTTACCGCAAAGTGTAAAAAAAAATTTTGAAAATTTAAAAAAAGTTTTTCTACAATAACTCTCGAACGGAATGAGCTAGTAGTTGAGCTAGTAGTTGAAATTTTCAGAGTAGGTTAGGGAGATGAATATCTCGGTTAAGTTCGTTATTGGGCAAAATTGGCCAGATTTAATTTGATTTCTTCCATGTTGCAGCTCTCATTCTCAAATTGCTCATTTAATCTTGATAAATAATCTATTATTTGAATTGAATTTCTTTTATGATGTAGTTCTATCATAAGAATATATTGATATAATTCTCAACTCTGAGAAACCAATACTTTCGGAGATATAATTTGTCTGTTTGAACTAGAGCGCCAGAAAGCTCCTGTCTACAGAGCTTGAACCAATTTTTTTAATCAAACAAATATTCATTTTTAAAACATATATTTCTGAAATTACCGAATACAATTTTATATTCAATTTAGCAGGGATACTGTTTGGATATAGTAAGAACTTTTTATTGACCGAATATTGCTGCTCCAAACACATTAGTTGCTACCTTATTGCTCTATATGTGAATGGTATTCCATATATGCCGACTTTTATCTGATAATATTACCTGATTCATCCTGAAATTACAATTGTTTGAATGTAATCAGCCTGAAGCTTTTAACCTAGTGCGCTGATATACTCAGCATTTGATGAATAGAGACACAATCTGAAACTGTTTCCTTATTTTTGGCGTGCTATTTCACCTATCAATTTGTCCAAATTTTCGAATTTTTAACCGAGAATGGTCTAAATCGATTAGTTTTGACCTACTGATGAAGAATCCGAGGTCAAACTTGATTTTGCCGACCGGCCGTCAGCACGATTACACTCGAACGCAATGATTTAGAGAATTGAAAATTTCAGCGTAAGTTTGGGCTCTAAATGTGCCAGCTAAGTTCGTTAATGGGCAAAATCCACCGAGTGGCGTCAGAGTTATAGCCATTTGAAATGTTATTTTCCCAATATCTCGAAAAATACTGATCTGATCGAATCAAAGCACGGTAGTTGAGAAAGAACGGCACATAGACTTATGCAAAATTTTGTGAGGATCATATGGCCGGAAAATAAAAAAAAATATACTAAAAAAATCTGTATCTCTGAAACTTCGATTTTATTTCATATTCAACCAAAAATCAATGAACTCCACCAGATAAAGAACATTTCACTTTCAAATTCATCGAATGATCCGCGATTTGAAGAATGTAATAATGTATTCGTCATACCCCGATGAGTGATAGCAAATCACTCGAAACAAGAATAAATAAGGAATAAAAAACGCCGACATAACACCCAATAGATCGGTTATCTCACATCACGCTCCTCAGAAAAATTCCCATGAGTAAATGTATAATCCTTCCATAACTCCGATAGCGGCACCTCTATGAAAACATCATCCTGTACACGTATCATCATCGAAATTGCGTTAACCACCTCTAAGCGAACCGACTGACAAGACACCATAACTAGAAAACAAGTGGTATAATTTATATTCACTGATAATGGTCTTCCATCTTGTAAAATCTCAATTTAAAGAACATCAACCGGTGTTTGGGACTTCAAACGATACAGGTATGTAGTTTGTTGTTATTCCTCTACGTCCGTGGCCGCTCGTCGAAGACGACGTCATGAAGCAATCAGGTCTTCGGATGGTACCGAAAGGATGACCGCGTTTAGCTTTACACTTTTGGGCATTTTCGCTGTAGTATAGATCGATAAGATGGGTTCCTACACAATTTCAGAATATCACAAATGCAGAATGATACTAATTTAGAAAAAACATGCGTAGAAACTTGCACGCGTAGAAAAAACTTTCGCAGAAAGGCAGTAAGTAACAACCCTTGAAAGGTACAATGCGCGCTGTTGCCTCGCTGTTCTATACATTTCAATGACACCCACAGACCACTTCAATTCCACAATGCAAGATTCACTTCACTGACAGTGACAATCTGTCCAAAGATTAACTTTGGCCTGACAGATGAAAAGTAACTTTATATGGGTAATCATCAGTTGTTAGAAATTGGTTCAAGCACTGACGTGAAGTCAGAAGCTTTTGCGCGTATGTTCTATTGTCCATTCTTCTGTATTGGACACCTTTAATCGAATTTATCATGGTAAATTATGTTGTCCATTCTCCTGAATTGGACACTCTTAATTCGAATTTACCATGGTAAATTCCAATTCTCCTGTATTGGACACTCTTAATTCGAATTTCCCATGGTAAATTCCAATTCTCCTGTATTGAACACTCTTAATTCGAATTTTCCATGGTAAATTCCAATTATCCTGTATTGGACACCCTTAATTCGAATTTACCATGGTAAATTCCAATTCTCCTGTATTGGACACTCTTAATTCGAATTTGCCATGGTAAATTCCAATCCTCCTGTATTGGACACTCTTAATTCGAATTTACCATGGTAAATTCCAATTAAGTGTCCAATACAGGAGAATGGACAACATAATTTACCATGGTAAATTCGATTAAAGGTGTCCAATACAGAAGAATGGACAATAGAACTTACGCGCAAAAGCTTCTGACTTCACGTCAGTGCTTGAATAAATTTTTTTTTCGTAATTTTTTTGAAATTTTCTAGGGGTACGGTTCTTAAAAATTTTTTTTTCGTAATTTTTTTCAAATTTTCTAGGGGTACTGTTCTTACAAAATTTGGAACACGTCTTTATGTTGATTTTCTACTAGTAGTAACCAAGCTTCAATCAGATCGAATATTTATTTTTTGAGTTATCAAGGAAATAATATTCCAGGTGGGTATAACTCGGAAACCGTTAAACCGATTATGCCCAAAAACGAACTCAACTCTCCCATTCGGATACGCAACCTACCCTGAAAATTGCAAATCCCTATCTCCTTTCGTTCGAAAGTTATCGAGTCAACGATTACCCATCTACTAAACTTACACAAGGCTGCTCAATCGGTTTAGTATTTTTCGAGTTAATGAGGAACAAAAAACAACCAAATTTCAGATGGCTATAACTCTAAACCGTTTGGTCGATTATGCTCATAAATAAACTAATGTTGCGTTCTGATGCACATCCTAACCTGAAAACTTCAAGCCGCTATCTCTTTCCGTTCTCAAGTTATCGTGACAACAAAAATATTTTTTAATAATTTTCTAGCCATACGATTCGCACAAAATTTCACAAACGTGCTCAGGTTCATATTCTACAACTACTCACCAAGTTTCAATTCGATCGGATTTATATAGGTTGAAAACAAAATTATTACTCGGAAACCACTGGGCCGATTAAGCCCATTAACGAACTTGTCCGTCGTATTGGGATGCGCCACCTACAATTTCAAGTCACTACCTCTTTTCGTTCTCAAGTTATCGTGGCAACGGCTGGACGGCCGGACATAATCAAATTTGACCTCGAATTCTTCATTGGGGAGTCGAACTAAATCGTTTAAGACCATTTTCGTCAAAAAATTCGAAAGTTACAGACATTTGGGCAAAATGATAACGCGATGTTCCTCAGAACATACGCGCAAAAAGCTAATTGAATAACTGTAGAAATACCTATGCGAAATATCTGGGAATGAATTGTCCATTCGTTTATTGACTCTTTGAATATATATTTTCCACGAGCCTGTTTGGATTAGATGTTCGGAATGGTTCATACACAATAATCAGTAATTCTACTGTACAGTATGCAAAAACTAAGTATACTCACATAAGTATATTCACATTTATAAAGTCTCCCGGTTGGCCAAATTTTCACACATTTCACCGTGTATGTTTTGAAAATGTTAGGTTATGCTCATTTTTTTGTCAGATAACTACGCAACGTAGTCCTCTCTACATAGAAATCGTAGTAATTACGTATTTTTCACCATGTGAATTTTCTTGGGAAAAAAAATGATTTTGAGAGATATAATGTGCATTCAACAGTTCCAAAGACCTGGCGACTGTTGAAGAAAATGTATCCTCTGTTGTTACTATGGAAATATTTCATGTACCTATAGAAACTGGTTGGAAGATTCAGTTATGCTATTTTCTTGTACAGAAAACAAGATTAAATTGTTGAAATTTCAATGAAAAATAATGGATACAGTAGTCCGTTACTTTGTGATAGTTCATTTGAAAAAAGAATAAAACTCCTAAACGAACAGACGTACCTTCTGTGGAATTCCCAACTCTTCGCAATTCTCAAGAAATAAGCCTACAGAAGACATTTAAATAACTTGTTGCACAATTCGAAATCACCAGTTTCAACATGTAGTAGTACTACGAAAACCGAGTCACTGTTAAACCAAAATATAGTGATAGGATAGGAAACTAAGTAATTTTATTCGAGAGTTCAACAAGTCCTAAGACAGAATGAATTTTTCTATTGCAGATTTCAGTTCTGTATAGCACTTCCTGATACTTTGTCTCTGCTTCTTCAAAACTGCTTTCGGCTTTTACAATCTTGTTTGGCAGAACATTTTTTGTCCTATTTTAGTGAAGGATATCTTTAGATATCAATAAAAATTAGTGAATAAATTTCATCTCGATGTTCACTTGTGATGAAACAGACAGTATTTATGGCTTTAATGTAATGGATAAAACTGTATACACTAAAGAACTACATTGAAGAAATATATTCAGATTTCAAGAAGACTTTTTCACAATCTACTGATGTTTGAAGTATCACAGAGCTACAGAGCGTTTTGAACTACGAAGAAATATGAATTCCAAATTATCACATTTCACATAGTAATTATTGTAACACGCTAAAAATTTAAATAAATTAAGTAATGAGGTTACTTTAATTATTTATGTCTAATTACTAGCACCAGAGATTAGGGATATCTATGACTAGCATAAAAGGCAAATATAATTCTTATTATTGTCTTCTGTGGCCAACATCTAGAATATGCTGGTCTTGCATACTAGGTAATACAGCATAGATCTGGCAACGTTTTTCTAGATATGTGACTTTCGACCAATGGACCCTTCCAGACGAGTTAGATTCTTCCTTTGTGTCTTTCTGTATAAGTTCTTTCTAGGAGTGTTTTTTTCTATATGAGTTCGTTTCTATAATTGTGCCGTTGTGAGGATATTGGACAATTTCCGATTACCTTCATACTAATTTTCAATTGCACTCGAAGGAGTTGGATAAAACTTAAGGCAGTTGGAAAAATTTTGAAGCAGTTGAAAAAATTTTAACGCAGTAGGAAAAATTTTGAAGCAGTTAGACCACCCTTCCCCCTACTCCCTGCCCACCGGTTGAACGGAGTAAATTCAAAGCAGTTGGGAAAATTTTTGAGCAGTTGGAAAAACTTCGAAGCGGTTGGAAAAAGTTCGAGGGAGTTGTAAAAATTTTAAAGCAGTTGAAAAAATTTTAAACCAGTTGGAAAAATTCCGAAGTGGTTGGAAAAATTTCGAAGGAGTTGCAAAAATTTTAAAAGCAGTAGGAACATTTTAAAGCAGTTGGAAAAATGTTGAAGCAGTTGGAACACCGTCCCCCTACCCCCTGCCCACCAGTTACCTTCGGTTTTCTGTAATCCTTCAATGCACAGTCGGAAAATTTTCGATGGTTTTTCCCCCAAAAAATTGGATTCGGCCCGTCCCTGCCGACAGAATACGCTCCCGATGTTTTGTATCATACTAAGGGATCACCCAATCTACAGGAAAAATGATAAGAAATTCCAGAAGGAAATAAGTGAAGCACAAAACATACTTAACACGAAAAGCCAAATGTCAACGACGCGTGCTAAATCTAATTTCCCATGCAAATCAGCATCACAGGAATTCGTACCTCGTTTCTTGAAAAAACCGAATCTGTCGTGACCAATTTGAATCAACAAATTATAAAAATTGAAGGGGAGTTAGTTCGCATTTTTCCCGTTAGACACGTCCAGCGTTTATCAGCAGTCGGCGACGTAATGGTCCTCCTACGAGGTAATTTTTCAAATATTTTACGGCCATTCACGACACGAACGTTGAAATATCGTATAAATAATGTGAATTTAAAATGAAAATTAAAATCGGAACCGACAAAAGTAGTAACGCAAGCCGTTTATTCGGGCGCTAAAACGCAATCAAAGTCCGTTGCATCATATACGAAGCGGTAAAGTCGGTTTTTTTTATGTACTACGGACTTGTTTGTGGTCGCGCCATATGGTTGTTGATGCTTTTCTCCGATGGTTTTTAAGGCCACTTCTTCTAGTACTTTTGTCGGAAGATGGATGCACTATACCTTTTCAATTTCAGTTTCGCAAAAAGTAAAACGATTTCGGAAAAAATAAAAGCAATTTCAGAAATAGTAAAACCAATTTCAGAAATAGTAAAAACGATTTCGGAAATAGTAAAACTAGTTCCGGAAAAAGTATCACCAATTTCGGAAATATTAAAACCAATTTCGGAAAGAGTTAATCCAATTTCAGACAAAATATTCAGATTTACACAGCGTACAATTTTGTGTCCATCTCACTCACTTTCGTTAAGTTCGTGAGGAATACATACCTATATATCATGATGAGTCGTACGTTAAGTGATTTGAGAATGACTAAACTCCAGGAAAATAATCATTAAAGGATACTTTGGGAGATATATTCATTATTAAATGGTTCCTTTCTGGATTTTCTCTCCCAACTCTGAAAAATATCTATAAAAAAAATATTATTTCGTGAATTGCTTCTGCATTAGAAATACAAGATATTTGTCAGAAGGTATGTATAGAACAATGTATCCTAACAAATAATAACGACACAACATCAACGATAAAACAACTATTTCGTAACGTTTAGGAGAATAGATCAGACTCCTTCGTCAAACTCCTTGCTAAAATCTACAGAACTATTTTTGAATAGATAACATTTCATCTGAGTTTTCTTCCGTATCATATGGACTACCATAGAGTTGTATCTTGGGACCAATAGTATTTGGATTTATATGGCTGATATGTATTTGATGGTCAAATTCGTGGATGTTTATTTTTATGCTGTTTATATACATGCGCGTTTTTGGCGCTCTTGGACCCCGGAACACAGTGCTTATCAATTTGCCCAATTGTCTGTCATTTTTGAATTTTTGTATGAAAATGGTCTTGAACGATTTGGTTCGACTCACTGATCAAGAATCCGTGCTCGAAATCGATTCTGTCCGGCCGTCCGGCCATTAACACGATAGCTCTCGAACGAAAAGAGTTAGAAGATTGAAATTTGCAAAAATCCGTGGTCAAAATCAATTCTCAGAATGAGCTAGACAGTTGAAATTTTCAGAGTAGGTTTGGGAGATAAATGTATGGGTTGAGTTCGTTATTGAGCACAATCGGCTTGATGGTTTCGGATTAACGAAAAAAAAAGTTTTTTTACATTACTCAAATTTAATTTTTTTCAAGATTCAGTTTTACCATAACAATCCATTGATATCATTTTCAACTCTAACAAGCTAATACTTTCGAAGATATGATTTTTAAAAATTTCATTATGAAATCGTACTTCTATGTTTTTACAGAATGCTAATTATTCTATCTTTGAATTATTATATGATCCGTGTTCATACATGTCATCTTATTTTCCTATAAGAGTCATGTCAAATTCATTTCAGCTGTCGTAGAATTATGAGGATTATAATATTTTTCACATTGTAATATTTAGTTTAAACTAATTTTATAAATGTAGTTCAATCTTGTGAATAAAGACCTTATTATTATTATTATTATTATTATATTATAATTTTTGGGTGATATTTTAATACCCGTGGATAATCCATATGATGACGGAAATATATACTTTGGTAAGTTAATCAAATTGGGTTCAGAATATCTCCAGTAAAAACAAAACTGCAATATTATCTAAGTTTCAATTGATACAATATAATTTTCAGAGTGCATTTGAGGAATGAATATCTCGGATAAGTTCGTGGTTTTGGATTAATCATGTTTAGCAAAAAACATTTTTAAATGAGACTTCTTTGGATTTAATTTATTTTATGATGCATTATTTTTATTATAAGAATCCATTGATATCATTCCCAATTCAGAGAAACCAATACTTTTGGAGATATGATTCTTTGTTGATAGCTATTCTGAAATTCGAACATTGTCAAATTGACAGTCTTTGAAGATCATAGCAACATAGTTTCACTTAGCACAGAAATTTCCAAGCTCCAATTCCTTTCTCAACCTAATATGGTCAATTCCAATCCGTGAAATTGCATTCTCTGTTCAAAACAAGCCCTGTGGACAGGAGCTTTCTGGCGCTCTAGTTCAAACAGACAAATTATATCTCCGAAAGTATTGGTTTCTCAGAGTTGGGAATTATATCAATGTATTCATATGATAGAACTGCATCATAAAGGAAATTCAATTTAAATAATAGTTTATTTATCAAGGGTAAATGAGCAATTGAATACGATAGTACGATTTTTCGTGAAAAGCAGCAAGTTGCGATGGACGTTAAAAGAAGAACCCCTGTATAGAGATTTCTGAAAAATACATTATAAGAATCCATCCACGATTTCTATTTAGATAACGGTTTGTTTGTGGCAAAAATTAAATCAATCGCGTAATATTGTGCCGATAGGAAAAGAACACCCTGTATAGTAATGGTTTGTTTTCAACGATGTAGGTTCCGAAAGTATATCTTTTAATTGAATACAATAGTACGATTTGTCGTGAAAAACAGCTAGTTGCGATTGACGTTAAAACAGAAACACCCTGTATAGAGATTTTTTAAAAATACATTATAAGAATCCATCCAAGATTCCTATTAAGATAACGGTTTGTTTGTGTCAAAAATCAAATCAATCGCGTAATATTGTGCCAATAGAAAAAGAACACCCTGTATAGTAATGGTTTATTTACACTGATGTATGTCCGAAAGTATATCTTTTATCACAATTGATTACAATAGTACGATTTTTCGTGAAAAGCAGCAAGTTGCGATGGACGTTAAAAGAAGAACACCCTGTATAGAGATTTCTAAGAAATACATTATACGAATCCATCCAAGATTCCCATTTAGATAACGGTTTGTTTGTGGCAAAAATCAAATCAACGCGTAATATTGTGCCGAAAGAAAAAGAACATCCTGTATAGTAATGGTTTTTTTTCAACGATGTAGGTCCCGAAACCATATCTTTTAACACAATTGATTACAATCGCACGATTTGTCGTGAAAAGCAGCTAGTTGCGATTGACGTTAAAACAGAAACTAGCTGTATAGAGATTTTTCAAAAATACATTATAAGAATCCATCCAAAATTCCTATTTAGATAACGGTTTGTTTGTGTCAAAAATCAAATCAATCGCGTAATATTGTGCCAATAGAAAAAGAACACCCTGTATAGTAATGGTTTATTTTCAACGATGTATGTCCGAAAGTATATCTTTTATCACAATTGAATACAATAGTACGATTTTTCGTGAAAAGCAGCAAGTTGCGATTGACGTTAAAAGAACAACACCCTGTATAGAGATTTCTAAAAAATACATTATAAGAATCCATCCAAGATTCCTATTTAGATAACGGTTTGTTTGTGTCAAAAATCAAATCAATCGCGTAATATTGTGCCGATAGAAAAAGAACACCCTGTATAGTAGTGGTTTATTTTCAACGATAAGAGCTTCGGAAAAAAAAGAAAAACACCCTTACTCAAAGTCGACAGATATAGCGTAATTCGAAGTTAAGATTCCGATAGAAATTGAAAATTATATCTCCAAAAGTATTGGTTTCTCAGAGTTGGGAATTATATCAATGTATTCATATGATAGAACTACATCCTAAAGGAAATTCAATTCAAATAATAGTTTATTTATCAAGATTAAATGAGCAATCATGAGAATGAGAACTGCACCATGGAAGAAATCAAATTAAATCTGGCCAGATATTCATCTCCCTAAACTACTCTGAAAATTTCAACTACCTACCTCATTCCGTTCGAGAGTTATATCTATGTCTATGGATAAAAAGCAGTCTCACTACTCTCAGATCTCTTACTTCATGTTCAGTTCCGAAATGTGAGAATTTACTGAGAAAAACTAATTTCGGAGCAAACAACTGAGATTTTTCTCACTTCGCTCACAATTCTTCGATTGATTGTCTCAGGAACATCATTTGACATTATGACAATTCATAGAATAATATCATTCTGTGACAACGTTGAAATACGATTTATTATTGAAATTTTGAAAAATCATATCTCCGAAAGTATTAGCTTGTTAGAGTTAAAAATGATATGAATGGACTCTTATGATAAAATTTTTTATTAAAAAAAATTTTATTTGGAATTTGTTTCGTAAGAAAAAATTTTTTTTTTGTTACTCCGAAACCATCTGTCCGATTTTGCCCAGTAACGAACTTAGTCGAGATATTTATCCTCCAAACCTACTCTGAAAATTTCAACTTTCTAGCTCATTCCGTTCGAGAGTTATCGTGCCTACGGCCGGCCGGCCGGACCGGCCGGACAGAATGAATTTCGACCACGGATTCTTGATCAGTGAGTCGAACCAAATCGTTTAAGACCATTTTCATCGAAATATTCGAAAATTACAGACATTTGGGCAAATTGATAAGCACTCAGTTCCGAGGAACTAGAGCGCCAAAAATACGAGTCGACTTCTTAAGTTTCCTTTTAATGTAATCAGACTCTGTCATCAGAACCTTTGTTTTACTTGAATCCATCATTTCTGTATGTCTCTATTTTTGGCGCTCTAGTTCCTCGGAACTGAGTGCTTGTCAATTTGCCCAAATGTCTGTAATTTTCGAATATTTCGATGAAAATGGTCTTAAACGATTTGGTTCGACTCACTGATCAAGAATCCGTGGTCGAAATTTATTCTGTCCGGCCGGCCGGCCGGTCCGGCCGGCCGTAGGCACGATAACTCTCGAACGAAATGAGCTAGAGAGCTGAAATTTTCAGAGTAGATTTGGGGGATAAATATCTCGGCTAAGTTCGTTATTGGGCAAAATGGGACAGATGGTTTCGGAATACCAAAAAAAAAATTTTTTTTTTACGAAACAAATTCCAAATTAATTTTTTTTTAATAAGGAGTTTTATCATAAGAATCCATTCATATCATTTTTAACTCCAACAAGCTAATACTTTCGGAGATATGATTTTTCAAAATTTCAATAATAAATCGTATTTCAACGTAGTCACAGAATGATATTATTCTATGAATTGTCATAATGTCAAATGATGTTCCTGAGACATTATCTAATCAATCGAAGAATTGTGAGCGAAGTGAGAAAAATCTCAGTTGTTTGCTCCGAAATTAGTTTTTCTCAGAAAATTCTTACATTTCGGAACTGAACATGAAGTAAGAGATCTGAGAGTAGTGAGACTGCTTTTCATCCATAGACATAGATATAACTCTCGAACGGAATGAGGTAGGTAGTTGAAATTTTCAGAGTAGTTTAGGGAGATGAATATCTCGGTTAAGTGCGGTATTGGGCAAAATTGGCCAGATTTAATTTGATTTCTTCCATGGTGCAGTTCTCATTCTCATGATTGCTCATTTAATCTTGATAAATAAACTATTATTTGAATTGAATTTCCTTTAGGATGCAGTTCTATCATATGAATACATTGATATAATTCCCAACTCTGAGAAACCAATACTTTTGGAGATATAATTTGTCTGTTTGAACTAGAGCGCCAGAAAGCTCCTGTCCACAGGGCTTGAACCCATTTTTGGCGCTCTAGTTCCTCGGAACTGAGTGCTTATCCATTTGCCCAAATGTCTGTAATTTTCGAATATTTCGATGAAAATGGTCTTAAACGATTTGGTTCGACTCACTGATCAAGAATCCGTGGTCGAAATTCATTCTGTCCGGCCGGCCGGGCCGGCCGGCCGTAGGCACGATAACTCTCGAACGGAATGAGCTAGAGAGTTGAAATTTTCAGAGTAGGTTTGGGGGATAAATATCTCGGCTAAGTTCGTTGGGCAAAATCGGACAGATGGTTTCGGAGTATCAAAAAAAAAAATTTTTTTACGAAACAAATTCCAAATTAAATTTTTTTTAATAAAAAGTTTTATCATAAGAATCCACTCATATCATTTTTAACTCTAACAAGCTAATACTTTCGGAGACATGATTTTTCAAAATTTCAATAATAAATCGTATTTCAACGTTGTCACAGAATGATATTATTCTATGTATGAATATGAATTGTCATAATGTCAAATGATGTTCCTGAGACATTATCTAATCAATCGAAGAATTGTGAGCGAAGTGAGAAAAATCTCAGTTGTTTGCTCCGAAATTAGTTTTTCTCAGAAAATTCTTACATTTCGGAACTGAACATGAAGTAAGAGATCTGAGAGTAGTGAGACTGCTTTTCATCCATAGACATAGATATAACTCTCGAACGGAATGAGGTAGGTAGTTGAAATTTTCAGAGTAGTTTAGGGAGATGAATATCTCGGTTAAGTTCGTTATTGGGCAAAATTGGCCAGATTTAATTTGATTTCTTCCATGGTGCTTTTCTAATTCTCATGATTGCTCATTTAATCTTGATAAATAAACTATTATTTGAATTGAATTTCCTTTAGGATGCAGTTCTATTATATGAATACATTGATATAATTCCCAACTCTGAGAAACCAATACTTTCGGAGATATAATTTGTCTGTTTGAACTAGAGCGCCAGAAAGCTCCTGTCCACAGGGCTTGTACCCATTTTTTAAAATTGTTTTTATGTTCCGACTTTCATACTTCTAGTGCTCTCGATGTTATCGCGTTATCATTTTGCCCAAATGTCTGTAACTTTCGAATTTTTTGACAAAATGGTCTCAAACGATTTGGTTCGTCTCACCGATGAAGAATTCGAGGTCAAATTTAATTCTGTCCGGCCGGCCGTCCGGCCGTTGCCACGATAACTTGAGAACGGAAAGAGCTAGCGACTCGAAATTTTCAGGGTAGGTGGCGTACCCCAATACGACGAACAGGTTCGTTAATGAGCTTAATCGGCCCAATGGTTTCCGAGCAATAATTTAGTTTTCAACCAATATAAATCCGATCCAATTGAAACTTAGTGAATAGTTGTAGAATATAAACTCAAACACGTTTGAGAATTTTTGTGAGAATCGTATAGCTAGCAACTTTTAAAAAAATTATTAAAAAATATTTTTTTATGACACGATAACTTGAGAACGGAAAGAGACAGCAATTTGAAATCTGCAGGTTAGGCTGTGCATCTGAATGCGATATTTGATTTTGTTTTTTGTTTTGGAGTTATACCCATCTGATATTTGGTTGTTATTTCCTCAATAACTCGAAAAATATAAAACCTATCCAATTCAAACATGGTTATCAGTTGTAGAATGCCAACGCAAAAGATCTTGCAAAATTTCGTGAGGATCGTATCACTAGAAAATTTTTAGAAAATCATTGAAAAAAATTATATATATCAGAAACCATTCATCCGACATGGCTGAAATTTTGCGGGAGCCTTCAGAACCTAACTCTACTACCAAGTTCCAAGTTTGAACACGATCGGATCTATATTGTTGGAGATCCGAGCAGCCTTGTGTGAGTTCAGTAGCTGGATAGGTGACCGTTGCCTAGACAACTCTCGATAGGAACTAGATAGGAACTTGCAATTTTCAGGGTAGGTTGCGCATCTGAATGGGAGAGTTGAGTTCGCTGTTGGCTATAATCAGCCAAACGGTTTCGGAGTTATATCCATCTGGAATATTATTTCCTCGATAACTCAAAAAGTATAGACTCGATCGAATTGAATCTTGCTAACTAGTTGTAGAATTCCGACATAAAGACGTGTGTAAAATTTTGTGAGAAGGCACAAGACACAAACTGTTCTTAGGTCTTCATTAACAAAGACAAAACTCATTAATGAAAAACAAAGAACGATAAAAATGAAAAACTGTGTACATAATATTCCTTTCATTTGTGGTAAATCGTATACAGAAGAAAGATCGAGACCAATAGAAGTAAGAAAGTCGGAACATAAGACCAACTTTTGAGAAAAAATAGAGAGATGCAGAAATCAAAAAGAGCAGAACATGTATGTTCAATCCATGGAAATCACATGATGGATTGGAGTAAAGCAAAGATTCTGATGACAGAGTCTGATTGCATTAAAAGGAAATTGAATGAGTCGACTTGTATTTTATTGAACAGAGAATGCAATTTTGCAGATTGCTCAATTGGAATTGACCTTATTTGGTTGAATTTGTTGAAAATGGAAGTGCAGCTTGGAAATTTCTATGCAAAGTGAAACTATGTTGCTATGATCTTCAAAGACTGTCAATGTGACCATTTCCGAATTTCAGAATAGCTATCAACAAAATATGATTCTGAAGATTTTCGCTTTGGTCTGACGAAGGAGTCTGCTCTAGTCTCCGAAACGTTTCGAAATAGTTGTTTTATCGTTGATGTTGTTTCGTTATTGTTTGCTAGGCAACATCGTTCTATACATTGCTTCTGACATATATCTTGTGTTTCTAACGCGGAAGCAATTCCCAAAATAATAATCTGTTCATTTTTTAGATATTTTTCAGAGTTTGGGAGAGAAAACCCATATAATAAAAATTTATGTGTTTCACGGCAGAAAAGCAGCTTTGATGCCTTACCCACTATTCTGAATGAAACATCAGTCACGGCATTAATTCTTGTTCGGAATCATGCTAGTAAAACAAATAACTATTGTATCCGCTCGATTTTAATGACCCAGATTACCGATTCAATTCCGATCGCCATAAAATCATTGGATTTCCAGCGTAACCCAGCTGGCTGATCTCCGACCCATGATACGTCCCTGCTATCATCTCTCGTAACAGTTGAATAGGCTTATCTGGTACAAAGCATGGCCAACTATTAACACTAGCGATGAGAGCGGACGCGTTCTTCGTTTCATCGCGACCGGTTGTATTATACCTGCGGTCCGCGGCGGCCATTTTGAATTTTTCGAGTTTTGAATAAATAAGCTATTAAGTTTTTGTGGGTCGGCAGCACTGTTGCATCCCCCTCGTAAATTATGTTGTTTTCGATGCCGGTCTGGGTTCCAGGGAATTTTTTATCGTCCAGGTAGAAACGCGCTCGAAATAGGGACACGCGATTAGCTAGCTACGCATCTGCGGTTGGTGCACGACATCCTCTTCCCCGAAAAACTATCCATATTGAATTATTCGGTCCTTAGGTCGTTTCAAAAATTTTTCAATAATATATTAGGTATCTAATGGACTTGGTGCCGAAGGAACACACTAGGTAAATATTTCTATTGAAGAACGTTACACAATTCATGTTAAGTTAGGTTCAGCACATTGAAGATAGGTTTTAAAAACCTAAAATAACATTTTGAGAAATAATTGTTCGTCCTTAATTAAATAAAATTACTTCAAATTACCTTATTTATTGCGTTCGTGACTGCGAACACAAATCAGAGATCGGTGACGTCACTAACCGGGACCAGGCCAGCACGGTGAGCTGTTTCTCTCGATGATTTGTTCAAGCAACCATAATATTTTACAATTTTTATCACGATGGAGACCGGATTCATCCAAGGAAGTTCTAACTTACAAAATTTTATTCTTTGATGTTGGCAAGTTTCTTTTGTAGAAACACAGTGATTTTAGTGCAGCGGTGTTTAGAAATGTGAAAATGTCTTCGTATAAGTACCTATAATTTTACAATGATATACTTAGTACTACTGAACATCAACGAATTAAAAATATAGGTTATGTACAAGATCTTTGTAGTAGGTATATTTAAGCAAACTTTGTAGGTAAACAACCAGGTCTCATCATCATTCAAGATACTGTCCCCATTATAGTATATTCTACTTAATTATCCATGTAATTTTGAAGATGAAATTCGAATTATATTAAGCAATTATTTATTTAGAACTAGCCCAGTAAACAAACATCAACAGTTAATAAATATTTCACACTTTAATTTTTGATGCACATGAGCAAAAATGAAACTATCTAAAACAATTTTATATTTGTATGTTAAGTCGCATTCATTTTCCATTTTAGCGGCTTTTCTAAAACTTATGAGCACTGCCAAGATCAATTTACTTGTCAGACCGCGGGATGTATTTATCGGCCTGAAATGTAGTTCATGGTAACGTGATAGTTTTAAGAGTTTTAGCGAGAATTATGAAAACCATTTTTGAAAACGTATTTTTGCGATGTTCTGGGGAACATCACGTTATCATTTTGCCAAATGTCTGTAACTTTCGAATTTTTTTACGAAAATGGTCTCAAACGATTTGGTTCGACTCCCCAATGAAGAATTCGAGGTCAAATATGATTCTGTCCGGCCGGCCGTCCGGCCATTGCCACGATAACTTGAGAACGGAAAGAGCTAGGGACTTGAAATTTTAAGGGTAGGTGGCGCATCCCAATACGACGGAAAAGTTCATTAATGGGCATAATCGGCCCAATGGTTTCCGAGTAATAATTTTGTTTTCAACCAATATAAATCCGATCGAATTGAAACTTGGTGAGTAGTTGTAGAATATGAACCTAAGCACGTTTGTGAAATTTTGTGATGATCGTATCGCTAGAAAATTTAAAAAAATGATTAAAAAATATTTTTGTCGTCACGATAACCTGAGAACGGAAAAAGATAGCGGCTTGAAGTTTTCAGGTTGGGTTGTGCATCTGAACGCGACATTTGAGTTTGTTTATAAGCATATAATCGGCCTAACGGGTTCAGAGTTATAGCCATCTAAAATTTGGTTGTTTTTTTTCTCCTCATTAACTCGAAAAAAACCGATTGAATAGAAACATGGCTATTAGTTGTAGAATGCCAACGCGAAAATTCTTGCAAAATTTCGTGAAGATAGTATTTGTAGAACATTTTTAGAAATCATGGAAAATTTAAAACAAAAATTCAATATATCAGTAACTATTCGTCTGAAATTGCTGAAATTTTGCAAGAGCCTTTAGAACCTAACTCTACTGCCAAGTTTCAAGTTTTAACACGATCGGTTGAATATTGTTGGAGATTCGAGCAGCCTTGTGTGGGTTCAGTAGATGGGCGACCGTTGCCTCGATTACTTTCGAACGAAAGGAGATAGGAACTTGCAATTTTCAGGGTAGGTTGCGTATCTGAATGGGAGAGTTAAGTTCGTTTTTGGGCATAAACGGTTTATCGGTTTCCGAGTTATACCACCCTGGAATATTATTTCCTCGATAACTCAAAAAATTAAGATTCTATCGAATTGAAGCTTGGTAACTAGTAGTAGAAAATCAATATAAAGACGTGTTTAAAAACCATACCTCTAGAAAATTTGAAAAAAATGACGAAAAAAAAATGTTTATAAGAACCGTACCCCTAGAAAATTTCAAAAAAATTACAAAAAAAAAATTGGTTCAAGCACTGACGTGAGGTCAAGAGGTTTTGTGCGTATGTTCTATTGTCCCATCTCCTGTATTGGACACCCTTAATCGAATTTACCATGGTAAATTAGAATGGACAACATAATTTACCATGGTAAATTCGATTAAGGGTGTCCAATATAGGAGAGTGGACAATAGAACATACGCGCAAAAGCTTCTGACTTCACGTCAGTGCTTTGAACAAATTTTTTAATGAAATTTGTCATGTTTTCTCACAAATTCATTATTTTCGTGTTTATTTAGGGTCTATCTAAAATAAATAATAATAATGTCTAAAATAAATAAAAAATAAAAGCAATTCCAAAAATTTATAAACGTCTCTATTCACAATAACAATTTTGCATAAATGTTTGAATATGTATTGATATGTTTATATTTGAATATATTGATATATTATTAGTGAATGTATTGAGAAAAGGAGAGGTCCGAGATGTGAACTTCGCATGAAGCTCCAAGTTATTGACTATTGGGGTATTCTTTAAAATGAAAAATATTTTAAAGAATAAGATGACTGCATCAAAAAACTTCATATATATTTGGTTATTATATATTCAATTGAGGAGAACATTTCAGAAATTAGAGACATTCAACAAAAATGTCAAAAAGAGTTATATAAAGATGGGGTGAGTCTACTTTGGCGTAATGTTAGTCTGCTTTGGCGTGCAAATTCATGGCCAGAGCGATCATCCATCCAGATACTCGCCCAAGGCTGCAATTTTTTTGAATAGGTTAGTTATACCCGAAAAAAGCATTTTCAATTAAATTCCATCGAAGATGCTTTTTGATGGGTGTACTTATATAACTGTTCGCAAAAATTCTATTATTATATGGGTATATACCATGAGTAAGTCAAAAGTTTCACAGGTCAAAGTAATTTTTTTTTAAGGAATATTTTGTCGTAATCTTGACATCGAAAGATCATAACATTCTGAATTCAGTGATGTACATTAATGCACATTAATGTCATACCTATGAGTCAATAATTCTCGAGATATAATTTTTTTAAATTTGAAAAAGTTAAAAACTCTTCATCAAATGAACACTTTTTCATTACATAAACGATACTTGTATCGATACTGAAACTCACAGCAAATATTCAAGACCATTTGGATGTCTTTGGGTGTTCTCCTAGTACATACTTGCCTATACCCTAAATATTGCAAATCGTTGGAATTGGTAGTCATACCTGAATGTAATTCGGATTAGTTGGAAAAATTAATCCCACTGTCAAAAACTAAACAAAAAATGTCTCGTCGTTTATCCCCATCAGACAGAAAAGAAATTTTGAATATTAGGGGTTATCTACGAGAACTGTAGCGGCAAAAAAAACAATATATTACCAAAATCGGTTTTAAGAAAATTATTATTACGGGATGACCTGATTCCGGCGGTTCTTTCTCCGAACGATGCAAATCCAGAACTCCCAAATGAAACAAGGGCGTAGCCAGGGGGGGGGTTTTGGGGGTTCAAACCCCCCCCGAAATGTAATTTTTCCTTTGAAAAAATTTTTTTTTTGCTGCAGAAAGTGACCCTTACACCCCCAAAACCCCCCCCGAAATTAATTCCTATTTCAAAACCCCCTCCGAAATTAATTCCTGGCTACGCCCTTGAAATGAAACGCTATGGTTTCAACAAGATGGATCTCCACCCAATTATTTTCAAGATGTACGTGATTACTGGAACGAAGTGTTCGCGAACAAGTATGGATCGGTTGGCGAGATTTTATTGAATGCCTGACCCAGTCTCCAGATCTGACTCCGTTTGACTTCGTCTCATGGGGTTACATCAAAAGGAACCTTTACCGCAATTAGCCATGCAACATTGGGGAGTTAAAACACAGAGAAAAATAGGAGCAATACAGCCTGAAACTCTCCAAAATGTTTGTTCCTAGTTTCAAGCTCGATTGGTATGCTGTCAAGAAGTGAATTTCCATCAATTTGAACACTTACTTTGATCATTTCTGTCAGTTATGACACCTTCAAGCATCGTTTTTGCAATAAAAATGAGTTTATTACATGAAGACTTCATTTCAAAATTCACACGTTTTTCAAAAATAAAAAATTATCATCTTGAGCATTAGTGACCCAAATGGCGTTATATATGTACATTACTGAATCCAGAATTTTATGATCTATCCAGGGCAAAACAAATCGAGTCACTGCTTATTAACAGGAAAGGGTAGAAAAATAAGAATTCCTGGATATAAATTAATTTGACCATTTTTCGCTATTCTTGAAAGGGGGGAATATAAATCTAGTATCCCATACTTTTGGTGCTTCATATTAGATATACCAAGAGAATAGTGGATACATAAACTATCGTTCATGAATTTATTTTCAAATCATAAATTTGGATTTTGGAATTTTGATTTCAGTCGGGTGCTCCAAGTGTTAAATTTTTTCAAATTTCACTGTTGAGTCAGTCGTGTGTTTATCAACAAAAAGCTCTCTGTGATAATTTTCACCAGGACAGGTCATGTAAATTATGATGGCAATCAACTATTCCCTTCTATTCTGTTCTATTGAATAAGAATTCACTCTAATACGCTCCTGAAGCACATCTACATGCATCCAATCAAAAAAAATCACCCAGCAAATTAAGATTTACACCGTACCCCTATATCGATTAAAGATTCACGAAAGACAAAAAGTCCATATCCGAATATCCATATATATAGTCGAATCTAATAAACTCGTAATGAGTTCGAATTAACAATCACGCGAGGCAATCAGTTATCTGCGGGAAACCGGCATATTAATTATATTGATGTACCATCGGATATTAATCGTCCCACACACCCCGTTTTCAGCTCGGAATTTATAATTTATTCCCTAGGAAGATGGGAGCTTATGGTTGTATATGAATTTATATGGCCCTTCGGTAAATGTTTTATCAGCTTTATTGCATTCATATCTATTCTATTAGGCGCGCTTTGGGGGATTTAGGCTCGTTTCACATGCATTGGGTTCCATTCGGCTCCGTTCGTTTTCGGTATCAAGCGAACACGAAATTTTGCAAAAGTGTTCGCATCGGTCTTCAGCATCTAACTACTGAGTTTCAATTCAACCAGATCAATAATTTTCGAGTTATTGTGGAGACAAATTTTTGAATTTTTTTTGCCTCTTTATAGGCACCCGAGCCATACAAAACTTCGCATGCATATAAAGGTCATAATTCTACAATTTGATGCTAAATTTCAGATAGATTGAATGATCGGTTCCGAAATTATTTATAAAAAATATTTTAACTAAAAATGGCCATAACTTTGAAACCACTTGTTGGATTTCGCCCACTAACGACCGTGTCCGAGATATTTACACTCCAAAACTACCCTGCAAATTTCAATCATCTAACTCCTTTCGATCGAGAGCTGTTCCTTGCGGAACACGCTCGCAAAAAGAGGGTTTGAAGGTTCATTTTTTGATACGATCGTAAAAATTTTCAATTTTCAGGTTAGGTTGCGCATCCGAACGCGATGTTAAAGGGCATAATCGGCCATAGGATTTTCGGAGTCATCCCATCTGACATTTTGTTGTTATTTCCTCAATAACACAAAAAATAAAAATCCGATTGAATTGAATCTTGCTAATTGGTTGTGTAATGCCGAAGCGCAAATTTTGCAAAATTTTGTGAGTATCGTAAAACTAGAAAAAACAAAAAAAATAATTCTCTGAAAACAAATTAAAATTTTTGTATTTCAAAAACTATTTGTCAGAATTCACTTGAAACCCGCATAAGCCTTCGAGAAGAATTTTATTTTCCCAATATTTTCACTGATACCGATCTGATCGAATTGAAATCAAGCACTCGGTTGAAGAGGACGGCTTGAAGATTCATGCATTATTTCGAAAGGTTGGCTGAGGCATGCACGTCAGAAAGAATTTTTTGTATTTTCAATTCGATGGTTACATCAAAAATGTACCGAAATACAACATCTTATCGGACTGATTCGAAGATCAACAGCGATTAAAGGTTTATGAATCTCAGTCTTAATATTGTCTACATTCTGACATTTTTGACGTTATTGTTTCCTGGATTATTCAACAGTATACAGGGTCTTTCACGAGGAACCTCACCCATAATTATACGGGAAACTACTGAACGTATTTTCATGAAATTCAGCACTTATAAGTACTTCACGATGCTGATGAAATCTAAAATATTTTCAAGGCATGAGCACCTCCGGTTTTTCCGGAAATGACGTCAACTTCCGTTTTTCAAATTAGAACACCATTTTTTCATTGCAGAAATAGATTCCTTAGAAAATTTCAAGTTATTTTGATGTAACATTTTTCAGTTTTGGTTGGAAAATTCTCTCTGAGCGGGAAAATTCGAAAAAAAAATCGAAAATAGAGCTCCGCTGAAACAAGAATAACTTCGAGGTTTTTGGATGGAAAATTTCCATTTTTGGGATTTTTCAAGATGGAAGATTGATGTATCCACTTTGAAAATCGAAATCGCGATTCATCATACAGGGGGTGAAAAAATCGCTTTCAAAGTTAGGGATGACAAAATCGTGAAAAATCTATTTTTTCAAATTAGAACCCCATTTTTTTATGGCAGATATTGAATCTACGTTAAAAAATAATGTGAGTGTATGCATCTTACCCTTGCCCTAAAATGGATATTTTCTGAGTTATTCACAAAAAACTGTTTTTCGTCTTGAATTTTCAGCTATTTCTTTTCCCTTCACGCCAAAAAGATGAAATTTTCAGGAACTGTTATTTGAACCATGCTGTAGATTTTTCACCCCGTCTTGAAACCGACTTCAAGTTACTATTAGGAGAACCATGGCAAACTCTCGCAGTTATAACTAGAGAAGATGCTCAAAGTTTTGACCGTTAATTTCTAGACATTTATTTATACGTCTCAGGAATGCTTCGTGCGTTGCTCTTCTTATTTCATCGGGAGGAAGAGATCTGCAAAAGTGTTTAAAAACCAAATTGAGTTTCAAAACTATGAATCTAAAAATCTAAACAAACCTGAACGCATTTCTGACTCGTGCTATGCAGTCCTCTTTATCAGTCAGGGGAGTTGAGTAGACAATATTTTTTATCCTACCCCAAACATACTAGTCTAAAGGAGTTAAATCGGGAGAACGTGGTGGCCAAAGATGTGGACCATTGTTCGCCAACCATCGATCTTCAAATAGCCTGTAGAGGATATTTGACACATTGAGTGAATTGTGTGGAGGCGCGCCATCTTGTTGATACTAGCGGCTCAATTATTTGAGTCAATATGTCAGAATATCTATCTCCTAAGGGAGAACATTCTTTAAATAATGCAAACATGTGTAGTGTTCTATCTTACCAGTTAAAGTCCCATCATAAATGTGAACATCGAGAATTGCATTATTTTTGATGGCGCAAAAAACATTGAAACTCCAGGTCTCTTGAAAGTTCCATTGTCTGAAGTGGTGGTTGTTCTCTTCATCCCAATAATGACTGTTATGCCTATTGAAAGAACCATTCTTTGTGAATTTAGATTCATTTGTCCAAATTATACAGTCCAAAAAGTTTTCATTCTCTTGAAATCGAATCATCATAGCTTCGCAAAACTCTGTACTGGGGATACTGGGGAACATCGCGTCATAGTTTTGCCCAAATGTCTGTAACTTTCGAATTTTTTGACGAAAGTGGTCTCAAACGATTTAGTTCGACTCCCCAATGAAGAATTCGAGGTCAAATTTGATTCTGACCGGCCGGCCTTCCGGCCGTCCGGCCGTTGCCACAATAACTTGAGAACGAAAAGAGCTAGCGACTTGAAATTTCCAGGGTGGGTGGCGCATCCCAATAAGACGGACAAGTTCGTTAATGGGCATAATCAGCCCAGTGGTTTCCGAGTAATAATTTTGTTTTCAACCAATATAAATCCGATCGAATTGAAACTTGGTGAGTTGCCGTAGATTATGAACCTAAGCACGTTTGTGAAATTTTGTGCGAATCGTATGGTTAGAAAATTTGAAAAAAATTATTAAAAAATATGTTTGTTGTCACGATAACTTGAGAACGGAAAGAGATAGCGGCTTGAAGTTTTCAGGAATGCGACACTTCAGTTTGTTTATGATCATAATCGGCCAAACGGTTTTAGAGTTATAGCCATCTGAAATTTGATTGTTTTTTGTTCCTCATTAACTCGAAAAATACTAACCGTCAGTGCTTGAACACATTTTTTTAATAAGAAAATAGAATAACGCGGATAAGATTATCTCTGCTCCTTTTGCGGAATTACCCGTTATACTTTTACATTTTTTTAATATTCGAAAGAACAATATTTTTATGAAATTAGGGATTAAAATATTTTTCCCAACAGGGTGCCTAATGTTAGGTCATGTTAGGATTGAACAAGTAGGGTGATAGAAGAACAGATCTTATCGGTCACAGTTATGAAGGGTTTGACCAAGCCGTACGAACCCGTTCTAATAATAATAATAACCGAGAAAGTTGTCAAATAATTTATGTGTCAAATGCAAAAGTGCTACCTATATTCCACTTTAAAATACTAAGGCGTTAATTGGATCATCCCGTTTATTAGTTTTTCATCAGTAATTCTACCGACAGCCTTGGCTAACTTTCCGAAAATACGTCTCTGCATTTATAACAATCCCATCTTTTGCTCCCTCGTTTTGATCTCTCTGAACTGGTTTCTATCCGATCGAGTGGTTACATGTTTTATGATTCTATACCGACTCAATTTCACCGAATTATTAATGTGTTAATCTGAACGCCTTTATGGAACACCGCTCCTTCGGTTTCTTGGAAATCGACCGTGAAGAAGATGACCTCGAAATCTGACGAATCGAATGGATATCGACCGACAGATGTCACTCCTGTGCGCGAACATCTGAAGGATGTCGGCATAATAAACTGCTTATCTATCCTGGGAAGTCAGGTAGAGAATAGTTGAATAATTTTAGCTTATTATTTCTAAATCATATTGGAATCCTCTTAAAAAAGCTGCAAAATGTATACAAAGGATTTTTTTAATATTAGAGGCTTTTCGAGATACTTGATGTATGTCCGTATGAATTGAAATTGTACATGGTATGTGGATCAACACTATTTGTTGTACATACATTCTAACGATACCTTCCTCTTATCAGAGAAAATACATTTTTTGTTTACCATATTTCCAGATTCAGGTAAAAAGATACGGGCTGTTAAAATTGCAGAAGAAAATCTGTGTTTCCTTTGTAGCTTCGACATGGTTGTTCAGAATGAAATGAATTTTGCTGTGAACTTTAATATAACTATGACACATATTCTCCAATGAACAGTATTTTCCTACATCCACTGGTTTCCTAGTTATCGACTCACGGATTCATAAAACTAAATTAAACTAGCATAAGGAAAGAAGATGATGTTTATCTTGAGTCATCATGAGAATCTTCGATTTTTAGCAAATAAAATTATTCCTCATGATTTATGCAGAAACTCATCAGTATTCAACGTTGAATGTTATGAAATCTGAAATTTTATCTAACAATGATGCATGTGTATGAAAAAAGTGTTAGCAGAGTTTAGTGTAACGGGTACCATATAATTCGATATATGATACTAGAGCTTAGGGAAAAACCTCAGCAAAAAAACCCTATCTCCCCGTTAGTGTTGTGATTTATGAAAAAGGAAATTGTTAACAAAATATGCTGATATATTAAATATTGAAGGGCATCTTTTTCTTTAATATCGCTTCTTCCTTCAGCAAGCAGATAAGTTTCTCCATGGTACCCAAAACTCCATCTGGAAAAGGAAAAGACAAAAGGAGAAAACGAACAAATTAAGAATGGAATATTCTATATTTTATCGAATAGATTTGAAACTCGCTACCCATTCTAAAAAAGATTCAGAAACATTATGAATAGCCTTAAAACCATCCTTGAATCTATATATGAGACAATTATCAACTAAATGATCTATGGTTTCCTCTGCATCCCCGCATTCAAAACTAGGGTTCTCAACTGAGTTCCACCTGAAAAGCATGCTGTTGCATCGACCAGGACCGGTTCTTAGACGATTCAGAATAGACCATATTTTCCTTTGAAGATCAAACACCGGAACTCTATTTGAAGGATCAGAAATCAAATCTTTGTTGAATAAATCGCAAGAAATCCATTCAGACCGCCAAACATCCTTGTCAATTTTATTCGAATTAAGAAAACAGTTGGACCATAAAGGGTTTCGTGACTTCAATCTGAGAATCTTATTGTCTGGAATGTAGGAGATAATCGGAAATGAATTCGGAAAAGAATGAAATTTATTCCAAGATTTTGAAACAGCAGTCTGCTTGCGAATGTGGGGCGGGACAATATTTGAAAGAACTGGCAACCAATGAATAGGTCTAGATCTAATAGTTCCAGTGATGATCCTCATAGATGAATTCAGTAGTGCATCAATTTTTTGAGTATGAGCACTATTAAACCAGACCCTGCGATTGTCCAAATGTATCAAAGCTTGGTACATAGTTTGACAATACCACATGAAACTAGCGAACAGAGACGTAGACCTAAAGTCTATGATTCCGTAGACTTTCTGTGAACGTTACCTACTAGTTATAATGATTATTCTGTCAGTTGGAATCATATCCAAACTATTCCATCTGAGATTTTCTTGGAAATGAATGGATTAATTGAATTAATGGAATTTTGAATAATAAGAATAATATTTCGAGAATGGGCGATGATCATACTATTTTATAGTGCAGGGCTTCCCAAGCTGTGCGTCGCGACGCGCTAAGGCGTCGCAACATTGTCGCAGGGGCGTCGCATATCAATGCGTCCGAGTCGAGTAAGCAGATAACCTATTACTAGGTTAGTACTAAAATTGGTAAAAATTTTTGGGGGCTGAGTTAAGGGGCGTCGTAAAAAAATGGCAAAGTCCCAAGAGCGTCACAGTAAAAATAAGTTTGGAAAGCCCTGTTATGGTGCTAACAATTGATGGATATTGAATGAAAAGTAGGTTCAGTGTTTCAATAGTGGAATAGTTTTATATGCCACATTATAAGAATTGAGTAAGTAAATAAGTGTTCTCAAACAATTCTATCGAATAGATTTCAGAACAGTTTTCCCCAGAAATATCCTCGACAAGACTTTCTAATATGATACGCCGTAAATGCCTCGAATGACCGATTCTGAAAGTTTGGTCAACTGCAGAACAACCATCCCAAGTAATGATCCCGTAGGTTAAAAGTCCTTGGAAATTAGAGAAATGAAGAATCTCCAGTAGATTACGGTCAACTTGTTTAGACATCACTCTCAATGAATACAAAACGGAGAGAAGCTTTTGTCTGATACACGCTAAATGTTCATTCCATGAAAAAATTTGAATCTATAATGATCCCCAAAAATTTGACACTAGATGAAACTTTAATAGTTTATCCAGTAGGTTGATCGAATTAGGTTAATTCGTTGGCCTTTTTGATGCGGAAAGAAACATGCATTTGGTTTTCATAGAATTTAATATTTGACTATTATTTTGACACTCATACACAAACTAAGTTCTAAGTTAAACCGATGAGATGACCGAATTTAAATTAATTTCTCGGTTAATGAAGCTGTACCATTCGAAAATTTTACCGTGAAGATTAGCTCATTCATATTTATATTTAAAAGAGTATAAAACAAAAATTGGTTCAAGCACTGACGTGAAGTCAGAAGCTTTTGCGCGTATGTTCTATTGTCCATTCCTCTGTATTGGACACACTTAATCGAATTTACCATAGTAAATTCGATTAAGGGTGTCCAATACAGAAGAATGGACAATAGAACATACGCGCAAAAGCTTCTGACTTCATGTCAGTGCTTGAACCAATTTTTTTCATGAAGAAATCATTTTGAATGTTCTCAGATGTTAATTTAAGAGAATGTTGGAAAACAGTTATTTTGATGCATTTATATCGGTATTCAAAACCATTCGTCGGTCAAAGAGAAACAAATATGGCATATTAGATGGATATTTTGATGAATTGAAACAGATATTATCAGATCAGAGATGTTGAAGTAGATTTTTTCGTTCTCAACTGAATGAAGGTTTCATTTGTGAAATTGATTTGAAATAATCGATATCTAAAGGCAATACTGGCTCAAAATGGGTAAAATAGTTTATATTGGACGTATTCTAATGAATTGGAAAGAATATTTTCAGTATATGGAATATGATAACTGATTAGTTGAATTCTTAGAGAAGTTCTATGCTCTAATGTTGAATTAAATTTTAACCTGCTCCATTTATATAAGATACACGATTACTATGATTTCATAGAATTTTCTTGATATTATTTGACTTATATCACAGTTCAGCTGAAATTTTGCAAGAAACTTCAAAACTCGATTAGATCTATATTGTTGTAAGTATTGTGAAAGCTGCCTTAGGTGAGTTCACTACCTGGATGGGTGACCACTCTGGCTATAAATTTGAACAAGCGTGCGAAAACTCCTGAATTCAGTGCTTTTTCAACTTGTTATTTCATCCAGGTTATGTCTTCAGCATCTTTGTTTTACTCCAATCTATCATGTAGTCTCCATTGTGGTTTCGTTAACTTTACATTGTTCCATAAATTGCTTCTTTAATGCATGACTAGTGTACCTACAACTTCGATTTCTGATGCAGAAACAATTTTAAAAGTTTTACTCCAATCTATCATGTAGTCTCCATTGTGGTTTCGTTAACTTTACATTGTTCCATAAATTGCTTCTTTAATGCATGACTAGTGTACCTACAACTTCGATTTCTGATGCAGAAACAATTTTAAAAGAATTAAAAAATAGTTGTTATTTTTCAGAGTTTGAGAGTGAAAACCCAGGAAAAACCTGTGAATAATCATTTTCGAGTTTGACTGTAATTTTTGATCAGGTAGTGAGAGTAATTTTGGCTAGAAACATGAGACATGCAGCTATTTAGACGAAATGGTTGCACACTGGTTTTAGAACACCAACATGAAGAAACAGGTATATTTTGATTAGATAATATTAAATCAATGTGTAGAAAAGTCTAACCCACATCATATAAATATACACTTTAGAAAGTAGATTCTGCCTCCTGACTTCTACAATTGAAATAATAATATAATAAATGGTCTTATGAAAAATGATTTAACGAGAGTTAATAGTTTATTTATATCCTAAGGCAGACATAATTTTTTATTGGGATGAATGACGGTTTCATTATGATTCTTATCATTTATTCACTTCTCGTGGATCGAGGTCAAGCAGTGCTTTCTGATCCAGATAAAATTAATTTTTACCTTTCCCAATAGACACTTTTCATTAACCGTCTCCAACGTATCATATTTCCTTCATTAGTCAGGTATTAAATATCTGAATAATATTCCATTCAACAGTATCCGAAGACGTCAGAAGCTTATAAACCACGAATTTATTACTCCCATGATAAAATCATCATATCAATTTCCAAATTCCAGCGGCCGATCAAAAGTCCTGCCCAAGCTTCACCCACTATTACGGATAGCAGCTGACATCCAATCCGATCCTTAAATACGAGACGAATTTACCGTGATAAACCACTTAGGCATCGCGTCGTAAAAAATGTCACCGGGTCTCTCCCGACGATATCGCGTTCTTAAAAACACTGAATTTATTGCTACCACAGCTCCCTGTTCTGTGATCGTAACATAGATAAGTCCGGCCAGAGGACGTTCTCTGAAATCCTTCGGGTTTTCTAAAAAATGGCGGCATACCTCCGGCGGAATGCCTGTCTACATCGGCGTGACTTTCTTACGACCAGACGCTGCCATTGTATCGGCGGTTTTCGGTAATTACTGGGTTTTTGTTAAGATTCGGGAATCTGGGTACAAAGATTTGGTGCTATGGTTCGGTGTTCGGGATTTTTTCGCAGGTAGGTTCGAAGGTAGGTATTCATATCTGCTGAGATGTGATTGTTAATCGAAGTTTGGCTACACTTGGGACGTGAGAAAGCCATGTTCAATGCGGGAGGTGCAGAGGTACATTCTTTTTGCGTCATCGTGGCGAATCTAGAATATTTCTTGGAAAATGCGGAATAGTCTGCCAGGAGTACCGATGCCAACCTGTCATCTCCAAATAATAAACATCATTTTCCCAGACGATAATTCCTAGGAATTATACGATTGTATTATTGTAGCGGAAAAATGTATGTAACACCTAAAATTTTTACAGTTAATGTAAATTAAGAAAGTTTGCTGAATTCAATAACCGAATAATCAAATTATAGAAGCACTTATGTGATGTTAGGCTCTCAGCACAATCCTTTATGAATAGGGATTCACACCGAGAGCGAGATTGTTCTCGTTTCGTCTCGTTCTCGTCTCGGAAAAGCGAGACGAAACGAGACGTTTTGAAATTATTATAGGCGATACCGAGACTACATACGGCACAACCCGAGAATCTAGTTTTTTTTTATGAAGTTTTTATTCGAAACATTAAGAAAGGTCTAGATAGAGAACTCTTGTGACTATCTGTGAAATATTTTATTGTGAATTGAAATGATTCTTTTCACATTTTTATTTCAACTTGTTAACTGTTCTTGTAGTATCGTATCTATTATCATAAATATTTATCCTTTTAGATTTTTATATTTTATGATTGAGTGTGTTTTTTTCGAGATCGCTCTTTTACATGTGTGTCTATAAACTTGTGAGAAATAAACGTGTAATATATACTATTGAAATGATTTCTTTGGCTCGAAATTTCTACCTGAAAGATCGTCTTATTAACTACAGATACATACAGTAAACTTTTCTTATATACGACTCGGCCTTTTTCAAGAACCACACATAACAATTGAATATGAAAAGTTTCCAGTATAATTATCAATATATTCTGTCTATATTACCTATACATCGATCATTCTAGAAATACACGATGTTTGAAAGATTATTAATTAGTATTTACTTATGACCTTGCGATAATTGAGATTATTTTTCAAGAAAAAATAGGATTCACAACCATAAAAACTAATCCCATTATGAATTCAATACTTAACGGACAACTTTTATTGCCCCTAAATTCCAGTGCTTTTAAAATGTCGTCTCTATTTGAACATCTGGAGAAATTGTTTGTTTTTTCTTGTGTTTCTTGCAGTGAAGATGTGAACAATAATAGTGCGATTGGCTCAGTGGTAGAGTAATTGACTTGGGAGCGGAAGCCCCAAGTTCAATTCCGAGGCTAGGAAAGAAATTTTCTAGTCACGGTAATCGCCACCATTCGCTGTTGGGTCAAAAATTAACAGTGCTGTGCCTAAGGTGGCGTAAGGACACATTAACAAAGCCTACACAGAACACAACTGGTTCTCCTAACTCAGGGCAAGCTCTTAGAGCTTATGAGGGGTCTCCTTGTGGAAGACCCAGGAGGATCAGTATAATAATAATAATAATAATAATAATAATATTTATTGTATACATCTGTGGAAGTGCATATAATAAAACTGGTAAAGAAATGTAAAATGAAGCTATTCAATGTTTCGACAAGGGTTATGAAGAATACGCCTAGAACACCCTCAATGATCTACCCAGTGGAAATGTATTCATTGAAAACGATACCAATTTGTCCAATTCTATTAAAAATGTATCAACATCGATAGCCTCTTCAAAACATAAACAAAACCTTCGAAACATTGGAAAGCTGAGTTTCAAGAATATTTGCTGTTAGAAAGAGCAAACAGGAATCAAAATATTTTAGTGGTGGAAAATGCATGAAAAAAATCTTCCTACACTTTCTGAGATGCCCGATGATTTATTGATGGCTATATCCGTACCTGTTGAATGATTATTTTCCACAGTAGGTATGTTATGGCAAAAATACATATATCATTGAGAGATGATGATCTACTAACATAATATGCGAAGAGTTGCATTACGTAAGCTATCCAATTATTTTTTTAAATTTCAGGCAGTGTAGGACAGTGGAAGATTTTGTTTGATATCGTCCATTTTTGCGCGTATGCTCTAGGCAACATTGCGTTATTATTTTGCCCAAATGTCTGTAATTTTCGAATTTTTTGCTCAAACGGCTAGGTTCAACTCACTGATGAAGAATTTGAGGTCAAATTTGATTCTGTCCGGCCGGCCGGCCGTTGCCATGATAACTTGAGATCGGAAAGAGATAGCGACTTGGAATTTTCAGGGTAGGTGGCGCATCCCAATACGACGGACATGTTCGTTAATGGGCATAACCGGCCCAACAGTTTCCGAGTAATCATTTTTTTTTCCACCATTACTAATCTGATTGAAACTGGTGAGTAATTGTATAATTGGAACCTAAGAACGTTTGTGAAATTTTGTGAGCATCCTATCAAAATCCTGGAAAATTTTAAAAAAGTTATTGAAAAATATTTTTTATGTCACGATAACCTGAGAACGGAAAGAGACAGCGATATAAAATTTACAGGTTAGGTTGTGCATTTGACATTTGAATTTGTTTATAATCATAATCGGCCAAACAGGTTTGTAGTTATACCCATCTGAAATTTGGTTGTTATTTCCCCATTAACTCGAAAAATACTAAACCGATCCAATTTAAACATGGTTATTAGTTGTAGAATGCCAACGCGAAAATTCTTGCGAAATTTCGTGACATCATATGACAAGAAAATTTTTAAAAAATCATTGAAAAAAATTCTATATCACAGAAAGTATTCATCCGACATGGCTGAAATTTTGCGAGAGCCATCAGAACCTAACTCTACCACCAAGTTCCAAGTGTGACTACGATCAGTTCTATATTATTTGAGATTCGAGCAGCCTTGTGTGAATTCAGTAGATGGATGGAATGGGGTGGATGGGTGGCCGTTGCCTCGATAATTCATGAACGAGAAGAGATGGGGACTTGTAATTCTCAGGGTAGGTTGCGCATATAAATGGGAGAGTTAAGTTTGCAGTTGGCCATAATCGGCCCAACGGTTCCGGAGTTAATGAAGCTATACCCATCTGGAATATTATTTCCTCGATAACTCAACAAATATAGACTCGATGAAATTGAAGTTTGCTGACTAGTTGTAGAATATCCACATGAAGACGTGTGTAAAATTTTCTGAGGACCGTACCACTAGAAAACTTTTAAAGAATTACGAAAAAATATCATGTATCTCACGATACCTCAAGAACCGAAAAAAATAGCGACTTGTGAGTTCTCAGGGTAGATTACGCATCTGAATGCGACATTTAAGTTCGTTAATTAGCATAATCTGCCAAATGGTTTTGGAGTTATATCAATCTGAAATTTGGTTATTATTTCTTCAATAACCCAAAAAATGCGATGCCGATTCAATTCAGACATTGTAATTAGTCCTAGAATACCGACGAAAAAATTTCTACAAAATTTCTTGAAGATCGTCCGCAATTTTCCGACATCGCTGCAATTTTGCGAGAACCTACAAAAACACTAAATGACATGATGACCTATTAAATTATAACATATATTTTCGGACCGATTCTTTCATAACACATCTGAAGTTCAGAATAATCATCGTTTGGATTGGCCAAACCTGGTTCTGAAAGAGATCCTCCTGGCCTTATGAGCTACAACATTTTCTTTTTGAAACCAAATAATGAAGGGATTACTAAGAACAAGAGTGAATATCTTTGAAAACTAGCGGAGGCGATTCTTCTTCAAGAGATCCATGCGCCTGCAGAGGAGTATATTTGTGAGAGAGGACTTTTGAATGGTTATGTATTATTTTTAATTTGTTCCTTTTTCTCCTTTTATCTTTTCATTTTTGTGCGTATGTTCGAATTGAAGCTTGGTAACTAGTTGTAGAATATCGACATAAAGGCGAGTGTAAAATTTTAAACCCCTAGAAAATTAAAAAAAATTGCACAAACTAGCGCAAAAGTGTCCTTTCGGGATCATCTATTTTAAAACAAAATTGGTTCAAGTACTGACGTGAGGTCAGGAGCTTTTGCGCGTATGTTCTATTTTCCATTCTCCTGTATTGGACACTCTTAATGGAATTTATCATGGTGAATTATATTGTCCGTTCTCCTGTATTTATTCGATTAAGAGTTTCCAATACAGGAGAATGGACAATAGAACATACGCGCAAAAGCTCCTGACTTCACGTCAGTGCTTGGACCAATTTTTGGTCCGAAAGGTAACTTTTCCGCACCTTTACAAAATTATATTTAAAAAAAAAATTTTTTCGTCATTTTCGTTCCACCCTACTGTATATGTCATGATATCAAACAAACTAAGAGTTTCTGTATCGAAAGTTAAGCTGCAACCTGTCTATTAACCCAAAAAAGATATTAACGTTTCGAAAATACCTCCCAAATTGAAGTATCCATAGAAAGCAACCTCGGATAAACCAATAAACCTTGGTCCCAAAAGAAAGTCGCCATATAATTCACCTGATTATGTACGACGCCTGTCCTACACAATCATCCCTCAAAGCCGTCATTCGAGAAAGACAGGAAAGGACGTAAGATCCATCGGGATATGGCGATCGCATCTTTGGCGCTGGCCGACACAAGCACCACACAAAGTACCAAAAAGACATTTATTTCGGTGCTGACAGTGAGATCTGGCCACGATACTGCATGCCACACAACTCGAAGCCAGCGGGAGTCCAGCCGAATGTTTTGACCCAAGTTGACGTTAAACGAAGGCATTTACAAAATACAGGTGAGGCAGAGTCAAAACACGGGACTTCTTCAAGGAGTGCCGCCCCTTTTGTTTGCCTCTTTCGTAGAGATGCACTGTGATTTCTTGTGAATGTTGTGGGGTAGGGTGCCCTGGGATAGCCCTAATGGGATTTATTTGTCTTGTTTGGTCGCCTTTGCTTGTCACAATGTTAGAAATTTGATGGTCTAATAAATTTGAAGACCTGTTCTATGGTATTTGAGTTATGGAGATAACGAGCCATAGTGTCAATGAATATTGCTGGTTGGTTTGGGCTTTTGTGTGCGAATATTCTGTACCCATGGGAAAAATTATTTCAATTTTTTCGAATACCCATTGATTTTTTTCAAGAAGTGGAATGTGGAGGTTATCTTTTGAAAGCGGGATTAGTAATCGGAAGTTTATTAATCTCGAATCTACATATGTTAAGAATGAATATACATCGTGCCAAAAAAGTAATGTAACTCGTCAATAATTCTTGTAAGAAGTATTATCTAGGAAAATCCTCGCACCTGTCGATTTTAGGCGCTCGGAAAAGAGTGCTTGTTCCTCGGAAAAGAGTGCTTATCAATTTGCCCAAAAGTCTGTATATTTCGAATTTTTTGCTGAAAATGGTCTTAAACGATTTGGTTCGACTCACTGATCAAGAATCCATGGTCGAAATCGATTCTGTCCGGCCGTCCGTCCGTTAACACGATAACTCTCGAACGAATGGAGTTAGAGGATTGAAATTTGCAGGATAGGTTTGGAGCGTAAATATCTCGGACGATATCAAGCGGTTTCAGAGTTATGGCCAATTTTAGTAAAAACATTTTTTATGAATATTTCCGAAACCGATCACTCGATCTATCTGAAATTTAGCATCAAATTGTATAATCATGACCTTTAGACGCATGTGACACATGCTACATTTGTGTATCAAACATTCTTTCTTGAGTTGGGAACATAATACAGAAAAGAACGTGTAGGTGGTATGAACTATTAAATTTTAAATTACGAAAAGAGGATAGTATTTTATTAATATATTTTGAACTATTAAAATAATTTGTTCGTCAGCCTCTACATACTCAAATATCAGGAATAAATTTACAATCTGCTATGATTGTCTCCAGCCCCGCTCAAGACATTTGGATGATATTTTCCTTAGGTATTTCGAGTTGAGAAAACTATACACCGAGTGTAAGTTGCAACAACCCATTCCACGAGGTTGAATCATTGCAGATTGCTCATTTAATCTTGATAAATAAATTTAAGGACAATTTAAACATTAAAGCATTGCAGATTGCTCTATTTTAAATGATAATTTTTGAAGCATATTTTTTTTAACGGCACTTTTTTTTAAATTTAATTTATTTCATGATGCAGTTCTATCATAATAATCCATTGATATAATTCCCAACTCTGAGAAATCAATACTTTCGGAGATATAATTTGTCTGTTTGAACTAGAGTGCCAAAAAGCTTCTGTCCACAGGGCTTGAACCAATTTTTGCGCGTATGTTCTGGGGTCCATCGCGTTATCATTTTGCCCGAATGTGAAATAAAATTCAGTGGTGCGTCCGGCCGTCCGGCTGTCCGGCCGTCCGGCCGTTGCCACGATACCTTGAGAATGGAATGAGCTAGCAATTTGAAATTTTCAGGGTAGGTGGCACATCCCAATAGGACGGACAAGTTCGTTAATGGTTATAATCGGCCCAATGGTTTCCGAGTAATAATTTTGTTTTCAACCAAAATAAATCGGATTGAATTTAAACTTGGTGAATAGTTGTAGAATATAAACCTAAGTACGTTTATGAAATTTTGTGAGAATCGTGTAACTAAAAAATTTTAATAAAATTATTAAAAAATTTTATCTATGACACGATAACCTGAGAACGGAAGGAGATAGCGGCTTGAAATTTTCAGGTTAGGTTGTGCATCTGAATGCGACATTTGAGTTCGTTTATAAGCATAATCGGCCAAACGCGGTTTCAGAGTTATAGCCATCTGAAATTTGGTTGTTTTTTGTTCCTCATTAACTCGAAAAATACAAAACCGATTGAATCAAACATGGTAATTAGTTGTAGAATGCCAACGCGAAAATTCTTGCAGAATTTCGTGAGGATGGTATAACTAGAAAATTTCAAAAAAATTATTGAAAAAGAATTCTATATGTCATAAACTATTCGTCCGGCATGGCTGAAATTTTGGAAGAGCCTTCAGAACCTAACTCTACTGCAGAGTTCCAAGTTTGAACACGATCGGATCCATATTGTTGGAGAACCGAGCAGCCTTTTGTGAGTTCGGTAGCTGGATGCGAATCGTCGTATGATATGTTGTCTATGGTCATATTTTTGCGAGAACCTTCAAAAATATGAATGTCATGATGACATATTTTTGCGCGTATGTTCTTGGGAAAATCGTGTTATTTCATCACAAATCTATGGAAGATGATAGCCCTACATTAGCGGTCAGACCTGGTTTTGAAAGAGATCCTCCTTAGGAGGAGGCAACTAAATATTGAAGGGATTTCTATGAACAAGAGTGAGTATCTTTGAGAAATAGAGAAGGCGATTCTCCTTCAAGAGATCCATGTGCCTTCAGGAGTATATTTGTGAGAGGGGACTTTTGAAAGGTTATGTATTATTTTTAATATGATATCGCTGAAATTTTGCTGAACGCTTCAACTCTTAACTTTAAATTAACCACACTTTCTGATCTTGTAAGGTGAGAGGCTCATGGGTGGATATTAAATCTCGTGATGGGTAGTGAGGAATTTTAGGCCAGTTTTTCTATCAGAAATGAAGTTATTTGACTTCGTCGTCTTCGGACCCTATCCACTATGTTGCACTGATGAGGTGAAATAACACCGAAATCGCGATCTGCTTCTGTGGGGCTGGTCGAAGACGAGGAAGTCAAATAACTTCATTTCTGTCAAAATTTCGCACACTTCGATCTTAGGTGAAATAGCGTGGCGTTGGCAAAGAGAAGCTGATTTAGTTTCTCGCTTCAGTTTCTATTAATGTTATTAATAGATCTGAAGTTATCCACCGTCTTCAAAGATGGAGCCACTTACTTTTATTTCTCTGACAAGCACTCCCAAGGTTTATAACCTTACGAACATTTTTGACTTCGTCGTCTTCGGACCCTATCCACTATGTTGCACTGATGAGGTGAAATAACACCGAAATCGCGATCTGCTTCTGTGGGGCTGGTCGAAGACGAGGAAGTCAAATAACTTCATTTCTGTCAAAATTTCGCACACCTCGATCTTAGGTGAAATAGCGTGGCGTTGGCAAAGAGAAGCTGATTTAGTTTCTCGCTTCAGTTTCTATTAATGTTATTAATAGATCTGAAGTTATCCACCGTCTTCAAAGATGGAGCCACTTACTTTTATTTCTCTGACAAGCACTCCCAAGGTTTATAACCTTACGAACATTTTTGACTTCGTCGTCTTCGGACCCTATCCACTATGTTGCACTGATGAGGTGAAATAACACCGAAATCGCGATCTGCTTCTGTGGGGCTGGTCGAAGACGAGGAAGTCAAATAACTTCATTTCTGTCAAAATTTCACACACCTCGATCTTAGGTGAAATAGCGTGGCGTTGGCAAAGAGAAGCTGATTTAGTTTCTCGCTTCAGTTTCTATTAATGTTATTAATAGATCTGAAGTTATCCACCGTCTTCAAAGATGGAGCCACTTACTTTTATTTCTCTGACAGTTTTTCTATCACTAATGAGAATATATCTTTATGTTTCACCTCATCACCTTTAGATCTATCAATGGACATTTATTGGTTAAGAATAAGTAATTCAAGATTACTGTAATTCAATGGAATTTCATTCAATATGTTAGTAACTAAACTTATAATTTACTTTGATTATTTAAATATGACATTAATGCCAGTAATATTTTTCAAGAATAATTATGTATTCTTCTCCTAAAGAAGAATTGAAGATAGACAATAATGTGTTAATTTTTTCATCATTGCTTTCTATCCTGACTTCACGAAAAAAAAAATTGGTTCAAGCACTGACGTGAAGTCAGGAGCTTTTGCGCGTATGTTCTATTGTCCATTCTCCTGTATTGAACACTCTAAATCGAATTTACCATGGTGAATTATATTGTCTGCTCTCCTGTATTGGTCACCCTTACTCGAATTTACCATGGTGAATTCGATTAAGGCTTTCCAATCCAGGAGAATAGACAATAGAATTCACCATGGATAAATTCGATTAAAAGTGTCCAATACAGGAGAATGGACAATAGAACATACGCGCAAAAGCTCCTGACTTCACGTCAGTGCTTTAGCCAATTTTTTTAATAATAAAACGGCACAATCAATTCTACTTTTAGCCACATCGCTGAATAGGTAATCAAATTACCTTTCATTTGATGTATCACAATTCATGCATATATCCCCATTTGAAAAAATAAAGTAGTGGGGTGAGAAATATAAAAATAAAAAAAACACAGGATAAATTGCCTTTGAAATTAAAAATCGACGGGTGCGAGGATTTTCCTTAATAATTCTCCGTACAAGAATTATTGAGGAGTTACTTTACTTCTTTGGCACGCTGTATATTAATTATTAATATACGATTTATTCATAGATAATAAAGTAAGGTATATTTTCCTTCAACAAAGAATAATTAATAATAAGTAAATGTTATTTATGACAAAAAAGTAGTTTTCTTCAATTCAATAGTTTTATAATAAACAAAGATATATTTATATTTCAGAAATTAATATTTCATATAAATAGCCTTAAATCATATAACCACCATAATTTATAAAAAATTAGATAAGAGCAAACCAATAATTACAGACTTTCTTGATTTGGCGAAAGCTTTCGACATAGTGAATCACGAAATCTTGTTAAAGAAATTAGAAACATATGACATAAGAGGCAATGCCCTAAAATTGTTCAGAAGCTATCTTTCTGGTAGAAAACAGAGAGTAAAGATAAACAATGCTACAAGTAATTACAGAGAAATATCTATCGGTGTTCCACAAGGAACAATTTTAGGTCCTATACTTTTCGTTCTCTACGTGAAGGATTTACTGAAAGATATGCCAGAAAATTCAATACTATCCTACGCAGATGACACCGTCATCATCTCGAGTGATGACACGTGGGAGAAGGCGCGGGTGAGATTGATAAGAGATCTAGAAACTGTGGTAAATTAGCTCAAACAGAATAAACTATCGCTAAATCTTGAAAAGACTGTATATATAACATATGGTAACTACTGTGATAGTGTGCCAAGAAATTTAAATGTCAACATAGGTCATCATATACTGAAAAAGGTAGAATATCACAAATACTTGGGTTTATACTTCGATTTTAATATGAGATGGGAAAAATATATTGATTATATTGTTAAGAAAACTAGATAGGTACCTGATTTTTATATTTGCCAAAATTAAAAAGTTTATGGCAACTGATGCTTTGATGGTAATTTATCATGCATTTTTTCAGAGTCTAATGAACTATGGAATAGTTGCCTGGGGAGGAGCTTATGATAATAACTTAAACTTTATGCAAAGAACTCAAAAGAAAATACTAAAAATAATAAATAAGAATAATACTCAGACGCATTACAATACTCTAACTCCACGCCAACTCTTCCATTTAGAAGCAGTATCATTACATCACCTTGGGTTAAAAGATAAGTACAAACATTCTAGAAGCAATACAAGGAATAAGAGCCTACAGTTACCAAGAATAAACAAACGAATAGGTACGAAAAATAGTTATTATGTTGCTATAAAAGTGTTCAACACATTAACAGATAGTCTTAAACTGTTGAGGACAGATAGAGCAAAAATAAAGAAGACATTGAAAAGTTTCATAATAGAAAAATATTAGTTGGTATTCTCGTTATTATTTAAAAAAACGTCTTGTTTATGAGACTAGTAGTGTGTAGTCCAATAAATATAATTAATTGAATGGAAACTGAGGTATATTGCAAAAGACATAACTTTCTGAAAGTGATATTTTCAATCTATTCTCATATGGAATTTTGTGGAAGTTTCCTGTGATCTCTTGATCTCTATCGGAGTCAAAATCTTGAAGTTATGTAATGTCATATACCGGTGCCGGTTTGAAGGATTGTGAAGAGGTTTCTGGGATGCTTCATCTAGTGAATCGTCACTATAATAGGGGTGGTTTATTTTCTGAAAAATAATAAGAAAAATAACATTTAACTTTCGAAAAATGTTCGAAGTTTTGATATGAATAGATAATGACATTTAAATAATAACGAAAATGCTTTTCTAAAAAACACTCAACCAACATTTCCATAAAAAATATCATAAATGGATCTAGTTTTATGAAATTTCAATATGAAAAAATGATAGCAAGAAATTTCACCACCCACATTTTCAAGTATAATCTAGAATGCATTTATGTATTTTTCGAATAAGCATATATTGATATTCCAATAACAAATTTGAAATCCTAAAGAAACATAAACATTCACAAGCGAATTGGACAGCATACAATGCCAGTTACATTTTTCCCCTGTTTTGTTTTTATCATGTATCAGGGTAAGCATTGTATGTGTATTTGAATTTTCTTCATACATTTTTTTTGTGAATTTTTTCGATATTTAGAAGCTATCCTGCTATTCGGGGCGGAAACAAATCCGATAAATCGAATGATATAAAAATCGGTTCAGTCATTCTTGAGTTATAAATGGTGTTACTCTAATTTATACAGGCTGTCCCAAAAAAGGTGTAACATTATGATATAGGATATCATATTGTAATTTTGAAACAAAAATTTTATATAAACCTACGTCTGAAATTGCATAGTTCACAGCGTGTGAAAGTTCTATGGAAACAATTGTACGCCTCTGATTTATCTGAAAATATATTTTTATTTCAAATTTCCACTCAATTCGGATTAAATTTGATTGGATGGTTTCCACGTAAAAAAATAAGAAGAATTTTCATCAACGTCACCCTATTTGTATAATCTGGTTTACTTTTTTTACGCCAAAACCGTGCATCACACCGAAAGAAAATCTTCCGACTAAATTACCTCCAAATTGAATAGGAATTTCGAAATTTTTTTTTTCGGTAAAATCAGTGGCGTACAATTTTTTTTCATGGAACTTTCACACCCTGTATCTTTAAACCTATGCAATTTCAGACGAATGTTTATATGAAATTTTTGTTTTAGAATCAAGCAAGGAGTCGTCATAATCAGTCTGTTACACATACTCTGGGACCCCTGTATAATATAAAAATTTGGGCATATTATTGGAAAGCGGATTGCTTTTGACCTTTGATTCTCCTATTATTTTCAGGTAATTTACCCACAGTTTCAGGTTTTATGCGCGAAGCATTTTTCTCCTCAATCAATTATAGATAGACCAGTCATTTCACTGCACTTGATGACTACCATTGATTACCCGAAAGGGATTTATTGAGCAACATGTTACCTCGGATGACCATCGCGTCGTGTTCAAGTTGTTTTAATCGTTTATGGATCCACTTGAGTTGTTACGTTTATTTATTGACCTAAAGATTTGTTCCTGTACCGCCATTTGTTCTTTAATTGCTGGATGCCCATTTTTGGGCTAATGTACTTCGAGATGCTACCTCCTGGAGATATCTGAGGTAGGGTAGGGAATTCCACGGAATGGAAATAGGTTTTTCAATGCATTTTTTATTGAGATTTTGTTTCAACATCTTGGAAGCGGTTTGTAGGAGATTATGAAGTGGACCGTCCATGATCTATGAAAGAAACCGAAGTTTCCCAGTAAAAGTATTTTAGGATTTGAATAAATCGTGGGTGAGCATCGTACATCAATTCATTGAACTCTTGTTTTTGAAGAATTCCGCTCTTCCGAAATGAAACTTTTTCAGCAGTTTCTTCGTGAAATAAAAAATTTTTTTTGTCGACCTCTTTGAAACATGACATTGTACGCACTAATTTCCGACTGAAAAATCGACTGCTTTTGAAGGCAACTACTTTTCGGCCGCAAAATAACTTTTTCGTCCGCAAACACTTTTTGTCTGCTGTGGTTACTATGGATACGGCATGATACAGTTCTATACAAACATAAGCGTCTGAGAGAATGATTATCATTGCTGTTGTGAAATTATTTAATAAGACCGAAATTCATAATAGTATGTAGGTAGAGTTCGACGAAAAAATGCTTTGGCGCTCTTGTTCAAACTTTGATAAATCATATCTCCGAAGGTAATGGTTTCTAAGAGTTGGGAATGATATCACTGGATTCTTATGATAGAATTGCATCATAAAATAAACTGAACTAGAAAAAGTGTCATCAACAAAAAAAGGATGCCAATTTGATTAACTTACCAAAGTATATATTTCCATCGTCACCATTGGTCATTTTGCATTCAATCATAGTTTATTTTCTAGAACAACTAGAACATGTCTCTTCAAGATGACATGTATGAACACATATCATGAAATTCATAGATAAAAATACGGACGTTAATTTTCGACTACAGCTTTCTGTGAAATTATAGAATCAAGATTTTATATTGAAATTTTGAAAACTCATATCTCCGAAAGTATTAGCCTGTTAGAGTTTAAAATGATATCAATGAATTCTCATGATGAAACCGCATCTTGACAAAAATTCAATTTGAAATTTGTATTGTTAAAAATATTGCACAATAAATGACTCAACCAAGATATTTATCTCCCAAACCTTCTCTGAAAATTTCAACTGTCTAGCTCATTCCGTTCGAGAGTTATCGTTGCAACGGCCGGATACCATCGATTTTGACCACGCATTCTGGTCAGCGAGTCGGATCAAATCGTTTAAGACCATTTTCATCTAAAAATTCGAAAATTACAGACATGGCTTAAAGGTTCATATTGTATTTCGTGAGCATGTGTGAGACAGAAGAATGTGTGCGCCAAAGCTGCTGACTTCACGTCATTGCTTTTTAAGAATTTTTTACTCATTTCAGAACAATAAAACGGTGGAAAGTTCAGGGGGATAACTAAATTGCACGATTCTGAAGGATTTTTTTATTTGATACAATATACCAACTTTAATTTGTCCCATGATATGATCGAAGATAACAAAGCGGGACACGTACTGTATCGAAAGACCACCCACAACAGTCAGATAAGGGAGGTTACAACAGAACATTCTTTTGCGTCATCACTTGTCAAGCAGACAATAACTAATTTATTATTCATGGGCCTGTATCTTAGTCGGAGATCTCCGTCCTACTTGCCAATCACGATGCCCCAATGATATCCTATACGTATATGTGGTCCTATTGTGCCTGGAAAGTATCGAAGCTGCATGAACTCGAGCTATGACTGTGCAATATTCTGGAAAATGGTCGTTTTCTTGAACTGATATATCGTGTTGGACGTTCGAGTTATAGATGCAGGGGTGTGCATGAGTTGTCCAGGCGAGAGCATGCTCAAGCGATAGAGCACACCTAGGCATTCTAATGTTTAATCTAAAGGGTTTTCCAAATGGTTCTATCGAGCAGGAAACCGCTTACAAAAATTTGTACACCAGAATTCCAATTAAACCGGAATTCCATTGAAATTCTATAGGAATTCGATTGGAATTCTATTGGAATTCTATTGGAATTCTATTGAAATTCTATTGGAATTCCATTGGAATTCTATTGGAATTCCATTGGAATTCTTTTGTGATCTAAGGAAAACAAATGGAATTGCAAAAAACTCCTTACTTCAGACTTTAGACTGACTGTTGAACATTTGATTTCGAAAGGATCGAATGACTAGTGGCAATCGCCACCATTCACTGTTGGGTCGAAAATTATCAATGCTGTTCCTAAGGTGGCGTAAGGACACAGTAACGAAGCCTATCCAAAACACAACTGATTCTCCTAACTTGCTCAAACTCTTGAGGATTCTCCTTAGGAAGACCTAGGAGGATATGTATTATAATATAAATAAGAAATGTGATCTGCATGGATGTGTAAAATATATTAAAAACCAGAGAATTATGAATTTTACTATCCAATATAAAAGCAGACGCAAACAGAATGAATAATTTACAAGAATATCTATTGAAAGCTCTTTACTGGATCTTTTTGTAGGTTAGGAAAAGCAGATGGAAAAGCATCCACTTTTAACTGCTGAAATCCGGTTCAAACCAACTATTTGGAGTTGTTTACATGATTGTCCCATAGGTGTCGCACTCTAACATCGATAGGAATTCTTTATAATTTAATAGGAATTCTGCAGAATTCAATAGTAGGTTCTGCTACGGAATTCAATAGGAATTCTGCGGAATGCCATGGAATTCAATTGGAGTTCCACGGTATCAATAGGAATTCTACATTCTTGTACACCAGAATTCCAAGCGGTTTACCCCTCGGGTTCTTTTTTGATTTATAGGAAAAATGTGTTTCTTTGCGAAAAAAACCTCAATTTATGTTTTATTTCACAGTTGAAGCTTGGTTATTGATAAATTGATATTGAAAGAGTGGGAAAGCCCTGTGGACAGGAGATTTGGCGCTCTTGTTCAAACTTTGCAAATCATCTCCGAAAGTATTGGTTTCTCAGAGTTGGTAATGATATGATACAGCATAAAAGAAGCAAAATTAAAATTAAATAACGAACTTATCCGAAATATTCATTCCTCAAATCTACTCTGAAAAATATTATATCGATTGAAACATAGCCAATATTCCAGTTTTGTTTTCACTGGAGATATTCTGAACCCAATATGATTAACTTACCAAAGTATATATTTCCATCATCAAATGGATTATCCAAGGGCATTTAGGGTATATAATATAGGCATATAATCTATATTTATAAAAGAAAGTCGTCTTAGTTACTTCACTTATAACTCAAGAACGGCTACACCGATTTGGCTCAAAATTGGTGGGGAGGTAGCTTAGAACCAGGAGACGGACATAGGATACTTTTTTGTGTTATACAGGGTGTTTTTCTTTTAACGTCAATTAAAACTTGCTGTTTTTCCTGCCATAACCGTACAATTTTAGTCATGTGTATTTAAAAATAAACTTTCGAGGCATACACCATTAAAAATATAGCATTACTATACAGGGTGTCTTTTTTCTCATGGCACAATTGTACGTGATTGAAGTGATTTGTGTCACAAACAAAGCATTAACTAAATAGGTACCTTGGATGGATTCTCATAATGTATTCGTCCGAAATCTCCATACAGGGTGTTCTTCTTTTAACGTCAATTGCAACTTGCTGTTTTCCATGCCACAATCGTACAATTTCATTCATTTGTGTTAAAAAATAAACTTTAGAGGGATACATCATTTAAATAAATCATTACTGTACAGGGTGTTTTTTTTCTAATTGCACAATGGTACGCGATTGTAGTGATTTGTACCACAAACAAAACATTAACTTAATAGGTACCTCAGATAGATTCTCATAATGTATTTGAATAGGGACCTTATGCGACCGCAGAAGCGGCGTCGATTATCTTCGAATATTGCAAATTGATATATGATTAAGTGGACGCAGTTAAGCAGAAATATATGATTATATATATATAAACTATCTATATTTTATGACAAACGTGTATAATAAAATCTAAAATCTGCTTATTTATTGCCTCTAAGGCGGAACAGAGTTCGCTGGGTCAGCTAGTATCCTATAATTGAATTCAATTCTACTTTGTCTTCTAGAACAGAACATGGATGAACAGTGAACACAGATAGAACAAAACATAGAACTCGCATTCAAGACATAGAAGTACGATGTATTATTGAAATTTTGAAACATCCTATGTCCAAAAGTACCTATTAGCTTGTTAGAATTGAAAATTATATCAAAGAATTCTTATGGTGAAACTGATCTGAAAAAAAATTGGATTTGAAATGTGTAATGTAAAAAAAATTTTTTTTCTGAGAATTTTGGATCAGTTATTGTTTTAAGTTCTTACGATCAATTTTGATTCAAAATCTGAAAATTTGTTTTGCAATAATACCTTGACGTAAATTTAGTGCGGATAAAGCCAATAGGTCCATTGGTATGATCGAGGCGGGACGTAATCAGAAAGATTTTGCGAATTTCTTTCAAGTTGGTGAAAGTGAAGTTTCCTGGCTCACCGATCGATATCAAGAAACTGGAAACTTGACCAAATGATCGAGAAATGAACGCCCAAGATCTACCACAGCTGCGCAAGAAAGGCCTTGAGTACTTGTCGATTCATGCAACAGCGCCTTTTGAACACTACTGGTGTTTTGGTTTCGATATACTTTGACATTCTCGACTATTTTTGAGAAGGAAGGATTCCAATAACTCAAAATCATATGCGAATTCGATTGGAATGGGCCAATGAGCACGTGATTAGAAACGATCAATGGAGGTCTGTATTGTTCACAGATGAGTTGAGATATGGACGGTTTTCGGATAGTCGGCGTGTTCGGGTACAGACCCAGGTTCAGGAAGTTCATCCGTTCAAAGCTGGTTTCCGATACTGTTTGGGAAGACATTTTTTTCAATGGACGTACAGAATTGTTGGTTCTTGATGGTACCATGAATGCGCAGATTTACATAGAGCAAGTCATTGACAATATTATCAATTTGGTTCATACTGATATTGGACCAAATTCCTTATTTTTGGTCGTAATGTGCCACCCCATTGTGCGGGAATTGTCGATGAAGCTCTGGAAATCCATGGTATTCCACATTTGGCTCTGCCCCCTCGGTTGCCAGAGCTCAATCCCATTGAACACGCTTGGTATCAGCTGCAAAAAGCTTTGGATTCTCATCAACCACCCCGTGTGCAAAGGCGTTGACAGACTATTCGAGGAGGCCAAACTGTTTACTGAACTTCATTTTTTCAATATTTTGATTGATCTGATTTTGCACTATAAATATCTACTAAAAATACATTATCTCCTGAAACTGAAACTAATAAAGAAATGGGCAAAAGAATAAGTTAGATGAGTGAGTAAACATTTAGATTTCTCATATTTAAAAAATTGGTGAGAAAATGAAAACTTTTGAAACACTTATTAAATATCATATGAATAGCCCGAGATGTTGTGGCTTGTGTTAAAAAATGGGTTCAAGCCCTGTGGACAGGAGCTTTCTGGCGCTCTAGATCAAACAGACAAATTATATCTCCGAAAGTATTGGTTTCTCTGAGTTGGGAATTATACCAATGTATACATATGATAGAGCTGCATCATAAAGGAAATTCAATTCAAATAATAGTTTATTTATCAAGATTAAATGAGCAATCATGAGAATGAGAACTGCACCTTGGAAGAAATTGAATTAAATCTGGCCAATTTTGCCCAATAACGAACTTAACCGAGATATTCATCTCCCTAACCTACTCTGAAAATTTCAACTACCTAGCTCATTCCGTTCGAGAGTTATTGTGGAAAATCTTTTTTTAAATTTTCAAAATTTTTTTTTTACACTTTGCGGTAATCTGGTCAATACAAAACTTCACATGTGTATAAAGGTCATGATTCTACAATTTGATGCTAAATTTCAGATAGATCGAACGAACTTGTCCGAGATATTTACGCTCCAAAACCACCTTGCAATTTTCAATCCGCTAACTCCTTTCGTTCGAGAGTTAACGTGCCTACGGCCGGTCGGCCGGCCGGACAGAATCGATTTCGCACTCGGATTCTTGATCAGTGAGTCGAACCAAATCGTTTGAGACCATTTTCAGCCAAAAATTCCAAAATTACAGACACTTGGGCAAATTGATAAGCACTCTGTTCCGAGGAACTAGAGCGCCAAAAAAACAAGTTTCGTATGATAATTGCCCAAAACAGGTTTAAAGTACCTACAAATAGTAGGTATTCCATAAAACATGTATGAAAGAAGATGAGTAATAATATGAAAGAAGATGAGTAATCATTAAAAAATTAGCTTGTAATCGATCAAAAATTTCCTGATCTACGTTCACCAAATTTTCTCCTCTCTCGAACTACAGAATTATGCTTTCAATATTTACGTAATATTTTCGGGTGAGGTCCCCGTTGCATCGCTAAAATACGATATTTTTGAAGTTACAATATTCCCTTCTGTCAAGTTGACATTATGAGAATTCATACATAGAATAATTATATCAATCTGTGAAATACGAATTACATTGAAATTTTGAAAAATCGTATCTCCGAAAGTATTAGCTTGTTAGAGTTAAAAATGATATGAATGGATTCTTATGATAAAACTGCTTATTAAAAAAAATTTATTTGGAATTTGTTTTGTAAAAAAAAAATTTTTTTTATTACTCCGAAACCTTCCGTCCGACTTTGCCCAGTAACGAACTTAGCCGAGATATTCATCCCCCAAACCTACTCTGAAAATTTCAACTCTCTAGCTCATTCCGTTCGAGAGTTATCGTGCCGGACGGCCGGACAGAATGAATTTCCACCACGGATTCTTGATCAGTGAGTCGAACCAAATCGTTTAAGGCCATTTTCATCGAAAAATTCGAAAATTACAGACATTTGGGCAAATTGATAAGCACTCAGTTCCGAGAGCGCCAAAAAAGGGGAATTTGTTGTATCTTTATGTGAAGAAGCGTTAAAAAGCTTCACGTCGGTGCGTGAAGTGCTTGAATTTTTAAAAGAAGATTTTTGGTGGGATTATGTTAATTCCTTAACCAGACTTTCAACAGAAAGTTGTAGAAGACCCACATCGAAATTCCCACACACAACTCTAATAATTATTCATTTCTGGTATCAACCCCATCCTCTTCGCACAAAGACCTCGGTATCACAATACTGTAACCCTCATAAACCACGCTTATCTAAGGGACGCGACCCCGCATTAATTAGCGAACTAGAAGCTAAAATACTCAAACATTTCACGGATTAAAACGGCATTTGTATTTAAATCCAAATATCTCCGGAAACATATGTATTTGAACAGCTATCCACACAGAGACCAGCACGGTTTTACCTTCCAAATGTTTATTGTTTCTATTCACGTCATCGTGAGGAAGAAAGGATTGTGAATCACGCTGAAAGTAGAAATAGGTAGGCAGTAAATTAGTAAATGTTCTTCCTTCACTTCCATGTTCGTTTTATTCACGATTATAGGGGAAAATAGAAATTGGTAGGACAATACTTGGGTAGCTGAATGTCTTTATCTGATTCATTTTTTACTGCGAATGAGATAAAGGTTGAAAGAATAATTCTAAATTGCAAGAAATTGATTTTAGAAGTTTCCTCCTCGTATGCCGGAACTAAGCGCTATGTTATCGTAAGAATATCAAATATTGAATTCGAGGGGAAAACTTTAACTTAATATTGGTTTGTTAATATACTAATGGAAAAAAACCAAAGGGTCGAAAAAATGTTGAAATTTTTCGGTGATATTTCGTTGTATGCGATTTCATAAACAGATCTTGAAGCACCAAAATTCTAGTTTTCAGATTTTAGAGCCAAACATTCATAGGAGCTGTGATTGTGCCGTAATCCCCAGGAATAGCGTGACATTTTTGCGCGTATGTTCTGGGGAACATCGCGTTATAGTTTTGCCCAAATGTCTGTAACTTTCGAATTTTTTGACGAAAATGGTCTCAAACGATTAAGTTCGACTTCCCAATGAAGAATTCGAGGTCAAATTTGATTCTGTCCGTCCGGCTGTCCGGCCGTCCGGCCGGCCGTTGCCACGATAACTTGAGAACGAAAAGAGCTAGCGACTTGAAATTTTCAGGGTAGGTGGCACATCCCAATACGACGGAAAAGTTCGTTAATGGGCATAATCGGCCCAGTGGTTTCCGAGTAATAATTTTGTTTTCAACCAATATAAATCCGATCAAATTGAAACTTGGTGGGTAGTTGTAGAATATGAACCTAAGCATGTTTGTGAAATTTTGTGTGAATCGTATGGCTAGAAAATTTTAAAAAAAATTATTAAAAAATATTTTTGTTGTCACGATAACTTGAGAACGGAATGAGATAGCGGCTTGAAATTTTCAGGTTAGGATGTGCACCAGAACATTTCAGTATATTTATGAGCATAATCGGCCAAACGGTTTTAGAGTTATAGCCATCTGAAATTTTCTGAAATTTGGTGGTTTTTTGTTCCTCATTAACTCGAAAAATACTGAACCGATTGAATTCAAACAAGGTTATTAGTCAACGCGAAAATGTTTGCTAAATTTGGTGAGGATAGCATTTGTAGAAAATTTTTAATAAATCATTGAAAAAAAAAAATCTATATATCAGTAACTATTCGTTTGAAATTTCTGATATTTTGCAAGAGTCTTCATAACCTAACTCTACTGCCAAGTTTCAAGTTTTAATACGATCGGTCAAATATTGTTGGAGATTCGAGCATTCTTGTGTGAGTTCAGTAGATGGGTTACCGTTGCCTCCATAACTTTCGAACGAAAGGAGATAGGGACTTGCAATTTTCAGGGTAGGTTACGTATCCGAAAGGGAGAGTTGAGTTCGTTTTTGGGCATAATCGGTCTAACGGTTTAGAGTTATACCCACCTGGAATATTATTTCCTTGATATCTCAAAAAATAAATATTCGATCGAATTGGTGCTTGGTAACTAGTAGTAGAAAATCAACATAAAGACGTGTTTAAAATTTTGTAAGAACCGTACCCCTAGAAAATTTGAAAAAAATCACGAAAAAAAAAATTTAAGAACCGTACCCCTAGAAAATTTAAAAAAAATCACGAAAAAAAAAATTGGTTCAAGCACTGACGTGAAGTCAGAAGCTTTTGCGCGTATGTTCTATTGTCCATTCTTCTGTATTGGACACCCTTAACCGAATTTACCATGGTAAATTATGTTCAATACAGGAGAATGGACAACATAATTCACCATGGTAAATTTTATCCAAACCATTATCGGATAGCTTGTATATTAAACTTTGATTTGTTTTTGGCGCTCCAGTTCCTCGGAACTGAGTGCATATCAGTTTGCCCAAATGTCTGTAATTTTCGAATTTTTCAATGAAAATGGTCTTAAACGATTTGGTTCGACTCACTGATCAAGAATCCGTGGTCGAAATTCATTCTGTCCGGCTGGTCCGGCCGGTCCGTCCGTCCGGCTGGCCGTAGGCACGATAACTCTCGAACGGAATGAGATAGACAGTTGAAATTTTCAGAGTAGGTTTGGGAGATAAATATCTCGGCTGAGTTCGTTATTGGGCAAAATCGGCCAGATGGTTTCGGAGTAACAAAAAAAAATTTTTTTTTTACGAAACAAATTCCAAATTAATTTTTTTTCAATGAGCAGTTTTATCATAAGAATCCAATGGTATCATTTTTAACTCCAACAAGCTAATACTTTCGGAGATATGAATTTTCTAAATTTCAATAATAAATCGTATTTATACGTTTTCACAGATTTATATAATTATTCTATGTATGAATTGTCATAATGTCAACTTATCTTCCCGAGACATGACATTGTCTAATTCCTTGCTAATAGTTGGTTCGAGAAACGTCAAAATCGACTTAGAGAGACAAGGGTAAAAAACCGTCAAATAAACCCCCATGTGGCGATTTTATGTCGAAAAGTGAAAATTAAGAATATAGAATAGAATATATAGAATAGACGTTTTATTCTAATACCGGAGATCGACAAGATCGTACGAGGAGCCCGATAGCCGGTTGGTCTACGCCGTCGGGTTTTCGGTTTCGGAACGAGAGAAGGCGGGCTAAAATCCCGGAAAGGGAATTACACTTTTTGGCGCTCTAGTTCCTCGGAACTGAGTGCTTATCAATTTGCCCAAATGCTAGTAATTTTTATTTAAGATGCAGTTTCACCATTGAAATCCATCGATATCATTTTCAACTCCAAAAAGCTAATACTTTCGGAGATATGATTTTTCTAAATTTCAATAATGAATCGTACGTACTTCTATGTTTTCACAGAATGCTATAATTATTCTATCTAAGCTTTATTATATGATCTGTGTTCATACTCGTACATTTCATCCTGTTCTATAAGAAAGAGTCAAATTCATTTCAGCTATTTTAATTTGATTTCTTCCATGGTGCAGTTCTCATTCTCAGATTGCTCATTTAATCTTGATAAATAAACTATTATTTGAATTTAATTTCCTGTATGATGCAGTTCTTTCATAAGAATATAATGATTTAATTCCCAACTCTGAGAAACCAATACTTTCGGAGATATAATTTGTCTGTTTGAACTAAAGCGCCAGAAAGCTCCTGTCCACAGGGCTTGAACCCATTTTTTTTTATCACGATATGACCACTTTTTGCTGAGAATTGGATCTTTTATGAAAGAAGAGCCTTTTGAAAAAATGGGGAGGTTTATGTTTTTTTGAAAAATTGGTGGGTATATTAGAAATAACCATGAACTGGATTATGTCAAGCAAGCATGATTTTTACTCGATATACTCAAACAATATAATGGCAAACTGAGGTTCACATTAATTGTTGCAAACATGTACATGTAATCATGATAAAAATGAAAAAGTGTTCTCACATTTTTACCTCAAAACAACGTTCAAATTGATAAAAAAAATATTTTTTCTAAAACATTTCGAAAACAATTTTTTTTGACTTTCCTTTTACCTACTGCAGCAAATAATTTCCAATCGTTTTCAGTGTGATTTCAATTTTCCGTCCTATGCTTACGTTCATCAACTTGTAATTCAATTAAAACTAAAGTTAATGAACCAGATTTTGAGCCCGATTCATACAGAGCCGTTTTTAAGAAGAATTTTCAAACAAGCATTTTTTCTTTCATCAATTTGAGCGATGTTTGGGTTCAAAATGTGAGAATTGTTATTTATGTACCGAGGACGAAAAACTGTCTATTATAGTAGAGCATGCGAATTGCTATCCGAGGCGATCCGAGGATAACTAGGAGCCGAGACAATAGAAAGTTTTTCACCGAGGTGCATATTACATTTTTTCGTCGACCTCCACATTCATTTTCGAACTCCGGACTTATTAGATAAGTTCACAACAGCAAATGATATAGTTATTCACATACGCGTATGTTTGTATTGAACTGTATCATGGCGTATCCATAGTGACCACAGCGAACGAAAAAGTTATTTTACGGCCGAAAAGTAGGTACTTGCTTTCAAAAATAGTCGATTTTTCAGTAGGGAATTAGTAAGTATAATGTCATTTTTCATGGAGGTTGACGAAAATATTTATTTATGTACCAAGCACGAAAAACTGTCTATTATAGTCGAGTCTGCAAATTGATATCCGAGGCGGACCCAACACAGGCGTAGGCGAGACAATAGCCGAGTTATATATTACATTTCGTTGTCGAACTATTAAATAATAGCAAATGACAGATACAAGCAAATGACTCACACTTTTGTTTGTATTGAACCGTATCATACCTTATCCATAGTGACCACAGCACTGACTATTATTCTTACAACACTAAAACGGAGGTCAAGGTCAATCTGGTATCAGTCTGGTATGATCTCGCATCACATCATGGATTGATATCAGATTGAAGGGAAACTGATGGATTGATGGAATATTAATGTGCTTGGTAGGTCCATCAATCCACATCAGTCGCATCGTGATCAAGGTCACGGACTGAACTGATGCGAGATTGATTGACCATATAAACTCCGTCTTACGTTTGTATTGAACCGTATAATCTTGTATTCATTATTATTATTATTATTATTGATAAGGGGGTTACGTTGCACCGCGACCTTGAGATCTATTGTGCCCCCCAACAGAGCTGTTCTCACCATTACGCCATCTACAGCTCGCCCTCCAGTTCCAGAGTATAAATGAACCTCAATATCTGGGAAGGCTTCAAGGATATTATGTCTTCACTCCTACAAGTTTCCTGTCCAAAGCATTCCTTTCGCTGACTTGCAATGGCGAGGCATTCTGTAACAAGGTGAAGAGGAGTTTCTTCCTATCTTGTATTCATAGTGACGACAGCGGACGAGAAAGTGATTTTGCGGACGAAAAGGTACTTATTTGTCCGCAAAATACATGCCTTCAATACTAGTCGATTTTACGGCCGCAAATTAGAACAGATAATGTCAACGAAAAAAATATTTTTATAATGATTATGAAACAAGAAATGAAACTTTTTCTCTATTGGCCACTCTTAATCAAATTTACCATGGTAAATTCGATTAATCAGGAGAATGAACAATAAAACATACGCGCAAAAGCTCCTGACTTCACTTACGTGCTGATGAGTTAAGCGTGAAAGTATAGGAAAAACCTCTCTTGTTCTGTGTGAAAAATTAAGGAACGTATACAGGCTGATATTCTTGATGAAAAATATAGAGTAAAATTTTTGGATATTTGGCTTTGTTTCCGAGATATCAGACTTCAAAGTTTATGCATGTCATCAATTTTCAACTTCAATACATAATAAACTAGTTCAAACAGACAAATTATATCTGGTATTGGTTTCTCAGAGTTGGGAATTATATCAATGTATTCATATGATATCACTGCATCATAAAGGAAATTCAATTCAAATAATAGTTTATTAGATAAGTAATAATAAATTACCTTGTAATCGATCAAAAATTTCCTGATCTACGTTCACCAAACTACAGAATTATGCTTTCAATATTTACGTAATATTTTCAAACATTTTCGGGTGAGGTTCCCGTTGCATCGCTAAAATACGAGTATTTCAACCCCAATATTTTTGAAGTTACAATATTCCCTTCTGTCAAGTTGACATTATGAGAATTCATACATAGAATAATAATTATATCAATCTGTGAAATACGATTTACATTGAAATTTTAAAAAATCATATCTCCGAAAGTATTAGCTTGTTAGAAATGAAAATGATATGAATGGATTCTTATGATAAAACTGCTTATTAAAAAAAATTTGATTTGGAATTTGTTTCGTAAAAAAAAATTTTTTTTTTTGTTACTCCGAAACCATCTATCCGATTTTGCCCAATAACGAACTTAGCCGAGATATTCATCCCCCAAACCTACTCTGAAAATTTCAACTCTCTAGCTCATTCCGTTCGAGAGTTATCGTGCTTACGGCCGGCCAGCCGGCCGGACAGAATGAATTTTGACCACGGATTCTTGATCAGTGAGTCGAACCAAATCGTTTAAGACCATTTTCATCGAAATATTCCAAAATTACAGACATTTGGGCAAATTGATAAGCACTCAGTTCCGAGGAACTAGAGCGCCAAAAATGGGTTCAAGCCCTGTGGACAGGAGCTTTCTGGCGCTCTAGTTCAAACAGACAAATTATATCTGGTATTGGTTTCTCAGAGTTGGGAATTATATCAATGTATTCATATGATAGAACTGCATCAAAAAGGAAATTCAATTCAAATAATAGTTTATTTATCAAGATTAAATGAGCAATCATGAGAATGAGAACTGTACCACATTTTCAAATTTTTTTTTTAACACTTTGCGGTAATCTGGTCAATACAAAACTTCACATGCGTATAAAGGTCATGATTCTACAATTTGGTGCTAAACTTCAGATAGATCGAGTGATCGGTTTCGGAAATATTCATAAAAAATATTTTTACTAAAATCGGCCATAACTCCGAAACCCCTTGATGGTTTTCGCCCATTAACGAACTTGTCCGAGATATTTACGCTCCAAAACAACCTTGCAATTTTCAATTCGCTAAATCCTTTCGTTCGAGAGTTATCGTGCCTACGGCTGGTCGGCCGGCCGGACAGAATCGATTTTGCACTCGGATTCTTGATCAGTGAATCGAACCAAAGATTTTGAGACCATTTTCAGCCAAATTTCCAAAATTACAGACACTTGGGCAAATTGAGAAGCACTCTGTTCCGAGGAACTAGAGCGCAAAAAAAACAAGTTTCGTATGACAATTGCCCAAAACAGGTTTAAAGTACCTACAAATAGTAGGTATTCCATAAAACATGTATAAAAGAAGATAGGTAAGTAATAATAAATTACCTTGTAATCGATCAAAAATTTCCTGATCTACGTTCACCAAATTTTCTCCTCTCTCGAACGACAGAATTATGCTTTCAATATTTACGTAATATTCTCAAACATTTTCGGGTGAGGTCCCCGTTGCATCGCTAAAATACGAGTATTTCAACCCCAATATTCTTGAAGTTACAATATTCCCTTCTGTCAAGTTGACTTTATGACAATTCATACATAGAATATACATAGAATAATTATATCAATCTGTGAAATACGATTTACATTGAAATTTTTAAAATTCATATCTCCGAAAGTATTAGCTTGTTAGAGTTAAAAATGATATGAATGGATTTTTATGCTAAAACTGCTTATTGAAAAAAATTTAATTTGGAATTTGTTTTGTAAAAAAAAAATTTTTTTTTCATTACTCCGAAACCTTCTGTCCGATTTTGCCCAGTAACGAACTTAGCCGAGATATTCATCCCTTAAACCTACTCTGAAAATTTCAACTCTCTAGCTCATTCCGTTCGAGAGTTATCGTGCCTACGGCCGGACGGCCGGCCGGCCGGACCGGCCAGACCGGCCGGACAGAATGAATTTCGACCACGGATTCTTGATCAGTGAGTCGAACCAAATAGTTTAAGACCATTTTCATCGAAATATTCGAAAATTACAGACATTTGGGCAAATTGATAAGCACTCAGTTCCGAGGAACTAGAGCGCCAAAAATACAAAAATAAAAATCAAATGCTCAAAAATATCACCATTAGCCCCGAAAAAGGATTGGCTACGCAAAATGAGGCAAAAGTATACTTACTAATGGCATGTTTTGCCTATTTTGAGTGAATTAGACTGCATTAATAATTCGTTCCATTTATTATTGTTTATTATTCATTTCCACTGCGTAAGCAAGTTGTATTATGAAAATAATCCAAAGGATTCAAGTCGGGTGATCTCAAAGACCATAGTCCTGACCACGCCGACCAATCCATCTCCTATCGAGGGGAATCCGCTGACAAAAATTTGTACACCAGAATTCCAACTCAACCCGAATTTCATTGGAATTCAATAGGAATTCATTAGGAATTCGATAGGAATTCATTAGAAATTCTATTGGAATTCCATATTCTTGTACACAGGAATTCCTAGCAGTTTACCCCTCGGTTAAAACCGAGGTTAAAACTAACTATTTGGAGCTGTATACATAATTGTCCGATAGGTGTCGCACTCTAAAATCAATAGGAATTCTGCGGAATTCCATGGAATTCAATAGGAATTACAGGAAAACAATAGGAATTCCAAGAATTCAATAGGAATTCCAGGAATTCAATAGGAATTCCATGGAATTCAATAGGAATTTCATGGAATTCAATATGAATTCCATGGATATCCACTTTATTGTACACCAGAATTCCTAGCGGTTCACCCCTCGTCTCCTATTAAAAGTTTGGTTCAACCATAGGACAACATTTCATCCAAAGGCGGTGGAGCTCCGTCGTGCTGATACCACTTACGATTGTACACCAAATCCACAGTAAAAACTGCTAGAAAATTTGCGAGATCGTTTACTGAAAATGGAAAGTACGCATTGGCATTCTAAATTAGGAAGAACTTGAATTGGAAGTAATTGTTCGTTAAAGACTCCGCCCCATACATTGATAGAGAATCCTTATTGAAAACCTCTTCTTGCGTGCCTGCAACTTTTAGAACACGATCTCGCAAATTTGCTAGAAGATTTTCCTGTTGATTTGGTATACCTATGGTATGTGGTATCAGCACGATGGAGAAACACCACCTGTTGGACGAAATGTTATCGCCTGGTTAAACCAAACTTTTAATAAGAGAGGGAGTGGTCGGCGTGACCAAGTGATATGGCCTGAGAGATCACCTGACTTGAATCCTTTGGATTGTTTGTATGGGGCGTTTAAAACAACTTGTTTTCGCAAAGAAAATTTATAATCAAGAACAATTGATGGAACAAACTATTAATCCAATCGAATCCGCTCAATATAGGCAAAACATGCCACCAGTATACGATGTTCTCATTTTGCGTTGCCACTCCTGTATTGATGCTAATGGTGAAATCTTTGAAGTATTCTACATTTTTCATCATACGAAATATATATATATATATATATATCAAGAAAATTAGCCTGTCTACTTTACTTAATTTTTCACCTCGAGTTTTGAGTCACCCTGTATATCAAAATCCAAAGTTCCAATTTGTTTTGCGGTAGGCACTACATCAACCTCTTTTTATTCATTTAGGACTGCGATCTTCATATGAAAGCGAATGTTACTGGTGGAATCCATCACTGATGAACAATAAAAGTCTATCCGCCATTCCTGGAGAAGCCGGGAAATATTTTAAACATCAACTAGTCAGTCAACATGATGGTTACATATGTGGTCATTTGGATGTCGTAATCACAGCAGGATCCGATATTCCCCGAGAAAACGATTCCAATGAATTTAAAACGACCGGCAAAAACTAAAGGCTCGGAGTATTTCCAAGTTTACAAGTCACTCAGCTCGAATATCCATCGTGAAATGGCGACTTCTAGCAGGCAGACAGTTTATAGTTTCGTGTTTTTCAAAAATATATCTTGCTGCGGCCTGCCCGTTGAATGTAAAGAGGTATTATCGCTCCAACATGCAGTTTTGCATATATTCAGGCGATGTCGGCCCATTTAGATCGGCATTCCCGTGTTCTACAAGAATGTCGGATTATTTTCAGTATGTTAGAATTGAGGAAGTTGTTTTTCACCACCAGAACATTCATTCGAAGGTTCAAATTATCAACTTTCTGCAATATATATAAATTCTTGAACATTGATTTTTTTCGGAGAAGGATGCTGAAGTCTTAAAGCTTTTAATATTCATACTTCCTATTAATACCTAAACCTATGGAATAGAACGGAGAAACAAGATGAGCTAAAAAGAGCGGGAAACTACCTTCCTCTTCAAACTCTCATAATTTCAGTCTGGATAACACTAGGGCGCCTAAATTCTCATAATACGATTTAGTTAGTAGACTCATGAAACACACTCAGTTACATTTTTCTTTCTTCTACCCTTCAAGTTTTATTAATACCTGAAATACGTCGATTTTGCCACTGACTTACTAACGGACTGACTGACTGACTGATCATCAAAACCTTTAGGCTACTTCCCAAAGTCCTAAAATGCTAAAATTTGGTATGGAGACATGAATGTGTGAACAAACAGAAGAAACATTGAGAAATCTGAAACTTTCACCCTCCAACGCCTATAAAGGGGTTCTTCAAAAGCTGAAATTACATATGGATCCTAAGATCTTTGTACACTAACTATATTAAAGTGTTTACTATATGCTAGAGAGAATGTCATCAACTGGTCCAAATTATCTAATAATCATGAATATCGAACTAGAAATCAGGAGATCTTACTCATACCAAAGCATAGACCACATAAGTTCGAACATTCGTCAAAGTATCAGAGCATTAAAATGTATAATTGTCTACCTAAATGTATGAAGTCTCTCAACTTGACTGTTTTCAAGAAAAAAGTCAAGAGTTTTTTGTTAAAAAGATGTTATTACTCCATTGCAGAATTTTATATTAATAGCCCTCTACTAGTTAACGAGGACTAAAATGTATATTTTTTTACTTGTCCTATACACGTTGGTTGTCTAAGAGGATCAATAAATATTATTATTATTATTATGTTACCTTCTTCCCGAAGTGGTTTCCCAGCTCGTCCACCGATATCTAGAAGCTGGAATCACGACCGAAAGACCAAGAAGTGTACGCCCAAGATCTACCATTCCTGCACAAGATCGGTTTCTGACTGTGTATATCCGCAGGGAGCCTTTAAGTACTTGTAGAATCATATAACCGCGTCTTTTGAACGCTACTGGTGTTTTGGTTTCGATTGAAACAATTCGACGAAGACTTCGAGATGTTAATCAACATTCTTGACGACTTTTAGAAAGATTTCACTAACTCAAAATCATATGTGACTTCGATTGGAATGGGCCAATGAGCACGTGAAATGGAATGATCAATGGAGGACTGTATTGTTCACAGATATGACAGAGTCCAGGCCCAGTATACTCGACGTTCGTAGAGATGAGTAGTAGAGAAACACATTTAATCCGCCAATTCACATACGGAGTTTGCGCAGAGTTACTGACACGTGAATCACGTGATAAATATCGTAGGAGAGATCTCTATCAACATTTCGTGAATAGGGGCCTAGATATTCAGCCCTATTCTGTAACTCGGATAGAAATGAACGCATCGGATCGTAATCTTCTTCTTCTTCTTCTTCTACTTTAGTAAGGCGTTTCGCCTGTTTGGCCTGGGTTATCAGATTTCATTGCTCTTCTGATATTGACTGCCAACTGTCTCTCCACCTTTTTGGCGGCCTGCCTGGTGGTCTTCTGCCTATCGGCGTTCCATTTCGCGCTATTTTGGCGAGTCCTGTATCCACCATTCTACTGACATGTTCATTCCATGCTCTCCGTCTCCCTCCGTTTCTCTGATATGGGCATTTGTCTGTCTGTCCCATAATGTGTAACCGGATATGGCACGGAGGGTTTTCATTTCAGTGGTTCTCATCTGTCTTTTGGTTACGGCACTGTCGGGTCTCGTCTCCGCTGCGTATGTCATCACGGGCCTTACCCCCTCTTCTATCGCGTCCAATTTTGGTATTCTATAACCAATGTAGAAGACGCTGCAGAATCGGAATTCTTGTTTCTATTCGACGCTCTTGGAAGTAGCCGGCAACGTTGCATGTGCACGCAAATCGCGCCCTTAATAACTACTGACATTTATCAGTTTCTTTATTTTGGGTGACTTAACCTAGCAAATTTCATAAAGATATGCAGTTTACTTTCATGAATTTTAGTAGAAAACGATAACACGCTGTTTCTGGCGGAGCAAGCGCGTAAAAAGAAAGGAAAGGGAGTTTTTTTTTAATAAAAAGCGAAGTGAATAAATTTTCAATTTATCCCGTGGAATTTAAAAACAGAAAGTAAATTACAATTCTCCAATAGCTTCAAATGATTCGGCAGTCGTCAGAAAGGTTGTTCAAAGTAGGAACTGACTTCATTTATGAAATCGACAGCAATTGTTTAAGGTAAACGGTAATGCTTCCCAAAAATTTCTTTTGGGATTTCAAAAAGATTACTAACTGGTATCCCTAAGTTTACGACGTTCCATTCTGAACATTTGCTGTTTTTCTTCTATCGCCGAACGTAATTCATAGATGATATCCATGTTTTTCACTCTGATTAATCGACACTTGTTTTAAAATAGTTCCTTCTTCTGGCAAAACACCTATTAAACTTTTCCGTATTTATAAACGCTAAATTGAATTCGTCGATTTCATATGTCAAAATACGGCGGCGGCGCATACTCCCGGTCATGGTTCCGATCTCCTAAAGCGATTCCGATATGGTTTAGGCGATAGAGAGCAATTCTATTTTATTTCTATTTCAGATCTCGTTAATAGAATTCGAGTTGAGTTACAGAATACCAATTTGAAGCGATTCCGATTTGACCGGTGTATTTCTATTCGATGCATATACCATCTCTATTCGATTTGAAGTTACAGAATAGGGCTGATTGACGGTCTTCGGTTAGTCGGAATGTTCGGGTATGGATCCATCCTCTGGTGCCCAGAAATCGCAGATCGATTCAGGAAGTTCATACGTGCAGAGGTGGTACAGCTACTGTTTGGGGAGGTATTTGTTTCAATGGACGTACAGAATTGTTGGTGCTTGATAAGCAGGTCAAGTCATTGATAATATTATTCATGCTGCTATTGGGCCAAATTTCTAATTATTGGACTATTATGCGCCACCCCATCGTGTGAGAATTGTCGATGAAGCTCTGGAAATCCATGGTATTCCACATTGGACCCTGCCCCCACGGTTACCAGACCTCAATCCCATTGAACACGCTTGGGATCTGCTACAAAGAGCTTTGCATTCTCATCAACCACCTCCACATACACTTCAAGAACTCATACTACTTTTAACGCAACTCTGGAGAGGAATTGGCTACTTCAACAATTTGACCGAGTATGCAAAGGCGTTGTCAGGTTGTGGTTGATGTTGGAGGAGGCCATACTTTTTTCCGTACCATCTCACTCTCGCCTCGGAAAAGCGAGAAGAGACAAGACGAGACGTTTTGAAGAATATTATTGGCGATAACGAAATTAGGAAAGGTCTACATAGAGAACAATATATTTTTCGTACTTCCGGGCCTAAAGTGACAACTTCACTCCCTTGTGACAGATACTAAAGTGTCACATTTAATCCCTCTGGGATTAAATATTGACGAAACTCCCGGAACGATTAAATCACAAACTGACACTAGTAATGACAATGTAATTATAATTGTCACAACGCAATGTTACTATGGTAACTTATTTTAAAGACAGTTTATTAAATGAGTTGAAGAGAGAAAAAACTGATTGAAATTATTGAAATAATTAATAAAATCATACCGGAAGTACGAAAAGTATCGTATATACCTTGCGACTGAAGTACATTTAATCCTTCAGATAAATTATGGCCCTCCCTGCGGTCGGGCCATAAACTTTACCTTCAGGATTAAATGTACTACTTCAGTCCCGCGGTATATAATATACTATTACAAAATATCAACTCTTGTGACTATCTGTCAAATACTTTATTTTAAATTTGATGTTTTCACATTTTTGTTTCAACTTGTTAACTGTTCTTATAGTATTAAATGGTATTATTTTGTGAATTGCTTCTGCGTAAGAAACACAAGATATTTGTCAGAAGCAATCAATCGAACAATGTTGCCTAACAAACAATAACGAAAACAACATCAACAATGAAACAACTACATATTTTGTAACGTTGCGGAGTCTATATCAGACTCCAATTTGTCCAATTCTATTAAAAAATGTATCGACATCGATAGCCTCTTTAGAACATCAACGAAACCTTCGAAACATTGGGAAGCTGAGTTTGAAGAATATTTGCTGTTAGAAAGAGCAAATAGGAATAAAAATATTTTAGAGTGGTGGAAAGTGATTAAAAAGTTCTTCCTAAACTTTCCAAGGTGGCCGAATGACTACATCCGTACCTGTTGAAAGACTATTTCTGTGGCAAAAACACGTACATCATTGAAAGACGGTATGTGATGCAAGCGTGATTATGTTTGAAGTCTTGGCCGAGTAATTTAAAAGATGAAATTAACAGTGTTTAAAATTAAAAACATTATGTAGGTACATGTACACATATTTTTGTAGAAGAGCGTAGTAAATATAGCTTTACAAAACTATTCATTGTTATCTACCATTTCGTTTATATATTATACTAATTATCATCGTTATTCAGAATTAAGCGAGACGAGACGAGACAACTGATAACGAGATGAGACCTAGAATCAATATTTTGGGAATTGGCGAAACCGAGACGAGATTTCTTATACTCTCGTCTTGTGTGAAGCCCTAAAGTGAACTGATTTTGCAATATAAATACTAAAAATAAATTTTCACCTGAAACTTTGAAAAGAATGAGTTAAATAATCGAGTAAACATTTTGATTTTTCATTTTTAAACAATTGGTGAAAATAATGGAAACTTTTGAAAAAGTTTCAAAATTTCTGAACTTTTGTGGAGCTTTTTGCAGGAGCCTTCAAAACTCAGTCTACAGAAACAATCTAGATTTAAACTCGATAGGATTCATGTTGTTGGAAAAGTATTATTTTATTTCCTTGCAGCCAAGACAGTGATCGCTCTGAGTATGAATTTGAAGTATAGCGCACCAAATTTTTAATGGGAAACGATAAATATTTGTGTAAAACGCAAAGCGTTTCCCCGAGATACGAACTGTAAATATATCGAGATTCCGTTTGTACTCGACCGGAACCAATTCGAGCATCCGAAGCACCGTTCTAATATGTTAATAATTACAATACGGCAATACGACATAATTGATGGTAACCCTTCATTTACCGACCGAATGTTCGAAAATAATGAATGATTTCGAATTCAACGTAATTCGTCCGTCGCAAATACCGACTCAACCAAATTGAATCGAACGGGTATTAATTTTCGAACGAAATGCGTTTTTAATTATTGGTTGCCGCGCATACGTAAAAGATTCATTTCGCATAAAAGACTGTTTTACCTGTATAATCTGGATCGGTCAAGTTTACCAGGAACGGATTCAAAGGAGAGGATTTTGCTTCTGTACAGATAGAAATCCATTTCTCATCAATGTCAGTAATTTACGAATTTTTTGCCGAAAATGGTCTCAAACGATTAGTTCCGACTCCCTGATGATAAATTCGAGGTCAAATTTGATTCTGTCCGGCCGTCCGTTGCCACGATAACTTGAGAACGGAAAGAGATATTCAGAGTAGGTGACGCATCCCAATACGACGGACAAGTTTGTTAATGGGCATAATCGGCCCAATGGTATCAGACTAAAAATTTTGTTTTCAACCAATGCAAATCCGATCGAATCGAAACTTGGTGATTAGTTGTGGAATACAAACCGAAGGAAGTGTGTGAAATTGTGTGAGAATCGTATATCTAGAAAATTTTAAAAAAATAAAAAAAAAATATTATTTATGTCTCGAAATGCTGAGAAAGGAAAGTAATAGTGATTTGGAATTTTCAGGTTAGGTTGTGCATCTGAATGGGACACATGAGTTCATTTATAGGCATAATTAGCCAAACGGTTTTGGAGTTAAATCCATCTGATATTTGGTTGTTATTTCCTCAATAACTCAAAAAATACAAAACCCATTCAATTCAAACATGACTAACAGTTGTAGAAAGCCAAAGCAAAAATTCTTCCAAAATTTCGTGAGGATCTTATATCAGTAGAACATTATTGAAAACTCTTTGAAAAATCGCTGAAATTTTGCGAGAGCCTTCAGAACCTAACTCTTTTGCCAAGTTCCAAGTTTGAACATGATGGGTATATATTGTTGGAAATTCGAGCAGCCTTGTGTGAGTTCAGTAGCTGGATGGGTGACTGTCACCTCGATAACTTTCGAACGAAAGATGATAGGGACTGGCAATTTGCAGGTAGGTTGCATATCCCAATGGGAGAGTTGAGTTTGTTTTTGGGCATAATCGGTCCATCGGTTTCTGAGTTATAAACACACCTGGAATATTATTTCCTTGATAAGTCAAAAAATATATACTTGATCGAATTGAAGCTTGTTGTAACTAGTTGTAGAATATCTACATAAAGACGTGTGTAAAATTTTGTGAGAACCATAAACGTAGAAAATTTTTAAAAAATTACGAAAAATAATTGTTCAACCACTGACTTTTCCGCGTATGTTCTATTGTCCATTCTCCTATATTGGACACTCGTAATCAAATTTACCATGGTAAATCGTAAAAATCCATTTATATAATTTTCAACTCTAACAAGCTAATACTTTCGGAGATATGATTTTTCAAAATTTTATATTGAATCGTAATCATAGTATGCTGTAATAAAAAATTAACGTCCGTAATTGTATCTCTGAATATATATTATATGAATGATCTGTGTTAATAAATTATGTATTCTTAGGGCTTTTCGGAAAGCGTAAGCCTGGATCGGGTAGATCATCATCAGCTGCTTGCAGGTTCTTGCAAAGAATCGTGTTCTCGATCACCGTTTCCGAACGTGGCAGTCAGCGCTCAACGTCGAGGTAGAATTTATAAACCTTATTTTTCATTTGTTTATAATTCGTACTTAGAAAATATTTTTTGGTAGTAAAACAAGGTTCCGAATCTTGAATTCCTGAATATATACAAAACTGTTTTGATACCAAAAATAAAATTGACTGTTCTAAAAAACAAATTATGATTGAATGCAAAATGGCCACTGAAATAACCTCAGCAATCCCAGAATTATGAAGATTATAGGATATCATATTTTTTTGTGTGATAATATAAGGCCCTTAGATAATCCATATGATTATGAAAATATATACTTTGGTAAGTTATCACAGTTATCACAACTCTGAGAAACAATACTTTCGGAGATATGATATGTAAAAGTTTGAACAACAGCACCAGAAGTCCTGTCCACAGGGCTTTCCCACATTTTTTTTATTTCATTCTTCTTTGAATGTAGTCTTTGGTACGTTAAAAATTATGGCAGCCTCATTAACAACCATGGTAACTTCTCTTACGGAATCTATGTCTGATGGGCATGATGGGTCAGCAAATTATTTTCTGATCAAGAGGTGACACCAACATTTAAAGTTCAACTGTACTGGTTAGAAAAAACCTCAATTGCAAATGCTTACATCAAAATTTGCTAGAGCTTCCCACGAGAGCGAGATTTTTGGCGCTTTAGTTCCTCGGAACTGAGTGCTTATCAATTTGCCCAAATGTCTGTTATTTTCGAATTTTTGGCTGAAAATGGTATCAAACGATTTGGTTCGACTCACTGATCAAGAATCCATGGTCGAAATTCATTCTGTCCATAACTCTCGAACGGAATGAGATAGACAGTTGAAATTTTCAGGGTAGGTTTGGGAGATATATATCTCGGCTAAGTTCGCTACTGGGCAAAATCGGACAGATGGTTTCGGAGTAACAACAAAAATTTTTTTTTTACAGAACAAATCCAAATTAACGAAAAGAGCTAGCGACTTGAAATTTTCAGGGTGGGTGGCGCATCCCAATACGACGGACAAGTTCGTTAATGGGCATAATCGGCCCAGTGGTTTCCGAGTAATAATTTTGTTTTCAACCAATATTAATCCGATCGGATTGAAACTTGTTGTAGAATATGAACCTAAGCACGTTTGTGGAATTTTATGCGAATCATATGGCTGGAAAATTTTAAAAAAATTATTAAAAAATATTTTTGTTGTCACGATAATTTGAGAACGGAAACAGATAGCGGCTTGAAGTTTTCAGGTTAGGATGTGCACCAGAACGCGACATTTCAGTTTGTTTATGAGCATAATCGGCCGAATGGTTTTAGAGTTATAGCCATCTGAAATTTTTAGAAATTTGGGGGTTTTTTGTTCCTCATTAACTCGAAAAATACTGAACCGATTGAATTCAAACATGGTTATTAGTTGTAGAATGCCAATGCGAAAATGTTTGCAAAGTTTGGTGAGGATAGCATTTGTAGAAAATTTTTAATAAATCATTGAAAAAAAAATTCTATATATCAGTAACTATTCGTTTGAAATTGCTGAAATTTTGCAAAAGCCTTCATAACCTAACTCTACTGCCAAGTTTCTAGTTTTAATACGATCGGTTGAATATTGTTGAAGATTTGAGCATTCTTGTGTGAGTTCAGTAGATGGGTGACCGTTGCCTCGATAACTTACGAACGAAAGCAGATAGGGACTTGCAATTTTCAGGGTAGGTTGCGTATCCGAAAGGGAGAGTTGAGTTCGTTTTTGGGCATAATTGGTCTAACGGTTTCCGAGTTATACCCACCTGGAATATTATTTCCTTGATAACTCAAAATTCATATTCGATCGAATTGAAGCTTGGTAACTAGTAGTAGAAAATCAACATAAAGACGTGTTTAAAATTTTGTCAGAACCGTACCCCTAGAAAATTTAAAAAAAATGAGGAAAAAAAAATTTTTAAGAACCGTACCCCTAGAAAATTTTTAAAAAATCACGAAAAAAAAAATCGGTTCAAGCACTGACGTGAAGTCAGAAGCTTTTGTGCGTATGTTCTATTGTCCATTCTTCTGTATTGGATACCCTTAATCGAATTTACCATGGGAAATTATGTTGTCCATTCTCCTGTATTGGACACTCTTAATTCGAATTAATCATGGTAAATTCGAATTAAGAGTGTCCAATACAGGAGAATGATCAACATAATTTACCATGGTAAATTCGATTAAGGGTGTCCAATACAGAAGAATGGACAATGGTAAATTCGAATTAAGAGTGTCCAATACAGGAGAATGGACAACATAATTTACCATGGTAAATTCGATTAAGGGTGTCCAATACAGAAGAATGGACAATAGAACATACGCGCAAAAGCTTCTGACTTCACGTCAGTGCTTGAACCAATTTTTTTTTTTCGTGATTTTTTTTATTTTTATGAGTAAATTGTTTTCATGTTGCAACTACATTAATTTCGATATAGATTATTGAAATTTCGTGGTATTATTTACTGCAAAATGACCAGACCGTTTTCAATATTTGATTCCATTTGGAGTCAGTGGGAAGTGCGAGGAATTTTTATTTCTTAGTTTCTGTTTTAGATGTCGCGAATTAGTTTTTCTGAAATAGAAGAAAAACATTTGCTCCCCTTATTACATACTATAACGTCTGATAAAGAAATAACACGAGGACGATGACTTCGATGAAGACGAAATTCCTGGCATGATTTCGGGAGCAAATTAGGCGTTTTTACATTCTGATGACGTAGAAATAGAGGAATTAACGCACGATGATTTCAATGAAGAGGATGATATTTCTCTGTCAACTTTGTTCCCAAAGCCAATGAAAAGAAAAAGAAATCATGCGGAAGAACTTGCATGGAGCAAATGCAAATTGGCTTCTGTCGATACCAAATGCGACATAAGCTTCGAAAAACCCAATTGAGCCCGATCACCATTAGGAAATTTCAGAGATTTTTTTTTTTGGATGATGATGTTTTAAATAATTCAGTGAACCAAACAAATCCAAACCCAAAGGCGAGATGGCGCAACTGTCAATCCTACAGCCCTAAGGCATGTGAAAAATGTAATGTTCCACTTTGCCTTACGAAGGACCGGCACTGTTTTAAAATATTTCAAGGTGTTTTACGAATATCAAATGAGTTGTAATAACTTTATAAACCAGAAATAATGATATTTTTTGTGAAAAATCATATTTTCATTCCAAAGAATTGTACCCTGTTTTTCCCATTGATTCCATATGGAGCCATTCAATATTTTCGCAATAAGGAAAGAGTAATTTTTTTAAATATTCTTCCCTAGATCAGAGAAGCATTCGGGACCAATTTCAATTGAAAACAGAATTTTATTGAAACATAAAATTAACTTGGGAAAGAAAGGGTTAATTAAACCGCGACGTTGCTGATTTGAACAAACCATTGCTTGCAGTCCGTCACTCCTCCTGGTCCAAATATCTTTTTTTTTACCCTATAGGTGGTTTTAATAGCTTACAATAACATTTGGTCGTTTAATTTCAAACGTAACAAACCCGCTCATCAAGAGCTGTTTTCCATAATGAACCATAATGAAAAAACAACTAGTAGACCATAACCTAGTCCGATTCTCCAACCAGTTATAACGAGCACCTATCAAGAATGGAATTATGGTGACGTAAATACTAGGCGTTTTCCATAGATGAATGGTCGGGTTGCACGCATCTCTTACATTTTTTGACTAAATAATTTGTGAGGCCGATTATCAGAAAAAGCGCCTTCCTTGGACACTTTAATTGTGGGTGGTGGTTTGATTCATTCGACTGGGAATGAGGAACGGTGTATTTTTCTGTAATGGATGGCCCTTATTAAGACTAATTGGGCTGGATCGAATTAGTCCATGGTATATGAGCGATAGAAAAGGGAGTAATTATGAATAAGTCATTATCAAAACTACCGGAAAAATATGCTTGAAAAGCACTGACGTGAATTCACGAGCTTTTGCTGGCATGTTCATACGAAGTCGATCGAGCTGAAATTCTGTATTCGATTATGAATGGTGGCTTGAAGGTATGTGCGAAATTTCAGCGGATTCTGTCTCATAAAATCTATCTGTCTGGAAAAAAAAATATATTTTTCCTAGTGATACGATATTTACGAAATATCGCGAAAATCATCGCGTAAGCATTCTACAAGTAATTAGGTACCAAGATTAAATAGGATCGGATTAGAATAATTCGAGTTATTGAGTAAATAGCAACAAAATTTAAGATGGATACAATTCCGAAACCGTATGGCTGATTATGCCTAACAATGAACTTAACTATCCCATTTGGATGCATAACCTACACTGAAAATTGCAAGTTTCTATCTCCTTCCGTCAGGAAGTTATCGTGGCAACGATCACCCATATAGCTACTGAAGTCACCAAAGGCTGCTCGAATCTTCAATAATATAGATTCGATCGTGTCCAAATTTACAACTTGGCTGTAATGTTAGGTTTTGAAGGCCCTCGCCCTCCAAAACCGTTTTACCTATTATGCCCATTAACTGAAAATCGCGTTAAGTCCTCAAGTTATCGTGAGATACAATAATTATGTATTAATTTTCTAGCAACACGATAGTGACGAAATATCGCATACGTCTTAGTGTCAGTTTTCTACAACTAGTTAGCAAGAATCAATTCGATCAGATCTGTATTCTTTGAAAACAAAATCCGTACACGGAAACAGTTTGGCCGATTATGCCCATTAACGAAGTTAAAGTTAAAGACGAACTGAGCCCACGTACGGAACGTTGCAACGCGTTATGACGTCTAGACTCTTGAATTTGCATTAAAACAGATGACTTAAGCCTAGTCCACACCAGTAGACCATGTTGCGCGATTTGTCTAGAGACGGTTTCGGGACACGGTCTATAGACTGTCTAGAGACACCGTTCATTGTCTTGTCTAGTGTCCACACTACAATGTAAATATTTCAGTCTCATGTTCACAGTCCGCCATGGAGGACTTTGTTTTGTGTGGAATGAGTTCCTGCTTAGTGGTAATTATAAGTGAAAGAACACGAAAACGTAAACGTTGGTGGACATCCCACAAACAATAATATACGTGATAATCTTCAATTAGACTCAAAACTTTTTCATTAGGCCACATGTTTCAAAGTAACTAAAATGCTTTTGAAAAACTGAATAAACAGCCGAACCACACCACTCGGTAGCTGGAAACAGAGTAAAGATGTCTCGTCTCTAGACGCTGAGTACGTCCACACTGTCAAAATGTTGGGCAATATGTCTAACGTTGCATTAAGTCTCCCATTCCAATCGGGAGACCTTAGACCTGCGATTTTTGGTCTCGCAACAAGCCCGTAGACGGAGATCGGTCTATAGACCTGTCTACGTAGACAACTTGAGACACGTCTCAGAGACCAAAATCGCGCAACATGTCTACTAGTGTGGACTAGGCTTTAGAAACATTTATCATACGCAACGCATCATCTGTTTTAATGCAAATAAATAAGTCATAATGCGTTGCATACGTTGCGTACGTCCTTCCCCAGAACATGCGCGCAAAAATAAAGATGCTTTCGGCGAGAATCTGGGTGGGTTTGCCTGCCCAATTTTTGAAACTAGTACTACATAACGTCAGGAGCTTTAGTGTGCTTGTTCATTTGCTGATGACGTTTCCCTGATTTATTTAAAATTTCAAATGGACATATTCTGAAAATTGTTCAAAATATGCGCATTAAAATAAAATCACAAATTTGTTTTGTCTTTGTTGTATTCAACTTTCCGATGCAAATCTATAGATTTTTAATACAATTCACGGTGGGTTACGTAGAGCCTCAATTAGCTTAATTATAGATTAAATTCGATGGTTTCATTAAAAATGAACTGGAAATCGTCAAAGAATCACAATAATGTAGCAATTAAGGACAGTCAAAGTTTCATGCTACCTACCGTTAGTCAATATGTCGAAGAAATGACGGCATCAGCAAAACTACCAAGTTGTAAGCGCCATTGGCTAATAAACACCGGTGTAACTGGTACGAACTTTTTTTTTCGAGTAGAATTTTTTTGCTTTCTTCGATATCATCCTGTAATTGGTGAGTGTTACGTGTTTTTAGCGCGTATGTTCATCATTTTACCAAAATGTTTATGATTTTCCCTGAGATGATCCACTCTGCTCTCAAGAGTGTGAGACTCCAGTTGTTGTTTGGCGTGGATCTGCCGAGTTGTTGGAATTGCAAGATCCAGTAGATGCGAGATCTGTTATTTTCAAGAACTGCTTCAATCTCCAGAGGCATATATGGTAGCACTGGTTCGTTTTCTATACTATAAACCATTCTTAGATGGATGTAGAGAATTCAGAGTACCACATTGTGTCTTTTCACATATCCTGATGGAGCATGGACTCTGCAAGCAGTCAGAATGTGCGTAACAGTTTCCTGCTGGCTGCGACATGCTCTGCAAGTTGTTGGGGTGTCCACTTCCATGATGTTCTTTTTATACCATCTTGTGTTTATCACCCCTTTCTTGACAAGCCATAAAAAATCCCTTCGTTTCCGACTTGAGCCCAGCTGACTTCAAAAAAGGGAATGATAATCCTTCCGACAGGTCCTGATCATTCAAACTGCTGAAATATATGGAGGTTTTTACTCATGTGATCTACGATTAGTGTATTCAGTTGTGCCTGTCTTATCTCTCTACTAACTCTTCTTTCTTCTGTTGGCGTGATAGGCGTTCCTGCTAGCTCATGATCGATGGATATGTCAGTTATACTGAGCTTCTCCAAGGTTCTCTCTCCAGCCCTAAAGAGAAAAGCTCCTTGGTTCCTAATTTCATGATGAGCCACCATTTTCAGAAGCTTGTCTGCAGTTCAATATCCTTATTGCCATTTCCAAAACGTTTTTTGATGGTGTTGGTATTCCAAACTTTTCAAAGCCCTGCCTCCCTGCGTTCGTGGAAGGTATATTCTTTGTATATATCATTTGGGATGTTCTTCCCTATGCGTGTGGAACTGTCAAGATCGACAATTTCCTTCACTGTCCAGTTAACTATTCCGAAAGAGTAGGTGACTATCCAGACTGCCAAGTGGCATATAATTGTTTCCATTATTATTTTTAGGAATGATTTGATCTTTTTCTGATGATTTGATTGTTTGTTGACACACAGTCTTATTTGGTTTTTTGCTTTTCATTATTTTCTGTATAAAACAGGGAGAAACACGTTTAAGTTGAATAAATAAATAACCCAGATATTACCAAAACTTTTACTTGGAAGTATTTCAATCTTGACGATATTTTTGGGTTCAGATTCCGGTTCCAAATATATTTTCGTACTTCCGGGCCTAAAGTGACAACTTCACTCCCTTGTGACCGGTACTAAAGTGTCACATTTAATCCCTCCGGGATTAAATATTGACGAAACTCCCGGAACGATTAAATCACAAACAAACGAATTTAAGGGATATTTTATTGAAAAATATAATTAATTAGAATGGTAATTAACGTTAATATTCAAATTAATATTGTGACAGTTCGTCATATTGACCAGTCTTTCCTGGGTTAATGCAGCAGGTAACTGACGAGTAACAGATAGGTCCTTTTCATATTGAACTGGTGTTTGTTTCGAAGATCCTGCGGAAACAGGAAGCGAGAATGAGGACTGTGGCATAACTATAGTGGACGAATCGGCGACTTGGCCAAATATTTTATCTGAAATTTTTTGTTTATTTTGAATAGACGATTCAATATATCCCTCGGCCACGTTGGAGGATTTCCATCCTCCATGTCTCTTCAGCACGTCTATTGTTGCTCCCGAATCAGCTAACAAAGACGCAGATGTGCGTCTAAAACAATGTCCCGTATAAGACGTCGCATTTTCTAATTTCAAGAAAGCTGCTATTTGCCGTGGAAATGTACCAAACATGTTTTTTCCTACTACTCGCGTAGTACATTCTTTGTTCATGTATTGAACAAAAAAATTTTAATGAGGTGTCCCTGTCTTTCGCAATGCCACATATTTTCGAAATATCGCCACAAAACTGATGGCACTGTTTTCTGAATTTTTGATCACAAAATTTCGGTCAATTTTATTTTTGGTGTTTCTAATCGCAATTAGGAAGGAATCGCCCAAATCTCTCACATCGTCGATTTCTAAATCAACCAACTCTTTTCCACGACAAGCTCCCGCAACGCCCAAAATAAGTGCAACCTACAAAAAAATTGATTTCTTAAAATTTCTGAATATAAACACATTTCCAAATTTACCTTAAGCATTAAATATTTATCATCCGGAGCCTCCCGTAAGAACTGATCTACCTGCTCAGACGTGAGAATTCTTGACTTCTTTGGCTTAAATCCCTCATTTCTTCTCTACAAAAAAGCTAATAATTTTGGAAATTTACTTATATCAATATCTTCTCTAATGTTAATAACCGATTTCAGCATTGAGTAATGTGCCCAGAGAGTTGAGGCACAAACCGCTTTTGATTTATCATTGAAGTAGACTAACAGCGCATTTTCAGTAGGTTGTCTCACATTTTTTAAGCGGCACCACTTTTTAAAAGCATCGTACTGCTGCTCGTAGAGTTTTCTAGATTTCGGTGGTAACAATTCTTCACCTACTTCGGCTGCTCTTTTATCAATATCAGATACACCTTCTTCACTCATGATACCAATAATTATCAATAACAATGTTTCTTTACAATGACACTAGTAATGACAATGTTTCTAAATTATAATTGTCACAACGCAATGTTACTATGGTAACTTATTTTAAAGACAGTTTATTAAATGAGTTGAAGAGAGAAAAAAACTGATTGAAATTATTGAAATAATTAATAAAATCATACCGGAAGTACGAAAAGTATCGTATATACCTTGCGACTGAAGTACATTTAATCCTTCAGGTAAATTATGGCCCTCCCTGCGGTCGGGCCATAAACTTTACCTTCAGGATTAAATGTACTACTTTAGTCCCGCGGTATATAATATACTATTATTGCATACCATTTCCAAAAATGTTTATTACTTTTCGAGAAAACAGCAGTCCTTTTAAAAGGACCCTGGTAATATGAACTACTTTGGATTTTTAATTTTTATTCAATATGAAAAATGTTGACGTTTGTTGATTATAAGAGAAAAATATATTTTTTTTCTTATGGAAAAGTAGAAAGTATTGTTCAGGATGGTGGCCTTCTTCACATTTCTCGCACAAGAAATTAACCTATTTATGGCAGTAGGTACATGAACGTTGTTCATATATTATCTTCTAAAAGTACCAGTTGACCCAGTCCCCCCCCCCCCCCAGACTCCCGTTATACCTATGTGGTTGCCAAATATTTTGAACTGCCATATCAAGACAGTCGCAAAACAATGGAAAATACTACTTTTTTCCTTTTACAGAGGTTCGGTATATAAACTAATTGTTTGTCTCTTGTAGAAGCAAATTCGTAAAATCCCCTTTGCTCCATTTTCATAGTTTTATTATGGCTTATGTGGTAGTTTGAAGTTCTATTTTCTTTCAGTTTATCTGTAGCATGTAATCCTCGATGAGCTATTTCTGTGAGAAGTGGAATTGAGGTGAAGATATTGACGAGAAAGATTTGAAAATGCTGGTTTCCTTTATTACGGGTCAAAACGTGGCAGTAGTGCAAGACTACACTTGCTCCCAAAACGAGGTACTTATATTTGGTATCTAGAATCGATGATGATCCTTGATAAGCTTCGAACCATTCAATATACCAATCTTGTAGTTCCTGTCCACAGTTTAAAACAAAACGCAAAAGACGTATGCAATAACTGTAAAAAGTTAACATATTGTCAGATTTTAATTCGGAGTAATCGCCGTAGCCTATAACGCCATGGTCCTTCACAAAGGACGACAATATTGATGAACCAATTATGAAAATATGAAAGAGTAGAGGAATAGAAATTCTTATTGGAATTCAACCTTATACTATATCCAATAAGTACATGGTCGAATAAAAATTAATTATCATAAAATAATCTTAGAATGCTTAACTCCAATTATCTCTAGATGCCATTGAGAATGTGCTCTTCTATAATTAGCACTTTGATTCCCGCGAACTGTTGATGGAATGAAAAACAAACAACACTTGGATAGATATTGTAGGAGGTAAACGAATGCAGTACCATCTCTGACAATCAAGCCCAACTCTTGTTTTAATGAATTTTGTAGGGATCCATTTAAAAGGACCATGGTATAAACTGGGATACATATAAAAACTAGTTCTTGTCTATTATCCTCATTGTTAATTTCCATATTTATTTACATCTGGATGAAATTTTATGTGGATATATAACAGTTGAACTGCAAATAAACCATATTAAGTAGTATAGTATTATTATTATTAGTATTACCTATTATTAATTTTCTGTCAGTATAGATATCTTCTCTGCCATTTTCACCATAGACATTCGATAAAATTATAAAAGATGGCCGAAGCGAGTGACCATACCTTCCTTTCAACGTGAAACAATTCAACCAATGAAAATCTTTGAACATTTTCATAATGTTCATTTAATAACCACGTTTCGTTGCACCGACATCCGATAAAACCCCGATCATTATCACCGTACCACACAGACAGCCAGCAAAAATTAATGGAAAACAGATAAAAATCATCGAGGAAAAAGTTGCAGAAGTGCACTATCTCCTTGGTTGCCATATAAAATGGCTCGAAAATTATTTAATCATCCTGCTTAATATCAACAGTCAATGAGCCTGCTTGATGAGCTCTTTATCGAAAAGCTTTCATCCTCGTCCAACAAGCTTCCAGTTAATCGCTATTATGAAGAAAACGGGAGGTCTCAACACCTGTCAGGGAAGTACTCAGGATATTTGATTGTTCGTGACAGGTACTGCGGTATATGCAGAATGTGGTTTGACTTTACAATGCTTTTATCTTTGGAAATTGATTAACTGGAATGCGCCTGTTCATTTAATGATATACTGATATTCATAATGCCAACATACGATGTAAAAATTAGCTATCATGTCGTAACTATAGAACATCCATGTATGTTTCAAAGAATTAAGCTTCAGATATAATATATAAAGATTATATAACGTAAATATGTTCAAGAAAGTGATCGAGGCATACCTTCTCAACTCCATGCCGGTAATAATTGATTGTTCTCAGAATTATCTCACATTCATTATGCTCAAATATGTTATTTAATACAATATATTTTTTTATAATTTTTCAATAATCTTTTTATTGTATATTTGTTACATTCGAAAGTGTTGTGATGTGTACGAATTGCCAAAAACGGGGGCCAAATTATTTTGAATTTAATTTTTATATTTGAAATTTCCGAGAGACTCTTTTCAGGTTGGATCCCAATTTTATCAAAATGATAAAATTCTTAACATATTCAAATTAAAATAAAAAACAATCTTATTTACTGCTCAAAAACCATAAAAACTATTTACTGCTTCGTTCATGCTTTCGTGTTATTCGAAATTTATGAATGATAATTGGGAATTGTTTCAATTTCGATATTACAATTCTAACAGATCGTTTTTTTCATTAAGGAGTTCCAAAGTTAAAATAATTATTCTTTACTCCCTATATTTCTACCTTTTCATTTGAGAATAAATGTCTTTCTCTATTTCAGTATCGTAATGAGTTCATTCCAGCACTAAAAACAGTGCTGGAATGAAGTCATTCCCGCATTGTTTCTAGTTTTATTTTGCGTTTTGTGGTAGTCAGCACTGACATTCGATCCTGTCAAATTTCAACACACGTCAGTTATTGTCAATATAAGATATTCTGGATAAGGTGGAATCATTGTTGAGAGGAAAGGTTTTATTTTCATCAAAAAATAAGGTACTAGAAATTTCCTTCTTGATAATTTTGAATCATTCATGATATTAGGAAACTGTTAAATCTGATCTCTATGCTCTAGGTACAATTAAAATTCCGTGATCTGTCAACTTTCGTAACAGTCACACCAACTGTCAAAATACAATACAAAAGTCACTAGGCTGTATAATCCTAATTTTTCCTCAAATTTCAACATTATTTTACAAAACTTGCTTGAAATAGAGAAAATATCGTCTAATACTCGTTGCAGAAGGCAATTCCAACACTCATGCGTACGAAAACTCGCTCCTTCGTCGCTCGTTTTCAAATTTCGCATTCGTGTTTGAATATTAGCCCATTCTGCAACTTGTTTTAGAATATACTATTCTAAAATCCTTCTGTTTTCCCGTTTCCATCGTGATCATTTTATAAGGGAATGCATCCGAACTCTTCCTCATCCTATTGATGACTTATGACTTGTCATCATTTCTGATTATGTCAAAACTCTTCCGGAATATTACAATTCTCAATTTTCATTCCATTTTACACTAGTTTCAAATGTTTAAAACTAAACATGATTCAGCAAACAACCACTAATCTATACTACATCATACCATACTTCAATAAAATCTTAGGAATTAATTTTCAAGTATCATTGAAGATATATAGGATATATAAGGATTTTTCTTAAAAGAAGATTATGAAATTGTGTATATTATTATAGTGGAAACAATTGGGTAATGAAGTATCGAATGGATATAATAGGTATCAAGTTAAAGTTAACTGTTTTAATATTCAAGAATTGAAGAAATTTTTTGCTGGAAATGTTGCATGAAGGGCCAAATCATATTAATTGAGTGAGTGAATAAGTTTTCTCAAACAAAGTCAGTGAACTTCAAGCATCAGATGATACAGATTTGGTCAATATACAATACGAGGTACATTAAAAGTAATCTGTGCTTAACGTACAGAGAAAATTCAGGGGATTATCAGCCCATTGTAAAGTCTTTAAACGCTTATAACTTTTTACCTGAGCCGAATCTGAAAAAATGGTAAATGAATAAAGTGTTTTATTTGATGAGACGGATATCTGGTTAAAATTAATGCACAACTTAAAGACTCACCCTGTATATATATATATCTAAATGTAACAAGGGTTATGTGGTAGAGCACCTCCAGGTGAACACAATTTGGCCTCACTAGACTCTAAACGGATCAATATTTTCTCGAAAATTGGACTCCGTGGATGGCCCCCAAGATATCTAGGTTTAACAGCAGTTGTTATAATAGGTTCAGAACAAAGATATAATTACTGTTTGGAAGATAATGAAATACAGCTTGAACATCTTACTGATGAAATTTGGTTTGAAAACGTATTCGTTCGATCTAATTCACCGATTAGTTCTAATAAGTTTTCAACGATCATACCAACGCAAAATAGAAAAATTGTAGCATTTTCATGGAGAAAATTGAAAAACCTACCTTCATAATGATGCAATGCTGCCTGGCGTAAAGGAGTAGAACTCCACTGCTAAGTGGATATCGACAATGCCGAAAGGGCTGAGTTTGACAGAATTTACTGGGCCGACGTGTAGCTGACGTAGACCAGATGGGGCTCCATCGCCCCTGCTGTGGAGCCTGGTCATGGTTGGACTTCTGGAAAGGCTTTCTGAAGGCGGTCTTAATACCCAGGCATACACCCATAACATTTAGAGGCAAGCATGAGGGCATACTGAGTAGCCGAATGCAAGCTGCCTCAGACTCTGAACTCCTCCATTGGGTCCATATATCTAGGAGTAATACTAGATAGTAAAGTCAACTGGAGAAAACAAAGCCTGTAAAAGACTATCTGGGAAAACATGGAGGCTGAACCGGAAATGGCAATTTGTTTAATACACAGCAGTAGTACGCCCCTTTGTCACCTACGCATCCTTGCAGAAACTGTAACTGCATTCCTTGGTGGTGTCACAAGAGCTAGCTATACTACTCCCACAGCAACACTCGAGGTGATACTTAATCTGCCTCCCTTGCACTTACATGTAATGAAATGTAGCTTGCTGGATGCAATAAGAATTTATCGTAGTGGAAAACTCCTACCTGGTAACTGGGTAGGACAAATGAGGATACTGGTGGACCAACGGGACTTAAAAGTCCTGGCAAAGCACTCAGATATAATGCCAACCATATTCGATTACGATACACCTTTTGCAATAGTCATAAGAGACCGTTTGAGTGCGGTGGATCTCGTTAATAGAATGGATAAAAAGTCAACTATTTGGTTTTGGGGTATATCCTATCCTATCCGAGCGTCTTTCAGGCAGAAGTACAGGCAATAGAAAGATGCGTGGAAATGAACCTAGAAATAAACTATCAGATATGTGATATAGCAATCCACTCTGACAGTCAAGCTGCTATTAAAGCTCTGAGCTCCCATGTTATCGAATCCAAGCCATTATGGGAGTGTCGAAGAAAACTCAATGAAGTAGGCAAGATAAACAGGGTCTCCTTGGTCTGGGTTCCTGGTCACGCAAGAATTAAAGGAGGTGCGGAGGCCAAAACACTTGCCAAGAAAGGAGCTCAAATCCCCTTTATTGGCCCAGAACCCTACTGTTGGGTTGGTAGATACACCTACAAAAGTGAATTTCGGATGAGAGAACAAACTGAAAGAGGTATTTTCTGGAGATCTCTCCCCGGGATGTATCACTCCAAAAAATTCCTCCGGATCTTTGATACTGTCAGATCCAACAAATATATAGACCTCAATATGAGCCCACTGTACCTCCTCACTGATTTCCTCACAGGGCGCTGCGTCCTTAGGAAGCATATGAAGAGATTAGGGCTAACTGAGGACAGCTGATTCTGTGAGGAGAAGGATGAAACTCCTGATCACCTGATAACGGAATACCTCGCCAACGCAGGGAATTCTTTGGGCAAAAAATCTGCAGGAGCGAGGACGTAGCGTCCTTGAAGCCATCCCAGATACTGGAGTTCATCAGAACTCTGGAACTGGAAGGCGAGCTGTAGTAGATGGAGATAACATCGACAGCTCTGACGGAGGCCCAATACACCTTAGGGTCGCAGTGCAACGTTACCCCCTACAAAAAATAAAATACGAACCCTCTATCTTACAGAATAGAAAAATGTAGACAGCTAGTCCACATTTATGCTCAAGAGTGCCAGAAATGGAACCTCAACGAGGCGCACATCTATATTATAATGGACAGCCAGTCCACACTGAGAGACTTTGAATCACCCATCCAGGGTGTCCTGGGAATGCCGGAATAACATACATCAACTGACTAAAGACATTAAGGTGACTCTTCTATAGGTTCCAGGGCACTGTGGTAATGAAGGAAATGAAAAGACCTTAAGACCGCATTGCAACGTTACCCCCTACGAAAAATAAAATATATATACAATTGGGGTATATGAACCGAAACTGAGGATCACTCTGTCCCTGGGACACGAACCCTCTATCTTACAGAATAGAAAAATGAAGACAGCTAGTCCACATTTATGCTCAAGAGTGCCAGAAATGGAACCTCAACGAGGCGCACATCTATATTATAATGGACAGCCAGGCCACACTGAGAGACCTTGAATCACCCATCCAGGGTGTCCTGGGAATGCCGGAATAACATACATCAACTGACTAAAGACAATAAGGTGACTCTTCTATAGGTTCCAGGGCACTGTTATAATGACGGAAATGAGAAGGCCGGAGAACTTGTGAAAAGGGTCTCCAGGATAACACCTGATGTACAAGAACCCTTCTGTGGGTTTGGAAAAGATAACTACAGGGCAGCTGTCCAATAATGGGAGCTAAATAACAGAACAGCTCTTTGGAGAAATACTGCAGGACTTGCACCGACAAAAAGATTCGTGGATTTCTCACCATTTTCTTACAGGGAATCTTCAGGAGGTGACACGAGCTGGGCTTCGGGTAATGGTGAGAATGCGGACAGGGTACTGTCGGTACAAATACCAGTTGTACCGCATAGGCAAGTCAGCAGACGAAACAGTAGGCTCTGTGGATCGATACAGGAAACTGCCGAACACATAGTTAGAAAATGCCCAGAACTGACCAGCCTAAGAATTTCACATATGGATGAGCCAGTTCTAAAACCTCACGAAGTGATATCCAGAGCTCCTGAAGACGTCAGCAGGTATGTTAGCACCATTGTCAATGTCCTTAGGAATAAATAAGTAGGGTAATAGAACAAATAATCGTATTGGTCGCAGTTCTGAAGGGCTGGACCAAAGCTTCACGACCCCATTCTAATGAATAATAAATACAAAAGTGCTGGCAAGAACTGACCTCCTTCACTCTAGCAACTGAACCTAATCCACACCTGTCTGCAGCGGTCCACAGAACCGATTGGATTACAGCCACTCATAAATAATTGACTCTCGTCAATTAACTCAGTCGATAACTAAAGGTACCTACATGTATATATTCATGTATTTATGAATATTGGTGAGCGAAGCTTTCCCGCGAATTGGTGATAAATCCATCACATCGCCATTATAATATGGCCACAGTTTGTGTGTGGCCTTCCTGACCGTCTTATTTTTTATCTTTGTTATTAATTTTATAGTTCTGTTTTTAAACGGGCCAATGTATATTTAATGAGACGGTTTATAGCCCGTTTTATGGTACCTCCGGAGTCGACTCTGTTTTATTATTTACGAGTCAATCGCTATCAGTTCATTAAAAACCATTTTGTACGTCGAGTGTGTCAACCCAAGAAGGCCTGCCGGCCATATTGAAATGGTGCTTTGGTCCCGGCCGAAATTCCGATCTATGCAGATAAAAATGTTATGATGATGGTTCCGCGATTTTGGAGCATTCGAATTTTGATGGGTTTTCCTGAATAATGTGCCGAATGACATTTTTGGGGACTGATCGAGAATATTCGATGCAGACAGAATATATCAATTAGGAACTTTATGATGCTGGAATTGAATTATACCATATTTTAATGGGACCAATAAAAATTATAGGAGCGCTCAAATCGGCGTTTGGAAACTCGGCGATAAATGACCATTTGTATCAGTTGACGCAACGATATTAAAGAGGGTTCCAAGAAAATTCGGTGCCATCAACTGTCAGATACTTTTCTCGAAGGGTTTATTATGAATTGGTTTTTACAGAAAAAGGAGATGACTCATTCCTCCGTTCTTCATATCATTAATGAATATAGGCCCGTATTCAACTCAGTGTCGAGCTTTTCGGCGCTCTTTCTCCTCGGAACAGAGTGCTTATCAATTTGCCCAAATGTCTGTTATTTTCGAATTTTTCGATGAAAATGGTCTTAAACGATTTGGTTCGACTCACCGATCATGAATCCGTGGTTGAAGTATATTCTGTCCGGCCGGCCGGTCCGGTCTCGAATGAAAGGAGTTAGAGGATTGAAATTTGCAGGGTAGATTTGGAGCTCAAATATCTCGGACGAGTTCGTTAACGGGCGAAATCCACCTAGCGGTTTCGGAGTGACCCTTTTAGTAAAAATATTTTTTATGAATATTTCCGGAACCGATCACTCGATCTATCTGAAATTTAGCATCAAATTGTAGAATCATGACCTTCATATGCATGCGAAGTTTTGTATTGATCGGATTGCCGTAAAGTGGCAAAAAACTACGGCCGTCTGGTCCGTCCGGCTTTAGGCACGATAACTCTCGAACAGAATGAGCTACACAGTTGAAATTTTTAGAGTCGGTTTGGGAGATAAATATCTCAGTTGAGTTCGTTATTGGGCTAAATCGGTCTAATAGTTTCGGAGTAACGAAAAAAAATGTTTCTTTCACATTAGAAATAGTTTCGGAGTAACGACAAAAAATTTTTCTTTCACATTAGAAATTTCAAATTAATTTTTTTTAAGATGCATATCTATCAGAAGAATCCATTGAAGTTATTATCAACTTTAAATAGATAATACTTTCGGAGATATGATTTTTCGAAATTTCAATAATACGTCGTACTTCTATGTTTTCACAGAAAGCGAATTCTATTTGTCTGTGTTCACTGTCCATTCAAGTTATCTTATTTGTTTATATAATTCGTACTTTGAAAATATTTTGTGTTGGAAAACAAGGTTCCGCATCCTGAACTTGTGAATAAATACAAGACTGCTTTGGTACCAAAAATAATATTGACTTGTTGCATATCATCCCCAATATTTGCACATAAATTATTCAATATGCAACATGTTATTGTTATAACTACAATAACAATAACTTAATAATATTGGGGATGATGTTCCAGAAGATTTAGAATTGTATCATTATAATGATGTAGTTTATGAAGGCGATGGGAAAGAACAACATAATGGATTCATCAAAAGAAATTACTGTTCGTTGACAAACCGAGGTTAATATTACCTTTCACTTCCTTAAGTAGTGAGACATGATCCTATATACAGTATTTTCATAATATTGCTAGCAAAATAATGCTGAAATATTGATCTACATTTGTGTATCAAATATTCTTTCTAGATTTATGGTTCATAATACAGAATGAATGTGTGAGTGGTAAAAACTATTAAATTATGAAAAGATGAGTGTATTCTCATATATTTAGAACTATTAAAATAATTTGTTCGTCAGCCTATACATATTCAAATATTATACGATGAATAAATGGACAATCTGCTATGATTGTCTCCAGCCATGCTCTATACCAGCTAGCTAGACAATTCGATGGTACCTACTTCCTTTAGGTATTTCGAGTTGTGGAAACTATGCACCGAGTGTAACCATTCCACGAGGTTAAATCATTGTAGATTGCTCTTTTAGTTTTGATAAATAAACTATTATTTGAATTTAATTTCTTTTATGGTTCAGTTCTATTATAAGAAACCATTGATATCATTTCTAACTCTGAGAAACCAATACTGTCGGAGATGGTTTGTCAAAAATTGATCAATAGTGCCAAAGCTCCTGCTACAGGGCTTTCCCCCCTTTCTTTATGATGCAGTTCTATCATAAGAATCCATTGATATCACTCCCAACTCTGAGAAACCAATAGTTTCAGGGATATGATTTGTCAAAGTTTGAACAAGAGCGCCAAATCTACTGTCCACAGGGCTTTCCCACTTTTTGTACCATATTTTCTGACACTGGGCGTCAATTTTTCCCGATTTTCGTGGCATTCTCCACCTTAAGATGGAAATTTCAAGTTACCCGATGTACCAAATACAAATTGCGGGTAACATTGGACGATTCAAAGTTACCTTATACTCATACCCAAGTAGTTCAGAAATTAAGAATTTTAACAAAAATTTATTGTTTTCGAGTCAATATTTTATAATGAAACTGAAGAAGACCACAGAAAAGGCAAGGAAAATCAATAACTCACCTGCTCAAAACCGCCTTTGTATATTTAATTCTGAATTATTAGGAAGCAACCACCTCCCGCTGATGAAAAACGCACTCAGAAATGGAGCGTAAAACGTAACAGAATATTTGACAGATGAGTAGTTATCTTTAATGTGGAAAACTTCACATTGGTATGTTCCGTTTTAAATAGTATCTTGGACTTGCGTCCAACATTTACTTATGATAAAAATACATTTATCATTTGTGAACTTTTATTCAAAGTCAGAGTGGAATTCAAAGTTACCCAGGATGACTGTAACGAACCGAAAATAAAGTTGAAATGTCTCTTATAGGTAAATAAGATGACATGTGACACAGATCATACGATAATTCATAGATAGAATAATTAGAGCATTCTGTGAAAATATAGGATGTACATATTATTGTAATTTTGAAAAATCATATCTAAGAAACTATTAGATTGCTAGAGTTAAAAATGATATCAATGGATTTTTATGGTGAAAGTGCATCTTAATAAAAATTTGAATTTGAAATTTGCAGTCTAAAAAAAATTTTTTTTTGTACTCCCAAACCATCTGGCCGATTTTGCCCGATAACGATCTTAACCGAGATATTTATGTCCCGAACCCACTGTGAAAATTTCAACTGTCTAGCTCATTCTGTTCGAGAGTTATCGTGTTAACGGCCGGCCGGACAGAATCGATTCTGACCATGGTCAGAATCGGTTAGAACCGGCCGTCCAGCCATCCGGCCGTTGCCACGATGACTTGAGAACGGAAAGAGATAGCGATTTGAAATTTTCGGGGTAGGTGGCTCAGCCCAATACGAAGGACAACTTCGTTAGTGGGTATAATTAGCCCAATGGTTCCAAAGTAATAATTTTGTTTTTAACCAATACTAATCCGATCGAATAGAGACTTGGTGGGTAGTTGCGGAATTCAAACCTAAGGAAGAAAATTTTGTGGGAATGGTACCTATAACTGGAAAATTTTTAAAAATATCATTTATGTCACGATAACCTGAGAAGGGAAAGAGATACCAACTTGAAATTTTCAGCTTAGGTTGTGTATCTGAATGCGAGATTTCAGTTTTTTTTATAGGCATAATCGGCCAAACGGTTTTGGAGTTATACCTATCTGAAATTTAGTTGTTTTTCCTCAATAACTTAAAAAATACAGAACCGATCCAATTCAATTACAATTATGTACCTAAATATCTAAAAAAAATGATGATTTCAAATTGAATTTGTATTAAGATGCACTTTCACCATAAGAATCCATTGATATCATTTTCAACTCACTGATCAAGAATTCGTGCAGGAATTTTTGATCAGTGAGTCGAACGAACTCGTTTAAGACCATTTTAATCCAAAAATTAGAAAATGACAGACATTTGGGCAAATTTATAAGCACTCTGTTCCGAGGAACAAGAGCTCCAACAATTAAAAAATCTCCGCTTTTAACATTTTCATAGAATATTGCGTTTGCATTTAAACTACAGAGTAACTAATTGCAGGTTTGGGGATCACACTGTCGCCAATTGCAGAACCAAAGACATAACGCTTCTGCACCACATAAAAAATGACAAATTGTAGTCATTTTTGCCCGCAGTAATATCACCCCAAGTTTTTCGCACACGTATCAGTTTCGTCGATATGAAATCCGCAGAATTTCCTTCCCATTACTCCCATACCATACCGAACGTGCTTTCTCACATTCCAACCGCCTCTTTAGCCGCACAGGCATAACACCATCGGCCGTTAATGGCCTCAGCCTCGGGTCCGACGGTGATTACCAGATGTTGAAAAAATACGGTTAAAGCGGGCATCAGGGAGGGCCACGCAGCGCCATTGGTGGACGCGGGACGCCGCCCGGCCCTCCTCTGTGATCACGCACACGCTGCTCTGTGCGCCTCTGCGGCACCATGTGTGGCGTATGACTCGGACGAGCGGGAGAAAAACGGACGGAACGAGCCGAGTCGGACATTTTATTAAAATAGTAAATGGCTTTTCGGAAAACGTGTTACAAATAGCTACGGGTTTTTACGGCGCCGCAAATTGTTTGCGGAGAAATCAGTGGTGGAGGGCAATCGGGAAAAAATCCGATATACTTGGGTTACTGTACACTACTAAAGTAACTACACCCTTGTCCACTACAGTTATTGTCGTGTGACATATGTTTCGGAAACAAAGTTTCCATCTTCAAAGACGAAGCGTTACTAAAGCATGTAATCAATTTCTACATTCCAGTACGGGTTGACATTATACCCTTGGTCATAAACCAATTAGTGGGAATAATGGGTTGTTAATAGGGGTTAGGTCTAGGGCCTAGGGAATCCAATCAGGCACCAAAAACTGAACCCCGCAAACGAGCGGGATTAAAGTTATTAATCCCGCGGATCCGCAAAAAAGCGGGATTGTTAACAATATACATACTCTTTGTACTCAAACTATTAAACCTGCTAATAAAATTGGTTCAAGCACTGACGTGAAGTCAGGAGCTTTTGCGCGTATGTTCTATTGTCCATTCTCCTGTAATGTATAGCAACTGTATAATACAGGTATTCTACAACTATAGTTAGCAAGCTTAAATTCGATCGAGTCTATATTTTTCGAGTTATTGAGGAAATAATCAAATTTCAGATGGGTAGGTATAGCTCCAAACCGTTTGGCCGATCTCTTTCCATTCTCAGGATATCGTGACATAAAAAATACTTCCCAATAATTTGTTTTAAATTTTCTAGTAATACGATTCTCATGAAATTTCACAAACGTGCTCAGGTTTATATTCTACAACTATTCACTATTCAATTCGATCGGATTTGTATTGGTTGAAAACAAAGTTATTACGCGGAAACCATTGGCCCGATTATTCCCATTAACGAATTTGTCCGTCTCATTGGGATGCGCCACCTACCCTGAAAATCACAATTCGCTAGCTCTTTCCGTTATCAAGTTATCGTGACAACGGCCGGCCGGATATTATCAAATTTGACCTCGAATTCTACATTGGAGATTCGACCCCAATCGTTTGAGACCAAAATCGAAAATTACAGATATTTGGGCAAAATGATAGCGCGATGTTCCCCAGAACATACGTGCAAAAAGGTCTTATGCAATGGAAAACATACTTTAGTAGTAGCATATGAGGTTTTTTTTGTACCAATGACCAAAAAATGTCTATTATTGCCAGGACTGGAAATTGCTATCCGAGGAGGAGCCGAGGATAGCAAGCAGGTGAGGCAATAGCCAGTTTTTCGCCAAGGTGCATATTTCATTTTTTGGTAGATCTCTACATACTTTATGAATTTCGAACCTCTTAAATAATTTCACAATAGTAAATGACAGTTATTCTCATATACACTTATGTTTGTATTGAACAGTATCATGACATATTCATAGTGACCACAGCGGACGAAAAAGTACTGTTTCTTTTTCTTGAACGTTTGCGCTTTCATTGTCGAATACGGAATTTTGATATTGAGTCCCGCAGATCCCGCACGGAAAATCCCCCAATGTTGATCCCGCAGAATTTCAGCGGGATCCCGCATTTGCGGGATTTGATTCCCTAGTTAGGTCATTATTGAGTAAAATATCCTTTCTCTTATACATATCGGTACCTTCAAGTGTTCCTAAGTACGCTTTATTGGAATTTTTCAACAATTTGACCGAATTTTCTGAAATCGAGAGGCCAGTTGATAAGGCGTGATTTGCAACCGCAGATTTATCGATGTTTGTTCCGAATGTATCCCACATGCTCTTTATACCGTGTGAGAATGTTTCTGGTTGTTTGCCCGACGCATCACTTGTTGCAATCTAAACATTTAATTTCATATATACCCGATTTTAACATGTCCGGAGTTTTATCGAATGTATTTCCTGGAAGTGGTTTAATTTTCGTGGAAGATTTGAAAACCAGTTTTATATTAACCTTCTTAAAAATATTCTGTAGTATGTTGTTTGTTTTCGGATGGAACGTGAACGCGTGGAAACCTTTTACCGTTCTCATTTCTTTCGTTGGGATTATGTTACTGAAGAGATTTTTATCTTTATGTTTGTTGATCATTTCCTGAACTAATTGATGACTACACCTGTTTCTTTCGGCAATTCGGAAAATAATTTTTCTTTCTTTCTTGATATTTACATTGCTTAGCGGAATATTAAATAACCGGTTAACGAGGAAATGTAAGCTGGCTGTTTTAGGTGACCATGGAGCTACCGAATCAGATGAAATGTAAATATTAGAATTAGTAGGTTTTCTTTAAATGTCAGAGCTAATTAAATTTGAGTTGTCTCTGGATACTTTTAAATCTAAGAATGGTAAGTAGCCGTCCTATTCCATTTAGAAGGTGAACTTAATAGATGGGTATTTACTGTTTAAGAGCATGGTAAATTCGTTAATACCTATCAACATTTTCATCAACAATTGCAATTATGTCATCTGAGTATCTACCCAAAATTTTCATATTTGCTGGGGAACAGATTAGCTGAAAAGAGGGAAAGGGGGTTACCCATGGCCGTACCGTTACTTTTGTAGTGTTCATGATAAGTCCACAGTGAACTCAAAATAGGATGGGTTACTGAAATTTCTGGTAGGGCTTCACACGAGAGCGAGATTTTTCTCGTCTCGTCTCGGAAAAGCGAGACGAGACGTTTCGAAAAATATTATAGGCGATACCTAGACCACGTACAGCGCAACCCGAGAGTCTCGTTTTTAGTCTCGTCAATTTTTTTTTATGAAGATTTCATTCGAAAAATTAGGAAAGATCTACATGAGAACAATATATTTTACAAAATATCAACTCTTGTGACTATCTCTAAAATATTTCTGTTCTTAGAAACGTATCTCTTATCATAAATAGAAACGTATCTCTTATCCTTGCAGAATTTTATATTTTAAGTTTGAATGTATTTTTTTCAAAATCGATTTTTGGCGCTCTAGTTCCTCGGAACTGAGTGCTTATCAATTTGCCCAAATGACTGTAATTTTGGAATATTTCGATGAAAATGGTCTTAAACGATTTGGTTCGACTCACTGATCAATTATCCGTGGTCGGAATTCATTCTGTCCGGCCAGTCCGGCCGGCCGGCCGTCCGTAAGCACGATAACTCTCGAACGGAATGAGCTAGAGAGTTGAAATTTTCAGAGTAGGTTTGGGAGATGAATATCTCGGCTTAGTTTGTTATTGGGCAAAATCGGACAGATGGTTTCGGAGTAACAAAAAAAAAAATTTTTTCTTACGAAACAAATTCCAAATCAAATTTTTTTTAATAAGCAGTTTTATCATAAGAATCCATTCATATCATTTTCAACTCTAAGAAGCTAATACTTTCGGAGATATGATTTTTAAAATTTCAATGTAAATCGTATTTCACAGATTGATATAATTATTATTCTATGTATGAATTCTCATAATGTCAACTTGACAGAAGGGAATATTGTAACTTCAAAAATATTTGGGTTGAAATACTCGTATTTTAGCGATGCAACGGGGACCTCACCCGAAAATGTTTGAAAATATTACGTAAATATTGAAAGCATAATTCTGTAGTTTGGTGAACGTAGATCAGGAAATTTTTGATCGATTACAAGGTAATTTATTATTACTTATCTAATAAACTATTATTTGAATTAAATTTCCTTTATGATGCAGTGATATCATATGAATACATTGATATAATTCCCAACTCTGAGAAACCAATACCAGATATAATTTGTCTGTTTGAACTAGAGCGCCAGAAAGCTCCTGACCACAGGGCTTGAACCCATTTTTTACTCTCGGTTGAGTATAGGTACTCGTATGTGTCTATGAACTACTGAGTAATAAACGTGTATACTATTGACAGGGTTTCTTTGGCTCGAAATTTTCTACCTGGAAGATCGTCTTATTTACTATATATTCATAAAGTAAACTTTTCTTATGTACGACTCTACCTTTTTCAACACCCACAGAAAACAATCGAATATGAAGAGTTTCCACTATAATTACCAAAATATTTTGTCTATATTATACATCGATCGTTCTAGAAATACACGATTTCTTAGAAGATTATTAATTATTAGGTTTGTTATGATGACATTGAGATTATGTTTCAAGAAAAAATAGAATTCACAACCATAAAAACTTATGCCATTATGAATTCAATACTTAACGGACAACTTTTATTGCCTCTAAATCCCAATGCTTTTAAAATTTCGTCTCTTTTTGAACATCTGATGGAGAAATTTATTGTCAATATAATGTTAGGTTATTGTCATAACTTGGAATCTGGCAGTAGAATTACGTTTTGAAGGCTTTGGCAAAATTTCAATGATGTCGGGCTAATAGTTTCTGATATATAGAATTATTTTCAATGATTTTCAATAATTTTTTTGAAATTTTCTAATGATACAATTCTCACGAAATTTTGCAAGAATTTTCGAGCTGGCATTTTACGACTAACAATCAAGTTTGAATTGAGTCGGTTCTGTACTTTTCGAGTTATTAAGGAAATAAGTTTCAGATGGGTATAACTCAAAACCGTTTAGCCGATGATGCCTACCAACAAACACAGAAGTCGCATTCAGATGCATAACCTACCCTAAAATTTGCAAATCGCTATCTCTTTCCGTTCTCTGGTTATCGTGACGTAAACAATATTTTTTAATAATGTTTTTGAAATTTTCTAGCAACACGATTCTCAGGAAATTACACAAACGTCAGGGCTGAAGGACTCCGGTCGATGGCCATTTGACTTGTTAAATAAATATCTGTTATTATTATTTATTACACAAACGTCTTTGTATTTGTATACTACATCTTGCTACCCAGTTTCAATTCGAGCGGGTCTGTATTGGTTGATGACAAAATTATTACTCGGAAATTGTTTTGCCGATTGAGCCCATAAACGAACTTGTCCATCGTATTGGGACGCGCCACCTACCCTGAAAATTTCAAGTCGCTATCTGTTTCCGTTCTCAAGTTTTCGTGGCAACGGCCGGACTCCCGGCCGGACAGAACGAAATTTGACCTCGAATTCTTCATCAGTGCTTTGTTGTGGTGTAAAGACACTTATCAGTTCAATCATACAATTGTGCAATGAGATGAAAATTACCCGAAATTATCATCAGTATATCAATTGAAATGATTTTGCCGTGGTGCGAGTGCTCAGGGCCGGATTTGAAAGTATGCCTCCTATAGGATATATAGGTATAGATAATTGAAATGATATTTTTTCAATATTTCCAAAACTACAAATTCGGTCGGTTTGAAATTTGGTATGCATGATATCATGGGAATCGTATAACTCAAATCGAAGAAAAAATGTTACAAAAAGAATTTAAAACTGGACTAACTACCAGGAAACGAAATGAACGAAAAAGGGATATGTTACTCGATAACATAACCCCAATTAACACTAATTGTTTTCACCAGTCGGATTTTCACTGAGAGTAATGTCAGCCCACGTTGTTAATTAACTGGTAGCTTGCTTCAATAACGTTGAATCCCAGAAGATGGGATCATCTTTCCGACATGTCAGTCGATCAAATTTGTAGTGAACCAGAGTGAAGTTACTTCTCTATACAGGGTGATTCCAAATTAGACGTGAGCCTTGAGGGAGGTGTTAGTATGACTCACTTTCTGTTGTTTGAGCCATATTTATTGATAACCGAATATCAACGGTTTCCAAGATATTTGAATTATGCTGGTTTTTAAAATATTTCTCACCTTTGTTAATTTTTCGTCAATTTTTTCCATGTTGACCAAATTTGATTATAGTTTAAGACTATTTTTATCAGAGAAGTATATGATCGTATGAAAGAAGCAAGACTTTACTGTATTAAATGTTGAAAAAGAGTTAGTATGAGTTGAAAGGTGGTATATGAAGAAAAAAATCAATTTCTAATATCAATTTGCCTGCAACTTTAGAATTCAACAATTCATTCATTATTTTAAAAACTTGCCACATTCCTTCTTTATTCTATAAAGAAGTTTTCGTTCGAATGCATTCAATAGTTTCGTTTCAGCAGATTTTTACATAAGCAACCTTTTAAATATCTGGCATGAAAGATAGTGTATGTGTAATCAAGAGGCAGCGAGAGTAAATTTCAGGCGGAAAGTAACAACTGAAGAAATAAGAAAGAGGTCACGTGCTTGTATAAGGAATGGTGGAGGTCATTTCGAACATAATTTATGAATACATTTTCTAATGAAATTTCGAGTTTAGTTGTCATACTAATTCTTTTTCAATATCTTACTATTATTATTATTATTATAACACAGCATAGTTCTGATCTTTTGATACATATCAATAACCCAAAATTATAATCAAATTTGCTGAACGTAGAAAAAATTGACGAAAACTGGACTAACGTGAGGAATCTTTTGAAAAGCACCAGAACTCAAATATCTCGGAACCTATTGATTTTTAATAAATATGGCTCAAACGATGGTAAATGAGTCATACCACCAAGGTTCTCGTCTACTTTGGAATCACCCAGTATAGTGTAAAATTCCAAAATATCGAAAACTCATAGTCAGAAATGGCTTAAATTTGGTGTGCAATGATAAAATCAGTTATCGAAAAAATCCACTCTTGGTTTACTTTTCATAACAAAAAATAAGACTTTTCTGCGTCAACCGCCTTGCTTAATGATGTACTTTCTCTCTTCAATAATATTTGGAAATTAATTTCAATTCCAACCTCAATATAAATTACAGAACACTAATAATCTATGATCGAACTCCATGCAATGATCTAATAACACAGTGCTCTGTGCTAATAATAAGAAGAAGAAGAGCTTAGAGAGAGAGGCATTGACTCCAACATAAGAGTGAGATGCAATGATAGAAATCAGCTGATGTAGGGCAAAACATTGTGTTTTGCACTGATAAGTCCTACTAAATTATCATAAATCATATTTTATTCGTTTTTTCATGTTCATTAAATTGTTTTTGACTTATATAAAGTTTGATAAAGATTAATAGATTATATCTAACAATGGAGATGACCTATTAGGCGTCCGGTTGTAAGAATATTATAAAAATAAATCATTAAATTGCAAAGGTGAGCTATCTGAATTTTAGGAAATAATAATTTGCTGAACGTAGAAAACATTGACGAAAAATGGACTAACGTGAGGAATCTTTTGAAAATCACCAGAACTCAAATATCTCGCAACCTATTGATTTTTAATAAATATGGCTCAAACGATGGTAAATGAGTCATACTAACACCTCCACCAAGGTTCACGTCTACTTTGGAATCACCCTGTAGATATAGTGTAAAATTCCAAAATATCAAAAACTCATAGCCAGAATTTGCTTAAATTTGATGATAAAATCAGGTATCGAAAAAATCAGCTCTTGGCTTACTTTTCATAACAAAAAATAAGACTTTTCTGCGTGAACCACTTTGCTCAATGATGTTCTCTAAAAACCAATTTAGTCGTTGCTACGGATTTTGCTTTAATTTTGTAATATTTTAGTTTACTGAAAAACGCGACGTCACTTTGACAGATTTACTGAACCAAACGATCAAAATATATAGATTAGCATGAATGCATATTTTCAATAACTTCCAGAAAATCTTCATTTTAAGTTTAATTTTCCTAATATATCGGATCCATAAATTTCAGGGGTAAGGTATTATATCTTTGAATAAATGAGCGCTGAAGCTCCTGACATATACAAATTTTTAGACATCATTTCAGTATGCTATATTGACTGGTTCAAATGGGGGTGGGATTTCTTTTAAAGTGCATTGTTTAATTCTCCGAAAGGTACGCCACTGTTGGAGTAGCATCATCATATGGCGCGGTCTTGAAAAACCGCAATCCTCACAACGAATTGCCTCGGTGAGTGCTGTGAGTGATTGTTATGGTTTAGCTGATGTGCTAGGGAATCGTCTAATATTGAATTATGAGATACGGCTATGTGCCAGTTTGCCGTAGTATCTTCCCTCGGCGAAAGAACGCTTTTTATTATTAACCATCAATTTCACGGAGAATCAGCTAGATTCGGCTATAAAAGTGTTACATCTGACAACTACTGGAATTGTTGAACTTGCTGTATTTCTGAATCAAATCCAAAAACTTCGGAGTCTTTACACAAATGTTGATTATCTGTTGATATTGTAGCAGTTCTTCCTACTTTATACTCCACTCAGAGAAATGTTAATAATAATTAATGATTCTTTATTTGGAAGAGTTTTATTTATCATTAATAAATTTTATTAATTATTCAAAAATATTATTAATAATTAGAACTACTTGATTTAACCTTATTTCTAGGAAATAATTAAATCATTTGGGCAATATTTATAAATAATCAAAAAGGTTAATTACCAGGAAGTGAATGTATTACGGAAAAGTCATATTCAAAAATATTATTAACTAAAAAATCTTATTTGAAGTGAAAACTTTATTTCTGTCAAACAAATATTCATTGAATATGATTGAAGCTAAATTTATTAATTAATAATAAATCTTGATAAGTTTCTTCGAAAATGGTTTGAGACAATTCAAAATTCATTCGGAGGTAAGTCTAAATTTCAATATCAAATTTTTGATTTAGAATGACACTGATTCTCCAAATATTACTGCATGATAGAAATACTACATAAATTTATTTTCGTTTACAAAATATGCAATTGTTATAAGAAAAACTTCGAATACACAAAAAACAAACACCTGTTGCAACAAATTTAGATTATTGTTGATGAGATAATGGATATCTAATTGGGGGATTTTTCTGTCAAATTCACTTGCGAATGTACATGTTTCTTAACATTGTCAACATTAATAAAAGTTTTTATTGGAATGTCAATTTGTGAAAAAAACATAAATCCATATCACAGTATTCTTGAAAATGTGTGTGGTGAAATTTCTTATTGAATATTTATAGTTTCCAGAAAATTAGTTCTTTATTTCAATGCAATTATTTTTTCATATTTAAAATTTAAATCCCTAAAAACATAAATCCATTTATGATATTTTTGTTGTAAATATTGGGTAAATGTTAACATTTTTCAGAAAAATATGTTCGCTTAATAAATGCTATTATTCATTCATGTTGAAACTTGAAAAAATGTTTGAAAGTTGCATTTTTTTTCTTCTTATTATTTTCCAGTAAATGCACCATCACTATAGTCTTGATTCACTTGAGGCACCCCAGAAACCTTCTTCATAATAAGTGAAATGGTTTAACGGGTAATTCCGTGCATCGGCACGGAGGAAGCATAAGCTACCCGTTAAACCTTTCCACTTATTGATATTACTCCGCATGATCCATATTTCTATGTTTCATATCCTCGGGTTGAGGTCGCATCGCTTCCTCCGTGCCGATGCCATAGTTTACCTCCGAAATGGGGGTCCTAGAGCTGAAGGCACAATTGGTTGCTCGCTCCTGGTGTGGTGTCACCTATTTTCACTTTTATTTCCATCTTTCTTGGTTTTTTGGTTGCCCTGTCGTGAAGAAGCCAACTAGCAGAAACACGTGTCGGCAGGTACCAGCAGAAATATTTTGAATCTGCTTCTTTTGCGGAATTACCCGTTAAACCTTTCCACTTATTGATATTACTCCGCATGATCCATATTTAGGCCCGTGCCTGATTGGAGCGATGAGGTGAACTGCCCGGATCAGGAGGAAATATTTTTGATGGTTAGAATCGAGGAATATTTCACAGGAAGGGCGTAGCCAGTGGGGGGGTTTTGGGGGTTCAAACCCCCCCCCCCCCCCCAAAACGTTATTTTTGTCTTAATTTTTTTTTTGCTGCAGAAAGCGACCCTTACACTACCCAGCCCTTATAAAACCAATTGCCCCCCCGGGGCTTTTTAATTCCTGGCTCCGCCCTTGTTTCACAGTGTGTCTTCTAATTGTTGAAGGTATGTGGAATTTGAATAATTAATAGTAATTATAACCATCTTTCCCAAATATTACCTACTCTAATTCAAAAATCTAAAATACGAAATCAGGTGGTGCCTCGCCAAACTCATTTTCTGCGTCTTACGAGCTGTCCTCATTTTAATTAGATCCCCTAAAAGTCCTTCACGACCATTCTTCTACCTGCCCGATGAAATTATACATCGAAATTTCAGCCTTTTGTAATATACATATCTCCGGGACTGGAATAGACCCATCCATTATGGGGGCATATCTGATATTTTAATTTATTTCGACTTCTTCCATATAACAGCTGCCCCCCGACCAAGCCCACGCCGAACGTGTAATTTGGGCGAATACATTTTTAATGATGGCTTCCTTCTAGGGATTTGACCTTGCGCGGACGCGATACGAAGGATGGATGATTTGGGATGGCTAGTTTTATGGTATAGAGATGATGGTTTTAGGGTGATCGTGGAAGAATTTTGGTTTGATTTCAGCAATAGTAGACAAGGGTCGAAGCCTTTAAAAATGGTAAAAAGTAAAAAAAAAATATAGTAGAATGAAACCCACTGAAAAAGGAAGAGAATATAACAAAAATGATAGGAAAAATAATTTACGGGCGATCTGAGTTCGGGAAGGGGGTGAGTTTCAAGGGTAGAAAACGGTTTATCTCGATTTTCGGCAAAACTACAAATCCTATGAAAAAAAGTTGAAGGGCAAAGTTAGGTAATAGAAAGATTTACAACTTTTGTGTTTAAACTTTTCAATATACCATGTTTTTGGTTTTTAATTTTTATGATTTACAAAAAAAAAATTAATTTCACCAAATTTGGTCGAAACTTACCTCTTTATGTCCCAAATACACTGTAATTTTTTAGATTAAAATTTTTTTTTTATCCTTAGTTTGACTCAATATCGAAAAAGCACCCTAATTTTCAATCAAAAATTATCTTGTCCAAATATCTACTTTTTTAAAAAAGTAGGTGGGCTTTATGTTCGTTGAAATCTCTACTTTCTGATAGTCTAAAAAAAATATACATTACTATGGTAAATTTTCTCAGAAAATGCTACGAAATAACAGGTAGTAAGGCCCAGACCCTAATAGCCCTTCGCCCATCTCTATGAAATAACTTTTTATGGGCTAAAATTTTACGTAGGTCACTCAGGTGTATAAGTTATATCAAAATGGCAATAAATAAGCATCTACGCATATAATTTAGAAAAGATTCTACAACTTTATCAAAATATCGTTAGTGTCTTAACTTAGCCTTTTCTGAGAAAATTTACCATAGTAATGAATATTTTTTTAGACCATCAGAATGTAGAGATTTCAACGAACAGAAAACCTACCTTTTTTTTTATAGGAAATTAGGGTGCTTTTTCGATATTGCATTCAAATTTGGTGAAAAAAATTTCTTTTTAAAAAAATGGGTTCAAGCCCTGTGGACAGGAGCTTTCTGGCGCTCTAGTTCAAACAGATAAATTATATCTCCGAAAGTATTGGTTTCTCTGAGTTGGGAATTATATCAATGTATACATATGATAGAGCTGCATCATAAAGGAAATTCAATTCAAATAATAGTTCATTTATCAAGATTAAATGAGCAATCATGAGAATGAGAACTGCACCATGGAAGAAATCGAATTAAATCTGGCCAATTTTGCCCAATAACGAACTTAACCGAGATATTCATCTCCCTAACCTACTCTGAAAATTTCAACTACCTAGCTCATTCCGTTCGAGAGTTATTGTGGAAAAACTTATTTAAATTTTCAAAATTTTTTTTTTACACTTTGCGGTAATCTGGTCAATACAAAACTTCACATGCGTATAAAGGTCATGATACTAAAATTTGATGCTAAATTTCAGATAGATCGAAGGAACTTGTCCGAGATATTTACGCTCCAAAACCACCTTGCAATTTTCAATCCGCTTACTCCTTTCATTCGAGAGTTATCGTGCCTACGGCCGGTCGGCCGGCCGGACAGAATCGATTTCGCACTCGGATTCTTGATCAGTGAGTCGAACCAAATCGTTTGAGACCATTTTCAGCCAATAATTCCAAAATTACAGACACTTGGGCAAATTGATAAGCACTCTGTTTCGAGGAACTAGAGCGCCAAAAAACAAGTTTCGTATGACAATTGCCCAAAGCAGGTTTAAAGTACCTACAAATAGTAGATATTCCATAAAACATGTATTAAAGAAGAGAAGAAATAATGAAAAATTTACCTTGTAATCGATCAAAAATTTCCTCATCTACGTTCACCAAATTTTCTCCTCTCTCGAACTACAGAATTATGCTTCCAATATTTACGTAATATTTTCAAACATTTTCGGGTGAGGTCCCCGTTACATCGCTAAAATACGAGTATTTCAACCCCAATATTTTTGAAGTTACAATATTCCCTTCTGTCAACTTGACATTATGAAAATTCATACATAGAATAATTATATATCAATCTGTGAAATACGATTTACATTGAAATTTTGAAAAATCATATCTCCGAAAGTATTAGCTTGTTAGAGTTTAAAATGATATGAATGGATTCTTATGATAAAACTGCTTATTAAAAAAAATTTAATTTGGAATTTGTTTTGTAAAAAAAAATTTTTTTTTTATTACTCCGAAACCTTCTGTCCGATTCTGCCCAGTAACGAACTTAGCCGAGATATTTATCCCCCAAACCTACTCTGAAAATTTCAACTCTCTAGCTCATTCCGTTCGAGAGTTATCGTGCCTACGGCTGGACCGGCCGGCCGGACGGCCGGACAGAATGAATCACCACGGATTCTTGATCAGTGAGTCGAACCAAATCGTTTAAGACCAATTTCATCGAAAAATTCGAAAATTACAGACATTTGGGCAAATTGATAAGCACTCAGTTCCGAGGAACTAGAGCGCCAAAAAATAAAAATCAAAAACCAAAAACGTGGTTATTTGAATTTTTCACATAAATTTTGAGGTTATGTGAAAAAAGTGTAAATACAAAAGTTGTAGATCTTTTTATTACCTACAACTCTGTCATTAAACTTATTTTTAAACTTGTAGTTTTGCCGAGATAAACCGTTTTTTACCCTTGAAAACTCTCCCCCTTCCCCTTCCTGACCTCAGATCACCCGTGAATTATTTTTCCTATCAGTTTTGTTATATTATCTTCTTTTTACAACGGGTTTCATTCTACTATAATTTTTTCTGTTTCAAAAATTATCGACCCTGGTCTATAGAGGGATTCTTAAGGAATGTTTCATGTTAGAATAATATCGCTGCCAATTTTGAACAAATTTATTTTCGAACATTGTAATATGTGATATAAATAAATAGCAATAATTTCTATTTTTCATAAAATAACCATAATTATATAGTACCGTGATTCTTATGTTCGAAATAAGACGCTCTGTTCGTAGGCTCTGTGCTTGCATTGCATTTCGATGGTCCCGATTTAAAAGGATGCCAACTGACGTGGTGCTTTTGAAAGGTCTTAGGTGGATCTGAAATTTAGCGTTGTTTGGATTCGAAGATTATAAAAGGAAGAGATTTGATTATCCAAGCTCTATGTTCTTTTGTGTGTGCTAGTGTGCTACAACAACGAGATCGAATCAATTTCGCTGAATGATAGTTGTATTGTAAGTCTAATGAACCGTCCACAAGTAAGTGTTTGCGTTGATAATAATTATTAACACTACTTTTATGTTTGTTTACAAGATATAAAATTTGGTACTCCTTCTTCCCAATTTCATTGTTCTTAAATCACCTTTGTTTCAGTGTGCAATCTTGTTCGTAAATCAGAGTTTACGTACTACAAGAACTGAATAATTATCATATATGTTCGATTTCACTGATATACATTTGGTATTGACCTAGTGGGACCAATGCAATTCCGGTGTTTGCTATAAATATTGTATTGTATATTGTTATACTGATCCTCCTAGATCTTCCCCAAGGAGACCCCTCATAAGCTCTCGAAGAGCTTGAGCGAGTAAGGAGAATGTTAAGCTTGTTCATCGGTTTCTTTATGTGGCTTAAGGAGTTTTGTCCACATCTGGTGTGTATCAGTGTCAGTATATGTCTCCTAGGGCAAAATTCTGCCCGGAGAAATCAAAGGTCCGGGATCAGGATTACCATATTGTTCTATTCTATGTGAATATGTCTATGTGAATCTATGTGAATATACATATGACATTATTTGTATCGGTGAGACGTGGCTTAGTGACTCGGTGACTGATTGCGAGATAGTTCCGCCGGGATATAGTGTGGTGCGTTGTGACAGACAGTTTCTCAGGGTCAACAGATCTCGTGGAGGAGGAGTGCTGGTTGCACTTTCAGATAATATTTCTTACAAAACGTTGAATACTGAATTCTTGACTGATCGTGTTCCGCTGATTGATGTGGTTTTGTGTCAGTGTACTTGTCCTTACGATTTAATCATATGTGTGGTTTATGTTCCTCCTGATATTGCTGTCTTTCAGCTCGAGACCTTCACATCTGCCCTTGAGATGAGCTTTCTTGGAAAGACGGTCGTATTAATCGGTGATCTTAATATTCCCAATTTTAGTGTTGGGCCTTCTTGTCCTAAGTCGGTGCTGTTCAGAAATTTTTGTGACCTCCTCAAGTTGCAGCAGTTCAACTTCATCTACAACAGAGACTAAAACTTGCTTGACTTGGTCCTTGCAGGAGATACTGTCGAGGTGTCTGTTGCTCATTCTGAGTCGCCCTTTGTCCCGGAGGATCTGTATCATCCCGCGCTGAGCATGATTGTGAGCCGAAGCTCCATTGAACGCCAAATAAATTTTCCAACACGCAACAATACGTTTTATAAGTTCAGGAAAGCTGATTTTCCGGCATTGCGTTCGTCGCTCGGTTCCGTTGATTGGAATATTCTCCAAACATTCAATAATGTTGATGACGCCCTGCGCTATTTTTATGACAAATTGTTCGAAATCATAAAAGATCATGTACCTACTGGAACTTATACCTCTGGGAAACGCTGCTTTCCAGTATGGTTTACTCCTGACTTGAAGCGCAACATCCGATTAAAGAATTATTATCGTTCAAAATGGCGGTCCACAGGAGGAACTAAATATCTCCGAGAATTCAGGCGTTTGCGGTCGTTGGTCAAATCTGGAATTTCTTCGGCGTACGACGATTACTTGGCTGAGGTGCAAGGCGATTTGGAGTCAAATCCTTCCTCTTTCTGGGGATACATCAACCATAGGAAGAGTGGCACAAGAATTCCTGGTGTATTTCATGGCGACGGAAGATCACATGACGATCCAAAAGATATAGTCGATTTGTTCGCAACGCATTTTTCAAATGTTCGTATGCCAGACGCAGTCAGGGATTATAGCGAGACTCATTTTTCCCAATTCTCTCCAGTTGTCTTACCCTCTATAACTGAAGATGAAATTAGATCTATTATGGATAAATTTCCTGATAAGACAACTGCTGGTGACGATCAGCTACCCTCATTTTTCATCAGAAACTGTGCCTCTGTGCTTGCTGAGCCTCTACATCGCATCATCTCTGTCAGCTTGCGTACTTCCATTTTTCCCACCATTTGGAAGAGAGCCCGAGTAGTTCCGATTTTCAAAAAAGGCGATAAATCACAAGTAGGGAACTATAGACCAATTTCTGTACTGTGTAACTTTGCAAAAGTATATGAAGAAGCTTTATACGCTAATATCAGTCATAATGTTAGACCACATATATCAGCAATGCAGCACGGTTTCATGCGGGGCAGGTCTACGGTCACGAATTTGGCAACATTGACGCAGTTTGTCGCGGAGACTCTGGATGATGGAGGTCAGGTCGACGTTATTTATACAGACTTTTCACGAGCCTTCGACTCGGTTGATCACCGTATGTTGCTGAATAAACTTTCTTTTTTTGGCTTCAGTCCAGCATATGTCGACCTGATGAGATCTTACTTGGAGGGAAGAATGAGTCATGTGTTTTATAATGGCTTCAAGTCTTTCGAATTTTGTCTGTCATCTGGTGTGCCGCAAGGATCTAATCTTGGACCATTGTTATTCATAATTTTTATCAACGATCTTCTGGCTCTTCTCAGTTGCTCAGCCTTGGCCTATGCAGATGACTTCAAACTTTACCTGAGGATACGCGGAATTGCTGATTTGGAGCTGCTCCAGTCCAGCTTGGAGTTAGTTAATGTTTGGTGCTCGCGCAATGGACTGATTTTAAATGTACAAAAGTGTTTTAAGGTGACTTTCACGAGAAGCTTACGTCCTCTCACCTTCAATTATTCTATTGGTAATTGTCTTGTCGCTAGTGGAGATCGGTTTCGCGATTTGGGAGTGTTATTTGATTCGACGTTCAGCTTTGTTCCTCACATCGAGGAGCTTTGTTCTTCGGCTAGTCGATCTTTAGGCTTTGTGTTCCGGTGTTCCAGGGAGTTCCCTGATGTTTCAGTCCTCAGAATTCTCTATTTTTCTGTTGTCGTCAGCAAATTAGAGTACGCCAACTTGGTTTGGTTTCCGATATACAGTTCCCACCTAACATCACTTGAACGCATTCATAGAAAATTCTTGAAGTGTGCTGAATATAGAAAGACCGGCAGGTATCCTGAACGTGGTGCGGATTTGTCGGAGATCATGCGGGAAATGCGAATTTCAACGTTGCAGGAGAGACAGAAGCGACAGTGCGCTAAATTTGCGTAAAAGCTTGTCACTGGAAGAATTGATTCACCTCATCTACTGTCCAGGGTTGACATTCGTGTACCAAGAATTGAAACGAGGACCACATCAACTTTTCGACTGCCTAAACCTCGGACTAACATACTTGAGCAAGCTCCGGTCTATCGATTGTGCAGGGCTGCTGATGAACTTAAGTTTAATTTGTTTTTCTAGTTCGGGGCGGTTATTGTTTATTGTTGTATCATTGAATGTGTAATTATGTTTGAATAATTGTTCATATTATTCATTGTCAATATGTTACCCTGTTATTGGGAAATTTCCTGTTGGGTAAAATAAACTATTATTATTATTATTATTATTATTATTATTATTATTTTTTTTTTTTTTTTTTTTTTTTTTTTTTTTTTTTTTTTTTATAGGCATCGACTGCTATGGTCATTAGCCTAACCACATTCATACCAGACAATCACACCTCCACCACATCCATGCCCTGAGCGGGATTCGAACCCGCGACCTCCGGCACCACAGCAGGTTTTTATACCCACTGGACCACCGGAGCCGGCTATTATTATTATTATTATTATTATTATTATTATTATTATTATTATTATTATTATTATTATTATTATTATTATTATTATTATTCGTTTCGTTCCGTGATGATTCATATGTGTTTCTATTATCATTATTCTTGGATACTGCTATTGCACTTGATATTAGTATGGCCTTTGATGGATACCGAAGAGCATGTCTGAAAAACGACCTTGGGTATCAGGATTGCGTATCCACACTGTTAGCTACCTAAGAATGAGTGTCGAACTAAAAGGGAGATGTGGGACGTTACACCTAAGCTACCAGAATCCTATGCACACCTTTGCAAGCTATTTGTGTATGTAATTTGGATGATATCCATTATACATACACCAGAATGTTATTGCTTTCACTATGTACCTACTGTTCTGTACCATGTAATTATTTCGTTCTACTATTATGAATGTATTGCTACTGACCACGCACACATTGCTCTTCATGATATACATATGGCTACTCACCATGTACCTATAGTGATTTACTATGAACCTATTACAATTGCAATTGTACCTGTGTCCTTGCATTATGGCTTAATTGGATCCAGCATACATCTATATACTGTTGAATTAACCATTTTACATGTACCAGTGAATATCTGTTTGAAATGATCTAACATGTGTAAAGAGAGGGGTTTTTCTTCTACGGTCTTTTCCCCAATCTTAGGTAACTTGCACCGAACGTAGATTAAACTCTTCAGATTTATATTATGATATTTTATTTCATTCATCCTAACCTTCCAAACAATCTTTCTTACTGAAAGTATGTATCTTGGGTTGCATACATAACGTAGAGTCCATCTTCGTTCACTAGACGATCAAAATCGCACAGCCACAGCCCACTATAGAGATATAGTGGGTTGTGACACAGCCAAGGGTAAGAATCACGCCATAGCAATAACAAAATAGCTTCGCTACAGTCACATTTATAAACTTGCATTGTATGTTTGAGTCCTGATTCATCTGATAGTATTCGAGATTAGTCAAAAGCCGCCCAGTGGTTTCGGAGATATACCCAATTGAAAATTTACTTTCACGAAAATTCCAAAAGTACAGATCCGATCGAGTTTAAAAACGGCTTTTTGATGTAGAATATCCACTACAAAGATCATGCAAAATTCCGTGAAAAGCGTGAAGTGACGAAACTTTTAAGAAAAATTTGTTCAAACCCTGTGGACAGGAGCTTTCTGGCGCTCTAGTTCAAACAGACAAATTATATCTCCGAAAGTATTGGTTTCTCAGAGTTGGGAATTATATCAATGTATTCTTATGATAGAACTGACTCATAAAGGAAGTTCAATTCAAATAATAGTTTATTTATCAATATGAAATGAGCAATCTGAGAATGAGAACTGCACCAAGGAAGAAATCAAATTAAAATAGCTGAAATGAATTTGACTCTCTCTTATAGAACAGGATGACATGTACGAGTATGAACACAGATCATATAATAAAGCTTAGATAGAATAATTATAGCATTCTGTGAAAACATAGAAGTACGATTCATTATTGAAAATTAGAAAAATCATATCTCCGAAAGTATTAGCTTGTTGGAGTTGAAAATGATATCAATGGATTTTTATGGTGGAACTGCATCTTAAATAAAAATTGAATTTGAAATTTGTTACTAAAAAAAAAATTTTTTTTGTTACTCCGAAACCATCTGGCCTATTTTGCCCAATAACGAACTTTAACGAACTTAACCGAGATATTCATCTCCCTAACCTACTCTGAAAATTTCAACTGCCTAGCTCATTCCGTTCGAAAGTTATTGTAGACATTTTTTTTTTAATTATCAAAATTTTTTTTTTATACTTTATTGTAACCTGGTCAATACAAAACTTCACGTGCGTATAGAGGTCATGATTCTACAATTTGATGCTAAATTTCAGATAGATCGAGTGATCGGTTTCGGAAATATTCATAAAAAATGTTTTCACTAAAATCGGCCATAACTCTGAAACCGCTTGATGGATTTCGCCCATTAACGAGCTTGTCTGAGATATTTACGCTCCAAACCCACCTTGCAAATTTCAATCCTCTAACTCCTCTCGTTCGAGAGTTATCGTACCTACGGACAGGCCGGACAGAATCGATTTCGACCTCGGATTCTTGATCAGTGAGTCGAACCAAATCGTTTGAGACCATTTTCAGCCAAAAATTCGTAAATTACAGACATTTGGGCAAATTGATAAGCACTCAGTTCCGAGGAACTAGAGCGCCAAAAATTCATAAAAACTATTGACGTGAAGTCAGGAGCTGTTGCACGCATGTTCCATTGTCTGTTCGTGCCTCATACGTAGTCGATCAAGCAGAGATTCGGTACTCGATTTTATAATGGTGGCTGAAAGGTATATGTGCGAAATTTCAGCGGATTCTGACGTATAGTTTCTGAGAGATAAAACTTATGACGATATTCATAAAATCTTGCGTAAATTAGCGCGTCATTACTCTACAAGTAATTACACAGTTTGAATTGGACCGAATTTTATATTTTGAGTTATAGAGGAAAAAACTCCAAAACTTTCTGTTCGATTATGCCTTTTAAGGAACTTAAATGTCGAATTCGGATGTGCAACCAACCATGAAAATAACAAGTCGTTATATCTTTCGGTTCGAAAGTTATCGTAGCAACGTTCCCCCATCCAGCTATACTGAACTCACCCAAGGCTGCCTGGATCTCCAACAATATGGATCCGAGTGTGATCAAATTTGGAACTGGGATAAAACTGCTGTATTTTTTTTTTAACAACCGGACTCGGCTAATGCCATTCAGTATCGGACAACGCGATGTGATGTAAAAGCCCATAAGTCATTGATTTAAAGATATTTTAGCTGTTGTTAGCTTTTATGTTGAATAATGGATCGAAATTGATTCCATTATGTATCATCCTGATAAGAGGTATTTTAGTAATAACACATTCAGTTGTATTTTCTTCATCGGACCGGGGACTTATCAGCCGATGTGTTACATATGATTTATTTCAAATGCCACAATAATTTTCTGCATTTTTGAAGTCATTGAAATATTTCAATGAACAATCAGAATATCAACCGGCGTCCCAGCCAGTACTTCGGATCTACTTTTAATTATTATTTGATGCATTTCTGAATAAAATTTAATGAGCTCTGACTGTCAGTTGATCAAACCCGATTCCATTAGCACATCATTCATTCCATTTTCCTCGGTCAATAAATTATCTCCAAGCTGGTTATTCTCTGTGACTGAACAGAAGGTTACCGACTTGATCCTTCGGAAAATCATTATACCATGTTCCTCACTCTTCCGCGCCATTTTTCCACAAATTACAGAGTAATAGCTATTACTCCCTTCATCATCATGAAACATGCATGAAAACATTCCATTATCGTCGATGACGGATGATCTGCAATCGAACGACTCTTCAAAAGAATTATTGTGACTATCTTCTATCATTAAACTTTGAATAATTGAACTGTCTTCTCCTAAGTGACAGAAAGTTTAGTTGTCAGTCTTGAAATCGACAAACATGTCTAGAACAAACGCGCTTTATATCAGAAACGGTATTTTCCTTGAAATTACTATAATCGAAGTTTCGAGTAATACTTCGGGTAAATTGACCAATTATTATACATCAGTGTCTATATTGGACTTCCATATCTGGACAATTTATCTATGGGTCGTTAAATTCAACGCATTGTTGGTTTTCTGTGGAGATCGACATTATGTGGAATAGGGGATTCATTATATTCGTATGAACAGAAAATATTTACGAAATTATGAAGAATCGCTATCGTAATACATACCTGTACATATTGTTATACCGTGGTTTTGGTAGAAGAACATAGAATCGAGATGAGCATGACGTTCATTTGAGGATTAAACATGATAGCTGATTGTCAATGACACAGGAGCTTCGGCGTGCTTGTTCAAATTTATAGCCAGAGCAGTTACCTATCCAGGTACTGAACTTGGCGAAGGCAGCTTGGCTTCCAGGCAAAGAAATTATATTTTCACAATACTCCTAACAATATAGATCCGATCGAGTTTGAATATCTGCTTCATTTCATCAAAGTACGTCTAATAAATCATATTTGATTCTCTTTGACCAACGAATAGTTTCAAATATCGATATAAATTCATCTCAATAACTGTTTTCCAATCTCCTGTGAAATTGACATTTGAATATTTCAGATTTTTTTCGTATTGAATCCCTAAAAAAATTGTGAATCGGTAAAATTTTCAAAGATTATGAGTGACTTACGCTGTTTATTGATTTATATCATATATAATATTCCAAATTTCAGCAAAAAAATTATATCTGGATAAAAATATCGTTTAACTTTTTCAATTAAATCTAAATATATGGGTCATAGTTCTTTAAAATACCGCGATAGGTACATTGAATATAGCTTAAATTCATCTTGCAAACAAATGGTGCTTCCCTTTCAAAAATGACATGACCACAGACACGACATTCTGTCATCATCAAATTCGTTCGATACCAGTCAAAAATCAAAAACCGTTGACAACTTTATTGTTTGTGTGTATGAAAGTGGACAAGTACACCTTAATTGTAATAATATTTCGATATCCAACCAATATCTCCAACAATATAGATCCGATCGAGACTGCATCAAGAACTTCGCTGTGTAATTTTTTTTTTATTTTCTATTCATACGATTGTCAGAAGAATTTGCAATCTTCGTGTCGATATTTCTCCACTAAGTACCAAGCTTTAATTCGGTCAAATAACTATTTTCCTACTCATTCGGAAAATAGTTCAGATGGTAATAACTTCGAAACCAATCGCTTGTAATTGACTGTTTTTTTCTCTTTTTATTTTTCCGAATATTTTCCCACAAGAAGTTTGAAGGTAGGAGGATACATATTTGTTGAAACTGAAAGCTTGGTGGCGATATGTTGACGATATATTTGTAATTTGGCAACATGGTAGAGAAGAGTTAGGCAAATTTTTCGATTTCATAAATTCGAAGGAACCTACCATAAAATTCACTTTGGAAATAGAGAAAAATAATCAGCTTTCTTTCTGGATGTTTCGATAATTAATTATCCGAACCATTTCGAAACGAGTGTCTTCAGGAAGCAGACACATACAAATATATATTTGAATTTCTATTCAAACCATCAGCTTAGTGTGAAAAGAGGTGTTAACACTTTATGATAGAGAGAACCTAATTTGTTCTACCCTTGAAATTCGAAATAAGGAAATTGATTTCATCAAAAAATTTCTTGAAGAAAGTGGATATCCGAGGCAATTCATAAATACATGTACCATGAATTTAGAAAGAAGAGCAAATAATCAAAAACAACAAAATAATCAACAAGTAAAACAGAATAATCAACAATAACAGCAACCCAATCTGTTGAATGTGATCCCTTATGTTCGTGGCCTTTCTGAAAAAATTAGAAGAATCGTTTCTAAGTTCAATATAAGAACAGTCTTCAAAATACAAAATGATCTTAGGTCTTTATTAACGAAAACAAAACCCATAAATGAAAAACAAAAATCAAAAACTGTGTATATAATATTCCTTATATTTGTGGTAAATCATACACAGAAGAAACATCAAGACCACTAGAAGTAAGAAAGTCAGAGCATAAGAATAACTTGAGAAATAGAGACATCCAGAAATCAAAAATAGCAGAACATGTATGTACAATCCAAGGAGCTGCGAAAATCATTCCCATATACAAAAATGGAAAAAAAGAAGACATTCAGAATTATCGACCAATTGCATTGCTCTCTATATTGTCAAAGATAGTGGAAAGAATAATTTTCAACAAAATAGTGAAGTTTCTAAATAAGTACAATGTATTGCATGCGGCACAGCATGGCTTTCTCAAGGGTAGATCCACTACATCGGCTATTTATCACTTTGTTAACAAGATATACCTTAATTTAGACAAGAAAATGAAGACCCTGGGTCTATTTATGGATTTGAGTAAAGCTTTCGACCTTGTAGATCGCGACCTTTTGCTGGATAAGTTGAATGCTTATGGCTTAAGGGGTAAGATCGGGGAACTGCTGAGAAGCTACTTATCTGGCAGAACACAGATCGTGGATATAAATGGAATTTACTCTGAAGTTTTACCAACAGATATAGGTGTACCCCAGGGGTCTGTGCTGGGTCCTTTGCTGTTTTTGCTTTTTATGAACGATCTCCCTAGCGTGGATGACCAGCAGAATCTTGTTATGTGTGTTGATGATAACAGTTTAATTTTTCCATAAAAACTAAAGAAGAAATGTTGGTATACGCACAATATATACTGAATAAATTCGTAAGATGGTTTCATGAGAAAAAGCTTTTCATAAACAAGCAGAAAACCGTGTTCATTTACTTTACTCCGCGGAACAAATCATCATCGGAAAGTAGCTTGTTGAAGATTCAGGGAAGTAACATTCATCAGGTAGACAGGGTTAAATTTCTGGGACTACATTTGGAAAGTAGCCAGGGGGGAGGGACATATTGACGCTCTATGCGGGTCATTGTCAGCATCGTGTTTTGCAATTTATAACCTGAAGAAATTGACTAACAGATAAGTCATGTTATCGTTTTACTATGCGTATTTTTGCTCTAGAGTAAAGTACGGCATAATTTTTTGGGGTCGTTCTTCTTTTGCTGTCAGGATTTTTCGATTGCAGAAGAGAGCATTGAGGACGATTGTTGGCGCTCGGAGATATGCATCATGTGCGGGTATATTCAGAGAGCTGAAAATTCTAACAGTGCCTTGTCTATTCATTGTAGAAGTCTTACTGTTTGTGCGACAAAATCCACATAATTTTGTAGCTAACAACGATCATGATTACTCTACAAGGTATGGGGACCGATATGCTTTTCCACTGCACAACCTATCCACAACAGAAAGCAATCCAAGCTATGTTGGTTTTCATTTGTTCAACAAATTACCTGCTGGTCTGAGAAATATTGAGGATATAAAATTGTATAAGAGAAAATTGAATGATTTTTTTATTGAAAAATGTTACTATAACGTGGATAGCTACTTGACGGATCATATTTAGTTTTCCTTGTGTACAAATGTATGTATCTGCATATGTAAGGCTTTATTTGTATGTTTGCATATTCATTTCGATAGTTCTATAGTTGTGTTTTGTTCATTCTATTGTATTGGTGGACCTGACGTGTCCTATGCCATTGTATATGGTCTCTTGGATTAATAAACTTTACTTACTTTACTTTACTTTACTTTACATGATGGATTGGAGTAATACAAAGATTCTAATGACAGAACCTGATTATATTAAAAGGAAACTTAAGGAGTCAACTTGTATTTTATTGAACAGAGAATGCAATTTTGCAAATTGCTCAATTGGTATCGACCATATTTGGCTGAATTTATTGAAAAAGGAGTTGGAACTTGGAAATTTCTATGCGAAGTAAAACTAGGTTAGCTCTGATTTTTAAAAACTGTCAATGCGATAATTCTTGAATTATACAAAATAACTATCAACAAAATAATTCTAAAGATTTTCATTAAGCGTCTGACGAAGGAGTCTGATATAGACTCCGAAACGTTACGATATAGTTGTTCCTTCGTTGATGTTGTTTCGTTGTTGTTTGTTGGGCAACATTGTTCAATTGATTGCTTCTGACAAATATCGTGTGTTTCTTACGCAGAAGCAAATAACAAAATAATTAATTTTTATTTTATAGATATTTTTCAGAGTTTGGGAGAGAAAACCCAGAAAAAAACCTTTCAATACTCTGCAACAATGTTCAGGAATAAAAACTTTTTTCTCTCGGTGCTTCTAAGAGACACGCACTATGAAATATTCTTCGATTTGAACGATCAACAAATATCCCACGAGATCGTCCAGTGGCCCCTCGAAGAAGAAAGTGTCAGTTAGGTCAGATACGTACCAGTTTAATGGTTGTTACCAATATTTTGCCATTCAGTGGCTAAGTTATAATGACGATTGGTAACAACCATGAAACCGGTACGTATCTGCCTAGAATGACATTTTCCTCTTTGGGGGGGAATATTTCCAGAATAACGACTTTGTATGTGGATACAGACGCGACAGCGATAAAAAACGGAGAAAGCCCTGTGGCACGAGCATTGGCGCTCTCGTCCAATCTTTGACAAATCATATCTCTGAAAGTACTCATTAGTTTCTCAGAGTTGGGAATCATTTCAATGGATTATTATGATAGAAATACATCATGAAAGAAATTAAAATCACTTTGCATCATATCTTCATATGACGGTCCAATTTTGGCTACAAGTATTTCAAAACTATCAGGAGTCATTCTGAAAATTTGAGTGAATGAAATAGCCAGTTGAATTAATGAAACAAGTATATTATAAGCACTCCATATAGAACCAGAATACTTATGTAGGAAATCCTACATAGTGTAACTAGGGAATAACTACCTGTACATTATTTGGAAAACCCGTTCTAAATATTCCATAATTAGAAAATGACTCGTAAATTATACTTGACTTCCTTACATTATTCATTTTCGACTCACTAACTAAAAACTCTGCCTATGAACTTAGCGAATCCAAATTTCAAATTGTTTACATGCTTACATCAACCAAACTCTCCAGAAATACACTTTCAGTTTCGTTTGACATTAATGACGTTTATCTTTCAACCTGGACCTATCGCAAACAGATAGAACACAGACGGATAGAATTCGCATTCTGTGAAAAACATAGAAGTAGGTACGATGTATTATTGAAATTTTGAAAAATCATTTCTCCGAAAGCATAAGTTTGTTAAAGTTGAGAATAATATCAATGGATTCTTATGATGAAACTGCATCTTAAAAAAATTGAATCCAAAATTTGTAATGTAAAAAAAATATTTTTTTTTGTTACTCCGAAACCATCCGGCTGATATTGCCTAATAACGAACATAACCGAGATATTTATGTCCTAAACCTACTCTGAAAATTTCAACTGTCTAGCTCATTCCATTCGAGAGTTATCGTGTTAACGGATGACCAGACATAATCGATTTCGACCACGGATTCTTGATCAGTGAGTCGAAACCAATTATTTAATACCATTTTCAGGCAAAAATTTGAGAATTAAAGACATTTCGGCAAATTGATAAGCATTCTGTTCCGAGGAACAAGAGCCCCAAAAACAAGTGTCATCGGAAAAATCGCCTTTTCAATTTTCCAACGATAAAAAAATGTTTTGCACCGCACATTTTTGCGCTCCGTTGTCCACGCGATTTGAAACTCTACCGGTTGCAATGTGAAAGAATCAATAAATGTAAAAATAGGTATGTATTCTGATGAAAATTGGTTTCAGCCCTGTGGACAGGAGCTTTGGCTTTGACACATCCTATCTCCGAAAGTATTGGTTTTTCAGAGTTGGAAATTATATCAATGAATTCCTATGATATAACTGCATCATAAAGGCAACTCAATTCAAATAGTAGTTTATTTATCAAGATTAAATGAGCAATCTGAGAATAAGAACTGCACCATGGAAGCAATCAAATTAAAATAGCTGAAATGAATTTGACTATCACTTATAGAACAGGATGACATGTACGAGTATGAAAACAGAACATATTTCATAGATAGAATAATTATAGCATTCTGTGAAAACATAGAAGTAGGTACGATTCATTATTGAAATTTCGAAAAATCATATCTCCGAAAGTATTAGCTTGTTAGAGTTGAAAATTATATCAATGAATTTTTATGGTGAAACTGCATCTTAAAAAAAATTTAATTTGGAATTTGTAAGTTAAAAATTTTTTTTTTCGTTACTCTGAAACCATCCAGCCTATTTTGCCCAATAACTCAACAGAGACATATATCTCCCAAACCTACCCTGGAAATTTCAAGTGCCTAGCTCATTCTGTTCGAGAGTTATGGTAGAATCAAAATTTAAAAATCAAAAATTTTTTTTGCCTCTTTACGGTAAACCGATCAATACAAAACTTCGCACGCGTATAAAGGTCGTTATTCTACAATTTGGTGCTAAATTTCAGATAGATCGAGTGATCGGTTTCGGAAATATTCATGAAAAATATTTTTAATAAAAAGGGCCATAACTCCGAAACCGCTTGGTGGATTTAGCCCTTTAATGAACTCGTCCGATATATTTACGCTCCCAAAACTACCCTGCAAATTTCAATCCTCTAACTCCTCTCGTTCGAGAGTTATCGTGTTAACGGAGGGCCAGACCGGCCTGACAGAATCGAGTTCGACCACGGATTCTTGATCAGTGAGTCGAACCAAATAGTTTCAGACCATTTTCAGCCAAAAAATCGAAAAATACAGACATTTGGGCAAATTGATAAGCACTCTGTTCAGAGGAACAAGAGCGCCAAAAAGTAATTAACCTTTGAATGAAAGTATAGATGTATATTTGAATCCTCTCGTGAAGTTGGTAGATGTACTCTTGAAACACACTGTATATTCTCTCTCTCTCTCTCTCCCCGAACTCCAAACATAAAGGGAGATGTCAAAACATTATAATTAGAACAATGCCTTCTGTATTGTGATCTTCACTGGATAGTTAATGAATCATTTATTTTTGCTAGAACATAGATGAGACATCAAGATAAAGTGTTTATGCCATTTCCACAATGATGTTCGATTCATCACTTTGAATTGCAAATGCTACAAATTAGCCTCAACCAATTTGCATGTGAATGAAATTGAATGTAAATAACAACGTTCATGCGCAACTTTCTTACGATAATTTTGGATCTGTGGGAATTAATTTCCTAATATTCCAGATAAAGTAGAAGTAGCTTCTTGAATCATAGACCTTTGGATAGTGAATGTAAGAAAATTTTGACAATCATACTCCTCACGTCCACTTTTAAGCAGAAATTAGTATAAATTGATAGTATAAAGAGCGTTATTTTCATTAGATAACTAGTAATAATTGTTCCGTTATAATTGGCCAAGAAGGAATTGAATTATCATTCAAGAATTAAGTAACGAGTTAGATAATATAATGAACAGTCTCATTTTCATTTGTTCGGGAAAATATCTCCAGAACAATTTTACATTCTATATTCTATATAATTCGATTGAGATTCAGGTACATTTAAAATAAAAAATTGGTTCAACTTCTGTGGACAGGAGCTTTGGCGCTCTTGTTCAAACTTTGACAAATCATATCTTCGAAAGTATTGGTAAGAGTTGGGAATTATATCAATGGATTCTTATGATAGAACTTCATATCAGGAATTAAATTCAAACATCATAAAAGAATTTAAATTCAACAAGAGTGCCAAAAATTATTAATCCAAAACCAATAGACCAATTCTACCCAACAACGAGCTCATCCGCGATACTCGGTCCTCAATTATATGATGAACGATATATTTTTTCCTCAAATCCACTCTGAAAATTATATTTTATCAATTAAAACTTTAGCCCATATTTGAGTTTTGTTTTTACTGGAGATATTCTGAACTCAATATTATTAACTTACCATTACCATCCCATCAGCATATGGATTAACCATGGGCATTAAATATCAAAATTTTACATATCATGCCTCAGGAAAATAAGTTGACATGTATCAACACAGATCATATTATAATAATTCATAGATAGAATAATTATCGCATTCTGTGAAAAAATTAATTCATAGATAAAATAATTATCGCATTCTGTGAAAAAAACAGAAGTACGATTTATCATTGAAATTTTGAAAAATCATATCCTCGAAAGTATTAGTTTTTTAGAGTTAAAAATGACATCATTGGTTCCTATGGTGAAACTGCATCTTGAGAAAAACTTATTTCGAAATTTGTAATGTAAAAAAAAGTTTTTTTTTACTCCGAAATCATTCGACCGATTTTGCCCAATAACGAACTTAGCCGAGATATTCATCTCCCAAACCTATTCTGAAAATTTTAACTGTCTACCTCATTCCGTTCGAGAGTTAGCGGGTTAAAGGCTATATTCTTGATCAGTGAGTTGAACCAAATCGTTTAAGACCATTTTCAGCCAAAATTTCGAAAATTACAGACATTTGGGCAAATTGATAAGCACTGTGTTCCGAGGAACAAAAGCACCAAAAAGTGGGACAGCCCTGTGGACAGGAGCTTTGGCGCTCTTGTTCACAACATATCTCCGAAAGTATTGGTTTCTCAGAGTTGGGAATGATATCAATGGATTCTTATGACAGAACTGCATCATAAAAGATTTAAGTCAAAATGTGACATTTAGGAGTGCCAAAAATTATTAATCCGAAACCATACTAGACCAATTGTATCCAATAACTAACTTATCCGAGATGTTCATTACTCAAATCTACTCTGAAAATTATATTATATCAATTGAAACTTAGGCAGGATTCCTGTTTTGTTTTTATTGGAGTTATTCTGAAACCAATTTGATTAATTTACCAAAGTACCTATATATTTTCATCATCATATGGATTAGCCGAGGGTATTATATTATCACCAAAATACGATAGCTGAGGCTATTTCATTGGTCATTCTTCATTCAATCATAGTTTGTTTTCTAGAACGGAGGTCTATTTTTTACCAAGAGTAACGAACCAGAAATAAATTTGACATGTCTCTTAGAGGAAAATAAGATGACATGTGTGAACCCAGATCATATAATAATTCATAGATCGAATATTGTATAGAAGTACGATTTATTATTGAAATTTTGAAGAATCATATCATATTAAAAAAAATTAAATTGAAATTTTTAATGTGAAATAAAAACTGTTTTCGATTCCATCAGGCCGATTTTGCCCAATAACGAACTTAACCGAGATTGAAGGTATTAAATAAAATTATAACCCCACCCAAAGATCAATTAAAGGTCCAAAAATTTTAATATACCGAAATTTTCGAAAAAGTTTCCAGAATTAATTCCATTTGTGTACACTGCAAATATAGAGTCTGCAAGTTAACAAATTGCGAGGGGGATGAAGTTCTGCAGCAGAGGAAATCCCGAATATATCTGCATAAACTGAATCAAAAGAGATATAATAATACGTACCTTCAGTATCATCTCTTCTCGTTGCCTCAATTCCTGTCCGGATGAGGTGGATCATTTTCATAATTGCACACTTTGCAATCACCTTCACGAACTGCTGAACATGTTCATACCCATCAAGCTCAATTTCGACAAAACTGGGAAAATATAAAATTTCTCATTTCGTCCGAGACGGGGAGCGACTGATTAAAAGGTCCTTCGTCCGCTACTTTTTATGCAAAATTATCACGTTTTCAAAGATAAACAAGGCGCTGCTTCTCTCACGTAGTTCTTCGTTTATTTGCATTGTTAATTTCTCCCGTTTTGGCAGTAGTTCATTTCGGAATAATTCGCCATGAATGTTGTTTTAATGATGGTGTATTTACCAGGAACATTGAGGATAAACGTTGCTTACTGAAAAAGGGTATCTGGAAATAGGTATGGAGATTCGAAATTAACGAACAAAATATCGAATCTCCAGATTTTCTCAACAGTCACCTATACAGGATGAGTCTTTAAGTTTTACATGAATTTCAAACATGGATTCCTCTTATCAAATAAAACCTTTTAGGCGCGTTGTTCTATGAACGGAGTGCCTATCAATTTGTCCAAATGTCTGTAATTTTCGAATATTTGGCCGAGAATGGTCTTTAACGATTAGTTTCGACTCACTGATCAAGAATCCGAGGTCAGAATTGATTATGTCCGGCCGGCAATGGGTTAGAGAGTTGAAAGTTTCATGGTAGGACCAAATGAGCCGGCTAGGTTCGTTAATGGGCAAAATCCATCGAGTGGTTTCAGAGTTATAGCCATTTGTATACAAATGGTATACAAATGGCAAAACGAAACTATAGTTTCGTTTTTCCAATAACTCGAAAAATACTAATCTGATCGAATCAAAGCACGGTAATTGAGTGAAAAATACTACATGAGGACCTACGCAAAATTTCGTGAGGATTGGGTGACTACAAAATAAAAAAAAAATATTCAATAATATTCTGTATCTCAGAAACTATCCGTCAGATATTGTTGAAATTCTACGAGAGCCTTCAAAACCTTATTTTACAGTAAAGTTCTAGATTTGTTCTATATTGGTTGAGAAATATTGCCGAAATATCCAAATATTCCAGCGATCGGAGTGAACTGGTTCACTGTATTTAGATTCAACCAAACAAGTTGTCAATAGTTTCTGATTCTCGACTCTAAATTATTCCATGAAGTAACTTTATTAACATAGCTGTCTTTCAAGAATTTCATGTTCCTCTATGATCTTGACATAACACTTGTCTGAGACCTATGGCCTGTGACAATATGTCATTTTGTAAATAATTTCGGGTATCTCGCTGTTATTTCATGAAGGAATCCGTATTCAAGAAAGAAATGCCCATCAATATTTTGAATTTCCACAGACACGGGCCTGTTTATTTTAGAACCAACACTGAATGTATCTATTTGTGTAGCGACTATTCCTTAGAGACCAAAAAGACGATCGTTTTTTAAGGAAGCTTGGTTTTAGAGAGGGTTTATATTCTTGGGAATATTGGGAAAATTATTTCATTTCTGGAGCTAAGCAACTTTGAGCGAGTTCACCTGTATGGAATACCGCTCTGGCTATAAATTTGAACATCGTGCCAAAGCTCCTGTCCACAGGGCTTTCCCACATTTTCCTCATTCGCCATTTTTTCAGATTCAGCTTAGGTAAAAAATTGTAAGCGTTTGAAGATTTCAAAATGTTCTAAAGCTGGCCGTCCACTAGGTCGGAAACGCGGCGCGGCGCGGCGCGGGGCGGAAATGTGTGCTAGAACTTTGTACCAAAATACACTAAGCTCCGTCCACTAGGTCGGTAGCGCGGCGCGGCGCGGAGAAGTCGAAAAATCTCCGCGCTCGGGATCTATCCAAACTTCTTGAGCGCGGCGCGGTTTCATGAATTCCGCGTCGCCGACCCAATGGACGGAGGGCGGAGCGGAAATATTCCGACCTCGGCACGACTCGGTCACTTTCGTTTCGATTTCTGGGAGTCCGTCGTTACAAATGTTGTATTTTTGGCGCTCTAGTTCCTCGGAACTGAGTGCTTATCAATTTGCCCAAATGTCTGTAATTTTCGAATATTTCGATGAAAATGGTCTTAAACGATTTGGTTCGACTCACTGATCAAGAATCCGTGGTCGAAATTCATTCTGTCCGGCCGGTCCGGCCGGCCGGCCGTAGGCACGATAACTCTCGAACGGAATGAGCTAGAGAGTTAAAATTTTCAGAGTAGGTTTGGGGGATAAATATCTCGGCTAAGTTCGTTATTGGGCAAAATCGGACAAATGGTTTCGGAGTAACAAAAAAAAAATTTTTTTTTTACGAAACAAATTCCAAATTAAATTTTTTTTAATAAAAAGTTTTATCATGAGAATCCAATCATATCATTTTTAACTCTAACAAGCTAATACTTTCGGAGATATGATTTTTCAAAATTTCAATAATAAATCGTATTTCAACGTTTTCACAGAATAATATTATTCTATGTATGAATATGAATTGTCATAATGTCAAATGATGTTCCTGAGACTAATCAATCGAAGAATTGTGAGCGAAGTGAGAAAAATCTCAGATATGATTTTTCAAAATTTCAATAATAAATCGTATTTCAACGTTGTCACAGAATGATATTATTCTATGTATGAATATGAATTGTCATAATGTCAAATGATGTTCCTGAGACTAATCAATCGAAGAATTGTGAGCGAAGTGAGTTAAATCTCAGTTGTTTGCTCCGATATTAGTTTTTCTCAGAAAATTCTTACATTTCGGAACTGAACATGAAGTAAGAGATCTGAGAGTAGTGAGACTGCTTTTCATCCATAGACATAGATATAACTCTCGAACGGAATGAGGTAGGTAGTTGAAATTTTCAGAGTAGTTTAGGGAGATGAATATCTCGGTTGAGTTCGTTATTGGGCAAAATTGGCCAGATTTAATTTGATTTCTTCCATGGTGCTTTTCTCATTCTCATGATTGCTCATTTAATCTTGATAAATAAACTATTATTTGAATTGAATTTCCTTTAGGATGCAGTTCTATTATATGAATACATTGATATAATTCCCAACTCTGAGAAACCAATACTTTCGGAGATATAATTTGTCTGTTTGAACTAGAGCGCCAGAAAGCTCCTGTCCACAGGGCTTGAACCCATTTTTTATAGATTATATGATTTAATATTTACACTTTTTTTTTCATAATATTTCAACTACCTATGTATTATATTGTCAGAATCTGTGGATACATACATTATAATGAAATGCACCCACTCAACGTACCTTGAATTTTAGCGAATTGAGAAAACCAAATATTAAAAAAAAAGCACTGACATGAAGTCAGGAGCTTTTACACGCATGTTCTATAGGACGTTTATTGTACAGTCTTGATTTTCAAATTAGCGTAACTCCAAAACCGTTTGTCTGATTTTGCCTATAACTCAAATGTCACATTCGGATGCGAAACCTTCCCTAAAAATTTCAATTCCCTATCTCTTTCTATTCTCAAGTTATTGTGATATAGATAATAATTTTGCATATATGTTCATCATATCCTGAAAATTTCAAGCCGCTATCTTTTTCTGTTCTCAAGTTAACGTGAGATGAATAATATTTTTTAATATTTTTTTTAGAATTTTCTAATGATACGAACCTTACAAAATTGCACATTAGTGTCCATGTTTACTTTCTACAACCACTCACCAAGTTTCAATTCGATCCGATTGGTAACAGTTGATAAAAAATTAGTACTCGGAAACCATTAGGCCGATTATGCCCATTAATGAACTTGTCCGTCCCATTGGGACGCGCCAGCTACCCAAAATATTTCAATTCGATATTTTGTTCCGTTCCCAAGTTATCGTGGCAACGGTGGCCGGCCAGCGGACAGAATCAAATTTGACCCCAGATTCTTCATCAGGCAGGCGAACCTAATCGTTTGAGTCCATTTTCGGCAAAAAATTCTAAAGTTACAGACGTTTGGGCAAAATGATAACGCGACGTTCCCCAGAACATACGCGTAAAAACAATATTTTAGTGAAATATGATATCTACGGTACCTGGCACGTCGCCAGTCTTCCTTCAGGAGAAATGGCTTCCCGAAATTGAGTATTTTGCCTTTCAATCTCTGGCCTCAAAAGTTGCTGCAATTTGAAGAACATTTCTGGCGACATCCTGAAGTACCTGAAGAATTTATTTTCGTCCCTCAGGAGATCATCAAATAGATGATGAAATTCTCCAAGCTCCTTTCTTTTTGTATTAATTTCATGAACCCATATCCTTTTCCTCTTTCTCCTCACTGCTTCCTCTTCTTCAGCTTCCCATGCAGCAGCAAACACGAACAAGTCCTCGTCGTCAGAAGACATACCTCATGTGATACGCATATATCGACTGCCAAGTGAGAACTGTCCTGAAAATTTTTCCGACCTGACCGACCGCCCCACAGTGGACGGAGATATATATTTCCGCCCCGCGCCGCGCCGCGTTTCCGACCTAGTGGACGGCCAGCTTAATACACCCCTTCACGCGTTCAACAAAGATAATATGCATTGTATTTAAACAGAACACAGTAGAAAATTCTCTGGTGTAATTTCAATTATTGTTCTTTTAAAATTGACTCTGACGCAAATCAACTAAAATATCATGAAATTGCCCATTTTATCAAGCACATGATATTCTGGTGGGAATCTTTACATACATTGTGAATATATGTATTAACCTATCTTGGTAGGTATTGTATCTATATAGTATATTTGAAATATGTATTCACTGTTATTTTCTCTTTGAATTTCAAAGCTCTTTAGATGACTTGCGTTTGGAATTGAAAACAAGGAATAATAAAGTGAAATTTAACAGTAAATAAAAAAAAAGCACTGACGTGATTTCAGTACTCTTTGGCGCGCGTGTTCACGGTGGCTAATTTGAATTGAGTGATGAGTACTATCTTTTGGGTAGATCTTCGGCTCGCTCTATCCACTGAGCTTGAAGTACTCATCATTCAATTCAAATTAGCCACCGTGAACACGCGCGCCAAAGAGTACTGACTTCACGTCAGTGCTTTTTTTTTCAAGATCCTTTAACAAATATAGCTATCGATACAGTTCGGCTGTTAGCTTTACCGTAGATCGAAAAAAATTGCGGTTATGGGACCTCCGTTAGGAACGCAATTACCTCTTCACCAAATCCGAACGTATTTTAATATACATTTACGAATATAGTTATTTATAAATTCGCCTCAGGGCCACCATACAGACATTTCAACTCGGAAACAACGCTATTTCCCCCAAACTGACTTGTGTCCGTGCACTGAATTGACATGAATATTCTTTTAACCCGGCATTACACAGGTGGGGTCTACCGCGCCCCCATTAAACTAACGTCTATCGTAACTTTTGCTTCCTATCTGGTATGCCATTCTGGTTACCTATAGCTTCTTGAAATATGAATATGAAGTCAACGGATAGCCATTTTCAGTAGTGAGCTTCACATTGAATGAGAACCAGCGCGATGATTCGTGTCGAGGCCTGCTAGACCCCACCTGTTTACTAACGTAACAATTTTACTGTTTTCAAATAAAACTTTGAAAAACCGCAAGAAGGTGAGTGGTTACGTTCATATGATAAGAGTATACTATTCAAAATAATGCCATTCAATTGACAGCATGTCCTATTACGAGAAAGAGCAAGCAAGACTTTTGGCGCTTTGGAAGGAAATCGAGGATGAGGAGGAATGCGAGCATGACGAGGAATTGAGGGACCCTCAAGATGTTGATGAAGTAGATCACATAAGTATCAAGAGTTATCATTCTGATAATGAAATTATAGAAAATGAATCCCAAAACGACGAAGTATCAGAGGAATGAGTAACTGACCAAAAAGGTAATTATTTTTCGGGTAAAGACGGTATTACAAAATGCAGAAGATGGCCGTTGAGAATTTTCTTCTCTGTGATGGATACAGCAGGAATTAATAGTCAAGTCATTTACAGGGCCAATACTGACGACATTTCAAGAAAACGTCGACTTTTTCTAGAGGATCTAGGTCTGGCTTTGGTAGAACCAACTATGCACCTCAGAAAAAATAATCCCCGACTGACTAGAGAATTCCGAACAAAAATAGTAAGCATGTTAGGTGAAACAGAATCTGCTCCATCCAAAAGACAAAAAATAGGACGCGGTAGATGTCAGGAGTGCCCCAGAAATCTAGATAGGAAATCAAAAAACTCCTGTGAACGCTGCGGGACATTTTTATGTTTGGTTCACATGCATTTTTTGTGTAAAAATTGTATGGAATTGGGTGACAGCTAGTTGTTTTTTCTATCATTCTTTTTACCACACCAATTCATATGTTGTAGAGCGAACCTTCCTCTTTGTATTCTTCCAGTTTATTTTTATTTTTAAGGAAAAATTGTTCAGTTGCTCAATTTTAAGAACATGTGTGTATTTTTGGAGCTAATTTTTGATATGTTTGGATTTTTTTTAATATAATTATAAATTTATGATTTTATGAAAGTTTCTTTGTTTTTCTTCCAAGGTTTGAGTATGATAATAACATTTCTGTACGAATACATTGAAAAAACAGATTTGAAACCTATTTTTTATCATTTCAAAGTTGGGGTCAATGGGACCCCACCTGGGTTCTGGTGCAAAAAAATTTCACCTGTGTAACGCCGGGTTAAAACCTCACAATATCGGCTCATTACTACCAACATAACCCATACAACCCAAAAGCATTCATTTCTCGTCGGCGCATGCGCAATATACTCGTCCTCCCAAAATTATACACTTCACAAAAAACTCCGATTATCCAACACTAGTGGCTCAGGAGATATCGCTTCTTGAATCCACGCATGCGCAGACCCTCACCAGGGGTTTCTATGGAAGAATAGCATCCGCCACCCCAAAACCCCAATGCTCTTTGACGAAAACACCAGCAGTTAAATCACTGATGGTCTGCTCATGCGCATATCGAAAAATGCCCGTAAGGGGTAACATCGATTTCAAAATTAGCCCCAGTGCCACGATATGGACACTTGAACTCGTAAACAACGCTACAACCCCCAAACTGAATTATCCTTACACTAAATTGCCATGAATATCCTTTTAAAACCTCACAATATTGGCTCAGCACTCCTGACATAACCCGTACAACCCAAAAACAGTCACTTCTCTCCTGCGCATGCGCAATCTACCCGCGACTTAAAGTAATCCCAAAATCACACACCTTACAAAAAACTCCGATTATCCAACACTAGTGGTTCAGGAGATATCGCATCTTCAATCCACGCATGCGCAGACCCTCATCAGGGTATTCTATGGAGGAAAAGCATCCGCCAACCCAAAACCTCAATCTGACGAAAACACCAGCAGTTAAATCACTGATGTTCTGCTCATGCGCATAACGAAAATGCCCGTAAGGGGTAACATCAATTTCAAAATTAGCATCAGGGCCACGGTACGGACACTTCAACTCGGAAACAACGCTATATCCCCCAAACTGACTTGTCCTTGCTCTGAATTGCCATAAATATTTTTTTAAAACCTCACAATATCGCTCAGCACCCCCAACATAACCCACACAACCCAAAAACAGTCAATAGTCTTCTGCGCATGCGCAATCTACTCGCGGCTGAAAGTCCTCTCAAAATCACACACCTTAAAAAAAACTCCGATTCTCCAACACTAGTGGTTCAAGAGATATCGCATCTCTTATCCACGCATGCGCAGACCCTCTCCAGGGGATTCTATGGAGTAATAGCATCCGCCACCCCAAAACCCCAATCCTCTCTGACGAAAACTACAGCAGTTTAATGACTTCTCATCTGCGCATGCGCATAACGAAAAATGCCCGGAAGAGGCAGCATGAATTTCAAATAAATAGGTTTCGGAATTACAAGCAAAATAGAGTAATTTTTTGAATTTTTTCATGTCACGTGATCTTCACGAAATTTTGTAAAAGTGTTCGCTTTGGTCTTTTGCATCTAACTACTGAGTTTCTATTCAATCAGATCAGTATTTTACGAGTTATCGTGGAAACAAAATAATAAAATTTTTGAAATTTTTTTTTGGCACTTTATGGCCATCCTGTCAGTCACAAAAAACTGCGATTCTCCAACACTAGTGGTTCAGGAGATATCGCATCTTGAAACCACGCATGCGCAGACCGGCACCGGGGGATTTTATGGAGGAATAGATCCTCCATCCCAAGACCCCAATCTTCTCAGAAGAAAACTCAAGCAGTTGAATTATTTCTCGTCTGCTTATGCAAAAAATGCCCAACAGAGGCAGTTACACCCCCAGTCGCTCACCGTTCAGACTAATTTTGAAAACCAATTTAAAATTCCACACATCGTTTACGCATTAATTCAATTGCCATGCTAGTAAGTAGTCCATATTTTAATCAGTTGCCCTCGTACATATCGCATTCATTCAGGTAAACGCGCAAAAAATACGTCGGAACGAAATCACCAGATGTTGGAGATAGGAATTCGAAATGAAATATTATTTGTACCAGTTTGGAAGTTCATAATTATAAATTTTTTTTGAGGCTCCTAGTGGTCTGTCCGCAGTGAAATTTTGCACACCCCAAGAGGTCATTATTGTTCACCCAAGTGCCAAAACTGAATTCATTCCGATATTTGCTTTCGGAATTTCCAGCAAAATATTCCGCTAATAGTTAAAAATTTTTTATAGTTTTTCTACTCATGCTACCCCCACGAAATTCTGCATAAGTGTTTTCGTTGATACTTCGCATATAACTACCAAGCTTCAACTCAATCGGATCAGTTTTTTTCGAGTTATATTGAAAACAAAATTTCAATTTCATTTTCAAATATTTAACATTTTTTTTTCTAGTTTACAGCCATCCGATCAATATGAGACTTCGCAGGCATATAAAGGTCATGATTATACAATTTGATGCTGAATTTCAGATAGATCGAGTGATCGGTTTCGGAAATATTCTCGAAAAACGATTTAACTAAAAAAGGCCGTAACTCCGAAAAGGCACGATGGATTTTGCCCATTAACGAACTTGTCCGAGATATTTACGCTCCAAACATGCCCTGCAAATTTCAACGCTCTAACTCGCTCCGTTCGAGAGTTATCGTGCTAACGGCCGGCCGGCCGGACCGGACGGACATAATTGAATTTGACCTCGAATTCTTCATCGGGGAGTCGAACCCAATCGTTTGAGACCATTTTCGCAAAAAAAATCGAAAAATACAGACATTGTGACGAAATGATAGCACGCTGTTCCTTGCGGAACACGCGCGCAAAAACATATTAACATAAAATACGAAATAAGATGGAGCAATCAAATCGCAACATGTCAAAAAAGACGGAAATTTGATTGGGCATTCTTATTCTTATTTTATTTTAATTTGTTTTATTTGCTGTATAATTACACCTATATTTTACAGAAATTAACTGGGATGCGGTTGCAACTACCCTTTGTACAGCAGCCTTAGCCATAGATTTTTCTGCCGCTGAATATTGTTGCCCCCTCTACTCACCTAATCCACCATCGTATACAGGCCTCAAACTTACCCTGTAAATATCCCTTCGAAAGCCTGTAAGTTGGAATGGTTTGAGACTATTATAGGCTTAAAATTCGAAATAATAGTTATTTGCGCAAAATGATAAGATCCTTGAACTTGCCCGCAAATGTCTCAGAAGTAAATTCATTGAAATAATGATGAGATTACCTACGAAATACAAAATTTTTTTAAATCTTAATTGGATTATCAAAAGATATCGCCCCCGGGTGGGCTCGAACCACCAACCTTTCGGTTAACAGCCGAACGCGCTAGCCAATTGCGCCACGGAGGCTATACATTCCTTGTAGCAAACAGTGGAACATAGCCAGCAACTATCGTATATTTATATATATGCCATAGCAACATATACATAGAGCTTTCTTTAGCTGTTCTAAATAGTTTGAATGATGAATCAAGAATCACTCACCTTTCGATGTTTTGAATTACAAACAAAAACATTTAAAATTACATATTTATGCTGTATTGCTCTATTGTGCGATCTGCAAACCCGTAATCCAAATTCATCTTCATGGCACGTGTGTGATTAATTGTAGACTGAATTTGGAAAATAAAAACAATAAAAAAACAATTAACCGGGCCATAGATATAAAAAAAAATTTCAATGTGGTTCGAACCTACAACCAAACTCGCTAGCAAATCCTAAATAGCCTATAGATAGCATATTTTTCTATGAATTCTTTTGATGGATAAACTTACCTAGTTTGCGTACTGCTATTCAAGTCATCTCCTCTTAAGTTTTAACAATATGGCTATGGTATCAAGTAGTCTGTTCGTCTGTTACAGCCTTAGACTAGAGATAAGGTACAGCAATGTTGGTTATAAATTTCGTCCCATCAATATTACTATCAAGTAGTTCCTAAATTAGTGATTTGAGAGCTGGCAACTCTGTATTTCATGACTTTCATGTGAAAAGAAGAAGAATTTAACCTTACTTTATAAACACAACGTTTTTCGATGGTTATTCGTCATAATGTATAAAATGTCACGAAGGCGAAATTATTGATCAATTTTCAGGAAACATACCGATTATTGGTAGCCGCCACCATCACTATGACCGAAAAACTGAAGACTTGCAAACACCTTAACAAATGTAAAATTTTTTCCAGCCGTCAGTCAGACTTCGAATGCAAAGGAACAATATGAAAAGGAACAATATCTCTCGCCTAGTTTTCACCTGAACAAATTCCCTCAGCTCTTCAAAATCAAAAGCATCAGTCATCTCTCTATTAAGGCTGAATAGTCGGTGTTCATTTCTCTCCTAGTTTGCTCATGAACAAATAAATAAATTAATAAAATTCTCTCAGCTCTTCAACACAATCAAAAGCAGCCACCTTATTATTAAGGCTGAATAATTTTGTAAACTTTTCTATTCACAAATAGAGGGTGTTAGGCCGGCCTCATTCTTCTCTGAATTCATATTCTTAAATTCATAATCTGAATTCTGGAAGCTTGCAAAATCTATAAATTAATACTCTGAAGAAACCAGAATGTGTGAGGAAAATAGTGAATTAGTATGCAATTCGGTGCTTTCTGAATTAATAATATGAATTCAGAGTGACATTCCGGACGTATGAGTCCGGCCTTAGTGTCAGACCTACATATAGTCCGGTCATTTTAGACATAAAAATAATGATCAAATAAAGAAAATTCCGACAGAGCCAAATAATAATAATAATAATAAGTTTATTTGCAAACTGGTACATAGAAACACAATATCACATGCAGTGCCTTCAATATTTCAATATAAAATTATAAATGTGCCTAAAATTACTTTTGTCTGCGGCACAACTAAGGTAAAAATTAAAAAATACAAATAAACCAAGAAATGAGGTTGCAGTTTCAGATGAAACTGCCGCCTGTAAAATCTTTGCAAAGTCTCTTCAATCAGAGCTGTCATCATCGGGGGCAGTCGCCAGTCGCAAATCAGGAACATTTTGTCCATATCGGGAGTATTCAGTCGAAAGTCAGGAAAACCTCACGGATATCCAGATCAGGTAAGTTGATTTACTATACAATAGAAAGTATTTCTGCCACTTTCCAGTATCCACCTTCTTAGTTTATTCTTAAATTGCTGCCAGTTGTTTATCCGTCTTATGTTCTCAGGAACAGACATGTACAACCTCGGAGATAAGTAAGAAAAACATCTCTGACCTATCGCCTTCCTGGCTCTCGGCCTTACAATTCTTTCACCTTGCTGTCTGGATTTATATGGGTTCGAGGAATACGTGAGCAGGTTTTTATTTCCATGTATCTGAGAGGCCATCCTAAAGCAAAACAGCTGGGCGAGATCCATAATTCTGGATTCTTTATATAGTTGCTCCGATGGAAAAGTTCTGGGTTTATGGAGAATTATCTTCAAGAACCACTTCTGCATGACATATAGTCTATTCAAATGGCAGTTGTAAGCTCCACCCCAGCTAAGAATACCATAATTCATATGCGATTGTACCAAGGAGTTGTATAGAATGAGCAACTGGTGTGTAGTCAGAGTATTTTTGAGCCTCACAAAACGTCCCAATAAGTATCTGGTCTTAGCCACAATGCTCTCAATCTGCAAATCCCATCGTAGACTTCCATCAAGGATGACACCTAAATATCTAACTGATGAAACCCCCGAAATCAACGCATCGGTTCCGAGACACAGGGGACCCATCTCTGGTAAGTTGATAGTGTAGGAAGTGAAACGAATATAATTAGTTTTTTTCAAATTAATAGTGAGCTTGTTATGCTGAAACCACTCTTTTAAATTTTTCATGCCACGTTCAGCTTTCCCTTTCAAACTCTCCCATGAGTCTGCTGCAAATATTATTGCTGTATCGTCGGCATAGCTAACAATTTCACCGCCCACGTCCATCCTCATCAAAGATTCGACATATATAATGAAGAGTAAGGGACCCAACACCGTCCCTTGTGGAACTCCATAGGATATTCTCCTGAGATCGCTTAAACATTTATTTATTTTTAACAGCCTGAAGACGGTCTGTTAAGTAGCTCTCTAATAATGCATATGCTTGACCACGGAAACCATAGTTATACAGTTTTTCCAAAAGTTTTTCATGACAAACCGTGTCAAACGCCTTGGCCAAGTCAACAAACACGCCCATTGAAGGAATACTTCTGTCCATATATTCATAAATATGTTGTGTGACCGTATTTATTGCATCCTCTGCACTCTTTCCTGGTTGAAAGCCAAATTGTCGAGGAGAGAGTATCCTGCACTTTTGTAGAAAAGAATTCATCCTTACCACCAAAACCTTCTCAAATATCTTTGCAATGTTTGATATTATTGTTATTGGTCTATAATTAATAATTGATTCTGCTGAACCTCCTTTATGCACCGGGGTTACTATTCCGTTTTTTAAAATATCAGGGAATCTTCCTGCTTCGAAAGAGGCGTTTATCAGGTGTTCGAGGGGTTTCGAAATGAACTCCTTAATCTTCTTTAAAGTTTCATTTTGCAGTCCATCCAAGGCAGTTGCTGTTCCAGACTTTAACCTATCTATGACCTTTTCAATTTCCACTCTATCAGTTGGGTAGAGGTAGAAAGTCCTTTGGTTGCAAAAATTAACCTCTACGAAATTTTTCGCCGAAGGGACTTCTGCTGCATACTTGCCACCTATCTCGCAATAATGTTTATTGAACAAATCTGCTATATCTTCGCTATTACTTACTATTCGACCTTGATCATCTTTCATTTGTTTAACAGTTGTTTTTTTTACAGATTCACCACACGATTGGTTTACAAACGACCACAGCGCTTTAGACGTGTTCTTGTTTTTCCTGAAAAAGGATTCCAAGTACTTCTTTTTCGAATTCTTGATTGCTCTTGATAAGTCATTTTTAGAATTGTTATATAGACTTTTCAATATGTTATCAGTCGGATTATTCATTAAGTTTTTATACAATTTGTTCTTATTCAAAATTTTCTGCATTAGATTTTTTGTTATCCATTGTTTTTTAGGATTTTTCTTGATTTTGGCATTTATTACCGTTGTATGTTTTTTAATATAGTCTTGGAGTTTTTTAATAAATAGATTTGTTGCTTCATTGATATCAGGTTCACTATACAGGTCCCCCCAACTTTCTGCCTTAAGTGTAGATAGTAGATGCGGGTAATTTATGAATTTCCTTAAGGAAACTGACTGATCACTAACCACAGCTTTTCGCTCATGTTTCATAAAAAGAATTATGGGACAATGGTCGGTTATGCAAACTGGTAAAACACCTGCAGAAAATTCCGGTTTTATATGATGAGTCCCCGACACCTTTACAAGAAAATGATCTAGGCATGTTTTTGTCTCTAATCTAGTTGGTATATTGATGAGTGAATCAAATCCATTTCCCACAAAAACATTCTTGTAACACTCAGAAGTTTCGGAATGCTCCAACATATCAATGTTTATATCTCCGGTTATTATATGGTTTTCAATTTTTTTTGTATTCTGGAGGTATAGCTCTAACTCCTCAATGAAATACTCTACCCTTGTGGAAGGAGACCTGTAGACTGCACTAACCGTAACAAGCAACCCATCAATGTTCAAATTTATGACTAGTATATCGGTACAGCTTCGTAGAGACCTTAATTTTACCACAAGGAATAAAGTGTCAAAAGTCCCCATCAGTCCCATGTGAGCTTATGGACTTATTGGGGGCCCAAGGTCAAAATTTTAGGTTTTTGGGATTTTTCTCGAAAACGGTAAGTTTTATCGAAAAAGTACCACAGAGCAAAGTTGTAGGTCTTAAAATTCTCTATAAAAATGGTTGTTATGATTTTTTCTCTAAGACCCACTATTTCCCAGATATTGCGCTTGTAAGAATCACGTTCTACATAATATGCACACATTTCTACACCACCTGGTAGTGTACTCGGCGCGTTTTTTTTTAACGTGGTATCCCCGGTAGGCCTATTCCACGAACCTTTATTACGTTATTTTCAGGAACAATAATTATTTAATAGAAATGAAGATTATTGATATGGGTTACTGAGTTTAACTGTCGTTCTAACTTTTTTTTATTACTTAAATCTGACTCATACTCTTCATATTCAACTTCAGCAATCATGTTTTCTTCAATTTCTCCTTGTTCTTCTTCTTCTCCTTCCTGTTGATGAACGCTTAGAAATTGTTCAAATGAAGATGAATCAGTTGTCTCTTCATCAAAATCACATGAATCTTCCTCTCTTGTTTTTAATTGAACATTTGAGCAAGAGACACCTTGGCAATTGGTACACGCTGGATAACACTGCAACCCTACTTTTTTACAGCCACATTTGGCACTACAACCTTTCTTGCAATTGCAAAAAATAGTGAATCGAAGTTTTTCTGGAGCAGGGGGCAGTAAGGTTCGAATCGGTTCCAAAGTATTATTTATCAATTTCCGACCCCAGTCTTCAGGGTTCAGTTCATTGCCTTGCCATGTCTGAACTTGATAGTATACTCGAAACAAATGTTGAGTATAGCAGATGCCGATGTTGGAGGAAGACAAGATAGCTGTACTTGCTTTTTATTTCGTGTATTTTTTACAAATGTTGAATATCTGTAAGTACATATCTATGCAATCAAATTTTTTTGGAGCTCCATAAACCGCAAGAAGAAACCGAATTCCTTTAGTAATTAGGATTTGAGGTGAATAATTAATTTCTGTAAATACTTTTGCGCAGTATTGACTGCGCAAAAGTGTTTTCTTCAATTTCTTCTTGTACTTCTTCTTCTCCTTCCTGTTGATGAACGCTTAAAAATTGTTCAAATGAAGATGAATCAGTTGTCTCTTCATCAAAATCACATGAATCTTCCTCTCTTGTTTTTAATTGAACATTTGAGCAAGAGACACCTTGGCAATTGGTACACGCTGGAGAACACTGCAACCCTACTTTTTTACAGCCACATTTGGCACTACAACCTTTCTTGCAATTGCAAAAAATAGTGTTAAGAAGTTTTTCTGGAGCAGGGGGCAGTAAGGTTCGAATCGGTTCCAAAGTATTATTTATCAATTTCCAACCCTTCAGGGTTCAGTTCATTGCCTTGCCATGTCTGAACATACTCGAAACAAATGTTGAGTAGGAACCATTTTGATAGAGAATTTTAAGATCTACAACTTTGCTCTGAGGTACTTTTTCGATAAAAAATTTTCGAGAAAAATCCAAAAAACCTATAATGTTGACCTTGGGCCCCGAATAAGTCCCTAAGCTCACATGGGACTGATGGGGACTTTTGACACTTTATTCCTTGTGGTAAAGCTAAGGTCTCTACGAAGATTTGGCTCTGTCGGAATTTTCTTTATTTCAATTGTCTAAAATGACTGGACTAATATTTTGAAGTACCTTTTATAAATATGCATATACTCTGATGTTCACCTATATTTATTAAAGGACCTACCTATTTTCAATATTTTCGAATTCCTGGAAGAAAAATTAGTCCTCTGCTAGTGCCATATTCCAAATCGTGGTATGGTCTTAGCAAGTACTATTATGAGGTTGCTGAGATAACAAGATGTTTATAAAAATGACAGATTATATTGCTCAAAATCGATAATAATCAGGATAGCAATATTCAGAATCTTGCTGTGGAAGCAATATCTTTTTCTTAGCAATATTGCTATGCGCAAACAGAAAAGGTCTGAATATTATCGCTAAAATTACTAGAATTACTAGAGAAGAACGATAAAGGGCAATAATAGTTATAATTAAGAAGATATCATTATTTGAATTTTATTCCAAATATTGAAAATTAATTTCGAATCAAAGTTTTGATAATGGCCATGGGCGCCTGCAGAAATTTTTCTAGGGGGGAAGGGCGAAACCGAAATATAGATATATATACGTTTCTGGGTTATATGTAATGGAATTTTGAAACTTGGCAAACGGCCATTTGTCGATGAGGGCTAATCAGCTTTGGAATTTTTAAATGATACTACTAATTTTTTTCAACAGAATTGGGTTGCTTGCTTAATTTTCGACACTTATTATTATTATATGCGCCATATATTTGTGTTGCCATGGTTACGGAGAAATAACAATTGATATGAAAAAAAAAAGGATACTTACCTACTTGTAGCGGTAAGCCAGAACAATTATATTATCAGGACAAGGTATTCATAATCACGAAATAAGCAAAATACCTGAGAATAACACAAAAATACGCTTTATACTGCATAGTTACTGAATGATGTAGCTCATTCAGAATTGTCTCAATAAATTTGTAATATTAAGAATCCTGGGAACAGAGTGCTTACCAATTTGCCCAAATGTCTGTAATTTTCGAGTTCTTGAATGAAAATGGTCTTAAACGATTTGGTTCGACTCACCGATCAAGAATCCGTGGTCGAAATCAATTCTGTCCGGCCGGTCCAGCCGGCCATAGGCACGATAACTCTCGAACGAAAGGAGTTAGAGTTTTGAAATTTGCAGTGTAGGTTAGAAGCGTAAATATCTCGGGCGAGTTCGTCAACGGGCGAAATCCACTAGGTGGTTTCGGAGTTATGGCCGTTTGTATTCAAATCATTTTTTATTATTATTTCCGGAACCGATCTCTCGATCTATATGAAATTCAGCATCAAATTGTAGAATAATGACTTTTATATGCACGCGAAATTTTGTATTGATCGGATTACCGTAAAGTGTGAAAAAAAAATCTCAAAAATTTTCAAATTTTATTTCTACAATAACTCTCGAACATAATGAGCTAGACAGTTGAAATTTTCAGAATAGGTGTGGGAGATAAATGTCTCGGCTGAGTTTGTTATTGGGAAAAATCAGCCCGATGGTTTCTGAGTAACGAAAAAAAAAGTTTACATTACAAATTTCAAATTCAAAGATGCAGTTTCACCATAAAAATCCGTTGATATTCATATATCATATCATATATATATCATTTTTTTCGCTAAGTTTCCATATGGATATCATCAATCATTTCCAAGAAAACATAGATTTATCTAAAATTACCAGATTAACTCGGGTTATACAATAATATAGCTATCACATCAATATAAATCCTAAGGAGTTCATGAAGAAATACCTACCTATTCCATCACTTTTAACCAGCCCAAGGCAATTCAAAAAAGAAATAAAAACCATCCCTGTAACATACTCCACTAAGGCAATATTAGCAATGTGGCATCCATGTCTCAAAATTAAAAGATCACGTCAGTCGAAATGCTGAAACGACAGGTCATCGAGAGAAGTCATAATGTCAGTACTCCGTGCAGCGTCAGACAAAGGTTTTATTTGACAGGTGTCACTCGCCTGTCAGTCGTGATTGCGTCGTACATAGCTTTCTCTCTAGCACCTGATTAACTCAAGGTCACTCGCCGAGCCATCGATACTCGCTGCTCTTTGACTGACGTCCTGCTTCGATCAATCAGCTCGTAGAAAGAGACCCGATGTACCTACTTATTGAACCTCTTGGTCAGAACGAAATTGATTATATCTTCATGATGAACTGCTATCCCGCAATCCCGTGTAATTTCATGTCACGAATTGTCGACCGTAAGTTTTGAGGTTGATTGCACCAATTTATTGTGGATTTGGGCTTTGATTTTTTTCGTATTTCATCAGGAAACTTTGACTTTTCGTGAAATGGTAATAGTGATTTGAAAAATTGCAGGTAGGCCAAATTTTTTGTAGATAAGCTGAGAAGTTGACCAGCTGACGCATAAATAATAATATAAGTTCATTTCGAAAAATAAACAGAATACATCACAGAGGTGAAATTAGATTACAACCTGTTTGTGACTTAAATTAAAAAATAATTTTTGATAATGTTCCATGAGGATGAACGTTCAAAGAACACATAAAAAAAAACATAAATATCAATATTCTCCGCAAAAAGATAAAGATAAAGCATGATATCCAAGGGAAGGTAAATAATTTTAGATATCATGATGTAATAGTTGATTCATGCAGCAAGCTGAAAAAAATCTGTGGCCAGTGGCTTTGGAGTGCTTCTTCAAATTTATAGCTGGAGCAGTCACCCAACCAGGTACTGAACTCGACTAAGGCTGCTAGGCTCTAGGAAAAAATAATAGTATTCACAATATTTCCAAGAATATAAATCTGACTGAGAAAGCAAGCTGCCCCGCTTTTGGCCGAGAATAGTCCTTTAGTTTCGACCCAAATATGTTCTCACATTCACTGTTGGGTCGAAAATAAATAGTGCTGTGTCTGCGGTAGCGTAAGGACCCACCCATTCGAATACATTAATTTACTGTTGGGTCGAAAATAAAGAGTGCTTTGTTTGTGATCAGGACAAAAAAACAAGACGAAGATCGAAAAACCATGAAGGAATTATGTATGTACCTGCCTGTCTCAAGATTTATTTCCATTTTTGAGTTGATTGATGTTAGAATAAAACTTTAATTTGTAAAAAAATCTTAACGGTAATTATTTTTATATTTTAGATAGTACCTATATATGTCAGATTCCGCTGAAATTCGGCGCAAACTGAATATCACCATGTCACCATTTTACAATCGGGTACCAGATTTCGGCTTAAATTTTAGCTTTGTATTTTAGCAATTATTGTGAAAATTAAATTTCGAACTGGTATCTACTTCTCTTGAAATTTCAAATCATGTAAATCTCAGAATTGTAACAACATCTCGATGGCGGGATGTTAGCGCTCTTGCCATTGGATGACGGCTTGAACTTTCATGCAGTATTTCGTGAGGGTGTGTGAACATGAATAGACAATATAGAACACGAGCGCAAAAGTTCTTCACCTCACGTCAACGGTTTTCTCGTTTTATTCCGCTCGATGGGAATAGTATATTCTAAAACAAGTTGCAGAATGGGCTCCTATTAAAACACGAATGCGAAATTCGAAAACGAGCGACGAAGGAGCGAGTTTTCGAACTCATGAGTGTTGGAATAGCCTTCTGCAACGAGTATTAGACGATATTTTCTCTATTTCATTCAAGTTTTGTAAAATACTGTTGAAATTTAACGAAAAATTCGGATCATACATCCTAGTGTCTTTTGTATTGTATCTTGGCAGTTGGTGTGACTGTTACGAAATTTGACAGTTTACGAAATTTGAATTTGAATCGGACTTCTCTAATTTCATTATAATCTAGAATTACACATTTAATTTGTAAATTATGTCTGACGAAATCGATTTAACGCCACCAGAATTAAGAGAAATTGCAAATGAAATTGCAAATAAATTAATACCTCAAAAATCCAGATCCTTGTATGAAAGAGAATATGTAAAACTTATGAAGTGGTCCGAAGAGAATTCGGTAATTAGAATTTCAGAAAATGTTTTGTTAGCGTATTTTGAACATTTAAATAAGACATATAAATGTTCTACGTTATGGAAAACGTATTCGATGTTACGTAGTATGCTTAATATAAGACAAAGCATTGATATTTCAAAATTTGCAAGACTGCAATGCTTATTAAAAACTTTTTCTAAAGAATACAAACCGAAGAAATCAAAAGTTCTCGATTTCGAACAAATTGACAAATTCTTGAAGGAAGCATTAAACGATACTTATTTAGATATTAAGGTAACAATCTAATCATGTTTAACTATGTACGATTAATATAATATCTTTCAGGTAATATTAATCATGGGATATGCTGGGGCATGCAGAAGGGTAGAGCTCTGCAATATAAAGGTTCAAGACATAGAATTCAAGAATGATTGTATTTTGATCACCATACCAAATACAAAAACTTATAGTCCCAGGCAATTTATCATTTCAGACCCATTCTGGTTGAGTCTTGTTAGAGAATATTATGCATTGAGACCATCACATACACATCATGATCGATTCTTCATTAATTTTAGATCAGGAAAATGTAGCATACAACCTATTGGCATCAATAAAATAGGTGGAATGCCAAAAAAAATTGCAAATTTTTTAAATTTGCCCCATCCAGAACTTTATTCTGGTCATTGCTTCCGTAGAAGCTCAGCTTCCCATCTAGCGAACAGCGGAGAAGATTTGATGACATTAAAGAGACATGGAGGATGGAAGAGTTCAGCAGTTGCTGAAGGATATGTTGATGCGTCTCTATCAAAATAGATTGATATTTCTAACACACTATCAAAACAAATCAACAAAAATACCCAGGACCTGAATATGCCTTTGACTTCTAAACAGCCGAATATGTCAGAAGTCTCTATTGGAACTTTACAGGATTCTATGCATGATAACCAGCCTTCTACCTCCTCTGCATGTTTCAATCAGGCTATAACGACATACGACTGTTCCCAAGTCGCAGTGGTTAAGATCGGAGCTACTAGAACTCAGGGATCCGCGGTCTAGCTCCAGTGGAGATGGGAGTGGATTCCTAAAAAGGGAACCTAGTAAATGGGCGCCAGGTAAATTTAAGTCTCCCAGATACCCCTGCGTAATGTACTAATTCCTAAATTCACCAAAGGAATATTCACGCTAATAACAAACAGTTTATTCTAATAGCATACAACCCAGGTCTCTAGATTCAACAAAATATAACTACTGTGAAACCCTGAATAAGGGCGACGGAAATTGTACGTAGATATTTCTCTCTGATTCAAATACGCGTCGCTTGAGCTCAGGCGCATCCACGTTTCTTATCTATGATCTTGTATGATTTACGCAAATCTTTCCCCAATTTCCGCTTTACAACAACAATAATTTACACAATTGATGACAATATATGTTCAAGTTATATATATAGCAGGTATAAGATGTTTCGAGATATGTTTTCTATAACTTGCGTGCTATTCCTTATGCCTGAACGTAGTATTGCGTCGATGGTCTCGCAATACTGTTCTCCTTCCGTCTGTGCACGCAGTCTGCAACCCTTGACTGAATGTCCCCAATCACAGCGCTACTTCCTGACCACCTTGTATATACTCGGGACCTGCAACACTGCGTTGGCTGTCTCACAGCGTTACTTATGGACCACCTTGTATATACTCGAATGCCTCAGTGCTACTCCTCCTGACGTAAAAATCCCTCTCTTCCTGACACAACAAAATCGTGCTGGCACAAAAACCCTGATGACAGAAAAGAAACCATCAGTGACTTCTCTCGGATAAGAAACAAATGAATTTTCCCAACACATAATAATTTCGGTTATCAGAATATTAATCAGACCAATTATTCGTTGTTATGCAATAGTTATAGAATTCGTACATACCCTGATGTTCGGGGTTGTCCTGCACACGTTTGCTTCGAAACCAAATCTGGCCGTGCCTCCACCAAATAATTCTTCAGGCATACAGCGATGTTCTGGATATAGAAATATAATTACGACCTGAATTGTTTCCACTAGAAATGACGAGAATAAAACATCCAACACATACCTGTCAAAGTCGCCAAGATCGTTCACGTGTTCAACTCTTAGATTTGCAGAAAGGTCGTTATATCCTCTTTCGAGACGAGTGCAAGTTACCTGTTATCTTCCCAAATCAAACCAATGTAACGCTCACTCCTAATTCGATTTTCGAAACTATATACAATTAAGAAGAAATCACCAATTCTTACGAAGTTCCGAAAATACGCCTAACCTACTGCTCCTCCTTCGAGTGTTCACCAAAATGGACGACCTCATGTCCCTGACTGGCGCAGACCCTCACAAATTTCAGACTGTCACAATTCAACAATATTGCCAACTTATTCGGTTCTTCGAATACACCAATTATTATTCAGCGTCGATTGGTACCACTGAGATCCAACCTCAAATTCGATGTCAACAAACACGACATAAATGACACTCGCCAACCAAACGTAAACAAACCCCTGCCTGAGTTAAAAATGAAACGTTACAAGGCTATTTCAATGAATGAAACACATCATAAAATACCAGGAATCTCTACGTTAAATACTGGTTCAAATTGTAATATTAACGTGAAAGTATTTAACAACTGTACGATAGCAAAAATTGAATGACTTACTATTTTATTTTTATAATACATCATACTTTTTCAGTGTGTAATTACTACCTGTACCCACTTAATTAACACCAACACTTTAAAAGAGTTTCTTCAAATATGACATAACTAATAGTAAGAATATTGAAAACAAAATTTCTTCTAAGAAACGTAGAACTCTAGTGACTTTAGCTATAAAGTCACTAGTGTTCTACGTTTCTTACGTGTCTTATGCTAATAAGACAAGAATTACTTTCTATAGTACAAAAATTTACCTACTAAATTCACCGCATCGTTTTTCAAATATCTTTGATTTGTTTAAATGTTGAGTATCGCAACCACCATAATGCAGATATTAGGCCTCCACAACAGACCAAGAACGATATGCTAACTGACGGTGATCAATGGACTTGCTTTCAAACTATAATTTCCAATAAGTACTGGCTTATTGAAATTTTGATAGATATCAAAACTCAAAGGTATTGTCAGTCATTTAATTTCCCTTGGCAAGATAATACATCTTTATAGCTCCAAACTATTTTTTGGAATACACAATTAAGGAATTAAGAATTAACATGAACCTGTAACGTCATCCTGGAGAATATACAAATTACATACATACAGATAAAAATATTTACCATTTAAGGATACTTGTTATGTAATTAACAGCTTTTTTGATTGGAATCATTCGTAAAGTAACAAAAGCTTTAATCGTATAAATGTACATTATACAGACACATAAACATAATTTTCTAGTAGCACTAACGATACTTGGTTCAGGATATAAATTTCTGCTTAATAGCTTTTATTGATACATTTGTACTATATGTATTCATCTTTGGATTAGGAAAATTCATTTCATTCCTAAAAAAATGGGTTCAAGCCCTGTGGACAGGAGCTTTCTGGCGCTCTAGTTCAAACAGACAAATTATATCTGGTATTGGTTTCTCAGAGTTGTGAATTATATCAATGTATTCATATGATATCACTGCATCATAAAGGAAATTCAATTCAAATAATGGTTTATTAGATAAGTAATAATAAATTACCTTGTAATCGATCAAAAATTTCCTGATCTACGTTCACCAAACTACAGAATTATGCTTTCAATATTTACGTAATATTTTCAAACATTTTCGGTTGAGGTCCCCGTTGCATCGCTAAAATACGAGTATTTCAACCCCAATATTTTTGAAGTTACAATATTCCCTTCTGTCAAGTTGACATTATGAGAATTCATAGATAGAATAATAACTAGTGGGCCCGCAGATCTACCTAGCCAGTAGACCTACATTTTTCCGGTAGATCTACATTTTTCCGGCAGATCTACATTTTTCCGGTAGATTTACATTTTTCCGATAGATCTACATTTTCCGGTAGATCTACATTTTTCCGAGACTTCCTCAGACACACACACACAGAAAGTTTCAACGAAATCGGTCCGGTCGTTCTCGAGAGTCTATAAACCGAACACAGTGCTATCTACCGAGTTCCTATTGTGACTCTGAGGCCCATTCAAATACGCACACAAAGTTTAATCGAAATCGTTCGAGCCGTTTCCTATAGATCGATCGGGGCGCCCCTACAGGATGCTATTGTGAATCAGAGATACGCCGAAAGAAAATCACAGAGTTTCATCAAAATCGATCCGCCTGTTTCCGAGTTCCTATACATCGATTTTAGCGCCCCCTACAGGGTCCAATTGTGAATCTGAGCCGCCTTGGGTTCCACTGAAATACATACACGTAAAGTTTCGGAGTTGACATATTTCTTAAGACACCCTGTATAGCAGCGGTTATCATTTCGCAACGGTTTTACAAAGTTGAGAATTCTCCTCGCGATAGAAATCTCGAAGTGACATTTTACTTAAAACGCTTGCATTTGAAAATAATCGATGCCGCGAGGAAATGAACACCCTGTATAGTAATGGTTTATTTCCAACGATGTATGCCTCGAAAGTATATTTTCCAACACGAAAAAATGAAAGGGTATGTTCATAGCGTTAAAAACAGCAATCTGCAATTGACATTAAAAGAAAAACACCCTGTATAGAGATTTCCGAAAAATACATTATAAGAATCCATCCAAGGTTCCTATTTAGATAACGGTTTGTTTGTGGCACGAATCAATTCAATCGTGGCAAATTGTGCCGTGAAAAAAAGAACACCCCGTATAGTAATGGTTTATTTTCAGCGATATATGCTCAGAAAAAAAAAAGGAAAACACCCTTACTTAAAGTCGGCAGATATACCGTTATTCGAAGTTAATATTGCGATAAAAATTGAAAAAAAAACACGAAAAAGTATAATTCCCTTGATGGGCTTCGAACCCGCCTTCCCTCGTCCGAAACCGAGATACCCACTATCTATACATCTACACTATCGGACTCCTCGAAGGATCCTCTCGATCTCCGGTATTAGAATAAAACGTCGGTACTAACCGCGGATAGATATTCTTAATTTTCACTTTTCGACATAAAATCGCCACATGGAGGTTTATTTGACCGTTTTTTACCCTTATCTTCGCTTCTCGTCAACGTTCAGTCCCGAAAACTGCCTAGAACGGCCATTTCGTTGCGAAAAATTTCCCGCACCCCGTCTAACGGATTCATTTTGACGTTTCTCAGACAGACTTTTAGCAAGGAAAATTCCCGAGGTCGGAACTTCGAGAACTTGTATCGATTTAGTTGACATTATGAGAATTCATACATAGAATAATAATTATATCAATCTGTGAAATACGATCTACATTGAAATTTTAAAAAATCATATCTCCGAAAGTATTAGCTTGTTAGAGTTGAAAATGATATGAATGGATTCTTATGATAAAACTGCTTATTAAAAAAAATTTGATTTGGAATTTGTTTCGTAAAAAAATTTTTTTTTTTTGTTACTCCGAAACCGTCTGTCCGATTTTGCCCAATAACGAACTTAGCCGAGATATTCATCCCCCAAACCTACTCTGAAAATTTCAACTCTCTAGCTCATTCCGTTCGAGAGCTATCGTGCCTACGGCCGGCCGGACCGGCCGGACAGAATAAATTCCGACCACGGATTCTTGATCAGTGAGTCGAACCAAATCGTTTAAGACCATTTTCATCGAAATATTCCAAAATTACAGACATTTGGGCAAATTGATAAGCACTCAGTTCCGAGGAACTAGAGCGCCAAAAAGGCAGTGTATATATAAGTACATAACCTATAGATCAGATTTAAAACAGTTTTCTAAGAGCATGAATGATTCAAAATAAGCAAGAACTGCAAGAAGGTAGTACCTAATTATACCTTTTAATGAAAATAAAACTTTTCGTCTCAATAATTATTTCGCTATATCCAGATTACATTATATATTATATATATGGATTGACAATTGACGTGTGTTGAAATTTGATAGGAGCGAGTGTCAATGCTGACAACCACAAAACGAAAAATATAACTAGAAACAGTGCGGGAATGAGTTCATTCCAGCACTGTTTTTAGTGCTGGAAAGGACTCATTCCGATACTGAAATAGAGAAAAACCTTTTATAGACTTATCCTGAGATTTTAAAATTTTTAAATTTTGTTTCTACAATAACTCTCGAACTGAATGAGCTAGGCAGTTGAAATTTTCAGAGTAGGTTTGAGAGATAAGTATCTTGGTTGAGTTCATTATTGGACAAAATTGGCCTTATAGTTTCGGAGTAACGAAAAAAAAATTTTTTTCAACATAAAAAATTTCAATTAAAAAAAAATTAAAATTAAAATTAAATTTTTTTAAGATGCAGTTTCACCATAAAATTCCATTGATTGCATTTTCAACTCTTACAAGCTAATGCTTTCGGAGATATGAATTTTCGATATATCAATAGTGAATCGTACTTCTATGTTTTCACATAATGCTGTACTTGATTATTATGATCTGTGTTCTTACATGTCATCTTATTTTCCTTTGAGAGAAAAATGCCACTATTCTTTCTGGTTCGTTATTCTTGATATAAAATACAACTTCTGTTCTAGAAAACAAATTATGATTGAATGCAAAATGACCAATTAAATAACCTCAGTTATCGTAGAATTATGAGGAGGATATGATGTTATACTTTTAAGGTGATAATATAATGCCCGTGGATAATCCATATGATGATGGCAATATATTCTTTGGTAAGATACATAATCAAATTGGGTTCAGAATATCTCCAGTAAAAACAAAACTGCCATACTGTTTAAGTTTTAATTGATATAATACAATTTTCAGAGTAGATTTGAGGAATGAATATCTTGGATGAGTCCGCTATTAGGGAGAATTGGTCTGTTTGAGTTTAATTTCTTTCATGATGCAGTTCTACCGTAAGAATCCTTTTATTTCATGCCAAGAGACCAATAATATATATTTATATATTATATGATTTGTCAAAGTTTGAAAAGAGCGCTAAAGCTCCTGCCCACAGGGCTTGAACCAATTTTTTTTATGCCGAGTTATGAAACAGGAAGGAAGCAATATGAATTAATCAAGAATTGTATATAAAGAATGATGAGAATTGGTGTATTTCGATGAAGAAAGAATGAACCTTCGTTTGAAATTTGCTACTTATTTTGATTGAGACACAACAGGACAGATGCCCGCAGCGCTACATTTCTATTGATTTGAATACAACTAATTAATTCCTAATATTCAAATTAGATGATTTTATAACGCATACTCCAATGGTACCGCCGAACTGCTTTGCTGGTCGGGTTATGCTAATGTCCCAGCATTATCGAAGAAGTATTCACATATCTTCATCCGTGAATTGCAAAGTCACCACTGATTGCCTTCATTCCACGTGTTGGTGTGAATTTCGTCAATGTACCATATAAGTCGTCAAACGATATTGGGTCTGATAGAAATTTGATTATAAATAATTCTGAATATGTTAGAGGCTCCTATACTTGATGCAAATCTATATCAGAATACAATAATAGTAAGTACTTTTTGGCACGCTTGTTCACGTTGACAATTTTCAATTGAATGATGGTGCTTCTCAGTGTATAGAGCGTTTGGCCGAGTTCAATCCCGTGGATAGGAAAAACATTTTATAGTCAGACGGCAATGACCACCATTCACTGTTGGGTGCTATAGAGCTAGGAGCTTCTGAGAGGTCTCCCTGGGGAAAACCTAGGAGGATCACTATAATCATAGAATTTTAATCATAATCATGTTAATAGCAAGCGTTTCAAAGCAAACTGAACGCAGCTCAGTGCTTCTTAACATTTTCCATTGCTATATCAATCTTATTTGACGCCCTTTCTAATGACATGATTAAGATTATAATTCTATGATTATACTGACCCTCCTAGCCTAGGTCAACGTGAACAAGCGCGTCATAGATTACTGACGGTTTTTTATTTTCTGAGAAACTTTCTCATATCCAAGAATTGTTCTTTTTGAAGATATAAAAGTATAATCTGAAAAATGCACATGATATATACATTCATTACCTTGGAAAGGGAGACAACGTGAAACGTATTCGTAGTTTAAAACGTTGTGCTCACCAATGAGGGTTTTCGACTCGTGGTCTGGAGGTTCCACATCACCCATTGCATTTAATTGCGAATGGTGTTAAACATTTCGTTCTAACTCCTTCCTCTGAACTTATCAATGCAGCTTGGCAGGAGCCTGCTGTAGACATGTGCAACGCCGGAGATCGTTCGATCCATAGATCTTCTTGAAGTGGCGTACAGGGAGATACGACATCTATTATGACCGATGTAGTCGACTGTAAGGTTGGCACGCAGGCAAATGCGCCTTTTACCGGGGGGAACAAGAAGTGGCCAAGGATGAAGTAGATCCCTACGCCTGGTTGATGACGATTTCAGGCTGTGCTTGGAAGAGAGCTAGCCTTTCATGCAAATGTACAGTTAATAACCACGTCAAAATTTGCAAGAGGACAGATAACGAGGGGGTTTCTACAGTCGTCATATGGTTGGTCCAACTCTTTTTCCAGCGATAAAAGCTTTGATGTTCTGTGTGAGGAATTCTTTACAGTAGTCCGTGATGCTTTTTCAGATAATACTCGTTCCATGGTAGTGATACATAATACCAATAAACCATGGTTAACAGGTAGCCTTATCAAGTCCAGTAGGGTGAAGACGTCTTTATGGCAGCGTTATACCCGAAGTAGATCTACTACTGACCTTTTCAACCATTGCAATTACTCTAATCACTTGAACTCTTTAATTCGGTCTGCTAGGACCTGGTTTGAGGATTGTCTGGTGTCGGAGGGAAAAATTCTTCAAATACATCCGTAATTCCTTCACTAGCAAACTCCCTATCCCTCTTGTGAAGGATTAATCTAGAAGACAGTGTAGTGATTACACTGAGTCCACTGATGTTCTCGCTGAGACTTTTTCCTCCCAGGAGTTCCTATCTTATTTCCCGCTGTTCCAGTGCACTTGCGAAACCACGCCTATTTCAAACATCTTTGCTTCCATCGTCTCTTCCTTCACAGTATCGTTCGTTGACTGTGACGCCTGTTATGAAGAATGGTGATAAAACTTCCTCTTCAAACAACTGCCCTATCAGTCTTGTAGCAGTGGTCTCCAATCACCTTGAAAGAATAATCACCGACCACATTCGAGAGTTTGCCACATCTAATAACTTCACTTAATTCCCGATGAACAGCAAGGTTTTCTTCCGGGTTGCTCAACACTGACCAACCTTTTCGTGGCAGTGAATGACTGGACTAAGTTTGTCAACTTTAGTATTCCAATTGATGTCATCCACTTAGATGTTGCGAAGGCGTCCGACCGAGTTCCCCACCGTCGTCCCATTTCCAAGCTGGAGCATATGGGAATTTGAAGTATTTTGCTGTCTTAGATTAGAGCATTCCTCAGAGACAGAACGTTTAGGGTCAAGGTTGGTGGAGTTTTTTCTGCACACGAGACGAAGGTAACTAGCGGAGTATCCCAGGATTCAGTTCTTGGTCCAGTACTTTTTCTACTGTATACATCTCATCTCATATATTTGATCAGTTCAAGGTGTAGCTGCAGGTGACCTGGATGGGATTGCTCAGTGGGTCGAGGAATGGTTGTTACCTCTCAACATCGAAAAATGTTGTGTGCTGCACATTGGTAGAGACAATACAAAGCTTCCGTATTTGCTGGCTGGACACTCTCTCACTTCAGTCTGGGGCCTCCGGGATCTTGGTTTGGTCGTCAACGCAGATCTTGACTGGGCTTAGCATATTACAGAGACTTGCAGTAGAGCCAAAAATCGAGCTACCTCAGTCAGCGGTATTGTGGCGGCTGTAGTATACGCACTGCAAAATTGTTATACACCACATATGATAGACCAATTCTGGAGTATGCGGGTCCAGTTGGGTGGGCCGCTCTAAGATCTGACTCGTCACTTCTTGAGTCTGTTCAAAGATGGTGCAAAAGAATCCCATTCCACCTTCTCTCGACCCGACTACCAAACAAGGTTGGGCTTATTTGTGCTAACCCCCTTCGAAGACTGGCGTGACCAGAGGCGACATGATAGTAGCTTTCCGAGCAATGCATGGATTCTTCGGTATAGACCTTGTATTCCTTTCAAATAGGAATAACCTTCGCAGGTACGCTTACAAATGGCCAAGGAACCATTTCGAACCTCCTGCCGGATGAACTTTTCATCCAACAGAATTTTTGAAGTTTGGAATCGTCTTCCAATTGCAGTGACGAAAGCGACATCCATTTAGTTTATATTGTTCTTTTCGAATTCTAGCAGAATACTTTTATTTTAATTTAAGCTGTTTTGAGTGCATAGGTCTTACCTCCACTCTTATTGAGATTAAATATTAATAATATCTGAATATCTAGCAGTGATTAGAATTAGGTTTGGTGAAGTCACCCTGGATTAAACCGAATTGAAGGATCCGTCCTTTAGCAAGATAGTCAGCTGCATCAACAAGCTGGATCTGCTGAATGAACTACGACCATTGTATCATTGTGAACCACAATGAAGAGTCAATGAGGTGAACTGTGGCTAATTGCCAATAACTAAAGAAGACACACGGTGTAATATTCATTGATTTTAATCATCAACAAATATTTAGCATGAGCCGAGCTAGGTCACCTCATCGCTCAGTGTTCCTCCAAAGAGGAAAGCGTCATTCAAGAGCAGACACGAATACTTCACCGTGTGTCTTCCTAAGTGAACCACAATACTCCAAAAGCTGAAATCAATACTTATTTCGTGGACACAAAAAAGATCTTCATAATCATCATGTGGGTATGAATTATTCGATTAGGATCCGAACCCATATATTCCCTTCGACCTTTCCCGTCTCACATCAACGATCTAAAATGTTCGATCCCAGCCCAACCAGAGCACAATTCTCAACACCGTTTACCTCATATATTTTCTCGTGTATCTCTTTCACCAGCCCTGGTACAGGTCGTTAAGCGATAAGGCACGTAGTGCCCATTACGCGTGTAGTTCAGCGGACCGCCACACCGCGGCGCAGCTGGTTTGGCGGCGAGGGCATTATATAACCATCTTAGATAATGCCCGCAGATAAAGTTTGAGCGAGGGAATTGTCCAACGATTTTATGGACTATAAGTGTATATTAGGATGTATCACTTCGGCTCTGAAGAATTGATTATGGCAATATGCTTAAGTGTGCAAACATGACGGGATTTTCAGACTCGTCTTTCACCGTAAAGTGCATAATCGACTTCGATAATGTGGTGAGAAATATTCACGCCCGAGTGCAAGCCTTTCGAGCCGACGACGACGGTTGTGGTCAGGAAACGATCGTTTAAATTGAAAGTTGCTGCTATCGAATATCTTCGCTTCGACATGAATCATTAATTGTCTGGGTCGGTACTTTGTACAGAACATTAAAGAAAGGGCACAACTCTAAACCAATTTATTCTGGATCGATTTGTTACATTTGAACTTTTCCTCCCAACTTGTGCACTACAAAAGTAACTACACTCTTGTCCGCTGCAGTTTTTGTCGTCTGACATATGTTTCGGACTTTTCAACATGTTGAAAAGTCAAATTGATGCGCTAGCCTTTTGAAAATTGTAAAATTGTAATTTTAATTCTGATTGTTTATATTTGTACTTTTATCTTTGCTGTTTACTGCCCAAACATTTCAACCTGTGATTTTATTCCTGGACGGGGAACCCTGATGATGGACTCCTAGGCCGAAAGCGCTTGGTTCTAACCTAATAAAAAACTCACACTGAAGTACATTCTTCATTGATTTGTTCTTAAAGAAGAATCGCCTCCGCTAGTTTTCAAAGATATTCTATCTTGTTCTTAGAAATCCCTGCACTATATGATTTCAAAAAGGAAAATGTCGTCTTTTTCAAAACCAGGTCTGGCCAATCCAAACAATGATTATTCAGAACTTCGGATGCTCGAAGACCGTTACAGGACCCTAATGTAGGGCTATCATCTCCCATAGATACATGCTTCACTTTCTATTATAAATCGTCCCGAAAATGTATGTTATAATTTAATATGTCATCCTGACATTCATGGTTTTGAAGGATCTTGCAAAATTTCAGCGATGCCGGACATCTGCTTTGTGAAGTATAACATTTCTTTCGTGATTTTTTTAAAATTTTCTAGTGCTACGACCCTCACAAAATTTCGCAAGATTTTTCGCGTTGGCATTCTACAACTAATAACCATAACTATTTATTTCCGATCTCAAGGAATCATGAGATTCATAATTTTTTTTCGTATTTTTTTTCAAATTTTCTAGTGATTCCTCACAAAAGTTTACACACTTCTTCATGTCGATATTCTACAACTAGTCGCCAAGCTCCAATTCGATTGAGGCCACATTTTTTGAGTAATCGAGGAAATGATATACCAGATGGCTATAACTCCGAAACCGATTGGCCGTTTATGGCCAACAGCGAACTTAACTCTCCCATTCAGATGTGTAACCTACCCTGAAAATTGCAAGTCCCTATCTCCTTTCCTTCGAAAGTTATCGAGGCAACGGTAATCCATCCAGCTATACTGATCTCCAACAATATAGATCCGATCGTGTTCAAACTTGGAATTTGGTAGTAGAGTAAGGTTCTGAAGGCTCTCCAAAATTTCAGCGATTTCGGACGAATAGTTTCTAATATATAGAATTTTTTGAAAATTTTCTAGTGATACGATCACCACGAAATTTGGCAAGAATTTTTGGGCTGCCACAACTAATAACCATGTTTGAATTGGATCAGTTTTGTATTTTTCGAGTTAATGAGGAATTAACAACCAAATATCAGATGGATATAACTCCAAACCCAGTTTGTCGATTATGCCTATAAACAAAATCAAATTTCGAATTCAGATTCACAAACTAACCGGAAAATTTCAAGTCGCTATCTCTTTCCGTTCTTCAGTTTTCGTGGCAACTGCCGCCCTGACGGCCAGCCAGACAGTATCAATTTGACCTCAAATTCTTCATCAGGGAGTAGGACCCAATCGTTTGAGACCATTTTCGACGAAAAATTCGAAAATTACAGACATTTGGGCAAAACGATAACGCGATGTTCCCCAGAACTTACGCGCAATAAAATAGAGCAAAAATTGGTTCAAGCACTGACGTGAAGTCAGAAGCTTTTGCGCGTATGTTCTATTGTCCATTCTACTGTATTGGACACCCTTAATCGAATTTACTATGGTAAATTATGTTGTCCATTCTCCTGTATTGGACACTCTTAATTCAAATTTACCATGGTAAATTCGAATTAAGTGTCCAATACAGGAGAATGGACGACATAATTAACCATGGTAAATTCGATTAAGGGTGTCCAATACAGAAGAATGGACAATAGAACATACGCGCAAAAGCTTCTGACTTCACGTCAGTGCTTGAACCAATTTTTTTTTCGTGATTTTTTTTTAATTTTCTGGAGGCGCGGTTCTTAAAATTTTTTTTTTCGTCATTTTTTTCAAATTTTCCAGGAGTACGGTTCTTACAGAATTTTAAACACGTCTTTGTGTTGATTTTCTACTACTAGTTACCAAGCTTCAATTCAATCGAATATTTATTTTTTGAGTTATCAAGGAAACAATATTCCAGGTGGATATAACTCGGAAACCGTTAAACCGATTATGCCCAAAAACGAACTCAACTCTCCCTTTCGGATACGCAACCTACCCTGAAAATTGCAAGTCCCTATCTCCTTTGGTTCGAAAGTTATCGAGGCAACGGTCACCCATCTACTGAACTCACACAAGAATGCTCGAATCTCCAACAATATTCAACCGATCGTGTTAAAACTTGAAACTTGGCAGTAGAGTTAGGTAATGAACGCTCTTGCAAAATTTCAGCAATTTCAAACGTATAGTTACTGATATATAGAATATTATTTTTTTATTTTCAATGATTTATTAAAAATTTTCTACAAATGCTATCCTCACCAAATTTCGCAAACATTTTTGCGTTGGCATTCTACAACTAATAACCATGTTTGAATTCAATCGGTTCATTATTTTTCGAGTTAATGAGGAACAAAAAACCACCAAATTTCAGATGGCTATAACTCTGAAACCGTTTGGTCGATTATACTCATAAACAAACTCAAATGTGACATTCATATGCACAACATAACCTGGAATTTTCAAGCCGCTATCTCTTTCCGTTCTCAGGTTATCGTGACAAAAAAAATATTTTTTAATAATTTTTTTTAAATTTTCTAGCCTTACGATTCGCCCAAACGTGCTTAGGTTCATATTCTACAACTACTCACCAAGTTTCAATTCGATCGGATTTATATTGGTTGAAAACAAAATTATTACTCGGAAACCACTGGGCCGATTATGCCCATTAACGTCGTATTGCGATGCGCCACCCACCCTGAAAATTTCAAGTCGCTAGCTCTTTTCGTTCTCAAATTATCGTGGCAACGGACGGCCGGACGGACAGAATCAAATTTGACCTCGAATTCTTCATCGGGGAGTCGAACTAAATCGTTTGAGACCAATTTCGTCAAAAAATTCGAAAGTTACAGACATTTGGGCAAAACTATAACGCGATGTTCCCCAGAACATACGCGCAAAAATACAACAGAAATAGAACAGCTCTTTGCATCTACCCGCTTCGGCTTACCCCAGAAAAAGGGCCAACAATCACTACACATGACCTGGTTTTGTTTCCGAACGTTCAGGTTATTGAACGTACTGATCAAGTTGACCTGATCACACTTTGCGAGAATCCCTCAAATGTATAATACTCGTCGTTTGACGAAAATTTTCAATTTTCTGCGCAGATTATGATAATGAATAGTAAAATACATAATCTTGGCAACGGCGTATCCAAGATGATGATTATATGTTTCTTGGAATATGGCCGCAAACTTTAAATATTTCTCATAGCTGCTACTTGCAGCTATTTGGTTGCATATGTACGTATTTTACGAATAATTGGCAGCAATATCGCTTCCAATACGTGGTTGCAATATTTACCGGAATTATGCTTTCTAATTATGTTATAGGATCCTCCTCAACCGATTCGTCAGATTCGCTGAAACATGAATTCTCATCAGAGTATCGTAGATATTCCTCAACAGAATCATAATTCCTCTGAAAATCATCTGGATTAAACTGGTTGAACTTTTTGGGGACTGTCTATTTGTTCTACATTATTGAAAATACGTCTACATTTTTCGAAACGTTCCGGTCGAAAGCTCCACTCCTGAGAAAATTTAGAAGATTTTCCGAAGAGTCTTCTAAATTTGTTGATTTTTTCTTTTTGTTGGAGCATAACTTCCATGAAAATAATTTCAACATATAACAAATTCAATCTCTATTTTATATGACTAATTATTGTTTTCATATTTATTTGCATACTCTTCTGAAAATCCTTTTGCGGTGACAAAAACGCTGCAGCTGCATACACTAGATTCCAATAAATGTCTGCATTTGAATGGTGCCATCGCCGCAAATATTACTTTTTTTTTTACAAACGCTGCAGCTGCAGAAAGTAGATTCCAATAAATGTCTGCATTTGGTTGGTGCCATCACTCAAATATTACTTTTTCGACAAATGTTGAAGCAGACTGGCTGCAGCTGCAATTCAGGTATGTTGATGGCTTCATAATATTTCTTTTTCCGCTCCAGAGGAAAAACCCTTCATAGGCTCACCCTGAGAGGGTCCGCTTCTTGCAGCACTGTAACACTCCAGTTGTTGATTGGTTATTCACTAAAAAACCTGTTGCACGTTCCTTGTACTAGTTATTCGTCCTGTGCCTACAGCGTCCCTTAACAGAAGAGATGCGCTGCAAGTGGCCTTCACAGTTGATGGGACATGATTACTTGAAGTGATCCAGGCAACAGCGCTTTCTGCATTCTATGCGCTAAATCCTCGGCCAGGGATTTGCAGGTCGGAATAATCTTCAATTCGGTCACGTAGTTCACTCTCATTCCGCATACGCATCCAATTATATTAGTACGATATAACTAGTAGCCAGCAGTCCATATTTTGGGATTCAGATGAGCCAGCAGATCTACCTAGCAATAGATCCACATTTTTCTGGTAGATCTACATTTTTACGGTAGATCTACATTTTTCCGGTAGATCTACATTTTCCGGTAGATCTAAATTTTTTCGGTAGATCTACATTTTTCCGGTAGATCTACATTTTTCCGGTTGATCTGCATTTTTCCAGTAGATCTACATTTTTTTGGTAGATCAATATAATCGGTAGGTCAATTGAACCCGTAGTTCAATGCCATCTAATGGGTCCTGTTGTGATTCGGAAAATCATTCACACACGAAAGTCCCATCGAATATGTCAGGAGTTTTTGAGTTGCTGAAAACCGAATAAAGCGCTTCCTACTGAATCGTATTGTGAACCTAAGACCTTCCGAAACAGAATCACAAAGATTCATCAAAATCGGTATAACTATTTTTGAGTTCCTGTAAACCGATTATAGTGCCACCTACCGGGGAATATTGTGGATCTGGAACTTAGTCAGATACATACACAAAGTTTCATTGAAATCGGTCCAGTCGTTCTTGAGTTGTTATAAACTGAATACAGCGCCATCTAACGGGTTTCTATTGTTACACTGAGAGCCACTCAAACACGTACACAATGTTTCATCAAAATCGGTCGAGGCATTTCTGAGTTTCTACAGACCGACAGCAGCGCCACCTACCAGGGTATATTGCGGACCTGACACATACTCAGATAACACACAAAGTTTCATCGAAATCGGTTCAGCCGTTCTTGAGTTTCTATAAACCGAATACAGCGTCAACTACCGGTCACCTATTGTTACCCTGAGACACACTCAAACACGCACACAATGTTCTATCAAAATCGGTCGAGCCATTTCTGAGTTCCTATAGATAGAGCATTATCAGCGCCACCTACCGGATGCTATTGTGAAGCAAGGACACACCGGAACACACACACAAAGTTTCATCAAAATCGGTCAAGGCGTTTCGGAGTTGACATTTTTTTTTAACACCCCGTATAGCAGCGGTTATCTTTTTGTAGCGGTTTTACAGTGTTGAGTATTCTCTTTACGATACATCTCTAGGGGTAAAATTTTAATTGAAACACCCTGTATAGTTAATTTTCTGCTTAATATTTGAATATTTTGAGTAATTTTAATGCAAAAATCCGTCCGATCGAACGGATATTCATTATAGATTTCGTAACTTAACGAAAATATCCAAATCCCAAGATACGTTTACTGGAATATGCTCCTTTAAGTTTTTCAATGGAAAAAAATTTAAAAAAAACCAAGAAAAAGCTATTTCGGAGTTTCGGACGCTCGGAGATTCGATCCCGCCGCTCCGCGAGGCTCGGGAGGTAGGAATCCAAGCCTTAGCCCGCTCGGCCATGCCAGCTTCGTGAATCGGTTCCGATTATCTGGCACATAAACATTTTATAGTACTGGGACGATTTCCGTCTTTCGATTTTCACAATATCGTCAATCCTGTCAAGCGATCGATCGAAATCGGTTACTCGTTCATATTTCTCACGGGTTTTCTATTCGATTCTAAGATTTTCGAGTGATTCCGTTCGAAATTATAATTCGATTTGACATTTATCGTGGTTCGTTCGGTCCGAAAACGTCGAACTTGAAGGAGCCGCGTTAAAATTCGTCACAGAAATACGTGAAACGTCAGAATTTTGTCGATTTTCGCGAAAAAGTCACATTTTCCTATCGTTCTTCCGGGAAAACGAAAGAGAGGATCGAAAAAAGGGCCGTGTTACGGACTAATTTCGAATCTCGTCTTCGCGTTCCCGCAAATACCGTCGTTCCGAACGCCACCCGTCCTCCGATCTCGTTTCCTTCATTTTGCACCTTTTGCCAAAATCGGCGTTTTTGCGATTTTTTTTAAAATACACTCCCTTCTTTTCGCTCCGAAAACGCGAAACCCTACGAAACTTCCGTCTTTTTCTTCGCGAAACCCCTCGGAAATTTCCCCCCTCCCCCCCACCTAACGTCCAAAAAATCGTCACGTTTATAGTAACATTTTCAAAAAAGTTTTTTTGTTCCTTTTCTATGAAACCCATCTTCATTTTAGTATTGGGATCTACCTAGCCAGTAGATCTACATTTTTCCGGCAGATCTACATTTTTCCGGTAGATCTACATGTTTCCAGTAGATTTACATTTTTCGAACTTGAAAGTTCGAAATCGTTCGAGCCATATCTGAATTTCTATAGACCTACTTCAACCTGACACATAGTCAGATATACACACCAAGTTTCATCGAAATCGGTGCAGCCATTCTGGAGTTTCTATAAACCGAATGCAGCACCACCTACCGGTCACCTATTGTGACCCTGAGACACACTCAAACACGCACACAATGTTTCATTAAAATCGGCCAAGACATTTCTGAGTTTCTATAGACCGATTGCAGCGCCACCTGCCGGGGTATTTAGCAGACCTGACACACCTACTCAGATACACACACAAACTTTCATCAAAATCGGTCGAGCCATTTCACCTACCGGATGCTATTGTGAAGCCGTTTCGGAAAACAGCCTGTATAACAGCGGTTATCCTTTCGCAACAATTTTACAATGTTGAAAATACTGTTCATGTTAAATTGTTATCTTGAGGTGGCAACTGGACCAATTTGCCTATCAGAGAATTATGGAACTCTCCCCACGCTTCCGTTGGAAGCTCGAATTCTATTTGACAATTCGACCCTCATTCGGACTGAAAACCATGACGTTGAAGGAATCGCGAAAAGATTTCGTACAGAAATACGATACGATTTCTACAACGATAACATTCGAAAATACTCACATTTCGTAAAAGATTCCAAAATTCGACAGAAAGATTAAATTCAGTCGATATCCCATCATACCTCATACAACCAACTGTCAACAACTAAAAAATGTTTCCTTAGAATACATTCGATAGGATTTCGAATTCGTATATAAATGCCTGCAAGTGAAAATCGGTAATATCGTCGAAAGTATAGATCGATAATTACCTTATTTTACGTTCTCAACCTCCGGCCCGTTTCATCAAAAATCTTTCCTCGAAGATAGGTATCTACCAGTCATTTCAACTTAGAATATAATAGAATACATTATTTCTCAAATATCAAAAATTCTGCCATGCCATCGCTCGAAATCGGCGACTCTATCATATTTCTTCTTATTTCTAGCAATGTATCTTCACGATTCAAGATTTTCGACAAATTCCGTCGGAAATTCTAATTTTATTTGACATTTATCGCCACTCATTCGCAAAGAAAACGTCGATAAATTCAAACTGACAGAAGTTTCTATCATCTGTGATCGAAGTAAATCATTCACGTATTATCTTCTATAGCAGGACCCGAAGTCGGTCGAGCGAAGCCGAACCGGTCTGAATGTCACATTTCACCGAGGTTTTCAAAATATGTCAAAGTTTGCGATCTTTTTACGGAAAAACAGTAGGTTTTATCGAAAATCGGGCTGCGTTACAAACTACCTACGAATCTCGTCTTCCGGCCCCCGACGAAATAAATTTCCGAGCGTCGCCTCCTCGCGAGATTTCTATCGCCTCCGATTTGCGCCTTTAGCGAAAAACGGAGTTTTCAACCGATTTCACGATTTTTTTTTAAATACTCCCCACGTTTTTTCTCGTCAAAGACGGATACCCGGAGAAAATTTCGTCTTTTCTCTTTCCCGTTTACTTCTCGAATCCCCCCTCGCCCCTCGAATAACCGACGAAAAAATCGAAAATATCGACCTCCTAGAGGAAAAAACTTTTTTGACCTCTCTCTGTGATCCCGAGATCTTTACATTAGTAGAATAAACGACATACGACTGTTCCCAAGTCGCAGTGGTTAAATTCGGAGCTACTAGAACTCGGGGATCCGCGGTCTAGCTCCAGTGGAGATGGGAGTGGATTCCTAAAAAGGGAACCTAGTAAATGGGCGCCAGGTAAATTTAAGTCTCCCAGATACCCCTGCGTAATGTACTAATTCCTAAATTCACCAAAAGAATATTCACGCTAATAACAAACAGTTTATTCTAATAGCATACAACCCAGGTCTTTAGATCCAGCAAAATTTAACTATTATGAAACCCTGAATAAGGGTGGCGGAAATTGTACGTAGATAATATTATTATTTGATTCAAAAACGCGTCGCTTGAGCTCAGGCGCATCCACGTTTCTTATCTATGATCATATATGACTACCACAAATCTTTCCCCCAATTTCCGCTTTACAACAACAATAATAATTTATATAATTGATGATAATAAATTCCCGTTATATATATAGCAGGTATAAGATGATTCGGGATATGTTTTCTATAACTTGCGTGCTATTCCTTGTGCCTGAACGTATTATTGCCTCGATGGTCTCGCAATACCGTTCTCCTTCCCTTTGTACTCGCCGTCTGCGACTTTTGACTGAATGTCCCACAGCACTGCTTCCTGACCACCTTGTATATATTCGGGATCGGTAACACTGCGTTGGCTGTCTCACAGCACTACTTATGGACCACTTTGTACATATCCGAATGTCTCAGTTACACTCTTCCTGATAAAAAAATCGTGCCGGCCTCAAAAACTCCTGCCACCATAAACTTCGGACTGCCACAAAAACTCGTGCTGCCACAAAAATTCGGGCTGCCACAAAAACTCCTGATGTTACAAAAACCCTGATGACAGAAAAAAAATCATCAGTGACTTCTCTCGGATAAGAAACAAATGAATTTTCGCAATACATAATAATTTCGGTTATCATAATATTAATCAGACCAATTATTCGTTGTTATGCAACAGTTATAGAATTCGTACATACCCTGATGTTCGGGGTTGTCCTGCACACGTTTGCTTCGAAACCAAATCTTGTCGTGCCTCCACCAAATAATTCTTCAAGCACACAGCGATGTTCTGGATATAGAAATATAATTACGACCTGAATTGATTCCACTATAAATGACGAGAATAGAACATCTAACACATACCTGTCAAAGTCGCCAAGATCGTTCACGTGTTCAACTCTTAGATTTGCAGAAAGGTCGTTAGATCCTCTTTCGAGACGAGTGCAAGGTACCTGTTATCTTCCCAAATCAAACCAATGTAACCCTCACTCCTAATTCGATTTTCGAAACTATATCCAACTAAGAAGAAATCACCAATTCTCACTAAGTTCCGAAAATACGCCTAACCCACTGCTCCTCCTTCGAATGTTGACAAAATGGACGACCTCATGTCCCTGACTGGCGCAGACCCTCACAAACTTTCAGACTGTCACTACGAAATAATATTGCCAACTTATTCGGCTCTCGAATGCGATATTTCTTGTGCGTCGATTGGCACCACCGAGATCCAACCTCAAACTCGACGTCAACACAAACGATAACCTCATCGCAAACAAAACACAAACAAACCCTCGCCTGAGTCAAAAATAAAACGTTACAACGACCATCCTAACTTTATGCTTTGGTTACAGGATCCCCAGTTCGAATATTAAATCCTTGTAATTTTTCCTCTTCTATTTTTCTTTCATCACCACAGTATTTCATGCGGGGGAGAAAAATTCAACGACCAACAATTCCTTGAGTTCTTTGTCCAGCAGGAGTATATCTGGCTTTATGGCGTGGATCTGCTTCAATCTTCCGGCAGGCCCTGCTTTTTCAAACTCCTGAAATATACGGTGTACAGGTGTTTACTCATGTGATCTTCGAGTAGTCTCTTCAGTTGCGCCTGTCTAATCTCTCTGCCTAATCTTCTTTGGTCTGTTGGCACGATAGGTGTTCCTGCTAGCTCATGATCGATGGATATGCCAGTTAAAAAGAGCTTTATTTCCAAGGCTCAATCTCCAGCCCTAAATAGGAAAGCTCTACCCTAATTTCAACTTCTCAATATCCTTATTGCCATTTCCAACGTTTGTTGATGTTGTTGGTATTCCAAACTTTGCAAACCCATGGCTCCCTGCGTTTGTGGGAGGTATACTCTTTCTATCGAGCAGTTAGGATGGTATTTATTATTTTTAAAAATTATTATTAAAAATATCACAGAGTTGAGGTAAAAACCTATAAACTCAGGTATTTAACAAAAAAATAGGTCAAGCCCTGTGGACAGGAGCTTTCTGGCGCTCTAGTTCAAACAGACAAATTATATCACCCAAAGTATTGGTTTCTCAGAGTTGGGAATTAAATCAATGAATTCTTATGAAAGAACTGCATCATAAAGGAAATTAAATTCAAATAATAGTTTATTTATCAAGATTAAATGACCAATCTGAGAATGAGAACTGCACCATGGAAGAAATCAAATTAAAATAGCTGAAATGAATTTGACTCTTTCTTATAGAACAGGATGAAATGTACGAGTATGAACACATATCATATAATAAAGCTTAGATAGAATAATTATAGCATTCTGTGAAAACATCAGAAGTACGTACGATTCATTATTGAAATTTAGAAAAATCATATCTCCGAAAGTATTAGCGTGTTGGAGTTGAAAATGATATAGTCGTCAGTTAACCATACCACCATGCAGTCTTTCGCAGATGACACCCAGCTATATCTTTCGTACGACCTGTCTAAATCCGACGATGCATCTATGCTCTTTAATGATGATCTCTCGTCCCTTGAAAAATATTCTAATGCTCATAATCTGTTTTTGAACCCAAGCAAATGCTGTCATATTGTGTTTGGTGCTGGTTCGGTGGCTGACGTTGACGGAGGTGCTAGCGTGCGGCTTAAGATTCGGGATCAGGTTCTGAAGGTCTCTCACAGTGCTAGGAACCTGGGGGTTATATTTGATTGCAAACTGCGTTTTGAGGAGCACGTGACACTGTTGGTCAAAAAATCATACCTCGTCTTGAGGCGTCTATACGCACACAGGCAGATAATGGATTTTCGCTTGAGGAAAAGACTTTGTGAGTCTCTAGTTTTATCCATTTTAAATTACGGCTCAGTATTGTATTTCCCTTGTATGCTGCAGACTACTAAATATCGCCTTCAAAAAATTCAGAATTACTGCTGCAGATTTGTGTTTGGTCTACGGAAGTACGATAGAGTTTCTGCCAAAATAAACGAACTTGGTTGGCTTAGAGTTGAGAATCTTTTCAGGTATCACATGAGTTCATTTGTTTATCGAGTACTTTCCACCTCTACTCCCCCGTACCTCAAGGATAGGCTAGTATATAGAGGTAGTTTGCATGACCGATCTATACGTCACTTTTATAACTTAGACCTGCCAAAATTTCGCCTTGCCAGTTCAAGTCGAGGTTTCACCTACAACGCAGTTACTGTGTACAATTCTGTACCCTTTACGTTTAAAACACGCTCGGAAGGATTTCTAAAAAGAAACTTTCGGGAATCATTGCTGGACACACAAAGAAACCTGTTTGCTGCATAGGTTCTTTCTGTTTCTAGTATGTGCATTATTATATATTTTTTTTTCTCTTTTTTCTTCATGGCTGCGTCCCATTTCATTTTCATTTTCATTTTCCCTTATATTTAATTTAATTTTTGACAGACTACATTTATTTGATTTATTATTTTTAGATTTTTAAGTATTCAAATTTCAAATTTTAATTTTAAGTTTTCTTTGTTAATTTTAGTAGAGGTTAAGTAGGAGTAGCTTTAGCTAAACTTCGCCTCTCCCTTTTTTTCTTGTACTGTATTATAAGTACAAAATAAAGGCAATTTATTATATTATTATTATTATATCGATGGATTTCAATGGTGAAACTGCATCTTAAATAAAAATTGAAGACATTTGGGCAAATTGATAAGCACTCAGTTCCGAGGAACTAGAGCGCCAAAAAGTGTAATTCCCTTTCCGGGATTTGAGCCCGCCTACTCTCGTTCCGAAACCGAGAACCTGACGGCCTAGACCAACCGGCTATCGAGCTCCTCGTACGATCTTGTCGATCTCCGGTATTAGAATAAAACGTCGGTACTTACCTGGGATATATATTCTTAATTTTCACTTTTCGACATGAAATCGCCACATGGGGGTTTATTTGACGGTTTTTTACCCTTATCTCTCTAAGTCGATTTTGACGTTTCTCGAACCAACTATTAGCAAGGAATTAGACAATGTCATGTCTCAGGAAAATAAGTTAACATTATGACAATTCATACATAGAATAATTATATAATTCTGTGAAAACTTAGAAATACGATTTATTATTGAAATTTTGAAAAATCATATCTCCGAAAGTATTAGCTTGTTAGAGTTAAAAATGATATCATTGGATTCTTATGATAAAACTGCTTATTGAAAAAAAATTAATTTGGAATTTGTTATGTAAAAAAATTTTTTTTTTTTGTTACTCCGAAACCATCTGTCCGATTTTGCCCAATAACGAACTTAGCCGAGATATTTATCTCCCAAACCTACTCTGAAAATTTCAATTGTCTAGCTCATTTCGTTCGAGAGTTATCGTGCCTACGGCCGGACGTCCGGACCTGCCGGACAGAATGAATTTCGAGCACGGATTCTTGATCAGTGAGTTGAACCAAATCGTTTAAGACCATTTCCATCGAAAAATTCGAAAATTACAGACATTTGGGCAAATTGATAAGCACTCAGTTCCGAGGAACTAGAGCGCCAAAAAGTGGGAAAGCCCTGTGGACAGGAGCTTTGGCGCTCTTGTTCAAACTTTGACAATTGATCTCCAAAATTATTGGTTTGGGAATTATATCAATGCATTCTTATAATAGAACTGCATCATAAAAGCAAGTAAATTAAATAACAAACGGATTGTTAATGTCTTTTATATGAGAGAGAAAATGAAAGGAATATTATAAAGTTATCTAGCTTTCACGGCTACAATACCAGAAGTGAGGGAACATTATATATTTCCAAACATAAGACGACCAAGTATGAAATATCCCCCATCTATCAGTGCATTAAGCTTTTCAACCATTTGCCCAATAGTTTTCGATCTCTTAATTTACGTATATTTAAGAACTCTGCCAAGTAGTTTTCGTTAAACAGATGTTATTATACAGTAGGTGATTACCTGATAGATGTTTTGGTAGATAGTTGATTTCATATGGATCTATTTTTCCTTGGTATCTTTTCTCTGACTTATTCTATACATGTATTGTCTTAAGGGATTTATAAATTATTATTATTATTATTATCCGAGTTATTCATTGTTCAAATCTACTCAGAAAAATATTTTATATCAATTGAAACGTAGCCAATATTCCAGTTTTGCTTTCACTGAACACTATTTGATAAACCAAATTATATATTTAAATCATCATATGGATATCCAAGGGAATATAGGGTAGGGGTAATTATAATATCCTATGATTGGTCATTTTGCCTTCAATCATACTTTGTTTGTAAGAACAGAAATACATTTGACATGTCTGTTATAGGTAGATAAGATTACATGTATGAATAGTGAACATAGATAGAACACAGACAGATAGAATTCGTATGTCTCTGATATTATGAGCTTGCTACAGTTGAAAATGATATCAATGGATTTTTATGATGAAACTGCATCTCAAAACAAATTTAATTCTAAATTTGTAAAGTAAAAAAAAAATTTTTTTTCGTGACTCCGGAACCATCCATCTGATTCCGCCCAATAACGTACTACCCAAGATATTTATCTCTCAAACATACTCTGAAACTTTCAACTGTCTAGCTCATTCCGTTCGAGAGTTATCATGTTGAATTGATTTCGACCACGGATTATTGATTACCTATAGTGAGTCGAATCAAATCGTTTAAGACCATTTTCAGCCAAAATTCGAAAATTAAAAACATTTGGACAAATGAACAAGCACTCGGTTTCGTGGGACATGAACGCCATCAAAAAGCATCATTCCATGAAAAAAAATCAGAAAAAAAACGCATATAATAAAGTCCAGATTGTCAAAAATATGAGTTGCACACTTCACAAAGCACCTCCCTCGAGTTCTCATCGGTCGTAACTATTCTTGAACGCATTGACACTGGTAGATTCAACCACAGAACCCGGCAAACCATTCCACCGATCGAAGATTTATTTGACAAGCTTGCAAGTATTTCTTTGAAGATTGTTCCAGTTAAATGTGAAAAGATGACTCACATCAACACCAAAATAATCATCCATGGCACTGGCAGATTAATTGTGTCAATTGACAGATTAAAAGCGTCAATTGACAGATTAAATGTGTCTATTGACAGATTAAAAGCGTCAATGGACAGATTAAATGTGTCAAATGACAGTTTGTTCATTTTCTACATTGGCACTTATAAGCCGTCATAAAATGCAGCCTTTATTTAGCTACGGCAGCAAAATTAGCTTTCTTGTGTTACTTGGGTATGTCACTAAGGAGTATACTCTATGAAATCTCTTGCAAATGTTATAATTTTGTTATTCATCTACTAGTAATATTATATTGCCAAAAAATCCGTTTGAAGAAATCATTCCTGATGTAGAAGAAAGCAGAAGAGAAGTTCCATTGCTACCCTCGACCATCTAGCACGAGTTGTTGATAAAAGTGAGGAAATAAGCACGCTATTAGTAACGTCCTCGCATCACCCAACTTAACAAATCACTGCAATCTCCTTTGATCTCAATATGAAGCGCTATTTCCGAATAAGCCGAGCAGAAAGCTAAAACACTAATATAAATTTCCTTGGCAGCATTCCATCTATAACCCAAATGCTCTTGATTGCGATCAATCAAGCGTTTTCGGTCTGGTATCGTATGGTAGATCAACTGATTGAATCATATAATTTATAAGGATTTTCTCTTATGCCTTCGGTTTTCTTTGGAGCGCGTATCCATTCAGAATATAGATAGAGGAATTAATGCATTTCTGGAAAAATAATAGCCCAAGTAGTGTCAACTGTCACCGATATTAAAGAAGCGATTAATTGTGTTCCCTCTTTGGCGACTACCAATTAGAAGAGCACTGAAATAAAATTCCGTAGATGGATATGTCCCAATGGATAATTTCAACAATGTAAAAGTTGATAGTTGCGATAATTAAATCTTCTCATTTATATAATAAACGGACTTCGGTAGAATGTTGAATACCGAAGTGCAATTTAGGATCTTTTGAAATTTCTAAGATTGTAGAAATGATTATTACCCAGTGTTTCTTGAGTAAATCAGAAATTGTTTGAATTTCATTGCAAAACGAGTTTTACCCATCACAAGCAACAAAAGTTTTCTTGTTTCATCCATGATAAGTCATATCAAGAGAAGCAAAATAAAATCAGCGTATTCTGAGAATTATTTATTCTCAATAATAATAAATAATATTTTGAAACAGCTAAAAGAACACTCTTCAGTGATAAATTGAACTAAATAGTATGAAATAATTTTTGAGCATTTAAACAAAGTGATGGAAGAAAAATGTAAGTATTATTTAAAGAAGAGCGTGGGGTGCTATGTGCCATGTTTCTGCCATTTGCACGACTTTCTTTTAAATATTTCATAAATGGCACACTTTTGTATTTCTAAACTATTTATGCGCGTATGTTCTGACCGGGGAACGTCGCGTTATCATTTTGCCCAAATGTCTGTAACTTTCGAATTTTTTGACGAAAATGATCTCAAACGATTAAGTTCGACTCCCCAATGAAGAATTCGATGTCAAATTTGATTCTGTCCGGCCGTTGCCACGATAACTTGAGAACGAAAAGAGCTAGCAACTTGAAATTTTCAGGGTAAGTGGCGCATCCCAATACGACAGACAAGTTCATTAATGGGCATAATCGGCTCAGTGGTTTCCGAGAAATGATTTTGTTTTCAACCAATATAAATCCTATCAAATTGAAACTTGGTGAGTAGTTGTAGAATATGAATCTAAGCACGTTTGTGAAATTTTGTGCGAATCGTATGGCTGAGAAATTTTAAAAAAATTATTAAAAAATATTTTTGTTGTCACGATAACTTGAGAACGGAATGAGATAGCAACTTCAAGTTTTCAGGTTAGGATGTGCACCAGAACGCGACATTTCAGTTTGTTTATGAGCATAATCGGCTAAACGGTTTAAGAGTTATACCCATCTGAAATTTTCTGGAATTTGGTGGTTTTTTGTTCAACATTAACTCAAAAAATACTGAACCGATTCAATTCAAAAATGGTTATTATTTGTAGAATGCCAACGCGGAAATGTTTGCAAAATTTGGTGAGGATAGCATTTGTAGAAAATTTTTAATAGATCATTGAAAATAAAAAAAAAAAATTCTATTTATCAGTAACTAGTCGTTTTAAATTGCTGAAATTATGCAAGAGCCTTCATAACCTAACTCTACTGCCAAGTTCAAGTTTTAATACGATCGGTTAAATATTGTTGTAGATTCGAGCATTCTTGTGTGAGTTCAGTAGATGGGTGACCATTGCCTCGATAACTTTCGAACGAAAGGAGATAGGGACTTGCAATTTTCAGGGTAGGTTGCGTATCCGAATGGGAGATCTGAGTTCGTTTTTGGGCATAATCGGTCTAACAGTTTCCGAGCTATACCCACCTGGAATATTATTTCCTTAATAACTCAAAAAATAAATATTCGATCGAATTTAAGCTTGGTAACTAGTAGTAGAAGATCAACATAAAGACGTGTTTAAAATTTTGTAAGAACCGAACCCCTAGAAAATTTGAAAAAAATAACGAAAAAAAAATTTCAAGAACCGTACCCCTAGAAAATTTCAAAAAAATCACGAAAAATAAAATTGGTTCAAGCACTGACGTGAAGTCACTCTTAATTCGAATTTACCATGGTAAATTCGAATTAAGTGTCCAATACGGGAGAATGGACAACATAATTTACCATGGTAAATTCGATTAAGGGTGTCCAATACAGAAGAATGGACAATAGAACATTCGCGCCAAAGCTTCTGACTTCACGTCAGTGCTTGAACCAATTTTTTTTTACCTATTGTACCGATCGAATCTTTTCAAGAATTGATATTATTGAGCACCTCACGCTATTCTCTAAATAATACTTACATTTGTCGTCCATCATTTTGTTTCAATGCTCAAAATTTATTCTATACTTCTTATTTCGATTTATCATTAAACCGTGTTTTTTTAAACTATTATTTATCTTCTCTTCTTTAGTTCGATTTATGGCATACGCAGATGAGGCGCTAGCTTTTTCTCTCTTACTCTCATGCAGATGATCCCTAACGGAATTCATTGATCCTGGCGATATTAATCAGAATAATGGGATACCCTTATCAATTTATTGTCATCAGTTCCTACAAAGTCTGCAAAGTTTAAATAAATAAAATCTGATCGCCTAAAGCCTAAAGTGTGTCAAAATCATGTTCAAAGAAGTCAGTTACAAACAAGCAAGCAAGCAAATATACAGTTGAAGCTTATATAAGCGTGTTAAAAATATGGATAAATATGCAGACCCCTTGAGCTATAAACTTTCCTGCAAACTCCACCTTGCGAATCTATAGTTTTTGCGTGCATGTTCTGGGGAACAGCGTGCATTCTCAAATTTTCGAATGTTTTGCCTAAAATAGCCTCAAACGATTAAATTCGATTTACTGATGAAGAATTTGAGGTCAAATTTGATTTTGTCCGGCCGGCCGTCCGGCACGATAACTTTCGAACGGATTTTTAGATTTTTAGAGTAGGTTGTTCATCTGAATGCGAAGGTTAAGTTAAGGTTAAGTATTAAATATTATGTGTCTCACGATAACTTTTGGGAACGGAAATAGATATCGTTTTGCAAGTTTCAGGGTGCACATCTGAATGTGACATTCTAGTTCGTTACTAGGCATAATCGGCCAAACGGTTTTGGTGTTACACCCCTCTGAAATTTTGTTGTTACCTCCTCAATAATTCAAAAAATACGGATCGGATCCAATTCATACATGTCAACTAGTTGAAGAATGCCGAGGCGCAAAGTTCTGCGAAATTCCATGACGAGCGTATGACTAGAAAATTTTGAAAAATGTACTAAAAAAATATCTTTATCTCAGAAACTATACGTCCAATATCGAGTGACTTTGTGAGAGCCTTCAAAACTTAACTTTACAGCCAATTGTTTGAACACGATCGGATCTATATTGTTGGCGATCTGAACAGCCTTGGGCGAGCTCAGGATAGCTGGATGGGTGACCATTGCCATGATGACTTTTGAACGGAAAGAGATAGCAAAATTTGCAATTTTCAGGGTAGGTTGCGCATCCAAATGGGGCAGTTAAGTTCGTTGTTTGTTATAATCGGGCCAAACAGTATCGGATATCCATCTCAAATTTTGTTGTTATTTTCTCAATAACTCAAAATACACGAATCCGATCCATTAATACTATGTAATTGTGTTTGGCAATTACTTGTAGAATGCCCACGTGCTAATTTTCACGGAATATAGTACACAGAACACAACTGGTTCTCCTTACTTGCTCAAGCTCTTCGAGAGCATATGAGGCTCCTTGGGGAAGACCTAGGAGGATCAGTATACTAGAATATCGTATCACTGGAAAAAAAATCAAAAATTGGTTAGCCACCATTTCAAAATCGAGTACCGAATTTAAGTTGGATCGACTTCGTATGAGGCTTGAATAAACAGAGGAGCAAGCCCACAAAAGATCCTGATTTCACGTTAGTGTTTTTTCAGATTTTTATGGATATAATTGATCATGAATAAGCCTAACCTTATGGCAGAGCATAAACATCCCAGTGATACTAGTTCCTTTTTGCATTATACGTAAGTACTTTAACACGCAAAGAGAAATACTGTGAATTTGTCGGAAAAATTGAAGGTTTTCTGTTATTGGTTCCATTTTAGAAATAATGAACCAAAATCTGACCATGCAATTCCATCGATTGATTCTGTATTCACGACGTCACAAATTGTCCGAGCTCAAAACTTAGTTTCGACATAAACCTGACCATGTAGTACCATCCATAACAATCTTCCATACCGCAAACAGACCTCGAATAAAACATTGCTGTCAAAGGCTATGAATAATTGGCTGGAACGTACCCCCATCCCACCCATTGCGAGAATAAAAGGCCGGTCTCATCTCTCCACCAAATAATTCAATAAATATCCAAAGCCACAGAGAGATAACCGATCTCCTATCTCTATGGTCGCAGGTACCACATAATCCGATCGATGAAGACGCGGCGTTACAAACAACACTAATCTTAGAGTCAGGCTGTTAACTGGCTGTCTGCCAATGAGAAAGGGCTTTCGGCCGCGATCACAGAATACAACTTGGGTGGTCTGCGTTTTGTTTTACTTGTTCCAATGCCTCCTTTATAAATTCAAGCGAGCCGAATTGAGCCGGTCTCTTGATTCTATCTCTTGCTTATCATCTCGCTCCCTTACAATAATTATGCGATACCAGATTCCAGCCAATGGTGATGGTACAGCCGCCAGAGACGGACTCCATGGTACATCATTAGTTCTACAACACTCATCGCTGAGCAAACTGGTCAATGCAAGATATTATTTCAGATTCCTTTTTTTGTATCTATCTAGATTGCTGAATTGCAAAACCAGAACTCTTCCATACTTTCTGTAGAGGATGTATCGACGTTTGCTATTACATATTACCTAATGATAAACAGTATTACCTTATGATAAACAGTGTTCTGCACTGCATTATAGTTTGAAATATTAGAACCTCACGTAATTTGTATTCATTTTTACGCGCATGTTCTGAGCAACATCGCGTTATCATTTTGCCCAAATGTCGGTAACTTTCGAATTTTTTCCCGAATATGGTATCAAACGATTAGGTCGACTGACTGATGAAGAATTCGAGGTTAAATTTGATTCTGTCCGGCCGGCCGTTGCCACGATAACTTGAGAACGGAAAGAGATAGAGACTTGAAATTTTTAGGGTAGGTGGTCGTTAATAGGCACAATCGGCCAATGGTTTCCGGGTAATAATTTTGTTTTCAACTAATACAGATTCGACCATTGTATTCATTCGAATAGTTTTCAATATATCTAAAAAAAAAACGGAAGAAAAGTCAAATATGTTCAGTCATTATTGAGTTCATTATTCTTATATAGAAAATCCTGAACGTAAATCGTTTTAACAACATCGAAGAGGAACAATGTGGAAAGGTCATGCATCTTCTGAATTCCAGAAATATAATCACAGGGTGTTTAAAATTTTGTGTCAAATATTGTGATCAAAAATAGGCCATAAGTTCTGTTTTTCAAATTGGAACCCTATTTTTGCGCGTATGTTCTGGGGAACATCGCGTTATCATTTTGCCCAAATGTCTGTAACTTTCGAATTTTTTGACGAAAATGGTCTCGAACGATTTAGTTACACTCCCCAATGAAGAATTCGAGGTCAAATTTGATTCTGTCCGGCCGTTGCCACGATAACTAGAGAACGAAAAGAGCTAGGGACTTGAAATTTTCAGGGTAGGTGGCGTATCCCAATACGACGGACATGTTCGTTAATGGGCATAATAGGCCCAGTAGTTTCCGAGTAATAATTTTGTTTTCAACCAATATAAATCCGATCGAATTGAAACTTGGTGAGTAGTTGTAGAATATGAACCTAAGCATGGTTGTGAAATTTTGTGCGAATCGTACAAGTAGAAAATTATTAAAAAATTATTAAAAAATATTTTTGTTGTCACGATAACTTGAGAACGGAAAGAGATAGCGGCTTGAAGTTTCAGGTTAGGATGTGCATCAGAACGCGACATTTCAGTTTGTTTATGAGCATAATCGGCCAAACCGTTTCAGAGTTATAGCCATCTGTAATTTGTTTGTTTTTTGTTCCTCATTAACTCGAAAAATACTAAACCGATTGAATTCAAACATGGTTACTAGTTGTAGAATTCCAACGCGAAAATTCTTGCGAAATTTCGTGATGATATAATTTGTTGAAAATTTTTTAAAAATCATTGAAAATTGAAAAAAAAACATTCTATATATCCGTAACTATTCGTTTGAAACTGCTGAAATTTTGCGAGGGCTTTTATAACCTAACTCTACTGCCAAGTTTCAAGTTTTAACGCGATCGGTTAAATATTGTTGGAGATTCGAGCAGCCTTGTGTGAGTTCAGTAAATGGGTGACCGTTGTTTCGATAACTTTCGAACGAAAGGAGATAGGGACTTGCAATTTGCAGGGTAGGTTGCGTATCCGAATGGGAGAGTTGAGTTCGTTTTTGGGCATAACCGGTCTAGCGGTTTCCGAGTTATAGCCACCTGGAATATTATTTCCTCCTTTACTCAAAAAATAAATATTCGATCGAATTGAAGCTTGGTAACTAGTAGTAGAAAATCAACATAAAGACGTGTTTAAAATTTTGTAAAAACCGTACCCCTAGAAAATTTGAAAAAAATGACGAAAAAAAAATTTTAAGAACCGTACCCCTAGAAAATTTTAAAAAAATCACGAAAATAAAATTGGTTCAAGCACTGACGTGAAGTCAGAAGCTTTTGCGCGTATGTTATATTGTCCATTCTTCTGTATTGGATACCCTTAATCGAATTTACCATGGTAAATTATGTTGTCCATTCTCCTGTACTCTTAATTCGAATTTACCATGGTAAATTCGAATTAAGTGTCCAATACAAGAGAATGGACAACATAATTTACCATGGTAAATTCGATTAAGGGTATCCAATACGGAAGAATGGACAATAGAACATACGCGCTAAAGCTTCTGACTTCACGTCAGTTCTTGAGCCCATTTTTTATGATTGGGTAGGATCCTGCGGTGAAAAATAATTATAGTTTTCTAACATGATTCTGCTCCTAGATTCAATAATTTCTTATTTTGTTTTTAAATAAGAGGCATAATCATGTTGGAAAACTATCATTATATTTCACCGCAGAATCAAACGCAATCAATTAAAAATAGGGTTCTAATTTGAAAAACAGAAGTTATGGCCAATTTTTTATCACAATTTTCAACACAAAATTTGAAACACCCTGTGACGATATTTCTGAAATTCAAGAGATGCATGACCTTTCCACGTTCTTCCTCTTCGATGTCGTAAAGACGGTTTACGCTCAGGATGTTTAGAATAAGAATAATGAACATGATGCTGACTAAACATATTTGACATTTTTCTGTTTTTTTTTCGATATTTGGAAAACTATTCGAATGAATACAATGGTTTTATCAGAAATGTATTCAGCATTGAATACTTGATCATACCAAGAATGCAAAACTTGAAAAAAAAAGGTTTTTCAAATTCATCTTCATTCCCAGTATAAACGGAAGTGCTTGGGCTTCGAAAATATTTTACCTCTGTAGAGAATTGCAAGCAATATCATAATCCCAATTTTCACATTTCAAATATGTACATTTCTCCAGAAACGTCTTATAGGCACTCGAACTTGGGACACCCTGTATAACTCAAAAAATACTCATCCGATCCAATTGAAACATGTTATCGGATGTGAATTGCCGACGCGCAAATTTTTGTGCTAAATTTCGTGAGGATCGTATCACTAGAATATTTAAAAAAAAAATTTTAAATCATTGAAAAATATCACTGAAACTTTGCGAGATAATTCAAAACGAAACTCTAAAGCCAAGTTCCAAGTTTGAACACGATTGGATTCATATTGTAGGAGATATGAGCAGCCTTAGGCGAGTTCAGTAGCTGGATGGCGGACCGTTGCCACGATAACTTTCGCACGGAAAGAGATAGCGACTTGTAATCTTCAGGGTAGGGTGCTCATCCGAATGGGACAGCTAAGTTTGTTGTTGCGCATAATCGTTCCAACGGTTTCGGACATATACCCATCTGGAATATTATTTTCACGATACCTCGAAAACCTCGAATCCGATCGAATTGAAACTAGGTAACTAGTTGTGGAATACCGAATTGAAGACGTTTGTGAGGATAGTGTAACTAGAAAATAAAAAAAAATATGAAATTTTTTTTATCTCACGATAACTTGAGAAAGCGACTTTGGATTTGGAGTTATACACATCTGAAATTTTGTTGTTATTTCCTCTATATCTCAAAATATACAAATCCGCTCCAATTAAAACTGGGTAATTTATTACATGAAGAATGCTGACGTCAGTGCACGAAGTTCTTCACTCTTTTTCATAAACTCCAGATGTAACTCGAAATATCATCTATATATGCAATATTTTATTTTACATATTTTTTTTAATGCAATTAATGTTACGACTCTATCCAAAAAGTTTTATTTAATATTTTGGGAAAAATATCAAATCAATGAGAATAATATTTTCATATAAAACCAAAGCTATAAATTATTCAAAAATATCGAGAAAAGTACTGACATGACGTCATGCGTTTTTGCGCTCCTGTTCTTTTGTCCATTCACGCCTCACATACCCTCACGAAATACTGCATTAAGTTGAGTATGAATAGAGGAAGCTTTAACATGAAAAAAAAAATCAACAACTGAAAACAAATATTTGAATGAAATAATTCCAAAAATACTGAGCTGAAATCCGCGAATCTATTGGGAAATTGTGGCTTGAATGTTTGTACGGAAAATCAGCAAAAATTATAGTTTCTGAAATTCATTAACATTTTTCATGAAAAAAATTGGTTTTCCTTGTGATACGATCCACATGAAATTTTCCAGAAACTTGCGCGGTAACATTCTACAACCACTAACCAAGTTTCAATTCGATCGGATACCTCTATATTTTTTGAGTCATTAACGAAACATTATTTCAGATGGGTATATATAACTCCGAACCGGTATGGCCGATTATCCCCATGAACGAACTTAACAGCCACATTCGGATGCGCAACCTACCCTGAAATTTGTGAATCGCTATCTCTTTCCGTTCGAAAGTTATCGTGGAAGGAAAAGAGTTTGATTGCTTTAAATTTTTCTTTATTATGGCAAATAGGATTAGAAGTTCATTAAAATTTTGGTAGTTCCAAAGCTCTCTCAGTATTTATATTCTGAAAGAGACCGATAAATATATAATTTCCTAACCACAATCTTATAATTTGGATATATTTAAATAGCTACAACTTCCGTGTCTAGGTAGATAGAAAAGTAACTTTAGATCACGATAGAAAGTAACTTTATCACGATGTTTCAACGTGATTGTTATTTCCTCAAGAATTCGAAAAATAATACGATTCAAAAATGGCAATTAGTTGTACAATGCCAACGCGTAAATTCATGCAAAATTTCATGAGGAAAATTTTGAAAAAGACATTGAAAAAATTCTCTATATCAGAATCTATTGGTCCGACATCGCTGATGAAATTTTGGCGAGAACCTTCAAAACCTAACTCTACAGCCAAGTTCCAAGTTTGAACACGATCGGATCCATACTGTTGGACATCCGAGCAGCCTTGGACAAGTAGAGTAGCTGGATGGGTGACCGTTGCTTCGGTAACTTTCAAACGGAAAGAGATAGGGACTTACAATTTTCAGGGTAGGTAGCGCATCCGAATGGGAGAGTTAAGTTCGTAGGTTATCTTCTCGGTAACTCAAAAAATACAGATCCGATCGAATTGAAACTTGGTAACTAATTGTATAATATCGACATAAGGACATATGTGAAATGTTGTGAGAACGGAATCACTAGAAAATTAAAAAAAAAATCATGAAAAGATATTATATATCACACGATAACTTGAGAACATAAAGAGCCAGCGACTTGCAATTATCTAGTTGCGCATCCGAATGCGACTTTTAAGTTCGTTAATTGGCATAATCGGCCAAATGGTTTTGAAATTTGAAATTTTGTTGTTATTTTCTCTATAACTCAAAATATACAAATCTGATCTAATGAAAACTCGGTAATACTTGTAGAATGCCGACTCGCTAATTTTCGCGGAATTTCGTGAATATCTTATCCTGAAGTTACTTGAGGCTCAAGTTTTTTCGTGTATTATTAGATATACATATTCCTATTCCTATTCAACTCTCCAATTTAGGTTGTCCCTACTGATGCTTCAAAACGACGTATATACTCCATTCGCTTCTATAAGGTCTCCCGGAAGGCCATGAAAATTTGACACATTTCACCATGTATATTTGAAAATGTAAGGTTAGGTATAGTAATTTATTTTTTATAGTATCAGATAACTACGCAACGTTGTCCTCTCTACATAGAAGTCGTAGTAATTACGTATTTTTCACGATGTGGATTTTCTTGGAAAAAATAATGAATTATTATTATTATTATTATTATTATTACAATGTGATAAAGAGTTGAAGTCGAAACTATGAACTCACAAAAAAAAATCAAATATTCGAAACAATACAAAAGTATAGCCAAGAAAATAATGAAAATAATCGGCAGTCACACAAATCCAGCACCTCTTCACTCGTCATATCTGTTCTTGAATGAATTCGTTGATGGAGAGTCTATAACAGCTGCAGGAAGCCGATTCCAAACACTGAACACACGATTCGGGATGAAATATTCACGGCACTTACTGCGAAAGCACTCGCGAGATAGTTTCAATCTGTGGCCACGCAAACTGTTCGAGTTGAGTTCACATAAACTTAAGATATCAGAGCCAAGCAAACCATTGAGTGCACGGAAGGTGATTATAAGATCACCCTGAAGACGACGGTCACAAAATGATGAAAGGTACATCAATCGCAAGCGTTTAGCATATGATGGTCTGACTATCCCAAAAGGGATGCGAGTGATCCTTCTCAGAAGATTCTCCAGCTGCTGTGCATCACGCATTAGCCAGGGACACCAGACCGGGCCGGCAAACTCCAGAATCGATCGCAAGTAATTCTTGTACAGTTGAGATATCGTTTGGGGATCCGGATGTCGAACTGATCTCTGTATAATGTAAGTAATTCTCTTCATCTTATTCATTATGTGCTGCACGTCTGCTGACCATGATAAGTCACTGGAAACAATCACTCCCAAGTCCATATGCGAGGTGCACCCCCGCATTACGTCGCCATCAATTGTGTACTGTAGTCGAGGATTGTTCGTTCCCAAATGTAGGACACAACACTTGGAGAAGTTAAGTGAAATCAGCCATTCCGAGCACCAGAGCGATACGGTGTCCAGGTCCCGTTGTATCTCATCGCTGCTATCGGTTGGAAAATTGAAAATTTCAGGTCATCTGCATATGAAACACTGAGAGACCATAGAGCCTTGGGAAGGTCACTAACGTAGGCAAGGAACAGAATAGGACCTAGGACAGTACCCTGCGGAACTCCACTGATTACATCTCTGAGCTGAGATCTCGTGTTGCCAATCTTCACAGAAAATGTCCGAATGGTGAGAAATGCGGTAATCCAGCACAGCAGGTTTCCTCGGATGCCAAAGTGTTCCAATTTGAGAAGTAACCGTTTGATCGGGACTCGGTCAAATGCCGGCGTGAGAAGTCGAGATACACCACATCTACAGGAATCCTTTTATCGAGTGCTTTGGTCCACATATTGACCGAATATAGTAGGTTTGTAATGATGGATCTTCCTGGAACGAAACCATGTTGCGAAGCTGGTATGATGTTATGGGCATTTAGAAAATTGAGCAAAGGTTCAGAGATTATCCTCTCCAGCGTTTTACAAATCACGGAGGTAAGGCTTATAGGTCTATAATTTTCTGGGTTATGTCTATCGCCATTCTTATGTACTGGAGTGATGAAAGCATCACACCATATGCGTGGAAGAGAGCCTGTTTCAAGCCACATGTCAAATATTCGTGTGGGCCACATAATGAACTGGAACACTCCTTCAACAGCCGTGTGGTGAATTGGTCCGGTCCCGGGGAGGACGCGATGTCCAATGAGTTCAGACAATTTTGAACAATATCAGGGGTGATGTCCAATGTGTCGAAGGAAGAAGTGTTTCGGAGGGTGGACATTCGAGGAAGCTGCCCAGCGGATTCACTAGTATAGGCTGAAGTGAAACAGTCTGCAAGGATTTCAGCAGAGGAACTTTGGTCCTGGGCAATAGTGTTGTCAGAAATATTCTTCATCAGAGGTAGAGGAATTCGTCCATTCAAACATTGTTTGGTGAACTTGAAGAATGCTTTCCTATTTATGTTGGAGGCCAGACCACTTATATATTTCTTCCGGGTGTTAGCGATAGATTTTGATGTAAAATCAGAGTACCTACGATGCCAGGCAAAATCCATTTCGTTCCTAGTTCTCCGGTATCTCTGCCACAGTGTCTTCTTGAATCTGATCATGCGAATCAACCTTTCGTCAATCCAAGGCTTCACTGGGTTGGTTGTTACTTCTTTGAGTGTAGTATTAGAATCTGTGGCATTCCGCACGACACGCGTAAACTCACTCCACATCCCCTCCAGATCCCTATTGCGCAACAACAAGTCCCAATCCGAATTTGAGAAGATATTATGTGAATTCAGCAATTCCAAAGACCTCGAGACTGTTGAAGAAAAATTTTCCTCAGTTGTTACTATGGAAATATTTCGCGTATATAAACTGGTTGGAAGATTCAGTTACGCTATTTTCTTGTACGGAAATCAAGAATCAAGTGTTGAAATTTTAATGAAAACCAATGGATACAGTAGTCCGCTACTTTGTGATAGTCCATTTGAAAAAAGAAGTACCTGAATAACCCGGCAGGACACCTTCTACACGAACAGACGTACCTATGGAATTCCCCACTTTTCGAAATTCTCCAGAAATAAGCCTACAGAAGACATTTAAATACCTTGTTGCACAACTTGAAATACACCAGTTTCAAAATGTAGTAGAACTACCGAACCCGAGACATTCTTATACTTTTTATTCTTATAATAAAATATAATGATAGAAAACTAAGTAATTTAATTCGAGAGTTCAACATGTCCGAATGAAGTTTTTCTATTGTAGATTTCGATTCTGTATAGCACTTCTTGATACCTTGTATCTGCTTCTTCAAAACTACTTTCGGTATTTTCAATTTGATAATATCTTGTCTAAGATTGAAGATTTTGTAATGATTATGTTGAGATTAGAAATTGGCAACGTCTCGGCGAATTGTTTTGACCTTGTCGATATTTCAGCAGTGCCAACCTGCCTCTGTTTTAGTTACAAAAACTTGATAGACCTAAATCATGGCCAACCGGGAGACTTTATAAAGGTGAATGGAGTATAAGTACCAGGTTGATTGGAATATAACGAATTTACTGTCAACCTATTGAAGAAAATGCAGCAAAATCAGTTAATTCTTCAGTATTATTGCTCAGGGACTCAGCCAATACCATGGTAGTAGTATCAACTCTCAGACCAAATCAATCTGTCCAGGTCCTCCCCTGCATTAACAACTGTCTAACTGAAATTTATATTTGGCTTTATTATTCCATATATACATACATAAAACGTTTTTTTCTTATTCGATAATGACGTTCAACAAGTTGTTACAATTTATAAACTGGTTTCGAGATATGAAAGCTTTATTATATCGTCGACATAAACCATATTCAACGTTGTGTGACTTCACGAAGCGAGAATCCAGTTTATTCCTCGACAGTTCGTGTTTATTTTGATCCAAGATGTGATATAGAGAGATTCCCTGTGATAAACATGAAAAATTGAATAGGTTTTCAGTACGGCAATGTGCAGTTCAGTGTTTTTATACGGACAATTCCAGCAGGATACGACAACTTGATGGTATTGACTTTGTATAATGATGGTAAATCTTTTATATTCGATATATTAATAAGAAAGTATCTGTGGGGTGTCCTACCACCCTTGATATCGATCCTCAACAGTTTTAATGTCCTAATGGAACCTTTCTCCCTGTTTTTATTCATTTACTAGAAAAGAAATATAAAAAAGTTAAACTCAAAAATTTATTCAAGCACTGACGTGAAGTCAGGACCTTTTGATCGCATGTTCTATTGCCCATACTCCTGTATTGGACACTCTCGAATTTACCATGGTAAATTCGATTAAGAGTGTCCAATACAGGAGAATGGACAATAGAACATGTTACGTCAAGCGGACCTAAGCTTACTTAGGACCGTGTATTTCTCTAATTTTCAGTTTAATGGCATATGGAATCATAGCGTGGGGAAATAGCTCCGATATCACTAGGATATTCGTCATCCAAAAAAGAGCTTTGAGAACTATTCTTCGTTTGCCATCTAGACAATCTTGCCGTGGATATTTCAGGAGAGAAAGAATATTAACACTCACCGGTTTGTACATATACAGATGTATTGTTTTCCTACAAAAGAACGAACATTTTTTTGAGAGACACTTGAATCTGAACAACACCAGGCGTATCCAAACATATCATTTGCCGAAGTATTCCCTCACATTAGCACAGAAAAATGTCGAATATATGTGCCTCAAATTGTTCAGTAAGGTACCAAGGCGGTATCGCGTTTTAACGGACATCAAAAATTCAAGGAAGCTATTCTAAATGTTTTAATAGATCTAGAGCCATACTCGATAGATGAATATATGAACTCTTAATATATTTTTTAAGCTGTTCTCATGTATTTTATTGTTAATTCTGATTTTGCCTTGTTGCTTTTGTTTCTCATGTATTATGACGTATTTCATCTTCAGAATGTATTTCAGATTATGAAATAAACGATATTATTATTATTATTATTATTATTACATGTGCACAAACGCTCCTGACTTGAGGGTACGGTTCTAACAAAATTTTACACACGTCTTCACGTTGATATTCTACAACTAATTACCAAGCTTCAATTCGATTGAGTCTATATTTTTGTTTTCGGATCTCCAACAATATAGATCCGATCGATTTCAAACTTGGAACTTAGTAGTAGAGTTAGGTTCTGAAGGCTCTCGAAGTTTCAGCAATGTCGGACGAATAGTTTCTGATATATAGAATTTTTTTCAATGATTCTAAAATTTTCTAGTGATATGATGCTCACAAAATTTCGCAAGAGTTTTCGCGTTGGCATTCTACAGCTGATAACCATGTTTGAATGAGATCGGTCTTGTATTTTTCGAGTTATTGAGGAAATAACAATCAAATTTCAGAAGGGTATAGCCACAAAACCATTTGGTCGATTATGCCTATAAACAAACTAAAATGTCGCATTCAGATGCATACCCTAAACTGAAAATTTCTAGTCGCTATCTCTTTCCGTTCTCAGGTTATCGTGACATAAATATTATTCTTTAATTATTTTTTTCTTTTATTTTCTAGTGTTAAGATTCTCACAAAATTTCACAGACGTCCTTAGGTTTGCATTCTGCAACTGCTCAACAAGTTTCAATTCGATCGGATTTTTATTGGTTGTAAACAAAATTATTACTCGGAAACTATTGGGGCCATTATGCCCAATTAACGAACTTGTCCGTCGTATTGAGATGTGCCACCTACCCTGAAAATTTCAAGCCGCTATCTCTTTCCGTTCTCAAGTTATCGTGGCAACGGACGGCCGGCCGGACATAATCAGATTTGACCTCGAATTCTTCATCAAGGAGTCGAAACCAATCGTTTTAGACCATTTTTGGCAAAAAATTCGAAAATTACAGACTGAGTACACAATGTTCCGCAGAACATACGCGCAAAGAGGACCCTTCAAAACTATAGAAATAAATCAAATTTAAGGTCTCTACAAAAATGTACAGGAGGAGAAATCTCATATACAAATCAAAGGAAACATTCACGAACAAATAATTATTTTACAACTCTTCTTGAAAGCAAACAGGGGCATGGCAAATATATATTCAAATTATTAACATATTTATTTAAATATTCATTCATTCTGTTTGTAGGAGAGTTTCTATATATACTTGTATTGAAGCCCCTATCATGAAGTAGTTGTCTATTTCTTGTATCTCTTTGAGGTACAGATACTAGCGATTCTGGCAAATCATATAGTAGCTCATGATGATGTTGAAAAAAAACTGAACCGAAACTTATTCTACGCTGTTCTAGTGGATGTATTCCGTATCTGGACCGAATCTAACCGATGCCAAATGTTACGTATTCATTAGTGACTTAGTATGGAGCCCATACTACCATCATTAAGCTTGTTAAAGACAAAGGAATAATATTGATACTTTACTGCCGCTTCATTATTGACGTTTCTGCAAATTCTACAGAGAAAACCTAAAGGCCTGCTGGAATACGACACTATAAAATCAAAGTGTACCTAAGTCCTTGATTTGATGTACCCTGATAACCACATTATCTCCCAAAAAGTACTGAAACCACATTATTTTTTCTAGTAAAACAAATGTATGCACACTTTTCATATCTGAGTTTCAGTTTATTTTTGCAGCAGTGCATCAGGATTCTCTCGAGATCCTCTTGAATCTTGAATCAATCCTCAATTAAATGTATCCTCCTAAAGATTTTTAGATCATCAGCATAAGAAGCAGAATGCTCGAACCAGTTTTTTAAATCGTCGATAGACACAAGAACAGAAGCGGTCTCAGATGTGAACCCTGGGGAACGCCGAAGTCAAGTACCCATTAATACTAACAAGCAGACTATGAGGGTGGATATATGAAAACAGCCATCTCAAAATAACTCCCTGAACACCGATCGCATAGGTCACCTAGGTTTTTGGAAAGCTATCTGGGTGGTTATGAGTGATGATGTTTCTGTATCCTCTTCAACAAGTCATCTTCTGCAAATGGAATAGGCAGGATCTATGGATTGGCCATCTAATGTAATCATCTTCAACTGCTGAATGGTCAAATGTTTATATCTTCAGAATGCGGTACAGGTCTTATTGCTAAATCTAGATTAGTATATCATTCTTTTGTACATAGAATGAGTTGAACTGTAGCCAATTGCCAATAACTAAAAGAGACACGGTGAAATATTCATTGATTTTAACGATCAACAAATAACCCCGTGCGCCGTATCTGCCCCTGAATGACGCTTTTCTCTTTGGGGGAACACTGAGCGATGATTTATGTTCTTTTGTGTCTACTGTACCGATTAATACCTGTGATAATAATCAATCAAGATGCAACAGTACCAGTCATCATGATGAATCCCTGGTTACGTCCAAATCATTTGTACTCATATATTATTAGGCACCATCTCTTTCTGTTCTTTGTTCTGTATACGAAATGTAGCGCCAAAGATTTATCCTGGCCGTCCAAATGAACGCCAAAGTTTGTGAGATGAGCCCTATCCACTAGGTCAGAAATAGGTTTTTCTATACTTTCTTTCTTGAGAAATTTTCGCCTCAGGACTGAGGTCTGGCTACGCCAAAGCACCATATTCATAAAAAGGATTGTTAAAATGCGCTGACGAGAAGTCAAGAAGCACTTTACTACGATTCTTGGTAGGAAAAATGACTGGGACCGGGATTCCACTACTAAGTTCTTAAAAGAAATGACATTAAATGGTACACAGACGGTTCAAAAACCACTACAGGAGCTGGCGCTGGTGCATATGGGTCGAGCACCAAATGCTCACTATCGCTAGGCTCCTATCCAAGCATCTTTTAGGCAGAAGTCCTTAGCAAAAGAAAGATGCGTAGAAATTAACCTAGAAAGAAACTATCAGAGATGTGATATAGCAATCCACTCTGACAGTCAAGCTGCTATTAAAGCTCTGAGCTCCATTGCATGTTATCGAATCCAAGCTAATATGAGAGTGCCGAAGAAAAGTCAATGAAGTAGGCAAGAACAACAGGGTCTCCTTGGTCTGGGTTCCTGGTCAGGCGGGAATCATAGAAATGAGGAGGCCAACACATTTGTAAGGAGAACAAACCCCTTTTATTGGCCCGGAACCTTATTGTGGAGTTGGTGGACACACCTACAAAAGCGAATTCCAGAAGAAAGAAGAAACTGAGAGAGGTACTTCCTAGCGATCTCTCCCCGGTATGCATCACTCCAAGAAATTCCTCCGGAACTTTGATACTGTCAGATCCAAGAAATACTTGTACCTCAGTAAGAACAAGCTTCACCTCCTCACTGGCTCCCTCACGTGCAGGGCACTGCGGCCTCAGGAAGCATATGTTGGGACTAGGGCTAGCAGGAACTGAAGAGTGCAGATTCTGTTGGGAGGAGGATGAAACTCCTGATCACCTGACAACGGAATACCTCGCCATCTCAAACCAACGCAAGGAATGCTTTGGGTAGAAATCTGCAGGAGCGAAGACCTAGCATCCTTGAAGCCATCCCAGATACTGGAGTTCATCAGAACTCTGGAACTGGAAGGCGAGCTGTAGGTGGTAATGACATCGACAGCTCTGAAAGGGGGGAAGGCACAATAGACCTTAAGGTCGCAGTGCAACGTTACCCCCTACATCAATATACAATCTACATAAATACAAGTCAGGAGCTTTTGCGCGTTCCATTGTCTATTCACGCCTCATACGAAGTCGATAGAGCTAATATTCGATTCTCGATTGTAAAATGGTGGCCTGAAGGTAATTTCAGCAGATTCTGACTATTCGTTCTGAAATATAAGATTTTTAAAGATTTTTCTTGTGATACGATATTCTAGTGATACAATACTTCGCGAAAATTAGCGTGTTGGCATTGAACAAGTAATTACCAAGTTGTAATTGGATCGGATTCGTATATTTTGAGTTATTGAGGAAATATCAACAAAATTTAAGATGGGTATAACTCCGAAACCGTTCGGCCGATTATGACCAACAATGAGCTCAATTGTCCCATTTGGATGCGCAACCTACCCTGAAAATTGCAAGTCGTTCTCTTTCTGTTCTCAAGTTATCGTGAGATACATAATATTTTTTACTAAATTTCATTAAAATTTCTAGTGATATTATCCTCTTTACATACGTTTTCGTGTCGCTATTCTACAACTAGTTGATCAGTTTCAATACGATCAGATCTGTGTTGTTTCAAAATAAATTATTGTGTTTGTCTGTGAAATCAATTAATATTATCACTCCCTTTAACCACTTCAATTCATATTTCTAATCACGTGCATGATCGCAAATGAGTAAATAATATCAGATCGGAAGCTCCGGAAAAAGTTCACACGATTGTTTTCGGTCAGAATACAACAAAGATGGCGTGGCCCGTAAAAACTCGCGATGGATGAAGAAGCGGTCTTCTGAGTCCGCTGACCATATAGATTACAAGATCGATTTTAATTCTTCGTCGGTGTTCGAAGTACATGCTGGAAATTTATTTGTCGCCACTGAAGAATGTTTTTATGTTGTCATAATTACTTGGGATCACACACCACGTTGACGGTCTCTCTCGGGTAAGAGGTTTGATCGATTATTATTATTATTCCATACCTACTTGAATAATAATAATCTGCCAAGACAAGCCAATAGAGCAGGGCAATACCTACAGTAGCTACTTTTTGGCGCTCTAGTTCCTCGGAACTGAGTGCTTATCAATTTGCCCAAATGTCTGTAATTTTCGAATTTTTCGATGAAAATGGTCTTAAACGATTTGGTTCGACTCACTGATCAAGAATCCGTGGTCGAATTTCATTCTGTCCGGCCGTCCGGCCGGCCGTAGGCACGATAACTCTCGAACGGAATGAGATAGACAGTTGAAATTTTCAGAGTAGGTTTGGGAGATAAATATCTCGGCTAAGTTCGTTATTGGGCAAAATCGGACAGATGGTTTCGGAGTAACAAAAAAAAAATTTTTTTTACAAGGCAAATTCCAAATTAAATTTTTTTCAATAAGCTGTTTTACCATAAGAATCCAATGATATCATTTTTAACTCTAACAAGTTAATACTTTCGGAGATATGATTTTTCAAAATTTCAATAATAATTTGTATTTCAACTTTGTCACAGAATGATATTATTCTATGTATGAATTGTCATAATGTCAAATGATTTTCCTGAGACATGACATTATCTAATCAATCGAAGAATTGTGAGCGAAGTGAGAAAAATCTCAGTTGTTTGCTCCGAAATTAGGTTTTCTCAGAAAATTCTTACATTTCGGAACGGAACATGAAGTAAGAGATCTGAGAGTAGTGAGACTGCTTTTCATCCATAGACATAGATATAACTCTCGAACGGAATGAGGTAGGTAGTTGAAATTTTCAGAGTAGTTTAGGGAGATGAATATCTCGGTTAAGTTCGTTATTGGGCAAAATTGGCCAGATTTAATTTGATTTCTTCCATGGTGCAGTTCTCATTCTCATGATTGCTCATTTAATCTTGATAAATAAATTATTATTTGAATTGAATTTCCTTTAGGATGCAGTTCTATCATATGAATACATTGATATAATTCACAAATCTGAGAAACCAATACTTTCGGAGATATAATTTGTGTGTTTGAACTAGAGCGCCAGAAAGCTCCTGTCCACAGGGCTTGAACCCATTTTTTGACGTAGTTTCAAACTCTCACAGTTATGCCTGGCATGAAATATTTACGTCAATTTTGCCTCTCACTGACTCACACTTCAGGGTACTTCCCGAAGCAGAAAGTTTTGGCGCACTGTTCACCTGAACAGAGTGCCTATCAATTCGTCCAAATGTCTGTATTTTTAGAAAATATGGCCTCAAATGGTCTCAAACGATTAGTTTCGACTCACTGATGAAGAATTCGAGGTCAAAATTGATTCCGTCTGGTCGTCCGGCCGGCCGTCAGCACGATTACGCTCGAACGCAATGGGTAAGGGAGTTGTAATTTTCAGAGTAGGTTTGGATCCCAAATGCGCCAGCTAAGTTCGTTAATGGGCTAAATCCGCCGAGTGGTTTCACAGTTATAGCCGTCTGATATTCTGTTTTTTCAATAACTCGAAAAATACAATTCTGATGGATTTAAAGCTCAGCATTTAGTTGAATACCACCGATACGAAGACTTGTGCTAAATTCTGTCAGTATCGCATGACAGAAAAATCAAAAAACCTCAGAAACTATCCGACAGATATCGTTGAAACTCTGCGAGAGCCTTCAAAACTTATTTTACAGTAAAGCTCTTTAGATTTGAACTCGATTGGATCTTTATTGGTGATGATATTGCCGAAATATCGAAATCTTCCAACGATCGAGATGTTCTGGTCAACTGTATTACACTGGACAAAATAAGTTTTCAACGGTTTTTGATTTTTGACGTGGCTGTAAATTATTTCAAGAATTATACTTTGTGCCTTCCATCGATATTATTAGTAATGACATAACCATATCTGCATGAGTTTCATGTCCCTCTATAATATTTACCTACACATTGGACATTTGTGACAATCTGTAATTTTAATCTGGGAAGATCCAATTTCATGCTGTTTAAAAAATGATTTTAATCAATATTTAATGCTAACGTGGGTCGAGATCAGTTAAATCAGTTACAAATGGACATATTTTAAAGAATAGAGATTTAGTTTGTCTGTATTCCACTAGAATAAATAAACCCAGAAATATGGAAGAAAAAACGTATGTTTTCAACAGGTTTTTCAATTAATAGAAGGGGATGAAGATAAATATATTTACTTTTCAGCAGTAACAAATAAACTTACTTATCAAGGAAAATTAGTAAAGTGACTTAGTAAAGCAATTCAAGAAAATGTGTATCCCTTCCGTAGCAGACTCAACATTTGCCGTCTGAACATTTTCAAGCACCCAACCGAGTAAAAATAATACCAATAGCACAAATCATATTGATTTTAAATAGAAAACAATTTGAAAATTGAAAGAATTTGGACATTCTTCCAATTTTTAAATCAGAGAATAAACAGGATGTAAAAAACTACAGTGGTATACGTGTCCAGGCTTTCCAACTTAAGTTACAGGATAGTTTGACAGCTCATCAGTTGAAATTTCAATATAAAGAGCGCTTCGTAAATAAACAATAATTATTTTCTATGAATAAGGCCGCTCGTACACCAGCACGACGCGACCGCAACGCGACCGCGACTTCGTGTCGCTTCGCAGTCGCGGTACGTGGTAATTCATAGAAGCGCCCACACCAAGGATACGGCGACGCGACACATTTTCCTCGTTAAAAAGTATCGTCGCGGTAGCGTTGCGGTCGCGTTCTGCTGGTGTACGAGCGGCCTAAGTGTTACCAACACAAAAAGTCCTAGCAGAGTCAAGATACCCACCTTCTGAAATGAAAATCTGCAATCGTCGCTATATCTCGAGCTATCAAGATCCTAAATGCTTTACCTTGGACTTGAAACAGTCTATCTAACCCTGAGCGGGTGCTCCATGACAGAATATAATATCTTGATTGAGTTTCAACAAGAGAGAAATACTATTTTCTGATAATATCCTGTAAACAATGGTTCAAGCCCTGTGGACAGGAGCTTTTTTGGGCCCTTATTCAAACATATAAATTATATTTCCGAAAGTATTGGTTTCTCAGAGTTGGGAATTATCAATGGATTCATATGATAGAAATGGATCATGAAAGAGATTAGATTTAAAAAAAGTGTCAAAAAGTATAATCGAAATGTCTAGAGCAAGGCTGGAGACAATCAGCAGATTGTCCATTCATTCCTGATATTTGAGAAGGTAGTGGATTACGAAAAAAATATTTTAATAGTTCAAAATATATATTAATAATATACTATCCTCTTTTCATAATTTGAAATTCAATAGTTCATACCACTAACACATTCTTTTCTGTATTATGAACCTTAACTCAAGAAAAAATTATTGATACATAAATGTAGATCCATATTTCATTATTTTTTTGCTAGCAATATTATGAAAATACTGTATATAGGAACAAGTCTCACTACTTAAGAAAGTAAAAGGTAATATTAACCTCAGTGGTCAACGAACAGTAATTTCTTTTGATGATTCCATTATGTTCTTCTTTCCTATTGCCTCCATAAACTACATCAAAAGAGTCTTGTATATATTCACAAATTCAAGAATCGAACACTTGCTTTCCAAGAGAAAGTAACAACTACGAATTGACAATCTCTAAAAGCTAGAAAACATATAAAATATTCGGAAAGAGAGAGGTTTGTCTTCTACGTTCTTTTCCCTCATCTTAGGAAGAGGATGCCGAACGTAGATAAGCCTCTTCAAGTTATATTATGTTTTTATTTCATTCCCTCCTGAACTCCCCAACAATCTCTCTTACTCTAGCTAAAACTACAAGTATCTTTGATTACATGCACAACGAAGAGTCCAATCAAAATGACACAACTAAGGGTAAGAATTGTGGCAGAGAGTTCAATAGCAAAATTGCTTAACTTCAGTAACAGATAAAAAGGCATAGTTTGGGTAGGATCAACACAAACTGTTCAAACGATGACTACAATATGGGTGTTAATATTACTTATCATTTGTGATAAAAAATTGGCCAGAACCTCTGTTTTTCAAATTAGAACCCTATTTTTTGCGCTGGATTCTGCGGTGAAAAATAATGATAGTTTTTTAACATGATTATGCTCTTAAATTCAATTTTTTTTTTAATTTAGGAGCGTAATCATGTTAGAAAACTATCATTATTTTTCACCGTAGAATCCAACGCAATCATAAAAAATGGGTTCAAGCCCTGTGGACAGGAGCTTTCTGGCGCTCTAGTTCAAACAGACAAATTATATCTGGTATTGGTTTCTCAGAGTTGGGAATTATATCAATGTATTAATATGATAGAACTGCATCAAAAAGGAAATTCAATTCAAATATTAGTTTATTTATGAAGATTAAATGAGCAATCATGAGAATGAGAACTGCACCACATTTTCAAATTTTTTTTTTGACACTTTGCGGTAATCTGGTCAATACAAAACTTCACATGCGTATAAAGGTCATGATTCTACTGTCTTCTACAGTCTGGTGCTAAATTTCAGATAGATCGAGTGATCGGTTTCGGAAATATTCATAAAAAATATTTTTACTAAAATCGGCCATAACTCCGAAACCCCTTGATGGTTAACGCCCATTAACGAACTTGTCCGAGATATTTACGCTCCAAAACCACCTTGCAATTTTCAATCCGCTAACTCCTTTCGTTCGGAGTTATCGTGCCTACGGCCGGCCGGACAGAATCGATTTCGCACTCGGATTCTTGATCAGTGAGTCGAACCAAATCATTTGAGACCATTTTCAGCCAAAAATTCCAAAATTACAGACACTTGGGCAAATTGATAAGCATTCTGTTCCGAGGAACTAGAGCGCCAAAAAAACAAGTTTCGTATGACAATTGCCCAAAACAGGTTTAAAGTACCTACAAATAGTAGGTATTCCATAAAACATGTATAAAATAATAAATTACCTTGTAATCGATCAAAAATTTCCTGATCTACGTTCACAAAATTTTCTCCTCTCTCGAACTTTGGAATTATGCTTTCAAATTTACGTAATATTTTCAAACATTTTCGGGTGAGGTCCCTGTTGCATCGCTAAAATACGAGTATTTCAACCCCAATATTCTTGAAGTTACAATATTCCCTTCTGTCAAGTTGACTTTATGGCAATTCCTATACATAGAATATACATAGAATAATTATATCAACCTGTGAAATACGATTTACATTGAAATTTTGAAAAATCATATCTCCGAAAGTATTAGCTTGTTAGATTTAAAAATAATATGAATGGATTTTTATGATGAAACTGCTTATTAAAAAAAATTTAATTTGGAATTTGTTCCGTAAAAAAAAAATTTTTTTTTTATTACTCCGAAACCTTCTGTCCGATTTTACCCAGTAACGAACTTAGCCGAGATATTCATCCCCCAAACCTACTCTGAAAATTTCAACTCTCTAGCTCATTCCGTTCGAGAGTTATCGTGCCTACGGCCGGACGGCCGGCCGGCCGGACCGGCCAGACAGAATGAATTTCGACCACGGATTCTTGATCAGTGAGTCGAACCAAATCGCTTAAGACCATTTTCATCGAAATATTCGAAAATTACAGACATTTGGGCAAATTGATAAGCACTCAGTTCCGAGGAACTAGAGCGCCAAAAATAGGGTTCTAATTTGAAAATCAGAAGTTATGGCCAATATTCGATCACACTTTTCGACACAAAATTTGGACCACCCTGTGAAGATATTTCTGAAATTCAAAAGATGCATGACCTTTCCACATTCTTCCTCTTCGATGTTGTGAAAACGGTTCACGCTCAGGATGTTTGAAATAAGAATAATGAACATAATACTGACTAAACATATTCGATATTTTGAAAACTTTAGTCAAATGAATACATTGGTTTTCACAAAAATGTATTCAGCATTGAATACTTGATTATACCAGGAATGCAAAATTTGTCATCAAATTTATTTTCACTCCCTGTACAACCGGAAGTGCTTGGGCTTCGAAAATATTTTAGCTCTGTAGAGAATTTCAAGCGATATAATAAACCCGATTTTCAGATTTCAAATATGTCCAGTTCTCCAGAAACGTCTAATAGGCACTCGAACTTGGGACACCCTGTATTACAGCTTATTTCACAGCCAAGTTCTAGATTTAAACTCGGATCTATATTACTGGAAAAAATGGGAAGAAATTATATTTTTTCTGGAGCTAAGCAGCTTTAGGCGAGTTCAGTACCTAGATGGGTGACCTCTCTGGCTATAGAAATTTGAATAGCTCGCCAAAGCTCCAGTCCACATAGCTTTCCCAACCTTTTTAGTTACTCAAATTAAATGTTTAGTATCCCATTTAGTATTCCAATTCAATATAATTCCAGTAGGCTTCATAACGATTAACAATCCAATAACGTATTAGTAAATGAAACATCGTTCAAAATTTCAACAAATAGATCGACCCTATCCATAAAATGTTGGAACCGCACCATCCAAATACCTTGAGAACACTTCAAGAGGCGTGCAAATGCAGCCAAAATGATTAATGGGGGCCATATCTCGAAAGAAGATAATTAAATAACAATTATGAGCATCCAATGGGAAAATTTCATTCTTCTACTCATTTCGTTGGGAAAAATCAATTAGGTTCTTTGCGCCTGGAAAGAGCCGAAATGTTAGTTTTTTGAATGAAAAATTAGCATGCTAACTCATGACAAATTCGATAAAAGCAAGACTTAATTTCACGGACTGCTGATCAAGAGCTTGGTCATTAGTGTTGATGAATACCAAAATACGAGCTGTGCTAAATTATTGAAAATTACTGAATTGGTTAAGGCTGAGTTGGATTCTCACACTAATGCTTCCGTATAAAAAACTTATCACTAATTGTATGAGATATATGCAATGATTAGTATTTATTTAAATAATAATGTTGGCATGGCATGGCATTGAGAATAGAATAATACAACGTCGTTCAAATATCCGTTCATTCAAAAGAAGAAGTCTGAGGGCGTTAAATCGCACAATCTTGGTGGCCAGTTCACGTTGTGGTATTTTATAACAATGACCCCATTGACCTCAATTAGCTCTTGTAGAATGTCCATCATGACAAACGCTATGTGTGGCACGTGATGTTTTCCTGTAGGAAACGATGTCTTCGGTATCCAAATATTGCAGATTAGAGCACAACAAGTTGCTAATGTAACTTGTAACGTTTGCCGTTGTTGGCTATCTCAATAGAGCATTGTCGGCACTCTATGCTCCACGAAGGAAACTGCTGGCACGAGGGCAAGTAAATAATTTTATAAAGAGGTTACTTGCATTTTGTTGTGTCTTTGAGATTATTAAATTAAGTAATCATTAAAGGATACTGTGGGAGGTACACTCATTATTGAAAGGTTTCTTTCTTGGTTTTCTCTCCCAAACTCTGAAAAATATCTATGAAATGAAAATTAATTATTTTGTGATTTGCTTGTAAGAATTGTCACAATTGTGACAATTCTCGAATTTCAGAATAACTATCAACAAAATAATTCTGAAAATTTTCGTGGTGTCTGACGAAGGAGTCTGATATAGACTCCGAAACGCTACGATATAGTTGTTTATAGATATTTTTCATAGTTTGGGAGAGAAATCCCAGAAAGAAACCTTTCAATATTTAATAATTTAAATTAGTGTTTTAGGACTCGTTTTTTGAAGCAATTGTATTGGTTCATTGTGTTGTAAATACTGTGGAGTAGCTGAATAATCTGCAGAGTTGTTGTGAAGAGAAGATTTCCAGTTTAAACATACTCTCCTGTACTCGCACATTACTTAATATGAGTCATTATTGGCGTGCTGTTCAGGTGAACAGAGTGCCTATCAATTCGTCCAAATATCTGTATGTTTCGAATATTTGGCCGAGAATGGTCTCAAACGATTACGACTCACTGGTGAAGAATCCGAGGTCATAATTGATTCTGTCCGACCGGCCGTCAGCACGATTAACTCGAATGAAATGAGTTAGAGAGTTGAAATTTTCAGAGTAGGTTTGGAGTCCAAATGCGCCGGCTGAGGTCGTGAATGGGCAAAATCCATCCATTGGTTTTAGAGTTATAGCAATCTGAACATTTGTTTTCCCAATCACTCGAAAAATACTGATCTGTTCGAATTAGAGCGCGGTAGTTGAAAAAACGTGGAGAAGCCCTGTGGACAGGGGCTTTGGCGCTCTTTTCAAACTACTAGCGAGTGATTATTTAAGCTTTTGACAAATCATATCTCCGAAAGTCTGGTTTCTCAGAGTTGGGAGTGATATCAATGGATTCTTATGATAGAACTGCATCATAAAGAATTCAATGCGAAACGTAGGTCTATGACTATTATGTTAGATTTACGTACATCAGCAAATTATAAAGGTCAATCTGGCATCAATCTGACATCGATCTTGCCATCAATCTGGACCATCGAACCATCAGTCTACGCATATAGACGTGAAATTTTGTCAGAAACGTATCACTATAAAATTTAAAAAATATTATTTTTGTCACGATAACTTGAGAACGGAAAGAGATAGCGACTTGCAATTTTTAGGTTAGGTTGTGCATCTGAATGCAATATTTGAGTTTGATAATAGGCATAATCGGTGAAAAGATTCTGGAGTTATACCCATCTGAAATTCAGTTGTTATTTCCTCCATACCTCGAAAAATACGAAACCGATCCAATCCAAACCTAGTCATTAGCTGTAAAATGCCGACGCAAAAATTCTTTCGAGAGGATCGTACCTCTTGAAAATTTTTAGAAAATCATTGAAAATCGTTGAAAAAAATTATAATTATATCAGAAACTATTCGTTTGACATCGTTGAAATTTTGAGAGAGCCTTTAAAAGCTTACTAACTCTACTTCCAAGTTCCATAGTTTGAACACGATCGGATCTATATTGTTGGAGATCCGAGTAGCCTTGTGTTAGTTCAGTAGCTGGATGGGTGATCATTGCCTCGATAACTTTTGAACGAAAAGAGATAAGGACTTGCACTGAAAATTAGGTATCCAGTAGGTATCCGGCCCAATGGTTTCGGAGTATATTATTTACTCGATAACTCAAAACATATGAACTCGATGGGATTGAAAATTGGTAATTAGTTGTAGAATATCGACATAAAGACTTGTGTAAAATTTTGTGAGGACTGTACCACTAGAAAATTTTATAAAAATTAAGAAAAAACATTATGCATCTCACGATACCTTGAGAAGCGACTTGCAATTTTCAGGGTAGGTTGCGCATCCGAATGTGACGAGTATGTTCATTAATTAGCATAATCGGTCGAACTGTTTTGGAGTTACGCTCATCTGAAATTTTGTTGTTATCTCCTCTATAACTCAAAATATACAGATCTGATCCATGTAAAACTCTGTGATTACTTGTTTTTTCGTATTTCAATTCCAATAGAATTATAATTCATATTTTATAAGAGCTGAGAAAATGGTAATATCGATGCTAAATTCGTCGTAGAGTGTCCAATAGAGGTGAGTAGACAATAGAGCATGCGCGCACAAGCTTCTGACTTCACGTCAGTGCTTGAACCATTTTTTAGGTTTCAATTCCGTATTAGCGTATAAGGGAATCATATCTGCCAACATATGGCAACAAAGGTACCTACATTTAGGAGTAAATTTTGAATATTTTGTATTTATGAGAAAATATTGTCAATATTCCACGTTGATGGGTAAATGAAAACGATGCGATGCCATGGCACCGCCATGAGCCATGACGCCCAAATCAGTCGAATTTTTATCTAACAAATAACGAGGAGTTCTTACAACCTAGTCTTAGTTGTCTTAGCTTGAGTCCTTGCTTAGACTAAATGATAGCAGTACGCAAAAAGTAAGTTGGGGAAAATTTTTATGGAATCGGGACATACAGACACAAAAAGAGAGAACCAGTATATTTTGAATGGGATATATACTCCAGTCAGTTTTATAAATTCTCTCGGTTGGCCATGATTTAGGTCTATCACGTTCTTGTAACTAAAGCTAAGGCAGGTTGGCACTCCTGAAATATCATCAATGTCAAAACAATTCTCTGAGTCGTTGCCAATTTCTACTCTCAACAATCAACATAACGTTCCATCTTGGACAAGATATTATCAAAGATCATTATCTTCGAATAATAGAGAACTTCGCTTTGAAATTGAGAATGTCGAAAGCAGTTTTGACAAAGCAGAGACAAAGTATCAGGAAGTGCTATACAGAACCAAAATCTGCAATAGGAAAACTTAATTCTGTCTTAGAATGAAATTACTCAGTTTCCCACACTGTAACTATATTTTAATAAGGTTTAACAGTGACTCGGGTTTCGTAGTAGTACTACTACATTTTGAAACTGGTGTATTTTAAGTTGTGCAACAAGGTATTTAAATGTCTTCTGTAGGCTTATTTCTTGAGAATTTCGAAAAGTGGAGAATTCCATAGGTACGTCTGTTCGTGTAGAAGTTTTCCTGCCGGGTTATTCAGGTACTTTTATTCTGTATACAAATGGACTATCACGAAGTAACGGACTACTGTATCCATTATTTTTCATTGAAATTTCAACACTTGATTCTTGATTTCCGTACAAGAAAATTGCATAACTGAATCTTCCAACAAGTTTATATACGTGAAATATTTCCATAGTAACAACACAATACAATACGATGTACAATATACAATATACAATGTATAATATACAATATACAATATACAATATATATACTACGACTTCTATGTAGAGTGGACAACGTTGAGTAGTTTTCTGACAGGAAAATGAGCATAATCTAACATTTTCAAAATATACAATGTGGAATGTGTCAAAATTTCATGGCCAACCGGAAGACTTTATAAAAGTGAATAATGGAGTATACCTAATAAATTTTTGTGTAAAATTGCACCATGTTGCAATGTCAGTACCTACATAATACCCTTCCATAAATAAAATGCTAACATGCATAGTAATGGAACGGAAGCAAAAACCCTCTGATCAATTACGGCATGGCGGAGGATTGAACCCATTTGTATACAAAACGAATAATAATCTCGTTTTTAGCATTTCCTGCGCATCCTCCATGATATCGGGCATGGGATCGTTGTTATGATGTACGCCTCGAAACGCTGTCATCATTAGCGTTATCAGATTTCGATTTATCTTTTCGTTTCATCTTTACTCAGTTTTGTCTGCGGGAGTGTAAGAATGAAATAAATGTATGATGTATGTCGGATTGGTCTGATGATTGCCCGGATCTGGAATAATGATAGCCAGTTATGGTGAAAACGCGATATTTGCAGCGGCTATATACAGGATGGGCCACGGCCGATGGTACCCTAGACTTTTAGGGAGAACGAGACGTATGATTTTATTAAAAATTTGATACCTTGGCCAGGAACCACTGTTCCATCGATCTAGAATATTTTCAGCACTGCGGTGTTGCCGCTTATATACTCCATTCACATTTATAAAGTCTCCCGGTTGGCCATGAAAATTTGACACATTTCACCATGTATATTTTGAAAATGTTAGGTTATAGTCATTTTCCTGTCAGATAACTACGCAACGTTGTCCTCTCTACATATAAGTCCTAGTAATTACGTATTTTCTCAATGTGAATTTACTTCGGAAAAATAATGAATTTTAGAATAATGTGAATGCAATAATTCCACAGTCCTGGCGACTGTAGAAGAAAACTTTTCCCCTGTTGTTACTGGAAATATTTCACGTATATAAACTGGTTGGAAGATTCAATTATGCTATTTTCTTGTATGGCAATCAAGAATCAAGTGTTGGAATTGTATTGAAAAATAATGGATAGAGTAGTCCGTTACTTTTTGATAGTTCATTTGAAAAAATAATGAAAGTACCTGAATAACCCGGCAGGAAAACTTCTAAACGAACAGTTGTACCTATGGATTTCCCCACTTTTCGAAATTCTCAAGAAATAAGCCTATAGAAGACATTTAAATACCTTGTTGCACAACTTGAAATACACCAGATTCAAAATGTAGTAGTACTACGAAACCCGAGTCATTCTTACACCTTAATAAAATATAGTGATGAAACTAAGTCATTTCATTCAAGAGTTCAACATGTCAGAATGAAGTTTACCTATTGCAGATTTCGGTTCTGTATAGCACTCCAACTTTCGGCAGTTCAAAGCCAAGACTTCTTCATTATATTAGAAGATAATGGTCTGTGATAATATCTTGTCTAAGATTGAAGATTAAGTTATGATTATGTTGAGAGTAGAAATTGGCAACGTCGCGGCGGATTGTATTGACCTTGATGATATTTCAGCAGTGCCAACCTGCCTGTGTTTTAGTAACAAAAACGTGATAGACCTAAATCATGGCCAACCGGGAGACTTTATAAAAGTGAATGCAGTATATCAAAAAGTACTAACCACTTCGATATTTCAAATGGAACATCTTATATATTATTACTTTGCTCGATTCGCCGTAACCTTCTGATTAATTCAGTGTCAACTTCATCATCCATATCTCTAGCGCTTTACGAGTAATTAATGGATTAACTTCCTTTTTGCGCGTATGTTCTGGGGCACATCGCGTTATCAACACAGATAGTGAATACATAGAACTACGATGTATTATCGAAATTTTTAAAAATCATATCTCTGAAAGTATTAGCTTTTTAGAGTTGAAAATGATATCATTGGATTCTTATGATAAAATTGCACCTTAAAAAAATTTAATTCAAAAGTTGTAAAGGAAAAAAAAATTTTTTTTTTTACTCCGAAACCATTTTGCCCAATAACGAACTTAACGGAGATATTTATCCCTGGAACCTACTCTGAAAATTTCAATTGTCTAGCTCTAGCTCATTCCGTTCGAGAGTTATCGTGTTATCGGCCGGATGGACGGACGGCCGGACAGAATCGATTTTGACCAAGGATTCATGATCAGTGAGTCGAACCAAATAGTTTAAGACCATTTTCATCCAAAAATTCGGAAATTACAGACATTTGGGCAAATTGATAAGCACTCTGTTCCGAGGAACAAGAGCGCCAAAAATAACGAATCCTACAATGTAAGACATTGACGTCAAACAATTCTAAATTCAATTCAATTTAATTCCAACTGTTCAAAACCCTGTCCGATAATGATGATATCGAGAAATTGCTTATTATGAACGATAATTGAGCACCTCCCCGTTCTTAGGTTAATCACTTCTTGGTCTGATGTTTATCATCCCGCTGATCCGCCTGATGGAGATGGATATAAACATTGTTGCCTAGGTAGCAGAAATGCGAAAATGAAACATTCGATGTACTTTGTTTTATCAAATACAATGTATACAGTGAGCTTGAAAGATATGGAATAATGATTTAATGTCTCCCCTTTCAGGAATATCAAAAAACGGTTTCATAGGTCAACGCTATTTAATTTTTTATGGAACACAATTCTGAATTCAGTAATGCACATGTAGCGTCATTTGGGTCAATAATTATCGAGATATATTTTTTTTAAATTTGAGAAACATGTGAAAATTAAGTATTTATTAAATAAACACTTTTCTGTCTCTTTGTTCCTTGGAACAGAGTGCTTATCAATTTGCCCAAATGTCTGTAATTTTCGAATTTTTGCCTGAAAATGGTCTGAAATGTTTCGGTTCAACACACTCATCAAGAATCTGTGGTCAAAATCGATTCTGCCCGGCCGTCCGTTAACACGATAACTCTCGAACGGAATGAGCTAGCTGCAAGACAGTTGATATTTTCAGAGTAGGTCTGAGACATAAATACCTCGGCTAAGTTCGTTATTGGTTTCGGAGTAACGAAAAAAAAAATTTTTTAACATTACAAATTTCAAATAAAATTTTTTTAAGATGTAATTCCATCATAAGAATCCATTTGTCAAAGTTTGAATAATTACTCGCTAGTAGTTTGACAAGAGCGCCAAATCCACTGTCCACAGGGCTTTCCCACATTTTTGGCGCTCTTGTTCCTCGGAACAGAGTGCTTATCAATTGGCCCAAATGTATGTAATTTTTGGCTGAAAATGGTCTTGAATTGACTTGGTTTGACTCACTGAACAAGAATCCGTGGTCGAAATCGATTCTGTCCGGCCGGCCGTCCGTCCGGCCGTTAACACGATAACTCTCGAACGGAATGAGCTAGACAGTTGGAAATTTTCAGAGTAGGTTTGAGGGATAAATATCTCGGTTAAGTTCGTTGTTGAGCAAAATCGGTCTAATAGTTTCGGAGTAACGGAAAAAATTTTTTTTTTATATATTACAACTTTTGAATTCAAATATTTTTAAGAGTTTCATCATAAGAATCCCTTGTTATCATTTTCAAGTCTGACAAGCTAATACTTTCGGAGATATGATGTTTCAAAGTTTCAATAATACATCGTAAGTTCTATGTACCTATTCACAGAATGTGAACACAGAATCTGTCTGTGATCACTATTCATAAATGTCATCTTTTCTAGATATAAGAGATTGTCAAATCATAGTTGTTATTTTCTCTTGGAAAACAAAAATTCGATCCTTGAATTTGTGAATATATACAAGGCTGTTTTGATGTAGTTCATGGAGGCAATAGGAAAGAAGAACGTAATGGAATCATCAAAAGAAATTAGTGTTCGTTGACCACTGAGGTTAATATTACCTTTTACTTCCTTAAGTAGTAAGACATGTTCCTATATACAGTATTTTCATAATGTTGCTAGCAAAAAAATACTGAAATATGGATCTACATTTGTGTATCAATCATTTTTTCTTGAGTTAAGGTTCATAATACAGAAAAGAATGTGTTAGTGGTATGAACTATTATATTTTAATTTATGAAAAGAGGATAGTATTTTAGTAATATATTTGGAACTATTAAAATAATCTGTTCGTAATCCACTACCTACTCAAATATCAGGAATAAATGGAAATGCTATGATTGTCTCCAGCTTTGCTTTAGACATTTCGATGATACTTTCCCTAGGTATTTCGAGTTGTGAAAACTATGCACCGAGTGTAAGTTGCAACAACCCATTCCACGAGGTTGAATCATTGCAGATTGCTCATTTAATCTTGATAAATAAATTTAATGACAATTTTTGAAGCATTGTAGATTGCTCTTTTTTTTATAAGATAATTTTTGAAGCATTTTATTTAAACGACACTTTTTCTAAATTTAATTTCTTTCATGATGCATTTCTATCATAGTAATCCATTGATATAATTCCCAACTCTGAGAAACCAATACTTTCTGAGATATAATCTGTCTGTTTGAACAAGAGCGCCAAAAAGCTCCTTTCCACAGGGCTTGAACCAATTTTATTACAAAAATCATACTAGTATTGAGACTGTAACTCACATTTTCCACCATTTGGATGTCTTGTGTGTTCTCCTATTACCTACTTGCCTACAGTGAATATTGCAAATCATTGGAATTGGTCGTCATCAGATCATACAGAATAGAAATTCTGATTATTAGAGGTCGTGAAGATAGAACACGTACCTATCCAGGTGATTATTTCAATGAAAAATAACCTAATGCTGAATCTGTAACTGAGGGTGCTGTTAGTAAAATAATCAGGAAGTATGAGGAGTTCGGATACGTGAAGTATCATCCAAAAATTTTTCGACCGACAGTCCAGAGGAGGTCTGAGAAAATCAGAATCCAATAAGTGGCACCCATTCAAGATTAATTTAGTGCACAAACTGAATGGAGATGATTTTGAGCGCAGAACTCAGTTTTGCGAACAAATAATGGACTTTTGCAATGCCGATGGGGGGGGGGTTCCAAATCGAATTTTATTTAGTGAACTGTCAATAGACAAAACTGTCAATATTGGTCAGATCACAATCCAAACGGGATGATGAAGGCACATTCACAATTTTCTGAAAAAGGAACAGGGTTAAAGGGCCTGTCTTTATTGAAGGACCGTTAACAGGTCCAAATTATTTGGTTTTATTACGGGATGACCTGATTCCGGCGTTCGCGATTCTTTTTCCGAACGATGCAGATCCAGATCTCGCAAAAGAAACGGTTTGGTTTCACCAGGATGGAGCTTCATATCATTATTTTCAAGATGTAAGTAATTTCCTGAACGAAGTGTTCAGGTCAGGTGGATTGGTAGGCGAGGTTTTATTGAATGGCTGGTTCGGTCTCCAGATCTGACACCGTTAGACTTTTCCTTATGAGGTTATATCAAAAGCAAAGTTTAGCTCCATCAGCTGAACAACATCGAGTAGTTGAAGCAGATGATTCAAGAGGAAATAAGAGCAATGAAGCCTGATACTCTCCACAATGTTTGTTTCGAGTTTCAAGCTCGATTGACGTGATGTCAATTAGCAAATAGCATTCAATTTTGATAATTTTATTAACTTATTAAACCTTTAGGTATCGTTTTTGTTATAAAAATGTTTTTATTTGGTGAATACTTTATTTCAAAATTTTCACATGTTTTTCGAATTTAAAAAATTTATATCTCGGGAATTATTGACTTAATGGGCGTTACATGTGCATAACTGAATTCGGACCTTGATTATCTATCTATGGCAAGAAAAAAATGACTACACTGTTTTCCACTACAGTTTTTGTTACTCAGTAACGCTTCGTCTTTGAAGATGGAACTTTGTTTCCGAAACATAATCAGACGACAAAAACTGTACTGGACAAGAGTGTAGTTACTTTTGTAGTGTTCATAATAAGTCCGCAGTGAACTCAAACTAGAATATAGGAGAATACAACTTTATAAAAATATTGATAACGTCAGTGCTTGGTTAAACGAAATGGTGGAACAATAACAATTAAGGGAAAATGTTCTTTAAAAAATTAATTCATTTGACGTATCGAACCATTTTTTACTATTCCTGAAAAGAGAAAAACTAAATCCATACTTTTGATGCTCACTGTATAAATTGGTCAATCCTTAAGTTTTATTAACTATAAAAAAAAAGAAATAATAATTAATATCCACTTTAATTCGAGCATTGAATTAGACTAACAGCCGGTTTCTGAGGCCAATTACATTGGTTTATCTTCAGTTTAATTTTCCAATTCCATAGAATTCTGAAGATAAACTAAATTCAATCGTCCTTTATTCGAAAAACGTTTATTCGAAATACCTCAATTAAAACTATTTAGGCTAGAACTTGTAAAACTAGAAAGTTTAAATGAATTTGAAATGAGAACTTAAAAATTCTTCTTAAAAAGCATAGAGACATATTTAATTTTTTCTTCAAATTTTAATTATTTTAATTTTTTTTTAAACAAAGCCTTGATGAGAGTTCTGTAAAAATTACCTATTCCCGGTATGTTCCCAGATAGCACACGATATCCTATGGATATCCGTTTCAACTCCATTTCAGGTCGGGATATCTTAGTACATAGAATGGATATCCATAAGATATCCATCAGCAGATATTAAATGGATATTCAACACAGGATATCCTATGGATGTCCATAGAATATCCATTGGCGACAGTAAATGGATATCCCTTTCTCACAATGATGGATCTCCTATGGACATCCATAAGATAATTGGTTGTCAGTTGTCATTGTCAGTTTATCCGTTAAAGGTAGATCCATAGTAGATCTCTCAAATAAGGTTGAAAATCAATACAAAATTAACAATGTGCCCAATAGATATTTCAGTAGTTAAAATTAATTGATTTTTTACGTTCCTGTGGATTCGGAAATCGGAATCAAATATATGATATATCAGATTATTAGGGTTATGTTCGAAATGAAACGTTCACTGGCGTTCACCGTACGCCTCCGATATTCGGCAATCAGCGATATTCAGTGTTTTTCTTGGGTAAGTACTGAAAAGTTGGGATAAATTTCATAAATAGCAACTTGTTGAAGCTCGTTATTATATTTGTTTATTTCAGATTATGGTTCTGTGGAATATACTCACTGATGTTTTGGAGGAAATGAAAGAAATTCATGTGAGGCCTGTCTTAAATAAGGATGAATAAGACATTGATTCAATCGTTCTATTAGTTGATAATTTCCTGATAAACAAATGAAGGAGTTCGAAACACTAATGAATGACAAACAAATTTCTATTGTAAGTATAAAATGTAGTCAATTATTTGCCAAAATGATTCATGAATATTTTAGGTTAAGGAATTCTACAAGATGGGAAGGAGTTTCTTGTATGACTTCTTAAAGAAGTTATAGCTGGTTGGGAGCCAAGAAGAAAAAAATGTTTGGTTTTGACAAAACTGGCTGAACATTTGATGGGTGAATTTTTCAACATACAATTCATTAACGTACCTAGCATAATAACACTACACCACTTATATTTGTGTTTAAAATAATTAATGTGAAATAACATGTGTTGTGGTTTTTATAAATACATATCAGTGAAAGTAATTTGTAAGCATTAAATCATTTGTCGAATTTAAGCGAGTAACCGGAACAGAGCGGTTAAGACCAATCTCTTGCTATTATAATCGATCGGTTATGTTTAGCAAGAGGTTGGTCTTAACCGCTCTGCTCCGGTTACTCGCTTAAATTCGACTATTGTGTATTCAAAATTCCTACATTACATTATTCACATGTAGGTACCTGACTACATGAAGGAACTACATGAAGGAACAAATATGTTTTGGGAACAATTAGATAGAAAAATCTCATTGTTATTAGAATCTGCATGATACATTAATATTACTATATAAAAGGTGTGCAGTATACCTATAATTTATACCAGTGCATTGCACAAAAGAATGCTAAAGGCTCCATTCTTCTGACATTTCTAGTAATCATTTTTCACAAATTTTACTCAAAAAGGTTTTAAAGTTTTCTAATTTTTTTGTATTCTTTAGTGACCGCAGATAAAAACCACCCATCTTCGGAAAAGAAGGCAACTGAAGTATCAACACTTTCTGCAGGAAAAATCACCCCCCCGGCTACGCCCTTGCCTAAATGTCTGTAATTTTTGAATGTTTCTACCGAAAGTGGTTTCATACTATTATAGGTTCGACAGACTGATCAAGAACGTGGTCAAAATCGATTATGTCTGACTGGTCCGGCCGTTAACACGATAACTCTCGAACGGAATGAGCCAGACAGTTGAAATTTTCAGAGTAGGTTTGGGAGATGAATATCTCAGCAATGTTCGTTATTGGGCAAAATCAGCCGGATAGTTTCTAAGTAACAAGAAAAATGTTTTTTCTTACATTAGAAATTTCGAATTCAATTTTTTTTATTATGCAATTTCATCATAAAACTCTTTTGATATCATTTCCATTTCTAACAAGCTAATACTTTCGGGGATATGATTTTTTTTTAATTCAATAATACATCGTACTTCTATGTTTTCATAGAATGCGAATTATATCTGTCTGTGTTCACTGTTCATAGTAATCTTATCTACCTATAACAAACATGTCAAATGTATTTCAGTTCTAACAAACAAAGTATGATTGAATGCAAAATGACCAATTATAGGATATTTTAATTACCCCTACCCTATATGACCTTGGATAATCCATATGATGATGAAAATACAGGTATAATTTGTAAGTTTATCAAATTGGGTTCAAAATATCTTCAGCGAAAACAAAACAGGAATGTTGGAAGATTTGAGGAATGAATATCTTAGATAAGTTCGTTATTTAATTTTAATTTAGTTTTTTATGATGCGGTTCTATTATAAGAATCCATTGATATCATTCCCAACTCTGAGAAACCAATAATTTCGGAGATGAATTTTCATAGTTTGGACAAGAGCGCCAATGCTCCTGTCCGCAGTGCTTTTCCACATTCTTTTTTATAAAATCGTGCAAAATATTACTAATTTTTACACTCTGTATAGTGGACCAAAACTTTTTGCGCGCATGTTCAAGGCGTGCTATAATTTTGCCCAAATCTGGCTGCTGTCACATTCCGCTGAAATTCCGCACAAACCGAATTTTATTTTTCCAATACATATTTTCAAAAATACAAATCCGATCGAATTGAAATCTGTTGAAGACTTGACGGTTCATGCAGTATTTCTTGAGGGTGTGTCAGGTGTGAATAGGCAAAATAACTTCATCGTTCATACCTTCTCGATTTTTCCTCAATGAACAGCTGCAATAAGACTATAAACGGTCTCCAGACGAAGCAAATCTATCCCTGTTTCCCAGTAGAACCATAAATTTCTCTTACCTAACAATTATCATATCCAAATGGCCATTATGCGTTGATCACGAATTTCTTCAGCATCTTCGGGAACATCTAGAATTTCTGGCAACAACGCCAGGTTCTCAGTGGGTACGTACCCGGAGGGTCAAAGAGGGTCCGCGGTGTCTCACAGAGAGGATTGTTAAGAGGCGCTCGTGAGCCAAAGTCGCTCACCTCGTCGAGGACCACACACGTTGATACCGACGCTTTCCTCTCCTCGCCCCCCGAGAACGTCTATTAGTTCGACTATACGTGTATAGAGGACGCTTGCTGTTTGGATCCGGGAACTTCCGAGGATGCACCTGAAATACCGGTAAGGTTTATTCGGGCGATATTGGAATCATTCAATCCGTAGAGAAAATTGCATTGTATTTTGAATGCGATTTATAATTGACTTTATCTATTTCATTATCGTACTGAGTTCATTACAGCTCTAAAAACAGTGCTGTAATTAACTCATTCTCGCATTGATTCATATTGTTCATATTGTGAATCGCCTCACTATTATTTGGATAATCAATATGCTATTCTCATCTGTTTCAATAGAATAATCCATTCATAGGCGTTGAAAAACTTTTGCTTATTGTTCGGGTGACAAATTTTTACTCTTGCGGATAATTCTCATTATAAAATTGTTGCATAATATATTTTCTATATTTCAGTGTTGTAATGAGTTCATTACAGCACTAAAAACAGTAATGAACTCATTCCCGCATGATTTCTAGTTATATTTTTCGTTTTGTGGTAGTCAGCACTGATATTCGATCCTATCAAACTTCAACACACGTCAATTGTCAATATAATATAATCTGGATATAGTGAAATAATTTTTATGAGGAAAATTTTTATTTTCATTACAAAATTAGGTACCTACTACAAATTTCCTTCTTGTTAATTTTGAATCATTCAAGCTATTAGGAAACTGTTTTAAATCTGATCTCCTTGCCCTCCGTACGATCAAATTCAAATTCGGTAATATGTCAACTTTCGTAACAGTCACACCAACTGCCAAGATACAATACAAAAGTCTCTAGGATGTATAATCCGAATTCATGCAACTTGTATTAGAATATACTATTAATTATATCCAGATATCTTCTCCTGATCCTTTCTTTAGGAGTATGTTAAATCCATGCATGGCTTATGCCGACAAACCATCACCTCTGGATGCATTGGAGAACAATATTGAATGACCCATATTTGGACTAAAGCCCCAATTATTGTAAAAGTAGTCAAGAATTGAACTGATCGGATGCGCTATAGTAGAAATCATTTTCAAATCATAAATGGAATTAAATCAACTTAGAAAATTCAATGCAAACAAGTTACGTTCAAGAAAAAGTTGGAAAAGCACTGACGTGAGGTCAGTCTGCTTTGGTGCGCTTCCAGGTACTATACTCGCCCATGGCTGCTTGGTTTCCAGGAAAAAACATAATATTTACACAATATTTCCAACAATAAGGATGCGATCGAATTTAGATCTAGAATTTGGCTGTAAAATAAGGTTCTGAACGCCAAATTTCAGCGATATGTGAACTGTGAAATAAGTCAAAAAATAACAAAAACATTTATGACATCATTGAAATCGTGAATCTTACATGAGTGGTGAGGTTATTATTTAATTCAACCTTGAACATAGAACTATGTTCTAATAATTCGACTTCTTAAAATACGTCCATACATCCAATATACCTTATTTTACGTATCTTGAGCCAGTATTGTATATGCATATAGATTTCAAATCAGTTTTCCTAATGAAACTTTCATTAGTCATAAATCTGTAAGACATTGCTATAATCTGGATCATTCTTGAAGATTATAAGTTACTAACGTTTCTTGATAGTTTATTGTTCAATATTAAATAAAATATTTGATTTCGGCATAACGTCGAATCTTGGTACCCTATTATACATATTTGTAAAAAATGTGGGAAAGCCCTGTGGACAGGAGCTTTGGCGCTCTTGTTCAAACTTTGACAAATCATATCTCCGAAAGTATTGGTCTCTGGGAATGATATAAATGGATTCTTACGATGTCACTGCATCATGAAAGTAATTGAATTCTTGATCAGTGAGTCAAACCAAATCGTTTAAGAACATTTTCAGCCAAAAATTCGAATATTACAGACTTTTGGGCAAATTGGTAAGCACTCTGATCCGAGAAACAAGAGGTCCAAAAATATCGATCAACAATCAATCAAATCTGAATATGTGGATATCAATTCTTTAAAATAAGTCCATAAGCTCCATATTTAACTCGTGTCGACATGCGATAAGTATTAAGTATCAAATTATCAATTATAAATAATCTTTTAAACAAATTGCTCTTCCCTTATAAAAGTGACATAACTTTAAAGATGACATTTCATATTTTATCAATTCAAACTGCATCATGAAATTCTTCCGACTTAACGTCAAAACTGTATCACTGTTGAAAATTTTGCTGTTCGAATGTGAAACAGTTGACCCGTTCTCAGTAATCGTTATAATATTTCGATATGTTGCCAATATTTCCCACAATATAGATCCAATCGAGTTTAATTGTAGAACTTGTCTGTAAAATTAGGTTTTAAAAGCTCTGGCAAAATGTTAGTGAGATCTGATAGTTTCTGAGATACAGATTTTTTTTTAAATAAGTATACCCACCGGCAAAATTAGGGGGACAGATAAAATCTCAACGAAGTTTGTGATATTTTCTTTTGAACCCTTCGGCCGATTTAAGCAATTTTTTTCGGAATTGTAGCTTGATTCCTTGGGAACATAACTGCAGTTCATATGCCATCCTCAGTTACTTCGTTTTTTTATATATACGGATGAACGAAAGGAATGAAAAGTAAGCTTTTATTCAGAAAACCCATTGGAGTTTACCATTGATAGACGATAATGTTTACGAACACTCAGATGTTGCCTCATTAATATAACATAATTTGTTATGTATAGCCTACCTATACCTATTCAATATCAGGAATAAATGGACAAACTGCTATGATTGTCTCCAGCCTTGCTCTAGACATTTCGATGATACTTTCCTTAGGTATTTCGAGTTGAGAAAACTATGCACCGAGTTTAAGTTGCAACAACCCATTCCACGAGGTTAAATCATTGCAGATTGCTCATTTAATCTAGGAAATATACTATTAGTTGATCTTAATTTCTTTTATGGTGCAGTTCTATTATAAGAATCCAATGATATCATTCCCAACTCTGAGAAACCAATACTTTGGGAGATATGGTTTGTCAAAAATTGAACAAGAGCGCCAAAGCTCCTGAATCCGTGGTCGAAATCGATTCTGTCCGGCTGGCTCTCCGTTAACACGATAACTCTCGAACGAAAAGAGTTAGAGGATTGAAATCTGCAGGATAGGTTTGGAGCGTAAATATCCCTTGCGAGTTCGTTAACGGGCAAAATCGACCGGTTTCAGAGTAATGGCCGTTTTTAGTGAAAACATTTTTCATTAATATTTCCGAAACCCATCACTCGATCTATCTGAAATTTAGCATTAGACTTTAGAATAATGACCTTTATATTCATGCGAAGTCATGTATTGATCGAATTGCCCAAATGTGTAAAAAAAAATTTTGAAAATTTCGAAATGTTGTTCCTACAATAACACTCGAACAGATAGAGCTAGGCAGTTGAAATTTTCAGAGTACGTTTGGGTGATAAATATCTCGGCTGAGTTCGTTATTGGGCAGAATCGGTCTGAGGGTTCCGGAGTAACGAAAAAAAAATTTTTTTTTTACATTACAAATTTGGAATTTATATTTTTTTAAGATGCATTTTTATCATAAAAATCCATCAATATCAATTTCAACTCTAACAAGCTAATAATTTCGGAGATATGATTCTTCAAAATTTCAATAATAAATGTTTTCACAGAATGCTGTAATTATTTTATCTATGAATTATCGTATGATCTGTGTTCACAGATGTCATCTTGGACTTTTACGTATGAGTTGGACTTAAGTCCAAGATCTGTTTAAAACGGTTGATACCAATATGAACTTTGACACATTGAAGAGAACTACTCATCTGTCAAATATTCTGTTACGTTTTTTAATAAGCACATTTTGTTTTATTATAAGAATCCATTGATCATTCCCAACACTGAGACACCAATACTTTCGGAGATATGGTTTGTCAAAGTCAACAAGAGCGCCAAAGCTCCTGTCCAAAGGGCTTTCCCACTTTTTACTCTCGGAATTTAGACTCTTGACGTCTTGTTTTATATCATTCTCATTTAAAGATAAAAGGTGAGTGGTACAGTTTCAGTTTCATATATGTATTCCGAATAATATTCTTCAAAAATTCCGGCATTGACTCATTGAGTAATACAATTTGAGCGATGCTAGGACTCGTCAATATACAGGGTGTAACTAAATAAGTGTAAAATATTTAAGGAGGTGATTCCTCATCGAAAAAAAGATAGGATCTTTCATATAAAGAAACTTCATTGGAGCATCCCTTGTTAAGATACAGCCCCTTAAAGGGGGTACATAAAATTTGTTTAATAATTTTTTTCCCAAGCACTAAAAAAGTCACAATATTGAAATTAACCTGATATTTTCTAATACCAAAAAGACACTTAGCCAGTAATTTATTTGGTTTATACTATGGTTGTAAGGGGTAGAAAACGCAACCCCTAAAATGTATTTCCAATGTAACTATTTGTCTTATTATTTGTTTACCAATTTAAAATTTATTTCCGGTAACCTGTTTAATTCTAAACAAAAAATGTTTCTTGAGTTTTTTGCCCAAAATAAACCAGATCGCAGCAAAACATTATTTTACGAACAACTACAGAGATACATCGTCATAAATGCGATCTGGATTTATTGTTATTTTGTAGTTACTACCTGTATTAAATGATTGAAGGGCAATAAACAAAACTAATTTATTAATAACACTCATAGTAAATACTCACAGTAGTTAATAACAATCATAGTAATTAATAATAATCATATTATTAAACAAATTTTCTGTACCCCCTTTAAGGGGCTGTATCTTAACAAGGGATGCTCCAATGAAGTTTCTTTATATGAAAGATCCTATCTTTTTTTCGATGAGGAATCACCCCCTTAAATATTTTACACTTATTTAGTTACACCCTGTATATATAATATATAATATTTTCAATCGAAAGTTACATAACGAACAGTCTGAATTATGATGCTACAATAAAAGAATTTGCAGGCATGAAAATAAGAAATAAATGTTTTCTCTCGTAAATCAGTTTCTCAGTATTCTGCCTTATTTTTTGTTAAATTTTGTATGTTATTTTGTCCTCATTGAGTTTGTTTTTATTTGTAGAAAATATTTTTTTTTCGTATTTAGTACCTGATTTACTCTTGTTGTCTTGAAATGAATTAAAAACGTCGAAATAGTAGGGTGAGGGGCCCCCAAAATTTTCTAGCGTAGGGCCCCGGAAATTGTGAATCCGCCACTGGCTGCGTGTCAAACTGTGTGTTATTGAACTACTCCATGAGACTAAATTATAAAGTGCTCTATTCCTTACGAAATCGTATGTCCATTAAAAATGCAAATTCAACTGGCGCAAGGCAACAATTAGATACGTCTTACTCGCAGTAGGATATTATTTCATTTTGATCATCAATTAGTCGAGTATTTTAATAGTCCCTGGGGTCTATAATTTTGATCGTATAATTTGAATAAATAACGTATTATCGAAACGGTTGGCGTGAAAACACGTAACTTGATATCATTTTTTAGTGGACAATTAGGCGTGAGAATAGAACTAGACAAGAATGGGTTCCAAAATGAGAACTAAGTAGCTGTTTTTAGCATAAATTATACTCTCTCACTACTAGGTGTAGTTTATGACTTTTTTATGTTTAGTAGAGAATTAGTTTTTATGGGTTCTTGGGTTCTTTGATCGTGTAGAATGTCGGTTGAGTATTGAAGTATTTTCTGTGATTTCCCCCGGAAGATTCATAGTTAAAATGATTTAAGTTTATTATTTCCTCATATCACAGCTTTAAAATCCCGCAGTAAAATGATTGAAGCCCCTCCTAAAATGTTCACATTGATGTGGCGGAGGGAGTTTCCGATTGCTCGTTCAATGAATGATCATTGAATTCCACCGAATTGTAGCATACACTATTCGAATTGATGGTTATGTCAAGATGAGATATTACATTATATCGTTAATTTTCCGGCTCATCTTTTCATTATTTTATACTATAGAAAGTAAAGCATGTGTCTATGGGAAAATTAGCGGAGGCGATTCTTCAAGAGATTCAGGCGGCTACAGAGGAGTATATTTGTGAGAGGCGACTTTTGAAAGGTTATGTATTATTTTCAATCTGTTCGTTTTTCTCCTCTTGTCTATTCATTTTTCAGGTTGAGTTTCAGGTAGCTTGGAGAAACTTCTCCGTTTATTGACCAAAGAATCCACATTGAAGAAATAAATACCCATCAATATTTAAAATTTCATCTAGGAACGGGAGAAATCCACCAATTGGTTTCGTAGCTATGGCCATTTTGTTCCTACACTAACTCTCGAACAGAATGAGCTAGGCAGCACCGAAAACAATTTTTTTTTTACCTTACAAATTTCGAATTAAATTTTTTTTAAGATGCAGTTTCACCCTAAAAATTCATTGATATCATTTTCAACTCTAACAAGCTCATGCTTCCGGAGATATGATTTTTCAAAATTTCTCTGAGAAACCAATACTTTCGGAGATATGATTTGTCAAAGTTTAGACAAGAGCTCCAAAGCTCCTGTCCACAGGGCTTTCTACTTTTTATTCAACGTCGTGAAATGTCAAAAAACACTGAACATCATCCGCAGAGTCACATTCATAGACAAACTTCCAGTCCACAGTATGTAATCCATACTTGAAGTAAATTATTTCATTCTTGGATAATTTAATTAACAAATAATTAACAATTATGCTATTGAAATGTCATAGGAATCGTAAATTTAACGATGCTAGCAGCTTCACGCGGGGATGTAAACAAATCTAACATAGTTGCTGAAAATCAAGACACTATAAATATTCACGATTTGATTTTAATAATGAAACCGAAATCTTCATTTTCTTCCCACCTATATTGGCTATAGGGCTAATAGAGGTTTAAGGTGATTCATCCTATCGTTTGTATGTATATGAATAAACATGCAAAATTTCAGAAATCTTTGTTAGAAGTGAATAATTTTTGAGCTACAAGTAAAAGAAATTTTTGAATTTTTTTAACAAATTCTGAAACACACTGTGTTGAGAAAACAACTGCGACAATATCACTCATTTCAAAAATAAAATGTTTGGCTCTCCCGCTTTGAACGTGATAATCAGTTTTTTCAAAAATCATGTAGGTACATGGTGTTTACCAGACCCAAATCGGACAGATCTTTATTTTTCCAGTACGGTCTTGATATTCGGAATTTTGTTATTAGTTATTATTTTGACTGAATATTGTGATCTCTGATACTTAATTTGAATCAAATCGAGTCAATAGTTTTCGAGCTATAGGTTATACATTTTTTGGCAATACACCCTGGATAGCATAAACAAAGTTCCCAGTTAAATTTGTATAACTGGATTCGAAGTCACCATGGTTTGTTCTACTCACTTAAACCATGTACACTCACTCACCGTATATAAATATTTGGAAAATATCATTTTTTTCCTGGAAGCCAAGCAGTCTTTAGCGAGTTCAGAACGCAGACTGACTTCACTTCAGTGCTTTTCCAGTTTTTGTATTAATATAATTATACAGTGCGCGTCAAAATTATGGAACAAATTCATTATCTCAGAAGAACAATATTTGGCAACAAAATCCTGAAGCAGGTCAATTTTTGTTTCACTTTTACCAAATTTTTATGCATTTTTGAAGGATTTTTTTTGCACCTTGTACCATCCCCATCAACCCTCTAAATATTTTGAAAGTGGGTCCTGTGGTACTTTTTTGGCAAGCTCTTTCTATCTTCTTTACAGGCGTGCAGAAATTTTCAAGAAAAAATTTTTTTTTTTTTTTAAAATGGTTAGTCCAAAGAGGTTTCCAGAATGTGCACTTTGTCATGGCTCATTTACTTCGAGACGATGGTACATGATGAAATTTGTCACCGAATGAAAGTCGATCATTACAGTTTTGTTCATACAAAACTTTCAACCCCCTCACGCCACCCCCCATTTTTTTCTCCATTAAAGGGTTCGTAGGGGTTGAAAGTTGTGCTTGAACAAAACTGTAATCGTCGACTTTCATTCAGCGACAAATTTCATCAGGTACCATCGTCTCAAAGTAAATGAGCCATGACAAAGTGCACATACTGAACTTGAACTAATACCTTAAAAAAAAAAAAAATTTTTCTTGAAAATTTCTGCACGCCTGTAAAGAAGATACGAAGACCTTGTCAAAAAAGTACCACATGACCCACTTTCCCTATTCAAAAATTTAGAGGGTTGATGGGGATGGCACAGGATGCAACAGAAATCCTGCAAAAATGCATACAAATTTGGTAAAAGTTAAAAAAAATTGATCTGTTTCAGGATTTTGTTGTCAAATATTTTTCTTCTGAGAAAATGAATTTGTTCCATAAATTTGACGCGCACTGTATATTGTGGATGCTATAACGAACAAGTAAGTCATGAAAGTTTGTATGCGCCGCCGCTATTATAAATGTACCTCAATAAAAACATCGTATATCTTATAATTGTTGCAATGCAACTTAATATCAATTAATTACACGCACAGCAGGCATAACGACTCAAGGCAATTATACATATGAGACAAAATGTGAACGAATCTTTTGGTTTCCTATTAGTACTAAATTTCCAAACTGCACATTGATGACTAAATTTAAAAAGTTGGTTCAAGCCCTGTGGACAGGAGCTTTGGCGCTCTTGTTCAAACAGACAAATTATATCTCCGAAAGTATTGGTTTCTCAGAGTTGAGAATTATATCAATGTGTTCTTATGATAGAACTGCAGCATAAAGGAAATTCAATTCAAATAATAGTTCATTTATCAAGATTAAATGATCAATCTGAGAATGAGAAGTGCACCATGGAAGAAATCAAATTAAAATTCCTGAAATGAATTTGACTCTCTCTTATAGAACAGGATGACATGTACGAGTATGAACACAGATCATATAATAATTCATAGATAGAATAATTATAGCATTCTGTGATAACATAGAAGTACGATTCATTATTGAAATTTCAAAATTCATATCTCCGTAAGTATTAGCTTGATAGAGTGGGAAATAATATCAATGGATTTTCATGATGAAACTGCATCTGCAAAAATTGAATATGAAATTTGTACCTAAGTGAAAAGAAAAATTTTTTTTTCGTTACTCCGAAACCATTTGGTCTGATTTACCCAATAACGAATTCAGCCGAGATATTTATTTCCCAAACCTACCCTGAAAATTTCCACTGCCTAACTCATTATGTACGGGAGTTATTGTAGAAACAAAATTTAAAACAAAATTTTTTGACACTTTACGACAACCAGATCAATACAAAAGTTCGCATGCATATAAAGGTCATTATTCTACAATTTGATGCTAAATTTCAGCTAGATCGAGTGATCGGTTTCGGAAATATTCATAAAAAATGTTTTTACTAAAAACGGCCATAACTACGAAACCGCTTGGTGGATTTCGCCCGTTAACGAACTCGTCCGAGATATTTACGTTCCAAACCTACTCTGCAAATTTCAATTTCCTAACTCTTTTCATTCGAGAGTTATCGTGTTAACGGACGGCCAGACAGAATCGATTTTGACCACAAATTCTCGATCAGTGAGTTGAACCAAATCGTTTGAGATCATTTTCAGCCAAAAATTCGAAAATTACAGACATTTGGGCTAATTGATAAACACCCTGTTCCAATGAAAAAGAGCGCCAAAATTAAATTTAAAAATTAAATTTAGCCATCAATGCGCACAATGTGGGAATTTAGTACTAATAGGAAACCAAATGATTCGTTCACATTTTGTCTCATATGTATAATTGCCTTGAGTCATTATACCTGCTGTGCGTGTAATTAATTGATATGAAGTTGCATTGCAACAATTTACATTAACAAGAATATTTAATTAAGTTATTACGGAGTACGCGAGTACGATATATTTTTCGCCATCTACCATGTGGTCTATAAATTTTAAATTGATTTCCCTATTAAATGCTTACTTGAATTAATTACCTACTCTTAATTGTATATATCTCATAGCTATATGAATATTGAATGAAATACACATAATTATGGCACAAGTAATGTCTTTAATGTTCGATGATTCAATTCGAAATTAAATAATTAAGAACACATGTATTGAACCTATCTCAACAGTTTCTTCATCAATATAATTCCTGATGAATAACTCGGTATAGGCACTGTAGACTGATTATGAAGATTGCAAAAGTAACAACGCTACAAATTTTGTCGTCTGACATATGGTTCCGAAACGATATTTCCATCTTCATAGACGAAACTTTAATGATTTTTCTGTTCGTTTTAATCTCTATTAGCTTTTCGATGTAGTAGAAACAAAAATCAAAGGATTTGCTCGTATTAACGCTACTTTTAAATGTGCTTGATAAGCTCGAACTTGCCATATTATTATATGGTATTGTTGACATAAAACTAATTGCAAACGCCATTTGAGTTTCGCGGCAAAGAAATTTATTCTAGATTTTTAAATTTCGGGGTAGTTAATTAAATGAAGTTAAGAAAAACTTTTGCAATAACTCAGAGTCTTTACAAATGATTCAAACATCGTAGTTGGTTCTGAAACCGTCTTATTTTGCCGCTACATGTGCATGCTGTTCACATATGCAATTCCAGCCACAGAATTCTCAATATACGCAAAACCTCACATTCTTCTTTGTTTACATTGACAATGATAAATAATGAGTTTTCAAAATGATTATCACTGGGAGATTACTCTTCCTCTCGTCCCTGTTTGAACCAAAAATTTTTATTATACAAAATAAATTGATTCAATAGTGGATATAGATCGCATTGAGTTTGTAGAAAGTGAAATTTTCAAATAAATTAATTTTCAGATCTAAGTTTTTATTACACTTGACTCTGGGTAAATAGCATAATTGCTGAGCCTAACTCCTTCCCTTTGTTTACAACAGACCTTGTGATGACCAGGGTATTAGTTTTATTTGTTCGTTTTTCCCCTCATGTCATTTCGTTTTTGCGCGTATGTTCCGGGGAACATCGCGTTATCATTTTGCTCAAATATCTGAAATTTTCGAATTTTTCGCCGAAAATGGTCTCAAACGATTGGCCGACTCCCTGATAAAGAATTCGAGGTCATATTTGATTCTGTCCGGCCGGCTACAGAACCGATCCAATTCAAAAAAGGTTATTAGTTGTTTAATGGCCACGCAAAAATTCTTGCATAATTTTGTGAGGATTGTATAACTAGAAAATTTTCAAAAAATCATAGAAAATTATCGAAAAAAAATTTATATATCAGAAACTATTCGTCCGATATCGCTGAAATTTTGCGAGAGCCTACTACCAAGTTCCAAGTTTGAACATGATCGGATCTATATTGTTGGATATCCGAGAAGCCTTGTTTGAGTTCAGTAGCTGGATGGGTGAGAGTTGCCTCGACAACTTTCGAACGAAATGAGATAGGGACTTGCAATTTTCAGGATTTGTTGCACATCTGAATGGGAGAGTTAAGTTCGCTGTTCGCCATAATCGGTCGAACGGTTTCTGAGTTATACCCATCTGGATTATTATTTCCTCGATAACTCCAAAAAATATAGACTCGATCGAATTGAAGTTTGGTAAATAGTTGTGGAATATGTTGATATTCCGTGTGAAGACGTGTGTAAAATTTTGTGAGGACCGTAGGTACCACTAGAAAATTTTTAAAAAATTATGAAAAAATCAAAAAATATTATGTGTCTCATGATTCCTTGAGAACGGAAAGAAATAGCGACTTGCAGTTTTCAGGGTGAATTACGCATTTGAATACGACATTTAAGTTCGTTAAAATAGCATAATCGGCCAAATGGTTTTGGAGTGATATCAATCTGAAATTTGGTTGTTATTTGCTCAATAACTCAAAAAATACAAAACCGATCCAATTCAAATTTCATTATAAGAAATTGGTTCAAGTACTGACGTGAAGTCAGAAGCTTTTGTGCGTATGTTCTCTTGTCCGTTCTCCTCTTTATTGGACACTCTTAATCGAATTTACCATGCTGAATTCTATTGTCTGTTCTCCTGTATTGATCACTCCGAATTTACCATGGTAAATTCGATTAAGAGTGTCCAATACAGTAGAATGGACAATAGAACATACACGCAAAAGCTCCTGACTTCACGAAAAAAAAATTGGTTCAAGCACTGACGTGAAGTCAGGAGCTTTTGCGCGTATGTTCTATTGTCCATTTTCCTTTATTGGAGACTCTTAATCGAATTTACCATGGTGAATTATATTGTCTGTTCTCCTGTATTGGACACTCTTAATCAAATTAACCATGTTAAATTTGGAGTGTCCAATACAGGAGAACAGACAATAGAATTCAACATGGTAAATTCGATTAAGAGTGTCCAATAAAGGAGAATGGACAAGAGAACATACGCGCAAAAGCTTCTGACTTCACGTCAGTGCTTGAACCAATTTTTCAAATAAATTTCGAGTACTTTGGGGAAACCCTTCTTGTTTTTTGATGCAGTTTTCCATATTAAAGAAAAAAATGCCCATCAATATTTTGAATTTCCACAGACACGGTCCTGTTTATTTTCGAACCAACAGAGTGAATGTATGTACATATTTGAGCGCGAAACTATTCGCTTGAAACCATTCTCGGCCAAAAAGATGATGAGTTTTTTTTGGATGTTTGTTTTTAGAGTCGTATTTATATGCTTGGAAATATTGGGTAAATATTTTTTTTTTCTCTGGACCTGAGCAGCTTTGCGCAAGTTCAGTACCTGGATGGGTAACCGCTCTGGCTATAAATTTGAAAAGCACGCCAAAGCTCTTGTCCATAGGTCTTCCCCACTTTTTTGCGCTCTTGTTCCTCGGAACAGAGTGCTTATCAATTTGCCCAAATGTCTGTAATTTGTGAATTTCTTGATGAAAATGGTCTTCAACGATTTGGTTCGAATCACTGATCAAGAATCAGTGTTCAAAATCGATTATGTCCTCCGTTAACACGATAACTCTCGAACGGAATGAGCTAGACAGTTGAAATTATCAGAGTAGGTTTAGGAGATAGATATCTCGCTTAAGTTCGTTATTGGGCAAAATCGGACAGATGGTTTCGGAGTAACGAAAACAATTTTTTTTTACAATACAAATTTCGAATTCAACTTTTTTTAAGATGCAGTTTCACCATAAGAATCCACTAATATCATTTTCAATTCTAACAAGCTGATAGTGTCGGAGGTATGATTTTTCAAAAACTCTGCGGGTAACTGCGGGAATCGTTCAATGTTACCCGCAATTTGAATTTGGTACATCGGGTAACTTTGAATTGTCATTTTAAGGTGGAGAATGCCACGAAAATCGGAAAAAGCGACGTCCGGTATCAGAAAATATGGTAGAAAAAGTGAAAATGCCCTGTGGACAGGAGCTTTGGCGCTCTTGTTCAAACTTTGACAAATCATATCTCCGAAAGTATTGGTTTCTCAGAGTTGGGAATGATCTCAATGAATTTTTATGATTGAACTGCATCATAAAAAAAAATAAATTAAATAAGCGTCCATTGATATCATTCCCAACTTTGAGATAATACTTCCGGAGATGTGATTTGTCAAAGTTTGAACAAGAGCGCCAAAGCTCCCGTCCACGGGGCTTTCCGACTTTTTTTAGTTGTTTAGGGGCGTCCATAAATTACGTGAGATGTTTAAGGGGGGAGGGGGTCGAGTCAAATCTCATCTAATCTTACGTTGGAGAGAGGGGGGGGGGTCTCGACAAATATAACGCAATTTTTTTTCTGATTGAAACAAAAAAAAATTATACTATTTTGGTCCATTTAATCTAGATTATACATGCTTAAGATTTAATCTTAAGCGTATATCGCAATACGATTAAGATCATTCACTAATTCGTTGGAAAGAAAATAATTTCATTCATATACTTTGACATTATACATCTACTGACTGGTAAACCAACGCGTTTACGTAAGAAACCCACATTTTGAAAAATCTCACGTGAGATTGGGGGTTGGGGGAGGGGGTTGAATAAAATCTCACGACATCTCACCAGGGGGGGAGGGAGGTTCAGAAAATTTAAAAAAACACCTCGCGCAATTTATGGACGCCCCCTTATGCAATATAATCAACTCGTCCGAGTTACAACCTGTTGAAAATCACCCAAAAATTTTTGTGACTAGTGTACAAACGAAAGAAATTATACCACCATGATACGGGCGCGAAATATATCTAAGCAGCTGACCTATTTTGTGCAAGAAAAGGATATTTGAATTACTTTTAATTCGTACTGGGAAGTGACGTTGCTTTTTAAACAACGCGTGATGTGTCGATGTGCGAGGTAACTCGTTAATTTTCGATGTAGTTACCTGGACGTGCTCGGAAAAATACATCATTGAGAACGGAAGTATCACATTAACTCCTTGGAATTAATGATAAACATTTATCACCCGGTATGAAGGTATTGACACAAAGAAATTGGCCAAGATACGGGTCTAATGAGGTTTGCCACTGAAACCGTCGTCGGTCGTTGATTCACGAGTGAAACGTCGAACGACAGTCCAATTAGAATTCAATTAAATACGCTACAGTACTATTCCCAGCTCTAATTGTGCATCCATTTCGTATTTCCATGGTTGATTATGGCGGTTAATCTGAAAAAATGGGATTGCTGTGCGTGAAGTTGACGCAGATGTCAGTTGTGGCAATGCATTTTTGCTTTCATCATCCATCATTCTTGGCAAAAGAATATTTTACGGAGCTGTTGTAGGTCCTATTTGGATCTTCAAATCATATTTCGAGGGAGCTGGTACCAAGTACCACAAGTAACAAACAGCAGGCAGTTGAATTGGCACGGAAAGCGATTTCCTTACATTCTAGCATACATGTCTTATTAGAAACGTTTGAGACGTCTTCCATGCCAAAATGCAGCACATATTCTGGCATACAGTTGGATATGGTGACGAACTTTTAGCTGCACAATCTAAAGGAATGTCAAGCTTTGTAGACTAGATTTCCATCTTTTGGCCGGTGATTCGCATTTCGGGCCATATTGCTTTGGACATATTTTGGCATTCAAATCGGCAATAGCTAAACTCACTCGATTCTCCCAACCTCAAATATGTTTCAATATTATGTAATAATGTTCTCTGTTAACATAATTTTTATGGCGGCTATAAAAATAGACAAGTCGATAGTAGGGTTCCGTGGCAAAAAATATCTACCTACATATTGGAATCATGTTGTATGATGTAGGTATATTGTGTATTATATTATTGTTGTAGGGGGTAACGTTGCACTGCGACTTTAAAGGCCGATCCATACGCTACGTTTTGCACAACCTTTTGCCTGCACAGTTCAACACGTTGCAGGTAAAACGTTGCGTGTAGATAGGAAAATTGCGCAGTTTTGGAAACGGCGCAGATACGTTGCAGTTGCAGTGATAACTGAGCTAGAGAGCATAGATATCCGTGAACTGTGCGTATTTGTACCTGCATGTAGAAGGTATAACTATGGTAACTACATGACGAATCACTAAAACTGTGCGAAATATACAGATATCTCTGCACCATGTAGACGCTCTGAAAATTGCTACGTTTTCATTCCGCCTTAAGACTGCGCAGACAAAAGGTTGTGCAAAACATAGCGTATGGACTGTCCTTTAGATCCACCACTTCAGAGCTGTCAATGTCATCACCATCTACAGCTCACCTTCCAGTTCCAGAGTTCCGATGAACTCCAGTATCTGGGATGGGTTCAAGGAGGCTACGTCTTCGCTCCTGCAGATTTCTTGCCAAAAGTATGCCTTGCGTTGGTTTGAGATGGCGAGGCATTCCGTTATCATGCAGGTGATCAGGAGTTTCATCCTCTTCCCACCATCAGGATCTGCAATTGTCAGTTTCTGCTAGCCCTAATCTCATCATATGCTTCCTAAGGCTGCAGTGCCCTGTGAGGGTTCCGGAGGAACATTCTGGGGAGACATCTCCAATAAATATCTCTTTCAATTTCTTCTTTCATCCAAAACTCACTTTTGTAGGTGTATCTTCCAACCCTCCAGTATGGTTTCGGGCCAAAGTTTCCTTTAATTCCCGCGTGAACAGAAACCCAGACCAAGGAGACCCTGTCGTTCTTGCCTACCTCATTGAGTTTTCTTCGGCACTCCCAAATTAGCTTGGACTCGTTAACATGGGAGCTGAGTTCTTTCATAGCAGCTTGACTGTCAGAGTGGATTGCTATATCACTTATCTGCCAGTTTTCTTTCTAGGGTCATTTCCACACATCTTTCTATTGCAAGTACTTCCTAGGGATAGTGAGCATTTGGTACCTGGCCCACATACTCCGGCGTCAGCTCCTGTAGTGGTTTTTGAACCATCTGTGAACTTGGGTGGTGGATTCCCTGTCTCAGTCTTTTTTCCTACCGATCCTTTTCGATGCTTACTTTCTTAATCATTTTGCCACTAGGAAGATAGGCTGATGAAATGTACCTGTTCCTTACCTAGATATTCTGAGAATGGATACATGGGCCATTTTGTCTATCAGTAGATGAAATGGTGTGAGATTTGTGATAAGTTGTATGATGTAATATTATGATGAGAGTTTGCAAGGCTAAATAGTAGGTTGATAAAACTGCCAAAGATTCAAGAGGCCACGAAAATGTTCAAGTATAGACTTTTATTTCTGATGAAAAATCGGTACTCTTATTGCCCAGTTACCACGTTCAAATGAATAATGAAAAAAATCTGTAAATCATTCAAATAAAGATATTAATGAAAAAGCAATCCAATAAATATTTTTAATTTAATTAAACTAATATTTTCTTAATAAGTTTGTAGCAATGCTTCTTTATAATATTGCAAAATTTCTGATTCCTTCGATAATCAATAATACCTGAGTCATTTGTCTTTATCATAGTCTACATTTTGGTAGCAAATTTTGACTTAATCGCAGAAAAAAAGGAATATATTTCTCCACTTTTTTTTATGAAATTATATCAATGGATTCTCAGGATAGAACTGCATCATAAAAAATTAAAGTACGAACGTAGGTCTATGGCTCACCTCATATGTTGGATACATACATCGGCAAATTATAATTAGAGCGTTCTATGAAATCATAAAATTATGATTAATCATATCTCCGAAAGTATTAGTTTGTTCTAGTTGAAAATGATATCAATGGATTCTTATGATGAAACTGCATCTTGAAAATTTGAAATTTGTAATTTAAACAATATGTTTTGAGTTTTTTTCTTTACTCCGAAACCACCGAAATTGTCGATTTTGCCCAATAACGAACTTAACGGAGATACTTATCTCCCAATTCTACACTGAAAATTTCAACTCTTTAGCTCATTCCGTTCGAGAGTTATCATGTCAACGGCCGGCCGTACAGAATCGATATTGACCAAGAATTGTTGATCAGTCGAACCAAAATATTTGAGACCATTTTCATCGAAAAATTCGAAAATTACAGACATTTGGGCAAATTGATAATCACTAGGTTCCGAGGAACAAGAGCGCCAAAATAGGGGGTTGCAATTTAACAAAAACTATCGATGACATTACTGTTTGGTAACGGGAAATTGTATAAAAATAAGAAATACAGAAAATATTCCTTAACGAATAAATATCAAACCATAGTTTATAAAACTGATACAAAATTCAAATTAGGTACAGAAAGATATTCATTCATACTCGGAAATTAAATAATATACTTACTTATATCCAACAATCGTGAGAACGGAATTTGATCTTATTTCCCGATAGTTTAATAGTGAAATAAATTTATCAAGGAAATATAGGTAATCATATTTGAATATAACATAAGTTGGGTGAATTGTTTGTTGTTTGTTATCCATCTTTCGATTTTTTCTTTGTCTGTAGATCATTCAGTTTTGGCGCTCTTGTTCTTCGGAACAGAGTGCTTATCAATTTGACCAAATGTCTATTATTTTGGAATTTTTGGCTGAAAATGGTCTCAAACGATTTGGTTCGACTCACTGATCACGAATTCATTGTCAAAATCGATTCTGTCAACACGATAACTCTCGAACGGAATGAGCTAGACAGTTGAAATTTTCAGAGTAGGTTAAGGAGATGAATATCTCGGTTAAGTTCGTTATTGGGCAAAATCGGTGGTTTCGGAGTAACAAAAAAAAATTTTTTTTTTAATTGCAAATTTTATATTCAATTTTTCTTAAGATGCAGTTTCATCTTTATTTTTGATGTACATCAATGATCTGTATGATTTAACTTCGGGAGAGGCTGTTTGCTTCGCGGATGACACTGTAATATTTTATCAAGATAAAAATTGGAATGAGCTGAAGAGGAAGGTGGAGAACGATTTGTGAACAGTTATATCAATCTTCAATTCTAAACTGCTCACAGTAAATAGGGAAAAAACCAAGTTCATGATGTTCAACAGCTTCGCTCATAAGCTTCCAGAATTCACCAAACTCAGTATAAATCTAGGGGATACAATCATGGATATTGAGTTAACGGACAACATAAAATACCTTGGTATACACATAGATAGTCATCTCCATTGGAATGTTCATGCGACGAAGCTCACTCAGAAATAAGATCACTAATTCCGAAAATTAAGTTGTGTAGATCCTTTTGTGATGATCGCCAGATGAGAGTTATATATAACGCACTAGTGAAGAGTCATCTGTTATACGGTAATATAGCTTGGGGAGGGATGTACAGTTGCTTTTTACGCAAAGTAGAGATTGCACAAAAATGGATTATGAAAGTTATGTTTCGAAAGGGTTGTCGATTTCCGACAGATCAATTGTTTCGGGAAAGTGGATTCTTGGACATGAGACAGTTGTATTGTCAATCTCTGTGCATGCATCAATTTAAATATAAGAGCGATTGGTTAGAGGTAGAACATACGCATAGTACACGATATAGGGAACATTCATTGATAAACAAAATGTTTTGTCGAGTAATCAGTTTGGATTCCGTCAGGGTATGTCGACGGAAGATGCAATAAGAAAAGTCTCGGAGATTGTACATAACAACATCGATAAAAACAAACCATCTCTGGCAGTCGTAATCGACCTAGCAAAAGCATTTGATACCGTATCCATGAAAAACTGCTAGGAAAACTTATGAATTATGGATTCCGAGGAAAAATGTATAATCTAATAAAAGGCTACTTATCAGGTAGAACACAAATGGTATCATTGAACGGAAAAATTAGTAAAAAAAGAGGACTCACCTATGGAGTACCACAAGGCACTGTACTCGGACCTTTGTTATTTAATTTATATATAAATAGTCTATTTGAAGTTAAGAGCAAAGGTGAGGTCATAGGTTTCGCGGATGATACTATAGTCATGTATGAGGAAAATTCATGGGAAGATCTGAAGAAAAAAGCCGAAGAGGATTTCGCCGTCTTATCAAGATGGTTTCAACTCAATAAATTAACCTTGAACGCTGATAAAACTAAATACCTAAACTTCACATCAAGTAAGGCAAGCCTTCCAAAACTAGGAGATTTACAAATCAGTGACCAACTACATATCCCTAATACGCATTCTATCAAATATCTCGGTGTCTATATAGATCAACACTTAAAATGGGACGAACATATGCTCTACCTCTCTAAAAAACTAAGAGGTATTTTGTATAAATTCAGATATATTAAAAAAAACCTAACTTCGGAAAAACATCTGCATATACTTTATGACGCGTTGGTTATGTGTCCATCAAAACAAAATATCAGTTATACCGAAAGAACACAATTATCCAACAAGAGCAAAACAAATTGAATTTCAAACATGGAGAGCAGAAAAAAGAATTGGACAAAGGTGCTGTAGATATATTGCCTCAAGGTTATACCCAATTGTACCCGCAACAATAAAGGAGACAAGAAGTAAACACAAATTCAAAATGAAATTGAAAAAATGGTTAATTGAAGGAAATCGAACACTGATACATAAAATAGTAAATTCATACTAGAAAACAAACTAAAATACTGATCTAATCAACTCATAAACATCCAAGAGTAATGACTCAAAAATACTGACCTTGGCGACCGCTCGAGGAAGTGAACCTTGAACTTTGACAATTCAACTACCGATTTAGACCTAAAATATTGATGAAGACAGTTTACCAACCATGACAAAAAATACCAATGAAGACAATTCTCCCGGATTATCAGCAACATTGTGAATTTAATATTTATTTAGTATTTTTTTGTTAATCGTGGAGTATCCACACCTACATTTAGATAATAACATTTAGTTTATTTTGCCGTTAGAATGTGAATATTAATTTATTAAAGCTGTACACAGTTATCAGCTCCTCGGAGCGAGTAACTCACAGTTAATTGAGTTTAATTGTCATAGTTTCAACTAACTGTTCAATAAACTCTATTATTATTATTATTATTATTCCATAGTAGAACCTAAAATGAATATAACGATAGGGCAGCATTCATTCATTTACTTGGGACCTAAGTTAGTAAATGATCTTCCAAAAACAGTAAAAACATGTTCAGAAAAGTTGTATCAGAATATTTGGTCAATAAAGGTCGTACAGCTGTTAGGAATTTAATAGATAGAAAATAAGACATAATACAAATTTTTGGTTCCGGTTAGTTGGGCTGGTTGTGGTTGTTCATTATAATGGGTTATTAATTGTTTATTATAATTAGTTATTAGATGTTTATTATAGTCAGTTATGGTTGTTTTTTTTTTTTTTGAAGTTTTGTTTTCGAATGTGCTAATGAAATAAGTTCAGCTAATGTCCACGCGCGGAAACTTTTCCTTGTGGAGTATTATGTTTATATTTCGTAAATAATAGATTATGTACAAGAATTGATGTAAACCTGAGATAATAAACATTATTATATTATTATTATCATAAGACTCCATTAATGACATTCTCAACTCTAACAAGCTGAAACTTTCGGAGATATGATTTTTCAAAATTTCAATAATTATTCTCAATTCTATAGAATAGTCTAATTAAAATTTCCTGATGTATATAACTCCAACATGAGATGAGTCATAGACCTATGTTTTGAATTTAATTACAAAAGTTTTTCAGAATTGACGCACAGAATCCAAATTGAAAATGTGGGAAAACCCTGTGGGGAGGAGCTTTGGCGCTCTTGTTCAAACTTTGACAAATCATAACTCCGAAAGTATTGGTTTCTCCGAGTTGGGAATGATATCAATGGATTCTTATTTAATTTATTTTATTTTGTGATGCAGTTCTATCATAAGATTCCATTAATATCATCCCCAACTCTAAGGAACCAATACTTTCGGAGATATTTGTCAAAGTTTGAACAAGAGCGCCAAAGCTCCTGTCCACAGGGCTTCAACCAATTTTTCTTGTAGCAAACATCTTAAGTACCCTTCATCTTTCGCTTTCATCTTTGTGGGTCATACTTAAATTTGTCAAATAGATTAAATTGAGAATTATAAATTTTTTTTTCATTGTTTTTTCTGTTGGTATGGATTTTGTTTATTTTCATCGACTGATTATTGTTGATTGATTTGTATCTCTACCAGCGCTATATGCGCTGTTTATAGACAGTATGTTAAATAGTGAATTTATTAATAAATTATTATTTAAAAAAAGTTTTAGTTAAAGAGGACTCCACGTTCGACCAGCGGTCTTGAGAAAATGTTTCAACGAGACGAGATCAACATTTTCGAATTTCCTGATTTCATCAGCATGGTCCGGGCGGTCGTACCAATGGAGGTCAACAACACACGGTCGGGACAGCATTACCAATGAGTCTGTTTGTCGCCACAGGAAGCCACGAGATGACAATAGCCCACTGGTGATTCGATATTGCCCACCAGAGATGAAGAGATTTACGACGGCGCGTCGGCGGAAAGTGAAATAACGAATTTGTTCCTTTTGCGGAGGGTATAAACATTGTTTTACCGTGTTGTGATAATTGATTCGATACGGAAGACTATGGGCTTGACGTGTAACTGTACCAGAGGAAGGCGCGGATTTTCCAGGTGTGAATGGGACATATTTTAGCAGATGGTGTTCTTTGGATTCTTATTTTCTCTATAATTGAGCTTGGGAGTCGAGATGGGGACGCATTTTTCCAAATTCCGTGGAATATACATACTGCTCCACAAAATTTGATGAAGTTCAGAAATTTTGTGACCGTTTCAAAAGTTGCCGATTGTTGTCCACCAAATGCTGATTAAAGAGAAATAAAATGTTCTTCTTATATCTGAATGATTTTTTTGCTCGTCGTTTGATATTTTTTTCAGTTTTAGGCAAGTTCTTGTCGTTTGAATTTCAGAGAATTTTGGATCTGTTATTGTTTTACGTTCTTACAATCAACTTTTATTCTAAATCTGAAAATGTGTTTTGCAATAATACCTAGACGCAAACTTTGTGCGGATAAAGCCAATTGGATTAGTATGATCGAGGCGGGACGTAATCTGAGAGATGTTACGAATTTAGTTAGTGGAAACGTAGTTTCCCGGCTCACCCATCGATATCGAGAAACTGGAAACGTGACAGAAAAACCAAGAAGTAGACGCCCAAGATCTACCACTCCTGTACAAGATCGGTTTCTGGCTGAGTCTACCCGTGGAGAGCCTTTGTGTACATACTCTTTACTGAACTTTATTTTTTCAATTTTTTGAGAAAACTGCTTTTGCACTACAAATATACTGAAAACAAATTTTCACCTGTAATTGTGAAACTTATAAAGAAAAGGGATGAGTTTGATAAGTGAGTAAACATTCAGATTTCTCATATTTAAAAGATTGTCTCCAAATTCCTAAACTTCCTTAACGCAGTAAATTTTGAAACGTATCTTGAAATATTATTTGACTAAATAGGTCGTCGTGATTAAAAACTTGTATGCTACTCGTTTTAAAACATTCTATATTGTACTATGATCAATAATGTGAAGTTCTCAATTCAAAAGAATATACCGGGAGACCCATTTTAAAAGATCCGCTGAAATAACTCCTTGGGAAGAGCCTGCATGGATCAAAAAATGTTTCAAATGAAAGTTTCTTACTCTTCAGAGAGACATCGAATGCAGACATTTAATCTAACTTTAGAATTTAATTTCAAGTAGATTTTTTGAATAGGGAATACATATACATTCTTTGATAAATATTGATCTAGTGAAAAACTAAAATCATTTTATCTCCATAATTTTTTCATAAAATTTATTTCTCTGGAGATATGAAGTTTTTCATGCTTAAGATGGTCATGATAAGGTACTTCAGAGTTATTTCTCATAGAACCAGTTGTTCCTAGTTTTTTACGAGGAATAAGATTCTGCAATTTTTGCGCGTATGCTCTGGGGAACATCGCGTTATCATTTTGACCAAATGTCTGTAATTTTCGATTTTTTTGCAGAATATGGTCTCAAGAGATTGGATTCGACTCCCTGATGAACAATTTGAGGTCAAATTTCATTTTGTCCGTCTGGCCATTGTCACGATAACTTAAGAACGGAAAGAGACAGCGACTTGAAATTTTCAGGGTAGGTAGCGCATCCCAATACGATGGACAATTCGTTAATGGGCATAATCAGCCGAATGGTTTCCGAGTAATAATTTTGTTTTCAACCAATACCAATCCAAATTGAAACTTGGTGAGTAGTTGTAGAATACAAACCTAAGAAAGTTTGTGAGAATCGTATATTTAGAAAATTGAAAAAACGAAAAGATATACTGACTTGCAATTTTTAGGGTAGGTTGTGCATGTGAATGCGTCATCTGAGATTGTTAACAGGTATAATCGGTTTTGGAGTTATACCCATCTGAAATTTGGTTCTTATTACCTGAATAACTCAAAAAATACGATACTGATCCAATTCAAACGTGTTTATTAGTTGTAGAATGCCAACGCAAAAATTCGTCCGACATCACTGAAATTTTGCGAGTGCCTTCAGAACCTTACTCTACTGCCAAGTTCCAAGTTTGAACCCGATAGATCTATATTGTTGGAGATCCGAGCAACCTTGTGTGAGTTCAGTAGCTGGATGGGTGACCGTTGCGTCGATAACTTTCGAACGAAAGGAGATAGGGACTTGCAATTTTCAGGGTAGGTTGCGCATCCGAATTGAAGAGTTAATTTCGTTTTTGCATGGACATAATCGGCCGAACGGTTTCGGTGTTATACCCACCTGGTATATTATTTCGTCGATAACTCAATAAATAATGACTCGATCGCATTGCACTTGGTAACTAGAGAAATGAGTTTTTATATTTAAAAAATTTGATAATCTGGAAATTTCTTAAAAATTATGTTTCTTACAATTACCTATTCATTGATTGATGTTTTAAATTCGTACACTGTAATCGTTGTAATATTACGATATTTTGTCAAAATCTCAAAAAATCTATGATCCATTTGAGTTTGAATCTAGTACTTTGCTGTAAAATTAAGTTTTGAAGGCAGATTGCAGATTTTCAGCGATATCTAACGGATAGTTTCTGAGATACATTGGTTTTTTTATTTTCTTATCATACAATCCTCACGAAATTTTGAACAAGCCTTCATGTCAGTATTTTTCAACTGATTACTGAACCTTAATTCGATCAAAACAGTGATTTTTGAGTTATGTATTTGGAAAAAAAAATTTCAAACACAACCCGCGAATTTCAGAAGTCTAACTCATTGTGATCGAGAGTTATCATTCCCACAGCCGGAAAGAGTTAAGTTTGACCTAGAATTCTTCATCAATGAGTTGAACTAATTGTTTGAGTTCATTTACGGCTTAAAATTCGAAAATATCAGACATTTGGGCAAATTGATGTTCAGGTGAAGAAGCGCCTCAAAAACAACGGACGCAAAGTTGTAATCCTATGTAGATAATAAATATAGACTATGGCTTGTCCAGTTAATCCCAAAAAAAAGATTCTTCCAGAAAGTTCTATAAATTAATTAAAACATTTGTAAACAAATATCGTGGTAGCTCCTTCACAGTACCATACTACATGACGTCTACGCCAAACAATACCGATCAGAGTCGAAACGACATGCGACAAAAATCAGAGATTTACACCCGCTTCTTGTTATTTTTCAGGGCCAAAAGGTCGTAACTAATTCGGCTGTGTACCAACAGAAAGGTGCTAACAATGGCACTACACCTTCCCGGTACGCAAGTCGACAATGAGGAACAAAGACGATGAAGAAAACACTGGCCATAAAACTGTTGTCGGCGAAACAATTGGCATTACTCTAGACGAGTTGAACGATTTAAGTGGAACAACAATGAAATGTCGACGGTCCTGTACAAAAATCCACGGAAATCGCAATACATCAACATGATCTCGATCGTTCCATTCACGACGTGCCAGTAGGTGACATTTGAGGCTGTCTGGTTCTTAGGTTTTTGCGTTGCTGCAGATTCTTGATTGCTGAAAATTTTTTAAACCATAACATTGATAATAGTCTAGTCAACGAGTGCTTTTAAGGTCAAAATTTTTGCGTATTCTCCGAAAATTATGATTGAGGTGTCATTCGATTCGGAATGGCGTGTAGATAGTTTTTGAGAAAATTATAAGGCCGCTCGCAAAATTTGCTATGGTTATAAACAATTGAGTATAAAAAATTGGTTCAAACACTGACGTGAAGTCAGAAGCTTTTGCGCGTATGTTCTATTGTCCATTCTTCAATATTGGACACCCGTAATCGAATTTACCATGGTCAATTATGTTGTCCATTCTCCTGTATTGGACACTCTTAATTCGAATTTATTATGTTGAATTCGAATTAAGTGTCCAATACAGGAGAATGGACAACATAATTTACCATGGTAAATTCGATTAAGGGTGTCCAATACAGAAGAATGGACAATAGAACATACGCGCAAAAGCTTCTGACTTCACGTCAGTGCTTGGACCAATTTTTTTTTCGTGATTTTTTTTAAAGTTTCTAGGGGTACGATGCTTAAAATTTTTTTTTTCGTCATTTTTTTCAAATTTTCTAGGGGTACGGTTCTTACAAAATTTTAAACACGTCTTTATGTTGATTTTCTACTACTAGTTACCAAGCTTCGATTCAATCGAATATTTATTTTTTGAGTTATCAAGGAAATAATATTCCAGGTGGGTATAACTCGGAAACCGTTAGACCGATTATGCCCAAAAACGAACTCAACTCTCCCTTTCGGATACGCAAACTACCCTGAAAATTGCAAGTCCCTATCTCCTTTCGTTCGAAAGTTATCGAGGCAACGGTCACCCATATACTGAACTCACACAAGAATGCTCGAATCTCCAACAATATTTAACCGATCGTATTAAAACTTGAAACTTGGCAGAAGAGTTAGGTTATGAAGGCTCTTGCAAAATTTCAGCAATTTCAAACGAATAGTTACTGATATATAGAATGTTTTTTTTAATTTTCAATGATTTATTTAAAATTTTCTACAAATGCTATCTTCACCAAATTTTGCAAACATTTTTGCGTTGGCATTCTACAACTAATAACCAAGTTTGAATTCAATCGGTTCAGTATTTTTCGAGTTAATGAGGAACAAATATCCACCAAATTTCAGAAAATTTCAGATGGCTATAACTCTAAAACAGTTTGGCCGATTATGCTCATAACAAACTGAAATGTCGCGTTCTGGAGCACATCCTAACCTGAAAATTTTAAGCCGCTATCTCATTCCGTTCTCAAGTTATCGTGACAACAAAAATATTATTTAATAATTTAAAATTTTCTAGCCATACGATTCGCACAAAATTTCACAAACGTGCTTAGGTTCATATTTTACAACTACCCACCAAGTTTCAATTCGATCGGATTTATATTGGTTGAGAACAAAATTATTACTCGGAAACCACTGGTCCGATTATGCCCATTAACGAACTTGTCCGTCGTATTGGGATGCGCCACCTACCCTGAAATTTTTAGTCGCTAGCTCTTTTCGTTCTCAAGTTATCGTGGCAACGGCCGGACGGACGGCCGGACGGACAGAATCAAATTTGACCTCGAATTCTCAATTGGGGAGTCGAACTTAATCGTTTGAGACCACTTTCGTCAAAAAATTCGGAAGTTACAGACATTTGAGCAAAACTATAACGCGATGTTCCCCAGAACATTCGCGCAAAAATGGGTTCAAGCCCTGTGGACAGGAGCTTTCTGGTGCTCTAGTTCAAATAGACAAATTATATCTCCGAAAGTATTGGTTTCTCAGAGTTGGGAATTAAATCAATGTATTCTTATGAAAGAACTGCATCATAAAGGAAATTAAATTCAAATAATAGTTTATTTATCAAGATTAAATGAGCAATCTGAGAATGAGAACTGCACCATGGAAGAAATCAAATTAAAATAGCTGAAATGAATTTGACTCTTTCTTATAGAACAGGATGAAATGTACGAGTATGAACACAGATCATTTAATAAAGCTTAGATAGAATAATTATAGCATTCTGTGAAAACATAGAAGTACGTACGATTCATTATTGAAATTTAGAAAAATCATTTCTCCGAAAGTATTAGCTTGTTGGAGTTGAAAATGATATCGATGGATTTTAATGGTGAAACTGCATCTTAAATAAAAATTACAGACATTTGGGCAAATTGATAAGCACTCAGTTCCGAGGAACTAGGGCGCCAAAAAGTGTAATTCCCTTTCCGGGATTTGAGCCCGCCTTCTCTCGTTCCGAAACCGAAAACCCGACGGACTAGACCAACGGGCTCCTCGTACGATCTTGTCGATCTCCGGTATTGGAATAAAACGTCGGTACTTACCTGGGATATATATTCTTAATTTTCACTTTTCGACATAAAATCACCACATGGGGGTTTATTTGACGGTTTTTTACCCTTGTCTCTCTAAGTCGATTTTGACGTTTCTCGAACCAACTATTAGCAAGGAATTAGACAATGTCACATCTCAGAAAAATAAGTTGACATTATGACAATTCATACATAGAATAATTATATAATTCTGTGAAAACGTAGAAATACGATTTATTATTGAAAATTTGAAAAATCATATCTCCGAAAGTATTATCTTGTTAGAGTTAAAAATGATATCATTGAATTCTTATGGTAAAACTGCTTATTGAAAAATTTTTATTTGGAATTTGTTTTGTAAAAAAAAAAATTTTTTTTTTTACTCCGAAACCATCTTTCCGATTTTGCCGAATAACGAGCTTAGCTGAGATATTTATCTCCCAAACCTACTCTGAAAATTTCAACTGTCTAGCTCATTCCGTTCGAGAGATATCGTGTCTACGGCCGGACCGGCCGGCCGGACAGAATGAATTTCGACCACGGATTCTTGATCAGTGAGTCGAACCAAATCGTTTAAGACCATTTTCATAGAAAAATTCGAAAATTACAGACATTTGGGCAAATTGATAAGCACTCAGTTCCGAGGAACTAGAGCGCCAAGAAGGGGTTTTGGTTTTCGCCAATATCTCAAAAACTATTTGATAATTCAAATTTGAAAAATAGATTCAAAACGAGGAGGAAATTTCCTAAAAAAAGTCCCAACTCCCGGAACCGTAGGACCAATATTAATAATTTTCCCAGAGGATTGAAAATACGCCCGAAAACGGGTACTCCGGCTTGTGCAAGGCTCGCCCCCTTCGGACCTTTAATGAATAAATATTCTTCAAACGTATTAAATATGAAAATAAAAATTGAAAAAATTTAGGCGCCTGTAGGATAGATCAAGGAACAATAATCCGTGGGCTAAACATTTTTATCGCGATTTTTTAATTAATTAATTAACAATTTTTTGTTGCATCTGAGAATTTTTTCCTTTCGTGGAGCTATTTTTCAATAGTCTTAGAATAGATTCCCGCTGGAAAAATTAAAATATTATAAATTTTCGTTTTGTTATTAACAATTTACTTAAGTGAAAAATTATAAAGCTCAAACATTGAAAAAAACTTTTTTTTTATTATATTACTATTGATCTGTTTTCTTATGATCATGCAGAAGCTACTCAAAAATGATCTTTAGTAATTTGTATCTCATATTGTTAAAAAAATTGTTTTAAACAAAAGCGTTGTTCATGAGATAATTTAATTTTTTTTCATAACAAAATCCTTGATATTCGCTACAAAAGTAACTATACTCTTATCCACTAAAGTTTTTGTCGTCTGACATATGTTTCGGAAACAAAGTTTTCATCTTCAAAGACGAATCTTTACTGAATAGGATAAGAGTGTAGTTACTTTTATAGTGTTCATAATAAGTCAACAGTGAACTCAAAATAGAATATCCTTGCTGATAATTATGATTTAAATAAAACCGTTTGTTAAAAAAAAAATTGTATAACTTAAAAACGCATTTGTTAGATATCAATTTCTTTATTACCACTTGTTATGGAAATTAAGGAACCCTTTTTTTTAAATCATTATTCATTTTAGTCTTTTATATAAAAAAAAACGATAATTATTTAAATTTTCATTGTTTATTTCGTAAAAAAATTTTCATGAGCAAATGAATTAACTCTTCGTATTTTTTTTCTATTTGAAAAAAAAACAAACATGTTTTTTTTTATTAATTTATTCATATTTCTTTACTTCTTAATGACTTTCCTATTCAATCATTTTTTTTGCGCGTATGTTCTGGGGAACATACGCGTTATAGTTTTGCCCAAATGTCTGTAACTTTCGAATTTTTTGAAAAAAATGGTCTCAAACGATTAAGTTCGACTCCCCAATGAAGAATTCGAGGTCAAATTTGATTCTGTCCGGCCGGCCGTCCGGCCGGCCGTTGCCACGATAACTTGAGAACGAAAAGAGCTAGCAACTTGAAATTTTCAGGGTAGGAGGCGCATCCCAATACGACGGACAAGTTCGTTAATGGGCATAATCGGCCCAGTGGTTTCCGAGTAATAATTTTGTTTTCAACCAATATGAATCCGATCAAATTGAAACTTGGTGGGTAGTTGTAGAATATGACCCTAAGCACGTTCGTGAAATTTTGTGCGAATCGTATGGCTAGAAAATTTTAAAAAAATTATTAAAAAATATTTTTGTTGTCACGATAACTTGCGAACGGAATGAGATAGCGGCTTGAAATTTTCAGGTTAGGATGTGCACCAGAACGCAACATTTCAGTTCAATTATGAGCATAATCGGCCAAACGGTTTTAGAGTTATAGCAATCTGAAATTTTCTGAAATTTGGTGGTTTTTTGTTCCTCATTAACTCGAAAAATACTGAACCGATGGAATTCAAACATTGTTATTAGTTGTAGAATGCCAACGCGAAAATGTTTGCAAAATTTGGTGAGGATAGCATTTGTAGAAAATTTTTAATGAATCATTAAAAATAAAAAAAAAAAATTCTATATATCAGTAACTATTCGTTTGAAATTCATGAAATTTTGCAAGAGCCTTCATAACCTAACTCTACTGCCAAGTTTCAAGTTTTAATACGATCGGTTAAATATTGTTGGAGATTCGAGCATTCTTGTGCGAGTTGAGTAGTACCGATTTGGTGTAGCGTAAGGCTCCGAAGAAACGATCCCTCGACCCGGCCTTTTGCCGTCGAGTCGAAGAAGACGAATCGATTTGTGTTTTTCCCAAATTTCGTTCTTCTAGGTTGAGCCTAAATATACTAATTCAATACAAGTTTCGGAGGTTTTGAGTCCGACGATTTTCCATTCAAAAAGTCAATCCGAGAAACGTCAGAATTAATTCGAGAGACGGGGTCGGAAATTTTCGAAAGCGAAACTGACGATTTAGGCCTTTTTGGGGCGTGAAACTTGAAGAAAATGGCGAAAAGGGCGAAAAACCCTCCTATAAACCGCCACGCGTCGATATACGATCTGGAAATGTGAAAAATGAGAAAATTCATGAGAGGTAGGTACCGAAGGCGAGGTGCCTACAAGGATTAGCCTAGAACTCGAAAAGAAAATAATCTCCGCTCGAAGAACGGGGCTCGAGATGGAGGAGAAATATCGAATCATCCGTTTCCTGCTTTTCCTTTACCTAAGGTAAGTCTAAATATACGAAAACGATACAAGTTCTGGAGGTTTTGAGTTGGGGAATTTTTCCTTTGTAAATTCGACCATAGAAACGTCACAAATTATACGTAATGAGAGACGAGGTTTGATATTTTTTTGGACCAAAAGGGCAGTCTTGGACCGTTTTGGGAGCTGAAACTTGAGGATAAGTGAAGATAAGAGTGAAAAATTGGTTCAAGCACTGACGTGAAGTCAGAAGCTTTTGCGCGTATGTTCTATTGTCCATTCTCCTGTATTGGACACTCTTCTTAATCGAATTTACCATGATGAATTCTATTGTCTATTCTCCTGTATTGGACACTCTTCTCAATCGAATTCACCATGATGAATTCTATTGTCCATTCTCCTGTATTCGAGACTCTTCTTAATCGAATTTGCCATGATGAATTCTATTGTCCAGAATGGACAATAGAATTCATCTTGGTAAATTCGATTAAGAAGAGTCTCGAATACAGGAGAATGGACAATAGAATTCATCATGGTGAATTCGATTAAGAAGAGAGTGTCCAATAAAGGAGAATAGACAATAGAATTCATCATGGTAAATTCGATTAAGAAGAGTGTCCAATACAGGAGAATGGACAATAGAACATACGCGCAAAAGCTTCTGACTTCACGTCAGTGCTTGTTTCTTTTTTTAATAATACATGGTTGTTTTTATTTTTCCAAATAGAAAAAGAAACAAATACAAATAGATAATTCATTTGTTTATAACAAATTGTTGTCTTGTGTGTTGTGCGATAAATAATGATTTTAAAAAAAATTGGTTACTTAATTTTCGTAACAAGTGGTAAAAATAAATTGTTATTTAACAAATGCGTTTTCAAGCAATACATTTTTTTTTAAGAAACGGTTTTTTGACTCATAATTATTATCATCAAGGATTATGATATCAAACAAAATTTTCAAATTATCATATTTTGTTGGGATTGTTCTATGGAAGAATGACGGAAATTCTGCAGAGGCAGCAAGAGAATATGGGAGAAGTTAATAATAAGGTAAGTAGGGCAACATTTAAAATTTTTTTATTTCATTTCTTGCATGATTGTTCTACAAGAAGAATCTTTCAATCATATTACCATTAAACAGTCGGTCAAAAAATCAAATCTTCAAATGTTTGAAGCCGATTTTCTCGAATACGGTGAGGTTTAGAGCCTTAGATCAATTTCTGAAGAAAATTCTTACCCCTACCCTATATGCCCTTGGATAATCCAAATGATGATGGAAATAAATAATTTGGTAAATTTATTGAATTGGGTTCAGAATATCTTCAGAGAAAAGAAAACTGGAATATTGGCTATGTTTCAATTTATATAATAAATTTTCAGAGCAGATTTGAGGTATGAATATCTCGGATAAATTCGTTATTTAATTTGAATTTCGTTTCTTTTATGATGCAGTTCTATTATGAGAATCCATGGATATCATTCCCAACTCTAAGAAACTAATAATTTCGGAGATGAATTGTCAAAGTTTGAACAAGAGCGCCAAATCTCCTGACCACAGGGCTTCACCACTGTTTTAACATTGCTTTAAATGTTACTTGAATATTCAGATTTCGAATATCCATCACCTGATTTTCGTACACAAATATCTAAAAATAAAGAAAGGCAAAAATGTGAAAAAAATTCAAAACATTAATATTCTGATACAGAAACAATTATTATGGATAGAATCCATTTGTTATCTCAATCGTTAACCCAATCATTAAAACCACCCCCACCCACCCCAAAAAATTCGACGTGCTTGATATTATTTCAGAATACTATAAACCTCAATTTCCACTTCAAAACCTCTCCTCCAAACTTTCCCCTGGCCACTTCTGAAAATTCCAGACGTGTGCAAACAATTCGACGTGATTGAAATTTTCGATTTCAATCTTCCCTGATTGAACTAGGTGCGTCCTTCCCCCAAGCGCCTAACCGGCTCCCAACACACCCGTCGAACCAACGCTATCGATTCACGTCATTTCTCAACGTATTCACTCTGATTTTATTAACAACTGATGTAGAAAATTGAATTCCGCGCCCTGTCGGGGTGAAAGGTGTAAAGATTCCACCCTCGAAACAATCGATCGGAACATCCCTTCGGTATACCGTAAAGTCCGATGTAGACTTCAAGTTCTTCCGAGGAATGGTTTATTTTCGTCGATAGGGCTGTAATATACTAGCGGTTATCAGTCGCGGCTTCGCCTGCTGTATTATATTATATTTATACAAGGTGCGCTAGAAAAAAAATTGAAATTGCCTCAATTCTCTCCAACCGATATTCAACGAAATCGGATGATTTAAACAGAGAAACTTGTTCAATTCTATGTCACTTTTATTACACTATTGTGCTGAATGAATTTTGAAGACAATTTCGAAATTTATTTTTTATGGTTGACCCACTAGAAAATAATTTCCAAATGTTTGTATGTATAATGATTAGAGGACTGAAAAACTTGTTGAACGCTAGAATGTGAATATAAAAATTATAATAAAATACTTAGTAAAGTTATAAAAGATGCCAAATATAAATTTGAAAATGAACACATAAAAAGATTGGTGGCGACTCAGGACAGTTGTGGAACAATATTAAAAACGAACTGGGTAAAAATAATGTTCAAAATAAAACAGTAGATTATATATATGAAAATAACCAAAAAGTTGATAACAAAGCAGAAATTGCTTAGGTCATGAATGAATATTTCTGCACTATTGGCGAATTATCAAGTGATCAAATAGTAAACAATGGAGACAAGGAACCGAAACCTCCTGACCAAAATAGTAAGTCTATCTTTCTGTATCCAACAGATAGTAATGAAATTAGCAAAATCATAAGAGAAATGAAAATAAATCAAATAAAATCAAACGGAGTAGATAAAATTAGTGTTGCAGCGCTGAAGACATCATATAGTTTTGCCGTTACAGCACATTCTTAATATATGTATTAATAGATTGTATATGTATTAATAGATGTATTGAGGAAGGCACGTGGCCAGTAGAATTAAAGGAGGCTGAAGTGGTACCTGTTTACAAGTCTGGAGACAGTAGTTGCATCAGGAACTACAGAAAAGAATAAACTATCGTTAAATCTTGAAAAGACTATATCGTCGTTGCGCCTTCAAAACGCGACATGTGCATATATTGTGCAAAATGCGTTAAGTGTATATTTCGATTAAGAACTGCGCAAGCTGGATATTTTGTTAAAAGCTGCCATGTGATAATCACACAGTTGGATTTGATCGAAAAGCGACAAGTACGAAATCGAAAATATGCTCCTGCAAAACACTCTAAGTCGTATCGTATGAATGCACAATTTATCAAAAGTCACATGTCGAATTTTGAAGGCGCAACGACGATATATAACATATGAAAACTACTGTGATAGTGTGCGGAGGAAATATAAGTTGAGGTTCCTAATCAATAAATAAACAAATAATGATAGATCTCTTAAAATTTCATGGAATGTATCTACTGTTATGAATTTTCAAATAGTTATTCATCATTAAAAAATATTAAAAGTATTGAAAGGTTTTTTTTTCTAGGTTTTCTCTCCCAAACTCTATCTATAAAATAAAAGTTAATTATTTTGTGATTCGCTTCTGCGTAAGAAACACAGGATATTTGTCAGAAGCAATCAATTGAACAATGTTGCCTAACAAACAACAACGAAAGAACATCAACGAAGGAGTCTATATCAGATTCCTTCGTCAGACGCTTAATGAAAATCGTAAGAATTATTTTGTTGATAGTTATTTTGTGAAATTCAAGAATTGTTACAGTATTTAAAAATCATAGCTAACATAGTTTTACTTCGCATAGAAATTTCCAAGTTCCAACTCCTTTTTTAATAAATTTAGCCAAATATGGTCAATTCCAATTGAGCAATATGTTAGCTATGATTTTTAAATACTGTCAATGTGACAATTCTTGAATTGCACAAAATAACTATCAACAAAATAATTCTAACGATTTTCATTAAGCGTCTGACGAAGGAGTCTGATATAGACTCCGAAACGTTACGATATAGTTGTTTCTTCGTTGATGTTGTTTCGTTGTTGTTTGTTAGGCAACATTTATCAATTGATTGCTTCTGACAAATATCGTGTGTTTCTTACGCAGAAGCAAATCACAAAATAATTAATTTTTATTTTATAGATATTTTTCAGAGTTTGGGAGATAAAACCCAGGAAAAAAAATCCTTTCAACAATGAGTATACCTCCCACAATATCCCTCAATGATTACTTAATAAAAGTATGTTTTCATTGTTTCAAAAAATTAAGGACGACTTTGGAAAATGTTTATAATCTTAATTTCAAATCCCAAATTGTAACAAGAAATAATTTAATAATTTATTAATCGTTAGGAAGATTCTATTCGATGAAAGTATGGAGTTGCTTTTTAGGTTTGAATTGCATAAAAAGCTATTATTGGATTGAATTGTTATGAGTAGAATGTAAAAGGACCGAACTAATAGTGTTAAGATGGTAGATTCGTGTAGAAATTAGAGAAAGTGTATGAATCCTATGCTATAATGTAAATTAGAATACTGGTGACGATGCAAAAGTAGAAGATAGAAGACATAACAACATTTATAGGCGAGAAGGAACTGAAGGAAAGAGAATCATAAATTAGTCATAGAATTAATTTTAATGTTTTTGAGCGTTAAATAAAATTATTTTATATTCAAATTTATATGTCCATCAACATCATATCGAGTTACGTTGCTGTCATAAAATGCAATCAAAACTTGTATTTTAGGCCAAGGGCGTAGCCAGTGGGGGGGGGGTTTGGCGGTTCAAAACCCCCCGAATTGTTATTTTTCCCTTGAAAAAAATTTTTTGTGCTGCAGAAAGTGACCCTTACACCCCAAAACCCCGCCCGAAATTAATTCCTATTTCAAACCCCCCCCCCCCTAAATTAATTCCTGGCTACGCCCTTGATAGGCATAAGAAATTAGTGACATTTATTTATTATTCACTGAGCGAATACATCAAAGCTCCTGAGGCTCATTGCTCTCATGATGTGTTTTAATTAGTTATTGGGTTAAAAGCAATTCAGAACGTAAAGTGGCAAAAATTACATGGAATAATAAACCAAAAACACGTAGAGGGATATTTGTTTGGGATAGTATTTAGGTGTAGAATATCGAGTTGAAGGTTCCTACAAAATTTCACGAAAATCATATTACTAGGAGCAAAAAAAATAATATTTAAATGGGTTCAAGCCCTGTGGACAGGAGCTTTCTGGCGCTCTTTCAAACAGACAAATTATATCTCCGAAAGTATTGGTTTCTCAGAGTTGAGAATTATATAAATTTATTCTTGTGATAGAACTGCATCATAAGGGAAATTCAATTCAAATAATAGTTCATTTATCTAGATTAAATAAGCAATCTGAGAATGAGAACTGCACCATGGAAGAAACCAAATTAAAATAGCTGAAATGAATTTGACTCTCTCTTATAGAACAGGATGAAATGTACGAGTATGAACACAGAATCGTACATAGAAGTACGATTCATTATTGAAATTTAGAACTTCATCTTAGCAGAAATTGAATTCAAACATCATAGAAGAATTTAAATTCAACAAGAGTGCCAAAAATTATCAATCCAAAACCAATAGACGAATTCTACTCAACAACGAACTCATCCGAGATATTCATTCCTCAATTCTATGATGAACGATAATATATATCATTCCTCAAATCTACTCCAATACACCAATATTCCAGTTTTGTTTTTAGTGGAGATATTCTGAACTCAATATTAATAACTTACCATTACCATTCCCATCATCATATGGATTGACCATCGGCATGAAAATATCAACCAACAAAAAGTATGATATTATATTATCATTCTCATATTTATACGATTGCTGGAATGAAACACCGTCATTTCTCAGGAGAATAAGTTGACATTATAACAATTCATAGAATAACCACATAATAATTCTATCATTCTGTGAAAACGTAGAATTATGATTTACATTGAAATTTTGAAAAATCATATGTCCAAAAGTATTAACTTGTTGGAGTTAAAAATGATATGAATGGATTCTTATGATAAAACTGCTTATTGAAAAAAATTTAATTTGGAATTTGTTCTGTAAAAAAAAAATTTTTTTTTGTTACTCCGAAACCATCTGTCCGATTTTGCCCAATAATGAACTTAGCCGAGATATTTATCCCCCAAACCTACTTTTAAAATCACAACTCTCTAGCTCATTCCGTTCGAGAGTTATCGTGCCTACGGCCGGCCGGACAGAATGGATTTCGTCCACGGATTCTGGATCAGTGAGTCGAACCAAATTGTTTAAGACTATTTTCATCGAAAAATTCGAAAATACAGACATTTGGGCAAATTGATAAGCACTCAGTTCCGAGGAACTAGAGCGCCAAAAATAAATCAAATATCTCGTCAGAAATCGCTGAAATTGTGTACATACATATGACGATCTATAAACTGAAAATCAGCCATATACTTTTTCATCATAACAGAATATACGGTTTTTCTTAATGAAAGTGCATAACCCAATGATATCCGACTATAATATTTATTTGTTGCTGTAATAGTGATTTACTATTAATAATAATTTGCGTCACTGAGAAATACCAATCGACGGCGTTATCTGACAGATTCCCATAGTGGCTTGAAAATCTTTAGATGTTCTGACGTTATCATTTTGCCCAAATGTCTGCATTTTTTGCTCGACTACCTGATTCAATTCAAGTTCAAATTTGATTATGTCCCGCCATTGCCACGATAACTTGAGACCGGAAAGAAATAGCGACTTGAAATTTTTAGGGTAGGTGGCACGTCAATACGACGGATAGTTCGTTAATGGGCATAATGGGCCCAACGGTTTCCGAGTAATAATTTTGTCTTCAACCAATAGAGATCCGATCGAATTGAAACTTGGTTTGTAGTTGTAGAATACAGAGCTAAAGACGTATGTGCAATTCTGTGAGAATCGTATCACTTGAAAATTCGAAAAAAATTATTAAAAAATATTATTCATCTCACGATAACTTGAGAACGGAATGAGATATCGACTTGCAATTTTCAGGGTAGGTTGAGCATCTGGATACAACATTCGAGTTCGTCAATAGGCATAATCGTCCAAACAGTTCTGGAGTTATACCTATCTGAAATTTCGTTTTTATTTCATCATTAATTCAGTAAATATTAAACCAATCCAATTCAAACATGGTAATCAGTTGTAGAATGCTGACTCCCAAATTCTTACGGAATTTCCTAGGGATCGTATCACTAGAAAATTAAAAAAAAAATAATTGAAAAACTTTGAAAAAAAATCTATTTATCAGAAACTATCCATTTGATATCGCTGAAATTTTGCGGAAGGCTTCAGAACTTAACTATACATCACTATGAAATTTTAAAAAAATCATTAAAAAATACAATTTATTTCACGATTACTTGAAAATGGAAAGAGTAGCTACCCATCCGAATGTTCATTTAAGTTGGCATAATCGGTCAAATGGTTTTGGAGTTCTATACATCTCAATTTTTGTTGTTATTTCCTCTAGAACTTAAAATATACAAATTCGATCCAATTAAACTCGTTAATTACTTGCCGCCGACGCGTGAATTTTCTACGAATTTCGTGAATATTCTTTCCTCAAATTACTTGAGAAGTATATCATTAGATAGGTATTTCAAGAATTTCAATTCACATAGAATACATATGTTAGAATTAAAAACTCTGTGATCATAGACGTTTCCCTCCTTACTCAAATCTTTCATTAAAAATTGTACCTACGAAATGTATTCTTCTTTTTATAACAGATGAGAAAACGGTCTATATCGACGGTAAATTCGAATAAGTGTCCAAGTATCCAATAGAGGTGAATACAACATTATTAACAGTGAGTTTGTCGGTTCAAGGTTATATTTTCGTTTTTTTTGCTATCTTGAAAAATGTTATATTTCAGAAACTATGCCCGATGGACTCGACGTATGAGGCGTGAATAGACAACGACACATGCGCGCAAAAGCCCCTACCTTCACGTCAGTGCTTCTACCAATTTTGGATATGATGGATCTCCAAACGTAAGTTTCAGTATAGTAGAAATCATTCAAATATTATATTGATCATTAGCTGAATGAGCGCACTTAAACTCCTGAGGCAATGTCGGATCTTTCAAAATTTGTAATTAAAAAATGTTGAAAAGCCTTGTGGACAGGGGCTTCGGCGCTCTGGTTCAAACTTTGACAAACCATATCTCCGAAAGTATTGGTTTCTCAGATTATCATGATATCAATGGATTCTTATGATAGAACTGCATCATAAATATGATTGCACAGATAGAGGAAGAAATATTGTTTGCGGCCATACCACACTGAATATGCTAGATACCGTCCGAACACTGAAGCCAAGCAGCGTCAGGCACGGTTAGTACTTGGATGGATGACCAATGGGGAACAGCGCGTGCTGTAATCTTTTCTCAATTTGGCTTTTGTGCGTCAATTTAAAAAAATTTTCGTAATTAAATTCTAGACGAGGGTCTATGATTCACCTCATGTTAAATATACATACATCAGCAAATTATAATTAGAGTATTCTATGAAATCATAAGAATTAAGAATAATTTTTGAAATTTTGAAAAATCATATCTCCGAAAGTATTAGTTTGTTAGAGTTGGGAATGATATCTACGAATGGATGCTTATGATGAAACTGCATCTTAAAAATAGTGAATTTAAAATTTGTGATTTTTTTTCGAAACCGAAACCACTAGGTCGATTTTGACCAATAAAGAACTTAACCGAGATATTTATCTCCCAAACCTTCTCTGAAAATTTCAACTGTCTAACTCATTCCGTTCGAGAGTTACCTTGCTAACGGCTGGCCAGATTCGAGTTTGACCACGGATTCTTGAGCACTGAGTCGAAGTCGAACCGAATCGCTTAGGACCATTTTCATCCAAAAATTCGAGAATTGCATACATTTGGGCAAATTGATAAGCACTCTATTCCAAGGAACAAGAGCGCAAAAATTATCCTTATTGAAAGCCACTTTAGTTTAGTGTCAAGAAGAGGCCAGAAGAGGTTGGATCATCCACGATAAAACTAAATTAATCTAAAAGTGCTAAGGGTTAGTTACCCTCAATCCTGAGTATTGAACTGCAAAGGGGTGGTTGTTTGTTAATAGCGTGAGGTAATTTTCAGGTTTTGGCACCCCTATATAGCTTGATTTTGGGTTGGTTAACTGAATCTAGTTATACGACGTCGTTTTCCATTCGCTCGCACGTACATTACGAAAGTAACGAACCCCGTGGTAAACCCGTATGATATTATTAAGTGCTTCGAACGCGTGTTCTAAAATTTGGTAACGGGTTTTTCAATAAGGTCATAACAATTTTATATTTGAATAAAACACAGATTAATTGAGATATTAGGCTGAAATTCATTCCAGGTGCACTACACAAGTTAATCATGGCATAACTATGAAATGCGATCTCGTTCATATGAGCACCACAAGCATGTTCAGCGATTGAAAGTATGGAGCCAATTTTCTACCACTTTTTGGTGCTCTTGTTTCTCGGAACAGAGTGCTTATCAATTTGCCCAAATGTCTGTAATTTTCGATTTTTTGGCTGAAAATGGTCTTAAACGGTTTGGTTCGATTCACTTATCAAGGATACGTGGTCGAAATCGATTCTGTCCGGCCGGCCGATAACACGATAACTCTCGAACGGAATGAGCTAGACAGTTGAAATATTCAGAATAGGTTTGGGAGATAAATATTTCGGCTAGGTTCGTTATTGGGCAAAATCGGTCAGACGGTTTCGGAGGTACAAAAAAAAATTATTTTTTTTACATTACAAATTAAAATTAAGTTTTTCTCCAGATGCAGTTTCACCATAGGAACCCATTGATGTCATTTTCAACTCTATCACGCTAATACTTTCGGATATATGATTTTTAAAAATTTCAATAATAAATCGTATTTCTGTGTTTTCACAGAAAAAAAATTTATTATTTTCCCAAGAAAATTCACATTGTGAAAAATACGTAATTACGACGACTTCTATGTAGAGAGGACAACGTTGCTCCGTTATCTGACAGGAAAATGAGCATAACCTAACATTTTCCATTTTTAAACGGTGAAATGTGTCAAAATTTCATGGCCAACAGGGAGACTATGTAAATGTGTCAATATGGTTTGATCTGAAATTTAATTCTCTTTCAATATATCTTATGATATACAGTTCATTCTATTTGGAAAATCGCACTCTTTATCGTTTAAGTATGTCTCGGAAACGCCTGGGATTTTGAACAACCCTGTATGATTAGGGACGCCTGTCATTATACGTAATTGATACAAATGATGGAAATATATATTTCGGTAAGTTAATCAAATATTGTTCAGAATATCTCCAGTAAAAAAAAACTGGAATATTAGCTAAGTTATAATTGATATAATATAATTTTCATAGTAGATTTTGAGGAATGAAAATCTCAACCAAATTGGTTCGACTCACTGATCAAGAATCCATGGTCGGAATCGATTGTGTCCGGCCGTCCGTCAGTCCGTCTGGCCGCTAACATGATAACTCTAGAACGAAAGGAGTTAGAGGACTGAAATTTGCAGGGTATACGTTTGGAGCGTAAATATCTGGGACGAGCCCGTAACGGGCGAAATCCACCAAGCGGTTTCGGAGTTATTGCCATTTTCAGTAGAAACTTTTTTTATGGATATGTCCGAAACCGATCACTCGATCTGTTTGAAATTCAGCACCAAATTGTAAAATAATGACCTCTATATGCATGCGAAGTTTTGCATTGATCGGGTTGCCGTAAAATGTCCAAAAAAATTAAAAAAATTTTAAATTTTGTTTCTATTATAACTCTCGAAAAGAATGAGCTAAGCAGTTGAAATTTTCAGAGTAGATTTGGGAGATGAATATCTCAGTTAAGTTCGTTATTGGGCAAAATCGGCCTGATGGTTTCGGAGTAACGAAAAAAGAAATTTTTTTTAAATTACAAATTTCAAATTCAATTTTTTGTAAGATGCAGTTTCACTATGAAAATTCATTGATATCATTTTGAACTCTTACAAGCTAATAATTTCAGAGATGTGAATTTTCGAAAGTTCAATAATGACTCGTACTTCTATTTTTTCACAGAATGCTGTACTTAATTATTCTATCTATGAATTATAATATGATCTGTGTTCTTACATGTCATCTTATTTTCCTATGAGAGATAAATGTCAAAATTATTTCTGGTTTGTTATTCTTGATATAAAATACACCTCCTCTTCTAGAAAACAAAGTATGATTGAAGGCAAAATGACCAATGAAATAACCTCAGCTATCGTATAATTATGAGGATATGATATTATACTTTCAAGGTGATAATATAATGCCCGTGGATAATCCATATGATTATGGAAATATATTCTTTGGTAAGATACATAATCAAATTGGGTTCAGAATATCTCCAGTAAAAACAAAACTGCAATATTGTCTAAGTTTTAATATATATAATATAATTTACAGAGTAGATTTGAGGAATGAATATCACGAATAACTTCGTTACTGGTTTTCACCTAGATTTTTTTTTCGGGATTTTGAAGTTCTTTCCATACGTATAATATTCCCATGTGTGTAGAATCTCTGTTATAGTTAGACTTTGGTACGTACCCTCACAGTGCAAACCCGAACCACAATCGGTCAACTCGTTCCAAATTCCCGTCAAAAAAAAAAATCCAATCTGCTCTTCTTTCCTAAGATAATATACAGCTCGAAGGTCCCGTCAACGAGCAATTTGATAGACAAGTCATCGCAATCCGCCATGGTTTCACGCTGAATGGCATCCCGAGCAAACCTCGCATACAGACAACAACGAAACCATAGAAACTCATTTGAGCGTGTCTCAAAACAACGATACACCTCACTGGTACCTGTCAAAATAGTCGAAAATATTTCGTTAACGAACAAAGGAGGATCCTATCGATTCTGTGCGTCGATCTCGTCAATTTTTCTACGGGTGTTAGTCACACGCAGCGGCGTGGCCGATCGGACAGGGATGCCTTTCAGGAGGGGATTGTTGCAAACCGTGGATAATTGAGCACCTATTTCCGTGTTCTGGAGGTAACTGTGCAGAAACGGCTTAACGCCTTAATGTAAACATCAGTCCGGTCACAATAGCCTTGACACGGATACGTTTCCCAACGTTTTTACCTCGTTGAGTTTCGGGAAAAGAACGACGACGAAAACTTTGCATTATGTAGGTATATGAATTCCGAAGTGGGTCAATCAGGTCTATTCGCTAAAGGTTGACTGAAGTCAACGTTGATTATTTGAAGTTAGATTGTCAAATTTCAGATGAATCAACCTAAAGTCAACTTTTCCTATTCAGTTGAAATCATGTCAATTGTTTAGGTACTTCAAGTGAAGACCAAGTCAAGAATATACAAACATACTAACTGACAAAGAAACTGCAAAACCCAGAAGGAGCTGTTTAAATTTTAAATTTTTTTTTGGTAAAACAGATAGTATAGCAAGGAGTAAATGAAATTTGGAAAAAAAAATCGCGAAAGTCTTTTTATTAAAAAATTTCTGTTACTTACATATTATTATAGTCTTTTTTTGCAATTTTTTTAATTTCACAACAAACCAGCTGTACGAGGTGATCCAAAGTCGATGTTTAGTTGTTGTTAAAATGCCTAGAGCACGCGTACGCGGAATTTATCGCCAGCTAAGTGAATTTGTAAGAGGTCGAATTATTGATCTATGAGAGGCGGGGTTGTCATTTCGAGAAATCGCTAACCGTACGATCAGAAATCCAACTACTGTTATGACATGTTGTCAAGCGTGGTTTGATAATGCCCAAAATCGAAGAATAGTAGGCACCGGATGTCGAAGGGGCACAAATATCGTTCAAGATCGACGTCTAAGAGTTATGGCTATTAGAGACCGATTTGCCTCAACTCGATCTTTGGCATATGATTGGTTAGGCGAACAAGTCCGAATGGTTTACCGCCGGATAAGGTCTTTTGGACTGCAGCATTACCGACCCCTTGTGTTACCTCTGACGGTTGAGCATCGCCGGCAACAATTACAGTGGTTCAGAGAAAGTCTAGATTGGAATGTGGAATGGCATCTGGTCGTCTTTTCTGATGAATGTCGAATCTCCTTGGGTGCACATGATGACCGAAGAAGGGTTAAACGACGTCGGGGAGAAAGACGCGAACCTCAGTTTGATATTGAGCGTCATGTACACCGGACTGTAGGCGTTATGGTATGGGGTGATATTGCACATGCAAGTAGGTCACCTTCAGTCTTTATTCGAGGAAACATGACAGCGCTGTGTTACCTTCAAGAAATAGTGGAGCCATATGTTCTCCCTAACCTTAACCGGCTCGAGAATCCAATATTTCAGCCAGATAATGCTCGACCTCATATTGCCAGAGTTAGTTTAAACTTTTTTGAAGCGAACCATGTAAATCTTTTGCCATGGCCGCCCAGATCCCCTGATCTTTCGCCCATAGAGCATGTTTGGGACATTATGGACAGAAGGCTTGGAAATTTACCCCACCCCCACCAACTTTGGAGGTTCTGATAAATGAACTACAGGTAGCTTGGAAATAGACCATCTTATTGCATCAATGCCAAAACGTGTTGGGGAGTGTATAGATAATCGCACACATTATTGACGAATTTAAAAAAAAATTGTAAACCCTTCGTGTTTTTCTTCAAATTTCAATCATTTACTCCTTGCTGTACTATCTATGTCTTACAAAAATAAATTAAAATTTGAACAGCTCCTTCCGGGTGCTGCAGTTTCTTTGTCAGTCAGTATATCAACATGTACATAAATTTGATATTCACTAACCAAAATTTGAGTTGATTTGTTGACTCCAGGCAAGTCCTTAATAGCACCAAGATATTTATTGTTGACTTGAACCAATAAATACAGTGGTAATTAGTGTTGTCAGTATAGATATGCATAATGTAATATTTTTCCAGTATATAGGAGAAGAAGTACAAAAGTAAGTTCAATATTTAATTGAAGATATATTATAAAATGAAATGAGGATGCACTTTGTAATCTTACGTACTTTTATGTTAGTAGAAGAGCTCTGCATATAAACTGCAGGCAATTGAGAGACGCAAGTAAATGGCCAACTTTATTTTAGGAAAAATAGGCATATCTATATCGTAATATTATTAACTACCTAGTACTTATGTATAAACTATACTATATTTATATTAAATTAAACGTTTGTCAAAGTGGTGTACTTACCGTACTTTCCTCCGCCTCCCAATCAAAAACTTCAGATTATTTGAAAATTTCGAAAACTATAGGTTAGAATACACAGTAAAACCACACCAACTGTTAAAACATTAGAATATTATGAAACTTAACTATTAACGACCACGCTGTTGTCAGAGTTATATGTTAGTGAATAGGAAATCAAGTCAATGTTGTTATGAAAATGAGGTACCTATATCAACTTGACTTCAAGACAACATTGCGATAAATGTACATAGTTAGTGAGTAGGCCTGATCAAGACATGCATGACAAGGTGAAAATATTTCGATATTTCAGTACCTATGGTAGCTTGGTGAAATCAAATCGTTTGAATTTTTTCGCGGATTTTCTAGGCGACATCATGCAAAATTTTGCTAAAAGGGTTATTAACAGGACATAAACGTAATACAGAAAACCCATGTTTTGAAATATTATTTTTAATTAACATAGGAGAAGTATGTCTTCTGATAGAAGCTAGAAAATTAGGAATTTTCATGCAAAAATCTACAAGTTATTAACATTGGAATGAAGCCCTATATTTGACAAAATTTAAAGGGTTTTTTCAGATTTCACAAGAATTTTCTGAGAATATTAGTTAAGTGACACGTTAAAACAATGTAGAATTCAATGGTTATAATCTCACTATCAATGAAAAAACTTACGTATTACATTTGAAAAACGAAAGTTAGTACCATTTCCGGTGAAACCGGAAGTCGAACGAGTCTGCGATTTTTTCGAAGGATTCATCTCCCCTAACAAAGCTTAACGATAAAATTTCCAGTGTTTATCTCGATTCTCTCTTTGAAATATTCTAACGAACGGTCTTCGTGGATCACGCGTATACACATACTGTACACAAATTGAAGTGCATGTTTGTATTCTCTTATTGAATTTGCATTGAAAAATACTGTTTTAATAATTTCATTCTATCCTACTGCGTCATAAACATTACTTTTTGCACCAAGAGAACATTTTTGCATTTTTATTCCTTCTACGCATTTAAATATATCTTTGATGGAAACATATACCTAGGAATGTGATTTGAAAACGACAAAGATTGTTTCCCATATCGTGCCTGTACCACTATAATGACTTTTTGGCGGTCTTGTTCCTCGGAACAGAGTGCTTATCAATTTGCCCAAATGTCTGTAATTTTCGAATTTTTGACTGAAAATGGTCTTAAACGATTTGGTTCGACTCACTGATCAAGAATCCATGGTCAAAATCGATTCTGTCCGGCCGTTAACACGATAACTCTCGAACGGAATGAGCTAGACAATCGAAATTTTCAGAGTAGGTTCGAGGGATAAATATCTCAGTTATGTTCGTTATTGGGCCTGATGGTTTCGGAGTAACGAAAAAAAAATTTTTTTACATTACAACTATTGAATTCGATTTGAAGAAGCGATAATGAAGAAAAAGATGCCCTTCAATATTTAATATTTCAGCATATTTTGTTAACAAAATCAATTTTCATAAATCACAACACTAATGGGGAGATAGGGTTTTTTTGCTGAGGTTTTTTCCCTAAGCTCTAGTATCATATTATATCAAATTATATGGTACCCCGTTACACTAACCTCTGCTAACACTTCTTTCACACACATGCTTTATTGTTAGATACAAAACAAATTGTAATGCTCAAGTTCAAAAGAATATATATATATATATATGTATATATATATCATAAGAATCCAATGAGATCATTTTCAACTCTAACAAGTTAATAATTTCGGAGATATTTTTCAAAATTTCAGTAATATATCGTAGTTTTATGTATCACTGTCTGTGTTCACTGTTCATAAATGTCATATTATCTAGCTATTAGAGTCATGTCAATTAGTAGTTTGAAAAAGAAGTATCCGATTCTTGAATTTGTGGAAATATACAAGACTGGTTTGAAACCGAAAATAATATTGACTGGTTGCATATTGAATAATTTACGTATAAATTCGGATGATTTAGAATTCGCTCATTTTAATGATGTAGTTTATGAAGGCAATAGGAAAGAAGAATATAATGGAATCATCAAAACAAATTGTTGTTCGTTGACCACTGAGGTTGATATTACATTTTACTTCCTTAAGTAGTAAGACATGTTCCTGTATACAGTATTTTCATAATGTTGTTAGTTATTTTCAACTATTAAAATAATTTGTTCGTAAGCCTCTACCTACTCAAATATCAGGAATAATTTAACAATCTGCTATGATTGTCTCCATCCTTGCTCTATAGACATTTCGATGACACTTTCGAGTTGTGAAAACTATGCACCGATTGTAAGTCCTAACAACCCATTCCACGAGGTTGAATCATTGCAGATTGCTCATTTAATCTTGATAATAAATTTAATGACAATTTTTGAAGCATTGTAGATTGCTCTTTTTTTTGGTGCTCTTGTTTAAATGATAATTCTTGAAATATTTTTTTTTAGTTTAATTTCTTTCATGGTGCAGTTCTATCATAATAATCCATTGATATAATTCCCAACTCAGAGAAACCAATACTTTCGGAGATATAATTTGTCTGTTTGAACAAGAGTGCCAAAAAGGTCCTGTCCACAGGGCTTGAACCAATTTTTGATTGACATTATGCCTTCACGGTAATCAGAAATGCAAGTCAAGCAATTAGTGCTGTGGTGACACAAGTGAGGCTAAATGCATCACAAAGTGTTGTGAATCGAGTATGTAGATACCTACTCGATATCTAGAGAATGGATCGGCGGTGTAAACCATGGAGGAGGTCGACAAAGAGCCACAAGTCATGCTCAAGATATGTTAATATTGCTAATAGTCCTAAAGGCAAAAAAAACAACATACACAGCATCAAGGATAATTCGCCTCTTAAGGCAAGCTACTGGAATAGTACATTTCATTATATCTCAATGAAAATATCAACTTTCATATCTATGATTCGATTCCAAAATATCCTCTTTCTTGTTTAGCGCACCGATATTAAATTACAGTAGTGGAAACATTTTTCTGATCCCTTGTTTCAATTGCCTCAAAAATGACTTCATTTTGCATTAATACGAGAAATATCTGACCAAATTGCAATGTGACAATTGATACAACGTTTTATCAATATTTATATCACCTTTATTGCAAATAATAACCGAAAATTCAGTAGGGGTAATCAGCTGACATTAGCTGCCAGAAACATTGAATTTTTACAAGTTCTAACAATCATTACTATTGTTATATGTTCCATCCGAGATTAATCACGACAACGTTCATTAGACGAATGAAATATCAGTAAAAATTATTTCCTATATACCGGTGGCCCACCATAGACGCTGAGCTCGGTTTGAGGGAGTAAGTGGAGATGCCTTGAGAATATTTTGTTGTGATGTGAGTAGGGTGTTCAAAAGCACAATTTAAAATTATTTTTATATATACAGGGTGTTTGAAAACAAATATATATAGACCAAAGTTATATTTTTGAAAAAATGTAACACCCTGTATTTGACCTAAAATATGGAATGGCAAGCTCAAATTATGATGAGTTTCTTCAGATCACTTTGAACTTAGAAGCGCCATTTACGAGAAATTGGCGGAAAATTGTAAATATGGAGTTTTTGGCGCTCTTGTTGTCGGAACAGAGTGCTTATTTGCCCAAATGTCTGTAATTTTCGAATTTTTGGCTGAATGGTCTTAAACGATTTGGTTCGACTCACTGATCAAGAATCAATGGTCGAAATCGATTTCAGGCCGTTAACACGATAACTCACGAACGAAAGGAGTTGGATTGAAATTTGCTGGGTAGTTTTGGAGCGTAAATATCTCGGACAAGTTCGTTAACGGGTGGAATCCATACCAAGCGGTTTCGGAGTTATGGCCGTTTTTAGTAAAAACATTTTTTATGAATATTTCCGAAACCGATCACCCGATCTATCCGAAATTTAGCATCAAATTATGAATAAATGACCTTTTTGTATGCATGCGAAGTTTTGTATTGATCAGGTTGCCGTAAAGTGTCAAAAAAAAATTAAAAAATGTTCAAATTTTGTTTCTACAATAACTCTCGAACATAATGAGCTAGGCAGTTGGAATTTTCAGAGTAGGTTTGGGAGATAAGTATCTTAACATTTTCAAAATATACACGGTGAAATGTGTCAAAATTTCATGGCCAACCGGGAGACTATGTAAATGTGAATGGAGTATATAAGTACTGTTTGATCTGAAATTTAATTCTCTTTCAATATATCTTATGATATACAGGTCATATATTTGGAAAATCGCACTCTTTATCGTTTAAGTATGTCTCGGAAACACCTGGGATTTTGAACAACCCTGTATGATTAGGGACGCCTGTCATTATACGTAATTGATACAAATGATGAAAATATATATTTCGGTAAGTTAATCAAATTGTGTTCAGAATATCTCCAGTAAAAACAAAACTGGAATATTGGCTAAGTTATAATTGATATAATATAATTTTCATAGTAGATTTGAGGAATGAAAAGCTCAAACGATTTGGTTTGACTCACTGATCAAGAATCCATGGTCGGAATCGGTTGTGTCCGGCCGTCCGACTGTCCGTCTGGCCGCTAACATGATAACTCTCGAACGAAAGGAGTTAAAGGACTGAAATTTGCAGGGTACGTTTGTAGCGTAAATATCTGGGACGAGCTCCTAACGGGCGAAATCCACCTAGCGGTTTCGGAGTTATTGCCATTTTTAGTAAAAACATTATTTATAGATATTTCCGAAACTGATCACTCGATCTGTTTGAAAGTTAGCATCAAATTGTAAAATAATGACCTCTATATGCATGCGAAGTTTTGCATTGAACGGGTTGCCGTAAAGTGTCAAAAAAAATTTAAAAATTTTTAAAACTTTGTTTCTATAATAGCTCTCGAAAAGAATGAGCTAAGGAGTTGAAATTTTTGAGTAGGTTTGGGAGATAAATATCTCCTTAAGTTCGTTATTGGGCAAAATCGGTCTAGTGGTTTCAGAGTAAGGAAAAAAAAATTTTTTTACATTACAAATTTCAAATCCAATTTTTTTTAAGATGCAGTATCATCATAAAAATCTACTGATATCATTTTAAACTCTAACAAGCTAATACTTTCGGAGATATGATTCTTCGAAATTAAATAATGAATCGTTTTCACAGAGTGCTGTACTTAATTTTTCTGTCTATGAATTATTATATTATTTGTGTTTTAACATGTCATCTGATTTTCCTATGAGAGATAAATGTCAAAATTATTTCTGGTTCGTTATTCTTCATACAAAACCTCATTCCTGTTCTATAAAACAAAGTATGATTGAATGCAAAATGACCAATAAAATAACCTCAGCTATCGTAGAATTATGAGGATGATATGATATTATACTTTTAAGGTGATAAAATAATACCCATATGATGATTGGAATATATTCTTTGGTAAGATACATAATCAAATTGGGATCACAATATCTCCAGTAAAAAGAAAACTGCAATATTGTCTAAGTTTTAATTGATATTTATAATATAATTTTCAGAGCAGATTTGAGGAATGCATATCTCGGGTGAGTTCGTTATTGGGGAGAATCGGTCTGTTTGAATTTAATTTCTTTCATGATGCAGTTCTATCGTAAGAATCCATTTATATAATTCCCAGAGACCAATAATTTCGGAGATATGATTTGTCAAAGTGTGAACAAGAGTGCCAAAGGTACTGTCCACATGGCTTGTACCAATTTCTTATTTTTAAATAGCAATCAATGAAGAAACCAGTTACGGATCGCATGACTAGAAAATTTTCAAAAATAGATCTAAAAAATTCAGAATCTGAGAAACAATCCATTGATGGTTGACATTATGCGAGAGCCTTCGGAGCCTTATATTATATTAGAGTTCTAGTTTTGTTCACGATCGGAACTATATTGATGAACATATTACCGAAATCGATCCAGGTGTACTGGTCTATTTTTTTACACTCGACAAACTAAGTTATCAACAGTTTTTGATTTTTAACTTGCCTGGAGTGAATTTAATGAATCATCATGTCATACAACCAATCAAGTCTGTCTATGTCTGCTTCCGAACGGTCAAGTCAAATTTGATAAGTCGATACGCCAAGAGCTTGTCAAAATTCGAGGTGAAGGAATAATAATTTATCGAATATATTCGAATAACAGGTAAATTCCATTTGGGAAATAGAATAATAATCATCGATTGCATATCGGTTGAACAACATATTAGGAGATGTTTTTTTTTTAATTTGGTAAGTATGATATTATTTTACTTGATTTCTTTTTCAATTTCTTTTGATAATCATTTTTGTTGATTTTTCTAATGCGTTTGACTGTCGAGAAATACCTATACTTATCTTGGATATTGACCCAGAAAACTAATAATCTACTATCCACTTTGATTGTTGAGCAGTATATTCTTATTAATACCTATTTATATCTAAGTTCAACCATTACCACGTGTAAAATAAATTATAATAGTCATAACAATATTCCAGAAATATTATTCTGTCCCAAACAAGCAACAATGATTGACACTGGAATCTACGTCTCAATATGCTGAACCGCATGAAATATGTCAATTAGCCGGAACACAGATTGATAAAACTATTATCTAACCCAACCACTTATTAATTCATGCCACTTGTGTATCATATACTATTACAAGCTCCAACTTGCAGACTCCTCCCACTGCCAGAGAAACAAACATTCTTACATCTCAATTCTGACGTTTCTCCTCCCCACCCGACCAACAACCAGAAAGTTGGAATCTTGACCACGCCCACCCGACCATTACACGCTCCCTTGAGTGAAATGTTCGAGACTTTACTCACTAAAAAACGACGAGAGAGACAGAGAGAGGGATATGAAGAGATTAATCAATATTTACTAAAGGAAACCGGGTCCAACGATACTGGAATAGGCATCCAGCATTTTTTACCTGAGTCTGATTGTGTTTGTACGACCAGAAATAAGTAGAGTGCTTCTCAAGTTTAAGAAGATCGAAATAGGTTCGGAAGAAATTCGGTGGATCTAGGGGTATATTAGGGGTCAAAAGCGTGGTTATTGTGCACAATTGAAAGTAGACGGAAAATTGGAACGTATGGGTTAGAAAAGGACGGAGCGAGGGTATTGACGTGGTAACAGAGATGAGCGCATGACTTGTGGGCGGGGTTACGTTTAGACTGGAGTAATAAAGATGACTATTTTGAAATCTCACTCAGTTTGACAGGATACTTTTACAAGTGAGCATTTGTCGAGTTGGTCCAGTGCTAGCCTTCAACCTGTTCGGTGAATTCGTGCGTTCATTCGCGAATTGAAGATGGCGTTCGAAGATAGGTTCAGCCCGAATACTGCGACCAGTCCAGGCAGTGACAGTTCAAGGATGAATTATCCAAATTCCCCGGAATCCTCCAGGACGCAACCTTACACTTGTTTGACGATCCCTCAGGATAAGGAACAACACTACATCACATCTGCTTCGAGCTCACCGACCTCTTTCTGTCAGAAATCCGACCAAGAGAAGAATTTCATAAGAATTACTTCTTTCGCTCTACCGAGTCCGAAAGATACCGGCACCAGGAGCGAAAACGACTCCCCTATATCCTACAGGAACTCCCCGTCGCCGAGTAGCAGCATCGCATCTTCTGGATCTCGATCGCCGCCACCAAGTAACAACGAACCAACTATTCAAACTTTGAAATACTCCATATTTAACATATTGCAGCCTGATTTCGGCAAGAACGCGGTTCAGAAGACGAGGTCCCATGGCAAAATAAGTTTCAAACCGTACGAAACCAAACCAAGTGAGGAAATTTCGGGTTCGAAGACTGCCCCTTTGGGAAGTTTGTGTCAGACTGTGTCCCAGATAGGAAGTGCTAAAAGAACTGTCGAGGCCGTGAAACCTGCTCTGGGTTTGGTGGCCGATAGCGAGAAAAAAGAAGAAAATTCTGTTCCTACAGTGTGGCCAGCTTGGGTTTATTGTACCAGATATTCGGACAGACCCAGTTCAGGTAACGTAATTTTTTTTTTTTGGTGCCAATGAATAAATTAGGATAGGAATATTCGGTTGATGAAAGAGTTGATATTGTTTGGATGTTTTGCTTTGACATACGGACTTACCTAATTACTCGGGAATAACTGAATCTCGAAAAGAGTAGTGAGTTAGAAATTATAACATAAATATTTATGTATAGAATCATAATTAGCAATTTAAAGTGAGAAATATTATTTCTTTTTATTTCTCGAGAAAAACATTTTCTCCAAGTTTTGACATGATTAGCCAAATATCAATTGAAGGAGTAATGAATCAGTTAAAGAGAAATTTGGAGATAGGAATTTTCTATGAAAAATAGGTTAAAATTATTGATTTATCCATAATGCCACAAATAGATTAAATAATGTAGTTCATAACTGATGATGATTGTTTATTATCGAGGAGATTAATTCAAAGAGGATTCGAAAGAATACGCTTCGAATTTTGTACAAAAAGGTATAGTTATTCGGTAATTCTGTCCAAAAATCCAACAAATCTCCCACAACAAACTGAAATGGCCCCGTTGAATTTTTTCCTTTTTCAAAAACTCAAATGAACATTTCGAGGCATCCTTTTTTAGTCGATAAAAGACAAAAGAAATTCTGGTCAAGTTTTGAAGTCGATTTCTGAAAATGCAATAAAAAAATATTTTTCTAATTTGATTATTCGTTGGCGTAAGTTTATTAAGAATTATTATTAACGATATAAGTGGCGTACTTTTAAGGCGATACAATACATTTAGATGAATTATACATATTTTATGTTTCATTGACCATATTCCGGTACTTTTTTGGCACTGGAGTAGTGGAGTGCCCAGAAAATTTATTTATTCCAAAAATATGGAATAAATGGTGGATGCGCTTTAAGTGGAATATAGGTATTTTTGGCGATATAATGAATGATTACATGTATTATGAAAAATATTCATTGTATACATGGTGGCTCGAATAGTTTCTTGGTAATGTGAAATATCAACCCAGCTACAATGTATTTGGGGTAAAAACTTCAAACGACATTAGAGGTTAAAGGAAGAAAAGCAAGCCGAACAAAAATACCCAAGAAAAAGCTTGATGAATATTTTAAAAATTACTTTAGTGAATCAGAAGTGGAGAGGCTTCTTCTGTCACTAAAATTAGTGGTAAATCTTCCGTTTTCTGATGGGGTAACTCAAGATAGGTATACAAACAAAATTACTCCTAAAATTCAGACATTTTTGGGATTATCGAATCTTACTTATGTGTTCAAACTTTCCATCATTATCGATCACCCAAGGAAAGCTGAGGCATTATCAATGAAAAATAAAATCAAGGTGGTGAGGCACATCAGAAAGAATATTATATAATATAATATAATAATATAATAAATTAACAATCTGCAATGATTGACCCTCAGAGGTGTCAGAGCAAGGCTGGACACGTGTTTCGGACTTATTGGTCCATCGTCACCAACATGTAGTTATACTTTATTAATTAGATGAGGAGGTCAGTTTAGTTGAAATTCTGAGCTACAGGTTGCTGACGATTGACAAATAAGTCCCAAACACGTATCCAGCTTTGATCTGACATTTCGATGATACTATCTGTAGGTATTTCGAGTATTTATTCGCGAAATATTATTATTATTTTAAAATGCCTATTAAGTTTCTGGACAAAGTTAGTCAAGCGAACTCTGTACTTCGTCAGTTGCATAATTACCTTTATGAACATTTTAGTAATAATTTAAATGATTTAATTCCAAAAAAAATGCTGCTCAGAAAATGGCTACATTGTTAAATAATTTGTTTTTATGAAAGTGATATTAGGCCACCAAAAATGTAATTACATTCTTAATAAGGATTTTTCTAGAGTAACTGTGTTGGAGGCATTGACAGAAAGTCCTCTCATCTTCGGTTTAAAAAAAAACCCACCAATAGTCACAAGACATTCACCTACTCAGATCAGGAACAGGTCGCTTCACTTCTTTAACTATAGATAATTTTTCCTCATAGGAATGACTCGAAAAATGTTGAGATTTATTAAAAAAATTATAAGATAACGAAATTCGAACATTCATTCGGACCTGCTAAATCCATTTTGGCCTGCTGGTAGTTATTGATTGATTGAATGATTCGGGATAATTTGGTAGGAAGAAGAAAATGAATCACATACCGCAACATCAAATAAAACAGAAAGCTCTGCTGTCAAGTGAAAACTTATCTGAATGTCCCGAAGTGCAATTTGTCGCTCGCAAGGGACAAGGGAACCGAAAATGTTGCCACTGTTTCTCGTGCGTTTCTCCAATACGATGGGAGATGCATGGAGGCATGGCTCAGAATCAACATTTCAGGCGCTATGTCTTTTACGATATGAAAAAACTGACGCATGCTCTATGATGAATATATCGCGCACGGCAAGGAAGCGCGTTATCCTAGCCTAATAACCGTTTACTTCTTAAAAAGGAAGTGTGATGAGTACACAGGAAATATTCCGATAAGAAGTCAAGGTAGTATTTTAATAATTTATTGTTTTATTATGAAGCGAAATTATGTATCCTCAGGGATATTGTATATTGTTGTAGGTGGTAACGTTGCACTGCGACCTTAAGGTCTATTGTGCCCTCCCGTCCGAGCTGTCGATGTCATCACCATCTACAGCTCGCCTTCCAGTACCAGAGTTCTGATGCACTACATTATCTGAAATGGCTTCAAGGAGGCTACGTCTTTGCTCCTGCAAATTTCTTGCCCAAAGCATTCCTCGCGTTGGTGTGAGATGGCGAGGCCATTCCGTAATCAGGTGATCAGGAATGTCATTCTCCTCCCTACAGAATCTGCACTCGTCAGTTTCTCCTAGCCCTAGTCTCATCATATGCTTCCTAAGACAACAGTGCCTTGTGAGGAAACCAGTGAGGAGGTGCAGCGTGTTTTTACTCCGATCCATATATTTCTTGGATTTGACAGTGTCAAAGTTCCGGAGAAACTTTTTGGTATGATACATTCCTGTGATAGTTCACCAGAGTATACCTCTTTCAGTTTCTTCTTTCATCCGAAATTCACTTTTGTAGGTGTATCCACCTACCTCACAGTAGGGTTCCGGACAAATAAAAGGGGTTTGACCTCCTTTCTTGATAAGTGTGTTGGCCTCCTCATTTCCTATAATTCCCGAGTGACCAAGAACCCGGACCAAGGAGACCCTGTTGTTTTTGCCTACTTCATTAAGTTTTCTTCGGCTCTACCATATTAGCTAGATTCGATAGAATATTTTGCTATATCACACTTCTGATAGTTTATTTCTAGAAGCCTAGCCATAGTGAGCATTTGGTGCCTGCCACATATACTCCAGCGCCAGCTTCTGCAGTGGTTTTGAACCGTCTGTGTACCATTTAATGGAATTTTTTTAAGAACTTGGGTGGTGCATTCCCTGTCCCAGTCACTAGCAAGATTGGCTGATGAAATGCAATTGGTGAGAGAGAACCAGGCTCTCTAGTTTTTAATACTCTCATTACCCGTTCCTTTCCTAGATATTCTGAGAATGGCTTCTGGCCATTTTTACTATCACTAGATGAAGGGGTGTGAGATTCGTGATAATCTAGAAGAGAGCGTAATGATTCACCATATGCAAGCCTGTGCATCTTCAAACGAACATCACCGAACTTCGATGGTACCAGTTTCGAATTATCCAACCTGTTTATTTAATTAGCACAATTCTTCCGATGTTTGAATCTCATTCCGTATTCAGGAATCCCCGAACTGTCTCAAAAACACCAGAATCCCCTTAAATGACCGCATTCCTCGCCGGGCTTCTTGAAACAAAGAAAATGGGCAAACGAAAAAACTGATACCTACCACATCCTTATCAGATCGCCCGAGCGTTCGAAAATATACAGAAGCACCGGTCAATTATCTACGGAACTGTCGAAGGGAACAATGCGGTTGTTCGATGATTGATACAGGGTGTTGAGTTGAATAATATCGATGTTCGCGAGGCTGACGACTGAACATGTCCGCGCCGGTCTGGGATTGATGATAACGTGTCGTGTTTCGTGGTGGGACACTGGAATCGCTATTCGACGAAATGGGAACAATGGGTTATTAGGCTGATAAGTCATTGGCGTTAAATAATTTGAACTGGTTTCATTGTGAATAGTCGTAGATAGGATTGATTAGAAGGGATATAGGGGTAGATGAAAGTATCGGTTAAAGTTACGATTTTGTTCTTATCTGTTTGGTCTTCGTCAGATACCAACTTGGTGGTGAACCATCATTTTGGAAAAAATACCGAAGGGTATTAGAAAACTTTTAGTTTCATATCCTGCTACGGAATTATACAGTATAGAAAAGCCAAATGCAATAAATTCATTATCGTGGTTACTGTACATGTATTTGCAAAATCTTGAAACAAGTTGAATTAAAATTTCAAATTGTCATTCCTCTTCGTAAAAATGCGAACCCTACCTTCAACCCCCTTCGAAAGACAGGTACAACCCCCAATTTTTCAAATAGGAAGTATGAGCTTGTGATACATCATTTGTAAGGTCTCGTCATTATCTATTCAGAAATGTTAACACTCTCATGTTTATTGCAAAAGTAAAATTAGAGGAGAATATAACAAAGTTATACCTAAGCGAAATTTGGAACAATATAAAAATTAAAATTTAATACAAATTTTAACAATTATGAATGTTAATGAAGTAGATGTTGTTAGTGGTCACGGCGGGCGACTTGGTAACATCCTAACTTCAAATAAAAATTTCTTCCAAATATTTCAATATCAATAAGTAAAATAGAGAAGCAGTTTCGTGAATTTAGGCATGTATGCCAGATTAAAAAAGCAGCTGCTAATACAATGTGTGAGGATGTAACATTAGATGGGATGCTCGACTTTGAAGAAAATCCACAACATTCAATGTCAGCCACATATCGATTCTAAACATATTGAAACAAAATAAAATGCATCCCTATAAAATTAAACCTACCCAGGAGCTGTTGGAAGACGATTTTTATAGGAAAACTTATTTTTGTGAACAAATGATGGACATGTTGGACTACAATATTATCCAATTACTAGACGTTTTGTTTTCTGTCGAGTGCACTTTTTCTCTCAACTGCCGTGCTAAACTTCAAAATTTCCGCTACTGGTCTACCGAAATTCCTCACTGGATGAGAAAGGAACACAAGCAAATCTCTCAAAAGGTTTTATTTGGGCGGCAGGAAATGTCTGAAACTACATCATAGGCCTCTTTTTCATTGAGCCAATTTGAAAGCCGTTGAATATTTTGCACTGATTTAAAATGATCTGGTTTCAACTTTGGCAAATTGTATTACATTTTAGTTTTTGATATTGTACCATATTTCGCTAATCACTTGATTTAATTTCTTTCAATTTGATTTTTGCAAACATGATAACATTCTTGAAAAGAGAGTGACGAGACCTTTCAAACATTGTATCACAAGCCCATTACTTCCTATTTGAAAAATTGGGGGTTGTACATGTTTTTCAAAGGGGGTTGAAGGTAGGGTTCGCATATTTACGGAGAAGAATGCCAATTTAAAATTCAAATTGTCAAATGGAACTAAATTAAAATTAAATAACGAACATATCCGAGGTATTCATATTCCTCTAATCTACTCTGAAAATTATATTATATCAATTGAAACTTAGCCAATATTCCAGTTTTGTTTTCACAAGATATTCTGAACCCAATTTGATAAACTTACCAAATTATATATTTCCATCATCATATCCATAGGCATATAGGATAGGGCTAATTATAATAGCCTATAATTGGTCATTTTGCATTCAATCATACTCTGTTTGTTAGAATAGAATTACATTTGACATGCCTGTTACAGGCAGATAAGATTACATGTATGAACAGTGAGACAGATAGAATTTCTGTGAAAACAGAAGTACTATGTATTATTGAAATTTTGAAAAATCATATCTCCGAAAGTATAAGCTTATTAAAATTGACAATGATATCAATGGATTCTTATGATAAAACTGCATCTTAAAAAAAATTTAATTTGAAATTTGTAATGTGAAATAATTTTTTTTTTCGTTACTTCGAAAGCAGCCGCTCCTCCGAGGAACAAGAACGTCAAAATGAAAAATAAATTTAAATTTTATTATTTTTTGTACTAAAATCGAAATTTACGTACTCTTCATCTTCTCAGTGACCTCCATGATCTTTCGCTAGCGACTTAAACTCGCATCTATTTCCGAGCCGAAATCAATCAACAAAACTCATAGGATGCGGTAAACAACGCATCAGCGAGGTTTTAAACTTAGCCCCAATTAATTTGTCATCTCCCTTGAGTGGTGGTTGACACCAAAAGATGAATATCCCGAATATCCTCAATGTGAATATCTCCGAACACATGTTGTGACTATCATCGCGCGTCTTGAAAGTGGCAAGGGACAGGCTTCCGAACTCCTCTGATGGAATGAGCGGTAATAATAAACATGCAGTGTTTGTTTGTGGATGTCGAATGTATAACTTTTGTACAGGGTGTCTCATAATTGGATTCGAATATGCAAAGGTTGAGATTTTTTTGGTGATTCTAAAACCGGTCATGTTAACTAAGAAATCTTAAAGGATACTGTGGGAGGTAGACTCAATTTCTATTCAAACCATCAGCTGAGTGTGAAAAGAGGTGTTATTAAAACACTTTATGATAGAGCGAACCTAATTTATTCTACTCTTGAAATTCGAAATATTGAAATTGATTTCATCAAAAAATTTCTTGAAGAAAATGGATATCCCAGGCAATTCATAAATACATGTATCATGAATTTAGATAGAAGACCAAATAATCAAGAACAACAGAATAATCAACAAGTACAACAGAATAATCAACAAGAACAGCAACCCAATCTGTTGAATGTGATCCCTTATGTTCGTGGCCTTTCTGAAAAAATTAGAAGAATCGGTTCTACGTTCAATATAAGAACCTTCTTCAAAACACAGTATGATCTTAGGTCTTTATTAACGAAAACAAAAGCCATAAATGAAAAACAAAAATATATATATATATATATATATTCCTTGTATTTGTGGTAAATCATACACAGGAGAAACATCAAGACCACTAGAAGTAAGAAAGTCAGAGCATAAGAATAACTTGAGAAATAGAGACATACAGAAACAAAAAATAGCATGAACATGTATGTACAATCCAAGGAGATCACATGATGGATTGGAGTAATACAAAGATTCTAATGACAGAACCTGATTATATTAAAAGGAAACTTAGGAGTCAACTTGTATTTTATTGAACAGAGAATGCAATTTTGCAAATTGCTCAATTGGTATTGACCATATTTGGCTGAATTTATTGAAAAAGGTGTTGGAACTTGGAAATTTCTATGCAAAGTAAAGCTATGTTAGCTATGATTTTTAAATACTGTCAATATGACAATTCCTGAATTTCACAATAACTATCAACAAAATAATTCTAAAGATTTTCATTAAGCGTCTGACGAAGGAGTCTGATATAGATTCCGAAACGTTACGATATAGTTGTTTCTTCGTTGATGTTGTTTCGTTGTTGTTTGTTAGGCAACATTTTTCAATTGATTGCTTCTGACAAATATCTTGTGTTTCTTACGCAGAAGCAAATCACAAAATAAATAATTTTTATTTTATAGATATTTTTCAGAGTTTGGGAGAGAAAACCCAGAAAAAAACCTTTCAATAATGTTAACTAAGAGTTCGTCACGCTTGGGGCGTTGAAAATTGGGAAAATCAGGTTTGCTGAGTATTTTTGAGAAAGATTTGGATTTTTGCAACATTTAGGGTATGCCTAACTAGCCACATAAACATGGAAATATTCGTGCTGATTCCACAAGAATTACCTTTAATATTTCCATGAAATGTCAGTAGATATTGGCTCTCTTATTGTGTGCCGAACATGCTCCCAAACGATTGCGAAGTTCGCGAATGGGTAATATCTTCTTGGAGATATATTCATTGGCCTTTTTTTCCACTATTTCCACAGCTACAGATTCAGTCGAATTGAAAATTGGTAAAGAGGTAATTAAAAAATCCTATAATTGGTCATTTTGCATTCAGTCATACAACAGAAATACATTTGACATATCTGTCATAGGTAGATAAGATTACATGTATGATGTATTATTGAAATTTTGGAAAATCATATCACAAGTTTCAGCTTGTTGGAGTTGAAAATGATATCAATCGATTCTTATGATGAAAATGCATTTTAAAAAAATTTGATTCGAAATTTGTAGTCCGGCCGATTTTGCCCAATAACGAACTTTATATTTAAAAGGTCTCTTTCTGGGTTTTCTCTCAGAAGAATCGGTCCTAAGTTCAATACAAGAACCGTCTTTAGAACACAAAATGGTCTTAGGTTTCCATTAACAAAGACGAAACCCATTAATGAAAAATAAAAATAAAAAAACTGTGTATATAATATTCCTTGTATTTGTGGTAAATCGTACACAGGAGAGACATCAAGACACAGAAATCAAAAATAGCAGAACCTGTATGTACAATCCAAGGAGATTAGGCAACATTGTTCGATTGATTGCTTCTGACAAATATCTTGTGTTTCTTACGCAGCAAATCACAAAATGATTAATTTTTATTTTATAGATATTTTTCAGAGTTTGGGAGAGAAAGCCCAGAAAGAAACCTCTTAATAATGAGTGTATCTCCCACAGTATATTTTAATGATTACTTAACGAACTTTATAACGATATTTATCTCGGAAAATTCCAACTGTCTAGCTCATTCCGTTCGAGAGTTATCGTGTTAAAGGACGGACGGACAGAATCGATTTAAATCACGCATTTTTGATCAGTGAGTCGAACCAAAACGTTTGAGACCATTTTCAGCCAAAAATTCGATTACAGATATTTGGGCAAATTGATAAGCACTCTCTTTCGAGGAAAAAAATATCCAAGAAGAATGATCCTTCATTTTAAATTTGTGGTTTTTGGCGCTCTGGATCCTCGGAACTGAGTGCTTATCAGTTTGCCCAAATGTCTGTAATTTTCGAATTTTTGGCTGAAAATGGTCTCAAACGATTTGGTTCGACCGAGGGTTCGACTCACTGATCAATAATCCGAGGTCGAAATCGATTTCGTCCGTCCGGCCGGCCGTAGGCACGATAACTCTCGAACGAAAGGAGTTAGATGATTGAAATTTGCAAGGTGGGTTCGGAGCGTAAATATCTCGGACAAGTTCCTTAATGGGCGAAATCCATAAAGCGGTTTCGGAGTTATGGCCGATTTTAGTAAAAACATTTTTTATGAATATTTCCGAAACCGATCACTCGATCTATCTGAAATTTAGCATCAAATTGTAGAATCCTGACCTTTATACGCATGAGAACCATGTTGACCAGGTTACCGCAAAGTGTCAAAAAAATGTTTGAAAGTTTAAAAAAAAAATTTCTACAATAAGTAGGTTAGGGAGATGAATATCTCGGTTGAGTTCGTTATTGGGCAAAAAAGAGCAGATGGTTTCGGAGTAACGAAAAAAAAAATTTTTTTTTAAGCAACAAATTTCAAATTCAATTTTTATTTAAGATGCAGTTTCACCATAAAAATCCATTGATATCATTTTCAACTCCAATAAGCTAATACTTTCGTAGATATGATTTTTCGAAATTTCAATAATGAATCGTACTTCTATGTTTTCACAGAATGTTATAATTATTCTATCTAAGCTTTATTATATGATCTGTGTTCATACTCGTACATGTCATCCTGCTCTATAAGAGAGAGTCAAATTCATTTCAGCTATTTCAATTTGGTTTCTTCCATGGTGCAGTTCTCATTCTCAGATTGCTCATTTAATCTTGATAAATAAACTATTATTTGAATTTAATTTCCTTTATGATACAGTTCTATCATAAGAATACATTGATATAATTCCCAACTCTGAGAAACCAATACTTTCGGAGATATAATTTGTCTGTTTGAACTAGAGCGCCAGAAAGCTCCTGTCCACAGGGCTTGAACCCATTTTTTTCAACCAGAAATTGGCGAATACATGAACCAACATAAAATTCCCCTATGTTTCCTTGGCGTGGTTTCTCCTAATAAAATCCCATTAGACGAATCCCTCACGACTATCCTCCCGCAATTACAACAGTAATCATCCCAAATGGCCAACACATGCCCCAAAAATCGTTATCCCCTCCCATTCGGATTCTTCCCGGCCGGTCCCTGATTTACGGGCAAATTTCCGACACGCAAACATACAAACAGACATTATCCTGTGGATGCAACAGACAAAAGTGCATTATTAGCGACATATTCGAGGGGGGCGCCCAACCGAGCTCCGGGCCGTCGATAACGAGCCTCGGGGCCCTCAAATGGCCCCATTTAGGGCACAGTTACCCTTCTCCTCGTCAGACCCATATTTCAAGCGAGTTAATACTGTCCCTAATGTCCCTGGATCTTCGTTAACTGCGCCACAATTGCTCTAATTAGGGACAAATGTCGACCCTTGTCGCTAGGATGATAATGAATAGAAATGGGAAAGATGTACGAGGTGCTACCTCTTCTACTGGTGGAATATTTAGGGCGTTTGAGCTATACGGTCCTTTTGGTATATTATTTTTAGTAAAATTTGGGAATCGTGATGCAAAAAAATATTAGCCCCCTTACCCTGAAATTTACACAGTTCACGTTTACGTTATTATATATGGTGCAACCTGTATATTCATATCGGACCTCAAAATAACGATTTCCTCGAGTAGACGAACTTCTAGAAATTTCCTACAATTTCTCACAAGATTTAATATGCCAAAAATACCTCTACATTATGGATATCTTTTTATAACGAAATTTCAATCATCGCAGGACATAACATATCATAACAAGAATTTATGTGCTGATAGATTCAGAAACGTTAAATTCATCGTAGGCATGTATTAGTTCAGTTTTTAAAATTGTAGGAAAAACTGTATATAAACCTTTTCTAATATTCATATCAGATTTAGAATATTCATTGCAATGAGGTTTACTTCATTAATAAAAATCCTTCGCTTTGTGCCTTTACTTTCCTCCTCAAACTGAATCTTAGACGAACTTAAACACATTTGGACTAATTTACCGCGTTTTTGATATCGACGTTGTAATAAAAGAAATCGGGAAAAAAGTATTATGTATCAATTTTTATATCTTTTCAAATGCGATTTCGCTTTATTATTTTATCCTTAACTAGTGTTATGAAGTGAAATAATAAAAAAATTCAATTGGAACATCAAATTCATTTATTCAAACAAAATAATATCTTATTAATTGGTAGCTATTTTAAAACTCAATTCAAAACTTTTGGATAAACAATATGTTTTGTTTTTTCATTTTTAGCATGAATAAACAAACGGCTGGGGGTGTTTTTATTTTCGACCGTTAATTTTCTGCTTAATGTTTGATTATTTTGTGTAATTTCAATGCAAAAATCCGTCCGATCGAACAAATTTTCATTATCGATTTCGCAACTTTACGAAAATATCCAAATACCAAGATACGTTTACTGGAGTAACGCTCTTTTAAGTTTTTCATTGGGTAAAAATAAAAATTAAGAGAAGGCTATTTCGGACGCTCCGAGATTCGATCCCGCTGGCTCGGAAGGCTCGGGAGCTATAACTTCCCAATCCAACGCCTCAGCTCACTCGGCCACATTGCCTACGTGAATCGATTCCGATTATGTACCGAATAAAGATTTTTAGGACTCGGATGATTTCCGTAAATTTCCGTAAATCCTGTCAAGCGATCGATCGTACTCGTACTCGTTCATATTTCTCGCAGTTTTTTTAGACGATTGCAAGATTTTCGAGTAATTCCGTTCGAAATTCAAATTCGATTTGACATTTCTCGTCGCTCGTTCAGACCCAAAACGTTGACCTTGAAGGAGCCGCGTTAAAATTCGCCACGAAAATACGGGAAACGTCAGAATTTTGTCGATATTCGCGAAAAGTCACATTTTCCTATTTTTCATTCAGGTAAAACAAAACAGAGGACCGAAGAAGGGGCTCCGTTACGGACTCATTTCGAATGTCGTCTTCGCGTTTCCGCAAATACCGTATTTCCGAACGCCACCGTTCCTCCGAATTCCTTTCCATAATTTTGCTCCTTTTTTCGAAATCGGCGTTTTTTACGATTTTTTTTTTATACACCCCCATCTTTTCGCCCCGAAAACGCGAAACTCTACGAAACCGTATTTTTCCTCGATAAACCCCTTCGTAATATCCCAAACCCCCCTCCTAACATCCAAAAAGCATAATCACGTTTATAGTAACATTTTCAAAAAGTTTCCTTTGATAAATGAGAACCGCTTGACCGATTTGGTGCAAACTTCACATAAACCATCTTCTAAATAGTCCGAACAAAGCCTAAACATTTGGTTTGGATAGGTGAGCCTGTCCTTGAGTTATAAAATTACAACGAAAAGTGGCATTGATTTATATATATATGGATTCTTTGGAATCGTACAGTGCGAATTTCGAAAGCGTTGCCAATAATGTAAACTAACAGAATCGTAGTTTCAACAATTCACCTAACGAGGTTAGGTACTGATCCTCCTCCAACTAATAGTCGAAGTTGTGATCCACAATCGAGCATTCTTTTCACAACGAATATTCTTTTTTCTTGTTTTTTCCACCTACAATAAACTCGAAACTCATGAAGACTTTTTGTTACAGGTCCCAGATCTCGACGAGCCAAGAAGCCATCCAAACCTACCAACGAAGAGAAACGTCCGAGAACGGCATTCTCTAGCGCTCAGCTCCAAAGACTCAAACACGAATTCAACGAGAACAGATACCTTACAGAAAGAAGAAGACAACAGCTAAGCGCCGAGCTTGGCCTCAACGAGGCTCAAATAAAAATCTGGTTCCAAAATAAGAGAGCGAAAATCAAGAAGTCGTCTTCGGAGAAGAACCCATTGGCCCTCCAACTGATGGCTCAAGGGCTTTACAACCACTCGACAGTGGCGTGCGATGAAGACGAAATGCCAATGGGCTTAACTGATTAATTCGAACATATTATGCATTGAGAGATAAGGATGATATTATAATGATAAAGATCATCCTAAAACTGCTGAGATTTCTCATATCTCATGAGAACATCCATGAGTTGGGAGAATCAGTGGTTGTCTAATAGTCAACAAGTGCTCTTTAGTTCAAATTTTTTGCGTATATTCTCCGAACATTACGATTGAGGTGTCATTCGATTCGGAATGGCATATAGATAGTTTTTGAGAAAATGCTAAGGCCGCTCGCAAAAATTGCAATAGTTATAAGCAATTAAGTGAAAAAAAAGCAGGTGAAGGTTTTCGCCAATATCTCAAAAACTACTTGAGATAATTCAAATTTGAAAACAGACTCTAATAGAGGAGGAAATTTCCTAAAAAATAGTCCCCGAAAACGGGTACTCCGGCTTGCGCGTACCTTTGATGAATACATATTATTTAAACTTATTAAATATGAAAATAAAAAATTGAAAAAATTCAGGCGTCTGTACGATAGATCAATGAACAATAATCCGTGGTCCAAAAATTTTTATCGCAATTTTTCGATTAGTTACCCATTAGTTAATTAACAATTTTTTGTAGCACAAACATTAACATTGCAAGTAAGATATTTGTTTAACTATTGATCTGAGAATGTTTTCCTTTCGTGGAGCTATTTTTCAAAGATTCCTGTTGGAAAATTTGAAAAAATGTTAATTTTCGTTTTGTTATGAACAATTTACTTATGTGCAAAATTATAAAGTTTCAATTTATAATATTATAGCATTGTTCCGTTTTCTTATTATCAAAAACTACTCAAAAATGATTTTTAAAAATTATTATCCCCTATTGTTTAAAAAATTGTTATAAACCAATGCGTTGTTTATGAGATAATTTAAAATTTTCTTCTGAAAACATCATCGAAGCTTTATACTTTTTCACTTAAGTAAATTGTTAACAATTTTTCAAATTTTCCAACGGGAATCTATTCCTTTGAAAAATAACTCTACGAAAGGAATAAATTCTCAGATTAATAGTTTAACAATTATCGCACATGCAATGTTAATGTTCGTGCTACAAAAAAATGTTAATTAACTAATGGATAACTAATTGAAAAGTTGCGATAAAATTTTTTGGAACACGGATCATTGTTCATTGATCGATCTATCGTGCAGATACCTGAATTATTTCAATTTTTTATTTTCATATTTAATAAGATTAAATAATATTTATTCATGAAAGGTCTGAAGGGGGCGAGGCTTACGCAAGCCGGAGTGCCCGTTTTCGGGAGGATTTACAACCCTCTGGGAAAATTATAAATATTGACCCTAGTTCCGGGAGTTGGGACATTTTTAGGGGATTTTTCCTCTTCTTAAATGATTTTCAAATTTGAATTATCTCAGATAGTTTATGAGATATTGGCGAAAAACCCCCTATTCTTTTTTTCACTTAATTGTTTATAACTATAGCAATTTTTACGAGCGGCCTAGCATTTTCACAAAAACAATATATATGCCATTCCAAAACGAATGACAACTTAATTATATTATCGGAGAAAACGCAAAAATTTTGATCTAAAAAGCACTTGTTGACTAGACTATAAGTAGGTTTTGGACCTGGGTTTTTACGCAACTGCAGGTACAGAACGATTAATTTCTATAAAAAGGAGGTTGAATGGTGGCACATACCGTCTGTCCTGGAAATGTTTTTCCTAACCAGATTGGATTTCGGTTCTATACTCTCTGATCTACCACCGCTCATGAAATGTGAGATTAATGTAGTGTGTTTCGTCCTCAAAAATTGTTGGAATGTTGAAGTGATTATAATTTATTGAACTAGTTTTCCGCACATATAGAGTGCGTGATCTCAAACTTTAGAATTAGAAAAAAATGTACAAAACTGTCATATATCTGTAAATATTGTAAATAAGAGCAGTTGCAAGTATGAGCTTGTATATAGAAAAATGTAGATTAATATTTATTACCACTAATAGGATTCAGTGATTGAATATTCTGTTCTTAACGTAGTGTATCGTCAAAGCATGTGTTTTCCAATTAATGTATTGATGTATAATATTATTAATTACTTATGTCGAATTAGGTAAGAATTAGACTGAAAATTTATAGGCTTAAAACCATGTGCAATGTAAAGAAGGAATCTGAGAACAGTTCCTGTAAACAATAAAAATGATTTTAAGAACATATTTTTTAATTCCAATATATAAGTTGTACATTAATTTCAACAATAGATTCCCCTCATCAAATAAAACACTCTTTTCATTCACCATTTTCCAGATATGGAGTTACAAGCTTTTAAGATTTCACAATGTGCTAATAAACTACTGCCCTTCGTTTGCCCGTTCAACATAGATAAGTGTTATTGTTAATGATCTGTTGCTCGAAATTCAATGAAATTATTTGAGAAAACTTATTTCTCTATTTCAGTATCGTAATGAGTCCATTCCAGCACTGAAAACAGTGCTGGAATGAACTCATTCCCGCATTGTTTCTAGTTAAATTTTTCGTTTTGTGGTAGTCAGCACTGACATTCGATCCTATCAAATTTCAACACACGTCAATTGACAATACAATATAATCTGGATATAGTGAAATAATTGTTGAGGAAGAGCTTTGTTTTCATTAAAAAATATGGTACCAGAGATTTCCTTCTTTCTAATTTTGAATCATTCATGCTATTAGGAAACTGTTTAAAATCTGATCTCCATGCCCTACGTACGTTTCAAATTCAAATTCCGTAATCTGTCAACTTTCGTAACAGTCACACCAACTACCAAGATACAATACAAAAGTCACTAGGATGTATAATCCGAATTTTTCATTAAATTTCAACAGTATTTTACAAAACTTGCCTGAAATAGAGAAAATATCGTCTAATACTCGTTGCAGAAGGCATTTCCAACACTCATGCGTTCGAAAACTCGCTCCTTCGTCGCTCGTTTTCGAATTTCGCATTCGTGTTTCAATAGGAGCCCATTCTGCAACTTGTTTTAGAATATACTATTCCTCTATCAATTATTATGATGCAGCATTTGTTTAACATAAATATTCCATCTGCATCCCTCGACTGGAAAAAAGTCATCCATTTGGTATACGGTTGTATCAAAATCTAATAAGAGCTGAGATTTTAGGGTAGGTACATGGGCCAAAACTGACAATCTCTGTGCTCCTAGGACATTAACCCTCTATCTTAGAGGCAGATACACTATAGTCTAGTCAACAAGTGCATTTTAGGTCAAAATTTTTGCGTAGGTATTCTCCGAAAATTATGTTTGAGGTGTCATTCGATTCGGAATGGCAGTAGATAGTTTTTGAGCCGCTCGCAAAAATTGCAATAGTTATAAACAATTAAGTGAACAAAAGAGGGATTGTTTTTCCCAATATCTCAAAAACGATTTGAGATAATTCAAATTTGCAAAAAGTCACCACTTCCCGAACTGTAGGACAAATTCATAACTTTTCCAGAGGGTTGAAAATACGCCCGAAAACGGGTACTCCGGCTTGCGCAAGCCTCGCCCCCTTCGGACCTTCAATGAATGAATATTATTTAAACTTATTAAATATGAAAACAAAAATTAAAAAGATTCAGGCGCCTGCAGGATAGATCAGTGAACAATAATCTGTGGTTCAATAATTTTTATCGTTATTTTTCAATTAGTTATCCATTAGTTAAATAATAATTTTTTGTAGCACGAACATTATTATTGCAAGTGCGATAACTGTTGAACTATTAATCTGCGAATTTTTTCCTTTCGTGGAGCTATTTTTCAAAGTTCTTAGAATAGATTCCAGTCAGAAAAATTAAAAAACTGTCAATTTTCGTTCTGTTATTAACAATTTACTTGAGTGAAAAATTATAAAGCATCATTAAACATTTTTTTTATAATACATGGTCCTTTTTGTTTTTCGAATAGAAAAAGAAATAAATACAAAGAGATAATCAATTTGTTTATAACAAATTGTATATTAAATAAACAATGAAAATTTGAATAATAATCCATTTTTTGAATATTAAAGAACAAGATCAATAATGAATTTAAAAAAAAATGGTGGTATAAAAATATTATTATTTAAAAAATGTGTTTTTAAGCAATGAAAAATTTTTTTAAGGAACGATTTTTTAAATCTTGATTATCATCAAAGATTATATTAACAAAATTTAAATTATCTCATAAACAACGCATTTGTTTATAACGATTTCTTAAATAATAGGGGATAAAAATTATTAAAAATCATTTTTGAGTATAGCTTCTGATCATAAGAAAACGGATCATTAGTAATATTACAAAAAACAGTTGTTTTCAATGTTTAATGCTTTTTCACTAAATAATTTTTCATAACAAAATGAGAATTAACAATTTTTTTATTTTTCCAACAGCAATCTATTCTAAGACCTTTGAAAAATAGCTCCACGAGAGGAAAAAATTCTCAGATTGATAGTTTAACAATAACCGCAACTTGTAATGTTAATGTTCTTGATACAAAAAATTGTTATTAACTAATGGATAACTAATTGATAAATCGCGATAAAAATTTTTGGACCAAGTATTATTGTTCATTGATTTATCCTGCAGGTGCCTGAATTTTTAATAATTTTTATTTTCATTGAAAATAAAAAATAATACTTGGTCCAAAAATTTTTATCGCGATTTTTCAATTAGTTATCCATTAGTTATCAACAATTTTTGGTATCAAGAACTTATTAAATTTGAAAATTTTTCATATTTAATAAGTTTTAATCATATTTATTCATTGAAGGTCCAAAGAAGGCGAGGCTTGCACAAGCCGGAGTACCCGTTTTCGGGCGTATATTCAACCCTCTGGAAAATTATAAATATTTGTCCTCAGTTCCTGGAGTTGTGACTTTTTTTTAAGAAATTTTCTCCTCTTTCTGAATCTTTTTTTAAATTTGAATTACCTCAAATAGTTTTTGAGGTATTGATGAAAAACCAAATCCCCTTTTTTTCACTTAATTGTTTATAACTATTGCAATTTTTGCGAGTGGCCATAGCACTTTCACCAAAATTATTTATATGCCATTCCGAATCGAATGACACCTCAATCATAATTTTCGGAGAATACGCCAAAATTTTGACCTAAAAAGCACTTGTTGACTAGACTAACTAGCTGACAATCGAAGTATGATTTCCGAGATGATTTCATACAATAGTTCTCATTGGTCGCAGTGAAGGAAGGCACTTCATAGCCAATCGACTACTAATAATCTAACGTAAAAAGTAGAACAAAGTAACAACTTTTTGAGTTGAATGGTTTCTTGATAATTGCGAAAGAAATGAAGCCAATACAAAACCCTTCTGTTAAACTGAAAAGTAATCATCCTGGTGAAACATTTCCATATGTTCCCTTTAGAAGGATGGAATCACAAAAAATGGAAACGTCAACAAGAAGTAGCCTCACAATCAAGTGTACAAAGTAGACAGTACGCGGTACGCCCATTTGACAATAGTGAAATTGAATTAAAATTGATGCCAATAAGAACGATCCAGTCCAATTGTTGAGCAATATAGACAGTGAGCGTCAAAAGTATGGAATAATTGATTTATTTGCTCCCAATTCAGCACTAGCCAAAAATGGTTCGATACGTCAAATTAATTTATTTTTTGAGGCACATTCTCGTCTAATTCTTATTGTTCTACCATTTCCAGTTATCAAGTAGTATCGCAATCAATTTTTTTTTTAATTGCAAGCCAAAATATTTTTCTTACAATGGATAAATAATAGAATTCTGAATTCGGTAAAGAACATGTAACATTCGGGTCAATAATTCTGATGATATTCATTTTTTAAATTTTAAAATCATGGGAAAATTTTGAAATGAATTTTTATTAATTTTTATTGCAAAAACGATAATTGAAATTCAAATGAAATAGTATCGGATTGAAAATCTCATGATAATTAGATGTAAATATTCCTGAAAAAATCATACAGATTACAGTAGCAATATTATTAGCAGCGTTAAGATTTCGTTTTATTATTATTAGATTCGAAAAGCATGTTATCAAAACAACCACCGCATCAAATACCTAGTTGAACACTTTCTGAATAATAATCACCTGCTTATTCCTCATGCGTGATGAGTAGCTATATTGTAGGAAAATGAACGGATTGGGAGCGCTGATCAGAAAACGGCGCAAATTCCATACAAATGTTGATTCTCTCCACTTCAAAAACTACGTTTTCTAAAATAACAATCATTAAATTTTCAATCTAGATACGCAGAATTCAAGTATAATGATTTGTTTTAGTGGTAGCTATAATTGGTAGCATAATTGAAATACAACTAGTTATGTGGTTTTACTATTTGTATTCTAATAGATTACAAGTTTCCAGTATTAAACTAAAAGTTCAAGGTACGGTTAGTGATAATTAAGGAATTCTCATTACCTTGCTCAAAAATTTTTAAATGCACCCACATTCAAGAGAGAAATAATTGTCTGTATAATTCTGACTTTAAACTCGGATTTAGATATAATTCAGTGTAGAGAAAGGAATTAAATATACTTCCGAGTTTAAAGTCGGAGAAATATATCTCAACCTCAAATTCGGCATTAGGTATAATTTCGACTTTAAACTCGGAATTAGATAATATAATTCCGACTTTGAACTTGGAATATTAGTTATAATTCCACGTCTTTGACTCGGAATTATACAGAAAAATATTTCCCTGTAATTCCAGGTGTGAAGTAGGAATTAGCCATAATACCGCGTTCAACGTCGGAATTATACCTAATTCTAAATTTACAATCAGAATTAAGTATAATTCCGAGTTCAGGGTCGGAACTATACCTAATTCCGACTTTGAACCCAGAATTATAGCTAATTCCGAGTTTGAACACGAAATTACAGAGATATATTATTCTGTATAATTCCGAGTATAGCTAATTCTGAAGTCAGAATTAAATATAATAACGACTTTGAACTCGCAGAGTGTGTGTGTTTTTGAATCGAGAAGATCTATGGAAACGAGAAAATAATTGACAGTGTTTAAAATATATAAAATATAGAAAACTTAGATCATTTCAAGCAAGAAAGAACTTTGAATTTTAGAATAAGAATCCTCTAAATAGTTTGATAGTCTCAATAATTAAAAATGGCTCAAGCACTGACGTGAAGTCAGGAGCTTTTGCGCGTATGTTCTATTGTCCATTCTCCTGTATTGGACACTCTCAATGAAATATACCATGGTGTATTCTATTGTCCGTTCTCCTGTATTGGACACTCTCTTAATCGAATTTACCATGGTAAATTCCATTAAGAGTGTCCAATACACGAGAACGGACAATGGAATTCACCATGGTATATTTGATTAAGAGTGTCCAATACAGGAGAATGGACAATAGAATATACGCGCAAAAGCTCCTGACTTCACGTCAGTGCTTGAGCCATTTTTTTTTTGTAATTTTTTTTTTATTTTCTAGCGGTACGGTTCTCACAAAATTTAACACACGTCTTTATGTCGATATTCTACAACTAGTTAGCAAGCTACAATTTCATCGGGTCTATATTTTTTGAGTCATCGAGGAAACCGTTGGGCCGATTTTGGCCAACAGCGAACTTCACTCTGCCATTTAGATGTGCAACCTACCCTGAAAATTGCAAGTTTGCAAGTCCCTATCTCCTTTCGTTAGGGAGTTATCGAGGCAACGGTCACCCATCCAGCTACTGAACTCACACAAGGCTGCTCAGATCTCCAACAATATAAATCCGATCTTGTTCAAACTTGGAACGTGGTAGTAGAGTTAGGTACTGAAGGCTCTCGCAAAATATCTGCCGGATGAACAGTTTCTGATATATAGAATTAGAATTTTTTCAATGATTTTCAATGATTTTTTAAAAAATATCTAGTGATACGATCCTCTCAAAATTTTGCAAGAATTGGCATTCTTCAACTAATAACCATATTTAAATTAGATCGGTTTAGTATTTTTCGAGTTATTAAGGAAATAACAACAAAATTTCAGATGGTGATAACTCCAAAACCGTTCGACGAATTATGCTTATAAACGAACTCAAATGTCACATTCAGATGCACAACCTAACCTGAAAATTTCAAGTCGCAGGTTATCGAGACATAGGTTAGACTCAGGTTATCGAGACATAAAATATAATTTTTTAATAATTTTGCTGAAATTTTCTAGTGATACGATTCTCACAAAATTCCACAAACGTGCTTAGGTTTATATTCTACAACTATTCACCAAGTTCCAATTCGATCGGATTTATATTGGTTGAAAACAAAATTATTACTCGGAAACCATTGGGCCGATTATGCCCATTAACGAACTTGTTCGTCGCATTGCGATGCGCCACCTACCCTGTAAATTTCAAATCGATAACTCTCTCCGTTCTCAAGTTATCGTGGCAACGGCCGGACGGACAGAATGAAATTTGACCTCGAATTCTTCATCAGGGAGTCGAACCCAATCGTTTGAGACCATTTTCGGTGAAAAATTCGAAAATTACAGAGATTTGGGCAAAATGATAAAGCGATGTTCTCCAGAAGATACGCGCAAAAATTAGTTATATTCCTGAATTCTTGCTAATTTTCCGTAACAAGTGTCGCTCAACACTAGAATTATATGAAATTGTTACATATTTGAATTTAAGAACGAAAAAGTGGGAAAGCCCTGTGGACAGGAGCTCTGGCGCTCTTGTTCAAACAAATTATATCTCCGAAAGTATTGGTTCCTCAGAGTTGGGAATGATATCAATGGAAATTGAATTCAACAAGAGTGCCAAAAATTATTAATCCGAAACTACCAGATCCATTCTACCCAATAACGAACTAATCCGAGACATGCATTGCTCAAATCTACTATAAAAATTGTATAAAATACTTGCTACAGAAAGCGACCCTTACACCCCCTGCCCTTATAAAGTAAATTGCCAAAATTTGTGGCTAACAATAACGTTGTTGGCTAACAATAACGACACAACGTCAACGATGAAACAACTAAATTTCGTAACGTTTCGGCGTCTAAATCAGTCTCCTTCGTGAAACAAAACGTTACGAATTTTAGTTGTTTCATGGAATATTTGTTTTTATTTAATTATAAAGCCGGAAAAAATAGTTTCTTTATTAGGGGGTGTAAAGTTAATTGCCAAAATTTCAAGTTTCTTTATTAGGGGGTGGGTTGATAAAAAATAGATTAAGATAAGTAAAAGCAACCTAACCCAAACAAGTGTACCTTAACTAAATTAACCAAATACAAATAAAATGAAAAATCAATTCAATTTATTCATCCATAGAATTACATTTCCTTTCACATTATTCCCTATTTTCTACCACATACAATTAAGAAATTCTTCGGAAAGAGGGGGACTGCTAGGCAACTAAATACCTGTTTTCAGTCCGCATCTCTCAGTAGAAGAATTTAAATTATTATAGTATACGATTAAAACAAAATGTATTGAAAGGAAAGCAGTAGTCATGCTCCCCAGCAAGTGATGAGAAGCAGAAACGACGAGAAGCAGAAACGGAAGGAGAGAGCACAGCAAGTAAATAAATATATACACACCGATCCATCAAAAATTCTAGATTTCATCAATGAAGGTCATATTGTTTATAAGAAATTTTTTTAATTCACTTTTATATTTTTTAATGTTATTTATATCTTTAAGATTCGATGGCAATGCATTGTACATCTTAGGACCCAGGAATAAGATTGAGTTCTGTGTTAAGGTTTTGTGCATCAAGGGAGGGAGTAATCGCGAGTTCGATGCGCCTCTAGTTCGTCCGGAGTTTCGAGAACATAGTCTATTGCGGTTTGTATGGGTCCATATTAAGCACTTATATGAGAATAATGCTTTTATGTTTAGTATTTTCGTTTCCTCATACAACTGGCGCGAGGAATATAACCTATTTTTCCTGTATATGATTTTTAAAATAGTATTTTGAGCAATCTGGAGAGTGCTCAAGGTACTGGTGAACGTACTTCCCCAGGACAGTATGCAGTATCCAATAATTGACTCTACAGGGTGGTCCGCGAGTAACTGTACAACGTTTAATGGTGAATAGCTGGTACCTTGGGGAGCCAGAAAAGAACAATCAAATATGGGCTAAGTCTTTTCGTTTCTGAGATACAGGGTGATTTATTGATTTTGGCAAAACATTCAGATAGCTATAACTCCTGAACCGTTCTACGTATTCGCTTCAAATTTGGCACGTGTTGTCATCTCAGGCCATCAAATTGTTCATATACACCGCACCGAAATTGTACAGACCAGGACTAGGAAATTTTGATTTTTACTTCCAGGTCAAATAAAACACCCTGTACATGGAATGCCAAATTTTCGGATTCACCATCGGATTCTGCATAGATTTTCCTGCCAAATTCCGTTTTCCGCGTGAACGGCACACCTCCCGTTCATTTTTTTTTCTCGAAAATAAGATCACACCTCCGAATATTAAGTGGTGTTACGGACCTGCATTTTGCAATAGGAAGCTCATGACATTAAATTCGGTTATAAAAACATTTTTTATATTGAGAATCGAACTGAACATAAATAATAAAACAAAAATTAAAGAAAAAAAAAGAAATTCAAAACACATTTGAATAACTTTCGAAGCAAAACTTTGATTAAAGTTGATTTTCAAAGATTCCCCCGTTTTCATCAATACATTTTCTTGCTCTAAGTCTAAGTTGATTGACAGCTTTTCTAATAGTATTAGGCTGGTTCCGTATCTCGCTACAACTTAATTCTATTGCAATAGGAAGCTCATGACATTGAATTCGGTTATAAAAACATTTTTTATGTTGAGAATCGAAATGAAAATGAATAACAAACCACAAATTATGAAGAAAATGAAGAAATTCAATATTCATTTGAGTACCTGTCTATCTCTCGAAACAAAATATTTATTAAACTTTGTTTTCCGTACCAGCATCGCATAGACATTCTGCTACATGCAACCACAAATAAAATAATCCGTAATATTATGTCCAGACTACAGAAATATTCCATTTGACAGTCATTGTTATATCAATTGAATTTTGTTGCTAGTTGTTAGTTTTTAAATTTGTTTTTCAATTATGCCTCGTTTTTCGAATGTTGAGTATTGCGACATGGTACTTGTTTATGGTTTCTGCAATTCGAATGGGCGAGCAGCGTCGAGAGAATATTGTAGAAGGTATCCTGGTAGAGCAGTTCCTAATCACCAAACTTTCGAAAATATCAGCCGTTCTTTGCGAGAAAGAGGAAAATTTCCTTCCCACCAAAAGGAGAGACCTTAGATGGAAATGAAGAACAAATTTTGAATGTGGTCGAATCAAATAAAAGTATCAGTACTCGACGGATTAGTAGCAGGTTGAACATACCTAAAACAAGAATTATTCGTGTACTTAAAAAAGAAAAGATGCATGCATATCATTTGAGTAAAGTTCAAACCTTAGAACAAGGAGATGAAATTGCGAGACTACAATTCTGCAGATGGATAACCAGGCATGTTCGGCAGATCAATAGAATTTTATTCACTGACGAGGCCCAATTTACGAAAGATGGAATATTCAATTCTAAAAATGAACATTTATGGGCGAGACAAAATCCAAGAGGTATAAAGAGGCGCAACTCGCAGCACAAATTTTCTGTGAACGTTTGGTGTGGTGTTTATGACAACAAATTTGTAGGTCCCGCTTTTCTGCCCCCACGTTTGAACGGAAATATTTACCTTGACTTTTTGAGAAATAAACTTCCACAGTTACTGAACGATGCCAGCATAAATATTAGAGGAATGTACTTTCAGCAAGATGGCGCTCCAGCACACTCAACTAATAGCGTTATTCAGCATCTTAATAATGCATACCCGCTGCATTGGTTTGGCAGGAGAGGACCCTATAATTGGCCTCCTCGATCGCCAGATCTGACTTGCTTAGACTATTTCGTTTGGGGTTGCTTGAAGCAGAAAGTATATGCTGAGGAAATACGTAGCAGGGAACATCTTATTGAAAGAATAGAATTAAGTTGTAGCGAGATACGGAACCAGCCTAATACTATTAGAAAAGCTGTCAATCAACTTAGACTTAGAGCAAGAAAATGTATCGATAAAAACGGGGGAATCTTTGAAAATCAACTTTAATCAAAGTTTTGCTTCGAAAGTTATTCAAATGTGTTTTGAATTTCTTTTTTTTTCTTTAATTTTTGTTTTATTATTTATGTTCAGTTCGATTCTCAATATAAAAAATGTTTTTATAACCGAATTTAATGTCATGAGCTTCCTATTGCAAAATGCAGGTCCGTAACACCACTTAATATTCGGAGGTGTGATCTTATTTTCGAGAAAAAAAAATGAACGGGAGGTGTGCCGTTCACGCGGAAAACGGAATTTGGCAGGAAAATCTATGCAGAATCCGATGGTGAATCCGAAAATTTGGCATTCCATGTACAGGGTGTTTTATTTGACCTGGAAAAAAAAATCAAAATTTCCTAGTCCTGGTCTGTACAATTTCGGTGCGGTGTATATGAACAATTTGATGGCCTGAGATGACAACACGTGCCAAATTTGAAGCGAATACGTATAACGGTTCAGGAGTTATAGCTATCTGAATGTTTTGCCAAAATCAATAAATCACCCTGTATCTCAGAAACGAAAAGACTTAGCCCATATTTGATTGTTGTTTTCTGGCTCCCCAAGGTACCAGCTATTCACCATTAAACGTTGTACAGTTACTCGCGGACCACCCTGTATAAGGGACATGTATAACATTTTTAAATTTTTTGGTGTAAGTATATCTCTCAGTATGTAAAACCGGTTCATGAACGACCTAACTCTTTTTGTAACACTTATAATTTGTTCATGCCATCTCAAATGGCGATCGACAACAACCCCTAGGTATTTAATGGTGTTAGTTTGTTCTATAAGTGGACAATCGCACTGTATCGAGTTCAAGCAGGTTGGGTTATGCATCCTGAGTTTGCTTCTGACTGGCTGATCAACTGTAGTAGGTGAGAACGTAATGTACTTGGTTTTAGTAATATTTATATTAAGAAGGTTGTTATTCAGCCATGCTCTAACTTTTTTGATATTTTTCTCGGCATTGTTATGTACCTCTTGCCAATTCTTCTCTGCGAAAATGATCGCTGTATCATCAGCGTAGCAGATAATATGTCCTGTAAAACTACGTATCCGTGTTAAACTATTCATATAGACGAGAAATAGTACTGGACCTAGCACTGTCCCCTGCGGTATACCATGTGATAAAACACGAGTCGCACTGCACAGATCACCCACTTCAACCCTTTGTGTTCTGAGGGATAAATAATTAAAGAAAATTTTCAAAGGAATTCCCCTCACGCCATAATTCCGAAGCTTTTCCAAATATTTCAACACTTTTGGGGGTTGGTAGAGGGTGGGGTGGTAGGGGGTGGGTTGATAAGAAATATATTAAGATAAGTAAAAGCAAACTAAACCAAACAAGTCTACCTTTACTAAATTAACCAAATACAAATAAAATGAAAAATATTTCAACACTTTTGGGGGTTGGTAGAGAGTAGAAAAAAATGGATTAATTCAAATAAAAAAACTGGTTCTATTAGAAAAAGTAATATTTTATTCACAATTTCGCTCCACCCTAATATACAGGGGGGCAAATTTCGATGTTTGTATGGGGTATCTCAGTAACTAAAGTAGACAGAAAAAAAATCGAGGGCGCATTATCTATCTCCTTTTTCGGGACAAATTCACTGGTTCAAACCAAAATTTTATATCGTCTTTTGTTTCCGAATTATAAACAGATGTTCGATTTTTCGACTTCTAAATTTTCGTGAAGTTAAAAATAATAACTCTCACATTTTTAAGATACTTTTTTCTGTATAATCCAGTGGCGTCGAGAAGATTTGAAAAAAAGTGCAATTTCGAATGATTCGAAAACGAAAGACGATGGCAAATTTTGGTTTTCCCCAGTGAATTTGTTTCGAAAAAAGAGATCGAAAATGATCCTTAATTTTTTTCTACTATAGTTACCGAGATACCCCATACAAACATAGAAATTTGCCCTCTCTGTGCATAGTTTTCCCATTGGTCCTGAACTTCGTAAATCCAAATAATGAACGAAAACTCAGTCGATTTAGTTTCAGACCAGAAATTCTCCTCCTTCCATTGATCCAGCAATACGTCTCTGCGTTAGAAACGGCTGCCGCGACTCGGAACGTGAGATAGGAACTCGTAATGTACTTAATGTTTTATTTAAATGATGTTGGCGGCGTTATAAATCAACGGACCACCCGGGTGGCAGCGGCGCAACCGGACACCGCCACTAGCGCCAAAAATGTTAACAAGACACGTGACAACCGCCGTCGGACAACGCGGTGATTGGGGGGGCGGAAGGGGAGGCAGAGACGAATTGTTGGGGACTCGTTAGGGCTAGGGGATGGAACTGGATTCCGCAACCAGTCGGTGGTAGATTAATCAGAGGGCCACGGACTGAACCTTGAGGAATTCAGAATGTTAGCTCAAAGACTTTTAAAATCATTGACTTGACGTGAGGCAATCTAGTGCGCTAGTGCCCTGATTATTGACACATAACACGAGATAACTGTCGATATCAAATTTGTGATCTTTTTTTGAGATACTGTCTTCGTGCTTGATTTAGGGTGATATCAGCTTGTCAAAATGTCTGTACTTCAGACTCATTGATGAAGGTTTCGTTGTCAAATATATTTATTTCCGTCCGTCCGATATCACGACATCTTTGTTAGCTTATGCACTACTCGAATGAGAAATGAGATACAACATAACGTCAGGAACAAGTTGGCAATCTCGTAGTTGGCGAACTTCGATAGGAATTTTCGGTTGACATAACGCGTCCATATGGATTGATATTAATTGATTTCTATAGAAAATATAATAGTATCTTACAGGCAGGGACACAACCTTTCTATATTTGTGCTTCAGGGTGTGTAGCAGCTACATCCTTCCCTCCGATCTTTCTGCCTTTTCTCTGTTCCTGCCAGTAGAGATCGCCTCGTCTTGACGAACACCTGTCACCACTGCGTGTGACGCCTTAACACCGGAGCGCCGCACTGGAGACATCACTTTGACGCATTCGTGTTGAAGTCATCAGTGACAGTCACAGTCAACCAAAACTCACAAGTGTGATATTTCTATATTTTCGTTTCGTTTGTGATTTGCTCTTGCACAAAGCAAAATCAAAAACTGACTCCCATTCCTTAGTATCCTAAACTGATCTATTCTAGTGTCATTCCAGACAATATTTGGTGCTAGAAGTTGGCCCATTTGGCAGAAGAGGCTGTATTTTTCGTGTGAGTATAATAATGTGGTTGCAGATCACATAAATATTGGTACTCCTATATGTTAATAACTATGTGATATAATATCATCAATACTGTAGTTCACGAATTCCACGATGTATAGTTTTTAATTATATTTCAAAACTCTTCAGACTTCAACAACTCTTCAATATAATATGTCTTGAACTATTTTCACAAACAGCGTAAAACTGACTGAACTTAAATTTTATAATGAATGTCAAAGTAACATCTCCAGTCTCGTGATTTGGGAGGAGTTGAACGACATACATACTTACAGTACAGTAGAATATCATATAATAATATAATGTTTATCCAAAATAAACATAAGAAATTACAGAGCTATTTATTTGAAAGAGCTATTTATATGTGCGTAATTTGTAAGAAAATAATTTTCTATAATAGCTAAAAAAAATATGTGAATAGAAGAACTTGCAAACAAAATTTTTTTTTTTAAGAATTTATAATATCAGGATTCCAATTTTGAGTCTGGCCATTCCTGGGGTCAATGGTCCAATCAGGTAAGTATATTTCCATTTCCGGGTCTGTTGAATGTGTTAATATCATGTAAAAATTAAAAATATAAAATAATATCAGTAAAAATACGCTGCACCTCCTCATTAGTTTCCTCGCAGGGCACTGCTGTCTTAGGAAGCATATGGTGAGATTGGCGAGTGCTGATTCTGTGGGGAGGGGGATGAAACACCTGATCACCTGATTACGGAATGCCTCGCCATCACAAAGCAACGCACGGAATGCTTTGGGCAAGAAATCTGCAGGAGTGAAGACGTATAGCCTCCTTGAAGACATTCTAGATACTGGAGTTCATCAGAACTCTGGATCTGGAAGACTAGCTGTAGATGGTGATGACATCGACAGCTCTGATGGGGGGGGCATAATAGACCTTAAGGTCGCAGTGCAACCTTACCCCCTACTACAATATACAATATACATCATGGTTCTTGCTCTATTAATGTTTAATGATTTGATTTTATTTTTTAGAATAATTATCTTTTTCATGTAGTCTCAACTTTTTGCTAATATCCAGAATATTATCTTTTTGCTATAATAATTATAGTTTTTTATTTCTTTCAAGTTTTCATGAATCTTCTGATGTATTCTTGCGACAAGGTGATGACATCCTTTTGTTTGCTCTCGATGTTTGATAGGCATGATCTTTGTATATTGTATATGGTATTACAACGTATGATCCCGTCGTTTATTTTCGGGAATACAGTGTATTATGGGTACATATCTAATATGTAGTTGAATGTTATAAAATAAAATTTAAGAATTTGCTCTATTTTTGAGGATCCGTTCCTAAACTGGGATGACCTTGAATCGATACATCCACTTTGGTGCACTTGTTTCTCTCTCATAATTAAAGCCATATAATTTATTTTCCTTGTCAGTGACAAATTTCATCAGGTACCATCGTCTCAAAGTAAATGAGCCATGACAAAGTGCACATACTGAAAACTTCTTTGAACTATCTATTTTTCAAAAAAGGTAATTTGTTTCTTGAAAATTTCTGCACGCCTGTAAAGAAGATACAAAGACCTTGCCAAAAAAGTACCACATGACCCACTTTCCCTATTCAAAAAAATTAGAGGGTTGATGGGGATAGCACAGGGTGCAACGGAAATCCTTCAAAAATGCATAAAAATTTGGTAAAAGTGAAACAAAAATTGACCTGTTTCAGGATTTTGTTGTTTAATATTTTTCTTCTGAGCAAATGAATTCGTTCCATAATTTTGACGCGCACTGTATACATGCACAAAAATCAACTTTTTTCATGAAACTAGAAACTGAAACATAGTAGCTACCCATTGAAGACAATGTTATCTGCAGCATTGTCAAATACCTACATCTTCCATTTGGAAATATTTACGATTTGAGCAGTTGAGAATTGTTCTTTTTGCTCAAGATATATGTGTACAATGTAACACCGGCCAAATTCCTCTGACAAAATACCCGAATCAACGCTACAGTATGTTAGAAAAGAATTTAATTATTCCTTTCTGTGGTCTAATTCTTTATACTCACTTGATGTGCATTGTAGTGTCAAGTAGAAGCGGGAGAGTTTTCTGGCTCTCATCGGCTGTATGACGTTGCAGTTTGCGAGAATTTTACGAAAAAGCACGTATGGTCTTATCCTGCTGAAATAATATTACGTTTGATTGAATATTACTATTGTACTACTACCTATGCATGAAATAATAATATTCGTTATCAAATATTTGAGTAACAATCAATCACACACTGAAATTTTATCCCTCTGCTTTCCATCATGAAGTGAGTATAGTTTGAAAATGTATATATTTCGCTTCCGATATCATAAAATATCCAGCAATCAAAATTACTAAAATAACTCCCAATAACTCGAAAAATACTGATCCGATCGAATTGAAACACAGTAGATAGTTGAAAGATACCGACACGAAGACTCATGCCGAATTTTGTGGGGATCGCATGACTAGAAAATTAAAAAAAATATATTAAAATAATCTGTATCTCCCTTATTTTACAGTTCTAGATTTGAACACGAACGGATCTTTATCGTAGAAGATATTAAGGAAAAATCATGAAATCTGAAATTAGAAATTTGAAATTGCAACTCTAATTGTTTTTACGCGCATGTTCTGGGAAACATCACGTTATCATTTAGTCCAAATGTCTGTTATTTTCGAATCTTTGGCCGAAAATGGCCTCAAACGATTGGGTTCGACTGCCTGGTGGCGCGTCCCAATACAACGAAAAAGTTCGTTAATGGGCATAATTGGCCCAATGGTTTCCGAGGGATCATTTTGTCAACAACCAATATAGATCCGATCGGATTGAAACTTGGTAGCTAGTTAAAGAATACTGATACAAAGATGATTGTCAAATTTGGTAAGAATCGTAACACAAGAAAATTAAAAAAAAATAATCACAAAATATTATTTACGTCACGATAACCTGAGAACGGGAAGAGATAGCGACTTGCCATTTTCAGGGTAGGTTGCGCATCCGAATCTAACATTTAAGTTCCTTAATTGGCATAATCGGCCAAATGGTTTTGGAGTTATACTCTTCTGAATTTTTTTTGTTATTTCCTCTATAACAAAAATATACAATACAATTAATACTCGATGATTACTTGTATAATGCCGACCCATTCTCGGAATTTCGTGAATATCGAATACTGGAGTTACTTGAGGCGTAAGTTTTTTCGTATTTCCATTTCAGTAGAATACAAACGAATTAAAAATTATGTGATCATAGACTCCCTCGTTAATGAAGTAGGTATGTCATAAATATGATATTAAATGTATTCTTATATTTAAAGCTGAGAAAACGGTATATATCGAAGCTACATTCGATTCGAAAGAGTGTCCAATAGAGGTTGAGTAGACAATAGATTATTAGGCGCGTGAAATCTCTGACTTCACGTCGGTGCTTGAACCAATTTTTCTTATCTGTTTTGTCTCCCGGATTCACCGTGTATGTATATAAATTGAAGAGCTCAATCTTCAGAATCTCGTGAATTTGTCAAATCGATCTCATCGTCATCCCACAAATCACAAGAAATACTCTGCATCTCCAACGCGGCATGACACCTAGAAAAATACATTAATACCAACATTCGTCTCATGTCCCAGCTAATATTTCCCATGAAAGTAATCCATTCTACTCGTATCAAACAAGGAGTCATTCATATCGTTAGATATGCTAAATAAAAACGATATTTTACCACATACTGCGCCAAGGAAAATCTAATTTATCAATGATATTCTACGGTCAGGAACCCCGGGTGTGTAATTCGGAAATTCTTGTTTATTAATAACAAACGTTTACGGTAAGTTACAGACGTTCAGTTGAGTGATTAGCCTCTTGAAGACACTGCAGGTTATGAGGGTCAGACGACTCGAAATATTTTCGGTTGCTAGGCAATCACATCAAACTGAAAGGATTATTATGGTATGAGGTGCTATAACTGATGGGTGTACTTCTCTGTTGGTATACAACCGAGGTAATAATATCACCCAGCAATATTTTTATCAGGTGGTAGAACCATTTATTCGTCCACCTCTTCATCATTTATAACAACAAGACGTCCTGGACCCCTATAACAGCGCTCGAAGCATAGATAACTGTTGGCTGAGGCCACCTTTGTACAAGAATTTGCCACATACCACCAAATGGATTAGAGGCCCTGAAAGCCCACCGACTGCAAGCTGAAGTCAGTCTGGAATTGCAGTAATGGAATGATTCGAGTTTGGAAGCCTGCTCACCAGAAGGTTAAGGGGAACAATTAGGCTGATCGCGAAAAAAGGTACCAACACATCACTCCCACTGGTAAGGGATGTAAGTTGATAAAGGGTTAGAGACCTTCACTGTTAAGTGAATATTGACTGAAAGAGCGAGATGTCACAGCCTACCTGGAGGAGACAGAAGTGGCAGTGCTGACATGCAGGGGTTGCCCATAAGGTAGAATCCTATCACCTCTGCTTTAGTGTTTGGTCATTGATGGACTTCTGGAAAGGCTTTCGTTGCTCGGTTTCAATGTACAGGTATACGCTGATGACATAGTGATAAATGCAAGAGGCAAGGATGAAGGCATCAGTATGCCTTTATCCTTGCCTTGGTTACTCAGTAGTAACCAAATGCAAGCTGCCCTTACCACTCACCAAAAAGTGGTGTGAGGAGGAATACATTAATCCCTTGATTCCCTACACTAGAAGAAGGAATTTGAATCTCAGAGCTCCAGTCCTATATAGCCAGACTCTGAATTTCTCCAGTGAGTACAAATATCTAGGAGTCATACTGGATAGTAAACTCAACTGGGGAAGAGAAATAAATAAAATTCGTTTTGATGCCACAGCGGCTATGTGGGCTTGCAAAGGCTATTTGGGAAAACATGGGGCTGAAACCGGAAATGTTAGTGTCGTTGTATACAGCAATAATACGCCCCATTGTCCCCTACGCTTCCTTAGTATGGTGGACAATAAATGACCATGCCACCACACGCAGTCGGTTGCAGAACGGCTTGCTGAGTTGGTGTCACGGGAGCTTGCTATACTACTCCCACGGCAGCGCTAGTGGTCATACTTAATCTGCGTCCCTTGCATTAACATGTAAGCAAGTGTAGCCTACTGGATGCAATAAGAATTTCAATTATAGGGAAACTCCTTCCTGGTAACTGGGTACGAGTATGAGGTACCTGGACCAACTGGACTCAAACCTCAGATGTAATGCCAACCTAATTCTATTTCAAAATACTCTTTGCAATGGTCATAAGAGATCGTCTGAGTCGGTGGACCTCGTTAATCGATTGGACAAAAAGTCATCCGTTTGGTATATTGATAGATCCAAATCAGGTAAGGGTGGAGGTATTGGGGTAAGTGGACCGAAACTAAGGATCTCTGTGCCCCTGGGACTTGAGCCGTCTATCTAACAGGTAGAGAGAATAGCTGCCTGAGTATATTTGTGCTCAATAGAGTCTGGAAAGAACATCAAGTGCACATCTACATTATAATGGACAGCCAAGCGACACTGAGAGACCTGAAATCAACCATCCATGGTTCCCTACTGTCCTGGGAATCCCGGAATACCATAAAGTAACTGGATAGAGGCAAAGAAGATGGGTGCCAGGGTCATCTGGGTAATGATGGGAATGCTGAAAAGACACTGCTGGTAGAAGTACCACGTGTACTAGAATGTGGAGGAAGGTACCACTCCGACGGCAAATTTTCCTCTGAATAAGGCAAGGGGGGTGGCATCAGACAGTCGAGGGTCCTCAATGGCAGGCTTTCCTCAAAGACTGAGGTTAAGAGTCTCCTAACTGGTGAGATTTGGAAATAAAGTTTCTAAGATCAAAGATTGGATCTCAATGAGCAGATCCCATGGTGAAAGTGCCTTGTTATCAAATTCATTGAAAACTGGATGGGAATAAGTAATCATCAAAGGATGCTTTGAGGGTTGCATACAACATGACTTTTTTCTGTTTTCCGGATCTCTGAAAAATAGCTATAAAATAAAAAATTCCGATTGTGTTGAAATTGCTTCTGCCTAAGAAAAGCTAGATACTTGTCAGAAGCAATACAAAGAACAATGTTGCCTAATAAATAGTAACGAAGTAGTAACAATCAACGATAAAACAACCTTTATGTAACATTTCAGAACCTAAATCATACTCCGTCGTGAGACATTAAGGAAGCATTTTCAGAATTATTTGCTCTTGAATATTTTTCTGAAATTTGTCACGTTCCAACTATTTCTTTAAGAAGGCAAATATGGTCAATCCCAATTGAGCAATTTGCTAAATAGTTTTCTCTGTACAACAATATACAAGTCTATATTCTTTAAGTTTCCTTTTAATGTCATCAGAATCTTTGTTTTACTCCAATCCATCATGTGATTTCCATTTATTTTACATAAGTGTTCTGACAGGCCATCCTTAAAGACCGTGCGGTTAAGAGTCTCCTAATTGGTGAGATTAGGAATTACATTTTCCAAGATCAAAAATGGGATTTAAATGAACAGATTCCATGGTGGGATGCCTTGACATCAAAATGTCTATAAAATAAAAAATTCTGATTTTGTTGAAATTGCTTTTGCCCAAGAAACACTAGATACTTTTCAGAAACAATATAAAGAACAATGTTGCCTAATAAATAGTAACGAACTAGTAACAACCAACGATAAAACAACCTTTTGTAACGTTTCAGAACGTAGATCAGACTTCGTCATAAGACATTAAGGAAACATTTTCAGAATTATTTGTTGTTTAATATTTTTCTGAAATTTGTCAAGTTCCAACTATTTCTTCAAGAAGCTAACTATGGTCAATCCCAATTGAGCAATTTACAAAATAGTTTTCCCAGTTCAACAATATACAAGTCTACTCCTTAAGTTTCCTTTTAATGTCATCAGACTCTGTCATCAGAAACTTTCTTTTACTCCAATCTATCATGTGATCTCCATTCATTGTACATAAGTGTTGTGCAATTTTTTATTTTTGTATGTCTTTATTCCTTAACTAGTTCTTATATGTGCCGATGTTCTAACCTATTTATAGTGGTCCCGATGTTTCTCCTGTATACGATTCATCACAATTACAATGGAGATCATATCATTGTTGCAAACAATTTTTACTTTATCGATAATTTTCACAGATTCAGAGTGAAAAACCCAGAAAAAAGACCATTGAATGGATGGAAATAACACTGGTGAATACCCTCCTGTACCGCCCTTTCGCCTGCCGCCCATCGTGATTATGGGTCACACAATCACTTTATACATATTTCTTCTTTCGCATGGGAAAAATATTTTTGGATATCTAACCATTTTTTAATCTTTGTGTGTAACTTTCGAAACTGATTCCTAATCGTATTACCAAGTTTTGTTATTTATTTCTCATCATTTTCATACTGGTGTGTCTGTCAACATGTCCCTGTCATTTCAGAGAATGATATGAACTCGAACATAGAACGCTATGAAATATGACATTACAGAACACTAAAAATAATCATCTATGCAAACACGTCACGATTACTTATATTCTTTCAAAAATCAAGAACTGTTGATAATTTGTTGGTTGAATGTAAAACCAGTGGACCAGTTCACCCCCATCTTTGGAATATATCGAAATTTTGGAAATATCTTCACCAATATAGATCCGATCGGGCTCAAATCTAGAACTTTACTGTATAATAAGGCTTTGAAGGCTTTCGTAGAATGTCAATGATTTTTTATATTTCGGAGCCATGCAATCCTCAGAAAATTTTGCATAAGTTTTCGCGGGTGTATATTATTCAACTAATTACCGTGCTTTGATTCGATCAGATTAGTATTTTTCGAGTTAATGGGAAAACAAAATTCCAAATGGCTATAATTCTGAAACCACTGCGTGGATTTTGCCCATTAACGTACTTAGCCGGCGCATTTGGACTACAAAGCTACCCTGAAAATTTCAACTCTGTACCTCATTGCGTTCGAGCGTAATTGCGCTGACGGCCGGCCGGACAGAATCAATTCTGACCTCGGATTCTTGATCAGTGAGTCGAAACTAATCGTCTAAGACCATTCTCGGCCAAATATTCGAAAATTACTGACATTTGGACAAATTGATAGGCACTCTGTTCATAGAACAGCGCGCCAAAATACGGAGAGATTTCTCCAAGGTACCCTAAACTCAACCTGAAAAAAGAGAAGAAAAACGAAAAAATTAAAAATAAGACATAAGCTTTCAAAAGTCCCTCTCACAAATTACTCCTCTGTAGCCGCATGAATCTCTTGAAGAAGAATCGCCTCCGCTAGTTTTCAAAGATATTCACTCTTGTTCTCAGACATCCCTTCAATATTTGAATTCAAACAGGAAAGTGTCGTGGCTCATAAGGCCAGGAGGGTCTCTTCCAAAACCAGGTGTGGTCAATCCAAGACGCTACATGACCCTAATGTAGGGCTATCATCTCCCATAGATATATGATTCACTTACTATTGTATAGAATAATGGAAAAATGAGCCGGAAATTGTACGTTATAATTTAATAAATGCTTATTTTTCAGAGAGAAAAACCCAGAAAGAAGCCCATTGAATGGATGGAAATAACACTAGTAAGACCCCTCCTGCACCGCTCTCTCGCCTACCCTAAGTACATGATAACCCAAAATTAAGGGCGAGTTCTCGACTCATTGGCAAGCTCTACAACTACAAACGTGATAAATCTCCACTCATTAAAATATTATGAATATAAGGTATCCTTCACATTAATTATACCCGACCTCTCATGCTATTTCCGTCATCTTCCGTGCGTCGTCTAACTCACCCATGATGATCTTCCCCGAGCATAGTCGAGAAATCGTTTTCCAACGGGAAAGGCCAGTAAATAACGGAATCACCGAAAAGTCTTGCGACATTTCGGTCTTGTTACTGTCGTTTCGGCTCATTACCGTGCATAGAGATCGCCGACAGTTTTAGTTATCTGTTCGAGAGTTAAAATTCACGGCAAATGTAGAGTCGGTAACCGAGACTAATAATGTACCCAATTTGGGTAGATCAGCCCGATTTATGCTGAGTTATCGACTAGAAAGTAGATGTTAGGCGCGACATGTGTAGAGTGAATTTCAATGGGAGTATGCATATTGATTTATTGGGTTTGGAAAGTGCTGAAGGGGTTATCACCAGATTGATATAGATTTTCTATAATCAGTTCAGTCCAAGGATTTGAAATAACCTTTAAGGATCTTTGAACTTGTCCAATTATTTATCGGACTTCACTATCTTATAAATTAATTCATGTGAAAAATAATCGATGGATGATTCCTTGTTGGAAAATATGATCGGTTTTCCATACAAAATTAATCCTTTGAGTACTTCCTGTTATATAGCGTAGGTACATAGGACACTAAAACGCAACTTTTTTGCGCGTATGCTCTGGGGAACATCGCATTATCATTTTGCCCAAATGTCTGTAACTTTTGAATTTTTTGACGAAAATGGTCTCAAACGATTTGGTTCGACTCCCCAATGAAGAATTCGAGGTCAAATTTGATTCTGACTGGCCGGCCGTCTGGCCGTTGCCACGATAACTTGAGAACGGAAAGAGATAGCGACTTGAAATTTTCGGGGTAGGTGGTGCATCTCAATACGACGGACATGTTCGTTAATGGGCATAATCACCAAAATAAATATTCGATCGAATTGACGCTTGGTAACTATTAGTAGAAAATCAACATTAAGACGTGTTTAAATTTTTTTAAGAACCATACCCCTAGAAATTTTGAAAAAATTGACGAAAAAAAATTTTGTAACAACCGTACCCCAAGAAAATTTAAAAAAATTACGAAAAAAAAATTGGTTCAAGCACTGACGTGAAGTCAGGAGCTTTTGCGCGTATGTTCTATTGTCCATTCTCCTGTATTGGACACCCTTAATCGAATTTACCATGGTAAATTATGTTGTCCATTCTCCTGTATTGAATAATGGAGAATGGGCAATAGAGCATACGCGAAAAAGCTCCTGACTTCACGTCAGTGCTTGAACCAATTTTTGCAAATTTAAGTCGAGTAATCATTAAAGGATACTGTGGGAGGTATATTAATTATTTCTTTCTGGGTTTCCTCTCCAAACTCTGAAAAATATCTATAAAATAAAAAATGCTGAAGATTTTCGTTAAGTGTCCGACGAAGTAGTTTGGTATAGACTCCAAAACGTTACGATACAGTCGTTTCTTCATTGATGTTGTCTCGTTGTTGTTTGTTAGGCAACATTGTTTGATTGATTGCTTCAGACAAATATCTTGTGTTTCTTACGCAGAAGCAAATCACAAAATAATTAATTTTTTATTATATAGATATTTTTCAGAGTTTGGGAGAGGAAACCCAGAAAAAAAAACATTTAATTAATTCGATTAGTTTTAATCATTCTAAACGATAGAGAACCTCTGTAACTTTTAGGTAAAATCGAAGAATTCTGAGAAATACTCAATATAATTTTCTGACAAGTAATATATATTTTTTTTATATTTCAATACGCACATCCAAACAGTATTAGTATATTCTCTAAAGTAGAAGGTATTTTCAAAAGTACGATGACTTCATAAGAAAATGTATATTTTTGATTATGATATGATATCTCCTTTTGCGGAATTACCTGTTAAACTTTTCCAATTAAATATACTGATCCGCATTATCCTGCTTTCTTTATTCCGTATCTTCTGGTTGAGGTCGCATCGCACAGGTTGCTTATGTTTCCTCCGTGCTGATGCCATAGTTTGCCTCTGAATTGGATGCCCTAGAGCTGAAGGCACAAATTGGTTGCTTGCTCCTGTTGTGGTATCACCTGTTTCACTTTTCTTTTCCTTGGTTTCTTGGTTGCCCTGTTCTGACGAAGCCAATTAGTAGAAACATGTGTCAGCAGGTATACCAGCAGAATGATTTTTCTCTGCTGCTTTAGCGAAATTACCCGTTAAACTTTTCCATTATAAGTTACTTACTTTTTTCATTGTTTGTTGGTTTATATTATATAATTATTAAATATCGACGTAAAATCAACTTTTAAAGAAACTGCAGTCCCCTGATAAAAATGACATGAACACAACCGACATGACAATTGTAATTATATCATCATAAAAATTTATTCGACTTCACTTCAAATATCAAAAACCGTCAACAACTTTGTTTTTAGAGTGTAATATAATGGACCAGTACACTTCAACCACTGTGATATTTCGATATTTTGCCAATATCTCCCACAATATAGATCCGTTCGAATTGAAATCTAGAACTTTGCTGTAAAATTAGGATTTGAAGACTTTTTCAGCGATATATGACGGATAGTTTCTGAGATAAAGAATATTTTTCCAATGCAGGAAAACAGACAATAGAATTCACAATGGTAAATTCGATTAAGAGTGTCCAATACAGGAGAATGGACAATAGAACATACGCACAAAAGCTCCCAACTTCACGTTAGTGCTTGAATCAGTTTTTTTTTAATTTTCTAGTGAAACGATTCTCACAAAATTCCATAAACGTCCTTAAGTTGGTATTCTACAACTAAGCACCATGTTTCAATTCGAACGGATTTGTATTGGTAGAAAACTAAATTACATATTACTGGGAAACCATTGGGCTGATTATGCCCTAACGAATTTGTCCATCGTATTGGGATGTGCCACGTACAAGGAGTACGAAATATCGTGGCAACCAGCAAAAATGAATAAAAACGAACAAATTAAAAATAATACATAATCTTTCAAAAGTCCCCTCTCATAAATAGTCCTCTGTAGCCGCATGGATCTCTTGAAGAAGAATCGCCTCCGCTAGTTTTCAAAGATATTACCTCTTGTTCATAGAAATTCCTTCAATATTTGATTTCAAAAAGGAAAATGTTGTAGCTCCTGAAGAGGATCTCTTTCAAAACCAGATCTGGCCAATCCAAACGATGGTTATTCAGAACTTCAGATGTTCGAAAACCGCTACAGGATCATAATGTAGGGCTATCATTTCCCATAGATTTGTGATGAAAAAATTAACCCGAAAATGTATGTAATAATTTGATATGTCATCATGATATTCATGCTTTTGAAGGTTCTCGCAAAATTTCAGCGATTAAACCATCCAGCTACTGAACTAACACAAGACTGCAATAGTTTCTGATATATTGAATTTTTTTCAATTATTTTTTAAAATTTTCTAGTGATACGATCCTCACGAAATTTCGCAAGAATTTGATGTTTGAATTATATCGGTTTTGTATTTTTCGAGTTATTGAGGAAATAACAACCAAATTTCAGATGATTATAACTCCAAAACCATTTGGCTGATTATACCTATAGACAAATTCAAATGTCGTATTCAGATGCACAAACTAACCTGAAAATTTCAAGCCGCTATCTCTTTCCGTTCTCAGGTTATCGTGACATAAATAATATTTTTGATAATTTTTTAAAAATTTCCTAGTGATACGATTCTCACAAAATTTTGGGGATGGCATTAGGTTTGCATTCTGCAACTACTCACCAAGTTTCAATCCGATCGGATTCGTATTTGTTCAAAACAAAATTATCACTCGGAAACCGTTGGGCCGATTATGCCCATTAACGAGCTCGTCCGTCGTATTTGGATGCGCCACCTACACTGAAAATTTCAAGTTGCTATCGGTATCCGTTCTTAAGTTATCGTGGCAACCGCCGGACGGCTGGCAGGCCACACGGACGCACAGAATCAAATTTGACCTAGAATTCTTCATCAGGGAGTCGAACCCAAACGTTTGAGACCATTTTCGATTAAAAATTAATTTTTGGGCAAAATGATGATTTGAGACCTTTTTCGATAAAAAATTCATTTTTGGGCAAAATGATGATGCGATGTTCCCCAGAACATACGCGCAAAAATGTTATTTTTCATAGAGGTCGACGAAAAAAGATTTCAATATTAGTGAATCGTAGACAAAATCCATAATTGAATGCTTCTTTTCGTAGGGAAGAAATACAAATTTGGAAAATTCTTAGATACTGTAATCTGTCATCTAAGTAAAAAATTGGTACAAGCCTTGTGGACAGGAGCTTTTTGGTGTTCTTGTTCAAACAGATAAATTATATCTCCGAAAGTATTGGTTTCGCAGAGTTGGGAATTATATCAATAGATTCATATGATAGACCTGCATCATGAGAGAAATTGAATTTAAAAAAGTGTCGTTTAAAAAAAATGCTTAAAAAATTATCTTCAAAAAAAAGAGCAATCTACAATGCTTGAATGCCTTAGTGCTCCAAAAATTGTCATTAAATTTATTTATCAAGATTAAATGAGCGATCTGCAATGATTCAACCTCGTGGAAAAGGTTGTTGCAACTTACACTCGGTGCATAGTTTTGACAACTCGAAATACCTCGGGAAAGTAGCATCGAAAAATCTAGAGCAAGGCTGGAGACAATCATAGCAGATTGTCCATCTATTCCTGATATTTGAGTAGGTAGTGGATTACGAAAAAATCATTTTAATAGTTAAAATATAATAATAAAATACTATCCTCTTTTCATAATTCAAAATTTAATAGTTCCATAGCACTAACACATTCTTTTCTGTATTATGAACCTTAACTCAAGAAAAAATGTTTGATACATAAATGTAGATCCATATTTCAGTCTTTTTTTGCTAGCAACATTATGAAAATACTGTATATAGGAACATGTCTCACTACTTAAGGAAGTAAAAGGTAATATTAACCTCAGTGGTCAACGAACAGTACCTAATTTCTTTTGATGATTCCATTATGTTCTTCTTTCCTATTGCCTCCATAAACTACATCAAAACAGTCTTGTATATATTCATAAATTCAAGAATTGAATACTTGCTTTCCAAGAGAAAATATTTTCAAACTACGAATTGACAATCTCTAATAGCTAGAAAAGATGACATTTATGTATAGTGAACACAGACAGATTCTGTGTTCACATTCTGTGAATACATAGAACTTACGATGTATTATTGAAACTTTGAAACATCATATCTCCGAAAGTATTAGCTTGTTAGAGTTGAAAATGATAACAATGGATTCTTATAATGAAACTGCGTCCTAAAAAAATGAATTTAAAAGTTGTAAAACCACGAATTTACCATGGTAAATTCGAATTAAGAGTGTCCAATACAGGAGAATGGACATCATAATTTACCATGGTAAATTCGATTAACGGTGTCCAATACAGAAGAATGGACAATAGAACATACGCGCAAATGCTTGAACCAATTTTAACCCCAGTTAGTACAGGTCCTCTTGAACTTTATTTACCCTAACAACCCACGCAACAGAACGAATGTTCCGGTTACTCACATCTAAAGTTCCAGTCCACCCGATCCAACAATTTAATAAAACCGAGCCGTCGGATCGGGGGCGGCGCTAGAGATTCAATTTAAAAGTTTCGCGAAAACGCGTGACAAATCCGCAATTCGCCATCCTTTCCGGCCGTCAACACCCCGATCTCCCGATGACAGTCGACACTTCATTCGAAAAACTTATTTAAATTCCGAAGTTTCAATCGGAGCTCGGCGGGGTGAAGCGAGTGCGCGATGGAGACATGAAAAAACATTAGGACCCCTTTTTATTGGGAGCGAGATGAATCGGTCGAATATTTTCGACGGTGTTGTTGTAAGTTTGAGATTGCTGGTGGGAGGGGGAGATGTAACGAATTCTTTATTGGATTCGGAGTGAAAATTAAAGGTTTCGGAGAGTTCGAGTGTGAATATAATGTCGAATGAACCACCAGAGAGAGCGAGAGAGAGCGATAAAAAGGCAACAAGGATATTTTTCTGCTCATTACAAGGGTTAGGAAAAAGTCTGATTTATGGTTAAACTCAGGAGTTAATTAAAAAATACCTCAGTGTAAAATTGTGCTATAAGCATTGTGAGTTCTCAGCTCTATCATATAAGGAAAAGGAAGAACGATAGAAGAAACATGAAAATTGGTCCTTAAATGGAATTGAGTGCCAATTTGGAGAATTTTCCAAATTTGACATATTTTCCAAATTTGACATATTTTCCAAATTTGGCATTTTTTGCAAATTTGGCATATTTTTCAAGTTTGGCATATATTTCCAAATTTTGCAACTGAAGTAACTAATAACGTTATCAGAATTGTATTGCCAAAAACATATCAATATTTTGGCATAAATAAATTCTTTCTAAAAAAAAGTTAGTTTTCCTTATCGGGTTAAGTGAATTCTCAATACTACAGATTTTGAACATTTGAGAATCCCCACAGTTTTATTGACAGTCCATTACATTCGCAAAAAGTTCGTGTGTGGTTAGCAGTTTCTCATGGTAGAATATATGGCCCAGTTTTCTTTCATGATCATGATACCATCAATGGTGAAAGCAACAAAAGTATAATGCTGGAGCCATTCATAAATCAACTAGATGACAAAGAAATACAGTTGGGATATTTCCAACAAGATGGGTTAACTGCCCACATTACTTCTACAAATCTAATCTATTTCCAGGAGTTCTATGATAACCATATAATAAGTCGAGGACTCCGGCCTTCCTTTCCAACAGGCTCTCCAGACTTGACTCCCCTGATGGAAGTTAGCATTTTTGCATATTTGAATGATGAGATTTTCAAAAGACAATACGATAATATTGAGAACCTCCAATCATCAATAACAATGTGCTGACAAAATATCGACCCACAATTGTTAAAAGTATATTTGATAACAAACGAAAAAGAATTTATAAATGCCTTGAGAATAATGGAGCACATTTGGAACATTTGATGTGAATGCATTGTTAGAATTATCACAAATGGCCAAACTTCCAGTTATCTTACAGTTAGTTATTCAATGTTTTCTATCCATTTGTATTGATTTATTACCTGCATTCGAAGATTAAAATGATTAGTCCAACAGTATGCATTCAGTTATCAGTACATCTCAAAAATGCTAAATAGCATTACAAAAATTTTTCCATTCTATTCAATAACTAATATGATATCTCTTGAAAATGAAATGAGTATCATTTATCATTCTTTCAATCAAATTACCCTACTCTGGTCTTCACAAGGTCTGTTGTAAACCCAGAGAAGAAGTTAGGTTCAGCAATTAGGTTATGTAACCAAAATCACTTCAATTCCAAAAATTAATTTATTTGAAAATTTCACTTTCTACAAACTATCAACTATTAAATCAATTTATTTTTTATAATGATTGTATAATGAAAATTTTTGGTCCAAACTGGGATGGGAGGGAAAGAAATCTCCCACTGAGAATAATTTTGGAACTCATCATGTAAACAAAGGAGAAAGTGAGGTTATGCGTCAATTATTGATTCTGTGACTGGGGTCAAATTAACTGAAAAACTAACCGAACCTTATATCGAATTAAAGAAAATAGGATAATGCGGATAAGTATATTTAAATAGAAAAGTATAACGGGTGATTCCGCAGAATCATCCGTTATACTTTTCTATTCTTATATCGAATCTCTGATAACCCTAAATTTCAGAAATAGTTAAACCAATTTCGGAAAAAGTAAAAACAATTTGGGACTAAAAACTCAGATTTACCTTCTAAGTACAATTTTGTGTTCATCAGACTAATTTTCATTATGTTCGTAGTGAATATCTTCATTCATATGATTTCAACTAGAACGTTAAGTGATTTAATAATGACTTAACTCCAGTATTAATATTTATCGACTTTGATCGAAAAGTGACGTTCCTTGAATTTTGAATGGGCCATTTGAAATTTTGCTTTCTTAATATAACGGATCTCTAGCTGCCACATATTTCATTACTGTATCACAAATCATTTATATCATTTCCATTATCTGTTGAACCTACCATACTATAGTCCGTCTAGAAAGTATCCGGAAAAAAACAAAGCTCTATTGTAATTATTTAGTATATATTTTTAATTCTTCAATCAGAAGATTATAACAAATTATTCATCTCATATACTTATACAACCTCCATTTAAGTGTAAACATCTGACCAAACAACTATATACACCCGAAAGGTGTGACTTATTTGCATAAGTCTTCCTGTCAGTATTTTTCAACTAACCACCGCCCTTTAATTCGATCAGATCAGTATTTTTCGAATTATTGGGAGAATAAAATTTCAATTGGCTATAGCTCTGAAACCACTCGGTGGATTTTGCCCATTAACGAACCTACTCAGAAATTTCCAACTCTCTAGTTCATTGCGTTCGAGCGTTCGTGCTGACGGCGGGCCGGACGGAAAGACATAATCAATTTTGACCTCGGATTCTTCATCAGTGAGTCAACACTAATCGCTTGGGACGATTCCCTGCCAAAAATTCAAAAATTACAGATATTTGAACGAATTGATAGGGACTCAGTTCACCTGAATAGCGCGCCAGACATTGGAATGATGGAGACCTCCAAAAAACGAAACGTCATTATTGAAAATCAAACAGGTCATTTCGATTTTCCCCGTATATTTTGAAAATGTCCGTGCTATTTCTCGTTTGAATCGTTTAATTGTTCACTAAACTGAAAGCCTCAACTTTTGCCTAATTTAACCACTTTCCCCAATCATTTACCATTTACGAGATGCCTATAGTGATACGTCATAAAACTGTATCATCACTGACCCGACATCAGTGCTTTATAATTTTTTGGCACTCTTGTTCCTCGGAACAGAGTGCTTATCAATTTGCCAAATGTCTGTAATTTTCGAATTTTTCGATGAAAATGGTCTTAAACGATTTGGTTCGACTCACTGATCAAGAATCCGTGGTCGAAATTCATTCTGTTCGGCCGGCCGTAGGCACGATAACTCTCGAACGGAATGAGCTAGAGAGTTGCAATTTTCAGAGTAGGTTTGGGAGATAAATATCTCGGCTAAGTTCGTTATTGGGCAAAATCGGACTGATAGTTTCGGAGTAACAAAAAAAAATTTTTTTTGGCGCTCTAGTTCCTCGGAACTGAGTGCTTATCAATTTGCCCAAATGTCTGTAATTTTCGAATATTTCGATGAAAATGGTCTTAAACGATTTGGTTCGACTCACTGATCAAGAATCCGTGGTCGAAACTCATTCTGTCCGGCCGGTCCGGCCGGCCGGTCCGGCCGGCCTGCCGTAGGCACGATAACTCTCGAACGGAATGAGCTAGAGAGTTGAAATTTTCAGAGTAGGTTTGGGGGATAAATATCTCGGCTAAGTTCGTTATTGGGCAAAATCGGACAGATGGTTTCGGAGTAAAAAAAAAAAATTTTTTTTTTACGAAACAAATTCCAAATTAAATTTTTTTTAATAAGAGGTTTTATCATAAGAATCCATTCATATCATTTTTAACTCTAACAAGCTAATACTTTCGGAGATATGATTTTTCAAAATTTCAATAATAAATCGTATTTCAACGTTGTCACAGAATGATATTATTCTATGTATGAATATGAATTGTCATAATGTCAAATGATGTTCCTGACAGATTATCTAATCAATCGAAGAATTGTGAGCGAGGTGAGAAAAATCTCAGTTGTTTGCTCCGAAATTAGTTTTTCTCAGAAAATTCTTACATTTCGGAACTGAACATGAAGTAAGAGATCTGAGAGTAGTGAGACTGCTTTTCATCCATAGACATAGATATAACTCTCGAACGGAATGAGGTAGGTAGTTGAAATTTTCAGAGTAGTTTAGGGAGATGAATATCTCGGTTAAGTTCGTTATTGGGCAAAATTGGCCAGATTTAATTTGATTTCTTCCATGGTGCTTTTCTCATTCTCATGATTGCTCATTTAATCTTGATAAATAAACTATTATTTGAATTGAATTTCCTTTAGGATGCAGTTCTATCATATGAATACATTGATATAATTCCCAACTCTGAGAAACCGATACTTTCGGAGATATAATTTGTCTGTTTGAACTAGAGCGCCAGAAAGCTCCTGTCCACAGGGCTTGAACCCATTTTTTTACATAACAAATTGCGAATTATATTTTTTTCAATATGCATTTTTACCATAAGAATCCATTGTTATCATTTTCAACTCTAACAAGCTAATACTTTCGGAGATATGATTTTTCAAAACTTCAATATAAATCGTATTTCTATGTTTTCACAGAATGATATAATTATTCTGTGTGTATTCTATGAATTGTTATAATGTCAACTTATTTTCCTGAGACATGGCGTTGTCTAATTCATTCCAGCAATCGTAGAATTATGAGAATTATAATATATAATATCATACTTTTTGTTAGTTGATATTTTCATGCCGATGGTCAATCCATATGATGATGGGAATGGTAATGGTAAGTTAATAATATTGAGTTCAGAATATCTCCACTGAAAACAAAACTGGAATATTGGTGTATTGGAGTATTGGAGTGGATTTGAGGAAAGATATATATTATTGTTCATAATAGAATAGAGGAATGAATATCTCGGATGAGTTCGTTGTTGTGTAGAATTCGTCTATTGGTTTTGGATTGATAATTTTTGGCACTCTTGTTGAATTTAAATTCTTCTATGATGTTTGAATTCAATTTCTGCTAAGATGAAGTTCTTTCATAAGAATACATTGATTTAATTCTCAACTCTGAGAAACCAATACTTTCGGAGATATAATTTGTCTGTTTGAACAAGAGCGCCAGAAGGCTCCTGTCCACAGGTCCTGAACCCATTTTTTGGCGCTCTAGTTCCTTGGAACTGAGTGCTTATCAATTTGCCCAAATGTCTGTAATTTTCGAATATTTCGATGAAAATGGTCTTAAACGATTTGGTTCGGCTCACTGATCAAGAATCCGTGGTGGAAATTCATTCTGTCCGGCCGTCCGGCCGGCCGGTCCGGCCGGTCCGTCCGTAGGCACGATAACTCTCGAACGGAATGAGCTAGAGAGTTGAAATTTTCAGAGTAGGTTTGGCAGATAAATATCTCGGCTAAGTTTATTATTGGGCAAAATCGGACTGATGGTTTCGGAGTAACAAAAAAAAAAAATTTTTTTTACATAACAAATTCCAAATTAATTTTTTTTCAATAAGCAGTTTTGCCATAAGAATCCAATGATATCATTTCTAACTCTAACAAGCTAATACTTTCGGAGATATGATTTTTCAAAATTTCAAAAATAAATCGTATTTCTATGATTTCACATAATGATATAATAGGGCATTTCCAGTCAGCTGTTTTTGACAACATCAAAACACGTGCTGAGGGGCAATCAAACTTCATTTTCCCTTTGCAAATTATAGAAAATGCACGTATAAGTTGTGCTGTAAAGGTTTTTATGGGATTTTTGGAGATTATTTCTGGAATAATGTCTTTTAGTAATATTATGAATCACTCAGCGGTAATGTGAGTGAGCGTTATCTACAAAAACTGGCCGTTATTGATGATATTGACCCGTACACCAAGAAAGTCTGCGATCTCTCAAAAAACGTCTACAAGCCTACAAAGTACAAATATAATGAATCTTGTATTGTGCAGAAGGTTTAGGCTAAACTGATCAATCTGGTGCTTTTGTTGCTGTGGGAAAGGTAAGATTAATACCACTAGTTCTCCAAATGAAGTGTAACAGAGCATTATTATTGTATTCCAATACATATTTGCTCTGATTCATTATTAATTTTGTTTTAGGAGAAACATTCCCGGAAACTCCTAGTGAAACCTATGAATTTATGCTAAGTTGTTTTAAAAAACAATGACATCTGTGCCCATTGCGTCTGTATGGCTGGTTCGAGTACGGTATGCAGCCACATAACAGCTATATTGTTCTACCTGGTGTTTAGTCCCGCAGATGTACTGTCCTTTCTATATATAAAATATTGATATGTTGAAAATCAAGGGTATGGATATGAAAAACACTGACACGGGCAACAGAATTGACCGATAAAAAATTACACGATATGTAGCAATTGCTCGCTTAATGGAGCCATTTGTTCTGCTTGCCATTATTTAGAATTTACAAAGAAGATGCATTGAAAGTTTCCTATAAACAAATACCAGAAGCTTGCGAAGCTATTGCAATTCACATGTCACCCAATGATATTGTTGCAAATGACCTACCGGTGACTAGCTTATATGATCCAATTATAGACGTGAAAGAATCACCTCTTCAAAATTTAAAATTTTAAGGATCAAATAGAAGAAACATCGATAAGCCTTCATTAACAGTCCTAAAAACTAATTCCTATCCACGAAAGATGGTACGGATCGAACTGATACTTTTAGGGGTGAATTTATCATTCCAATGTAATTTATTATCAATTAAGGTATTTATTAATTGTTGAAATGTCTGAAAATTTAATAACAATTATTACTGTTTCAAGCTTGTTTTCTATATTTCATTGAATGTCTGATAATTAGTTGTAGAACACCTTTCCATTGGGTCATCTTCCATATTTGTGGCCACGTTACTACTTGATGTATCACATCATACCACTCTTATAACCAAGAATTTGGGTGGGAATCTCATCAAGATCGTTTTCATCCTGTTATTTGGAAGGTTTGCCTTCAAATATGAAACAAATTCGAGCATCTTTCCTCTTTTCAAACTTCCTATCCAACATTCCCATCGACGACTTGACCTTCGATTTACTATGTCTTCCCTATTTTTCAACTTCGCTGGGATTCTAAAAAATCGGACATGGTCCCTTTCTGCTCTCATGGAGCAACCCACAACCGAACAAAACGATGGCATTGGAAATTATAATAATAGCTTTCTCTATGGAGTTATAATTTATAAATTTCAATATTTTCCATCTCGATCTAAGAATGATAGAAGTATGTTCGACAACGATTCTAGTTTTACTGAGAACAAGATTGTGGTTTCAATTTATCTGATTGATAACTCATGTTTCCCTGAAACATGGTAAAGTATCAGATTAAAGAATACACGGTTCTAGAAGAACATGTCTTGAGGAGTTATTAGCCACTTTCTATAAGAATATGCCATATCTCTAACAAGGTGATAATTTAAAAAAAAATATTTCTGGAACATTCCATTATATCTTCTATTCTTTGTCAGAGTTTAGAAGACTCTGACTACCATGAGCAGATCCAGGGAATCCCACCAAAATGTTTGTGAAGATTTTTTTCTAAGTGAAAATTGCTGGAAGTTTAATGGAATGGTTCAATGTTCAATTACTAATATACTGATCCAAGGAAGCTCTTCCATTATCTTCTGATTATTCATCAGAAGGTGAACTGCTTGATAAAAGAATTTCTTGGAAAATATTTGCCGCAGCTAGATCCATCACTAGGCTGAAACTTTTGACAAAACAATATATATTATTGTTCATCATAGAATTAAGGGATTAATATCTTGGATGAGTTCGTTGTTGGGTAGAATTCCTCTATTGGTTTTGGATTGATAATTTTTGGCAGTCTTGTTGAATTTAAATTCTTCTATGATGTTTGAATTAAATTTCTGCTAAGATGAAGTTCTTTCATAAGAATCCATTGATATAATTACCAACTCTTACCCATACCTTCGAAGATATGATTTTTTTTATGTGTAAAATCAATGGCACCTGATAACCTTGGAAAATTTGCAATTTAATGAGTCATTTTTATTTTTTTTATTTATTAATTATTATTATTTTAACTGAATACATAGTCACTTTGTGGTAAATATACGTAGTTTCTGAGCTGTTCTGTGAAACATACTGCAACATTTCTTGTAACTCTAGAAATACTGGACTAACTCAAAACACGAAGATCTCAGTGAACAATCTGTAAGGAGGTTCTAATTAGTATACCAATTTCTAAATAAAACAAATATATGTCCTTACATGAAAACTGTTGTTATTATGTGTGTAAAATCGATGGCACCTGATATCCACCCACTTTGTCGTAATTTTTGAGCTGTTCTTTGAAACATGCTGCAACATTTCTTGTAACTCTAGAAATACTGGACTAACACAAACCGCAAAGATCTCAATAAACAATCTGTAAGGATTTTCTAATTAGTATACCAATGTCTACATAATACACATATATATTATGACCTTACTCGAAAACTGTTGATTACATAAAAGGAAGTGCTAACAAAACCTGAATAATTGTAGGTATTAGTAAACCACGGTTTTTACTTTTACAGAGACTGCTATGTAGTACCATAGGTAATGAAACATTTACCACAGTTTTTGCTGGATCTACAACTCCGTTTATAGTCTTTATTTTCCAGCTTTTCAAAACCTCGAATTTACCTTTTAGGTGTACGATTAATGACGATTTCTTCGTTTAAAATAACGCAATAACTTCTAAATAATGATCGAATTCTTCAATTTTATCCCTTTTTGTTCGGATTTTCTGATTTCTTTCTCGGATTTTCAGGAATCACAGTTTTGAGTTTGTGGCTTTGTGGTCGAAGTCGAATAACAAATATATTTTGTTGGTTATGAACATAGAACACATATTTACTTTATGATTATGAATATTTATCTTTTATGATGATTAATAGTCACAGATCACCAATAGTGGTATTCTTTTTACCTTGTTGCATCTCAATAGATGCATATAATCTTGCATTTTGCTTTCTAACTACTGAGTCAGAACTGAAAATTTCAGTTAATCTCAGCTGAAATTGGTAAAAAGAATACTACTAATAATGTTCCACAAATCTATCATTTCAATGAATTCTGTTCATACAGAACAGATCATATTTCTAAGATAAGTTCCAATAGTCGAAAACACAAAATAAAATAGCTAATTTTTTTTCTATGAAAAAACAAAATCAAAACATTTCACAACGCCATTTTTGGCGCTCTAGTTCCTCGGAACTGAGTGCTTATCAATTTGCCCAAATGTCTGTAATTTTGGAATATTTCGATGAAAATGGTCTTAAACGATTTGGTTTGACTCACTGATCAAGAATCCGTGGTCGGAATTCATTCTGTCCGGCCGGTCCAGCCGGCTGGCCGTCCGTAAGCATGATAACTCTCGAACGGAATGAGCTAGAGACTTGAAATTTTCAGAGTAGGTTTGGGGGATGCATATCTCGGCTGAGTTCGTTATTCGGCAAAATCGGACAGATGGTTTCGGAGTAACAAAAAAAAAATTTTTTTTATACGAAACAAATTCCAAATCAAATTTTTTTTAATAAGCAGTTTTATCATAAGAATCCATTCATATTATTTTCAACTCTAACAAGCTAATACTTTCGGAGATTTGATTTTTTAAAATTTCAATGTAAATCGTATTTCACAGATTGATATAATTATTATTCTATGTATGAATTCTCATAATGTCAACTTGACAGAAGGGAATATTGTAACTTCAAAAACATTGGGGTTGAAATAATCGTATTTTAGCGATGCAACGGGGACCTCACCCGAAAATGTTTGAAAATATTACGTAAATATTGAAAGCATAATTCTGTAGTTTGGTGAACGTAGATCAGGAAATTTTTGATCGATTACAAGGTAATTTATTATTACTTATCTAATAAACTATTATTTGAATTGAATTTCCTTTATGATGCAGTGATATCATATGAATACATTGATTTAATTCCCAACTCTGAGAAACCAATACCAGATATAATTTGTCTGTTTGAACTAGAGCGCCAGAAAGCTCCTGTCCACAGGGCTTGAACCCATTTTTGCGCGCGTGTTCCGCAAGGAACAGCGTGCTATCATTTCGTCACAATGTCTGTATTTTTCGAATTTTTTTTTATATTACGTTTCATTTGTGGTGACCGCTCCATACTCTCCCAAACAGACCTCCAATCACAGCCACTTCTGACGAAAAGCTCTCGTAAAACTCACGTTCTATAAAAATCGGGACAGCCATGATGAAGTTTTATGTTCGTGTCGAAATTTGAGCGTGTTGAATTTCACAGCCAGAATTCGCTTTGATAGAAATTGCCGCATGTTTTTCGAAATGATTAATTCCATTTCACGCGGGATGGCATTCGGTAGTTGCAGTTTCCGTTCTTTTTGGAGGTCCCTTAAACGAGGTTCACCGCTTCCGGTGCTCTTTCTGAAAGATGTTGAGTTATATTTTTTCAAATAAATTTTGAATCTCAAAGTTGAACACAAAGTTATGCAGGGTGTCCGGAGGTGAAACCGACGAAAGTCATGGGTTTATAGGAGTGCCAACATGGTTACAGAATGCCATATACAAATGTACAAAACCGCTTTGTTACTATCATACAGAGTGATTTGTGAATTGAGACAAAAAATCAAATCCACCATATCAAATTCAGGGATGAGCCAATTTTGTTAACATTTCGTGCATGAATTAAACTAAAAGGCCTTAACAAGTAGTCCTTTCAACGAAACCAATATCAAGACCGGATTATTATTTTTCTTCCATGTTTAATTCTTGTGAAAATATATTTCCGTGTTTGATAATTATCAAAAATGTGAGCTCAGATTCGAAATCTACGGAACAAAAAATCCTACAGGAACTTGTTAAAAAAGTTTCTAGTACCATTTCAGTTATTCCGTAATAAATAATTATTCTCAATTTTTTCACTCAAGAAATTAATCGTCGGATTAAGTACCATCAAAAATGGGTTAACATAAATATTCTTATCCTCTTTAATTAGTCAGTTGTAAAATTTAATAAATACTCTCATAATACAAAAAATCAGGAACGGAATGAGTTTTCTCCATGTTCTTGTAGGAATAACTGACCTAGTATAACATCTATCAATAATCCGATCGCAGATCTCTGTAATTTACTAAAAAAGGAACTTGTTAAAAAAGGACTGGATGAAATTTTGCGTAAATTATATTCATTTGCCTTAAATTTGAATTTATGAAAATACAATACAAAACACAATAATTTTTTGTCAAAAACATAACAAAAAAAAATCCGTAAAAAACTTTTAATAATAATGTTACAATAAATATTCAAATTGAAGCTCTCCATGATCAATACATTTTTGAGAGCGTGCCACGATAGATGTTTCACTGACTTCAGAATTATTTGAGGGTTACATATCTGATTTTAAATGATTCCATAAATAGCAGTCTAGGGGGTGTTAAATCAGGGAATCGCAATGGCCAATTTAGTGGACCTCCACGGCTGATCCATCTGATGGTGGGAGAGGCATTAAGATGGTTTCTAACTGGAATTGAAAAATGAGGTCCGGCACCATCATGCTGAAACCACATATGTTCCACGTTTATTAAGATCTTGCAATTGATCTGGTAAAGTATTGGCCAAAAAATATAGGTAAAGATCACCAGTTAACCGACCGTCAATAGCGCGAAGCCAATCGAATGGCTATTAAGGATTCTATACCATACATTGACATGAAATTCGTATTATTATAAACACACTTTAAGTTTAAACTTCAAAACGCTAAAATAATGAATGAACACTAACAAAGCAAACTCTAATGACAGCTAGCTAAGCAATAGCAATTCATAATGAAATTCGGAATTGGACACTGGACAGAATGCCTACACTATTTAGCCAAACATTGTAAGCTACTGATGCGAATTTATTCTTCAGTTTTTTTTTGTGTTGAGTATTTTATAAAATTTCACTAGAAACTAATTAAACTTTAATTCAAGAGAATAACAATATTTATGACTTGGTTGTAAATATTTATTTTATTAATCCATTTTTGATGAAATTACATCAGACAATTAATTTCGAGTAAAAAATTGAAAATAATAATTTATTACGGAAATGGTGCTAGAAATTTTTTTAAAGATTTCCTGTGGGATTTTTACCGTAGGTTTCAAATCTCAGCTTAGATTTTTGCCCGTATGTCTGGGGAACATCTCGTTATCATATTGCCTAAATGTCTGTAATTTTCGATTTTTTTTGCCGAAAAAGGTCTTAAACAACTGGGTTCGACTTCCTGATGAAGAATTCAAGGTCAAATTTGTTTCTGTCCAGCCGTCCGTTGTCGATTACTTGAGAACGGAAAGAGATAGCGACTTGAAATTTTAAGGTTAGGTTGTGTATCTGAATGCGACATTTGAGTTTGTTTATATGTATAATCGTCCAAACGGTTCTGGAGTTATACCCATCTGAAATTTGATTGTTATTTCCTCAATAACACGAAAAATACAAAACCGTTCCAATCCAAACATGGTTATCAGTTTTAGAATGCCAACGCGAAAACGATCGTAGCACTAGACAATTTTTGAAAAATCATTGAAAAAAATTCTCTGTATTAGAAACTTTTCGTCCGACATCGCTGAAATTTTGCGAGAGCTGTCTCTACTGCCAAGTTCCAAGTTTGAACACGTTCGTTGATGGGCATAATCGGCCCATTGGTTTCCGATTAACAATTTAGTCTTTAACCAACACAAATCCGATCGAATTGAAACTTGGTGAGTAGTTGTAGAATAGTATAAAATTTAAAAAAATATATTAAAAAAAAATATTTAAAAAAATTATTTATGTCACGATATTCTGAGAACCGAAAGAGATACCAACTTGATAATTTCAGGTTAGGTTATGCATCTGAATGCGACATTTGAGTTTGTTTATAGGCAAAATCGTCCAAACGGTTTTGGAGTTATACCCATCTGAAATTTGTTTGTTATTTCCTCAATAACTCGAAAAATACAAAACCGATCCAATTCAAACATGGATATCAATTGTAAAATGCCAACGCGAAAACGATCGTAGCACTAGAAAATTTGTAAAAATTGGTTCAAGCACTGACGTGAAGTCAGGAGCTTTTGCGCGTATGTTCTAATGTCCATTCGCCTGTATTGGACACTTTTAATCGAATTTACTATGGTTACTTCTATTGTCCATTCTCCTGTATTGGACAGCCTTAATCGAATTCACCATGATAAATTCGATTAAGAGTGTCCAATACAGGAGAACAGACAATAGAATTCACCATGGTAAATTCGATTAAGAGTGTCCAATACAAGAGAATGGACAAGAGAATATACGCGCAAAAGCTCCTGAATTCACGTCAGTGCTTGAACCAATTTCTTTTTCGTGAAGTCAGGAGCTTTTGCGCGTATGTTCTTTTGTCCATTCTCTTGTATTGAACACTCTTAATCGAATTTACCATGGTGAATTCGATTAAGGCTGTCCAATACCGGATAATAGACAATATAATTCACCACGGTAAATTCGATTGAAAGTGTCCAATACAGGAGAATGGACAATAGAACATACGCGCAAAAGCTCCTGACTTCACGTCAGTGCTTGAACCAATTTTTTTTCGTGAAGTCAGGATAGAAAGCAATGATGAAAAAATTAACACATTATTGTCTACCTTCAATTCTTCTTTAGGAGAAGAATACATAATTATTCTTGAAAAATATTACTGGAATTAATTTCATATTTAAATAATCAAAGTAGAGAAAATTATAAGTTTAGTTACTTACATATTGATTGAAATTCAATTGAATTCCTGTAATATTCAATTACTTATTCTTAACTAATAAATGTCCATTGATAGATCTAAAGGTGATGAGGTGAAACATAAAGATATATTCTCATTAGTGATAGAAAAACTGGCCTACAATTCCTCTCTACCCATCACGAGATTTAATATCCACAAATTAGCCTCCACCTTACAAGATCCGAAAGTGTGGTTAATTTAAAGTTAAGTTTTGAAGCTTTCAGCAAAATTTACTCCTCTGAGGGCACATAGATCTCTTGAAGAAGAATCGCCTTCTCTATTTCAAAAAGATATTCACTCTTGTTCATTGAAATCCCTTCAATATTTAGTTGCCTCCTCCTAAGGAGGATCTCTTTCAAAACCAGTTCTGACCGCTAATGTAGGGCTATCATCTCCCATAGATGTGTGATGAAATAACACGATTTTCCCAAGAACATAAGCGCAAAAATATGTCATCATGACATTCATATTTTTGAAGGTTCTCGCAAAAATACGACCATATACAACATATCATACGACGATTCGCATGTAGCTACCGAACTCACAAAAGGCTGCTCGGTTCTCCATAAATATGGATCTGATCGTGTTCAAACTTGGAACTCTGCAGTAGAGTTAGGTTCTGAAGGCTCTTCCAAAATTTCAGCCATGCGAAATTTTTTTCAATTATTTTCAATAAATTTTTGAAATTTTCTAGTTATACCATCCTCACGAAATTCTTCAAGAATTTTCGCGTTGGCATTTTACAACTAATAACCATGTTTGAATTCAATCGGTTTTGTTAATTAGGAACAAAAAACAACAAAATTTCAGATGGCTATAACTCTAAAACCGTTTGGCCGATTATGCTTATAAACGAACTCAAATTTCGCATTCAGATGCACAACCTTACCTGAAAATTTCAAGCCGCTATCTCCTTCCGTTCTCAGGTTATCGTGTCATAAATATTATTTTTTAATGATTTTTTTAAAATTTTATAGTGACACGATTCTCACAAAATTTCACAAACGTGCTTAGGTTTATATTCTACAACTATTCACTAAGTTTAAATTCGATCGGATTTGTTTTGGTTGAAAACAAAATTATTACTCGGAAACTATTGGGCGATTATACCCATTAACGAACTTGTGCGTCTTATTGGGATGCGCCACCTACCCTAAAAATTCCAAGTCGCTAGCTCTTTCCGTTCTCAAGTTATAGTGGCAACGGCCGGACGGCCGGACGGCACCACAGAATTAAATTTCACATTTGGGCAAAGTGATAACGCGATGTTCCCCAGAACATACGCGCAAAAATCATTGAAAACAATTCTACATATCAGAAATTATTCGTCCGACATCACTGAAATTTTGCGAGAGCTCTCTCTCTCTCTACTGCCAAGTTCCAACTGCGAACACGATCGGATCTATATTGTTGGAGATCCGAGCAGCCTTGTGTGGGTTCAGTAGCTGGATGGGTGACCGTTGCCTCGATAACTTACGAACGAAAGGATCAATTTCAAGGGTAGGTTGCACATCCAAATGGGAGAATTTAGTTCGTTTTTGGGCATAATCGGTCCATCGGCTTCGAAGTTATACCCACCTGGAATATTATTTCCTCCATAACTCGAAAAATGTAGACTCGAAAAGCTTGGTAACCAGTTGTAGAATATCGACATAAAGACGTTTGTAAAACTTTGTGAGAACCGTACCCATGGAAAATTTTAAAAAAATGGTTCAAGCACTGACGTGAAGTCAGGAGCTCTTGCGCGCATGTTCTATTGTCCATTCTCCTGTATTGGACACACTTATTCGAATTTACCATGGTAAATTAATTAGCTAAAATATATTGACATTCAATTAGAAAATACCCTGTATAAATGATTTAGTTAGTGTGCGGTGTTACAACCTGGTGAAATACATATTGATATTTAAGGAATAAGCAAGTTTGAGCTGCTCACGTCACATAATTGCTGATCTATAAAGTCTCGAGTAATACATTTTTGGAAAAGTGTTCCTCATTGGAAGCCTTGAGATAAAATGAAGCCATTACGATGTTATTAAGTTGATTATATTTTCAGAGCACCACCGATCGATGAATTTTTATGTCCTTAACCTGCGTGTGCCGCCCATAACTAACCAATTAATTCCAATTAAAAACGTAGCCACCCAACCCCGATTCCGTCCGCATCCCCTTCACACGCCACTGGCCCGAATTTAGGAGAATAATTCGAATTCCACCCGCTATCGATTGATGTAAAAACCGTTTCGACGCTGGGTGGTTTCAGATAAGTCACACTTTACTCCGTTTTAATGATCCCCGTATCAAGATAAACCTCGAAGCTCGTCGATTTAAAGCCTCCAAAAGTTAATGGTTAGTGACAAGTCGCCGCCCTGGTGTTTCAACTTTAACAGCGACGAAAAAGGGGAGGGGGAAAATTACCAAGCGTTTAAGAAGTAGGGAAAGATGCGAATCGTGTGCTAACACTGGATTTAGATAAGGGCTCGGATTTCTATTCGAATAATTCGTATATCCGATTATTCCAAATTCGAATTTTGTGTTAGTTTAAAATATACTGCTCCATAAAAGTTAAGGATGTTCATAAACTTTTCAAAAGTTGCCGATTCTTGTCCACCAAATGTTCATTTATGAGAAATCAAATTTAATGTTTACTCTTTTATACCTGAATGGTTTTTTTGCACCTCGCTTGATAACTTCGTCAGTTTCAGGCAAGTTCTTGTCGTTTGCGTTGCTGAGAATTTGGGATCAGTTATTAATTAATTTTCTCTATTTCAGAATCGTAATGAGTCCATTCCAGCACTAAAAACAGTGCTGGAATGAACTCATTCCAGCATTGTTTCTAGTTATATTTTTCGTTTTGTGGTAGTCAGCACTGACATTTGATCCTGTCAAATTTCAACACACGTCAATTATCAATATAATAAAATCTGGATATAGTGAAGTAATTGTCGAGGGAAAAGATTTATTTTGATTGAAAAATGAGGTACTAGAGATTTCCTTCTTGCTAATTTTGAATATTTCATGCAATTAGGAAACTGTTTTAAATCTGATCTCCATACCCTACGTATGATTCAAATTCAAATTCCGTAATCTGTCAACTTTGGTAAAAGTCACACCAACTGCCAAGATACAATACAAAAGTCACTAGGATGTATAATCCGGATTTTAATTTAAATTTCAACAGTATTTCACAAAACTTGCCTGAAATAGAGAAAATATCGTCTAATACTCGTTGCAGAAGGCAATTCCAACACTCATTCGTTCGAAAACTCGCTCCTTCGTCGCTCGTTTTCGAATTTCGCATTCGTGTTAGAATAGGAGCCCATTCTGCAACTTGTATTAGAATATATTATTCTTACGATCAACTTCGATTCAAAATCTGAAAAATTGTTTTGCAATAATGCTTAGACATAAACTTAGTGTGTATGAAGCCAATAGTGGTATTGGTTATCAGAGAAATTTTACGAATGTCTCTCAAGTTAGTGAAAGCGTAGTCCATTGATAACAAGAAACTGGAAACGTGACCAAAAAACCGAGAAGTGGACGCCCAAGATCTACCACCCCTACACACGATCGGTTTCTGACTGTGCCTACCCGTAGAGATCCTTTGAGTACTTGTCGAATCGTGCAACAGAACCTTTTGAACGCTACTGGTGTTTTGGTTTCGATTGAAACAGTTCGTCGAAGGCTTCAGGACGTTATTCTACATTATCGACGACTTTTGGGATGGATTCCACCAACTCAAAATCATATCCGACTTCGATTGGAATGGGCCAATAAGTAGGTGAATTGGAACGATCAATGGAACTCTGCATTGTTCACACAGATGAATCGAGATATGGACAGCCATGAATCTCTAGAAAGCCATGGTATTCCACATTTGGCCCAGCCTCCTCGGTCGCTAGAACTCAATCACATTGAACACGCTTGGGATCAGTTACTAAGAGCTTTGGATTTCGATCAAGCACCTCCACAAATACCTCACGAACTCAGACGGCTTTTACCACAACTCTGGAGAGAAATTGATCAAGGCTACTTTAACAATCGTATTGAAAGCATGCGAAGGCGTCGTCAGGGTGTGGTTGATGTTCGAGGAGGCCACTCTTTACTGAACTTAATTTTTCAATTTTTTGAGTGAACTATTTTGCACTACAATTACTTAAAATGAATTTTAACCTGACACTGTGAAACTGATAAAGAAATGGGCAAAATAATGATTTAGATAAGTGAGAAAACATCAAGAATCCTCATATTTAAACAATTGGTGTGAAAATGGAACCAGTCTCAACATTTTTGAACTTCCTTAACTTTTGTGGAGCAGTATGATCGAATTATTGACTATTCGAATGATGGATTATCCCACCATAAACTTTTCATTTAAATTGGTTACCATCTCATAAAAAACCAAGCCCTTTACTGTAAAAGGCCTTTTTCTGCAAGCCCTAATTCTACAAACCCCACATTTTGTTCAAAATGTATGGTTCGGCTGTTTGATATAATAGTCATAGCACATGACACAACATTAAAGACTAGGGCCTTTATTTCGCACCATGAGTACACGGGAGTATCGTGCGATAACCAAGCCATACTTTTCGACCAAGCTGTAGGGTTTGTAGAATGAGGGATTAGACAAAAAATTCTTCAGCAGCTTGAGTCTTGGCTTTTTATGAGAATGCGACGGTTAAGTTCGTTAATGGGCACAATCGGCCAAGCGTTTTCTAAGTACTAATTTTGTTTTCAAACAATACAGATCCGATCGAATTCAAACTTGGTAACTAATTATAGAATACTTAGACAAAGACGTAATATGTGAAATTTCGCTAGAAAATTTTAATTCATGTTTTGGAGTGATGCATTCCTGAGAGAGATCTTCAGGTTATGCCTCTTTTAGTTTTTTTTTCATCCGAAATTCACCATTGTAGGTGTATCTACCAACCCCACAGTAGTTCCGGGCCAATAAAAGAGATTTGAGCGATAGTTACCATTTGGTGCCTGCCCCATATACACCAGCGCCAGCTTCTGTAGTGGTTTTTGAACCGTATGTGTACCATTTAGTGGCAGTTCTTGGGAGGTGGATTTCCTGTCCCAGTCTTTCTTCTTAACTAACATCGTAGTAAAGTTATTTTCGATGCTTACTTTCTTAGGTATAGCTTTCTTGTTTTTAATACTCTCATTACCTGCTGCTTTCCTAGATATTCTGAGAATGGCTTCATGGATCGTGCATCACTAGATGTAGTGGTATGAGATTTGTGGTAATCTCAAGTGTCCTGGTAGAACATGTTTCCATAGCCCCAGTGGTACACACAAAGGCAAGCCTTTGTACTTTGTCCAGGGTTTTCCTCGTACTATTCTGGCTCTTTTTCGTATACCAGACTGCCCCATACGTGATTATGGGTCTCATAATCATGACGTACATCCATCGCAGTATCTTGGGGTTACAGTAACAAGTATTTCCGGCTAGATTTCTACAAGCCATTAAAGTCTTAATTGCTTTGCTAGCAATGATTTCAACATGACTATTCTGCAGACGTTTACTATCTAGTGTTACCCCTAGATATTTAATTCAGACTTCCATTCTTTAATATCTCCGTTTAAAAAAAGGGATATCACAACTGAAAGTTTCCTTCTCCGAGTAAACAGAATCACTGTGGTCTTGTCCGGGTTTATGCTCAGCCCCACTGACAAGCACCACTGCTCGATAATTCTAAGGCCCTCCTGTAGTAAGTCGCACAAGGTGCCCTCGAATTTACCTCTGACTATTAGGGCTATGTCATCGGTATAGCCTATACACCCGATGCCGAGCTCCGGTACCCTGTGGAGGAGCTTGTCCACTACCAGGCCCCAAAGAAGGGGAGACGTTCTTTGAGGTCTTCCATGAGTGGCTTTGACAGAATTGGTCTAATTACCCACCTGTGTCTCGGCTATCCTCGTTAACATTAGCTCATACATCCATTTTATATTGGTTTTATTAACTCCTCACCGTTCAAGTGCTTGTTTAACAGACACAGACATAGACTTGTGTTGTCAAAGATCCCAGATATATCAAGGAATGCGCACATTGCGATTTCTTTGTTGTCAGAGCTTTGCTGATACAGAGCAGTAGATCATGCGGGGTCAGATGGAGAAAGTTACAAATTTCTTTTAGGATGATTCAGTCAGTCAGGCTAGATATTGTCTAGCGTATACAGACAATATTTAAAGTCGGGACACTCTGGATTCGAACCTCAGCGCCATATCCTTGGGCAACTCGTTTTGTAGATTGTATAAATTCTAGATCGCCAGAGTCACTAGGAGGGTGAGACTGGTAGTCGCAAGGCTCCATTATGTTATCCTGGTGACCTGATATATGAAAAGTTTATGTGTCTTAATGAGATCAAATAGCCCCTTCAATAGGTTGCAGTTGGAGTTCCTCCCATTCCTATAAGTGATTACTGGGTTCTTTTATCTCCAACGGGATGCGGCTTCATATTCGAAGATGAGGTGGGATGCCGTTTCTACCTACTCTTTTCACAACATGCACACTGCACAGTGGTTCTGCTCTGAGGATGCCAATGTGTGCATGTGTTTTCCTAGATAGCAGTGACCGGTTTTAGTCCAGTGACAGATCATATTTGATATTTGCCCAATCTGTGCCGATCTCTAGTAGGTGAGAGATTGTCTTCTCTCAGTATTTCCCTGCTGCGTCTCAGACCAGGGAAACATTCCAGAACCAGACCTGGTGTTGTCTCCTAATTCACTCAGACACGTCTCCTCTCGTATTGAAGCTACCGGCCGATCATAAATATGTTTTCTCGGCCTTTATGAAAAGAATACACTTGTTTGCACGCAATATATTGAGTGATGTTCATCCTTTGCATCCCCACTAATGGTGAGACATATCATCAATAACTTCAAGGGGTATAAATATGAATATTTGTCATTCTGACCCGCAAACATAGAATCCGAAATATATTGTATGGATCAAAAATGACTCTTTTATTAGATGCACGCTCTTTCACTGCTCTTCTTCTCCGTCAATTCACCAGTTGACAATAAATCAAACCTAATCACAATGACTGTCAATCTGACTTTCTTCCGTAGCAACATGACCATTGTGTACCATCGAAGTGACATATGTGGGCATTGATCAGGGTTAGTGAATTAACCTTATTAAAAAAATTAGCCAGTCATGTTCAGGACGATATTGGTATAGGTTTCATTGTTGAAGTGTGTACTTTAGTTCGATTCGATTTGTGGAATGGACTCTAGATAGGACGGATGGGGGAGTGTTAATTATTCAGATTGATATTGTCGGTTTCGATTTGGTTTATCTGGAGGAAATAGTCCAGTTGTCTATTCAATGAAGATTCATGTCGACTGAACCATTTTTGTGATAAGACCCTTGATTTTCAATCTGTCTACGTCTCCGTTATACAGGGTGTTTCTAAATTGATGCGAAGGAAATTAGGAAAGGATACTTCGACGAAAAGGGAGGGTGCTTCATTATTTTTTTTTAAGATCTTCACCACCAAGTAACTGCCATGTAGAATTGGCAAAAAATTTGGTTCTTTTTGAATATCTTCTATATGGAACAGTTTTATAGAATGAAATTTGGTAGTCAGCAAAGTTTTTTCAATTCTGAAATTTCATCATGAAATACCACTACTATGCATCAGAACCTTTTTATGCTTCAATATTTTTCAAATTAAAAAATTGATTCTAAACGACAAGTTCATTATGAAACTTTTTTATATCAGAACTTTTTCCCTAAAATTTTTATTTTTTTTACAAATAAAAGAAATACATCTCAGATTCTATAGCGATAATATAGCCATTCCGTCATGGAAACAGCTATCAACCTCGAAATAGTTATATACCTGTATAGAAAAGGTCTTATCAGTTATAGATAATATGGGTTCCGCAACAGATGATCTCCTTAGCTATGTGGCGCAAGTACCATGATGATTTTTCTTCTTCTTCTACTTATAACTCTTTCAAAAATTGAACAATTACATAGCAGAGTTCTTTTGGCAACTAAGCAATATAAGGAACAGCATGAATATGATTATAAAGAAAATTTTATTGGAACTTTTTCGACAATTGTTCTAATTATCGCTCAAAAGTCGTTTCATTCTGGTGCAAAGTTGCTGGGATGCACTGTATATTTAAAAAACTCTCAACTGTATATTTTAGTCAAAAGTATTGCAATAAATAAGAAAAATTTGTAAGCATGTTACACATAACATTTTGAGATCTTGGGTTGCAGTGGAGATCAATTTTTTTTGAGTAGATGTCTGCTACTAAATCAACAAAATTACACCTCAAATAATTGTAACAGATATTTTAAAGTTTGTAGCAGTAAAAAAATGTAATTGAACACATAAACTCTCCTTCCAGAATACAAAAATGGGTTCAAGCCCTGTGGACAGGAGCTTTCTGGCGCTCTAGTTCAAACAGACAAATTATATCTCCAAAAGTATTGGTTTCTCTGAGTTGGGAATTATATCAATGTATACATATGATAGAGCTGCATCATAAAGGAAATTCAATTCAAATAATAGTTTATTTATCAAGATTAAATGAGCAATCATGAGAAAGAGAACTGCACCATGGAAGAAATCGAATTAAATCTGGCCAATTTTGCCCAATAACGAACTTAACTGAGATATTCATCTCCCTAATCTACTCTGAAAATTTCAACTACCTAGCTCATTCCGTTCGAGAGTTATTGTGGAAAATCTTTTTTTACACTTTGCGGTAATCTGGTCAATACAAAACTTCACATGCGTTAAAGGTCATGATTCTACAATTTGATGCTAAATTTCAGATAGATCGAAAGAACTTGTCCGAGATATTCACGCTCCATGCAAAACCACCTTGCAATTTTCAATCCGCTAACTCCTTTCGTTCGAGAGTTATCGTGCCTACGGCCGATCGGCCGGACGGACAGAATCGATTTCGCACTCGGATTCTTGATCAGTGAGTCGAACCAAATCGTTTGAGACCATTTTCAGCCAAAAATTCCAAAATTACAGACACTTGGGCAAATTGATAAGCACTCTATTCCGAGGAACTAGAGTGCCAAAATAACAAGTTTCGTATGACAATTGCCCAAAACAGGTTTAAAGTACCTACAAATAGTAGGTATTCCATAAAACATGTATGAAAGAAGATGAGAGTAATAATATGAAAGAAGATGAGTAATAAATAAAATACCTTGTAATCGATCAAAAATTTCCTGATCTACGTTCACCAAATTTTCTCCTCTCTCGAACTACAGAATTATGCTTTCAATATTTACGTAATATTTTCAAACATTTTCGGGTGAGGTCCCCGTTGCATCGCTAAAATACGAGTATTTCAACCCCAATATTTTTGAAGTTACAATATTCCCTTCTGTCAAGTTGACATTATGACAATTCATACATAGAATAATTCTATCAATGTGTGAAATACGATTTACATTGAAATTTTGAAGAATCATATCTCCGAAAGTATTAGCTTGTTAGAGTTAAAATTGATATGAATGGATTCTTATGATAAAACTTCTTATTAAAAAAAATTTTATTTGGAATTTGTTTCGTAAAAAAAAAATTTTTTTTTTGTTACTCCGAAACCATCTGTCCGATTTTGCCCAATAACGAACTTAGCTGAGATATTTATCCCCCAAACCTACTATGAAAATTTCAACTCTCTACCTCATTCCGTTCGAGAGTTATCGTGCCTACGGCCGGACAGAATGAATTTCGACCACGGATTCTTGATCAGTGAGTCGAACCAAATCGTTTAAGACCATTTTCATCGAAATATTCGAAAATTACAGACATTTGGGCAAATTGATAAGCACTCAGTTCCGAGGAACTAGAGCGCCAAAAATTATAAAGAGTTATGCTGTGAATTTTAAATGTTTTTATTTATCACCTTGATTTATTTTTTGAGCTGTCAAAACGGCACAAGCATAAACCGCAAGTAAGATCTTCTCCATCATCACTTTCTATTCCCGCACAAGGTATATGTCCCCATTTCTGGCATACAATTCATCTTATCAATCCTTAACCTTTATTGTCTTCAGAATAGGTTTTGGTACAGAACAGGCATTCTCTGTATCATAGTACCTATCACTTTCTTCATCAGATGAATCTCATTTACAACTTTTTCTCCTTTATTTTTCTTTTTATTTATAAACCAGTTTTTCAATAATGTTTTCTTTTTTGTGGCTTTCTGTTGTTCTTTATCTGTTTTTTTTTCGTTACCTCCTGTAGGTAGTTTTTGTAGGGTGCACTGGTCAGTACAGACTTTATCGCATTATCCCTCTTCCTCCTATTTTTGGCAATAGTTGTATTTGTCCCGGTGTAAAGACTGCCAAAGATGTGATCGGAGGATCAACAGCCACAGCTGGAGATAAGTTTGGATTAGATTCGAAAGTTGCAGACAAAATGGGAGGTAGAGGAATCCGAATTGGCTTTTTAGATAAGGACGGTTGCCTGTCACTATAAAAACTCTGGAGAGCTACATTTCTCTGCACAATATCCATCGGTTCTTCTGGTAAAAGCTGAGACATTGTAAGTGGATATTCTTTCATAGGCTTTTGCCGTGATGACTGTGTTACTTGTGGAGATTTCACAATATCCTCTTGCATCGAAGGTTCCTGCATATTTACTTGTGGTGATAGTTGGGGTGTTACGTGGAGAGATTCTTGGATAATCACTTGAGAAGAAGATTGTGCTGCTTCTCATAAAACTTTTGAATATCTACTTTCTGGAGGGGGAGATATTTGCGCGGTTTCTGTCAACCCGTTACTCTAGACTCTTTTAGGTGATCAACAAGATCCCTTTCTTATTCTCAACTGAACACTGTTCGCTAGTCACCCGAAATCTTTAAATCTCTGCCTGTCGTTTCATAACATTTAGCATTTGTTCTCTAGGCCAATTTTGGAGAGTTGTTTTTCTCTTATAGATTCTCGATATGTTTCGAAAAAACCAATGGGGTAATATTACTCTAGAGATCATTTTACGCGTAGGAAAAGGGATCATTTCACCACAAACACCAACCAGGGACAAAGTCGAACGCAAAGTTATCAACCTTCCGACCGATATGATTGAATATTGGATACAAATAATCGATCGCTGGACACGTGCTTGCGGTAGCTCATATGAACGAGATCGATTCCATTGTGAAATTCAACATATGAACTTCACTTTCAATAAATGTCTGCCCACTATCTCAATCATTCTGGGTTTTCTTCAAATACAAAATTGTTTGTGCTTTCCGAAAAACCCGATATAAATAGTATCAATTTAGGAATGAAAACAGTGAATAATGACATCTAATTGATTGAGGCACTTCGAGTCCTAATTGACAGATCACTTATTTGCTGTATCAATATCCAACAGTACATTACCTCGGGTTCGTTCACACCTTTAACTAACCGGCTACAGTCAGAGCACTATGATCTCAATAATTTTCATTGTCAGTCATTTAGATCACGTATGAGGTCAGGTAGCAATAAATGACTACAAACACCTACTGAAGTGTATAATGGTAGCCACTAAAGTGATAGGATAAACACTTTGCATATAGGTGTGGAGAAACAAAGCTTCTGTTGTTGAACATTCTCGATCGGTTTTTTGACGCTCTTTAAGAGGTTTCGTATTATTAAGACGCCTCCACTAAAATATACGAGGGGTAACGAAGACATATTTACGAACATGATATGATACGATCATTATGCCCAAATAAAATATACGAGGGCTAACGAAGACATTTCTACCAACATGATATGATACGATCATTGTGACCAAATGTATGTGTGTATTTGAATTTTGAGTCGAAAATGGTGTCAAATGATTCCATTTGACTTGTACTGATTACGGCTGGTCATTGTCTCACGAGTATCCAATCGGCCGCAGAAACGGCTGAGTTGGACGTCCGATCTCTACTCGTCCACTGCATCCGAGGAATCGAAAAGATTTTTAAGCTCATGTCAATCAATTCCATAGACAAGAGATAGACGCATAGAATGTATGGTGCGGACACTTTCTGACATATTTTCAGTCGAAATTCGGTCCGAATAATGTCAAAATACAAGGATATTGATCTACTTCAATTTTCACCGATAGATGCCAGAACCAGAATATTTACTGACATTTGAAATTAAATTCGTAGCTTTGTTGATTTATTTTTCTTAGCTGAAAAATGTACAATTCGCTTAAATTTCTTATTTTGGTTATTGTAATTGTTTAATTCGATTTTTTCTTATCTATTAATGTTCTTTTTGTTTTATTCTTAGGTTTTGTCGATAAGCGTAGCAACTGTATTACATGAGAATATTTTGATGTTACAAATTACATATCGAAAACAACATATTGAATGCTCAATTTAAATGAGTCTTACATGATGAAGGTAATTTACTTATTTGAATAAATAATAATACAATATAATTATGTAGACATGTATTACAGAAAATTCTGCATTATTCAATCCCATTTAAAGAAATAAATAATGGTTCTATTCTTCTGACATTGAACATGATCTTTTTTAATATAGAATAATAATTAATTCACAGGTTTTTTGCGCTTGTTTAGCGAGGAATAGCGTGCTATCATTTTGCGCAGATGTCTGTATTTTTGGAATTTTTTGGCGAAAACGGTTCGACTCAATGATGAATAATCCGGAATCAAACCCAATTATGTCCGTCCGGCCAGCCTTCCGTAAGCACGATACCGCTCGAACGAAATGAGTTAGAGAGTTTGAAATTTGCAGGGAATTTTTGGAGCCTAAATATCTCGGAGTTCCTTAATGGGCGAAAGCCTCCAAGTGCTTTCGGAGATATGGCCATTTTTGACGCTCTTGTTCCTCGGAACAGAGTGCTCATCTATTCGCCCAAATATCTGTAATATTCAAATATTCGGATTGAAATGGTCTTAAACGATTTGGTTCGACTCACTGATCAAGAATCCGTGGTCGAAATCGATTTTGTCTTTCTATTCCGGCCTGGCAAGATAACACGATACATCTCGAACGGAATGAGCTAGCCAGTTGAAATTTTCTTAGTAGTTTTGAGAGATAAATATCTCATTAGATGTTATTGGGCAAAATTGGCCTGGTGGTTTCGGAGTAACAAAAAATAAAACAAATTTTTACATGTCAAATTTCAAATTCAATTTTTTTTAAGATGCAGTTTCATCATAACAATCCATTGATATAATTTTAAACTATAACAAGCTCATACTTTCGGAGATATAATTTTTCAGAATTTCAATAATATCTCTTAATTCTATAATTTCACAGAATACTCTAATCGAAAATCAACGTCCGTATTTCTATCTATGAATTTCATGTTCTGTGTTCATACGTGTCATCTCATCTACCGATAAGAGAAAAAGAGATATTTATTTTTGGTTCTATCCAAAATTCGTTACTCATGATATAGAATACCTCCTGTTCTAAGAAAAGTATGATTTAATGAAAAATGACCAATGAAATAACCTCAGCTATCGTAGAATTATGAGGATTATAGGATATTATAATTTCTAGGTGATAATATAATGCCCTTGGATAATCCACATATTGATGGAAATATATACTGTGGTGAGTTAATCAAATTGGATTAAGAATATATCCAGTAAAAAAAACTGGAATCTTGGCTAAGTTTCAATTGATATAATATAATTTTTAAAGTAGATTCAAGGAATGAAAATCTCGGATGAGTTCATTATTGGGTAGGATCGGTTTGGTGATTTCGGATTAATAATTTTTGGCACTCTTTTTTTTAAGACACTTTCTTAATTTAATAACTTTTATGATGCAGTTCTATCATAATACTTATTATTCCCAACTCTGAGAAACCAATACCTTCGGAGATTTGATTTGTCACATTATTTAGTAAAAGCATTGTTTATGAATGTTTCCAAAACTGATCCTTCGATCTATCTGAAATTTAGCATGAAATTGAAGAATCATGATCTTTATATGCATGCGAAGTTTTGATTTTTCGGAAAGCTACAAACTGGAAAAAAAAATTGTTTTCACAACAACTCAAAAAATACTTATCTGATATCGGATTGGACCTAATTTTGGGCCTTTTGGTGACCTCTCATAGCGTGCAAAATTTCACTGAAAACTGATCACTAGAAGTTTAAAAAAAAATTCAATAATTATGGACTTCCAATCTGGGCCTCTTATTTCAGTTGTTTTCCTTCATGGCAAGCACGCAAATGTAGATTTACTTCAAAATGAAAGAAGTGAAAACGCTAAAAAAGCATTGATGTGGGATCAATCGGCTTTGGCGCGCTTGCCAATGACATGATTATGATTATACTGAACCTCCTAGTTCTTCCCCACGGAGATCCCTCAGAAGCTCCTAGGGTAGACAGTTGTGTTCTGTGTAAACTCTGTTAGTGTATCCTTATGCCAGCTTAGGCACAACACTGTTAATATTTGACCCAACAGCTAGTGAATGGTGACCACTACCATCTCACTTGATCGCCGGTTCGCTCAATCCTCACGCCAGCTTATACACAGCACTGTTAATTTTTGAACTGACAGTGTATTGACTACCGTCTGACTAGTTCTCCTGCTCGCTCTATCCACTAAGATTGAAGCATTCATAATTAATTTCGAATTTGTCAACTTGAACAAGCGCCCCTACGAGAACTGATATCATGTCAGTGCTTTTTTACATATAAAATTATCAATGAAAAGAAGGACATTCAAGAGTCAAAAGTGATATACAGGGTTTATCCTGAAGTTGTGAATTAATTTTAACCATAGATCTTTCTAATCAAATGAAATTAATGGTAGTTTAAAGTTGACTATATGACACATATTCTTCAACCACCATTTGTTTCCTACTTCCACTGGTTTCCTTGTTATAGATTCTTGGATATATAAAACTAAATGAAATTAGCATAAAGCAAGGAAATATGATTTCTTCTGAGCCATTTCGAGAATGAACAATCATTTTGCAATACTAAATTACTCCTCATCATTTCTCCCTAAACGTAACTTTCCGAGATATTCTTCATTGAACGTTATAAAATCTGAAATTCCAGAAATTTCACTACATTTATGGATCCATCCTTGAGCTTGGGAATCCTCGAATCAAACTGTAAGCCACGTTGCCGGTTCGTTTTTGCCGTTCATCATCAAGGTCATAGATAATTTACATGCAGGAGTGTATTAGTACATTATGAAATATAAAACGGTTATAATTTTTAACCTGAGCCGAATCTGTAAAAATGATAATTGTTGAAAGTGTGTTTACTCAAGAGGTGAATCTATGTTTAAAATAAATATTCAACATAATGCCTCAGCCTATATGTATATGTGACTCTAATTGGCTCCCTTGGATCACTGACATTATAGAAACAATTCTTGAAATCGTTCAACTTTAATTTATGATCCTTATTCATACTTTCAACTCTTTGTTGCAACAAAGGCTTGACACAATGATATTGGCACATTATATGCGTAGAAAATTAAAAATCTGACGATTTCCCAAGCTACCCCGGTATATCTCCCTCAAAAACGACCGCTGACAGCAACGTCTAGCATCCTCAAGAAGCCGCTCTCATTAGCACCACCGCTAGATGCATTTCTTCTGCCTCTCACCGCTAATGACAACAACATGCACGCCGTCTATTAGGACCGCAGACTCCAGTGACACTTTCAATAAATTTAATTGCTCTTTGAGTCGAGCCACTTTGGCCCCCTGATTTATGATGTTATGATTTATACGTCAGTAATCGAAAATAGACCTTAGTCAGGCGTTTATTGCCAGTGCCACCACTCATCGGGATAGTTTTATATTGAATCAGATTGTTATTCAATTGAATTTGGTTTGATTGAGGCAGATTTGTGGGAACTGAGGAGCTATAAGTATATCGGATTCAATTCGGGTTTGCTGGATGGATGTGTTACTGCGCATTGGTCGTTGTGGGTGTAGGACATTTAACATCGAATAAAACCATCAACGTTCCTAGTAAGTGCTTTTGGCGCTGTTGTTTCCCGGAACAGAGTATAAATTTGCCCAAATGTCTGTAATTTTCGAATTTTTGGCTAAAAATGGTCTTAAACGATTTGGTTCGACTCACTGATCAAGAATTCGTGGTCAAAATCGGCTCTGTCCGATCTGTCTGTATTTCCAGAGTAGGTTTGGGAAAAAATCTCGGTTAAGTAGGTACGTTATTGGCAAAATCAGTCTGTTGTTTTTTTTTTAAATTAGAAATTTCAAATTCAATTTTTTTTAAGATTCAATTGCATGATAAGAATCCATTGATATCATTTTCAACTCTAACAAAGTAATACTTTCGGAGATATGATTTTTGAAAATTTTAATCATACTTCGTACTTCTATATTTCCACAGAATGCGAATTCTATCTTTCTATTTTCACTGTTCTACATGTCATCTTATATACCTATAGGAGACATGTCAAATTTATTTCTGATTCTAAAAAACAAAGTATATGATTGAATGCAAAATGACGAATTGTAGGATATTATAAATTTTTGGGTTATATACCCCTACCCTATATATTATGCCCTTGGATAATCCATATAATAATGGAAATATATACTTCGGTAAGTTAATCAAATTGGGTTCAGGATATCTCCAGTGAAAACAAAACAGGAACATTGGCTAAGTTTCAATTGATATAATATCATGTTAATAGTAGATTTGAGAAATGAATATCTCGGATGAGTTCGTTATTTAATTTTGATTTAGTTTATTTTATGATGCAGTTCTATTATAAGAATCCATTGATATCATTCCTAACTCTGAGAAACCAATACTTTCAGAGATATGATTTGTCAAAGTTTGGACAAGAGTGCCAAAGCTCCTGTTCGCTTGGCTTTTTTTTATATTATACAAGCCCACCATAATCAGATATTCCCTCAAACCAGTTAGAACAGGGTCAATGCATCTGCTATAAGACAAGGGTAGTGCTACAAAATAAAACTAACAAAAAATCTGTTGATCGTATCACCACAAAATTCACAGGACCACTGGCTAGTCTAGTCTGAAGTTTGCCTGAAATTTACGTCGAAATCGGCCCAGTCTTTTACTTCATAGGGAATATACATGAACGTTACACGCATCTATTTTTCTATACCGAAAGTGACTTACAATTTTTGTTTCTCTCAGTTGAAGGTTCCTCGACCGAATCGAAAATCATAAAATTCAGATAATCCATTAGGACATGTATACTGGAACACCCGGTATATAAATACAGAGTTTGTTGGCCTGAAATGACAATAGATATCAAATTTGAAAATAATTCGTTGAACAGTTTAGGAGTTATAGCAAAAATTTTGCTCAAATCGATAAATTACCCTGTATCTCAGAAACCACGAGCCTTAACCCATATTTAATTGTTGTTTTCTGGCTCCCCTGGGTATCATCTATTCCTCATGAAACTATGTACAATAGGTCTCTCGCATGTAACATGAAATACCATATGTTTATGTTTTTCTGAATCTACTTCATTATCAGATCATCATGTATGCCCTCATCCACTTTCAAAATTTATAAAATTTGAAAATTTCGGCATTGACAATCGGTAAATCAAGAAGCAATTTCAAATGAGGTGAAACGCTTCTGAATCTTTGCTTGACGGCTGACGAGATCAAAATTTACCAACTGCTTGTTACAGCCAATGCTGACTACGAGCCCTTTATAGGGAGCTGTGTTACACTGGAATAAAGAGTGAAACGGACACGAGAAGAGAGTGAGAGTATACTCCATTCAGTTTTATAAAGTCTCCCCGTTGGCCATGATTTAGGTCTATCACGTTTGTGTAACTAGAACATAGGCAGGTTGGCACTGCTGAAATATCGTCAATGTCAAAGTAATTCGCCGAGACGTTGCCAATTTCTACTCTCAACGTAATCATAACATACCGCCGTATTCACAAAGCATTGTTAAGTGTTTAAATCTCCGTTAAGTCCTAACTGAGGTCCTCAGTTAAGGATAAATATGAATCGCAACCTAAGTTAACGTATTTAACGGTGGTGAAAAAGGCTTGTTTTACCACCTTTATCCCTTATTGTCCCTTATTATCCCCAATATATCCTTAACTGAGGACCTCAGTTAGGACTTAACGGAGATTTAATGCTCTGTGAATACGGCGGATAATCTTTCATCATCAAGATATTATCACAGCACAGACCATTATCTTCGAATATTAATGAATTCTTCGCTTTGGAATTGAAAAGACCCGAAATAGTTTTGAAGAAGCAGGAATATCAGGAAATGCTATATAGAACCGAAATCTGCAATAGGAAAACTTCATTCTGTCTCAGGAAATGTTGAACTCTGGAATGAAATTACTTAGTTTCCTATCACTATATTTTTGGCGCTCTAGTTCCTCGGAACTGAGTGCTTATCAATTTGCCCAAATGTATGTAATCTTCGAATTTTTCGATGAAAATGGTCTTAAACGATTTGGTTCGACTCACCGATCAAGAATCCGTGGTCGAAAATCATTCTGTCCGGCCCGCCGTAGGCACGATAACTCTCGAACGGAATGAGCTAGACAGTTGAAATTTTCAGAGTAGGTTTGGGAGATGAATATCTCGGCCAAGTTCGTTATTGGGCAAAATCGGACAGATGGTTTCGGAGTAACAAAAAAAAAATTTTTTTTTACAAAGCAAATTCCAAATTAAATTTTTCTCAATAAGCAGTTTTACCATAAGAATCCAATGATATCATTTTTAACTCTAACAAGCTAATACTTTCGGAGATATGATTTTTCAAAATTTCAATAATAAATCGTATTTCTACGTTTTCACAGAATGATATAATTATTCTATGTATGAATTGTCATAATGTCAACTTATTTTCCTGAGACATGACATTATCTAATCAATCGAAGAATTATGAGAATAAAGTGTATTCCGAAATGTGACCGAAGTGAGAAAAATCTCAGTTGTTTGCTCCGAAATTAGTTTTTCTCAGAAAAGTCTTACATTTCGGAACGGAACATGAAGTAAGAGATCTGAGAGAAGTCAGACTGCTTTTCATCCATAGACATAGAATGCTCAGTTCTCTCACTTAATGACGGGACTGACGGAAGGGAATATTATAACTTCAAAAATATTATGTTGGTGTTGAAATACACGAATTTTGGCGATGCAACGGGGATCTCACCCAAACATGTTTGAAAATATTACGTAAATATTGAATGCATAATTCTGTAGTTCGAGAGAGAAGAAAATTTGGTGGACGTAGATCAGGAAATTTTTGTTCGATTACAAGGTAATTTTTCATTATTACTTCTCTTCTTTCATTCATGTTTTATGGAATATCGACTATTTGTAGGTACTTTAAACCTGTTTTGGGCAATTGTCATACGAAACTTGTTTTTTTGGCGCTCTAGTTCCTCGGACAGAGTGCTTATCAATTTGCCCAAATGTCTGTAAATTTCGAATTTTTGGCTGAAAATGGTCTCAAACGATTTGGGTCCACTCACTGATCAAGAATCCGAGGTCGAAATCGATTCTGTCCGGCCGGCCGTAGGCACGATAACTCTAGAACGAAAGGAGTTAGAGGATTGAAAATTGCAAGGTGGGTTTGGAGCGTAAATATCTCGGACGAGTTCGTTAATGGGCGAAATCCATCGAGTGGTTTCGGAGTTATGGTCGATTTTAGTAAAAATATTTTTTATGAATATTTCCGAAACCGATCACTCGATCTATCTGAAATTTAGCATCAAATTGTAGAATCATGACCTTTATACGCATGTGAAGTTTTGTATTGACCAGATTACCGCAAAGTGTCAAAAAGAAATTTTGAAAATTTAAAAAAAGTTTTTCTACAATAGTTATTGGGCAAAATTTGCCAGATTTAATTTGATGTCTTCCATGGTGCAGTTCTCATTCTCAGATTGCTCATTGAATCTTGATAAATAAACTATTATTATATTGAATTTCCTCTATGATGCAGTTCTATCATAAGAATACATTGATACTCTGAAAAACCAATACTTTAGGAGATATAATTTGTAATTTTCGAATTTTTCGTTGAAAATGGTCTTAAACGATTTGGTTCGACTCACTGATCAAGAATCCGTGGTCAAAATTCATTCTGTCCGGCCGTCCGGCCGGCCGTAGCCACGATAACTCTCGAACGGAATGAGCTAGACAGTTGAAATTTTCAGAGTAGGTTTGGGAGATAAATATCTCGGCTAAGTTCGTTATTGGGCAATATCGGAGATGGTTTCGGAGTAACAAAAAAAAAATTTTTTTTACAAGGCAAATTCCGAATTAAATTTTTTTCAATAAGCTGTTTTACCATAAGAATCCAATGATATCATTTTTAACTCTAACAAGCTAATAATAAATCGTATTTCAACGTTGTCACAGAATGATATTATTCTATGTATGAATTGTCATAATGTCAAATGATGTTCCTGAGACATGACATTATCTAATCAATCGAAGAATTGTGACTGAAGTGAGAAAAATCTCAGTTGTTTGCTCCGAAATTAGGTTTTCTCAGAAAATTCTTACATTTCGGAACGGTACATGAAGTGAGAGATCTTAGGCTGGTTTTCCTGTCACGCTGACGGTCGGCGCTGACGGTCAGCGCTGATCGGTCAGCTCGGATCCTTTTAGTATCACGCTGATCACAAAACGAAATAGAAGGATGCTATTGTCTCTGGCTCACTGAATGTGGAGGCTTGTCGGCGCAAGCTAGTCAGCGGCGCCGACGCGCCGGCGCGTACGTGCGCGTATATAGCTCAGCGCTGACGGCCGTCAGCGCTGCGTGACTCGAAAACGCTACCTATAGCTACATACATATTGACTCATCAGCGCCGACCGTCAGCGTGACAGGAAAACCAGCCTTAGAGTAGTGAGACTGCTTTTCATCCATAGATATAGATATAACTCTCGAACGGAATGAGGTAGGTAGTTGAAATTTTCAGAGAAGTTTAGCGAGATGAATATCTCGGTTAAGTTCGGTATTGGGCAAAATTGGCCAGATTTAATTTGATTTCTTCCATGGTGCAGTTCTCATTCTCATGATTGCTCATTTAATCTTGATAAATAAACTATTATTTAAATTGAATTTCCTTTATTATAAGAATAAGAATGACACGGGTTTCCTAGTATACTATATTTTGAAACTGGTGTATTTCAAGTTGTGCACAAGGTATTTAAATGTCTTCTGGAGAAAAGTGGGGAATTCCATAGGTACGTCTGTTCGTTTAGAAGTTTTCCTGCCGGGTTATTCAGGTACTTTTATTCTTTTTTCAAATGAAGTATCACAAAGTAACGGACAATAAAATTTCAACACTTGATTCTAGATTACCATACAGGTAAATAGCATAACTGAATATTCCAATCCGTTTATTTACCTATGTGAACTATTTCCAGCAACAACCGCGGAGAAATTTTCTTTTACAGTCACCAGGACTTTGGAATTATTGAATTCACATAACATCTTCTCAAATTCATTATTTTTCCGAAGTAAATTCACATTGTGAAAATTACGTAATTACTACGACTATGTAGAGAGGACAACGTTGCGTAGTTATCTGACAGGAAAATGACTATAACCTAACATTTTCAAAATATACATGGTGGAATGTGTCAAATTTTCCTGGCCAACCGGAAGAATTTATAAAAGTGAATGGAGTATAGATATGACGGGTTATGTCACGGACTGGCGCCAAGTTTCAATCGTTTGAACAGACATTATGTGCAACCAAATTTGAATGATCGTTTTCTCGTTGAAAATTGAAATTTTTGACGACGGTTGAACCTTTTCAGTATTCTTATGGATATAATAAGTAATCTATTCCAATAATACAAAAAATTCATTCAAGAGACCTATTACTCGTGGACCACCCTGTATAGATTCATAGAAATTCAAATGATTTGCCATTTAGGACTAGCAAAATATCTCCTCTATATTCTCGTGCCAGAATCCTGCCAAAGAATTCCGATTTTCATCGACGCGAAGCCAAATGGACAAGAGCGCGGCAGTCGTTCCTATTGAAATTAGAAACAACTGACTATCGGCACGCCTCAACAGCGCACACAACTCTATATTGTCCATAACGTCGACTTGTGCTAAATTTAATTGACTGGAGCTTATAGGCCATAAATCGCCCGATATGGTTTGGAAAATAACGATTTTTTTTTCCGAAAACGCTATGGCGTTCCTGTCATATTCGTGCCGGGTAATTTGAATACCGTTCGGTGTAAAATTGCATGAAAAATGTCGACAAATGAGGCGGGCTGGGCTCTTAAAACACAATGAGTCGTTATAGGTTTATGTTTGAAGTGAGCGTGAGCCGTGTAAATCTATGCTCTAATGCGTAATATCCACAAAAAGTGAGATATTAACTTTCTTTGTCGCTCTTCGGGACGCGTTAGTCACGTTTTATCTGACGGGGGTCTTGGAACACACACGAAATTTGGCAGGAGACACGAATGTCAGGATTTACTGTAATAATGCTTTATTCACCACAATTGAACACTCTTAATCGAATTTACAATCGATGAAAATAAATAATGTTTTTACTAAAAGCGGCCGTAACTCCGAAACCACTTGGGGGATTTTACCCGTTTACGAACTCGTCCGAGATATTTACGCTCCAAACCTACTCTGCAAATTTCATTCTTCTAGCTCATTTCGTTCGAGAGTTATCGTGCCTACGGCTGGCTGGACAGAATTTATTTCGACCACGGATTGTTGATCGGTGAGTCGAACTAAATCATAAAAAAATTCGAAAATTACAGACATTTGGGCAAATTGATAAGCACTCTGTTCCGGGGAACAAGCGCGCCAAAAAGACGGCTTGGGGGTTCATGGGGGTTCATGAGGGTGCATGTATGAGGCCTGTATAGACAAATCAACATTCGCGCAAAAGTTCAGTAGTCTTTAAATTTTTTTTTTCATTTCAACTCCCTGTATCTTTTTATCTGAAACGAATTTGGAAATATGGTAAACGAAAAAATGAGGAAGCCCTGTGGATAGAAGCTTTGGTGCTCTTGTTCAAACTCTGACAAATCATATCTCCGAAAGTATTGGTTTCTCAGAGTTGGGAATGATATCGATGGATTCTTATGATAGAACTGCATTATAAAGGAAATTAAATTCAGATATCAGGTCGATTTTGCCCAATAACGAACTCAACCGAGATATTTTTGTCCCAAACCTACTCTTGAAATTTCAACTGTCTAGCTCATTCCGTTAGAGAGATATCGTGTTAATGGCCGGACCGGCTGGACAGCATCGATTTTGAGCACGAATTATAGATCAGTGAGTCGAACCAATTCACTTAAGACCATTTTCATCCAAAAATTCGAAAATTACATTTTGCCAAATTGATACGCACTCTGTTCCGAGGAACAAGAGCACCAAAAAGATGTTCATTTGATGGGAGGAATTTGTGGATAAAATTTATGTCCAATTTAAAGGCTCAACGCAGAAAATGAATGCAAATCTTCGATTGCGTTGATAAGAACGTGGGCGAAACTGCTGTAAAAAGCTTGTTATGAATCAATCTGTTTTGACAAAATCCTTAGAAATTCCATTCTCACAGAAAGTTCCTGCATTTCTGGCGATCTATTGATAACACATTCTTTAAATTGAAGAATGAAGAAGTTCTAAGATTTCCAGTCAGTATTCACATTATGCCAGCTCAGAGTAACAGATTTTGATTAACGATAGTCGACTTCATAAATGTGACAAAGCAAGAAATACTGAAACTATCATTAATTCTGCCGAATTCAATGGTTATATCTGCAATGACATGAAAAATTATCAAGAATCATAAACACAACACCCCTTTTCCATAAACGGAGGCGCTACAGTTCATTGAGTTGTCAAAACCTCGTTTCAGATCTTGTCAAATTCATTCAGGAAAGATTTAAAAGTTGTTGTCCCAGAGGTGTTTTCGGTCACTTAAACATGAATGAGTTGATGTTTGGGGTTCGAAGGAAGTTCCACTGGGATTTAAAATTGGAATGGGCATTTGTAGATGTGAAAGAGAATGTGAAATGTTAATAGGAATCATTTTCTGGATTTAGGGATGTCCGAATTGATTAGATTATATTTTTGAGATAATATGTTCATATTTCTTGAATGCTAGGTGAATTTATGGTCCAATTGTAATTTTTATTGGCGCTCTTGTTCCTCGGAACAGAGTGCTTATCAATTTGCCCAAATCTCTGTAATTTTCGAATTTTTGGCTGAAAATGGTCTCAAACGATTTGGTTCGACTCACTTATCAAGAATCTGTGGTCGAAATCGATTCTGTCCGGCCATCCGGCCGTCCGTTAACACGATAACTCTCAAACGAAAGGAGTTAGAGGATTGAAATTGGCAGGATAGGTTTGGAGCGTAAATATCTCGGAAGAGTGCGTTAAGGGGCGAAATCTACCAAGTGGTTTCGGAGTTATGGCCTTTTTGAGTAAAAACATTTCTTATGAATATTTCCGAAACCGATCACTCGATCTATCTGAAATTTAGCATCAAACTATAGACTAATGACCTTTATACGTTTTGTATTGATCGGATTGCCGTAAAGTGTAAAAAATTTTTCTTAATTAGTATGTAGGTTTGGGAGGTAAATATCTCGGTTGAATTCGTTATTGGGCAAAATAGGCCAGATGATTTCGGAGTAACGAAAAAAAAATGTTTATTACTTTCAAATTTCGAATTCAATTTTTTTTTAAGATGCAGTTTCACCGAGTGTAAGTTGCAACAACCCATTCCACGATGTTGAATCATTGCAGATTCCTCATTTAATCTTGATAAATAAATTTAATGACAATTGTTGAAGCATTAAAGCATTGCAGATGGCTCTTTTTTAAATGATAATTTTTGGAGCATTTTTTTAAACGACACTTTTTTTAAATTTCATTTCCTTCATGATCCTGTTCTATCATAAGAATCCATTTATATAATTCCCAACTCTGAGAAACCAATACTTTCGGAGATATAATTTGTCTGTTTGAACAAGAGCGCTCAAAAGCTCCTGTCCACAGGGCTTGAACCAATTTTTCAAATTTTCATAAAAGAGCTGATACATCGAGTTTCCTTCACCATCTACGTCGGTTAGGGCACCAACGGCCTTTGGAGTGTTTGAGAGAAGCATGCGATATGCGGATTAATCAGTTCAACAAATAACATTATAATTTGTCTTACAGTGACCATCACCCAGAAGGAGTATCCGAAAACGAGCAATATCTGCATTTCATATCACTTATACCCCTATTACACTATGCCTTCTTCGTGCCTATTTGTCAGCCTGACTGACTGCGCCTGAAATTTTGAGGAAATACGCATGCTACCGGGACTATTTTGTAGACTTTTTCAGGCTTGAAAATAAATAGAACTGGTTCTATTTGTTCCCCGTGAATGGTGGGGATTTCAAGCCTTTTTGTCGAAATGTCATGTCTACCAACACAATATTTATCTGTCTGACTTGACGTCTTAACATATCCTAGTTTATTCTATCCTTTGAATCGCAGCCTTCGTAAATTCAATAATAAATTAAACTTAAACTAACTGAACTTACGAAGGCCAGATAATCTGTGATGGCTATCCCCGGGTGATATGAAGTTTTCACCAGTAGCCTAGTGTCGCAAAGTAATTATTAATTTTGTTTTCGGAGAAATGCTTTCTGGAATTACAGTGTCTTTTTTCTGTATGTGAATTTGCACTGTATGTAGTAGCATATTAAACGTTTCTTCAGACATTCTTAAAATACTATGGTATTGTTTTAAACATATACGAACAAAACAAGAGCTTGAGGTAAATATGTCAATTTCATTCTGTTTGCAGCTCTAAAATTACTACCTGAAACAAGCGCCAAAAAAGCGTGGTGTAATAGTGTCACTCATTTGGGGGGAAATTCAACCGACAAAATAGCCATGAAAATAGGCGCAAATATAGACATGAAAAAAGCATAGTGTAATAGGGGTATTAGAGTGACCATCACTCAGAAGGAGTATCCGAAAACGAGCAATATCTGCATTTCAGATCACTTACGTCCTGGCGAAGGATCTGGAATGTGAGAAATTTTGATCAGTAGCGGCGATGGTAGGAGGGCGCGCCTTTGATCGATGTCCCGACATCGTTCCACTTGGGTGGCCCATGTCCTTCGACCCGCGGACTGCCGAAGCCGCTCAGTCTAACAAATGGACCAGCCGAGGTGAGTCACTGAAAATTCCCTGGGAGATGAGGAATAACAGATAGGTGGGCGGGTCTAATGAATGCAAATGTTAATCAGATAATACCACGTTTTGTAAATGGAGATATGGGAACAATTATTGCCGTGTATGTTTTTGCGGCTTACTGACTGAATCCGTTGGGAAATGTGGAAGAATGGTAGTGGATTTCGGAAACTCGCTCTGATCCAACTTCATCACATTAGAGTTGGACATAATGATCTCAGTAATAGATAGGCTACATTAATTTTAACCATAGATTCTTCTCATCAAATGAAACAACTTTTTCATTCGCCATTTTTCCAGATTCGGCTCAGGTAAAAAGTTATGAGTGGTTAAAGATTTTACAATGTGCAAAGCCACCCCTGAACTGTCTTTAAGAGTAGAACACAGGAACACTCAGTGGATTCAATATCACATAATTATATGAATGCTTCATCATCTGATGCTCGAAATTCAACAAAATTGTCTGAGAAATCTTATTTACTCACTGGAGTGTCATAAAATGGTTTTAAATTATCTTTATGCTGCATTTCGAAAAAAACTCTTCCGGAATATTAAAACTGATTCCAACTTGATTTTCATTGAATATCCACTATAAGATTATCCACAATATTTTCTTCGCCTATTTTCACATTCCCTACATATTTGAATTCGCATCATATAAATGAATATAATACCAATATCCAACTAACAACAATTATTCTAACCTCTACTGAATCGAGAAAAACAATCTTTGATTCTATCTATGCAAGTGACGACCTCGTATAGACACAGTATAATAATATTTCATTACACAGTGACAGAAGCAGGTATAGAAATGTAATATGTATTAGAATATTAGGTTAGCCACAGAATATATCGTTGTTCTAACCTCAGAATAGAACGTCCGTTGTTATTTATGTTTATTGTTTGGATAATTCCGTAGATCCAGATTAAGAATTTGTCGTCAAGAATAATTTGGATGAATAGGTGGAATGATACTTATAATTGATATTTCCCTTATGCATGTTAATATACTACAAACTTATAATATTCAACTATGTACTTCGAATAAAATAATTGGAAGTGAGGTGAGTTATATCTGCAGAAAATTAAGAACATGAAATTATGTTCCATATATGAGAGAAATCCTTAGAATGATTGTGCTGAATCGAAGCAATATGAAAATAAATGTTTAGATGACATGGATAACATATAATTCAAAATTTTCATATTCACTATTAGGGATGCACAGAGAAAAATTCATAGATGAATACAGATCATGGTAAGCCTATTCATCTATTTCCCAAAAGATAACTACCCTGCAAATAATTTATTCTTAACTTATCCCGTTTTAAGATGGTAATTATAACCAATGAAACTTGGCAGTAGAGTTAGGTTATGAAGGCTCTTGCAAAATTTCAGCAATTTCGAACGAATAGTTACTGATATATAGAATTTTTTTTTTCAATTTTCAAAAATTTTTTAAAATTTTTTTACAAATACCATCCTCACGAAATTTTGCAAGAATTTTTGCGTTGGCATTCTACATCTAATTACCATGTTTGAATTCAATCGGTTTAGTATTTTTCGAGTTAATGAGGAACAAAAAACAACCAAATTTCAGATGGCTATTACTCTAAAACCGTTTGGCCGATTATGCTTATAAACAAACTGAAATGTCGCGTTTTAGTGAACATCCTAACCTGAAAACTTCAAGCCGCTATCTCTTTCTGTTCTCAAGTTATCGTGACAACAAAAATATTTTTTAATAATTTTTTTTAAATTTTCTAGTCATACGATTCGCACAAAATTTCACACACGTGCTTAGGTTTATATTCTACAACTACTCACCAAGTTTCAATTTGATCGAATTCATATTGGCTGAAAACAAAATAATTACTCGGAAACCACTAGGCTGATTATGCTTATTAACGAACTTGACCGTCGTATTGGGATGCGCCACCCTCCCTGAAAATTTCAAGGCGCTAGTTCTTTTCGTTCTCAAGTTATCGTGGCAACGGCCGGACGGATGGCCCGACGGCCGGCAGGACAGAATCAAATTTGACGTCGAATTCTTCATTGGGGAGTTGAACTAAATCGTTTGAGATCATTTTCGTCAAAAAATTCGAAAGTTACAGACATTTGGGCAAAACTATAACGCGATGTTCCCCAGAACATACGCGCAAAAACTAACCAACACGACACAAAATTCGGATTCCAGAAACAAAATTGAATCATTATTATTATTATACTGATTCTCCTAGGTCTTCCTCAAGGAGACCCCTCATATACTAAGAGAACAGTTTATTCATAATGAAGGGGCCCCTTATTCATATGGGATAATGAATATTTATTTGACTTTAATAATGGGTTAATTTGAGTTTTAAAAATAGATATATATTAGTGAAAAATTAATAGATACTATATATTAATTATTAATATACGATTTATTCATAGATAATGAAGATTCTCACTAAATCACAAAGGTATATTTTCATTGAATAACGAATTATTAATAATAAATAAATTATATTTATAAGACTAAAATATTAACATATTATCAAGAAACATAAAGATAAAAATCTCTTCAGTAACATAACACTAACGAAAGAAATAAAAAAGCAAGTTTTCTCGTTCCGTTCGCAAACAAACAATAATATAAGTTAATTGGTTCAAGAACTGACGTGAAGACAGGAACCTTTGCGCGCATGTTCTATTGTCTGCTCATCTCTATTGGACGAACCATTATACGATTTTAGCATCGATATTTACCGTTTTCTCACATTTTATAATATATGAACACATTTCATACCATTTTAATGACCGACTTCAGTAGATAATGGTCTATGATCACTGAATTTTCAATCTTTTGAGTAATCGAGAAAATAATATTCCAGATTGATATAACTCCGAAACCGTTTGGACGATTATGCCCAACAACGAACTTAACTCTTCCATTCGGATGCGCAACCTACCCTGAAAATTGCAAGTCCCTATCTCTTGTCGTTCGAAAGTTATGGAGCCAACGGTCACCCATCTAGCTACTTAACTCACATATGGCTGCTCGGATCTCCAACAATATAATTCCGATCGTGTTTAAACTTGTGACTTCGCAGTAGAGTTAAGTTTTGAAGTCTCTCACAAAATTTCAGCGATTTCTGAAGAATATTTTCTGATATATAGAATATTTTTCATTGATTTTCAATGATTTTTTAAAATTTTCTAGTGATACGATCCTCATGAAATTTTGCAAGAATTCTATCGTTGGCATTTTACAACTAATAAACATGATTAAATTGGATCGGTTTTGTATCGAGGAAATAACAAACAAATTTCAGATGGGTATAACTCCAAAACCGTTTGGTCGATTATGCCTATTAACAAACTCAAATGTCAAATTCAGTTTCACAACCTATCCTAAAAATCAAAAGTCGCTATCTCTTTCCGTTCTCAGGTTATCGTGACATAAATAATATTTTATGATAATTTTTTTGAAATTTTCTAGTGATACGATTCTCACAAAATTTTGAATACGTCTTTATGTTTCTCTTCTACAACTACTCACCAAGTTTCAATTCGATCGGATTTGTATTGGTTGAAAACAAAATTATTACTCGGAACCCATTGGGCCGATTATGCTCATTAACGAACTTGTCCGTCGTATTGGGAACCCATCGTTGACTAAATCATCAACAAAGGGTGTATCTATTTCTGGCAAAAAATGTTAGGGTTGTCATTTAAAAACTTCAAGTACCCTTCACCCCTCGTAGATGACAAATTCCTCAATTATAAATGAAAAGTTGCCTTAATTTGAAATAAAAATTGTTCATATTACTGGAAATAAAAACTATAACTCGTAATTCATTATGAAATCCACTTCCACCGTATTTCCCAAATTACAAAAACGAATTTTCACCTCCTTGAATTTTTCAGTATTTTTATTCCGGGATGCATCTGAAATAGTATTTGTGAAAAAAGTCTTTCGCGACTCAGAAATCGTCATCATACTAAAATTTGCGTGCTGCAAAAGGCGATGAAAAATGACGTCGAAATTCATTCACATAACCCCATTCATTCACGCAAACCCTTCATCATGAAAAACGCATATTTATTCCGAATCTTAAGCCGAAAATGTCGAGAAAAAATATTTCTTAATGGGAAAGGAGATGTTAGTCTAGGTGAATTTCTGACCACCCACTCTTTATCAAACCGCAAAGGTGTTACCACTCGCGTGTTCAGGGGTCATAACTGAGGTTCAGGGTGGGTCAGGCCATGGTGGAAAATGGGGAAACCGATGGGGGTCCAGTTATCCTATCAGGGCCGACCCCATTGATTTATTGAAACTGTGGCTTGTTAATGGCCCTAAAGGGGACATACACGAGAAGGCGACTCTTAATTTTATATTACAATTATATTATCACTTTGAATGTGCCGACGGTTACTACTTCCTATAAGTTTTCAAAGGAACATAATTACGTTTCATTAATTGAAGGTCCATACAATAAATGACGAAATCTTAGCAAAATATTTGTAGATTCAACATGACAGACTCAACTAAAATACAGGGTCTATATACATGATTGAAACATCGATTATATCATGGAATTTCTAAACTGTCTGCCAATACTGAATTATTGCCAATCCTTAAGAACCTTCCTAAAATTCGTGACAATTCAGTTTCCAAATTATTTAAATCTGCAATGACTTATGATTCAAAACAAAACACATTTATTGTGATGTCCTATCACCGCAATGGTACATTAATCAATGGTGAATGGATTCACTCTGTAGAGCCATGTAGAAATGAATATCTGGCAAAATATCCTGGTGTTCAGATTCTAGAATCTTCTCTGAAATCCCACATCACAGGTGCTGTAAACAGATTCATGCAGACTGGAAACGTTAACAAGGAAAAATCGACAGGAATACCTCAAGTTTCTCAAGATGTTGTTGAAGAATTGAGCACACGAGTTGAACAAAATCCTCAAATGTCCCTGAATTAATTATCTTCACAGTCTGGTGTCCCCTTGAGTACTTGCCACAGAGTATTAAAAAAAACTGAAATAGTATCCTTACAAAATAACGATGGTACAGCAACTACTACCAATAGATATTCCACGTCGACTACAGTTAGGGCTTCACACGAGACGAGAGTATAGGCGAGAGTAAAAAAAATCTCGTCTCGATCTCGCCAATTCCCAAAAATTTAAGTCTCGTTTAAGTCTCGTTCTCGTCTCGTTATCAGTTGTCTCGTCTCGTCTCGCTTAATTCTGAATAACGATAATAAATATTTAATATATAAACGAAATGGTATACAATTATGAATAATTTTGTAGAGCTATATTTATTACGCTCTTATACAAAAATATTTGGACATGTACATATTATTTTCAATTTTAAACACTTTTAATTTCAACTTTTAAATTACTCGATGACCAAGAATTTAAACATAATCACGCTTGCATCACATCATCTTTCAATGATGTACGTGTTTTGCCATGATCATACCTGCTGTGGAAAATAATCTTTCAACAGGTACGGATGTAGCCATTAATAAAACATCGGCCATATCTTGGAAAATATAGGAAGAACTTTTTCATCACTCTCCACCACTGTAAAATATTTTGATTCCCATTTGCTCTTTCTAACAGCTGATGTTCTTCAAACTCAGCTTTCCAATATTTCAAAAGTTCTGTTGATGTTTTAAATAGGCTATCGATGCCGATACATTTTATAATAGAATTGTACAATTTGGTATAGTTTTCAAAGAATACCTTCCCAGTGGGTAGATCATTGAAGGTGTTCTTGGCGTATTCCTCATAATACTTTTCAAAACATTGAATAGCTTAATTTCAATACCAGTTTTATTATGCGTAGTTCCACAGATGTATACAGTAATTGTTCACATCTTCACTACAAGGAGTACAAGAGAATAAATTTCTCCAGATGTTCTGATAGAGACGAAATTTTCAAAGTATTGGGATTTAGGGGCAATAAAAATTGTCCGATAAGTATTGAATTCATAATGGCATCCGTTTTCATGGTTGTGAATTATATTTTTTGTCGAAAAATAATCTCAATTATCGCAAGGTCATAACGAATTAATAATCTTCTAAAAAATCGTGTATTTCTAGAACGATCGATGTATAATATAGACAAAATATATTGGTAATTATAGTGGAAACTCTTCATATTCAATTGTTTTCTGTGGGTGTTGTAAAAAGTCGAGTCGTATATAAAACTTCAAACAAAATATTTAACGAGACCTAAAACGAGACTCTCGTGTTGCGCTGTATGAGGTCTCGGTATCACCTATAATATTTTTGAAAACGTCTCGTCTCGCATTTCCGAGACGAGAACGAGACGAGACGAGAAAAATCACGTTCTCGCGTGAAGCCCTAACTACAGTACTATTGGTTTCTAAATTAAATTAACGTCCACAGATTATTGGACTTAACTTTTACTAATGATGAGGCTTGGTTTCACTTGTCAAGTTATGTGAAGTCTCAAAACTACAGATTTTGTACATCTGAGAATCCCCAAAGTTTTCCATTACATTCATAAAAAGTTGGTGTGTGGTTAGCAGTTTTTCGCCGTAGAATATATGGCCTAGTTTTCTCTCATGATACCATTAATGGTGAAAGGTTCAAAATAATAATGCTGGAGCCATTCATTAACCAACTAGATGACGAAGAAATACAGTTGGGGATATTTTCAACAAGAATGGGCAACTGCCCATACTACTTCTGCAAATATAAGCTATTTGCAGGAGTTCAATGACAACCGTATAATAAGTCGAGAACTCCAGCCTTCCTTTGTTCCTCTCCAACACGCTCTCCAGACTTGACTACCCTGGACTTAGCATCTTTTCATATCTGAAAGATGAGGTTTTCAAAAGACACTACGATAATATTGAGGACCTCTAATCATTAATAACAATGTGCTGCCAAAATATTGGCCCACAAATGTAGAAAGTATATTTGAGGAGTAACTTTTCAAAACGCATAATGTCCAATTTGGGCGAAATTCAGTTTTAAGCGGATTCCGAAATGATAACTATTGCTCTATAGCCCTATGTAAACAAAATCTTCAAAATGGTGTTATGTCCCTGTGTAATTCAAATCCAAAGTATTGAAGCCACATCGCCATAAATTATGTTTACATTTGTATTCTTAAAACAAATTAAATATAACCAATAAATGTTTTATCTATATGCTCATGTTAATTAGGGTACAGGCCAACACTTACTGTGCAGACTGTTTTCTCTGAATTTATAATAAATCGCAACAAACAGCATTATGTTCAATTTAAACCACAACAAAACGCATTATATACAATGGGATGAATTGAAACGCATTAAGTCCAAATGTTTTTTACATTTTCTGTGTATATCTGATCGATATTGATTTAAATGAGTTTAGTTATTACCTTTAGATGTGAATTTCTATCAAACAAACTCGACGTACTCAAATTATAAGCCAGGGTGGAAGAAAAAATCGTTTTCCGTTGATTTCCAATAAAAAGGTTTTTGGACTAAATGCGTTTTGGAAAGTTGCTCCTCATTTGACAACAGACGAAAAATAATTTATAAATGCCTTGAGAATAATGGAGCATATTTTGAACGTTTGATGTGAATTTATTGTTAGAATTCTACAAATGGCCATTCAATTTATTCTGACCATTTCTATTGATTTATTACCCGTATTCGAACATTAGAATTAGACCAACAGTATGCATTCAGATATCAGTAGTTATATCTCAAAAATTCTAAATAGGATTTCAAAAATTCTTCCATTCAAACAAGGGCACAAATTATTCTGTTCCATATCTAATATGATATCTCTTGAAAATGACTTAGGAGAATAGAATGTCAGATAATGAATAATTCACTCTCCATTCCATCAGCTTGACATTTTCTGCAAGAAAACTCCTTAAAACGGTTCCAGTATCATTTATCATTCGTCATTATTTCAATCAAATTACCCTACTCTGGTCATCACTGGGTTGTAAACCCAGAGAAGGAACAGAGGCTCAGCAATTATGATATGTAGGTACCCAGAATCACGTGTAATAAAAACATGAATCTAAAAATTCATTTATTTGATATTTTTTTACTAAATATACTCACTAATCAAATTACTTAATTTTTCAACGACTTCCTGATGGCTACTAAAGAAGCGATTGAATATATTTGTAAATTAGATGTCTGTCTGTAATTTAATACGTGTGTCATATACCCATATATTTGTATTTATATTTTATATTTGTGTTGAATTGATTGATGTCATGTGTTTTCTTTGTGCCATACGATAAATAAATAATACTTAATTTTGAGTCATTTGTCAAATTTCATCCAATCACCTGTGGATTACAGCGATAATTTCCTACATGTGGTGTTTCCAGATTGACAATCAATTATTGTATTGACTATTTCACTCCTATCAAAAGCTGACCAACCACAGGCCAAAGATAGCTCATGTTATCGCGAAAACATCAACTGTCTCTGAATTATAATTGGTCTTCAACTTTGCTGTTTTCAACGACTCAACCATGGATACGAACGGTTTGACAAATGTAAATATAAATTACAGACGTCAACATGAGTCATTTTGTTCGTGAAATAGTCTAATGAAATATCACTCGTGACTGAATTTCTCTCCTAAGTCTGTCTTTTATTTCTTAACTCAACTTACTTACTTGGAGAAAACACCACTCTTCCTTCGAACTCCTGGTGTTTTCAAGAAACTCAGTTTCGTTAAGACATAAGTGGACAGACTTATCGCGAAAATTCAGTCACTAGTGATATTACTACTGTCAATTATTAAACGTCAGATTGACAATCAATTTTTTGAAGTCTACAAATTAAAAAATATCTCATCGAAAGCCCCTCGGGCCTTGATAAATACTCAAAATTTTGTCATAGAGAATCCTTCACGCGTGTTGCTTAAGGATAATAGCCGGAGGCCGCAGGCCGCAGGCCCAGTGCTATTATCAAGCAACACGCTTTCAGCATTCTCTATGACAAAATTATCTCGGTATTATCAAGGCCCTAGGGGTTTTACTACTGATAATTTCACTTTTTACAAACTTAATGCAAACTATGCAACTATTAAATCAATTTATTTTGTATAAGACCATTCTAAGCTCGTTTCCATGATAGTGATCAGAAATCTGATTGCACATTGATATTTCCTAATTCTCTTGTTGAAATTGAATCATTTTATTGAATTCTAGGAGAATATTCATTTAACCTATAACCATTTAATATTCGTATTCAGGCGCACGATGTGAGGCACATCGCGTTATTTTACTCAAATGTCAGTAATGTTCGAATTGTTTGCAGAAAATGGTCATAACCGATTAGGTTCGATTCACTGATGAAGAATTCGAGGTCAAATTTGATTCTGCCCTGCCATCCGGCCGGCCGTTGCCACGATAACTTGAGAACGGAAAAACCCAGTGGCTTGAAATCAAGTGGCGTGTCCAAATACGACGGACAAATTGGTTAATGAGCATAATCGGCCCAACGGTTTCCATGTGATAATTTTCTCATCAACCAATTAAAAACTCAATAGGGTCAATGTGTATGAGAACGCACTTAGTAGATAAAGTTCAATATCTGTGAGATTGTTTACACCAAAGTCCTCTTTCATGCCATTTGCTCTTACTTGAATATTAAAGAACATATTTGAATAGCATCACAGCAACAAATAGCATATAAACAAAAGTTATTCTACTTTTTCTGGACATCCACGAATGCGTACTTTTATGCAGTGGTGTATATAAGAGTACGCAGGTATATGCTTAAGAGTACGCACACTATCAAAATACGATATTTCCCTAATGCAAAGGCGAAAAACAATGAAAAATGAACGCAAAAAGCATTTTCTTTTATTTACCCAAAAAATATATCTGGAAATAAGAAATAAAATTCCCACATGAAACATTCAAAACAGGTTACAAGACACAACATGAACAAAGAAAATTTCTGAAAAAATATGAACACAAAATCGATTACTTTCACATTAGTGAACCCATATAATATTGTAACGTAAGTATTCAAAAAACAAAATATTATTCTTTTCATTCAGGACTTATAAACTCCCCTATAACATAAGCTGTAAACGATTCATGCCATCACTTATTGCATTGAGAACACAAAATCCACTCTTCCTCAGATTTTGAATGAAAATCATTGCACCTTGGGCAACTGACATCCCCATCTTCTGTTTCCTTATGGGCTTTTGTTTGTTTCTTGTTCCAGAAGGTCCAGATTGTGTGCGAGAATGTAAATTTATTTTTACTCCTTGGTCCTTTTTTCCTTGCGCGAGAGCACAAGTGCGTACTCTTGTACTACGTATTTTGCGAACTCTTAGACAAATTGGAGGAATTTGATGTTATTGACTTTAGTTTTGAAGAAAACTAACTCTACAACCATTTTTAGGTGGCTAGATATAAAATTAATCATGCTGCAATCAAAATTAAACATATATGAAGCCATAGCATCAGTCTTACCTGCACAAATACAAAAACTTCGAGCACCGAAAATTACAATGTGCAGCACCAAAAACATCTTACCCATCTTTCTTTCAAACGAAGCTTATAATTGCATATTTCCCTCTTGACTTTCTCATTAGATACGATTTGAATTATGAGTGACTTTTTAAAACAAAAAACAGATGGCTACCTAATGAAATATCAGTGCTGCGGACTCTTTTACACATGAGTACTCTTACACACATTTACCCTATTTATCTCACGATAACCTGAGAACGAAAAGAGATAGCGATTTGCAATCTTTAGGGTGGGTTGAGCATCTGAATTCGACATTTGAGTTTGTTAATCGGCCAAACGGTTTTGGAGCTATATCCATCTGAAATTTGGTTGTTATTTCCTCAATAACTCGAAATCCACTAATCCGATCCAAATCAAACATAGGAAGCAGTTGTAAAATGCCGGCGCGAAAATTCTCGCAAAATTTCGTGAGAATCGTATTACTAGAAAAATTTAAAAAAATTATTGAAAATCGTTGAAAAAAATTCAATATATCAGTAACTATCGGCCGGGATATATTTGACGCGATCAGCATCGCATCGGCAATTTTAGCGATCTGCTGTTTTTTCCTCTATATCTCAAAATATACAATATTTCGCCTAGATGGAAATTATGTCGATGAATAAAAATGAATTTTGGGAAATTACTATGGTTTTCATACTTAGTCCGGAAAATTGTTGATCCTTGTGTTATGTAATCCCAGCTCTTCAGCTAGCCAGGGGTACACAGAAAAATATTATTTATTTGTATCGGAATAGACTTATGATAATGCAGGATTCTGGGTAGGTGTAGAGATTTTTTTGTGACCGTCTACGATACTGGTTACATCAGATTAAGATTATTTGTGTTATTTCTAAAGCGAATAATACAAGAAAAATTTACTTTGGTTGGGAATCGATTAAGGTCAACTACAATTGAGGGAGGACTTCTCTGAACATAAATCCATTCTTGTGTACACTTCCAATAGAAATTCCATAGAAAACAGGCTCGGACGGGAGTGCTCTATTGTTCATTCGAACAATTCTTACTTACAGCGTAATAATTGATTTATGTAGATCTGTGTCTGTTGACTTTGCGCTAATTATTATTAACCAATCAGAGGCGTTCGTGCCACCCATTGGTTTGGAGACCGCGTGTCTGTACATGTTATTATCCGATTATTCAATAATTTATTTTTATCGCGTTATAACGATATCTGGTCATAAATAACCAAAGTGAAAGCCATTTGTATGTTGTGATTGTTGTGGATTAGATCAGAGTTTAATGATCCGTTTGAACTGCCGCAGGATGGAGGCTTGTCTTGTTGTTGAAATAATCGTCGAAGGGGAAGGCCATATTACCGATTCATGTCAATTCTGTGTGTGTGCAAACCAGTTTCGAGGAAACAGCGTAGTTTCCAATGGAGTGTTCATGGTCCTTGGGCCAATTTTGAAATATCGCTGCTTCTTTCGGGCTTTTTTGGTTCTGCACATGAGTAGGCTAAAAGTAATTTAACAACTGGAGTTCTCATCTCGGAGGAGTGGGATCTTGAGGTAGAGGATGGTGTTCCTCCATGGAATCCCTTTCCAGATAGCACACGATATCCTATGGATATTCGTCTCAAGTCCATTTTAGGTCGAAATATCCTCTTACACAGAATGGCTATCCATTAAATACGCAGCAACAGATAATGGATATTCTACATTGGATATCCTATGGATGTCCATAGAATATCATTGGCGATAGTGAATTGATATCCTTTCCTCAAAATGACGGATCTCCTATAGACATCCATAAGATAATAGGTTATCAATTTATCTGTTAAAAGAAGATCCACAGTAGATCTCTCAAATATGGTTGAAAATAAAATCTAAATTAACAATCTGCCTAATAGAAATTCCTGTAATTAATATTAATTATTTTTTTACATTCCTGTGTGGATTCGGAATCAAATATATAATAGATCATATTATCATTATTAGGCTTATGTGCGACGAGTACGCCTTCGCCGTGTGGATCTGTAGTCTGTACTTTGTGCTTGTGGCTGTGATGTCTTTAATTCTCGAATTTTCGGTTGTAAAAGTTCTTAAACGTTTTGGTTCGACTCCAAATCGATTCTGTCCGGCCGTTAATCGAATAAATTGATATTTTGGAAGCACTAATATGATACCTATGAAATCTATCAGTCGCAAATCAGCAGAGTTATAAGTAAACTTAGCTGGTTGGGGATGCGCTACCTACCCTGAAAATTGCAAGTCGCTATCATTTTCCGTTCTCATGTTATCGTGAGTTACATAATATTTTTTTTAAATTTTCTATTGTTCCAGTCCTCTGAATTTCACTTACGTCTTTGTCTTGGTATTCTAAAAATGTGGGAAAGCCCTGTGGAGAGGAGCTTTGGCGCTCTTGTTCAAACTTTAATAATAAGCCTTTATTTTCCAACAGGTGAAAATACCCAATTACAGGAAAATTTATCACAAAAATAAACATCTAACATTAAGAGAAATAAATACCAAAAACAAAGTAAAGATGAACTTAATCTAAGAAAGGTCGGACATACCAGATTCTTCCAAATAGGCAGCTACTACAGAGCGGGGAGAATCATTATGTATGTCACATCTGTTGGCCACAGAATTGAATAATCTGCACATTAAATTAACCGGTGATCTAAAACTGGCGTTCGTTCTACCCGCCCTGCAGTAGAACACGGTATTACTCCTTAAGCCGTCTCGAGGAACCATAAATGAGACACGCTCAAGTAATTCAGGACAATCGATTAAGTCATGCACAATTTTATAAAGAAACATCAGTGCTTTAACATTGACCCTATGTTCTATGGGCTCAGCACCAAATCTACTGAGTAACGTAATATTGTTACAGCCCAAATGAGGATAAACCCCATCTTCCCTCCAAACCAAATACTTATAGAACTTTCTCTGTACAGATTCAATCCTTTTTTTATGGCAATTATAAATTGGCCTCCAAATGATGTTACAATATTCTAATTTACTTCTAATAAAACTATTGAATAACACAATTAAGGTACAAAAATTTTGAAATCGCCTACCATTACGAATAATGAATCCATAGGTTTTACTGGCAGAAGAAATAAGCTGATTCAAGTGTGGTACAAAGGAACATTGACTGTCACACAACACTCCCAAATCCCTATATTCCGTTACACGTGATAAAACATGACTATCAATACGATAATCATTATAAGTCATATTCTTTTTCTTTGTATAAGACATTGAATAGCATTTAGACACGTTCAATGACAGCCTATTAATTTCACACCATCTTAAGAGAGTGTCAAGTGCCTCCTGCAATCGAAGACAATCAGCAATAGAAAATACCCTACAGAAAAGCTTCAAGTCGTCAGCGAACATCAAAATAAAAATATCTGTACCATGTAGAATATCGTTTATGAAAAGAAGAAAGAGCAAAGGTCCCAAATTAGAGCCCTGCGGAATGCGAGAAGTAGCAAAGAACTCAAATGAGCGAGATTGCTCGATCTCCACAAAACATACTCTATCTCTTAAGTAAGACCCTATCAGTGAGGTCAACCTATCTCCAAATCCGAATATAAACTTTAATTTCATCAACAAAATTCCATGATCAACTTTATCAAAAGCCTTTTGAAAATCCGTGTAGATTACATCCACCTGTTCAGATTTATCCAATGCATCAAATACTTGTTCAAAAAAACATACAAGATTAGTACAGGTGGATCTTTTAGGCATGAAACCATGTTGATTAGGCTTAATACAGTGCTTTATGGATGGAAAAACTGAATTATATAAAATAATTTCAAATAGCTTAGAAAAATTTGATAGTACAGCAATCGGTCGGTAGTTTTTAATATCAGATCTCTCTCCCTTTTTAAAAATAGGTAAAATTCTTGATTGTTTCCACACAGAAGGATAACTTCCCCTAATAGCAGATAAATTGAAAATATGAGCTAAAGGTGCAGCAAACACACCAATGCAGTCCTTCACTAAAAAGCTAGGAACTCCATCCGGTCCAGCCGTACACTTATTCGAGAGCCTTCTAGCCACCTTAATTACATCCTCCTCCGTAATATTTCCCATTTCAACCAAATTGCTATCAAAAACCTGATCGGTGAATAAAGTTTCTGAAGGTTCTTCATACACACTAGAGAAGTGAGTAGCAAATGCATCCACAATCTCATTAGGTCTTGCAAAAGTCTCAAAACCATTGGTCATAACACCAGGTATACGAGAAAGTCCCTTATTCACCTGCATAAATGACCAAAAAGCACTAGGATCAGATCGTATATTATCCTCGGAAGAAGTAACAAACTTTTTATATGCACTACTAATTTTAGATTTGAGCAGTTTACGGAGTGATTTATACTTAAAAAAATTGATATTATCTTTGTACCTTCTATAATTATTCAATGCCTTCAACTTGGATTTGATCAACTCAATTATTTCAGAGGTATACCATGATGGAAAACGTTTTTTCCTCCTAGTTTTGACCGGAACAGCTTGCTCGAATATATCATTGAGAATAATATAGAATTCCGTGCAAGCTATTTCAGAATCATAACTCCCCAGAACCTTTGACCAGTCCGCGACGAGGAAGAGACTATACATGTCAACGAAATTGGCTTTACGAAAGTTAAAGGACGAGAACGTAGCATTGCCATCGATCCCAAGATTGGGCACTCTCTTAGGCTGCTTGAGACAAAACGAAATCTCAATAGGAGGATGATGGAAGTCCAGTGGGACAAGTGGGAAGTCAGAGCCAGTTACCAAGCATTCCATGTCGGAGAGTACGAGATCCAACAATTTACCATTAGAGTTTACCACATTATTGAACTGACACAGGTTAAGGGTTTGCCTGAACATATTGATTGATACAGTGCGATTATCAGTTAAAGAATTTTCTACATATTTGGTGGCATTAAAGTCCCCCAGTATAATAAGTTGATCATTCAGCATGAAATCAAGAGATGACAATGATTCAAAAAACAATTCATACAATGCAATTTCAGTGTTAGGTGGAATATAAAGAACGAGTATAATAATTGCAGATCCGAAACTACACCTAATTTTACATGCAGCTGTGTCAATAGAAGGAACCTAATCTGTTAATAGTGATAAATCAAGTTTTTCCGCACAATAGTCACTACGAATCGCAATCAGTACTCCTCCCCCGGGGGATGAACTGGTTTTTACTAAATCCCTGTCTGCGCGAAACACATCATACACAGAGGAAAATAATTCACTATCATGTAATCCATCCTGTAGCCAAGTCACCGTTAAACACACAAAATCGAAGTCGCAACTCGACACTGAGTTCCTAAATTCATGAACTTTGACAAATCATATCTCCTATAGTATTGGTTTCTCAGAGTTGGGAATAATATCAATGGATTCTTGTAATAGAACAGCATCATAAAAAAAACTAAATTAAAATAAATAACGAGATATTTATTCCTCAAATCTACTCTGAAAATTATCCAATCCAGTTTTGCTTTCTCTAGAGATATTCTGATCCCAATTTGATTAACTTACCAAATTATATATTTCCATCATCATATGGATTATCCCAGATTATATAGGGTAGGGGTATATCTCCCAAAAATTATTATGTATATGCTATATGTAATCATTAAAGGATACTGTGGGAGGTATACTCATTATTGAAACTCTGAAAAATATCTATAAAATAAAAATTAATTATTTTGTGATTTGCTTCTGCGTAAAAAACACAAGATATTTGTCAGAAGCAATCAATTGAACAATGTTGCCTAACAAACAACAACGAAACAACATCAACGAAGAAACAACTATATCGTAACGTTTCGGAGTCTATATCAGACTCCTTCGTCAGACGCTTAATGAAAATCTTTAGAATTATTTTGTTGATAGTTATTTTGTGAAATTCAAGAATTGTCACATTGAATTTCACAAAATAACTATCAACAAAATAATTCTAAAGATTTTCATTAAGCGTCTGACGAAGGAGTCTGATATAGACTCCGAAACGTTACGATATAGTTGTTTCTTCGTTGATGTTGTTTCGTTGTTGTTTGTTAGGCAACATTGTTCAATTGATTGCTTCTGACAAATATCTTTTGTTTATGATGCAGAAGCAAATCACAAAATAATTAATTTCTATTTTATAGATATTTTTCAGATTTTGGGAGAGAAAACCCAGAGAAAAACCTTTCAATAATGCTATATGTAATTGGTAATTTTGCATTCAATCATACTTTGTTTTCTAGAACAGAAATAAATTTGACATGTCTCTCACAGGTAGATAAGATGACATGTATGAACATCAAATACAGATAGAACACCGACAGATAGAATTCGCATTCTGTGGAAACATAGAAGTTCGATGTTTTATTGAAATTTTGAAAAATCATATCTCCTAAAGTATTAGCTTGTTAGAGTTGAAAATGATATCAATGGATTCTTATGATGACACTGCATCTTAAAAATTGAATTTGAAATTTGTAAAAAAAAAAAATTCATTTTTCGTTACTCCAGAACCTACCAAACCAAATCAAATTTTGCCCAATAATTAAATAAACCAAGATATTTATCTCCCAAACCTACTCCACAAATTTCAACTGTCTAGCTCATTCCGTTCAGGAGAGTCGGCTGGATATATTCGATTTTGACCACGGAGTCTTGATCAGTTAGTCGAACCAAATCGTATAAGACCGTTTTTAGCCAAAAATTCCAAAATTACAGTCATTGAGGCAAATTGATAAGCACTCTATTCCGAGGAACAAGAGCGTAAAAAATAATTACTAAGTTTTAATTCGATCGGATTTGTATTGTTTGAAGACAAGTTTAGTACTCGAAAACCCTTGTGCCATGCCCATTAGCGAACTTAACCGGCGCATTCGGATACGCAGCTACCGTGAAAATTTCAAGTCTCTATCTAATTATTCGCTGATGGTTTGCGAACAATTGCAGATGATTAATATTTAATTATTGAAAAGCTTATTGAGGGATAATGTTGTTACTTACCCCAAAGGACTACAGAAGAAGAGTCTCCACTGGTCTGGTAGCAGAAGGAAGGGATGTAGAGGGATGGAAACAGGAAATAAACCTCCCTTCTGTCCAGGAGTTGTTGATATTGACTGGAAATCACAAAGGCACTCCACTCAAAGTTGCTCAATATTTATTTTCACAGCAATACAAATGAAATAGCTGATCACTATGTTCACAGCAAATTAGGTGAAAACAGATGATCACTATGTTTGTATATTACAAAATTATTCGATTATTATATTTATTCGAAAAGGCACGAAACGTACGTCATACGGTGGTAAGAAGTTGTATATTTGACAGAATATCAAAACGGGTTAGTCCCTGTATGTGCCGCAAGGGGACGCTCTTCATCGGGATTAAATCGAGTTAGGCAACCTACATTACATCTCTTTCCGTTCGAAAGTTACCGTGGGAACGGCCGGCCGAACAGAATCGAACTTGAACTAAAATTCTTTATAAGTCGAACCTAATCGTTCGAGACCATTTTAGGCAAAAAAATCGAGACAAATTACAGACATTAGAGCAAAATGATAGCACGCTGTTCATGCGTGCAAAAACACCAGTTAATGCTTGCTCGAAATAAAACAACAACAACTCCGGTCCCCATCACAACAGACTATTATCATTGGTCATCTCGGATCGTAAAAATTCGGACAGTCCAGCTCTGCCCCTGCCGAGCTGAAGATCTCGCGAGAAGAGCTGGACCACACACGTCGTCGGCTTTCGACTGCGATCCGTGATCTCCCTCAGCCGTTCACACACTCCAGTGTCCTTTGCGCGTACACACGTCCACTTAAAAAACTGCCTTTTTGTGTCTAATTCCGGCCTTAATCAGTGTTTAGGTTTGAGGAATCGACATAAATCATGTCTCTAAGCATGTTAGAGCTACCGTATTTGGGGACTTGGGGGACGATGAGAGGGACATTCTTAGGATCGATCGTCAGGCGATGACGTTGGCGGGAAAAGCTTACACGCCACTTTCTTGAGGTTGTCATTATCCGCTTTTTTCACGTCGTTATGGTTTCTGAGTGGATTGGGGAGGATTGTGAAATTGACGATTTTGTAGATTGTTCCGAATGAGGTGGGAAGGCAACGATAGCTCGAAGTGTGCTGGGTAGGTCATCTGATACGGATACGGGGCTCGCGTTCGGTGTTCATAGCCATCAAATTGATTTATCAGTTTCATCATTTGGAACCCTCAAATCAATCTAATAACTGTTAGCATAAAAATATTCATAATTTTTTAAATAGCCAATACACCGTTATCCAAGCAACACCTCAAAATTAGTTGGAGAAAACGTCTTAAAAAGCGCTGACGTGAGGTCAGGAGCTTTTGTGCTTCACAGCAACTCCTCACCAAGGACTACTTTTCTTTCATATTAATATTTCCAAATCTCATTTCTTACAAAAAGTTAGTGCATCAAAAATGTTGCATAAAATTCAGCCAACTGAGGAGTGAGCTGAAATCGCCTTCTTTAAACAAAAATATTGAACTCGGAAAATTCGAACTTTCCGTATGAAACGTTTTCAGTGAACTTGTTTGATTTTACAATTCAGATCAAAATGCAATTGCAAAAATTCAGGTCTGAAAACAATGAAAAATAATTTTTCTTTTTTTGCTTTTGCTCTCATAAAAATTGAATAATTACCTGATGGAGTTTTTTTGGAAACTAGACAATATTATGATCAGTATCAATGAGATTGTAACTAGAAAATTTTCCCTCAAAAGTAGTATCATTCTGGTTCAAAGTTGATCCTGTTGGTATATTGGCGCTAGAGAATACAATCCCGGGTTCTTTTTTCGATCCCGGGATTACGGGATTCTTTATGAACAATCCCGGGATCCCGGGATTAGACTATGTGGTTTCTAAATGAGCTCAAATGGAAAAAAAAACTTGTCTAATTTCTTTAAAAATGTTTATAATGTAAATGAACAAATCACAAACAATAATAAGAATGACGAAACATATACACTCAACAAAAAAATATAATTAGAAAAAAATAATAATGGAAAAACTACTTTGAATTTTTTAAATTTGATTTGATTTGAGCATTGCTGAGTTAAATCTGAATGCTTCTCCTTTTCAGTCAGTTTTTTTCTATTCCTCTTTTTTTATGTTCGTTTATATCACCATAAAGTTTTTTCAAACTTCTCCTATTCAGTCAATTTGTTTTTCTCAATCTTTTTTTTTAGTTGTTTGTTTGTTTTTTTTCTGATAATTTAAACGTAGAAGTTTTTTTCGATCCAGCTTATGTATAGCACAGTATATGATTATTTTCATTTGAGCAGGACACAACACAAGCTTGCTTAGGTGGCCATGTTATAAGTTTTTTTTATCTGTTTTTTTTTTCTCAATAAATTTAATTGAATTGGATTGATGGCAGTCATACAAAGAAAACAAAAAAAGCTTTCCTTTTATCATGGGCCGTAGACACATACGAATTGAAGCTAGAATTCAAATAAAAACACATGTGTTTTTTCTCGAGCTTTCGCTCAAGCGATCGATATTTCTTTCAATTTGCCTGATTTTTACAAGATTGGGTACAAGAAACTGTGTGAAAAACTTTACCTGGCCACCCCCATAGTTTCTACTGCTCTCAAGCGTTTGATTTATTAACTGAAACATTTATTTCCTATTCATTGGAATTTTGACTACTTAACTAATAATTCGAATCATATTATCATGAATTAATATCCCCCGAATGTTTCGCGTATACTTTTATTCATATCACCCCCAATTCTCCATTATTATTCCGTTATGAGATCGCGTTTATTAATGTTTGAGAGAATCCCGAAATTCCCGGGATTATCCAAGTACAATCCCGGGATTCTCGGGGTCAGAAAACGGCCGGGATCCCGAGATTCGGGATCCCGGGATTGTATTCTCTAATTGGCGCCCTTAAAATCTTTCAATTTCACATACATTTCACATCCCAGATTACCGAGAACACAAATCTTGCTGCAAAATGACAATTTACAGCAACATTTTCGATAATTACCTGACAGAATTATTCAATTATTATAAGTTTTACAAGCAAAGAAAGAAAATTTTTATGGTTTTCCAATTTGAATTTTTGCACTTTAATTCTTTAACTTTGGTGAGTAAATTGGGTTCAGAATATCTCCAGTAAAAACAAAACGGAATATTGGCTTAGTTGCAATTGATAAAGGTAATATAATTTCCAGAGCAAATTTGAGTAATGAATATCTCGGATAAGTTTGTTATTGGGCAGAATCGTTCTGGTGTTTAATAATAATACTTTTTGGCACTCTTTTTTAATAGACACTTTTTGGAGCTCTTGTTTTGATTTAATTTCTTGTATGATACAGTCCTATTATAAGAATACATTGTTATCATTCTCAACTCTGAGACACCAATACTTTCGTAGGATATAATTTGTCAAAATTTGAACAAGAGCGCCAAAGCTGCTGTCCTAAGGGCTTTTCCACTTTTTATATATTTATTTATGTATTTAAAAATCTACAATTCATTTCAAATATATCCACAAATTTTTAAATTCCACATTGATGTAATCGATGAAAATATAATATAATCCAACGTAAACCAAATACCTAATCACTACTAAAATAGTTCATCAAGAGAAAGTGTGGGAAAGCCCTGTAGACAGGACCTTTGGCGCTCTTGCTCAAACTTTGACAAAGCAGATCTCCGAAAGTATTGGTTACTCAGCGTTGGAAATGATATCAATGGAATCTTATGATAGAACTTCATCGTAAAAGAGATTGAAACATCACAAAAGAATTTAAATCCAACAAGAGTGCCAAAAATTATTAATCCAAAACCAACAGACCAATTCTACCCAATAACGAACTTATCCGAGATATTCATTCCTCAAATCTACTGTGAAAATTATATCAGATCAATTGAAACTTAGCCAATATTGAAGATTTGGTTTTACTGGAGATACTCTGAACGCAATTTGATTAACTTGCCAAAGTATATAGGTATTTCCATCTTCATCATCATCATATGGATTATCCAAGAGCTTCAATCATACTTTGTTTGACATGTATCGTTTCTGTAGATGACATGACAATGATGAAATGTACGAACGCAGATGTAATTCATAGACATGGACGTCAATTTTCGATACAGCATTCTGTGAAATCATAGAGTTACGATTTAATATTGGAATTTTGTAAAATCATATTTCCGAAAGTAATAATTTCTTAGAGTTGAAAATAATATCAATGGATTTTTATGATGAAACAGCATCTTAAAAAAAATTTGTAATGTAAAAAGTCCATCCCGCCGATTTTTTCCAATAACGCCGAGATATATATCTCCCAAACCTATACTCTGAAAATTTAAACTGTATAGTTCATTCCGTTGGAGAGTTATCGCGTCTATGGCCGGACAGAATCGATTTTGACCACGGAATTCTTGATCAGTGAACTAAATCGTACAACACCATTTTCATCCAAAAATTCGAAAATTACAGACATTTCGGTAAATTGATAAGCACTCTGTTCCGAGGAACAAGAGCGCCAAAAAGACGGCTTAAAGGTTTATGCAGTATAAACAAGTGCTTATCAATTAGACCAAATGTTTGTTATTTTCGAGCTTGCATAATTCATTTGAAGATGGAAATATATACCCTGGTAAGTTAATCAAATTGGGTTCAGAATATCTCCAGTAAAAACAAACTGGAATATGGGCTAAGTTTCAAATAGTATAATATAATTTTCAGAGGAATGAACGTCTCGGATCATATAGTTATTTCGGATGAATAATTTTTGGCACTATTTCTAATTTTTATTTTGATCTGGTTTCTGGATTCCACGTAACAAGATAATTAAAATTTAAAGGGTAGTTATAGATTATTCGGTTGCCAATTCCAAATAATATTTTCATTATTCTGAAATTATGATCAAGTTCAGATAAGTCTCAAAATTGTTGACAATAACTATTTTTCAGAAAATCTATCCCGGCACTATCATTCGAGTAAATCTAACCTCACCACACCTAATAAACCATGCATCATCTCACCTCTTGACTATAAAATCAGCATCTGAGCCATCCGCTATTTCAGATTCTGTCGCGCATCAGACCGTATTTACGACCAATTCCTCCAACATATGAGAGCGGAAAACAATATTTTAAATAGACATGCCCAGAAACAGAAAACCATCATCGAGGATGATATATTTACAGTGATCTTTAATATCAAACAAACCTCACATTCGAGACGTCAAGCGGTACAAGGATAGAATATTTCGAATGAGTTATGAACTTGTGCGCTAAATTGTAATCAGATGAGGTACAAGGAAATACTCTGGCAGAACTTGGCGAAATCGAAATAGGCTGCTTTGGATTTATTAGATTCTGGTCTTCATTGAAATAGAAGACCCTTATATAAAAATCTATAAATGAAGGAAAATACGAATACGACCGGGGATATGATATATAAATGTGATATGACTTATATTGAGGGGTATGATATGATATGATTATACTGTCACTCCTAGGTCTTCCAAGTAAACCTCATATTTATTGTTAATAATCTTCGAAATTGATTAGAATGAATTTAAAAATTAAAAGCTGGGAAAGCATACAGTGACCAGGAGCTTTTGTGCGCTACAGATTTATAGCCAGGGCAGTCACCCATCCAGGTACTGAAGTCGTCCAAAGCTGTTTAGCTCCAGGAAAAAAATGATATTTCCAAGAATAAAATTCCGATTGTAGAAACAAGCGTCAAAAAAAACTTTTACATTTTTTGCCGAGAATGGTCTCAAACGATAAGTTTCGACTCAAATACATATGTTCACTGTTGGGTCAAAAATATAAAGTGCTGTGTTTGTGGTGGCGTAAGAACCAATTCGAATACAAACATTTACTTTTCGGTCGAAGAGTGCATTGTTTGTGGCGGCGTAAGGATACAACTTCAATCGTACAATTGTGCCATGAGATAAAAAAAAAACCTGTATAGCAGTGGCTTATTTTCAATGATTTAATTTCTAATTTCAGAAAAAAAAGTATCACTTAAAATATTATTCGATCAAGTTTAAATCGAGAACTTGGCTGTAGAATAAATTACAAATCATAGACATAGAATTCTGATTAGGTATTGAACGAATGTTATTACTGACGTATCGACTTGGCCAAATTTGACTTCGTTTGTTGGGGGTTTTGAAGGCTCTCGCAGGATTTTAACCATATCTGACGCATAGTTTCTGAGATACAGAATGATTATCAGTTAACTATTGGAAATTTTGATAAATCAGTTAGTGATTTAAATGAAATCATTTTGTTATGAAAAGCTTCAGGTCGTACCTTCCAATTTAAGGCTGCAGTATTTTCTTTTTGCGCGCATGTTCTGGGAACGGCGTGCTATCACGTTGCCCAAATGTCTGTAATTTTCGAATTTTCTGCCGAAAATGCTCTCAAAGCAGGTTCGACTATATGATGAAGAATTCGAGGTCAAATTTGATTCTGTCTGGCTTGCCGTTACCATAATAACTTTCGAACAGAAAGAGATTGCGAATTTTCAGGATAGGTTATACGCATCCATGATAACTACACGGAAAAAAATCATAATTTACATTCAAGTATACACATAGTCTTGATGAAATATTCTAAAAGCAAGTTGTTTCATACCTGAGTTGAAACTATTTATCTTGAAAGAAGAAAATACTGTTTTTGTTCTGAGAAGACACATATACTTATTCACCAAGATTACGATACATTTTATTGAACATGTTATATTCTCAATACAACAAGATCACTACAATGAAAGCAAGAACCGCTATTGAGTTCTATTGAAAATCATTTAGTATTCTCTAAAGAAAATGCAAGACTTGAGCCAAAATTATTTAAAGTTGATCGTAGCCTAATTCTGACATTGAATAAAAGGCAACACTATTTTATAGCTAGAATATTAATTCTTAATTGTAGGAAATATTCTACTGATGGAAGTGTTTCAATAATTATATTGAGAATAGCTCTCATGGTTGAAATCTAAGAGATCTCATATGAATTCAGGTACAGCTTCACCCAAGAACAGGCTATTCTTATTCGAAATAATATTATATGCGCAGTCAAGTCTCAATACACTCAACTATCGAGTATCGATTGAGCAAATCCACATATCTGCACCGGGTGGAAAGGTTGGCGGCGGACATTTTGGACGCGGATCCAAAGAGAGCATGATCACGATCGGCAACAACTAGTGATTTTATAAGTTTATATATGTAGTAATGAATATGAAGAACATTTTAAACGAATGGGAATTGGCCGAGTTAATTTGAGTATTTAACAGTGAGTACTTATAATATACTTTATATAATTTCATTGGAACCCATAATTTCATTTTCAGGAACCTGATTGCACCAAACAGTTATGCAACTTTTTACTTGGAACTTGGCACATCGCAGCAAGAAAAATAACAATCCGTTTCACCAAAATGCTGAGCAAAATATTGTGCAAATGAATAAATGACATATCCCCTTACACATTCTGCAAAGTGAAAAATAGTTATTTTGTGCATTCCTTACTTACTTTTGTACCGATTCTATTTTTCGGAATGAATGACATTCAAATGGTATGGATTGTCAAGTGGTAGGTACATCATTGAATATAATTCTTTTTGTTAATGTCCTTCCAACTATCTGAATTTTTTTTGACAACGTGATATTTGATCTCCTATATTTGAAAATTTGAAGTTAATTTTCACTCCAGCGTCATCAACTTAGTATCATAATGATATTTTTTTCAATCATTAGTAGTGGGTATTTATTCAAACTAGTCCCATATATGTGCGTCGCAAACTTAGCCAAAGGTTCCAACAATGATAGCTATCATTGATTCAATTTATTGCGACGCTTAGATATGGGACTAGTTTGAATAAATACCCAATGGTATTTTTTGAAATAAATAACATTTTGATACTAAGTAGATGACGCTGGAGAGAAAATTAACTTCAAATTTTCAAATATGGGAGGTCAAAATCACGTCGACAAAAAATTCAGATAGTTGGAAGGACAACAAAAAGAATTATTTTCTATGATGTACCACTTGACACTCCATATTATTTGACTGTCTCTCATTTCAAAGGGAATTAAATTAAGAACACTTCAAAATTGATATGAGTTTCACTATACTCGGAGGGATAGTATAGATGATTTTCAAACAATTTTAAGAATAATATTGATATGATTAGAAATATTCTCATTTCAAGTTTATTACTTGTTACTCTGCATTAAGAAAATAGTTGCTCAGAAAATAACTATACTTATTCGGAAACTGAGAAAGTTTTGCTAAAAGACATTTCAAGTAGGCATATTCTAAGTTGAAGTTATGCTATACGTTAAAATTAGTGTTACTATACTATTTTCAAGTTTGTTATTCTTCATCGGAAGTAAGCTGAACTGATAGGTATAAGAATAATGTGCATATTGCATTGAGTCAAGTTATCATTGCGGATATATGAGTCTACCATAGCTTCCAATCAAGACTACTAGTCTTGCTCGCAGTGTACTTTTTTTTCTGTGTAGTTGTAGAATACCGACACAAAGGCGTGTGTGAAATTTCCTGAGGATCGTATCACTAGAAAATTATAAAACAATTATTGAAAATTATTATGTATCTCATGTTAACTTGAGAATGAAATCACGATTTTTCATAATAAATTTGGATTATTTGTAAACGTTGTTGAAGCGTGTAGATTTCTATGATTAAATGGTAGACTTTGACAAATACAACTGTAAATGTCACAAATGAAAAATTGCTGCCGTGTGTGAGTAATCTCACACACCGCCGTATTCACAAAGCTTCAAATCTCCGTTAAGTCCTAACTGAGGTCCTCAGTTAAGGATAAATAAGAATCGCAACCTCAGGTAACGTATGTAACGGTGGTGAAACAAGCCTGTTTCACACTAATTTACAAGTTAAGTGAGGTTGCGATTCTTATTTATCCTTAACTGAGGACCTCAGTTAGGACTTAACGGAGATTGAATGATTTGTGAATACGGCGGCGGGCGGACAGAGTCGTTGTATCAAAATGACAATTACAGTGAAACTCGCAAAATATTTGTGGAGCGCGGCCGCTTTATTTCTTTCAGCCATTGTAATGTAGGTAGATGGCGAAAAGTAATTGCGGTATTTTTCAATGGGCCCTGGGCCCCCGTGATTTCTTGATACTATTGCAAGGGTGTACTTAACATTTAAGTTACCTATTTAAGCCAAGAATCCCCTAGAAATCCGATGTCTCTTCTGCCTCCCCCGTAGTTTCGCCACTGGTATAAATGGCATGCCCGCAAGTTCTAAGATATGAATTCAAAAAACTTTATAGGTCAGTAGGAATTCAATTCTGCTCCACCCTATTTTGTTGTAAATTTCTAAGTATATATAACTTGAAGTATTTGCGAAAGCGCGGTTGGCATTAACTATGAATATGTTATGGCGATTCCTAAGCAATGGTCATAAAGTTTTCGCTCATAAAGCACAGAATGGTTGCCGTATCCGAGTGACTCAAGAACACACACATTGTTCATATTATGACCAATAAATATTCCTCGATATGGCTTCTTCAAATCTTCTCGATGATGTACCAGTCTTCACGTCACCGGTAATATAACACCTGTTATAAACTCGCGGGTTCAACAACAAATCTGTGCTGAATCGACAATATGTACTTAGGAGTCGTTAAATACGTATTTTACTGTTCGCTGAATGTTCCAATTTTTGCCAGGCGAGTAGTCGACAACAGGCTCCTTCAAGTTATGAAGACAACTTCATTGTGTTACTTTGTTGAGCTTATGAGTAGTCGAACAGAGAGACCTGACGTGGGTTCCGCGAAAATAGTTATTTTCCTAATGAGTACGCAAAAGTGATACTTTTCTGCACTCAAATTGAGTTGAGGAATGATGCGAAACAGCTTCATATAAATATCTAACAACAAATTAAAAAAATTATAATTTATTCGATAATTTGTTCTAACACTAAATAAAAGAACTAAATATAAAAGAACAAGCTAGTTGTAAAACACTGAGATCAGGAGCTTTGCGTGCTTGTTCAAGTTTTTAGCCAGAGCAGATTTGCTGTCAGGCAAAAAAAAAAAAATTTGAAGAAAGCTGAAAACGGATAAAATTACTGTTAATAATGTTTTATTCACTTCTAATGGATACTCTCAATCGAATTTACCATCGATATAGACCGTTTTCTGAGGTTTTATAAGACATGAATACATTTCGAACTATTTTGATGCCATTGTGGCATTGCCTCATACGAAGTCGATCAAGCTGAAATTTGGTAGGTACTCGATTGTAAAATTGTGTCTCGAAATCTTAGAATTATAAATTTTTTTAAGAAATTTTGTGTTTTCTTTTTTGTTCTGGTGATGCGATAGTAACGAAATTCCGCGAAAATAAGCGCGTAAGCATTCTACACGTAGTTACTAAGTATTAACTCCAAAACTCTTTGGCGGATTTTGACTATGGCCGAACTCAAATGTCATATTCGGGTGCGCAACATACCCTGAAAATTGCAATTTTTTTGAAATGTTCTAGTGACACGATCCTCACATAATATATACATCGAATTCTTCATCGAGGAGTCGAACCAAATCGTTTGGGACCATTTTCGTGAAAAACTTCGAAAGTTACAGACATTTGTGTAAAATGATAACGCGATGTTCCCCAGAACATACGCACAAAAATATCAAGAAAATTATAAGACATCATTGAAATCGGGAATCTTCTATGAATGGTCCAGGTTATTATTAAATTCAACCTTCGAACATAGAACGGTTCTAAGAATTCAACTCATCAGTTATCCTATTCCATATACTGAATTCCGAAAACATCCAATTCATTAGAATAGGTCCAATATACCCAATTTTACGTGTTTCGAACCAGGATTACGTTTAGATATCAATTTCAAATATTGTATTTCGTGAATCTTGAGCCAAGGGTTTTTCCTCACCATAATTTCAATATTATTTTGACGCACACTTAGGGGAAGGGAGATGGATGAAAAATTGAAAAATAATTAATCGAGAATGAGAAATATTAATTTAAAGCACTTCCCACGATGATTTTTCGATACAAAAGATTATTATCTGTGTGCTATTTCGGTATTTCCTCCGGATTAAATACTTAGGTACTGAATATCTTCATAATCTATATACCTACTTCAAATTTTGAGGAATCCAAAAAAAATTCAACAAATATGAACAATTCAAGTGATTGCAATTATAATTCTCAAATAAATTATCTTGAGACACCATGTGAAATAAAAATAGAAATTTCCTGATATGGTCAGATCAGCATAGGCAGCGATTGCAAAGATCACTGATACTACTTTATGTGACATCTCTGAGAGCTCACTATCAGAGTTGAAGAAGAGTTTTCCAAGTAGCTCACCATGGACAGTGATTAAGATTATCACAAATATGTCTTCATGCGAGATCACTTTCAGAGTTAAATGCAAATGTCCCCATTTGGTGCATGATGTGAGATATAACTCTAAAACCAAGTTGAAAGTTTGAAGGCAGACTTGGGTAAGTTCCGATATTTTAAAAGATATTTAAATCTAATACTCAGTAGAAAAAATACCGCAAGAGGATTTATGCATTATTTTTTTTCGTGCAGTATTAGATATTTAATAAATTTCGATTGCGATAGAATTCATGTCAGAATTAAAATTCTTTGATCTTAGACGATTCTCTTATTACCCAAGTCCTCAAAATGTTTCGAAATGTATTCATAATTGATAAAAGCTGGGAAAATGGTCTATATCGATGATGGTAATTTCGAGAGTCCAATAGAGGTGAACGGACAATAGAATATGCACGCAAAAGCTCCTGACGTCACGTCAGTGCTTGAACCAATTTTTATAATGTTTCTCAGTTCTCAGTTTTTATCTTGAAAAAAAATTAAAATTACTAAATTTAAGTTGAATATAGGATATTCAGCAGCATAAAAACAATCTATGGATATCTACAAACCTCAATACTAATCAATATTATATTAATAACCTAATCTTCTTCCTTCAACTATTCTTAAATATCTCTTTGTTTTCTTTCTTGCTTTCTCTTTTATTTTTGCTCCCCTTCCAAAAACCATTTAAATCTTTCCAGTTCCATACTAGCATTCATTTCTGATTGTTTTCATCCTCCAAAACAAGTAATAACGTATTATTTCTTGCTTTTTTTCCCATTTTATTTTCTTCTGATCATTATGTTGATTTTAAATTGCAATTCAATTCATCTTTAAGAGCCTAAATATCCTTTTCTTTCCTACTTCCCAGATGTCTGACTTTCATCAAAATAATTTCAATCTTCATTCACTTATTCCTGTTTCCAAGGTTTTTTTCCATAAACTACTTCGTAATTTGAAATTTTCAAATTATGTCTATCATTATGACAATTATTATTTTGTTCTATCAAATGGTTGGAAAAAAATTGGCTCAAGCCCTGTGGACAGGAGCTTTTTGGCACTCTTGTTCAAACAGACAAATTATATCTCCGAAAGTATTGGTTTCTCAGAGTTGGGAATTATATCAATGGATTCCTATGATAGAAATGCATCATGAAAGAAATTAAATTTAAAAAAAGTGTCGTTTAAAAAAAATGCCTCAAAAATTATCTTATAAAAAAGAGCAATCTACAATGCTTCAATGCCTTAATGCTTCAAAAATTGTCATTAAATTTATTTATCAAGATTAAATGAGCAATCTGCAATGATTCAATCTCGTGGAATGGGTTGTTGCAACTTACACTCGGTGCATAGTTTTCACAACTCGAAATACCTAAGGAAAGTATCATCGAAATATCTAGAGCAAGGCTGGAGACAATCATAGCAGATTGTCCATTTATTCCTGATATTTGAGTAGGTAGTGGATTACGAACAAATTATTTTAATAATTCAAAATATATTAATAAAATACTATCCTCTTTTCATAATTTAAAATTTAATAGTTCATACCACTAACACATTCTTTTCTGTATTATGAACCTTAACTCAAGAAAAAATGATTGATACACAAATGTAGATCCATATTTCAGTATTTTTTTGCTAGCAACATTAATAAAATACTGTATATAGCAACATGTCTCACTACTTAAGGAAGTAATAATAATAAATTGATAATAAATTGGTCTTTATTTCAAATCAATCACATTGAGGATCAAAGAGTGAAATGAAACAGTGTCAAAAGGAAAAAAAAAAATATACAAGTTCAAATTCATCTCATGTAATCAGTCATGTTATACGGTTCCAGATTTAACAAAAATCCGTACAGTTTCCTTTTGAATCCTTTGATATCCTCCGTTACTTTTATGTTCTCAGGCAATGAATTGAACATCTTCAGGCATCTATACTCTACTTGTCGTTGGCTTGTTGTTAGATTGAACTTGGGATATGTATAATCTAAACCTCTGGTCTTATGGAATACTTTCTTGTTCTCGTATTTTTCGAACAGTTGATTGTTTCTTTTCATGAATAATAAACATTCTTGTATATATAGAGCATATATAGTCAGTATTCCATTCTTCTTGAAGAAACTTCTGCAGGATTCATTGTATTTGAGATCACTCATTATTCTCATTGCTTTCTTTTGTAATATGAATAGCCTCTCTATATTTGATGTTCCATAGAATACAATCCCAAATCTCAACTTTGATTCAATTATTGCATGATACAGAACCTTTATAGCCTCCTTGCTAATGTATCGTTTCATTATTCTCAGTCCATAAACCCCTGCTCTAATCTTGTCACTCAAATAACCAACATGCTCATTCCATTTTAGATTTCTATCTATATATATTCCCAAAAGTTTGGTGGATTCATTCAACTCATCAGCGTATAAATTTTCTTCACATACCGCTGAAGGTGAAAAAAGAACCATTCTTGTTTTCTCCTTGTTTAATATGAGATTATTTGCTTCAAACCATCTCCGACTTTCTTCTATTAATTTTGAGCTCAAGATCTTAAGTTCTGAAAGAATCCCATGGATGACTAATAAATTTGTATCATCTACATAGTTTGCCGTAACTACCACACTTTCATCTTCTCCAAGACACATATCGAAATCATTAACATATATTATGAAAAAGAGAGGGCCGGCAATGCTTCCCTGTGGAACTCCCAAAATCATTTCCTCTAAGTCAGATTTGAATACTTCTCCCTCTGCTTCCACTTCCACCATTTGTTTTCTTGCTTTAAAATATGATCTCGCCCACATCAAAGCTGGTCCTCTTATGCCATATTTCTCCAATTTCTTCATCAACTCATTCACATCCAAACAGTCGTATGCCTTTGTCAGATCTAGAAAAATTCCCATTGCCATATCTTTGTTCTCAAAAGCCTCTACAATTTTTGTCACAAAACGATATATCGCTGTTTGTATTGATTTTCCTTTCCTGAATCCATGTTGGCTCTCCTTGAAGAATGCATTTTCTGTTAAAAAATTCATAATTTGTTTACAATATGCCATTTCTAATACCTTTGAGAAGCTGGGCAGTATACTTATTGGCCTGTAATTACCATATTCATTGATATTGCCTTTTTTGTATATTGGCTTGACAATCGCTATTTTCATGCTGTCAGGAAATATCCCATATTTCAAAGATCTGTTAATGATGTAATTAATGGGCTGGACTATTTCTTCAACTGTTTGTTTGATCATTTTGTTTGATATTCCATCATATCCACTCGAATGTTTGTTTTTTAATGATTTGATGATTTCTCTGGTTTCTTCTATACTAATTTTCCTCAGTAGCAATGATTGATTTTCTTCCATATATCGGCAGGTACTCTTACTTTTTGTTAGGTTTGTGGTCAATTTTGTTGCAGTATTCACAAAAAAGGTGTTCATGTCGTTTACTATATTTTGTGGATTACCATTCATCTGTAATTGATCTCTTTTCTGGGGGTTGCTCAATGACTTTATGAATGACCACATAGTTTTGCTTTTATTTTCAGATGTTTTGATTGCCATATCAAATTTTTCTCGTTTCTTTTTCTTCAAATGATTATCATATTGTATTTTTGTTTCCCGGTACATCTCTTTGAAAGAACTATCGTGTGTGCTAAGCACCAGTAGTAGGTCTAGTTTTTGTTTGATCCTTTCTGCTTCTGGATCCATTCTTTCACTTTTTCGTTCTCTTTTCAGGTTGATCTTTTTTGCTGGAAACACTTCATTGAATTTATTCCAGTATAGATGGTGGAAATGATCAAACTGACTGTTTATGTCTTTTTCATCAATTTCATACAGAGAAAGCCAATTCTGTTCTTTGAGAGCATTCCTAAAGTGTTCTATCTTTTTTTGCGAGAAAATACGTCTATACTTGCACTCTGTTTGCACTACATTTGTGTCAAAAACTATTTTTTGGGCTGTGTGGTCAGATATGTGTGTGTCAATGACATCGACTGTATGTGGTATCTCCACATTTGTGAAAATTCCATCAATGCCTGTTGCCGAGTTCTTTGTTATTCGAGTTGGTTGATATATTGTTTGCTTTATATTATATGTACCCATTAAGTCTAAGATAGTTCGTCTTTTATTTGATTCCTTTGTCATATCTACATTAAAGTCTCCTGTCAAAACAATCCCTGCATTTTCCTGATATAGCTTCTGTAAGATCTTTTCCAACGCTTCCATCATTGTATCAACATTTCCATCATTATAAATTGCAATACAGATGTGCTTCCTTTTTTCTATATGGTACTCCACTGCCACACATTCAAATATTCCTTTCATGGACATGTTTTTGATATCTTTTCTCTCTCTTGTAGGTAGGCCATTTCTGATGTAAATTGCTACTCCTCCGTGCTCTCTCTCCCTTCTACAAAAGCATGTTTCCAATGTGAAATCTGCTATTGTATGGCATCTCAGCTGTTCCTCCGTCTTCCAGTGTTCCGAAATACACAATACTTTCACTTCCTCATTTTCTCTTATCACTTCCTCCAATAGTTCTCCGGCATTTCCTACCGATCTCACATTCTGGTGTAGTATGCCAAATCCCAGATTACCCACATCATCATGTTGTCTACTGCATTCACTCTGTGCTCCATTTTGTACCATCCCAGCCGCTTCAAACTCTAAAAAGAATATTCATTATTTGTTTGAATGGTTTGTAGAAATTCTCTGTGCTTGTCAAAGTCGAAACGCTTGATTCCTACCCCAGCAGGCCAAAAGTCGGGGCTATAAAGTAATTCCTTTATATCCAAAGGTGCTGTTACCACAAATCTGTTTAGGCCATTTCCTTTCCCTGGAATTTCTTTAGTCCATATTTCGTTATCTGGTAGGCCAGTTTTTTGCTGTATATATGCTTGAACTTTGTCCTCCGTACACGCTTTATTTACTCTATATATGTAAATCCACAGTTTTCTCTTAACTCCTCCGAAATCTTCGCTATTTGTTACTCTACCTGTTCCTATCATCCCCATTCTTCTTTTGTTTATTTTCCTGTTCTGATATTGGTTTCCGTTTTCAGTCTTCCCATTTCCTCTTTCCGTTCCTTCAACACTTGTTCCTACCATTTTGTTTTCCTTCCATGATTGTTGACGTCGTGTTATAATTCGTTGTTGGGTAGGTTGGGTTGAAAGGTTTGTTAAGTTCGTTAAGTTTGTTTGTTTACTCTGACTTGTCATTTGTGGGATTTCTTCTTTCGGTTCATTTGAGCTACTTTCTTTTGCGCCTACTCTGCTTGCATATGTGTGGCCTCGTTTGGGTTGCTCGCATTTCCTATCTCTTTTTACTTCTTCCTCTGTTACCTCGATAATAGGAATTATGTTTATATCATTATCATCGGTTTTTTCTTTCCTAACCTTACTCAACTTTTCTTGAAGAAGTTCGCTGTTTAATGTAAGAACCTTATTTTTATCCCGCATTTCTTCCACTAGGAGCTTCAGGTAGTGTATTTCCATTTTCAATGATTCTATTTCAGATTTACCGCCCTCAGTTTCTTGCTCATTTTTTGCCTCACAGCAAACGACTGTTTTCTCATCGATTAACTTGACATTTTTTAACCTTCTGGTGCAGCTATCGTGAAAAACACCTAAACAGTTTCTGCACACATACACTTTACACGTTTTTGCACAACATTTGAAAATTTTATCCCCAGTAGTCACCGGATTAATACCCAATTCATCAGGTTCTCTATCAGATACGTCCGTATCGTCCGCCATCTTAATACATGATAATACATGAAGTAGGTAAAAGGTAATATTATTCTCAGTGGTCAACGAACAGTAATTTCTTTTGATGATTCCATTATGTTCTTCTTTCCTATTGCCTCCATAAACTACATCAAAACAGTCTCGTATATATTCACAAATTCAAGAATCGAATATGTACTTTCTTTCCAAGAGAAAATGAGAACTATGAATTGACAATCTCTAATAGCTAGAAAAGATGACATTTATGAATAGACGGATTCTGTATTCACATTCTGTGAATACATAGAACTTACGATGTAATACTGAAACTTTGAAACATCATTTCTCCGGAAGTATTAGCTTGTTAGAGTTGAAAATGATAACAATGGATTATTATGATGAAACTGCATCTTTGAATTTAAAAGTTGTAATGTAAAAAAAAATATTTTTTTTTGTTACTCGAAACTCTTAGACCGAACTTAACCGAGATATTTATCCCTCAAACCTTCTCTGAAAATTTCAACTGTCTAGCTCATTCCGTTCGAGAGTTATCGTGTAAACGGCCGGACGGACGGCCGGTAGGACAGAATCGATTTCGACCACGGATTCTTGATCAGAGAGTCAAACCAAATCGTTCGAGACCATTTTCATCCAAAAAATCGAAAGTTACATACATTTGGGCAAATTGATAACCACCCTGTTCCGAGGAACAAGAGAGCCAAAAACAATAACAGTACCTACCTAATCCATAAATTTCAGGATGGGTTAGAAAAATCGATTCGCTGCACTACTTGGAGAGATCATAATGAAATTGAAAAATATTACACCAACTTCGACCAATTCTTTCTTGATCCGCCCCTGATGATTATAATTATTCAGTTGCAGTGAAATATTTAAACCTAACGTACCTATCTCGTACTCAAAAATTAATGGCTTAATTTTATCGCGATGCATTCCGAAATTAACGATCGAATTCAAGTCCAAAAATATTTATTCTTATCACAAAAAGCTCCCAGATCATAAAAGTGATATTTCCATATCCTCATAAGAATATTACTTAATATGACAGTAATTTATGATGGCTGAGATAAGGTAAGAATGTGCGGAAATGGAATTCTTGTTGTTTCTTGGCCATAAAATATAAGTGCTAGTAGGTAGGTGTCATGATTGAGTGGCTATGATACAAGAGGAATCTACCTGTAAACTTTTCTCATTGACCATCGAATACTGAAGAGAGTTTGAATTATCTTAACGCTCGTTGAATTTGAATTCTTCAACTAATGAGATGAATACAATATCAGTTACGCAAACCCTTATTATATTCAGTGTTCAAAATCTGGGTGGTCAGATTTTGTCATAATTTTTAAGCAGTGGACTGTTTCAGAGGATTGAGCTGGAAAAATTGTTAAAACCAATTTATTTACACTTACACATTGTTCAAACAAAAATGAGAGGCATGAGCATACATATAAGTTCAAATGGAGAGAGGTAATCACCAAAAAAACGCAACGTTTACAGTGATGGAGAGCAATGAACAATTATTACATTATGAGAAGGGCGATTCCACCAGAAAAACAGGAGGTTTACAATGATGATCTAATTGAAAATTTAATTGCTTGAGAGTACTGAAGAAAAGAAAATATATGCATGTATGTATGTAGAGTAAACTCTCGCGATGCACCAACAATCAGCTTTCATGAAACTGAAAATGAGAGTTGAACTTGAAAGTAAATTGATGAATTAGTTTCAGAAATGCAATTATATACAAAAGCTTGAATCTGTTGAGTGCACGACGCCATTTTATACAAGTGTTAAACTGATAAGAGATGAAACTGAATCTGAACGTTAACACCAATTTTCAGAATCACATTCTAGTAGAATTTAACAAATGAGCACAGATCAAATACTGAGACAATTATCAAAATGATCAATAGAATCCAAGTAAAGGTAATGAGATGATCGAAAATGTGAGAAAAACTAAAATGGCGAAAGTCCAGTGCAACCGGTCGTGAAAACGAAATAGTTAAAATTCATATAAAAACTGTTGTAAAGAGCAGACTTTGTGATATTTCATATCGAACAAACCATTGACTATTATATTTAGACAATAAAAGAGTTGACTTAATTTTACAGCTGATGCTATTCAATACGAGTTAATATATTTTGAGAAAATAATTTCATCGTAATATAGAAAATCATGTTGTATCCACAAAATCCAATTAAGATAAATCATTATGAGATATAAGAAGTAATTCATACACATGTGGATTAATGAAAGACCGATTTCAGCCATCAGCATTTCACTTGGAACACGTGCACTTCTGAATTACAATTCACGTATTGCGAATGTTGAGAATATTTAAATTAACATTGGGAGCTGTAAATTACCTGTGTTTTCAGGACTCTGATTGCACTAGATTAACAAAATTATGAGATGAACAAATGAGCTGTACAGAGAATCAAAGTAAAACTTGTATAAACGCTAGAGAGAAGGCAATGAAGTTATTCGTAAAGAATCAAAATCACAAGTCCATTTGTCGTAGTTGACTAGGGGTCGAATAAAAATTCACCTCGGCGCAGGTTTCTTGAAAAATGCATACTTTTTCGAGATTAAACAGTTGAAGGCGCTATTTTCAAAAATACAATAGAGCGGAAAGATAGTGTGCAGACTTGTTTACTTGTAGAAATACAATTGAGTAGGTTATATTCAGGACTGCTATGGAGCTTGGAATCGGGGGTATGCTCAATTTTAAACATTCAGTATTTGAATTACCTTCCTATTTTGACCAAATATCTGTAACATCCGAACTTTGAGCCTAAAATGACGAAATTTAAGTATTGTTTGAAACATCTTCAAAACGTAGCATTTCAAACTTACCGTTTAAACCTTTTTCCTAAAGAAAATATTATAAGAATTATTATATTGTATATTAACACACTGATCCTCCTAGGTCTTCCACAAGCAGACACCTCATAAGCTCTCGAAGAGCTTGAGGTAGTAAGGAGAACCAGTTGTGTTTGGGGTAGGTTTTGTAACTATGTCCTTACGCCACCTTAGGCACAGCACTGTTCATTTTTGACCCAACAATGAATGGTGGTACTTACCGTGACTAGAAATTTCTTTCCTATCCTCGGAATTGAACTTTGGCTTCCGCTCCCAAGTCTCCCACTGAGCTAACCGCACTACACCGCATTAAGTACTTAAATGTGTGAAAGCCTCGTGGACTGGAAGTTTGGCGCTCTAATTCAATTTTTGACAAATCATATCTCCGAAAGTATTGGTTTCTCAGAGTTGGGAATTATATCTATGGATTATTATGATAGAACTACATCATGAAGGAAATTAAAATCTCTTTGCATCTTATCTTTATATGACGGTCCAATTTTGACTACAAGTGTTTCAAATCTATGAGGAGACATTCTGAAGAATTGAGGAAATGAAATAGCCAGTTTTATTTATGAAACAAATCTAATGCAATCAGTCCAGATAGAACTCAAACCAGAATACTTATGTAGGAAATCTGAAATAGTGTTACTAAGGAATAATTACCTGTACATTAGTTGAAAATTCCGTTCTAAACCTTCGATAATTAGAGAATGACTCGTAAATTATGCTCGACTTCCATGCATCATTAATTTTCGACTCACTAACCAAAACACTCTACCTATGAACTTAGCGAATCGAAATTTCAAATTGTTCACATGCTTACATCAACCAAACTGTCCAGAAATACATTTTCAGTTTCGTTTGACATTAATGAAGTTTATCTTTCAAACTGGACCAAACGACAGCTACCGCAAAGAGATAGAACACAGACAAATAGAATTCGCATTCTGTGAAAACATAGAAGTTCGATGTATTATTGAAATTTTGAAAAATCATATCTCTGAAAGTATAAGCTTGTTAGAAATGAGAATAATATCAATGGATTTTTCTGATGAAACTACAACTTAAAGGTAATTAATTCGAAATTTATGTTGTGAAAAAAAATTTTTTTTTGATACTCTGAAACCATCTGGCCGATTTTGCCCAATATCAGAGATGTTTATGTCCAAACCTATTCTGGAAATTTCAACACTCTAGCTCATTCCGATCGAGAATTATCGTGTTAGGACGGCCGGTCAGAATCGATTATTTCGTACACGGATTCTTGATCAGTGAGTAGAAGCAAATCGTTTAAGACCATTTTCAGCCAAAAAGTCGAAAATTACAGACATCTGGGCAAATTGATAAGTACTCTGTTCGGAGGAACAAGAGCGCCAAAAACGAAACATAAACATAGTGATTTGAAATTTAAAGAGCTGCTTTTCTATTTCATCATTTGACAATGTCGTCTCTGGATCACATATATATAAAAGTTTGGAGAGCGCTGACGTGAGCTTTGGCACGCTTTTTCAAGTTCATGGAGAGAGCAGTCACCCATCCAGATACTGAACTCGACCAAGGATGCTTGGCTTCCAGGAAATAAAATACCATTTTCACAATATTCCCAACAATATAAATTTGATCGAGTTTAAATCTACAACTCAGCTGTAAAATAAGGTTTTGACGGCGATATCTGAATTGTAATATGGGTCAACAAATAACAAGAAAATTCAAGAAATCATTGAAGTGAGAATCTTCAATGAATGGTGCCGGTTATTATTTAATTCAACCTTAGAACATAGAACTTTCCTAATTATTCAACTAATCAGTTATCATATTCCCTATTCTGAATTTTAAAAATGTTCTTTCTCTATTTCAGTATCGTGAATAGTCCATTCCAGCACTGAAAACAGTGCTGGAATGAACTCATTCCCGCAATGTTTCTAGTTATATTTTTCGTTTTGTGGTAGTCAGCACTGACATTCGATCCCATCAAATTTCAACACACGTCAATTGACAATACAATATAATCTGGATATAGTGAAATAATTGTTGAGGAAAAGTTTTATTTTCATTAAAAAATATGGTACCTACTACAGATTTCCGTCTTGCTGATTTTGAATCATTCATGCTATTAGGAAACTGTTTTAAATCTGATCTCCATGTCCTACGTACGTTTCAAATTCAAATTCAACTACCAAGATACAATCCAAAAGTCACTAGGATGTATAAACCGAATTTTCCATTAAATTTCAACAGTATTTTACAAAACTTGTCTGAAATAGAGAAAATATCGTCTAATACTCGTTGCAGAAGGCAATTCCAACACTCATGCGCATTCGTGTTTTAATAGGAGCCCATTCTGCAACTTGTTTTAGGATGTACTATTCCAATTCATTAGAATAAGTCCAATATCCACATTTTACGCATTCCAAGCCAGTATTGCGTTTAGATATATGAATAGAATTTCCTCACAACTCATTCTGATCATAACCTCCGCTTGAAGAGTCCTAGGCTCTTGCTCAAAATTCGACAAATCAAGTCTCTGAAAGTATTGGTTTCTCAGAGTTGAGAATGACATCGATGGATTATTATGATAGATCTGCATCATAAAAGGAATTGAATTAAAAAAATCATGAAATTACGATTAATTATTGGAAATTTCAAAAAACATATCTCCGAAATTATCAGTTTGTTAGAGTTGAGAATGATATCAGTGAATTCTTCTGATGAAACTGCATCCTAAAAAAAATTAAATTTGAAATTTGTAATGAAAAAGAAATTTTTTTTTCGTTACTCCGAAACCTCCTGCCTGAGTTTGCCCAATAACGAACTCAACCGACTTATTTGTCTCCCAAACCTACTCTGAAAATGTCTACTGTCTAGTTCATTCCGTTCGAGAGTTATTGTGTTAACGGGCGGCCGGACAGAATCGTGGATTCTTGATGAGTTAGTCGAACCAAAACGTTTGAGACCATTTTCGGCAAAAAATTCGAAAATTACAGACATTTGGGCAAAACGATAACGCGATGTTCCCCAGAACATATGCGCAAAAGTTGAAGAAGAATGATAGAAACATATGATATATTTTTCTCAAATGTAACAGCTTTTAGATGCACAAGTATTGCTATAATGTGCTACAAAAAGTTCTATATATGATTCTAGAAGAAAAAACTCAAATATCTGCTTGTACTGACGGCGAAACGTGAATAACTAGAACCAGCCTGTATAATACCCTCAATGCAATATTTTCAGAGAAGTGATTGAGTGATTAGACTTTCAAATGGATCAAAGAGTACTGAATAGTGAATCACGTACTATGAACCCCCGCAGTGACGGGCCGAAGCCAAATTTTTGGCGGAGGAAAAGCATCGAAAATTTTACAACTGTGCATGGAAGGTCAGTTCAACAGTCACTTCAATTCCGAAGGATGATGAATGAATTATCCAATGAGGATCGTCCTCCTCGTTAGGCACCTTCCTGAACTTGTTTTCCGAAATTCAAACTTATCTATTTCTATTATTGAAAGAAAGGAGCAAACTGGGTACTTACATATTTACGATGCTAAATTCAATAGAAATAAAAGCTTTTTAAAATGCCGCACGACAGTGAGAAACAGCTCAAATTGGAACCAGATGGTTTGTTTTATGACATACTCCAGTCGGCGAAACTGAAACATCTAGAGAGCTAACCGTATTGGGATAATGCAAAAGAAAAAAATAATTTATGAGTTCTAATACTAATACGGTTACTAATGCAATATTATGATAAATATTATTTTTTGCCGGCTACACATATTGTGCCGAAAACTATCAAATACAGTGAACTCTTGATAAGTCGAACATCGATAAGTCGAACTCTTAGATAAGTCGAACATTTTTTCCGGTCCCAATTCATGGGTATCTTACCCTGTATACTTTCACCTCAATGAGTCGAACATATTTCTTGAGAGTAAAGAGTCTAGTAGATGAGTCGAACTGCTGAAAGGGTCCACGAGAGAACCTCCACCTCTATCAGTCGTACTCCTAACCATCATCGCCTCTATGAGTCGAATTGTTTGATCTAACGAATGAAACCGAAAAGAATTCGGCATGCAAACGAATCAATACATTTGGTAGCCATCATATGTATTTTTCAATCGCTTAGTACATTGTTCAATTTATTTTTTATTTGTTTATTGAGCCGTCGTGCGCTGAGAGCGTTTTAGTCATGGATCCGCGAAAACTGAAAATTTTATCAGTAGCAGATGAACTCGAACTCATTCGGGAAGTAGAGAAAGGAGAAGAAAGTAAGACCCTCATCGTTAACAAGTTCGGAATTCCTAAAACCGAATAGTCATCTATCATGAAAAATAAAATTAATATCCTCGCTTCCATCAGAGTTAAAGGAAAATCAGTCCACTGGTAACGTCAGAAATTGCCTCGGCATTCAGATGTTCGCATCTTCCCTAGGCCACGAATATACATCGAGTAGTGGTTGGCTACGTAATTTAAAAAAAAGATACGGAATTTCTGGAAGAACCTCGTTAGGTGAGAGTGCTAAGGTCAATGAAGACACTTGTCATCAACCCTTGTTTCTCATTAACTACTATTGATGTCGTGAATACGCGAGTTTTTCCCTCAATGAGTCGAACTCTCGCCTCAATAACTCGAACGTTTGGTGAGACGAACCATAGATAAGTCGAACAGTTTTTTATGGTCCCTGGGAGTTCGACTTATCGAGAGTCCACTGTATTGAATTTACGGCAACAGGAATGTGTGCAAGGATACAGGGTGTTATTCTATGTTATCCCGTCCCTATTATCTGCGTGCTTTGCATTTATCCGGTCAGGCGGTCGAATTCCTTCACATTTTATGACAATTTTTTCGGAAATATTCCAACTCCATTGTCGTTTTTCCAACTCCGTTCAACATGGAGGGGGGGGAGCATCCCCCACCATCCCCACCCTTAGGCCCTTCCCTTAACCCACAATATTTGGCTTTCTGGAATGCAATCCTATAAATTAGTGTCCGACCGAAACTGGTTTTTCAGCCGAAACCGAAACCGAAACCGAACTTTCGGCCAGGGTCTCAGTTTCGGCCGAAACCGAAACCGAAACCGAAACTTTTTATTTCATACTGAAATCTACTGTATTTTTTAAAATTTTATTTGCATATACATAGAAACAGTTAAGCAGTGTTAAATAAAATAAAAAGACAACTTTTTTGATATCCTTATTCATTATTTTGGTATTACCAAGTTATAAAAATAATTAGTCGAAGTATACAGGGTAATTCCAAATCAGACACGTCAACCTTGGAGGAGGTGTCAGTATGGATAATTTGCTGTGGTTTGAGCCATTTTTATTGATGACCAAAAATCAACAGTTTCCGAGATATTTGAGTTCTGGTTCTGGTGAAAAAGAATTAGTATGATTTGAAAGGGGATGTAAGAAGCAAATAGAGAAAAATAACGAATTCAATATTTTTTTGTTGCAAATGAGCTCGAAATTTCATTAGAAAATGTATTCATAAATTATGTTCCACCATTCCATATAGGCAAGCACATTATTGAAAGGTTTTTTTCTGGGTTTTCTCCCCAAATATCTATAAAATAAAAATTTATTATTTTGTGATTTGCTTCTACGTAATAAACACAATATATTTGTCAGAAGCAATCAATTGAACAATGTTGCCTAACAAACAACAACGAAACAACATCAACGAAGAAACAACTATATCGTAACGTTTCGGAGTCTATATCAGACTCCTTCGTCAGAGGCTTAATGAAAATCTTTAGAATTTTTTTGTTGATAGTTATTGTGGAATTCTTGAATTATTGTGACAATTCTTGAATTTCACAATAACTATCAACAAAATAATTCTAAAGATTTTCATTAAGCGTCTGACGAAGGAGTCTGATATAGACTCCGAAACGTTACGATATAGTTGTTTCTTCGTTGATGTTGTTTGTTAGGCAACATTGTTCAATTGATTGCTTCTGACAAATATCTTGTGTTTCTTACGCAGAAGCAAATCACAAAATAATTAATTTTTATTTGATAGATATTTTTCAGAGTTTGGGAGAAAAAACCCGGAAAAAAACCTTTCAATAATGAGTATACCTCCCACAGTATCCTTTAATGATTACTTAAGGCAAGCAAATGCCGTCTTTCTGATATCTTCAGTTGTTAATTTCCACCTGAAATTTACTCACGCTGTCTGTTGATACACATTCACTATTTTATATGCCAGACATTCAAAAGGTTGCTTATAAAAAATCTGCTGAAACGAAACTAGTTATGCAATCTAACGAAATCTTTTATAGAATGAAGAAGGAATTTGGCAAGTTTTTAAAATAATTTTGGCATACAAAATTGTGAAATTCGAAAGTTCCAGACAAATTGATGTTAGAAATTGATTTTTCATTTATTCATATACCACATTTCAAATCATACTAATTCTTTTTCAACCTCTTATACAGCATAGTTTGGTTTTTTCGTACCATATCCTTTTCTGATGAAAATAAACCAAAATTATCATCAAATTTGGTCAACGTAGAAAAAATTGACGAAATATGAACTAAGTTCAGAAATCTTTTAAAAATCACCCGAACTCCAAAAACTGTTGATTTTCGGTTATTAATAAATATGGATTAAACAAGAGCTAATGAGACATACTCGCTCCTCCTCCAAGTTTCACGTCTTATTTGGAATCACCCTATGTAATCTATATAATAATCATTAAAGTGAATTCTCATGAATTCTAAGTCTTAACAAAGATAGATTATAATAACTTGTACGACAGTTATGTATACCTACATTTAACTCCTGGCCAAAGGACCAGGATAATTCACGAACAGTCAAGTTTCGGCCCGGCCGAAAGTTTCGGCCATTTTTGGCCGAAACCGAAACTAAGGCCGAAACTAGATTTCTTGGCCGAAACTGGCCGAAACCGAAACCGAAACCGAACTTTCGGTCGGTCACTACTATAAATGTATTTCAACTACATTATTATCTTCCACATTTCATTGAGTAATGCAATTTTCCGAAAAAATCTGTTCAAAATTGATACACGAATTTAATTGGACCAGTATATTTTACATTCGTCACATGCCTTCCATCATCAATTCTAGTTTTTTTTCAAGATCTCTTAAGCCAATCAACTAGCATTATAATGATGTATTTTATCACTATACTCTATTTAAAATGTTAAATAGTACATAAATTTCCAGAATGACACTAAAAGGGATATTAAAACAACCCGAACAATGTTATCTGGATCATAGGTGACGATGATAAGTTAAATCCTGAGAATATATTAGGTTTACATAATGTTTTCATGGCTATAAATCCTTTATGAACAGGTATTTTATATTCCAAGCTTTCAAAGGTGATCTGAAATCAAAAAAATCTTATTAATGGAGAACAGATTTTTCTCAAGTTGCTTTGAAGTATTCTTGTCCAATATATTCTGTCTCATACATTCATAAATCTCAAATATGTGAAAGATGTAGAAAGATATTTTTCTACTGGTGAAATATCGTATTCATTCGATTCTTGTTTATAAGCTCCAAAGGGTAATCCTTCGAAGTTACATTTCAAAATAAATTTCGAAAGAATAGAAAAATTCTTCTATTTTATAGTCAGTTCGGGTGAGAAAACCCAGAAGAAATGATCGAAATCTTTCTATGAAGATTTACTTTTCAATAAACTTCCATTTTTGCGCGCTTTTTCCGAAGCGTTATTACATAATTTGATAATTACAGCGATTACATAATATAATGTTTCACCGTTTCCTGTTTTTCTGTAAATTTATTTCTCCGGTTATAGATTTATATCTTGGCTTTAATCAAATATGAATAATAATACTAATAACAGGTCAGGGGACAAACATTGTAGTGGACAAGAATTTAGTTAAATCAACAAGTCCAGAGCGTTCCTGCCAATAGGGTGTACATAATGGCTTCGTATAATCAATATACTTATGCATATATTTCACAAGTCAAATAAACCCCAGTGGATTTCATTGATTTGCCGAGAAGCAAGAGCAGACGCGTATCTGGCTTCTTGGCCTTCAGCAGTACTATGTAGCTTCCCAACAAATTCATTTAAACTGAACCGTGTTATTCCTCTCACAGCCAGCTTGGTCGATTATACATAATCGCCCACTCCACCTATGAGACAAAAGAAGGAATTCAGCTTTTCCCCAGCAGTGAAAACTTGAAGCGTGAAATCATCATCTCATAGGTGGCGTGGGCGATTATGTATAATAGACCAAGCCGGCTGTGAGAGGCTTAACACGGTTCAGTTTCGTTGAATTTGTTGGAAAGCTACAGAGTACTGATGAAGGCAAGAAGCCAAAAACGTGTCTGCTCTTGCTTCTCGGCCATCAATGAAATCCCCTGGGGTTTATTTGACTTATATGCATAAGTATATTAATTATAAGAAGCCATTATGAAGAGCCTATTGGCAGGAACGCTCTGGACTTGTCGATTTATTAACAAGGGTATCGCCATTTTTTATTATTATTAAGAATTTAGTTACTAGTGTAGTGTTTATAATCCTGTACTGTTTATACCTGTAGTTCACAGAATAAACTATATTATTATTATTATTATTATTAGTCCACAGTGAACCCAAACTAGAATATTCGTAAGTAATTTTTGTATTTTAAACCTAAAATGGTCCCAAAAGATTACATTGGTCTCACCTATGAAAAATTCACGGTACAATTTTGTTTGGCGGTAAAAAAGATAACTTTCGAAGCATACTTCTAGAAGAATTCAAATTTGCAGGGTCGGTTTGAAATCGAATACATGTCAGTTTTTTTTCTCAATATACAGCAGAAAATGTCGGAATTATTCCTGCCCGAAATATTATTGTCTTGATAAATTTGAATTTAAATTCGAGTAAAACTTTGTTGTTTACCAATTTTCAAATCGAATAAATCTGTAGGTAGTTTTGGAAATACCTTAATAAGTGGGCCATTCCATTATTGCGGGTGCAACATTTAGACTCATGTTTTAGTTTCATGTAATTAAATAAAGAACATTTTTGATGGAATTAGTCTTAAAAAGACTACATTTAAATATTTTCACTTCATATAAGTACATAAGGATTTAAAAAAAAGATTTGAAAAGCCAGGAAGTAAGTTCAAATTGCCATCGCGGGTGCAACGGATTTGGCCCAACCTCTCCAGATCATAGACAAAAAATGGGTTCAAGCCCTGTGGACCGGAGCTTTCTGGCGCTCTAGTTCAAACAGACAAATTATATCTCCGAAAGTATTGGTTTCTCAGAGTTGGGAATTATATCAATGTATTCATATGATAGAACTGCATCATAAAGGAAATTCAATTCAAATAATAGTTTATTTATCAAGATTAAATGAGCAATCATGAGAATGAGAACTGCACCACATTTTCATATTTTTTTTTGACACTTTGCGGTAATCTGGTCAATACAAAACTTCACATGCGTATAAAGGTCATGATTCTACAATTTGATGCTGAATTTCAGATAGATCGAGTGATTTTTACTAAAATCGGCCATAACTCCGAAACCCTTGAGAGATATCGGCCATTAACGAACTTGTCCGAGATATTTACGCTCCAAAACCACCCTGCAATTTTCAATTCGCTAACTCCTTTCGTTCGAGAGTTATCGTGCCTACGGCCGGTCGGCCGGCCGGACAGGATCGATTTCGCACTCGGATTCTTGATCAGTGAGTCAAACCAAATCGTTTAAGACCATTTTCAGCCAAAAATTCCAAAATTACAGACACTTGGGCAAATTGATAAGCACTCTGTTCCGAGGAACTAGAGCGCCAAAAAAACAAGTTTCGTATGACAATTGCCCAAAACAGGTTTAAAGTACCTACAAATAGTAGGTATTCCATAAAACATGTATGAGAGAAGATAAGTAATAATAAAAAATTACCTTGTAATCGATCAAAAATTTCCTGATCTACGTTCAGCAAATTTTCTCCTCTCTCGAACTACAGAATTATGCTTTCAATATTTACGTAATATTTTCAAACATTTTCGGGTGAGGTCCCCGTTGCATCGCTAAAATACGAGTATTTCAACCCCAATATTTTTGAAGTTACAATATTCCCTTCTGTCAAGTTAAGATTATGACAATTCATACATAGAATAATTATATCAATCTGTGAAATACGATTTACATTGAAATTTTGAAAAATCATATCTCCGAAATTATTAGCTTGTTAAAGTTAAAAATGATATGAATAGATTCTTATGATAAAACTACTTATAAAAAAAAATTTAATTTGGAATTTGTTTTGTAAAAAATAAATTTTTTTTTTGTTACTCCGAAACCATCTGTCCAATTTTGCCCAATAACGAACTTAGCCGAGATATTTATCCCCGAAACCTACTCTGAAAATTTCAACTTTCTAGCTCATTCCGTTCGAGAGTTATCGTGCCTACGGCCGGCCGGACCGGCCGGACAGAATGAATTTCGACCACGGATTCTTGATCAGTGAGTCGAACCAAATCGTTTAAGACCATTTTCATCGAAATATTCGAAAATTACAGACATTTGGGCAAATTGATAAGCACTCAGTTCCGAGGAACTAGAGCGCCAAAAAAGCATAAATCTGCTAATTGTGATACAGTTAATATGTTATGCCTCAATATTTTATAAGATGTTTAAGTAACAAGGTACATAAAATAAAAACTTTGAACAAAACTAAAATAAACAATGAATTATTAATTTTTTAACGAATCGCGGGTGCAACATCAAATTGTCACCGTTGAAACCAGTCTAGTTTAAGTGAATATAGAATTCAATTTAACTTATATAGGTACAAATTGAGAGATCAAACCATATTTAATACTAAATAATACACTTTTGTTATCACTTATATTAATTATTTCTTTTCAAATATGTCAATATTCGTCGAAAATTCTATGAACATATTATTTCCATCAGTCTTTTTCTCCGGCGCTTCCAACTTCCCGATAATATCATCAAATTGTACGTCTGCTATGTCATTAACGTTTTCTGTGAAACGTTTGCCATCAATCGTCGTCATAAATTGTTCTCTGATTTCTCCATCTTCATCCATATCGCTACAACCCCAAATAATGATATTGAATATTTTTTTTGCCACTTTTGCAGAGCAGTTGTACGAGCACATACAAACCAGCGCAAATATATTTCGGTAAGACAGCAGCTTGGACAATAGCAGTCTCAGGACATGCTTCTGGTGATAATACTGAAGCTTAAAGAGACGTTGATGGAGTTTCATCATTTATAAATTCATTATCTTAATCATCTGTAAACATCAGAAACGTGCAATCTCTGTTTAAGGGGCAATAAATATTTACTCTGATCCGAAACTGAACGCACAGATATATCACGAAACGGAAATTCTTTTCGTAAAATGTGATTTGTAAGAGGTTCTAAATCGTCATCGGTGCAATAACTTTCTGCAATAGCGGTGATTTTTGGCAACGTCAAAACCAATGTGCATTTAAAATGAGACAGTGAGATGCGCGCCACAGAAATGCTATGAGCCTCTTCAGATTGGAAGGTATGTTTTAATTGAATGCCTGGTATATTTTTTAGCCCTTCCCATTGGGCATCAAGCATGGCTAACTTTTCTTCAACTTCTTCTTTTGCAACAAATGTAAAGCCGATGTTCCTAGAGAGACTGCGTGCTAAATCCTAGAATTCTAGGGCACTGTTGACGATGGCTTACCGGGACTTAACTCCGGTCCACACTGATCTTTTGATCACTTCCACCAATTCCATCAACATTATATCATCAATGGTATTAGCATATATTATTAATCAAGGCATGTCAGAATAACAAAATATGTAATTTATCACACGAAAGGGTATAGTGTCAAAAAGTTGCACCCGCGATTTGATATCAAGATCGCGGGTGCAACCAATTTAAGTTATCGTTTATTTTGACCTAACAATCATTACACTCTCAAAAACAATTTATTTAAGTTTAGTTTTGATTTCTTCTTACTTTTGCCAAGACTCAGAAAGATAGATCTTTATTTTTGTGAGAAAAGTAAACTTATATATCTTTTGTATCGCGGGTGCAACAAGTTATCAGTGGATTCTTTCAGTTAATAATGCTTTATAAATAACAACATATAATAATTTTTTTTTTAATATGAGAATAGATGAATATTGTCACTTCGAGTTTAGCCGGTAAAACATAACGTCGATCTGTCAGCAACAACTGTTTCGCGTCTGTGTTGGTAGGTATGATTTTATAGTTTGCACCAACTCTTCGGGTGGTAATATATAAAACGTGCCAGAAAGCTGATATGGAATAAAATCAAATAAAAATAAAGTGAATATTAAATTTCGACTTTCTTCTTCGCACTAATGACAAAAAAAAACAACTAATAGCGTGATTAAAAAATCAATGTCGGGAATCGTCTATAGCAGAATCGCTCAAGTGTAGAATATCAATGTTAACGTTCTAGCAGAATTTCGATTTACTAGAAAAACAGGATAAAATTCAAGAATTTCAATATCTGAGGACAAGTCAACATCTGACTTTTCAATGAGATTAAACGGAAATTTGATAAACTTATGTAATATATTTTCCAATGGAAATGTTTCCATCGATTTCCAATTCTCAATGAACCAGTTTCAATAAAAAATGAAAAACTTAAATGATGCAGGAATTATTCATGGAGAATTATATTATATTGAGTCGTTGTGAAGACAATAGAAGAATAATACACTACGTTGAATTATTGATCTTGTACTGACTTAAGTAATATTTCCTCATCGTCATTCTATTTTTGCAACCTCGTTATAGGGCCCCATCATTTTCCCTAATTGCCTGTATTCTTGATGTTTGAGCCGATGACATTCCAATCTGACTTGCTGATGAAGAATCCGTTGTCAAATTCAATTTTGTCCTTCCTTCTAGAAACAAGAAAAAATAAACATTTGCTGAGTAGGTTTGTGGATTGAATACAGGTTGATTCACGAAGACCAACCGTTAGAATATTTTGAAGAAAGACTCGAAATAAACACTTGAAATCTTATAGTTAAGCTTTGTTATATAGGAGAGCAATTCTTGGAAAAGTTTTTATAATCGTTCAACTTAAGCATAATACCTAGTTTTTTCATTGATCATCAGATTACCCATTGAATTCTACATTGTTTCAATGTATCACTTACATATTATTCTTAGATAATACGTGTGAAATCTGAAAACACCCTTGAAATTTTCTCAAATAGGGCTTCATTCCAATGATAATAACTTGTAGATTTTTGCATGAAAATTCCTAATTTTCTAGCTTCTAGAACCAGTGCTTTTCCTTCGCTAATTAAAAATTCCATTGAATATACAGGATGTTTCTGTTTCAATGTCAAAATCAGTCACGACAAAAACCTCAAAAATAATATTTTTCAAATGAGAAACCATTTTTTATATTGCTCAGTTGAAATCTACGCTAAAGAATAATGTGTAAGTGTAATACATACTACTGCTCCAAAATGCTTATTTCCCGGGATATTCGGTGAAGTCCAATTTTCTTTTCAGGAATTCTGTTTTCTTTCCTCAAAGAGAAAGGGTGAAAAAAAAAACAATTGTGTAATGATAAGTTTTTAATTACAACAGTTCGATATGTTACTAACTAACTAATTCTTTGATCCGAGCCCATAAATACAAATCTAGAGGAGTGAGATCCGGTGATCAAGCAAGCCAAAGAAAAGGACCTCTATTTCCCCACGAACAATCTTCAAATAAATCCGTTAGCTTGGTATCTACTTCTCTATACTGGAATGAGCTGGCGTTCCATCCATTTGAAACCAACGATTATTAACATAATGAATTGGCAAATCATCCAGAAATTTTTCCAATACTCCACTTTGAATTCTCAAAAAAACTACTCTATTCAAGTTTTCATCGTACATGTATAATAATGAGCCTGATTGTCCATTAGTAAACAGAACACATTCATCCTGAATTAAAATTGGTTATCAACTTCCACTACTGCTCGAGGATTCTCTTTTGACCAAAAATGCCGATTTCTTATGTTGAAAATTACCTGTTGACAAAATTGATCTCGTCTGTCCAGGTGATTTTCCGTAAGAAATAAGGATCTTTTTGGAGCCTTACTATAAATCCTTCACATGAAGCAATTATGCGTGCATAATATCCTGGTTGTAATTTCTGTAGCCTAATGTATTTTTTTTGTTGTCACTTTTTATTACCTAACGAGATCGCTGTTATTGTACTAGAAAATGGCTCTCATCTGAAAACAACACATTCTTCCAATCTTCGACAGTCCAGCTCTCTTTTTTTCGGCTCAATCATATCGATTTTTGACACTCTAGTTCCTCGGAACTGAGTGCTTATCAATTTGCCCAAATGTCAAATGTAATTTTCGAATTTTTGGCTGAAAATGGTCTCAAACGATTTGGTTTGACTCACTGATCAAGAATCCGTGGTCGAAATCGATTGTGTCCGGCCGATCTGTAGGCACGATAACTCTCGAACCAAAGGAGTTAGAGGATTGAAATTTGCAGGGTGGGTGGGTTTGGAGCGTAAATATCTCGGACAATTTCGTTAATGGGCGAAATCCATCAAGATCAAGCGGTTTCGGAGTTATGGCCGATTTTAGTAAAAACATTTTTTATGAATATATCCGAAACCGATCACTCGATCTATCACAAATTTAGCATCAAATTGTAGAATCATGACCTTTATACGCATGTGATGTTTTGTATTGAACAGGTTACCGCAAAGTGTCTGAAAAAAATTTCAAAATTTTAAAAAAAATTTTCTTCAATAACTCTCGAACGGAATGAGCTAGGCAGTTGAAATTTTCAGAGTAGGTTAGGGAAATGAATATCTCGGTTAAGTTCGTTATTGGGTAAAATAGGCCAGATGGTTTCGGAGTAACGAAAAAAAAATTTTTTTTTTAAGTAACAAATTCCAAATTCAATTTTTTTTAAGATGCAGTTTCACCATAAAAATCCATCGATATCATTTTCAATTGCAACAAGCCTATACTTTCGGAGATATGATTTTTCTAAATTTCAATAATGAATCGTACTTCTATGTTTTCACAGAATGCTATAATTATTCTATCTAAGCTTTATTATATGATCTGTGTTCATACTCGTACATGTCATCTTGTTCTATAAGAGAGAGTCAAATTCATTTCAGCTATTTTAATTTGATTTCTTCCATGGTGCAGTTCTCATTCTTAGATTGCTCATTTAATCTTGATGAATAAACTATTATTTGAATTGAATTTCCTTCATGATGCAGTTCTATCATAAGAATACATTGATATAATTCCCAACTCTGAGTAACCAATACTTTCGGACATATAATTTGTCTGTTTGAACAAGAGCGCCAGAAAGCTCCTGTCCACAGGGCTTGAACCCATTTTTATCATACGTGCAGTCAACAACTGTTTCTTTCGAGGTTTTCGTTCCACCTTCTTTAAGTCGAAGTCGTTTTCGAATAGTGGAGTCATGAATAATAACCCCGGTAAGTGCTAAGTTTTGCTGAAGTTCTTGGCTTCTAAGGTATAGTTCACTTCCCCTAACAAATATACATTCCTTTTCTTTCCAAAGTTATCGTGACAACGGACGGCCGGACAGAATTGATTTTGACCTCGAATTCTTCATCAGTGAGCCGAAAATAATTCGACAATTACAGACATTTGGCAAAATGATAGCTCGCTATTTAGAGTAACAATTTTAACTAAGTAGGTAGGAAATCGTCACTTATTACTTCCACTGAAATACACATACTATAGGAAAGCTGAACCTTATTTGTGAAATGAGTTTTGTTGCAGGATCTCCAGCATAACGCGTACATATGTCAAAACAAAATCAAACTGTATGTTCACTGAACCCTTAATGCGATGTCATCCCTAAAACCATCGCCAAGGACGGTTTGTTTATATTATGTGTTAATGAATGTGTATTATGCATTCGTTGCTGGTAGCGAAATAAATTGTGCTGAAAATACCATTGGAAATAAGGAGACAGATAAATAAAGTATTCATGCATCCCCATAAAATCCATTGAAATTTATCTTGTCCGTTGAATGGAGCCTCCCCCAACTTCATCGTAAACACCCCATGGGGATTTGACAGAATGTTTAACATGAATGAGATTGAATGCACAATGATGTGCTTGCAGTATAAAATACTTTCCACCCAACCACTCACTCGACTGTTTGTTTCTATTGAAAATATACAGGTCTTGAACAATATTACATCAAGTGAGAGTTTTTTGATTTGAATTAATATAGAAAGTGTGTTCAGTTAAACTAAAAAAGTTATTATATTCTAAAACTGAGAAACCAAAAATATAACCAAGTTATTCGATGAGGAGTGGATTTCATTATTCTTCTAGGTATCCTTCTAATTATTTGATTCATGGTATACTGTGGAATGTCATTGGAGAATACTACAATTTGGTGATGAAGGTGAACTAAGAAGTTCGATGGTTGGGGAAAAATGTTCAGTCAAGAGCCACATAATAATATGTTCGATTGGTATAGTCTGGTGAATGAGAAGGCCATGGAATCAGAGTTAAGTTTGTGGTGAGATATGTATTTGTAGTAAGACATGGCGCGCTTTATCCCCTGCACAGAATACCTATCAATTTGCCGAAATGTATGTATTTTTCGAATTTTTGGTCGAGAACGGTCTCAAACGATTAGTTTCGACTCACTGATGTAGAATCTGAGGTCAAATTTGATACAACGGACAAGTTCGTTAATGGGCATAATTGGCCCAACGGTTTCTAAGTAATAATTTAGTCATCAACAAATACAGATCTGATCGAATGGAATCTTGGTAGTCAAATTTGATACGACGGACAAGTTCGTTAATGGGCATGATTGGCCCAACGGTTTCTAAGTAATAATTTAGTCATCAACAAATACAGATCTGATCGAATGGAAGCTTGGTAGTTGTTGAATATTGAGATTTGTGAATTTTTGTAGTATCAAAACACTAAAAAATAAAAAAAATACATATCATTTATGTCACTATAACGTAAGAACGGAAAAAGATAGCGACTTGCAATTTTTAGGGTAGGTAGTGCATCTGCATGCGATATTTAAGTTTGTTCATAGGCATAATCGGCCGAACGGTTTTGGAGTTATACCCATCTGTTATTTAGTTGTTATTTCCTCAATAACTCGAAAAATACGAATCCGATCCAGGGTAGGTTTGGAGTCCGAATGTGCCAGTTAAGATAAGTTGAGTTAAGTAATAGGCAAAATCGGAGTTATACTCATCTGAACTATTTTTTTCGGAAGAACTCGAAAAATATTGATCTGATCAAATTAGAACTCGGTAGTTAGTCAAAAAATAACGAAGCGATGACTTGTGCAGAATTTCGTGAGGATCGTATGACTAAATTTTAAAATAATTATCACGAAGAAATCTGTATCTGAAAAACTATCCCTCAGATATGGCTGAAATTAGTCGAGAATCTTCAAAACCAATTCTACATTCAAGTTCTAGATTTAAAATCGATCGATTCAGTTATTGGGATATCTAAAAAATAAAACTAAGACCAGTTCATTTTTAGTCTACCAGCAAAATATTCATAGAATTTACAAAATTTCTGTGAAGTTTCGAGTAAATTTTTTAGTGATACGATTTTCACAAAATTTCACAAACTTCATTAGGTCTGTATTCTGAAACTACTCACCAAGTTTCAATTTGATCGGATTCGTATTGGTTGAAAACAAAATTATTACTCGGAAACCATTGGGCCGATTATGCCCATTAACGAATTTGTCCGTAGTATTGGGATGCGCCACCTACCCTGACAATTTCAAGTTCCTATCTCTTTCCGTTCTCAAGATTTGTGGTAACGGACGGACAGAATCAAATGTGACCTCGAATTATTCATGATGGAGTCGAACCGAATCGTTTGAGACCAATTTCGGCAAAAAAAATTCGAAAATGACTGACATTTGATCAAAATTATAACACGATGTTCTCCAGAACATACGCGCAAAAAGGAAAATGTCGTTGCTCGTAAGGCCAGGAGGGCCTCTTTCAAAACCAGGTCTGGGTCTGGCCAATCCAAGCGATGATTATTCAAAACTTCAGATGTTCGAAGACCGCTAGAGGACCCTTATGTAGGGCTATAATCTCTCATAGACACATGCTTTACTTTCTATTGCATAAAATAATGAAAATATGAGCCGGAAAATTAACGTTATAATTTAATAAGTCATCTTGATGGAAATATGAATATAATAATAAGGATATATAAATTCGTAATCTAATTTACACACTAAAATCATCATAGCTTCTGTATCTCACTTTTACAACAAATATAGACGAAGTGAGATGTTATGCGGTATCCATGAATGTCTTTGGAGAAAAATTGTTTTCTCTATTTCAGTATCGTAATGAGTCCATTCCAGCACTGAAAACAGTGCTGGAATGAACTCATTCCCGCATTGTTTCTAGTTATATTTTTCCTTTGTGTGGTAGTCAGCACTGACATTCGATCCTATCAAATTTCAATACACGTCAATTGACAATACAAAATAATCTAGATATAGTGAAAAAATTGTTAAGGAAAAGCTTTATTTTCATTAAAAAATATGGTACTAGAGATTTGAATCATTCATGCTATTAGGAAACTGTTTTAAATCTGATCTCCATGCCCTACGTACGTTTCAAAAACAAATTCCGTAATCTGTCAACTTTCGTAACAGTCACACCAACTACCAAGATACACAATACAAAAGTCACTAGGATGTATAATCCGAATTTTTCATTATTTCAACAGTTTTTTAAAAAACTCATGCGTTCGAAAACTCGCTCCTTCGTCGCTCTTTTTCGAATTTCACATTCGTGTTTTAATAGGAGCCCATTCTGCAACTTGTTTTAGAATATACTATTCCGATATACTTTAGTATTTTTGAAATATGTATTTTACATTTATTATCTTAAATACAAGGGAAATGTATTTTATATTTGAAATAAAAAATATGAAAAGAATTTGCATTTTGTCTTGAAATGTATTTTATAAACTATTTGCGGCCCGGTACGCGCTTCGCTATACGTAAAGTGAAATAATAAAAAAAAAAATTAACGGCTAATGACCTTAGCAGTCGATGCCGAAACAAAAAAAAAAAAAATGTATTGGAACATCAAATTCATGTATTCAAACAAAAAAATATTGTATTAATTGCTAGCTATTTAAAAACTTGGTCTAAATCATTTGGATAAACAATATTTTTTCTTTTTCCATTTTGAGCATGAATAAACAAACGGCTGGGGGTTTTTCACTTTAGACCGTTAATTTTCTGCTTAATGTTTGAATATTTTGAGTAATTTTAATGCAAAAATCCGTCCGATCGAACGGATATTCATTATAGATTTCGTATCTTAACGAAAAGATCCGAATGCCAAGATACGTTTACTGGAGTAATGCTCCTTCAAGTGTTTCATTGGGTAAACATGAAAAATTGAAGAGTATGCTATTTCGGACGCTCCGAGTTTCGATCGCGCCGCCCCGCGAGGCTCGGGACTCGGGAGCTATAAATTCCTAATCCGAGGCCTCAGCTCACTCGGCCACGTTGCCTACGTGAATCAGCTCCGGTTATGTACCAAATAAAGATTTTTAGTACTCGGGCGATCTGCGTCTATCGATTTTCAAAATATCGTCAATTCTGTCAACAATCCCTCGAAATCGTTTACTCGTTCATATTGCTCGCAGTCTTTCTAGACGATTCCAAGATTTTCGAGTAATTCCGTTCGAAATTCAAATTCGATTTGACATTTCTCGTCGCTCGTTCAGACTGGTTCAGACCGTAAACGTCGACCTTGAAGGAGCCACGTTAAAATTCGCCACAGAAATACGTGAAACGTCAGAATTTTTTCGATTTTTCGAAGAGTCACATTTTCCTATCGTTCTTCCGGGAAAACGAAAGAGAGGATCGACAAAAAGGGCTCCGTTACGGACTAATTTCAAATCTCGTCTTCGCGTTCTCGCAAATACCATCGTTCCGAACGCCACCGTTCCTACGAATTCCTTTCCACAATTTTGCTCCTTTTGCCAAAATCGGCGTTTTTTCACCTTTTCGCGATTTTTTTTTAAATACACCCCCATCTTTCCGCTCCAAAACGCAAAACTCTACGAAACTTCCGTATTTTTCCTCGATAATCCCCTTCAAAATTTCCCCCAAACCAGGGGGGTTAAAAAAACATCACGTTGATAGTAACATTTTCAAAAAGTTTCCTTTGATAAATGAAGAACCGCTCGACCGATTTTGTGCAAACTTCACATAAACCATCCACTAAATAGTCCGAACAAAGCCTAAGCATTTGGTTTGGATAGGTGAGCCCGTTCTTGAGTTATAACATTACAACGAAAAGTGGCATTGATTTTTATATATTTAGATTTAGCACAACTCTGATGCCTAAACAGCATTTGACAATCTAACTCTCAGAATAAATATATCACGATTTATAGGCGAAGCCCCGTTCTAGGTTAATTTAACAGAACTTGATAAGTTCCTTCCTCCATCGAACGCAATTTCGTAAAATTCGAACCGCTCTATTTCTACCTATCATTTACAACTTTCGCCAGAGTAAAGCATCGATTCCGAATTGCTTCAAAACACGAACCTACCAATTTCATATGACCGAAAATATATCATTTAGAGTACATCTAATAGCAATAAGGCCCGGGCCGCTTAATGTAAATTTTATGCAGGAAAGCCATGTAGAACACGGCGTACGACATGGATTTCTAGAAAATAAGAAAATCGGCTGCAATATTTCAATTAGGAACTTGAGAAACTGTTTATTTTATGGTTCGATAAAAACGCGAATGAAAATGACTTCTTATGAACGAACAATAATTTGATAGTAATTTATTGTGACATGCAAGGTGAACATTGGATTCGGTAGTCCGAAAAATTTTATTATACTACTGAATTGATGGAAATATACCGGGTGACCCATCCCAGACGCCGATCTCGTTTTGAGGGAGTAAATGAAGATATTTTGAGAATCTTTTTTTGTAATGTGTGTAGGGTGTGCTAAAGCACAATTCAAAATTATTTTCATATAAACAGGGTGTTTTTAAAACAAAGATATAGACCAAAGCTACATTTTTTTAATAGTAACACCCTGTATTTGACCTAATGGAATGGCAAGCTCAAATTATGATGAGTTTCTTCAGATCACTTTATACCTTAGGTACCATTTACGAGAAAATGGCGAAAAATTGAAAATAGCAATTTATGAAGAAACCAGTTACGCCCGCGATACGGACAGTATTTTTGGCGCTCTAGTTCCTCGGAACTGAGTGCTTATCAATTTGCCCAAATGTCTGTAATTTTCGAATTTTTCGATGAAAATGGTCTTAAGCGATTTGGTTCGACTCACTGATCAAGAATGCGTGGTCGAAATTCATTCTGTCCGGCCGGTCCGGCCATTCCGGCCGTCCGGCCGTAGGCACGATAACTCTCGAACGGAATGAGCTAGATAGTTGAAATTTTCAGAGTAGGTTTGGGAGATAAATATCTCGGCTAAGTTCGTTATTGGGCAAAATCGAACAGATGGTTTCGGAGTAACAAAAAAAAAATTTTTTTTTGCCTAGCAAATACCAAATTAAATTTTTTTCAATAAGCAGTTTTACCATAAGAATCCAATGATATAATTTTTAACTCTAACAAACTAATACTTTCGGAGATATGATTTTTCAAAATTTCAATAATAAATCGTATTTCAACGTTGTCACAGAATGATATAATTCTATGTATGAATTGTCATAATGTCAATTTATGTTCCTGATACATGACATATAGATGCATAGAATACATGGTGAAGACACTTTTTGACATATTTTCGGCCGATTTGCGGTCCAAATACTGTCAAAATACAAGGATTTTGTTCTAGTTCAGTTTTCGCCGATGGATGCCGGCAGTAGAAATTTTATGGGCAAAATTATCGACATGTCAAATTAAATTTGAATCTTTGTTTATTCTGGTTTCTCGTGGAAAGTCGTACCGTTTGCTGAAATTTAGTATTTTGAGTATTTTGTTCAACGTCCTTGTTTTCCGCACCGAAAGTAAGCCAAATGTTTGCTTTGTGAACTCTGAACGAGTATCCAGAATCATTTTTTATCAAATACCTACTATTTTCATTTCGAAAATACTTCTTTTTTATGAGAATATAGTTTTTTTAACAATTGTTTATTCTTACCGGATCAGGGGCAGATTTCTAGTATCAAGATAGGTATAAAAATATTATATTGATAATATTGAAATATCGCTAATACCGTTAATTGTTAATAACATAAGAGAACGCTAAGACTTGTTGATTTACTATAATCTTGCCGGTTGATGAACATAAACTGTTTTAACAGTTGAAACATTGAGGTATAACTCTATTAATTAATAATTATGTTCATTATACAATTCATCAGTTATACAGGGTGAGTCTTTGACCACTGCATTAATTTTAACCATAGATTCCTCTCATCCAATGAAACACTTTTTTCATTTACCATTTTTCCAGATTCGGCTCAGGTAAAAAGTTACAAGCGTTTAAAGATTTCACAATGTGCTAATACACTCCCGCATATAAATTATCTATGACATTGTTGGCGGACGAGAATAAGGCATGGTAACGTGGTTTAAAGCTTGATTCGGGATTCCAACGCTCAGGGACGGATCCATAAGAGTAGTGAAATTTCTGGAGTTTTCCATTTTAAAACATTCTATGAAGAATATCTCGAAAACGGTGCATTTAAGGAGAAATGATGAAGAATAATATAATGTTCTAAAACGATGGAATATTCCTGAAATCACTCAAGAAAAACTTTATATGCTTTCTTTATGATAATTTCGTTTAGTTTTATGAATCCACGAGTCCATAACTAGAAAACCAGTAGAAGTAGAAAATAACTAATATTTGGAAAATATGTATCATAGTTATATGAAACTTTACGCCAACATTCATTTTATTCGAAAAAAGGATGTCAAAGCTACAAAACAAAAACCTATTTTTTTTTTAAATTTCAACAGCCTGTATCTTTTTACCTGAGCTGAATTTGGAAAAATGTTGAATGAAAAAGTGTTTCATTTGATGAGAGGAATCTTTGGTTTAAATTAATGCAGTGGTCAAAGACTCACCCTGTATATTGAGAAGGAATGAAATGACATGTTATAAAAAGAAACAATATTATTTGTCAACGATGAAGGGACTAGCAGAGAACAAAGTTCAGAGCAACCACATAGTGTGATTTCATCAAAGTTGAATAGCTTTCCTAAAGCGTAATTCTTTTTGGCGCTCTTATACTATAACAGGGGTCACCAAATGGCGGACCGCGGTCCGGATTCGGACCGCGAACCTTTTTTATGCAGACCTTTTTTCCAGAAAACATGTATTCTTAATAAAAAAAATTCAGATAACTTTTCGTTTTATTTACTAATTATTGATATTGGATTTAGATTAACTGCTAGTCTAATTCTTATGCCATCATAATGCTATCAAACGGACCGCGACAGATATACAGATTTTGTGAACGGACCTCAAATGAAACTAATTGGTGACCCCTGTACTATAATAATATTTGTTTCTAGGATATTGTTACGCGACAAGAATGGCAACTGGCTTGTGGTAGAGGTAAGGTATTGAAAATTAGAACATTTGTTTATTCAAAATATTTTTCTAGAATATACAGGGTGAGTCTTTACCCACTGCATTAATTTTAACCAAAGATTCCTCTCATCGAATGAAACACTTTTTTCATTTCCCATTTTTCCAGTTTCGGCTCAGTTAAAAAGTTACAAGCGTTTAAAGATTTCACAATGTGCTAATACACTCCCGCATATAAATTATCCATGACATTGTTGAAGGACGAGAATAAAGCATGGTAACGTGGTTTACAGCTTGATTCGGGATTCCAACGCTCAGGGACGGACATAAAAGTAGTGAAATTTCTGGAGTTTTCCATTTTAAAACATTCAATGAAGAATATCTCGAAAACGGTGCGTTTAAGGAGAAATGATGAAGAATAATATAATGTTCTAAGACGATGGAATATTCTTGAAATGACCCAAGAAAAACTTTATATGTTTTCTTTATGCTAATTTCGTTCAGTTTTATGAATCCACGAGTCCATAACTAGAAAACCAGTAGAAGTAGAAAATAACTTATATTTGGAAAATATGTATCATAGTTATAGGAAACTTTACGCCGACAGTCATTTTATTCGAAAAAAGGATGTCAAAGCTACAAAATAAAAACTGATTTTTTTTCAAAATTTCAACAGCCTGTATCTTTTTACCTGAGCTGAATTTGGAAAAATGTTAAATGAAAAAAGTGTTTGATTTGATGAGAGGAATCTTTGGTTAAAATTAATGCAGTGGTCAAAAACTCACCCTGTATATTGAATAAAAGATTGAAAAGTAGTACACTACCCTCTATTTGGTTAGTTTATCAATTTAATGAATCATTTTTCGATCATTCAGTATACTTAGTTCTGAATAATGACTATCGAATCAAATATATTTTACAATCTAATTGCTGAGAATATAAAAAGTTGTCAAGGGGTATTGGGTGACTGTATACATGAGAATGTTTTGATGAAGTTTCAAATTATACATAAAAAATAATAAGTAAAATGCTGAATTTAAATGAGCCTTACATGATAAAGGTAATTAATACATTTGAATAATAATATGATATCGAAAGATATTATGTAGAGGTATTACAGAAAATAATGTATTATTCAAAGTATTTCAAAATACATAAATTGAATGCTTATATTCTAATGCTATTGGATGTGATCTTTTGTAATGGAAAAATAATCATTCCACAGATTTCTTCATTTACAGTTCCATTCAAAATGTTCCAATGAAACTCCATTACTGATAAATCCCTTATTTGACCTCATTTTGTCTTGGCAAGATGAAATTTCTGTTCCATACAAATGGGGTTTACATATAATGTCCAAACAGATGTCTGATTAATCAGAAAGTGAATTGATTTTTCAATATACTGCTTCATTATATTCTTTTAATTTGGATTTACGAACCAGCAACGGAGGAAAGTGAACTTTGGCGCTCACGGTTTTAGCGGCACCATCGTTAATAAAGTGAAGTAGTACATAAAGTACGTGATTTGACAGTTCTAGGTCCGTTTTTCGGCCGAAAATTTTAACAGGAATTAGTAGGGAGTGTCGACACCTTGTTATTCTATGCATCTTGCATGACATTATCTAATCAATCGAAGAATTGTGAGCGAAGTGAGAGAAATCTCAGTTGTTTGATTTTGGCTTTTACTGGCTATGGCGATGAAAGGCGAGTAACTAGGACCACCCTGTATATACGATGGCAATTGAATAAATGGGTGAGCAATATGTGGAGAGGAACTGGAGGGCCATAATACCACTTCAAATTAATTATGTGCAAGACAGTTCCAAGGAAATAGCGTGTCCGAGGGTGGGTGTACATAATGTAGTCCTTTGGCCAATTTTTTTTGTAATTCATGCTACACCATTTGGGTAATTTTTTTTGTTATGCGCATGAGCAGACGAGAAGTGATTTAACTGTTGGAGTTTTCGTCTGAAAGGATTGGGGTTTAGAGGTGAAGGATGCTAATCCTCCATAAAATCCCCTTGGGAGGGCTGCGTATGCGTGGATTGAAGCTGCGATATCTCCTGAACCACTGGTGTTGAAGAATCAGAGTTATGTGTGAGGTGTGTGATATTGAGAGTATTCTCAGGGCAGAGGAGAAGTGGCTGCTCTTTTGGGTTTGCATGGCTTATGTTGTGAGTGGTTTACGTCTAGCGGTCATTCATTTGGTGCTGAGCCGATATTGTGAGGTTTTAAAAGAAAATTCATGGCAATAGTTCGCACGAAAAAGTCAGTTTCGGGGAGATAACGTTGTTTCGTAGGATCTTTCTCCTTGTGGAAGACCTAGGGGGGTCAGTATAATCATAATCATGTCTATGTCAAGCGCGCTAATGCAGGTTGTCTTCTCATGAAAGCAGAAAAGCGCTAAAAAAGCATTGACGTGGGGTCAATGTGCGAATATACGAGATGTCGTTGGATTCGTATCAATTCAGGAATTGGCATACAGTTGATTATTTGTATATATGGGGTGTGCTAGGTTTGGCAGATCAATATCTCGGTTAAGTTCGTTATTATAAGGCCAAATCAGCCAATGGTTTCGGAGTAAGGAAAAAATTTTTTTTTTACATAACAAATTTCGAATTCAATTTTTTTTGAGATGCAATTCCATCAGAAGAATCCATTGATGTCATCTTCAACTCTGACAATCTAATACTCGCGGAGAAATAATTTTCAAAGTTTCAACAATACATCGTACTTCTATGTTTTCACAGAATGAAAATTATATCTGTCTGTGCTCTATCTGTGTTCACCTTTCATTCATGTCATCTTATCTACCTATAAGAGACGTCGTATTTATTTATGTTCTAGTTTGTTTATATAATTCGTATTTTGTGTTGGAAAACAAGGTTCCGCATCTGGAATTTGTAAATATATACAAGACTGTTTCGATGCCAAAAATAATACTGACTTGTTGCATATTGAATAATTGAGGAGTAACTTTTCAAAACGCATTATGTCCAATTTGGGCGAAATTGAGTTTGAAGCGGATTCAAAAATGTTTTCTATTGCTCTATAGCCCTATGTAAACAAAATCTTCCAAATGGCATTATGTCCCTCTGTAATTCAAATCCAAAGTATGTAAGCCGCATCGCAATGAATTATGTTTACGTTTGCATTTTTAAAACAACTAAAATATAACCAAAAACATTTATTATCGATTTGCTCATGTTAATTAGGTTACAGGCCAACACTTACTGTGCAGACTGTTTTCTCTAAATGTATAAAAAATCGCAACAAACAGCATTATTTTCAATTTCAACCACATCAAAACGCATTATATACAATGAGATGAATCCAAACGTTTTTTACATTTTTGTGTATATCTGATCAATATTGATTTAAATGAGATTAGTTATTACCTTTAGATGTAAATTTCTATCAAACAAACTCGACATACTCAAATTATAAGCCAGGGTGGAAGAAAAAATCGTTTTTCGTTGATTCCCAATAAAATGGTTTTTGGAATTGATGCGTTTTGATAAGTTGCTCCTCAATTTATGTGCAAATATTGGGGATGATATTTCAGAAGATATACGGTGGGTTTCACAAAGCTTTAACAGCTCTTGAGTGACAAATTAGAGCGATTCTATTTCGATTTCTAGTTCAATATTGATGCAACCATCGAATTGAATCCACAATCAAGCCAATCGAAGCTTCGTGAAACACATCATTAGAATTGGATCATTTTAATGATGTACTTTATGAAGGCAATAGGAGAGAACAATATAATGGAATCATCAAAAGAAATTACTGTTCGTTGAACACCGAGGTTAATATTACCTTTCATCTCCTTGAGTACATGTTCCTATATACAGTATGTATTTTCATAATGTTGATAGCAAAAAAAATGTTAAAATATTGATTTACATTTATGTATCAAATATTCTTTCTTGAGTTAAGGTTCATAATACAGAAAAGAATGTGTTGGTGGTATGAACTATTGAATTATGAAAAGAGGATTGTATTTTATTGATATATTTTGAACTATTAAAATAATTTGTTCGACAGCCTACGCCTATTCAAATATCAGGAATTAATAGGCAATCTGCTATGATTGTCTCCAGCCTTGCTCTAGACCAGGGGTGGCCAACCGGTCTATCGCGATCGACTGGTCGATCGTAGCTATAGGTCCAGTCGATCGCGGCGAGGCAGACAGCATCGAATTTGATTTAAAATTTCTTCAATTATAGATCGATAAATCTATATTGGTAGATCGCGCAGAGTTTTGTCACTAAATAGTACCTAGATATTGGGTCTCATCAAGTTGGCCACCCCTGCTCTAGACATTTCGATGATACTTTACTGATAGGTATTTCGAGTTGTGACAACTATGCACGGAGTGTAAGTTGCAGCAACCCATTCCACGAGCTTAAATCAATGCAGATGGCTCATTTAATCTTGATAAATGAACTATAATTTGAATTCAATTTCTTTTATGGTGCAGTTCGATTATTAGAATCCAATGATATTATTCCCAACTCTGAGGAACCAATAGATACTATCGGAGATATGGTTTGTCAAAAATTGAACAAGAGCGCCAAAGCTCCTACCACAAGGCTTTTCCCCTTTTATGGAATTATATGGTACGAACGCTCAACAAATTTGAAGGTATTTGTTTTCATCTTCAAAATTCATGATATTATGTTCAAATCACCACTGTCTTCTACTTGTAGCCAACGTTTTAGGATCCCCACGCCTTCATAAAATGATGTCATTAGAGTCTCCTTCGGCCGCAGAGGGCATAAAAAAGCTGGAGTATAATTTTGAACGGTTACCACCACAGGTAGATCTGGGAATCCTTATATCTCATTATGTGGAAATTAATTATGCCGATCTATAATTTTGACGTTAGAAAAATGCTACCGGACTTTGATGAGAATTGATGATACCATGAGAATTCCTCGAAAGTTTCGAAAGGATGACCCTTGAAGTTTCTTAATCGTGTAAATAAATTCAAACGATCGGGATGGGGCTAAGCTTTCTATCATAATTAAAAGATGATGAGATTAAGAATTGAAATATGGTAAACATTATTACGAAAAATATTTAATTCGATTTGGTGGATCGGGCTGAGGTCAATCTCAACGTAAGTAAAAATACCGTAACCGTAAACCGTCTAAAGATTATCGGGTTTCCCAATAGCCACATTTCAAATTTGTGCTCAAATACGCACCCTTCATGGTTTTTCATGAACTGTCTACTTAAATAATACCTGCTCATTTCATAGTCTTTATAAATCACACGAAGTTTGTTTATCGAAAAAAGACCTTCACAAGACTTAACATTGCAGAGAACAACTGTATTATTGATCCATAAACAAGTAACTTAAATTCCATTGAAAATAGTAAAAAGTGAAAAAAAAATTGGTTCAAGCACTGACGTGAAGTCAGGAGCTTGAACGGACAATAGAATTCACCATGGTAAATTTGATTAGTGTCCAATACAGGAGAATGGACAATAGAACATACGCGCAAAAGCTCCTGACTTCACGTCAGTGCTTGAACCAATTTTTTTTTTGTAATTTTTCTTTAAATTTTCTAATGGTACGGTTCTCAGAAAATTTTACACACGTCTTTATGTCGATATTCTAGTTAGCAAACTACAAATTGGTCGGGTCTATCTTTTTTTAGTCATCGAGGAAATAACAAATGGGTATAACTCCGAAAACGTTGGGCCGATTATGGCCAACAGCGAACTTAATTCTCTCATTTAGATGCGCAACCTACCCTGACAATTGCAAGAGTTATCGAGGCAACGGTCAACCATCCAGCTACTGAACTCCCACAAGGCTGCTCTCTCCAACAATATAGATCCGATCGTGTTCAAACTTGGAACTTGGTAGTAGTGATAGGTTCTGGTGGCTCTCGCAAAATATCTGCCATGTCGGATGAATAGTTTCTGATATATAGATTGTTTTTAAATGATTTTTAAAAAATTTCTAGTGATACGATCCTCACAAAATTTTACAAGAATTTCCGTGTTGGCATTCTTCAACTAATAACCATATTTGAATTGGATCGGTTTGGTATGTTTCGAGTTATTAAGGAAATAACAACCATATTTCGGATGGGGATAACTCCAAAACTGTTTGGCCGATGATGCTTATAAACAAACTCGAATGTCACACAGAGATGCACAAGCTAACCTGAAAATTTCAGGTCGCTATCTTTTTTCGTTTTCAGGTTATCGAGTAATAAAAAAAATTTTTTGATAGTTTTTTTAAAATTTTCTAGTGATATTCTCACAAAATTACACAAACATGCTTAGGTTTATATTCTACAACTATTCACTAAGTTTCAATTCGATCGGATTCATATTGGTTGAATACAAAATTATTACTCGCAAATCATTGGGCCGATTACACCCATTAACGAACTTTTCCGTCGTATTGGGATGCGCCAGCTACGCTGAAAATTTCAAGTCGCTAGCTCCTTCCGTTCTCAAGTTATCGTGGCAACGGCCGGCTGGACAGAATCAAATTTGACTTCGAATTCTTCATCAGGGGGTCGAACCTAATCGTTTGAGACCATTTTCGTCGAAAGATTCGAAAATTACAGACATTTGGGCAAAATGATAACGCGATGTTCCCCAGATCAACGCGCAAAAATAGTAGGATGAAACACATTGGAAAAGGAAGATAATAGAACAAAAATGAAAGGAAAACAATTAATGGGCAATTTGAGGTCAGGAAGTGGAAGGGGGTAAGTTTTCAAGGGTATAAAACGGTTGACCTCGATTTCCGGCAAAACTACGAGTCAAATAAGCAAGGTTTTGGTTTTTGCGCGCATGTTCATGGGAACATCGCGTTATTATTTTGCCAAATGTCTGTAATTTTCGACTTTTTTGCCGAAAAATGCCTTGAACGATTGGGTTCTACTCTTTAATGAAGAATTCGAGGTCAATTTGATTATGTCCGGCCGTTGCAACGATAACTAGCGGACGGAAAAATATAGCGCCTTAAAATTTTCTGGGTAGGTGGCGCGTCCCAATACGACGGAGGGGTTCGTTAATGGGCATAATCGGCCCAATGGTTTCCGCGTAATAATTTTGTTTTCAACCAATACAAATCCTATAAAATTTAAACATTGTGAGTAGTTGTAGAATAGAAACCCAAGGACGTTTGTGAATTTTTGTGAGAAGAACCGTACCTCTAGAAAATTTAAAAAAAATTCGAAATAAAATTGGTTCAAGCACTGTCGTAAAGTCAGAGGCTTTTGCACGCATGTGCTATTGTCGATTCTCATGTATTGTATACTCTTAATCGAATTTACCATGGTAAATTCACGTCAATTCTTGAACTTCACGTCAATTCTTGAACCAATTTTTTATTTTTGTCCTTTACAAAATATGTTTTTCAACGTCGAATATCAAGAAAAAATCTTTGAACCATGATTCCCTAGCTTTTGATAACAATTTTATTTTCATAATAATTCCTAAAATAACGAAACCGATCGAGCTGAAATCCGATAATATATTGTGAAATGGCGGCTTGAAGGCTTATGCGGAATTTAATTCATTTTCTGAATATGGAATTAAAAAAAAAAAAGTTCAAGCCCTGCTTTTTGGCGCTCTTGTTCAAAGAGACAAATTATATCTCCGAAAGTGTTGGTTTCTCAGAGTTGGGAATTATATCAATGGATTCCTATGATAGAAATGCATCATGAAAGGAATTAAATTTAAAAAAAGTGTCGTTTAAAAAAATGTTTCAAAAATTATCTTATAAAAAAAGGGCAATCTACAATGTTTCAATGCCTTAATGCTTCAAAAATTGTTATTAAATTTATTTATCAAGATTAAATGAGCAATCTGCAATGACTCAACCTCGTGGAATGGGTTGTTGCAACTTAGACTCGTTCATAGTTTTTACAACTCGAAATACCTAAGGAAAGTATCATCGAAATGTCTAGAGCAAGGCTGGAGACAATCATAGCAGACTGTCCATATCTTCCTGATATTTGAGTAGCTAGTGGATTACAGACAAATTATTTTAATAGTTCAAAATATATTAATAAAATACTATCATCTTTTCATAATTTAAAATTTAATAGTCCATACCACTAACACATTCTTGTCTGTTTTATGAACCTTAACTGAAGAAAAAATGATTGATACACAAATGTAGATCCATATTTCAGTATTTTTTGCTAGCAACATTATGAAAATACTGTATATAGGAACATGTATCACTATTTAAGGAAGTAAAAGGTAATATTAACCTCAGTGGTCAACGAACAGTAATTTCTTTTGATAATTCCATTATGTTCTTCTTTCCTATTGCCTCCATAAAATTCATCAAAACAGTTGGACTAAGAACCTGATCACAACAATTTCTATTTTTCCTGAAGCCCCCCTGGCAATTCTGTAGAACGTCTTCTACAGACGATTCAATCCTAAAAAGAATCAATCTTTCGAAACAGGTTTCAATAGTAAAATGAAAACAGGAACAGCATTTGTGGATTTGTCGGCAGCATATGACACGGTATGGAAAGATGGTTTGATTTTTAAACTTTATACTCATTTAAAGTGTGGCAAAATGGTTCGTTTACTCGAAAATATGCTCTCGGATAGAAGGTTTCGTGTTTTTATTGATAATAATAGTAGTAAATTCAAGAATTTGAATAATGGTCTCCCACAAGGTTCAGTTTTAGCACCTCTTCTTTTCAATTTATATCTGTGTGATATTCCTGCTACTTCGTCTGAGAAATTCATATACGCTGATGACATTGCCCTTGCATTTCGTCATTCTGATTTCCAAAGTATAGAAAATAATCTATCTGCAGATTTAGATATTCTGAAAAAGTACCTATTTCAGTGGCGTTTGTGTCCGAATCCGAATAAAACTGAGGTTTCTTGCTTTAATTTGAACAATCACCAAAAATATAGAACATTGAGTGTAACTTTCGGTGATTCTTTCTTGAGACATAATTTTTATCCTAAATATCTAGGAGTGAAACTAGATTCATCTTTGAATTTCAAAGCTCATTTGGATGACTTGCGTCTGGAGTTGAAAACGAGAAATAATATTCTGCAGAAATTAGCTGGTACTTCATGGGGTGCTGATGCATCTACTCTTCGAACGGCAGCCTTAGCCTTGGTTTTTTCTGCCGCTGAATATTGTTGCCCTGTCTGGTTTAATAGAGCTCATACTCAAAAAATTGATGCAAAGTTGAATTCATCTATGCGAATCATCACTGGAACTATTAGATCTACACCTATTCATTGGTTGCCAGTTCTTTCAAACATTGTCCCACCCCACATTCGCAGGCAGACTGCTGTTTCAAATTCTTGGAATAAATTTCATTCTTTTCCGAACTCATTTCCGATTATCTCCTACATTCCAGGCAATAAGATTCCCATGTTGAAGTCACGAAACCCTTTATGGCCCAACTGTTTTCTTAATTCGAATAAAAGTGACAAGGAAGTTTGGCGGTCTGAATGGATTTCTTGCAATTTATTCAACAAAGATTTAATTTCTGATCCTTCAAATAGAGTTCCGGGGTTTGATCTTCCAAGGAGAATATGGTCTATTCTGAATAGTCTAAGAACCGGTCATGGTCGTTGCAACAGCATGCTTTTCAGGTGGAATTCAGTTGAGAGTCCTAGTTGTGAATGCGGGGAAGCAGAGGAAACCATAGATCATTTAGTTAATAATTGTCGCATATATAGATTCAAAGATGGTGTTAGGGCTATTCATAATGTTTCTGAATCTTTTTTAGAATGGGTAGCGAGTTTCAAATCTATTTAATGAAATATAGAATATTCCATTTTTAATTTGTTCATTTTCTCCCTTAGTCTTTTCCTTTTCCAGATTGGGTTTCGGGTGCCTTGGAGAATCTTCTCTGCTTGTTGAAGGAAGAAGCGATAATAAAGAAAAAGATGCCTTTCAATATTTAATATTTCAGCATATTTTGTTAACAATTTCAATGTTCATAAATCACAACACTAACGGGGTGATAGGATTTTTTTGCTGAGGTTTTTTCCCTAAGCTCTAGTATCATATATCAAATTATATGGTACCCCGTTACACTAACCTCTGCTAACACTTTTAACATACACATGCTTTATTGTTAGATAATAACAAATTGTAATGCTCAAGTTCAAAAGAATATATATATATATATATATTTATATATATCAAAACAGTCTTGTATATATTCGAAAATTCAAGAATCGAATACTTGCTTTCTAAGAGAAAATAACAACTATGAATTGACAATCTCTAATAGCTAGAAAAAATGACATTTATGAATAGTGATCACAGACGGATTCTGTGAATACATAGAACTTACGATGTATTATTGAAACTTTGAGACATCATATCTCCGAAAGTATTAGCTTGTTAGAGTTGAAAGTGATAACAATGATGAAACTGCATCTTAAAAAAATTTGAATTCAAAAGTTGTAATGTAAAAAAAAATATCCGAAACTATAAGACCGATTTGGCCCAATAACGAACTTAGCCGAGATATATATCCCTCAAACCCACTCTGAAAATTTCAACTGTCTAGCTCATTCCGTTCGAGTGTTATCGTGTTAACGGCCGGATGGAATCGATTTCGACCACGGATTCTTGATCAGTGAGTGAAACCAAATCGTTCAAGACCATTTTCAGCCAAAAATTCGAAAATTACAGACATTTGGGCAAATTGATGAGCACTCTGTTCCGAGGAACAAGAGCACCAAAAACAAAATCGTCGGCATTCTTCAACTAATTACTACTACCACTATTACTAAGTATTCAATTCGATCGGATATGTATTTTTTGAGTTATTAACAATATTTCCGAAGGGGTATTACTCCGATTATGCCCTTTACCGAAAATTTCGAGTCGCTATCTCTTTCCCTTCGAAAGTGTTCGTGGCAATGGACGGAAGGTCGGCCGGCCGCACAGAATCGATGTTGCTTCATTTAGACGGTAAAAATTTCGAAAAATCTGAGCATTTGTGCATGTTGTTCCCTAGAACATGCGTGCAAAAACAATTAACTTACTTATGCATCCGATTTCAATGAAGGAATATTTCCAGCATTTTCCTAGCCTAATTAATCAAACATACGTCCCGGAGTATATATACTTTCGCCCCCAAGGAAAGTCTTCCAATATTATCGACCGCAAGTCTTCGTGGGCCTCATGTTTTTCCGCACTTAAATTTATGTGGTGCTCCACCCCAACAGGCTGCTCCCCTGCTACCAAATCCATTATTTATATAGTACCAAGTGTGTGGGGTCCTCGTCTGATATATGGCAGCCACCAATTTAGTCTAATTGACTGGTCACACTGCAAATCTAGTCGGTCAACGTTTATATGGATGGATTATACCAACGAACTGCTCTGAGTTCGTTTATGTGTACCGTTCATCTTGTTTATGCTTGAAATATGCCCCGAGGTTTTGATTGAATATTTTCTGGAATTGTTATCCTTCTGAATCATGCAGTAAAAACATTATTTTTACAGGGTGAGTCTTTGACCACTGCATTAATTTTAACCAAAGATTCCTCTCATCAAATGAAACACTTTTTTCATTTACCATTTTTCCAGATTTGGCACAGGTGAAAAGTTACAAGCGTTTAAAGATTTCACAATGTGCTAATACACTCCCGCATAGAAATTATCTATGACATTGTTGGCGGACGAGAATAAGGCATGGTAACGTGGTTTACAGCTTGATTCGGGATTACAACGCTCAGGGACGGATCCATGAAAGTAGTGAAATTTCTGGAGTTTTCCATTTCAAAACATTCAATGAAGAATATCTCGAAAACGGTGCGTTTAAGGAGAAATGATGAAGAATAATATAATGTTCTAAAACGATGGAGTATTCTTGAAATGACTCAAGAAAAACTTTATATGCTTTCTTTATGCAAATTTCGTTAAGTTTTATGAATCCACGAGTCCATAACTAGAAAACCAGTAGAAGTAGAAAATATCTAATATTTGGAAAATATGTATCATAGTTATAGGAAACTTTACGCCAACATTCATTTTTTTCGAAAAAAGGATGTCAAAGCTACAAAATGAAAACTGATTTTTTTTCAAAATTTCAACAGACTGTATCTTTTTACTTGAGCTGATAAATGAAAAAAGTGTTTCATTTGAGGAGAAGAATCTTTGGTTAAAATTAATGCAGTGGTCAAAGACTCACCCTGTATTTACAATTCACGTATGTAGAATTCATAAACAGAAGAAGAACTACATGTCAATAAGAAAATGACAAAATCAAAATGTCATTGAGCACAACGCGTTTCGATATAGGTACAATATCTTCATCAAGTACTAAATGACAACAACGTGCTTGAATATACAGGGTCAGTAAAAACTTACGAGCGTTCAAAGATTCCTCAAAGTGTAGGTACTGAGTTTCCATCATTGAAACCCATAACCTTATACCTCTTTAATAGAATAACTGAAAAGCTTTACCACCTGATGCTTAGTGCATCCTTTTGTAACAAAACTATTCCAATATTCTTCACTATCAAACAACATTTGACTTCAACTTGATTTTCACCCAACATTCTGTTGTTTTCACTACAATGTGATTATACACAATTTCATCATCGCCTGTTCAGACATTAAAAATTTCCGAATTCTCATAAAATTCAAAAATGAATTATACATTATCGTATGATCATAGAGTATACACAATAGACCACATACATTCAACTCTATCTATGGTATCGATTATCGTCGCCTGATGTAGCATTAATGTAAGATCGAAGAAATCACAGTGTTATGGGCATCTATGACTTTGGAAAAAGAACGAGAAAATGGTACGGGAACGTGGCTTACATTTCCATCTACATTCAGCTCCATAGAAGTAGCGAAATTATGGGAATTTTTATTAGATTTCATAACATTCAATGAAGAATATCTCGAAAACTGTGAATAGGATGATGCTCATCATAGTGAATTAAATTCTGAAAATTTCAAGAATCTCAAAATAATGCTGAGTTTCAAGAGAAATGATGAAAAAAAATTTAATTTTCCGAACTGATTGAATATACATGACAGACTCAAGATAAACTTTATGTGCTTTCTTTATGTTAATTTGATTTAGTTCTATGAATCCGCGAGTCTATAGGTACCTAACTAGGAAAAAAATGATAATTTGAGAATATATGTTATGGTTATAGAAACTTCACACCTACATTCCTTTCATTCGGAAAACCATGTTGAAGCTACAAAATAACAAGTGCGTCAAAACTGATTTCTTTTTGAAATTTCAATGGCCTGTACCTTTTGACCTGAGCTGAATTCAGAAAATCAGTAAATAATAAGAATTTCATTTGATGAGAGGATTCAATGGTTAAAATTAATATGTAAAGACTCGCCCTGTATACAGAAATCCCAAAATTGAGTTAAAAAAATCAATGGTTATATTTTAAGTAAAGAAGTTGGAAAGCCCTGCGGCGCTCTTGTTTAAACTTTGACAAATCATATCTCCGAAAGTATTGGTTTCTCAGAGTTGGGAATGATATCAATGGATTCTTATGATAAAACTTGATCATAAAAAAAAATTAAATTCAAACAAAATTATATTATATCAAATGAAACTCAGTCAATATTCCAGGTTTGTTTTTGCTGGAGATATTCTGAACCCAATTAGATTAACTTACCAAACTTTATATTTCCATCATCATCATATTGATTATTCAAGAGCTTTCTAAGATAATTAAGGTAGTTCCATTGGTAATTTTGCATTCAATCATACTTTGTGTAACATGTCTCTTATCTGAAGATGAGATGACAATGATGTTTGAAGTTTGAACACAGATCTTCAAAATCGATACAGCATTCTGTGAAATCATATAGTAACGATTTAATATTGAAACTTTGAAAAATCATATCTCCGAAAGTATTAATTTGTTTGAGTTGAAAATTATATTCATGGATTCTTGTGATGAAATTGCATTTTAAAATAAATTGAATTCGAAATTTGTAATGTAATCAAAAATTTGTATTTCGTTACTCCGAAACCATCGATTTTGCCCAATAACGAACTTAACCGAGATATTTATCTCCCAAACCTACTCTGAAAATTTCATATGTCTAGCTGATTCCGTTCGAGAGTTATCGTGTCTAAGGCCGGCCGGACAGAATCGATTTTGACCAAGGATGTTTGATCAGTGGGTCGAACCAAATCGTTTGAGACCATTTTCATCCAAAAATTCGAAAATCACAGACATTCGGGCAAATTGATCAGCACTCTTCCGAGGAACAAGACCGCCAAAAATATGACGAAAACCCTATAAACTTATATCCGGAAAGGCTCTGTTTTTGAAGTAAATTCCTTGAGGACAGTAATTGGCACTCCTGTTCCTCGGAACAGAGTGCAATTGAATGCCTGGTTCTTTCCACAAGTGCTTCAAAGTAAATTGAGTCTTCTTTGTAGTCAACAAAGTAACGGTTGATATCCAACAAATAAGTTGGGAAATAACTTAAAATAAATTATTTGGAAGGTAATAAAAGAATTAGATCTCTATCCAACAAAGTGTTTAGAATTTTAGAATACTTATAAATTGGTTGTTTGTTCTTATTGTTTTTACATTGTGTATATTGTTTTTTACAGGCTAGTAAAAGGGGACTGCCCGAAACGTCGCCAATTACAATTATACTTTGTATAATATTAAACCCCGAATATCAAATACGGTTATTCTTTCATAAGTCACACAGGGTAAATACTTTTCATTCAATAAAAATATTTTTTATACTACAAATTTGAATTTCGATATTTTTTTAATATGCAGTTTCATCATAAGAATCTAATGATATCATTCTCAACTATAACAAATTAATACTCTGGTAGATATCATTTTTCAAAATATCAAAAATTAATGGTAATTTTTATGTTTTTTTGAATTCAATTTCTTTTATGATGTATTACAAGAATCCATAGATATCATTCCCAACTCTGAGAAACTAATACTTCCAGAGATATTTTTTGTCAAAGTTTGAACAAGAGCGCCAAAGCTCCTGTCCACAGGGATTTTCCACATTTTAAATTACCTAAGTACTCCAATTCAATGTTCTTTATATGAAATAATACAAATTTCAAACTCAATTTTTTTGTTTAAGATGCAGTTTTATCATAAGAATCAATTGATGTCATTCGCAACTGAAAAAACTAATACTTTCGGAAATATGATTTTTCAAAATTTCACTAATTATTCTTTATTCTATGAATTCATAGAAAATACTCTAATTATAATTTTCTGATGTATGTAAATCCCACATGATATGATTCATATAGACCTACGTTTTGAATTTAACTGGGAAAATTCTTGTAAATCGACGCCCAGAAACCAATATGAAAAAATGTTAATGCACGCGGTGTTCCCAAGCGGGCACCCATCCAAATACTAATCGCACCCATCGCTCTTGTTCCTCGGAACATAGTGCTTATCAATTTTTGGCTAAACTTCGATTCTGTCCGGCCGTCCATTAACACGATAACTCTCGAACGGAAAGAGCTAGACAGTCTAAATTTTCAGATTAAGTTTGAGCTTCATATCTCGGTTAAGTTCGTTATCGGTCAAAATTTGACTGGTGGTTTCGGAGTAACGGAAAAAAAAATTATACTTTACAAATTTCAAATTCATTTTATTTAAAATGAAAATGCAGTTTCATCATAAGAATACAAAGATATCTTTCTCAACTCTAATAAACTAATACTTTGGGAGATATGATTTTTCAAAATTTCAGAAAGTAATTGTAATTTCATGAATTCTTGAATTTTAATATGATCTGTGTTCTTACATGTCATCTTATTTTCCTATGAGAGATAAATGTCAACATTATTTCTGGTTCGTTATTCTTGAAAAAAATACACCTCCTGTTCTAGAAAACAAAGTATGATTGAATACAAAATGACCAATGAAATAACCTCGCCTAACGTAGAATTATGAGCATGGTATGATATTATACTTTTGAGGTGATAATATAATGCAAAGTATGATTGAATGCAAAATGACCAATGAAATAACCTCAGCTATCATATAATTATGAGGATGATATGATATTATACTTTCAAGGTGATAATATAATGCCCGTGGATAAACCATATGATGATGGAAAGATATTTTATGGTAAGATACATAATCAAATTGGGTTCAGAATATCTTTACTGAAAACAAAACTGCAATATTGTTAGGGTCCTGTAGCGGTCTTCGAACATCTGAAGTTCCGAAAAATCATCGCTTGGATTGCCGAACTAGGTTTCAAGAACCCTCCCGGCAGAAGAGCAGTAACGAAGTTTCTATTTTAAATTTAAATATTGAAGGGATATCAAAGGATAAGTGCGATTACCTTGGAAAATTAGCGGACCAGCAAGGTGCAGAGATGATTCTTCTCCAAGAGACCCATACAGCAACAGAGGAAAATCTTCGAGAGAGGGGACTTTTGAAAGGTTATGTATTAGTTGATTTTCTTCTAAGTCGAATTTACGGTCTAGCTTGTTATGTCAAGAATTCCTCTGTTCAAAATGTTGAGTTAATTAGGAAAGGTGAGATTGAAGGAGTTTTCTTCATTTCCTTCAAATTTTGTGACATTTCTGTCATCAACATTAATAAACCTCCAAATAGTTTTTGGCCAAGAAATTTCAATATAAATGTTAATCATCCATCAATTTACTGCGGAGATTTCAATTCGCATCATGTTACATGGGGTTATGATGTTAATGATAGAAATTGTATAGCTTTGTCCGATTGGATGGAAGACAATGATTATTTTTTGATTTTCGATGCAAAAGGTACACCTTCTTTCCATTCTTCAAGATGGAATAGAGGCTATAACCCTGACCTATGCATGGTTTCCTGTGATGCTTCTTCTAAACCTATTTCAGTAAAACGTAAAATTTTAGGTGTTTTTCCACGTAGCCAGCATAAGCCCATGTTATTAACTATAGGAAATGTGGTTCATTTTGCTCCCTGTTTGAATAAACCCCGTTGAAATTTCCAGAAGGCTAATTGGGTTCAATTCACGAAAAAAGTTGATAGTGACATAAGATGGATTCAACCAACTTATGACAATTACTATAGATTTGTTGGTGTAGTAAAAGGTTCAGCTAAGAAATTCATTCCGAGGGGTTTCCGTCAAGAATATATTCCTGGTTGGTCAGTTGAAGCAGAAAATTTATATAAGGATTATCAAAATTCGCCAACTACTGAAAAATGCGAGAAGCTAATAAATTCGATAAATGCAAGTCGTAAGGAAAAGTGGAATAGTGTAGTTTCCGATATGAATTTCACACATTCGAGTAGGAGTACATGGGATGTTTTCAGTAAATTAGGGGAAGCTATTCCTCTAACATTGTCGTCTTCCAAAATTGACCCTGAATTGATTGCTCGTCGACTAGTTGATGTTTCCAATTCGGTTGAAATTTCAAAATCAAAAATCAAGAATATGAAGTATAATTTGCACAAATTTAGAACATCATCTTCATCTGTAGACAGTATCTCGAATATATTCAACTTGGATGAATTAAAAGCAGCACTTAAATGCACTAAATCTCGAAAAGCAGCAGGATTTGACGGAATTTATCCTGAATTCATCAAACACTTGGGCAAAAAAGCCTTGTGCTGGTTATTATCTATCTCTTATTCTATAATAATATTCTGAAAACTGGAAATATTCCAAAAGAATTCCGCAAAGCGAAAGTCATAGGAATTTTAAAGCGTGGAAAGGATTCTTCTGATCCTAGCAGTTATCGACCCATTAGTCTCTTGAGTGTTCCTTTTGAAATTTTAGAAAGATTGATTCTTTTTAGGATTCAATCGTCTGTAGAAGACGTTCTACAGAATTGCCAGGGGGGCTTCAGGAAAAATAGAAATTGTTGTGATCAGGTTCTTAGTCTAACTACTTATATCGAAACAGGTTTCAATAGTAAAATGAAAACAGGAACAGCATTTGTGGATTTGTCGGCAGCATATGACACGGTATGGAAAGATGGTTTGATTTTCAAACTTTATAATCAATTAAAGTGTGGAAAAACGGTTCGTTTACTCGAAAATATGCTCTCGGATAGAAGGTTTCGTGTTTTTATTGATAATAATAGTGGTAAATTCAAGAATTTGAGTAATGGTCTTCCACAAGGTTCAGTTTTAGCACCTCTTCTTTTCAATTTATATCTGAGTGATATTCCTGCTACTTCGTCTGAAAAATTCATATACGCTGATGACATTGCCCTTGCATTTCGTCATTCTGATTTCCAAAGTATAGAAAATAATCTATCTGCAGATTTAGATATTCTGAAAAAGTACCTATTTCAGTGGCGTTTGTGTCCGAATCCGAATAAAACTGAGGTTTCTTGCTTTCATTTGAACAATCACCAAAAATATAGAACATGAGTGTAACTTTCGGTGATTCTTTCTTGAGACATAATTTTTATCCTAAATATCTAGGAGTGAAACTAGATTCATCTTTGAATTTCAAAGCTCATTTGGATGATTTGCGTCTGAAGTTGAAAACGAGAAATAATATTTTGCAGAAATTAGCTGGTACTTCATGGGGTGCTGATGCAGCTACTCTTCGAATGGCTGCCTTAGCCTTGGTTTTTTCTGCCGCTGAATATTGTTGCCCCGTCTGGTTTAATAGTGCTCATACTCAAAAAATTGATGCACAGTAGAATTCATCTATGCGAATCATCACTGAAACTATTAGATCTACACCTATTCATTGGTTGCCAGTTCTTTCAAACATTGTCCCGCCCCACATTCGCAGGCAGACTGCTCTTTCAAATTCTTGGAATAAATTTCATTCTTTTCCGAATTCATTTCCGATTATCGCCTACATTCCAGACAATAAGATTCCCAGATTGAAGTCACGAAACCCTTTATGGTCCAACTGTTTTCTTAATTCGAATAAAAGTGACAAGGAAGTTTGGCGGTCTGAATGGATTGCTTGCCATTTATTCAACAAAGATTTAATTTCTGATCCTTCGAATAGAGTTCCGGGGTTTGATCTTCCAATGAGAATATGGTCTATTCTGAATCGTCCAAGAACCGGTCATGGTCGTTGCAACAGCATGCTTTTCAGGTGGAACTCAGTTGAGGGCCCTAGTTGTGAATGCGGGGAAGCAGAGGAAACCATAGATCATTTAGTTAATATTTGTCGCATATATAGATTCAAAAATGGTTTTAGGGATATTCATAATGTTTCTGAATCTTTTTTAGAATGGGTAGCGAGTTTCAAATCTATTTGATAAAATATAGAATATTCCATTCTTAATTTGTTCGTTTTCTCCCTTTGTCTTTTCCTTTTCCAGATTGGGTTTCGGGTACCTTGGAGAAACTTCTCTGCTTGTTGAAGGAAAAAGCAATAATGAAGAAAAAGATGCCCTTCAATATTTAATATATCAGCATATTTTGTTAACAATTTCTATTTTCATAAATCACAACACTAACGGGGAGATAGGGTATCATATATCAAATTATATGGTACCCCGTTACACTAACCTCTGCTAAACATTTTTTCATACACATGCTTCATTGTTAGATAAAAAGCAAATTGTAATGCTCAAGTTCAAAAGAATATATACAGGGTGTTCCTAAATTGAACGTACAAACGAAAAGGGGAGATTCCTTAAGTGAGTTTAAGAAAAAAAAGTCCCTAAACATGGGGTCGCAAACGTTTCGTTTTCGAGATACAGAGTGTTGAAGTTTGGTTTTTGGCGCTCTAGTTCCTCGGAACTGAGTGCTTATCAATTTGCCCAAATGTCTGTAATTTTGGAATATTTCGATGAAAATGATCTTAAACGATTTGGTTCGACTCACTGATCAAGAATCCGTGGTCGGAATTCATTCTGTCCGGCCGGTCCGGCCGGCCGTCCGTAAGCACGATAACTCTCGAACGGAATGAGCTAGAGAGTTGAAATTTTCAGAGTAGGTTTGGGGGATGAATATCTCGGCTAAGTTCGTTATTGGGCAGAATCGGACAGATGGTTTCAGAGTAACAAAAAAAAATTTTTTTTTTACGGAACAAATTCCAAATCAAATTTTTTTTAATAAGCAGTTTTATCATAAGAATCCATTCATATCATTTTCAACTCTAACAAGCTAATACTTTCGGAGATATGATTTTTTAAAATTTCAATGTAAATCGTATTTCACAGATTGATATAATTATTATCCTATGTATGAATTCTCATAATGTCAACTTGACAGAAGGGAATATTGTAACTTCAAAAATATTGGGGTTGAAATACTCGTATTTTAGCGATGCAACGGGGACCTCACCCGAAAATGTTTGAAAATATTACGTAAATATTGAAAGCATAATTCTGTAGTTTGGTGAACGTAGATCAGGAAATTTTGATCGATTACAAGGTAATTTATAATTACTTATCTAATAAACTATTATTTGAATTGAATTTCCTTTATGATGCAGTGATATCATATGAATACATTGATATAATTCCCAACTCTGAGAAACCAATACCAGATATAATTTGTCTGTTTGAACTAGAGCGCCAGAAAGCTCCTGTCCACAGGGCTTGAACCCATTCTTTCTCATAGTATCTACACTTCACAAGTTGATTATACGAGTTTATCGAATCTTTATGAATCATCGCTACAGATCAGGAAAATTTCCATAAAAACTTACACTGAATTCGTTCACCACAGCTTACAAAGTGGCCTTCCCATCATAATTTGGATTTTCACGAGGATTTCGAGAGAATCGTTAAAAATTTTTTTTCTCGGAATCGTTGGTAGATACGACAAAACTACAAGAGACCGAAAAGTTTAGTATAAGAACAAAGCTTCTTTTTACATTTTTTCAAATTAACAGTTGCTCACCAAAAAAAAAGTTCTGCAGAAGAACAGGTGGCAGTGTTCCAGAAAAAATATCACCCTGTAGATCTTCTATCGAAATTGCCATGTCACGTGGTGAGAACTCTCAAATGTAATATCTATGCCAAATTTCAGTTGAATATTTTGTGAAGTGTAGATACTATGAGAAAAAAACTTGAAAAAAATTCAAACTTCAACACTCTGTATCTCGAAAACGAAACGTTTGCGACCCCATGTTTATGGGACTTTTTTTTCTTAAACTCACTTAAGGAATCTCCCCTTTTCGTTTGTACGTTCAATTCAGGAACACCCTGTATATACAGGGTGAGTCTTTGACCACTGCATTAATTTTAACCAAAGATTCCTCTCACCAAATGAAACACTTTTTTGATTTAACATTTTTCCAAATTCAGCTCAGGTAAAAAGATACAGGCGGTTGAAAATTTGAGAAAAAATCAGTTTTTTTTTTGTAGCTTTGACTTCCTTTTTTCGAATAAAATGAATGTTGGCGTAAAGTTTCCTATAACTATGATACATATTTTCCAAATATTAGTTTTTTTTCTACTTCTACTGGTTTTCTAGTTATGGACTCGTGGATTCACAAAACTAAACGAAATTAGCATAAAGAAAGCATATAAAGTTTTTCTTGAGTCATTTCAAGAATATTCCATCGTTGTAGAACATTATATTATTCTTCATCATTTCTCCTTAAACGCACCGTTTTCGAGATATTTTTCATTGAATGTTTTAAAATGGAAAACTCCAGAAATTTCACTACTTTTATGGATCCGTCCCTGAGCGTTGGAATCCCGAATCAAGCTGTAAACCACGTTACCATGCCTTATTCTCGTCCGCCAACAATGTCATAGATAATTTATATGCGGGAGTGTATTAGCACATTGTGAAATCTTTAAACGCTTGTAACTTTTTACCTGAGCCGAATTTGGAAAAATGGTGAATGAAAAAAGTGTTTCATTTGATGAGAGGAATCTTTGGTTAAAATTAATGCAGTGGTCAAAGACTCACCCTGTATATATATATATACAGGGTGTTCCTAAATTGAACGTACAAACGAAAAGGGGAGATTCCTTAAGTGAGTTTAAGAAAAAAAAGTCCCATAAACATGGGGTCGCAAACGTTTCGTTTTCGACATACAGAGTGTTGAAGTTTGAATTTTTTTTCAAATTTTTTTCTCATAGTATCTACACTTCACAAGATATTCAACTGAAATTTGGCATATATATTACATTTGAGAGTTCTCACCACGTGACTTTTTTTTGGTGAGCAAAGGTTAATTTGAAAAAATGTAAAAAGAAGCTTTGTTCTTATGCTAAACTTTTCGGTCTCTTGTAGTTTTGTCGTATCTACTAACGATTTCGAGAAAACAAATTTTGAACGATTCTCTCGAAATTCTCTCAACTATGATAGGAAGGCCAGTTTGTAATCTGTGGTGGTCAAAATTTTTTTTCTCGAAATCGTTGGTAGATACGACAAAACTACAGGAGACCGAAAAGTTTAGTATAAGAACAAAGCTTCTTTTTACATTTTTTCAAATTAACAGTTGCTCACCAAAAAAAAGTTCTGCAGAAGAACAGGTGGCAGTGTTCCAGAAAAAATATCACCCTGTAGATCTTCTATCGAAATTCCCATGTCACGTGGTGAGAACTCTCAAATGTAATATCTATGCCAAATTTCAGTTGAATATCTTGTGAAGTGTAGAAACTATGAGAAAAAAAACTTGAAAAAAATTCAAACTTCAACACTCTGTATCTCGAAAACGAAACGTTTGCGACCCCATGTTTATGGGCCTTTTTTTTCTTAAACTCACTTAAGGAATCTCCCCTTTTCGTTTGTACGTTCAATTTAGGAACACCCTGTATATATATTGATATCATTCTGAGAAACCAATACTTTCAGAGATATTATTTGTCAAAGTTTGAACAAGGTCGCCAAAGCTCCTGCCCATAGGGATTTCCCACATTTTATATCATGTACTACAATTTAATGTTCTTTATATAAAATATTGTAAATTTGGTTGAAATATTATTTTCCTCCTGGAAGCCCAGCAGCCTTGGGCGTGTTGTTTTTCGTAAGAGTCTGATCTTCTAGACATCAGAAATAACTTCATTGTCTACGAGATGTTGATTAACTAGTTTTACCGATAATGGATCTCTTCAATACGATCGCAGAATTTTTTCTCTTACCTGGTGCATTCTGATCTTCCTCCAAACTTGCGGAACAGTTTAGCTAACTGAGATTTGTCTTAAATGTTGTTATTCTAAATGCTCCAGATTCTCATAGGTACTGGGAGAAAGGAGTTTGGTCAATTTTGAATTATACAAATACGCATCATGTCATATCAGTTTATTTATTCTACAATGAACATAATTCAATTCTATAAACAATTCATAGGTACAGGGTCATCAGCTAAAATTCATAAAATACTTCATACTATATCCATTATTCAAATAAACAGAATTATTACTACAATTCACAGACAGTTAAGTTTATTTACATGAGAAACATGAACGAATGTACACAGTTTTCAATTATTCTCGAATAAATATTGCTTTTCGATCGAAATGTTTTCTACATCGAATAAATTATATCTGATTTAATTATAATTATGTACAGGTATTTACACATTATAAGGTACATATATGGGTCGATAAATAAGCTGAAGTATACATTATTAACAAGTGTTCGCTTCGATATGGAACGTATTCAATTTTACATGTCAGAACTAATGTATTCAACCATGTTTACTTTGATTGCCAATAATACTGTGTCATTTTTTTTAAATTCAATTTATTACGACATTGTTCTAGATGTTCTTCAGGAATCATATTTGATGAATAAACTATTATTATTCTTAGAAAACAAAATCGTACGCGATTGAAGTGATTTGTGCCACAAACGAAGCATCAACTAAATAGGTACCTTGGATGGATTCTCATAATGTATTTGTCCGAAATCTTCAATCAGGGCGTTTTTCTTTTAACGTGAAATGCAACATGCTGTATTTCACGCCATAATCGTACAATTTCCTTCGTTTGTATTGAAACATATACTTTCGAGACATACATTGTCGAATATGAACCATTACTATACAGGGTGTTTCGTATTCTCACGGCACAATCGTACGCGATTGAAGTGATTTGAGCCACAAACAGAGCATTAACTAAATAGGTACCTCACTCGGATTCTCATAATATATTTGTCCGAAATCTTTATACAGGGCTGTTCTTCTCCTAACGTCAATTACAACTTGTTTTTCACGCCTTAATCGTACAAATTCGTTCGGTAGTGTTGAACATTTTCGAGGCATACATCGTTAAAAATAAACAATTACTATATAGGCTGTACTTTTTCTCAAGGCACAATTGAATTAATTTTACCCTTTATATTAAAACTACTGGCTCATCTCAGACTACTGGCCACTAGTATTCGACCTAGTTTATTTTCACTGCGTCAAATTGTAATCGAGTCACTAATTCAGGATGAATCTACGAATGATAATAAATACCAATTTATAGGAAAAACGAGAAATAAGTCTCTTTATAGTTTCAGAACAGGAAAATGTATTCACTCTATAGAGTATAGACTAATGAGAATAATAATTTGAACGAAATCACTTCCAAGGTTCAAAATGCTTTTCGTTCACCTCCAGACAATACAATGCAGGCGTACTAATTTGTTTACTTTGGACTAATGAGAATAAGAACATACACACGTGTTTTTAGAAATTCTTTGTGTTAATACAATGTAGTAAGGAATCAACGAGTACTTTCTAGTAAGTAAAAATAAATTTTACTATTAAGAACGGTTCTTTTGAGTGGAAAGGATCATATTGAAATATGAATGTTTGGTTATGGTGAACGAAGCTAATAGACAAAACATGGTGACGTCATTTAGAGGAATAATCTCAAACTTATATAACAAATTTGGCACTAAACCGTGGTAAGTCGAAATATTGAAAAGTATAAGTTACAATTGGTTCAAGAATTGTTAGAGGATTATCTTGATCGAAGGATGGAGTTTTACGAACGACTGATGATGGACATTTTCAATGAACACGAACATTTTGCAGGTAATGTAATGTTTTCAGACAAGCCAATTTTCTGTTTAAATGGAACAGTTAACTACCATAGCTCAAGATATTGGTCAAATGAGAATCGTCATTGGATTCATACCTAGCATCAACAAGAGTTGAATTTTTGAATGGTCTAAATAATTGTCACCATTTCCAGATTCCGTCTATAAAAAATGGGCCTATATAAACCTATTTAGGTTTATATAGGCACATTTTTAATAGACAGAAACTTGAATGGTGACAATTATTTAGATTTACTGAACAACCAGATTATTCCTGCACTTCAACAGAATGGGCAGTTTCCACAAAATCTTTGGTTTCAACAAGATGGAGCGCCCCCCAACTATGATCCGTGGACTAGGGATATTTTGGATGCGATTGGACGTAGAGGATTCATAGAGTGGCTTGCTTGTTCTCCGAACCTTATCACGTTAGATATTTTCTTTGGGGTTATCTAAAATCACGTGTTTACGTTAGACGACCAACATGCTTGCAGGAATTGAGACAAATAATTATTCATGATTTTGAACTAATACGTGGAGGAGTCTTGACCTACCCACAAATTCATCAATAGGCGTGCATATTATCAGGAGGTGAACGGCGAGCATTTTGAACATTTGAAGTGATTTTGTTCAAATTATTATACTCATTAGTCTTAAGTAAAACAAATTACCTATACGTTAACTTTAAAGAGATTCATTTCCACTGAAATAAGTATGTACGAATTTGAAATTACAAGATATTTCCAAATCTGCAAAAACATTAACGTGTTCCATGTAAATCAAATAAATTTAGGGTATTTGCGGTGAAAACAGTTAAACTTCCGGTAAAATTTGGTTGAATACTTTATCCTAACCCTGTTAGCACAAGTCACATGAATCAAATGGTATTCAAAGAGTTTTCATCACTCATGATCATAAAAGCCCCACGATAATAATGGGTGTACGATGACGTAAATGTACTTTCAACAGAACTCTGTCCCTTGCCTCGAATCAGGTGAAACAATGACATTCTTTGATGGGAGACAGTGGTACAGATAAGGGGCGAGATCAAGCCCCTATGAGTCTTAGTAAACCTTCTTGGTTAAATCATTAGAGATTATAAAAAAAAATTAATAAGATTCGATATTAAGTCATATAAACAACCGACCATGGGATATTCTGCATCTAGGAAAACATATCTACAATATTGCTTTTGACTTGACTGATTAGTAAGAATATGCGATTGGGTGGCCATCATAACAAACGGATTTTAGTCTATCGATTTAGCAAAATTGAAGAGCTTAGTAGGTAGCCTCACAAATAGAATCATAGTCCATAATTTGCAATCGCAAGATTATTCTTAATGGAACATTCGGACCATCGCGTTCTTAAAATTGCAAGTACCATGTTGGATTTTTTTCGACAAACAACTGTTCAATTCCACCCATTACGAATAGCGTAATTCTCCCCCTTTCTAACACATTCCACGCTTCGACCTTCGACAAAGTCTAATGGCTTCGACAGGGAAATTTCCATTTCCAGCAAAAGTTCACATTGATTGACGCCAAATCTCCGACTTCTAGAGTGATTTCCCTCGTTGGTAAGCGCTTGGCGTATACGGAATTTTTTGCACGGATTCGATGGAACAACTGGCATCCAGTGGCGTAGGGTGATAACGTAGTTGCCGGATTTATGTTTGGGTGAAGTTTTATGCTGTTATTCAGGGTATGTTCTTCCATTTGACAATAATTTCATCATCCATTCACTGACAATGATTTTATGTTTGACTGACTACAACGTCAACACGCCGAATCCCAACGTTTGTATCGATAAAAATCACATTACTGGAACGCCGTTATACCGGGTGTCCCAGTATACATGTTCCAATGGATTATCTCAGCCTTTTCAAAAGTTAAAGATCTGAAAATATTGTGATTTTCAATTCGTTCGAGGAACCTCCAACTGAGGAAAACAAAAATTGAAAATCACTTTCGGTTTGACCGGAAGTGACTCTCTCTGGCTTTTTTATCTCAAATAGCACCCTATATAGTTTTTGAAATTTTTTAATTTTACCAAAAATTACTTTTCCAACGATGGCGATGTATCACACTTTGTATTTCATATTTGATTTGATGGAGGAAACGTCAATTGAAATTCAAATTGAAAGAATTGTAGTAGGCTACGATATTTTGTGTAATCAAAATAAGGAATGGATGTAGAGCCCTTGATGCTGAGGTGTTGAGAAGTGTTACTTGCGTGAACTAGTCCACCGAGCTGAAAGATGTGTAGAAGCCGATTTAGAACATATGCATCAGTTATTATAGGTATTTTTTGACCGCTTTTTTGTAATTCTTTGTTTCTTTTACTATTCATTCTTTGTTTAAAGTTTGGTAAAATACATAGTTGATTTCTAGTTGGGAAAGGTTTTTTTTCTTGATGACGATTATTGAAGTCAAAATCAAGATTACACAAAATATAGTACCTTACAGAAATTCCTTCAATTTGAAATTTCAGTTGACATAACTCCATCCCATCAAATGTAAAATACAAAGTGTTATACATCGTTGGAAAGGTAAATTTGAGAAGAAATATAAAATTGCAAAAAATATATAGGGTGCTATTTGAGATAAGAAAAAGTCAGTGTCACTTCCGGCCAAACCGAAAGTGACTTTCAATTTTTGTGTTTCCCAGTTCCTTGAACGAATTGAAAATCACAAAATGTTCAGATTTTTATCTTCAGAAATGGCTGAGATAATCAATTGGAACATTTATACTGGGACACCTGGTATATAACTAAAAACCTCTAGTTGTTGTCCATTGTGGGTTAGTGGATTATTGGAAGGATACATACAATGGAGGTCATTATACAGGGTGTTTCTAAATTGATTTTTGTCCTCATTCTCCACCAAGTAACTGCTAGAATATCTTCTATATGGAACCATTCAATAAAATGAAATTTGGCAGTCAGCTAACGCTTATTAAATTACGATAAATGACACTTTCTCGCAGTTTATTGAGTTCCGAAATTTCATCATAAAGGGGCGAAATAAATCATCCCCTATTATTTGCATCAGAACTTCTTGGTGCTTCAACATTTTTCAAATTGATAAATCGATTCCACGAGTCAAATCCAATATGAAACTTTTTGGTATTTTGACTTTTTTCCTAAAATTCTTAGTTTGATTACAACAAAATTTAATATTACTCAGACTCTTTTCACATGAATTCAGACGTTATAATTTGTTAAAAAAATTAAGGTGGCTGCTGTCAAATCTATATATAACTAATATCAAGAAGGTTGATATCAAAAAAGTCTTGATGACAAATATTTCCATTTTTCAAATTTTATGTCTATAGGATTTTCCTAATTTCAAGACAATAACTTGGAGTGGAAGGTGAAGCTTAGAACATAAAATTATATGAAAGATCTCCCTAAAATTTTTCTCATCGATTTCTAAACACCCTATATATCCAGGATAACAGATTTTCTCGTTTCGAACTGAACGGAATTAATGTGGAAGAGAGCAATCGTTTCAACAAGACGGTGTAACATGCCACAAAGCACGAGCTCCACTAAATTTGTCTCAAGGGTCTTTTGAAAAGCGCATAATAATCATTGGTCTCCTATCGCGTGTGCTAAAATACTTTTAGATATTTTTCCCAGTGGCTTATTAACATCCCGAATCCACAACCGATCGCCAAGTATAATAACATCAGTCTTGTTACTTTCGGAACATTCCCTGAGTTGAAGAAATAGTCAAAAATTGAACACTTGACAAGAATCATATCAAATACCTACCCGATTTTAGACAAGCTGATCTCTTCGTGTCACTCTTATTTATGACGTAGCTAATCTTTACTTGAGGCCAGTATAATGAAAACTTTCCAGAATTTTAGGGTGTAGTTTGTTCAAATATATTTCATATCCTCTTACTTATCTAGATGATTAATTTTATGGCGGAATTCATCGAATTAACTATTTTTCTCTTTCCTTTTCCAATGTTTCAGTTCGGATATGAAATACTCCTAGACACTTTGAACTTTGCTAACACCTCGTTAGACATTCATACAGCGATGAAAAAAATAAATGTGACTTTAGGAAACACATTATTTCAGTGAATTACATTTTGACAATTGAATGAACAACATTTAATTTGGTAGACAGATCGTCAAAGGAATCCGCCATCCTGAAATATTTGGATAGAAAGTCATACCAGTACTTTATCGAAAAAATCACGAGACAATTGCCTTACTCAGTGTTAGGGCGTAGAAAACGATTGTTCAGGGTAAAAATCCAACTTAGTCAGGGAAGATTTTAGCCAGAAAGTATTCGAAACTATGCGCTCTTGAGTAAAAAACGAACATTGCTGTGCCTGAGGTGAATTAGTAACACAACTCGTACAAGCTTCTGGCTTCGGGGAAGCCATAGATATATAGAAGAATATCGAGGTCAAATTTGATTCTATCAAACCAACCTTTGTTATGATAACTTTCGAATGGAAGCCGACTTGAAATTTGCAGAGCTGGTTGCGCATCCGAATGTGACAGTTAAGTTTGTAAATGGGCATAATCGGTCAAACGGTTTAGGAGTTATATCCATCTGTAGTTTTGTTGTTACTTCGTCAATAACTCGAAAAATACTTATCTGATCGAATTTAAACTTGGGCAGGTTATTTGTATGATACCGACCCGCAAATTTGTGCAGAATTTCGGGAAGATCTGATAACAAAAAAAAAAATTGTTCAAACAAAATTCTAAATTTTTTTTTCGATTTTATATCCCAGAAAATATCTGTCAGATTCCGCAGAATCCTTCAAGCAGCTATTTAACTAGCGAGGGGCAAATTTGTTTCTATATCTTGAGTTGACTCCAGAAAATGGAAATTAAATTTTTGAAAAGTGAAGGACAGAACCACATAAACAAGTAATTCAGTAGAAAATTCTCCTAACTCTCATGTTCAGCGAATGAAGAGACCATTTGCGACAAAGAATATTTGTTTCGGCTTATTGGTCAATTTTTTCCTCAACCTCGAATGTCAGTTGCAGTTTTCTTACATTTTCTACGGAAAAATACATCTGAAATACTGACAAAACCGCAATACGATCAGTTTTATCGGTGAATCTTTTAACTATTTTATGAAAAATTGGCAACAGGTTCTACCACCGATAAAGAAAAGCCTCAACATTTTTTGTTTCATTTTGATTAATTATCTTCCTCTTCGATTCAACCGCAGCGCTATCTACACCACTGTCGCTGACCCACTGTTTTTGCCAAGCCTCTCTCGGCGATATGTGAGCATTGCTCTTTATTGTTTCTTTAATTTTACAATTCTCAGACCTTCTGATTGCTGAAAAAGTATAATAATGTACCATTCATTTGAACACAATTGCCAGTTTGTGTGGCTTCTCGGATAAACAAAAGTCCACTTTGTGCCGTTTACTCCGGCAAAAAGAACCGTCTGACTGTAAATCGAGGTGAATAATTACTTAATCAAGACATGTGATGGCTTTTTGTTAGCTGGCGAGACTTGCCAACAAATTGCGTGGAATTAAAGGGCAGCATTTACAATAAATATATCACTCACAGTTTTTTGTTAAGAATTCCATGACATTTAGTAAGATCTAATCATAATCGTTAAGCTGCAAGTCCACAGATCCACGTCATTCAAGCAAAGCTACAATAGGTCTCTTGCATGTATTTTTTTATTATCGGAATCGATTATTATATCCACAAGAATAACGAAAAAGTTCAACCGCCGTCAAAAATTTCAATTTTCAACGAGAAAACGATCATTCAAATTTGGTTCCACATAATATCTGTTCAAACGCACGAAACTTGGCGCCCGTCCATGACGTCACCCGTCATATCTACTCTCTCTCTTTTCTCCGTGTCCGTTTCACTCTTAGTTAGCAGATGGACTCGCCGAGGGTAGATTTTGATTACGTCTCTCTCTTCTCGTGTCCGTTTCACTCTTTGTTTCGCTGTAAAAAGCAGATGGTCCCACCCAGGGTAGATTTTGATTACGTCAGCCGTCATAGCAACGATTGTACCAATCAGAAGCGTTTCACCTCATTTGAATTTGCTACCTGATGTTCCGATTTTCAATACCGAAATATTCAAGTTTTATAAATTTTGAAAGTTAATGATACATGATGATCTGATATTGAAGTAGATTCAGAAAAACATAAACATATGGTATTTCGTGTTACATACAAGAGACCTATTGTACAATATGTGTTTAGAACATGTGGGTACTTATCCTACAGAAAGTGAGGCCATATCACAGGTTTGAGGTTTTGAAGATACATAAAAACCTTACTTACCTACGTTAAAGTATGTTAGCTAAATCTTATACATATTCCCCAGAATATTATGACAAATTAATATTCATCATTGCCAGACATTTAGCCAATTAGTTAACGTAGGTAAGTAAGGTTTTTAAGTACCCTTTGAACCTCCAACTCATGAAATGGCCCCGCTTTTTGAGGCTTGTTTCACATGTATAAGGTTCCATTCGGTGTCAACCGAAAACGAAAGAAAATCTTTAACTATATGTTTATCACAGGCTCAATCGCAATTCCAATTTTTTCGCTACATCAAATTCATCAGCCACTAAAAATTTTAACACAAACATTATCTTTGCAAGCTTCCTTCATCTTTAATTTATGTTTATATTTTGTTTTGTGCCATCCACATCAGCATCTGGTAAACCACTCATTTTCTCATAAATACTAAGGTAGCAACAAATCCCGAAAATATGAATTTAAGTTCATATATCTAAATGTAAAAAAATTCGCAAAGATTGAAAGATATCATCTCGCTTTGTGGTTGAAACCACAAAACACACATACAAATATTTGCTTTATGGTTAAAACCGAAACTAAAACGTGGTTGTGTGAACGCCTCGGTTGATCTGTGTTCCTTCAACACGAATTCAGATCTTATTAAAACCGTATGAAACCTATTCGTGTCCAGGGAATATTCGGTGCTGTACGGATTCTGTTCGGCACCGAATCTAAACCGTAGCACCGTTTCGCACTTGTCGCCAGCAACCGAATAAAAACCGGAATCCAACGGAACTGAATTGAACGTGACAGAATTATAAGACGGAGGTTACACGGTCAATCTGGTATTAATCTCGTATCACATCAATCATGGATTCATATCAGATTGACGGGAAACTGATGGATTGAAGGAATATTAATGTGCTTCCTCAGTCCATCAATCCGCATCAGTCTCATCGTGATCAAGGTCACGGACTGAACTGATGCGAGATTGATGGCAGATTGATCGTGTAACCTCCGTCTAAGAGACTGATGGTATTGAACATGGAGTATAACATGACAGAACAACATGTCCATATTGTGCAATATCAATGTCAAAATGATGAAAGTTTGGTCGCCTGGATTCGCTCAAAGCGGCCAATATGCGGTCTAAGAAATTTTCCTTGAGACTGCGGTCTTTAGCAGTATTTCTGGCCTTTGAAATCTTCGAACGTAGTAGTTAGTGATGATAAACACAAGTTGAGAGTATTCAGAAAGAAGACATTATGGCAGTTCTCCCAGCGTATTCTCATATCTGCCCAATCGACTCAAGAACGTACGTTATTGTTTGAGATACATTGTGGTGAATCTTAATGAATCATTGGCCCATTTTTCGTTGAAGACGTTATAGGTGCATTCAACAACATCCACTCTCACCTACCGGATGATATCAAGCTATGACAACCCGGTGTTTTTTGCCTCTATTGAAAGGTATTGTTCTTGACAACATAATGGTGGTTTCAACGGTAAGGTGCCATACTACCCTTGAAACATATTCAGCCACGATCTTGCGATTTGAGACCTTTGGGCTTTATGGTTGTGGGGTTTTGCCAACGAGCCTACGATCACCGAAAGCTAATGCTCAGTCAGGGAAATACCGATTCATTTACGCATGAATTCATTGAATGAATATTTAAATCTTGTGATACAGAATACCGTACTGTATATGTTATGGTTATGAGGGCATTTCTAAGTTGAAATTCAATTTTTGGAATCATTTCGAATATTTGAATATGATTTTCAGAATTTCGGAACGGAAGACTATAGTTTATGAATTTTGTTAAAACTATTTTTTTTCTAATTTACATAAACATTCACCGTTTTGGCCACTGAGATTTCTACTTCTCTTGCAGCAGCATTTGATTGAACTCAGACATATGCAAAATTTTCAAATATGAAAGGAACTTTTTTTTTCCAAAATGATTATTTCCCTAAAATTTTTCGTGAAGAACATCCACAAGCAATATTCTGACTCCTCTGGACTAGACTTTCATCGTAGCAGTAAGGACCGAATTGTTCTTGAAAGTCATTGACTACTGTTTATCTGATGGCAATCGAAGTGAAACGTCATGCTTCAGATAATATAATTTCTACAAATTATGCGAACCAAACTCTCAAATTCTCGAAATGTACTCAAATTTGAGTCATATATTTTAATGCAGGCAAGTATCTCCGGCTCCAAATGCTGAGCAAACCTCAATTGCTAATAACACTCATTGCAATAATCACAAATTGATCAAAAACCAAACGATCTCAACGAGTCACATGATAAACCTCTTCACTTCACTGTCTATGTGCCCTTAGAGTTCTGCATCTCTTGAAGTTCTTCCTCTTCCTTGGTGAGTGGTATCGTGGAATGGTTGTACAAGCCTTGGGCCATCAATTGCAGCGCCAGTGGGTTTTTTTGGCCGGATGCCTTCTTGATTTTGGCCCTCTTGTTCTGGAACCATATTTTTATCTGGGCTTCGTTCAAACCCAGCTCCGAGCTGAGCTGCTGTCTTCTCCTTTCCGTCAAATATCGGTTTTCGGCAAACTCGTGTTTTAACCTGGCCAGCTGAGCACCTGAGAAGGCTGTTCTGGGCCGTTTCTCTTCCGGTGTTGGGCTGGTTTTGGTGCTTGGTTTCTTCATTCTTCTGGTGCGTGGACCTGAAAATTGAATCATCATTAAAATGAAGAACCGAACAGACTCAAAAATTATACGGGGTCTTTGTAAATGATTGTAATGATCGAATAATTCTTTGTCGGTCTTCGCTAAAGATCCTGACTATATTACGGGCCTTTGGAATTGTCTGCCTTGATAATAATTGTATCGTCAGAAAATAAATTATGTGGATGGAATCGCGAATGTGAACAGCATATATATGAAGAGGGAAAATAAGAATATTTCAAAGCCAACTGCGATGTTACAATCATTTATAAAGACCCTGTATTTATATCAACAACTGTCCCAGAAAATAGATTATATGAAAATAAAGTTAGAAATTTAATGCTTGTGGCTTTTACTTGATGCAAATCCATATTAACTCAATGAAAAATTATATACGATTTACACTTATTTATTCAATATTTATTCAATATTGAATAAATAAGTGTAAATCGTATATAATTTTTCATTGAGCGAATAAAGTTAGAGCATAAGGGATGATTGAACTGCCCTTAAATTATTCCAGTCCAATAATACTGCGATATTAAATACGGTGGATTTATCATATGTGAACTTCTACTATTATAGAACGATGAACAAATTTTTTCAAAGTTCGTAGTACTGCCAATACTGCCATTGGCAGAAAAGTTTCGTATCTTACATGCTGTTCCACAGATTTCTATAGAAATAGAAATGTGTATATCCATTTTTGCGTACTCGAAAAATATAAATCCGATCCAATTTAAACTTGTAGAATGTCTACGCAACATTTCTGCGAATTTCGTGAGGATCGTATCACTATAAAAAATTAAAACATTTTTTCGTTCAAAAATTTTATATTTCAACTATCCGTGAGAACATACTTTCGAGCCGACATTTTGCAATTTCTGCTCGATCGACTTTGTATGAGGCGTGAATACACAATGGAACAAACGCTCAAAAGACCCTGACTTCACATCAATGCTTTTTAAGATTTCTTTCTATATAAGTGTGTATCCTTAAGTCACAGAAATGTACAAAGGGAGTTGAAGCCGGTTTTCTGGCTATTAGGTTAGCCTCCTACCCAGGCAACACAGACATCGCAGACAGATCTTCGAGAGGCTGCAATGAGGATATAATGCGAGCTCCTATTGTGAGATCCCCAAGATATCACGTGTAACGAGAATAGTCAATTGCTATTGCGGAGTTCCTCAGGATATCAGACATGTAACCAGAAAAGACATTCATATTGCGAGTTTCTCAAGATATCGCATATTCAACCAGAATAAGACATCTCTATTGCAAACTTCTCAAGTCATCGCAAGTAAAAGGAGAATAAGAAATTTCTATCGAGAACATGTCTGTGGCAGACATTTGGAGGAGATATAGAGCTCTTGGTGACCTCTTAGCTATATCGCAGCGAACTTCTCAGACTGTTCCTCAGGGTAAGAAGTTTGAGAACTTCTTGATATCTCTGAGGAGTTACTGGGCTCATTCCATAAGGCGGACATTTCTATTTTCGGGAATATATGGAGCTGTTGGCCGCCTTCCAACGATATCGCAGCGAACCTCTCAAATTATTCCCCAGGATGAGCTGTTTGGAAACTTCCCCATTTGATATCTCTGAGATGTTATTAGGCTCATCCCCTGTGTCGGATATTTGCAGGAGATATAGAGCTGCTGGAGACCTACCAGTAATATCCCACCGAACATATCAAACTATTCCCAAGGGTGAGCTGTTATTATTATTATTATTATTATAAATCTGAGATGTTACAGGGTTCAACCCCTGTGGCAGACATTTGGAGGTAATATAGAGTTCTTGGCTTCCCCCAGCGATATCGCAAAAGGCTTCACAATATCCTGGAAAGAGTTCGCCGAGATATCTTTGGGAGGTCTCTGTGATACCTGGGTAGTTACCCCTGATCCCGACTGTTTGGGAATTCCGTCCAGGAAGACCCTGTTATTTTTACCTTGTTGACGTAATTGCATCGTGGCCGATGAGAATGAAGTATGTTGGAGGCAATAAAAGTGGTTTGTATGAATTGACATATATTTTCCATCTCAAAAACCAATCCACCTTATACAGCAAACTAGAATTATTATGTACTGACCAGAAGTCTAAACTAATCTACCCAATCTACAAATAAATCTCAGTCATGTCCCACCGTATCATTCAGTCCGTCACTGGAATAAAATTAACTTGTAAATCATATCAAATCGACTCAATCCCATCTGAACCTAGCAAACCATATACAACCATCGCTCATTCCACACTTGTCGTCATAAATAATTGAACAGGAAACGAATTCGCGATTTATGAACTCCAACGACCGGAATCGTAGATATCGCAGAAGAGAACCAGCAACCATCTTGGCTTATTCGAAAACCAGCGAGATAGATATTTAGACGTTAATCGTTTCCACGTTTCAAAACGGATCAAGTTGCTTCCGAACACCTGACAGCACCCGAAATTTGCTAATTGCGAAGCTGTCAGGATTGTCTTGAGATGAAGCAATATAACTGTCAGACCTTGGAGGAGTTCGCCAAGATGTCATTTCCGGCAACTTGCGAGAGATGTGGGAGTGGCGAGATTACAAGTGTTCCTATTTGAGTGAGAAGTACATGTAGACAGAATGCAGTTCCTGAAAACAGGAATTTTCTATCCGCAAAATATCGATTCTCTCAATTTGTATCCACATCTACTGTTATGGCAACCCCGCTACAATTCTTGATTGATTTCTTGATTGTTACTAATTATTAATAGTTGATTGAGACTCTTACCTCTTTTAAGGATTCTTGATACAAAATTCAAAGTCTTTTTTCTTGAAATTGCATATATCATATATTGAAATCTATTCTAAATAATCTGACAATTTAACTCGCCTTATATATTTTTCATTGTTTCCATGGATCTTCAAGTTCTAAAAACACATACATTTTAATTTTAAATTTTCATATGATTTTTCATATCAACTTCTCTAAAATGTTAAATGTTGATTTGTCGAATTATAAATTGACAACGTTTTCCCTACTACTACTGGTTTCCTCGTTATATAGACTCGTGAATTCATAAAACTGGGAAATTAGCATAATATATATATATATTTCTTTTTCTTTGAACTTGAGCATTACAATTTGTGTTCCTTATTCCAGTGACAATTTGTTTTTTATCTAACAATAAAGCATGTGTATGAAAAAAGTGGTAGCAGAGGTTAGTGTAACGGGGAACCATATAATTTGATATATGATACTAGAGCTTAGCCAAAAAACCCTATCTCCCCGTTAGTGTTGTGATTTATGAAAATTGAAATTGTTAACAAAATATGCTGAAATATTAAATATTGAAGGGCATATTTTTCTTTATTATCGCTTTTTCCTTCAACAAGCAGAGGAGTTTCTCCAAGGTACCCGAAACCCAATCTGCAAAAGGAAAAGACAAAGGGAGAAAATGAACAAATTAAAAATGGAATAGTCTATATTTTATTAAATATATTTGAATCTCGCTACCCATTCTAAAAAACACTCCGAAACATTATGAATAGCCCTAAAACCATATTTGAATCTATATATGCGACAATTATCAACTAAATGATCTATGGTTTCCTCTGCTTTCCCGCATTCACAACTAGGGCTCTCAACTGAGTTCCACCTGAAAAGCATACTGTTGCAACGACAATGATCGGTTCTTAGACGATTCAGAATATACCATATTCTCCTTGGAAGATCAAACCCCGGAACTCTATTCGAAGGACCAGAAATTAAATCTTTGTTGAATAAATTGCAAGAAATCCATTCAGACCGTCAAACTTCCTTGTCACTTTTATTCGATTTAAGAAAACAGTTGGACCATAAAGGGTTTCGTGACTTCAATCTGGGAATCTTATTTTCTGGAATGTAGGAGAGAATCGGAAATGAATTCGGAAAAGAATGAAATTTATTCCAAGAATTTGAAACAGCAGTCTGCCTGCGAATGTGGGGCGGGACAATGTGTGAAAGAACTGGCAACCAATGAATAGGTGTAGATCTAAACGTTCCAGTGATCCAGTGATCCGCATAGATGAATTCAGATGTGCATCAATTTTTTGAGTATGAGCACTATTAAACCAGACAGGGCAACAATATTCAGCGGCAGAAAAAACCAGGAATATCACACAGATATAAATTGAAAAGAAGAGGTGCTAAAACTAAACCTTGTGGGAGACCATTATTCAAATTTTTGAATGTACTACTATTATTACCATTAAAAACACGAAACCTTCTATCCATCAGCATATTTTCGAGTAAACGAACATTTTTGCCACACTTTAAATGAGTATAAAGTTTAAAATCAAACCATCTTTCCATACCGTGTCATATGCTGCCGACAAATCCAGAAATGCTGTTCCTGTTTTCATTTTACTATTGAAACCTGTTTCGATATAAGTAATTAGACTAAGAACCTGATCACAACAATTTCTATTTTTCCTAAAGCCCCCCTGGCAATTCTGTAGAACGTCTTCTACGGACGATTCAATCTTAAAAAGAATCAATCTTTCTAAAATTTTAAAAGGAACACTCAACAGACTAATGGGTCGATAACTGCTAGGATCAGAAGAATCCTTTGCACGTTTCAAAATTCCTATGACTTTCGCTTTGCGGAATTCTTTTAGAATATTTCCAGTATTCAGAATATTATTATAGAACGATAATAAGCAGGACAAGGCTCTTTACCCAAGTGCTGGATGAATTCAGGATAAATTCCATCAAATCCTGCTGCTTTTCGAGATTTAGTGCATTTAAGTGCTGCTTTCAATCAATCCAGGTTGAATATATTTGAGATACTGTCTACAGATGAAGATGATGTCCTAAATGTGTGCAAATTATACTTCATATTTTTGATTTTGAAATTTCAACCGAATTGGAAACATCAACTAGTCGAGGAGCAATCAATTCAGGATCAATTTTTGAAGATTTCAATAGAGGAGTAGTGGAGCTTCTCCTAATTTTCTCAAAACATCCCATGTACTCCTACTCGAAATTGATATCGGAAACTACACTATTCCACATTACCCTACGACTTGCATTTACCGAATTTATTAGCTTCTTGCATTTTTCATTCGTTGGGGAATTTTGATAATCCTCATATAAATTGCTTTAACTGACCAACCAGGAATATACTCTTGACGGAAACCCCTCGGAATGACTTTTTTAGCTGAGCTTTTACTACACCTACAAATCAAAGCAGATGAAGGTTATCTTAAGTCATTTTAAGAATGCTCCTAAATAGGAAAAATGTTTGAGAAACTGTTCATTGAATGTCATAAAATATTATACAAATTCCAGAAGTTTAACTGCTTTCAACAATCCGTACCTGGACTAGAATCATAGATGATCTGTGCTCGAATAAAGACATAGACTGAGTATTGATCGCAAAGTTGACACTTCCAGAAAGAGATAAATAGTCAGTAACCTTCTTATCTCACATAATATTTGTATGCATATTAATTCAATTTCGCTGGTTTCCAAATATGATATCAATTATAAGTATCATTACCCCTATTCATCCCAATTATTGTTGACGAGAAATTATGTAACAATTTAATGCTTGTGGCTTTTACTTGATGCAAATCCATATTAACTAGATGAAAAATTATATACGATTTACACTTATTTATTCAATATTGTGACGCGTTTCGTCGACACAGCGACTTCATCAGACTACATCATACTAAATTCTTAACAATTATGTTACAATTATGTAACAATTGAGAATTACACGAAAAAAGTATTATCAACTTGGTCTACAAATTCAGGAAGAAACTTCCTTATTTCATTAGCTTTTCAAAAAGGTATATATTTCAATAATTCCTTCACGAAATCGAAAAATATGGCCGGAAAACTGATCCAATGAGGCGTATTTTATTCCAGGGACACAACCCATAACACAATGAAAGATCACCATTTTTTCTTTTTGAAACTAATTATCCTCAAATTGAATTTCTTTACAGTTACTCCCAGGTTATTGAGGAATATTTCAATTTTCATTCGAGAAATACTGTGAATTTTTTTCATTCGTTCTAGTCCTACTCTCAACATGCAACTAATAATCACAGGTAAAGGAGAAGATAAGGAGGTTAACCAAGTAACGAAAAAATCTGTTACTTGCTCGGATTACCGGCTATATTTTTTGATCTCGTGAGAAAATTTATTGCATATGTACCGAGATATGTACCTTCTTCACTTATTTATACGCAAAGTTAATTATAATTTTTTTGAGAAATATGCAGTTGTTTCATGAAAATTGAATCAGAAAAACAATTGATGCCACTTCAGTCTTTTTATTTTTCAGGTCATCCAAATTTTTGGTGAATGATTTTCCCTGGAAATAATCCTCATCCCATCAGCTTTAAAAAAAAACCTTACTTCTATATTCAGTGTTGAGTAGTTTCCACAAATTTAATTGTATTCGATGGTAAGTCGGAAAACTTTCAAAAAATCGAAATATCAATATATCTCAGTAACCATAGACTTTCGTACCAAGGTTCACTGGACTCAAATCGTTGCAAATGAAGTCTAGTATAACCCCGTTAAAGGATCACGTCGAATTACCAAACACCCTGTATAGGTTTCTCTGAATTGTTCATGTTCTGACTATCATTCAGAATTTCCAATAGATTTTCGATGATCTCAAGAATAAGGGATATTTTTTATGCATTTGAAAATTTAGAACTTCAATGGTTTCACTGCGAATATCTAAAACTTCACCGATTCTCATCATATACTAACTGACAAAGAAACTGCAACACCCACAAGGAGATGTTTAAATTAAAATTTTTTTTTTGGTCAAACATAGATAGTATAGCAAGGAGTAAATGATTAAAATTTGGAGAAAAATATCGTGAAGGTTTTTTCATGTGAACATTTCTTGTTATTTACATATTGTAGTCGTTGTTTGCAATTTTTTTAAACTTTACAACAAACCAGCTGTTCGGGGAGATCCAAAGTCTATGTTTAGTTGTTGTTAAAATGCCTAGAGCACGTGTACGCGGAATTTATCGCCAGCTAAGTGAATTTGAAAGGGGTCAAATTATTGGTCTACGGGAGGCGGGGTTGTCATTTCGAGAAATCGCTAAAACCGTACGAACAGAAATCCAACTGTTGTTATGAGATGTTGTCAAGCGTGGATTGATAATGCCCAAAATCGAAGAAGAGTAGGCACCGCACGTCGAAAGGGCACAAATGAAGTTCAAGATCGACGTCTAAGACTTATGGCTATTAGAGACCGATTTGCGACAACTCGATCTTTGGCTGATGAGTGGTTAGGAGTACAAGGCCATCTTGTTCTGTCCGAACGGTTTACCACAGATAATGTCTCTTGGATTGCAGCATTATCGACCCCATCTTGTGTTACCTCTGACGGTTGAGCATCGCCGGCAACGATTACAGTGGTACAGAGAACGTCAACATTGCAATGTGGAATGGCATCAGGTCATCTCTTCTGATGAATCTCGATTCTTCTTAGGTGCACATGATGGTAAGTAGGTCACCTTTAGTCTTTATTCGAGGTAACATGACAGCGCTGCATTACCTTCAAGAAATAGTGGAGCCATATGTTCTCCCCTACCTTAAACGACTCGAGAATCCACTTTTTCTGCAAGATAATGCTCGACCTCATGTTGCCAGAGTTAATTTAAATTTTCATGAAGTGACCTTGTGAATCTTTTGCCATGGCCGCCCAGATCCCCCGATCTTTCGCCCATAGAGCATGTTTGGGACATCATGGGTAGAAGGCTTGGAAATTTACCCCAGCCCCCACGGACTTTGGCGGCTCTGATACATGAACTACAGGAAGCTTGAGATAGCATCCCTCAAGAAGTAATAGACATGTTATTGCATCAATGCCAAGACGTGTTGGGGAGTGTATAGATAATCGCGGTGGACAAACACATTATTAACAAATTTATTAAAAAAAATTGCGAACCCTTCCTTTTTTTTCAAATTTCAATCTTTTACTCCTTGCTATACTATCTATGTTTTACCAAAAAAAAATTAAAATATAAACCGCTCCATCTGGATGTTGCAGTTTCTTTGTCAGTCAGTTTATTTAAACGATTTCATAACCATACCTTATATTTGCCCCAGTAGTTTAGACGGCTCACTGCCGGATTTACATTAGTTTGATTTTTCAATTGTACACATCTCAAAATGGAATCCGTGGATATCCACCTTCACAGGTGGTTATAAACATGTTTTCGTCGCACGGTTTCAAATGTTTGAGAAAATAATAAATCTATCTACATAGAATTTAGTTTACGATTTGGAATTAATTCAATAGCAGGCTTATAGACCGACCAGTGTTACCCCACCATAATAAAAATTCCAAATCCTACACTACCGTATATTGAAATTGGAAACGCACCCTCTCGCTCTTGCTATATGAAACTTCCTTTGAGGATCGTTTTTTATTAGACTAATCTAACAGTAAAAAAACAGGGTAAACACGGTCTGTGATGAAAGGTACAGGGAGAAGTGTTTTTAGAGATTCTAGAGAACGGTTAAGAGCGATATAAATTTATATTATCCCAGCCGTGATTTGGGGAACGAGAAATGCATCAATCATAATATTTATAGAATATTATTTTTTAATAATTTTCAGGTCTATATCTGAGGTGAAAAGACTGAAAATACGGAGTAATCAAACTACTACTGCTATTGCAGCAAAAATATAATCATTAAAAAATTTACTTAATAATAAGATACAAACAATTTTATAAGTGACTTTTCCGTTTTCGTGCGCATGTTCTGGGTAACAGCGTGCTATCATTTTGCCCAAATGTCTGTAACTTTCGATTTTTCGCCGAAAATCTTCGACTAACTGATGAAGAATTGTCATCATAATTTGAGAACGGAAAAAGATAGCGACTTGAAATTTTTAGGCTAGGTGGCGCGTCCAAATACGACCGAGAAGTTCGTCAATGGGCATAATGGGCCCAATGGTTTACGAGTAATAATTTTGTTTTCAACCAATACAAATTCGAATGTAAATGAAAGTTTGTGAAATTTTGTGAGAATCGTTTCACCAGAAAATTAAAAAAAATTATTAAAAAATATTATTTATCTCACGATAACCTAAGAACGGAAAGAGATAGGGACTTGCAATTTTGAGGGTAGGTTGCGAATACGAATGCGACATTTGAGTTTATTAATAGGCATAATCGGCCAGACGATTTTGGGATTATGTCCATCTGAAATTTGGTTGTTATTTCCTCAATAACTCGAAAAATACGAATCAGATCCAATTCAAATATAGTAGTTGAACAATGCCGAATCAAAAATTCGCGTGGATCGTATAACTAGAAAATAAAAAAAAAACATTGAATATCATCGAAAAAAATTTATATACCAGAAACTATTCGTCCAACGTCGCTGAAATTTTGTGGGTGCATTTAAAACCTAACTCTACAGCTAAGTTCCTAGTTTGAACACGATCGGATATATATTGTTAAAGATCCGAGCAGCTTTGGGTGAATTCACTAGCTGGATGCGCGACCGTTGCTTCGATAACTTTCGAATGCAAAGAGATAGGGACTTGCAATTTTCAGGGTAGGTTGCGAATCCGAATGGGAGAGTTTAATTCGTTGTTGGGCATAATCAGCCCAACTGTTTTGGATTTATACCCATCTGAAATATTATTTCCTCGATAACTCAAAAAATATAGACCACATGGAATTGAAACTTGGCAACTAGTTGTAGAATATGGACATGAAGATGTATGTGAAATTTTGTGAGGACTATAACACTACAAAATTTTTAGAAAAATCTGAAAAAATATTATGTATCTCACGATAACTTGAGAATGGAAAGAGATAGCGATTAGCAATTTTCAGGATAGGTTGCGCATCCAAATGCGACATTGGAGTTCGATAATTGGCATAGTCAGACAAACTCTTTTGGAGTTATACTCATCTGAAATGTTGTTGTTATTTTCTCTATAACTCAAAATATACAAATCTGATCCGATTAAAACTCGGTAATTACTTGTAGAATACTGACCCACTAATTTTCGCAGAATTTCGTGAATATTGTTACTTCAGGTGTAAGTTTTTTCGTAGATTATTAAATATTCAGCGAATTTCAATTCCACTAAAATACGTCATATGTCAGAAGTAAAAAATTCTGTTTCTCTTATTACTCAAGTGTGCCATGAAATGGTATGAAATATTCATATCTCATAAAAGCTGAGAAAACGGTATATATCGATGCTAAATTCTATTAAGATTGTCTAATAGAGGAGACTAGACAATAGAACATGCGCGCAAAAGCTCCTGATTTCAAGTTAGTGATTTAACCAATTCTTATCAGTCCATTCAAGATATTAATATTTTTCATTAAACATAACACATATTCAGAGTCTCATAAGAATTTGAATAATAGTATTCTAGAAGAATATATTCTTCGGTTATCGTCCATTCTGTAGTTAAATGAAATAAAATAAAAAAGGAACAATCCGTTCCGAAACGTCGGCGTTGTTTTAAGAACAATAAATAAATCAGTCCAAAACTCCCAATATTTTATTTTATTTTATTCTAGAAGAATGTTTCATATAACTGCTATGTATCAAATCATAAAACAGATAAAAATAACTGGTCGAAAAAAAAAGAAAGAAACCCCTATATGTATATATATTGTCTTGAGCATGTCCTATAGCCTCTCTGAATTGGAATGGAATATTGAAAAATATAACTTTTGTTAGAGTTTTTGTGACATGTTTTTCTCCTTGATTTTTTCTGTTTTACAATGCTGTAATTTTTTGAAATTAATAAATAATATAATATTATTATTATCGAGTTTTTGTTGACATTAGTTTTTTCATGATTTTCGTGATATCGTGCTCACGAAAGTGTTCATAAACATTCGAATAGGTATTTTACTTCAAACTACTCGGGTTAAATTTGGTTGGACCTGCATCTTTCGAAATATTAAATATTAATTTGATCGTGTCCATACACGACCTAGTCCTATTCGGCTTTCAAATCTACCCTACATTCCACCACGTATTTCTTTCAAAGGATATATTGGTAATAAAAGGCTAGGGACATAATTAAATTTAACCACATATATTCATTTGTTGACACCATTTTTGCATCAAATTCGAAAGACCCAGAAATTTAAACGAAAAGCTGACCTGGTATGTGCGCTGAAATATATTTAATTTTCTCCTTCATTACGTATATTATTGCAGATCAGAATCCATCATTACTATCATCACATATTCCTCTATATCAGTATTCAAGAGGAAGTTCTCATGTTTCTGAAGCTCCAATATCGATAAAATCGACAGAATTCGAGGAGATTCTCAGGTAGACACTAATAATTTGCTTCATTATCGTCATCAGAAATGTAATCGACGCATTAGGATTTCTAGAAGAGCATTAAATGCTGATTAATGGTAACCTGGCAGAAGATTGCCCATTTTCATACATTTGGATTTGATAGTTGTAATCAATTATGCTTGAGAAAGGGGTTATACGATTATTAGTATCAGAAAAGGTAAAAGTATATAATGAATTGGCAATTCCATTTTAAATATCCGTTATTTATCATCATGATCTGACTTATGTGGTAATGAACCCTGCTATGGGAAGATGGGTTCTTTGGTTATACGGAGGTTGTCTGATTTGAAACCAACATGGTAACGAATACGAATTTCGATGTATGATGATTTTTAAGTGGCCGTATATCAAAAGGCGCAAATCATTTTGCCCAAATGTCTGAAATTTTCGAATTCTTCTCTGAAAATGGTCTCAAATGAGTAGGTTCCACTAACTGATGAAGAATTTGAGGTCTAAATCCATTCTGGCCGGCCGGACATCCTTTGCCACGATAACTTTCGAACGGAAACTCAAAATTAATTTTTACTAAAAGCACTGACGGGAAGTCAGGAGCTTTTGCACGCAGGTTCTATTGTCTATTTGCACCTCAGAGACCCTCACGAAATAATGCATGAACCTTCAAGCCATCTGTTTTGCGTTAAAATACCTGAAATAATGCATTGCTTATCAACTGAGTTCAAATTTTAAAATGAATAAAATAGTGAACTTACTCAGCAGCCGATTACGTTGAACTCTCGACCACCGATAGTTGTTACTATCCTGAGATTTATCTGATTTGAAATTTCATTATCACCATTATTTAAGAGATGGGGCCGCCTGATTTATTTATTTTATTTTTATTCTACATTAATTATGGAGTAGAAACAGGATTCCTCAAACTAGTACCCTGAGATAAACAGTTGAAAATTATACATCAAATGAAAAAAAAGGAGAAGAAAATACATCAATTTCAAATGAAGAGCAACATTGGTTAAAAGTCTTTCATAATTCGACAAATAGGTAAATTTTGTGTATAATTTCTGAGACGAAAGAGAATATAAAAAATAATTTGATGTCGTGATACTCTGTTAGGCACTCTTAAACGGATAAAAGCGAGTATTTCCGAGGAGTCGTATATGAAGTTAATAATTTTATACATAAATATTAATCCAGCGATAGTTCTACGATTTTCCAAAGAAATAACGTTGAAATGGATGCGAGTACATGAGTACTCACCAGGTGTCCTTTGATAGTTAAATTTTCTCGACAAATTTCTCAATAAATTATTTCGAATTCCCTCAATTCGATTAACACTGGTAATACATCTTGGCGACCACACTATCGAGGCAAACTGAATCCTACTCAAAACAAGAGAGATAAAAACGGTTATTATTGAATTCTGGGACCTGAAATATTTACATTTTCGCTTAAGAAATCCCAATAATCTCCTACAATTATTTGAAATACTATCTATATGAGCATTGAATAATAATTATCTGTCGAAAAATACTCCCAGGTCCTTCATCAGGTCAACGGATTCCACCTCGCACCGAGACAATAATCGAAAACAATAGGAGATGCAGAACGGGTAAAAGTAATTCGAGAATAATTGATTCAGCTCTCGAAAATGAACGAATTGAACTAGATCTCTCTGAAACAACATCGTGTGAGCCATGAACTCGCATGAAAACTTTCAAGTCGTCTGCTTAAAGAAGACCTTTAGCATAATGGAAACAACTAACAATATCATTTATATAAACCAAAAATAGTAGTGGCCCCAAATGAGAACCCTGAGGAACTCTAGAGGGAGAAAGGAAAATGTCCGAACGGCAACAATAAACAGTAACAAACTGTGTCCTCGAGAAGAGATAACTTTCAAACCAATTCAGTGATTAAAAATTATTTAAAATTCCATATGACCCGACTATTGGAACTTGACAGTAGAGTTAGGTTCTGAAGGCTCTCGCGAAATTTCAGCGATATCGGACAAATAGTCCGATAATACTAATATACAGAATTTTCAATAATTTTCAATGATTTTTTAAAAACTTTCTAGTAATACGATCCTCCCGAAGTTTTGCAAGAATTTTCGTGTTGGCATTATACAACTAGTAACCATGCTTGAATTTAATCGGTTTCGTATTTGTCGAGTTATTGAAGAAATAACAACCAAATTTCAGATGGGTATAACTCCAAAACCGTTTGGCCGATTATGCTTATAAACAAACTCAAATGTTCCATTCAGATGCACAACCTGAACCTGAAAATGTCAAGTCGCTACCTATTTGCGTTCTCAGGTTATCGTGACATAAAAAATATTTTTTAATAATTCTTTTAAAATTTTTTAGTGATACGATTCTCATGAAATTTCACAAACGTGTTCTGCTTTATATTCCACAACTATTCACCAAGTTTTAATTCGATCGGATTCATATTGGTAGAAAATAAAATTATTACTCGGATCGGAAACCACTGGGCCGATTATGCCCCGTTAACGAACTCGTCCTTCATATTGGGATGCGCCACCTTCCCTGAAAATTTCAAGTCGCTATCTCATTCCGTTCTAAAGTTATCGTGGTAACGGGCGGCCAGACATAATCAAATTTATCCTCGAATTCTTCATCAGGTAGTCGAACTCAATCGTTTGAGACCATTTTCGGCGAAAAATTCGATTATTACAGACCTTTCGGCAAAATGATAACGCGATGTTCCCCAGAATATATGCGCAATAATTATTATATGATATGTTTAGCTCATCTAGCATAAAAAAAAATAAGTTTTTTTCTGGAAACAGGATATAACCCAATGGAGATATTCAAGTAAATGATTCATAGGTAGCTATAAAACAGCATTGTGTTGAAATGCTGAACTGATGTTTGAAGGTTTCTATAGTAAGAAAAGAACGTGTAGAAATTGTTGAGACGAATAGAACGCAACACGAAACGAAGGTATCCAGATCAAGCATAACTCCAAACTTCACTCAAGAATCTCATACTCCTTGGAACTACGCGCTATCCGACCAAACCGTTCCATCACCGCAAAAAGAATAGATCGATTTAATTGCGCCGAGACTATACGAACGGGTGTTTCAAATAACAAATAATTAAGAAGTAGACATAAACATCAATCTTGGCATAAAATGTGAATGCTCCGGGTACGTGAAGAGAGTTAATTGAAACGAGGAAACGAAGAAACCTCGAGAAAGGCAAAAAGTGGTCCGCGTTCACGATGGCGATCGCCGTTCTTACTCTTCCATATGGAATCTCCTACTTATCCGATTCATTAATCATGTGGAAGGTCGATATGCATTTCATGTTTGTCTAATTCCGACGTTTCAACCATTTCACGGTACATCGGAGGTGGAAAAAAGAGCGGATGATTTTTTTCGACCATATATCGGTGTTTTCTCTGTGTCCGTCGAGTATTGATTCATGCGAATGAGTTTCTGTGGTACAAATCTTCATCTTGGTTGTCATTCGCGAGGACTTCCAAGAAGCCGATTGATTTAGAGTAAGATTGATTGCTTTGAAATGTCGAAATAGACTTGTGTTGATGTAATATGGGAGTTTACTACGCCGTTCGATAGTGACTAATGGAACCATTTCGTATGCTGTTTGAATGTCATAGGATAATGTTAGGTATCTATCGGAGAAAGGGAGCTATATGAATCATCGGAGAACCATACAGATTACTCAGTCGAGTGACGCTTACTTATTTGTTTGTTTGTGTTAGGCTCGCTTCACATCAACACGACACGGTTTTATGTACGGCAACGACACAAACGCTCGAGCTTTCCCACAGGCTCGCTTCACAGTCGTGTAAACGACACCGGCATCCGATTCTTGGGTGAAGGCTTGAATGATAGCTTCCACAGCTATTCGGCCGAGTCGTGGTCGTGTGAACGACACAAGGCTGCCTTGCGCGGCTCGAGGGGACTGCCGGACACCTTCGAGTCGTGCATGGCAGCCGTGTGTCGTTTATAAATGGTTTATAAATCCAGCTGAAAGCTATAATTCAAGCCTTCACTCTAGAATCGGATGCCGGTGTCGTTTACACCGCTGTGAAGTGAGCCTGTGGGAAAGCTTGAGCGTTTGTGTCCTTGCCGTACATAAAACCATGTCGTGTTGATGTGAAGCGAGCCTAACACCGATATCGATCGAGTAAGTAGCCTGTTCTGCAGCCTAGAGAGGCTTATTGTTCCTCGGTCGGTCTCATGGTTGATACCCCTTAGCTCGGGTTGCTAGCCTCCATAGGGTCTACGAGGCGATCTCCTGCACCTGCACCACCGACATTACATGGGTCTCATGTAACAACCACACTGCCTTGTCGGTGTATTACGTACATTTTTAAGGTTGAGTTTCGGGTAACTTGGAGAAACCTACCCGTTTTGTGACGAAGGAATCCATATTGAAGAAAGAAATGCCCATCAGTATTTGAAATTTCAGCTAATTTCGTTAACAAATTCAATATTTACAAATCGCAATACTCACGGGGAGAAAGGGTTATTTGCTGTGTTTTTTCCCTAAGCTCTTGTATCATACGTCGAATTGTAGGCACTCCGTTACACTAACCTATGCTTACACATATGAGGCTCTCAATCAAAAGAATTTAAATATACCTACATGAACTCCATTTTCCTAGCAAGTAGGATTATCGTCCTTGACTAGGTACCTCGCACGGTTTCTGGCACTCAAAGTCGTGTCGTCACCTCCATAGTGAAGTTTACTTTGTGTGTGGGCTGGAAAGTCGAATATTATGACATGTGAGGCCATTTCGTCTGCCCCCCCCAACCCCATCTCACAATTCCTAAAAACAGGGTTTTCTCGAAGAATCCCCATGTTGTTCAAATGCTTTCTCAGGGTACAGTGTCCGGTTAGTAGGCCAGTTACTGCCCTGAGCTTACTCCTACTCAGTAGTAAGACTTCTTTAGTTAGTGAGAAGCAGGGGTGTTCCATCATTAACTTACTATGGCGCTGGTCCAAAGTTGTGTTCCAGTGCCGAGTGTGCTGTGCAAGGATCCATGTTTCATCTTTCACAGCTGATTTGGCCACCCCTACTCCCGGCTCTGGCCCGAACAGGGGGATAGCCAAGCCCTATCTAGCGAGTGCATCAGCTCTTTCATTCCCTTCAATGCCTGGGTGCCTCGGCACCCATCCGAGCTCAACTCGGTTTCAGGCAGCCAAGGTTTCCAGGTGCTTTCTGCATTCCAGCACAAGCCTGCAGTTAATTCTCCAGCTGGCTATTGCCTTAAGTGCTGTCCGACTGTCCGAGAGAAGTTGTATGTTCCTACTGGAATAGCCTATACGAATATTGTCCATGACACATGTCATGATGGCTACCACTTCCGCCTGGAATATAATGCAAATTTGTGAGTTACTGGACTCCAGTCCCTCACCATGTTCAGGATCGGGTGACTAATAAGTCCACTCGTCACCTAAAGTGCTCTGTATGTGCTGTATGCAACCCAAAACCAAGACCCAGTAACACCGCTGGTTCAGGAGATATCGAACCTCCCATCCGCGCATGCCTGAACACTCCGTTCATGATTCTGTATCAGGGTAGCATCCCTCCCGGACTAAAACTGCAATAGTTATAATGATTTTCGCCATCTGCTTATCCATACACTCATCAGATCGCCCAGTTTGTTTCTGAGGAAGTTTATATTTTTTCGGTCAAACTGACCTAAATGTCCTAATTAAACAAACGATGATAGCTGTAATGTATCACGAGATGATTGTAGAAATAATTGTATTATTTTCTGGTTTGAGCTATTGGAGAACTTTCCGTTTTTTATCGACGACAAAGCCAATCAACACCGGGCCAGAATCGAATAAATCGGATAGATTATCATACACTTGGTCACCATATTCGCTCGATATGACCTGCCTTCAGCAACAGAATTTGACGAGAGCAACAGAACACCGATCAAGGCCACGAAGTCTGAAACGCGTCTGCTCTAGCTCTCGGCAAATCAATGAAATGTCCTGTATATGCATATGTAAGGATTTCAGGAGTTATTGACAGAGCTCTCGGACTTGATGATTCATTAACAACGGTATCAGCCATCTTTCAATATTTATTTTGATGTACCATGATTTCTAATGTCTAAATGTCGTCTGTTGTATCACGATCTTAAATTTTGAAGAAAATTATCTTGAAGATTTATGTCAGTTATAATTTAAACATTTCAATTGAATAACTTTCTGAGCTTTTTTCATTGTATCAGCATTATGACTAGTTAATATTAGTTAAAGACAGTATAGTCGTTGTTTAAATAGCAGTGTAGTCAAGGTCAATTCTTCTCATTTTGAGCTAGACGTAGGTAGTCAAAGTTGAATAGTTGTTCCTTAAGATGAATTTGATGAAAGTCGAAAGCTTGGAGCAACAAAGAGGATGATATATAATCTATCGTAGTTGTGACTACCAAACCGATGTACTATAATAGTAAGTGTTAGACTCTGATCGAATGTGGTGATGTGCAATTTTAAAATTTTCCTTTATTTTCTGCGAACACACGTCCGCAAATCATGAAGAAATAGGGGAGAAATTTGAAAACAATATTTCTCAGGATTCAATCAAAGTGTCTATATAATATTCTTCAATTTGCTCACGATAAATAAATGTGACCGAAATTCTATCAATTTAGATTTATATCGAAACGTTACGTTCAACAGATTTGCGTATTTATCCATATAAAAATATAAATTTTTCTTGCGTCGATATGTAATGACGGATGTATGATAGCCCATAGAAATCTATTCATCATTCAATGAATGACTACACTGCATTTCCTGTACGTCAGTGCAGTGTAATTTTTTGTCCCATAGAAACCTCAGCACAAATATCTGCAATATTTGTAAAGTAACTACTAGAATAATTATATTATCAATTTTTCGACTGATACTTTCTCATCGAAATATTTCATACATTTCACAATTATTCAAATAACTCACATTTTGGTTTTTGCAGTTCTTGTAGGAATTCTAGTACTTACTTCTTCCTAAAACAAAAAAAAAACATGAAATTAGTGACTACACAAAAGGGGGCATAAAAATAATTTCAAATCGGGTGCAGGGGAGAGGGCGATGTTTTATTTTCTGTGAAATTCAGATAAGGACCAATCGCGACTTGTTCAGCTGAAAATCGAGTTAAAATGCCTTTCGGACCATTTCCGATTTAATGTAGCGCGAGAAAGTGGACTCTTATTGAATTTTCTAGAGGCGGATAGGAATTTTTCGCGTACTGTTTCGATTGAATCGACACCGAGATATTTTATGATTGATTTTCTGAGTCACCACAGCGTGCGGCAGTATTTATTGAATACTTGGTTTCGATGATGATAGGAGATGTTTTCATCGATCGAGGGTTGAACATGATGAAGTTTTCACACATCTAGATTCAGCTTATTTTACCTTGAATGTATAATTTGCTCAAATTAAATAGTCAGTCAATGAAAGTTCGAAATATCACAACTGTAGATAAATCATAAATATAAATAATAATAATCATTCGAAAAATATCTTCACACAAAAAATATTTACACTAACTACTTTTTACCAACACATAAGAAAACCTCAATGTCTGCAACTCCTTGTGGTGATTAGTGCCCTTATGTATTGCGAATCAACAGAATAAATTAATAAAATCGAATATTAACAACATATAACAATAAAGTTCAAACAACGTGATTCAGTGAAGTGAAGTATTGCAGTTCATGAATTAGTTGCTTCGAACTGAATAAACAGGGTGAATCACGAAGACCGTTCTTTAGAATATTCCGAACAAAGATTCGAGATAAATATAACACTTGAAATTTTATAGTTAAGCTTCGCTCAAAGTCAGTCATGACAAAAACCTCAAAATAAATTTTTTTAAATGAGGACCCATTTTTTCATTTATTAATTTTTTATTAGTCAGCTGGAATCTACGTTAACAAATATTGTATTTTTTACAATACATACTACTGCTCCTAAATGCTTATTTCCCGATATATTCGGTATGAGTAAAGCAGTAGTATGAAATATAAAAAATATACTATTTTTTAACGTAGATTCCAGCTGACCAATAAAAAAAATGGGTTCTCATTTAAACAATATGAGTTTTGAGGTTTTTGTCATGACTGACTTTGAGCAAAGCTTAACTATAAAATTTCAAGTGTTTATCTCGACTCTCTCTTTGAAATATTCTGAAGAACGGTCTTCGTGAATCACCCTGTATATTTTTAATGAACGAAGGAGAAGCATTGGTATGTCTCCTGATAGAAGCGAGAAAATTGGAAATGGGTGTGGTGTGATAAATTATTTGAAATATTTTCTAATTCTCTTTTAATTATTATCGAAATGTATTGCTAATATTAGGTATGAAATTCAATATCTCTTAGTGATAACAGTTTAAAATGCATAACCAACCTAATCACCAATTGGTTTTCTTCTCGAATTATCTATAAGAATAGGTGTTTATTGGAGTATGTAGAAGGTTCTGTATAAAGGGTGTCCGGATTCAACGTTAATATATTTCAGAACGTGATTCTAGAGGTCAAAGGGACCTCCTCATCTCAATGAATTTCATATCAAAAACCTAAAATTCACCCATGGGGAATGCCTTCATGATGACCCCCAAAAACCCGTATTTTTCCATTATTACAGCAAAACTTCGCAGATAATATCAATAATAATGTCTACATTTCTCGACATAAATTGAAACCTCAAGGGGAAGTTTACCAAGTTCACCAATTAACCTTAATAATTTAATTACGATTTCGAATGAGCATTTAAAAAAACACAAACACAATATAATGCAAATAGACAAAAAAAGAGTTCAGAATTCACAGAATAAAAATAAAAAAATAGAGAGCAGCAACAAAGGCATTCAGAATATATAGTTTATTTATGATTTCTCTCGTGAATCTAGCCGGTGCAAATTTTTCATATTTATTTGGAACCACGTTGATATTATATCTGAAACTCCAGGTCAATGAGGTATAGGTATATCACTACTTGTTAACAATTTAGTATGATGTAGTCTGATGAAGTAGCCGTATCGACAAAACGCGTCGAAATATTAAATAAATTAGTATAAATCGTATATAACGTTTCATTGACGGTATACCAGAAAGCGAAAAAATCACCAGGACTAACCACTAGACGTAGGTATGTTCAAATGCGTCCATAAATCAATGAAATTTCGAAACCAGAAAAAAGTATGGAAAAGAAGGACAAGCGAACAAGACAAAATCCTGCGTGCCCATAATCTCCCCAGGGATGCTGAAAGTACTCAATCGTTTCAGCACGAGATGAACTTCCCCCAGCTCCAAGAAATTAATGTAGTGAGCGTGTAAGGGTGACACTTTCAATATTGCCGCTCGGGGCGAGTCGATAAAACAGGGATCTGGGGTTACATCGGTGATTCCAGGATGTATTCAATTAAGGGATTGGGCTTTTCGCGAGCTGTTTTTGTCCGATAACGTGGCGGAACGCTCTCTGAATTTATATTAAGAAAAATAGCCCACCCTTTATCAAGCGAGTGGGCCCTGTTGAGCATGACATGGCAAATTAGAGTATTAGAATAAGCACATCGTTAATTTGTTTGTTGAAAGAAAGGGTTCGGATAAAGTACACTGTTTAATTAAAATTTTATAATCTGGATATCCGAGCAGGGAACATTGGATGTCGTATCAATTTGAAAAAGGGGATAAGAAAGAATAGTTGGAAAGGGGTAGGTGCTGAAAAATACGCGCTCATAAATACACCTATATCATGAATTTAGATAGAAAATAACCAACAAGGATAACAACCCAGTGTCTTGAATGTGATGCCTTGTGTTCACAGACTCTCGGAAAACATCAGGAGAATCGGTTCAATATTAGAACCGTTTTCGAGACTTAAAATGGAAGGTCAATTTTCAAGAATTTTCCTAATTAAATTCAAACAATAGGCCTATGACTCACCTCATGTTGTGTTTACATACATCAGAAAATTATAATTAGAGTGTTCTATGAATTGATAGAATCGAGAATATCTATTGAAATTTTGAAAAATCATATCTCCGAAAGTATTAGTTTGTTGGAGTCGAGAATGATATTAATGGATTCATATGATGAAACTGCATCTTGAAAAAATTGAATTTGAAAATTGTAATGTAAACAAAAATTTTTTTCGTTACTCCGAAACCACCCAGCCGATTTTGACCATAAACGAACTTAACCGAGATATTTATCTCTCAAACCTAATCTGAAAATTTAAACTGTCTAGCTCAATACGTTCGACAGTTATCTTGGTTACGACTGGACAGAATCGATTTTGAGCACGGATTCTTGATCAGTGAGTCGAATCAAAACGTTTGAGACCATTTTCAGCCAATTCGGACATTTGGGCAAATTCATAAGCACTCTGTTATTTATGGTAAATTGTACACAGGAGGAAAATCGAGACCACAAGAGTTACGAAAGTCGGAACATATAGGAATAGAGACATACAAAAATGGACGAACATAAATGTACAGTGGAGAATTATTGTATTATTGTATATACCACAAATATAATATTTCTTGGCTCTATATGCTACCTTTAAGTTCTGTCATAGACTCTGACATAGAGTTTATAATATTGTTGTTGTATATAATGATGAGGTTGGAATTATATAACTTTTTATTCATTTATAAGATGTGAATTGAAAGATTTAATTAATGTGAGAATAGGCGATGAAGATATTGTGGATAATCTTAGTATAGTGGATATTGAATGAAAATCAATATATCATCATACATTTGTCTATGAATTCATACTTTATTGTATGAATTCACACACGGCTTTGAACAAGTTTGCTCTGCTTAATATATCAATATTCCGTTCAATGCCAATTTTATGCTATGAAATAAATGAATTCTGCAGAGGAAAAAAGAGACATTTTTTTTCTGTCTCATCGTATGATGAATAGAGGACTGAAAGAACTTTAAAATGATATATCGCATAACATATATTTATATTGAAAATAAACACCGATACGTCACCACACCTAAACCAATGACGTAACCGCTTTAAAATTTTTATCGAAAGTTGTGGCAATTATATAAATGGAAGTTTGAGAGGTTTCAGGATTTTTCCAAAATTAACTGGATGTAAAGGAAATAAATATGGCCCAACTTTTAGGTGCTTACTATAAAAGGAAATGTATTTCGCTTTCGCCAATTTTTGCAATGAAATATATTATATGATGATAATATATGACCTATATACCTACAGTGGATTACGAACTCATACATTTTTGTACCATGGCCTTTCGTAGGTAAGTGTTTCTGTGCTCAACAGTTAAAGATAGTGCAGGGGTGGATTAGCACATTGTGAAAATTTTAACCTCTTATAACTATTTACCCGAGTCGAATCTGGAAAAATGGTAAATGGAAAGGGTGTGTAGATTTGAAGAGAGGAATCGTTGATTAAAATTGATGTTCAACTTAAAGACTCAGCCTGTATGTACTTACTTGGTTTAAGGGTTTAGGTGTATTCAGCTTTTTCAAAAAATCTTTTTTTTGTTTTTTTGCATTTTCTAAAAGCATAATATCTCGGAAATATTCTCTGAAAATTTTAAGTAAATCCGACAAATACTTTTCGAGTTATTGGATAATTCGCGAAAGGCTCTCGGGCAAGAGCAGGTAGTTAACAGCAGGTAGCTAGCAGCTAGCGTGCTAACGACGACACTCCAGAAGGTAGAATGCTATGTAGACAACATCAAATAGATATTTTGGAAGCTGCCACAATGGCCACGGAATAGATTACTCTGTAAGTAATTAAATAATATGTACGTAAATTGCGTGTAAAACTTCAAATGCGTTTTTCTCAAAACTATGTTCTTTCAACTGGTGACCACTGTCGCTCGCAAACCGCTCGGTATACACTTTAGTGAAATTTATACAAATTTTATAAAACATGATAAACTAGTGCCTGATTGGAGGATTTTTTTTAATTTTGATTTTTTGTAAGCAATTAACTGTTGGTTTCTTCCCGAAAATATGGAAAACATTTTCCTGAGGCTGTCATTTTGTTAATTTAAAAAAAACCTTCGATTAGGCACTAGATTATCTATTAATCAGACTAATTTTTCTTGTCCGATTGATTTTTGATGTATCTCCAAGGTTAAGTGATGGTCACCGCAAGGAGCTTCGATTAAAATTATTAATTTTTTTTTTAAATTTCTGTCAAATCAAGGCGAAACCTTATTTAATAATGCTATATCTTTACTTTCATAAAATGAAATAATTTACTGGCAAAAAAAATTATCCACAATTGTCATTTTTCATGTCTTTGACTACACCTAACCCCTTAAAACGTGAATATTTAATACCTATTTAAGGAGAATACAAAGTAAGCGCATGCGCGGTAAATGGCGAAGAAAAAGAAGAAATATATACGGAGCAACGAGCCCATACCTCAAAGCCGCGTCGCAGTCCGAGACTCGCCTGGACTTAAGTCAAAATATTACCCAATTTGCATCAATTCTCCTTTAGTGGTCTCCCGTATGTCACGAGAAAATAATCTTGGTATGTCCTCGACTTTTGTTGAGCCGCTTCGACTTTTAAGAACAATAACAATTAATTTTTATGCCTCCACTGCACCTTAACGGCCGATAAATCGAGGAAACGGCCTCTCTTTTTTTCATAACAACAGATATTGCTGCCTTTAACGGAATTAATTCTGATATTTATGGAAATTTCGATTGTGGCGCAACGACGATCGCGTTTGATTGGAATAGATCCAGCGGCGGCCCGTTCGAAGTGTTGGAACAGTACAAAAAAAAATGGTTCAAGTCCTGTGGACAGGAGCTTCGGCACTTTTGTTCAACTTTGGCAAATCATATTCCTGAAATTATTGGTCTCTGGGAATGATATAAATGGATTCTTACGATAGAACTGCATCATGAAAGAAATCAAATTTAAACAGACCGATTCTCCCCAATAACGAACTTATCCGAGATTCCTCAAATCTACTCTGAAAATTATATTATATCAATTAAAACTTAGGCAATATTGCAGTTTGGTTTCACTGGAGATATTCAGAACCCAATTTGATTATTCATCTTAGCAAAAAATATATTTCCATCATCATATGGATTATCCACGGGCATTATATTATCACCTTAAAGGTATAATATCATATCATCCTCATAATTCTACGATAGCTGAGGTTATATCATTGGTCATTTTGTATTCAATCATATACTGTGTTTTCTAGAACATGAGGTTTATTTTATATCAAGAATAACGAACCAGAAATAATTTTGACATTTATCTCTCATAGGAAAATAAGATGACGTGTAAGAATACAGATCATATAATAATTCATAAATAGAATTATTAAGTACAGCATTCTGTGAAAACATAGAAGTACGATTCATTATTGAAATTTCGAAAAGTCATATCCCCGAAAGTCTTAGCTTGTTAGAGTTGAGTATGATGTCAATGGATTTTTATGCTGAAACTGCATCTTCAAAAAAAAATGAATTCGAAATATGTAATGTAAAAAAAAATATAAAATTTTTTTTTCCGTTACTCCGAAACCACTTGGCAAATTTTGCCCAATAACGAACTTAGCCGAGATATTTATCTCCCAAAAATACTCTGATAATTTCAACTGCCTAGCTCATTCTGTTCGAGAGTTATTGTAGAAACAAAATTTAAAAATATATTAAAATTTAGACCACGGTTTCTTAATCAGTGAGTCGAACCAAATCGTTTAAGACCATTTTCAGACAAATTTTCGAATATTACAGGCATTTGGGCAAATGGTTTTTACTGAAATGTATTCAGTAGGTATTGAATACTTGATCATACCAGGAATGTTAGAAAACTATCATCAATTTTCATCGCAGAATCCAACGCAATCATCAAAAAATAGGGTTCTAATTTGAAAGACAGAAGTTATGGCCAATTTTTTATCACAATTTCAGACACAAAATTTGAAACACCCTGTGATGATATTTCTGGAATTCGAAAGATGCATGATCTTTCCACATTCTTCCTCTTTGATGTGGTAAAAACGGTTTACGTTCAGGATGTTCGAAATAAGAATAATGAACAAAATACTGACATATTTGACTTTTTTTCTGGTTTTTTTTTCGATATTTTGAAAACTATTCGAATGAATACAATGATTTTTACTGAAATGTATTCAGTATTGAATACTTGATCATACCAGGAATGCAAAAGTGAAAAAAATTTATTTTCATCAAATTTATTTTCACTCCCTGTATAACCGGAAGTGCTTGGGCTTCGAAAATATTTTAGCTCTGTAGAGAATTTCAAGAAATATCATAATCCCAATTTTCAGATTTCAAATATGTCCAGTTCTCCAGAAACGTCTAATAGGCACTCGAACTTGGGACACCCTGTAGATCAGATTGAGTTCAAATCTAGAGCTTTACTGTAAATTATGATTTTGTAGGATCTCGTAGAATTTCAACGATATCTGACGGATAATTTCAGAGCTACAGAATGTTTTTAAATATATTTTTTAAAATTTTCAGTAATTGCACAAGACTTCGTGTCGGTATTTTTCAACTGATAACCGTGCTTTGATTCAAGCCGATTAGTATTTTTCGAGTTGATGGGAAAAGAAACTTTTAAATAGCTATAACTCTGAAACCACTCGGTGAATTTTGCCCATAAACGAATTTCAATTCTGGTGGTTTAATATTTGAGAAATTATTAAACCGAAATCAACACAAAACCGCGAACATACGGACCTCCATCATCCGTTCATCCATCAAACCTTCATCACATCCACGCCACTGTCAGCGCTCCCTCGAAATATGTTATTAAGCCAATTTCAGACGCTATTATGCGTTCTGCCCAGTCGGTCCACACATCCCGTACCTACATCCCGTACCTACATCCCGAAGAAATCTCGCGGATCCGTTGAATATACTCTGGACGGCAATCAAAAGATTGGCGAGAACATTAACAAGTGCGATAATTCTTATTTAATATGACTTTTAATTATCCGGCTGGACGCAAACGACGTATAAATTGTAACATGCCCATAATATCCTTATGATCTCGGTTAAATTGTCTAGAGATCTGTTTGGGTGGCATGGAAGTATCCCGAGTATGTCTGGGTCTCTATCCGACTGCGTTTTGATGTGACAATTTGAATAATTAGCAAACGCAGATATGTGCTTCAATCGTATGTGTATCCTCGGGAAAATACTTGGTTGAAAGATGAAATTATGACGGCCACACAAAACTATAAGTGACTTCAAAACTCGGGTTCTGTTAATTCAAGGCATATGTTACTTTAAACGCCCGTATATCGTACCGTATATCCCAAGATTTAATTGTGAATTTTCGGATTTACAAATACCGGGTCTTTGTATAATATACTTCATTCACTTTTATAAAGTCTCCTGGTTGGCCATGAATAAGGTCTATCACGTTTTTGCGCGTATGTTCTGGGGAACATCGCGTTATCATTTTGCCCAAATGTCTGTAATTTTCGAATTTTCTGACGAGAATTGTCTCAAACGATTTGGTTCGACTCCCCGATGAAGAATTTGAGGTCAAATTTGATTCTGTGCGGCCGGCCGGCCGACCATGCCACGATAACTTGAGAACGGAAAGAGCTAGCGACTTGAAATTTTCAGGGTGGGTGGCGCATCGCAATACGACGGACAGGTTCGTTAATGGGCATAATCGGCCCAATTGTTTTCGAGTAATAATTTTGTTTTCAACCAATATGAATCAGATCGAATTGAAACTTGGTGAATAGTTGTAGAATATAAACCTGAGCATGTTCGTGGAATTTTGTGAGAATCGTATCGCTAGAAAATTAAAAAAAAATTATTAAAAAATATTTTTTAATACGCGATAACCTGAGAACGGAAAGAGATAGCGATTTGAAATTTTCAGGTTAGGTTGTACATCTGAATGACATTTGAGTTTGTTTATAAGCATAATCGGCCAAACGGTTTTGGAGTTAAACCCAGTTGTAATTTGGTTGTTATTTCCTCAATAACTCGAAACATATAGAAGCGATCTAATTCAAATATGGTTATTAGATGTAGAATACCAACGCGAAAGTTCCTGCGAAATTTCGTGAGGATCGTATCATCAGAAAATTTTTAAAAAATCATTGAAAATTATTGAAAAAAAATATATATATCAAAAACTATTCATCCAATATCGCTGAAATTTTGCGAGAGCCTTCAGAATCTAACTCGACGACCAAGTTCTAAGTTTGAACACGATCGGATATATATTGTTGGAGATTCGAGCAGCATTGTGTGAGTTCAGTAGATGGATGGGTGATCGTTGCCTCGATAACTTTTGAACGAAAGGAGGTAGGGACTTGGAATATCCAGGGTATGTTGCGCATCCGAATGGGAGAGTTAATTTCGTGCACGGGCATAATCGGTCCAACGGTTCCGGAGTTATAACCACCTGGAATATTATTGCCTCGATAACTCAAAAAATATGAATTCGATCGAATTGAAGCTTGGTAACTAGTTTTAGAATATCGATATAAAGACGTGTTTGAAATTTCGTAAGAACCGTACCCGTAGAAAATTTCAAAAAAATTACGAAAACAATTTTTTTGTAAGAACCGTACCCCAAGAAAATTTCAAAAATAATAACGAAAAAAAATTGGTTCAAGCACTGACGTGAAGTCAGGAGCTTTTGCGCGTATGTTCTATTGTCCAGTCTCCTGTATTGGACACTCTTAATCGAATTTACCATGGTGAATTATATTGTCCGTTCTCCTGTATTGGACACTCTCTTAGTAGAATTTACCATGGTAAATTCACATGAACAATAGAACATACGCGCAAAAGCTCCTGACTTCACGTCAGCGCTTGTTGTAACTAAAATTAAGGCAGATTGACACTCCTGAAATATCGTCAATGTCAAAACAATTCTCTGAGACGTTGCCAATTTTTACTCTCAACAATCAACATAATGTTCCATCTAAGACAAGATATTATCACCGATCTTTATGTTCGAATAATAAAGAACTCTTTGATTTGAAATTGAAAATGCCGAAAGCAGATTTGAAGAAGCAGAGACTAAGTATCAGGAAGTGATATACAGAACTGAAATATGCAATAGGAAAACTTCATTCTGTCTTGGGACATGTCGAACTCTCGAATTGAATTACTTATGGTGCTATTCTGCTTTTTGGCGCTCTAGTTCCTCGGAACTGAGTGCTTATCAATTTGCCCAAATGTCTGTAATTTTGGAATATTTCGATGAAAATGGTCTTAAACGATTTGGTTCGACTCACTGATCAAGAATCCGTGGTCGAAATTCATTCTGTCCGGCCGGCCGATCCGGCCGGCCGTAAGCACGATAACTCTCGAACGGAATGAGCTAGAGAGTTGAAATTTTCAGAGTAGGTTTGGGGGATGAATGCCTCGGCTAAGTTCGTTATTGGGCAAAATCGGACAGATGGTTTCGGAGTAACAAAAAAAAAATTTTTTTTTACGAAACAAATTCCAAATCAAATTTTTTTTAATAAGCAGTTTTATCATATGAATCCATTCATATCATTTTCAACTCTAACAAGCTAATACTTTCGGAGATTTGATTTTTTTAAATTTCAATGTAAATCGTATTTCACAGATTGATATAATTATTATTCTATGTATGAATTCTCATAATTTCAACTTGACAGAAGGGAATATTGTAACTTCAAAAATATTGGGGTTGAAATACTCGTATTTTAGCGATGCAACGGGGACCTCACCCGAAAATGTTTGAAAATATTACGTAAATATTGAAAGCATAATTATGTAGTTTGGTGAACGTAGATCAGGAAATTTTTGATCGATTACAAGGTAATTTTAAATTATTACTTATCTTCTTTCATATTTGTTTTATGGAATACCTACTATTTGTAGGTACTTTAAACCTGTTTTGGGCAATTGTCATACGAAACTTGTTTTTTTGGAGCTCTAGTTCCTCGGAACAGTGTGCTTATCAATTTGCCCAAGTGTCTGTAATTTTGAAATTTTTGGCTTAAAATGGTCTCAAACGATTTGGTTCGACTCACTGATCAAGAATCCGAGTGCGAAATCGATTCTGTCCGGCCGGCCGACCGGCCGTAGGCACGATAACTCTCGAACGAAAGGAGTTAGCGGATTGAAAATTGCAAGGTGGTTTTGGAGCGTAAATATCTCGGACAAGTTCGTTCGATCTATCTGAAATCTAGCATCAAATTGTAGAATCATGACCTTTATACGCATGTGAAGTTTTGTATTGACCAGATTACCGCAAAGTGTAAAAAAAAAAAATTTGAAAATTTAAAAAAAGTTTTTCCACAATAACTCTCGAACGGAATGAGCTAGATAGTTGACATTTTCAGAGTAGGTTAGGGAGATGAATATCTCGGTTAAGTTCGTTATTGGGCAAAATTGGTCAGATTTAATTCGATTTCTTCCATGGTGCAGTTCTCATTCTCATGATTGCTCATTTAATCTTGATAAATAAACTATTATTTGAATTGAATTTCCTTTATGATGCAGCTCTATCATATGTATACATTGATATAATTCCCAACTCAGAGAAACCAATACTTTCGGAGATATAATTTGTCTGTTTGAACTAGAGCGCCATAAAGCTCCTGTCCACAGGGCTTGAACCCATTTTTATCTGTAAGCTTTGAATCTGTAGGTAACGATTGCTCTGTAAGAGGCCGCCTTATGAAATCGTAAATAATGCAATTGTGGAATTGTTCCTGCAACTATCTCATTTAAGGTGCTACATTTGAACTACTTTGATAAATTTATTGGAAAACATAACCTAAAACCGTAGAGATATTTTGAATTTGAAGGTATTTGCGTAGAGTATCACTTATCATCCCAATATATTTTATTAGGGTTTTGTTTGATTGCAGCTTTACTATTATTGAGAGATGAAGGAAGGAAATGAAATATGCAATATGAAATGAGATATATTGATTTATAACATGTTTTTACGAATGAATAGTCCGTATTACTTGAAAGAAATGCCCATATGAAAAACTAAAATGTATAAACCAATTTTCATTCTCCAAAAATACCACCCACCATACATATATTATAGAAAGAGGGATAATACCTTTCCCGCTACTGCAATATGGCATTAGCATTTCTTGTTTGTAGGACTGGTTCTAAAGCATTCACTAAATACAAATTGCAATGTTTTTTTATTCAATCTGAAGATGCTGATAAATTGATCATCCGGAATTACAAATTAATCCATTTGATCACTTAACCGTTTTCCCTCAATTCTCACCAAGTTCCTATTATAATAAAAATGAATTTCAAGTCATGTGGAATTATGTAGAGTTAGTTGGATCGGTGACACCGAAAGAATAACGACCAAACTCTCTGACGTCACAAGGGCCTGACGTCACCATCGCGAGGTATACTCTAAGACTCTAAGGACTCTAAGGGTTCGAAGGTTCGAACTTCGAAATTCCAAGTACTAAAAAAACATGTGGCATATCTTTGCACGGGTCTGCCTGGCGACTTTCTTTGCTTTTAGTTAGAATAGTTAGATAAAAACTTTCATTTGGTTTAGTACATTCTTATGTGCCACGATACAACTGTTTGCTTGTGATTTAGTTTAAAAGGAATAATTTGTGTGCTATTAGTGCTATAATTGTGGGTTTCACGAAGCTTCGATTAGCTTAATTGTGGATTTAATTTGATGGTTGCATAAAAAATGAACTGGGAATCGACATAGAATCGCACTAATTTGGCAATTAAGAGCTGTCACAGCTTCGTGAAACCCCCTATAAGTGTTGTGTTCTACTGGTATTTATATTTAAAATGCCGTATTCCTGCTGTGTACCGGGATGTCGGGGAAACTACAAAAATGGACCAAAGGTTCACGCGTTCCGTTTTCCAACGAATGCTGCCATGTCTGCTAAATGGGTTGCAGGTGTTCACAGGAAACATTTTTCTCCATCGAAGTTCAGTAGGATCCGTGAGTTACATTTTGTCAAGGAAAATATAATAACATGTTCTACTGCAACGGATTCAAAAACCGGCGAAACTATAACCGTAAATTTGAAAATTCCTAGATTAAAATGTGATGCCATACCATCTCAACTCCCCAACTGTCCTTCCTATTTATCAAAAAAACTCAAATTGCGTCTTAGTCGTGATGAAAAACTCCGGGAATTGGAAAATGCAAGTTTTGCGAAAGCCATTAGAAACAGTAAAATCGAATTTGAAACGTGTCAAAAGACATTTTCATACTCTAATTTTGAAGAGTTTCTTTCTGTTTTTAACTCGTTTGAACTACCTGGAGGCTGGTTCAAAATAAGTGACATTCAAAAAGTTACATTATTTAAATTAAAATATTCTCCTGGGCCTGTTATAACATACTCTGTAATATTAAACTCCGATTTAAAGGTTAAAACTTTTTGTATGCCAAATACAAATATTCCGAAATGAATTTAAACCGGATTCGAAAACCCCTTTCACTTCCAATAATATAAATGAAGTAAAAGATTTGTTACACAGTATAGACAGAAATGCTGGAGAAAATGGGCCTGCAAAAAAAATGAAAATGTTTCAAAACACATTTCTAGCTAATTAGATTCATTGGTGCTGAATATATCATCCGGGGGAAGACAGTTTTCAAAATAATTCTGCGTTAGCCGGAGCATTAGCTTTTCTATCCGAGCAACTAAAATTACATACATCAAACAAAGCAAGATATAGTTATTCCAATAATACTATTATTTTAGCCTCGATGCTTGTAACAATAAGTCCTCATGCTTACAAATACTTGAGACATTTTGGTGTACTTATCTTACCTCATCCAAATACAGTAAAATCAGTTTGCAGTTCCTTATTAACTGACCCTACAATGGAAGAGAGAAACATATCTTTTAACTATGCGAAAAATCTATTTCAGTTATTATCCGACCGTGAGAAGCATGTAATATTATCAGTAGACGAAATCCATATCAAACCATTCCTTGATTATAAAGCAGGAAATATTGTTGGAACTGCTTATAATAATTCTAGTTTAGCAAATTCTGCGTTTGTTTTTTATGATATCCAGCATTATGTGAAACGTAAAAGAAGTTGTTCATATTGGTCCTACGTCTAAAGTTGACCATCTTATGTTGTATTCATTAATAAAGAAAGTCATAATTAAGTTAGAGGAAATTGGATACAAGGTATTTTGCGTTATCAGTGACAATAATGCTGTAAACAGCAAAGCAATGAGTAATTTTGCTGATAAGAAAAGTTTAAGTATTGTTGTTGTATGGTTTTTGCTTTGAAACTTCGTTTTTCCATGATCAAATCGAATGGGGTGCGAAGAAGGGCTCAGTTGACGACTGGTACCCTCTTTAAACAAGGAGCCCTTCAATAATTTTGAAAAAATCTCCTTTTTAACGTTAAAACAACGCAAAACTCTGATATAGTATAAGGTACTCCGGCACAACGCGCTGCCTCCCTGTAGTGACGTCACGCGAGAGTCGTCGGTCCTTATTATTTCGGTGTTAACGGTTGGATACGAGTATTTATCATGCTCTAAGAATAAGCCAATAATCCAAGCAATCTGATTATTATTCACATATCCATTTTCATATTCGGGAAAAAATTGTCACGCCGCAAAATCATACAATAATTCTTTAAAATAACCTCACATCATGAAAGGTTTTTTTCTGGGTTTTCTCTCCCAAACTCTGAAAAATATCTATAAAATAGAAATTAATTATTTTGTGATTTGCTTCTGCGTAAGAAACACAAGATATTCATCAGAAGCAATCAATTGAACAATGTTGCCTAACAAAAAACAACGAAACAACATCAACGAAGAAACAACTATATCGTAACGTTTCGGAGTCTATATCAGACTCCTTCGTCAGACGCTTAATGAAAATCTTTAGAATTATTTTGTTGATAGTTATGTTGTCAAATTCAAGAATTGTCACAATTGCTACAATCGTGACAATTCTTGAATTTCGATTTCGACCACTGATTCTTGATCAGTGGAACGAGTGCGCCAAAAAGTGTTTTATTTGGTCAGAAGGAATCTATAGTTAAAATTAAGGAACAACTCAAAGTCTCACCCTGTATATTCATCACCTGAATCCCTCCAATCCCGACGACTCCAACGATCCGGCTGCCCGACACGGCCGATTGAAAACATATAGGCAACATAAAAAAAATCATTTCACACCTCTCGGTCAAACAGATTACACCAGACGAAGAACTCGCCAAGCTTCTCGATCGCTTCCTTGCAATTCCGAGAGGACAGGAAATGCCAGACAGAATAGGAAAACCCGCATAAAAGACAGATATCATTATCATTTCGTGGGACTACATCTTAATTTATATCAGCCTTAATTAGCGTTAGATAATCAAGTTGGTGGAACGGCTTTCACGTTTCACTGTATTTCATTCCGATCTATAAACGTCTGGTTTTATACTGATAGAATTATGCCGTGGATGGTGAATATGTTCGTTTTAATGGCTCGAATGGCGGTAATAATTTTTTATTGTGATGCATTATCATTCCGTGTCGACCTGGGGAACCATTAAAAAATTGTAAAGGGTTACAGTTGGCGCTATAATTACCACCCAATACGAAAGTATTTTTGGCGTTCTTGTTCCTCGCAACAGAGTGCTTATCAATTTTCCCACATGTTTTTGGCTGAAAATGGTCTTAAACTATTTGGTTCGACTCACTGATCAAGAATCCGTGGTCGAAATCGATTCTGTCCGGCCGGCCTTCCGTTAAACACGATGTGTCAACAACATCGTTAACAAAAGTGTGAAAAAAAAAATGTTTAAATTTTGTTTCTACAATAACTCTCACACAGAATGAGCTAGGCAGTTGAAATTTTCAGAGTAGGTTCGGGAGATAAATATCTCGGTGAAGTTCGCCATAAAACTCCATTGATATCATTTTCAACTCTAACAAGCTAATACTTTCGGAGATGATTTTTCGAAATTTCAATAATGAATCGTACTTCTATGTTTTCACAGAATGCTGTACCTACTTAATTATTCTATCTATGAATTATTATATGATCTGGGTTCTTACATGTCATCTTATTTTCCTATGAGAGATAAATGTTTGAATTATTTCTGATTTGTTATTCTGTTGGGTATAAAATACGCCTCATGTTCTAGAAAACAAAATATGATCGAATTCAAAATGACCAATGAAATAACCTCAGCTATCGTAGAATTATGATATTATACATTTAAGGTGATAATATAATGCCCGTGGATAATCCATATGATGATGGAAATATATTCTTTGGTAAGATAGATAATCAAATTGGGTTCAGAATACCTCCAGTAAAACTAAAACTGCAATATTGTCTAAGTTTCAATTGATATAATATAATTTTCAGAGTAGATTTGAGGAATGAATATCTCGGATAAGTTCGTCATTGGGGGAGAATCGCTCTGTTTGTAATTATTTTCTTTCATGATGTAGGTAGTTCTATCGTAAGAATCCATTTATATCATTCCCAGAGACCGATAACTTCGGAGATATAATTGGTTAAAGTTTGAACAAGAGCGCCAAAGCTCCTGTCCACAGGGCTTGAACCAATTTTTTCACAAGATATGTACAATCTATGTGCAAATTCTATCTGTCTGTATTCTATCTGTGTTCACTGTTCATACATGTGATCTTATCTATCTATAACAAATGTATTTCTGTCCTGAAAAATAAATTATGAATGAATGCAGAATGACCAATTTTAGAATATTATTATTACTCCTACCCTATATGCCCTTGGATAATCCACATGATGATGGAAATATATAATTTGGTAAGTTTAACAAATTGGGTTCCGAATATCTTCTGTGAAAACAAAACTGGTATATTGCCTACGTATATTCCCAAACATAACAATTATAAGACAAATAGGTGGGCTAATGAATATTGTGATAATCATCAGTCAGTTTGTCATTTTTGGTTCTTACTATAATGGTGAGTTTCTGGTATCTACAAATGTTTCTGTTTATTTTCCATTTGGTGGACATTAATATTGTTATTCCTATTTTCTACCAAATTTTTCAAATGTAAATTTGCGAAAATAAAACTAAGTGAATTTTGAATAATTTACGAATGTAAACCACAACTACAAGTCTCTGTGAATTCTGAATAACAATGCAATGCTACAAAGAGTAAATTGACATAAAATTATTTTCTGACCTGAAATGTGTAAATAATGTTGATAAAACAGATTGATAAATTCTTAATCTGAATCCCCATTAATTATATTTCTATAGCGGAAGGTTGATATAATCTGCTCAGGGTTAGATCGAAAGGAAGAATCCATTTCAAATCACTGCAGGAAATCTGAACATTCTCAATGAATAATTTAAGATGAAGATGGCCCTTATTGATTTCAACTGAAGCACCTACAGACTTTTCGAAATTGAATACATATTTAAAAATAAACAGATTCTCTGAGCTTCTTGATCTCCCATCCAGATGCATCAATTTTTGTTGAAAAATTATTAGAAAAGTAATCAAAATCTTTTATAAAATCGGGAAAAATGAAAGTGCTATTTCACTCATATTTCTAGTCCATCTTGTTATTCTTGCTGTTTACAGTCTCAACTGAAATGTACTCATCTCCAAGTAGAAATAATCCAAAGTAAATTTCACTATTTACACACTGCAGTTTAATCACAGAACATAAATATCTGACCATATGTATCAATGCTTAATTCACATTTCACACCGTTATACACAAAAATAGCACGAAATACCCGCAAAAAACAATACTGGATTATTCCAGAATCAGAAGTAATCGTCCATTTACAATAACAAACGTTCGACTGAATCACCTGGAGTACGATTCATAGCGGTGTTGCCATTTTATCATCTTCCAGGCTAGTTAGATATAGAGGGCTGTGATCTGGCCATGCTTTTTATGGAAAACTTCAAGTAAGAATTGAAGCACATGTTTGTCGACGCCAACTTTATCGGAACCTGCAACCACAATCACGATTTTGCAAAAAAAATCCCAAAATTCATGAATAAAATTTCTTCCATCACCCAACCAGCAAAGTTGTCTTATAACTCCAATGATTCGCGACTAATATATTTCATAAGTATCATATTAGTGCTTCCAAAATATCAATTCATTTTATTACAGCTACATAAACATCATTCTGTTGTGGATAATCGAAATACTTTATAAATTTATCGTGAAAACGTCTATACAGCAGAATTATGAAATATGTTATAAAACTGTTACTTAACCATTTGTTAAGAGGTTTATAACTAACTTATAAAACAATTCTGCTTATACAACTGAATTGCTTTTTAATGGTTTCTTTATTAATTCTGGGGATATTTATAATTTTATTTCAAATATATTAAAAAACCATTTCAAAGATGTTGTGTATAACCTTATGAAACAGTTATATAGAAGTGCTTTTAGTTACAATTTTGCTTCCAGAAGTAAATTGTCGTTTCGGTAAAAACTTCATAACAATTTTATGGTATTCAATTTCCACGTCAATATCATCCAAAAGCAGCTGATCATTCTGTTCCCACACTGAAAGTTTTTTTGGGGTTATTACAATATTGTTTTTATTCATATCTTCCAATGATTTTGCAGGACATTTGCCATCCTTTGTCACCTTTCAAAAGGACAAAAGACATATTTTCAAAATACAGGACTGTCGTTTGAATAAGGACGGTTGGCAACCCTAATCTTGAACGTTTCTAAAAAAGATATGATTACCATGAAGCAAATGCATATTAGTTTTCTAGCTAAAAGCACAAATGTCTTACCTATGCATATGGTTCAGGAAGCATTATGCTACTGCTGAAGACAATTTTCTGTAGGTGCAAAATTATCACCACAATCATGTTTGTGTTCAAGATATCGACTTATCAATAAGGTACCTTCATCAGATTAACTGTCATTTCTCCTTTTGAATATCCTTGCAAAAATATGTATTTATCAGATATTCCACAGGAAAACGTTAACTGTTTCACTGATTTTGTAGGTTATGTTGACTTTCACGCGGTGGAACATAAACATGTTTTATAGTAGTTGTTAAGTAGCTAAATTACAACGAAATGCTTGAAACTGATGCAAAATCATTTTATAAGAGAACGCCATTAAACATGGCGGCATTTGTGATGACTCAGAGTGCGGAGTGTTTTAAACACACTAAAAATCGCCAATGTATAGATATTTCAACCATTCAGAGCACGAAATGACTCAAAAATAATCTGTAGAATAAATTGGAATACATTTTCGTACAAAGGATCATTAGACTGACAAGTCACATTTTTGTTTTGTTCCATTTTTTTGTGTGAAACATTCGAAACAAGGGAGCGCGTTTAAAATATGTCATTTTATTGCTACATTTCACGAAGAAATTTCATTTGCATTGAGAATTTCGTTGTGTGTATCCAAACATGTGTCTGTAAGAGTAGAATATTAAAATAAAATGGCTTCCTGTAAACCATAATGACACATGACATCTATATTTTCGCTATGTTGTTATAATTCAGGATTGTCATTTGCCAACTTAAAATCAATGAATTTTATAGATATCATTCTATGTAACATTTTTATTTCAGAACGCAAATATGAAAAACCTTATAAAGCTATTACAAAACAGTTTTTTAGATAGCGCCAGAATGTTTATGAAATAGTTTTGTAATGTTTATGAAGAGCTTTATGAAATGTTTCGAATGACAAAATTATTTTATAAAATGTGCCAATTCTGGGTTTATATCTGTTGTATAAACGTATTGAAAACAATTCAGCGACTAAGAATGATTTATAAGATTTTGGTTGAAAACGTTTCCACAACTATTATAAAATATAAAGTTGTTAGTTGGGCAGTCTTGTGGTACCTTTATGATCAAAATTTAATTGAATGTATTCAAGGAATGAAAGAATCATTAAAATTAATCGCATAAATTTGTCAAAACAAACATTACATTCAAGGAACCCCAAGCGCAGACTCATAATTTTCACATCTCTGTAGACTAAGTTTGTTTGAATAACCACTCAATTGATATGTGTGAATTCCGATTATCGAACCGGTCAAACAAGAGTTAGATTTCGACTAACTTACCTACGAGATGCAAGCTCCAGAAGCATTATAAATTCAGTTTTTTATACCTACTTTTATTAGATTAATATTGTGATAGAAAGTAATATAACAAATTGGAATACTAATGAAGTCAACTAATCAGAGAGCATATAAAATACACAGATTTCATTAGACTAATTAAGTTATTTGCAGAAATAGTTAATATCGCAAAACAATTTAATTAGGTTCACCGTATAATTACGCAAGTGCGTATTCGATATAATTTACTTTATTGATTTCTGAATTAATAAACCAATTCCATAGTTTAATACCCGAAGTATGTAGAATTAAAAAATCAAATGAAAAAGATTTGTATGTGCGAAGGGTTTCCCCTTGTAGTAAGGGTAGGATGCTATTTGAGGCAACCAGAGAACTTACCCAATACTTCTGCCTTATAGGTATATACATTAAATTATTTTGAATTGTGAGTTTTACATTTTTGGTAATCAAACAATATAGCAAGGAAATCAAAAAGTGTTAGCAGAGGTTAGATTTAGGAGGTGCCACAGACTTCGACATAGCGGAAATCATCTGGAATGTTATCTGAAAGTGAAATGTGATATGTAAGGTAAATATCAAGATAATATATACCAATTCTCGCTAGGTATTGAACGAATGTTATTACTGATAAATAAGAATAGGACTAGCAAGGACCAAAGTTGAGAGTATTCCTCTCAACTTTGGTATTTGCTAGTCCTATTCTTATTTATGCACTGGTGGTAAGCTTTTCCTTCTGAATTGTCAAATTTGACATCGGTCCATCTATACACATGATGCAATACCAGCCATAGAATTCATCACAGAATATATCGTAATTCTGTGGAATTCATAATGCATGCATAACCTCACTTTCTCCTTTGTTTACAATGCAGAGTTCCAAAATGATTGTCGTTTCCTTCCGTCCCAGTTTGGACCAAAATTTTTTATTATACAAAATAAATTGATTTAATAGTTGATATAGTTTGCAGAAAGTGAAGTTTTCAAATAAATGAATTTATGGATTTAAGTTTTTATTTCACGTGATTTTGGTTCTATAACAACAGACCTTGTGATAACCAGAGTAGGGTAATTTGATTGAAAGAATGATAATTGAATTTTCCTCCGTTTTAAGGAGTTTTCTTTCAGGAAACATCAAGCTGATGGAATCGCCGGTGAATGATTCATTACTTGGGATTCTATTCTCCTTAGCCGTTTTCAAGAGATATCTAATTAGTTATTGAACCGATGTGAAAAATCCATTCCTGTGTGTATGAATGAAAGAATTTTTATAATCCTATTTAGAATTTTTGAGAGGTATGTACTGATAACTGAATGCATACTGTTGAACTAATTTTAATGTTCGAATGCAGGAAATTAATCAATACAAATGGACAGAATACATTGAATAACTGTAAGATAACTCCCAGTTTGGGAGTTTGGTCATTTGTGAGAATTCTAAAAATGAATTCATATCAAATGTTCAAAATGTCCTCCATTATTCTCAAGGCATTTATGAATCCTTTTTCTTTTGTTATCAAATATATTTTTTAACATTTGTTGGTCAATATTTTGGCTGCTCATTGTTATTGAAGATTTGAGGTCCGCAATATTAACGTATTTTGTTTTGAAAACCTCATCTTTCAGCTATGCAAGGATGATAAAGTCCAGAGTCAATTCTGGAGAGCGTGTTGGAAAGGTTGAGTCCTCGACTTATTATACTGTTGTCATAGAACTCCTGCAGATAGCCTAGGTCTTAGGTTTTCAGAAGTAGTGTGGTCAGTTGCCCATCTTGTTGAAGATATCCCAACTGTATTTCTTCGTCATCTAATTGGTTTATGAATGGCTCCAGTATTATTCTTTTGTACTTTTCACCATTAATGGTATCATGAGAGAAAATTGGGCCACATATTCTACGACGAGAAACTGCTAACCACAACCCACTTTTTGCGAATGTAATGGAGTCTCAATAAATCTGTGAGGAATCTCAGATGTCCAAATTCTGTAGTTTTGAGAATTCACATAATCCGACAAGTAAAATCAAGCCTCATTACTAAAAATAGTACAATAATATGTCGACGTTAAGATTATTTAGAAACCAATAGCAGTACTCTAGGTGACGTGGAATATCTATTGATAGGAGTTGCTGTACCATCATTATGTTGTAAGGGTACAAATTAATCTTTTTTCAATACTTTGTGGCAAGTACTCAAGGGGACATCAGACTGTTACGATAATTCACTCAGGGACATTTGAGGATTTTGTTCAACTCGTGCTCTCAGTGGTCTCAGTTCTTCCACAACTTCTTGAGAAACTTAAGGTCTTCCTGTCGATTTTCCCTTGTTAACGTTTCCAGTCGGCATGATTATGTTCATAACACCTCTGGTGAGGGAAGATTCTACAATCTGAACATCTGAACATCAGGATATTTCGCCAGATTTTCATTTTAACAGGCCTCTACAGAGTAAATCCATTCACCATTAATTGATGTACCATTGCGTATCATTGTGATTTGTTCTAAATTATAAGTCATTGCAAATTTAAATAAATTGGAAACTGAATTTTCACGAATTTTGAAAAGAATCTTAAGAATTGAACATAATTCAATATTGGCTCTGATGGCAATCAGTTTAGAAATTCTATGATATAAACAGAATACAAGAAGTGAGAAGCGGCAAATAAAAATCCAATGCCAACTGCGATGTTACAATCATATACAGGGTGTCCCAAGTTCGAGTACCTATTAGAAGTTTCTGGAGAACTGGACATATTTGAAATCTAAAAATTGGGATTATGATATTGCGTGAAATTCTCTACAGAACTAATATATTTTCGAAGTCCAATCACTTCCGGTTATACAGGGAGTGAAAATAAATTTGATTAAAATATTTAATATTATAGAAATATAAATATAAATAATATTTCTGAAATTCAAAAGATGCATGACCTTTCCACACTCTTCCTATTCGATGTTCTAAAAACGGTTCACGCTCAAGATGTTTAAAACAAGAATAATGAACATAATACTGACTAAACATATTTGACTTTTTTTCCGGTTTTTTTTCGATATTTTGAAAACTATTCAAATGAATACAATGGTTTCAACAGAAAAGTATTCAGCATTGAATACTTGATTATACCAGGAATGCAAAACTTGAAAAAAAATTTTGCATCAAATTTATTTTCACTCCCTGTATAATCGGAAGTGAATGGGCTTCGAAAATATTTTAGCTCTGTAGATAATTTCAAGCAATATCATAATCCCAATTTTCAGATTTCAAATATGTCCAGTTCTCCAGAAACGTCTAATAGGCACTCGAACTTGGGACACCCTGTATAAAGACCCTGTATATCATTGAGAATTATTCGGCATGCGTACAACGATTTCGCAAATTCACTACCCAAATACGGTCGTGCTCCAAATACGCGAAATCTCCCGAGTGATGAAAATCATCAACGTAAATTCCAAACCCGCCGAAGCAAAAACCCGACCAGACCGATATAAACCAATCAATGCCCCAAAGAGCCATACATAATTCGGAAATACGTCCGCTGATCGAAATAAAAAAAAAATGGGTTCAAGCCCTGTGGACAGGAGCTTTCTGGCGCTCTAGTTCAAACAGACAAATTATATCTCCGAAAGTATTGGTTTCTCTGAGTTGGGAATTATATCAATGTATACATATGATAGAGCTGCATCATGAAGGAAATTCAATTCAAATAATAGTTTATTTATCAAGATTAAATGAGCAATCATGAGAATGAGAAGTGCACCATGGAAGAAATCGAATTAAATCTGGCCAATTTTGCCCAATAACGAACTTAACCGAGATATTCATCTCCCTAACCTACTCTGAAAATTTCAACTATCTAGCTCATTCCGTTCGAGAGTTATTGTGGAAAAACATATTTTAAATTTTCAATTTTTTTTTTTACACTTTGCGGTAATCTGGTCGATACAAACTTCACGAGTATTTCAACCCCAATATTTTTGAAGTTACAATTTTCCCTTCTGTCAAGTTGACATTATGAAAATTCATACAAGGAATAATTATATCAATCTGTGAAATACGATTTACATTGAAATTTTGAAAAATCATATCTCCGAAAGTATTAGCTTGTTAGAGTTAAAAATGATATGAATGGATTCTTATGATAAAACTGCTTATTAAAAATTATTTAATTTGGAATTTGTTAATGTGAAAAAAATTTTTTTTTTTATTACTCCGAAACCTTCTGTCCGATTTTGCCCAGTAACGAACTTAGCCGAGATATTTATCCCCCAAACCTACTCTGAAAATTTCAACTCTCTAGCTCATTCCGTTCGAGAGTTATCGTGCCTACGGCCGGACCGGCCGGCCGGACGGCCGGACAGAATGAATTTCCACCATGGATTCTTCATCAGTGAGTCGAACCAAATCGTTTAAGACCATTTTCATCGAAAAATTCGAAAATTACAGACATTTGGGCAAATTGATAAGCACTCAGTTCCGAGGAACTAGAGCGCCAAAAAATACGAAATTCGAACATCCAGATCGAACGTAATAGACTAGGCCGAATCAATCCCACAAAAACCTACCCGAAAGGACGACAGTGGAAGTTTTACATATCAAAAAACCAGCCAAACAATCATTAAAGCTCATGTTTAAACAAAAAGGGCCCATTAGCCGGACCGTTTATCTAATATTTGTCCACGGCCGTGTCTAAGATACCGGACGGGCGGGAGCGAGAGAGACGGACGACAGGTCTCTGCGGCGTGTGCGACAGAGAAGAGGGCGGCCACACAGCTCGAGAGGCCGACCACCAATTAAGGATGTAAAGCACATTAATTTGCCGGAGACCTCCTGTATGTGTAAAATAAGCTGACGTCCGAGCGCAAGTCGGCTGTACCTGTCTCTTTTCCTACCGCTAACTTCGTACCGAGCGAGGGAGATGAAGTTAGCGGAGCTTGTCCAGCGATCGGGGTCCTTCGATACGGAAACGTCAGATTAACTTTTTTTCCGTTTGTTTTTATATTTTTCTAATTAGAAATGTTGGGTTCGTTTAATTTGGCAAATTTAAATATGAGAAGACCTTGGAGACAGATTAGGTGGAAACGTTAATTAAACAGCTGGCCGTCTTTCTCATTAAGACCACCTCACTTGAGAGAAATATTTATTCTACGTTGAATCTGCGATGCACGGAGATCGAGAAGATTCATTGCGTTTCCTTCGAGATTTCTTTTTTTTTTTTTTTTGATATGAAGGGTGATATGATTTTTTTCCCAATAACTCGAAAAATACTAACCTGATCGAATTGGTACTTGGTAGTTGGTTGTAAAATATCAAATATCGAAAAAAAAAAAAAGGGGAAAAGCCCTGTGGACAAGAGCTTTGGCACTCTTGTTCAAACTTTGACAAATCATATCTCCGAAAGTATTGGTGTCTCACAGTTGCGAATGACATCAACGGATTATTATGATAGATATGCATCACAAAGGACTTTGAATTCAAATAATAGTTTATTTATCAAGATTAAATTAACAATCGGCAATGCTTCAATGCTTCAGAAAGTGTCATTTGAAACTAATAACAATGCCAAAAATTATTAATCCGAAACCTCCAGACCATTTCTACCCAAAAACGAACTTATTCGGGTTATTTATTCCTCAAATGTACTCTGAAAATTATATTATATCAATTGAAACTTAGCCAATATTCCAGTTTTGGTTTTACTGCAGACATTGCTATCCTTGGATGAGTTTAATACCTGGCTTAGTTTTATATGCAGAAATTGTGGAAACTACTGCCTGTGAAGTCAGGAGCTTTCACGCCTCATACGAAATCGAGCTGAAATTCGGTACTCAATTGTAAAATGGTGTAAAAAAAATTAAGATTGGAATTACTCCAAAACCGATTATGCCTCTTACCATATCATATACATTTCATACTATTTTAATGACATACTTCAGTATAACGGGAAAATCGTCTATGATCACATAATTTTTACTTCTCACTTAATATGTATTCTATTGGAATTGAAATACGAAAAAACCTACGAAAATTAGTGGTTCGGCATTCTACAAGTATATTCACCGAGTTTTAATTGGATCAGATTTTTATATTTTGAGTTATAGAGGAAACAACAACAAAACAATTTGACCAATAATGCTAATTAATGAACTCACAAAATTTCACACACGTCTTCTTGTCGATATTCAACAACCAGTTACCAAGCTTCAATTCGATCGGGTCTGTATTTTTTGTTATCGAGTTATCGAAAACATTAAATTCCAAATAGGTATAACTCTTAAACCGTTTGGCCGATTATGCCAAACAACGAACCTAACCCTAAAAATTGCAAGTCCCTATCTCTTTTCGATCGAAAGTTATCGAGACAACGGTTACCCATCCAGCTACTGATCTTACCCAAGGTTCCCAGATCTCCAATAATATAGATCCGATCGTATTGAATCTTGGAACTTGGCAGTAGAGTTGGGTTTTCAAGGATCTTACAAAATTTCGGCGATGTCGGGCTAATAGTTTCTGATGTAGAATTGTCATCAATGATTTTTAAACTTTTTTTTGTGATACGATGCTCACGAAATTTTACAAGAATTTTCGCGTCGGCATTCTACAACTAATAACCATGTTTGCATCGGATCGGTTTCGTGGTTTTCGAGTTATTGAGAAAATAAAAACCAAATTTCAGATGGGTATAACTCCAAAGCCATTTGGCCGATTAAGCCTATTAAAAAACTCAAATATTGCATTCAGATGCACAACCTACCCTCAAAATTGCAAGTCGCTATCTCTTTCCGTTCTCCGGTTATCCAGACATAAATAATATCATTTAATAATTTTTTTAAAATTTTCTAGTGACACGATTATCACAAAATTTCACAAACGTCTTTGTATTAGTATTCCACAACTAGCTACCAAGTTTCAATGCGATCGGATCTGTATTGGTTAATGCCAAAATTGTTACCTGAAAACCGTTGGGCCGATTATGCCCATTAACGAACTTGTCCGTCATATTTGGAAAATCGTATTCTGAAATTTTCAAGTCGCTATCTTTAACCATTCTCAAGTTATCGTGGCAACGGCCGGCCGGACTGCAGGACATAATCAAATTTGACCCGGAATTCTTCATTATGAATTATTGCAGTAAATATAATAAAATATCAATGATCATTTCCAGATATTTTTTGCACCAGCCCAATACGGTCTGAATTGAACACCTTTCGCTATTTATCTTATCTAAACTTCAACTTGGAAATAACCGAAATTCTATTCCGCACAACAGATCATTAAGTGTAAAAGATTGATAGTTTCAGAATTTTTCGTCACCTGCAGCCAAAAATATCGAATTTCAAGTCTGCTCAACACGTATAGACGTGTTCAGTGAACCTGTCACCTGTATTATCTTTTAACGGAAGTTTAGCATGGTGCACATTCTTGAACATGTTTGCGCCTTTATTACTCTATTGCTGCCTATATCTTCTGAAACTAATTAATGACGAGATTATGCAGAGAGACTTTAGTTTTTTGATTTTCGTACTAAATAATGAAAATGTATATACAATTGTATGATTTTCTATCAAAGATACATGTTTTTTATTTCGTTTTGGAAATTTTTCGTTTCAGTACCTGAGTCACAGTGTCCATTATGACAGCAAGTTGAAGCTCCTGTCAACGCTGACATATCGAAAAAATATCTTCATGAAAGTACTTAGAAACAAGCAGTGACGTGGAGTCAGGAGCTTTTGCGCGTATATTCTATTTTACCATGGTAATAAATTCGAATTAAGAGTGTCCAATACAGGAGAATAGACAATATAATATACCATGGTAAACTCCATTAAAGAGTGTCCAATACAGGAGATATAGCTCAATATATTAATTTTCATTAGCATGAAAACTTCCTTTTAATTCGAATTTCCTTACAATTTAGATGTAGGAACATGTTATATCCTTTGAAATGAAATTTAATTCTCTTTCAATAAATCATATGATAATAGGTCATTTCATTTGATGAATGACGATGATTATTCAGAACTTCAGATGTTCGAAGACCGATACAGGACCCTAATGTAGGGCTATCATCTCCCATAGATACATGCTTCACTATCTATTGTAAATCGGCCCGATAATGTATGTTATAATTTAATATGTCATCATTACATTAATGGTTTTGAAGGTTCTCGCAAAATTTCAGCGATGTCGGACAAATGCTTTCTGATATGTAAATTTTTTTCAATGTTTTTTTTTTTAATTTTCTAGTAATACGATCTTCACGAAAATTTGTAAAAATGTTTGCAAAGGCATTCTAGAACTAATTAGCATGTTTGAATTGAATCAACATCGTATTTTTTGGGTTTTTGAAGAAATAATATCCGAATTTCAGATTGATATAACTCCCAAACCATTTGGACGATTATGCTAATTAACGAACTTAAAAGTCGCATTCAGATGCGCAATCTACCCTGAAAACTGCAAGTCGCTATTTATTTCCGTTCTCAAAGAATCGTGAGATACATAATATTTTATCGTAATTTTTTAAAAGTATTCTAGTGTTCTCGTTCGAGTGTTGTCGAGGCAACGGTCACCCATTCGCTACTGAACTCACACAAGGCTCCAACAATATAGATCCGATCGTGTTTAAACTTGGAACTTGTTAGTAGAGTTACGTTCTGAAGGCACTCGCAAAATTTCAGCGGTGTCGGGCGAATTTTTTCTGGTATATAGAATTGTTTTCAATGATTTTTTAAAAAATTTCTAGTGATACGATCCTCACGAAATTGTGCAAGCATTTTCGCGTTGACATTCTGCAACTAATAACCATGTTTGAATTGGATCGGTTTCGTATATTTCGAGTTATTGAGGAAATAAACACCAAATTTCAGATGAGTATAACTCCAGAACCATTCTGCCGATTATTCCTTTAAACGAACTCAAATATCGCATTCAGATTCACAACCAAACCTGAAAATTTCAAATCACTATCTCTTTCCGTTCTTAGGATATCCTGACATAATTAATATTTTTTTAAATATTTTTTAGCGATACGATTCTCACAAAATTTCATAAACGTCCTTAGGTTTTTATTCTACAACTACTCACCAAGTTTCAATTCGATCGGATTAGTATTGGTTGAAAACAAAATTATTACTCGGAAACCATTGGGCCGATTATGCCCATTACGAACGTGTCCGTCCTATTGGGATACACCACCTACCCTTCAAGTCGCTAGCTCTTTCAATTCTCAAGTTATTGTGGAATCGACCGGCCGAACAAAATCAAATTTGACCTCGAATTCTGCATCAGGGAGTCGAATCCAATCGTTTGAGACCATTTTAGGTGGAAAATTCTAAAATTACAGATATTTTTACAAAATGATACCGCGATGTTCATGCGCGTAAAATATCAAAGAAAATAAGTTCCAATTTTCTGATTTTTCCGACTGCCAGAAAATTTGTGTGACTGAAACGGTTAACCCCCAACCCAAAATACTCTTATCTCTAGTTTAACCCGTCTAATTCTGATCGTATCCTCTGCCCCCAATCTCTTTCCTCGTCCGAAGGAGCAATCCATCCGAGAGACTACCGTTTAAAGCCGACTATATAAATATACAGAACTCTTATATTGGACCTTTTCACTTTTGAACATGTCAAACACAAAACGAATAGATATGCCTCTCCTTATCTCTCCCAGGCTTTCCGCGGAGGAGCGAAGGAGAAGCCGAGCATCAAGAGCTGGCTCGGTAGATTCGGTCGTATACTACAGAATGCCACACACGAAGCTGCCAGGATAAGATGTCTTCATCAAGAAACTATTTTTGACGTCATCCGAGAACCGGAGAATGTACAACCTTTATACGAGGTATTTCTGAAAAGAATTTCGGAACGTCGTCGATTTTAATTGCCGGGAAAATTAGATGCGATGGTCTGGTCATTCGTGATCTATGGGTGGACGTTGATTTTCACTATCCATACTACTTTTTCACGGAACCTGCAATGCGCAATCACTTAAAATGACCCACATATTAATTTGGTCTTTCCAATGTCCAATGTAAGGAATGAAATCATATCAAAATATAGTACTTTTGGAACCCTTCGAGTAAGAATACATCAAAACCTCATCTGCTCAATATGTTGCAACGTGTTGGGATGTTTCGGAAGGGTTATCGATTTCCGACAGATCAATTGTTTCAGGATTCGGATTCTTCGACATATGACAGTTGTATTGTCAATCTTTGTGCATGCATCAATTTAAATATAAGAATGATTGGTTAGAGATAGAACACACGCATGGTACACGATATAGGGAACATTGCATAGTAGAACCTAAAATGAATAAAACGATAGGACAGCCTTCATTCATTTACTTGGGATTTAAGTTAGTCAATGATCTTCCAAAAACAGTAAAGAGATTGCAATCAAAAAGCATGTTCAAAAAAGTTGTTTTAGAATAATTGGTCAATAAAGGTCGTACAGCTGTGAGGAATTTAATAGAAGGAAAATAAGAAATAATACAGATATTTGGTTTCGGTTGGTAAGGTATGGCTAGTCGTATTTGTTTATTATAATTAGTTGTTTGTTGTTCAAAGAATGTCCACGCGCGGAAACTTTTCTTTGTGGAGTATTATGTTTATAATGCTAATATAATAGATAATGTGAAAGAAATTATTACGTAAACCTGAGATAATAAGATACCTCCGTGTTAAATTTGCACTGTTTTCCAGTGTTGTAACTATCAGGTCACAATTAAATCTAAACGACAGTTTTAGTTGTATTATGTAGAAATGCTGCCACAACTTCACTAATTTATTTTCTTAACCTCCCAAGATTATTAATTAATTTTCTTACATCCTTTCTTTGAAGCAAACCAAAACAAAAAAGTTAAGCAAATACATTTAAAATGCACTGACGTAAGGTCAGGAGCTTTTGCGCAAATGTTCTATTGTCGATTCACGCCTCATACGAAGTCGGTGAGCAGAGTTCGGTACACAATTGTAAAATGGTGGTTCCAAGATATGTGCGGAATTTCAGCTGATTCTGACGTATTGTTTCTGAAATATAAAATTTTTTGAGAAAATTTTTGTTCAATATTTTTCTAGTGTCACGATATTCACGAATTTTTGCGAAAATTAGCGCGTCGGCATTCTACAAGCAATTACCAAGTTTTAATTAGAGCGGATTTGTATATTTTGAGTCATAGAGGAAATAACAAAAAAAATTATATGGGTAGAACTCCAAAACCGTTTTTCCGATTATACCAATTAAGGAACTTAAATGTCGCATTCGGATGCGCAACCTACCCTGAAAATTGCAAGTCGCTATCGCCTTCCGTTCTCAAGTTCCCTTGAAATACATAATATTTTTTAATATTTTTTTTTAATTTTCTAGTGATACCATCGTCGCGATATTTCACTCCGTCTTTGTGTCGGTATTCTAAAACTAGTTATCAAGTTTCAATTCGATCGGATCTGTATTGTTGTAAAACAAAATTAGTAGCCGGAAACCGTTTGGCCGATTATGCCCATTCACGAGCTTAAACGTCGCATTCAGATGCGTCACCTCCCTGAAAATGTCAAAGGCCGGCCGGACTGAATCAAATTTGACCTCAAATTCTTCATCAGTGAGTCGAACCTAATCGTTTGAGGCCATCTTCGGCATAAAATTCGAAAATTACAGACATTTGGGCAAAATGATACCACGCTGTTCACATGCGTGCAAAAAGTATTATAACTTCGAGATAGATACATTGAATTTTTAAATCTGACAGTGTCCTTACAAATCAAAAACTATTCACCTGTATTTTATTTAAAAGATGCTTTCTTAATTTTCCTTTTTAGGAGTTAACTTAATGAATTATCTGGAAAATTTAAGAGAATTTATATCCACATTTTGACGTACATTTCATACAAATTGATGATTATTTACTAGACAATTTTTTTAATCTATTGTCAAATTTTCAGTTGCAATTTCAAAACAACTTTCTAATGGTACATTTTGAATAATGATTTATCACTACAACTTTTGCATTTGCATATTATAGATCAAATAGTTTTTCAAAACCCTATATATTTTTATTTTATCAATATCTTACGTTAAAAAAAGTTACTTTTTCTCTATAAGATAATATTTATATAATAATATCTCTTTTCTATTGTGCTGTAGACACAGGCCTAGCATGGTATCTTCATATTATGAAGAAACTTCTGCGTCTAGAACCCAATCTTCGACACTCAATTTTGAAGAACTTTCGATCCTTGATCACTAGCATGAGTTATACGTTCAGAGTCAGTAGCTCACTACTAAAACATAATTCATGCGATATGGTTGTATATTATTTTTTTATGAATATAATGAAAATTTAAAACTCAATTTTTGATTTCTGAATGATATTTGAGTTAAATTTTTAAATGTATAGTTTGTACATATAATATATGAAGATGTTAGGTAATAAAACTTCAGCAAACAATTCACGTTTTGATTGAATTTCGGATACATATCGATATACATATAATATATCAAGTTTTTCCAAAGTGAATATAGATAATAAAACTTCAGAATATAATTTTCGATTTCTGAATGAAATTTGATTATAATTTTGAAATGTATTGAATTTCGAAAAATTCCTCCGTAATATAACTTTATTACCGTTTTTAACGAACACACCTCGTATAATAAGCATAAGAGATATGTGTAGCTTTCAACCTCTATTTGGAAGATTAATATTATGAATAACAACACTATTACCTTGAGATGTAATTTTGAGTTTTTTATGGATTCTTCTACGATGTTGGGCTCTTGGTTGCGCTCGCACAAGATGTTGATTGGATTTTCCCTGGGTCCGAAGAATGAAGGCGCATTAGAATGATTTAACTCGGAAATCGCCGTCGTTTGGTAGGTAGAAGACCAGATTCATGATAATTAAGCCCATTATAGCAGATCTAATTGCCCAAATAGAAGGATTTAGGTATGTTCCGAAGGAATAATTCACATATTTCCTCTGATTCCACCGCAATAAGAATTCGTCGTTAAAAACATTGAGTAGAATGATTTTGATCTTGAATTTTTCCGAATGATAAGCCTTAGGAATCTTGTACGGAAAAATATTTTTAATAACTATGAAAATTTAACAGTAAGTAAGTAGAAAAAATAAATAAAAGTTTTTTTTAAGCGAATATTTTCCAGTATTTCAAGCATTACTACCTCTACCTCTACCTAGCTAATTATTATTTCGGCATTTCATAATTTGTAAAATATCAGCCGTACATTATTGCGGTAGAAATAAATGGATTCAGCATGCGAACGCACACATTAATTTTGGCGATTTTATCTCTCCCAGTTAATTAGCTCTTGAGTGGGTATTGATTTTTCATTTTTTCATGATATTTTCGTAATTATTCTCCAAATATCTTTTTTTTTACTTTGCAATATCAAAACAAGCTCAGCTTGTACCCATTCCAAATTTGATGTGAATTCTTCGTTTCATTCTGAAAAGTTTATTATTTCTAAAGTTTCCCCTCAGAGTTATGCATATTCAGAAAATGCTTCAAATGTTTTCAACGTATATTGTTGTAATGTTCATATATATATATATATAGAACAAAGGCCGATTAGTTACACTTTTTATATACTTAACTCAAGAACGACTGGGTCAATTTTTATGATCTTCGATTTGTCTCGGCAGAATAAATATTAAAATATCGGAAATTCATTAAAAAAAATTAATTTCCCAACACATTTTGCAGGGAACAAAACATTTATTGATTCTAAGGCGGTACAAGGTTAGCCGGGTCAGCTGTATAGTCTAGTCAACAAGTACCTTTTAGGTCAAAACTTTTTAGAGTTCTCCGAAAATTATGATTGAGGTGTCATTCGATTCGGAATGGCATGTAGATATTTTTTGAAAATATTCAAGGGCCACTCGGAAAAATTTCAAAAGTTATAAACAATTAAGTAAAAAAAAAGGTGGTTTGGTTTTTGCATATATCTGAAAAATTATTTTGAAAAGAGATTCGAAAAGATCAGAAAAAGGGGATTTCGGGTTGCGCAAGCCACGCCTACTTCAGACCTTTAATGAATGAATATTATTTAAACTTAGTAAATATGAGAATTAAGAACTGAAAAAATTCAGGCGCCTACAGGACAGATCAATGAACAATAATCCGTGGTCCAAAAATTTTAATCGCTTTTTCAATTAGTTATCCATTACAATTTTTTGTAGCACGAACATAAAATTGCAAGTGCGATAATTGTTAAACGAGAGTTAAACGAGAATTTTTTCCTTTCGAGGAACTATTTTTCGAAGGCCTTTGAATAGATTTCCGTTGGTAAAATTTAAATCAGTTAATTTTCGCTCTGTTATTAACAATTTACTTAGGTTAAAAATTATAAAACGTAATTAAACATTGAAAAAAAAATTTTTATAATATTGTTATTGATCCGTTCTCTCATGATCAGAAGCTACTTAAAAATGATTTTTTAAAAGTTTTTTAACTCTTGTTATTTAAAGAATTATTATGAACAAATGCGTTGTTTATAAAAGATAATTTCGAATTTATTTTTGGAAACGTAATCTTTGATGAAAATTATTATTTTTAACAAACCAACAAAAATAATGTATTATTTCAAAATAAAAAAAATGTAAAACTTATTTGTTTTTTATTAATAAAACAACACATTGAGCCCAAATCTGAATATATCACTCAATTATATATTTAATAAACACCGTATATGTTCATGGAAATTATCTTTGAGCAATTTTTTTTTTTCAAATTATATGTCTAAATATTTTGTGATATTTTATTTGAAGCAATACAGATATGACTGACGAATGAGAAAAAATAAATTTTTAGTATTGGTTTTCGCTGAATTGACGAAGAAAGAATAAATTTGAATATTTCGGAACCGACACATTGCATCAGTTAAACGATATAATAAGTATATACGGTGTATTTGTATAATGGTCTAGAAAAAAAAATTAAATCTTATAATAAGTAGATAAAACATTCCCGAAATACGTGAAGATTCAAATTGTTGTAAATAATATGATGAAATGGAAACCTCTAACATATTATGATTAAAAGTCCATACAGCAATTATGATTAATTCTTTCAAAAATTTATGATTAAATATATTAAGAAATTATTAATGTCCTGATATAGTTCAAGGAATTTATTGCAAACGTATAATGATACTGACTCTAAAATCTTCCTAGGAATATATGCCCTACGGCAGTCATATCAGAGAGCCAATATTTATGTAAGAAACTGATTTGGTGAATCCATCCATAAAAATATGTTGCGACCGTGACAGGACTCGAACCTGCAATCTTCGGATCCGAAGTCCGACGCCTTATCCATTAGGCCACACGGTCTCTTGTCCTTAATGCCTGTCCGAGGGTTGAAAAGGGGTGATTTTGCAGCAAGCGCCAGGCTGAAAGACTACAGAGGGTGAAGGTAATATTCCTTCCTAGCTTTCATTGAAACCTCGCTCGTTCGCTGCCCGCATATCAAGGTCGTGTTCCCCGTTTTTCGAAGAATTTAGGAATATTACTCCATTGAGCCATTATTTTACTAGGAATTTGCATATTTTAATAGGTGGAAAATACGATGTGCTCCTAAAAATTGGGGAAATAAAATACATGGACAACTCAACCCGTCGTCCATGTACAATATCGAAGTAAGGAACGAAGTACAAATTTCGATATAGGTTTATATTTTGAATTCCCGTTAGAATATACAGTGTGTGGATAAAGTAAGGATGTAAGGAACAAGATTCATGACTGCGATTTGAATGTTTTCAAGCAAAACGCTCGGATAGGTCAATTTTATTATTTAATTAACCATCTCATGGCGTAAAAATCTTACTTATGACGATATTATTGTTACCTTTTGATAGACATACATAGTTTAGAAATTATTGAAAATTTTTTGTTCAAATATTCAACTTTCAATATAAATATCAAAATAAAGCAAAAAAAATGTATATGTACATATAATATTCTTCACTTGAAATCATGATTAATCTTCTTAAATATTGACTCTCGATTAGAAAACACCATCAAGATTAACGTACAGGAGCGTTTCAAAACTTTGATTCACATAGAATTCCATAGTATACAAGTTCAACATTTTCGATGAGTCATTCCATAGAAATAACTCATAACCCATTCATTTTCATATCCGCCAATCCAGCTGGCTGTTCCTTATCCACATTCGTCAATACTTCGACGGTTATCCAATTGACCAACTATAGTTACGTCGTAATGACTTTATATAGTGCGGCACGAAATATGTCGTGACCATCTGAAGCGACGTGATTAAGTAAGCGTTCGATACTCATGTATGTAACTACTCTTCGTGGTGATTTCAGGCACGAAAATCCACCTTTTATGGATTTCGAACTCTTCAAACGACTGAGGAGACGAACAAAAAAATATCGGAAAATTTCACACAAAGGTCATTTCCTCATCAGAACGTACCAATCTTCTGTAGCATTAATGCATTCACATCTACTATTTTGGTTTATTATTTTCGAATTATAATTTGGAATTGTGCAGCAAAAATATTTTGAACCCTACTACAAATTTTTGTGTATTCTCTGGAAATTATTATTGAGGTGTCATTCGATTCGACATGGCATATAGATAGTTTTTGAGAAAATGCTAAGGACGCTCACAAAAATTGCGATAGTTATACACAGATAATTCAAATTTGAAAAAAGATTCAAAAAAGAGGAGGAAATTTCCTAAAAAAAAAATTACAACTCCCGGAACTGTAGGAACAATATTTATAATTTTCCCAGAGGGTTGAAAATACGCCTGAACGGGTACTCCGGCTTGCGCAAGCCTCGCCCCTTCGGACCTTTAATGAATAAATATTATTTAAACTTATTAAATATGAAAATAAGAAATTCAGGAACCTGGAGTCGTGATTTTTAAATTAGTTATCCATTAGTTAATTAACAATTTTTTGTAGCACGAAAATTAACATTGCAAGTGCGATAATTGTTAAACTATTCATCAGAGAATGTTTTCCTTTCGTGGAGCTATTTCTCAAAGGTCTTAGAATAGATTCCTGTTGGAAAAAGAGATAATTGTTAATTTTCGTTTTGTTATTAACAATTTACTTAAATGAATAATTATAAAGCTTCATTAAACATTGAAAAAAACTTTTTTAATATAATATTAATATTGATCCCTTTTCTTATGATCAGGAGCTACTTAAAAATGATTTTTAATAATTTTCATCTCCTATTGTTTGAAAAATTGTTATAATAAAATGGGTTGTTCATGAGATAATTTAAAATTTTGTTTTGATGGGATAATTTTTGATGATAATTATGATTTTTAAAAATAAAACTGTATCTTAAAAAAATTGTTTTATTGCCTAAAAACTCATTTGATAAATAACAATTTTTTTTCACCACTTGTTATGAAAATAAAGGAACCCATTTCTTCGAATGATTATTTGTCTTTGTCTTTGATATTAAAAAAATGTGTATGATAGTTACTTTTGTACCATCGCAGTAATATCTTTGAGAAAATGAATTAAGTCAATATTTCCATAAAATAGCGTGAGTATTTTCATATCTTATTAAATATTAAACAAATTACTGCTATACGTCTGTGATAAAATGTCAATTCATAGTTCGTCATGGCATAACCGTATTCACCAACAGTGAATGTATGTATTTGAAAGGGTCCTTACGCTCCACAGACACAGCACTGTTTATTTTCGCCCCAACAGTGAATGTATATACTTGTCTCGAAACTGATCGTTTGAGACCATTCTCCGCAAAAAAAATGGACCAGTTCTTTTTCGTCGGATTTATATTCTTGGCAATATTGGAAATATTTTTTTTTTCCTGGAGCTAAGCAGTTTTGGACTATAAATTTTAACAGCACGCCACAGTACTTTTACAACTTGTCCAAGAAAGTGTTTGCTGTTCTTGAGGAATCGTTCTTTCCTGTTAATGGGTTTAAAACTTGTAGTAAATATTTGGCTAAATTTGGACAATAAATGTAAACCATTAAGATTCATAGATTAATGTCAACTTCTAACTGATAATCCTCTAAACTCTCACATGAGAAATTAATTATTTAGAATCTGATTATCTTCAGAGTCTGTTAGAAAAAATGGGTTCAAGCCCTGTGGACAGGAGCTTTCTGGCACTCTAGTTCAAACAGACAAATTATATCTTCGAAAGTATTGGTTTCTCAGAGTTCGGAATTATATCAATGTATTCATATGATAGAACTGCATCATAAAGGAAATTCAATTCAAATAATAGTTTATTTATCAAGAGTAAATCAGCAATCTGAGAATGAGAACTGCACCATGGAAGAAATCAAATTAAATCTGGCCCAATAACGAACTTAACCGAGATATTCATCTCCCTAACCTACTCTGAAAATTTCAACTACCTAGCTCATTCCGTTCGAGAGTTATTGTAGAAAAACTTTTTTTAAATTTTCAAAACTTTTTTTGACACTTTGCGGTAATCTGGTCAATACAAAACTTCACATGCGTATAAAGGTCATGATTCTACAATTTGATGCTAAATTTCAGATAGATCGAGTGATCGGTTTCGGTAATATTCATAAAAAATATTTTTACTAAAATCGGCCATAACTCCGAAACTGCTTGATGGATTTCGCCCATTAACGAACTCGTCCGAGATATTTACGCTCCAAACCCACCTTGCAAATTTCAATCCGCTAACTCCTTTCGTTCGAGAGTTATCGTGCCTACGGCTGGCAAGACCGGCCGGACAGAATCGATTTCGACCTCGGATTCCTGATCAGTGAGTCGAACCAAATCGTTTGAGACCATTTTCAGCCAAAAATTCCAAAATTACAGACATTTGGGCAAATTGATAAGCACTCTGTTCCGAGGAACTAGAGCGCCAAAAAAACAAGTTTCGTATGACAATTGCCCAAAACAGGTTTAAAGTACCTACAAATAGTAGATATTCCATAAAACATGTATGAAAGAAGAGAAGTAATAATGAAAAATTACCTTTTACTCGATCAAAAATTTCCTGATCTACGTTCACCAAATTTTCTCCTCTCTCGAACTACAGAATTATGCTTTCAATATTTTCAAACATTTTTGGGTGAGGTCCCCGTTGCATCGCTAAAATTACAGTGACTATATTCTTAGTATAGAATATAGTCACTGTAGCTAAAATACGAGTATTTCAACCCCAATATTTTTGAAGATATAATATTCCCTTCCGTCAGTCCCGTCATCAATTGAGAGAACTGAGCATTCTATGTCTATGGATGAAAAGCAGTCTCACTACTCTCAGATCTCTTACTTCATGTTCCGTTCCGAAATGTAAGACTTTTCTGAGAAAAAATAATTTCGGAGCAAACAACTGAGATTTTTCTCACTTCGCCTACATTTCGGAATACACTTTATTCTCATAATTCTTCGATTGATTAGATAATGTCATGTCTCAGGAAAATAAGTTGACATTATGACAATTCATACATAGAATAATTATATCATTCTGTGAAAATGTAGCAATACGATTTATTATTGAAATTTTGAAAAATCATATCTCCGAAAGTATCAGCTTGTTAGAGTTAAAAATGATATCATTGGATTCTTATGGTAAAAGTGCTTGTTAAAAAAAATTTAATTTGGAATTTGTTTTGTAAAAAAAAATTTTTTTTTTGTTACTCCGAAACCATCTGTCTGATTTTGCCCAATAACGAACTTAGCCGAGATATTCACCTCCAAAACTCTCTGAAAATTTCAACTGTCAAGCTCATTCCGTTCGAGAGTTATCGTGCCTACGGCCGGCCGGCCGGACAGAATGAATTTCGACCACGGATTCTTGATCAGTGAGTCGAACCAAATCGTTTAAGACCATTTTCATCAAAAAATTCGAAAATTACAGACATTTGGGCAAATTGATAAGCACTAGTTCTAATTCCGAGGAACTAGAGCACCAAAAACACCGTATAACGAAGATTTTAATGATCAAACCTCCAGAGGGAAAAGATTTCAAAAATGCGTCATTCCGAGGTTTGAACCCCTCGATCCTAGCCGTCGACAGTTATTAGATCATAACTCCCAATTAAAAGTACCATTTTTCCCGATACCCAGCCGAAACCTAGCCCGATTACCATACAGATATGTTTAATAATGCTGATTACACAATACTGAATCTTAATTAGGCCTGGCCCGCTGCGCTACCGGATCATTCTGAACGACTTAAATGTCTATATTATGTGGCCACCCACCTTGAACGATGAAAAAGGAAAAAGCAGACCGATGAATATGTATAAATAAAACTGCAAACGCAATGATACACTATGGGCAGGTGAATAAACTTGTTGGGACCGTTTTTGATGAATAGCTATTAGTCCATTGTGGTTATTACGGATTGAGGATGGTGGGATATTAAAGGACCGTTTGTGGTATTCGAATATGAAATTACGGCTATTCTTAGCGATTTGTTTCGAATCTGATACCGGAACGATTAGTTGATTAATTGTTTGATTTTTGTTGACGTCAAAGTTTTTTCCATTATTTATTCATTTATTTAATACTAGCTGCCGGTGCCGGCTTCGCACGGTTGAAATGCTGATACTAAATATACTACAGAATTTCTTTATGAACAACGTTCACAGCATTTTTGTCGTTAGACAATAAAAACATGTTTTCTTTAGAGGTAACCCTTGAAAGAGCGACATATAATTGGCCATGAGAAAAACACTCAACGCTCAAATATAAGCCCGTAGCGTTGAAAGTTGTACCCTGTGATTTATTAATGGTTATTGCAAAATATAATATAATAATATATCAGTAAATCCGATGGTATCAGAGGAATTTGGGGAATCAATACATTTATCCTGGCTGAGGCGAGCCTCACGCTCTACAGATGATTCTCTGGCTCTCTGTATTCGATTTCTATCCCTATCCTGGCTGTGCCGGCCCCCCGGTCGGCACCACCGCAACCGCTATGTCCGTGCATTTTAAATCTGCAATATCTCCGAAAATATTCATTTAAATTACATGCTGTAAAGGGCCATATTGATCAATATTAAATGCAAAATGCATTTAAGGTACTTAATTGGATAAGGAGCGATGCTGTATTGCTTAAAATCGCTTCGTAATCAAGCCATTATTTCTCGTAGAATGTAAAGGATAAAAATTGGTTATTGACCGATTAAGATCGATTAAGACCATTTTCATCCAAAAATTCGAAAATTACAGACATTTGGGCAAATTGATAAGCACTCTGTTCCGAGGAACAAGAGCAAGAGAAATATTTCCAGTAACAACAGAGTACAAATTTTCTTCAACAGTGGCCAGGTCTTTGGAACTGTTGAATTCACATAACATCTTCTCAAAATCATTATTTTTCCGAAGTACCTTTACATTGTGACAAAATTTCATGGCCATCCGGAAGACTACATAAAAGTGAATGGAGTATATGTTGAAAGTACTATTTGAAATTGCTAGCGAGTTATGCAGATTACATAGTAAAAATGGGTTCAAGCCCTGTGGACAGTAGCTTTCTGGCGCTCTTGTTCAAACAGACAAATTATATCTCCGACAGTATTGGTTTCTAAGAGTTGGGAATTATATCGATGGATTCTTATGAAAGAACTTCATCTTGGCAGAAATTGAATTCAAACATCATAGAAGAATTTAAATTCAACAAGATTGCCAAAAATTATCAATCCAAAACCAGTAGACGAATTCTACCCAACAACGAAATCATCCGAGATATTCATTCCTCAATTCTATGATGAACGATAATACATATATATCTTTCCTCAAATCCACTCCAATACTCCAATACACCAATATTCCAGTTTTGTTTTTAGTGGAGATATTCTGAACTCAATATTATTAACTTACCATTACCATTCCCATCATCATATGGATTGACCATCGGCATGAACATATCAACCAACAAAAAGTATGATATTATATTATAATTCTCATAATTCTACGATTTCTGGAATGAATTAGACAACGTCATGTCTCAGGAAAATAAGTTGACATCATAACAATTCATAGAATACACACAGAATAATTATACCATTCTATGAAAACATAGAAATACGATTTAAATTTAAATTTTGAAAAATCATATCTCCGAAAGTATTTGCTTGTTAGAGTTAAAAATGATATCAATGGATTCTTATGGTAAACTGCATACTGAAAAAAAAATAAATTTGGAATTTGTTATGCAAAAAAAAAAATTTTTTTGTTACTCCGAAACCATCTGTCCGATTTCGTCCAATAACGAACTTAGCCGAGATATTTATCTCCCAAACCGACTCTGAAAATTTCAACAGTCTAGCTCATTCCGTTCGATAGTTATCGTGCCTACGGCCGGCCGGACAGAATTAATTTCTACCACGGATTCTTGATCAGTGAGTCGAACCAAATCGTTTAAGACCATTTTCATCGAAAAATTCGAAAATTACAGACAGTTGGGCAAATTGATAAGCACTCTGTTCCGAGGAACAAGAGCGCCAAAAATTCAGTATTATGATAGAATCGTTATATTTCAAATAAACCTTTGTGTAAAATATGCAGCGTTTTTGCCTGGCAGTATGCGCGATTTCGATCCACTTACACCCCACAATTGACCGTTCTAAATGCAGTCATCTGTCCAGTTTGTCACCAAACTCTGTGGTGGGTCCCGTCGACCATGTCACAGGGGACTCGCCTAGATCCGTATCTCTTTCCGGCGCTCACACTTCATCGTCTCGCTATCTCTCTCCCTTTTAATTTGACACATAATAGGCCTACTGGATAACACCTAGCACCGCACAACATTAGGGGACACGGACCATAGAAATAGATACACACAATTGGATGTTTTGACTGCGGTCATTATTTAGAGGAGCATTTTGACAGTTGCAGAGAGATCCTCATTGTGTTATGAATGGTTTTATTCCGATCGGATGGCCCTGGCATTTGTTTGATTATCGAGAAAGTCGAGTTGGCTTTTATTCGTTGATGATTCTTATTTATTACGATTGAAATATAGCTGGTGCTTTGTTGAGGTTCCAGATAATGGTGGAGTTGAAAACCCTGTTAGGTTGAGGATGTGATTAAGAACTATCTCATCGTTGTCTGCTACCTTTCAGAAAATGGACTGCCTGTCATAAATGGGTGACAGCTCTATGAGTCTACCACTTGAATGATCTTCAACCACCTCAATAGACAGTCCCGACCGCCAAGTTGGATCTCAAGAACTATTTGAATATTTTGCTGTACATACATACAGGGGGTAATAGAGGACCATATGAGTAGTCAGAAATGAGTACTCAAACATCTCTTATGCCTACGAGTTTCAGATATACAGGGTGCTTCCTGAAAATCATAGAATTTTCGAGGGCTTACTATTCTATTGATGAATATATGAGTGACACCTTTACCGCTTGAAACAGCTTTAAATTAGGTTACAATTATTTTCAATGTTTATTTATACCTGTTTGTATTTTGTTTATGTCCCACTTTTTGCGCGTATGTTCTGGGGAACATACGCGTTATAGTTTTGCCCAAATGTGAAATTTAATTCTGTGGTGCCGTCCGGCCGGCCGTCCGGCCGTCCGTTGCCACGATAACTTGAGAACGGAAAGAGCTAGCGACTTGAAATTTTCAGGGTAGGTGGCGCATCCCAATACGACGGACAAGTTCGTTAATGGGTATAATCGGCCCAATGGTTTCCGAGTAATAATTTTGTTTTCAACCAAAATAAATCCGATCGAATTTTAAACTTGGTGAATAGTTGTAGAATATAGACCTAAGCACGTTTATGAAATTTTGTGAGAATCGTATCGCTAGAAAATTATTAAAAAATTATTAAAAAATATTTTTGTTGTCACGATAACCTGAGAACGGAAAGAGATAGCGGCTTGAAAATTTCAGGTTAGGTTGTGCATCTGAATGCGACATTTGAGTTTGTTTATGAGCATAATCGTCCAAACGGTTTTAGAGTTATAGCCATCTGAAATTTTCTGAAATTTGGATGTTTTTTGTTCCTCATTAACTCGAAGAATACAAAACCGATTGGATTCAAACATGGTGAATAGTTGTAGAATATAGACCTAAGCACGTTTATGAAATTTTGTGAGCATCGAATCGCTAGAAAATTATTAAGAAATTATTAAAAAATATTTTTGTTGTCACGATAACCTGAGAACGGAAAGAGATAGCGGCTTGAAAATTTCAGGTTAGGTTGTGCATCTGAATGCGACATTTGAGTTTGCTTATGAGCATAATCGTCCAAACGGTTTTAGAGTTATAGCCATCTGAAATTTTCTGAAATTTGGATGTTTTTTGTTCCTCATTAACTCGAAGAATACAAAACCGATTGGATTCAAACATGGTTATTAGTTGTAGAATGCCAACGCGAAAATTTTTGCAGAATTTCGTGAGGATGGTTTAACTAGAAAATTCAAAAAAAAATAATTAAAAATAATTGAAAAAAATTCTATATATCATAAACTATTCGTCCGGCATGGCTGAAATTTTGGGAGAGCCTGCAGAACCTAACTCTACTGCAGAATTCCAAGTTTGAACACGATCGGATCTATATTGTTGGAGAACCGAGCAGCCTTTTGTGAGTTCGGTAGGTGGATGCGAATCGTCGTATGATATGTTGTCTATGGTCGTATTTTTGCGAGAACCTCCAAAAATAAAATATGAATGTCATGATGACATATTATTATACATATATATTCATGGTAAAATCGTGTTATTTCATCACAAATCTATAGGAGATTAGATGATAGCCCTACATTAGTGGTCAGACCTGGTTTTGAAAGAGATCCTCCTTAGGAGGAGGCAACTAAATATTGAAGGGATTTCTATGAACAAGAGTGAATATCTTTGAGGAATAGAGAGGCAATTCTTCTTCAAGAGATCCATGTGCCTTCAGAGGAGTATATTTGCGAGAGGGGACCTTTGAATTTTGCAGAAGGCTTCTGATCTTGTAAGGTGAGAGGCTCATTTGTGGATATTAAATCTCGTGATGGGTAGAAAGGAATTCTAGGCCAGTTTTTCTATCACTAATGAGAATATATCTTTATGTAATAACGGGTGATTTTTTGAGAGCTTTTGGATTTGATTTGAAAAAAATTGGTTCAAGCACTGACGTGAAGTCAGAAGCTTTTGCGCGTATGTTCTATTGTCCATTCTTCTGTATTGGACACTTAATCGAATTTACCATGGTAAATTCGATTAAGGGTGTCCAATACAGAAGAATGGACAATAGAACATACGCGCAAAAGCTTCTGACTTCACGTCAATGCTTGAACCAATTTTTTATAATAGTGTGTTCCAAACATGGAACATATTATGTGTGTATATATATTCTCTTGACTTGTCCTATACATTTTTACGGTCTTTTGGATCAATAAACATTATCATATCTTATTCAGAGTTTGGGAGAGAAAACCCAGAAAAAAACCTTTCAATATTATCATATCTTACCTAAAACCCTTATAAGTTGAAAACTGTTGAATCTATTTTGATCATTTTTTGCGAGCTTATTGTATTTGATACACTTAAGTTCACCGTTCATTTTTCGTCTATGACATGATATGTATGAAAAAAGCAAAATTATGTTCTATTAGATTCTGAAAAAGAGTAAGTATGATTTGAAAGATGGTAGGATTAGGAGAAAAAAAAATCAATTTCTAATATCAATTATTTGCCTGCAACTTTCGAATTCTACAATTTATCTTTGCCGAAATTATTTAAAAAACTTGCCAAATTCCTTCTTTAGTCCCTTAAAATGTTTTCGTTAGAATGCATTCACTAGTTTCGTTTCAGCAGATTTTTTTATATGCAACCTTTTGAATGTCCCGGCATAAAAAACAATGAATGTATAATCAAACGGCAAGTTGTTGTGATAAAAAATATTTAATTCGTTATTTTTCTATTCTTCATATACCCCCTTTAAAATCATAATTCTTTTTCAACATCTAATACAGAAAAGTTTTTTTATGATATCTTTTTTTGGTAAAAATAATCCAAAATTATTATAAACAAATTAGGTCAAAGTAGAAAAAATTTACGAAAAATGGATTGAGGTCAGAAATCTTTTAAACATCACAAGAACTCAAATATCTCGACAACTGTTGATTTCCGGTTATCAATAAATATCGTTCAAACGGAATGAGTCATGCTAACACCTCTTCCAAGGTTCACGTCTAATTTGGAATCACCCTATATACAATTGTAAGTATTATATTTATAGCATATAACTCTAGTTGCAGATTTTCATCATATTTTCAGTTTTAGTGACACCTAATTATCTATGATGTACCTACCTATTGTATACGTGGCTTGAAAGTATGGAAAAATAATACCCTTATCTATCAATATTACTTCAATACATAAAACAAAAGAATATAAAATGTTGAACAAAACAACTTCATAGAATAAGGGTAATTTTGCAATTGAGATCCAGCTCCTTCATAGTTTATAATAAAATAAGATATAAATGAATATTCTCCGGAGCATTGTGTAGATACTGCTTTTAAGTTAACAAAATTTTGTAGCCTTGGGCGAGTTCGATAGCTGGATAGGACACCACTCTGGCTGTGAATTTGAACAAGTGCGCCACAGCAAAGCATTCCCGACTTTTTCAATTTTTGGCGTTCTTGTTCCTCGGAACAGAGTGCTTATCAATTTGCCCAAATGTCCGTAATTTTCGAATTTTTGACTGAAAATGGTGTTAAACGTTTTGGTTCGACTCACTGATCAAGAATCCGTGGTCAAAATCGATTCTAACTCTCGAACGGAATGAACTAGACAGTTGAAATATTCAGAGTAAGTTTGGGAGATAAATATCTCGGTTAAGTTCGTTATTGGTAAAAATCGGTCTGATGGTTTCGGAGTAACGAAAAAAAATTAATGCGTTACATGAAAAATTTCAAATTCAATTTTTTCAAGATGCAGGTTCATCATAAGAAGCCGCTGATATAATTTTCAACTCTAACAAGCTAATATTTTAGTAGATATGATTTTTCCAACTTTTAGTATTAAATCGTAATCACAGAATGCTGTAATCGAAAATCAACGTCCGTATTAATATCTAGGTATGAATATATATATGAATGATCTGTGTTCATAAATGTCATCTTAGGGCTTTTCGGAAAGTATAGCCCTGGATCGGGTAGGACATCATCAGCTGTTTGCAAGTTCTTGCAAAGAATCGCGTTCTCGATCACCGTTTCGGAACATGGCAGTCTGCGTTCAGTGTCGAGGTAGAAAGTACATAACCTTATATTTTTCATTTGTTAATAATTCGTATTTCGAAAACAGTTAAGGTTGGAAAACAAGGTTCCAAATCTTGAATTTGTGAATGTATACAAGACTGTTTTGACACCAAAAATAATATTGACTTTTCTAGAAAACAAAGTATGATTGAATGAAAAATGGTCAAAGAAATAACCTCAGCTATCCATCCTAAAGTTAGGAGGATTATAGGATATTATAATTTATTTTGGATGATAATATAACGCCCTTTGATAATCTATATGATGATGGAAATATACCTATACTGGTAATTTAATCGAAATGGGTTCAGAATATCTCCAGTAAAAACAAACTGGAATATTGAATATTGAATATAGTATTTATCTGGTGGTTTCGGATTAATAATTTTTGGCACTTTTGTTTTTTATTTTAAATTACACTTTTTGCGCGTATGTTCTGGGGAACATCGCGTTATAGTTTTGCCCAAATGTCTGTAACTTTCGAATTTTTTTACGAAATTGGTCTCAAACGATCAAGTTTGACTCCCCGATGAAGAATCCGAGGTCAAATTTGATTCTGTCCGTCCGGCCGGCCGGCCGTCCGTTGCCACGATAATTTGAGAACGAAAAGAGCTAGCGACTTGAAATTTTCAGGGTGGGTGGCGCATCGCAATACGACGGACAAGTTCGTTAATGGGCATAATCGGCCCAGTGGTTTCCGAGTAATAATTTTGTTTTCAACCAATATAAATCCGATCGAATTGAAACTTGGTGAGTAGTTGTAGAATATGAACCTAAGCACGTTTGTGAAATTTTGGGCGAATCGTATGGCTAGAAAATTTGAAAAATTATTATTAAAAAATATTTTTTTTGTCACGATAACCTGAGAACGGAAAGAGATAGCGGCTTGAAAATTTCAGGTTATGTTGTGCATATGAATGCCACATTTGAGTTTGTTTATGAGCATAATCGACCAAACGGTTTCAGAGTTATAGCCATCTGAAATTTTCTGAAATTTGGTGGTTTTTTGTTCCTCATTAACTCGAAAAATACTGAACCGATTGAATTCAAACATGGTTATTAGATGTAGAATGCCAACGCGAAAATGTTTGCGAAATTTGGTGAGGATAGCATCTGTAGAAAATTTTTAATAAATCATTGAAAATAAAAAAAAAAATTCTATATATCAGTAACTATACGTTTGAAATTGCTGAAATTTTGCAAGAGCGTTCATTACCTAACTCTACTGCCAAGTTCCAAGTTTTAATACGATCGGTTGAATATTGTTGGAGATTCGAGCATTCTTGTGTGAGTTCAGTAGATGGGTGACCGTTGCCTCGATAACTTTCGAACCAAAGGAGATAGGGACTTGCAATTTTCAGGGTAGGTTGCGTATCCGAAAGGGAGAGTTGAGTTCGTTTTTGGGCATAATCGGTTTAACGGTTTCCGAGTTATATCCACCTGGAATATTGTTTCCTTGATAACTCAAAAAATAAATATTCGATTGAATTGAAGCTTGGTAACTAGTAGTAGAAAATCAACACAAAGTCGTGTTTAAAATTCTGTAAGAAACGTACTCCTAGAAAATTTGAAAAAAATGACGAAAAAAAAAATTTTAAGAGCACTGACGTGAAGTCAGAAGCTTTTGCGCGTATGTTCTATTGTCCATTCTTCTGTATTGGACACCCTTAATCGAATTTACCATGGTTAATTATGTCGTCCATTCTCCTGTATTGGACACTTAATTCGAATTTACCGTGGTAACTTCGAAGTAAGAGTGTCCAATACAGGAGAGGAATTCGAATTTACCGTGGTAAATTCGAAGTAAGAGTGTCCAATACAGGAGAATGGACAACATAATTTACCATGGTAAATTCGATTAAGGGTGTCCAATACAGAAGAATGGACAATAGAACATACGCGCAAAAGCTTCTGACTTCACGTCAGTGCTTGAACCAATTTTTTTTAATTTAATTTCTTTTATGATACAGTTCTAATATAACAATCCCATTATATCATTCCTAACTCTGAGAAACCAATACTTTCGGAGATATGATTTGTCAAAGTTTGAACAAGAGCGCCAAAGCTCTTGTCCACAGGGCTTTCCCACTCTTTTTTTGATGATGTATGACCAGTATTGTGTTTGCATAATATGAAGATAAATATTGTTACCAATCTTTACATAATATCATTATTTGTTTCATTTAAAATTCACAGCCTTCTTGAAGCACCCAGTAATGGGCTTCCTCAGAATGTTTACAATCGGTAACACTGTCAAACTCCGCAAGCAAGACTTATATGCAAATGTAAGCTATCATCCTTCTTCCATAACACATAACATGTGTTCATACTTGCGATATCTGTCCGAACACGACCATCTACGCCGTTGGCGGCACAAGGTCGACAATGGAGGATCGTAATGAAAATTCAAAAGGGGGGTTGGAGCTGCAGGCATGAGGGTGGCTTGATATCGCGAGTTGTGATAAAGTTAATCGAGCCACGGTTGTCAGCGAAGGCTTGAAATTGAATTGGGGTTAGTGAAATGAACTGTTAATTTCAATTTCAGGGTTTGGTTCATTGGGGGGGGGGGGGGGACTTTTAAGGAAAAAATATTGGAAGAGCGACACGATTTGGACTCTTATATAATATTATTTTTACTGTCCTGCCCGAACATTGGATTGTCTGCTATCAGAGGTATCAGCAAACGATTTTTCAATATTCGAATTTTCGATATCGTATATTCTATGTGACATTTCGATATTTTCGGTTCAACATTATAATTGTGCGATTTGACGTAGCCAAGGCAAAATCAAAAATTGGTTCAAGCCCTGTGGACAGGAACTTTGGCGCTCTTGTTCAAACTTTGACAAATCATATCTTCGAAAGCATTGGTAAGAGTTGGGAATTATATCAATGGATTCTTATGATAGTACTTCATAATAGCAGAAATTAAGTTCAAACATCATAAAAGAATTCAAATTCAACAAGAGTGCCAAAAATTATTAATCCAAAACCAATAGACCAATTCTATCCAACAACGAACTCATCCGAGATATTCGTTCCTCAATTCTATGATGAACGATATATTTTTTCCTCAAATCCACTCTAAAAATTATATTATATCAATTGAAACTCCAGCCAATATTTCAGTTTTGTTTTTACAGGAGATATTCTGAACTCAATATTATTAACTTACCAATACCATTCCCATCATCGTAGGATTAACCATGGATATTAAATATCAAAATTTGACATATCATGTCTCAGGAGAATAAGTTGACATGTATCAACACAGATCATATAATAATAATTCATAGATAGAATAATTATCGCATTCTGTGAAAACACAGAAGTAATATTTATTATTGAAATTTTGAAGAATCATATATCTACGAAAGTATCAGCTTGTTAGAGTTAAAAATTACTTCAATGGATTCCTATGGTGAAACATCATCTTGAGAAAAACTTATTTTGAAATTTGTAAAGTAAAAAAAAATTTTTTTTCGTTACTCTGAAACCATCAGGCCGATTTTGCCCAATAACGAACTTATCCGAGATATTTACCTCCCAAACCTATTCTGAAAATTTCAACTGTCTAGCTCATTCCGCTCGGGAGTTATCGTGTCGACGGCCGGCCGGACAGAATAGATTTCGACCACGTATTCTTGATCAGTGAGTCGAACCAAATCGTTTAAGACCATTTTCAGCCAAAAATTCGAAAATAACAGACATTTGGGCAAATTGAAAAGCACTCTGTTCCGAGGAAAAAGAGAGCCAAAAACTGACTGCCATTCGTGGTATTCTAAGCAATCAATTCTAGTGTGATATCCGGACGATATTTATAGCTTGAAATTTGCTCATTTGGAAGAAGAACCTGTATTTTTCGTATAATTGGTGGTGAGCATAATAATAATGTGGTTGCAGATCACATGAATATAAGTATAACTTCTTTAAGTTCATAAATATGTGAAACACTCACTTCAATACTGCAGCTAACGAGTCCCACAATGTATACTTTTTAATTACATTTCAAAACCCTCCCCCAACTTTGATTACACTTTGATATAATATGTCTTGAACATTATTTTTACAAACAGCGCCTTCTACTGGACCCGATTACGTCTCTAAACCATCCAGGGTACAATAGATGGAGACAACTTAATTCTGTGAGATTCAAAGCAAATTCCAGCAAGTTGAGATGGTAGGACAGTTCTTGAGCACGATGGCTATTTAAGTAGTGTCCCACCACCTTAACTCACAGGAATTTGCTGTGAATTTCTCAGACTTCACGACTAGATTTCTGAATATGCATATAAATGTTCGAAAATATTTTTATTATGTGAAAAAAAAGTGAAAAAAATGTGAAAAAAATATAAAAACTCACGTCTACAGCTCAAATGTATTCGGGTTGGTACATACCTGAAAAGAAATAAATTTCAAGCTTAAAATAAATTTATACATTCTAGTGGGATTAACGATGTCTTTAGAAACGAAGTTGAGAAAACCATATCTTAGTCCATTTACAGCTTAATGAGAGTTCATTATGACCAGGATATCTGGAAGAACGCAGATCCAATCGAATTAGACTCAACGAGTTAGATATTGAATAAAAAAAGCTTTAGTTGTTTTATTATACGAAAAAGAAATGTGGTTATTCTGTAAAATACATCACTCGAGTAGGTATGCAAGTCAACAATCTACCCAACGCTATGAATTGAATATGTATCTAATATTATCTGAGGCATATGAAAAAAATCCATAGATCAAGTCACTTTCCACAGTACCAAATTCGATAGATTATTATCAATCAGAAATTCAGTGTATTTGCGTATTTATCGTGGTTCATAATTTTCCAAACCATTATGAGGTATTACAAAATAATGATATTATTATATAGAGTTCTACTCCTAAAAACCAAATTTCAACTCAAACGAATCTGTTGATTCGGAAATATAGAGAAAATATAATTTCAAAACTGGAATACCTACTGGGAAACCATTGCGCAGTTGTTCCCCACTCCCAAACTTATCCGTCGCATTTTAAAATCAAACCTACCCTGAAAATTTCAAGTCTCTGAGTAATATGTAATCATAAAATATACTTTGGGTGGTGCATCCATCATTCAATGGTTTTTAGCACTGTTGATCCTAGGAACAGAGTGCTTATCAATTTGTCCAAATGTCTGTAATTTACGAATTTTTGACTGAAAATGGTCTCAAACGTTTGGTTCGACTCACTGATCAAGAATCCGTTGTCAAAATCGATTCTTTCCGGTCGCAAGCACGATAACCCTCGAACGTTTATGATGCAGTTCTACCATAATAACCCATTGATATCATTCCCAACTCCTGTGGGTTTCACAAAGCTTTAACACAATTAAGCTAATTGAAGTCCGTGAAACCCACCATGAAAAACCAAAACTTTCAGAGATATGATTTGTTCAAGTTTGAATTACTCGCTAGTAGTTTGACAAGAGCGCGAAAGCCCCTGTCCACAGGACTTTCAAACATTTTTTGTTTCGTTACTGCTCACCCACTCCAAAAATGAAAAATCTTTTCAGGAAATCGAAACTATTTTGATTTGATTTAATTCATATTTCAGTTGGTACCTTATTCAATACCTAATTATGGGTTTATAGCTAACACTGACTTAGAAATTTAAATTTTCGTAAAATGGAGTTAGCCGGTATGCACTCTAAGCCGTTATGCAAAATTTCGGATAGAAATTTTGCAAGAGCCTTCTAAATTCTACAGCCAAGATCCAAATTTGAACACGACATGATATAAATTGTTGGAGTTATTGAAAAACATTGGAAACCGAACAACGTTGGGCGAATTCAGTACTTGGATGGGTGACCGTTACTACGATTACTTTCGAATGAAAAGAGATAGCGACTTGCAATTTTCAGTGTAGGTTGTGCATCCGAATGCGACAGTTGGGTTTATAGACATACACCCGGTTTCTGAAAGGCTTATCAACACAAATGTTAACTAATCAGACATCAATCTCTTGTTAACCCTCATCTGAGTTGCGCAAAGCGCAAAAACTCGGACTGATTTGACATTAACAGTTCTGTTAACTTTGAGCAGCCTTTCAGAACCGGGGGTTAATCGGCCAAACGATATTGGAGTTATACCCATCTGAAATTTTGTTGTTATTTCCTCAAGAACTCAAAAAATACAAATCCGATCCAATTTAAATTTGGTTATTACTTGTAGAATGCAAACGCACAAATTTTTGCGTAATTCCGTAAGGGTGCAGAATTGGATTTTTGAACACGAATTTTTCCTCAGTGATTCGAATGTAATCGTGTGAAACCATTTTCAGCTTCCATAAATCGCAGATATTAAGACTATTTGTCGGAGATATGTTTGGTTATGGCAGTTCCTTCCACTCAGTTCAACAATTCTAAGGGTTTACAAACTTATCAGAAGACCAACAAAAGAGATTTTCGCTGAATTCATTCGATTTTCATATTCGAAATGGAAACTTCGATTAATTCAAATGGATGTTTAGAGCATTTTTTTTTGTTTGGACTGCAATTGCAACAAACCCGGTGTGTTGCGCCACTGCCCAATCGAGGACCTCCCAGACAGAGATTCTTCCGATCACACCTTAAAATATCGAAACATAAATTTTTACAAGTTGCACTATCACTTATGCACGCATAAAACTGAATTACTTGATTTATTCGTCAAAACAGCGACTTAAGTACCTTTTTATTGCTGATATCTTTTCCGATTCGCCATTCCCCTATATCTTTATTCCGTAATAATTCAATGTGAGAATTACAATACCTTACCGGTGAAATACTCACTCGTGAACGTCTAGTTCGATTTACAGCCTATTCTCGACTCCATTTTACTCGATATTACAGATATGTAGTATGTATAGTATATCACCGATCTTATGGGGATAAATCATTGGCATACTGGGAATTCTTCGAAAATTGCGACGCCTTGTCCTTTCAGTTGAATGAGGTCGAGCAGCAGATATTGACGTTTAACATATACCGGATGATTTTTTTGACTGTATCGCTATAATTGCAATAGATAGGAGGTCGCTGAATAATTTCAACACCAAATGACGGAAGTTGACAACTTTGTAAAACATCAATATGCTGAGAAAAATTGCTGCGAATTTTTTTTCTATAACTGTGATAGACGAAAGCTGCAGGGGGCTTCAGAAATTCATCCCTCAGTTGGGTTCATCATGCCAGCGCACATAACATAGATTCCTCTCATCAAATAAAATACTTTTTTCGTTTACCATTTTTTCGAGATTCGACAAAAGTGTACAATCGTTAAAAATTTTACAATGTGCCAATTTACTCCTGAATATAAATTATCTCTGACTTTGATGGCGAACGAGAAAGAAGTACGCAACGTATAGCTTACAGCTTTATTCAATGAATTCCAAAGCTCAGAGGCGGATCCATAAAAGTAATGAAATTTCTGGAATTTCAGATTTTATTCCATTCAATGAAGAATATCTCCGAAATGATGAAGAATAATTTTCTAAAATGATTGACTATTCTTGAAATGAGTCAAGATAAACTTGATGTGCCAGTGGAAGTACGAACAAACTGATGATTGGTTATATGTCTTATACTTAGTCATAGGAAACTTCAGTCAAACGGAGCAGCGTGAAGGAAATGTTGTCGCCTGGGTAAACCCCAGGGATCGGTGCTTGGGCCTCTATTGATCTTTCTATATACATCTGACCTCCTGAGTAATATGAGGTTAAGGCTTGCTATTTAAGTCGACTACATTTGGACTAAATAATTAATTGGTTCTCTGATACGAGCAGGCTCAGGGAAACAGAGGACAAACAATATAAAAAGATGAAAACAACAAACTATTTCTTATTAAAAGGTTTTTTCTGGGTTTTCTGTCCCAAACTCTGAAAAATATCTACAAAATAAAAATTAATTATTTTGTGATTTGCTTCTGCGTAAGAAACACAAGATATTGGTCAGAAGCAATCAATTGAGTCTATATCAGACTCCTTCGTCAGACGCTTAATGAAAATCTTTGGACTTATTTTGTTGATAGTTATTGTGAGATTAAAGAATTGTAACATTAAAAAAAATAATAATAGTTCTAAAGGAGTCTGATATAGACTCCGAAACGTTACGATATAGTTGTTTCTTCGTTGATGTTGTTTCGCTGTTGTTTGTAAGGCATCATTGTTCAATTGATTGCTTCTGACAAATATCTTATGTTTCTTACGCAGAAGCAAATCACAAAATAATTAATTTTTATTTTATAGACATTTTTCAGAGTTTGGGAGAGAAAACCCAGAAAAAACCTTTTAATAATGAGTATACCTTCCACAGTATCCTTTAATGATTACTTAAAACTATTTCCTACCAGGAGGGTACAAGTCCGCTTGAGCGACTAAGACAATATTTAAAGGTATATTGTTGTAGAGGGAACGTTGCACTGCGAACTTAGGGTCAAGTGTGCCCCCCCATCGGAGCTGTCGATGTCATCACCATCTACATCTCGCCTTCAAGTTCCAGAGTTCTGAGGATCTCCAGTCTCTGGGATTGCTTCAAGGAGGCTATACGTCTTCGCTCCTGCAGATTTTTTGCCCAAAGCATTCCTTCAGTGGGTTTGAGATGGCAAGACATTCCGTAATCAGGTGATCAGGAGTTTCATCCTCCTCCCAACACAATCTACACTCATCAGTTTCTGCTAACCCTAATCTCATCATATACTTTCTAAGGCCGCAGTGTCATGTGAGGAAACCAGAGAGGAGGTGCAGCGTGATTCTACTGGGGTCCACATATTTCTTGGATTTGACAGTGTCAAAGTTCAGGAGGTATTTTTCGGAGAGATACAGTCCGGGGAGAGATCTCCAGAAAATAGCTCCTTCAGTTTCTTCTTTCATCCAAAATTCACTTTTGTAGGTTGCTCTACCAACCCCACAGTAGGGTTCCGGGCCAATAAATGGGGTTCGTGCTCCTTTCTTGGCAAGTGTGATGGCCTCCTCATTTCCTTCAATTCCCGCGTGAACGGGAACCCAGACCAAGGAGACCAGGCACTCCCATATTAGCTTGGACTCGATAACGTGGGAGCTCAGAGCTTTGATAGATGTCAGAGTGGATTGCTTTATCACATCTCTGATAGTTTCTTCATTGGTTAATTTCCACGCATCTCTCTATTGCAAGTACTTCTGCATAAAAGACGCCCAGTTAGGAGCCTAGCGATAGTGAGCATTTGGTGCCTGCCCCATATACTCCAGCGCCAGCTCCTGTAGTGGTTTTTGAACCGTCTGTGTGCCATTTAATGGCATTTTTTTTAAGAACTTGGGTGGTGGATTCCCTGTCCCAGTCTATTTAAAGGTAACTTTCACTATTATGCTTCTTAAGACGTGTCAAACACTTACTATACGTAGACTGGAAATAACCACGCTCCTTCATGATTACCATAACTCGGTTACAAGTCTGACAACCTCGCCTCACATGGAAATATGCAGGTAATGAATATAGTATTGAATTAACTCGATCAATTAGAGTTGAACTTGAGATTTAATTTTCATTAAGGCCATAATTGATAGGATTCGAGGCAGATTATTGTTTTTAGCAGAGTATTTTCATATTTCCTCCTAATTAAATTTGTTCACGTTCACTTTAACATAAGTAGGGTTTTTCTTCCAAGATTCATTAGGGTTTTTACGGTCAATTACTGTCATGTTATATTGGTAGCCTAATGAAGATTTCTTCACATATTTGAACTGAAGAAACATTTATCCGGGAAATTAACTGTTCAGATCAGATCTGTATTATTTGAGTTACTGGAGAAAAACAACAAAATTTCAGATGGGTATAGCTCCGAAACCGTTCGGACGATTATGCCCATAAACCAACTCAACCGCCCAATTGTTTCGAAGATGTACCTACTCGTAGATACCTATTTGAAATTTTCGCAATTATCCAAAAATACAGACCCTATCGAGTGGAATCTATTAGTTGGTATCAGAATAACTACTTCAAGGATATTGTTAGTGCTTTTTGCGCGTATGTTCTGGGGAACATCGCGTTATAGTTTTGCCCAAATGTCTGTAACTTTCGAATTTTTTGAAAAAAATGGTCTCAAACGATGATTAAGTTCGACTCCGCAATGAAGAATTCGAGGTCAAATTTGATTCTGTCCGGCCGGCCGTCCGGCCAGCCGTTGCCACGATAACTTGAGAACGAAAAGAGCTAGCGACTTGAAATTTTCAGGGTAGGTGGCGCATCCCAATACGACGGACAAGTTAGTTAATAGGCATAATCGGCCAAGTGGTTTCCGAGTAATAATTTTGTTTTCAACCAATATAAATCCGATCAAATTGAAACTTGGTGGGTAGTTGTAGAATATGACCCTAAGCACGTTTGTGAAATTTTGTGCGAATCGTATGGCTAGAAAATTTTAAAAAAATTATTAAAAAATATTTTTGTAGTCACGATTACTTGAGAACGGAATGAGATAGCGGCTTGAATTTTCAGGTTAGGATGTGCGCCAGAACGCGACATTTCAGTTTGTTTGTGAGCATAATCGGCCAAACGGTTTTAGAGTTATAGCCATCTGAAATTTTCTGAAATTTGGTGGTTTTTTGTTCCTCATTAACTCGAAAAATACTGAACCGATGGAATTCAAACATGGTTATTAGTTGTAGAATGCCAACGCAAAAATGTTTGCAAAATTTGGTGAGGATAGCATTTGTAGAAAATTTTTAATAAATCATTAAAAAAAAAAAAAAAATTATATATATCAGTAACTATTCGTTTGAAATTGATGAAATTTTGCAGGAGCCCTCATAACCTAACTCTACTGCCAAGTTTCAAGTTTTAATACGATCGGTTAAATATTGTTGGAGATTCGAGCATTCTTATCGAGTTCAGTAGATGGGTGACCGTTACCTCGATAACTTTCGAACGAAAGGAGATAGGGACTTGCTATTTTCAGGGTAGGTTGCGTATCCGAAAGGGAGAATTGATTTCGTTTTTGGGCATAATCGGTCTAACGGTTTCCGAGTTTTACCCACCTGGAATTTTATTTCCTCGATAACTTGAAAAATATAGACTCGAACGAATTGAAGCTTGCCAATTAGTTGTAGAATATCGACTTGAAGACATGTGTAGAATTTTGTGTGAACCGTATCGCTAGAAAATTAAAAAATATATTTTTTATGTCACGATAACCTGAGAAAGGAAAGAGATAGCGATTTGAAATTTTCAGGCTAGGTTGTGCATCTGAATGCGACATTTGAGTTTGAGATGAATTCTATTGTCCATTCTGGACAATAGAATTCATCATGGCAAATTCGATTAAGAAGAGTCTCCAATACAGTAGAATGGACAATAGAATTCATCATGGTGAATTCGATTAAGAAAAGTGTCCAATACAGGAGAATGGACAATAGAATTCATCATGGTAAATTCGATTAAGAAGAGTGTTCATTACAGGAGTATGGACAATAGAACATACGCGCAAAAGCTCCTGACTTCACGTCAGTGCTTGAACCAATTTTTCCATTTTGTTTTCGATAATTATTAGTAATACTACACCTCATATATTTCGAGGAATCAGTGTCCATTTGTTCTATTTAAACAGTCTCCAATCTATTTTTTCTGAGATTTGCATTTCAGAATGGCATGAATTACACTTTTCAGAATGTTTTCAGAACCACCCCTATTCTCTAAATTTGCCCCCCAGCGACTTTTACCTGTTCGCAAAAGGTTAAACTATTTTAACTGGGAATTCTGTATTAACAAACTATAGTTAATCGTGCCGCTGTGAATCCTCAGTTGGCTTACTGAGGATTGAATTCAGCTTAACAATGGTTTGTGAATCTTATTTTCCATTTACCGTAACATACCGTTAAAAATTCTTTTGTGAATACGGCGGTATATTGATATGTTGAAATTTACAAACCGTAGTTAAACTGAATTCATACCTCAGTTGGCTAACTGAGGATTCACAGTGGCAAGTTTAACTGATGTTTATGAATACCAAATCCCCAGTTAAGATAGTTTAACAGTGCAGTAATCTCTGTTAAATACGTTAACAGATAATCCGCCGTATTCACAAAGCATTCAACTTCCGTAAATCCTAACTGAGGTCCTCAGTTAAGGATAAATAAGAATCCTAACCTCAGTTAACGTGAAAATTAACAGACCTGTTTCACCCCCGTTAAATACGTTAACTGAGGTTGCGATTCAAACTTATCCTAAACTGAGGACCTCAGTAAGGACTTAACGGAGATTTAATGCTTTGTGAATACGGCGGATATAAATATAACATATAAATTTATCCTTAACTGAGTCTCCGTCAGGACTTATCGAAGACTTTCAGTTAAGATGTTTTTTTAACGGAGGCTTAAACACTGAACAACACTTTGTGAAAACAGCGAGTTATGCTGACTGTTCCTTGCCTTAAAATTACGAACCGATAGCAGCTGGTCATTACATCACTCAATACATAAGACAAGTTTTTCCTGAAATATCAATATGTAGGTAGCATGATAACATTCGAATTAGCTTGATTAATTAAATATAATGTAAACTCGGAATTGGAATCTAAATTAACACCATAATTCAAATAATTTGACTTGAATTATCTTTTTTCAAGGATTATCTACATGATTCGGTACTTGATATTCAGTTCATAGTAACTTTCCTCTCAATGTTCATTAAAATTTATACCCGGCAAAAAATACTTCGCTATTTCAAACACAATCAATTTGACATAATTCGTTAGCAATTATAATTATCATTAGGAATAAGTGATATGTTGATGCAATGATTATATATTATGAAAATGAGCTTATCGATGTAATTCTTATAATTTCTTCATCCGGTCGTGTAGTTTAAATGAATCAATTCGTAAATAAAGTTTTATATTCCATTATTAGAAAAAATATTCTTGTATGCCGACGTCTGCATGGCTAGTATGAAGACTGGACATAAATATGGGAATTCTGAATACCAGGCGACTTCCGGTAACACAATGGGTTCTAGGAGCATGCATCAGGGCTCTGCTCCTGGTATTCCCCTTGCTTATTGCGGTACTCATATCGACCAAACGAAAGACCAAGAAGGGCCTGGCACCAGTCCAAATGTACCTGAAATAGAGGCTAGAAGTCCTGACCTGGAGGCTGAGGAAATGTCTAGGACATCATGGAAATTACTCTTAAAAGGGTCGGGATGTCTGAGGCTGCCAGAAAGAGAATGAGATTAACCATAAAGAAGGAAATGGCACCAGAGCAAGCCAGAAAGAAGAGTTCCAAACCCATTGGTCCAAAGCCTACCTCACCAAAAGGCTACAGACCAAGAGAAACATGATATCCGGAGAGGTTACATGGTGGTATTATCAACGTATCAAAGGAATGGCAAGGAAAACAAACTTCCATAAGGCCAAGTGAGGAGGTAGCTGGGAGGCATATCGCTTGATTCTAACAAACTGCAACAAAGAGGTATGAAAGGTCAAAAGGCAGTATTGTTAGGACGGGATAAAAGTTCCCCCGCAGCTAGACTTATGAGGACACTATGAAAAGATCACTACAACACTACAATATGGAAGTCTCTCTATTGATCAGGAAGAGAGCTCCCTGGCTCTAAAAAAGTCAGCGCCAGGAACGAGACCACAAAGTGGGGTCCTATCAACGTTGCTGTGGAGCCAGGTCATGGATGGACGGTTTCAATGCCTAGGCATATGATGATGTCATAGTGATAACTGTTAGAGGCAAGCATGAAGTCATACGGAGTACCCGAATGCAAGCTGCCCTAGGTATCATTGAAAAGTGGTGCGAGGAAGAAGAGCTTAACGGAATCCACCTTGATTATCTTCAAAAAAAGGAGGAATCTGAATCTCAGAGCTCCAGTACTAAATGGCCAGACTCTGAACTTCTCCAGTGAGAGCAAATATCTAGGAGTCGCACTAGATAGTAAACTGTAGAAAACACATAGCTATAACACTGGGAGGTGATTAACAGAACAGCTCTGTGGAAAAATAATCGTGGACTTGCACAGACAGACAGATTCGTGTAATTTTCACCTATACCATAAAGCTCCTGCAGCTGCCACGAGCTGAGCATCGGGTAATGGTGGGACTGATGACAGATTACTCCTGGTATAATTAACACTTGTACTGCATAGGCAAGTCAGCAGACGAAATATACAGGCTCTGTGGATCGACAATGTCCTTAGGATTGAATTAGAAGGCCAATAGAACAAAAGATAGTTTCGATCGCAGTTCTGAGGGATGAACCCAAACCACACGACCGCGTCCTAATAAATACAAGCACTGACGTGAAGCCTGGAGCTTTTGCGCGTATGTTATATTGTCTATTTTCCTGTATATTGGACACTCTCAACAATGCGCAAAAGCTCCTGAGTTCATGTCAATGCTTCAACTGATTTTTTCTTTGCGTAATTTTTTAAAAATTTTCTAGGGGTACGGTTCTCACGAAATTTTACATACGTCTTTATGTCGATATTCTACAACTAGTTAGCAAGGTTCAATTCGATCGAATCTATATTTTTTGAGCTAAGAGGAAGTAATATTCCAGGTGGGTATAACTCCGAAACCGTTGGACCAATTATGCTCAAAAATGAACTTAACCATGCCATTTCGATGAGCAACCTACCCTGAAAATTGCAAGTCCCTATCTCCTTTTGTTCTAAAGTTATTGAGGCAAAGGTCACCGATCCAGCTACCGAACTCACACAAGGCTGCTTGGATCTCCAAGAATATAGATCCGATTGTGTTCAAACTTGGAACTTGGCAGTAGAGTTAGGTTAGGTTAGGTTAGGACTGTATTGGTCACTATATTAGGACTGTATTGGTCACTTTTAAAAACGCGCAAAAGCTCCTGACTTCACGCCAATGCTTGAACAAATTTTTTTTTAATAATTTTTTTAAAATTTTCTGGGGGTACGGTTCTCACGAAATTTTACACACGTCTTTATGTCGATATTCTACAACTAGTTACCAAGCTTCAATTCGATCAAATCTATATTTTTTGAGTTATAGAGGAAATAATATTCCAGGTGGGTATAACTCCGAAACCATTAGACCGATTATGCTCAAAAACGAACTTAACCATCTCATTTGGATGGGCAACCTACCCTTAATTGCAAGTCCCTATCTCCTTTCGTTCTAAAGTTATTGAGGCAAAGGTCGCTGATCCACCATCTGAACACACACAAGGCTGCTTGGACCTCCAAGAATATAGATCCGATATTGTTCAAACTTGGAACTTGGCAGTAGAGTTAGGTTTTGAAGGCTTTCCCAATCAGCGGTTTCGGACGAATAGTTCCTGATATATAGAATTTTTTTCAATGATTTTTTTTAATTTTCTAGTGATATGATCAACACGAAATTTGACAAGAATTTTCGAGTTGACATTCTACAACTAAAAACCATGTTTGAATTGGATCGGTTGCGTATTTTATGAGTTATTGAGGAAATAATAACCAAATTTCAGATGGTCATAACTCCAAAACCGTTTGGCCGATTATGCCTATAAATAAATTCAGATGTGGCATCCAGATGCACAACCTAACCTCAAAATTTCAAGTCGCTATCTCTCTCCGTTCTCAGGTTATCGGTGACATAAATAATATTTTATAATAATTTTTTTTTAATTTTCTAGTAATACGATTCTCACAAAATTTTACAAACGTCCTTAGGCATGTATTTTACAACTACTCACCAAGTTTCAATTCGATCGGATCTGTATTGGTTGAAAACAAAATTATTACTCCATTGTATTGGGACGCGCCACCTACCCTGAAAATTTCAAGTCACTATCTCTTTGCGTTCTCGTGGCAACGGACAGCCGGCCGGACAGAATCAAATTTGTCCTCGAATTCTTCATCAGGTAGTCGAACTCAATCGTTTGAGACCATTTTCGCCAAAAAATTAGAAAATTACAGAAATTTGGGCAAAATGATAACGCGATGTTCCCCAGAAAATACGCGCAAAAAATAGATACTAATTTACGATATTGGGCTGAAATCTATTCTAGGAAAATTAAATATGCTTTATTTAATTATGATGCTTATATCTAAGAGAGATGATATCCCTACATTAGGGTCATGTAGCGGTCTGAAGTTCTCAATAATGCATGATGCAGATTGATTCTTCTTCAAGAGACCAATACGGCTACAGAGGAGAATCATTTTGGTAGGTTATGGAAGTTGATTTTATTTTGGGTCAAATTTTCGGCCTAGAGTTTTCTTTGTTATGTAAATTTTTAATCAATTTCATAAACCATGGAATAATTCATTTTTAATTTGTTCGTTTTCTCCTCTTGTAATATCCTTTTTCAGGTTGACTTTCGGTACCGTGGAGAAACACCTGTGTTTTTTGAAGAAAAAATCCATACATTTTTACAAATCACAACACTCACGGAGAGGCAGGACGTTTTTGCTGAGGTTTTTCCCTAAGCTTTTGTATGATACATCGAATTCAATGGTACCCTTGGTACTAATCTCCCGTAACACTTTTATATACCGGCAATAACCCCCTTTCCATTTCAAAATCCTGGTTACGCTAGTGGTTGGTAAGATATAGGTACAAAGTATTGTACTATCCTAAAAAATTGGATTATCTGTATGAAATGTCGAGTGATAAAACGTAGAGAATTTCAACCAAAAAAGGACCATGTCCTGAACAAGTTATGGGTATACTTGACGGGTCATGATACTTTTGAAAGAACAATATTGGCAAGTTTGGTTCAGGCAGCAATAAGCGTAGGTGAAAAGTGAACTAGTATTTTTGTCATTGCAATTTATCCAGAATCCAAGTTCGCTTAGAAAGATAAACCTGTTTTGAGTTGGATTACCTTATCGGTAACTAAGTATAATTCAATTAATTTCATAGGACTGACCTTGTTACATTTCACTAATAATATTCTGGTTAATTTATATAATCATAATCAATTCATGAATTTTCTTTACAAAATCGTTGCGATTTATTTATACATGAATAATACAAGGTTTCTGATCACTAGTTACAAGCAGCGCCCAAGAAAATAATTATTCGAATAATGGAAAATATATCTCTAAAAGGTACTGAAGAAAACAAGTTTTCAAGTTAGGAGTTTTACAGATTGAAAGAACGACAATGAGTCAGAAGGTAGGGGTAAATCCATTGAAATTTTGTTTCAAAATGCGACTTTGAACAATTGCATTTTCTATTTTATTGGCGCCCTTGTTGGCTTTGTTGACCAAATGTCTGTAATTCTCGAATTTTTGGGTGAAATTGGTCTTAAACCTTTGGTTTCGAATCACTGATAAAGAATCCTAGGTCAAACTTAATTATGTCAGTTAAGAGTTAAGAGAGTTGAAATTTTCCTGTCTTTAATGTTCGAATTTTTTGCCGAAAATTTGGTACTTTGACAAATCATATCTCCGAAAGTATTGATTTCTATGAATTGGGAATGATATCAATGGATTCTTATGATAGAACTGCAACATAAAGGAAATTTAATTCAAATAATAGTTTATTTGTCGAAATTAATTGAGCAATCTGCAATGCTTTAATGCTTCAAAAAGTGTCCAAAAAAGACCAACAGTGCCAAAAATTATTAATCCGAAACCACCAGACCGTTTCTACCCAATAAAGAACATATCCGAGATATTTATCAATTAAAACTTAGCCAATATTCCAGTTTTGTTTTTACTGGAAATATTCTGAATCCAATTTTATCAACTTACCAAAGTATATATTTCCATCAGCATATGGATTATCCAAGAGCTATCTACGATGGCTGAGGTTGTTTCATTGGTCATTTTGCATTCAATCATAATTTGTTTTTTAGAACAGGAGGTATTTTATGTCAAGAATTTTGAATAGAACCAGAAATAAATATGAGGTCATACTTAGTTTGACATGTCTCTTATCTGTAGACACAGACAATACCCTATATTTCTCTATGAGATGACAATCACAGAACACTAATATGTATATGACAATGATGACACACAGAATATACCCTACCTAGGGTATATTCTGTGTGATGACAAATATGAACACAGATCATCAAATTCATAGATACGAACGTAAATTTTCTATGACAGCATTCTGTACAAACATAGACTTACGATTTAATGTTGAAATTTGGAATATTTCTGAAAGTATTAGCTTGTTAGAGTTGATAATGATATTAATGGATTGTTATGGTGAATCTAAAAAACAATTTTTTTGTTACTCCTAAACCATCAGGCAGATTACCCAATAACGAGATATTTATGTCCCCAACCTTCTCTGAAAATTTGGACTGTTTAGCACATTCCGTTCGGGAGTTATCGTGTTAACGGCCGGACCGGCTGGACAGAATCGATTTTGACCACGAATTCTTCATCAGAGAATCGAACCAAATCGTTTAAGACAATTTACATCCAAAAATTCGAAAATTTGAGACATTTGGGCAAATTGATAAGCACTCTGTTCCAAGAAACAGGAGCCACATAAAAAACGCCTTTGTCATTTATTTATATACCTACAGGGTGTCCCAAGTTCGAGTGACTATTAGACGTTTCTGGAGAACTATACATATTTGAAATCTGAAAATTGGGATTATGATATTGCTTGAAATTCTCTACAGAGCAAAAATATTTTTGAGGCCCAAGCACTTCCGGTTAAACAGGGAGTGAAAATAAATTTGATGAAAAATTAATTTTTTTTTCAAGTTTTGCATACCTGGTATGATCAAGTATTCAATGCTGAATACATTTCTGTTAAAAACATTGTATTCATTCGAATAGTTTTCAAAATATCGAAAAAAACCGGACAAAAAGTAAAATATGTTTAGTCAGTATAATGTTCATTATTCTTATTTTAAACATCCTGAACGTAAACCGTTTTTACAACATCAAAGAGAAAGAATGTGGAAAGATCATGCATCTTTTGAATTACAGAAATATCATCACAGGGTGTTTCAAATTTTTTGTCGAAAATTGTGACCAAAAATTGGCCGTAACTTCTGTTTTTCAAATTAGAACCCTATTTTTAGATGATTGCGTTGGATTCTGCGGTGAAAAATAATGATAGTTTTCTAACATGATTATGCTCCTTAATTCAATAAAAAGAAAAAAAAATTAAAAATTATTGAATTTAGGAGCATAATCATAGGGTTCTCATTTGAAAAACAGAAGATATTGCCTATTTTTGATCCCAATTTTCGACACAAAATTTGAAACACCCTGTGATGATATTTCTGGAATTCAAAAGATGCATGACCTTTCCACATTCTTCCTCTTCGATGTAAAAAAGGTTTACGTTCAGAATGTTTAAAATGGGAATAATGAACATAAACTAACATACATACATAACGAACATAAACTAAACATATTCTACTTTTTTCCGGTTTTATTTTTCGATATTCTGAAAACTTTTCGAATGAATACAATTTTCATCCCTGTATAACCAACCCGAAGCACTTGGGCTTCGAAACTATTTTAGCTCTGTAGAGAATTTCAAACAATATCATAATCTCAATTTTCAGATTTCAAATATGTCCAGTTCTCCAGAAACGTCTAATAGGCACTCGAACTTGGGACACCCTGTATATCCTACAAAGTAGAGGCCCCAAAACTGCGCTCGAGGCCCCCACGTTAGGACAATCCACCAGATCTGCTAGATGAAATCTAATGGCTATTCTGAATTCTCCACCCAGAAATCACCTAGCACGAGTTGAAAAACCGTTGGCATATAAACGACTGTAGCCCCGTGTAAAAGATAAATTACGGCGACGTAATTGATCCACCAGAGAAAGTAGCGTTTTGGCAGAAACATTGTTTCAATCGGTCAATAATTCGATTCCTATTCGGGAACCGACTACTTTGGTGGTCCTCATTATTTACACCCGATGTATACGCCGTTTAATCCGGCATAAAACACAAATGATGGGTGTGAACGGAAATTAATAACTGAGGTATTGCCTCGTTCACGGGGCCGAACCAGACATCGAAACTACTCCAAGCACGCGGGGCTCAATTGGAGGAGGGCACGGCAATTACCGAGCTGGAAAACTATTTTTGAATGGGACAAATGGAAGTTTGACTCATTGTTTAGGAGAGTACCGGTGATCGGTGGAGATTTTCTGATTGTTTAGAACTACATTCCCATCATATACAGACCGTTTCATCATTGAACGGTTATACAGCCCAGACGGCACCCAATATTCCTGGAATATGCCTACAATATCCTATTTTCCAATAGATATTGCAATATCCCTGGAATATTCCATGAATATGCATTTATCTTATATCCATAAAGCATATTCCTGGAATATACTCCCACGAATATTCCACAGATATTCTCCTTGAATATGACCCAGTAAACATGATATATTACAGAAACATTTCATATGAGATATGGGTGAAGCATTTTGAAACATTGCAAAGTTATGTTTCATGAACATCTCGCAAATGTTTATATGGAACATCGCTTCGCATCATCAGTGATATATCACAGTGACATGAAATATGAGACATATAATATAGGTATATTATGTGGGCATTAGAAAACATTCCAGTAATCTAACGGAAATGTTTGAATGTAACACGGCCTCTAAAAAAAAGCAATATCGGTTAAATATGTATATTAAATTATTTATTCAAGTATAGGTACATTAGCCTTTCCAACATTTTTTTTTTCAGTTTTCCGTCAAACGACAATGATACGTATAAATATATATCATTATCTCTTCAAGAATATATATTCAAGAATAAATCTTGTCTGAAAGATTTAATAAGCCTAATGTCAAATAATGAATGCTGATTGCTGATTCTGATTGGTTGGCGGTAGACGGATGCGAGCAGCCTTATTGGTGTTCTGTGCGACAGACCCATGGATCATAGATTACGCGTGGTTAGGAGTGGAGGTTATGTCTGTTGATGATCATTTAATTTGGTGGAAAGTAGAAGTTTTGGCAGTTTTTAAGTTTCATTCATCATTGTGCGATAGGATAAATTAGTTCATACTCTTTGAAACTAATAAGTGATTAATAAATATATGGTTTCATCCAGCGGTGATAAGGAGGTGAATTCTTTATAATATCATACTTACTTGATTTTTTTTTTTTGATAACTTTTCTAATAATATATTTATATTATATCATGGAGCAACGACGAAAGAATAAGTTGTTTTCATTTTATTAAATTTTTTGTGCTATATAATATATTTTTATTTAATATTTCGATTTCAGGTTTTGTTGTACACCTTTGCATAAATGAAGAATAAAAACTCGATTTGATAACATTTGTTTAATATATTGACTAGAACCTTCGATAGTATTCTTGTTGACACCAAGGATTTAAGTGTAATGTTGTATATTTACTCTTTACGATAGGTTTGTTCCAAATCAAGAGATTATTGTACAATGCAGCGTCATGATTCGGAGCAGTAGGTAGAAAAGTCACATTTTTAATACTGCTCCGAATCCTGACGATGCATTCTCCGATAATTTCTTGATTTGGTACAAACCTAATGAAACACCTGAAGATTGAAGTAGAATCAAGAATGTTTTTGTTCCAGTGAAAAATTGGTCTGTAACATATCCTTGGTATATTGCAATGAGACCAAATTAACGTTAAAAGTAACTTAGATAATATCTACGTTACATTTCATTCATAGGGGTAGAGATGTTTCAGAAACATCTACGAGATCGTTAATGTCCAAGGACATTTATGCTTCAGTGGAAATATTTCTCAGAAAACGTCTCAGTAACATATCATTGAAACATATAACGTTAATGTCCTTGGACATTAACGATCTCGTAGATGTTTCTGAAACATCTCTACCCCTATGAATGAAATGTTTCATGTTACACGTGAAATGTTTCAGCTATATTACTGAGATGCATCAATGTTTACTGGGGACTGGCATATTCAAACGGCATATCAAACTGAAATTTGAGCATTCGAATATTCTATGAATATTCAAAAAGCATTTTCATAGCACATTCCTCTATTGATACGTAATAATTTTTGTATTATCAATTAGAAACATTTCGTTAAAAAACCAGCTGGGAAAATTCTTAGTTGAAGCTTCGCAGCCAAAAATGGAGCATTTAGTAATGTTATACTTTTAATTATGACAATATATAAAACAACAAAATGCGCCTTTATATAGGTTAAATTATTTGTTTATACGCTATATATGTAGGGAACTGCGGCTATATCTACGCAGATCTACCTTATTTCAAAATTCTCTTTCAAATCTTTTTTGTACATTCACAGTAAAGTTCACACAACCCTTGTTGGCTTGTGTGAATCGCCGATGCCTTGAACGGGATACGAACCATATATCTTGTCTATGATACGAACCCAGAACCTCCGGTATACTAGCTAGAACGAAGATAAAATTTAAATTTTATCCGCCGACAGATGTTTTGCGACGAAGATGACCGTCGGGCGTAGTCGTTCCATCGCCGCGACCTACCGACCGATATTTTTATTATTTTTATACTGAGACCATATGAAGACTATTCTTGTCTATGGAAGCTATAACCTATATAGTGTTCTGTGGTCATCATCAGACAATCGTTTTTCTTTGTTTCCTTTGTCAAAACAAAAGAAAAGAATATCAAGTTTGAAATCTGTTTAGTAGTTGGCTGGTCTTTATTTGATATGGACAAACAGTGAATTGGTGAAATTAAGGAATTGTGTTGTTATTTAACAAGTAAGTAGTGCTTTTAGAGGAGTATTATATTTATATAAGTCAATTTTTGGTGAATACCATTTATCTGATATATCAACCTTTGGCTAGGTGAAAATATATCAAGGGTTTTACAGAGTACCTATTTACTTGCAGTCCTTGTTTTGTTTTGCTGCATAATGAAGAAATCTTTTTTAAGCAAAGTGACAAGATTGTCCGGCCAAACATTGTTGTTTACTGAAGAGCACAATATTACTGATGATTCGCAAGAATATGACCAGAGGACTGAAGATACCTGATACAGTAGATAGTTGTTCTACTGAAACTATTCCAGCCTTGACTCTACCAGAAAACCGAAGTATTATTACTGGATTCAGTTACGATCTTCAGTTACCGAGTAATGTAGTTGGAAATACTTGTCTCTCAAGTCCTAGCCAAAGTAACCACCTGAGTTTTCAGGAAGATATTAAATTGTGGGCTGGACCTATTGAGTTTCCCCACTGGTATAAAATCTCTAATTCTCTATTTCTAATGAAATTTATATTTATTTGCTTTTATATCATCAAATAGCAACATTAGATATTTTTCCAGCTTATCAGTCACAACAAGCCTGCTCATCATAGTCTGAAGCAGCATTAGAAGTGGTGCAAAGAAACTTGAATTTAGAAAAGTAAGTGACACAGCAATACAATATTCCAAAACCTCAACTTGGATGCGTCTACCTCCAGAACTTCAACTTCCACTGCAGCAAAACAGAAATGTTTATCCAGTAAAGGTTAGTACATCTCTTATATATTTATGCATTTGTGACTTTGAACCTTATTTTGTTTTTTTTAGACTACTGAAATTATAAGAATGCTATATAAATTTAATGGACGGGGTCGAGCAAAATACGGAATTGATATCGGCAATGCTGAATTCGAGGAGTGAAAATACTGCCCAAGATATCAATATTCCAAAACCAATAGTAGATGTCAATATACCAGAGTAGAAATAGAAAACAAATCATTTTATTCATAGTTGACTAAGCTTGTCCATGTTGGAGGCACTGACACAAAAGATGTTGTCAGAAGACGCATGCCTCAGTTGGTCGATGATGTCATTTTGAAGCAGTTAAGCTGGGTTGGAGGGCAAGAAGTTTTCTGTTCTTCACATGGCTACTTTAATCAAAGGTAAAAATATAATCCAGTAGTCTATGTTAATTCCATTTTCTCTTTTACTAATTTTATATTGGGTTTTTGATATATTCGAGAAACATATTCCCTGTGTTGTCCAACTGTTCTTGAATATATTATTTGTGTTTCAGCATTTCCATAATCCTTATTTAGAACAACTCTGCCATAGGGTTTTTTTCAACTGAATGTCAATACCATCTTCACTTTACAAAATACAATTTCTATTCACCAAATGAATCAATATGCATAATTAGCAGAGGAAATATCATTGACATCGAGATAATATATTAATACTTTTTTCAGTGGTATGCGGGAAAAACCCATTTACTGAAAAGGAAGTAGAAGAAAGGATTGCTATTTTCCTGACTAAAAAGCAACTGAAACTGTGAGTAAATTATTCTATGACGAAGTGTTTTTTTTTTATATTTGTTGGTTTTAGGATTAAGGAATACAAACAAAATCATCCGGAGGAAGAATTGGTGCTATAAATACATAGTAATATTAATAAGATGTTGTTTTAATTCATTATTTGTTCAATTTCTCTAATATTAATTAGATATATTTACTTCAATGTATTTAATGACATCTCCAGAATGCAAATCTTAAGTGAAAACTCTGCGGTCTCTGTTAGTTTGTAAGATATAGGCGTAGTTTTTTTCAATAATATCCAATATTCATAACGTAAAAAAATAATAATATCTAAGTGACTAAAAAATTTGCGGGTTTACCGCAATACATACATATTTTATATATAATATTTTTTTTGTATTTTCTGCAGAAAAATCATTTTGTTTTTTGTAATAAATATTTTCTGAATTAGTTTTGTATTTCTCAAAATAACTAACCTACATTTGACCATATAGTGGAAGTAGAAAAAAATATATACAGGGTGAGTCTTAAAGTTGTACATTAATGTTAAACATAGATTCTTATCATCAAATGAAACACTTTTTTCATTTACCATTTTTCTCAATTCGGCTAAGGGAAAAAGATACAGGCTCTTGAAATTTCGAAAAAAAATCAGTTTTTATTTTGTAAAGCTTTGACATTTTTTTTCTGAATAAAACGAATGTTGGTGTTGAAGTTTCCTATAACTATGATACATATTTTCCAAAAAAACACGTCAAAGTTACAATATAAAATGATATGATTTTTGTTTTGAAATTTCAACAGCCTGTATCTTTTTTTACCTGAGTCAAATTTGGAAAAGATGTTGAATGAAAAAAGTATTCCATTTGATGAGAGGAATCTATGGTTAAATTTAATGTATGGCTTAAAGACTCACCCTGAATACTTTTTTGCTATTCATATTCAAAAAGCATATGCAATACAGTAGGAAAATATATTCCTGGCATATTCCATGAATATCTTTTAGGAGATTAAAACATATTCCCGGGATATCCATAGAATATGCGTATCATATGCTTGGAGGATATGGAATATCCCTGGCATATGCCAATATGCCGGTGGGATATGCATGGCATATTCATGGAACATGATTCATGGTGACCTTGGATATCCATGGAATATGCATAGCATATGCTTTGGAGGATATGGAATATCCCTGGCATATGCCAATATGCCGGTGGGATATGCATGGCATATTCATGCAATATGTTTGTGCCGTCTGGGAGGTTATTTCTTCAAATGGTAATATTAAGAGATATTCTTCGAAGAGACGTTTGCAGTTACAACAAGAAATCCCCATACTAGAAATTATTACATCTATTGAGAAAGCAGCTCAAAAACTTCTAACAGAAAATTCAAACGAATTCAGAATTTTGAAAAAAAAAAAAAAAAAAAAAAAAAGAGAAGCCTATCGAAACAACTTCAAACCTAAGGATATGGAAAAACAAGCTATCATCTCATTCAAAAAAGATAACAATATTTTAATAAAATAACAATCAGTCAAGTACAACAGAATAATCAACAAGAAGAACAACACAACAGGTCATGGCCTTTCTGAAAAAATCAGAAGAATCGGTTCTAAACTCAATATGAGAACCGTTTCCAATACATAAAATGATCTCAGGTCTTCATTAACAAAGACAAAATCCACTAATGAAAAACAAAAATCAAAAAATAGGTTCAAGCCGAGGTTCAAGCCCTGTGGACAGGAGCTTTCTGGCACTCTAGTTCAAACAGACAAATTATATCTCCGAAAGTATTGGTTTCTCAGAGTTGGGAATTAAATCAATGTATTCATATGATAGAACTGCATCATGAAGGAAATTCAATTCAAATAACAGTTTATTTATCAAGATTAAATGAGCAATCTGAGAATGAGAACTGCACCATGGAAGAAATCAAATTAAAATAACTGAAATGAATTTGAGTCTTTCTTATAGAACAGAATGAAATATACGAGTATGAACAGAGATCATATCATGAAGCTTAGATAGAATAATTATAGCCTTCTGTGAAAACTAAGAAGTAAGTACGATTCATTATTGAAATTTAGAAAAATCATATCTCCGAAAGTATTAGCTTGTTGGAGTTGAAAATGATATCGATGGAATTTAATGGTGAAACTGCATCTTAGATAAAAATTCATATGCACTCAGATCCGAGGAACTAGAGCGCCAAAATGTGTAATTCCCTTTACGGGATTTGAGCCCGCCTTCTCTCGTTCCGAAACCCGACGGGTCAGACCGACCGGCTATCGGGCTCCTCGGACGATCTCATCGATCTCCGGTATTGGAATAAAACGTCGGTACTTACCTGGGATATACATATATTCTTAATTTTCACTTTTCGACATAAGATCGCCACATGGGGGTTTATTTTACTGTTTTTTACCCTTATATTCGCTTTTCGTCAACTTTCAGGCCAGAAAACTGTCATGTCTCAGGAAAATAAGTTGACATTATGACAATTCATACATAGAATAATTATATAATTCTTTGAAAACGTACAAATACGATTTATTATTGAAATTTTGAAAAATCATATCTCCGAAAGTGTTAGCCTGTTGGAGTTAAAAATGATATTATTGGATTCTTATGGTAAAACTCCTTATTGAAAAAAAATTAATTTGGAATTTGTTACGTAAAAATTTTTTTTTTTCTGTTACTCCGAAACCATCTGTCCGATTTTGCCAAATAACAATAATTTTGACCACGGATTCTTGATCAGTGAGCCGAACCAAATCGTTTAAGACCATTTTCATCGAAAAATTCGAAAATTACAGACATTTGGGCAAATTGATAAGCACTCAGTTCCGAGGAACTAGAGCGCCAAAAACTATAAATATTCCTTGTATTTGTGGTATATCTTGGTTATATTTTGAGCGAACTACATACTTTATATGAACTCTTTCTCCAGCAACATTTTCAGAACAGAAAGAGAATAAATCTTATTGAATGATTAAGGGTAGAATATGAGTTGGTAGCAGAGGAATTAACAGATCATCTTAAAAACTCTTATTTATGATATTGAGAATCATTTGCACCGATCAATAAATATTGTCGGGTGGTGTGTGGTGATTGAATTTGTCTATTAGCCTATTTCATACAAACAACAAAAGTAACTGCACTCTCTTCCACTACAAATTTTTTCCATCTTCAAAGACGAAGCGTTACAAAGCATGCTATAAATTTATATAGTCAAGCATGGGTTGACATTATACCCTTAGTCATACCTCGATTAGTGAGAATAATGAGTATTTGATGGGGGTTTGATCATTATTGAGTAAAATATCCTTTCTCTTATACATTTCGATACCTTCAAGTTTTCCTAAGTACATTTTATTGGATTTTTTCCACAATTTGTCGGAATTTTCTTAAATTGAGTGGCCAGTTGTTTAAAAGTGATTTGCAACGGCAGATTTATCGATGTTGTTGTTCCGAATGTGTACCGTATGCTCTTTATACCGTGTGAGGAAAATACCACATCAAATTTAAATTTTAAATTGTCATTCTCTTCGTAAAAATGTGAACCCTACCTTCAACCTACTTTCAAAAGACAGATACAACCCCCAATTTTTCAAATAGGAAGTATGGGATTTTGATACATCGTTTGAAAAGTATCGTCATCCCTATTCAGAAATGTTATCACTTTCATGTTTATTGCAAAAATAAAACTAGAAAAAAATTAAATCAAGTGATTGGAAAATTTGGTACAATATCAAAAACTAAAATATAATACCAAATATAGCGAAAAAATTATGAATGTTAATGAACAAGATGTTCCAAGTGTTTACCGCGAACGCCTCGACAACAGTCTGACCTCAAATTACAATTTTTTCCAACATTATTCAACATCGCAGGAGTGATCGACCAAATCGCAAGCGTTATACGATCTTTTAGTTCACTCAAATCAAGGGGTTTAGTTTTGTACACATATCCCCATGAAAAGAAAGCTAAGACCATGGGATCGCGCTGGCCATCCGATCGTTCCTCGCTTTCCTATCCACCGATTGATGATTTCCTTGATAAGGATATAAATTTGCCAAAGTTGGAACGACATCATTTTGAAGTAGTTTTAAATCATTATAACCATTCGAATTGCCCTCAATGAAATAGGAGCCCATAATATGGTTTCGAACATTTCCTGTCCAAACATTAACCTTTTGAGGCAATTGAGTGTGTTCCTCTCTCATCCAGTGAGGATTTTCGATAGAAAACAAAAAGTCTACTAATTGTATAATATTTTTATCCACCATGTCCATCATTTGTGCACAAAAATAAGTTCTCCTATCAAAATCGTCTTCCATGGAAGACCCAGGAGCTCTTGCAAGAGCTCCTGGGTAGGTATCATTTTATAGAGATGCATTTATTGTTTGAACATGTTTAGAATCGATGAATCGCTGACATTGAATGTTGTGGAGGCATATCTACTAGATGTATGTGGATTTTCTTCAAGTCAAGCATCACATCTAATTTCACATCCTCACACAGTGTATTAGCAGCTGCTTTTTTAATCTGCCTTATACATGCCGAAACTCGCAAAACTGCTTCCCTATTTTACTTACTGTCCCTTGGGTTATAGGCGGCCAATCCGGAAATTCATCATGAAACAAGCGACTGACTTCTTTTTGTGTTCGGGTGTTATCTCCGTAACCAATGATTTGTAAAATTGTTACTTTGTGTATTCCCGTTAATCGAACCTTTATTCAATATTGAATTTAATCAAATTCAAAGACAAATTAGAAAATTTATAAACTACAATTTATCAGTACAAAACAATTTACGAAGGCGCTCTAGAGAAACTAACATTGTCACAGAAAGTGTTTTACGTACCTTTCATGGTACCATCTGGAAAACACAATGTCATGGGTTTTTTTTCATTTTCTTCCTATCAAATTTTGAAGGAAAATAAGTCTTATTGCGCGTATGTTCTGGGGAACAACGCGTTATAGTTTTGCCCAAATGTCTGTAACTTTCGAATTTTTTGACGAAAATGATTTAGTTCGACTCCCCAATGAAGAATTCGAGGTCAAATTTGATTCTGTCCGGCCGTCCGTCCGTTGCCACGATAACTTGAGAACGAAAAGAGCTAGCGACTTGAAATTTTGAGGGTGGGTGGCGCATCCCAATACGACGGACAAGTTCGTTAATGGGCATAATCGGCCCAGTGGTTTCCGAGTAATAATTTTGTTTTCAACCAATATGAATCCGAGCGAATTGAAACTTGGTGAGTAGTTATAGAATATGAACCTAAGCACGTTTGTGAAGTTTTGTGCGAATCGTATGGCTAGAAAATTTTTAAAAAATTATAAAAAAATATTTTTTTTGTCACGATAACTTGAGAACGGAAAGAGATAGCGGCTTGAAGTTTTCAGGTTAGGATGTGCACCAGAATGCTACATTTCAGTTTGTTTATGAGCATAATCGGCCGAACGGTTTCACAGTTATAGCCATCTGAAATTTGGTTGTTTTTTGTCCCTCATTAAATCGAAAAATACTGAACCGATTGAATTCAAACATGGTAATTAGTTGTAGAATGCCAACGCGAAAATTCTTGCAAAATTTCGTGAGGATAGTATTTGTAAAAAATTTTAAAAAAATCATTGAAAATTGAAAAAAAAATTCTATATATCAGTAACTATTCGTTTGAAATTGCTGAGATCTTGCAAGAGCCTCATAACCTAACTCTACTGCCAAGTTTCAAGTATTAACACGATCGGTTGAATATTGTTGGAGATTCGAGCATTCTTGTGTGAGTTCAGTAGATGGGTGACCGTTGCCTCGATAACTTTCGAACGAAAGGAGATAGGGACTTGCAATTTTCAGGGTAGATTGCGTATCCGAAAGGGAGAGTTGAGTTCGTTTTTGGGCATAATCGGTCAAACAGTTTCTGAGTTATACGCACCTGGAATATTATTTCCTTGATAACTCAAAAAATAAATATTCGATCGAATTGAAGCTTGGTAACTAGTAGTAGAAAATCATCCTAAGGACTTGTTTAAAATTTTGTAAGAACCGTACCCCTAGAAAATTTAAAAAAAATGACGAAAAAAAAAATTTCAAGAACCGCACCCCTAGAAAATTTCAAAAAAATCACGAAAAAAAAAATTGGTTCAAGCACTAAATCGAATTTACCATAGTAAATTATGATGTCCATTCTCCTGTATTGGACACTCTCAATTCGAATTTACCATGGTAAATTCGAATTAAGTGTCCAATACAGGAGAATGGACAACATAATTTACTATGGTAAATTCGATTTAGGGTGTCCAATACAGGAGAATGGACAATAGAACATACGCGCAAAAGCTTCTGACTTCACGTCAGTGCTTGAACCAATTTTTGTAACAAGATTTGGGAATATTCGAGGGGATATTATGATTTTATTTCTTTCTAATTTGATTTTTGCAATAAACATGAAAGTGATAACATATCTGAATAGAGAATGAAGCGACCTTTCAAACGATGTATCACAAGCCCATACTTCCTACTGAAAAGTTGGGGGTTGTACCTGTCTTTCGAAGGGGGTTGGAGGTAGGGTTCGCATTTTTAAGAAGGAGAATGATAATTTAAATTTTGAATTTGATGTGTTTCGGATTTATCCATAAATATGTACAGTAACCAAAATAATGAATTTATTCCATTTGGTCCGGAGTTTCATCGAATGCATTTCGTAGAAGTTGTTTCATTTTTGTATAAGTTTTGAAAGCCAGCTTTATATTAAACTTTTTAAAAATATTCTGGAGTTTGATTTTTGTTTACGGATGAAACGTGAAAGCTTAAAAACCTTCTACCATTTTTATTTTTTTCTTTAGTATTATGATACTGATGAGATTTCTATACCATATATCGATTTAGGACAACGTCTTCATCAGTTTTTGTGGGACACTATAGAATTCACTAGAAGAAGTTACTGTGCACCACCCCTGCTGCCCAACAATGGCTTTCATTGGTTATAATACTTTGTTGGTATCATAGTCACCCCAACAGGTAACAATTCATTTCATTAATTACAATGTATACATTGTTGGTATCATTAATAACACAGAAAACCCCGTCCCAAAATGTGACAATGGATATTTCTGTTTTTAGGGACTTTCATCAAATACGCTAATTTTCGAAGTTATTCATCTCACACGACCCGACAATTTTTTTTATTAATGACAAATGAGTCTTTATCATGAATAAGAAAACCTTGAAAGTTATAAAATCTCATAAAATTCGATTTGGCTTATTTTTGTTGATCCACCCCTGACCTATGATAGGACTTGAATCGGGGTACATCAACGATGCCACACTCCAACTAATTGACTTTGTGATATTCTTGGAACCAAAGTTATACACTGAATTTTTAATCTGATAATGGGCGGTGATCAATAGTGAAAATAATTGGATATTGAATTAAAATTGGTAGGAAGTGTTTTTGTTCAGTGAAGAATAGTGGAATATTTTTGTTACATATACTGTATTAGTTACCAAATCATAAGAATCGAGTGAGTAAATGAGTATTCTCACACAATTTTATTGAATTCCAAACACCAGATGATACAGCTTTCCCGTTATTCTTCCATGAAACATATTCAGAAGTGTTTGTGGGTTAAAGATGAAAACGAAGTGCAGGAGCATATTAACACATTGTGAAATCTTTAAACGCTTGCAACTTTTTACAATAGGAAGCAAAGCATGTGTCTATGGGAGATGATAGCCCTACATAAGGATCCTGTAGAGGTCTTCGAACATCTGAAGTTCTGAATAATCATCGCTTGGATTGGCCAGGCCTGGTTTTGAAAGAGACCCTCTTGGCCTTGCGAGCAACAATTTTTTCCTTTTTGAAATCACATATTGATGGAATTTCTAAGTGTGAATATCTTTGAAAATTTGCGGAGGCGATTCTTCTTCAAGAGATTCATGCGGCTACAGATTTTTTACTAATTTGTGAGAGAGGACTTTTGAAAGGTTATGTATTATTTTTGATTTTCTCGTTTTTCTCCTCTTATTTATTCATTTTTCAGGTTGAGTTTCGGGTACCTTGGAGAAAGCTCTCCGTTTTTGGCGCTCTTATTCCTCGGAACAGAGTGCTTATCAATTTGCCGCAAATGTCTGTAATTTTCGAATTTTTGGCTGAAAATGGTCTCAAACGATCGACTCACTGATCAAGAAACCAAGGTTGAAATCAATTCTGTCCGGCCGTTCCGGCCGGCCGGCCAGAACGCAAAGTGTCAAAATAAAATTTTGAAAATAAAAAAAAAATTTTCTACAATAACTCTCGAACGGAATGAGTTAGGCAGTTGAAATTTTCAGAGTAGGTTAGGGAGATGAATAGTTCCGTTAAGTTCGTTACTGGGCAAAATAGGCCAGATGGTTTCGGAGTAACGAAAAAAAAAAATTTTTTAAGTAAAAAATTTCAAATTCAATTTTTGTTTAAGATGCAGTTTCACCATAAAAATCCATTGATATCCTTTTCAACTCCAACAATCTAATACTTTCGGAGATATGATTTTTCGAAATTTCAATAATGAATCGTACCTCTATGTTTTCACAGAATGCTATAATTATTCTATCTATGCTTTATTATATGATCTGTGTTCATACTCGTACATGTCATCCTGTTCTGTAAGAGAGAGTCAAATTCATTTCAGCTATTTCAAATTGATTTCTTCAATGGTGCAGTTCTCATTCTCGGATTGCTCATTTATTCTTGATAAATAAACTATTATTTGAATTGAATTTCCTTTATGATGCAGTTCTATCATAAGAATCGATTGATATAATTCCTAACTCTGAGAAACCAATACTTTCGGAGATATAATTTGTCTGTTTGAACAAGAGCGCCAGAAAGCTACAGTCCACAGGGCTTGAACCAATTTTATTATCAAGGAATCCTTATTGAAGAAGGAAATGCCCATCAATATTTTAATTTTCAGTAACTACAAATTCAATGTTCACAAATCACGATACTCACGAGGAGACAGGGTTTAATGCTGAGGTTTTTCCATAAGCTTTTGTATCAAACGTCGAATTGTATGGTACCCCGTTACACTAACCTCTTCCTCAAAAGAATATATATAAATATTCCTGAGCTGAATCTGGAAAATTGGCAAATGAAAAAATTTTGTTATTTGATGAGAGAAATCTATGGTTGAAATTAATGTACAACCTACTCTGTATACTGTAAATTCAATATAACTCAAAAGTAGACCTGAATACGCGAATTGGTTTCCAGATGTCATATTCCGAATGAAAAACCGAATAACCATGATTATCCCACCATTAAATTACCCACCAAATTAACCCGGTCAATTGTAGGAACGGGGGAAAAAATTGATGATATTATGTTCATTTCATGATCAACCATCGATTTGGTTTCTCAGAAAGCTTGCGTGCGAGTTCCGTGCGTAAAGGAGCCAACTATGATTAGGGATAGCGAGCACTTGGTCAATCATTGTCAATAAACCAACCTGTATCCATTATTTATAGTAATTATAGGCTGTTGAGGTAATCCTCGTATAATTCAATAGCGGATCTGCGTAATTGTGTACAGTGCCATATGGGTGGTTGTGGACAGATTTAACTGTGAAGAACGCATCTGGGAATGTGGAACAGGTCTTTACAGTTTTGACCAGGATAAATATATTTGTATAATTATTTTAGATTCCCACGTAATTTTATGAAATTTTGAATGTGTTGATATTGCAAAAAAATCACTTTTCCCTTTGTAGATTTGACACGAAAAGAATTTTAGTGTGATGTTTTCTATAGCTATGAAACATAATCGCCAATTAACAGCTTTTTCTTACATCCACTCGTTCCTTAGTTCTAGAATCCAATTAATAAATATATGAGAAATCAGCGTAAAGAAAGCAGATAGAATTCATCTTGAGGCATTAAAATAATCATCAATCATTTAAGGAAATTAAATTATTCCTTCCAAATTATTCAGCAGCAATTCAACTGGTATTGCAGATTATTCATTTTCTGGGATATAGATGAATAAGTTCAGAAGCAATCTATCGAACAATGTTGCCTAACAAACAATAACGAAACAACATCAACGATAAAACAACTATTTCGAATTTCAGAAGAACTATCATACAAAAAATAATTCGTTTAGTGTCTGACGAAGGAGTCTGATATAGACACCGAAACGTTACGAAATTGTTGTTTTATCGTTGATGTTGTTTCGTTATTATTTGTTAGGAAACATTGATCGATAAATTGCTTCTGACAAATATCTTGTCTTTCTAACGCAGAAGCACAAAATAATATTTTTTTTTATTTTATAGATATTTTTCAGAGTTTGGGAGAGAAAAACCAGAAAGGAACCATTTAATAATCGAATATAACGAACTATGGAATTATTTAAACATAAATGAATGGACATAGGAATACTAGATAAATTAGAATATAACCTAATAATTATTACATTTCTGTGCCTGCCCCGGGTAAATTAGAGTAAATACGAGGTTGTCAGATTATTTTCAATTATTGATTAATCCACGGTTTTGATCAAAGATTTTCTTATCTAAGAACCTTGGGTATTGATATCATCAAAAAGCTTTGTGAAACCCAAATTCCGTTAATCGGCTGGTTAAATTTGACAGAGTAATTTGTTAATTGTGGCTTAAACTTAACATAGTGACAACTACTGCAAATATAATATGTCTATCACTCTATGCTACCTATATACAGATCGGTCATAGACTTATAACATTTTTAATTGAAGGGCTCGGTGCAAAAACCGGTGAACTACAATTCTCTTCGAATTTTAGTTATTGACTTTGAACTATGAATTCGGGTATTCTGCATTGTTCGGAAGAAGAAACAGTCAACTCCAATTTATATTAACAGAAATATTTACGCGGAGGAGTAGACTGAAAGTAATTTCGGAGCAAGAATTGGCTACCTTCAGGAGTTTTTATTGATTCCTGAATAATTGAAAAAACTGGGTATGACCAGTTTTTGCACCGAGCCCTCCAATTGTTGATATTGTTTATAATGTCGTTGGATATTATATGATATCATTGCATTCATTAATATGATGAGAATTAGAATATTTAAGGAATGTGGGAATAATAAAATTGTGTATAATCCAATAGTGGATATTGAATGAAAATGAAGTTGATGTTCGATGTTTTGATATTCAGCAATAGTGGAACACTTTTTTACAAACACTGCATTAAGATTATTAAAAACCATAAGTCAGTGAATATGTTTTCTCAATTTGAGTTAAATTTCGAGCATCAGATGTTAAAGCTTTTAGATAATTATACCATAACAAATCTAGTAAGGGTTTTTTTATTCAACAGGTAATGAAAGTACAGGGGTGTGACCCTGTATAAACAAACATAGAAATATATTATGTAGCTTAATAACAAACCATGTTCAAAGGAATTAATTGTTCAATTTTATACGATGGCTCTGATAATTTTGATCACCCGTTGTATATTATTCGAGAAAATACTGATATCAACAAACTCGTCTCGGAGCGCATCTTTACCTTTGTCTTGTAAAACCGAAATCCAGCCAGAAAAATTCTCGAGCGGGCCATCAGCTGTTCGGGCCGAAGAAGTTGATGAACTTCGACTTTTCCCCGGCCCCGCCGGACTCCCATCCGGCTAAACCAACATCTCGGCCGCGCGCGGGTTCGGTAGTATATCGCGTGCCGTGGACCACACACGTTGAAACTTGTTAAATAAAACATAAAGCACGTTAACTGTCTGTCCTTCGGTTTCTTCATTACTCGGACTCTTTTTCTACGCCCCGCATGGATGGATATAATATAACATGTGCAGATATTTCTGCGGAGAGTTCTCGACCCGACTCCCGTGGGACAAAAAATGGGGAGATGTATCGGGATCGTTCAAACGAGATTTTAGTATAACATGGAATGGCTGACTGCGCCTATGTTCATTCATGATGCGAAGTAGGGAATTCCAAGACAATATGAATGAAAAAAAAAATGGTTCAAGCACTGACGTGAGGTCAGGAGCTTTCGCGCGTATGTTCTATTGTCCATTCTCCTGTATTGGACACTCTTAATCAAATCTACCATGGTAAATTGTTCGTAATTTATTAAACATTCGTCTAGGGGTAAGGTACGATTCTCACAAAATTTTACACACGCCTTTATGTTGATATTCTACAACTAGTAACCAAGCTTCGATTCGATCGAGTCTATATTTTTTGAGTTATTCGAGGAAATAATATTCCTGGTGGGTATAACTTGTAGCCTTTAATTTACACGTATGCCTGTCGGCTGCTCAGTTTGATACGTGAGGGTGTGAGCACAAATATTTGAAATAAACTTGACAAAATAGAAAAAGAAAGTTGGGCGCCAGGTTTACCAAAGTAAACCGAAATGTATAAAATACAAGTTAAAGGAGTTATAATATATCTTGCTTAGCGGTAAAAAAAAATAATATTAAAATTAAACAGATTTATTAAAACAAAATACAAGTTTGGATTCTGCTGAAGGCGTTGGAAATCAGAACATTTACAAAAAAAAAGAAATGAGAAATTCCTGTGATCTCTATGAATTGAAATTTATAGTAATCAGGGCTCCAGACAGAATTTGGATGAAAAATATCGAAATATAAATTTTGACAACCTCACGTGCAACTCGTGGGTGATTCCTTGGAAGTAGATCTCTGACCTCCAGGCAAATATGGAAAATAACGTTGACTCCAACAAAAGGTAGACTTTGGATCAAATGCTTATTGCTCAAAGATATTTCAGATGTAGGTAGTTCCAGATAAACTTCTGTGTCTGTGTATTCTGAAGAATATTGATGGTGGTGTAGTACAGATGTAGGTAGTTCCAGATAAACTTCTGTGTCTGTGTATTCTGAAGAATATTGATGGTGGTGTAGTATTCAGTTCACTTCAGGCACAGGAAAGCAGTTGGAATAGCCTCAGTTATAATTTCCAGTTCCAGAACCTTCTTCTGAAGTATGTCGATGCTTGCGCATGCGTAGAGGAAAACAGGAATTAATTTAGAACAAAGAAAATTTAGAAAAATATGTTCTGATGAAAATTGAGAAAGCAGATAAAATATATTTATGTGAGAATTTGAAAGAAAAATTGTCAATTGTAATTCTTAAAATTAACTGTAAAGATTAAAGAAACTTTCCGGAAAGAAAGAAGAAATATATGATAAGATTAACAATTCAATTATTTAATTTAGGTATAAATGATCCGAAAAAATTATTTTAACAGAAAATTCAGACAGTGAAATGATATGAGATTGAATATGAATAGTAATAAAACAGCATGAAAGAACAAAAACTTCCTGGTAGCGTGTTAGCGAGTATCAAAAAAAATTTTCAGAACACACTGATGGTGTGCCGATAAATAAAAAAAAAGGAAGGTAAACACTAATATAGAAATATTAGAATTAGGTATATAAAAAGCAATAAATGAATATAAAGATATGTATTAAGATATTGAAATAGTTTTATACTCAGCCAATATTCCACCAGAAAATCTACACTTTCCACCTGTTTCCAAATAATCAAGCAATTTAACAATATATCTCTGTAAGCGATAATCTAAGAAATGAATTCGTACAAACGAACATCTCTCATCCCGGAAAAACATCGCGAATTCCAAACCGGTTCTTTCGATGCGTACCAGAACTAGTATCAGTGGCGCTTCATAAATTCGGGCTGAGGAAAGCAATATGGGGAGGACGACTTAATCGTTACACACCACCCCAACTGGGTGAAAAAAAAATTTGGAAACTTGAGAAGTTTTCAAAATTTTTTTTATGTTCAATGAAAACCAAGTTTGCAGATAACCATGGTCAAAAGAAAGAAAAGGTATACACAGTAAATACAGTCTATAGCTCAACAGACAAAAAAAATGTTAAGCTAAGAGATAAAAGATAAGAGTTTCAATGCAACACCAGAATATTATAACGTTATGATCGCTTGATTCCCAGATAACTAATCATCGAAATAATTTAGAATCAAACAACACATCTAATTTGAAAAGTGTTTCCCACAAAAAATACTAATTTTTCCAACAGGAACTATCGAAAGATAGATTATTTTTCGTGAAGTAACAATAATTCACTATGTCGCACATAAAACTTTATACGACTACCGTCATGTAGCCAAGATAAATAAAAATAATCAAACTAAGTTGAGCTATCTGAATCTGCACTAAAATATTCCTCGTCCGAATCATCAACATAAACGGACTTAAGGTCCTTAATGTGCCAACGACCCAAATCATTGCCATCCATGTCCCTCAGTTCATAAACTAGATTGGAAACAACTTTAGATACTACACAAGGTACATATTTAGGAGCTAATTTAGCAGAAAAGTTATTAGCCGCTGAAGACAAAATAGTATTTCTCTTCCAAACCTTATCACCAATATGAAATCTGATATCCCGCTTTCTCAAATTATACTGTTGAGCGTTTCGGAGATAAGCCTGATGTATCCTTTCACGAACATCAATAAACAATTCGGGAAGTTCCTGAATATCATCAATACGCTGCGATTTATCTGAAATAGAAATGACATTATTCACATTGTCAGAGATTTTTCCATAATAATCGCCAGTCACGGGAATATTTCTCGCAAAATTAAGAAAAGCCGGTGTAAAACCTGTGACATCATGTTTAGCAAGCCTAATTGCTTGAGCTACCTTGAAGATAGATGTATCCCAAGTTTTATGGTTATCATGAATATAACATCTAATTGAAGTTACAATAACTCTATTTACTCGTTCGGTAAAATTTACTTGTGGGTGATACCTGGCGTTATACCAAATTTTCTGTACCCGATAGGTCTCCATCAAATTTTTGAACTCCCTACTGACAAACTGACTGCCATTATCAACAATAAAAATTTGAGGTACACCATATATAAGGAAAACATTATTTTCAATGAATTTAAGAATATTTTTTGAGGTAGCCTTTGACATGGGATGCACCAATACAAATTTAGTGAACCAATCAACAATAACTAAGAGATACTGATTTCCGTTCTTAGATCTAGGGTATGGACCTAATAGATCCGCTGAGATACATTGAAAAGGGAAATTAATATTTTTGTAAGTTCCCATCAGACCAGCCTGAGGTAAATTGGAACTCTTACAGGCAGCGCAAATAGGGCATTTTCTGACATATTTATATACGTCCTTTCTAATTTTCGGCCAATAATACAATTCAGATATTCGAGAGAGGGTTTTAGATATTCCTAAATGAGCAGAAGTTTCTTTGTCATTATAAAATTGAAGAACTTCATTTCGGTTTGCAGAAGGCACAACTATTTTCCAGTCTGTAAGATTACTTACAATTTTATTTCGAGACAAAATGTGTTTATAAAGAATTCCATTTTCAACGCGAAATGATGGATAGAATTCGGGGTTTTTCCCTACTTTCTTTAACATAGAATCGTACCACACATCGGGTTGAAAAGAAGAAACGTCGATTACAGAAATGTCTGCTACCGATCTCGACAAAGCATCAGCCACAATATTCAACGATCCTTTACGATGTTTAATAGTGAAATCAAATTGTGAAAGTTTAACTGCCCATCTGGTTAAACGTCCTGATGGATTAGATAAGTTATGAAGGTAAATAAGGGATGCATGATCTGTTTCGATAGTAAACTTAGTACCCTCAACATAGCTTCTAAACTTCTCTATACCGAATATAACAGCCAAAAGTTCTTTTTCTGTGACCGTATATTTACGCTGACAACTTGAAAGTGTTTTACTTGCGTAAGCCACCGGATGTTCTATACCATCACACTCCTGATACAAAATAGCACCTACACCAGTGTCAGAGGCATCACATTGAATGACGAATGGTTTGGAAAAATCAGGGCTTGCTAACACTGGAGCAGAAATTAGACGAGATTTTATTTCATTAAAAGCTGCCTCAGCCTGAGGTGTCCAGCCTATAGGTTGTCCCTTTTTCCTACCATGCAAGAGATCTGAAATTGGAGAACATATTGATGAGAAATCTTTAATAAAACGACGGTACCAACTAACAAGACCAATTAATCGTTTAATCTCAGTAGTATTTTTTGGTGTTGGATAATTTACTATGGCAGAAACCTTTTCTGGGTCAGTTCTCAACCCATTCTCATCTACTACGAAACCAAGATAAACTAGAGAAGAACGACAAAATTCACACTTATCTAAATTAACCGTAAGATTAGCATTCTTTAGTCTTTGAAAAACCTCTTTTAAAACTTTGACATGTAATTCAAATGTTGGGGTAGCAACTATAATATCATCGAGGTAAACAAAACAATACGGTTCCAAGTCATGACCAATTACTTTATCCATCAAACGAGCCATAGCTTTGGGACTGTTTTTCAATCCAAAAGGACTAACAATAAATTCAAAAAGACCCCTTCCCTGAACAGCGAATGCAGTTTTTTCACGCGAGGACTCTTCCAATGGTATCTGGAAAAAGGCTTTAGTTAAATCAATGGAAGACAGGTATCTAGCATTTCTCAGTTTATTTAAAATACTATCGATATGAGGCATGGGATAAGTATCATCGGTCGTAACAGCATTCAATTTTCGGCCATCAAAACATACTCGATATTCCCCAGTACGTTTGGGAACCAACCACAACGGGCTGCACCAGGCAGATTGGGAAGGTTGAATAACCTTGAGCCTCAACATTTCATCAATTTCTCCATTTAGATGACTCTGCATAGCAGGTGACAAAGGATATTGTCGTTGTACAATAGGTTTTGAATTTCCGGTGTCGATATGATGAGTAATCAAGTGAGTACGACCAATTCTATCTTTAGGAGCAATTGATTCAAAAGATGCTACTACTGTCTGAAGTTCAATTTTCTGAGCTGCAGTCAACTCTGCATAAGGTTTAATAGTATTTACAGCACATATAGAATGATCAAGGGAATAGGAAAAATTTGAAAAATTAACCTCAATCCGAAACAGTTTAAAAAAATCCATACCCAGAATGAGATTGTGTGTTACAGAAGGAATTATCAAAACTTTCAACTTTTTAGTTACACCATCTAGAGAAATAGGAACCAAAATAAACCCTAGAAAATCCTGGGGTTTACCATCCGCAGTTGTTACATTAATAGGAGATTCATACATGATAGGAATGTTATATTTTTGTAAAATATTGAAACCAGCAGAACCTAAAATTGACGAGGTACTACCTGTATCAGCTAGAGCGAGAATCCTCTGATCAAAAATTTCCACTTTTAAATAAGGACGATTATCATTGGGTTTACTGACGAAAATAGGATTCAAATTTACAGGAGAAGAATAGAAATTTTTTACTACATCTAACCATTCCTGCCATTCGGACAAGGACTCTTTTACTGGTTCTGAGATTTTTTTCTCTCGTTGGACTTGCTGGAAGTGCGATTGACTACCGGTGGATTTTCTGAACTTCGAGGGTTTTGAATGGTGACGAGATTCAGGTTCTCGCCACCTCTTTTCACGTTTTTTGAATTGCATTGATTACATTTCGACTTAATTGTATTTTTCAAGCCACAACCGTAACAAAAAACTAATCTAGGTTTTCTACATTGCGGATAATTATGACCAACTAAACCACAATTCCAACATCGAGAACTGGTTACAGCAGATACATTAGGAGAAGAAACATATTTCCGGGAACTTGACCTGTGAACCCGAGAAAACGAGAATGATTCATCGAAAGGCCTACTGAGATCTGGTTCCAACAAGCTTGCATCATGAGTAGGTGGTGCCTTATAGCGATCAGCCCATATCCTAGACTCCTCCAACTTCTTACAAAGCTCTGAAAGATCACTGACAGTCTGAGGACTATGCAATGCCAAACCTGAAATAAAAAATGGTAACAGATTTCGTCGAATTTTCTGCACCCTGGACTTCTCATCTGGCTTATTCCTCAATCGATTAAAGAGGCCCTCCATGGAAGAAATATATAAAGCTACCCGCTCGTCTACACCTTGAGTTCTAGAATTTATCTCTTGCTCTAAGTCTTCTTCGTAAAAATATGGAAGAAAATCCTTCTTCAGTTCTTCAACCAATTCATCCCAAGATTGAAATTTACATTTATTATTAACAAACCAAGTCCAAGCAGAACCCCTGAACAAATCACAAGCCGACTGAAACAGTTCCTGCTTTGAAACACCTCGAGCTTGCCTCAAAAGTTCCACCCTTTCTAAGAACGAAGACAGAGATTCAGTTTCGTTGGAACCAGTGAAATGAATATTCCACTTATAAGGAGCAATAAATCTAGCATTAGAGGGACTGATACAGTTGACAGGAGCAGAGGTCTCAATGGGAGTAGAAGTACTCGCAGGAGAAACCTTAAAATCAAAATCTGCCTCTAAACTCAACACTTCATACTGAATTTTTTTCTTTGCAGAAACCTCATCATCATCATCCGTAGCCAATCTAGAGAAACGATTCGATAAATGAGTCAACCGACTAGAAATTCTGTTAAAAATGGAATCACCTTTATTTCCATCGAAATTAGAAATTATTTTTTTAAGATCACTAATAGTTTCTGTCATTTCAATGACGTCTTGAGAATGAGAATAAGGATTCGCAAATATATTAAAACTACGATTCGCTTTCTCCTGACTGAGGAGACCCCGCAAGATTTTTCTTTTTGTATCGACATCGCCGGTAGGTTCAATACCACGAATTTTAATCTCATACGATAATTCATTGATTTTCAAATAATTAGGATTCATAGCGTATTATAAAGATACAGATCAAGTAAAGATATCGAAAATAAAATTGGTATCACAAATATCATACAAGTGTGAAATCAAACGCAAAACCCAATGAGATGAGAGAAGTTCGCTGTGCAACAGGTAGATATCGCTCAGAATATACTTAGTAACTAAATATTAAGGAAAAGATACCAAATTCTGTCGGATCAGATATATAACAAAAATTATATACTAAGTTCCGCCAAGCAAGACTAGAAAAATAAAAAATAATAAAGAAATTGCCAAGCAAGTGAATCTTTGAAAGCTATCAAATGATTTTTGGGCCCCACGTTGGGCGCCAATTGTGTAGCCTTTAATTTACACGTATGCCTGTCGGCTGCTCAGTTTGATACGTGAGGGTGTGAGCACAAATATTTGAAATAAACTTGACAAAATAGAAAAAGAAAGTTGGGCGCCAGGTTTACCAAAGTAAACCGAAATGTATAAAATACAAGTTAAAGGAGTTATAATATATCTTGCTTAGCGGTAAAAAAAAATAATATTAAAATTAAACAGATTTATTAAAACAAAATACAAGTTTGGATTCTGCTGAAGGCGTTGGAAATCAGAACATTTACAAAAAAAAAGAAATGAGAAATTCCTGTGATCTCTATGAATTGAAATTTATAGTAATCAGGGCTCCAGACAGAATTTGGATGAAAAATATCGAAATATAAATTTTGACAACCTCACGTGCAACTCGTGGGTGATTCCTTGGAAGTAGATCTCTGACCTCCAGGCAAATATGGAAAATAACGTTGACTCCAACAAAAGGTAGACTTTGGATCAAATGCTTATTGCTCAAAGATATTTCAGATGTAGGTAGTTCCAGATAAACTTCTGTGTCTGTGTATTCTGAAGAATATTGATGGTGGTGTAGTACAGATGTAGGTAGTTCCAGATAAACTTCTGTGTCTGTGTATTCTGAAGAATATTGATGGTGGTGTAGTATTCAGTTCACTTCAGGCACAGGAAAGCAGTTGGAATAGCCTCAGTTATAATTTCCAGTTCCAGAACCTTCTTCTGAAGTATGTCGATGCTTGCGCATGCGTAGAGGAAAACAGGAATTAATTTAGAACAAAGAAAATTTAGAAAAATATGTTCTGATGAAAATTGAGAAAGCAGATAAAATATATTTATGTGAGAATTTGAAAGAAAAATTGTCAATTGTAATTCTTAAAATTAACTGTAAAGATTAAAGAAACTTTCCGGAAAGAAAGAAGAAATATATGATAAGATTAACAATTCAATTATTTAATTTAGGTATAAATGATCCGAAAAAATTATTTTAACAGAAAATTCAGACAGTGAAATGATATGAGATTGAATATGAATAGTAATAAAACAGCATGAAAGAACAAAAACTTCCTGGTAGCGTGTTAGCGAGTATCAAAAAAAATTTTCAGAACACACTGATGGTGTGCCGATAAATAAAAAAAAAGGAAGGTAAACACTAATATAGAAATATTAGAATTAGGTATATAAAAAGCAATAAATGAATATAAAGATATGTATTAAGATATTGAAATAGTTTTATACTCAGCCAATATTCCACCAGAAAATCTACACTTTCCACCTGTTTCCAAATAATCAAGCAATTTAACAATATATCTCTGTAAGCGATAATCTAAGAAATGAATTCGTACCAACGAACATCTCTCATCCCGGAAAAACATCGCGAATTCCAAACCGGTTCTTTCGATGCGTACCAGAACTAGTATCAGTGGCGCTTCATAAATTCGGGCTGAGGAAAGCAATATGGGGAGGACGACTTAATCGTTACAAACTCCGAAACCGATGGACCGATTATGCCCAAAAACGGACTTAACTCTCCAATTGGGCTGTGAAACTTACCCTGAAAATCGAAGACCGCTACAGTACCCTAATGCAGGCCTATCATCTGCCATAGATACATGCTTCACTATCTATTATGAATCGACCCAAAAATTTATATATTTTGATATGTCATCATGACATTCATGATTTTGAAGGTTCTCGCAAAATTTCAGCAATGCGATGTCGGTCTACTGCTTCCTGATATATTATAAATTTGTTTTCAATGATTTTCTTTTTGATTTTCTAGTAATACGATCTTCACGAAATTTTGTAAGAATTTTTGCTTCTGCATTCTAGAACTAATTACCATGTTTGAATTGAATCGGCATCGTATTTTTTGGGTTATTGAAGAAATAATAACCAAATTTCAGATTTATATAACTCCAAAACCATTTGGCCGATTATGCTAATTGACGAACTCAAATGTCGCATTCAGATACGCAATCTACCCTTAAAACTTGCAAGTCGCTATTTGTTTCCGTTCTCAAGGTATCGTGCCATGCATAATATTTTTTCGTAATTTTTTTCGAATTTGCTAGTGGTACGGTACTCACAAATTTTTACACACGTCTTCATGTCGATATTCTACAAGTAGTTAGCAAGCTTCAATTCAATCGAGTCTATATTTTTTGAGTTATCGAGGAAATAATATTCTAGATGGGTATAACTCCGAAACCGTTGGGCCGATTATAGCCAACAGCGAACTTAACTCTCCCACTCAAATGCACAACCTACCCAGAAAATTGCAAGTCCCTATATCTTCTCGTTAATGAGTTATCGAGGCAACGGTCACCCATCCAGCTACTAAATTCACACAAGGCTACTCGGATCTCCAACATATATCCAATCGTGTTCAAACTTGGAACTTAGTAGGAGAGTTAGGTTTTGAAGGCCCTCGCAAAATTTTAACCATGTCGGATGAATACTTTCTGATCTATAGAATTTTTTTCAATGATTTTTTAAAAATTTTCTAGTGATACGATCCTCACGAAATTTCGCAAAAATTTTTGTGCTGGCATTTTACAACTAATACTCATGTTTGAATTGGATCGATTTCATAGTTTTTGAGTTATTGAGGAAATAACAACAAAACTTCAGATGGGTGTAACTCCAAAACCGTTTGGCCGATTATGCTCATAAACAAGCTCTAATGTCAAATTCATATGCACAACCTAACCTGAAAATTTCAAATCGCTATCTCTTTCCGTTCTCAGGTTATCGTGACATAGAAAATATTTTTTCATGATTTTTTTTTAATTTTCTAGTGATGCGATTCTCACGAAATTTCTTAAACGTGCTTAGGTATATATTCTACAACTATTCACCAAGTTTCAATTCGATCGGATTAATATTGGATGAAAACAAAATTATTACTCGGAAACCATTGGGCCGATTATGCCCATTAACGAACTGTCCGTCGTATTGGGATGCGCCACCTAACCTGAAAATTTTAAGTCGCTAGCTATTTCCGTTCTTAAGTTATCGTGGCAACGGCCGGACAGAATCAAATTTGACCCCGAATTCTTCATCGGGGAGTCGAACCCAATCGTTTGAGACCATTTTCGGTAAACAATTCGAAAATTACAGACATTTGGGCAAAATGATAACGCGATGTTCGCCAGAACATACGAGCAAAAATTAGAAAAGAACTGGAGCTTTTGCGCGCATTTTCTTTTGTCTCTTCACGCCTCACACCCTCAAGAAATAACTCATGAACCTTCAAGCCATCTATGTATTTTCAACATAAGCATAAAATGGGGCTTGAAGGTTTGTGCGGAATCTGACACATAGTCTCTGAAATATAAAATTCAATAAATTTGTGCGTTGGCATTTTACAACTAATTAGCAAGATTCAATTCGATCGGAAATGTATTTTTTTGGCGCTCTAGTTCCTCGGAACTGAGTGCTTATCAATTTGCCCAAATGTCTGTAATTTTGGAATATTTCGATGAAAATGGTCTTAAACGATTTGGTTCGACTCACTGATCAAGAATCCGTGGTCGGAATTCATTCTGTCCGGCCGGTCCGGCCGGCCGGCCGTAAGCACGATAACTCTCGAACGGAATGAGCTAGAGAGTTGAAATTTTCAGAGTAAGTTTGGGGGATGAATATCTCGGCTAAGTTCGTTATTGAGCAAAATCGGACAGATGGTTTCGGAGTAACAAAAAAAAAATTTTTTTTTACGAAACAAATTCCAAATCAAATTTTTTTTAATAAGACGTTTTATCATAAGAATCTATTCATATCATTTTCAACTCTAACAAGCTAATACTTTCGGAGATATGATTTTTTAAAATTTCAATGTAAATCGTATTTCACAGATTGATATAATTATTATTCTATGTATGAATTCTCATAATGTCAACTTGACAGAAGGGAATATTGTAACTTCAAAAATATTGGGGTTGAAATACTCGTATTTTAGCGATGCAACGGGGACCTCACCCGAAAATGTTTGAAAATATTACGTAAATATTGAAAGCATAATTCTGTAGTTTGGTGAACGTAGATCAGGAAATTTTTGATCGATTACAAGGTAATTTATTATTACTTATCTAATAAACTATTATTTGAATTGAATTTCCTTTATGATGCAGTGATATCATATGAATACATTGATATAATTCCCAACTCTGAGAAACCAATACCAGATATAAATTGTCTGTTTGAACTAGAGCGCCAGAAAGCTCCTGTCCACAGGGCTTGAACCCATTTTTTTTATTTGAGTAATGGCGGAAATAACAACAAAATTTCAGATGGGTATAAATATGGAATAGTTTGGCCGATTATACTCATTAACCAACTTAACCGGCGTATTCGGATGACCCACCTACCCTGAAAATTGCAAGGCGCTATTTCTTTCCGTTCGAAAGTTATCGCGAAACGGAGGGCCGGAGTCAAGCCCCATCGTTTGGCCATTTTCTGCAAAAAAATCGAAAATTACAGATATTTGGGAAAATTCGCGCAAAAATTTCTACACTTGGTAAAATGTGCACAAAAATAATAGTAGGATGAAACCCATTGAAAATGGAAGAAAATATAACAAAAATAAAAGGAAAAATAATTACGGGCGATCTGAGTTCGGGAAGTGGAAGGGGCTGAGTTTCTAAGGGTGAAAGACGGTTTATCTCGATTTACGGCAGAACTACAAGTCCTATGGAAAAAAGTTGAACAGCAAAGTTGTAGGTAATAAAAAGATCTACAACTTTTGTTTCACACTTTTTCACATAAATTCATGCGGAAAATTTAAATAACCGAATGTGTTGTTTCTTATTTTTATCTTTTACAAAATATTCTTTTTCGGCGCTCTTGTTCCTCGGAACAGAGTGCTTATCAATTTGCCCAAATGTCTGTAATTTTCGAATTTTTGGCTGAAATTGGTCTTAAGGGATTTGGTTCGACTCACTGATCAAGAATCCGAGGTCGGAATCGATCCTGTCCGGCAGGCCGGCCGTTAACATGATAACTCTCGAACGGAATGAGCTAGACAGTTAAAATTTTCAGAGTAGGTTTGAGGGATAAATATCTCGGTTAAGTTTGTTATTGGGCAAAATCGGTCTGATAGTTTCGGAGTAACGAAAAATAATTTTTTTTACAATATAACTTTTGAATTCAAATTTTTTTATGATGCAGTTTCATCATAAAAATCCATTGTTATCATTTTCAACTCTAACAAGCTAATACTTTCGGAGATATGATGTTTCAAAGTTTTAATATTACATCGTAAGTTCTATGTATTCACAGAATGTGAACACAGAATCTGTCTGTGTGACTATTCATAAATGTCATCTTTTCTAGCTATTAGAGATTGTCAATTCGTATATTTTCTATTGGAAACCAAGTATTCGATTCTTGAATTTGTGAATATATTGAGTAGTGGCCTCGGTAGTGGTAGTGAGACATGTTCCTATATACAGTATTTTCGTAATGTTGCTTGCAAAAAATACTGGAATATGGATCTACATTTGTGTATCAATTCTTTTTTCTTGAGTTAAGGTTCATAATACAGAAAAGAATGTGTTAGTGGTATGAACTATAATATTTCAAATTATGAAAAGAGGATAGTATTTTATTAATATATTTTGAACTATTAAAATAATCTGTTCATAATCCACTACCTACTCAAACATCAGGAATAAATGGACAATCTGCTATAATTGTCTCCAGCCTTGCTCTAGACATTTCCTTAGGTATGTCGAGTTGTGAAAACTATGCACCGAGTGTGAGTTTTGCAACAACCCATTCCACGAGGTTGAATCATTGCAGATTGCTCCTTTAGTCTTGATAAATAAATTTAATGACAATTTTTAAAGCATTGAAGCATTGTATATTGCTCTTTTTTTTAAAGATAATTTTCGAAGAATTTTTCTTAAACGACACTTTTTTTAAATTTAATTTATTTTATGATGCAGTTCTATCATAGAAATCCATTGATATAATTCCCAACTCTGAGAAACCAATACTTTCGGAGATATAATTTGTGTTTGGCCAAGAGCGCCAAAAAGCTCCTGTCCACAGGACTTGAACCAATTTTTCAAAAAATTTCATGAATACTTATCTTTTTATGTTCCAAACACGCTGTAATAGTTTTGATTTGAAATATTCATTTTTGCACCTTATTTTGACTTAAGATCCATAATCTTCACGTCAAAATATCTGCTTTTTTAAAAAAGTCGGTGGGCTTAATGTTCGTTCAAATCTCTACTTTCTTACATTACTTTTTTTACATAGGACCTGCAGTTTTGCCGGAAATCGGGATAAACAGTTTTTTACACTCAAAAACTCACCCCCTTCCACTTCCCGACCTCAGATCACCCGTTAATTGTTTTTCCTTTCATTTTTGTTATATTCTCTTCTTTTTCCAATGGGTTTCATTCCACTATTATATATTTAGGTTTCAAAAATTATCGACCCTGGTCTATAAAGGGAATTATTTTTTGATTCGTTTCGACAGACAACATAGCGAATTATGGTACAAGTACCAATCTGCCTTCCATTTTCAAAAATGTATTCCATTTCTTTTAGGAAAAGATTGAGTGGGATTTCTGCAAAAATTTGAAGAATATTGCTACTAATATCACTTCATGTCAAATTTGGGAGAAACGGAAAGAAATTTTGTTGAAAACTTTCGAATTTCAATGAAGAACAAATGGTTACAATAAGAGGATTATTACATTATTATACTGATCCTCCTAGGTCTTCCCCAAGGAGACCCCTCATAGGGTCTCGAAGAGCTTGAGCGAGTAAGGAGAACCAGTTGTGTTCTGTGTAGGCTTTGTTACTGTGTCCTTACGCCACCTTAGGCACATCACTGTTCATTTTTTTACCGATTACCGTGACTAGAAATGGATATGGTTGACGTTACTGTTATCTCACGTAGGAACAGGTTTATTTGAGAGTTTTTAGGACATATGTGCAGAAAATTTTTAAAAAATGTATGTAATGTGTAACTTAACCGTCATTTTATTTCGTTGATATGGTAGAAATTGAAACATTTGAAATTTCTGTGACTGTTAAATGGCAAATTCAAACTTTGTTTTCTTAGTGAAACGGATTCCTAATAACCACACATTTCAGTATAGTGTACGGTTTCAAAAATTATTGAGATATACATGTTAATCACTGAATTAACGAAAGCACTAAAGATCCTAGCGTCATGTGAGTTTTTTAGCGTCCACATATCTGTAATTTTCGAACAACATTTTCTACATTTCTTGGAAGTGGCCGGTAATAAATGTATTGTATATAAATTTGCTGCTTCTGTTATACTTGGAGGTGTCAATTCCAAGTCACTATCACTTTCCATATCAATTATCTGATTTCTTGGAAATAGCTACGAAATTATTTGTAATGCACAAACTGATGACATTTGTCGTTCGGCGTTATTTTCTCTAAGCCACCTTAGTTTTTGTATCGAAAACAGCAGATCGAACACGAAATATTTTATATTGCATTTGTTGCCTTGCAACCGATGCAAAATGAAATTCGGTACAAAATGTAGCTTCTCATGATTCAATTTCCACTCATGATATGAAAATTTTTCGATGCTATCGTAGAAAAACCCGTTTTTGCTGCTCGGTTCGAAAGGTTTTATTTACGAAAATATCAAACGTCCTTCAAAGACAGACGAACCAATTGCTTACGTCCCAAAATTTAAATATAAATAGTCCGGTCACCTTCCGAGCCACAAAAGATCGAATTTCGGGTGTCTATCAATGTCCGAACATTATAGCCGATTCGTTAAATCGATGCCTGCGCAGGCATTGATTCAGCGTGACAGATCGAAATTAATTCAGAAAAATCCATTGAAAATGAAGATTAATCACTCCGACCGATTCAGAAAAGAAGAGATATAAATTCCGTTTCAAAGCCGAAAAAAATCCACAAAGACTATCTGGTATCATTTGTCAAGATTGTGAGATATGGTAAGAGCTCCTCCGGATTGAGCTATCATCTGAGAGTAGGACAGTGGCCCCAGGCCGAAAAAATTAACGTCCAGTTTTTTGTCGAAAGTATGACTCACATGGAGGTTGTGGAATGCCATGTGGTAGGTTGGTTATGGGTTGAACGTTTGACCCGGCAATTCAGGTAAAGCTACCCTCAATTAAAAACAAAAAGTTCATGAGTTTATTTTCATAGTTCTCGATGGTAATTTAATGGTAATTTTATGAGAAGATGGGGAGACGGTTTGTCGGAGCCCATCGAATTGACGGAATTAAGACATCCTCGCGAATTTTTCATATGGGTGGCTGGGAATATGGATCGTGTTGTAGAAAAATTAAATTCAAATAATAGTTTATTTATCAAGATTAAATGAGCAATCTCGTGAAATGGGTTGTTAAATCTTTCACTCGGTTCATAGTTTTCACAACTAGAAATATGTACCTAAGGAAAGCATCATAGAAATGTCTAGAGCAAGGCTGGAGACAAACATAGTAGATTGCCCATTTATTCCTGATATTTGAAAAGGTAAGTATAGGCTGACAAACAAATTATTTTGATAGTTCAAAATATATTAATAAAATACAATCCTCTTTTCATAATTTAATAGTTCATTTAGCACATTCATTCTGTATTACGAACTCAAGAAAAAATATTCGATACACAAATGTAGATCAATATTTCAGCATTTTTTTTTCTATAGCAACATTATAAAAATACTGCATATAGGAACATGTCTCAAGGAAGTTAAAGGTAATATTAACCTCGGTGGTCAACGAACAGTAATTTCTTTCGATGATTCCATTATGTTGTTGTTTCCTATTGCCTTCATAAACTACATCATTAAAATGATCCAATTCTAAATCTTCTGTGACATCATCCCCAATATTTATACATAAATTATTCAATATGCAATAAGTCAATATTATTTTTGAACAAGGGCGCCAAAGCTCCACAGGTCTTTCCCATATTTTCAATGAAACCATCGAATTTCATCTATAATTAAGCTAATGGAGGCTTTATGCAACCCACCGTTAGAGGTGTGCATTTGAAGTCTGACAGGAAAAAATTAAAATTTAACATTTGTTTAGGTGTTGGAATTCTTCGGTCATGATAGCGGTTACCAATACTCTGTGTGTTTCCTGAAAATCAATCAATAATTCCATCTTATCCGACTCTTCTTAGTTTAATAAATATCATAGTTAGTTTTACGCGTTCTGGAAGTTTTATATACATATTAGGTTAGGAATGACGAATAACCATAGAAACAAGAAAAAAATGTCATCAAGTAAGGTTGAATTCTTTTTCTATTTCCCATAAAAGTAATGAAATACAGTGTTGTTAGCTCTCATCACTAATTTTTGGGCTACTTGATAGCAATATTGCTGGGACAAAATTGTTAACCAACATTGCTATAACAGTCCGAAAAGAAATACTTAATACCATGGCCATATTGTTAAAACTTGGGAGGATAGCAATATGACATTTGACTTCGTTAATAAGCATAATAGTCCAAACGGTTTTGGAAATATGTATATCCATCTGAATTTTGTTGTTATTTCCTCAAAACATACAAATCAGATCCAAACTTGGTAATCACTTGTAGAATTCTGAGGCTCTAATTTTTGCTGCATCTTTTGAGGATTGCAAAATTAGGTAAAAAATAACGCGTTTTTTGCGCGTATGTTCTGGGGAACATCGCGTTATCATTTTGCTCAAATGTCTGTAATTTTCGAATTTTTCGCCGAAAATGGTCTCAAACGATTGGGTTCGACTCCCTGATAAAGAATAAGAGGCCAAATTTGATTCTGTCCGGCCGGCCGTCCGTTGCCACGATAACTTGAGAACGGAAAGAGATAGCGACTTGAAATTTTCAGGGTAGGTGGCGCATCCCAATACGACGGACAAGTTCCTTAATGGGCATAATCCTCCCAACGGTTTTCGAGTAATAATTTTGTCTACAACCAATACTAATCCGATCGAACTGAAACTTGGCGAGTAGTTGTAGAATATAAGCCTAAGGACGTTTGTGAAAATTTTGTGAGAATCGTATCGCTAGAAAATCTTCAAAAAATTATTAAAGAATATTATTTACTTCACGATAACCTAAGAACGGAAAGAGATAGCAACTCGATATTTTCAGGTTAGGTTTAGAATCTGAATGCGCCATTTGAGTTCGTCTATGGGCACAATCGGAAAAAAACGATTTTGAGTTATAACCATCTGAAATTTGGTTGTTATTTCCTCAATAACTGAAAAAATACAGAACCGATCCAATTCAAACAAGGTTATTAGTTGTAGAATGGAAACGCGAACATTCTCGTAAGATTTCGTTAGGATCGTATCACTAGAACATTTTTAAAAGTTATACCCATGTGGAATATTATTTCCTCGTTAATCCAAAAAATATAGACTCGATCGAATTGAAGTTTGGTAACTAGTTGTAGAATATCGACATGAAGACGTGTGTAAAATTTTTGGGACCGTAACACTAGAAAATTTTTAAGAAATTACAAAGAAATATTATGCATCTAATGGTTCCTTGAGAACAGAAAGTAATAGCGACTTGCAGTTTTCAGGGAAGATTGTGCATTTGAATGCGACATTTAAGTTCGTTAACTAGCATAATGGGCCAAATGGTTTTGGAGTTATATCAAACTGAAATTTGGTTGTTGGTTCCTCAATAACTCAAAAAATACAAATCCGATCCAATTCGAATATGGTTATTAGTTCTAGAATGCCAACGCGAAAATTCTTAGAAAATTTCGTGAGGATCGTAGCACTAGAAAAATTTTAAAAAATCATTGAAAAAAAAATGTTTCAATCACTGACGTGAAGTCGGAAGCTTTTGCGCGTATGTTCTCTTGTCCATTCTCCTGTTTTACAATACGACAGTAGGAGTGCCAATTACCGAAATATAAAAATTGTTTCAAGCCCTGTGGACAGGAGCTTTAGCGCTCTTGTTCAAACTTCGACAAATCATATCTTCGAAAGTATTGGTAAGAGTTGGGAATTATATCAATGGATTCTTATGATACAACTTCATAATAGCAGAATTTAAATTCAAACATCATAAAAGAATTCAAATTCATCAAAAGTGCCAACAATTATTAATCCAAAACCAATAGACCAATTCTACCCAACAACGAACTCATCCGAGATATTCGTTCCTCAATTCTATGATGAACGATATATATTTTCCTCAAATCCACTCTGAAAATTATATCATATCAATTGAAACTTTAGCCAATATTTCAGTTTTGTTTTTACTGGAGATATTCTGAACTCAATATTATTAACTTACCATTCCCATCATCATATGGATTAACCATGTGCATTAAATATCAAAATTTGACATATCATGTCTCAGGAAAATAAGTTGACATGTGTCAACACAGATCATATTATAATAAATCATAGATAGAATAATTATCGCATTCTGTGAAAACACAGAAGTACGATTTATTATTGAAATTTTGAAAAATCATATCTCCGAAAGTATTAGCTTGTTAGAGTTAAAAATTACATCAATGGATTCCTATGCTAGAACTGCATCTTGAGAAAAACTTATTTTGAAATTTGTTGAGTAAGAAAACAAATTTTTTTTGTTACACCGAAACCATCTGACCGATTTTGCCCGTTCGAGAGAATCGATTTCGACCACGTATTCTTGATCAGTGAGTCGAACCAAATCGTACTATAAGCCCTATTCTGTAACTTCAAATCGAATAGAGATGGTATACATCGAATAGAAATATACACCGGAATCGCTTCAAATTGGTATTCTGTAACTCAACTCGAATTCTTTTATTGAGATCTGAAATAGAAATCGAATAGAATTGCTCTCTACCGCCTAAACCATATCGGAATCACTTTACGAGATCGGAACCATGAGCGGGAGCATGCGCTGTCGCCGTATTTTGACATATGAAATCGACTAATTCGATTTAGCGTTTGTAAATGCGGAAAAGTTTAATAGGTGTTTTGCCAGAAGAAGGAACTATTTTAAAACAAGTGTCCATTAATCAGAGTGAATAACATGGATTCTATGAATTACGTTCGGCGATAGAAGAAAAAATCGAACAGCAAATGTTCAGAATGAAACGTCGTACACTCAGGGATACCAGTTAGTAATCCTTTTGAAATCCCAGAAGAAATTTTTAGGAAGCTTTACCGTTTACCTTAAACAATTGCTGTCGATTTCATAAATGAAGTTAGTTCTTACTTTGAACAACCAATTCTGAGGACTGCTTAATCATTTGAAGCTATTGGAGAATTGTAATTTTCTTTCTGTTTTTAAATTCCACGGGATAAATTGAAAATTTATTCACTTGGCTTTTTATTAAAAAAAATCTCCCTTTCTTTTCTTTTTACGCGCTTGCTCCGCCAGAAACAGCGTGTTATCGTTTTCTACTAAAATTCATGAAAGTAAACTGCATATCTTTATTGTTATATATCTACCGATATATTTTCACTATATTTATATAATTTGATATAAATCTGTATCACTCAGTTTGGAATGTTATTCAATAAAACACCTTGTACTTTTCACGTTCATTCCTTAATCTCCACTGACTTGCCAGATGATGTATCATTTGTAATTCATGCGCAAATACCGTTGCTATGGAAACTATACATAACATTTATGAAATTTGCTAGGTTAAGTTACCTAAAATAAACAAACTGATAAATGTCAGTGGTTATTAAGGGCGAGATTTGCGTGCACATGCAACGTTGCCGGCTACTTCCAAGAGCGTCGAATAGAAATAAGAATTCCGATTCTGCAGCGTCTTCTACATTGGTTGTAGAATACCAACATTGGACGCGATAGAAGACATACATTTCGATTTGTCAGATTACGATCCGATGCGTTCATTTCTATCCGAGTTACAGAATAGGGCTGATTTGGGCAAATTGATAAGCACTCTGTTCCGAGGAACAAGAGCGTCAAAAAGCCACCCTCGTTATATCCCAAATTGAAGCCTGACTGAGTAAAAGCACGATTCATCGTGTAAAGACCGCTCTAAAAAGTGAACCTCTTCATTCGAACCCATCAACAGTCATCTGAAATTGAGATGTTGGACTCGGAGGCGCATCTAGTAAAGAACATAATCCCAATTAACAGTACATTACATCACGATGAGTACCGAGAACATGCGATGCTACAATTACGTACCAGGAATTACTGATATGACGATTAAATTCATTAATTCGAAGAAACTGGAAATTAACATGCGATAGTCGCATTCCCTATCTTTTGACTTCCATTAAAAAGTAAATAAAAACGTAAATAAATTGTCAAATGTCGGTCCGTCACGAAAGGTGGATGACACGAATGTTGGTTGAGACATTTTCGGGGGCCATTTAAAAAATGAGAAATGATTAGTTTGTGCGGATTGCCTGAGATTCGTGCGTTTCGAGATATGAAAATAATGAGCCTAATAAATTGGGGGCAATATCGTTCCGTCCGAATGTCTGTATTTCGCGAATTTCTGTAATCGAAAATGGCAGTCGCAGCTTGTCCTATGTGGCAGATTACGCAGTGTCTCATCAATAAATTTTGAAAATTACCCTTATCAATCGCATTATATAGGTATTATTTATTTATTAATATCATTTAATTTCATGATCACCTTTTGGTGTTTGGTGCTTATCAATTTGCTCAAATGTCTATAATTTTCGAATTTTTGGATGAAAATGGTCTTAAAATTTCATTTTTTTACATTACAAATTCCAAATTAAATTTTTTTGTGCGTATGATCTGGTGAACGTCGTGTTATCATTTCGCCCAAATGTGTGTAATTTTCGAATTTGTTGCCGGATATGGTCTCAAACGACTAGGTTCAACTTACAGATGAAGAATTCGAGGTCAAATTTGATTCTGTCCGGCCATCCGTTGCCACGATAACTTTAGAACGGTTGTAGAATACAAACATTAGGACGTTTGTGAAATTTAGTAAGAATCGTATCACTTGATAATTAAAAAAAATATATTTTTTATGGCGCCAAAACCTGAGAACGGAAAGAGATAACGACTGGAAATTTTCAACTTAAGTTGTGTATCTAGATGCGACATTTGTGTTTGTTTATAGGCATAATCGTCCAAACGGTTTTGGAGTTATACTCTCGGTTATACTCATCTGAAATTTGGTTCTTATTTCCTCAATAACTTGAAAATTACAAAACCGATTTAATTGAACCGTGGTTACTAGTTGTAAAATGCCAGCGTGAAAAAATTCTTGAGAAATTTCGTGAGGATCGTAGCACTAGAAAATTTTTGAAAAATCATTGACAAAATTTTATATATCAGAAACTATTCGTCCGACATCGCTGAAATTTTGCGAGAGCCTTCAGAACCTAACTTTACCGCAAAGTTCCAAATTTGTGCATGATCGAAACCATGCTGTTGGAGATCCGAGCAGCCTTGGGTGAGTTCAGTAGCTGAATGGGTGACCGTTGCCACGATAATTTTCGAACGAAAAGAGATAGCGACTTGCAATTTTCAGATAGGTTGCGCATCCGAATGGGAGAGTAAGTTCGTTGTTGGGCATGCTCTGCCAAACAGTGTCGGAGTTATACCCATCTTAAATTCTGTTGGTATTTCCTCAATAACTCTAAATATACAAATCCAATCCAATTGTGTCTTGGTAATTACCTACTTGTAGAATGCCGACGTGCCCATTTTCACGAAATTTGGTGGATATCGTATCACTTGAAACATTTTATATTTCAGATACTTTACGTCAGAATCAGCACATATCGTCGAGCCACCGGTGTACATAATCATTAAATTAAAGGATACTTTTGGAGGAGTAATCATTACTCAATGGTTCCTTTCTGGATTTTATGTCCCAAAATCTGAAAATAAATCATTATTTTGTAAATTGCATCTGCGTTAGAAACACAAGATATTTGTCAGAAGCAATGTAAAGAACAAAGTTGCCTAACAAACAAGAACGAAACCACATCAACTATAAAATAACTATTTCGTAACGAATGAAACCCTTTCACATATACACATGATAAACCAAAACAATTTGGCCGATTATGCATATTAACGAACTTAAATATCGCTTTCGGATGCGCGACCTACCCTGAAAATTGCAAGTCGCTATCTCTTTCCGTTCTCAAGCCATCGTGAGATACCTACTTAATATTTTTTCGTAATTTTTTTGAAATTTTCTAGTGGTACGGTCCTCACAATGCCCTATTTTTGATGGTTAACGAACTTGAATATCGCTTTCGGATGCACGACCTACCCTGAAAATTGCAAGTCGCTATCTCTTTCCGTTCTCAAGCCATCGTGAGATACCTACTTAATATTTTTTCGTAATTTTTTTGAAATTTTCTAGTGGTACGGTCCTCACAATGCCCTATTTTTGATGGTTAACGAACTTGAATATCGCTTTCGGATGCACGACCTACCCTGAAAATTGCAAGTCGCTATCTCTTTCCGTTCTCAAGCTATCGTGAGATACCTACTTAATATTTTTTCGTAATTTTTTTAAAATTTTCTAGTGGTACGGTCCTCACAATTCCCTATCCTTTGATGGTTGACGAACTTAAATATCGCTTTCGGATGCGCGACCTACCCTGAAAATTGCAAGTCGCTATCTCTTTCCGTTCTCAAGCTATCGTGAGATACCTACTTAATATTTTTTCGTAATTTTTTTGAAATTTTCTAGTGGTACGGTCCTCACAATTCCCTATCCTTTGATGGTTGACGAACTTAAATATCGCTTTCGGATGCGCGACCTACCCTGAAAATTGCAAGTCGCTATCTCTTTCCGTTCTCAAGCTATCGTGAGATACCTACTTAATATTTTTTCGTAATTTTTTTAAAATTTTCTAGTGGTACGGTCCTCACAATTCCCTATCCTTTGATGGTTGACGAACTTAAATATCGCTTTCGGATGCGCGACCTACCCTGAAAATTGCAAGTCGCTATCTCTTTCCGTTCGCTAGCTATCGTGAGATACCTACTTAATATTTTTTCGTAATTTTTTTAAAATTTCCTTGTGGTACGGTCCTCACAAAATTTCACACACGTCTTTATCTCGATATTCTACAACTAGTTACCAAGCTTCAATTCGATCGGGTTTGTAATTTTTGAGTTATCGGGAAAATGGGGTCCAGATGGGTATAACTCCGAAACCGTTGGACCCATCATACCCAACAGCGAACTTAACTTTGCTATTCGTATGCGCAACCTACCCTGAAAATAGCAAGTCCCTATATCCTTTTGTTCGAAACTGATCCAGCTACTGAACTCACCCAAGGCTGCTCGGATCTTCAACAAATAGATCCGATCGTGTTGAAACTTGGAACTTGGCATTTCAACGATTTCGGACGACTAGTTTCTGATATATAGAATATTTTCCAATGAGTTTCAATGTTTTTTTTTTTAATTTTCTAGTGATACGAAATTTTGCCAGAATTTTCGCGTAGGCAAAAAATTTAAAAATTGGTTCAAGCCCTGTGGACAGGAGCTATTGGGCGCATGTTCATCTTCCTTGTGGCCCGTACTGACCAGTAAAGAAAAAAAGCAGTATCATGTTGAATACCTTAATATTATTCTGGAACACAAATTTTCCATTACAATAATCTTCATCTAGCTTCTATTTAGTATCAATTCCTGTAGAACGTGATCATAATAAGTGTTTTCCATATAATAAAATGTGTTTGAACTTGGTATGTAGGAAATCTGACATCAATTATTGGAATTAATTGATTTGACAAACAGCCGTCAAATGAGGTAAATAGATTTTTGTGACGATTTTCTGTGACCATAAAAAAAATTAAGCATTTCATTATTGCATTTCTTTAAATAGGTACCTTTTCAAGTCGATCAACATCGTCCTTCTTTCGACGTCTAAACTATGACTTGATTCTTTATGTTTATGTCTTTGAATTTGTTTTCGGTGGAATTCAAAGAGTTCATAGAATAATCGATGAAAATACTGAGAGAGACCCAGGAAATTTGACACATTTTGTCTTATATCTCCAGAAATTGAAATCGTATAGAGCCAAAATTTTGCACAATGTTGCAAAATACTACAATTGACGTTAGTACAAGTTTTTGTTGCAATCTGATGAATAGTTCACGAAAAAAAAATTTTTTTTTCGAAAAAATTAAAAGAAATATTTTTTTAAAAATTACCAACATTTCGATCATAACAGAATTTTGCCAAAAGTTGCGCGTTTATATCCTCGAACTGACTACCAAGTTTCGATTCAACATCTTCTTTAGTTCCTGAAATATCAGGGAAATAACCTCAAAATTTTAAATGTCTATAACTCCTAAACCGTCCGGCCGATTTTGCCCGTTAACGAACTTAACCGTCGCATTTTGATCAGAAACCTACCCTGAAAGTTTGAAGTCGATAGGACCTTCGGTGCTCCTGTTATCGTGCCTACGGCCGTACGGCACCCAAAAATCTGACACCGGATTCGTAATCAGGGAGTCCGAATTAGTCTATTAGCCAATTTTCAGCTCGAAATTCGAAAATTACAGACATTTGGACGAAATGATAGGACGATGTTCCCCTAGAACATACGCCCAAAAATTACAGACATTTGGTCAAAATTATAACGCAATGTTCGCCAGAACATGCACGCAAAAAAATTCGATACATAACGTAATACGAAATCTATCCTTCTTGAAAAGCCAATCAACGGCTACATATTTCAAATCGTAATAGGTTTTGTTTGGGTAAGCATTATAATTACCTGGAAGTTGGCCAGTTCATATCTACTAGGTGATCTGAGTTAATATCGAGTTATTATACGGTGGTTGAATCCGTAAAATTTCAATTGGATGATAATAATAGAATTATAATGAATCGCACAGATGGCACATCGTCATGGGGACGAGGATATTCCAAATTAACAGGACTCTTCGAGAATCTAACTATAATATATCATTAGGTTGGCAAGAAAGTTACCTACTATTATTGTAAAATAAAGTCGAATGTTCAAACAAAGATTGAATCATATATATACCAATTTGCTCGGTAGCATAAAGCAATCTTCTCGGAAATTTCCTCATTTCACGCAATAAGTACATAAGTCTTACCCGGCGAAAAGCTTAATCAAACGCAATTTCACTTTATGATAATTTGAAGTGTATATTAGTTGATCTCATCTGGTTGACACTTGGAACAAATTCAGCAAATCGAAGACGGCTTTTTTGCTGTAAATATGCTCGGATAGATCGATTTGTATTTCAAATTGCGCTCATTTTAATGTAATGTCCCAAATTTGAGATATGACGTCGTCGATAACGTTTTCGAATGGCAATCCTAATGTTTTTATGATTATCCTTGAAGGGTATATCACCCCAACTAGCAATTTTATATTTTATAATAGTTGGGGAAACGTTTTCAACCAAAATCTTACAAAACGTTCTTAGTCTTTGAAGTGTTTTCACTACGTTTATGCAACAGATATTAAACCCAAAATTGGCAGATTTTATGAAATACTTTCGTCATTCGAAATATTTATCATTTTGCCCAAATGTCTGTAACTTTTGAATTTTTCGACGAAAATGATCTCAAACGATTTGGTTCGACTCCCCAATCACGAATTCGAGGCCAAATTTGATTCCGTCAGGCCGTTGCCACGATAACTTGAGAACGGAAAGAGCTAGCGACTTGAAATTTTCAGGGTAGGTGGCGCATCCCAATATGACGGAGAAGTTCGTTAATGGGCATAATCGGCCCAATGGTTTCCTAGTAATAATTTTGTTTTCAACCAATATAAGTCCGATCGAATTGAAACTTGGTGAGTAGTTATAGAATATAAACCTAAGCACGTTTGTGAATTTTTGTGAGAATCGTATCGCTAGAAAATTATAAAAAAAATTATAAAAAAATATTTTTGTTGTCACGATAACCTGAGAACGGAAAGAGATAGCGGCTTGAAGTTTTCAGGTTAGGTTTTGCATCTGAATGAGTTTTGTTTATAAGCATAATCGGCCAAACGGCCAACGGCGAGTTATAGCCATCTTAAATTTGGTTGTTTTTTCTCCTCATTAACTCGAAAAATACTGAACCGATTGAATTGAAACATGGTTATTAGTCGTAGAATGCCAACGCGAAAATTCTTGCAAAATTTTGTGAGGATAGTATTTGTGGAAAATTTTTAAGAAATCATTGAATATTAAAAAAAAAATTCTATATATATCAGTAACTATTCGTCTGAAATTATGAAATTTTGCAAGAGCCTTTAGAACCTAACTCTACTGCCAAGTTTTAAGTTTTAACACGATCGGTTAAATATTGTTGGAGATTCGAGTAGCCTTGTGTGAGTTCAGTAGATGGGTGACCGTTGCCTCGATAACATTCGAACGAAAGGAGATAGGGACTTGCAATTTTCAGGGTAGGTTGCGTATCCGAATGGAAGAGTTAAGTTCGTTTTTGGGCATAATCGGTCTAACGGTTTCCGAGTTATACCCACCTGCAATATTATTTCCTCGATAACTCAAAAAATAAAGATTCGTTCGAATTGAAGCTTGGTAACTAGTAGTAGAAAATCAACATAAAGACATGTTTAAAATTTTGTAAGAACCGTACCCCTAGATAATTTGAAAAAAATTACGAAAAAAAAATTGTTGTAAGAACCGGACCCCTAGAAAATTTCGAAAAAATTACGAAAAAAAAATTGGTTCAAGCAGTGACGTGAAGTCAGGAGCTTTTGCGCGTATGTTCTATTGTCCACTCTCCTGTATTGGACACTCTAAATCGAATTTACCATGGTGAATTATATTGTCCGTTCTCCTGTAGTGGACACTTAATCGAATTTACCATGGTAAATTCGATAAAGTCTGGCCAGTGTTAGTGTTGGTCTCGAAAACTAAATGAGGTCTCGGTCCTTGTGCCCATGTTTCAAGACCAACACAAGACTGGCCCAGTCAGTCTTGGTCTCGATAGTCTTGAGCAACAAGACCTAGATGTTTTATGTAAAACACCTATTGTAGGTTTCTAATGTTATATGTAATTCGGTATATATTTTTTTCAAGACCATCAAGACCAAGTCAAGACTCGCCCAGTCTCGATAGTTTTGGTCTTGATGATCTTGAATAACAAATATATATGTACATACCAAATTTTGTAAACACACATAACATATAATATTAGAAACCTAAAATAGATAATTTCCATAAAAATTCTGGGACTTATTGCCAAGACCAAGACTAGTCTTGTGGCCCCGCGAAGCCCTATAGAGCAACCATACCACTACACAATAACCATAATGACCAACCTGTTGTTAGGATTATGCAGATCTGAATAAAAGCAATTTTCGGCATTCTGACAGACCACTGGACCTTGAATACATGTTTAAAATTGACAGAGCTGACGAAGTTGATTGCATGCTATGCTTAGTAGACTAGCAGCCTTGCACATCGTCTCAAAGTTCCCACCAGTGAAAAAAATCAGCTTCAGTATCTTTGTTAGCGCTAGCCTAGACTGAAAGTAACTGAAGAAACTATCTTTGGGCAAAGTCAATACTCAAAGGATATATCTGCTCCAAGAACTATAACCTCTTACAGGGGCATCCCATCACGCAATAATAATAATCTATCTATCTATGAAGCAATTAGCCAAAATTACAAGACAAGATTAGAGAAGGGGTGACCAAAATTCGGCTCTTGAGCCAAACGTGATCCGAGATAACTAAATGCTTATTGTTGTTCCTTTTTTGGTCACCTTATGTCTATAAATTTGAAGATTTGAAGAGGCTTTGGCCCTAGGAGTATACTGAAGTGAACAGTATTGCCCTAAGACTGGAAGGTTTGGAAACCACTTATCTAGATCCATCCAAGATCTTCCTTTCAGAAGATTGTTGTCTGTACTCACCAGAAGGATCAGAATTCTTATAACATCAAGGGTCGTATAATAATCAATTTCACCATCGAGTTTTCCAGTTAATTTCGGTGAGTTCTACGTTTGTATAATAGTAAAATTTGCAGTGTCTAATTCATAGAGAATACCATCCAAAAACAATTTCCGAGATACACAATATCTACCTTATTGACCAATCAAACATCACCGCCAGCGAGTACCATAAATCGATAATGAGCCCATATCCGTATCACCGTCGCATCTACTCATCCACGGCCCACTGGACGCATTCGATCGCCACGAACCTTCCGAGGAGCACAGAATCCGAACGTACGCCGTACAGCCGCGGGACCATCCGTCAAACGGGATCACAGAGATCACAATTCATCAGAGCCGTGGGTTGCTATGCCGTATTCATTCATAGAGTCGTGTTCTACTTGGGTGGTCTTGCTTCAGCTAGCGCTCAACCAGCGGAGGGTTCACACACGCAGATAGATTTCTATGTGGGTCCGTCCCATCTCTAATTATGGTTGATTGAAAAACATATAATTGGTTATTAAACAATTTGAGAGTCGATCGTGTCTCGGTTTTTTGTTTGCTTTGTTTTGGACGTAGGAATTTATTGCGGAATATTTGAACTACTTTCACGTAGAGGTTGAGTTTTGAGAAAGGGAGAGTTTGAAAGTTGTCATTAATGGTAGATTAGCTGTCCATTCAGGAATAATTACTGCAGTTTTATTTGTTTCAGATGTTTAAACTTCATTACACTGAAAATGGCTGCAAATTCTGAACAAATGTTTATAATAAAAGGTACAACACATACACTGATTGTATTAATGGATTTTTCTAATTGTACCATTTTTTTCCTAACCTTCATCTAGATACCTACACTAATTAACCAATTGCACTCAGGAAGCGTAGATTGTTGCGAAAAATAATTAGATTCAACCAGATGAAACGGATATATCGGGTGATAATACAGGTACATTCTTTTATGGAGGGTAGTACTGAAAATACTCCATTTCACAGAAAATATTCTATGCAAATGTTGTGAAATAGCATCAAGAACTTGATGAGTTCTTCAGCCATTTGAAAATCTCACCAAGAATTAAAGCTATCTGATAAACTTAATTCGAATATGGCTTATATTATCCCCGAGAATCGTTTCAAGTGGTGACCATTCGTTTGATGTGAGCACAGTGTAAAGAGATGAGATTCACTTCATGTTGAAGACTGTCAATTCATTTGACTACTTCATAAGAATTTCAAATTCGGCTTGTCAATTCTACATTATTCACCTTTTCCTCATGATACACCATGTTTGAAGACGTTTATGCTTAAATACATCAGAGTGTCGTCTGCATACGCCTAAATCTTACAATGCCGAACTGAGGTGAAGATATAACTTGTATAGGTATGTAATGAACAGCAGCGGCCCCAAGATTGAGTCCTGTGGTATGCCATACGTAGACCTCTGAGAAGTCGACATTACATTGTTCGCGAAAACTCAATCACGACGATTGATTTGATAGGAGCCAACAAAAGCGACAAGATCCTCGGAGATTCTGAAGTATTTTAGTTTCAGGCAAAGTGTTGTGTTATTGATGTTATCCAGAGCCCTTGAAAATTGACAGTGAGCAATTCTGTCAAACTCATTTCGTCTTTATTCCCGATAATATCATCTGATGCAGTTGAAGTACTGTATCGAGCCCTGAAACCAGCCTGACCATTGATATTTGATATCGTCGGCAAAACAAATGGTACGTTTCTGCAAAAAGGAATTTTCGTGAATACTTAGCAGAATTCCTACTTCCCAATCTACCATTGAATTTTTCTTGTTTACAATGAGACCAAGGGTTACTACAACACAGGGCACCACATAAACGAATGCAAGGAGCTCATGGATGTGGCCACAGATAACACTCCTCTGAGACACGAGTTTCAGAAATACTACAACGTGGCATTTCCGAGTCATAAACAATGGGCGAATGGTGAGGTGATTTTCCCTGCAGGGTCTGTGGTATTCTATACCGATGGCTCGAGTAACGTGTATACGGCCCCTTAGTCTAATTAGCAAAGCTACTAATAGATCATCTCAAATCAGGTCAACCTAATTTAGGTGTCTGGTCACTCTGTGGTACATGGTAACGAAATGGCAGATCAGCTGGCAAGGAAAGGGAAGGCAACACCCTTCATTGACCCAGAGCCAATTTGTGGTTTCCCAGCCGGCCATCAGCCTATAGCAGTTAAGTAATTCGAAGAAAAGAGAATGCTTCCGTTCTAGCGGAAGGTCAGGGGACAAAGACAGGCCAAGTTATTCCTGTCCTACTCGACGAACTGGACCAAAAAGGGGTCAGGCATCAAATGCTCACTATCGCTAGGTTCCTATTCGGGCGTCTTTCAGGCAGAATTACTTGCAATAGAAAGATTCGTGGAAATGAACCTAGAAATAAACTATCAGAGATGTGATATAGCAATCCACTCTGACAGTCAAGCTGCTATTATAGCTCTGAGCTCCCATGTTATCGAGCCCAAGCTAATATGGGAGTGCCGAAGAAAACTCAATGAAGAAGGCAAGAACAACAGGGCTTCCTTGGTCTGGGTTCTTGGTCACGCTGGAATTAGAGGAAATGGGGAGGCCAACAACCTTGCCAAGAAAGGAGCACAAACCCCCTTTATTGGCCCGGAAACCTACTGTGGAGTTGGTAGAAACACCTAGAAAAGTGAATTTCAGATGAAAAAAGAAACTGAAAGAGGTATTTTCTGGAATGTATCACTCCAAGAAATTACTCCGGAACTTTGATACTGTCAGATCCAAGAAATACTTGGACCTCAGTAAGAACAAGCTACACCTCCTCACTGGTTTCCTCACAGGGCATGCACTGCTGCCTCAGAAAGCATGTGATAAGATTAGGGCTAGCAGAAACTGACGAGTGCAGATTCTGTTGGGGGAGGATGAAGCTCCTGATCACCTGATAATGGAATGCCTCGCCATCTCAAACCAAAGCAAGGAACGCTTTGGGCAAGAAATCTGCAGGAGCGAAGACGTAGCCTCCTTGAGGCCATCCCAGATACTGGAGTTCATAAGAACTCTGAAATTGGAAGGCAAGCTGTAGATGATGATCATATCAGCAGCTCTGACGGGGGCACAATGGACCTTAAGGTCGCAGTGCAATGTAACCCCCTATACAACAATATACAATATATGATATATACCTGTCGCTTTTGCCAAGAAGCCACTGAATCAACTATCAGTATCATTCAATATGAGGATATGGCTTTGGCAAAAAAGCTAATAGCCCTACAAAAGTTTAGGCTCTGGCCTCCACTCTGCTGAGATTCTCATAGTCGTAGATACGTCCACTGTGAGAACCTAATTTGTTGTAATTACGAGCTGAATATTTGTATTGGTTCAGCAAATCGATAGAAAAGCTCCGGGTAATATCAGAAGTGAATCCAACTAAAAATTGATTCTTTGAAATTCGGTAAAATCCGGCCGGATTGCAAATCACGCCGGATTGCAATCCCTAATAACCATGTCCAATGGTTTGTCAGAGATGACGACCAACGTACATCGTACATCTCGGTTCCATCCACGTTGATACCGCGTAAACAACGCGACGACAATGTGCGGGCACCCTTAAACAGCCTGCACGACCAGAGAACGAGAAATACTTAGTAGAGCTCGCGATTCTATTCAACAAATTCCTGCCAGTAAATTACCGCACTGGATGATAAATAAATTACCGGCTATTATAATTATTTACAATCCGTAGCGAGATGGAAAAGAGCAACGAAATCCGAAAAAAATCGCCGCGTTCGCTAATAGATGGAAAGAGTTTTTCGACAGTCATTACCGGAGATGCAGGAACCCATTTGTTCTGAGGGAAGGTAAATGTCCCACAGTAATTATTTTCTCCGAAGGCAACAACGCCGAGTAATGAACCAGAATAGGCGTGTTCTGGTAAAGGATTGAAGGATTGAGCGAGGCCTGTCAGGAGATATGACGATCGCACGAGGGAAGCTGAGCTCGAGACGGGAGAGCCGAAGGCTTGATGGGGTTCAGGAAGTATACTCCGATTGATAGGGTCCTCAAGATCCGAACCTTGAGACAATACGAGAAATATATAGCCTTAAGTACGATGACCGAGAGCAACATGCCATCTGGGTGAATAATAATAGATTGAGATTACTGAGTAACGGGTCTTACAGACACTATTAATTTTTGGCGCGTTGATGGGGTGAGCAGAGTGCCTATCAATTCGTCTAAATGTCTGTAATTTTCATACTTTGGCTGAGAATGGTATCAAACGATTAGTTCCGACTCACTGATGAAGAATCCGAGGTCAAAATTGATTACGATCGAACTCAATGAGTTAGGGAGTTGAAAACTTCAGAGTAGGTTTGGAGTCCAAATGCGCCTTCTAAGTTAGTTATCGGTCAAAATCCACCGAGTGGTTCCAGAGTTATGGCCATCTGAAAATTTGTTTCCCCAATAACTCGAAAAATGCTAATCTGATCGTATTAATGCGGGGTAGTTAGTTGAATCATAACGACATGAAGACCTTTGCAAAATTTTGTGAGGATGGCATGACTGGAAAATTAAATAAAATGGTTCAAGCACTGACATGAAGTCAGGAGCTTTTGCGCGTATGTTCTATTGTCCATTCTCCTGTATTGGAGACCCTTAATCGAATTTAGCATGGTAAATTATATTGTCTGTTCTCCTGTATTGGACACTCTTAATTGAATATACCATGGTAAAGTCGAATGACTTTAATGAATGATGACTGAGTGCTTGATCCAATTTCTTTGAATTTTCTAGGCGTACGGTTCTACAAACGGTTTTATGTCAATATTCTACAACTATTTACCAAGCTTCAATTCGATCGAGGCTATATTTTTCGAGTTATCGAGGAAATAATACTCCAGGTGGGTATAACTCCGAAACCGTTTGACAGAATATGCCCAAAAACGAACTTAACTTTCCTATTTGAATGCGCAACCCTCGGCACAACCTACCCTGAAAATTGCAACTTGCAAGTCCCTATCTCCTTTCGTTCGCAAGTTATCGAGTCAAAGGTCACCCATCCATCTACTGAACTCAGCAGGCTGCTCGGATGTCCTACAATATGGACCTAATCGTGTTCAAGCTTTTATCTTGGCAGTAGAGTTAGGTTCTGAAGGCTCTTGCAAAATGTCAGCGATATCAGACCAATACTTCGTTATATATAGAATTTTTTTCAATGATATTCAATTATTTTTTTAAAATTTTCTAGTGATACGATTCCCACGAAATTTCGCAGGAATTTTCGCGTCGGCATTCTACAACTGATAATCACGTTTCAATTGGATCGATTTTGTATATTTTGAGTTATTGAGGAAATAACAACCAAAGTTCAGATGGGTATAACTCCGAAACCGTTTGGCCCATTACGACTATAAACAAACTCAAATATCGTATTCAGATGTACAACCTAACCTAAAAATTTCAAGTCGCTATCTCTTGCCGTTCTCAGGTTATCGTGACATAAATAAAACTTTTCAATCATTGTTTTTTAAATTTTCTAGTGATACGATTCCCACAAAATTTCACAAACGTCCTTAGGTTTATATTCTACAACTACTCACCAGGTTTCAATTCGACCGGATTTGTATTGGTTGAAAACAAAATTATTACACGGAAATCATTGGGCCGATTATGCCCATTAACTTGTTCGCCGTATTGGGATGCACCACCTCCCCTGAAAATTTCAAGTCGCTATCTCTTTCCGTTCTCAAGTTATCGTGGCAACGGATGACCGGACGGAATCATATTTGAACTAGAATTCTTCATCAGGGAGTCGAACCCAATCATTCGAGACCATTTTCGGCAGAAAATTCCCCAGAACATACGCGTAAAAAGCGAGCTGAACTCCGGTAATCGATTGTATTAAAGTGATACAATAAAGACAATTTATTATTATTATTATTATTATTATTGTGGTGTTACTTGGCACAACGTTTTAGTATGATTTTTGATTGGGCCAACTCGGATGGACCTGGTAGTTAAATTTATTTCCTTGCGTATACTGTGATGTACGAACACAAACACTTGTGGATGATAAAAATAACTTGTAGAAAATGGACTGTATATTTTGAAACAAAAACTTGGTAAGTCTTACCCTTGTGTGACTCCGTATCAATCTTACAACTCTCTCAACTCATTTACTACTCGTTTAAGCCAGCTACCTAGGGGGTGCTGGGGTGAGAATGCGCATTGATGCTATACAGGGTGTTTCAGAATAATGTACCGTAAATTGGGGATTTTATAGATCTGGACGAGAAATTAAGAAGAGCTAAATAACATTTTTCGGTAAACCTTCCCGTTAACATTCTAGAGGGTGATGAAGTGAAAGTGTTAAATACGGAATTTCAATATTTACTATTAAGAAAATCAACACATTTCACGCTATTTGGCATCGTATTTGTTTCATGTGTTTCATTTGAATCTGGCATTATATTCTTTTTTGAAAAATAAAAATTTTCATTCATGATCTTCATTTAAATTATCATTTGCGGTCATGTACTTGTAGGATTAAATTTGAAATATCTCAAAAATATCTCTAGTGACATGAACTAGGAGCACCTTTTCGATGTATGGAGATTAATTATGAGTATAAATGTTTATAATATACAGGGTGCGCAAAAAGTATAGATCAAAATAATTTGGTAACCACGCTGTAATACGTCAATGGATAATCCAAATTTGTCGAAATGACATGTGCTGATTCGTACTGATAAACAACTAATACATGCCGATTTTCAAGTCAACATCTCTAATCTAAGGGGAAAATATTAAAGAAATAATTATTTAACACTTCACTTCGTCGCCCTGTTGAATATTAACGGGAAGTTTTACCGAAAAATCTATTTGAGCTTTTCTTAATTTCTTGTCCAGATCTATACAATCCCCAATTTACGGTACTTTATTCTGAAACACCCTGTATACATAGGCGTCGATATAACAAGGGAGGTGCTTGGCCAGCGGCATTTCTTAGAAGATTGAGAATGGGCGGCTTGAAGGTTTGTGCGAAATTTCAGCGAAATCTGACAGATAGTCTCTGAAATAGAAAATTTATGAAAAAAATTTTTATTTTTTTTTCTAGTGATGCGATCCTGACGAAATTTCGCGAGTTTTTAGGGAAATAAACACAAAATTTCAGATGGTACAACTCCCATAACCATTTGAACGATTATGCTTATTAACGAACTCGAATGTCGCATTTGGATGCTCAAACTACACCAGCTCAAAGCGTAAGAATATGATATTATACTTGGTATATATACATCGTAAAAATACACAGCCGGTTGATTTTCACGATAAGACCATGAATTTCCAGAACGAACTATGAAAATAAAATGAACCCGCTTATGAACGTATAATATATTTCATCGAGTTTTTTTTATCCCTGGCCGATAATGAGGGCCAGTTGATTATCCAGTGATGAAGCAGGCCGTAAAAAGAGCAATTTCTGAACAGTAGGAAATTTTATGTCACCCGGCTGTCAAGAATACTTCTCATTCAATGAACATCGCCGTTTCTTCTTGCAGCGCTACCTGAATACACGTCAGGACAGATATCTATGAAATCTATCAGGGTACCTGCATAACGATTAATTGATTTTATTTGAATTGGTCGTTAAGTGTCCCTGAATGATGGAATAAAATATAAAATAGATTCGCCACACGTAGATATAAACGTCAAAGTAGTTTTATAGTTAAGCCGTTTAGCACATTGCTGGAAAATAGAATCTGTTTGGGTCAGCGTCTGTCTGGGTTCAAGGTGTTGTTAATTCTAATTGTGACAGGTGATTTTTTAAGTCACGATGAGTGGTTTGTCAGAAATTCTATTATAAAAGCTTCAAATTGCTGAAGACCGAATATATTAGTTTTAAATATTTCATGATCTATTATGATTAGGATCAGATTTGTATATTTCGAGTTATAGAGGAAATAACAACCAAATTTCAGATTGATATAACTCCAAACTTGTTTGTCGCATGATGCACAACCTAATTGCAAGTGGCTATGTCTTTCCGTTCTCAAGTAATCGCGAGATAAATAATATTTTTTAATAGTGATTTAAAATTTCCCAAACTTCTTTGCGTTGGTATTCTACAACTACTCACCAAGATTCAATTCGATCGGATCTATATGTTTTTCAGTTATCGAGAAAACAATATCCCAGATTGGTATAACTCTGAAACCGTTTGGCCAACTATACCCAACAATGAACATAATTGGGATCCCATCAGGATCGCAACCTATCCTGAAAATTGCAAGTCGCAATTTCTTCCGTTTGAAAGTTATCGTGACAACGGTCACCCATCCAGCTACTAAACTCACTCAATGCTGCTCAGATCTCCAACAATAAAGATCCGATCGTGTTCAAATTTGGAAATTGGCTGTGAAGTTTGGTTTTAAAGCCTTCCGTCTTTGGGAGATATCAGACCGATAGTTACTGTGATATAATTTTTTTTTTTATATTTCATTATTTTTTTAAAATTTTCTAGTAATACGATCCACACGCAATTTCGTAAAAATTTGTGCGTCGGCATTCTACAACTAATGACCATGTTTGAATTGGATTGGTTTCATTTTCTTTGAGTTAAGGAGGAAATTAAAACAAAATTTCAGATAGGTATAACTCCAGAGCTGTTTGGCCGACTATGCCTTATTAACGAACTCAAATGTTACATTCGGATGCTCAACCCTGAAAATTGCAAGTAGCTATCTCTTTCCATTCTCAGGTTATCTTGAGATAAATAATATTTTTTTATATTTTTAGTTATTTTTTAGTAATACGATTCTCACAGAATTGCACATGCGTATTATCTATCTGTATTCTACAAATACTCACCAAGTTTCAATACCATCGGATCTGTATTGGTTGAAAACAAAATTATTACTCGGGAACCGTTGGACCGATTGTGTCCTTTAGCGAACTTGTCCGTCGTATTGACTGTACCCTGAAAATTTCAAGTCGCTATCTTTTTCCGTTCTCATGTTATCGTGACTATGGCCGGCCGGTCAGAATCAAATTTTACCTCGAATTCTTCATCAGGGAAGGGAACCTAACCGTTTGAGAAAAAATTACAGACATTTTGGCGAAATGATGAAATGATGTTCCCCAGAACATGGGCCCAAAAAGCACTGATGTAAAGCCAGGAGATTTTGAGCGCATACCCTAACAAAATACTGCATGGAGTTGAGAATAAATAAAGGAATATTTAACACTTGAAAAAATGTATTGGGCATCAAATGAATTTAAATTTTAAAAAGAAATAATTCCAAATTTTGCGGTCGGCATTATACAACTAATTACTATATTTCAATTCAGTCGGATATTTATTTTTCGAGTTATTGAGGAAATAACAACCAAAATGCAGATGGGTATATCTCCGAAACAGACATTTGGGCAAAATGATAGCACGCTGTTCCCTAGAACATGCGCGAAAAAGAAGTACATGGTCTTTTTGTTATTGTATTAGAGTTTCCTAGTAGTAGCGCAAACATTAGTTACTGTTTGTGGAGGAGTGTTATAACATGCATTTCATTTACCATTTTTTGGTTCCTCGATTTGTCCTCACCTGAAAAACAGTGTATCCTTAGATTGAGCGGACTATTTCCAGAAAAAAAATTTATAGTTAGTAGAATATAGGAAGAGGAAATTTTTTGAAAAAAGTGGGAAAGCCCTGTGGACGGGAGCTTTGGCGCTCTAGTTCAAACTTTGACAAATCATCTCTCAGAAAGTATTGGTAAGGGTTGGGAATTATATCAATGTATTCTAATGATAGAACTTCATCATAACATTGATTAAATATCAAAATCATAAAAGAATTTAAATTCAATAAGAGTGCCAAAAATTATTAATCCAAAACTAATAAACCAATTCTACCCAACAACGAACTTATCCGAGATATTAATTTCTCAAATATATGATGAACGAGATATTTATTCCTCAAATCCACTCTGAAAATTTTATTATATCAATTGAAACTTAGCCAATATTCCAGTTTTGTTTACCATTACCATTCCCATCATCATATGGATTAATCATGGGCATCATCTCACCCAAAAAGTATGATATCATATTATAATTCTCATAATTTTACGATAGCTTAAATGAATTTGACATTCCATGTCTCTTATAGGAAAATAAGTCGACATTTATGAACAAAGATAATATAATAATTCATAGATAGACAGAAATAATATTCCAGATGGGTATAACTCCGAAACCGTTGGGCCGATTATGGTCAACAGCAAACTTGACCCTACCATTTAGATGCGCAACCTACCCGGAAAATTGCCTATCTCCTTTCGTTCGGAAGTTATCGAGGCAGCAGTGACCCATCCAGCTACTGAACTCACCTAAGGCTGCTCAGATCTCCAACAATATAGATGCGATCGTGTTCAAACTTGGAACTTGGTAGTAGAGTTAGGTTCTGAAGGTTCTCTCAAAATTTCAGCCATGTCGGATGAATAGTTTCTGATATATAGAATTTTTTTCAATGATTTTAAAAAAAAATTCTAGTTTACGATCCTCACAAAATTTTGCAAGAATTTTTGCGTTGGTATTCTTCAACTAATGACCATATTTGAATTAGATCAGTTTTGTATTTTTCGAGTTATCGAGGAATTAACAACCAAATTTCAGATGGGTATAACTCCAAAACCGTTGGGCCGATTATGCTTATAAAAAAACTCAAATGTCGCACTCAGATGCACAACCTAACCTGAAATTCTCAAGTCGCTATCTCTTTCCGTTCTCAGGTTATCGTGACATGAAACATATTATTTAATAATTTTTTTTAATTTTTTAGTGATACGATTCCCACAAAACGTGCTTAGGTTTATATTCTACAACTATTCACCACGTTTCAATTCGATCGGAATTATATTGGTTCAAAATAAAATTATTACTCGGAAACCATTGGGCCGATTATGCCCATTAACGAACTTGTCCGTCGTATTGGGATGCGCCACCTACCCTAAAAATTTCAAGTCACTAGCTCTTTCCGTTCTCAAGTTATCGTGGCAACGGCCGGACGGACAGAATCAAATTAGACTTCGAATTTTTCATCAGGGAGGCGAACCCAATGGTTTGATATCATTTTCGGAGAAAATTTCGAAAATTACAGACATTTGGGCGAAATGATAACGCGATGTTCCCCAGAACATACGCGTAAAAATACAGGGTGATTAAAAATTTTCTTATACAAATTTCAAATGTTTAATTCCTGAGAAAATAATAGACCAAAAATATTCTCATCTCCTCCATTGTTTTCGGCTTCATCGAGAACGCTGTCGCGTTGGGTGGCATTGTTTTTACACCAACACGTCTTTAGTCGCCAGTGCCCCGGATGCCATCTTTACACATTTAACAAACAATAGGCATTTTTATTCTATATTTGGCCGTGCCGTAATGAAGAGGTTGTCTCCGATTCTTCATTGATTTGTGACAACAAATCGCACGAAGGATTGTTCCTCTGGAGGCAGTCGCCATACGGGCGTGGGCAGAAAATAGAATTTGATAGGGAGTGATTAATAATAGACTGTCGAAGAATTTTTTCCAAGGTACACGTACGAGATCCATAGGTGCATGTCGTGATATAAATCAAAGTGACGGCGATGTATACGGTACCCAATTTTAAAACATAAATAGGTGTTAAAACTTTCCATAAAATGTTTCATTGTTTTTCCAGACCCTGTGGGTGATGGTCAACGAAGTTCTGCTCTTGCCTCGAGCCTTTAGATGTTTATAGTTATTAGATGAGAAATATAAGTCAGACAAATTCGTTAGAAAGTAGATACTTGATTATTGAAAACTCGGTTTGGTCACTCCAGGCTAAATTCACGCAACCATAAATGATGTTATGTTGATCTTAACAGGGCAGGACTTTATCTGACGATGATGTATGTATGAGATGCGGTTCAATTTGGATTTTCATCTTGAAATATTAATCCTTCAAATCTCGGATGTAATGCCAATTAACCATATTCGATGGTGGACCTCGTTAATAGATTGGACAAAGAGTCATCTATTTGGTATACGGATGGATCAAAATCAGATAAGGGCGCAGGTTTTGGGATATATGGGTCGAAACTGAGGATCTCTGTGACCCTCTATCTCTATCTTACACGAAGGGAGAATAGCTGTCTACATTTGTGCTCGAGAGTGTCGAAAGTAACCTGAAGGGGGCGCATATATATACATATATTATAACGGACAGGAAAGCCACACTGAGAGACCTGGGATCACCCATCTAGGGTTCCCTACTGGCCTTAGAATGCCAGAATACCATAAAGCAACTGGCTTGAAGTAATAAGGTGACTTTTCTATGGGTGCCTGGGATCTGTGATATGAAAGGACCGAAAACCAATGCACTTGCGAATATGGCCTACAGGGTAACATCTGCTGGACCAAAAACCTCCTGTTGGCTTGGAAAAGACCACTACAGGGCAGTGGTTCAACAATGGGAGCAAAATAACAGAACAACTCTTTATATAGAATATATCCAGGACTTTTCACCATCCTATACCTGAAAGTCTCCGGGTCTGGATGGTGTTTACCCTGCAAAGGAACAAGTGTGCGTAGAGAAGTGTGCCAGAAGACATTTGCTATGTAGAATCATTTAGGGCGAGAAGGGAATTTTCCTAGGCACTGGAAGGTTGCTTCCTTGTGGTTCAGCTGAAATCAACGGAAAAACCGAAGAAGGAAGTGGTGTCGTATCGGCTGATCTGCCTCCTTCCTGTCCTTGGGAAGATATTGGAGAGACTGATGGTAAATAGATTGGAAGGGAGGTGGAGGTACATCTTGAATCGATTGAATGACCGATCGTCTGAGGAAATGGCACTGTGGAAAATTTATTTCGATGAGTGAGGTTAGAATGATAGGACATATGAAGTGGTTGGTAGAGTGACCGTGAGAGGGTGTCCCCAAGGATCAATTCCGGGCCCTAAAGTATGGAATATTGGCATGGATGATTTGCTAGATAGTCTATACAGAGATAATGGATGGGAAGTTATGTCGTATGTAGATGATGTGCAGAACCTGATGAAAGGTAACAGTCGTCTGCACCTCGACCAGAGGGTATGAGTGTGGTAGGTGACTGGGCTACTAAGGCAGCTATGAGTGAGTAAGAAAGTGAGACAGTATGTATGTTGGTGAAAAGGAAGGTTGTCTGTGAACAGGCCTCCTAACGTGTGTCTTAATGGTAAGGCCGTGAGATACGCTAGGAACTTAAAGTACCTGGGTGTGACTGTGGAGGAGGGTTAGGTTTTCAATGTTCACGGTTGTTCAATGACAATTCTCTGGTGCTTCCAAATTCTGATGAGGATCCTATTGCTAGAAGAATGAAAAAAAATTGAGAAAAAATTTGATGTCTCGAAAACTTTTCGACAGAATTCACTAGAAGTTATCTACTTATAAGTCAAAGATGAAATTGGCTAGGAATCCAAAAAATCGGCTAGTTCTGGATACTACATATCTCAATGATGGAATCTATAAATTTATTAGATTTACTATCTATATATTATAAATATATTACATTTTTGCGCGCATGTTCTGGTGAACATTTTGCCCAAATGTCTGTAACTTTCTAATTTCACGCCGAAAATGGTGTCAAACGATTAGGTTCGACTCACTGATGAAAGGTTCGAGGTCAATTTTTATTTCGTCCGGCCAGCCGTTGTCACAACTTTCGAAAGGAAAAGATAGCGACTTGATATTTTCAGGGTAGGTGACGACGGACAAGTTCGTTAATGGTCATAATCGGCCAACGGTTTTTGAGAACAAATTTTGCTTTCAACCAATACAATTCCGATCAAATTGAAATTTGATAATTAATTGAGATAGCGACTTGCAATTTCTAGGGTCATACCTAATCTAGATTTTGGAGTTATGCCTATCTGAAATTTGTTTCTTATGTCGTCAATAACTCAATAAATATGAAACCGATCCAATTCGAACATGGTGATTAGTTGTAGGATACCAACACATAAATGTTTGCGAAGTTTCGAGAGAATCGTATCACAAAAGAATACATAAAAAATCTTTGAAAATCATTGAAAAAATTTGCATATATCATCGACATCGCTGAAATTTTGCGAAAGCCTTCCAAACCTAACTTCACAACCAAGTTCAAAATATGAACACGATCGTATCTATATTGTTGGAGATCCGAGCAGCCATGGTTGAGATCTGTAGCTGTATGGGTGACCGTTTCCACGATAACTTTTGAACAGAAATAGATAGCTACTTGCAATATTCAGGGCAGGTTGCGCATCTGAATGGGACGGTTAAGTGCGTTGATGGGCGTAATCGGCCCAATGGTATCGGAGAAATACGCACCTGAATATTATTGTCTCGATAACTCAAAAAATACAGATCCGAACGTATTAAAACTTCGTAACTAGTTGTGGAATGAATAAATACGTGTGTGCAATTTTGTGAGGATCGCATCACTAGAAAATTTTAAAAAAATTATGAAAAAATACATGGTCTGGGCGAATTTTTGGGGGGGAAAAGCATCGAAAATATTCCAACTGTGCATTGAAGGATTAGATAACAGTCAGTTCAATTCCGAAGAAAAATGAATGAATTATCCAATGATGACGAAATTTGTTGAAATACTCCGGTCAGGCGGTCAAATTCCTTCACATTTTATGACAATTTTTTCGGAAATATTCCAACTCCATTGAAATTTTTCCAACTGTGTTGAAAATTTGCCAACTCCGTTCAATATTGGGGGGGTTCATCCCTCCCTCCCAATCTCCGCCCAATAGGCCTGTTCCAGAAAAAATATTATGAATCTCACGATTACTTGAGAACGGAAAGAGATAGCGACTTGCTATTTTCAAGTTATAATAGTCATGCATTATCGGCCAAACAGTTTTGGAGCGATACACATCTGAAATTTTGTTATTACCTTTATAACTCAAAATATATCCGATCCAATTAAAACTAACTAAGTTTTTTCGTAAATCATTGTATATTTAATGAATTTCAATTCCGCTAGAATACATAATATATCATAATAAAACATTATGTGATATTAGACGATTCTAATTATTCAATTCTGTCATTAATAGGTACGAAATGTATTCATATCATATTAAAGTTGAGAAAACGATCTATTCCGATGTTACATTAGAGTAAGATTGTCCAATAGAGGTGAATAGCCAATAGAACATTCGCACAAAAGCTCCTGACTTCACGTCAGCGCTTGAGCCAATCTTTTATAGGCTACACTGAGAGAACTCGTACTCTCATCCTTGTTGAATGGATTTGATATACTGTCTAAAGCTGAATTTATCACCAAATTAGTATGGAACGTAACCAATGGGAAAAAGAGGAGCAAAGGTATTTTTCCATTGGTGTATTGAATGAACCATTGGTATCAAGGACCATCATCATATCCATTACATTTCAAATTTCAGTAGTAACAAAACACCTAATAAGTATGTCACAAAATAACATCTTGCAGAAAATCAGGATGTGCTCAACTGTCGTAATGACCATCATTCCGCCCTAGAAAAAGCCAATTTGCCATCGTTTTTCGTTTGGAAACCGTTATCTCCGAAACCACTCTTTATTTTCCACTTAGTTCAACTCGCTCAACATCAATTCCCGATAATAACGTGAGTATCCTAACGCTCCAAACAAAATACACATGTGTAAATGCAAATTAGGCCGAATTTGGACGAGATATACCGTCATTATTACACCGATAAATTATTCGTTCCAGTCTAAAATTGAGATATTCTATTCAATTTCGTTCCATTCGTACGAAAATATTGGATTATGATTATAACCCTTCCTCTTCCGAAATTGATACGTGGGTACATAAAGAATTTCGGCAAACTACCCTGTCATTATTACTCCATATATCAATTTGTGATATCTACGTTTATATTCATAATTTGAATCCGGTGGGTTTCCGATTAGGGAATGCTTTTTTCGGTCATCTTCAAATTATTTTCACCCTTGCGGACAATATTCACCCCTATTCGTGTTATTCAATTCCTACGATAAAAGGGGTTCCAGATTGCCGGAAATAATAGCAGATACCGGATTTTTCGGGATTTTCGGTAGTTCCGTCAGAACTTAGGAGTTGTCTCTATTATGGAGGTCCAAAACAAGACACAAGGTGAAATATTTATTGATTTTAACCATCAACAAATATTCCGCGGGGCCGGGCTAGATCACCTCATCGCTCAGTGTTCCCTGAAGAGGAAAGTATCATTCAAGAGCAGACACAGACCCCAGGGTTTCATGGTTTCATGTCTAGTCCGGCCACGCGGAATATTTGTTGATGGTTAAAATCAATAAATATTTCACCGTGTGTCTTATTTTAGTTATTTGGGAATTAGTCACAGTACACCTCATTTTAATGAGGGTCCAAGATTTTAGAAATATACGCTATCCCTCATATACACACAGTAGAAAAGTTGAGAAATTTAATTGATATTGCCTAGATTTCAGATTATATTGATATTATTATATATAACATATACCACTCAAAATAATTCTTAAAAAGCCCTGACGTAAAGTCAGGAGCTTTTGTAAGCAGGTTCTCAAATCTATTCACGCATCACACACCCTCACGAAATACTGCATGAACAATCAAGCCGCCTTTTTGGCGCTCTTGTTCCTCGGAACAGAGTGCTTATCAATTTGCCCAAATGTCTGTAATTTTCGAATTTTTGGCTGAAAATGGTCTCAAATGATTTGGTTCGACTCACTGATCAAGAATCCATGGTCATAATCGATTCTGTCCGGCCGTCCGTCCGTTAACACGATAACTCTCGATCGGAATGAGCTAGACAGTTGAAATTTTCAGAGTAGGTTTAGGAGATAAATATCTCGGTTAAGTTCGTTATTGGGTGACATCGGTCAGGTGGTCTCGGAGTAACAAAAAAAAAATATTTTTTTACATTACAAATTTTGAATTCAATTTTTTTTAAGATGCTGTTTTACCATAAGGATCCATTGATATCATTTTCAACTCTAACAAGCTGATAGTTTCGGAGATATGATTTTTCAAAATTTCAATAACACATCGTACTTCCATGTTTTCACAAAATGCTCTAATTATTTCATCTATGAATTATCGTATGATCTGTGTTCACATCTGTCATCTTGGACTTGCGTCCAACTTTTACGTATGAGTTGGACGCAACTCCAAGATACTGAACGCAACATACCAATATGAAGTTTGCCACATTAAACTCATCTGTCAGATATTCTGTTACGTTTAACGCGGCATTTCTGAGTGCATTTTTCAGTGGGTTGTTGGCTGGTTCCTAATAATTCAAAATTAAATATACAAAGGCGGTTTTGAGCAGGTGAGTTATTGATTTTCCATGCCTTTTATGTGGTCGTATCCAGTTTCATTTTAAAATATTCATTCGTAAACATTGAATGTTTGTTAAAATTCTTAATATCAACTAATTGGGAAACGTATGAATATAAGGTTATCTACTTTGAATCCTTCAATGTTACCCGCAATTTGAATTTGGTACATGTGGTAACTTTCATTTTAAGGTGGAGAATGCAACGAAAATCGGAAAAAGCGACAACCGGTGTCAGAAAATATGGTACAAAAAGAGGGAAAGCCCTGTGGACAGGAGCTTTGGCGCTCTTGTTCAAACATTGACTAATCATATCTCCGGAAGTAGGTTTTGGTTTCTCAGAGTTGGGAATGATATCAATGGATTTTTATGATGAAATAAAATAACCCCAACCCTGAGAAACCAATAATTTCGAATTTATTATTTTTAATAGACATATTTTGGAGCTCTTGTTTCAATTTAGTTTCTTTCATGATGCAGTTTATTATAAGAATCCATTGATCATTCCCAACTCTCATGTCTATGACATGATGTCATGATGACATCGTAAATTTTTCCGGCTCATTTTTCCATTATTTTATACGATACAAAGTAAAATATCTATCTATGGGAGATGATAGCCCTAAATAAGGGCCCTGTAGCGGTCTTCGAACATCTGAAGTTCTGAATAATCATCGCTTGGACTGTCAGACCTGGTTTCGAAAGAGACCCTCCTGGCCTTACGAGCAACATTTTCCTTTTCGAATTCAAATATTGAAGGGATTTCTGAACAAGAAGGAATATTTTTGAAAACTAGCGGATGTGATTCTTCTCCAAGAGAACCCATGCGCCTACAGAGAATTATATTTGTGAGAGGAGACTTTTGAAAGGTTATGTAGTATTTATAATTTGTTCGTTCTTCTATCCTCTTGTCTTTTCATTTTTCAGGAGTTTCGGGTACCTTGGAGAAACCTCTCCGTTTTTTGACGAAGGAGTCCATATTGAAGAAATAAATGCCTATCAATATTTTCAAATTGCAGTAAATTTTGTGAACAATAGTTACAAATCACGACACTCACGGGGAGACAGGGTTTTTTTGCTGAGGTTTTTCCCTAAGCTCTTGTATCATACGTCGAATTGTATGGTACCCCGTTACACCAACCTCTGCTAACACATATACAGCTCTCAGTCAAAAGAATATATATATAACTCTCAGACACCAATACTTTAGGAGATTTGATTTGTCAATGTTTCAACAAGAGCGCCAATAAAGCTCCTGTCCACAGGGCTTGAACCAATTTTTCAACCAAATACTAGATTTCAATTCAATCGGATCTATATTTTTAAAAAGATTGCGAAAATATAAGTTAGTTTGAAGATTTGTAAGGAATTTCAGCGGAATTTTAAATTTTTGAAGAAATTATTTTTTTTTTATGAAATATGTCTATTTTATTTTTCTAGTGATGTGATCCTCACGACATTTTTCGAAATTAGTGCGTCGGAATACTACAAGTATATACCAAGTTTAAATTGGATCAGATCTGTATCTATTATTTGAGTTATTGTGGAAATAACAACAACATTTCAGCTGGGTATAACTCCGAAAGCGTTTAGCCGATTATGCCCATTTAGGAGCAATCTATCGCTATCTGTTTCCGTTCGATAGTTCTCTCGTCAATGGTCACCCATTCAGCTACTGAACCGCTCGAAGGCTGCTCGGTTTTCAATATCTCCAACAATATAGATACGATCGTGTTCAAATTTAGAAATTAGCTGTCAAATAGGATTGGAAGGCCCTCCCAAAAACCCGTTTTAGGAACTGGCTCTTTTTATTTCAATGTTAACGTCAGTCGACAAAAACCGCAACACTCATTTTTTTCAAATGAGAACCCATTTTTTATTGGTCAGCTGGAATCTACGTTAAAAAATAGTGTATTTTTTATAATACATACTACTGCTTCACGTAGCGAATATCTCGGGCAATGAGCATTTTAGAGCAGTAGTATGTATTATATAAAATACACTATTTTTTAACGTAGATTCCAGCTGACAGATATAAAAAAGGGTTCTCATTTGAAAAAAAAAAATGAGTTTTGAGGTTTTTGTCATGACTGACTTTGACATTACAATAGAAAAAACCTGTAGGATCAACTGAATTTTTAATTAAAGAAGGAGAAGCATTGGTATGTCTTCTGATAGAAGCTAGTAAATTAGGAATTGTCATGTAAAAATCTAGAAGTTATTAACATTGGAATGAAGCCCTAATTGAGAAAATTTAAAGGGTTTTTTCAGAATTCACACGAATTCTCTTAGAATAATATATAAGTGACAAATTAAAACTGTAGAATTCAATGGGTAATCTGATTATCAATGAAAAATCTGGGTATTACATTTAAAAAACGAAAGTTGCTATCATTTCTGGTGAAACCGGAAGTCAAACGAATCTGATTTTTTTCCAAGAATTTATATCTCCTAACAAAGCTCAACTATAAAATTTCAAGTGTTCATCTCGAGTCTTTCTTTGAAATATTCTAAGGAACGGGTGACGTGGGTCACCCTGTAAAGATGTTTTATTTCAAGACGTTTGCAGCCCTATATTCCTGCAAGCTGTTCTCAGAGGCTAGCATATTTAGAAGCGGATTGCAAATCCATTGTAAAACCCATTGCAAGAGCCGTTGGTGAAATTTTCCGAAGGAATTGGAGTATTTCTATGTACAGCGACATTTCCAGACCTGAATCCGCTCGACCACGTTTGGGACATGCTTCAAGGAAGAATTTTACCCACATTCAACATTTGGACGAAAATCTATTATGTTAAAGGTATGCAATATGCATGCATCAGCCAGTAGGCATGTTCCGAACATAAACTGATGAAAAACTTCCTATAATCTATTTTAGTTGTCGAGATATAACTAGTTGGCGCATAACTCTGGAATGAGATGAAAATCTGGTGTAACGTAATTTCTTGAATCATTTCCCACGTTAACGATTCATCTCCCTATCATTTATCCCAAGATCTTAGGCAGTTAGCAAATGATATGTCGGAATGCGTGTTCCGGTTTATTACGAGGACGTTGTGCCATCTCGGATGCCATCTATTTCAGTTTCGATTCACTATATTCGACAGTGGCGTGCATTTTCTGATTGGCATGAAAGAATCCTCCGCATTCTGCAGATGAACTGAATTGAAAATATATGTGAAAAGTGGTCCAATTAATTTTTCAGGATTTCACGGTCAAACAAAGGAATCACTGTTACTGCCTGTGACAGTTTTGTAGGTTAGGAGATTCCAATACAAACACCACAAGAATGTTGAAAAATTATTCAATTAACTAACAAGATCAAAGCACTGGGCAACTAGGCGCTGATTTATTGAATGACAAACAATTGGTAATATTGTGAAGTGATTTGAAAATGAATGCACACTGGATAATTCAAGGAAATATCAAAATGTGAGAAATGATTATCCAAATTTGTCTGTTAGACGGAGAGTATTCGTGATTTAAATAATTCTGATTGAAAACACGATTAAAATCATGGAAAACCACTGTGGTCAGGAGTTTTGGCACGCTATTCAAATTTATAGCCAGTGCAGTCAACGATCCAGGACTGATCTCGCCCAAGGCTGCTTAGCTCCAGGAAAAAAAATATTCTCAATATTTCCAAGAATATGACTCCAACTGTAATAACAAGCATCCAAAAAAAACTTGTACACTTTTTGGCTGAGAATGGTATCAAACGATTAGTTTGGACTCAAATACATATACATTCACTGTTGGGTCGAAAATAAACAGTGCTGAGTCTGCAGTGGCGTAAGGACCCTTTCAAATACATACATTTACTGTTAGGCCGAATATACACAGTACCTACTTTGTTTGTGGATGCGTAAGGACAAAACTCAGTTCAATCATAGATTCGTGCCATGAGATGAAAAAACCCACGTTTCACGTAATATTATTGAAAGGTGGTATTAAATTCAGTAGTGAAGAAATTATCATTCAATTTCATGAAATTATCATCATGTTACATATTATTTGACGGTTTTTATCCCTCATCTTCACTTATTTACATGTTTTCCTTTCGAAAACGGTCCGAATTGTCATATTCCGTTTGTACGAGTGTAAAATTATGTACCAGTATCTCGATGGTTGAAATATTTCGGCAATATATTCACCAATATAGATCCGACCGAGTCCAAATCTAGAACTTCAATATAAAATAAGGTCCTGAAAGCCCTCGCAGAATTTCAACGGTATCTGACGTATCTGAGTTTCTGAGATACAGACTTTTTTTGAATATATTATTTTTAATTTTGCACACGGTGGCTTTTGTCTTCTGTTCTGAAACTTTCATCCCTCTAACTCATTGCGTTCAAGCGTAATCGTACTGACGACCGGCCGTACGGCCAGACAGAATCAATTTCGACCTCGGATTATTCATCAGTGAGCCGAAACTAATCGTTTGAGACCATTCTCGGCCAAATATTCGAAACATATAGAAATTTGGACGAATTGATAAGCACTCTGTTAACCTGAACAACACGCCAAAAAAAATTGGAAAAACAATGAGGTGAAGTCAGTCTACGTTGGCGCGTAGCCTGCTTGGCTTCCGAAAAAAAGAATATATTTTCCCAATACTTCCAACAATATAGATCCAATCGAGTCTAAATCTAGGACTTGGCTGTAAAAAAAGGTTTTGAAGACAAAACTCAGCGATATCACAGGATAGTTTCTGCGATATAGATTTTTTCAATAATTTTTTTGAAACTTTCTAGTCATAATGCATAAGTCTTAGAGTCGTTATTTTTCAACTAACGAACTTACTACCGAGTTTCAATTCGATAAGATCAGTATTTTTCGAGTTATGGCTAAACAAAATTTCAGATGGATATAAAACTACGAACTCACTAGACGGATTTCACCTATTTACGAATTTAGGTGAGATATTCAAGCACCGAACCTACCCTGCAAATTTCAACTCTCGATCTCATTGCGTTCGAGAGTTATCGTGCCTAAAGAATTAAGAATTCAAGTTCGTGTCAAATTTCGGGAGGATCTGATAACTAGAAAAGAAGATAAACCTTTTTTAAAAATAAAATTGGTTCAAGCCCTGTGGACAAGAGCTGTGGCGCTCTTGTTCAAACTTTGAAAAATCATATATTCGAAAGTATTGGTAAGAGTTGGGAATTATATCAATGGATTCATAAAACAATTCAAATTCAACAAGAGAGCTAAAAATTATTAATCCAAAACCAATAGAACAAATCTACCCAACAACGAACTCATCCGAGATATTCGTTCCTCAATTATTTGATGAACGATATAGTTTTTCAAATCCACTCTGAAAATTATATTATATCTATTGAAACTTTAGCCAATATTTCAGTTTTGTTTTTACTGGGGATATTCTGGATATTCTATACGATTTATTATTGAAATTTTGAAAAATCATATCTCCGAAAGTATCAGCTTGTTAGAGTTAATAATGACATCAATGGATTCCTATGGTGAAACTGCATCTTGAGAAAAACTTATTTTGATATTTGTAATGTAAAAAAAATCTTTTTTTATTACTCCGAAACCACCGATTTTGCCCAATAACGAACTCAACCGAGAAATTTATTTCCCAAACCTACTCTGAAACTTTCAATTGTCTAGCTCATTCCGTTCGAGAGTTATCGTGTTAAAGGCCGGACAGAATCGATTCCGACCACGGATTCTTGATCAGTGAGTCGAACCAAATCGTTTAAGGCCATTTTCAGCCAAAAATTCGAAAATTACAGACATTTGGGCAAATTGATAAGCACTCTGTTCCGAAGAACAAGAGCGCCAAAAAGGGGAAAGCCCTGTGACAGGAGCTTTGTCGCTCATGTCCAATCGTTGACAAATCATATCTCGGAAACTATAGGTTTCTCAGAGTTGGGAATGATATCAATGGATTATTATGATCATTATGAAAAATACATCATGAAAGAAATTAAAATCCCCTTGCGTCATATCTATATATGACTTTATGTATTTAGTGCGTCTTATCTTTATATATATTTTGGCTAAAAGTGTTTCAAAACTATCAGGAGTCATTCTGAAAAATTGAGTGAATGAAATAGCCAGTTTTATTTATGAAACAAATATAATCTTTGAGTCCAGAGAGAACTCAAACCAGCATACTTATGTAGGAAACCTTAAATAGTGTTACTAAGGAATAACTACCTGTACCTACATTAGTTGGAAATCCCTTCCTAAATCTTCCATAATTAGAGAATGACTCGTAAATTATGCTCAACTTCCTTGTATCATTCATTTTCGACACAATAACCAAAAAACTCTGCCTATGAACTTAGCGAATCCAATTTCCAAATTGTTTACATGCCTACATCAACAAAACTCTCCAGAAATACACTTTCAGTTTCGTTTGACATTAGTGACGTTAACCTCTCAAACTGAACCAAACGCCAGCTACCGCAAACAGATAGAACACAGACAGATAGAATTCGCAATTCTGTGAAAACAGAAGTACGATGTATTATTGAAATTTTGAAAAATCATATCCCCGAAAGTATTAGCTTGTTAGAGTTGAGAATGATATCAATGGATTCTTGTGATGGAAGTGCATCATAAAAAAAATTAACTTCGAAATTTGTAAAAAAAAAAAATTTTTTTGTTACTCCAAAATCATCTGTCCGATTTTGCCCAATAACGAACTTCGCCTAGATGTTTATGTCCCAAACCTACTCTAAAAATTTAAAGTCTCCTTCCTGACTTCACGTCAGTGCTCTTTAAGAATTTTTGGCGCTCTAGTTCCTTGGAACAGAGTGCTTATCAATTTGCCCAAATGTCTGTAATTTTCGAATTTTTGTCTGAAAATGGTTTCAAACGATTTGGTTCGACTCACTGATCACATTGATGGGCGATATCCATCAAGCGATTTCGGAGTTATGGCCAATTTTAGTAAAAACATTTTTTATGAATATTTCCGAAACCGATCACTAGATCTATCTGAAATTTAGCATCAAATTGTAGAATCATGACCTTCATACGCATGTGAAGTGTTGTATTGACCAGATTACCGCAAAGTTTCAACAAAAATGTTTGAAAATTTTGGAAATGTAGGTTTTTTTTAAGTAACAAATTTCAAATTCAATTTTTTTCAAGATGCAGATTCACCCAAAAAATCCATTGGTATCATTTTCAACTCCAAGCTAATACTTTCGGAGATGTGATTTTTCGAAATTTCAATAAAGAATCGTACTTCTATGTTTCCACAGAATGCTATAATTATTCTATCTAAGCTTTATTATATGATCTGTGTTCATACTCGTACATGTCATCCTGTTCTATAAGAGAGAGTCAAATTCATTTCAGCTATTTTAATTTGATTTCTTCCATGGTGCAGTTCTCATTCTCAGATTGCTCATTTAATCTTGATAATTAAACTATTATTTGAATTGAATTTCGTTTATGATGCAGTTCTATCATAAGAATACATTGATATAATTCCCAACTCTGAGAAACCAATACTATTTGAATTGAATTTCGTTTATGATGCAGTTCTATCATAAGAATACATTGATATAATTCCCAACTCTGAGAAACCAATACTTTCGGAGATATAATTTGTCTGTTTGAACAAGAGCGCCAGAAAGCTCCTGTCCTATTATTCCATATCGAATATTCCCAACGTCGAACTTGAAAGAAATCATTGAAATATATTTAACGACTTTCAGATACCGCAACATACCGACTGCTCCACGTACCGCAACCGATCTCCCAAAAACCAACTACATTAATACCATCAAAGAGCTGCAGGCCCTTCATCGGAGTACCCAAATAAGTTTTCTCTAAACCACCAACTTCAAAATGTTGATTCCGTCTAGAGATGCGGCGCCATTACGACAATTACGTCGAATTATTGCCTCATAATATCTCCGTATCCTACTTTTCTATGGTCTCTTTCAACCTATTCTCCAAATGTGGCCTCCGCGAACGCGTCCGCAAACCGGCAACCGCCACTGGTCTCGAATTGCTATAAATACAGGCCGGGAAGTGTGCGGTCTAGACCTCACCACCCGAGCACCAAGTGTTTGTGGACGCAGATAAAGGTGTTAAAATCTGTTTGTTGAAGGTGGGTGGGCCCCCATTTTATCTCGCATTTTATTTCTGAATATTACGATCTTTTTAAAGGATAATACCGGAGTGTTATTGTACCATCACGCTGACAGGGATGATAAGGGATCTTCGAGTAAGTGACTTAAGTAGGGCTGTTGGGGGTAATGAAGGAACCGGAACTCAACCTCGATTCGTCAGGATTACGGTGTGAAAAAAAAATCGAGTAAAGCACTGACGTGAAGTCAGGAGCTTTTACGTGCATGTTCCATTGTCACGCCGCAAACACCCCCTCACGAAAAAGTGCATGATGTTGAGTATGAACAAGGGCAGCGTTAACACGTAAAAAAATGCATTGGGCAGCAACTGAATTCAAAATTTTAAATGAAATAATTATAAAAATATAAAGCCGATCGAGTTGAAGTCCGGTGAGGTAAAGTGGGGTTAATGCAATAATGGGGTAAATGTGATATTTCTTATGGTTTCTGCGCGTATATGCTGGGGAACATCGCGTTATCATTTTGCCCAAATGTCTGTACGTTTCGAATTTTTTTACGAAAATGGTCTCAAACGATTTGGTTCGACTCCCCAATGAAGAATTCGAGGTCAGATTCGATTCTGTCCGGCCGTTGCCACGATAACTTGAAAACGGAAAGAGCTAGCAACTTGAAATTTTCAGGGTAGGTGGCGCATCCCAATACGACGGACAAGTTCGTTAATGGGCATAATCGGTCCAATGGTTTCCGAGTAATAATTTTGTTTTCAACCAATATGAATCCGATCAAATTGAAACTTGGTGAGTAGTTGTAGAATATGATGCTAAGCACGGTTGTGAAATTTTGAGCGAATCCTATGGCTAGAAAAATATTAAAAAATTATTAAAAAAATTTTTTGTTGTCACGATAACTTGAGAACGGGAGAGATAGTGGCTTGAAGTTTTCAGGTTAGGATGTGCATCTGAACACGACATTTGAGTTTGTTTATAAGCATAATCGGCCAAACGGTTTTAGAGTTATAGCCATCTGAAATTTGGTTGTTTTTTTCACCGCATTAACTCGAAAAATACTCAACCGATTGAATTGAAACATGGTGAGTAGTTGTAGAATGCCAACTCAAAAAATCTTGCAAAATTTCGTGAGGATAGTATTTGTAGAAAATTTTTAGGAAATCATTGAATATTTAAAAAAAAAATTCTTTATATCAGTAACTATTCGTCTGAAATTGCTGAAATTTTGCAAGAGCCTTTAGAACCCAACTCTACTGCCAAGTTTTAAGTTTCAACACGATCGGTTAAATATTGTTGGAGATTCGAGCAGCCTAGTGTGTTCAGTAGATGGGTGACCGTTGCCTCGATAACTTTCGAACAAAATTAGTTAGGGACTTGAAGGGTAGGTTGCGTATCCGAATGGGAGAGTTGAGTTCGTTTTTGGGCATAATCGGTTAAACGGTTTCCGAGTTATACCCACCTGGAATATTATTTCCTCGATAACTCAAAAATAAAGGTTCGATCGAATTGAAGCTTGGTAACTATTAGTAGAAAATCAACATAAAGACGTGTTTAAATTTTTTTAAGAACCATACCACTAGAAAATTTGGAAAAAATGACGAAATACAAATTTTGTAAGAACCGTAACCCTAGAAAATTTCAAATAAATTACGAAAAAAAAAATTGGTTCTAGCACTGACGTGAAGTCAGGAGCTTTCGCGCGTATGTTCGATTGTCCATTCTCCTGTATTGGACATCCTTAATCGAATTTACCATGGTAAATAATGTTGTCCATTCTCCTCTATGGGACACTTAATTCGAATTTACCATGGTAGCAGCAGAATGGACAACATAATATACCATGGTAAATTCGATTAAGGATGTCCAATACAGGAGAATGGACAATCGAACATACGCGCAAAAGCTCCTGACTTCACGTCAGTGCTTGAACCAATTTTTATTATACAGTACAGTCTGTGGATAAAGTAAAGAGCAAAATATTCATAACTGCGTTACTGAATATTTTGAAGCAAAACGCTGAATTAACCGCCTTATCGATTACAGAGTAACGTCATATATTTTTTTTAAATGAATACCCCAAATTTTATTACAAGGTGCAACTTACCCAATGAACGTGTAAAATATTTCCATCATCATATGGATTATCCAAGGACATGTAGGGTAGGGGTAATTGTAATATCCTATAATTGGTCATTTTGCATTCAATCATACTTTGTCTTTAGAACAGAAATAAATTTGACATGTCCCTTATAGCTAGATAAGATGACATGGATGAACAGTGAACACAGACACATAGAATTCGCATTCTGTGAAAAGATGTACGATGTGATATTGTAATTTCGAAAAATCATATCTCCCAAAGAATTAGCTTGTTAGAGTTGAAAATGATAACAATGGATTCTCGTGATGAAACTGCATTTGAAAAAAAATTAATTTGAAATTTGTAATGTAAAATGAATATTTTTTTTGGATACTCCGAAACCATCAGATTTTGTCCAATATCGAACATAACAGAGATATTTATGTATGTCCCACACCTACTTTGAACATTTTAACTGTCTAGCTAATTCCATTCGACAGTTATCGTGTTAAAGGTCAGACCGGCCGGAGAGAATCGATTTTGAGCACGAATTATTGATCAGTGATGAGGTGAACCAAATCTTTTAAGACCCTTTTCACCCAAAAATTCGAAAATTACAGACATTAGGACAAATTGGTAAGCACTCTGTTCCGAGGAACAAGAGCGCCAAAAAGAACAACTGATTTTTTTTTAAATTTCAAACGCCAGTATTTTTTACCAAAGCATCAGAATTTAGAAAAAAATTGGTTCAAGCCCTGTGGACAGGAGCTTTCTGGCGCTCTAGTTCAAATTATATTTCCGAAAGTATTGGTTTCTCAGAGTTGGGAATTATATCAATGTGTTCTTATAATTCTATGAGAGAACTGCATCATAAAGGAAATTCAATTCAAATAATAGTTTATTTATCAAGATTAAATGAGCAATCTAAGAATGAGAACTGCATCATGGAAGAAATCAAATTAAAATATGTAGCTGAATTGAATTTGACTCTCTCTTATAGAACAGGATGAAATGTACGAGTATGAAAACAGATCATATAATAAAGCTTGGATAGAATAATTATAGCATTATGTGAAAACATATAAGTACGATTCATTATCGAAATTTAGAAAAATCATATCTCCGAAAGTATTAGCTTGTTGGAGTTAAAAATGATATCGATGGATTTTAATGGTGCAACTGCATCTTAAATGAAAATTGAATTTGAAATTTGTTGCTTAAAAAAAATTTTTTTTTCGTTACTGCGAAACCATCAGGCCTATTCTGTTCAATAACGAACTTAGCCGAGATATTTATCTCCCTAACCTACTCTGAAAATTTGAACTGCCTAGCTCATTCCGTTCCAGAGTTATTGTAGATTTTTTTTTTTTTAATTTTGAAATATTTTTTTTCACACTTTGCGGTAACCTGGTCAATACAGAACTTCACATGCGTATAAGGGTCATGATTCTACAATTTGATGCTAAATTTCAGATAGATCAAGTGATCGGTGTCGGAAATATTCATAAAAAATGTGTTTTACTAAAATCGGCCATAACTCCGTAACCGCTTGATGGATTTCGCCCATTAACGAACTTGTCCGAGATATTTACGCTCCAAACCTACCTTGCAAATTTCAATCCTCTAATTCCTTTCGTTCGAGAGTTATCGTGCCTAAGGCCGGCAGGACAGAATCGATTTCGACCTCGGATTCTCGATCGGCGAATCGTTTGAGACCATTTTCAGCCAGAAATTCGAAAATTACAGACATTTGGGCAAATTGATAAGCACTCAGTACCGAGGTACTAGAGCGCCTAAAATGGTAAATGAAACAACTGTACCTTTGATTACGATTACATTTTGCGGCCATTTCCTGTTAGTATTCTTTGGACCCGTTCAGAAAAACAAGCAATAATTCGCGAGTTCTATAACAAACTCGAAACGCCATGTCGCATAATCGTAACAACTAATAAAACGCTGTTCAACACATCATGATGACCATACTGTACGCCGCGGACATGAATCAACCTGAACCGACGTATATTCGCTGGCTTTTCCGCACGTGGGCAAAATAATTATTCACATTTGAGTAAAACTAAGATGCAGATTACTCCGCGATTTCCATCAATCAGCCATAAATAATAACCGTCTCCGAACAGGTTTACCGGCATGGCGTTTTTTTTCCGCGTTCGGTTTATCCCATCATAGAGGTTTCAATTAAATTGTCTGCATCAGAGACGGAAACGTTTGTTATTTAGTCGAATGACATCGTTATTATGATTTATTCTTGTCCAGGTAGGTCTCCTATCGGCGGTCAATTACGTCGAATTTCTGCTTCCGTAATTGATACTTTCACCGCAATTATGGACTGCTAGTTCGCATATATCTAGTTCTCGGCTGGTGGTTTGAAGCGAGTTTTTTGGATCTGGATCGTTAACAAATTCCAGATTTGAAGTCCATGGTCAATCGGGTATTATGTCGTACTGGTAGGTACGTCAGATTTGCTGCAATAAAAGAAGTGAGCGTCTTATTGCTCTAAACTAGGCATGGGAAACTTTTGTTTGCAGAGGGCCAAATTGAAGAACTTTTTGTAGACCACAGGCCGAAACTTCTAGGGCTTCACAAGAGATGAGAGTATAAAGAATCTCGTCTCGGTCTCGCCAAAAAGCCTCTTGCATGAATGTTTTTTATTATTGGAATCGATTATTATATACATAAGAATACTGAAAAAGTTCAACCGCCGTCAAAAATTTCAATTTTCAACGAGAACACGATCATTTAAACTTGGTTGCACATAATGCCTGTTCAAACGATCGAAACTTGGCGCCCCTGCGTGACGTCACCCGTCATATCTTCTCTCACTCTCTTCTCGTGTCCCTTTCACTCTTTATTCCAGTGTAACACAGCACCCTATAAAGGGCTCGTTGTCGTCATTGGCTGTAAGGAGCAGATTGTATATTTTGATTACGTCAGCCGTCATAGCAACTATTCGCGTTTCACCTCATTTGAATTTGCTTCTTGATTTACCGATTTTCGATACCGAAATATTCAAATTTTACAAATTAAGTGGATGAGGGCATACATGACGATCTGGTACTGAAGTAGATTCCGAAAGACATAAGCATATGGGATGTCGTGTTACATGCAAGAGACCTATTCGCAAAAAAATAAGTCTTGTTTAAGTCTCGGTCTCGTCTCGTTATCAGTGGTCTCGTCTCGTCTCGCTTAATGCTACAAAATACTTGAAACATTTTTTATTGCATCTAAATTTGTTACCAAATATTTAAGTTTTTGACCAGTTTTATTATAAGTGCTTCCACAGATGTATACAATAATTGTTCACATCTTCACTACAAGAAGCACAAGAAACAACAATAAATTTCTCCAGATGTACAAATAGAGACGAAATTTTCAAAGCATTGGGATTTAGAGGCAATAGAATTTGTTCGTTAAGTATTGAATTTATAATGGGATCAGTTTTCATGTTTGTAAATTCTATTTTCTCTTGAATAATAAAGTCAAATTTCATAACCAGCACAATAATTGATGATGACGATGTACGAACGAGTCAGCGTGAGAACGTGTTAATTTGTGCTCCTGCGAAATTACGAAAATTGTACAATTTTCAACTGTCAGTTTTTGGCCAATATCAGTTCAGCTGTGAGTTTAACCCTTCTGTTAGAGATTTATCGATCTATTTACCCGTTTTGATACAATTTAACGCAATTGTTTTTCTTTGTTTTTTAATTTAGTCTTGATAATTTCATAAACAACGGACGGCGATTCCACTCCTTCCCGGGCGCGATAGTGGGGCGACCTTGTACCTCCTGGGGACCGGTCCGTTTCGCGGAGATCCGATATTGTGAGCGAATTATTATTGTCGGTTGCACATCGGGCATCGAACATCCGGGCGCGTTTTCGCGACATCAACATACACCATTCCTTTGCCTTTCACGATTCCCCAGATCCGTCGCCTTCCCACTCTGTCTAAGTCTTCTTTAAGGGTGCAAAGAAGTGAAAAGTAATATTTTTGTTTTCCTATACCTGCATCGCTTTTCAAACTAATAATGCCACGTAATTGCAGTGTCTGTAGCAAACTTATTTCAAGTCAGAATTATTCTGCAAATTGTTCTGTCTGCAAAAAATCGTTTCATTCAGAGTGCGTTAACTTGGGAGGCAGGGAGTTTGAGTTGTTAAGGGAAAATGGGGGTTCGTGGAGCTGCACAGCCTGTTGTGCTGGCGAGCGCCTTTTGCGCAGCAATTCTGCTGGACCTCGTACCAAGCCTCCATTAAACACCACAAGTCAGGCGACGCGATCCGATTCATCCGAAATTAGTCTCACCGCAAACCACTTCGAGCTCTTGATGAATGAGATGCGCAAGATGACTGCCGGCTTGGAGCGTGTCGAGAAGAGGCAGGACGATCTCATGGCTCGCCTCGAAGTCTGTACGGCTGCTATTGATAGTCACTCAGAAACTCTTACTTTGCACCAATCCGAGATTGATACATGCAAGCGCGAATTGGCCGTCATGAGAGACACCCAGGCTGCGGTCGGTGTGAATATTTCTACTTTGTCTGATAAAATCGGTGGTTTGGAATCGAAGGTTTCTTCAACTGACGACGCGAGGGAAAACATTATTCCGGAGGTTTTCGAAAGAGTGAAACGCTCATACAACCTTATTTTGTCCAACGTGCCCGAATCCGACAAGACAACGGATGCTGCCACTGTTTCGGGTATCTGTAACCTAATAAGCGCATCTTCCAGTCAGCATATTACCGGCGTGGTCCGGCTGCCGTCACGAGACACGAGTCGACCCGGTTGGATAAGAGTGTCATTCACGAACCCAGAGATAGTTCTAACGATTCTCCGGAGGAAGAGCTCTATACTTGGCAGTTCCCAGTACCGTACGGTAAAAATTCTGAACGACAAAACAAGGGAACAACAGTCCCAGTTATCAGCGTTGAGGGCAGAAATGGGGAACAGATTAGCTGCGGGCGAGACCAATCTCACCATCAAGTATGTCAAAGGAAACCCGAAAATCGTCAAAATTCCAGCCTCAACACAGGGTGGGAAGCCAAAAAACTAGATAGTCTGCACTCTTGGCCCATCATTTATACTAATGCACAGTCCTTACCATCTAAGTACTCAGAAATTCTAGCTTACGCGCAGCTACACAATCCTTTATTGATTTTCATTGCTGAATCTTGGCTTCAGCCGTCGATCCCTGATTCGGTAGTACACATCCCAGGATACACTATCTATAGGGCTGACAGTCTGGATGCTCTGGGGTACCGAGAAGTTTGCGTATACCTTCACAAGTGTATAACTGATTCTTATAAGGAAGTGAAGACCCTCTAGTATGTTGCCAGTGTGTGGATTGTGTGTGAGCAAGTGTGTCCGAACATTGGAGTTATGTTCTGAGACTTTATTCGACCACGCTCGTTTGTACACATGTGATATGTTACTATAGTTTTGTACCCTCGAGTTTATAGGTTAATCCTCAACTCGAATCACTTAATAAATAAATAAATAAATAAATAAATAAATCTTTTAAAAAATCGAGTATTTCTTAAACGATCGATGAATCATATAGCCATAATACTATAATAATAATAATAATATATATAATATATAATAATGGTGAAAATTCTTCATATTTAATTGTTTTCAATTGGAGTGTTGTATATAAGAAAAGTTTACTGTATGTATTTATAGTAAATAAGATGATGCTCCAGGTAGAAAATTTAGAGCTAAAGAAACCCTTTCAATTATTGTATACACGTTTATTATTCACTAGTTCATAGACCCATATACTGTAAGGTAACCCATCGATTCAAACCTAAAATATAAGAATCTGCGCAAAGATAAATATTTATGATAAAAATACGTTACTAGAAGAATAATTAACAAGTTGAAATAAAAATGAACAAAATGAGCAAATGAGCAATCTGAGAATGAGAACTGCACCATGGAAGAAATCAAATTAAAATGGCTTAAATGAATTAGACTCTCTCTTATAGAACAGGATGACATGTACGAGTATGAACACAGATCATATAATGAAGCTTAGATAGAATAATTATAGCATTCTGTGAAAACATAGAGGTACGATTCATTATTGAAATTTAGAAAAATCATATCTCCGAAAGTATTAGTTTGTTGGGGTTGAAAATGATATCAATGGATTCCTATGGTGAAACTGCATCTTAAATAAAAATTGAACTTGAAATTTGTTACTTAAAAAAAAATTTTTTTTCGTTACTCCGAAATCATTCGGCCTATTTTGCCCAATTACAAACTTAACCGTCTACCTAACCTACTCTGAATATTTCAACTGCCTAGCTCATTCCGTTCGAAAGGTATTGTAGAAATTTTTTTTTTTTAATTTTCAAAAATTTATTTTTTTTACACTTTGCGGTATCCTGGTACACAAAACTGGTATACAAAACTTAACATTCGTATAAAGGTCATGATTCTATAATTTGATGCTAAATTTCAGATATATCGAGTGAGCGGTTTCGGAAATATTCATAAAAATGTTTTTACTAAAATCGGCCATAACTCCGAAACCGCTTGATGGATTTCGCCCATTAACGAACTTGTTCGAGATATTTACGCTACAAACCCACCTTGCAAATTTCAATCCTCTAACTCCTTTCGTTCGAGAGTTATCGTGCCTACGGCCAGCCGGCCGGCCGGACCAGCCGGACAGAATTGATTTCGACCTCGGATTCTTGATCAGTGAGTCGAACCAAATCGTTTGAGACCATTTTCAGCCAAAAATTCGAAAATTACAGACATTTGGGCAAATTGATAAGCACTCAGTTCCGAGGAACTAGAGCGCCAAAAAAACTCAAACGCACATAATGCAACAAAACACAACTCAATAACTGTAGTTTTCAACTAATGGGACACCTGGGTTTGTGTCTCTTTCACAAGAGCATCAATATCAGGTGGGACTGATGTTGTTGCTACGCGTAAGGTATTTTCCAAATTCGTATCCATAATCCTTCATCGGTTGTTTGATTTCGCAATATTCATTTTTGAGAAAAATTGATCACAGCAATGAGTGCTACCAAAAATAGACATAAGTCGACATATGAAATTGACTAAATTTGGATATTTGTCTTTAGAAACATATCTGACATAAAAGTCTTGGAAAGGTAACTCACGACACAGATTTTTCAGAACATCGTCCGCTTGGAGCTCAATTAATTCCACCTGAAGCCACATTTCCACATGCTCCACATGCAGGTCGAAAGGAGACATGAATAGTTGGACTTGAATGTCGCGTGAACATAAATCCTCAAATCTGGATGTGAATTCATGTTAATGAAGACAATTCCTGTGGAAGGGCATTTTTGTCGAAATTTTTATGCAGACAGGGTAGAAAAATTATATGTTTCCCCTAAGAATTTGATTTTCCCACATCCGAAGTTTGCTTCGGAAAGACTTGATATGAGTGAATAGCTCATAAGCACATTGTCCTTGTTTCTGCCATGTTCAAATTCAATTCGTTCAACGTCCAAGTAACTGGTAACATCAACCAAAAATGTAAAACTAGATAACCATGTCTCATCCACCAAAGGCTGGACCATATCTAGTTTTCCTGTCATTTCCATGAAAATTTTCACTTCCTCTCTCAATTCATAGAATCTCTTGAACATTTTCCCCTTACTGAGCCAGCAGACTTCACAATGGAAAATAATATCTCCATAATCTGATTCCAAATCCTACAGAAATTGCTGGAACCTCTCGATCCAATGAAATTTACACACGAAACAACTGTCTCCATTACGTGCTTAAATTCTAACGATTTTGCACGAAGATTTTCTTGATTTAGCAATGAAATTGCTTGAATATTATTTTATGTGGTATATTTATGCGCCACCACAGACACAGCACTGTTTTTAGCACCCAACAGTGAAAGGTATGTATTTGAGTCGAAACTAATCGTTTGGAACCATTCTCGACGAAAAAGTGGACCAGTTTTTCTTTTACGTTTATGTTTACAGTCGTATTTATATTCTTGGAAATAGTATTTTTCTCCTGGAGCTATGCAGCTTTTGGCGACTTCAGTACCTGGATGGATGACCGATCTAAATTTGAACAGTGTGCCAAAGCTCCTGGCCACATAGTGCTTTTCCAAGTTGTTTTATATCAAGTTCTAATTTGCTGAGTAACAGATTAGCTAATAAGGGGGAAATGGGATTACCCAAGGCCGTACCGGAAGTTTGTTCATAATATTTATCGTTGAAAGAAATTATATTTGCTCCATGCAATGCGGGGTGGTGCGGACAAGAGTGTAGTTACTAGTATAAGGTTAGTAAGACTCATGGGGGGCTTGAGTCCCTAAATCCCTCCCTCTCTATCTACGTCAGTGTTTTACAACTACAAAAGCTCAAAGCTGTCGTCATCTGAATGTATATTTTACCTCCCATGAGAGTATAACCATCACATTTGCGAGGTCACATGTAGGTGATTGCATTCGACAGTGTCATATTTCATCCGATGATAAACTTGTAACTCTAGAAATATTATCCACGCGATAAAAATTTAATCATTATTCTCCACTCCGCTTGACAAGTATATATAGATATCGGAATACTTGTAACTGGAGTCACCAGAGGTGTGGGTGAGGTTGCTCGGAAAGATATCTATCAATGTTTTGTCAAATGATCACAGGAGAAGGAAGGACAAGGATCGTTCTTCAGAAGGATCATTAGTTGTGATTGTCTTGGCACATGTCTGAGTCATACCATCACGAAGAAAATTCCAGGAACGAATATATCTAATATTGGTTATATGTGGGAAGACTTGTACTACATTTTAGAAAATAATAGCGTATTTTTCCATTTTCGATATAGATACTATATTTATGTGACATAAGAGTGACATTTCATCTCTTCGTTTCAACATTGTCACTGTTCGATTTACTGTTGTCCAGAGCAAAATCAACGAAGCGTCCAAAAAAAACTGGTCCACCTTTTGGCCGACAATGGTCTCAAACCATCAGTGCAAGTAGTGAATAGTGCTGTGTCGGTGGTGGCGTAAGGATCCATTCAAATACATACATTCACTGTTGTTTCGAAAATAAATAGTGCTGTGTTTGCGGTGGCGTAAGATATCTGTTCAAATAAATAAATTCACTGTTTGGTCAAGTGCTGTATTTGTGGTGGCGTAAGGACCCATTGGAACAAATACATTTTGTTGGGTCGTTAATAAATAGTGCTTTGTTTGTGGCGGCGTAAGTACACAAATCGGTTCAATCGAACAATTGTGCCATGAGATAAAAAAAAACACCTGTATAGCAGTGGTTTATCTTCAATAGTTCATTCCGAGAAATTATTCCTGTGTCATAAATGGGCCGAATCGTAAGGTTCCATGAGGAACTATGATGGATAGACATTTTATCAAAAACACCCCGTATAGCAGTAATTTTCTTAATATCTCATAATATACGAAAATACTGACGTAATTTTATGAAAATATCGACTTAATTCCGTCCATAACCCATTCCCAAAAGCTATTATTTGGATAAAATTTGATATAAAAAATTGGTTCAAGACCTGTGGACAGGAGCTTTTTGGCACTCTTGTTCAAACAGACAAATTATATCTCCGAAAGTATTGGTTTCTCAGAGTTGGGAATTATATCAATGGATTCCTATGATAGAACTGCATCATGAATGAAATTAAATTTAAAAAAGTGTCGTGTAAAAAAAATGTTTCAATAATTATCATTTAAACAAGAGCGCCAAAAAAAAGAGCAATCTACAATGCTTCAAAAATTGTCATTAAATTTATTTATCAAGATTAAATGAGCAATCTGTAATGATTCAACCTCGTGGAGTGGGTTGTTGGAACTTACACTCAGTGCATAGTTTTCACAACTCGAAATACCTAAGGAAAGTATCATCGAAATGTCTAGAGTAAGGCTGGAGACAATCATAGCCGATTGTCCATGTATTCCTGATATTTGAGTAGGTAGAGGCTTACGAACAAATTATTCTAATAGTTCAAAATATATTAACTAACAACATTATGAAAATACTATATATAGGAACATGTCTCACTACAAGGAAGTCAAATGTAATATTAACCTCAGTGGTCAACGAATAGTAATTTCTTTTGATGATTCCAATATGTTCTTCTTTCCTATTGCCTTCATAAACTACATCATTGAAATGATCCAATTCTAAATCTTCTCAAACATCATCCCGAATTTATACGTAAATTATTCAATATGCAACTAGTCAATATTATTTTCTACGATGTATTATTGAAATTTTGAAAAATCATATCTCCGAAAGTATTAGCTTGTTAGAGTTGAAAATGATTTCATTGGATTCTTATGATAAAATTGCATCTCGAAAAAATCAAATTCAAAAGTTGTAATGTAAAAAAAATTTTTTTTTTGTTACTCCGAAACCATCTGGCCGATTTTGCCCAATAACGAACTTAACCGAGATATTTATCCCTCGAGCCTACTCTGAAAATATCCATTGTCTAGCACATTCCGTTCGAGAGTTATCGTGTTAACGGCCGAACGGCCCGACAGAATCAATTTTGATCATGGATTCTTGATCATTGAGTCGAACCAAATAGGTTTGGACCATTTTCAGCCAAAAATTCCAAAATTACAGACATTTGGGCAAATTGATAAGCACTATGTTCTGAGGAACAAGAGCGCCAAAAATGAAAAAGATCAATAATTTCGGGTACGGAAATCGATCTCTTTACCTACTTGCCAAGCAGACGAATCGCTAGACAAGCAGTAAAGAATTATTGAGAAATCCGGAACTTGAACTAATGTTATTGCAGACCTATGATATGTATCTTACCTCGTTTTCAAATTTCTAATTTCAGAAAAATATCATTATGTTACATATTATTCGATCAAGTTTAAATCGAGAGCTTGGCTGTAAAATAGTTACATATCATATAAAAGTTGTACGAATTCTCACTGGGGATTGAAATGTTATTACTGATGTATCGACTTGTCAAATTTTACTTCGGACGATCTATGCACATTATTCATTAAATTCTGTTGGCTAATTTCGTTGGTCGAGTGTGAAAAAATGTACCAGAACATCTCGATCGTTGTGATATTTCGGCAGAATATTCAACAATTTAGATCCGATCGAGTTCAGATCTAGAACTTTACTGTAAACTAAGGTTTTAAAGGCTCCCACGTAATTTCAAGTTTCTGAGATACAGAATTAAACATATAATTTTTTTATTTTCCATTCATGCGATCCTTACAAAATTTTGCATAAGTCTTCATGTCGGTATTTTTCAACTAACTACCTCGCTTTAATTCGATCAGAACAATATTTTCCGGGTTATCGAAAAACAATATTTCAGATGGCTATAACTCTGAAACCACAAGGTGGATTTTGCCCATTAACGAACTTAGCCGGCGTATTTGGATTCCAAACCTACTCTGAAAATTTCAACTCTCTAACTCATTGCGTTCGGGCGTAATCGTGCTGACGGCCGGACAGAATCGGAGCTCGGATTCTTCATCAGTTACTACGTTTACATGCATCCTCTCGAACCGTTTTAAGCCAATGCGTATTCCGTAATGCGCATTGAAAACGCATGTAAACGTTTTTTCAATTCGAATTGACTACTCAAATGCGAATTAGTAAATGCGATTTGAAAAGGTGGATTGAGTTTTCCCAAACCGATTTAATGTGCATGTATACACCAAATACGCATTGAGAGTAGTTTTAAGAGAAACAAATTTCAGAATTACCAACACCAAATTTATTAGTTTGACAAATCTGATAATCTAACGAACCAGCTTTGGGGTTACGTTAATCGTAATTCCTAAGCTGGAAGATCGAAATAAATCTCTTGAGATAAAAATGATATAATATATTGTTCGAGGTAACTTTTTCTATTATCTTTAATCATTTTCTGCCAATTTTCTGGATTCATTTTCACGATTTGCTCTTTCAATCACTTGTAACCACCCAGAAAAGGTTAATTCCTTGCGAAATTATGGTGTTCTTCATCATTTTTTAAGATATTTAGAATGATTTTCTTTTCTTAATTTCCATTTTTAATTTTTTTCAATCTTCCCATGTTGGCTACGCGAGCTTAGAATAAAGCCGAATTACAGAAAACTAGTTTCAGATAAGGCATGTAAACTCTCAAACCATATTTCATCTAATTCGCATCAAAACATGCGCATTGGTTCAAAACGGATCGAGAAGGTGCATGTAAACGTAGTAATTGAGTCGAAGCTCATCGTTTGAGACCAATCTCGGCAAAATATTCGAAAATTATAGACATTTGGACGAACTGATTGGCACTCTATTTACCTGAACAGCGCGCCAAAAACTCCCATTTCTTGGTAACCTAAGCTGATCAATAATGTCATGCACGAACGATAGTTGGTGCTTGAAATCAGCTAATTTGCCTGTATTTTTCGTGTGATAAATGTGGTTGCAGATCACATTAATATAAGAAACTTCTTTAAGTTAATCTATGTGAAATACTCACTTCAATACTGCAGCTACCGAATCCCACACTGCATAGTTTTAAATTATATTTCAAAATTCATACATTTATTACAGAACACATTATGTCTTGAATAATATTTTTACAAACAGCGTAATACTGACTGAACTACAAATTAATAACGAATGTCAAAGTGGCATCTCCAGGTCTTTTAGATCTAAGAACAGTCGATGTTCCTTCAAACCTGAAATAACTGGACGCATCCGCTATTTCGTACTAAAAACAAAATAAAATATACTATAACCCGATTGCGGCGCCGCCTACTGGGCCCGATTCCTAATCTAAACCACCCAGGGACCCACTCGAATACACACACACAATTTCATCAAAATCGGTCCCGTCGTTTAAGAGGAGTTCAATTACATATACACACTTACAGTAGAATTAGATATATTAAGATTAGTTGATTTACTCCGCATATATAAATTGGTTCAAGCCCTGTGGACAGGAGCTTTCGCGCTCTTGTTCAAACTTTGACAAATCATATCACCGAAATCATTGGTCTCTGGAAATGATACTAATGGATTCTTAGGATAGAACTGCATCATGAAAGAAATTAAATTCAAACAGACCGATTCCCCCCAATAGCAAAGTTATCCGAGATATTCATTCCTCAAATCTATACTCTGAAAATTATATTATATCAATTAAAAACTTAATTAAAAACTTATTAAACAATATTGCAGTTTTGTTTTCACTGGAGATATTCCAACCCCAATTTGATTATGTATCTTACCAAAGAATATATTTCCATCATATATATATGGATTATCCACGGGCATTATATTATCACCTTGAAAATATAATATCATATCATCCTCATAATTCTACGATAGTTGAGGTTATTTCATTGGTCATTTTGCATTAAATCATACTTTGCTTTTCTAGAACAGTAGGTGTAGGTATTTTATATCAAGAATAACGAACCAGAAATAATGTTGACATTTATCTCTCATAGGAAAATAAGATGACACGTAAGAACAGATACCATATAATAATTCATATATAGACTAATTAAGTACAGCATTCTGTGAAAACATCATTAATGAAATTTCGAAAAATCATATCTACGAAAGTATTAGTTTGTTAGAGTTGAAAATGATATCAATGGATTTTTACGGTGAAACTGCATCTTGAAAAAAATTGAATTTGACATTTGTAATGTAAAAAAATTTTTTTTTTCGTTACTCCGAAACTATCAAGCATATTTTGCCCAATAACGAACTTTATCGAGATATTTATCTCCCAAACCTACTCTGAAAATTTCAACTGCCTAGCTCACTCTGTTCGAGAGTTATTGTAGAAACAAAATTGAAAAATTAAAAAAAAAAAAATTTGACACTTTGACACTTTACGGCAAGCCGATCAATACAAAACTTCGCATGCGTATAAAGGTCATTATTCTACAATTTCAAAAATTTCTAAATTTCAGTCAGATCGAGTGATCGGTTTCGAAAACACCCATAAAAAATGTTTTTACTAAAAACGGCAATAACTCCGAAACTACTTGGTGGATTTCGCGCGTTAACACGCGAAATCTCGTTCGAGATATTTACGCTCCAAACCTACCCTGCAAATTTCAATCACCTTACTCCATTTGTTCGAGAGTTATCGTGTTAACGGACGACCGGACAGAATCAATTTCGACCACAGATTCTTGATCAGTGAGTCGAACCAAATCTTTCAGGACCATTTTCAGCCAAAAATTCGAAAATTACAGACATTTGGGAAAATTGATAAGCACTCTGTTCCGAGGAACAAGAGCGCCAAAAATAATGTTGAAGAATGACCTATCAGAATATTTTGGAAGCTGCTTCAGGAGGGATTAATGTTTTTGTGCCATCGAGAACATGCCACGACTAACATTATCATTCGGATATAATAATTTTGAAACGTCAAGTTCATTAGTCGTAAGAATAAATTCATTTAAACTCAAATTTTTTGGTACTTTTATTATCATTGTTTGTCAGTCCGCATCCCATTACACGACAATCCACTCGCAATTAGACCTGATACAGCGTTCTCGCAAAAATAATTAATTAATCAACACGGCTCAACATGTTAATAACCAGCTTCATGCATATGCAGATCGATTCAACAATACAGGCTCTCGAAAACTTCTACAGAATCGCGAGTGCAATCAATGATCCTCTGACATTCAGCCGATGCTGTGCTCTGCAACTTTTTCCCTTCCATGTTGGCTTGTAAATTAATTATCGTATGAGGATTTTTATGGGGATAATTGACATGTTATCTCGCGAGCCTGAGAGATGTTTTTCGCCTAGATCCCACGCCTTTTTGCAAGTATGTTGTTAATAGGTAACGTTTCGTTGGGTGACCGTCAATTTTGAACTATGATCAAGGTTTGGAGGAGTGCTACATACAGGGTGTCCCAGAAGTCGAGGTCAAGCCGGAAGCGGGTGATATTACAAGTCATGATAATTATCAGAAAAATATTTAATAAAAATTAGGTGATGTAATTTCAAAATTATAGGCATTTAAAGAAAATCGACAAAATCTGTACTTTGTGATGGTTATAAAATTCCCATTTCTACAAATCTTAAGTTTTTGGCAATTTTATTTTTGTTATGTCATCCTGAATAATGCGTCTGTATATTATTGCCTAAAACTCCATGACTTTTGCCCCTGTTTGGAGCAAAATGTTACTTTTTGCCACACTAAATATTCAAAGCTCATATTTCGTTCAATTTCAACTGCCTGTACTGAAAAAAAAATGTACTACGCTAGTTCGGCAAGTAACTGTAGAAGTTGTCGCATTTAATGAGGATTCCAAAATGATAGAACAATTGCTAGTAATTCTGCAATTTTTTCGGCTAGAATTTTTTCTGCTGAGAAATCCATTGACGAAACAATTTTTCCTACTAACTCTAAATGATTCTAGTGCACTAAAGGTGGTTACTTTGAGTTCTTTATTTGAAACAGATGAAGAGAGTTAAAAAAGAAGCCCACGGTATCCACAAGTACTGCACACAGAATATTGAAAAAAAACAGATTACATCCTTATCACATTGAGGGCCGGTTTCTCAATTGTGAAGTAACAGGTCTAGGTTGCAGGTAACCCGAGTGTTACGCGTTCATGAATAAATACATGCGTAACTCGTAACCTTGAGTTAACTCGCAATTGAGGAACCCGCCCTCAGAGGGCACCGGGAGAATCAACGATTCTTGGATAATGTTTTACGGTCCGATTAGGTTTACTCAAGACTCAAGACTATCGAAAATGTATCTGAGCTACGGCGAATAATAATGAAAGCCGTTCATCATGTGTTCCTTTTTGGTTATTTCTTTTCTTGTTTCAATTATTTGTTTCTCATGAATACTGTTAATCACAAAGTGACTTAAGTCCAAGCTTTTGACATTTAAAATGTTTTTTTTTTTTGAGTTCCTGTAGGTATTAGTCTTGGCTCTTATGAATTGAATAATAATCCTGTCGATAACGGAGGATTAGCCAGTCTGATACTTCGCTTTTTTTTTGAACGATGTGTATTGCGGCTGAAGTAAGACAGTTAGAACATTTATTTAATATTAATGTTGTCGTAATGTTTATTAAAAAAGTTTTCTGAATCAGAGAATTCAATTATGAATATAGAACAGAAAAAAAACAGTAGAAGAGCTATTTTTATCTGGCGTCATTACCTGCATCGCTCACACACCCTAGAATTTTTAGCTTTCTCTTTAATTCAACCAGAAATCTTACAGTAACGGCCTGAATTAAAGGCTTTGGTACACCAGAGTCAATTGAAGTTTTTAGGAAAAATTGGTTCGTAAATGGATTTCTCAGCAGAAAAAATTCTAGCCGAAAAACTTGCAGAATTACTAGCAATTGTTATTCCATTTTGGAATCCTCATTAATCGCACCAACTTTTACAGTTACTTGCCGAACTAGCGTAGTACATTTTTTTCCAGAACATGCAGTTGAAATTAGACGAAATATGAGCTTTGAATATTTAGTGGTGCAAAAAGTAACATTTTGCTCTAAACGAGGGCAAAAATTATGAAGTTTTGGGCAATAATATACAGACGCATTATTCAGGATGACATAACAAAAATAAAATTGGCAAAAAATTAAGATTTGTAGAAATGGGAATTGAATAACCATCACAAAGTATAGATTTTGTCGATATTCTTTAAATGCCTATTATTTTGATATTACATCACCACATTTTCTTTTTTAATTTTTCTGATAACTATCATGAGTTGTAATATCACCCGCTTCTGGCTTGACGTCGACTTCTGGGACACCCTGTATATTCTTTTTCTTGCCATCGATAAATCATAACATTCTGACTTCAGCGAGGAATTCAGTAATACACATATAACGCCATTTGGGTCAAAAATTCTGGAGATATGAACTTTAGGCGCTTCTATTCCTCGGAGCAGAATGCTCATCAATTTGCCCAAATGCCTGTAATTTTCGAATTTTTGGCTGAAAATGGTCTTAAACGATTTGGTTCGACTCACTTGCGACATAAATATCTCGGTTAAGTTCGTTATTGGGCAAAAGCGGCCGAATCGATTAGGAGTAAAGAGAAAAAATTTTTTTTACTTTACAAATTTTGAATTCAATTTTTTTTCAGATGCAGTTTCATCATAGGAACCCATTGATATTATTCTCAATTCTAACAAGCTAATACTTTTGGAGATATGATTTTTCAAAATTTCAATAATACTTCGTTATTCAGTTTGAAGATTAATATCAAACGAAACTGAAAGTGTATTTCTGGAGAGTTTGGTTGATGTTAGCATGTAGACAATTCGAAATTTGAATTCGCTAAGTTCATAGGCAGAGTTTTTTGGGTAGTGAGTCGAAAAACAATGATACAAGGAAGTCGAGCATAATTTACGAGTCATTCTCTAATTATGAAGGATTAAGAACGGCATTTCCAACTAATGTACAGGTAGTTATTCCTAAGTAACACTATTTAAGATTTCCTACATAAGTATTCTAGTTTGAGTTATATCTGGACTCATTACATTACATTTTATTGCAAAAACGATACTTAAATGTGTCATAACTTACAAAAATGAGTAAGTAAGTGTTCAAATGGATGGCCATTCACTTCTTGACAGAACGCCAATCGAGTTTTAAACCCGGAACAAACATTTTGCAGAGTTTCAGGCTGTATTTCTCGTATTTCGTCCCGAATCCTCTGTTTCAACTACTCGATGTTGTTTGGCCGATTGGGGTAAACTTTGCTTTTTATATAACCCCATAAGAAAAAGTCTAAAGGATTCAGATCTGGATACCGAGCAGGCCATTCAATAAAACCTTGCCGACCGATCCACCTGTTCGAAGACACTTCGTTCAGGTCATCACGTACTCAAAAATAATGGGATGGAGCTCCATCCTGTTGAAATCATAGCGATTAATTTTGGAGATTTTGATCTGCATCTTTCGTAAAAAGAACTGCCAACGCTGGAACCAGGTCATCCCGTAATAAATCCAAATATTTTGGACCTGTTAACGGTCCTTGAATCGGCCTCATGGTTTCGGAGTAACAAAAAGAATTACTTTTATATTACAAATTTCAATTTTTTTTTTGTGATGTAGTTTCATCATAAAAATACGTTCATATCATATTCAACTCTAACAAACTTATTCTTTCGGAGATATGTTTTTTCAAAATTTCAATAATAAATCGAAATTCTATGATTTCACAGAATGCTGTAATCGAAAATTAACGACCGAATTTGTATCTACGAATATATATAAGAACGATCTGTGTTCATACATCTTATCATCCGATAAGAGACATCTCATATTTATTTCGGGTTCTATTCAAAATTGTCGTTACTCATGATATAAAATAATACCCTACCCAAGGAAACAAAGTATGATTGAATGCAAAATGACCAATGGAATAACTTCAGCTATCGTGGAATTATGAGGATGATAGGGTAGTATAATTTTTGGGTTCAGAATATCTCCAGTAAAAACAAAACTGGAATATTGGTTAACTTTCAATTGTTAGGTATAATATAATTTTCAGAGTAGAAATGAGGGATGAATATCTCGGATAAGTTCGATATTGGGTAGAGTCGGTCTGGTAGTTTCGGACAAATAATTTTTGGCACACTTGTTTTATTTTTAATGACCATTTGTTTACTTTCATGTCTTTCATGATGCAGTTTTATCAAAGGAATCCATTGATATCATTCCCAACTCTGACTAATTTGTAAAAGCTTGAACAAGAGCGCCAAAGCTCCTGTTCACAGGGCTTTCTCACATTTTTAATGAAGTTTTTTATAGTAGGTGAATAAAAATTAACGAAATATGCAGATATGAGAACCAACTCCAACAATTTACAACATTCACTGTAGGCAAGTAGGTAGAGGTAGTGCTAGTATAGAACACACCAAAACATCCTGGTCTAAATTATTATTTGTTAGTTTAAGTAGCAATACTGATATCGTTTTTGTAACAAAAAAGTTTATTTGATAAAGAGAAAATTAAACATATTCACAGAAAATATTTGGTTTTCAAATTTAAAATATTAATATCTAGAGAATTATTTTGACCCAAATGGTTTTTATGCATTACTGAATTCAGAGTATTATGGTCTATCCATGTCGAGAAATAGGAGCTTGCAATTATAAAATGGGTTCAAGCCCTGTGGACAGGAGCTTTCTGGCGCTCTCGTTCAAACAGACAAATTATATCTCCGAAAGTATTGGTTTCTCAGAGTTGGGAATTATATCAATGTATTCTTATGAAAAAACTGCATCATAAAAATAATTCAATTCAAATAATAGTTTATTTATCAAGATTAAATGAGCAATCTGAGAATGAGAACTGCACCATGGAAGAAATCAAATTAAAATAGCTGAACTGAATTTGACTCTCTCTTATAGAACAGGATGAAATGTAAGAGTATGAACACAGATCATATAATAAAGCTAAGATAGAATAATTATAGCATTCAGTGAAAACATAGAAGTACGATTCATTATTGAAATTTAGAAAAATCATATATCTCCGAAAGTATTAGCTTGTTGGAGTTGAAAATGATATCGATGGATTTTAATGATGAAACTGCATCTTTAATAAAAATTGAATCTGAAATTTGTTGCTTGAAAATAGAATTTTTTTTTTCGTTACTCCAAAACCATCTGGCCTATTTTGTCCAATAACGAACTTAACCGAGATATTCATCTCCCTAGCCTACTCTGAAAATTTCAACTGCCTAGCTCATTCCATTCGAGAGTTATTGTAGAAATTTTCTTTTTTAATTTTGAATTTTTTTTTTGACACTTTGCGGTAACCTGGTCAATACAAAACTTCACATGCGTATAAAGGTCATGATTCTACAATTTGAAGCTAAATTTCAGATAGATCAAGTGATCAGTTTCGGAAATATTCATAAAAAATGTGTTTTACTAAAATCAGCCATAACTCCGAAACCGCTTGATGGATTTCGCCCATTAACGAACTTAACCAAGATATTTACGCTCCAAACCTACCTTGCAAATTTCAATCCTCTAACTCCTTTCATTCGAGAGTTATCGTGCCTACGGCCGGATCAGCCGGACTGAATCGATTTCGACCTCGGATACTTGATCAGTGAGTCGAACCAAATCGTTTGAGACCATTTTCAGCCAAAAATTCGAAAATTACAGACATTTGGGCAAATTGATAAGCACTCAGTTCCGAGGAACTAGAGCGCCAAAGAGATAACGCCATTGCTTGGTAACGGAAAATGGCAGAAAAATAAGAATAACGCGAAAATGTTCCGTTAAAAAATAAATTACTTTGACCTATGAAACAATTTTTAGATATACCTGAAAACGGAAAAAATAAATCCATTATTCCGTACCTTTGACTCGATTTGACAGAACTAAAGATCTGGATTATGACAAAATTGTGCATTCATGTAAACAACAATTAATGAACATTCATAACCTTCCTGAGTACCCTATTAAAACCGAAATTATAACTAAATTCAGTCCTAAATGTCGATTGAGCAGAAACTTTGAGTTTCTTCATCAAAACAATAGATCGTTTGGACTTTAAATAGTACCTTTGATGTTTCAAATTTACGACCGATTGTTCTGAGTTGACGCTAGATCGCAAATTCTGAATTAGTTTCCATGCAATGACTGCCAGCGCATTATTCGTAAAAAGATGAATTTGTGCATTTATTCTGCTTTTATGATGAAATTGCCTTTGTTGTAATCGAAGATGCAATTCACAATCTATTGGCTTTTATTCTCGATTTTGAAGAATCAATTATGTATACCCCTCCAATTTTCCTCTTTTGTTCGTTTCAACAGGGCGAGCTCTCCATCTCGCTTTTCATCTGGAACGATCCAGTCTAAGGGTTGAGCATTGATAGTTGAAATGAAGGAAAAAAAATTGGTTCAAGCCCTGTGGACAGGAGCTTTCTGGTGCTCTAGTTCAAACAGACAAATTATATCTCCGAAAGTATTGGTTTCTCAGAGTTGAGAATTATATCAATGTGTTCTTATGATAGAACTGCAGCATAAAGGAAATTCAATTCAAATTATAGTTTATTTATCAAGATTAAAAGAGCAATCTGAGAATGAGAACTGCACGATGGAAGAAATCAAATTAAAATAGCTGAAATGAATTTGACTCTGTCTCATAGAACAGGCTGACATGAACGAGTATGAACACAGGTTATATAATAATTCATAGATAGAATAATTAAAACATTCTGTGAAAACATAGAAGTACGATTCATTATTGAAATTCCGAAAAATCATATCTCCGAAAGTATTAGCTTGTTAGAATCAAAAATGATATCCATGGATTTTTATGGTGAAACTGCATCTTAAAAAAAATTGAATTTGAAATTTGTAATTTAAAAAAGAATTTTCTTTTCGTTACTCCGAAACTATCTGGCCTATTTTGCCCAATAACGAACTTAACTGAGATATTTATCCCCCAAACCTACTCCGAGAATTTCCAACCAATGCTTCTGCTTAATTAATTAAAAATTCATTTGAACATACTAGGTGCTTTTATTTCAGTGTCAAAATAACTCATGACAAAAACCTCAAAACTCAATTTTTCAAATGAGAACCCATTTTTGGGCGCTCTTGTTCCTCGGAACAGAGTGCTTATCAATTTGCCCAAATGTCTGTAATTTTCGAATTTTCGGCTGAAAATGGTCTCAAACGATTTGGTTCGACTCACTGATTAAGAATCCGTGGTCGAAAATCATTATGTCCGGCCGTCCGTTAACACGATAACTCTCGAACGAAAGGAGTTAGATTGAAATTTGCAGGATAGGTTTGGAGCGTAAATATCTCGGACGAGTTCGTTAACGGGCGAAATCCATCAAGCGGTTTCGGAATTATGGCCGTTTTTAGTAAAAACATTTTTTATGAATATTTCTGAAACTGATCTCTCGATCTATCTGAAATTTAGCATCAAATTGTAGAATCATGACCTTTAGACGCATGTGAATTTTTGTATTGATCGGGTTACCGTAAAGTGTCAAAAAAAATTGTTGAAAATTTATAAATTTTGTTTCTACAATAACTCTCCTTCGGAATGAGCTAGGCAGTTGAAATTTTCAACTAAATATCTCGGTTTGGTTCGTTATTGGGCAAAATAGGCCAGATGGTTTGGTAGTATCAAAAAACAATTTTTTTTCAACTTACAACTTTCAAAATACATTTTTTTTTAAGATGAAGTTTCACCATAAAAATCCATTGATATCATCATATTCAACTCCAACAAGCTAATACTTTCGGAGATATGATTTTTCGAAATTTCAATATTGAATCGTACTTCTATGTTTTTATAGAATGCTATAATTATTCTATCTATGATTTATTATGTTATCTGTTTTTCATACTCGTACATGTCATCCTGTTCTATAAGAGAGAGTCAAATTCATTTCAGCTATTTTAATTTGATTTCTTCTGTGGTGCCTTTCTCATTCTCAGATGCTCATTTAATCTTGATAAATAAACTATTATTTGAATTGAATTTCCTTTATGATGCAGTTCTATCATAAGAACACATTGATATAATTCTCAACTCTGAGAAACCAATATTTTCGGAGATATAATTTGTCTGTTTGAACAAGAGCGCCAGAAAGCTCCTGTCCACAGGGCTTGAACCAATTTTTTATTGTTCGGCTGGAGTCAACGTTGAAAAAAGTGATTTTTTTATAATACATACTACTTCTCTAAAATCCCGATATTTTCCCGAGATATTCGCTTAGTAGTATTTCACAAAATACACTATTTTTAACGTAGATTCCAGCTGCCAATAACAAAAATGGGTTCATTTGAAAAAAATGAGTTTCGAGATTTTTGTCATGACTGACTTTGACATTGAAATAGAAACAGCCTGTATGTTCAATTGATTTTTTAATTAACGAAGGAGAAGCATTGGTATGTATTCTGACAGAAGCTAGACAATTAGGAATCTCTATGCAAAAATCTACAAGTAATTAACATTGGAATGAAGCCCTATTTGAGAAGATTTAAAGGGTTTTTTCAGATTGGACACGCATTTTCTGAGAATAATATGTAAATGACACATTAAGACAATGTAGAATTCAATGGGTAATCTGGTTATCAATGAAAAAACTGGGTATTACATTCAAAAAACGAAAGTCGGTATAATTTCTGGTGAAACCGGAACTCGAACGAATCTGAATTTTTGGCGCTCTAGTTCCTCGGAACTGAGTGCTTATCAATTTGCCCAAATGTCTGTAATTTTCGAGTTTTTCGATGAAAATGGTCTTGAACGATTTGGTTCGACTCACTGATCAAGAATTCGTGGTCGAAATTCATTCTGTCCGGCCGGCCGTCCGGCCGGTCCGGCCGTCCGGCCGTAGGCACGATAACTCACGAACGGAATGAGCTAGATAGTTGAAATTTTCAGAGTAGGTTTGGGGGATAAATATCTCGGCTAAGTTCGTTATCGAGCTAAATCTGACAGATGGTTTCGGAGTAACAAAAAAAAATATTTTTTTTACAGAACAAATTCCAAATTAATTTTTTTTTTCAATAAGCAGTTTTACCATAAGAATCCATTCATATCATTTTAAACTCTAACAAGCTAATACTTTCGGAGATATGATTTTTCAAAATTTCAATGATACAATTATTCTGTTGCTATTCTATGAATTGTTATAATGTCAACTTTGACGTTGTCTCATTGTCATTCATTCCAGTAATGGTATCAATATGAGAATCATAATATGAGGAGCAACTTATCAAAATGCATTAAGTCCAAAAACCATTTTATTGGGAATCAACGAAAAACGATTTTTTCTTCCTCCCTGGCATATAATTTGAGTATGTCGAGTTTGTTTGATAGAAATTTACATCTAAAGGTAATAACTAATCTCATTTAAATCAATATTGATCAGATATACACAGAAAATGTAAAAAACGTTTGGACTTAATGCGTTTTGATTCATCTCATTGTATATAATGCGTTTTGATGTGGTTGAAATTGAAAATAATGCTGTTTGTTGCGATTTTTTATACATTTAGAGAAAACAGTCTGCACAGTAAGTGTTGGCCTCTAACCTAATTGACATGAGCAAATCGATATATACATGTTTTTGGTTATATTTTATTTCTTTTAAAAATGCAAACGTAAACATAATTCATTGCGATGCGGCTTACATAATTTGGATTTGAATTACAGAGGGACATAATGCCATTTGGAAGATTTTGTTTACATAGGGCTATAGAGCAACAGAAAACATTTCTGAATCCGCTTCAAACTCAATTTCGCCCAAATTGAACATAATGCGTTTTGAAAAGTTACTCCTCATATAATATCATACTTTTTGTTGGTTGATATTTTCATGCCGATGGTCAATCATATGATGATGGGAATGGTAATGGTAAGTTAATAACATTGTCATTCATTCCAGCAATCGTATAAATATGAGAATTATAATATAATATCATACTTTTTGTTGGTTGATATTTTCATGCCGATGGTCAATCCATATGATGATGGGAATGGTAAGTTAATAATATTGAGTTCAGAATATCTCCACTAAAAACAAAACTGGAATATTGGTGTATTGGAGTAGATTCGAGGAAAGATATATATTACCGTTCATCATAGAATTGAGGAATGAATATCTCGGATGAGTTCGTTGTTGGGTAGAATTCGTCTATTGGTTTTGGATTGATAATTTTTGTCACTCTTGTTGAATTTGAATTCTTCTATGATGTTTGAATTCAATTTCTGCTAAGATGAAGTTCTAAATTTCAATAATGCATCATACTTCTATGTTTTCACAGAATGCTATAATTATTCTATCCAAGCTTTATTATATGATCTGTGTTCGTACTCGTACTTTTCATCCTGTTCTATAAGAGAGAGTCAAATTCATTTCAGCTATTTTAATTTGGTTTCGGCCATGGTGCAGTTCTCATTCTCAGATTGCTCATTTAATCTCGATAAATAAACTATTATTTGAATTGAATTTCCTTTATGATGCAGTTCTATCATAAGAATACATTGATATAATTCCCAACTCTGAGAAACCAATACTTTCGAAGATATTTTTTTAAGAATTCATCTCTCCTAACGAAGCTCAACTGTAAAATTTCAAGTGTTTATCTCGAGTCTTTCTATGAAATATTCTTACGAATGGTCTTCGTGAATCACCCTGTATAGAGTATTATACCCTGCATTTTGGTAATTATAGGATTCTTCGCACAGGGCGGTTTCTGTACGAATTATGTAGCTTCCTGCGATAGTTCTTGCGGCATCTCGTGGCGAAGTACCGAACATTTGAAACGGAAAGAGGTACTGTTTCTGTCCTCCCTTGGTTGATATTCTTTGGTTCAGTTTGACATATATTGTAAAATACTTCCCATTTGTCGAGGATTATATCGCATAGCGGCTTTCGGAAGATATTATCGGGTCGAAGTACGAGTATATCTGAGATTTTGTTGGTTGATTTTCGTCCCTGGTATTCTCACTCGCTGGAAAGCGGATTTTGACAGCATTGGCGCACTTTTCTATGTTTGATGTTCTCATTAAATGTTAGTGAAACAGATGAAAATCGATCCATGTCGAAGCGTCAAGTAAATCCAAAGTTTCCATTCAAACATAACTTGCATAATCCAACTTTTTCAAATTTCCATAAAAACTCTTCAACTACGAGGAAGATCTGAGTAGATGAAACGCAGTAATCTGTCGCTGGACGGTACCTGTCTCAAGTCTTTTACTTACATTAAATTTACTTATTACTCATTGAGTAGATTGTAAATTTGCATTGAATGAATAAATAAAAATTACGAAATTGTCATTTTTTTTAATTTTTGTTCTTCCAATGATACTCCTCACAAGATTTTACATGAACCATAAAGTCATCATTCTACAACTAAATAAATACCAACTCAAATCGGATCTGTAGTTTTGTAAACACATATTGGAAAAATAAAATTTCAAACAGGAACTATCTGGCGAGTACTGGCCATTTTCATACTCAGCGGGTGCATTTCGACATCAGACCTACCCGGTAAATTTCAAGTGCCTAGGTAGTATGATTCGAAAGTTATCATGCTAATGGCCGGACGAAAAGGCAATATTCGCAATATTCCATTGCCAGGATAACTTTCGAACGGAAAAAGATAGCAACTTGAAATTTTCAGGAAAAGTTGGACAATCGAATACGACGGTCAAGTTCTTCAATGGCCATAATCGGTGAAACGGTTTCCGCGATATACCCATCCGAAATATTGTTTCCTCAATAAGTCAAAAACTTGATAATTAATGGTAAAATGCCCTCACACAAATTTTTGCAGAATTTCGTCAGGTTCATATCACTAGAAACTAATTAATGTGTCATATTCCGCTGAAATTCCGGATAAACCTTCAAGCCGACATTTTACAATGGAGTACCAGATTTCAGCTCCATCAGCTTCGTATTTTAGCCTTTATTTTTGGCGCTCTTGTTCCTCGGAACAGAGTGCTTATCAATTTGCCCAAATGTCTGTAATTTTCGAATTTTTCGATGAAAATGGTCTTAAACGATTTGGTTCGACTCACTGTCCGTGGTCGAAATTCATTCTGTCCGGCCGGTCCGGCCGGCCGTAGGCACGATAACTCTCGAACGGAATTAGCTAGACAGTTGAAATTTTCAGAGTTTCAGTTTCAGGTTTGGGAGATAAATATCTCGGCTAAGTTCGTTATTGGGCGAAATCGGAAAGATGGTTTCGGAGTAACAAAAAAAAAATTTTTTTTACATAACAAATTCCAAATTAAATTTTTTTCAATAAGCAGTTTTTCAATAAGAATCCAATGATATCATTTTTGACAAGCTAATACTTCCGAAATTAGTTTTTCTCAGAAAAGTCTTACATTTCGGAACGGAACATGAAGTAAGAGATCTCTTAATGACGGGACTGACGGAAGGGAATATTATAACTTCAAAAATATTATGTTGGTGTTGAAATACTCATATTTTGGCGATGCAACGGGGACCTCACCCAAAAATGTTTGAAAATATTACGTAAATATTGAAAGCATAATTATGTAGTTCGAGAGAGGAGAAAATTTGGTGAACGTAGATCAGGAAATTTTTGATCGATTACAAGGTAATTTTTCATTATTACTTCTCTTCTTTCATACATGTTTTATGGAATATCTACTATTTGTAGGTATTTTGAAGCTGTTTTGGGCAATTGTCATACGAAACTTTTTATAAGATAATTTTTGAAGCCCTTTTTTCAAACGACAGCTTTTATAAATTTAATTTCTATCATGATGCATTTCTATCATAGGAATCCATTGTTATAATTCCCAACTCTGAGAAACCAATACTTTCGGAGATATAATATGTCTGTTTGAACAAGAGCGCCAGAAAGCCCATTTTAAAATAAATTTCGAACTGAAATAGTTTTTCCTCAATAGATCAAAAAATACAGATCCGATCGAATTGAAACTTGGTAAATAGGTGGTAGAATGCCGATAACAAAATACGCGCAAAAGTCTTCAAGTCAAAGACTTCAAGTCATTGCTTTTCTCGAATTTTTTCATTTCGCTCTTGTATTAGTGAATGCCAGAATAAGTTATTTTGTCACGTCACATATTGGAATTATGTCTTGGCATTGGCTACTTTTCATCGCATACCAACCAAGAAAATAAATTAAAATAAAATTCGATTTCAATGTAAAACAATCCTCATTAACGCATACATCAAGAGCACATCAATTAGGAACATTTTGCAGCGTGAAAATAAATGCGTTTGCCACCAAACACGGTAACACCATGTACTTGTCCAATTAGCCTGTAATTCATCAAAAGAACAAAGCCTGACCTAATTATGGACGATTGTAGTCGCGTATTCATGCGGTATCGGACTTCAAAGGCGACGTTAATTGCAAAATTGGGTGCAGAACATTCGGAACATCCCTGTCTACGACAGATTTATCGTCTAGGAGGCCTTGGATGAAGGAGAAACCGGGAGTTCAGATCCCAGGGATGTAGTAAGGAACAATCGCTGATTCTCTCTAATTGTGTGTATCTATATAGGTACTGATTTCGGCTTATTGCGTGCTACTGAGCACTATCATTTTGACCAAATTTCTTGTAATTTCTTTAAACTAAGCGGAAAATTGTCTCAAACCCTTATATTTGACTATATTATTATTATTAGAACGAGGTCGTGCGGCTTGGTTCAGCCCTTCAGAACTGCGAACAATACGATATTTGTTCTAATTCCCTACTTATTCAATCCTAAGGATATTGAAAATGGTGTTAACATATCTTATGAGTCTTATGACGTTCTTAGGAGCCTTGGCTATCACGTCGTGAAGATTTAGAACTGGCTTACCCATATGTAAAATTCTTAGGCTGGCCACCTGTGGACATTTGGCATCTATATGTTCAGCTGTTTCCTTTTTCGATCCACAGTATATTTCGTCTGCTGACTTGTCCATACGGTACAAGTGGTATAGGCGATTCAGCTCAGCTCATGGCAGCTGAAGGAGCTTTCTGGTATAGGATGGTGAGAAATCAACGAATCTTTTTGCCTGTTGAAAACCTGGAGTATTTCTCCAAAGAGCTGTTCTATTATATGGCTCCCATTGGTGAACCGCTACACTATAGTGGTCTTTTCCAAGCCCAGAGGAGGGCTCTTGTCGAGCAGGTGTTACACTGGAAGCCCTTTTCGCAAGTTCATCGGCTTTCTCATTTCCTTCAATACCAGAGTGCCCTAGCACCCATAGAAGTGTCACCATATTTCCTCCAGCCATTTGATTTATGGTATTCCTGCATTCTCAGGACAGTAGGGCCTGATGGGTGATTCCAGGTCTCTCAGGATGGCCTGGCTATCCATTATAATTTAGATGTGCGCCCCCTTGAGGTTCCTTTTCTGGCACTCTTTAGCAGAAATATAGACAGCTAGTGTCTGTGCTTGTAAGATAGAGGGTTCATGTCCCAGGGACATAGAGATTCGCAGTGTTGGCCCAGATATGCCAATATCTGCGCCCTTATCTGATTTTTATCAACCCCTATCCGAAATGAATGACTTTTTGTTCAATTCATTAACGAGATCCACCGCACTCAGACGATCTCTCATGACCATCGCAAAGTGTGTTTCGAAATCGAACAGGGTTGACATTGTATATTGTTGTAGGAGGTAACGATGCACTGTGACCTTAAAGTATATTGTGCTCCCCCGTCAGAACTGACGATGTCATTACCATCTACAGCTCACATTCCAGTTCCAGAGTTCTGAAGAACTCCAGTATCTGGGATGCCTTCAAGGAGGCTACGTCTTCGCTCCTGCAGATTTCTTGCCCAAAACATTCCTTGCGTTGCTGAGATGGCGAGGCATTCCGTTACCAGATGATCAGGAGTTTCATCCTCCTCCCAACAGAATCTGCTAGCCCTAATCTCATCATATTCTCTCTAAGGTCGCAGTGCCCTGTGAGGAAACCAGTGAGGAGGCGTAGCGTGTTCTTACTGAGGTCCAAGTATTTCTTGGATCTGACAGTATCAAAGTTCCGGAGGAATTTCTTCTAATGACACATTTCAGGGGGAGATCTCTAGAAAATACCTTTCAGTTTCTTCTTTCATCCGAAATTCACTTTTGTAGGTGTATCTACCAACCCCACAGTAGGGTCCGGGCCAATAAAGGGGGTGTGTGCTCCTTTCTTGGCAAGTGTGTTGGCTACCTCATTTCCTATGATTCCCGCGTGACCAGGAACCCAGACCAAGGAGACCCTGTTGTTCTTGACTACTTCATTGAGTTTTCTTCGACACTCCCATATTAGCTTGGCCTCAATAACATGGGAGCTCAGAGATTTAATAGCAGCTTGACTGTCAGAGTGGATTGCTATATCACATCTCTGATAGTTTCTTTCTAGGTTCATTTCCACGCATCTTTCTATTGCAAGTACTTCTGCCTGGAAGATGCTCGGATAGGAATGTAGCGATAGAGAGCATTTGGTTCCTGGCCCATATACTCCCAGCGCCTGCTCCTGTAGTGGTTTTTGAACCGTCTGTGTACCATTTAATGGCATTTATTTTAAGAACTTGGATGGTGGATTCCCTGTCCCAGTCGTTTTTCCTACTGAGCACCATAGTGAAGTTCTTTTCTATGCTTACTTTATTGATAATTTCATCACTAGGAAGATGAAATGTACCTGGTAAGATAGGACCTGGCTTTCTGGTTTTTAATACTCTCATTACCTGTTCCTTTCCGAGATATTCTGAGAATGGTTTCATGGGCTCTATCACTAGATGAAGTGGTGTAAGATTTGTGATAATCTGAAGTGCCCTGGTAGGACAGGTTCCCATAGCTGCAGTGATACACACACATAACTGCTTTTGTACTTTGTCGAGGGTTGTCCTCGTACTATTCTGGCTTGTGTTTGAGTACCATAGGGTTGACATTACATTTGAGGGCTTCGCCAAGAGGTTTGCATCTAATTGGTCCAGCCTAATATGTCCTAGCGGTTACCAGGTAGGAGTGTCCTCGGGAGTATCCCACTACGAGAAATTACTATTGCATCCAGCTACATTTCCTTTCATGTAGGTGCAAGGGAGGCAGATTAAATATGACCTCAAGCGCTGCTGTAGGAGTAGTATAGCTAGCTCATGTGATACCAACACAGGCAAGCCATTGCAACTTCCGCAACCGACTGCGTGTAGTGGCCTCGTCAGTTTTTGTCCACCTGGCTGAGGATGCGCAGGTGACAATGAGGCGAACTATTGATGTGTATATAACCACATTACCATTTCCACTTTCAGTCCCCATGTCTTCCCGATTAGCCTCTTGCAGGACCACAAAGCCGCTGTGGCTTTGGAAAGAATTTTGTCTATGTGTTTTCTCCAGTTGACTTTACTATCCGGTATGAATCCTAGATATTGTTGTTTCGTAATTGTTTGTTAGGCAACATTGTTCAATAGATTGCTTCTGATAAATATCTTGCGTTTCTAATTCAGAAGCAATTCACAAAATAATATTTTTTTTATTTTTCAGAGTTTGGGAGAGAAACCCCATAAAGGAACCATTTAATGATGTATGTAACTCCCAAAGTATACTTCAATGATTACTTAGTGCCTAGCCTTGTGGATCACCCTATCCAGGTTTGAATTCCAGTTCAGCTTTCTATCCACGATAACACCCAGATATCTAGCCTCATCTGGGTTTTATTCTGGATAGAAAGCTGAGCTGGAATTCACACCTAGATAGGGTGATCCTCAAGGCTAGACACTCTCTCTGGGCTTGCCAGCGGACTTATGGAAAGAGGTGGGGACCTGCTCCGAAACAGCTCCACTGGTTGTACGTGATGGTGGCGAAACCACAAATCACTTACGGCAGCATTGCTTGGTGGGAGTGTACTGTAAATGTGCGGTCTCAGCTCAAACTTGCAAAAATTCAGAGATCTGCGTGCTTGATGGTGATAGGGGCTTTTCGCTCCACCCCCACCGCAGCCATAGAACGCTTACTGGACCTCACCCCTCTTCACCTGGTGATCAGGAGAGTGGCCCGGATGCGATCGGCTACGTGCCTGGCTCTCTGCAGGCTGAATTGGAGGCCAACGAGATAATGGGCATGCGATCGGACGTATCTAAAACCAGAACCTACACAGAGTGGCCCTACCGAGTCGTCTATCCCACAGAGACGACTGGGTCGTCTCTGAGACCTTACTGCTTGAGGGTTCTCGCTGATTAACAGACGGCTCCGCTACCACCCAAGGGGTGGGAGCGAAAGTCAGCGGTTGCAGAATTGCTAGGGGTGAATCCATCAGCCTGGGTATTGTTGCGACTGTCACTCAAGCAGAAATCCTGGCCATTGATAACTGTGCGAAGCTCATACTTGAGAAAGGTTGGGCTCACGGATCAATCAAGATCCTAACGGATAGCCAAGTTGCCGTGAAGGCCTTGACTTCTTACAACAGCAAATCCCTGCTTGTGCGGGATTGCCGGACCACGCTCGCCGAACTTGGAGGGCACTGCAGGCTGCAGCTGTTGTGAGTCCCAGGCCACTCGGGCATAAAGGGTAATGAAATGGCGGACTCATTGGCGGCACGGAGGGCTTCCATGGGGCTCATTGGACCTGAACCGGCCTGTGGTATCTCTTTCAGAGCAGCGTCGATGGAAAACAACAGATGGGTGGACCAAAAGGTCCAAGAAATCTGGAGCAGCATACCTGGACACAGACATGCTTGCTCAACAATTACTAGCCCATCAGCTGAAAGAGCCAGAAAATGGGTCAAATTCTCTAGGTTAGAACTGAGAATCCTTACAGCTATACACACGGGCCACTGTGGCCTCAGGGAACACCTCAATACGCTGGGGTTGACTGAAAAAAAATTTAAATTACAGACATTTGGGTAAATTGATAGCACGCTATTCCTAGAACATGCGCGCAACAATTTAATTTTTTTTTATAGATATCCATTTAGTTATGAATATACATACCTCCTAAAGTATCCCTTAATGAATACTTATATTTTTCAGAGTTTGGGAGAAAAAACATTAAATATATTATATTATACTGATCCTCCTAGTTCTTCCCTTATGAATTATATAATTCTCATAAAGTTACATAAGAACTTTGAAGTTAATAGTCGACAATCTAAACCTACACCTAAATATCAATTTCAATGCACTATAGGATCTGTATTTTCAAATATCCATACCCATTGGGTCTCTAAGTTGTTTCTTTCGTAATTTATCGTGTTTATAGAGGGACATCGTATTCCTCATCAGCAATTCAAATTTATTCATTGATCGATTGAAACCTATTTCGGCTTGAAGTTAGAAAATTACAGAAAAGTGGACAAAAGGATGGTAACGCTATGACACAAGACGATAAAAACACAGAACTTGTCAACAGATACGTCCCTGGCTGGCTAATAATTGGAGAAGGCTATTGAATCACTTCTAGTCCATATTCTGTCTCTTCCACACACATTTCTCAAAACTAGCACATCGCAACTTTTTTTGGTATATAATCGCTTTCCGAGAACGGGACGCAATAGAAACGCGTTTAATTTTCTTTAATCGATGTAAGCGAGTACTGTGATTTCGTTCGTAACATCGATTGTAAATTCTTTTCTTTGCATTCTTCTGCGAACCACTTCGTCTGGATTTTTAGAGACGAATCTAAATCCGTAAATGGGCGAGCAGCAATAAGAAAGATTCAACAGTATTCTCATAACTGCAAGCTGATCCGCCCCAGCATCGCAAGGCAGATGCCGGTGCAATATCTCGGATGAGTTCCTTATTGGGCAGAATTGTTCTGTGGGTTTTGGACTAATCATTTTTAGCACTTTTTGTTGAATGTGAATTCTTTTATGATGTTTGAATTTAATTTCTTTTATGATGAAGTCCTATCATAAGAATACATTGATATCATTCCCAACTCTGAGGGCCGGTTTCTCAATTGCGAGTTAACTCGAGGTTGCGAGTTGACGCATGTATTTAGCGATATTCATGAATGCGCAACACTCGGGTTACCCGCAAAATCGGGTTAACTCGCAATTGAGAAACCGGCCCTGAGAAACCAATACTTTCGGAGATATAATTTGTCAAAGTTTGAACAAGAGCGCCAGGTCTCCTGTCCACACGACTTATTCACTTTTTAGTTTTGTTTTTAAGAATTTTTTTATTACGCTTATACAACAGATCGTAAAATATGGCGGAAAAAATTCTCCGACCAACCTTTTGCAAACTTCGCATATACATATTTCGTATTTGATATCAACACTGATCTGTAGATTTTTCTTTATTTGTATCCCCGATTTTGACCATTAGAGTAACCGAAATCAATGAAAAACTTCCAAATAAAATCCGAGTAAACACTAACAGTAACAACGATAAACAGTTTCGTATTGATTACTAAATGATTCCTTTCTAGATTTTCTCTCCTAAACTCTGAAAAATATCTATAAAATAAAAAATATTTTGAAAATTTTGTTTGCGTTAGAAATGCAAGATATTTGTCAAAAGCCATATATAGAACAATGTTGCCTAATACACTAATAACCAAACAACATCAACGATTAAATAACTATTTTGTAACGTTCTGGAGACAACATCAAGCTCCTTCATCAGACACTAAGCGAAAATCAGTAGAAATATTTTTTTTGACAGTCATTCTAAAATTTCGAATTTCAGAATAACTTTCAACAAAAAAATATTCTGAAGATTTCTAAATAAATAAATAAATAAATAATTTTTTTATATTATAGATATGTGTCAGAATTTGGAAGAGAAAACCCATAAAGGAATCATTCAGTAATGAATTTACCTCCAAAGTATCCTTTAATGATCAGTATGACAAAAGTAATATTGCGAGTTTCATGCTAAATAGTCGAACAGTTTTCAAGGTATCATTTGGGTATATATTATAATTATATGCTAAATTACTAAAACCACTTCAACATAATTTAGATATAGGTTCATTCAATTGTATTACAGACTGAACATACTTGAGACATTGTCCATCGAATAAACTCCATCTGTGTTGTGTGACATGTTGCACCGTTCTGTTTAAACCACGACGATCTCACAATAATACCATTTAATTGAAGAACGATTATGAGTATCAATAAATGGATCAATGTCCCGACAGCAGCATTCTTGACCACATAAATTCTTAAAAATTATAGATCAAATGAACACAATGTTGTATATCGTTTTGTTCCAAGCCACAGCCAAAAGTAGTCATTCGTCGGCAAAAAAACAGTGAAAGGATGTTTTTCCAAAGAACAATGAGATTTTTCTCTATGCCCATTTTACATATCATTAAATTCCACTAAGAGCAATTACCTATGGTAAGCACATAAAGAGAATCTTTATATGCAAGTGTTTCAAGAAAAACAGGAACAAAGTATCAACACTCCGCCGCATTGTCGGCATTTAGCAAACATCAAAGCCGATTTTTCCAAAGATAAAAGAAATGTTCTTGTTGGTCACGCTCAGTTTAACAGTGGTATGCCTATTTTCTTTAAGATTGAAATTGATGAATAACCAGAAAATAAAAATAATAGCTTCTTGTATATCTACTCAATACAATATTTTTGTGGTCGAATATCAAGAAATTAATCTGTTGAAATGTTATACAGAATTCCAGTGATCATGGCCAAAGTAGAAAGCCAGTGGCTCTGTCATGTACTTTCTGTCTATGGGCATTGAGCAGTTGTTATTAACTAGAATACTGCTGAATCCTTTGGATACATTTGGGATAGCATAGAGTTGAAATTAAATAATTCAATAATTTGATGAAGTGGAGTCAAGGTTTTGTCCAGTATTTTCTCAAATAATTATGAGCCCTTGGAATCTTACAACAAAACACAATACAATACAATTTTTTGTATTTCATGAGTGAAAATATAGCGAAATAAACATTCGCTGAATAGAGTTCACGATGCGAGTTTTTTGCGTGCATGTACGAATTTATTGCCAAAAATGATCCCAAAGGATTAGTTTCGACTCACTGATGAAGAATTCAAGGTCAAATTCAGTTCTGTCCGTCCGTTACCTCGATAACAATCGAACGGAAAGAGATAGCGACTTGCACTTTTCCAGGGCATTCTCTAGTTATCAGATGCTGACGAAATTCTACAGCAAATAACCAAGTTTAATTTCGATCGGTTCTGTATTTTTTGAATTATTGGGGAAATGAAAAACTCTCATATGCAATTAAAGAAACACTCATTTTACGCACATAATACAAAAATAACTATTATATTGCATTTGCCCAGGAACCGATGCAAAATAAAATTGGCTACAAAATGCAGCTTCTTATGATTGTAAATTGAATCATAAGAAGCTACATTGTGTAGCTAATTTGATTTTGCATCGGTTCCTAGGCAAATGCAATATAATAGTTATTTTTGTATCAAGTGCGTACATTTTTTTTTAATGGCATATAAGAGTTTGTTATTTCCCCGCGACCCAAATGCTGTAATTCTCACATTTTTGGCTGAAAATGATATAAAACGATTTGGTTCGACTCACTGATCAAGAATCCGTGGTCGAAATCGATTTTATCCGGCCGGCCGTTAACACAATAACTCTCGAACGGAATGAGCTAGACAGTTGAAGTTTTCAGAGTGGGTTTGGGAGATAAAATATATCTCGTTTCAGTTTGTTATTGGGCAAAATCGGCCGGATGGAGTCGGAGTAACGAAAAAAAATTTTTTTTTACATTTCAAATTTCGAATTTAATTTTTTTTTTTGATGCAGTTTCATCATAAGAATCCATTGATATCATTTGTAACTCTAACATGCTAATACTTTCAGAGATATGATTTTTCATAATTTCAATAATACATCGTACTTCTATGTTTTCACAGAATGCGAATTCTATCAGTGTTCTATCTGTGTTCACTGTTCATACATGTAATCTTATCTACCTATGACAGACATGCCAAATGTATTTCTGTTCAAACAAAAAAAGTATGATTTAATTCAAAAGTTTCAATTGGTATAATATAATTTTCAGAGGAGATTTGAGGAATGTATATCTCGGATAAGTTCGTTATTTAATTTTAATTTAGTTTCTTTTATAATGCAGTTATATTATAAGAATCCATTGATATCATTATCAACTCGAGAAACCAATAATTTCGGAGATGAATTGTCACAAGAGCGCCAAAGCTCCTGTCCACAGGGCTTTCCCATTTTTTTTTATTATAGGAAGAGTTTGCGGGAGAAAACCCAGAAAAAAACCATTGAACAATCAATATTTTAGATTCCAGAAAGTTTTTAAATTCCGTTAATTCCGTCAAATTTGGCCGATGCATCGGTTGATCGAGGAATCATAGTTTTGTGAAATCCACCGAAACTGTAACAACTAAGTGATGAAATCACCCAAAGGTCAAATCAACCTTCACCGATAACGGTTAACACTCGGTTCACTTGTTTGCACACACAATTCTTTCGCTAATTTGTTGCTATCCCGGAGTGCCATCTTGGGGCGTCCAATCTACTATTTCACATTATTTATGTTTGGCGTCTTCCGTTACACATATTTCCAGTTGTTGATCAGTAAATCCGCTGCCAAGGAAGGAAACTCGCTTCAACATAACCTAGCATCACGTTAAATGTTAATGGCACAATAACTCATTTCTATATTCGCCGATGATTATTTTATCATGAGCTCTGATCTGTGTTTAATGTTTGATGCATTCGTGTTCCCCATGCTTGATGGGAATACGTGAATATTATTAGTTTTATTACGTTTCCAACCGTTCTCGGACCGGAACAGTCGGGCACGATAATTCTTTTTAAAACTCTTTGTTTTTAGAGAACAAAAAAATTCATGGTTTCATATGAGGAAAATGTAGGCGTTCTACCTGGGGCAATTATATTAAAAGTTGGGAAAGACGTGAGGTCATTACGTTTACGGTCACCCATACAGGGGAGATCCTACTGAAGGGGATGTAATTTTTTGTTTAATTGAAAGCAATATATTTTCACTGTTCTGGAGAATATCCTGGTGTATCTCATTTTATTGCAGAAGAATCGTTATAAGTTCAATATAAAAATGTGGGAAGGCCCTGTGGACCGGAGCTTTCGCGCTCTTGGTCAAACTCTGACAAATCTCCGAAAGTATTGGTTTCTCAGAGTTGGGAATGATACCAATGGATCCTTATGATAGAGCAGCATCATAGAAGAAATTAAATGCAAAAAAAAGATTGCCAAAAAATATTAATCCGAAACCACCAAACCGATTCTACCCTATATGTATAACGAACTTATCCGAGATATTCATTTCTCAATTAATCTACTCTGAAAATTATATTATATCAATTGAAACTTAGCCAATATTCCAGTTTTGTTTCTAATGGAGATATTCTGAATCCAATATGATAAACTTACCAAAGTATATATTTCCATCATCATACGGATTATCCAAGGGCATATATTATCACCCAAAAAAATATAATATCCTATAATTTTCATAATTCTGCGATAGCCGAGGTTATTTCATTGGTCATTTTGCATTCAATTAGACTTTGTTTTCTAGAACAGAAGGTGCAAATTTTATATCAATTTTGAAAATTTTGGAAAAACATATCTCCGAAAGCATTAGCTTGTTAGAGTTAAAAGTATTATCAATAGATTCTTAGGATGAAACTGCATCTTGAAAAAAATTGAATTTAATAAATTCGTAATGTAAAAAAGAATTTTTTTTTCGTAACTCCGAAACCATCAGGCTGACTTTGCCCGATAACGAACTTAACTGAGATACTTATCTCCCAAACCTACTCTGAAAATTTCAACTGCCTATAGCTCATTCCGTTCGAGAGTTATCGTGTTAATGGCTGGACCGGCCCGACAGAATCGATTTTGACCACGGATTCTTGATCAGTGAGTCGAACCAAATCGTTTAAGACCATTTTCATCCGAAAATTAAAGACATTTGGGCAAATTAATAAGAACTCTGTTCCTGGAGTGCCAAAAAAGTATTCAAGACAAAAAATGATATTTATGGTTTATTAACTAAAACCGATTAATTTAAAAGAAAAATCCAAAAACTGTTTATATTATAATTCTTGCATTTGCGGTAGATCGTATACAGGATAAACATCAAGACCACTTAGAAGTAAGAAACGGAACATATGAACAACAACAACAAAAACAGCAGAACATGTATTTATTTATTTATTTGCGAAAGGAACACATACAGGATAAATCCCATAAAAAGTATTCACAAATAAAAGTATAATATATATGTACAATCCATGGAGATCACATGATAGATTGGAGTAAAACAATGATTCTGATACAGCGTCTGATTACATTAAAAGGAAACTTAAGGAGTCATTTTTTTTTAAATAGCTCAATTGGAATTGACCAAATTTGATTGAATTTATTGTATGTTTTTTTCCCTAGACTGTCACTGTGACAGATTCTGAAATCCAGAATAACTGTTAACAAAAAATAATTCTGAAGATCTCCGAAACGTTACAAAATAGTTGTTTTATCTTTGATGTTGTTTCGTTACACTTTATGGCTGGTTTTCCTGTCACGCTGACGGTCGGCGCTGACGGTCAGCGCTGATCGGTCAGCTCGGATCCTTTTAGTATCGCGCTGATCACAAAAAGAAATAAAAGGATGCTATTGTCTCTGGCTCACTGAATGTGGAGGCTTGTCGGCGCCAGCTAGTCAGCGGCGCCGACGCGCCGGCGCGTACGTGCGCGTATATACTCGAAAACGCTACCTATAGCTACATACATATTGACCCATCAGCGCCGACCGTCAGCGTGACAGGAAAACCAGCCTATAAGGCAATATTGTTCTATATATTGCTTCTGACAAGTATCCTGTGTTTCTTACGTAGAAGTAATTCCCTCGCAAAGTGAGTCTGAAATCCTTTACTCGATGACAAAATGGCGATGTGAAATTATACGGATTAGGTGGAACTTGAATGAACTATAGTTCCTACCAATTTTGCTATCATTTTGCTGATCGAAAGGAAACAAGCGCGCCAAAATAAACTGGTCCACTGTATTAGTTATAATTTGCCTATATTTCCTCAATATCTCCAACAATATAGTTCCGATCAAGTTCGAATCTAGAAATTAGCTATAATATAAGGTTTTGAAGGCTCTCGCAAAATTTCAGCGATATCTACCGGATAGTTTCTGAACAATTTTTTTTTGCAAACCGTTGGTTCGATTATAGTCATTAACAAACTTCTCCGTTGCATTTGGACCCACCACCTACCCTGAAAATTTCAAGCCGATGTCTCTTTCCGTTCTGAAGTTATCGTGACAACAGCCGGCCGGATAGAATCAGATTTGACGTCCAATTATTCATCAATGAGTCGAACCTAATCGTTTAAGACCATTTTCACCAAAAAAAATCGATAGTTACAGATATTTGAGCAAAATGATAGCACGCTGTTTCCGAGAACATGCGCGCAAAAAGACGTTCTGTGATTAGTGATTTAATCGATGGATTTGCGTATAGTTATTTGAATGCTATACCTACTTAACAATTTTCGAATACGCCCGTTTGGAATTTTGCTTTCTGAAGAATCTCTGAATTTCTGAACCATTAATTGCAACTGTACAATGTTGCAAATCAGCGAAATATGTTTATCATTTAATGAACGAGCGCGCTGAAGCTCCTGAAGATACGTCGGTGGTTTTATAATTTTTTTTTTATTTTGGTATCATCTGACTACCGACGTCTCTAGCATGAAAATCTTTTTGAGCGCACCTATACCAAGGTGAAATATCTTGTATTTTCAGCATTTATTGCATTGAATGGTATGAAACCATTCATCGGTCTACAGCCAGTCCAGCCGAAATTTGTCACAAATTTCAGAATAAGTGATCAACAAAAAATAATTCTATAATTCTGAAGTTTCAGGTTTATTTAGGCTCTGAAACGTTACAGTAAAATTATAACGGGTGAATGGGACCGACCCATTTTCAAATTGACCTTACTCACGCACGGCAGCCATTTTTTATTTATGACATTGACAGTTGTATTTGCCAATGTCTACCATTTAATCATGGAAAGGTACACGCTTCAACAACGTTTACAAATAATCCAAATTTATTATGATAAATCGCGATCTATCACTCTAACTTTACGTGCTTCAACTCCAATTTTTGGTCGTTATAATCGTCCAGATAAAAGAACAATTGAACGCTTAGAGAAGAAGTTCGAAACAAATTTCACACAGATCAGTATTTTTCGAGTAATTGGGAAAACAAAATTTCAAATGGCGATAACTCTGGAACCCCTCGGTGGATTTTGCCCATTAACGAACTTAGCCGGTGGCGCATTTGGAATCCAAACATACTCTGAAAATTTCGACACTCCAACTCATTGCGTTCGAGCGTAATCGTGCTGACGGCCAGCCAGAATCAATTTTGACCTCGGATTCTTCATCGGTGAGTCGAAACTAATCGTTTGAGACCATTCTCGGCCAAATATTATTCGAAAATTACAGACATTTGGACGAATTGATAGGCAATCTGTTAACCCGTACGTTCATTAGACGTACATTTGGAAATTATTTTATACAGGGTGAGCTAGAAAAAAGTTAGATTCAAATAATATAGGTAATACTGAGGAAACAGCCGCGACGGGCAAACGCTAGTTGTCTATATCAATCTTTTTTTGTGACAGAAACTTCTTGCGATATGTACAGTATTGATAGAACTTATGAAAACTGTACAATCTGTTGGAAATTCGTCTGAAATCAATTAAGAAGATAAGAAATCTAAGAAAGACGGACTTTTACCTTCAATTTCTGAATTCTAAGCACCTACTTGCTGCAAAAGGTGAAACGTAAATATAGGTATATGGATCATCACAAAATTCTTTAGTTATAAACATTCAAATGATTATTGCACATCTATACTGATACGAGTGTTCGCTAAATGGTCTATATTTGTCCGTAATTATTCAAGTTTGAACGTTATTGAGGTTCTTCTGTAGATCAGAGCTCAGCCAAAGCATTGTGCTTAGTGCTTGTGAAAGTACTTGAAGCCTTTTTGTGCTCCCGAGCACTTTTTGAAAACCATTGCTTAGTGCTTAGTAATTAAAGCACTTCATGAAAAGGCATAGTGCTTAGTAATCCCTTAAGTAATCCCGAGCATTTCCGAGGATTACTAAGCACTAAGCCTTTTCGAAATCTTGTCGTAACACGAATAGACGCTAACTCTGTGGTCGAAGGAGTTGATGCGTACTAGGGTGATCAATTGAGGCATGAACGGAACTTGTAATTACCAGTTGTTGGTTATTGATTCATATAATGGGGCATGGATATGTGAATATAACCAACTCCTGAAACTTATTCAGTATCAAAGCATTGTTATGTGGATCATCTATCAAGATATAAATTTTGTTTCGAAAATTCTCATGTGAATTCACAGATTTCTTCGATATATTCATCTTTGAATTTCCATTTGATTTACAATGCTAGATTGCTTATGAATACAATCAGAAATGTTTGCATGTTTACATATTTCTCCAATTGAAAACAATTTTACTAATAGTGCTTTATGTTCGAAAAATCAAATTACTTTTATTAAGTGCTTAATAATCGCAAGCCTTTTGTGAAAACACGGTGCCTTCTGCTCGAGGCTCGGGTTCATTTTTATTGAGCGCTCAGTGCTTGAAGCACTTTTTCTCAGTGCTCGGCACAGCCTGCTCTTCTGTAGATTCATGAATTTTGGCGCTCTTGTTTGCCAAATGTCTGTAATTTTCGAATTTTTGGATGAAAATGGTTTCAAACGATTTTGTTCGACTCCACTGATCAAGAATCCGTGCTAAAAATCAATTCTGTCCGGCCGTTGACACGATAACTCTCGATCGGAATGAGCTAGGCAGTTGAAATTTTCAGAGTAGGTTTGATAAATAGGTATCACGGATGAGTTCCTTATTGGGCAAAATCGGCCAGATGGTTTCGAAGTAACGAAAAAAAAAATTTCTTTTACATTACAAATTCATTTTTTTTTAACATGGAGTTTCATAATGAGATTCTATTTATATCGTTTTAAACTCTAACAAGCTAATACTTTTGGACATATGATTCATCAAAATTTCAATATTAAATCGTAGTTCTATGATTTCACAGAATGCTGTAGGTAATCGAAAATTAACGTCCGTATTTGTATGTAATATCTATGAATTTCATGATCTAAGATTATAAATGTAATTTTCAAGAGACATATCATATTTATTTCTAGTTGTACTAGGAAACAAAGTATGATTGAATGCAAAATTATCAATGAAATAACCTCAGCTATAGTAGAATTATAATGCCCTTGTATAATCCATATGATGATGGAAACATATCGTTTGGTAAATTAATCAAATTGGGTTCAGAATATCTCCAGTAAAAACAAAATATTAGCTAGGTTTCCATTGATAATATAATTTTCAGAGTAGATTTGAGGTATGAATATCTCGGATAAGTTCGTTATTGGGTAGAATCGGTCTGGTGGTTTCGGATTAATAATTTTTTGCACTCTTGTTTTTTTAAATGACACTTTTTAAATGTATTTCTTTTATGATGCAGTTCTATCATAAGAATTCATTGATATCATTCCCAACTCTTAGAAACCAATATTTTCGGAGATATGATTTGTTAAAGTTCGAACAAGAACAGCCAAAGCTCCTGTCCACATGACTTTCCCACATTTTTCATACGAACTGCCTAGAACGTATGGCGAAACTTAAATTATATTGAGCTCTTCCGAAAACTCCACGTGAAGCTGATGATAAGATTTAATATTGAAATCAATAAACCATAGCTCCTTAGATGCCTATACCTAGTAAGAACTTGTTCCACAACAAACTTTATATTTATGGAACAGCTAATAACATTTTTCAAACGAAATTAGATAGGTAATTCATTAGAAACCCGAAATTCGTACCTCCATAAAGTTAGCAGAGCCACTTGCGAAAATTTCAATGAAACCTATTGCATTAATTGTCGAATATTTGTCGAGAATTTGTCGTGAAAGAAAAAAATTTGTCGCGCGCTTAGTTTTTTTTATATGGGGTGGCTCTGCTAACTTAATATTAAGTTAGCAGAGCCACTTGCAACAATTTCAATGAAACCTATTGCATTAATTGTCGAGAATTTGTCGTGAATTTGTCGTGAAAGAAAAAAGTCTGTCGCGCGCTTAGTTTTTTTTATATGGGGTGGCTCTGCTAACTTAATATTAAGTTAGCAGAGCCACTTGCAACAATTTCAATGAAACCTATTGCATTAATTGTCGAGTATTTGTCGTGAATTTGTCGTGGAAGAAAAAAGTTTGTCGCGCGCTTCGTTTTTTTTGTATGGGCTAAATTAATATTTGGCTAAAGGGGCCACACACAAATCACGTAAGTTGGTTAATCGTATTTTTCTTCAATCAGAAATGAGCTGAATAATTGTCGAACGACCCAAACATATTCGTCGTGACGGAAAAAATTTTGTCGCGCGCTTAGTTTTTTTTAAATGGGGTGGCTCTGCTAACTTAATATTAAGTTAGCAGAGCCACTTGTAACAATTTCAATGAAACCTATCGCATTAATTGTCGAGTATTTGTCGTGAATTTGTCGTGAAAGAAAAAAGCTTGTCGCGCGCTTCGTTTTTTTTGTATGGGCTAAAACAATATTTGGCTAAAGGGGCCACACACAAATCACGTAAGTTGGTTAATCATATTTTTTTTCAATCAGAAATGAGCTGAATAATTGTCGAACGACCCAAACATATTCGTCGTGACAGAAAAAAATTTGTCGAGCCCTTAGTTTTTTTTAAATGGGGTGGCTCTGCTAACTTAATATTAAGTTAGCAGAGCCACTTGTAACAATTTCAATGAAACCTATTGCATTAATTGTCGAATATTTGTCGTGAATTTGTCGTGAAAGAAAATAGTTTGTCGCGCGCTTCGTTTTTTTTGTATGGGCTAAATTAATATTTGGCTAAAGGGGCCACACACAAATCACGTAAGTTGGTTAATCGTATTTTTTTTCAATCAGAAATGAGCTGAATAATTGTCGAACGACCCAAACATATTCGTCGTGACAGAAAAAATTTTGTCGCGCGCTTAGTTTTTTTTTAAATGGGGTGGCTCTGCTAACTTAATATTAAGTTAGCAGAGCCACTTGCAACAATTTCAATGAAACCTATCGCATTAATTGTCGAGTATTTGTCGTGAATTTGTCGTGAAAGAAAAAAGCTTGTCGCGCGCTTCGTTTTTTTTGTATGGGCTAAATTAATATTTGGCTAAAGGGGCCACACACAAATCACGTAAGTTGGTTAATCATATTTTTTTTCAATCAGAAATGAGCTGAATAATTGTCGAAGGACCCAAACATATTCGTCGTGACAGAAAAAAATTTGTCGAGCCCTTAGTTTTTTTAAATGGGGTGGCTCTGCTAACTTAATATTTAGTTAGCAGAGCCACTTGCCACAATTTCAATGAAACCTATCGCATTAATTGTCGAGTATTTGTCGTGAATTTGTCGTGAAAGAAAAAAGCTTGTCGCGCGCTTCGTTTTTTTTGTATGGGCTAAAACAATATTTGGCTAAAGGGGCCACACACAAATCACGTAAGTTGGTTAATCATATTTTTTTTCAATCAGAAATGAGCTGAATAATTGTCGAACGACCCAAACATATTCGTCGTGACAGAAAAAAATTTGTCGAGCCCTTAGTTTTTTTTAAATGGGGTGGCTCTGCTAACTTAATATTAAGTTAGCAGAGCCACTTGCCACAATTTCAATGAAACCTATCGCATTAATTGTCGAGTATTTGTCGTGAATTTGTCGTGAAAGAAAAAAGCTTGTCGCGCGCTTCGTTTTTTTTGTATGGGCTAAAACAATATTTGGCTAAAGGGGCCACACACAAATCACGTAAGTTGGTTAATCATATTTTTTTTCAATCAGAAATGTGCTGAATAATTGTCGAACGACCCAAACATATTCGTCGTGACAGAAAAAAATTTGTCGCGCGCTTAGTTTTTTTTAAATGGGGTGGCTCTGCTAACTTAATATTAAGTTAGCAGAGCCACTTGTAACAATTTCAATGAAACCTATTGCATTAATTGTCGAATATTTGTCGTGAATTTGTCGTGAAAGAAAAAAGTTTGTCGCGCGCTTCGTTTTTTTTGTATGGGCTATATTAATATTTGGCTAAAGGGGCCACACACAAATCACGTAAGTTGGTTAATCGTATTTTTTTTCAATCAGAAATGAGCTGAATAATTGTCGAACGACCCAAACATATTCGTCGTAACAGAAAAAAGTTTGTCGAGCGCTTAGTTTTTTTTAAATGGGGTGGCTCTGCTAACTTAATATTAAGTTAGCAGAGCCACTTGCAACAATTTCAATGAAACCTATCGCATTAATTGTCGAGTATTTGTCGTGAATTTGTCGTGAAAGAAAAAAGCTTGTCGCGCGCTTCGTTTTTTTTGTATGGGCTAAATTAATATTTGGCTAAAGGGGCCACACACAAATCACGTAAGTTGGTTAATCATATTTTTTTCAATCAGAAATGAGCTGAATAATTGTTGAAGGACCCAAACATATTCGTCGTGACAGAAAAAAATTTGTCGAGCCCTTAGTTTTTTTTAAATGGGGTGGCTCTGCTAACTTAATATTAAGTTAGCAGAGCCACTTGCCACAATTTCAATGAAACCTATCGCATTAATTGTCGAGTATTTGTCGTGAATTTGTCGTGAAAGAAAAAAGCTTGTCGCGCGCTTCGTTTTTTTTGTATGGGCTAAAACAATATTTGGCTAAAGGGGCCACACACAAATCACGTAAGTTGGTTAATCATATTTTTTTTCAATCAGAAATGAGCTGAATAATTGTCGAACGACCCAAACATATTCGTCGTGACAGAAAAAAATTTGTCGAGCCCTTAGTTTTTTTTAAATGGGGTGGCTCTGCTAACTTAATATTAAGTTAGCAGAGCCACTTGTAACAATTTCAATGAAACCTATTGCATTAATTGTCGAATATTTGTCGTGAATTTGTCGTGAAAGAAAAAAGTTTGTCGCGCGCTTCGTTTTTTTTGTATGGGCTATATTAATATTTGGCTAAAGGGGCCACACACAAATCACGTAAGTTGGTTAATCGTATTTTTTTTCAATCAGAAATGAGCTGAATAATTGTCGAACGACCCAAACATATTCGTCGTAACAGAAAAAAGTTTGTCGAGCGCTTAGTTTTTTTTAAATGGGGTGGCTCTGCTAACTTAATATTAAGTTAGCAGAGCCACTTGCAACAATTTCAATGAAACCTATCGCATTAATTGTCGAGTATTTGTCGTGAATTTGTCATGAAAGAAAAAAGCTTGTCGCGCGCTTCGTTTTTTTTGTATGGGCTAAATTAATATTTGGCTAAAGGGGCCACACACAAATCACGTAAGTTGGTTAATCATATTTTTTTTCAATCAGAAATGAGCTGAATAATTGTCGAAGGGCCCAAACATATTCGTCGTGACAGAAAAAAATTTGTCGAGCCCTTAGTTTTTTTTAAATGGGGTGGCTCTGCTAACTTAATATTAAGTTAGCAGAGCCACTTGTAACAATTTCAATGAAACCTATCGCATTAATTGTCGAATATTTGTCGTGAATTTGTCGTGAAAGAAAATAGTTTGTCGCGCGCTTCGTTTTTTTTGTATGGGCTAAATTAATATTTGGCTAAAGGGGCCACACACAAATCACGTAAGTTGGTTAATCATATTTTTTTTCAATCAGAAATGAGCTGAATAATTGTCGAACGACCCAAACATATTCGTCGTGACAGAAAAAAATTTGTCGAGCCCTTAGTTTTTTTTAAATGGGGTGGCTCTGCTAACTTAATATTAAGTTAGCAGAGCCACTTGTAACAATTTCAATGAAACCTATCGCATTAATTGTCGAATATTTGTCGTGAATTTGTCGTGAAAGAAAATAGTTTGTCGCGCGCTTCGTTTTTTTTGTATGGGCTAAATTAATATTTGGCTAAAGGGGCCACACACAAATCACATAAGTTGGTTAATCGTATTTTTTTTTTCAATCAGAAATGAGCTGAATAATTGTCGAACGACCCAAACATATTCGTCGTGACAGAAAAAAATTTGTCGAGCCCTTAGTTTTTTTTAAATGGGGTGGCTCTGCTAACTTAATATTAAGTTAGCAGAGCCACTTGCAACAATTTCAATGAAACCTATTGCATTAATTGTCGAATATTTGTCGTGAATGAAAATAGTTCGTTGCGTGCTTAGTTTTTTTTGTATGGGCTAAATTAATATTTGGCTAAAGGGGCCACACACAAATCACGTACGTTGGTTAATCGTATTTTTTTTTCAATCAGAAATGAGCAATTATTCAGCTCATTTCTGATTGAAAAAAAATACGATTAACCAACTTACGTGATTTGTGTGTGGCCTCTTTAGCCAAATATAAATGTAGCCCATACAAAAAAAATAAGCGCGCGACAATCTTTTTTCTGTCACGACGAATATGTTTGGGTCATTCGACATATTATTTAGCTCATTTCTGGTTGCAAATAAATACAATTAACCAACGTACGTGATTTGTGTGTGGCCCCTTTAGCCAAATGTTAATATAGCCCATACAAAAAAAACGAAGCGCGCGACAAACTTTTTTCTTTCACGACAAATTCACGACAAATATTCGACAATTAATGCAATAGGTTTCATTGAAATTGTTGCAAGTGGCTCTGCTAACTTAATATTAAGTTAGCAGAGCCACCCCATTAAAAAAAAACTAAGCGCTCGACAAACTTTTTTCTGTTACGACGAATATGTTTGGGTCGTTCGACAATTATTCAGCTCATTTCTGATTGAAAAAAAATACGATTAACCAACTTACGTGATTTGTGTGTGGCCCCTTTAGCCAAATATTAATATAGCCCATACAAAAAAAACGAAGCGCGCGACAAACTTTTTTCTTTCACGACAAATTCACGACAAATATTCGACAATTAATGCAATAGGTTTCATTGAAATTGTTACAAGTGGCTCTGCTAACTTAATATTAAGTTAGCAGAGCCACCCCATTTAAAAAAAACTAAGCGCGCGACAAATTTTTTTCTGTCACGACGAATATGTTTGGGTCGTTCGACAATTATTCAGCTCATTTCTGATTGAAAAAAAATATGATTAAGCAACTTACGTGATTTGTGTGTGGCCCCTTTAGCCAAATAATAATTTAGCCCATACAAAAAAAACGAAGCGCGCGACAAACTTTTTTCTTTCACGACAAATTCACGACAAATACTCGACAATTAATGCCATAGGTTTCATTGAAATTGTTACAAGTGGCTCTGCTAACTTAATATTAAGTTAGCAGAGCCACCCCATTTAAAAAAAACTAAGCGCACTCAAAATTTTTTCTGTCACGACGAATATGTTTGGGTCGTTCGACAATTATTCAGCTCAATTCTGATTGAAAAAAAAAAAAGATTAACCAACGTACGTGATTTGTGTGTGGCCCCTTTAGCCAAATATTAAATTAGCCCATACAAAAAGAACTAAGCGCGCGACAAACTTTTTTCTTTCACGACAAATTCACGACAAATATTCGACAATTAATGCAATAGGTTTCATTGAAATTGTTACAAGTGGCTCTGCTAACTTAATATTAAGTTAGCAGAGCCACCACATTTAAAAAAAACTAAGCGCGCGACAAACTTTTTTCTGTCACGAAGAATATGTTTGGGTCGTTCGACAATTATTCAGCTCATTTCTGATTGAAAAAAAATACGATTAACCAACGTACGTGATTTGTGTGTGGCCCCTTTAGCCAAATATTAAATAAGCCCATACAAAAAAAACGAAGCGCGCGACAAACTTTTTTCTTTCACGACAAATTCACGACAAATACTCGACAATTAATGCGATAGGTTTCATTGAAATTGTTACAAGTGGCTCTGCTAACTTAATATTAAGTTAGCAGAGCCACCCCATTTAAAAAAAACTAAGGGCTCGACAAATTTTTTTCTGTCACGACGAATATGTTTGGGTCCTTCGACAATTATTCAGCTCATTTCTGATTGAAAAAAAATATGATTAACCAACTTCCGTGATTTGTGTGTGGCCCCTTTAGCCAAATATTAATTTAGCCCATACAAAAAAAACGAAGCGCGCGACAAGCTTTTTTCTTTCACGACAAATTCACGACAAATACTCGACAATTAATGCGATAGGTTTCATTGAAATTGTTGCAAGTGGCTCTGCTAACTTAATATTAAGTTAGCAGAGCCACCCCATATAAAAAAAACTAAGCGCGCGACAGACTTTTTTCTTTCACGACAAATTCACGACAAATATTCGACAATTAATGCAATAGGTTTCATTGAAATTGTTACAAGTGGCTCTGCTAACTTAATATTAAGTTAGCAGAGCCACCCCATTTAAAAAAAACTAAGGGCTCGACAAATTTTTTTCTGTCACGACGAATATGTTTGGGTCCTTCGACAATTATTCAGCTCATTTCTGATTGAAAAAAAATATGATTAACCAACTTCCGTGATTTGTGTGTGGCCCCTTTAGCCAAATATTAATTTAGCCCATACAAAAAAAACGAAGCGCGCGACAAGCTTTTTTCTTTCACGACAAATTCACGACAAATACTCGACAATTAATGCGATAGGTTTCATTGAAATTGTTACAAGTGGCTCTGCTAACTTAATATTAAGTTAGCAGAGCCACCCCATTTAAAAAAAACTAAGGGCTCGACAAATTTTTTTCTGTCACGACGAATATGTTTGGGTCCTTCGACAATTATTCAGCTCATTTCTGATTGAAAAAAAATATGATTAACCAACTTCCGTGATTTGTGTGTGGCCCCTTTAGCCAAATATTAATTTAGCCCATACAAAAAAAACGAAGCGCGCGACAAGCTTTTTTCTTTCACGACAAATTCACGACAAATACTCGACAATTAATGCGATAGGTTTCATTGAAATTGTTACAAGTGGCTCTGCTAACTTAATATTAAGTTAGCAGAGCCACCCCATTTAAAAAAAACTAAGGGCTCGACAAATTTTTTTCTGTCACGACGAATATGTTTGGGTCCTTCGACAATTATTCAGCTCATTTCTGATTGAAAAAAAATATGATTAACCAACTTCCGTGATTTGTGTGTGGCCCCTTTAGCCAAATATTAATTTAGCCCATACAAAAAAAACGAAGCGCGCGACAAGCTTTTTTCTTTCACGACAAATTCACGACAAATACTCGACAATTAATGCGATAGGTTTCATTGAAATTGTTACAAGTGGCTCTGCTAACTTAATATTAAGTTAGCAGAGCCACCCCATTTAAAAAAAACTAAGGGCTCGACAAATTTTTTTCTGTCACGACGAATATGTTTGGGTCCTTCGACAATTATTCAGCTCATTTCTGATTGAAAAAAAATATGATTAACCAACTTCCGTGATTTGTGTGTGGCCCCTTTAGCCAAATATTAATTTAGCCCATACAAAAAAAACGAAGCGCGCGACAAGCTTTTTTCTTTCACGACAAATTCACGACAAATACTCGACAATTAATGCGATAGGTTTCATTGAAATTGTTACAAGTGGCTCTGCTAACTTAATATTAAGTTAGCAGAGCCACCCCATTTAAAAAAAACTAAGGGCTCGACAAATTTTTTTCTGTCACGACGAATATGTTTGGGTCCTTCGACAATTATTCAGCTCATTTCTGATTGAAAAAAAATATGATTAACCAACTTCCGTGATTTGTGTGTGGCCCCTTTAGCCAAATATTAATTTAGCCCATACAAAAAAAACGAAGCGCGCGACAAGCTTTTTTCTTTCACGACAAATTCACGACAAATACTCGACAATTAATGCGATAGGTTTCATTGAAATTGTTACAAGTGGCTCTGCTAACTTAATATTAAGTTAGCAGAGCCACCCCATTTAAAAAAAACTAAGGGCTCGACAAATTTTTTTCTGTCACGACGAATATGTTTGGGTCCTTCGACAATTATTCAGCTCATTTCTGATTGAAAAAAAATATGATTAACCAACTTCCGTGATTTGTGTGTGGCCCCTTTAGCCAAATATTAATTTAGCCCATACAAAAAAAACGAAGCGCGCGACAAGCTTTTTTCTTTCACGACAAATTCACGACAAATACTCGACAATTAATGCGATAGGTTTCATTGAAATTGTTACAAGTGGCTCTGCTAACTTAATATTAAGTTAGCAGAGCCACCCCATTTAAAAAAAACTAAGGGCTCGACAAATTTTTTTCTGTCACGACGAATATGTTTGGGTCCTTCGACAATTATTCAGCTCATTTCTGATTGAAAAAAAATATGATTAACCAACTTCCGTGATTTGTGTGTGGCCCCTTTAGCCAAATATTAATTTAGCCCATACAAAAAAAACGAAGCGCGCGACAAGCTTTTTTCTTTCACGACAAATTCACGACAAATACTCGACAATTAATGCGATAGGTTTCATTGAAATTGTTGCAAGTGGCTCTGCTAACTTAATATTAAGTTAGCAGAGCCACCCCATATAAAAAAAACTAAGCGCGCGACAAATTTTTTTCTTTCACGACAAATTCTCGACAAATATTCGACAATTAATGCAATAGGTTTCATTGAAATTTTCGCAAGTGGCTCTGCTAACTTTATGGAGGTGAAATTCGTTCTAGCTTTGATGAGAAATTGGAGGGGTCTTCTGGAAGGATGTTCCTTACAACCATAACATAAGATAACTTCGTTTAATCAAGTCTCACATTATGCTCAGTAAAGCACCTGATGAGTAGCAACAACAGTTGGTGCGAGGGGAAAGAATTTGTTTCAGTAAATTCTAAGATAAATCTCATCAAACTAAGATGAATGAAACAAGTACTACTTAACTTAACTATTGAGCTGTGTTGCGAATCTCAGTTAATCTCAGTTGAAGTTGTTAAAAAGAATATCACTATTATCACACCAGAGCGAGCACCAAGTTAATACCTAGGGAACCCATAACGCACTCTTGAATTCATTGAACTCTCCTGCGAACTTAATGTCTTCTAAAATGAATCAAGAACTTCGAAATCTAATTTATCGAGAAAATTGTGTTCATGCCTTCTTAGAGCAAGAATAAATCCTCCTTCTCGATTAAAAACTATGAAATTTGCGACGCTTCAGTAACAATAAATTCCTAGCAATTTATCCTAAATAATATGTCCAAGTGCTTTAATCAAAGATAAAAAACAACTATGACGTCAAGACCCCCTAAATTCCGAGAAAGGATCATTATCCTCAAAAAGACCTCTAAAAACTAACGGGGTACACAGTCTGGCATCCATAAAACTAACGAATTCAGCGAATCCTACAAACAGTCCTAATTTAATTATCATAAATATGGTTGTTAATAACAGACAGCGAGCATACGGTGATACTAAGTACCGCATTTATCTAATGATAGTATTTGCACTTTAATTGCAGCCTTACCTGAACTTGGTCTGTCGCTGTACCTCGTGCAGTAGACCCAGGCTGGCCACATCATAGGAGGCTTGGAACCATCCGCGGTAGTACCGCTCTTTTCGCTGCTGGCGTCACTTTTGGACAGATCTACTGGTCCGGGTGTTTTCAAACTATCGTCGAAATTCTCCGGCACTACTTTCTTCGGTTTTGATTTTCTTACGTTGATGGGATCTGTGATCCTTCTCCCAAAATCCGCTTTTAAGATATTGTCTATCGAAAACTTTAAACTCGTACCGTTAGCGTTCTCATCATTCGTTTTCGTATTCTTATTCTGTGGGTTATAAAAGTTATCTACAGGTTTCGGACTACAGTTGACACTTTCCGGCGATTCTGGTCCTGAAAGGGACCTCGAGGAGCACAAATTAGGCCTGAAGAACTCGGAAGACCGATCGTGGTACAAGTAACTGGGGGAACTCGGTACCGATTTGGTACTCGAAGGGCTTAACCTATAATTGAAAGGACTAGACGGACTTTTGCTCAGTTCTGGATCTAAAGTACTATTGGTAATCTGAGAAATTGCATTTAAATGACTCTCTATGTTCTTAAACGTCAAAGGTTCCTTCACCAACGGATTCTCGTTCTCGTTGCCGACGGATAGCACGGTATCCTCGCTGCTACAGCTGTTGTTGTCCATGTGCGGCGATTCCCTGTCGAAATGGTCGTTGGAGTCCATCGAAACGGAACCATCTGTGCTCTCCACAATCCTGGAGAAATGATGAGGGTGCGGGACCATGTTACTAGCCAGCGTGGCCATGACAACACTTCATAACAGTACCAAACGTCGGTACGTGTCCCTGATTTTCACGAATTTTCACCCACAATCACAGATTCTACGTTTGTTCGGTGGTTGGGCAGCGTCCACCAGCCGTTAATGAGAAAACTCACCGTTCACGCTGCTCTCGATGTACACGGTACGACTTGCCACGGTATTCTGACATTCGAACTGATCGCCTGGGCGGAGTTTCGATACACGGGGCGTGGCCTGGACAGAGGGGATGTAGATAGGGACGAATCACGGCGGAGGAAATGGATTGTCCCCTTGATTTTGACGTTCTTTATGGATTATTTATGGCAGGGACCGCAAAGTGGGGATTATGCATGCGGCACAGTCTGATTTTGCAGATAGAGCTGGTTAGGTAGAGTGTGTTTTCGTACTTATTTGCTGTTTATCGTTTTGCCGAGTAGTTTTTCATCATGATGTCTTGTTTTAATAGCGAACCAATTTCTTTTGCTATTTGCTCATTGAATTGTGGTGGTTTATAAGCTATGATGATGGATTGGATACAACAATGGTCTGAGAATGAATGCTTCACTTTCTTCCATAAACATAATTCTAATTATATCCTAATGGCCTTCCGAACTTGTATGAACGCCTGTTGGAACAATATTCTTATGTCTTTTCAATTTCTATGACTGAAGGTATTCCTATAATGAAATAAAAATAATACCAATGAATGAATTCCGACGGCCGCTGACTATCAGGGAACACAGTTAAATTTTAAATAGAATAATATTAAAATTCCTTTTAAATTTTACACAAAGCTATATTATTCTCAATCCAAAATAAATAGGTAGGTTTAATATTTCAATATCATCTACAAGTAGTCTTTTGTTTTTATCGATGATGTTATTTCGTTATTGTTTGTTCTAGGCAACATTATTCTATACAATCATTGAAGGATGCTGTGGGAGGTATAATCATTATTAAATGGTTGATTTCTGGGTTTTCACTCCCAAGCTCTGAAAAATATCTATAAAATACAAAATTATCATTTTGTGATTTGCTTCTGCGTAAAAAACACAAGAGATTTGTCAGAAGCAATCAATCGAATAATGTTGCCTAACAATATAGTTGTTTCATCGTTGATGTTGTTTCGTTATGGTTTGTTAGGCTACATTGTTCGATTGATTGCTTCTGACAAATTTCTTGTGTTTTTTACGCAGAAGCAAATCACAAAATGATAATTTGTTGGGAGAGAAAGCCCAGAAATAAATCATTTAATACTGTTCTATACATTGCTTCTGAGAAATATCTTGTGTTTCTAACGCAGAAGCAATTTACATAATAAATAATTTTTTTATTTTATAGATATTTTTCAGAGTTTGGGAGAAAACACAGAAAGGAATCATTCAGTAATGAATATACCTATACCTGCTAATGTATCCTTTAATGTTAATGATTTCTGATACTGATTTTTAGACTACATTGAGAGAACAGTTTATTCGTTATAGAAGGGCCCCTTATGCGGCCCTATGGCGTAAGGAATGTTCATTTGTCCTAATTAATGGATTTATTTTAGTTTTAATAATAAAAATATAGTAGTGAGAAATTAACATAAAAGGTAAATATAGGTTTTGATTATTAATATACGATTTATTCAAAGATAATGAAGTTTATTGCTAGATCAAAAAGGTATATTTTGAATCAATAATAAATAAGTGTTAATTATGAGAGAAAAATTATGTTTTCCTATGAATATTCTCATAATCAACAGAGATATATTTGAGAAATCAATATTTCATATAAATAAAGGAAAATTCATTATAAAAAATTGTATGTTTTCATTAAACGAGTTATGTACAGTCAATAAATGTTTTTTCGAGAAAGAAATATATTTTACCAATAAATATGATAAATTGAATGCAAACTTAGGTAGACCTATATTGTAAAAAATAATAACTCCCTGAAAACGATTTTTTTTTATGAGGTCTTCTTTCTTGGTCTCTATCGGTACAGTAGACTTGTTTGGGGGAAATGAATTGTTTTCTGTAGTAAATAATATTTTCGAACATGATTTTTCCATATTACATTTATAGTGTAAATTTCATGTGGATTGAACCTAAGCACGTTTATTAAATTTTGTGCGAATCGTATGGCTAGAAAATTTTAAAAAAATTATTAAAAAATATTTTTGTTGTCACGATAACTTGAGAACGGAATGAGATAGCGGCTTGAAATTTTCAGGTTAGGATTTGCACCAGAACGCGACATTTCAGTTTGTTTATGAGCATAATCGGCCAAACGGTTTTAGAGTTATAGCCATCTGAAATTTTCTGAAATTTGGTGGATTTTTGTTCCTCATAAACTCGAAAAATACTGAACCGATTGAATTCAAACATGGTTATTAGTTGTACTATGCCAACGCGAAAATGTTCGCAAAATTTGGTGAGGATAGCATTTGCAGAAAATTTTTAATAAATCATTGAAAATAAAAAAAAAAATTCTATATATCAGTAACTATTCGTTTGAAATTGCTAAAATTTTGCAAGAGCCTTCATAAACTAACTCTACTGCCAACTTTCAAGTTTTAATACGATCGGTTAAATGTTGTTGGAGATTCGAGCATTCTTGTGTGAGTTCAGTAGATGGGTGACCGTTGCCTCGATAACTTTCGAACGGAAGGAGATAGGGACTTGCAATTTTCAGGGTAGGTTGCGTATCCGAAAGGGAGAGTTGAGTTCGTTTTTGGGCATAATCGGTCTAACGGTTTCCGAGTTATACCCACCTGGAATATGATTTCCGTAATAACTCAAAAAATAAATATTCGATCGCATTGGTGCTTGGTAACTAGTAGTAGAAAATCAACATAAAGACGTGTTTAAAATTTTGTACGAACCGTACCCCTAGAAAATATGAAAAAAATGACGAAAAAAAAAATTTTAAGAACCGTACCCCTAGAAAATTTAAAAAAAAATCACGAAAAAACAAATTGGTTCAAGCACTGACGTGAAGTCAGAAGCTTTTGCGCGTATGTTCTATTGTCCATTCTTCTGTATTGGACACCCTTAATCGAATTTACCATGGTAAATTATGTTGTCCATTCTCTTGTATTGGCCACTAAATTCGAATTTACCATGGTAAATTCGAATTAAGAGTGTCCAATACAGGAGAATGGACAACATAATTTACCATGGTAAATTCGATTAAGGGTGTCCAATACAGAAGAATGGACAATAGAACATACGCGCAAAAGCTTCTGACTTCACGTCAGTGCTTGAACCAATTTTTTGAGATTTATGAGGGATATTTTTGGAGATTAATTTTTGAAGATCTTTATTAATCCAGTCATTTTTCCCAGAATAACAAAGTAAGTTAGGATTTGTTCGATCTCAATATGTAATAGGTGTTTTGTAAGTGTATATTTTTGTTGTAGCCTGAAGATGCTCGGAGGCCTTCGAGCGAAATGTAGTAATATATTTGGTTTAATTGTAGACTGATTTTGATGTTGTCTTTAAAAAGAACCAATAACCCAAGAAACCACATGAAACTTATGTATATATTAACCCTGTAAATTTCAAATGAACAATAAATATGTTTATTATTTTTATTTATTGTTAAATATAAAATTGTGATTATTGGAATTATGAGTGTTTTGAAAACTAAATGAGTTCGATTTTATATTTTGGCTATGCCTTTTGCAGGCCCGCATAGGAAAATCTCATTGCCGGAGGCCCCCCCGCGACCCTCAAACGTAAATTAAATTCATAGTAAATTGAATATCGTATTACGGAAGGTACTCAGCCTTCGTCTTCGGGCTTTTACCAAAGAACGAGCTTTCGTTTGTCATAAAATTATCTCGTCTAATGTCCTAGGGATATTACTACTGATAATTGGTCAATCTGAATTTTTGAGACATGTGTGAGGCATGGTTGCAGCATTCAGATTAAGAATTAATGATATGAATACAGCGAGACATTCTGGCTGTTTGAGGTCATTAGGCTGACCTCAAACAGCCAGAATGTCTCGCTGTATTATACGGCTGTCCTTATACGGCCGGAATATATATCTCTGAATTAATATTATTAATTCAGAAAAAACGAAATTGCTTACTAATTTACTATTCTCCCCGCACATTCTTATTTGTAGAGTATTTTTTTCAGATTTTGCAAGTTTCCACACAATTCAGATTATGAATTCAGAATATTAATTCAGAGAGAAATTGCGGCTGAATGAAGCCAGCCTTAGCCTAATCGATTCAGGGAATAAATAATAAGATGACTTCATTATACCATGGTTACGTACGATGTAATTTACGCAAGGCTCCTTTCGATCTACATTGCAATTACCACGAATTAATTAATCGAAAACTACACCGCTCATATAGAATCTTATACCTATATAGTTTAGTCAACAAATGCTTTTTAGGTCAACATTTTTGCGTATTCTCCGATAATTATGATTGAGGTGTCATTCGATTCGGAATGGCATGTAGATAGTTTTTGAGAAAATGCTAAGACCGCTCGCAAAAATTGTAATAGTTATAAACAATTAAGTGAAAAAAAAGAAGGAGGTTTAGGTTTTCGCCAATATCTCAAAAACTATTTGAGATAATTCAAATTTGAAAAAAGATTCAAATAGAAGAGGACATTTCCTAAAAAAAAGTCAACACTGCCGGAACTGTAGAACCAATATTTATAATTTTCCTAGGGGGTTGAATATACGCCAGAAAACAGGTACTCCGTCTTGCGCAAGCCTCGCCCCCTTCGTACCTTTGATGAATGAATATTATTTAAACTTATTAAACATGAAAATGAAAAATTTTAAAAATTCAGACGCCGGCGAGATAGATACAATAATACGTGGTTCAAAAATGTTTACCGCGATTTTTCAATTAGTTAGGTATCCATTAGTTAATTAACAATTTTTTGTAGCACAAACATTAACATTGCAACTACGATAATTGTAAAACTAATAATCTGAGAATTTTTTCCTTTCGAGGAGCTATTTCTCAAAGGTTTTAGAATACACTCCTATTGGAAAATTTTAAAAATTGTTAATTTTCGTTTTGTCATGAATAATTTACTCATGTGAAAAATTATAAAACTTCAATTTATAATATTACTATTGATCCGTTTTTTTTATGATCAGAGACTACTTCAAAATGATTTTATATAATTATTATCTCCTATTGTTTAAAAAATTGTTATAAACCAATGTGTTGTTTATGAGAAAATTTAAAATTTTCTTTTGAAAATATAATTGACGCTTTATAATTTTTCACTTAAGTAAATTTTTAATAACGAAACGAAAATTAATAATTTTTCTAATTTTCCAAGGGAAATCTATTCCAAGACCTTTGAAAAATAGCTCCACGAAAGAAAAAAATTCTCAGATTAATAGTTTAACATTTATCGCACTTGCAATGTTAATGTTCGTGCTACATAACACTGTAAATTAACTAATGGATAACTAATTTAAAAGTTTCGATGAACTTTTTTGGACCATTGTTCATTGATCTGAATTTTTTCAATATTTTATTCTCATATTTAATAAGTTTAAATATTATTTATTCATGAAATGACCGAAGGGGGCGATGCTTACGCAAGCCAGAGTACCTGTTTTCGACAGTATTTTCAACAAACTGGGAAAATTATAAATATTGGTCCTAGTTCCGGAAGTTGTGACTTTTTTCTAGGAAATTTCCTCCTCTACTTGAATATTCCTTCAAATTTGAAATATCTCAGATAGTTTTTGAGATATTAGCGAAAAAGCAAACCCCCTTCTTCACTTAATTGTTTATAACTATTGCAATTTTTGCAAGCGGCCTTAGCATTTTCTCAAAAACTATCTACATGGCATTACAAATCGAATGACACCTCAATCATAATTTTCGGAGAATACGCAGAAATTTTGACCTAAAAAGCAGTTGTTGGCTAGACTTTATAAAGGGTTTTCCAATAAGAGGTGTTATTTTGAAAAGCCCGCTATTTCGGTAGATGTCCCTTTTGAAGCAGTCATTTTTTGACATTTGATAAGTAGAAATTACGCCATTGATAAAAATGGAAAGATACACGCTTCAAGAACTCATTGAAATTATTAAAATTCACAATAACCATGGTGAAAATTTGGCAGAGACAGTTCGTAAAACTCGAAAATTTTTGGGTCGTCGTGAAGCACCTTGTGGGACCGCAATAAAGAAATTGGTGGAACAATTTCTCATATTTTTGTTTTAAAATTGTATGAATGAAACCTTATTAAATCTTACTAAATTCGAGCTGTTGGGACAAGTTAGTTATGTGAAGAATAAAACCCGTGCACGTCGCTCAAGAACAGCCGAGAATATTGCTGCTGTAGCCAAAAGTGTTGAAGAAAACCCAGGTTTGTCCATTCCTCGTCGTTCTTTGCAATTAGGCATTCCACAAACATCATAACACCGTATTTTGCATGAAGATTTGTGTCTTAAGGATTATAAAGTTCAGTTAACACAAGAACTCAAGCCGGCCGATCATCAACAACGTCGTGTCTTTGCTGATTGGGTCGTTGAAATGCATGGAAATAATCCGGAATTCCATCGAAAAATCATCTTAAGTGAGTAGGCCCATTTCCACCTCGGTGGCTTCGTCAAAAAAAAATTGTCGCATCTGGGGCTCGGAAAACCCCGGAAAACATGTGACTGTTTGGTGCAGTTTATGGTCCGGTGGAGTCATTGGACCTTACTTTTTCAAAAATGAGGCTGGAGCAACAGTTACGGTGAATGGAATGCGCTATCGAGAGATGATTAATGATTTTTATGGCCGGAATTGGATGGTATTAATCTGGACAACGTTTACTTTCAACAAAACGACGCTACGTGCCACACAAGCAACGAAACCATTGATCTTTTGCGGGAAAAGTTTCCGGACCGTGTTATCTCTCGAAGAGGTGATCACAATTGGCCACCGAGATCTTGTGATTTAACACCTTGCGACTTCTTCCTTTGGGGCCACGTGAAAGAGAAGGTCTACGCCAATAGCCCAGCGTCGATTCAAGACCTCAAAGATGGAATTCGTGGGGCTATTGAGGACATAGGGCAGCCACTTTGCGATTTGGTTATGGAAAATTCCATTAAAAGGATATGGTCCTGTAAGCGTGGTCGTGGTGGTCATTTGCCTGATGTTATTCTCCACTATTAACGGCATAGCTTCTTCTTTATAATGAAATAAACATCCGATCATTTTTATTGAAAAATGGCATTTTTCTTTGAATATCAAAATAACACCTCTTATTGGAAAACCCTTTACAATAAAGGATAAAGTTGCGATTCGAGAAATCGAACGAAACTTTGTATTTACGGAACCCTTAACTACGCTCGAAATTCAAGTGTCAATCTAAATCTAAAAACATTACACGGAGTAAATTGGATCCATGAGTGAAAGACTCATTAAAATCGTCGTTCAAAATAGCGTGCAATGCGTAGGTACATCGTAATGAGCCTCTATTATCCTAATAGGCGACCATATGAAGCTCACACTCTAACATTATGATAATCGAGAAACTCTCCGAAACGGGCCAATTTGAAATGCAAAACGGTTCGATTAACGCCGTCAGCCAGTGGGAGTCTGGAAAATATCTTCATTTGAAATTTGCCACACTTCAACTATTCCAAGAGCAATTATCTAATCTGATTAAGGAGTTTGATTTCTGAGTAACGATGCATAAAGGAGAGGAAATTGACCGTAGAGTCAAGAGTGTTTTATTATCTGGTTTCTTCAGTTCTATGGAAGTGGGACCAAAGAAGAAATAGTTCTCACTGGGTCTTGATGAAAATGTGGGAAAGCCCTGTGGACAGGACCTTTGGCGCTCTTGTTCAAACTTCGACAAATCATATCTCCAAAAGTGGTTTTTCAGATTTGGGAACTAATGAACTATATCAATGGATTCTTATGATACAACTGCATCATAAAATTAAATAAGGATCCATTTATATAACTCCCAACTCTGAAAGCCCAATACTTTCGCAGTTATGATTTGTCAAAGTTTGAACAAGAGCGCCGAAGCTCCTGTCCACAGGGCTTTCCCACTTTTTCAGTTTGGCTTCTGTGCGTCAGTGTTCAAGAATTTTCGTAATTAAATTCAAAACGTAGGTCTATGAATCATCTCATGTAGGATTTACATACATCAGCAAATTTTAATTAGAGTGTTCTATGCAATCATATAGAATTATTGAGAATAACTATTGAAATTTTATGAAATCAATAAAATCATATCTCCGAAAATATTAGCTTGTTAGAGTTGAAAATGATATCAATGATAAACTGCATCTTAAAAAAAAGTAAAAAAAATTTTTTTTTTGTTACTCCGAAACCACTTGTCCCATTTTGCCCAATAACGAACTTAACCAAGATATTTATCTCCCAAACCTACTCTGAAAATTTCAACTGTCTAGCTCATTACGTTCGGGAATTATCGTGTTAACGGCCGGACGGACCACCGAATTTACCATGGTAAATTCGATTAAGAGTGTCCAATACAGGAGAACGGACAATAGAATTCACCATGGTATATTTGATTAAGAGTGTCCAGTACAGGAGAATGGACAATAGAACATACGCGCAGAAGCTCCTGACTTCACGTCAGTGCTTGAACCAATTTTTTTTAGTAATTTTTTTAAAATTTTATAGCGGTACGTTTCTCACAAAATTTCACACACGTCTTTATGTCGATATTCTACAACTAGTTAGCAAGCTACAATTTGGTCGGGTCTAACTCCGAAACCGTTGGCCGATTATGGCCAACAGCGAACTTAACTTTCCCATTTAGATGCGCAACCTATCCTGAAAATTGCAAGTCCCTATCTCCTTTCGTTCGTGAGTTATCGAGGCAACGGTCACCTATCCAGCTACTGAACTCACACAAGGTTGCTCAGATATCCAACAATATAGATCCGATCATGTTCAAACTTGAAACTTGGTATTATAGTTAGGTGCTGAAGGCTCTCGCAAATATCTGCCATGTCGGATGAATAGTTTCTGATATATAGATTTTTTTCCATGATTTTTAAAAAAATTTGTAGTGATACGATCCTCACAAAATTTTGCAAGAATTTCCGCGTTGGCATTCTTCAACTAATAACCATATTTAAATTGGATCAGTTCAGTATTTTTCGAGTTATTAAGGAAATAACAACCAAATTTCAGATGGGGATAACTCCAAAACCGTTTGGCCGATTATGCTTATAAAAAAACTCAAATGTTACATTCAGATGCACAACCTAACCTGAAAATTTCAAATCGCTATCTGCTTCCGGTCTCAGGTTATTAGGACATAAAAAATATGTTTTAATAATTTTTTTAGAATTTTCTAGTGATACGATTCTCACAAAATTTGACAAACGTGCTTAGGTTTATATTCTATAACTATTCACCAAGTTTAAATTCGATCGGATTTATATTGGTTGAAAACAAAATTATTACTCGGAAATCATTGCGGCGATTATGCCCATTAACAAACTTGTCTGTCGTATTGCGATGCGCCACCTATCCTGAAAATTTCAAGTCGCTAACTCATTCTGTTCTCAAGTTATCGGGGCAACGGCCGGACGGCCGGCCGGACAGAATCAAATTTGACCTCGAATTCTTCATTGGGGAGTCGAACCGAATCGTTTGAGACCATTTTCGTAAAAAACTTCGAAAGTTACAGACATTTGGGCAAAATGATATCGCGATGTTCCCCAGAACATACGCGCAAAAAGCTTTGGAGGCATTCGTGAACGGATTAAGGAACAATGAAATACGAACAATTGTAAAGCCAAGAAATTTTGGGGATATAAAAGACGCAGTAGTAAAAAATTCTTCCCAATCCTCAAATCCCCAATTACTCCATTATTCAGAACTGAGGTCAATCTTATATAGAGGAAATCGTAGCAATAATCCAAATTTCGATTCCTCAGCAATTAGATACCAGGTAAGGTCGCGGACGTTCATATAGAGGCCGTTATAATAACAACACTCGACTTCGTTGAGAGCGTATTTCGAAGAAAATCCAACAAACTTTCCCACTGAAGAAAATGTAATGCCTGAGGAATAATGTTCTGAAAACAAGTGCTAGTTCATTCTCAAGAATCACACAATAGCTATGTCAGGTTTGAATTACAATTCATATTTCATATATTTAGATGACTTAACAGTTTTTGGAATTTCAATTCAATTACAAAACCACAATCTTTTGAAAGTTTTTCAACGGTTGAGAGAAGTTAATTTGAAATTAAACCTAGTTAAAGTGAATTTCTGAAAAAAGAAATGATGTATTTGGTGCATATCATTACGGATAAATGTATTTCACCAGATCCAGAAGAAATTAAGGCTATTTCATGATATCCTGTACCAACAAATTCCGATGGAGTAAAAGTTTTTGTTGCAGTAACTAATTTTAACAGGAAATTTATCAGAAAATTTGCGGAAATTGCTCAGCCCTTGAACAACTTGTCCCGAAAGGAAAAGTTTTTCAATGGACTGAAGAATGTGAACTGAAAGCACCTGTCCTGCAATATCCAGATGTTTCAGAAAATAACAAATTCATTCTCAGGACAGATGTCAGTGGATTTGCCTTAGGCTCAGTTTTATCGCAAACTAATGACCATCTATAATAGCCTTTGCGTCAAGGAGTTTGAATCCAGCAGAAAAGAATTATTGCACTGGGGCAATTGGTGCTTTTAATATAACCGTGAACTCATCAACTCTCTATACCCCATATGAACTTGTTTGTTGGCCAACCCTGATGAATTCTATGAAATAGCGAGAATCGGGTTGATCTGATATATAATTTCGATAATTATACCATTGAATTGAAATTTAGATTACAGAAAATTTGTAGGACGCTATAGAGAAAATTTTGTGAAGAAAAAGATCAAAAGAAAGTAAACTTTTGATAAAAATTAATTATAAGAAGGGGGATAACGTACTTGTGAATAATATGAACCCTGAAAATAAACTATATCCATTGTTCAGAGGTCCATATGAAGTGATAGGTATACAAGTGAAAAACACGAATGTGATAGTGCTAATCTTTCGGTTTTTTCTTTTACTGTGGATTGATCATTTTTTTCTTGCGGTAGCCATGTTAAGTACCTAATGTTAAGTAATGCTTCTTCTTTCGATTTTTTGGTTTTGTCTTTGTTTGTGAATCATTCCTAAGTTTGTCAAATAGGTTAAGTTAAGAAGTGTTGAATTCTTTTCTGTTTGATCATTTTCTTGTATGTTATTTTTAGATGATGGTTATTTTCATACACTGATTGTTAGTTGATTTGTCTCGATACCAGTGCTATATGCACTGTTTATAGACACTTTGTTTCAATATTGAATTTGTTCAGTGATTAATTAATAAATGATTTCTAAAAAAAAAAGTGGGCAATATGCGCCAAGAAGTGCACAAAAACCGGGTAAAACATTATCATTGTTGAAAATTAAGAATTAGCGAAATGGGTAAATATGTAATCAAGGAATGTACAGGGTGTCCCAAGTTCGAGTACCTATTAGACGTTTCTGGAGAACTGGACATATTTGAAATCTGAAAATTGGGATTATGATATTGCTTGAAATTCTCTACAGAGCTAAAATATTTTCGAAGCTATACAGGGAGTGAAAATAAATTTGATGAAAAACATTTTTTTTCAAGTTTTGCATTCCTGGTATGATCAAGTATTCAATGCTGAATACATTTCTGTTAAAACCATTGCATACATTCGAATAGTTTTCAAAATATCGAAAAAAAACTGGAATAAAAGTCAAATATGTGTAGTCAGTATTATGTTCATTATTCTTATTTCAAACATCCTGAGTGTGAACCGTTTCTAGAACAGCGAAGAGGAAGAATGTGGAAAGGTCATACATCTTTATAATTTCAGAAATATCATCACAGGGTGTTTCAAATTTTGTGTCGAAAATTGTGATCAAAAATTGGCCATAACTTCTGTTTTTCAAATTAGAACCCTATTTTTTTATGATTGCGTTGGATTCTGCGGAGAAAAATAATGATAGTTAAACTTACATGATTATGCTCCTAAATTAAATAATTTCTCAGTTTTTTTTGAATTTAGGAGCTAGAAAACTATCATTACTTTTCACCGCAGAATCCAACGCAATCATGAAAAAATAGGGTTCTAATTCGAAAAACAGAAGTTATGGCCAATTTTTTATCACAATTTTCGACACAACATTTGAAACACCCTGTGATGATATTTCTGAAATTCAAAAGAAGCATGACCTTTCCACATTCTTCCTCTTGGCGGCTTGAAGGTTTGTGTGGAATTTCAGCAGAATCTGACAAATATAAGAAGTTTTGAGACTTGCGCTTTGGTATTTACAACCAAGTTTCAATTCGATCGGATCCATATTTCTTGAGTTAATGAGGAAGCAATATTTCAGATGTTCATAACTCCGAAACCATTTGGAGAATTATGCCTTTCAAGTCGCTATCTCTTTCCATTCGGATGATTTCGTGGCAACGGACAGCCGGTCAACCAGACAGAGTTGGATTCAACTTCGAATTATTCATCAGAAGGTTGAACCTAATTGTTTGATCATTTGATCGTTAAGACCATTTTCGGCAAAACATTCGGAAATTACAGACATTTGGGCAAAATGATAATACACCTACAACGTGCCTGCAAAATAGGTAGGTAAAGCAGAGCCTGCGTGTAACATAATATTTTCTGTTAAGATTAATTTCACGATTTCAATCTATTCATCAGAAAATTCAAATTGCTAAAACCTAATGTTTCATGAATAGGTTATTAACGAACAAGAACTGAAAGGTAATTTCATGTACCTATCAGAATATAATATATTAATTAACAAATAAAGGCATTGGCCTAAGTCAATTTATTTCATTAGATATTTATAATTGCTTTAAGTACAAGAAGATACTACTTGCTATGTTAGATACAGCATGCTCTGAGAAGTGCGATATTCACGGACTTAAGAAACGTATACTGACTGACAAAAAAACTGCTACACCCAGGAGGAGCTGTTTAAATTTTAATTTTTTTTTGGTAAAACATAGATAGTATAGCAAGGAGTAAATGATTAAAATTTGGAGAAAAAAATCGTGCAGGTTTTTTCATGTAAACATTTTTGTTAGTTACATATTGTAGTCGTTTTTTTTGCAACTTTTTTTAATTTTACAACAAACCAGCTGTTCGAGCAGATCCAAAGTCGATGTTTAGTTGTTGTTAAAATGCCTACGCATGTGTACGCGGAATTTATCGCCAGCAGTGAGTTAGAAAGAGGTCGAATTATTGGTCTATGGGAGGCGGGGTTGTCATTTCGAGAAATCGCTAACCGTACGAACAGAAATCCAACTGTTATGAGATGTTGTCAAGCGTGGTTTGATAATGTCCAAAATCGAAGAAGAGTAGGCACCGGGCATCGAAGGGGCACAAATGAAGTTCAAGTCGACGTCGAAGACTTAAGGCTATTAGAGACCGATTTGCGACAAGTCGATCTTTGGCTGATGAGTGGTTAAGAGAACAAGGCTATCCTGTAACTGTCCGAACGGTTTACTGCCGGATAAGCTCTTTTGGATGCAGCATTATCGACCCCATCTTGTGTTACCTCTGATGGTTGAGCATCGCCGGCAACGATTACAGTGGTGCAGAGAACGTCAACATTGGAATGTGGAATGGCATCAGGTCGTCTTGTCTGATGAATCTCGATTCTCCTTGGGTGCACTTGATGGCCGAAGAAGGGTTATGGTATAGGGTAATATTGCACATGCAAGTAGGTCACCTTTAGTCTTTATTCGAGGGAACATGACAGCGCTGCGTTACCATCGAGAAATAGTGGAGCCATATGTTCTCCCTTACCTTAACCGGCTCGAGAATCCAATAATTCAGCAAGATAATGCTTGACCTCATGTTGCCAGAGTTTGTTTAAACTTTTTTTAAGCGACCCATGTTAATCTTTTGCCATGGCCGCCCAGATCCCTCGATCTATTGCCCATAGAGCATGTTTGGGACATCATGGGTAGAAGGCTTGGAAATTTACCCCAGCCCCCACGGACTTTGGCGGCTCTGATAAATGAACTACAGGTAGCTTGGGATAGTATCCCTCAAGAAGAAATAGACCATCTTATAGTATCAATGCCAAGACGTGTTGGGGAGTGTATAGATAATCGCGGTGGACAATCACATTATTAACAAATTTATTAAAAAAAAATGTAGAACCTTCATTGTTTTTTTTTCAAATTTCAATCATTTACTCCTTGCTATACTATCCATGTTTTACCAAAAAAAAATTAAAATTTAAACAGCTCCTTCTGGTTGTTTCAGTTTCTTTGTCAGTCAGTATATTTCCGAAGATGAATATTTCATCATGTCACTTCTACAGAAGATGCCAATACCTACCTACTGAGTTGTAAGTTCTTACGATATGAAATTGAACTGAAAAAACTCTGCACAGGTAGCTTCGCAGAAAAAAACAAGCAAAACACATTTCCTCCGGTACTATCTGCTTTGTAATTATCATTTCATTAATTGAAACTGACTGAATACAGCACGGCAACTTTTTATTTAATCTATTCACTACTTACATCGTTTATGCTGTAGGCAGAAACGGGAAATTAGAAAAAGCAGCAGAAGCAGTTCTGCTTCGACATCCAATTAAATAGGTATACCTACAGGGTGGGCTACGGTCGATGGTATCCTGGTCTATTACGGAGAACGGGACGTACGATTTTATTGAAAATTTGGTTTCTGGGCTAGGAACCACTGCTCCATCGATCTAGAATATTCTCAGCACTGTGGTGTTGCTGCTCATATCAAAAAGTACTAACAACTTTGATATTTCAAATGGAACATCCTATATATTATTGCTTTTTTCGATCCGCGTAGCCTCCTGATTAATTCAGTATAAACTTTATAACCTCTACGACTGTTCTCAAGTCGCAGCGGTTAAACTCGGAGCTACTAGAACTCGGGGATCCGCGGTACAGCTTCAGTGGGGATGGGAGTGGATTCCAAAAGGGAACCGAGTATATGGGCGCCGGGCAAATTTAATTCTCCCAGATACCCAAGCGTAATGTAATCATTCCTAAATTTACCAAACGAATATTCACGCTGAAAACAAACAATTTATTCCAGTAGCTTACAGCACAGATCTTTAGATTCAACAAAAAAACTACTGTGAAACCCTGAATAGGGTGCGGCGGAAATTGTACGTAGATATTCTTCCTTGATTCGAATACGCGTCGCTTGAGCTCAGGCTCATCCACGTTTCTTATCTATGATCATATATGATTAATACAAATCTTTCCCCAATTTCCGCTTTACAACAACAATAATTTATATATTCTGAGGGTATTATGTTCAGGCCGTATATAGCATACACAAGATATAGTTTGAGATCAATTTCCAATAACTTGCGTGCTATTCCTGAACGTAGTATTACGTCGATGGTCTCGCAATACTGTCCTCGTTCCCTCGGTGCTCGTAATCTGCAACCCTGGATTGGATGTCCCACAGCGTTGTTTACTGATCACCTTGTAAATATACAAGGTGATCAGTATAATAATCAGTATAATAATACTCAGTATCAGTATAATAATACTCGAGATCTGCAACCCTGCGTTGGCTGTCTCACGGCGTTACTTATGGACCATCTTGCATATAATCCAAAGCCTCAGTTCTACTGTTCTTAACATAAAAACCCTGATGACAGAAAAGAAACCATAAGTGACTCCTCTCAGATAAGAAATAAATGAGTCTCCCCAATGCATAATAATTTCGGTTATCAGAATATCAAACAGACAAGTTATTCGTTGTTATTTAATATTTATACTCCATACATACCCTGATAGTCGGGGAACATTCACGTGGTCAACTTGGATTGGCAAAAGGTCTTTAAATCATCTTTCGAGAGAAGTGTTTACTGTTATCTTTCCAAATCAAACCAATATAACCCTCACTCTTAATTCGATTTTCGAAACTATATCCAACTAAGAAGATTCCAATAATTCTAACTAGGTTTCGAAAATGCGCACAACCAATTGCTTCCTCCGTTGAATTTCCACAAAATGGACGATCTTATCTCATCGACGCCGACTCTGACAAAATTTCATAACGTCAAAACGAAACAACATTGCCAATTCATCCGGTTCCTTGAACACAATTCCTTATGTGTCGATTGGTACTATTGAGAACCAACCTCAAATTTAATGTCAATACAAACGACAAACTTGTCGCAAGCAAAACATAAGCAAACCTCTGTCTGGATCAAAAAGGAACGTTACAACTTCATTATCCCTATCTCTAGCGGTTGTCGAGTAATTAATTAATTTTTTTTTGCAAAACATAGCTTCAATTCAACAATTATTAGTTCGTTACTTGGAATCCTAGAAAGCCGAAATTTCGAGTATGCATTAACGATATCCCGTATATAATGGTCCTATACCGAAATTGTAAGATTTTTCGAGTTGAGAGGAAGTTTTCATGCCAATGTGAATATTGGGCTACATTTTGTATAAGCTATCCAATGTAACAATTGGCATCGATTGTAAAGTATTGTAGAATTTTGAATGGTATAAATGACTAATGCTTAAATGTTGATTAAAAAGTTATCGGGCATGTGGTCATGCTTCAATATATGATTAAATCCTCCTCATTGAACTATTTTAACTTGTTTAAGTTCGAAGCGTGACTACATACCCGATAACTTTTTAATCAATATAATATATAATGATCTCCCTATACCCCAATTTATATTTGGCAAATATAAATATCATATAAATCCAGTTTGGTTTGTGTTGTCCTAAATTCCACAATTTACAATTGAATCAGATTTATCATGGAGGACACTATTTTGAATGATTTGTTCTTATAACTTCTTATAGTATCGTACCTCTTATCATATCCTTGCAGATTTTTATATTTTATGTTTGAAAGTGTTTTTTTCAAGATCGATTTTTGTCGCTCGATACTATAGATACATACAGTAAACTTTTCTCATATGCGAGTGGATACGACCCACATAAAACAATTGAATAGGAAGAGTTTCCACTATAATTACCAATATATTTTGTCTATATTATACATCGATCGTACTAGAAATACACGATTTTTTTAAGACCTTGCGATAATTGAGATTATTTTTCAAGAAAAAAATAGAATTCACAACCATAAAAACTGATCCCATTATGAATTAAATTTTAACGTACAACTTATATTCCCCCACAATCCCAATGCTTTTAAAATTTCGTCTCTATTTGAACATCTAGAGAAATTTATTATTTTTGATTGTGGTTCTTATAGTGTGGAAGTACATTTAATAAAACTGGTAAAGACATAAAAAATTGGTTCAATCACTGACGTGAAGTCAGAAGCTTTTGCGCGTATGTTCTATTGTCCATTCTTCTGTATTGGACACCCTTAATCGAATTTACCATGATAAATTATGTTGTTCATTCTCCTGTATTGGACACTCTTAATTCGAATTTACCATGGTAAATTCGAATTTTGTGGCCAATACAACAGAATGGACAACATAATTTACCATGGTAAATTCGATTAAGGGTGTCCAATACAGAAGAATGGACAATAGAACATACGCGCAAAAGCTTCTGACTTCACGTCAGGGCTTGAACCAATTTTTTTTTTCGTGATTTTTTTTTAATTTTCTAGGGGTAGGTACAGTTCTTACAATTTTTTTTTTCGTAAGTTTTTTCAAATTTTCTAGGGTTACGGTTCTTACAAAATTTTAAACACGGCTTTATGTTGATTTTCTACTACTAGTTACCAAGCACCAATGCGATCGAATATTTATTTTTTGAGTTATTAAGGAAATCATATTCCAGGTGGGTATAACTCGGAAACCGTTACACCGATTATGCCCAAAAACGAACTCAACTCTCCGTTTCGGATACGCAACCTACCCTGAAAATTGCAAGTCCCTATCTCTTTTCGTTCGAAAGTTATCGAGGCAACGGTCACCCATCTACTGAACTCACACAAGAATGCTCGAATCTCCAACAATATTTAATCGATCGTATTAAAACTTGAAAGTTGGCAGTAGAGTTAGGTTATGAAGGCCCTTGCAAAATTTCAGCAATTTCAAACGAATAGTTACTGATATATAGAATTTTTTTTTATTTTCAATGATTTATTAAAAATTTTCTGCAGATGCTATCCTCACCAAATTTTGCAAACATTTTCGCGTTGGCATTCTACAACTAATAACCATGTTTGAATTTAATCGGTTCAGTATTTTTCGAGTTAATGAGGAACAAAAAAACACCAAATTTCAGAAAATTTCAGATGGCTATAACTCTAAAACCTTTTGGCCGATTATGCTCATAAACAAACTGAAATGTCGCGTTCTAGTGCAAATCCTAACCTGAAAATTTCAAGCCGCTATCTCATTCCGTTCTCAAGTTATCGTGACAACAAAAATATTTTTTAATAATTTTTTTAAAATTTTCTAGCTATACGATGCGCACAAAATTTCACGAACGTGCTTAGGTTCATATTCCACAACTACCCACCAAGTTTCAATTCGATCGGATTTATATTGGTTGAAAACAAAATTATTACTCGGAAACCACTGGGCCGATTATGCCCATTAACGAACTTGTCCGTCGTATTGGGATGCGCCACCTACCCTGAAAATTTCAAGTCGCTAGCTCTTTTCGTTCTCAAGTTATCGTGGCAACGGACGGACGGCCGGACGACAGAATCAAATTTGACCTCGAATTCTTCATTGGGGAGTCGAACTTAATCGTTTGAGACCATTTTCGTCAAAAAATTCGAAAGTTACAGATATTTGGGCAAAACTCTAACGCGAATATCCCCAGAACATACGCGCAAAAATGAAGCTATTCTATGTTTCTAAAAGTGTTATGAGGAATACGCCAAGAACACCCTCAATGATCTACCCACTGGGGAGGTATTCATTGAAAACGATACCAATTTGTCCAATTCTTTTCAAATAACATTTCCTGTTAGAAATATAAATAGCAATCAAAATTGTATTTAAGAGTGGTGGGAAGTGCATGAAAAAGTTCCTACACTTCCCAAGATGGACGATGATTTATTGAGGGCTAGATCCGTACATTTGAAAGATTATTTTCCATAGCAGGCATCAGGTATGATCATGGCAAAAACACGTACATCATGGAAAGATGATGTGATGCAAGCTTTATCTGCGTGATTATGTTTGAATTCTTGGTCATCGAGTGATGAATTGATGATTCGAAATGTTCAGCTTTATTTCTGCTGGACTTCAGTAGAGCATTCGTGAGGTACGATATTCTTGTGGCTATTTTAAAGTCTCGTGGACTGTCGGTTGAAACTCTTGATCTTTTGGACTCTTATCTTACTGGGCGTTCACAATTTGTGCTGTTGGGTGATAAGTTTTCTTGTGCTAAATGTGTGCCGAATGGGGTGCCGCATACACAAAAGTCAATTTGCTAACTTAATCTTACACGGCAAGGTTCATATGTATGCTGACGATTTCCACCTTTTTTTTATTTCCCCATTAATGATTTGAACTCCTCAGCCATGAGATTAAATGAAGATCTTAATCGGTTGGCGAAGAAGCATTCCCTGATATTGAATGCAGGTGAATCATTCGCTCTAGTTTTTGGGTAAAAAAATATAAATATTGTTGAGAGTAATTTCAAGTTTGTAATTTGTGGCGATAATATACCTGGAGAGCACTCGAGACTTGGGTCTGATTCTGGCCGGCTCATTGAGATTTCGTGAGCATGTGGTGTGCTTGGTTCGGAGAGCTTATGGGTCCTTGAGGATGCTATACCAGCATAGGTCTTACTTACCTATCACCAAAAAGAGGATCCTATGTGATAGTTTGGTCTTGTCAAGTTTCAATTATTGTTCTGCTGTTTACAGTTTTTGGCTTGACCAAGAGACATTCAACGTGTACAAAATAGCTGAATTAGGTTTATTTATGGGATTAGGAAATACGAACATGTCTCACATAAGTTGAAGGAGTTGTGTTGGATGCCGATGAAATCTTGTTTTGAATATTCTGCCCTCTGTACTTATCACAAAATTATAGTTGAGAAAGGTCCATCCTATCTTTACAACAAGCTGAGGCGTAGAACTGATATCCACAATTTGAATATAAGACATAGGAATATGCTCTATTGTCCCCACCACAGAACATCGACCTTCCAAAGAAGTTTCGGATACAATATAGTTAAGTTTTACAAGGCGGGTCCAAATGAATGCAATAGCTTTACACCGGCTAGATTCAGGAGAAAAATCAAGGCTCAGCTGCTCCACACACTAATTGAATAAAATGTCTGATTGTCAACGAAAACTGTTCTGTATATTAATTATCAGTGCTTCAGATCCCCTTTCTGTTTTTTTTTTCTGTGAATTATACTTTTTTTTATCATTTTCATTATATATAGTTCGTTGTTTATTCTTTCTGTTTTGAATGCTCATTCGAAATTGTAATTGTTTCAATTAACAAGAGTTAGAGAACCATCTTGGTGAACTTCCCCTTGAGGTTTCGATTTATGTTAAGTAATGAAGACATTATTATTATCATTTGAGAGATTAAATTAACAGTGTTCAAAATTAGAAAAATTATGTACAAATATTTTTGTATGAGAGCATAATAAATTTGCTCATTGCTATCTACCATTTCGTTTATATATTATAATATTTATGAACGTTATTAAGAATGAAGCGAGACGAAACGAGACAACTGATAACGAGACGAGACCGAGACTTAATTTTTTGGGAATTGGCGAGACCGAGATGAGATTTTTGTTGCTCTTGTTCCTCGGAACATAGTGCTAATCAATCTACCCAAATGTCTGTAATTTTCGAATATTTGGCTGAAAATGGACTTAAACGATTTGGTTCGACTGACTGATCAAGAAGCCATGGTCAAAATCGATTCTGTCCGGCCAGCCGTCCATCCGTTAATACGATAACTCTCGAACGGAATGAGCTAGACAATTTAAATTTTCAGAGCAGGTTCGAGGGATAAATATCTCGGTTAAGTTCGTTATTGGGCAAAATCGGCCTGTTGGTTTCGGAGTAACGAAAAATTGTTTGTTACTTTACAACTTTCGAATTCTTTTTTCAAGATGCAATTTTATCATAAGAATCCAATGATATCATTTTCAACTCTAACGAGCCAATACTTTCCGGAGATATGATTTTTCAAAATTTCAATAATACACCGTAGTTCTATGTATTCACTGTCTGTGTTCATAAATGTCATCTTACCTAGCTATAAGAGTCATGTCAATTCCTAGTTTGAAAAACAAGTATCCGATTCTTGAATTTGTGAATATATACAAGACTGTTTTGAAACCGAAAATAATATTGACTGGTTGCATATTGAATAATTTACATATAAATTCGGGATGATGTTTCGGAAGATTTAGAATTTGATCATTTTAATGATGTTTATGAAGGCAATAGGAAAGAAGAACATAATGGAATCATCAAAACAAATTTGTGTTCGTTGATCACTGAGGTAAATATTACATTTTACTTCCTTAAGTAGTAAGACATGTTCCTATATATACAGTATTTTCATAATGTTGCTAGTTGATATATTTTGAACTATTAAAATAATTCATTCATAAGCCTCTACCTACTCAAATATCAGGAATAAATGGACAATCTGCTATTATTGTCTCCAGCCTTGCTCTAGACATTTCGATGATACTTTTCTAAGGTATTTCGAGTTGTGAAAACTATGCAGCGAGTGTAAGTTGCAGCAACCCATTCTACGAGGTTGAATCATTGCAGATTGCTCATTTAATCTTGATAAATAAATTTAATGACAATTTTTGAAGCATTGTAGATTGCTCTTTTTTTTTGGCGCTTTTGTAAATGAGTAAGTTTGAATCGTTTTTTGAACGACCCTTTTTTTAAATTTAATTTCTTCCATGATGCAGTTCTATCATAAGAATCCATTGATATAATTCCCAACTCTGAGAAACCAATACTTTCAGAGATATAATTTGTCTGTTTGAACAAGAGCGCCAGAAAAAGCTCCTGTACACAAGGCTTGAACCAATTTTTTATATTCCTTCCTACTCTCGTCTCCTGTGAAGCCCTACCGGAGCCGCTACTGCCCAGAAGCAAAGGTACCGATTCACGATACTATGAATCTATAACATATAATCATAAAACAAACGCCCCGGATGTTCACACGTAAACGTAGTGGCAGAACGACTTCAAAATAGCGCTCGATTTCACGGAACCAGAGGATGTAACCACACCGAGTTATTTTTATGATTTTATAGATTCCACGAAGTGTCTGAGCAATGGCTGCTGTACTACTTCATGATATAATGGTGGAATTTCATTTAATGGACGGTTCCAAGGTATAATGAAATTACGAAATGATTCTATAGAAATTCTTCTAACGGCGGTAGATAAGAATCTAACTGTTCGCGAGTTGTCCGAATTAACACCTCGGAATTCACAGAAGACGCAATTATCAAGTTGTAACATGGTTCGTATGATAAACTGTAGATGGCGCTGGGCGCTGGATATCTATCTCTCTGAGTAGAATACTGGATGTGTATCGAAAATTGAAGGATCTATGAACCAGTTTTAGCCTACTTTTTCTATTATTCATTAATGATTTGCCTATTCACATTGCACAATTTCTTCTAGTTTTATTTGCTGATGATACATCGGTTGTGGTCTCAGCGCGGAGTTACGGGGAGCTTCGCGACGCTTGTGAGGAAATTATTGACCAATTCGTCAATTGGTGTCGGTCCAACAGAGTTGTTGTTAATGTCAACAAAACTGTTTACATTCATTTCGGTATCAGGAAAAACACTGCAGAAACTGTTGAACTAAATTACTCCAACTTCAATTTAGTGTCTGCGGAAGAATGTCAATTTTTGGGAGTCCATGTTGACAGAAATTTAACCTGGTCTACACATATCAGCTTTCTCTGTAAAAAGCTTAATAACTCGTATTATGCCATCAATAGAGTAAAATACATACTTCCTGTCAACTCATTAATGCAAATCTACTACAGCCTGGTATATAGTCAACTTTCATATAACATCTTACTCTGGGGAAACTGTGTAGAATTCAACAGAGCTTTCATAGCTCAAAAACGAATCATTCGTTTAATATTCAATCTAAGTTCTCGATCATCTTGCAGGCCAGTTTTCGTTGCAAATAATTTGCTCTCTTTGCCATGTATATATAGAGAACCTGCGTGACCTTGAGATTCGACACTAGCGCTCATGGTGGCGAATTTTAGCATTCATTACGTGAGAGAAATAAATTTTGTACTGATCGCCATACAAAGTAATTATTAATTATTATTTATAAGAATTATATCTTGTCTATGGTAATTATAAATTTTGAAAATTTTCAAACGTTTTATTTATTAAAAGAGGTTTTCAAACAAAAAAGGTGAAAATGTATTCAGAAGTAACCATGCTGAAAATGTAGAAGAGTGGAAGACAAACTAATATTAAACCATTTGATTATTGTTATTTATTAATATCATTTAAAATATCAAATAAAGATATGAACTTGTCAAAATACATTTAATTCTATTTTCCTACTTTAAAAATAGGTTTTTGTAAGTTTACTAGTACACAGCATATATGAATAATTAAAACGGCAAAGTACAGCACAAGATCAATGTAATAAACGGTAAATGGTAGTGGCATAGTTTCTTACATATTCTCTTTTACTGGGCCAGAAAATATATTTTTTTGTTTTCTGCGCTAGTGAATCTAGATCTACATGTTGGATATACATAACAAAAATTAAGTACCATAAAAAAATAAACCTGTCTGTATTTAAGTATAAAAAATAAAAATTAGTAATCTGTTTCCAGAGATATTTTGTTGGATTTTGATCAGTGGTTACACATCTAATAATAATTTAAAAACTGTTCCCCTTACAGCGGTTATAGCCAAAAGTTGTTTCTCATTTTTTATAGAAGTACATCCTCGAAATCGATAATGAAATTGGTATGTCAGGTCCACAACACACTCTTTGACTCACGATCAAAGTCACATGAAAAAACAAAGTCATCACTTATGTGCTCAAATGAGACCACTGGAATCGATCTATCGACTGTTGAATTGATCCTTGTAGCTAACTGAACACCTTCAGATAAATCATTTATTAATTTCTTCACTATCATCACATGACACTTCAGATACTCATGTTCTTTTTTTCCAACGATCTACATTGGATGTTTAACGCTCTTTAAATCTATAATTACATAGCTTGAAAAATTGTCGTATGTTTTGGTGGATGAACAGGCGTTTCCGCCAATGAAATGATTACTGCATATTCTTGAGTTGTTTGTAGATAGCCATGGGGTACCATCGGCACTAAAAAAAGTAAAAAATTAATGTGGTAATAAAGTGGATTTCAACACATTTACCATTTACACTTACTTGATACGATGTACGGCTTTCATCCACTTTTGTTGACGTTCTAACAAATTTGGTTTGGAATAAAATGTTATATTTGTATCAGTCTTTCCATAAGTATTAAAGTATTATGACATGATACAATACAACAACTTGTGTTACCAGATCTGGATTTGTTTTTAACGTTATTTCCAATCATAATCACCCAATTATAATTTTACAAGTTTGGATTTCTACGTTAAGTGACAGTTCAACATCACGTATAAGCTTACGAAATTACCGAAAGAGGCGCCACTAGTGTTTACGCAGTTTCTCTATGTGTTCAAATGTTTGATATACCTACGCTAAAGAAAGTTTCCTGAATTGGACCAAATTATGTGACAACCATGAATACAGTACAAGGAACCAAGAAATTCTCCTTATACCTAAGCATAAAACACAAAAATTTGAGAAGTCCCCCATGTACCAGAGTATAATATTGTATAATAGCCTACCCAAAACTCTGAAGGCTCTCAGATTGCAAACATTCAAAAAGAAAATCAAGAATTTATTAATTAATAAATGTTATTACTCCACTGTAGAATTTTGTAATGATTGTCCATCACTTATCATTGATTGATGAATAATTGTATTTTTGACCTGTCCTATACACTTTGTTGTTTGAAGGGATTAATAAACTATTATTATTATTATTATTATTATTATTATTCTCAAAACTAGCTCTGAAGCGTGAGTGTGTATGTCACCAAAGTCCTCCTAAACGACGTGACCGATTTTTATGAAATTTTGTGTGTATGTTTGAGAGGGTACTTGAATGGTTTAGATTACCAATCAGACCCAGTAGGAAGTACCGCAACGCAATCAGGTTATAGAATATTTGTTCTGTTTTTTAAGTACAAAATGGATCCAGTTATCACAGTTTTGAAATAACATCGACTCTTTTCAGATCTCGGAGACCTAAGGCTATCAATTTGACATTATTTTGACTTTATTAATTCTAAGTTCAGTAAGTGTTACGCTGTTTGTCAAGGTAAAGTTTAAAGACATATTATATATAAAGTGTAATCAATGTGTGAAGATCCCGCTGATGGCAGGCAATCCAACGTTCGATCAGGACAACGTCTGTCCGGTCCACTAGTTATATTGTAAAATATAAGACACTAATTAATTTTTCTTGCGGCTGGAGGTACGTTTTGTGATTCGATTATTAGAAATATTATTTACTATTAGAAATATCTAGTTTACATCATAATCATCATATCACTTAGTAGGCCTACCTAACACGGCATAAAACGGAATGAAAATAACTTCCATTCTCTGTTTACGAATGTCTTGAATTTTCCTTATCAAGTAAATTGGATATTTCTGACACTGGATTTTTTACTCCAAAAGATTATCAATTGAAATAATTTTGATTTGCCATTCAGAGAAGCTAAGATTATGAGACATAATATACAGGGTGCTTCTGAATGGATGCAAAAAGTGGATTTCTTTGGCAAATATTAATGTGGGTATTTCATTTAATTGTTTGTTCTAAGCCCCTTCCCCCCAAGTTACGGCACATTGAAATTTGGGGAAAAATCTTGTTATTTTTGAATATCTCCTCCATGGAACAATTTGGTAAATCGGTATGATATCGCTAATTCGATCACTTGACAGTTTCTTTTTTTCCAAAATCAGGGGTGAGAGAATCAACCCCTACAATATTTCGATGCTTAACATTTTGCAAAAACAAATTATTTGAAAACAAAAATTCAATTACGCTACTATTTTATCCTGACTTTCCCTTAAAATTGATACCAAATTCAATTGCAAAAAAATAAAATAATACACAGACTCTCTTCACATAACTTCACAGCGACGATAAAGTTTGTTGAAATAATGTAAGTAGACAGCTGTCAAAAGTAGTCATATTAACTAATATCATCTAGGTTTATGTCAAATAAGGTCTTAATGACAAATATTTTTATTCCCCAAATTTTTTTAATGGCAAAGGGCAGTAGGTAACTTAGAGGGGTATAACAAAAAATTATGTGAAAGAACCCCTTCAATATTTGCTAAAAAAACCAAGAACAACCTCTTAGAATTTTTCGCTGTATTTTCCTACTTACAAACGACGAAAAGATATTATCGTCAAACAAATATTATCATAGAAATATGTAGGCCTATTCATGTGGACACAAATAATGGGAATTGATGTACAGTGCGCGCCAAAATTATGGAACAAATTCATTTTCTCAGAAGAAAAATATTTGGCAACAAAATTCTGAAACAGGTCAATTTTTGTTTCACTTTTACCAAATTTTTATGCATTTTTGAAGGATTTTTGTTGCACCCTGTGCCATCCCCATCAACCCTCTAAAGTTTTTGAATAGAGAAAGTGGGTCATTTGGTACTTTTTTGGCAAGGTCTTTGTATCTTCTTTACAGGTGTGCAGAAATTTTCAAGTCAGTTATCACAGAAAAATTTTTTTTTGAAAATTAGTTAGTTCATAGAGGTTTTCAGTATGTGCACTTTGTCCTGACTAATTTACTTTGAGACGATGGTACCTGATGAAATTTGTCACCGAATGAAAGTCGACCACCAGTACAGTTTTGTTCATGTTCAACACCTACGAACCCTTTAATGGAGAAAAAATGAGGGGGCGTGAGGGGGTTGAAAGGTGTTGAAAGTTGTGCATGCACAAAACTGTAATGGCTGACTTTCATTCAGTGACAAATTTCATCAGGTACCATCGTCTCAAAGTAAATGAGCCATGACAAAGTGCACATACTGAAAACCTCTTTGAACTAACTTTTTTGCAAAAAGGAGAAATGTTTTCTTGAAAATTTCTGCACGCCTGTAAAGAAGATACAAATACCTTGCCAAAAAAGTACCACAGGACTCACTTTCCCTATACAAAAAATTTAGAGGGTTGATGGGAATGGCACAGGGTGCAACAAAATTCCTTCAAAAATGCATACAAATTTGGTAAAAGTGAAACAAAAATTGACTTGTTTAAGGATTTTGTTGCCAAATATTTTTCTTCTGAGAAAATTAATTTGTTCCATAATTTTGACGCGCACTGTATATACAGGGTGTTCCTAAATTGAACGTACAAACGAAAAGGGGAGATTCCTTAAGTGAGTTTAAGAAAAAAAAGTCCCATAAACATGGGGTCGCAAACGTTTCGTTTTCGAGATACAGAGTGTTGAAGTTTGAATTTTTTTCAAGTTTTTTCTCATAGTATCTACACTTCACAAGTTGATTATACGAGTTTATCGAATCTTTATGAATCATCGCTACAGATCAGGTAAATTTCCATAAAAACTGACACTGAATTCATTCACCACAGCTTACAAAGTGGCCTTCCCATCATAATTTGGATTTTCACGAGGATTTCGAGAGAATCGTTAAAAATTTTTTTTCTCGAAATCGTTGGTAGATACGACAAAACTACAAGAGACCGAAAAGTTTAGTATAAGAACAAAGCTTCTTTTCACATTTTTTCAAATTAACAGTTGCTCACCAAAAAAAAAGTTCTGCAGAAGAACAGGTGGCAGTGTTCCAGAAAAAATATCACCCTGTAGATCTTCTATCGAAATTGCCATGTCACGTGGTGAGAACTCTCAAATGTAATATCTATGCCAAATTTCAGTTGAATATCTTGTGAAGTGTAGATACTATGAGAAAAAAACTTGAAAAAAATTCAAACTTCAACACTCTGTATCTCGAAAACGAAACGTTTGCGACCCCATGTTTATGGGACTTTTTTTTCTTTAACTCACTTAAGGAATCTCCCCTTCTCGTTTGTACGTTCAATTTAGGAACACCCTGTATATATGTAATTTAAATTAGGTACATAATATTTACCTAGTAAGTAAGTAGTGGTAATGTAACCACTACTTACTTACTAGGTAAATATTAGGTAATGGTTCATGGTGGAATAACTTTTTTTTTCACCATTTTTCTTTCCCGTAATCCTTCAATCGTTGCCATGAGATTGTATAGTACCTTTATGAAAGTGCACTTATAGCTTTACCCTTCTTAAAGTTTTCAATCATTCTTTTAGCCAAAAAAGATCGCCTATTTATAGGTATTCGCTGAAGAAATTGATTTTTTTTACAATCGATATCCAAAGTCGGCATTTGCGCTCGTATTTGACAACACAAACGTCATCTTTTTTCGAGGAATGTCACTTTGTCACATATACCTACCTTCTATACCTGTTTAGAAACATTTTGAAAAAAAAAATACACATTTATTTTGTTATATTTCATTAAATATCTCCCCCTCTGTAGTACCCAAATTCAATACTTATGTATACGAAAATTTCCGCGTTTTCCCCTATCCGTTTTTTAGAATGAAGCTTCTATTGAAACTGCTTACGTGTATCAAACCTATATAACCTTTTATTGATCTAACTAACCGCATTTAATCCAAAGTGTTAGTAGCAACGTTCAACTCAATCCCAACAAAACGTGCCTAATCCGGCACATCCACACAATATATCAATTCTAGAGATTTATATCAATAAATCACGGTGTACTCACCAAATTGACACGTTCTCCCACTCTCCAATTCACCCCACTTTTTTTCTGCAGCCGACTATCCCCGCCCCACTCTCTACGTGTGTTTACATTTCCCCTCCATCCCTTCCACCTTTCTCACCGGACAAGCGACCCGATGGCCCCGCCCAATTAGGGGAAACGTGGCCAATCAACGTAGCGACGTGTGTGGTCCCTCAAGTCTTCATTAAACTTCCACACGTTGCCAATTTAGGCGATTTAAGTATTCAAAGCTCGGTGGGAGATGGCAGCACTAATCGCGCTTTGTATTAGGTTGTAGCTTTGATTAACTGACCATGGCGGGATAGGTATGCTGCGTATATGTTTGTGTCACAATCCGAACCCGGCCACAACTGCCTGATTATTTTATGGCTTTTTTTGGGTGCCGGGGCTGTGAGAGCATTGGCGATTAGGCCTTATACCTATTAATTTCAGGAGTGGCTGCCTAAGTTAATAATAATTATTCCTAATACCTATAGTGTAGAACCTAGATAATTATTCATGAAGTTAATTTTTTCATCTATATAATATAGGTGGGTAGTACATATATACTTTCGAATAGACTAAAGCTGAGGTTATTCTTTGGGGGTCAGTTTCAATTGAGAATTAATTAAGTCAGACATGTCTGAATTAATTATGAACGATATCCATCGCATCCAGAAAACAGAATTTCAGCTAGGCATTCTAGGCAAACACAAAAAATTGTTTATGATGGAGGTAAAGGGTCAAGGTAATTTGGAAATTTCGATACAAAACTGGGCCAGATGTTCGTTTGATCTCACGACGCGAATCACATAGCTACATAACTACCTACGGGAAAATACACAAATCCCTACCGTAATTTTTTGAGAAGTAATCACTTTTTGATTATGTACGAATATGTGGAAGTAACCTCATATACAGGGTGTTCCTTTAAGATATGCTAATATTTGAGGGGGTGATTTTTTGATATCATAATAGCTGAGATAATATTATAGACATCTTTATAAAATTTGGTTCGTGTCTTCTATGGATCAAGGTGCATTTTGTGACGTACAAAAATTTTCATTTTCTCTACCAGTGGCGTCCATACGGGTTTTGCATTAAATATTTTCGGAGAAAAAAATACTACGCTACTTCTTTCTTTTGAAATAAAAATGACTTTTTTGATCCGCATTAATATTTGAGCAAATTTGATCGCATTGGTTTTCTTTGTCCGACGCACGGTTTCCGAGTGAATATTAAAAATCGTTTTACTTCAGGATCCATTCCTCAAAAATCTGATGCGGTGTATGGAAATGTTTGTGCATCGACTCAAAGCAAATTAAAAGATCAAATTTTTTCCAAAATCAATGAGAATCCAAAAAATATTCCTTCTCGTCAGATGCTCTATTCTTGCTTAAAATAATTAAATTAAAATTAGGTACTTCATATGGCAGTACCAAAATTTTTTCACCCTGTTTCTCAAAAGTTCTCAAAAATTAAGACTTTTAGGACATATACGTTCAAAGGAAGTTCGAAGGGTTCAAAGCCCCCTGAAATGTTATTTTTTTCTTAAAAACAAAAAAATACTTGCTACAGAAAACGACCCTTACACCCCCTGCCCTTATGGAGTCAATTGCCAAAATTTCCAGTTCCAGTTCAGGTGGGAGTTCCACAGGTGTCCATCTTGGGTTCCACACTGTTTATAATTTATGTAAACTATATTTCATAAATCATATAGGCTATTCCATCGAGTCAGTATAATATGCTGATGACACAGTATTTTATTCCATCACTCAGAGAAATGTTAGGATTACTAATTAATGATCCTATACTACGGAGAATTTCATTCATCTTAAATATATTTTATTAATTATTCGAAAATGTTATTATTATTATTATTAATATTCCAACCATTGGGGAAATAATTATTAATAATAAAAGAGGGTTAATAAAGAAAAACTTTCATGACATTTCGGGGGGGGGGGGGGGGGGGTTGAACCCCCAAAACCCCCTCCCTGGCTACGCCCTTGAGGCTATGTACCAATCTGCTTACAAATACTTTTCACAAACATCAATTAGACATAATACATTTATAAATCTTGGTCGTCGTGATTGAATATTTTCAATTTATACTAAATTGAATGAAGGAATATATATCTGTCTAGTGTCTATCCACTTCAGTTGTTGGGCATTGTACGTATCCTTCACGGAATCCAAGCACAGTATAAGAATAAATATATTCTTATACTGTGATCCTAGCTTGTAGATTTTCATATGAAACGCCGAGAGTAGACATTCACCTACGTGCCTGTCCGTCTGGGAAGACCTAACCATAAGCATCGTCCCGATTTTGGAAACTACCGTCTGAAACCAGCTTCACGTGTAGCCCTTACAAGTCCTACCGACTCGAGGCCCGCAAAGTAAAAGATCAATTGGAGTTGCCACGTGACCCGACTGCTGATTTTTCGGGTGATTAATTAAGTTGGGGGTTGAACCCCCAAAACCCCCTCCCTGGCTACGCCCTTGAGGCTATGTACCAATCTGCTTACAAATACTTTTCACAAACATCAATATATATATATATATATATTATATATATATATAATTAAGTTGGGGGTTGAACCCCCAAAACCCCCTCCCTGGCTACGCCCTTGAGGCTATGTACCAATCTGCTTACAAATACTTTTCACAAACATCAATTAGACATAATACATTTATAAATCTTGGTCGTCGTGATTGAATATTTTCAATTTATACTAAATTGAATGAAGGAATATATATCTGTCTAGTGTCTATCCACTTCAGTTGTTGGGCATTGTACGTATCCTTCACGGAATCCAAGCACAGTATAAGAATAAATATATTCTTATACTGTGATCCTAGCTTGTAGATTTTCATATGAAACGCCGAGAGTAGACATTCACCTACGTGCCTGTCCGTCTGGGAAGACCTAACCATAAGCATCGTCCCGATTTTGGAAACTACCGTCTGAAACCAGCTTCACGTATAGCCCTTACAAGTCCTACCGACTCGAGGCCCGCAAAGTAAAAGATCAATTGGAGTTGCCACGTGACCCGACTGCTGATTTTTCGGGTGATTAATTAAGTTGGGGGTTGAACCCCCAAAACCCCCTCCCTGGCTACGCCCTTGAGGCTATGTACCAATCTGCTTACAAATACTTTTCACAAACATCAATATATATATATATATTATATATATATATAATTAAGTTGGGGGTTGAACCCCCAAAACCCCCTCCCTGGCTACGCCCTTGAGGCTATGTACCAATCTGCTTACAAATACTTTTCACAAACATCAATTAGACATAATACATTTATAAATCTTGGTCGTCGTGATTGAATATTTTCAATTTATACTAAATTTGGAGCTCCAAACTGGGACGCGGGGAACAGTAATCATCCCGCCTTAACAACCATGTTGGAACTCCTTATGAAGGTTATAGTTTTTTGTTAGTGCTTAAGATAATATGTTTTCTGTTTTATTACTTTTCGTCGAGGGGAAAACCGCTGACAAAAATGTGTACACCAGAATTCCAACTCATCCGGAATTTCATTGGAATTCAATAGGAATTCATTAGGAATTCAATAGGAATTCTTTTGAAATTCTATTGGAATTCTATATTCTTGTACACCAGAATTCCTAGCTGATTACCCCTCGGTTAAAACCAACTATTTGGAGCCGTATACATGATTGTCCGATAGGTGTCGCACTCTAAAATCGATACGAATTCTTTACAATTCAATAGGAATTCTGCGGAATTCCATGGAATTCAATAGGAATTTCAGGGAATTCAATAGAAATTCCAGGAATTCAAAAGGAATTCAATAGGAATTCAATAGGAATTTCTCGGAATTCAATAGGAATTCCAATGGAATTCTATGGAATTCTACTTTCTTGTACACCAGAATTCCTAGTTATTTACCCCTCGCTTTTCGTATGTTTGACAATGCTAAAAAATGAATTAATTACTTAAGTATAGGTAAATGAAGGAATATATATCTGTCTAGTGTCTATCCACTTCAGTTGTTGGGCATTGTACGTATCCTTCACGGAATCCAAGCACAGTATAAGAATAAATATATTCTTATACTGTGATCCTAGCTTGTAGATTTTCATATGAAACGCCGAGAGTAGACATTCACCTACGTGCCTGTCCGTCTGGGAAGACCTAACCATAAGCATCGTCCCGATTTTGGAAACTACCGTCTGAAACCAGCTTCACGTGTAGCCCTTACAAGTCCTACCGACTCGAGGCCCGCAAAGTAAAAGATCAATTGGAGTTGCCACGTGACCCGACTGCTGATTTTTCGGGTGATTAATTAAGTTTGGCGGCAGTATTTTTGAGCGGGCACCCTCTTTAGCTCGTCTATCTGCCGGAAGAATGTTCAATTAAGAACTTTTTAATTTGTCTTTCGCCGCCTCTCAGCCAGTCTCTCATGAGTATTTTCTTTAATTATTCGTTTTTCTTCCAAGTAATTAAAAGGAGAGTTATTTGCCTTGTCATTGACTGCGAAAGGTCCGTCGTGCATGCTCGGCGCGGTTGTATACAGGGGCCGCTAATTTCGAGTTTTATGCATTTAAAAACATTTTCATTTTAGAGGATTTCAGAAGGGATGAGAAATGGAAGTCAGAATTGAAATGAAAGTGGTTCCTTTCTGGGTCTTATCTCCCAAACTCTGAAAAATGTCCGTTAAATAAAAAAAAATTAATATTCTGAAATTGTTTTTGCATTAGAAGCACTAGATGTTTGTCAGAAGCAATATAGATATATTGGATTTATGGCTGCGAGCCTCTACTGGGACTATACAGGCTGATTGTCGTGAAATGGTCAATTTTATTTTTAGTTATAATTTTGGAATGAATGATCCTATTTTAATGAAACTACCAAAGCTGCTAGGGATCCATAAGACGACTCGTTCAAAAAATACCCCATTTTGTCCAATGGTTGAAGTAACATCCTGTACATTGAATATCAAAAACTTTGACATATGTCTCCAAATCTACTTTAACGAGGTGTCAATTTTCTGCATTGAAATATTCTAGCCTAGCGTACTTTTGGATTTTTCAGAAAAAAATTGGAAACTGAGGTGATATCCTAGTTTTACTACAAATCAAAATATGTATTCCAAAACAGCTAGACTAAAATGAGTTAAGTATGAAAGATCTGATTTCATCTGTTATTTATGGAACAAATTCATAAGTTAAATATCCATATTAAAATCCAGGGTTGTATTTAAACTATTCCCAAAATAGGTAATTTTACTGGATGAAAAAGTACCCTGTACATTGAATTTTAAAAACATCAGCTGCTTCAAAATGAGCCAGAATGAGATCTTATTCAAGGTGCCTTCAACTTAAATGCAATCTCATAATCAGAAAGCCTTTGAATATAGAACAGTGAGACCATAGAGACAGAAGAAATTTATTCTGGAAATAAAAAGCCAAATGTCAACATTAGATATAGTGAGAGAAAAGTTTGTGAAAGAGAAAATTTGTTACAAAATGCCCCAAATATTTTGTCATAAGGAGTACGCAGATATGATTTTTGTGTATGGTTATTGCAATGGTAATGGAAATGCTGCAAAAATTGAATACCAAACTTGATTTCCCCATAGATGGCAACCGAATAAAGAAACTTTTGGTAAAATGTATCAGTATTCTAGTGAGAATGGCCACTATCCAATCATGGCGAAAGACATTGATAGTGAATGCAGAGTTAGTTACAACACAAAGTAAAGTGTCCAGCTCCTTGAAAAGAGAAAAATTTCACCCATTTCATTACCAAAAGGTTCAAGAACTTTACCTCACGATTTGCCTTTAAGTTTGCAATTTTGTAGATGGATTGTAAGTTACGAACTGTTTAGCGATAAAGTTTAGCGAAGAAGCAATTTTTACTAAAAATAACAAATACATAACCGCGCCATGTTTTTTCAACATCATGGGGCACCACCACATTTTTCTTTGAAGTTGTGAAATCACCTAAATAGGACAAACCCAAACAGATGGATTGTTCGTGATGGTTTAATCGCTATAGGCCACCGGGATCTCCTGATTTAAATTCATTAGATTATTGTGTTTGGGGACATCTGAAAACACAAGTGTATAAGAGGGAAATTAGGAGTGGAGAACATCTAGTTGAAAGAATGATCGAAGAATGTAACATTTTAAGACAAAACCCAAATAAGGAAATTTGTTAAAAAAAAGGCACGATTATGCATTCGAACCGGAGGGGATCATTTTGAAAATTTAATATAAAGAGGTAATTTTTAATATTCAACTAGTTTTTCTTAAGTCGTGTTTAATTAATAATTTTCAGAATTTACCCATCAACTATATTCTATTTTACATTATCCTGGAACAAACCAATCCAGTCACGTCGCGATGTCGAATGCAGGGAAAATTCTTTGATTCAAATTATTGTTTCTTCGTTGCATTTGCTAGCTATGAAACTAGCCCCATTTTGAAGTTATTTTGTAAGTACAGTAGAATCTCAGTAATCCGGTACTATTAAAAACCCGAGAGTGCCGGATTATTGGAATGTTCGGATTACTGGATTGTATAGAAAAAAAATCATAATATGTAAGTGTAAGTTCTTTATAACTGTAACATATCTCACAATGATATGGAGTTAACTAAATAATCTGTAATGGAGGTTTTTGTGCAAGTCGTAATCCTTATTTAAAAACCTTTTCTCGCATGTTTCGATGAATTATTATAACATCTTTAGCAGGTTGCCGTTTTCTTCAGCCCATGTTATGCAGGTATTGAAATAATTAAATGCTGTATCTGGTATAACTTTTTCAGTTGTAGTGTTTGGTGGCTCCAATACTTCTACAAGGTTTTCTTCGTGCTTCACATATTTCTTCATCTTTCATAATTTGGTCTGTATCTTCGAAGCAAGAATTTGGAATTGGAATAGTGGTGGAGGGGCGAGGGAGACGCGGGCGGAGTGTGCCGGATTATTGGACGTGTCGGTCTATTGAAGTGCCGGATTAATGAGATTCTACTGTAGTTATAATATTTAAGATAGTTCGAAGAATCATTTTGTTTTCAGTTTTTAATAATATTTGAATTTAATAGTAAGGAGTTTGTTCAAATATGAAAGTCTGTTTGAAAAAAAACAATAAATTATTTTTTACATAAAATGCAATTGTTCTTTCGTCCAGTACAATTACCTATTTTGAGAATATTTTAAATACATCCCTGTATTTTGATATGGATATTTATTTAAATTATGATTTTATCCACAAATAACAAATTAAGTCATATCTATTATACTAAACTCATTTTTGGTGCTATTGTTCCTCGGAACAGAGTGCTTATCAATTTGCCCAAATGTCTGTAATTTTCGATTTTTTGGCTGAAAATGGTCTTAAACGATTTGGTTCGACTCACTGATCAAGAATCCGTGGTCAGGATCGATTCTGTCCGGCCGGCCGGCCGTCCGTCCGGCCGTTAACACGATTACTCTCGAACGGAATGAGCTAGACAGTTTTCAGAGTAGGTTTAAGGGATAAATATCTCGGTCAAGTTCGTTATTGGGCAAAATCGGTCTGATAGTTTTGGAGTAACGAAAAAAAATGTTTAAAATAAAACTTTTGAATTTTCTTAAGATGCAGTTTCATCATAAGAATCCATTGTTATCATTTTAAACTCTAACAAGCTAATACTTTCGGAGATATGATGTTTCAAAGTACCAGTATTACATCGTAAGTTCTATGTATTCACAGAATGTGAACACAGAATCTGTCTGTGTGGCTATTCATAAACGTCATCTTTTCTAGCTATTAGATATTGTCAATTCGTATATTTTCTATTGGAAAGTAAGTATTCGATTCTTGTATTTGTGAATATATACGAGACTGTTTTGATGTAGTTTATGGAGGCAATAGGAAATAAGAACATGGAACAATGGAATCATCAAAAGAAATGACTGTTCGTTGACCACTGAGGTTAATATTACCTTTTACTTCCTTAAGTAGTGGTAGTGAGACATGTTCCTATATACAGTATTTTCATAATGTTGCTTGCAAAAAATACTGGAATATGGATCTACATTTGTGTATCAATCATTTTTTCTTGAGTTAATGTTCATAATACAGAAAAGAATGCGTTAGTGGTATGAACTATCAAATTTCGAATTATGAAAAGGGGATAGTATTTTATTAATATATTTTGAACTATTGTAATAATTTGTTCGTAATCCACTTCCTACTCAAATATCAGGAATAAATGGACAATCTGCTATGTTTGTCTCCAGCCTTGCTCTAGACATTTCGATGATATTTTCCTAAGGTATGTCGAGTTGTGAAAACTATGCACCGAGTGTGAGTTTTGCAACAACCCATTCCACGAGGTTGAATCAGATTGCCCCTTTAATCTTGATAAATAAATTTAATGACAATTTTTAAAGCTTTGAAGCATTGTAGATTGCTCTTTTTTTTAAAGGTAATTTTTGAAGCATTTTTCTTAAACGAAATTTTTTTTTAATTTAATTTCTTTCATGATGCAGTTCTATCATAGGAATCCAATAATATAATTCCCAACTCTGAGAAACCAGAGATTTAATTTGTCTGTTTGAACAAGAGCGTCAAAAAGGCCCTGCTGTCCACAAGGCTTGAACCAATTTAATTTAACTTCTTTGGATTATTTTAACTGATTTGTCGTAAAACTAGAATATCAACTCATTTTCCATTTTTTTTATCCGAGAGTGCCAAAATATGTTAATGCATAAAATTAACGCCTCGTTAAAGTAAATTTTGAGAAAGATGTCACAGTTTTTAAAATTCAATGTACAGGATGTTATTTCATGCATTGCATATAATTTGGGATTTTTCCAAATACGACCCAGGTTTTTGAAACGAATATTTAAAATTACTAATCCAATTATGTAAAAATATAATTGACCATTTCACGAAAATCACTATGTATATATAAAGGCTTGGAGTAATACAGACTCAATCTGTATATTGCCTAATAAACAGTAACGAAACAACATCAACTATAAAACAACATTTCAAACCTCACACAAAATATTGAATGGTCATGGACCGTTTTTTTGCAAAAATGTGTCCTCACACTATCAATATTTTTGCACAAAAACGACATCTTCAAATTTTTGTTGAAAATTTTTGCGAGTGTGAGGTGCCTTTAACCACTGAAAATCAATGATCGAACAATCAATATTAGTCAATATTGAAATCGCTTCCTTGATGACTTCAAATTCTTTGAGATATAGGTTCCTATACTTTTTCGAGTAGTGATGCATTATGATATCAGTGGACCCTATTGGCCATTGCACTAACTACAGGACAAATAACAGATTCTATTTTCGGTCCGAAGCTTAAAGTAGGTTTCTGTTATCATACCCTAGAAAGGGAGATAGCACAGCTCTGCACGGATAGATGTCAGCACCAGTTAAAAACTTTTATCGCACAGTATAGGGCTTTTCGGAAAGTGTTTTCGTGTTAACTCGATCAGTCCGTTCACCAATCAGCGCGTTCCATTCGAATCTATGGAACGCGCTGATTGGTGGACGGACTGATCGAGTTAACTCGATCACACTTTCCGAAAAGCCCTTATGTTTCTATGATTTCAAAAAATCTTATCCATAAAAATGCTTGGTGTGATATAGACATCACATCGAAATATTAGAAAAATGATTGGAAACTCTTTCCGGGCCGAATATTTATTTTAACTAGAAATTCATTATAATTGGGGCTTGGGTGTTATGGGGGTTTTGGGGGTTCACACCCCTCCCCCCCCCGAAATGTTATCTTTCTAAACAAACTAGAACAGAAATAAGAGCGCCAATAAATATGACGTCTCTTATAGGTAGAAAAGAATGAATGAAAAGTGACCAGAGATCATTGAGGCGAACCAAATTGTTTTAGGAAAACAGGACGTACAATTTCATTGAAAATTTGGTTCCTTCGTTCCTTGGCAAGAAACCACTGCTCCATCGATCTAGCTCTAGAATATCCACGCTGCGGTGTTTCCGCTTATATCAAAAAGAACTAACAACTTTGATATTTCAAATGGAACACCCTATATATTATTGTTCTATTCGATCCGCCGTAGCCTCCTGATTAATTCAGTATCAAATTTATCAATTACTCGAAAACTGCTAGAGATAGGGATGAGGAAGTTCATAGAGAAATAATCGGGAGGCTACGACGAATCGAAAGAAGCAATATTATACAGGGTGTTCCATCTGAAAAATAAAAATTGTTAGTACTTTTTGATATAAGCGGCAACACCGCAACGCTGAAAATATTCTAGATTCATGGAGTAATGGTGCCTAGCCAAGAAACTAAATTTTCAATAAAATCGTACAACCCGTTCTCCGTAAAAGTCCAGGGTACCATCGACCGTGGTCCAGCCTGTATATGTACATCTGAAATTTTGTTTTTATTTCCTGAATAACTCAAAGTATATTAATCCGATCCAATTGAAACTTGGCAATTACTTCTAGAATGCCGACGCACTAATTCGTCGTATCACTTTATCAATTTTATATTCAGAAACTATTCTGGGCTGTGGCTATAATGTACCTACTTATGACAGGTGGACTTCACACGTAGAGATGAAACATCCTAAATTCCAACCTTGACTGAAAAATTTCCATTGAAGAATTTCGAGATTAAATAATAAATCGTTTTATTAAAGAACCACCCTTTTTCCGGATTGCCTTACAAAAATTGGCAAAATCTTCAGTTAGCGAAAATAGATTGATGGACTTCTCAAATTTTATATTTTTGCTCGTATGTTCTGGGGAACATCGCGTTATCATTTTGCCCAAATGTCTGTAACTTTCGTATTTTTTTACGAAAATGGTCTCAAGCGATTTGGTTCGACTCCCCAATGAAGAATTCGAGGTCAAATTTGATTCTGTCCGGCCGGCCGTCCGGCCGTTGCCACGATAACTTGAGAACGGAAAGAGCTAGCGACTTGAAATTTTCAGGGTAGGTGGCGCATCTCAATAAGACGGACAAGTTCGTTAATGGGCATAATCGGCCCAATGGTTTCCGAGTACTAATTTTGTTTTCAACCAATATAGATCCGATCGAATTGAAACTTGGTGAATAGTTGTAGAATATTAACCTAAGCACGTTTGTGAAATTGTGTGAGAATCATATCGCTAGAAAATTATAAAAAATATTTTTGTTGTCACGATAACTTGAGAACGGAAATAGATAGCGGCTTGAAGATTTCAGGTTAGGTTGTGCATCTGAACGCGACATTTGAGTTCGTTTATAAGCATAATCGGCCAAACGGTTTCAGAGTTATAGCCATCTGAAATTTGGTTGTTTTTTGTTCCTCATTAACTCGAAAAATACAAAACTGATTGATTTCAAACATGGTTATTAGTTGTAGAATGCCAACGCAAAAATTCTTGCAAATTTGGTGAGGATAGTATTAGTAGAAAATTTTTAAAAAATCATTGAAAATTGAAAAAAAAAATTCTATATACATATCAGTAACTATTCGTCACAAATTGTTGAAATTTTGCAAGAGCCTTTAGAACCTAACTCTACTGCCAAGTTTCAAGTTTTATCACGATCGGTTAAATATTGTTGGAGATTCGAGGAGCCTTGTGTGAGTTCAGTAGATGGGTGACGGTTGCCTTGATAACTTTCGAACGAAAGGAGATAGGCACTTGCAATTTTCAGGGTGGGTTGCGTATCCGAATGTGAGAGTTAAGTTAGTTTTTGGGCATAATCGGTCTAACGGTTTCCGAGTTATACCTACCTGGAATATTATTTCCTTGATAACTCAAAAAATAAGGAATCGATCGAATAGAAGCTTGGAAACTAGTAGTAGAAAATCAACATAAAGACGTGTTTAAAATTTTATAAGAACCGTACCCCTAGAAAATTTACCATGGTAAATTCGATTAAGGGTATCCAATGCAGGAGAATGGACAATAGAACATACGCACAAAAGCTCCTGACCACACGTCAGTGCTTGAACCAATTTTTTAATCACACCCCGTAAGTATGAGAACTTCCGTTTGAATTGGATACAACCAAAAACCAATCACGCTTTTAACATCGTAACGAAACAGTTGAAGTTTCCCTCTCCTTACTACCCCTACTTGAATTATATCGTTTTCTCAGGAACGAATTTAATTAAAATCGTTTTTGGTGCTCTAAAAGAAGTATTGCGAAACGTTTTTCACGAAAGAATGGATAATTCAATCTTCTGACAAATTGTTTTATAGCCGGGATTGCCGCTGTCAGAGCCATTAACAAAAAATCGTTTACATTACTACTCTTTTATTTGCTTAGATCTGAATTTATATTACTTGAAATTCGGCAAATTGATGCTGATCTTCAATTGTAGGTGCTTTGGAAACAGTGAACGATCATTAAGGGAATGTAATTAATACGCCATTTTCTGTTCACTCTCACTCAAGACGTTTGTTGTCATTTTAGCACTGGGACGGTGAAGTAGGAGTACAGCTAAGCAGGTACATTAAGAAATTTCACTTAGAAAATTTTATTAAAGCGTATAGATATTTATCAAAATTGGTATGAAATAAACTAATGCTTGCACTTTGAACCTAAATTAAAATTGGGTTGAATTAACTGACCGAAAATATGGGATAACAAAAATATCGAAACATTAAACTGCACTTATATTCCGCAAAAGCGGATAGATTGGGATGTCTCACTGTTTTTGGCACTCTTGTTCCTCGGAATAGAGTGCTTATCAATTTGCCCAAATGCCTGTAATTTTCGAAGTTTTGGCTGAAAATGGTCTTAAGCGATTTGGTTCGACTCACTGATCAAGAATCCGTGGTCGAAATCGATTCTGTCCGGCCGGCCGTCCGTCCGGCCATTAACACGATAACTCACGAACGAAAGGAGTTAAGAGGATTGAAATTTGCAGGGTAGGTTTGGAGCGTAAATATCTCAGACAATTTCGTTAACGGGCGAAATCCACCAAGCGGTTTCGGCAATTTTTATAAAAAATATTTTTTATGAATATTTCCGAAACCGATCACTCGACCTATCTGAAATTTAGCATCAAATTGTAGAATAATGACCTCAATATGCATGCAAAGTTCTGTATTGATTGAGTTGCCGAAAAGTGTAAAAAAATTTTTTTTTTATTTTTAAATTTTATTTCTACAATAACTTTCGAACAAAATGAGCTAGGCAATTGAAATTTTCGGATTAGGTTTGGGAGATAAATATCTTGATTGGGTTCGTTATTGGGCTAAATCGGCTTGATGGTTTCGGACTTTCGGAGTAACGAAAACAAAATTTTTTTTACATTACACATTTCAATTTAAATTTTTTTTTACATGCAATTTCACCATAAAAATCCATTGATAGCATTTTCAACTCAAACAAGCTAATACTTTTGGAGATATGATTTTTCGAAATTTCATTAATGTATCGTACTTCTATGTCTTCACAGAATGCTGTACTTAATTATTGAATGATTCTATCTATGAATTATTATATGATCTGTGTTCTTACGTGTCATCTTATATTCCTATGAGAGATAAATGTCAAAATTAATTCTGGTTCGTTATTCAGCTATCGTAAAGTTATGAGGATGATATGATATTATACTTTTGAGGTGAGAATATAATGCCCGTGGATAATCTATATGATGATGGAAATATATACTTTGGTAAGATACATAAACAAATTGGGTTCAGAATATCTCCAGTAAAAACAAAACTGCAATATTGTCTAAGTTTTAATTGATATAATATAATTTTCAGAGTAGATTATTTGAGGAATTAATATCTCGGTTTAGTTCGTTATTGGGGAGAATCGGTCTGTTTGATTTAATTTCTTTCATGATGCAGTTCTATCGTAAGAATCCATTCATATCATTCCTTTGATATGATTTGTCAAAGTTTGAACAAGAGCGCCAAAGCCCCTGTCATATGGCTTGAACCAATTTTTTATTTGTTGGCTCTTGTGCCTCGGAACAGAGTGCTTATCAATTTTGCCCAAATGTCAGTAATTTTCGAATTTTTGATGACATGATAGTTGCCGAGCGGAATGAGCTAGACTATACTAGAATGAGATATCTCGGTTAATTTCGTTATTGGGCAAAATCGGCCAAATGGTTTCGGAGTAACGAAAACATAATTTTTTTTTTACATTACAACTATTGAATTCATTTTTTTTAAGATGCAATTCTTTCATAGGAATCCATTGATGTCATTTTCAACTCTTACAAGCTGTCTGTGTTCTATCTGTGTTCACTGTTCATTAATGTAATCTGATCTACCTATAAGACAAGTCATATTTATTGGCGCTCTTGTTTCTGTTCTAGTTTGTTTATATAATTCGTACATTGAAAATATTTTGTGTTGTGGAACAAGGTTCTGCATCTTGAGTTTGTGAATATATACAAGACTGTTTCGATACCAAAAATAAGACTTTTTCCATATTGAATAATTTATGTGCAAATATTGGGGATGATGTTTGAGAAGATTTAGAATTGGAGCATTTTAATGATGTAGCTTTTGAAGGTAATATGAAAGTACAACATAATGGAATCATCAAAAGAAATTACTGTTCATTGACCACCGAGTTGTAGTGCAGTGAGTGTAGTGAGACATGTTCCTATATCCATATTACATACAGTATTTTCATAATGTTGCTAGCAAAAATATACTGAAATATTGATGTACAAAAAATTTTGTTTTCGTTACCTTCTCCGAAATTATCCGATTTTGCCCAATAACGAACTTAGCCGAGATATTTATCTCCCAAACCTACTCTAAAATATACAACTGTCTAGCTCATTCCGTTCGACAGTTATCGTGTTAATGGCCGGACTGAATCAATTTTGACCACGGATTCTTGATCAGTGAGCCGAACCAAGACCATTTTCAGCCAAAAATTCGTTAATAACAGACATTTGGGCAAATGGATAAGCACACTGTTCCGAGGGAAGAGAGCCGCAAAAAAGTACTACACTAGCTTGTCAAGTAACTTTAAAACTACATTCAATGGGGATTTCAAAATCGTATTAGATTTGTAAAGAAATCCATTTTTCAAAAACTTTTTTTTGCTCACTGTTTCAGGAAATGTTTAAATAAAAAACAAATTTTGGAATCTTAGATTTATTACATTACAATAAATTTTCAAACTGCCTTTCTTCAATCGCATTACACGTTCGACATTTTCTCAAAAAAGATCAGACGGGCGAATCGTCCGTTATTTATAAAGTCAACAAGTTACGGCCTCATGGAAAGCCTTGGGTACACTAGAATCATTTTAAGTGAGCAAGAACAAGTTGTTCAAAACTGGGTTTCTTTACAAAAAAAATATCCAAGAAATTTACAATTACTAGCAGTGTTATACCATTTTGAAATCCTTAGTAAATACGTCAACTTTTAAAGATACTTGTCAAGCTAGCGTAGTACTTTTTTTTCAGAACAGACAGTCAAAATTGGGCGAGGTATTAATTTTTAATACTTTTTGGCGCTCTTGTTCCCCGAAACAGAGTGCGTGTCAGTTTGCCCAAATGTCTGTAATTTTCGAATTTTTTGATGAAAATGGTCTTAAACGATTTGGTTCGAGAATCCGTGGTCAAAATGGTTCAAGAATCCGTGGTCAAAATCGATTCTGTCCGGCCGGCCGGCCCTCCGTTAACACGATAACTCTCGAACAAAATGAGCTAGACAGTTGAAATTTTCAGAGTAGGTTTGAGGGATAAATATCTCGGTTGAGTTCGTTATTGGGCAAAATCGGTCTAATAGTTTCGGAGTAACGAAAAAAAATTTTTTTTCATTACAACTTTTGAATTCAATGTTTTTTAAGATGCAGTTTCATCATAAGAATCCATTGTTATCATTTTCAACTCTAACAAGATAATACTTCCGGAGATATGATTTTTCAAAGTTTCAATAATACATCGTTCTGTATGTATTCACAGAATATGAACACAGAATCTATCCGTGTTGACTGTACCTAAATGTCATCTTATTTAGCTATTAGAGATTGTCAATTCGTAGTTTAAAAATATTTTCTGTTGGAAAACAAGTATCCGATTCTTGAATTTAAAACTATTTACAAAACTGTTTTGAAACCGAAAATAATATTGACTGATTACATATTGAATAATTTTTGTATAAACATTGGGGATGATGTTTCAGAAGATTTAGAATTGGATCATTTTAATGATGTAGTTTATGAAGGCAATAGGAAAGAAGAACATAATGGAATCATCAAAAGAAATTACTGTTCGTTGACCACTGAGGTTAATATTACCTTCTACTTTGAGTTAAGGTCCATAATACAGAAAATACTCAAAAAAACTCTCAAATTTTAAATTATGAAAAGAGGATAGTATTTTATTAATATACTTTGAGCTATTGAAATAATTTGTTCGTAATTCACTACCTACTCAAATATCAGGAATAAATGGACAATCTGCTATGATAATTTCCTTAGGTATTTCGAGTTGTGAAAACTACGCACCGAGTGTAAGTTGCAACAACCCATTCCATGAGGTTGAATCATTGCAGATTGCTCATTTAATCTTGATAAATAAATTTAATGATAATTTTTGAAGCTTTTTTTGTAAACGACACTTTTTTTAAATTTAAATTCTTTCATGATGCAATTCTATCATAAGAATCCATTAATATAATTCCCAACTCTGAGAAACCAATACTTTCCGAGATATAATTTGTCTGTTTGAACAAGAGCGCCAAAAATCTCCTGCTCACAGGGCTTGAAACCATTTTTTTTTCTATATTCACTTATAGCTATAATCACTTTGCCTATCACCATCACCCGCTTCCAGCTTGACGTCAACCTGTATACACCAAAATTTTCGACTCGAGTCAAATTGAAAATACCCAACATTATGCGTTCCTCTACGTAGGCTATAGGCGTAGAATACTCTGAGCATTCATGGCATACCACGACGTTGTAGATTTGAACAAAATAGACAGTAGGTTAGCAATATCTCCGATTGAAAAGTTAAGGTTCGCCTCTCCAGGCGGTAATTGCACCTATAAGGCCTATTCGGGACATCACTGTACCGGTTTGTCCTGTCTGAAGACGCGCCACTGCTTTCTAAAGTGAAATTTACCAGTAGGTAGGTAGATTCAAACAGGATTTAGTTAGTCCGAACTTTGGATCCAAAAATGTCCATTCAGGGGCCTTGATTGAACAATAACTCTGCAAGCGATATATGATGAAGCTATATTACTGTATACAATAATAATAGTGGCCAAGTAGCAAAGTGTAATTTAGTGTTCATTCAAGAAAGATGTTCTCAAGAATATTTTCATTTAAAACCTTATTCGTTAGATGCAGAGTTCAAATGCGTCAACGAAGGGTGAAAAGTGGTTATATTTCAAGTAAATACATAGTTCGTTCAGGTTTTGAAGATATAACTATACCGGATGTTACATTACCGGAGTTTTTCGAGGAGTATCATGATAAATTTCATGACTGTACAGCAATAGTGAGTATATACTTAGAATGAAATGGGGAGATAAATTCGATATCGCAACGCACTCTTGAAATGATAGCCTTTTGTAAATATCTTCGTACAGTGGCATAGATATTTTTTTGTAATGTGGGGGGTGATATGACTCAATATCGAATCCTAATCCCATCCATTTTTTTTAAAGACAACACTAAGGACACTAGTGTCTTCGTATATAAATGATTTCAAGCCCATGCAAAAAAATCTTGTTTTATATGTCAAATAGAAATAAGAATTCCGATTCTGTAGCGTCTTCTATGTTGGTTATAGAATACCAAAATTTGACGCGATAGAAGAGATACATTCCGATTTGTCAGATTACGATCCGATGCGTTCATTTCTATCCGAGTTACAGAATAGAGCTGAACCTCTCTATTCACAGATTTCAAATATAATATCCCCCTTTTCGACCGCTTCCGTTTACCATTTCTGAAATTAACTAATCAGTAGTACCGGCGTAGGGATATTCTGGATATTTGCTGTTCTTGTTAGTATTCGTTCACCCTGTACTTCATCTAGCCAGATTGATATTTCACCCTGTATGTAAATGATTTATTCATTTTGATATCCTTTAACTATTCAGGATGACACAACTTTGCGCAATTTTTGCGCGTATGTTCTGGGGAACATCGCGTTATCATTTTGCCCAAATGTCTGTAATTTTCGACTCTCTGATCAAGAATTCGAGGTCAAATTTGATTCTGTCCGGCCGGCTGGCCGTCCGGCCGTTACCACGATAACTTGAGAACGGAAAGAGATAGCGACTTGAAATTTTCAGGGTAGGTGGCGTATCCCAATAGGACGGACAGGTTCGTTAATGGGCATAATCGGCCCAACGATTTCCGAGTAATAATTTTGTCTACAACCAATACTAATCCGATCGAATTGAAACTTGGTGAGTAGTTGTAGAATATAAACCTAAGGACGTTCGTGAAATTTTCTGAACTTCGTATTGCTAGGAAATTTCAAAAAAATTATTAAAAAATATTATTTACGTCACGATAACCTAAGAACGGAAAGGGTTATCGACTTGAAATTTTCAGGTGAGGTTGAGAATCTTAATGCACCATTTGAGTTCGTGTATAGGCATAATCAGCAAAATGGTTTCGCTGTTATACCCACCTGAAATTTGGTTGTTATTTCCTCAATAACTCGAAAAATACAAAACCGATTCAACCATGGTTATTAGTTTTAGAATGGCAACGCGAAAATTCTTTCAAAATTTTGTGAGGATCGTATAACTAGAAATTTTTTAAAATATCATAGAAAATTATTGAAAAAAAATCTATATATCAGAAAATATTTGTCCGATATCGCTTAAATTTTGCGAGAGCCTTCAGAACCTAACTCTACTACCAAGTTACAAGTTTGAACATGATCAAATCTATATTGTTGGAGATCCGAGCAGCCTTGTGTGAGTTCAGTAGCTGGATGGGTGAGCGTTGCCTCAACAACTGTCGAACGAAAGGAGATAGGGACTTGTAATTTTCAGGATAGGTTACACATCTGAATGGAAGAGTTAAGTTCGCTGTTGGCCATAATCGCCCCAACGGTTTCGGAGTTATACCCATCTGGAATATTATTTCCTCGATAACTCAAAAAATATAATCTCAATCGAATTGAAGCTTGGTAACTAGTTGTAGAATATCGACATGAAGACGTGTGTAAAATTTTGTGGGGACCGTACCACTATAAAATTTTTTAAAAATTATGAAAAAATATTATGTATCTCATGATTCCTAGAAAACGGAAAGAAATAGCAACTTGCAGTGTTCGGGGTAGATTACGCATCGGAATACGATATTTAAGTTCTTTAACTAGCATATTCGGCCAAAGTGTTTTGGAGTTATATCAATCTGAAATTTGGTTGTTATTTCCTCAATAACTCAAAAAATACAAATCCGGTCCAATCCGGTCCAATTCAAATATGGTTATTAGTTGTAGAATGCCAACGCGAAAATTCTTGCAAAATTTCGTTAGGATCGTAACACTACAAAATTTAAAAAAAAAATTGAAAAAAAAAATGGTTCAAGCATTGACGTGAAGTCAGAAGCTTTTGCGCGTATGTTCTCTTGTCCATTCTCCTTTATTCTATTGTCTGTTCTCCTGTATTGGACACTCCGAATTTAACATGGTAAATTCGATTAAGAGTGTCCAATACAGGAGAACAGACAATAGAATTCACTATGGTAAATTCGATTAAGAGTGTCCAATAAAGGAGAATGGATAAGAGAACATACGCGCAAAAGCTTCTGACTTCACGTCATTGCTTGAACCAATTTTTTAATTAAAATTTATTTTGGTTTCTCACATTATTTTTGTTTGTGTTTAAGTTTTTCGTTCATTTTATTCATATTTGTACATTGTAGATGATTATCGCCATATGTAAGTCAGCAAATACAATAATAAAAATAATAATCTACAATGTACAAATATGAATAAAATGAACGAAACATCCGAGCACAAATTCAAAAAATATCTCAAATTTGTGTCATTCTTTCTTTGAATAGTAAGTAATAGTATGTAATAATTGGTATATCATTGGCGGACAGGGTGAAATATCAATCTAGCTAGTTAGAAAAACATGAAAATCTATTAAGTCAACAATGAAATGTATTAATCACCCAATATCCGAAAATCACCCTGTATATCCAAAACTAAGGACCTCCGACGTTTCCTTTTGCCACGTTCTTCTTGGGACATCCCTTATATTTGAATTTTTCGGAAGGTAGCAGTTGTCACAATCCTGCATGCATTTTAATTGAAATTTAGTGTAACCTTGATTCCTTATAACCATCACTTTCACAATACTTAATGGTACCTTTCTAGATTTTCTCTCCTACACTCTGAAAAATATCTATAAAATAAAAATTATTTTGTAAATTGCTTTGAATATTTGGCAGAAGCAATGTATAGAACCATGTTCCTAACAAACAATTAGGAAACAACATCAATGATAAAACAAATATTTTGTAACGTTTCAGAGACTAGATTGGACTGCTTCGTCAGACACCAAGCACAATTTTTATTTTTTGTTGACAGTTATACTGAAATTCTGACATTGACAGTATTTGAAGATCATAGCAACATAGGTTCACTATGCATAGAAATTTCCATGTTCCAACACCTTCTTCAATAAAGTCAACCAAATATTGTCAATTCCAATTGATCAAATAGCAAAATTGCATTATCTGTTCAACGAAATACAAGTTGACTCCTTAAGTTTCCTCTTAATGTAATCAGACTCTGTCATCAGAATCTTTGTTTTAATCCAATCCATCATGTGATCTTCATGGTTTGTATACTCCATTCACTTTTATAAAGTCTCCCGGTTGGCCATGAAAATTTGACACATTTCACCATGTATATTTTGAAAATGTTAGGTTATAGTCATTTTCCTGTCAGATAACTACGCAACGTTGTCCTCTCTACATAGAAGTCGTAGTAATTACGTTTTTTCAGAAAGTGAATTTAATTCGGAAAAATAATGAATTTGAGAAGATTTCAGAAAAAATAATAAAAGTACCTGAATAACCCGACAGAAAAACTCCTAAACGAACAGGCGTACCTACAGAATTCCCCACTTATCTCAAGAAGACATTTAAATACCTTTTTGCACAACTTGAAATACACCAGGTTCAAAATGTAGTAGTACTACGAAACCCGAGTCACTTTTATATCTTAATAAAATATATTGATAGGAAACTAAGTAATTTCATTCGAGAGTTCAACATGTCAGAATGAAGTTTTCCTATTGCAGATTTTAATGTTATGATTATCTTAAGTTTGAGACTTTTGAGAGTAGAAATCGGCAACGTCTCAGCGAATTGTTTTGACCTTGAAGATATTTCAGCAGTGCCAACCTGCCTCTGCTTTAGTTACAAAAACGTGATAGACCTAAATCATGGCCAACCGGGAGACTTTATAAAAGTGAATGGAGTATACATGCATGTTCTGCTATTTTTGCTTTCTTACTTCTAGTGGTGTCGATGTTTCTCCTATATACGATTTACCACAAATGAATACAACAAAATGGTTCAAGCCCTGTGGACAGGAGCTTTCTGGCGCTCAAGTTCAAACAGACAAATTATATCTCCGACAGTATTGGTTTTTCAGAGTTGGGAATTATATCAATGTATTCTTATGATAGAACTGCATCATAAAGGAAATTCAATTCAAATAATAGTATATTTATCAAGATTAGATGAACAATCTGAGAATGAGAACTGCACCATGGAAGAAATCAAATTAAAATAGTTGAAATGAATTTGACTCTATCTTATAGAATAGGATGATATGTACGAGTATATAGTAGTATATATACACAGATCATATAATGAAGCTTTGATAGAATAATTATAGCATTCTGTGAAAACATAGAAGTACGAAATTCAGACAAATCATATCTCCGATAGACTCCGATAGTATTATCTTGTTGGAGTTGAAAATGATATCAATGGATTTTTATGGTGAAACTGCATCTTAAATGAAAATTTAAATTGAAATTTGTTACTTAAAAAAAATTTTTTTTTTCGTTACTCCAATACCATCAGGCCTATTTTGCCCAATAACGAAGTTAACCGAGATATTCATCTCCCTAGCCTACTCTGGAAATTTCAACTACCTAGCTCATTCCGTTCGAGAGTTATGGTAGAACAAATTTTAAGGAATTTTCAAATTTTTTTTTTTACACTTTGCGATAACCTGGTCAATACAAAACTTGACATGCGTATAAAGGTCATGATTCTACAATTTCATGCTAAATTTCAGATAGATCGAGTGATCGGTTTAGGAAATATTCACAAAAAATGTTTTCACTAAAATCGGCCATAACTCGGAAACTGCTTGATGGATTTCGCCCATTAACGAACTCGTCCGAGATATTTATGCTCCAAACGCTCCTTGCAAATTTCAATCCTCTAACTCCTTTCGTTCGAGAGTTATCGTGCCTACGGCCGGCCGGACAGAATCGATTTCGACCTCGGATTATGGATCAGTGAGTCGAACCAAATCGTTTGAGACCATTTTCAGACAAAAATTCGAAAATAACAGACATTTGGGCAAATTGATAAGCACTCAGTTCCGAGGAACTAGAGCGCCAAAAATTTACCCAGAAAGAATAATCTCTTCAACTTGATTTTTTGGCATTGTGGTAGCCTTACAGCAAGAATGAAATGATATAATTTGCAATCCTCTACACATCTAGGCAATTACCATCGAAAACATGATATGGTCGATGTCTTCTTGTGACACTTCGTTCCAAGCAACTATCAAAATACCTCTTTGTGATTTAGGAATGTGCTATCACTGAAAGGAAGTACAACTATGGGGAAATCAAGATAAAAAGCAAAAATCTAGCTATAGGCTTGAGAAAGTTTTTAGGACTTGAAGACCAAGACGTTGTTGCTATAATTCTCACCAATATTCCTGAATTTCCAATTGCCAATCTAGGAATACTGAAAGCGAATCTGATCGTAACTTCTGTGAGTCCTATTTTCACTCCAGGTAAAATAATTAAATTTGAAATCGTTCACTAATTGTCAGTATCAATAAATTAAAATCCATATTTTGTAGATGAAATATCCAGACAAATCCAAAATTCTGATGCTAAAGCCATAATTACAGAAGTAGATATTGCACCAACTGCGCGAAAGGCTCTTCAAAAGGCGTTCAAAGATATACCAATTATTGTGGTTAAAACAAAAGTGAGTAGATCATATCATAAGTATTTCTATTAATAGACGGGTACAAAAAAAAACTGCAATCCAGGTGAAGATGAATGTTTTCAATTTTCATCGCAGAACGAAGGACAACCTAACCAACCTTTTCCAACCGTAGTGCAGAACATGGATCTATTAATAAGAAATGCATGAACAGATTAACTCCACTAAAATCACCAAAACAGTCCTGAAAAAATCTCAAAACTTGACAAGCCAGATATTCAAAAAATTCACAAGAAATATACAGGATGTGGAAGCATAACTTCCTTTCTTAAAAACTCAATAAAACCCATTGTATGAATCAGAAATATTTTATTTGTTTTTTGTAATGTACGGATATACCTAAAGTAACTTGGTTTTTGAAGATCAAATCAGGTAGGTGACGTCCCCCATTTTCTATATATACATACACTTAGTACAACGATTTCTGGCGTTTGCCATGACTCTTACCAGCATGTTAGGCTTAATGCTGGCAATTTTTTTCTGGATATTGGTATTCAAATCTTGTAGGGTCCTGGAATAGTTTACATAAAAATGGGATTTCAAAAACCCCGTAGAAAAAAATTAGAGCATAGTTCCAGTAGATACGAGCTCTATCATTTTCAACAACTAAGTTTACGATTACTATTATGATCATGATTATGCTATTTCAACAGCTTGTGTAACTTGGGAGGATCATTTGTTTTCCTTGTTTGTCATGTTACATCCACTATATTGGACACAGTTGTGTTAATTTTGGAACACCTATTGGTGGCTGTTACTTTCTGGCAAAAAAAAATATTTTTGATCGATGCGGAATCTGGGATACTGAAGTAAAATTGAAAACAGTGAAAATTTTTTATTTTTAGAACGATCAAGAATTGCCGAATAGTAGCATCGACTTCCATGATTTCATAAATAAAGAAATAGATAATATAACACTTCCTGTTGGAAAACCTGAGAATGTTGCTTTCCTTCCATATTCAAGTGGCACCACTGGACTACCGAAAGGAGTTGAACTGACACATAAAAATCTAGTATCTAATATTATACAATACAACTATTTTGAACATCGTTTCAAACAAGAAGCTACAGGTAACCATCATTCAAGTATAAATTTATTTTTGTGGTTTATGCAAGAATTTGAACATTCAAAAATTACAAATTACATATCTCTCAGTACCTTGATGTCTACCTCATACGTCATGATGTGTTACTGATGTACACTTCATACAGTATTTGCATGTATGATTTGGATTAGGTCCTGGAACGTCTCAATAATAGTCTCGTATCTACGTGATTAGATATTCAAGGTCAAAGGTTACAAAAATCAGTTTTTTGTAAATACCTCGTTGTAGCTCCGATGATGTAGACATCTATTATAAAAAGTACGGAACATGAAATATGCAACGAATCCCGCAACGAATAGTCTTTAATTACATTTCAAAAATCTTCACACATTAATTACACTTTAACATAAATTGTTTTAAACTTGATTTTTACATGCTTAATCATTGAAGGATAATTTGGGAGGTATATTGATTATTAAATGGCTCCTTTCTGGGTTTCATCTCCCAAACTCTGAAAAACTGTATTATCTTGTGAATTGCCTCTACGTTAGAAACATAAGATAGTTGTCAGAACCAATGTATATACAATATACATCAAAGATAAAACAATTTCCTAACGTTTCGGAGTCTAGATCAAACTGCTTCGTCAGATGCAAGCGAAAATCTTCAGAATTATTTATATAGCAATCAACAAAAAATAAAAATCAGCTCCACTCAGCAATGGTATTCATGCGTACTGGTATTTGCAGGAACCTTTCAAGAAGTATTGCCGACGATTCTTCCATTATATCACATTTTCGGATATAATGTAGTTATGAATGGAGCACCAATCTATGGAGGCAAATTGGTCACTATAGGAAAATTTACACAGGAATGCTTCATATCCATGCTGAAGAACTATCAGAACAGTACAATTTTTTATCTAGTTCCACCTATAGGTAATTAGATAATAATAGCTATTACATATTTCCAAGAAATCAAGGATTTATCATCAAATTGCGCATGGAACTAATCAAAATAAACGCAGATCCAATCATCCAGTCACTCCAGTCCATTGAAAAAAGAATTAATAATAGTTAAAAAAACTAAAAAATCGAACTAAAAAGCATAATATAATTTTTGAGCATTTTAACAAAATGATGGAAGACTGTAAATAATGTATTGTATATTGTTGTAGGGGGTAACGTTGCACTGCGACCTGTGCCCCCCCTTCAGAGCTGTCGATGTCATTACCATCTACAGGTCGCCTTTCAGTTCCAGAGTTCTGATGAACTCCAGTATCTGGGATGGCTTCAAGGGGCCTAGATCTTCGCTCCTGCAGATTTCTTATCCAAAGCATTCCTTGCGTTGGTTTCAGATGGCGAGGCATTCCGTTGTCAGGTGATCAGGAGTTTCATCCTCCCCCCAACAGAATCTGCACTTGTCAGTTTGTGCTGGCCCTAATCTCATATTATGCTGTAAGTAACATTCAGGTGAAGCTTATAAGACCATGATAAAAAAGGGCTGATAGCCGTCAGTAGTAGCCATCTTGGTCAATTTACTTTGACTCATTCTTCGGTTATGTGTAACTGAACCGATCATCCAATATCTTAGCCTTCTTTATTGAATGTGTGGCGCCATATTGGTCAACCTTCACGGTCGAGCTTAATACTACTGATAGCTCCTTCTTTTCTTTCTTTATGCAATGCTTTAGTCCAAAAGATATAATTGGTTTAAAGTTGTCTTTCTTTGTTGGAATAAAAAGTCGAAATCTGTTTCGGTGGGCATACGATATCTGTGAAAGAAAGTCATATAAAAGTGCGTCTGTGGACCGCTTCTTTGGGTGTTTGGCAGTAACATATCGGCTGATAAGTTCCCGGTCTAGTGAAGAAATCACTCGTGTTCCTCAATATAGTCTTCTTCAAGAGCGATTCAATCCATCCACCGCTTTTCTAACAGGTCGGTACTCTTGAGGAAAAATTTAACTTTGAGTAATCATTAAATGATACTTTGGGAGGTGAATTCTTCACTAAATAGTTCTTTTTTTTTGCATAGAACAATGATGCCTAATAAACAGTAACGAATCAACATCAACGATGAAACAACTATTCCGGAGACAAAGTCAGGCTCATCATAATCAGATTCCAAGTGAAACTCTTCTATTCAGAATTATTGTTTTTTCGGGCAGAGATATTTATTTTGATGAGTTCTACGTCAGGATAAAATACTCATCCTCAACTACGGAATAACTTAACATTTATTAAATTTTCAGTTTTATTATTGACCGGGCATAATCGCATCCGAAAAGAATATCTGATGAATATCAAGGCTATTCTTAGCGGTGCAGCTCCACTTGCAGCATCGGATGAAGAACGTTTCAATAAAAAATTTGGGAGCTCTATCAAAGCCCTTCAAGGTATGTCTTTAAAGTAGTTTCAACAAATTTGATTATGTTATGATTAGGAGTATATTGAATATTTCAAATATTCTGGAAATTCACTTCTAGCCTTTATTTTCTAAATTAAATAAAAAATAATTAAAATGAAATGAAGACTTTTTCTCCAATCGAGAGTAATCGAAAAGTAGAATTTGATCATAGTTATCTATGTACCAAGGACGAAAAATTGTCTATTATAGTCGAGTCTGCAAATTGCTATCCTCGGCTAGCAGGCGGGACAATAGACAGTTTTTCGCCAAGGTGCATATTACATTTTTTCGTCGACCTCTACATACTCTTATGAATTTTGTAGCTCTTAAATAATTTCACAATATCAAATGACATACACTTATGTTTATATTGAACCGTATCATGCCGTATTCATTGTGACCACAGCAGACGAAAAAGTAATTTTGCGGAAGAAAAAGTACTTTTTCGTCTGGAAAGTAGTTGCCTTCACTAATAGTCGATTTTAAGGCCGCCAAATTAGTACTTAAAATGTCACTTTTCAATAATCATTGAAAATATTGAATATGGAGCCCTTCTACAAATTATACTGGTTGTTTTTAATGGTGATGCATTTTGTTTAGTAATAATAATAATCTTTTTTGCATGAAGTATTCTATTCATACTTATAGTGAGAGATTGACTCAAATTCATTCTAACACTATCAAAATAATTCCATATAAGAAGAGCTAAATAAAAAAGGAAAAGAAAAATTGACACTACAATGAATACAATGAAAATCAGAAAGGCTATTAACTATGGTCACATTGGCCACATATATCGAATGGTTTGTAGCGTAATGGATAAAGTGCCACCAACTAACTGACCAACAAAATCTCACACGCCTACAGAGACTTATACTTGCCTGGCATTATCGACTGCTATCACGCTGCTCTAACTGCAGCCAGCGAAGCCTTCTGGACCTACCACCTCTTCACAAATCTTTGTAGAGAGGCTGAGTATACTACGTAGTACATACAGACTTCACCAAATGGTAAATCAACTGCCCAAGGCTATAGTAATGGAAGGTTCAAGGATGGTGGATGACCTGTCGTTTCTCATAAAAAATCCGTGATCGGAATTTCCTAGCAATCATTTCCAACAAGGAGGATTTGATTCAGCATTCTGGTGTCCTGCGGGAAACCGATCTTTTATTTATTTATTTGTAGTAGGAGTAGGAGTATATGGAAGCAAACCAAGGGTCAACATAACTTTGAGCCTGGGACGCAACCATATTTTATGCAGCACATGCTGATAGTACGGCAGGCTCTTCGTTGCAGAACCAAAATATTTAGAGACAGCGAAGCAGGTTTAAAGGCTTGGAACTGTCGAATGGTAGGCTCGGTGGGAATAATGCCATTCTGCTCTCGTGAATCAGGGCGTTTTTATCCAACAGATCTCCAACAGAGTGGGAAGTGTTCATTCATCAACCTTTGATTTTGTCTAGTGACGCCTGCAGGGATAGGTTTTGGTTCCCATTATCTTTCTGTTGTATACGTCTGATCTGCTACGACTGTTGAAGTCTCCATGCACGCTTTTTCCGATGCCACAGAAATTTTCAATCTTGCATCGAATGCAAACGCCCTGCAAGACGATTTGAGGGCTGTGAGTGAATAGTTGTTTCCCCTAAACACCAGTAGGTGTCACGTGCTGCATCTCGGTAGGAATAATTCCAGATTCGAATATGTGGTTGATGGTCGCCGCCCAGGCCATGTTTATCAGTATAACGATCTCAGTGGCTCATGATCTGAGCTGGTTGTACCACGTTGCAACGGTTGCCAAACAGATGAATTAAATGATTCATATTGGCTTTTAGAGGCTGCAGCTTGTCAACGTTAAGGGCAATTCATTACAGCTATGAACGTTCTCTGATGGAATATGCTGGACCGATGTAGTGTCCATCTCATAAAGGCGATCAACATCTCCTTGAGTCTGTAAAGCTATGGAATACTAGGATTCCATTCGAGATGATAAGCCCATACTATTCCACTCACTTGAGAATGGTGAACTAAGCAATTTTAACCACGTATTGTACGTCAAAAATAAGCCCTAGTTTGTCCTACGAACATATGTAGACAAATGATTCCTCTTTGAGATACAGCGTGTTAACATTATTAGATTTTTTTTTTCTTTTACTTCGAACATCTTTTTTGAATTCGTATTTGAGTGTGGCTGTTAATGCTATTTTTTTTAATACACGTTTCGTTTACAAATATACACTTGTTATTATTATGTACCACATCAAAGTTTAGCGATTTCTTTATGCATGAGAATATAATCATTAAAGGATACTGTGGAGAATGTGTTTAATTTTTTTACTCGGAAAAGGTGCCTCGTACGTCAACAATTCAAGAGAATGAATTTCTTTCAAATCAAATAAGGATTTCAAGAGTAATTTTTATTGTTGGGAAAACCAGTGGCGTATCATTTTTTTGTCTAAAAATATTCAGTCTCGATGCAGTATGGTGCAGTACGATGCAGTACGCCACTGGTAGAAAAAAAATAATTTTACGGAAAAGTGCTCCTTGATCCTTGAAACCTATGTCCCAAATTTCATAGAATTATTATAACAAGTGTATTTTTTTTTATTATTGATAAGGGGTTACGTTGCACCGCGACCTTGAGATCTATTGTGCCCCCCATCAGAGCTGTTCTCACCATTACGCCATCTACAGCTCGCCCTCCAGTTCCAGAGTATAAATGAACCTCAATATCTGGGAAGGCTTCAAGGATATTACGTCTTCACTCCTACAAGTTTCCTGTCCAAAGCATTCCTTTCGCTGACTTGCAATGGTGAGGCATTCTGTAACAAGGTGAAGAGGAGTTTCTTCCTCCTCCCCACAGAATCTGCACTCGTCAGTATCTGATAAACCTATTCTCATCAAATGCTTCCTGAGGCGACAGTGTCCTGTGAGGAAGCCAGTGACCAGGTGTAACTTATTCTTACAGAGATCCAGATACCTTTTGGATCTCACTTCTTTAAAGTTCCTAAGGAACTTTTTGGAATGAACCAAACCTGGAAGATTCCGCCAGAGTGTTTCTCTTTTTGTTTCCTCCTTCTCCAGAAACTCTTTCTTGTAGGTGCATTTTCCTATACCGCAGAAAGGTTCTGGGCCAATAAAAGGAGTTCGTGCTGCCTTTCTGGCAAGTGTATCGGCCTCTTCGTTCCCCTTGATTCCCGAGTGACCGGGGACCCAGACTAAAAAGACCTTATTATTCTTGCCAATTTCATTTAGTTTTCTTCGGCACTCCCATATCAACTTTGAATCGATGGCATGGGAGCTCAGTGCTTTGATAGCAGATTGACTATCCGAATGGATTGCTATGTCGCATTTCTGATATTTTCTTTCTAGGTTAATATCTGCACATCTTTCGATTGCGAGTAATTCTGCCTGAAAGATACTCAAACGGGAGCCTACCGACAGTGCGCATTTGGTGCCTGTCCCATATACCCCAGCGCCAGCTCCCGTCGTGGTTTTTGAGCCATCTGTGTACCATTTTATGGTATTTTCTTTGAAAGTCTGGGTGGTGAACTCCCTTTCCCATTCTTCCTTTCTACTTAGCATCGTGGTGAAGTTCTTCTCAATGCTTACTTTTTTGACCATTGCATCACTAGGAAGGTTCACTGATGGGATGTAATTAGTCAAAGAGGTCCAGGCTCTCTGACATTTAATCCTCTCAGTTCCTGTACCTTCCTTAGATATTCTGAGGATGGCCTCATGGGCTAACCTCTCAATCACTAGATGCAGAGGTGAGAGATCTGTGATGATCTCAAGTGCCCTGGTTGGACACGTTCTCATAGCTCCCGTGATGCACACACAAGCTAGCCTTTGCACTTTGTCAAGCGCTTTCCTAGTAGTTGTCTGATCTGCTTTGGCATGCCAGACTACTGCCCCATAGGTAATTATTGGTCTCACAATCATGACGTACATCCATCGCAGTATTTTAGGGCTACAGCCCCAAGTCTTACCGGATAGACTTCTGCACGCCATCAGAGCTCTTATTGCTTTACTTGCAGTGATATCCACATGCTTGTGCCACAGAAGCTTGCTATCCAGAGTTATTCCCAGATATTTAACTTCAGTCTTCCAGTCAATCACTTCTCCATTTAATGAGAGGGATTTTATGGCTGGAAGGTTTCTTTTCCGGGTGAATGGAATTACTGTGGTCTTGGTTGGGTTAATACTCAGCCCCACCGACTGGCACCACAGCTCAATAATTCTGAGGCCCTCCTGTAGTAAGTCACATAAGATGCCCTCGAATTTGCCTCTCACTAGCACTAATAAGTGTAAAAGTTATTAATAAAAAACATTTAATTTTGCTATAATTTTAACACCCTGTATCTCGGAGAGGAAGCATTTCTCGACATATGTTTATAAGACAAACTAGGGCTTATTTTTGACGTGGTTACAATTTCTTGGTTAAGATCTGGACCACTCTGTATACTCGGGAAGGAGAATTTCAGAACTGCCCATATTTAATTGTTGATTTAGGGCTCTCTTAGGTACCATCTATTCACCATAAAACTGTGTACTTATTCGTGGACCACTCTGTATATAGTTCTAAAATCTTTCATTTATTTCAGTATACGGCCTCACCGAATCTTCACCTTTAGCCACAGCGCTATATCCAAATGCAATAGAAGGAAAGGGTTCATACAAAGGTACTATAGGAAGACCCCTTCTGAACACTCAGATAAAAATAGTAGACACCGAAGATCCCACAAATAATCCCCTGAAGCCTAACCAGAGAGGTGAATTGCTGATCAAAGGCCCTCAAGTTATGAAAGGTTACTTAAATCGTCCAGAAGAAACGAAAAAATCAATTACAGATGATGGTTGGTTGAGAACTGGCGATGTGGGTTACTTCAACGAAGATGGATTCTTCTTCATCACAGATCGTTTTAAAGAACTCATCAAAGTCAAAGGGAACCAAGTGCCCCCTGCAGAGCTTGAGGCGTTGATTCGTTCTTTTCCTGGTGTTTTGGAGGCGGCCGTTGTGGGTATTCCTCACCAGATCAGTGGAGAAGTACCCAGGGCTTATGTCGTTCCTAAACGTGGTGAAGTTATAAACACCAAGAATTTAATCGATTTCGTCGAAGAAAGAGTAGCTAAATACAAGAAATTGAGTGGGGGAATTGCAGTAGTAAATGAGATTCCTAAGAATGCATCTGGTAAAATACTGAGAAGGGTGCTTAAAGAGAATTTTTTGAAGAATGGGTTATAGAATCGAAGAATACGGATCATCAGTGCAGCTGAGAAAATTTATGGTGTGAAAGGATTTATACAAGAGGAAATTGGTATGGGAATATTCGAAATGATAAAGAATAGTATATTGTACCCTATAGTTGTGAAATTTTATTTTAATCAATTTGTACCGCATGAGAGGTGATTTATTTCAATTATATTATATCAGTATTAATGTTGGTTCTATTTCGAATAGTTTTTACTTGTTCTGACTAGTTCTTTCTACATTGAACGGGTACAATGTGCAGGTGTGTATTAGCATAGTACGGAAACTTGCATTGCTTGTAAGCAATTTTTCAAGTTAAGGTCAGTTGAGAGTTGATTTGATTAATTAAAATAGAATGAATATTCAAAATATACAAATTTTAACTGGTGTTTCTGATACTCGAAATTTCCAGGAGAAGTACAATAATACGATGTACATACATAACCAAACGAATTGAAAAAATATTAAACAGAAATAAATAAAAATTGGTACAATAATTGCGTATTGCGTGAAATTTACTCACTGTTTTCCCAATAAGTCGAAAAATACAAATCTGATCGAATCAAAGCACGGTTATTAGTTGAAAAATATCAACACGAAGTCTTATGCAAAATCTTGTGAGGATCGCAGGACTGGAAAATTAAAAAAAATATTTAAAAAAATTCTGTATCTCTGAAACTATCCGTCAGATATCGTTGAAATTCTACAAGAGCCTACAAAACCGTATTTTACAGTCAAGTTCTAGATTTTAAGTCGATCGGATTTATATTGTTGAAGATATTGCCGAAATATCTAAATATTCCAACCATCGGGGTGAACTGGTGTCCACTGTATTTAGATTCGACCAAACAAGTTGTCAACAGTTTTCGATTTTTGACGTGCCTCTAAATTATTTCATATTATATTTTGTGCTCTCCATAGATCGTATATCTGTCTTTCATGTTCCTCTATGATCTTTACTTAAACATTTGACATGTGCCTGACAATCTGTCAAGTTAATCTAGGGAGATACAATTTCATTATGTTTAAATTTAAAAAAAAATTGGTTCAAGCCCTGTGGACAGGAGCTTTGGCGCTCTTGTTCAATCTTTGACAGATCATATCTCCGAAAGTATTGGTTTCTCAAAGTTGGGAATGATATCAATGTATACTTATGATAGAACTGCTTCATAAAGGATATTAAATTCAAATAATAGTTTATTCATCATGATTAAATGAGCAATCTGAGAATGCAAACTACACCATGGAAGAAATCAAATTAAAATAGCTGAAATGAATTTGACTCTCTCTTACAAAACAGGATGACATATACGAGTATGAACACAGATCATATAATAATTCATGGATAGAATAATTATAGCATTCTGTGAAAACATAGAAGAACGATTAATTATTTAAATTTAGAAAAATCATATCTCCGAAAGTATTAGCTTTCTAGAGTTGAAAATGATATCAATGGATTTTTATGGTGAAACTGCATCTTTAAAAAATTGAATTTGAAATTCATAAGTTAAGAAAAAGTTTTTTTTCGTTACTCCGAAACCATCTGGCCTATTTTGCCCTATAACGAAATCAACTGAGATATGTATCTCTTAAACCTACTCCGAAAATTTCAACGGCCTAGCTCATTCTGTTCGAGAGTTATTGTAGAAGCAAAATTTAAGAATTAAAAAAAATTTTGTTGACACTTTACGGAACCCGATTAATACAAAACGCATGCGTATAAAGGTCATTATTCTACAATTTGATGCTGAATTTCAGATAGATCGAATGATCAGTTTCGGAATTATTCATAAAAAATGTTTTTACTAAAAACGGCCATAACTCCGAAACCGCTTGGTGGATTTCGCCCGTTAACGAACTCGTCCGAGATATTTACGCCCCAAACCAACCCTGCAAATTTCAATCCTCTTACTCCTTTCGTTCAAGAGTTATCGTGTTAACGGAAGGACGGCCGGACAGAATCTCGACCACGGAGTCTTGATCGGTGAGTCGAACAAAATCGTTTGAGACAATTTTCAGCCAAAAATTCGAAAATTACAGACATTTGGACAAATTGATACGCACTGTTCCGTGGAACAAGAGCACAAAAATGATTTAAATGCACAAATGGACATATTTTAAAGAATAGGGATTTACTTTGGCTGTTTTCCAGTATACTAATTTAACCCAGAAATATGAAAGAAAAAAAGTAAGTTGTGATTAGGTTTTGCAGTCAATAGGAGGGGATTATAAATATATGTATTTAATTTTCAGCAGTAACAAATAAATTTACTCATCAAGGAAATTTAGTATAGTGACTTACTAGAGAAAACTGACTAACTCAACTGTCTCATTCGAATGCGCAACCTACCCTGATCATGCAAGTAGCTATTTCTTTACCCTCCCAATGTTGTACGGAGTTGGCAAATTTTCAACACAGTTGAAAAAATTTCAATGGAGTTGTAATATTTCTGAAAAAATTTGACTGCCTGACCGGATAAATGCAAAGCACGCAGATAATAGGGACGGGATAACATGGAATAACACCATGTACCTTGTACACATTCCTGTTGCCGTAAACTCCATATTCAATAGTTTTCAGCACAATGTGTCTATCCGGCAAAAAATTATATTTCTTTTGCCTTATCCTATTTAAATTTTTTTTTGTTATTTCTTTACTCCGAAACCAGCGTCCGATTTTACACAATAACGAACTGAACCGAGATATTAATCTCTCAAATCTACTCTGAAAATGTCAACTCTCTAGCTCATTCCGTTCGAGAGTTATCGTTTTCACGGCCGGACCGGCCGGATACAATCGATTTTCACCACGAATTCTTGATCAGTGAATCGAATCGAAACGTTTGAAACCATTTTCAACCAATAATTCGAAAATTACAGACATTTGGGCAAATTGATAAGCACTCTGTTCCGAGGAACAAGAGCGCAAAAAAATATAAACCAAAAATCCGTTCACAGGCAGTTAACCCCTTCATATGATTTCCGAAAATATCCTCCTATATCATACAATTTCATATCAGAAAAATCGGTTAGCTATTTTAAATTACGTATATTCATATAAAATAAAATGTTCAATTATAAGAAGAGATTCTTATAATTTCTAAATCAAAATATTACACTTCGAAACAATTTTTTAATGTATCCTTTTCAGTCTTATCATTATTTGAACCTAAAAATCACCATCCCTTATTTATATTATTATTTAAATCCTCCATCTCCAAGCTGCAGCATTAACAACCTCGTGGTCTTTTTTTTCGCCGGCAAATTCTCCAGGTCTCGATAAAAAGAAAGAGGAGCGTCATTTGTATCTGAAAAATATGAATGAATTAGTAGGATAAATTGCAAACTTCCAATTATGTAATTGTACATAAAGGTTTTATTCCTATTGAATCTATATTTAAGTTTACATCAATTTTTGTGGTTGGCTCAGTGGTAGAGGGTTTAATTTGAGAGCGGAAGCCCTAAGTTCAATCCCGAGTCCAGGAAAGACATTTTCTAGTCACGGTAATCGCCACCATTCACTCTTGGGTCAAAAATTAACAGTGCGGTGGCTAAGGTGGCGTAAGGACACAGTAACAAAGCCGACACAGAACACAACTGATTCTCCTTACTCTCTCAAACTCTCGAGAGATTATAAGGGGTCTCCTTGGGAAGACGTAGGAGGGTCGGTATAATAATATAATAATATCATTTCTACGTTTCGCGAGTAAAATTAATTTTTAATCGTAATCAGTTAAACCGATGCTTTTTTAAAAATTGGGCACTACGGTTTTTCTTTTCGTAATAAGAATAATTTTACAGACATTTTACAACTTTTATTGAAATAAAAAATATATATTACTTGAATTCCAACAACAATTTTTGATTCGAAAATAAATGTTTTTCGGAATAAATTTCAACATCCTGTAAATATATCAAAAATACAGCGGAAAAAGATGTATGCACATATGCACATTTCGATTTATTATCATGCATATCTATATTAATCTCCATAAATATTGACAATCAAAAGAAAAACGCCCAGTATATTTCCTGTAATACGCTGCAAATGCACAATTTTCTCACCCCAGTTTTTCACTAGATTTTTTTAGGAACTTAATGAATTTTCCTCCAATAGTTTAGAACTAAAAGTTCGGTTACCATATAAGGTAACCATACCTATAAAGGTATGACATTTTTTTTCTACATTCGTATTCTGCGTGCTCCAAAACGAAGTAGTGAAAATTTCAACATTAAAAAATTGATTCAAACACTGACGTGAAGTCAGGAGTTTTTGCGGGCATGTTCTATTGTCCATTCTTCTGTATTGGACACTCTTATTAAGAGATTAACCGCCGTATTCACAAAGCATTCAATCTCGGATAAGTCCTAACTGAGGTCCTCAGTTAAGGATAAATTGGGATAATAAGGGACAATAAGGAATAAAGGTGGTAAAACAGGCCTGTTTCACCACCGTTAAATACGTTAACTGAGGTTGGGATTCATATATATCCTCAACTGAGGACCTCAGTTAGGACTTAACGGCGATTCAAACACTTAACAATGTTTTGTGAATACGGCGGTAAGAGTGTCCATGTAAGAACCACATTTTCTTGTATCAATACAATAAAAAAGAAAGCACAGACTTGAGGTTAATTCCGCTGGTTCAAATTCATCGCCAGAGCGGCAACCATCCTGGAAGTGAACTCGACCAAGGCTGCTTGGCTTCCAGGAAAAAAAAATATATTTTCACAATATTTCCAACAATATGGATCCGATTGAGCTTAAATCTAGAACTTGGTTGCAAAATGAGGTTTTGAAGGCCATATCTCACATATCTGCCATATCTGAACTGTGATATAAGTCAAAAAACAACAAGAATATTATATGAAATCATTGAAATTCTCAGAACGGAACCATGTTCTTAGTTTTCAACTCTATATTATTTCGGAAAATATATTTTTTTATTTTATTCTTTCAATTCATAAGACTACGTCCAATATACGATATTTCATTCATTTTGACCAGCAAATGGTTTTAAATATCGATATAAATGCATCTAAATGACTGTTATTTTTTCTAAAGACTGAATTAATCAAAGAAATATGAATGAGAACAGAAAAGAAGTAAAAATAATAATTACCTGAACTGCATGTTCTCGAACTCCTTCTACTGCTTCCTGCCTCCGATACCACGAATTTTCCTCTATAAAATCGCAATATTTTGATTCAAAATGTTTGTGGCATGTTGCACAATGTGTCCATTCTTCCATATTTATATGAATTTCACTTGAATTTGTGATATAAGAACAAATACATAAATTGAGACGTATAGTTTGAATATAGAGAGCTACAACGACAGATTACATGCTAAAATCGAGAAACCAAAACTTGAGAGGCAGGTAACTGAATACAAGGTGCATCCCAGGGCTGGGATTGGGTAGGTATATACTGATATATGAAAAGTAAAGAGTTCGATAATACCGAGCCCCTGAAGGCATTTACCTATAATATTGACATGGTTCAACTTATGAAAAATTTCGGTAAAGTAGTAGAAAATTTCTTTAGCTACTCATATAGTATGGCAAAATATTCTAGAAATGATACGAAAATTAATTATTAGAAAATTAGAGACAAAGGGAAAGCGTGGTATTATCAAACTAGTCTGATGATATCGTTTTCAGGTCTCATCATACCGGGCCCTCATTAATTTTGTGAAATTCGATGTGTAACCATATAATAATCAAAAATCAAAATGAAATTTTGCACCAACTGGAGCGTGTATATATATATATATATATATATATATAATATATATATATACACTGCACTGCATTAATTTTAACCAAAGATTCCTCTCATCATATGAAACACTTTTTTCATTTACCATTTTTCCAGATTCAGCTCAGGTAAAAAGTTACAAGCGTTTAAATATTTCACAATGTGCTAATACACTCCCGCATATAAATTATCTATGACATTGTTGGCGGACAAAAATAAGGCATGGTAACGTGGTTTACAGCTTGATTCGGGATTCCAACGCTCAGGGACGGATCCATAAAAGTAGTGAAATTTCTGGAGTTTTCCATTTTAAAACATTCAATGAAGAATATCTCGAAAACGGTGCGTTTAAGGAGAAATAATGACGAATAATATAATGTTCTAAAAAGATGGAACATTCTTGAAATGACTCAAGAAAAACTTGATATGCTTTCTTTATGCTAATTTCGTTTAGTTTTATGAATCCACGAGTCCATAACTAGAAAACCAGTAGAAGTAGAAAATAACTAATATTTGGAAAATATGTATCATAGTTATAGGAAACTTTACGCCAACATTCATTTTATTCGAAAAAAGGATGTCAAAGCTACAAAATAAACACTGATTTTTTTTCAAAATTTCAACAGCCTATCTTTTTACCTGAGCAGAATTTGGAAAAATGTTAAATGAAAAAAGTATTTCATTTGATGAGAGGAATCTTTGGTTAAAATTAATGCAGTGGTCAAAGACTCACCCTGTATATACAGGGTGGCCGGACGATTGACGTCCATAAAAAAAAACAGGTCCCTCATATCATGGGGTATTTGAATCACCCCCATGTATGTTATCCGATTTTTCACGGTTTCCGAGTTATGAATTTTTTTATGAAATTTGAGAATTTTCAACTTGAACATCTTCAAATTTAAAAAAAAAAAGTACGAGACTTTTCTGATATTTTTTAGTTGTAAATAGATCGCCAGGAATTGTACTTTTGTACATAAAATAACCAGCATCGTAACTTTGATAAAAATTATGGAAATGTTGGTCTCAAGTGAGGAAGATACGTATTTTGGATCATGATCTAAATTTTCAAATTTAAATTAAAAATGTAAACAGGTTACTTCATGGTTTTTTAGTAGGCTTAAAAACTGCGCTCAACACTCAGCTTTCAGAATCATCAATAAAAAATGGTACTCAACGGTCTACTTTTGCTAGAATTAGCCTTCAAAGTCAGCGAGGTGGAAAAAATCAAAGAACTAGACGTTTACTCAAAAATTATTTTTTGCCATTTTAAGATTTTTCTGATCCAGCTATGATAGAAAATGCTGAAAATTAATGAAAATTAGCTTTATAAGAAAAGTTTTAGATAAGAAAAAGAAAAAGGTATGGCAATAAACCACACATCCTGTAGATAAAAAGAAATTTATTTATAAAATTACAATAGGTTTTCAAAGTGGCCACCTCCAGCCTCAATACACATTCTACACCTTCGCAAAAATTTTCTTTCAGTCGCATAAAACCTGCCCTGTTTTCTCTTAGGATACGTTCGGCTTCTCTTATCTTCAGTCGCAGTTCGTCTTCATTAGAACATTCTCGGGCGTAAACGATTTCTTTGAAATAACCCCAAACGAAAAAATCGATGGGATTAAGGTCAGGTGAGCGTGGGGGCCACTTGATAGGTCCGCTTCGTCCGATCCATCTGTTAGGGTATCGTTCATTCAAGTGATTACGGACTGCGTTGCGTAGTGACACGGGGAAGAAGGATATCATGCATTTCACATTCAACGAGTCCAAGCTTTACTGCCCACAGACCACCAATTGCACGTTGAATTTTGCCGAACCATGATACAAAAAGAAAGAGAAGATCCTGGCTATTTTAATAAAATTTTGTCGACAGATTAGTCACGATTTGAGCGATGTGGAGTCTACATGATGTGTGATTTATTGCTATACCTTTTTCTTTTTCTTATCTAAAACTTTTCTTATAAAGCTAATCTTCATTAATTTTCAGCATTTTCTATCATAACTGTATCAGAAAAATCTTAAAATGGCAAAAAATAATTTTTGAGTAAAAGTCTAGTTCTTTGATTTTTTCCACCTCGCTGACTTTGAAGGCTAATTCTAGCAAAAGTAGACTGTTGAGTACCATTTTTTATTAATGATTCTGAAAGCTGAGTGTTGAGCGCAGTTTTTAAGCCTACTAAGAAACCATGAAGTAACCTGTTTACATTTTTAATTTAAATTTGAAAATCTAGATCATGACCCAAAATACGTAACTTTCTCACTTGAGACCAACATTTCCATAATTTTCATCAGAGTTACGATGCTGGTTATTTTATGTATAAAAGTACAATTCCTGGCGATATATTTACAACAAAAAAAATATTAAAAAGTCCTGTACTTTTTTCTTAAAAAAAATTTGAAGATGTTCAAATTGAAAATTCTCAAATTTCATAAAAAAATTCATAACTCGGAAACCGTGAAAAATCGGATAACATACATGGGGGTGATTCGAATACCCCATGATATGAGGGACCTGTTTTTTTTTTTTTGGACGTCAATCGTCCGGCCACCCTGTATATATTTCCAGCAAAAAAAATCAACTGTAGAAATAAATACACATAAATTATAAAAATTCAATTTATGCTATTTCTCCATCCCTTATTTTCGCAATAACTTTAGTAATTCTCTGAATGGAATATAGAATGGTTAGTCTGAATCATTTCTTTTTCACTACATTCCGTATGTATCCAATTCCAGCAGTTGTAACAAATTAATCAAATTTTTGGCACAACCAAATTATTGATATACGGTGCTAATATCACGATTCTCCATATCGTCACCTTCATCATTATCGGACAATTGGGCGAGAGGCACAACATCCTCATTATATTATCTCTAATATTACCTTTTACTTCCTTAAGTAGTGATACATGTTCCTATATACAGTATTTTCATAATGTTGCTTGCAAAAAACACTGTAATATGGATGTACATTTGTGTATCAATCATTTTTCCTTGAGTTAAGGTTCATAATACAGAAAAGAATGTGTTTGTGGTATGAACTATTAAATTTCAAATTATGAAAAGAGGAATGTCGAAATGTCTAGAGCAAGGCTGGAGACAATCATAGCAGATTGTCCATTTATTCCTGATATTTGAATAGGTAGTAGATTACGAACAAATTATTTTAATACTTCAAAATATATTCATAAAATACTACTACCTACTCAAATATCAGGAATAAATGGAGAATCTGCTATGATTGTCTCCAGCCTTGCTCTAGACATTTCGATGATACTTTCCTTAGGTATTTTGAGTTGTGAAAACTATGCACCGAGTGTAAGTTGCAACAACCCATTCCACGAGGTTGAATCATTGCAGATTGCTCATTTAATATTGATAAATAAAATTTAATGACAATTTTTGAAGCATTGTAGATTGCTCTTTTTTTATAAGATAATTTTTGAAGCATTGTTTTCAAACGACACTTTTTTTAAATTTAATTTCTTTCATGATGCATTTCTATCATAGGAATCCATTGATATAATTCCCAACTCTGAGAAACCAATACTTTCGGAGATATAATTTGTCTGTTTGAACAAGAGCGCCAAAAAGCTCCTGTCCACAGGGCTTAAACAAATTTTTTATTTTTAGATAATTGTGTATAAAAATCAGGCAATGGATAGATCTCAATAACAAATATACAAATTATCATTTATCGAACCTTCTTGAAAGAGACTAAGGGAAGCCCCAGCCCCCAGCTCAAATAGGGCTACGGGGCTCCAAAAATCTCTATAGATAGGCCATTGCAACGAGGTAAAGATGAAAGATCTTTTCAAGACGTATTTTGGCATGAGTCACAGGTTATTTCAAGTTTTTCTTTAAAAGTGCCACTGAGGTAATTGCATGATGTCCCTTCCTTTTGTTGACAATTCAGTTTATTACTTTGTACCTGTTATTATTCAAATATTCCCTCTGAAATAATTCCCCGTCCCAAGATTTGCTATGGAATGTTCCCAGAGAAACGGACATTTCAATTTCGGTGTTTTTCGAAAAGTATAACTTGAATATCCGAAGAAAGAATGGTAAAAGCAATAGTAATATTTATTGATGAGCCCTAGTATTCTCAGCGGTTAGAACGTCGGAAGAAATAGTAGGGTCAGTATAATAAGATCAACTGAAATTGATTCCTCGCTCAACATTTGGTGAAACATCGTTATTAACATGGAAAAATCTATAAATTGTACTGTGACGAATGCCCTCTGCATTCTACATAGACCAGACTGGCCGTTCTCTCAAAGTTAGGATTGATGAACATAAATAGTCTATCTTGCAAAACAAATCCAGAGAGGCTTCTCCTCCCATTGTATTTCATCATTACATGTAGTCAATTAGTCATTTTATAGATTTTAAAAAAACCATAATTTTCCATGAAAGTGAAAAAAGTGGACGAATTGATCCTATGGAGTTTTGGGATGATTTGAATATCCAATATGCTATGAACTTTCGACTAAGGACGAATAACGCAAGTTATAACATGAAGTATATATCCTATATTTTCGTAGCAGAAAGAGATATGGTTAATAGTCTAGTCAACTAGTGCCATTTAGGTCAAAACTTTTTATAGTGGGTACTCCGAAAATTATGATTGAGGTGTGGTTCGATTCGGAATGGCATGTAGATATTTTTTGAGAATATTCATGGGCCGTTCGGAAAAATTGCAAAAGTTATAAATAATTAAGTGAAGAAAAATGGGGTTTGGTTTTTTGCATATATCTCAAAAACTATTTGAGATTTTCCAAATTTGAGAAAAGATTTGAAAAGAGAATGAAACATCTCAAAAAAGGTCACAACTCCCGGAACTTTAGGGTCAATATTAAATTAAATATTATTTAAACTTATTGAATATGAAATTTAAGAACTGAAAAAATTCAGGCGCCTACAGGATAGGTTAATGAACAATAATAATCTGAGGCCCAAAAATTTTTATTGTGATTTTTCAATTAGTTAGCCATTAGTTAATTAACAATAATTATTTGTAGCACAAGCATTAACATTGCAAGTGCGATAATTGTTAAACTATTAATCTGAGAATGTTTTCCATTCGAGGAGTTATTTTTTAGAGGCCTTAGATTAGATTCCCGTTGGAAAAACTTAAAAATTGCTAATATACGCTTTGTTATTAACAATTTTAGGTTCAAAATTATAAAGCTTAAATAAACATTGAAAAACAAATTTTTTTCACAATATGTTTTACAATTGATCCATTTCTTATGATCATAAGCTACTTAAAAATGATTTTCAATAATTGTTATCACTTATTGTTTAAGAAATTATTATAAAGAATATATATAAGATAATAAATTTTTTTTTGGAAACGTAATCTTTGATGCATATTATGGTTAAAAAAAAACCGTTTCTTAAAAACAAATTTTTATTGCTTGAAAATGGATTTGTTAATTTTTTTCTGCCACTTGTAATTAATATTCAGGAATAATTTTTTTGAAATTATTATTTATCTTGCTCTTTGGAATTAAAAAATATTGATTATTATTTCAATTTTCATTGTTTATTTAATCGACAATTTGTATTAAGCAATTGAATTGTCTCTCTGGATTTTTTTTCTATTTTCCCATTTTTTAAACAATAAGATATAGAAATTATTGAAAATCATTTTTAATAGCTTCTGATCATGAGAAAACGGATCAATAGTATCATTATAATTTTTTTTTCCAAAAATACAGACGTTTGGGCCAATCGATAGATCGATTGATCTTCGGAACAGAGTGCTTACCATTTTGCCCAAATGTCTTTAATTTTGGGATTTGAGGATGAAAATGGTATTGAACGATTTGGTTCGACTAACTGATCAAGAATCCATGGTCAAAATGGATTATGTCCGACCGGCCGTTAACACGATAACTCTCGAACGGAATGAGTTAGATAGTTGAAATTTTCGGAGTAGGTTTGGGAGATAAATATTTCGGTTGGGTTCGTTATTGGGCAAAATCAGCTTGATCGTTTCAAAGTAACGAAAACATATTTTTTTTTTACATTACAAATCAAATTCAATTTTTTTAAGATGTAGTTGCACCATAAAAATCCACTGATATCATTTTCAACTCTAACAAGCTAATACTTTCGGAGATATGGTTTTTAAAAATTTCAATAATAAATCGTACTTCTATGTTTTCACAGAATGCTGTAATTATTCTTTCTATGGATTATTATATGTCATCTTATTTCCCTATAAGAGACATGTCAAATTTATTTCTGGTTGGTTACTGATGATATAATATACCTCTCCTGTTCTAGAAAACGAAGTATGATTGAACGCAAAATGACCAATGAAATAACCTCAGATGTCGTATAGAATTATGAGGATTATATGATATTATGCTTTTTAGGTTATAATATGCCCGTGGATGATCCATATGATGATGGAAATATATACTTTGGTAAGTTAATCAAATTGGGTTGAGAATAACTATAATAAAAACAAAACTGGAATATTGGCTAAGTTTCAATTGATATAATATAATTTTCAGAGTATAGATTTGAGGAATGAATATCTCGGATAAGTTCGTTATTGGGTAGAATCGGTCAGGTGGTTTCGGATTAATAGTTTTTGGCACTCTTTTTTTTTATATTTCAATTTTTGAATTCAACTTCTTTCATGATGCAGTTATATCATAAGAATTCATTGAAGTCAAAGTTTGAACAAGGGCGCCAAAGGTCTTGTCCACTGGGCTTTCCCACTTTTTTTAAACTTTAAAAGTAGATTATTTGGCATTGGAATATGTGTATGTAAACTTCAGTTCTTTAATTAATCAATTTTCATGGGCCCAGGCCCCCTGTGTGCTCGGATCCCTAGGCATTTGACTCCCTTGACCACCCTGGTCTCCGACCCTGACAAAATGAATGGATTTTCAAGCAGGAATTTGCATTAATTTTCGATATTTGAGTAGGAATTTATCTTTACAAGTAAAATTGTCTTAAATATACTCATTTTGGATACAGTTTCCAATATATATTGGAAAAAATTTTTTTTTAAAGCCATATCTCCGAAACCATTGGGCATATCTAGCCCATTCTCGTATTCTCGTATTCAGCCCTCTAACCTACCCTATAACTTTCAAGTCTCCTTTTCCTTTCTTCGAATGTTATCGTGTTTATGCCCGGGCAGGTGAACATAATTGAATTTGACGGCGGTTTCCTCATCAGTAAGTCAAATGAAATCTATTGATAGCATTTCCGCCTGAAAATTAAAAGGAAATTACAGAAATTTGGGCAAAATGATAACGCTGCGTTAAAAGTGCGCAAAAATATTCTGCAAAATTTATTTTCATTCATTCCCCACTCATTGGTGGACACCAAGGGGTTGAAGTTATCGGTGGAAATGAAGAATTGATTTCTCTAGAATTAACGTACTATCATAAACATTCGGAATGCAAGGAATATATTTTGCAGAATCTTATCTCAACCCATATACAAAATTTTAAGGTTCCATCTTTCAAGATAGCAAAGATATGGAGGTGTGAAAAACCGCCTTGTATAGAAAACAGGAATATAATCCGGACAAAGTTATGTTACATAGTATATTGTTCAATGTGAATGAATGGAAGGTTTTAAAGATTGAAATTAATTGTTGCTTGGATAGATATATAATAATAATAAATTTAATAAATTTATTGTATCACTGTAACATAGATAAGTGGAAGAGGCGAAGTCTAGCCTATAGCTACTCCACTTAACCCCTTCATAAAACAAAATAATAAAACATAACGAAATAATAAAAATAACAAAATAATAAAAATAATAACAAAACAATAAAAACCTAACAAAACTGACTACATCCTTAAAAACTCGAACACAAATAATTATGGACGATATTACATTAAATCATAAGTTGAGACATTACATGGAGATTTGCAATTCGAACAGCTTTTTCCCAAAAAGCTTTTTGAATGTTTCAATAGACCGTGGAGATGATTGAGGAATAGTATTAAACATTTTTACTGCATTGTATGTGAAGCATCTTTTGAACCCAGCCAAGCGGTGCCTCGGCAGATCGATCCTTCTGCCATATCTTAATTCACGACCACGTAAATTTTCACGGGCCACAAGTTTGTTTTTCAAATAAGGAGGTGATGAGTCCGAGACAATACGGAGGTGATGAGTCCGAAGCACCGAGCAGGAATTTGAACCAACCGTCAAACCTGAGCCAACCAAGATCATTTATTCGTATAGAGGTTCTATCATACTTTCGCAGGCCAAAAACAAACCTGCAACACATATTTTGTATTTTCTGTAATCTATGACAGGTTAGGGAGTACAAACAAGGGTAAAAGAGAAACAACCCATAACCAAGAATAGTTTCTTTCTCAAGGCTGTACTGAGAACATGCCTATTGCTCGCCTATGTTGATAGAATGGCCATTGACTTAAAATCTTTCCTCTTCTGCTTGCATTATTATCAGACCAAACTATCTTGTCTAAGTAAATAAGCATCACCCATGATATGAAAATAATTAAGCAATTGGAAACTGCTTAATTTGCGCAGTAATTGTTTTTGCGTATGTAGATGCATACTTCCGCAGAAACTATTTCCCATTCAATTACTGCCCAAATTAAGCCATTAATGACTGACTCTCGACTTTTTGAGTAGTTGTTGAATCGAATAATGTAGAATAATATTTCATGTCGAAATGAATTAATTCCTGCTATATAGAGAAAGAAGTTTCTTTCATAGATATCTTCTGTAATTTTTCAATTTGACTTGAATATCTCCAGGAGTGCCAAACAGCTAGGATTTGTTTTAGCTTCTCCCGAATTCCGAATCGATGTCTTTATTCCTACTCCAAAACGCCAATAGGCATTCATTATGAATGACCTTGTATACTCCTCTAGAAAATATTTTATATCGTAATAAAATGGTGTCTTTCTGGGTTTTCTCTCCCAAACTCTGAAAAATATCTATTAAATAAAAATCAATTATTTTGTGATTTGGTTCTGCGTAGGAAACACAAGATATTCGTCAGAAGCAATCAATCGAACAACGCTGCCTAACAAACAATAATGAAAAAAACATCAACGATGAAACAACTATTTCGTAACGTTTGGGAATCTAAATCACTTAACGAAAACCTTCAGAATTATTTTTTGTTGATAGCTATTCTGAAATTCGACAATTGTCACAAAAAAGAATTCTGAAGATTTTCGTTAAGTGTCTGACGAAGGAGTCTGAAATAGTTGTTTCATCGTTGATGTTGTTTTCGTTATTGTTTGTTAGGCAACATTGTTCGATTGATTGCTTCTGACGAATATCTTGTGTTTCTTACGCAGAAGCCATAATTCACAAAATAATAAATCTTTTATTATAAATATTTTTCGGAGTTTGCGAGAGAAAACCCAGAAAGAAACTATTTAATAATGAATATGCCTCCCGCAGTATCCTTTAATGATTACTTGTATTTTATATCAATCAAAAATTAATTAATTAATTTTCAATATTATTTCCGTATGAAAATTATTATTCATTTTTCTGAATTTATCATCGGATCATATAATTTCCAATGTTAAATTTCTCGATGTTTCGATAACGGAAAATATAATTATTGTGCAGAAATAATTGAAGCTGTTAATAAGATATTGGTGAATCAACTAAATAAGAGAATATCATTTTATTTTTATATCAGGAAAACAAATATACAGGGGGACATACAGTTTCAACAAATATTCAAATGATTACGAAGAGTTCATCAATAATAGCAAAGATAAAGTATTCTATTTACATAACAGTTGAGCCAGATAGCATGATCAATTGAAAACTGTAGTTTCAAAATAGTATACATTTATTTTTGGACTCTTCGTAAAGCGGAAAGATATCATTTATTTTCTCATCAGAGGGTACCTATGTTATTTTGATATATGTAAATAATATCAATTCAAGTAAATGATTTCTTAACAAGTTTACATATACCTATAGGTGCATCGTGCCATTCATGCAATAATATACATCATTTCAATTTTGTTTTGCAGATCGGAAAAATCGTTATTAATGAATTAATATTTGTCTGGTAGTTTGAAGGGTCAATGGTTATGATGTAGTCCCAGATCATCCAGGTGAAGATATTTTGTCCATTCATTTCTGTAATTTTCCAACTCCAATGGTTCGGGCAAATCTTAATCGTCTAAACCAATTTAACACCCACGTGCTCTGGTTTTTCTGTCTGATGGTTCTGCTCTGTTGGTATATCTTATGATGAGAATGTCAACCTGTAGCTTTGAAAATTGAAACAGTTTGTTATTTTTTATCTTGAAGAATCTTAAGATCTTTCTTACGATAAAGATATTATATTAATTCTTCAAAGCTATATCTCGATGATATCCAGTGATTGCAAGGGAGAAAGTATTTTGTAGAGAAAAATATTTTAATCGGGTTTATTCCGATAAGAATTTCAGCCCCGTTTTCATAAAGGATTTAAGGCAAAAGGAAAAATATAGACTAACATTTCAAAAAAATTATTTCACGGGCCATTCGGAAAATGGACCCATTTGAAAGAAAAGGAGTGAACGGGAAAAACATTAAAAATTTCACACACAGGTTTAGTATTTTCATTAATTTTTTTTTCCTTTATGGACACTTCATTTTCAAGTACACACTCTTTGTTTCATAACTTGCAAACCACTGATCGCGAAACAGTGGGCTAATTATACTAAGATTAAGCGTTAGATACTACATTAATTGTATAGGTACATTTCGTTATTTTTTCAAAGTTGAAACCTACAATTTTCAACCTTCCAAGTGAATTGATGCGAATAAAACGTTCGGAGAATTAGTTCAAGCACTGCTAGAATTTTGTATTTCGAAACTAGAAAAATTTCGTGAGGGATACACGAGTTTTTTTGTTGCAAGGTTTATAATTCGAGAAAATAATATTTTCAAAATAAATGTATTGCATCGGTGAACGATATATGAAAATTTGCCTAGTTTAAAAAAAAATCTTCTCCATGAGTATATATATACAAGGTAATACAGAACCTTTTTTGAGCTTCAAAAAGCACCCAGACTCTCTAGTTGATTATTCAATTAATTACTGAAGAATGAAATGCATGAATGAATAGTCGTAATTAATTACATACCTGTAATTGTTCCAGTCTCCAATCTTGATGATATAATTGCCTTTTGAACCATTGAAGTTCTCGATAGAATCGACAATTAATAGATTGTTGCCTATGTGGTTGGTGGCAGTTTACGCAATTATTGTATTCTTCCTGAACATCCATATCGAAAAAATACGCAGAAAATATAACAGGAATCAACCGATTTGAACAGAAAGAACTGAATAGTTGAATACTGAGGTCTGTACTACAGCGTATTTCAGAATTATTTAAATTTTAAATGTTTGCGCATGTCTCTAAATATTGTTTGGTGGCATGGTATATGGTTGACAAGTAGACAGTGGCCGCCGATGGGGCGCAGAGAAATATTGCCGCCCCCCCTTTTTAGGTATCCAAATTCAAAAGGCTCTAATGCCTTGGATTCTTGGATATCTTAGTCGCGGAAAGCGAACATTCTGTCTGCTGTCAACCGCCGAAGCTACCAGCATGATGACCTCTACACTACAGCGCTACATATCTGAACTCAAATCCAGATTTAATTATTCATTTTTCATTATTTTTATTACAATTAAAATTTTATTGAAAGGTTTCTTTTTGGGTTTTCTCTCCCAAACTCTGAAAAATATCTATAAAATAAAATTTAATTATTTTGTGATTTGCTTCTGCGTAAGAAACACAAGATATTATTTGTCAGAAGCAATCAACCGAACAATGTTGCCTAACAAACAACAACGAAACAACATCAACGAAGAAACAACCAGGTTAATATGGTCCTAAATATCACGGTAATCGTACAGAGAGTAGATATAACATCATATACTTACCCTAATCTCACTAATTCATATTGGTTAATCCTAATTCATAGTGGTTAATACTGTCCAAGTACCGGAATATTTTCGACTTATTGCCTTTTTCTGAAATCCAGTCTCATTTGAACCTCCTGTATATCAGATGATCTTAAAAGTCTTCCTGTGTCAATCTTTTCAAAAAACGCTGAGTAACTCCAAAACTACTCAAGATAACTGTAGAGAATACTGCGTAAAATAAACATGGAATTTGAAAATAAATTCGAAAATTTAATAATATACAGTATGTTCCATTTGAAATAAGTGAGCTGATATCCATTAAATAGTTAATACATCATTATCAATACTTTAGAAACGAAGTATCATTTGCCTAATATATTTGTACAAAATTTCAAACCGATGTAAAATATATTTCTCCGTAAACTTTCTGATGGGTAGTCCCGGTAGGACTGTATAGTATAGTGTGAGCGGCTAAACCTATAAATTTGGGTTGTTAAAACCAATATTTATAGCTTCGGATGAAAATTGAAAACCGCGCCTTCGACCCATGCTATTTAAAATAATGTATTTATTAATGCTGAAAAAGTGTATCAAAAAGTATTTCGAATTTTATACATAGGTACAAGATATGTCCAAAAGGTATATATAAAATATAAAATGCTCTTCTAAAGGAAGTAAGTATTTAAATACAAATTGGAAATAGGTTTTTTGTATGTAGTATTTTGCATTCTAAATACTATAACTCATAACAACAGGCATAGTTTTATATCCAAGTTATATGGAAAGAACTGCAATGTGAAATTGACAGATTCTTGTTACATTTAATCCTTTTGGCTATGTAACTATTTGTCATCCTTGAAAAACTCAAATTTTACAATGCTTTGTGTAGACATTTCGGGCACCCTTTCGCTAGAAGGGCAAGTACCATCATCTATTTTACATTTGTTGTCTGACTCACTGGAACTTTCAAATATAAAATTTTGAGTCGTAAAACTGTCCGGGAAGTGATTAGAATTCCCTCAGAAGATGACTCAGCAGACCTTCATAGAAACAAATTTGAGGTCGAAGGCAAGTAAACAAAATGGTTTACTTAGGGGTCCTATCTGAACATTTTGTAGAATTAAATATCCAATCATTTGTGCATTTAAAAATGAGTCTTTTGTTGTTGTTTTGAGTATTCAATTTTTCTGTATTCATGATGTCGAAAACCATGATGTGTGCACTTACTCGATTTTACCGGGCACATCACGAAAACTTGATTTTCATTTCTGTAGCAATTCAGAAATGAAAGTAGATTTGTGAATATTCCAAATTAGATTCTGTTTTCCAGTTTTGTGTACCTATTGAATTTTCTTGAAATTGTTAGTGAAAGTGAATCGTCATTAAGTTTTACTCATACAAAATAATTATTAAGAAAAATTGGTTGAAGCACTGACGTGAAGTCAGGAGCTTTCGCGCGTATGTTCTATTGTCCATTCCCCTGTATTGGACACTCTAAATCGAATTTACCATGGTGAATTCTATTGTCTGTTCTCCTGTATTGGACACTCTCTTAACCGAATTTACCATGGTAAATTCGATTAAGAGTGTCCAATACAGGAGAATGGACAATAGAACATACGCGCAAAAGCTCCTGACTTCACGTCAATGCTTGAACCAATTTTTTTTTAGTAATTTTGAAAAATTTTAGAAGGGTACGGTTCTCACAATTTTTTTTTCTTGTAATTTTGAAAAATTTTCCAGGAGAACGGTTCTCACAAAATTTTACACACTCCTTTATGTCGATATTTTACAACTTGTTACCAAGCTTCAATTCCATCAATTCAATATATTTTTTGAATTAGCGAGGAAATAATATTCCAGGTGAGTATAACTCCGAAACCGATGGACCGATTATGCCCAAAAACGAACTTATCTCTCCCATTTGGATGTACAAACTACTACCCTGAAAACGTAACCCCTTATCAATAATAAAAAAAAAAAATACCCTGAAAATTGCAAGTCCCTATCTCCTTTCGTTCGAAAGTTATCAAGCCAACGGTCACCCATCCAGCTACTGAACTCACACAAGGCTGCTCGTAACTCCAACAATATTGATCCGATCGTGTTCAAACTTGGTACTTGGCAGTAGAGTTAGATTTTGATGGCTCTCGCAAAATTTCAGCTATGTCAGAGGAATAGTTTCTGATACCTATATAGAATTTTTTTCAATGATTTTCAAAAAATTTTGGAGTTATACCATCCTCATGAAATTTTGCAGGAATTTTTGCGGTGGCATTCTACAACTGACAACAATGTTTGAATTGGATCGGTTTTATATTTTTCTTAGTTATTGAGGAAATAACAAACACATTTCAGATGGTTATAACTCCAACACCGTTTGGCCGATTATACCTATAGACAAACTCAAATATCCCATTCAGATGCACAACCTTACCCGAAAATTTCAAGTCGCTATCACTTTCCGTTCTCAGGTTATGGTGACATAAATAATAATGGCCGATGTTCCCCAGAACATACGCACAAAAATGATCATTTCAGGGAAAAATAAATTAGAAAGATTTTATGTAGGAAAATTATTCTATCATGTCCGTCAGTTTACTCTATTGACCATGATATTAACTCAGACAAAGGTTGTGACGTTATATCAGCTCTATGGTTAACTCTTATCTGACATTACAGAGAATTTCACAGAAAATCCCTATAGGTTTCTAAGATAACCGTTGAATCCCATATAACCATGCAGGTGTCCTATTTGAACTAAACCAGTTTTTCTGAATGTGTGAAATGGAAAAAATTGAAAATACTTATTTCCATTTCTACCGAACGTAATAAGAATGCCTGGGGTAACTTCTAAATAACAGGGTTTCTTTCGAAAATGTTAAACTCAATAAAATATGTCAAAAATCTAGGCCAAAATTATGATTACAATAAAGTCAATATATTTTAAGAAAAATTTTACTTCGTTCGTGATTTGAATCAACGCGATATCACTAAAAATATTGAAGCTGAATTCGATTAAACTGCTATACATTTCCGTTTGCGAGTAGAGATGAAATGACGTTTCTTAATTTGACTATAATTGCTTTCAGTATCTTCCGAAAACTTGAATTGTATTGTGGCAACACTGAAATCTCTTACCTGGTATCCCTGGAATACATTACGTGGAATATTGATAAATTCAAAACTTGTTCATTCTTGAAATCTTACCAAAGCTGTTGGTTCATTCGTTACGAATTTTGTGGTGTTCTACTGACATTGATTTCATTATTAACAACAAAGTGTGATTACCTGAGTCTAAAGTATGGATTATATTTTTCATCGAAGATCTCTTTTCCAGTTATATGTAACAGGATTTTTGAGGGCTTTAATATATGACAACGTATTTATTCCATCTATACGAATTGAAAATTTCCTACATTACTTTCGGGATCCTGAACTGAGGGCTAGACAGGTAAACTCTATCCGAATAATAATTTTAATTTTTCCATGTTTTTTGTATCTTTTTCAATACAGGATTTCATTTCGGAATAGTATTTTCAAATAATAAACTTTCGCGTTCGAAAATCAAATTGTAACCTCCCTTGAAATCGTAGATTCAAAACGTTAACTGTATCAATAAATTGTTCACGAAGTTTAGTATTTCCGTATCACACTAGTTATTATCTATTCCTCATTTTCATTTATTAATTATTTCACATTTACGACTTCTTAATAAGTATCATAGCATTCTACTGACTGTCAAACACGATAAAATGTTCCAAGGTAAACATTGATATGTATACGTTGACAGGTTATCGAGAAATAATTTCTGCTAAATTTTCATCCTCACAATCTATAAGATTATCTGAAATTAAACTCATACAATTGGATTTCTACTTGAGCAAAATATTTTCTCTCAAACTAATTTGATTTTCAGATTCAAGTTGACTTACTTGTCATAAGATATGCAAACATTAATCAACCTCGCAGGGAGAGACAAAGGACCAGGGGTTGTTAGGATCATTATGGGAATGACGCACACAGAACCGACACTCATACTTCTCGGCTTCAATTTCTACAATGTGTTGACAATTAGTAATTAGTCAGTTGATTATAAATACTTCATTTTAATTTATATTCAAGATATTTTCGATTTTTTTTCCAGGTTTTAATCTATATTTCATTGCATATTATCTGAAATTGAAATATATCATCAATAAAATGCTAGTAATGTTCGAAACAATTTATTATTCGTTTTGTGGCAACCCAAGAGCTTTACACATTGCACCTAATAAAAATAATAACGTCAAAATAACAGAACAACTGAATAACACGTAATAATAAATACTAGAAAAAGGTAAGAAAATTATGAAAAATTCATGATCAAATTTAATTATCTCCATTTAGCGGCTGTGATCACGATAACTGCCTGAAAAAAATGACATAAAGACTTGAGATTGTTATGAGCAGGATTGGATTGAGGTCTACATTAGAAGATATGATTGCTCATAATAATCCTTTTATTGGGTCCAAAATTTTGAACCGGCTAAATCGATGTAGAAAAAGGAGTATAAAGTTAATGATCCATTTCAAGAATATTATTTAACAAGTCAACATGTTGATTCGGAACTGATGCTAAACAAACCTATTATGTTCATTTGATGTAAATTATTGAAGACATAATTCAAAACACTTTTAATTCAAATTGAATTCAACTGATAAACAGGAAATACAAAATTTTATGTTTAAGTAAATTTTAATCTCGATTGAGAATGTTAGAATTCACTATTATATATACCTATGTTTTCATCGTTAATATATTAAACTTCGCCACTGGTTTACCGATCAAAGTTCTTATTTGATTATGTTTCGTTTGTGTAAAATTAGTTGCTGCAAATTCAGATGAATCCGCGCATGTTCAGTGAATAAATTCAAATGCGGAAACGCTTAAAAACATAATTTCCTTCAATCCTAATGTAAATATCATTACTCAAACAATTATCAATTCCTAGAAGGAAATTAATATAAACCTGACATTACCCTAATGGATATATATTAAAAAATATACGAACATTCAAATTGATCGGAGAGCTCTTCTTCTTTCTCGAAAATTCTATGAAAAAATCAGCATCTTACCCCCACCCAACAAGACGAATTCACCTATGTAAGGCCTGATTTGTAGTTCTTCTAATCCATAAGTATTATTCTTCCGATTAGTACAAGTTGTGTCATTTTTGTGCTTCAACTTTAACCGCTGAACTATGGGTTTCGTACAAGAATATGAACATCTAAAATCTGTTATTTCTACGTTGGAATATCGAATGGAAAGGAACCTTTATGGTATTGAAATACCACTCAACGTTTTCCACGAAGATTATAAACAACCGCAACTGAGGTCATTACAGGTAAAATTTTGATTTCATCTTAATTTCTGTTATATGAATATTAAAAGTTGTGGATTTATAGATGTGTTTTATTCACGATTTAATTTATTTGATTTTGATATTCCTATATAATTGTTTCACAGAGTGAAATTTTCAGACCAGAGTAAAAATTATTGAACGTTCCAAAATGACAGCAAAACTCAAAAAGATTTTTGAACTGCTGATATTCTACTTCTTGTAAAATGATTATTTTAATAAATTATTATTGAATGTATAAATATGCAATTTTATAATTTTGCATTTCAGCATGATGTCGAAAAGATTCTTAAAAATTACGTAAAGTCAGGGCAGTTGCGCGCATGTTCTTTCTAAATGACACTAAAACCCAGTATTTGAATAGATTTTGAACTGCTGAGAATCTATTTCTTGTTAAATGATTATTTTAATAAATTATTATTAAATGTATAAATACCTATGCAAATTTATAATTTTGTAGTCAGCAAGATGTCGAAAAAATTCTTGCAAAGCTCGTGAATTCAGGACTTTTGCGCGCATGTTCGTTGGTCTATGCACGCCTCGCGCACCCTCTTGAAACACTGCATGAACCTTCAAGCCATATTTTTCCAACCTAGTACTAGAGTTCATTTCGTTCGGATCTGTATTTTTGGAAATATTGGGTAAATAAAATGTGGCTAGAAGGTTGACAGATTTTTACCTAATTTTTTTGGAAAACGATAGCACGATGTTTCCTAGAACATGCGCGCAGAAATCACTGATTTTTTTCAAACGATTCAATCGATAATAATCCTTTGCAGCTTCAACTGGACATCCTCATCATCAAGCACAATAACAGAATTCGATACCCACGAGGCAAACATAAGCTAAGAACATGTGGTTTCTAATGATATTTATCAAAATTCGTTTAAAAGAGGATCCTTGTACCAAAGTAGTGAACGAAGAAGAATTAACGACGATGTCAAAAGAAAGAAACTGAAAACAGAAAGAAGAAAAGATATATCAATTTAATATTGTGAATAATTCTTGAGAAAATATTTTAGTATACCTACCACTATTACCCATTAACAGTGTAGTAATTGGAACATTTCAAAGTTCTCTTCACAGTTTTCAGTTAATTTGTATTTGATAGATACCGATTATGTAAATATAAATTAAATTTCACATATGAATCTTTATTATGGACCTACCAAAACAAACTTCTCAGTCCACATTTCAGTGTGTGCTCGGTAAAATTTTTTGGGCAATTGAGATATACTGATGCAGAGTACCTACATTGCACCTAACTATAGGGTGATAAGTATCATAGTTTATTTTTGCAGGCTCGTACCAGGACGATATAATTTTACTCAAATATCTATTATTTTTTATGAAAGTTTGATGTGGAAATGTTGGAGTTCAATAATGGGAAAAATCCAATAGTTTCCCAAAAATGTTGATACTACAGCTCTGATCTATTTGAGATTTAATACTTGGGTGGAGAGTAACAATTTCAAGATGCATGCGGAATTTCAAGAGAATCTTATCGCTAGAAGTGGAAAATAATTTTCTTTCCATACGATATTCACGAAATTTCGCAAAAATTTGCGCGTCAGCATTCTGCCAAGATTTAATTGGCTTGCATTTGTATTTTTGAGTTATTTAGGAAATAACAACAAAATTCAGATGGGTATGACTCCGAAACCGTTTGGCCAATTATGGGCATTAACGAACTTAACTGTCACATTCGCATGTGAACCCACCCTGACAATTGCAGGTAACTATCACTTTATGTTCAAAAGTTATCGTGGCAAAGGTCCCCATTCAGCTACATATTCACTCAAGGCTGCTCAGCTTCTGAAATTTGTTCAATATCTGCAACAATAGAGATTGGTTCGTATTCAAATTTATAACTGTAAAATTAAGTTTTGAATTCTCTCCCAAAATTTCTGCGATATCGGACAGATAATTTTCTGAGATGCAGATTTTTTTCAATGAATTTTTTAAAATTTCTAGAAATATGATCTTCAGGAAATTTCACAAAAATTTGGGCGTTCGGATCTGTATTTTTTGAGTCATTAAGGAAATAACAGCAGCATTTCAGATGGGTATAACTCCAAATCCGTTTAGCCGATTATGCCTATTGACTGTCGCTTTCGAAGGAGCAACCTATCCCGAAAATTGCAAGTCGCTTTCTGTTTCCGTGCGAAAGTTATCGTGGTTACAATGGTTACGCATCCAGATACTGAACTTGCCAACGCTGCACCGTTTCCAATATTTTTTCAATATCTCCAACAATATAGATCGTATTCAATTCAGTTGGAGCTATTTTAGGATACAAAATTCCATCGAAAAGGAATAGGTATCGACTGAAACTTGATTAAATAAAAGGCGTAAAACGTAAAAAAATGGTATTTGGCGTTTCAAGCCACAGGCTCAGGGCAATGATCAACTCCCCCTTTTGATTTAATTTTTGATTTCAACATACTTCGACACGTATACCTACTCTGAAAGTTTGAGAGACGTGACAAAAGGTTTTCAATTTACAATATGGAAAAGTGAGTGTTGAATTCCACTCTTGTAGTAAAAGGATATTTATTGCGGCAATAATTGAAATACATATACATATATCTATTTTTAATCACCGATAATCCGAGCTCTATACTTATTTTCAGAATCAAGATCTTTTAATGACAAAATAATTGTTAAGTAATGGCAAAGGAAAATTGTTAGAATTATAGTACCTAAAAATGAATTTTCAAAAAGGGTTTCAATTTAAAGTTAACGGCGAAAATATATTTCAATCGTTTTGTGCCCAACCATTCTGAAATTATTGAATAAATATTATTTCTGTCTCCTTCAATGCACCACGAATGAAAAATTCTGATGCGAAGAATATAGAAAATATCTTACGGTTATCTTTCTTCAGATGAGCAATTGACATGAGTAACTCTTAATTGACTGTTTCAATAACAACTGAAATATCAATCAAACAGTCTTTATTTCCATTTTGGAATACAGTCACCATAAGTAGGCTTTAATTTGCATTTATGGATCCTACATAATTATTTGTCAATAGTTTATTAATATAAATTAATGATTATAATTGTCATATTTTTGTTCCTTTGCACTCAATTTACTTCATCTTCTTCTGGCATCGTGAGAATGATTTTGAGCACGTTGATGTCATTAAAAATTGTTTCAAACCGGACCTTCACAAATCTCCTTTTTTTCTAGAATCCACTTGTTTTTTGCCTCCAGGGCACTAGCCAATAAATATCATTAACAATATCTGAATAAATGAATTGTTGTTAAGTTTTCAAACTACTGTGCTTTCCATAATTTATCCACAATATAAATTATACACATGAATGAGCAGCAAATAGGTTGAATACACAACCTTTATATTGGGCACAGATCATGAAATCGATAACAAATAGAGAAGAACCAGTTGACACTGCAGAATTTTCAAAAATTCAATATAGATAGATGTAATTATTTTGCAATTAATATACTTCTCGAATAAGCCAAATTTGTCCGGCCAGATGGCCGTTGTCACATTAACTTTAGAACGGAAAAATACAGCGACTTGAAATTTTTAGGGTAGATGTCGCGCCCAATACGACGGACAAGTTCGTTAACGGTTTTCGAGTACTAATTTTGTTTTCAACCTATACATATCAAATCGAATTGAAACTTGGTAGTTTGTTGTACAATATCAACACAAAGACGCATGTGAATATTTGTGACGATGGTATTTCTAAAATAATTAAAAAAATATTATTTATCTCATGATAACTTGAGAACAGAAAGAGATAGTAACTTGCAATTTTTATAGTAGGTTCGCATGCGAATGCGGTTTCTAAGTTATATCCATCTGAAATATTATTTTCTCGATAACTCAAAAAATGCAGAACCGATCTAATTCAACTTGGTAATTAGTAGTAGAATACCGACGCAAAGGCGTATGAGAAAAATATCATCATGCATCTCACGATAACTTGAGAACCGAAAGATATAGCGATTTGCAATTTTCAGTGTATAGGTTGCGCATCCGAATGCGACATTTGAGTTCATTAATAGGCATAATCGGCCAAACTATTTTGAAGTTATATAGCCATCCGAAATTTTGTTGTTATTTCCTCTATTACTCAAAATATATAAATTCGATCTCTCTTTTGTTTTGGAATAAACGATAGTTGAAATTGCCATAGAGAAAATGAATCCTAAGAAATAACACTATAGTGTTGACTTGATATATATATCAAGTAAATTCGATTATCCCCAAGAATATAAATACATATATAGGATGTTGAAAAATTCAGGGTTTTATTATATTTAAATATACAGAGGGTTTTCAAGAAATCCACTCTACGGATTCAGAACTATTTCTCTATGTTAAAATGATCGTAACATATATTATCAATTTGAAAATTGAATAAAATTATCGAAATTGAAATTTTTAACTACTAATAGTAAATTAGTAACATGCTGTGTGGTGTATTTTTTGAATTATCTTCTAATATATTCTATATTGTACTTTGAGAATTGCGAATAATTCTAACTCATTCTATTTAAAGCGTATCAGATGGTAACACAATATTTTCATTTCAAATGAATCGAGACCCCGCATTCGCCATTTTGTAACAACATAGGTATAGGTGATTGTACGATAATATGTCGATTATATGGCTGGAAGACTTCGTTCGTATGCTAATAAAGTTAATTCTCTCTCTATGTTGATTATCAATTTTCTTGAAAATATCCTCAGAAATATTAGGTAGAGCGTAGTATGATTTGATAGTTCAAATTAATTTACTTTAAAAGGAACAAACATTTTCCCGTAAAAAAGAAAATATTTCGAATGAGTTTAAAAATTTTGAACGAGTTTAAAAAAATTTCGAAGGAGTTTAAAAAATTTCGAATGAGTTTGAAAAATTTCCCAAAAAATGTTTATAAAATGTGAGGGAATTCACAGTTCTACTGAGGGAATAACCATTACGCATTACCATAGGGACGCGCCTAAGGGGAGTGGGGGCGATCTCCCAAATGTTGAACGGAGTTGGCTAATTTTCAACACAGTTGTAAAAATTTCGGAGAAGTTTAAAGAAATTTCGAAGTAGTTGGAATATTTCCAAAAAAATTGTTATAAAATGTGAAAGAATTCACATATTATTCGGACTGAATAACCATTACCAATGTTAAACGGAGTTGGCAAATTTTCAAAGCAGTTGGACAAAACCTATATTAATGATAAACCGAGGGGCAAACCACCGTGGAATTATGGTGTACAAATTGGAGGAATTCCGTGGAATTCCGTGGAATTATATGGAATTCCGAGTGGAATTTCGTGGAATTCCTCGTTTTTTTGCGCGCTCGTCCTACTTATACGAGCGATGTCTGTATTTTTGTATTGACCAGGAATGGCCTCAATCGAAGGTTTTGCCAGGGATTTTTCACACTGATTCAAATTCCGTGCTCAAATTCATTGCTGTCCGTCGGGCTGACCATCCGTATGCACGATATCGAAGGAAATGACGTATAGAGACCGCTCTTGTTCCTCGGAACAGAGTGCTTATAATTTGCCCAAATGTCTGTAATTTTCGAATTTTTGGCTGAAAATGGTCTTAAACGATTTGGTTCAACTCACTTGTCAAGAATCCATGGTCAAATCGATTCTGTCCGGCCGTCCGTCCGGCCAATAACACGAACTCTCGAACGGAATGTGCTGGACAATTTGAATTTTCAGAGTAGGTTCGAGGCATAAATATCTTGCTTAAGTTCGTTAGTGGGCAAAATCGCGTTATTAGTTTCGGAGTAACGGAAAACAAATTTTTTTTTAACGTTACAACTTTTGAATTAAATTTTATCATGAGAATCCAATTATATCATTTTCAACTCTAACAAGCTAATACTTTCGGAGATATGATTTTCATAATTTCAATAATACATCTATGTATTCACTGTCTGTGTTCACTGTTCATAAATGTCATCTTTTTTAGCTATTAGATTAGAGTCATGTCAATTCTTAGTTTGAAAACAAGTATCCGATTCTTGAATTTGTGAATATACAGGGTCTTTCACGAGGAACCTCACCCATATTTATACGAGAAACTACTGAACGTATTTTCATGAAATTCAGCACTTATAAGAACTTCACGATGCTGATGAAATCTAAAATATTTTCAAGGCATGAGCACCTCCGGTTTTTCCGGAAATGACGTCAACTTCCGTTTTTCGAATTAGAACACCATTTTTTCATTGCAGAAAAAGATTCCTTAGAAAATTTCAAGTTATTTTGATGTAACATTTTTCAGTTTTGGTTGGAAAATTCTCTCTGAGCGGGAAAATTCGAAAAAAAAAATCGAAAATAGAGCTCCGCTGAAACAAGAATAACTTCGAGGTTTTTGGATGGAAAATTTTCATTTTTGGGATTTTTCAAGATGTAAGATTTATGTATCCACTTTAAAAATCGAAATCGCGATTCATGATACAGGGGGTGAAAAAATCGCTTTCAAAGTTAGGGATGACAAAATCGTGAAAAATCAATTTTTTAAATTAGAACCCCATTTTTTTATGGCAGATATTGAATCTACGTTAAAAAATAATGTGAGTGTATGCATTACACCCTTGCCCTAAAGTGGATATTTTCTGAGTTATTCACAAAAAACTGTTTTTCGTCTTGAATTTTCAGCTCTTTCTTTTCCCTACACGCCAAAAAGATGAAATTTTCAGGAACTGTTACTTAAACCATGTTTTAGATTTTACTACCCTAATATGCAAGAGAAAAAAGTTACAGGTTGTTCCCAAATAAATGGCGAATTTTGATTCGAATTTGTATCGGAAACCTCTTTATTTCAACTAATCGGCCATCGGTTTTCTCTCCAGTGATAAATAAATAATTCCTTATGAACCATATGCAAAAACTTACCATGTTTTACATTCTTTTTTTTTAATGATAGATATCATTAATTACATCTGCCAAATTCCTCTTTATTCAGTAGCATTTTGTGTTTACTATTAATTTGGTGATAATTCGATAAGTTATAAAATCGATCACTATGCCTAATTTTACCAATGAAGATTATTTAAATCTCATTCTACTTCATGAAGAATGTAATAAAGTTGTAGATAGAATGATTCGACTGTTCATTGAGAGGTTTCCTGACCGACCCAGACCAACGAGAGATACCATTAACAGAACCATGACAAACTTGAGAAATGTCGGATCTTTCGTTAAGAAAACTATACACAGAGAAAAAGGTGTAGTAGAAGATGAGAACAACGAAATTACAGTTCTTGCATATTTTCGTGTGAATCCTCAAAATTCTCTCAAAGATGCCGAGATTGATCTGGGATTATCTCAATCGAGTGTTTGGAGAATATTAAAAAAACATAAAATGCACCCATATAAATTCAATAGGGTACAGCATTTGAAGGAAACTGATTTCGTCAGGAGAACAGAGTTTTGCGAAGCTATGATGATTCGATTTCAAGAGAATGAAAACTTTTTGGACTGTATAATTTGGACAGATGAACCTAAATTCACAAAGAATGGTTCTTTCAATAAGCATAACAGTCATTATTGGGATGAAGAGAACAACCACCACTTCAGACAATGGAACTTTCAAGAGACCTGGAGTTTCAATGTTTTTTGCGCCATCAAAAATAATGCAATTCTCGATGTTCACATTTATGATGGGACTTTAACTGGTAAGATAGAACACTACACATGTTTGCATTATTTAAAGAATGTTCTCCCTTAGGAGATAGATATTCTGACATATTGACTCAAATAATTGAGCCGCTAGTACAGAACCATAATGACTTATGGTATCAACAAGATGGCGCGCCTCCACACAATTCACTCAATGTGTCAAATATCCTCTACAGGCTATTTCAAGATCGATGGTTGGCGAACAATGGTCCACATCTTTGGTCACCACGTTCTCCCGATTTAACTCCTTTAGACTATTATGTTTGGGGTAGGATAAAAAATATTGTCTACTCAACTCCCCTGACTGATAAAGAGGACTGCATAGAACGAGTCAGAAATGCGTTCAGGTTTGTTTAGATTTTTAGATTCATAGTTTTGAAACTCAATTTGGTTTTTAAACACTTTTGCAGATCTCTTCCTCCCGATGAAATAAGAAGAGCAACGCACGAAGCATTCCTGAGACGTATAAATAAATGTCTAGAAATTAACGGTCAAAACTTTGAGCATCTTCTCTAGTTATAACTGCGAGAGTTTGCCATGGTTCTCCTAATAGTAACTTGAAGTCGGTTTCAAGAAGGGGTGAAAAATCTACAGCATGGTTCAAATAACAGTTCCTGAAAATTTCATCTTTTTGTCGTGAAGGGAAAAGAAATAGCTGAAAATTCAAGACGAAAAACAGTTTTTTGTGAATAACTCAGAAAATATCCATTTTAGGGCAAGGGTGTGGTGCATACACTCACTTTATTTTTTAACGTAGATTCATATCTGCCATAAAAAAATGGGGTTCTAATTTGAAAAAATTGATTTTTCACGATTTTGTCATCCCTAACTTTGAAAGCGATTTTTTCACCCCCTGTATCATGAATCGCGATTTCGATTTTTAAAGTGGATACATAAATCTTACATCTTGAAAATTCCCAAAAATGAAAATTTTCCATCCAAAAACCTCGAAGTTATTCTTGTTTCAGCGGAGCTCTATTTTCGATTTTTTTTTCGAATTTTCCTGCTCAGAGAGAATTTTCCAACCAAAACTGAAAAATGTTACATCAAAATAACTTGAAATTTTCTAAGGAATCTATTTCTGCAATAAAAAAATGGTGTTCTAATTTGAAAAACGGAAGTTGACGTCATTTCCGGAAAAACCGGATGTGCTCATGCCTTGAAAATATTTTAGATTTTATCAGCATCGTGAAATACTTATAAGTGCCGAATTTCATGAAAATACGTTCAGTAGTTTCCCGTATAAATATGGGTGAGGTTCCTCGTGAAAGACCCTGTATACAAGACTGTTTTGAAATCGAAAATAATATTGACTGGTAGCAGGTAGCATATTGGATAATTTACGTATAAATTCGGGATGACGTTTGAGAAGATTTAGAATTGGATCATTTCAATGAAATAGTTAATGAAGGAAATTGAAGAACATAATGGAATCATCAAAACAAATTACTCTTCGTTGACCACTGAGGTTAATATTACATTTTACTTCCTTAAGTAGTAAGACATGTTCCAATTTACAGTATTTTCATAATGTTGCTAGTTAATATATTTTGAACCATTAAAATAATCTGTTCGTATGCTTCTACCTACTCAAATATCAGGAATAAATGGACAATCTGCTATGATTGTCTCCAGCCTTGCTCTAGACATTTCGATGATACTTTCCTTAGGTATTTCGAGTTGTGAAAACTATGCACCGAGTGTAAGTTGCAACAACCCATTCCACGAGGTTGAATCATTGCAGACTGCTCATTTAATCTGGATAAATAAATTTAATGACAATTTTTGAAGCATTGTAGATTGCTCTTTCTCTTTGGTGCTCTTGTTTAAATGATAATTTTTGAGACATTTTTTTAAACGACACTTTTTTTAATTTAATTTCTTTCATTATGCAGTTCTATCATAAGAATCCATTGATATAATTCCCAACTCTGACAAACCAATACTTCCGGAGATATAATTTGTCTGTTTGAACATGAGCGCCAAAAAGCTCCTGTCCACAGGGCTTGAACCAATTTTTTTCCATTGTCCAGTCATTGGAAAACAAAATATAAGTTGTGATTTTTTTGAAAAATTTGGCATTCTACAATATGCTACCAAGTTTGAATTGGATCGGATTCGGTCTTTTTGAGTTATTGAGAAAAAAGCAGAATATTCATACGGAAATATCTCGATTAACGAAATCAACTGTCATACTTAATCCGATGCGGAACCTACCCTGGAAATCGCAAGTCGCTATCTCTTTCCGTTCGTAAGTTATTGTGGTAACGATCACCCATGCAGATGCTGAACGTGCCCTACACTGCGGCATTTCCAATATTTGCCAAAATCTCCAACAATTTAGAGCCGATCGTGTTGAAACTTAGCTTTAGAATGAGGTTCTGAAGGCTCTCTGAAAATTTCAGCGATATTGGACGAATAGTTTCCGAGGTACAGGTTGGTTATTATTATTTTTGCGCGTTTGTTCTGGGGAACATCGCGTTATCATTTTGCCCAAATGCCTGTAACTTTCGAATTTTTTGACGAAAATGATCTCAAACGATTTAGTTCGAATCCCCAATGAAGAATTCGAGGTCAAATTTGATTCTGTCCGGTCGGCCGTCCGGCCGTTGCCACGATAACTTGAGAACGAAAAAAGCTAGCGACTTGAAATTTTGAGGGTGGGGGGCGCATCCCAATACAACAGACAAGTTCGTTAATGGACATAATCAGCCCAGTGGTTTCCGAGTAATAATTTTGTTTTCAACCGATATAAATCCGATCGAATTGAAACTTAGTGAGTAGTTGTATATTATGAACCTAAGCACGTTTGTGAAGTTTTGTGCGAATCGTTTGGCTAGAAAATTATTAAATAATATTTTTTTTGTCACGATAACTTGAGAAAGGAAAGAGATAGCGGCTTGAAGTTTTCAGGTTAGGATGTGCACCAGAACGTGACATTTCAGTTTGTTTATGAGTATAATCGGCCAAACGGTTTTAGAGTTATAGACATCTGAAGTTTGGTTGTTTTTTGTTCCTCATTGACTCGAAAAATACTGAACCGATTGAATTCAAACATGGTAATTAGTTGTAGAATGCCAACGCAAAAATTTTTGCAAAATTTTGTGAGGATAGTATTTGTAGAAAATTTTAAAAAAATCATTGAAAATTGAAAAAAAAAAATTCTATATATCAGTAACCATTCGTTTGAAATTGCTGAAATTTTGCATGAGCCTTCATAAGCGAACTCTAAAGACAACTTTCAAGTTTTAATACGATCGGTTAAATATTGTTGGAGATTCGAGCATTCTTGTGTGAGTTCAGTAGATGGGTGACCGTTGCCTCGATAACTTTCGAACGAAAGGAGATAGGGACTTTCAATTTTCAGGGTAGGTTGCCTATCCGAAAGGGAGAGTTGAGCTCGTTTTTGGGCATAATCGGTCTAACGGTTTCCGAGTTATGTCCACCTGGAATATTATTTCCTTGATAACACAAAAAATAAATATTCGATCGAATTGAAGCTTGGTAACTAGTAGTATAAAATCAACATAAAGACTTGTTTAAAATTTTGTAAGAACCGTACCCCTAGAAAATTTGAAAAAAATGACGAAAAAAAAAAATTATGAACCGTACTCTTAGAAAATTTCAAAAAAATCACGAAAAAAAAATTGGTTCAAGCACTGACGTGCAGTCAGAAGCTTTTGCGCGTATGTTCTATTGTCCATTCTTCTGTATTGGACACCCTTAATCGAATTTACCATGGTAAATTATGTTGTCCATTCTCCTGTATTGGACACTTAATTCGAATATATCTTGGTAAATTCGAATTGAGAGTGTCCAATACAGGAGAATGGACAACATAATTTACCATGGTAAATTCGATTAAGGGTGTCCAATACAGAAGAATGGACAATAGAACATACGCCCAAAAGCTTCTGACTTCACGTCAGTGCTTGAACCAATTTTTTTTATTTTACAGTTATACGACTGTCACCAAATTTTGCATGAGTCTTTATCTCGGCATTCTACAACTAATTTCAATTCGATTGGACCTGAACTTTGGAGTTATCGGAAAGACAAAATTTCAGATTGGTATAACACCGAAACCATACGGCCGATTATATCCGTTAAGGAACTTGTCCGTTGTATTCGGATTTGCAATCTACCCTGAAAATTTCATGTCGCAAACCCATTCCGTTCAAAAATTATCGTGGAAACGGCCGGCTGGCCGGTCGGACAGAATCAAAATTTATATCGGATTCTTCATCAGGAAGTCGGATTCAGTCGTTTGAGACCATTTTCGGCAAAAATTAAAGACACTTGCGCGAAATGTTCACGCGATGTTTCCCAGAACATATAATATCCGCGCAAAAAATAATCAGAATTTGATTAGTGTGTTATTAACTCTACTCCAACTGATGTGAAGTTCTTCAAATCAATGAAACACGGATAAAACATGCTTCATTTATTCAAAGCACTTTTTTTGCTACAACCTAACAGGAGAGAAAGAATGTTACTAAGGAATTTATGGAAATTGTTAATGCTGCCTTGATACCAAGCATAGCATCAATATTATGGTTTCAAATATCGCAAAAAAAATCAACCGGCATAGTGGATTTCGACTTTGTCGCCATGGATCCTGTCAAAATAGCTAATACATAGGCCGCCGTATTCACAAAGCATTCAATCTCCGTTAAGTCCTAACTGAGGTTCTCAGTTAAGGATAAATAAGAATCACAACCTCTGTTAACGTATGAAACGTTGCTGAAACAGGCCTGTTTCACGTTAATTTTCACTTAAACTGTGGTTGCGATTCTTATTTATCCTTAACTGAGGACCTCAGTTAGGATTTAACGGAGATTGAATGCTTTGTGAATACGGCGGAATGTCTAGTAGAGAAGTTAATCGAAATAGTTGAAATGACTAGGAATTCCGTGGAATTCCATGGAATTACGTGGAATTCCGTGAAATTCCGTGGAATTACTTGGAATTCCGTGGAAGTACTTGGAATTCCGTGGAATTATTTCACAAAGTGGATTTATGGTGTACACATTTTTATGGGTGGTTTGCCCCTCGTGATAAACAAGAATCCAAAAACTTTGTATACAGGATGTCCCAAAATTAATGCAACAAAATTTGGTCGCAGATTCTCAAGGTGAAATTAGGAGACCCCTATTTTTGCGCGTATGTTCTGGGGAACATCGCGTTATAGTTTTGCCCAAATGTCTGTAACTTTCGAATTTTTTGAAAAAAATGGTCTCAAACGATTAAGTTCGACTCCCCCATGAAGAATTCGAGGTCAAATTTGATTCTGTCCGGCCGGCCGTCCGGCCGTTGCCACGATAACTTGAGAACGAAAAAAGCCAGCGACTTGAAATTTTCAGGGTGGGTTGCGCATCCCAATACGACGGACAAGTTCGTTAATGGGCATAATCGGCCCAGTGGTTTCCGAGTAATAATTTTGTTTTCAACCAATATGAATCCGATCGAATTGAAACTTGGAGGGTAGTTGTAGAATATGAACCTAAGCAGGTTTGTGAAATTTTGTGCGAATCGTATGGCTTGAAAATTAAAAAAAAAATATTAAAAAATATTTTTGTTGTCACGATAACTTGAGAACGGAATGAGATAGCGGCTTGAAATTTTCAGGTTAGGATGTGCACCAGAACGCGACATTTCAGTTTGTTTATGAGCATAATCGGCCAAACGGTTTTAGAGTTAAAGCCATCTGAAATTTTCTGAAATTTGGTGGATTTTTGTTCCTCATTTACTCGAAAAATACTGAACCGATTGAATTCAAACATGGTTATTAGTTGTAGAATGCCAACGCGAAAATTTTTGCAAAATTTGGTGAGGATAGCATTTGTAGAAAATTTTTAATAAATCACAGAAAAAAAAAAAAAAATTCTATATATCAGTAACTATTCGTTCGAAATTGCTGAAATTTTGCAAGAGCCTTCATAACCTAACTCTACTGCCAGGTTTCAAGTTTTAATACGATCGGTTAAATATTGTTGGAGATTCGAGCATTCTTGTGTGAGTTCGGTAGATGGGCGACCGTTGCCTCGATAACTTTCGAACGAAAGGAGATAGGGACTTGCAATTTTCAGGGTAGGTTGCGTATCCGAAAGGGAGAGTTGAGTTCGTTTTTGGGCATAATCGGTCTAACGGTTTCCGAGTTATACCCACCAGGAATATTATTTCCTTAATAACTCAAAAAATAAATATTCGATCAAAATGGCGCTTTGTAACTAGTAGTAGAAAATCAACATAAAGGCGTGTTTAAAATTTTGTAAGAACCGTACCCCTAGAAAATTTGAAAAAAATTACGAAAAAAAAATTTTAAGAATCGTACCCCTAGAAAATTTTAAAAAAATCACGAAAAAAAAAAATTGGTTCAAGCACTGACGTGAAGTCAGAAGCTTTTCCGCGTATGTTCTATTGTCCATTCTTCTGTATTGGACACCCTTAATCGAATTTACCATGGTAAATTATGTTGTCCATTATCCTGTATTGGACACTCAATTCGAATTTACCATAGTAAATTCGAATTGAGAGTTTACCATGGTAAATTCCATGGTAAATTCGATTAAGGGTGTCCAATACAGAAGAATGGACAATAGAACATACGCGCAAAAGCGTCTGACTTCACGTCAGTGCTTGAACCAATTTTTTATTTTTGTCCGGAGGCCCCCTCTTTCGGAGTTTCTGCCTCCAGAATTTCGACCCTTAAAATAGTTTTTTTTTATCACTGAATCCGGTGGTACGAAGATCATTGAATTTGGTACATAGTTACAGAAAACAATCGAAAACCCAAATATAATTTTATTTACAATAATATAAAATATTCACATTCATATATACATTATATAATTATTTCTTTGCTGATCACCCAGGTTTCTCGTTGCTTGGAATAGGGAGATCTACATCTTGATTCTGGAATGTGAACCTTTTTTCCTAGAACCCGCGTGTTCTACGTCTGCACCTGCTGGGACGAATATTGTTATTGTGTTCCACGATAAGTATATCCAGTTTAACCTGCAGAAGATGGTAAAAAAAAGATATCAAATACTATTTCCCGATTTTACCCTTCAGAGAAAAATATACAGCCATCGCATTAAGAACCTCAGATATCTCAGGATTTATAATTATATCAAATTTGTATGACTCGATGTATTCACATATATAAATATGGAGCTTCAGCTGTGTTCATGTTCATGTTCATTATTTCGTGAACAAAATGTGTTTCTTGTCCATTTCTTTTCGCCATTAACTCAACAGTATTCAGCCTCAATACCGAAGAAAAATATTTAGGCATATCTAATATGATTCAGGTATGCAGAATGAAGAATATTTTAAAAGTAAATAAAAATAAAAGATTGGTAGAATATTTCTGGATAAAATATTTTTTCTATGTAATTAATAATTGCCACAATAATAACAAAACCAAAAATTACAAAAACATCCAAATCTGTTATTTATTTTATTCTTGAGTAAAAATAAGTCAAGAACAAAAAGTGATTGAAAAAAGAGGCCTACAACAAATATTCAGAATGACCTCGATTTTTATCGAAGTTTTTGCATCCAGATAACTCAGAAACGGGTGCTAAAATCAACTCTCCTACCAGGCATATGCACCTCTTTTACGTACTTAATAGACGGAAAGAAAGAATTCCGTTGTAAATGCAAAATTTTAACATGAAAATTAGAGCATCTTTTAATTTTTCACTCCACAAAAGCCTGCCTAGCCAAATATTGTGACTATAAACAAGCTATTGAAAATATTATTCATTAAAAACAAAAACCAAATTTAACTTATGATATTCTGTATATCTACGAAATAATTTTGGAATGATATCATGTTAGTTAGATCATTATTTTAGTCATGTTTCAACATTTTTTCCGCACCTTTAAGAGACACCCTGCATATCCAGGGCGAGGCTTTTTTTCAAATGAAGCTGGGCTCATCAAACTCGAGCAATTAACAGAATATCACCTCCATAATAATTGTTCGTTACCTACTTCTACACCATTTGCCAAATGTCATCCTTAAATTTCAGCCATTTCGTTCTCGGTGCTACATTCAATTTTTTTTTCGACCACTTCACAACACAATAAATGAAAGAACATTCTCCAGATAGCAGGTTGACGTGAATAACATTCGTGATTCGATTTATTGCTCATAATACTCATTAGTAATGTCATAAATAACGTAAATGAAACGTAAAAAGACATCATTTTTTACGTGAAATGGACATTATACTAAGTTTTCTCAGATGTAAGAGAAGGCATTTACGTCATAATTTCAGGAACTTGCTAAAAAAACTGTTATGTGTCATAGCAATTCTTTTTTTCTGACGTATTAATCTGCACGTTAAAACAGACAGATTGGTTGAACAAAGTTTCTGAAATTTGACTTCTTCGTTATGTGAAATAATGACTTGAAATACACGTCAAAATTCGACGGAATTGTTGAGAATTACTAAAAACTGACGTGTTTATTACGTAAAATTATGATGTAAAATACACGTCTTATATACTACATCACCAATCACCAATATTCGACGTCGTACAGAATTCATCCTGTTACCGAGATTGCGGTTTAATTCAGCAAAATAAACGGGAAACACCTAATATGAAGACGCTTTGAAAGAAATAACCTCCTGTTGACTAAATTCTTACTTTTTAAAATAATCAATATGTATTTGTATTAAGTATTGTGTATACTGGATTATGTTAATATCCAATGTTTTCAGTAGTTCGCGAGTTAAGAAAAAATAGTACGTTTTATGAAATCGACTGAACCTTTCTGTAAAATTTACAACTTTTTTCAAAACATGAAAATTTTCAGTTTGTTTAAAAAAAATTGCGAGCATGCTCTGGGAACAGCGTGCTATCATTTTCCCGAAATGTCTGTAATTTTCGAATGTTTTGCCTATAATGATCTCAAACGATTAGGTTCGACTAACTGATGAAGAATTCAAGGCCAAATTTGATTCTGTCTGGCCAGCCGGCCGTTGTCACATTAACTTTAGAAGGGAAAAATTTAGCGACTTGAAATTTTCAGGGTAGGTGTCGCGCCCAATACGACGGACAATTTCTTCAATGGGCATACTAAACCCAACGGAGTACTAATTTTGTTTTCAACCTATACATATCAAATCGAATTGAAACTTGGTTACTTGTTGTAGAATATCAACACAAAGACGCATGTGAATATTTGTGACGATCGTATTTCTAAAATAATTAAAAAAATATTATTTATCTCATGATAACTTGAGAACAGAAAGAGATAGTAACTTGCAATTTTTATAGTAGGTTCGCATGCGAATGCGGTCTCGAAGTTATATCCATCTGGAATATTATTTTCTCGATAACTCAAAAAATACAGAACCGATCTAATTCAACTTGGTAATTAGTTGTAGAATACCGACGCAAAGACGTATGAGAAATTTTGTGAGAATCGTATCACTAGAAAATCTTTAAAAAATTATGAAAATATATTATGCATCTCACGATAAATTGAGAACCGAAAGAGATAGCGATTTTCAATTTTCAGTGTATAGGTTGCGCATCCGAATGCGACATTTGAGTTCGTTAATAGGCATAATCGGCCAAACGATTTTGAAGTTATAGCAATCTGAAATTTTTTGTTATTTCCTCTATTACTCAAAATATACAAAACCGATCCAATTCAATCATGGTTATTACGTGTAAAATGCCGACGCGCTAATTTTCACGAAATTTTGTGAATATCGTACCTCTAGAAAAAAAAAATTTCTTCAAAAACGTGATATATCAGAAACTATGCGTCCAAATCAGCTGAAATTCCGCATATAACTTCGAGCCACCATTTTACTGTCGAGTAGATACAGAATTTCAGCTCGACCGACTTGAGGCGTGAATAGACAGTGGAACAATCACGCAAAAGCTCTTGACTTCACGTCAGTGCTTATCTCAATTTTTTTGGTGCACAACTCCATAGGTCAACTAGTGCAAGAAAATGATAAAACTAAACGGAATAGACAATTTAAATTCGAACAATAAACACAAATAGGTGCAAGAAAAATATCAAAACAATTTTCTTGTTCTAGTGTTGAAAAGAATTTCTATTATTAAATACTCACATTTTTTTTATTATAATAGAAGCCAATTTTAAACAAAAGTTGGAGAGAAATTGACAAAACTACAAGGTACTAGGTAAGTAAGAGATAAGTAATCATTAAAGGATACTGTGGGAGGTATATTCATTATTAAATGGTTTCTTTCTGGGTTTTCTCTCCCAAACTCCGAAAAATATCGATAAAATAAAAAATTATTATTTTGTTATGTGCTTCTGCGTAAAAAACACAGATTTGCCAGAACCAATCAATCGAACAATATTGCCTAACAAACAATCGAAAATCTTCAGAATTATTTTTTGTTGATTGCTATAGTTATTGTTTCATCGTTGATGTTGTTTCGTTATTGTTTGTTAGGCAATATTGTTCGATTGATTGTTTCTGACAAATCTCTGTTTTTTAAGCAGGAGCAAATCACAAAATACTACATTTTTTATTTTATAGTTATTTTTCAGAGTTTGGGAGAGAAAACCCAGAAAGAAACCATTCAATGAGTAAGAGATAAAATGTGGAATGACAGAGAGGTAGAGATCAGGTATCGAACAACGTCAAACGGCCGATATGTACCTATCTACACTATTCAAGAAAAGGAAAAAAATATCAAAATATTACCTGTAATGCCTTAAGGAACGGATGCTTATATTCTGTGTGAAAGTATTGAAATGGTATTTCTGTGTCACAAACACAAAGGTTATTACTCATTCGATATTGCAAATGATTTATCACAAATTGGAGGTGCTCAAGCTCTTCTCGGAAATCCATTACTTTCAAATATAGTGGAGCAGATGCAGGGTGACGATACTTATTATTATTATTTGTGTTCTGTGCTCACTATATAGGTAAAAATCTGCATCGAAAGAGGGGGTATAGGTACTTAGGGGGGGAAATCATTCCTTGAAAGAAGAAGAATATATCTCTATTAGGGTGGGTCAAAAAAATCGATTATTTTTTTTTTACAAGTGACACGGAAAAGTGGGTTGCTAGACACCTTAACAAAATTCTCACCAAGCATAAGCTCTTAATTTTAATAGGAAGATCCTCCGCATCGCAGTTTTGTATTTTTTTCTCAGTCCAATAGAAAAAAATTCATACCTCATCATTTATCGATTGAACAGAAAAATGTTTCAAAAGAATTTTTTAGGAAATTTAATGCTCTACAAAAAAGGTATATTATATTTTTTCGGTAAACCTCACCATTTTAAAGATATTTAGGATTTAATTTTGATACATTTAAGACAAATTTATTTTTGTTTATGAATTCTATAACTCAACAATGAATGACCTCTACAGAATACGCAATACAAATTTTCGTTGGAAATTAACTGCTCTATAAACTGGTTTCCTATGTTTTGGCGATGCAATTAACCGTTCAAAAGATATTCATCATCAAACTTTCATGTGTACGGATTTTAAAAGTTTTTGATCAGATATTCGAAAAATTTCAATTTAATTTATAAATTTCATATGAATTTCACAATTTCATCAATATAAGTATTATTTGAGTTTTATTTTCAAAATTATAAAAATTGTTCTTCAATTATTCTAAACATTTTATTTTTAATCATTAGAAATCACGATCCTAGGGAAAATTTCTCCTCTAGAGAATTTTTGTTTTGTATTTTATTTCATCTGTTTGAATTGTGAACTAGCGCCACCTACTTTTTCCCTTACCGTTATGTTGTCGTTGGTTTGTATACATTTATTTCTACAGCATTTTTAGTGTTTCCAAAATGTATGATCTCGTATACCTATGTGATCGAACGATTAATTCTTTACAAATATTGCGGTTACTACGTGCATTAACTTGATATTTATAGAAAATATGGATTTAATCCATATTTTCGATGAACTGTGATATTGGAGCATCTTTACAATGTTCGTGTATTTATACAGGGTGTTTCATCATAAAGTGGACAAACGAATATAGCGTGTAGATGACATCGGGAGAATCATTTTTGCCTTATGACATATACCCCGTTTTCGAAGCATAAGCGAGATACAGGGTGTTCAAGGTAATTTTTGACCAATATTCTATCCAGTGTGGTCAGTTATGTGTAACATTTGAAATAATCGTTTTTGGTCACATCTCAGTATTTTTTTATGCTCAATTCTGAAATGATATAAGATTCTGAAAAAAGTATTTAAAAATGGCGGAAAACCTGCAAAGTTCGAAATTTTTTTACGCGGTTGCCAATTTGAATTTCTTTCTATGATTTATCTCAAGTTTTTAAGAAATTCTGTGAAAAAAATTTTTCAAAATTCGAACACAACTTTTTTTTTACATGTCTACAGCAAAAATAAAATTTCATCCGAAATTGATGATCTTTTCCACGCTTATACTATTCTTAAACCTTAACGAAAATATGAAAAGAGAACCGAAAATATCGATGGGTTTGTTTTTTATAGCCATTCAAAGTTTCCACTCGGATATCAAACTATTCGTTTTTCGAAAACTGGTTTGGCTATGAGGCAAAAAGTTTGAAATTGAACTGCCGAAGCATTCCAGATGGAAATAAAAATTTCTCAAAAAAAAATTTTTTTGCTCATATTTCAATAAAACTCTGGCCGGGATCGAACTAGTGACCTTGCGATAGGAATTACTCTTAGCACTTGATAGAAATTGAAATTATTCGGAACATATTAATTATCGTTACCTAGCAACGGTAATTCAAAGCATTTGATAGATTATTCGAATTCACTGAATATTATTTCTCAATGAAAAATTATCTACGATTTACACTTATTATTATTAAATAAGTGTAAATCGTATATAATTTTTCATTGAGTTAATATGGATTTGCATCAAATAAAAGCCACAAGCATTGAATATTATTTCGCAAGTTTCTTGAAAACCATTTTAATTTGAGCAGAAATGAAATATTCAATCTTGGAGAAAAATGATATGGTTCAGGCTTATTATGAAGCGAATTCCTCAGGGAGGAAAGCGAGAGAAATATACGCCCGCAGATTTCCAAGCCGATCAGTACCAAACTTTAAAACATTTATGGCAACAGTACGTAAATTACGTGAAGATGGCACTCTTAACCGAAAGAAAAAAGAAACAATACGAAGTCACGATGAACGTGTCCTGGATTTGGTTGAGAGTAATCCTAAAATATCAACTAAAATGATATCTAATCACCCCAGTGTGAACCAAAGTAAATCGACTGTATGGAGAGTTCTAAAGAGGAATCACTACCACCCATATCATTTTCAAAGATGTCAAAAATTAGAAGAAGGTGATTGCAGTAAAAGGAAAGAATTCTGTGAATTCATTTTAAGAAGAACGCGTGCGAATAGAGATTTTTCACGTCTCATTTTATTCAGCGATGAAGCGACCTTTCATAGAGATGGATTTTTTAACAGAAAAAATAATGTGGTATGGCAAATCAATAATCCACATTCCTCGGTTTCGATGAATAGTCAAAAAAGGTTTTCAGTCAATGTTTGGGCGGGAATGAAGGACAGATTCATCATCGGACCTTTCATTCTCCCTGAAACATTGACTGGAAATGGTTACTATCAATTTTTACGAGAGACTCTACCAGATCTCATGGAAAATATTCCTTTGATAATCAATTTAGAGGTATTTGGTACCAACACGATGGTTGTCCTGCGCACACAGTCAGGAGTGTACGCGAGTTTCTAGACTCCCAATAGCCCAATACCCACGGCGATGGATTGGTCGGTTTGGACCTGTTGCATGGCCTCCACGTTCTCCAGATCTAACTCCACTGGATTTTTATTTTTGGGGTCATATGAAAAGTCTGGTCTACGACAAGCGAGCTCCAGTAGAATCGAAAGAAGAATTGATTCAACGAATTGAATCAGCTGCCCAGGAAATTCGTCATAATCAAGGAATGATAGGTTCAGCGGTGAACAGTGTGGTGAAAAGAGCGAGACTGTGTGTTCAAATGAATGGGAATATTTTTTAAACTGAATTATAATCTATAATTTCGTCAGAGTTGTTCAATTAATTGTTAAATTTGTCTACTATTGTGTTATATTCTTGCGTTAGTGAAATATAAAATTAAATATTCAAGAAAATTTTGCTATAAGACAATATTCTCTCACTTTCTTGATTTTCTTGATTCGCTGAACCAAATAATTATTTCCAACATTGATTATTTAATTTCTGCTCGAATTGAAATGTTTTATATGAAACTAACGAAATATTATTCAGTTGAATTCGAACATACTGTCAAATTCTGTGAATTACTGTTGCTAGGTAACGATAATTAATATGCTCCGAATAATTTCAATTTCTATCTAGAGCTAAGAGTAATTCCTATCGCAAGGTCACTAGTTCGATTCCAGCCAGAGTTTTATTGAAATATGAACAAAAAAATTTTTTTTTGAGAAATTTTAATTTCCATCTGGAATGCTTTGGCAGTTCAATTTCAAACTTTTTGCCCTCATAGCCAAACCAGTTTTCAAAAAACGAACAAGTTAGATATCCGAGTGGAAACTTTGAATGGCTATAAAAAACAAACCCATCGATATTTTTCGGTTCTGTTTTCATATTTTCGTTAAGGTTGAAGAATAGTATAAGCGTGTAAAAGTTCATCAATTTCGGATGAAATTTTATTTTTGCTGTAGACATGTAAAAAAAAAGTTGTGTTCGAATTTTGAAAAAATTTTTTCACAGAATTTCTTAAAAACTTGAGATAATTCATAGAGTGAAACTCAAATTGGCAACCGCGTAAAAAAATTTCGAACTTTGCAGGTTTTCCGCCATTTTTAAATACTATTTTCAGAATCTTATATCATTTCAGAATTGAGCATAAAAAAATACTGAGATGTGACCAAAAACCATTATTTCAAATGTTACACATAACTGACCACACTCGATAGAATATTGCTCAAAAATTACCTTGAACACCCTGTATTTCGCTTATGCTTCGAAAACGGGGTATATGTCATAAGGCAAAAATGATTCTCCCGATGTCATCTACACGCTGTATTCGTTTGTCCAGTTTATGATGAAACACCCTGTATAATTATTTAAGGGTAGTGTCCGTTGTGATAAAGACTGTTATATTTTCATATGTTTTTACCAAACCGTGGTTTTTATCTGTGATCTATATTTATTGCTCTTATCTTTACATTAATTGTTGTTGAGTTCATTTTTGACGCAACCATCGAATTAAATCCACAATTAAGCTAATCGGAGCTTCGTGAAACCCACCATAAAAATGCTGTAGAAATAAACCAACGACAACATAACGATAAAGGGAGAAGTAGGTGGCGCTAGTTCACAATTCAAACAGATGAAATAAAATACAAAACAAAAATTCTCTAGATTTAGAATGATTGAAGAAAAATTTTGATAATTTTGAAAATAAAACTCAAATAATACTTATATTGATGACAAGAAATGAAACTCATATGAAATTTATAAATTAAATTGAAATTTTTCGAATATCTAATCAAAAACTCTTAAAATCCGTACACATGAAAGTTTGATGATGAATATCTTTTGAACGGTTAATCGCATCGCCAAAACATAAGAAACCATTTTTATAGAGCAGTTAATTTCCAACAAAAATTTGTATTGCGCATTCTGTAAAAGTCATTTATTGTGGAGTTATAAAATTCATAAACAAAAATGAAATTTGTCTTAAAATAATCAAAATTAAATCCTTAATATCTTTCAAATGGTGAGGTTTACGGAAAAAATATAGAATACCTTTTTTGTAGAGCATTAAATTTCCTAAAAAATTCTCTTGGAACATTTTTCTGTTCAATCGATAAATGATGAGGTATGAATTTTCTTCTATTGGACTGAGAAAAAAATACAAAACTGCGATGCGGAGGATCTTCCTATTAAAATTAAGAGCTTATGCTTGGTGAGAATTTTGTTAAGGTGTCTAGCAACCTATTTTTCCGTGTCACTTGTAAAAAAAAAATAATCGATTTTTTTGACCCACCCTAATGTCTATGCTTTCAACAAAATTCAAGATATTTTTTTAAATTCAGTTATCCTACTCATTTTCTTCATGCGGTCCAGGGTAAAAGGATTTGATTCAATTAAATGTTATCCTGTTCGCGCACACGTTTTAAATTTCATTAGCTGGTGCAATTTTCTGTCATTATACAGGGTGTTTCATAATGTATGCGCAGGACTTCAGGATGTGATAGCTCGTTCTAGAATATGAAAAATAGTTTCTATTAAATGACCCTCTAAAATGAGATATAGGGTGTTGAAGCATTGAAGCTAATGGCGGAGATTTCCAACTTTTAATCTAACCATGATTTGTTATTGTTTTTTTGCGCGTATATTCTGGGGAACATCGCGTTATCATTTTGGCCAAATGTCTGTTATTTTCGAACTTTTGGCCAAAAATGGCCTCAAACGATTGAGTTCGACTCACTGATGAAGAATTCGAGGTCAAATTTGATTATGTTTGGCCGGCCGGCCATCCGTTGCCTCGATAACTCGAGAACGGAAAGATATAGTGACTTGAAATTTTCAGGCTAGGTGGCGTGTCCCATTACGACGGACAAGTTCGTTAATGGGCATAATCGGCCAAACGGTTTCCGAGTAATAATTTTGTTTTTAATCAATACAAGTCCGATCGAATTGAAACGTGGTGACTATTTGTAGAATACAAACCTAAAGACCTGAAATTTTGTGAGAATCGTATTACTAGAAAATTTTAAAAAAATTATTGAAAATATTATTTATGTTCCGATAACCAGAGAACGGAAAGAGATAGCGACTTGAAATTCTCAGGTTAGGTTGTGCATCTGAATGGGACCTTTGAGTTTCTTTATATGAATAATCGACCAAATGGTTTTGGAGTTTGGTTTTTATTTCCTCAATAACTCAAAAAATGCAAATCTGATCCAATTCAAATATTAGTTGAAGAATGTCAATGTGGAAGTTCTCGCGAAATTTCGTGAGGATCATATCATAGAAATCATTGAAAAAAATTCTTTATATCAGAAACTATTGATCCGATATCGCTGAAATTTTGTGAGAACTTTAAGAACCTAACTCTGCTGCCAAGTTCCAAGTTTGAACACGATCGGATCTATATTGTTGGAGATCCGAGCAGCGTTGTGTGAGTTCAGTAGCTGGATGGGTTACCTTTGCCTCAATAACTTTCGAACGTTATTCTTTGAGCATAATCGGTCCAACGCTTTCGGAGTTATACCTACCTGGAATATTATTTCCTCGATAACTCAAAAAATATTAACTCGATCGAATTGAAGCTTGGTAATTAGTGGTATAGAATATCGACCTAAAGACGTGTGTAAAATTTAATGAGAACCGTACTCCTAGAAAATAAAAAAAGGCAAAATAAACAGTTGGTTCAAGCACTGACGTGAAGTCAGAAGCTTTTGCTCGCATGTTCTATTGTCCATTCTCCTGTATTTACCATGGTAAATTCGATTAAGAGTGTCCAATACAGGGAAATGGACAATAGAACATATGCCCAAAAGCTTCTGACTTCACGTCAGTAGTTGAACCAATTTTGAATTTGCAATTTTGAATTTAACGTTTGGTTTTGCTACTTGTTCCAACGTTTAAATACATTTTGTTTGATTTTAGAAACAATTTTATTTCAAAAAATGTACCATGTTTTTCAACGTTAAAGTTGATTTGCTTCGAAAATTATCGATTTTAGAGCTTATGACCAAGAATACCTTTTTTGCGTAGAAAACATTAGCGGTTCAAATGCGCTTCTAAAAACAGCACTTTTTCCAGTGGCGTAGAAAGTTGGGGACAAAAACACCCACTACCCCTTCAAAACCTCCACCAACTATGACTTAAAAAAAACTTTTTTGCACAAAACATAGCTTATTACGAAATGCTTACAAAAACTGTAGGATAAACGGTTCCGGAGATATTCGCAAAAAACCTATCTCGAAAATGGTGCATTTTAGAGGATCAGTTAATAGCAACTTTTTTCATATTTTCGGATGAGCTATCACATGAATTTCTGCGCTATATTCTGAGACACACTGTATTATTGTTTTTTCGGATTTCCTAAATCTTAGTTTTCTACTCGATTCAATTAATTCAGCTAGAAATCGAAAATTCTTAAAAAGCACTGATGTATGAAGTTAGGAACTTTTGCGCGCATGTTCCATTGTCTATTCAGCATTATTCGCAGCTGAAATTCGGTACTCGATTCTTGAATGGTGGCTCGAAGGTATGTGCAGAATTTCACCGGATTTTTACGAATAGTTTCTGAAATATAAAATTTATGAAGAAAACATTTTTTATTTTTAGTGATACGATATTTCTCGAAAATTAGTGCGTCGGCATTCTACAAGTAATAACCAAGTTTTAATTGGATCGGATATTTTGAGTTATTGAGGAAATAACATCAAATTTTATGATGATACCTCCGAAACCGTTTGGTCGATTATGCCTATTAACGAGCTTAAGGCGGGTTTATGTAGCAAATAAAATAAGATAAAATAAAATAAGGAAGTTGAACATGTACCTACATTTCTATGAGAGCATTTATACACGAAATAAGATAAAATAAGAAATAAGAATGAGAACTAAAGTTGGCCAACTCTCATCCTTATTTCTTATTTTATGTTATTTTGTTTGGAAAATGACAATTCGCATGCACAAAGAGTGAAATTCACAGAATTTGCATAAAATTGTCAAAAAGCTGCGATTTGATTGGTTCATTCTTATTTTGTTTTGGATCATCTGTATGAATCGATCATTTTAACCCTTAATTCTTATTTTATTTTAATTTGTTTCTTATTCTATATGCTGCGTTTGTTTAATCACATCAGATACATCTTGAGATGTCTCCGATTTTTTGGTTACGTCTCGCAGATGTGATCATAGCATATTTTAAACAAACGCTCATGACAGTTATTAGATGTAAACAAAAACTCATATCAAAAAATAATAATGACTTGTGACTAGCCGGTAGTTTTCAAATGTACTTATTTATCTGGGGTTTCTTCCACTTCAACTTTGTTCTCATTCTTTTTTAATGCGAAATATATTTTCAAGAAATATTTCGTTCAAACTAGTCTTCAGAGGTTTATTTGTTTATCAACACAGAATACAAATATATTTGTTCTTATATCTTCCCTTATCAAAGTATTTATCAATACCAAAACCCAAAACGCCACTCAATTACCACAAATGAATCATTTCATATGACAACTTTGACAATTCAACTGGTTACAGCGGTTACATCTCATTTCGGATCTAGATGTGAAAAATGTAATCTGAATCTAATAACAAACGCTATTTCAGATGTAAAAGATGCGAAAAATGCGGCTAAACAAACGCTTGAAATGTAAAAGATGCATCTGATGTGGGTAAACAAACGCAGCATATCTTATTTGCTCTATAAATCCACCTTTAACTGCAGCATTCGGATGCGCAACCTACCCACGGAAAATCTTTTTCCGTGGCACCGGCGGTCGGCCGGACAGTATTGAATTTGACCTCTAATTTCTCATCAATCAGTCAAACCTAATCGTTTCAGACCATTTTCAGCAAAAAATTCGAAAATTTCAGACTTTTGGAGAAAATCATAGCACGCTATCTAGGGAGTATACTCCCTAGAGTCTGCTTGTTGTTGCCTCATATTGGAGTTGAGTATTAGTTTTGAATTTTCAAAACATCCAGCGAATATTTTCCAAAGTAGGTAACTATACCAACTCCTATAGACCACATTAGTTAGGTTAGAATCATTCTCTTGGCGGGAGATCCATATTCAAATTTTTTAACATGGAATTTCAACTTTGAGATGAAACCACCCTATTTAAAAGAGAATGTTAGTACAGATACATCAGGTATTGGGTACTTTCATCATTAGTGCATGTTTTCATGTTCTTTTCACATTAAAATCTACTTCTATTTATCCTTAAATCAAAATTGAAATCAGTGTAGTTCGAAAGATTTCCGTATGTCGTAGATAACTTCTGTTGTGACTCATTACGAGGCCTATTTAGGGTTATGTTATTATTTTTGACTGATTTAGAGTGAGCTAAGACATACGTCAATCGAATTTGGTGAACACTTTTATATTTATTGATTATTTTGGAAATATACAATTTTGTTATGAAAACTTGATTCTAGATGGTTGAGAAAGGTTCACAGAATCTATTTCAACCGAAATAAACCTTGAGAAATTAACCAAAGTATCTAAAACAGGCGAGGAATTCGCCTAAATTTTGGGTCCATAAGAAATGCATGGGGAATTCAGTGCGCGGATCCACGGATGGATCGTAATTCGAATTTCCCGCGTAACCTAACTAATGTTTTCTCGATAACTCAAAACATGTAGATCTGCAGTGGGACTCTGTAACTTGCATTCCAAAGCGAAAGCATAGCGCCGAAACCCTGACGCTTTTGCTTTGCTTCCGAATACATGTTCGGTGCTACCCACAGAACACACGGTGCTACCGATCTAATCCGAATCGTGATAGGGAGTACAAAACTGTATATAGCAATCGGCTACATCCGCTTATGCTTTTGCTTTGTTGTTACAGAGTCCCACTGCTGATCGAATTGAAACTTGATAAGTAGTTGTACAATACCGACGCCAATAAGTTTGTGAAATTTTATGAGAATCGTATCGCTAGAAAATTAAAAAAAAATTATTAGAAATTTTTATTTATCTCACGATTACTTGAGAATGAAAAGACATAGCGACAGTTTTCAGGGTGGTTTTGTGCATCCTAATGCGACATTTGAGTTCGCTAAAATAAGGCCTAATCGGCCATAAGGTTTTGTATTTGGAGTTAGGTATATCAATGTGAAATTTGATTGTTATCTGGACATTAGATCATGCACCCAAAAGCTCCTGACTTCACGTCAGTGCTTGAACCTATTTTTGTCTGTTCTTCCGCCAGTTCCGCCCATCCATTTGTAATAGGTACCATTAACTTGGAATCTGCAGCAGCGTTGATTTATTATAAAAACCCCAGTAATAAGACTAAGTTCGTAAATGGGCATGATCTGCCTGTTGGGTCAAGAAATAGGTTCGACCATTTAAACTTTCCTTTTATTAAAATCACAATTGCTCAATCCCAGAATAAATCGATATCCTGAAATATGATGAAATATAACGGATTGAATACTAATGCTGATTTTCCATTTACAATTTTCGAAATACACTATATTCATTCGAATGGGGAGGTTTAACGGGCAATTCCGCAAAAGGAGCAGAGAAAAATTATTCTGCTGGTACCTCTCTACAAATGTTTTTGCCAATTGCCTTCTTCATAACAGGACAACTAAGAAACCAAGGAAAAGATGGAAATAAAAATGGAAATAGGTGACACCTCAACAGGTGTCAACTGTTGTGTCACCTATTTTCATTAGCGTTAAACCTTCCCATTATTTAAATATACTACTCCGCACTATATATCCATATTTCATATTCTCGAGTTGAGGTCGAATCGAACAGGCTGCTTATGCTTCCTCCTTGCCGATGCCATGGTTTGCCTCAGAATTGGAGGTCACAAATTATGGTTGCTTGCTCCTGTCGTGGTGTTACCTATTTTTAGTTTTATTTCCATACTTTCGTTGGTTTCCCTGTCGTGAAGATGATCATTATTAGCAGAAACACATGTCGGCAGGTACCAGCAGACTGATTTTATCCGTCGACCTCTATGAAAAGTGAAATTTTACGTAGGTACTAATTTGCTGCCATAAAATCGATTATTATTGAAGGCAAGTACTTTGCGTACGAGAAAGTACTTTCTCGTCCGCTGTGGTCACTATATGAATACGGCATGATACGGTTCAATACAAACAGAAGTGTCTGCATGAAAGAATAACTGCCAGTGCTGTGGTCACTATGGATACGCGGTTCAATACAAACATAAGTATATGGGTCATTTGCTATTGTGAAATTATTTAAGAGGTCCGAATTTCAAAAAAATATGTAGAGGTCGACGAAAGAATTTAATATCCACCTCGGAGAAAAAGTGTCTATTGACTCGCCTGCTTGCTATCAATATGCAGACTCGACTAATAGACAGTTTTTCGTCCTTGGTACATAATAGTATATTCTAAAACAAGTTGCAGAATGGGCTGATATTTAAACACGAATGCGAAATTCGAAAACGAGCGACGAAGGAGCGAGTTTTCGTACGCATGAGTGTTGGAATTGCCTTCTGCAACGAGTATTAGACGATATTTTCTCTATTTCAGGCAAGTTTTGTAAAATACTGTTGAAATTTAATGAAAAATTAGGATTATACATCCTAGTGACTTTTGTATTGTATCTTGGCAGTTGGTGTGACTGTTACGAAAGTTGACAGATCACGGAACTTGAATTGTACGTAGAGCATGGAGATCAGATTTAACAGTTTCCTAATATCATGAATGATTCAAAATTAGCAAGAAGGAAATCTCTAGTACCTTATTGTTTTATGAAAATAAAACCTTTCCTCTCAACAATTATTTCACATTATCCAGATAATCTTATATTGACAATAATTGACGTGTGTTGAAATTTGATAGGATCGAATGTCAGTGTTGACTACCACAAAACGAAAAATATAACTAGAAACAATGCGGGAATGAGTTCATTCCAGCTTCCAGCACTGTTTTTAGTGCTGGAATGAACTCTTTACGATACTGAAATAGAGAAATAACTATTCTGTGCTCCTTTTGCGGAATTACCCGTTCAACCTTCCCATTTAAATATACTTCTCCGCACTATCCATATTTCTATTCGAATGTCAATAGGTATATGATTTCACAATTCAACTGCGATTTTATTGCTTACCTATTCAAGAATTCCTCTCACGGCCCATCGGATAGAGAACATTCTTATTCAGTAAGATCATGTATGAACTCCCAGGGCGGTCAAATTTTGCGTTTTTATTTGGCTTCCTCATACTATTCAAAGGAGAAATTCATAGGAACAGTTAAATTGACAATGGCATGGTCGCGTTTGATATTTCTCAAAAATCACAAAATTGAATTTACCCGAATGTCTGTGATTTTCGAATTTTGCGTCAACAATGGACAATTACAATGTCATGAAGTCGTATCAATAGAAGTAAAAATGAAAAAATTGTATGTATAGGTATCTAAAGGGTAATGAAAAGAATTGTTAGCCCTGACGTGAGGTCTGGAGCTTTTGCGTGCATGTTTTATTGTCTACTCTCATTTATTGGACACCCTTAATCGAATTTAGCATCGATACATACCGTTTTCTCAGCTTTTATATTGTATGAATATATTTCATACGATTAATGACAGACTTCATTCATGAGAGAATCGTCTATGATCACAGAATTTTTAATTCTGACATATGCCTTCTATTGGAATTGAAATTCGTTGAATATCGAATATACGAAAAAACTAACGCTTCAATAAGCAACTCCAGGATACTATATTACGATATTCACGAAATTCCGCGAAAATTAGTGGGGCGGCATTCTACAATAAGTTAATACCAAGTTCAAATTGGATCAGATTTGTATATTTTGAGTTATAGAGGAACTAACAATAAAGTTTCAGATGAGTATAACTCCAGTACCGTTAGGTCGATTATGCCAATTAACGAATTTAAATATGTCACATTCGGATGTGCAACCTACCCAGAAAATTGCAAGTCCCTATCTCTTTTCGTTCGGAAGTTATCGAGGCATCGATCACCCATCCAGCTACTGAACACACCCAAGGCTGCTCGGATTTCCAACAATATAGATCCGATAATGTTCAAGCGATTATTCATCAGTGTGTCGAACCTAATCGCTTCAAACTATTTTCGGCAAAACATTCGAAAATTAGAGATTTGGGCAAAATGATAGCACGTTGTTCCCCAGAACATGCGCGCAAGAATGAGTAATCCAAAAAATCAGCTATATAGCTTTTATAATCATAACAGAAAACCTAATCTTACTACAATTCTCCATAATATCAAGAGACGAGTATAATTTATTGTGACGGAATTAACAAATACACATTCAAATATTCATGCGTCTGGATAAATTTGTTCCCAAGATATATTTCTTTCTAATTTCTAAACATCTTTCAAATCTTACAGTGTCCGATGTTATTAATTTTTACAATCAAGTGATTATGGAGTGAAGCAGACTGATTTTGGTTTATTATTTTCTCAAAGAAATTGTGCTTCGCAAAATGTTTCTCGAACAATGCCTATTTCTGTTGCATTAAATAAGTTTATATGTTTTGAAATTGTAAATTTCAACACGAAATAAATGTAATTTCATAAGTTTACCGGTTGCACATAATAAATTTTACTCATCCTGTAGAATAAGTATTCAATAATTTATCCATTAGATTTATATAAAAAACAACAAACTAAACTTAGATATTCACAAAAAGTATAATAATCTATTAGAATTCAAATCCAAAACCAACAATAAAGATATACACAAGAGGTTTATAATTACATCAGCAAACTTACAGAATTACTTTAGTTTTCTTATTTCTTAGCAAGAAATCATATCTTTTAAAACACTAACATACCCTTAATATACTGAAAAAGAAAATATTTTTTGATTGCCCACAAATTATCTGGTTTTGAAACTCATTTTTGATATAGTACATGGACATTAAGTATTTCAAAGGATATGTTTTTAAAAAGATTTATATTTCGAATAGGAAATACCTACTAAATGTGTCAATGAAGAAAACGAAAACAAAATTTTTTAACAATTTCTGTTCTCCGCAACAAAATTTCATTAAATCTAAAGAATCATAGACAAACAAATTTTCTAGTCAGAGGGAGATATGATTATTTAATCCATTAAATAATTTCATATAAACTTATAGGTCAACAAATAAGACAATTTCAAGAAAACTATTCATCTGAAATTTTCAAGAAACGAAATTTATCGATATATTAGCAGGAAGAGATGAAGGAAATTTGTTGTAATAGTTTCCTTTTTATATTTATCTAAAAAAAAGTTTTGTAAGGCGGAGTGTACTCACAGAGTTAACTTCTCAAAAAGCTGTCTTTAAATCAATGATCCTCAGATATTTTACAAACATTTTGTAAAGATATAGATATATGTTTCATTTTTTGCTCTTCAGAATTTTTGTATTTCTCAGATTTTTTATTTTTCTTATGTTTCTTTTTCTTTTCCTGTATTTTAAGTGATAATTCTGAATATTCTGGTTCTGACTGACTCCTCTTACATTCTGAGAATTTGGCTTCTGCAATGTTGAGCTTTCTCTTTTTGCAATCTTGTGTTGATTGAAGATCCTCCATTTCTTCATCTTTTACTGCTTGGATGAATTTCATTGTTGCCCTTTGTTTGCCTAAATCATAAAAAAATTAAATGTTTATATACTACTACGTTTTTTAATACAAAAAATGTGCGATGAGAAATCCTAGTCATTCCCAGAATGTATCAATGTAAATAATATAATAAAATATCCTGGGGATTGTAGTGTTATACTTTTCTATTACATATTAATTACTGTTCTCATTGCTTCACATTTCTTTCAATTAAGAGGAAAATAAATTAAACGGTTTGACTTTTGACTTTGAAGTATACTGGAATAGTGGATAGATGATAATGATAATTATTAGTTGTAAACATTAGTAATCGCAATTAGCATGATGAGCGATCTTAAATTTTACAAAAAAGAATCAATTCTAACGAAATTTGTTTACAATATCAATTCTTATAAGTTAAATTAAAATCTCACACAAAATAGTACGAGTTTAGTTTACAGCCAAATCGGCGCTGGTGGTGGTAGTTTCTGTATTAGGGAAGCAATATAAACAGAAAAAAACTGTTCAACTACATCCCTAGATACGATAACTATACCTTAAATGAATTAAATTTTAACAGCCTACAAATAATCAAACTCTATTAATGTCTTTATTAGCAGATACTCAAAAAGTGTAATAATTCAGCATACAGTAGCACGACATTTAATTGTTTACATTTTTTTAATCTCATCTTTTACTGCAATTTCGTTATCAGTTGTTCACTGACTAATGATACTATATATATATATTCTTTTGACTGAGAGCTGTATATGTGTTAGCAGAGGTTGGTGTAACGGGGTACCATACAATTCGACGTATGATACAAGAGCTTAGGGAAAAACCTCAGCAAAAAAACCCTATCTCCCCGTGAGTGTCGTGATTTGTAACTATTGTTCACAAAATTTACTGCAATCTGAAAATATTGATAGGCATTTATTTCTTCAATATGGACTCCTTCGTCAAAAAACGGAGAGGTTTCTCCAAGGTACCCGAAACTCCTGAAAAATGAAAAGACAAGAGGAGAAGAACGAACAAATTATAAATACTACATAACCTTTCAAAAGTCTCCTCTCACAAATATAATTCTCCGCAGGCGCATGGGTTCTCTTGGAGAAGAATCACCTCCGCTAGTTTTCAAAAATATTCCTTCTTGTTCAGAAATCCCTTCAATATTTGAATTCGAAAAGGAAAATGTTGCTCGTAAGGCCAGGAGGGTCTCTTTCGAAACCAGGTCTGACAGTCCAAGCGATGATTATTCAGAACTTCAGATGTTCGAAGACCGCTACAGGGCCCTTATTTAGGGCTATCTTCTCCCATAGATAGATATTTTACTTTGTATCGTATAAAATAATGGAAAAATGAGCCGGAAAAATTTACGATGTCATCATGACATCATGTCATAAATACAAGAAGCAATTTAGGGAAATATCAATCTATATTTTACCTTCTAATTTCCTCTTTTTCTTCAATTTCTTCTTTTCTGCGCTCGATAAATCACTAGCTATGAATTGGGGTTCTTCAAAGCTTTTATGACCATCATCTGGATTTTGATTCTCTTCTATGTCTTTTTCAATTCCCTCATCAGAGTTGAATGTATCATTCTCAACGATGGGATAATTATTATTGTCAACATGACTAGCACTACTTTCTGAACTTGGAATCTGATATTCTAGGACTGTATCATTGAATGAAACACTCTTTCTACCCTTTTTCTTTTTTTTCTTAACTGAACTACAAGATGAGTCACTATAGGGTTCAACACTATCGTTTGTGTCCTCATTTTCTATTGTTTCTTTGTGGGATTTGAGTTTTCTCATTTTCTTGAGCATTTTACTATCATCATCTATAATACATCCTTTCATTTTTTTCAGTAGAATTTTTTCTTGTTTCTCTATTCTTGCTAGCTTTCCTTTAAGAGTGAGACCATGTCTTGCACCCCTGAAACATGTTAAATGTCAAGTTTTTCAAGAGAAAATTCACTTTCCCTTATACCATGCTGTCAAATTTGACAATCCTAATTCATTTAAAATTACAAAAGCTCCAAACTATACCATCATAACGATTAATTATAAAGCATCAGAATTGAAATATCATTTTTTATTCAAGGGGATATTTACTTATGTGCGGTTCTGCCACCACATGCCGCAAATAATTCTTCGTCAGTCATATTTTCAAACTTCTTTTTGGGCTGCTCCTCAATTACTGGACCTCTATCATAATCCTCAGTGCCTTTGCTAGTGAGCCTAGAAGTTTTCAAGAATGAACCATATAAACTGTCCTTATCTTCTTTCTTGATAGAATAATTCCTTGTAGTTATTTCGACGGGGGCAGATTTTCGAATAAGGTTCACACTTTTGTTTTCAACTTTTACCTGAGAATTTTCGATTTGATTAGATGAGAGGGATCAAGATTAGGTATCAATTATAGCAGTACTCACTTCAATATTTTGAGAAGCCTTGTTGAATATGGTTTCCCACCAATTGTTAGTGAATTCTGCCCCATGATCATGTCCAATACCGGTGTTATCGAATTTGAGACTGGCTTTTATGGGTTTCGTGATACCGTTTTCATTTTTGCCTAGGCCTTGTCCTATACGAGAATTAAATAATACCTACATTATCACGAGGATTGTACGCTTAACTGCGGAATAATATCTGATTATTAGGTATATACAAACCTTCTTTCCATCCATATTTTTCCATCTGTCTTCTTGCAAAATCCATTATAATAAAGATCAATTGAAATATGCTTAATTTTAAAGGAAAATCGGTTCCTTTATTACTTAAAAACAAGTAAATTTCTAATAACCTCTAACCATAGATCATAGTGTTTTGAAAAATAGGTTAGGTCTACGTGTCTATGCCTCAAAGCTACTTGATCATAGAAGTATCATTATCTTTGCAAAATAGCAATAGTATTTATCACAGGTCACAGGTATCGCTCTAATAGCGATATTATTTTACGATTACTTGAAGAGCTCGCAATGGGAATGTCTTATTCTGGTTATATATGTGATATCTTCAGGAACTCGGCAATAGGAATTTCTTATTCTGGTTATACTTGCGATTACTTGAGGAGCTTGGAATTTCTTATTATTCTTGTTATCTGTGTGATATATTAAGGAGCTAACAATAGGAATGGAATGTTTTATTCTGGTTACCTGTGTGATATTCAGAGGAACTCCAAAGTAGGAATTTCCTATTCTCGATACAGTTGCGATATCTTGAGGATCTCACAATCGGAGCTCGCAATCTTTTTATTAAAGATTCATTGCCAAGTCAATCTGTATTAAACATTCTGAAAGTTTTACAGAAAAGAATATTATTTATTGAGCTAAGTGCTCTTAATTTATACTATGTATTTCTCTCCACCAATTTTGGTGTGGAAGTAAAAAGGAGAAGTTTTCCTCCTTAAGTTCGTGTTGGATTCATTATTTTCTGGAATAGCAAATGGAAATGAATCAATTCTATAATCATTCTAGAATAATAGAAAATAGTCCGACAACACATAAACCATCAAACAATACCTCTGGTTTCGCGAGACTCGTGAGAGAATAAATGATATATCCTACATTTTTTTATTTCTATAATTTATTTTTTACATACTATACTTATTTGATAGACCTTATACTAGTATTGTTCTATTGTGTACAAATATTTAATATTACGAATTAATTTACTCGTTTTAATATCAATTCAGCACAACCATACATTTGGATTTAGATTTTATTGATCTAAAATTTGATCTGATATGGCTTCAGTAATATGGTTGTGTCTGAGTTTGCACAACTCCTCGCTTTGCAGTATTTCCTACTAATTGGGGGTAGTAGTTTGAATTTGGTAAAAACTCGTCTCTGGAACTGTAGGACTGAGGAACTGTTTCGAATTGTTGTCTAACTATGGGCTGTTTAGGCTGGTATACATAGTTAGCATTGCCAGGATTCGAGACAGGTTCTATAACATATCTTGGTCGCTGGAAGGCACTGAATGTGTAATCATTCGATGGACTGAATCCTACTGGGAAATTAGATTTTACAGGCAAATTAGGCAGAGTTGGATTCAATGCATCGTTCAGTGTGACGTCATATTCTTGTTCGTTTATATCTAGTGGGTTTCTGTCAGGAATTTTTGGTTTTTGGGTAGTTCTGGGTCCACTGTAAGCATTTCCATCATACGAGGGCCTCCTAGGTCCTTTCATCGGTTTGAAATCATCATCGTCCTCAGAAATTGGCTCATTGAATTTTGGCTTTGCTAATTTTCTGGAAGGTTCTCCTCGAATACTTGATTCAGTGTTTGTTCTGGGATTCTCTCTGATTTCGAATCCAGATGGTTCATTGCCTGGGTTATATCTTGGCTTTGAAATTGTTTGTTGCGACTGTCCGTCTTCGTATACTGCTTTGGATTGTTTCTCGACCTCGTCTTTTCTCTCAGGTTCGTCCTCTTCTTGTCTAGCAGCCTTGAAACCTACGGGCTGTAGACCCCTTGCTACGTATGGATTGCCACCTCTACTTGGCAAGAAAGGTCTTTTAACAACTCTCACAATTTGTTCTGGCCTTTCCTTGCGGAACTGTGTTGATGTTGTAGGTCTGACTGTAGTTGTTTTTCTCGTGGTTGTACTCGATTCTACAGGTTTCCATTTTTTCCTTGGTGCTTCACTAGAACTTTGTTCAGGTTCTTCTTTAGTCTTCTCGAACTCATAATCACTATCGTAGTATTCTGGATCGGGATACTTTTTATTGTTGGACGCATTTCCATTTTGTTTTTCTGTTTTGCTTAGTTTCGGACTTTCATCACTGATTTTCCTTTCTTCATCTTCAGTAGATTTTGCATTGCCTCTGCTTCTATATCTATCTTTTCCTCTGTTTGTTTTCTTTGGAGGCAGAGTAAGTGCATCGTCTTCGTCATCGAGTGTTGATTTGATTCTACTACTTGATATTCTTTCGTCATGTGATGTTTTAGTTCTACTAGTTGGTGGTACGTCATCGATAGTTACCTTGTCTCTGTTCCTGGAGAAGAAAGGGCTTTGTTTTCTCTCTTTTATTTCACTAGATTTCGGCGTTATTGGATCTGATTCAGGTTTTCTTCCTCTAGGTGGTTTGGTGGTTAAATCTTCTTCATAATCATCGTAGTATTCTTCGTCATCTAATGCTGTGGCAGTGGTTGCTTTTATCGGCTTGTAGGCATATTTGTTGGCCTCATTTTTTGGCACCGGAGGTTTGATTCTGGGAGCTAGTCTTGGTCTATCGTATATTGTGCCAGTGGTGGGAATGATCACTGGTTTACTTTCTTGGGACTTGGTGTCAGTTTGATCCCCGCCACTTTTCCTAGGCCGGTTTCTAGGTGCTTCGTCGTAGTCATCATCAACGCTAGGTCTTCTGGTCTTTTTAGATGGGCGTCTAACTTCATAATCGTCGTCGAAGTCATCTTCACGACTTGGTTTTCGTTTTTCGGCGGGTCTATCTTGATCGAAGTCATCTGTGATGGCAGATTTTCTTGGCCTCTCATTCTCATTGTCATTCCGTTGAGGTTTTCTTTTTCCATTCGGCCTATCTTCATCGTTTAAACTATCTCTTATAGGTTTTCTTCTATCATTTTGTCTCAAGTCATCCTCATCATCGGCAATTTTTTTCCTGTCATTGGGCTTTTCTATGTTATAATCTTCAGGGAATTCCCTATTTTTATTTCTGTTCTTATTCCTCCTTCCCGATGACCCCCGTCTATTATAAGGTCTTCTATTTCTTCTCTCATAAGCATCGTCTTCATACTCTCCATCGTATTCGTCGTCATATACTGGTCTGGGTCTAGGACGTGGCCGTCGTCTTCGATTAGATCTTGGCCTGTCCTCGTAATAATCTTCTTCGTAGTCAGCGTAGTCGTCGTAATATTCGTACTGTGGACGTCTTAAGAGAGGTCTACGTCTCTTACCTCCAGCTCTTGGACCTCCACCTCCCTTTTCAGAATTTGATGGCGGAGCTGTTGTATATATATTCAGGGGTTTTGCAGTTGTTGTTGAGGCCGCTTCATAAAGAGCATCGTTTCTGAAAAATGAAATTTATTAAATATTGGTTCAACGTCTTTTCGAGTTGTTATGGTGGAATTTGGAGTGTTTACCTGTGCCAGAACTTCTTGGAGCCTACGCAGTCTACGTCGGAGACAAACTGGCAGATGAAAGTCTTCTGATCGAAAGCGGTGTAATTTGCACAGAGGAAGTCGAACCTTGTTCCAAAAAGACAGTGGTGGTAAACCTGAAAACAAGTCGATATGACATGAAAATGGTTAATTCTCGATATTCTTTAATGACATTTCAGATTGGATTCGAATTTCAACAATTACACTGACCGACAATGTGAGTGTTAGAAGTGATGTTCTATTTTATGAGTGAAAACCTTTGTGAATTTAGCGGAGCGAATTGAACAATCTCACGAACAAAATAAAATCACTTTTTCCGGCAACCGTCCGGGAAGTGTCCACTTCCCGGACGCTTTTTCTTTGAGAAAGAAGCATTTCCCGGCCTAGTCCGGGAAGTACGTACTTCCCGGACTAGGCCGGAAGAATCACGTCGTTTTGGTCATTGTAAATATGAAAATCTTGGTAGGTATATTTTTGATAAATGAAGTTACCATGGCACTGAGAAAACGGCTGACAGTTCATATGAAATTAGTTAACATATTTTCTGTACTGTTTAATTTGAATAAGAATCAAAATATATAAAAAAGAAATGTGTCGTCTCATTGATTTGTTATTCTACACGGTTGCCGAAAAATTATTGTACGCAACACGCCCGAAAAAGGTTTTTTTTGACTCATAGACTTCTAGGACTCGCTTACGCTCGTCCTAGAATTTTGTCTATTCGTCCAAAAAAACCCTATTTTCCGGACTCGTTACGTAAATTACTATTAACACAAAATAACATACAATGTTTTTTGTATAAATGCCCTATTTTGATAATAAAATAGGCGAATTTGGAATGAAATTGAACTTCGTAGTGCATTTTAATATTCAAATAATCACAAGGTTGTTGTGAATGGCAAAAGTTGCCAACGCTATGGTTACTAACAAATGCTTGTTTACAAATAAAAATGTGGGAAAGCCCTGCGGACAGGCGCTCTTGTTCAAACTTCGACAAATCATATCTCCGAAAGTATTGGTTTCTCAGAGTTGGGAATGATATGAATTCTTATGATATAACTGCATCATAAAAAAAATTAATTCAAAAAATTATAAAATTACGATTAATTATTGAAATTTTAATAGATCATATCTCCCAAAGTATTAGTTTGTTAGAGTTGAGAATGATATCGATGGATTATGATGAAACTGCATCTTAAAAAAAATTGAATATGAAATTTGTAGTGTGAAAAAAAAATTTTCCGTTACTCCGAAACCCCCAGGTCGATTCTGCGCGATAAGGAACTTAACTGAGAATTTATCTCCCAAACCTACTCTGAAAATTTCAACTATCTAGCTCATTTCGTTCGAGAGTTATCGTGGTTACGGCCGGCCGTACAGAATCGATTCTGACCACGGAAGTGTTGATTTGGTTGTTCCTGAGGATATTGACTGTAAAATATTCAATGAATATTTTTTTAAAGCTGAAGAGATGATTATCATTTCATGCGAAAATGTATTTACTAAACAATTAGATAATTTGAGATATAAGGGGTCATAAACGGAATCAACTGTTTTTCTCATAAAATCTTGATGGAACAATTGATAATTATTCGAAAAGAGTATTATGAACTTGCAGTACAAATTCAGGAAAAAGTTTGCATTTCAAAAAGGTACATTATGTTAATAATTCCTTCACGATATGGCCAGAAAACCGCTCCAATGAGGCGTGTTTTATTCCAGAGACACAACCAATAACACAATGTAATAACAGATTTTTTTTTCTTTTTGAAACTAATTGTCCTCAAATTGAAATTATTTAGAGTTACTCTCAGTTAAAGGAGGATTATTTCAATTTTCATTCGAGAAATACTGTGATTTTTTTTTAATTCGTACTAGAGTGCTACTCCGTAACAAGCAACTAATAATCACATTAATAACAAGCGAAGGAGAAGATGAGAGGGATGACCAAGTATCGAAAAAGTCAGGTTACTTGCTCGGATTTCCGTCTAAATTTTTTGATCTCCTGGGAAAATCTATTACATATGTACCTTTTTGGAAAATTCATCAAAAGGAAGTTTTTTCACTAATTTGTACGCAAAGTTAATTATAATTTTTTCGCGAAATACGCAATTGTTTCATGGAAATTTAATGAGAAAAACAATTGATGCCACTTCAGACGCTTAATTTTTCAGGTTATTCGAATTTTTGGTGAATGATTTTTTCTGGAAATGATCCTTAGGTATCTCTTCAGCTTTCAAAACAACCTTACTTCTATTTTCAATATTGAGTAGTTTCCACAAAATTAATTATTTTTGATGGCAAGTCGAAAAACTTTGAAAAGTCGAAATATCAATATATCTCAGTAACCATAGACTTTTGGACCATGGTTCACTGGACTCAAATCGATGCAAATGATGTCTGGTATAACCCCGTTAAAGTATCACGTCGAATTACCAAACACCCTGTATATAAAGAACAAGAAAACCTCTGAAATAAACGTTACTCTCTCTTCGTACCCGCGTTAATAAGAGAAATATAAGTATCTCTTTATATCCCGAGTTTTATTCAAGTTATTAATCCCATATCCTAATAGGCGATTATGCCCATTAACGAAGGTTCCAAGTTAATCGAGGCAACGGCCGGCTGACCGCACAGAATTGAATTTGACCTCGAATTATTCATTAGTGACTCGAACCTAATAGTTTGAGACCATTTTCAGCAAAAAATGCCAAAATTACAGACATTTGGGTATACCCCAATCACGCCGTTCGCTAGAATATGCGCGTGAAAACGCAAATCAGGAATAATAATATTAATGCATGAAATTCATAGCAACTAATATATTTTTCGCTTAGATATAACCATTGAATCACCTCCGTAGTTTCCACAAATAATTATTTGTTATGAGAAATAATTTATAAAGCTGATTTATCGGAAAACAAATTTTATCGTTGGCCGCTGGTGAAATGTGTTTTTCGTTCGACTTTTTTCTGATTCGACCTCTGGTTAAGCCTTAGTACGTTCGTCCCCTCTCCCTGAGCTAGGGCTGTACTACCAAGGTAGTTACTGCTGATTGGTAGATCTTCTACCTTGTGATACTTCGCTGGAGCCAATGGGGTTCAATGACAACGATATCAGGAGCGTTATAGATATTCTAAGAAGTTGGATCAAACACGTAGCAGAATACATTCCGCTGCAAAATGTATGAGACAGCTAACATGAATATGGTATCACGATTTCCCGTTCAGAGAAAAGTATTCGGCTTAATTGGCTTCGAGGGGCATCCATAGTTGATATTTAGACTTCATGGGCATGATTTAGGTTTTCCTCCCCGTTAAAGGATCACGTCAAATTACCAAACACCCTGTTTATAAAGAACAAGAACCATTTTGCAACATCTTAGGACTCTATTAATCAATCAAAATCGATTTATCTACCGTGTATAGTTAGGGCATTTAGAGGCACGAGATCTGAATATTGTTCGATCGCGGAAAAGTGAAAGTGCTTAAATAATAATCACGAACCAGAATAAAGTTGCGAGCAAGGTCGTTTCTTGCGATAAAGTGGCGTCAGTTCGATCTGTAAATTCTCAACTGGTATTACATTGAGTACTGTGACCTGAGATACCTGTTCCTGCTACCTGCGGTTATAGCACCACTGAATTGGTTGACATAAAATTCGTGGAGGTATGCTGATTGGAATATATTTTTTCAATTTTTTTTCCAATGTCCACATTTTTGGAATTTTTCGCCGAAAGTAGTCTCAAACGATTTGTTCCGACTCACTGATGAAGAATCCGATGTCAAACTTAATGCTGACACGATTACTCTGGGAATTTTGAAAACAGTGGCAACCCGTGTTGTTGGGTGGCGAATTTTGGGTGTGAAACATCTTCACAATATGCCCCCGAATTTTCCCAAAGTTTACACTAAATCAAAATTTCAATCACAGTATTGATACAGAAGAATTGACCTATATAGTTCAGAGTAAACCCATCGAAATCTAATGAGTGGTTCAATAGATATTCAATTTTGAAATTGTGTCAAATTTTTGGTGGCAGGTTTTATTTTGACGGTCAGTGTAGGTACACTACTAAAATATATGATATGATCGATTATATCAAGAAAAATGGGTTCAAGCCCTGTGGACAGGAGCTTTCTGGCGCTCTTATATCTCCGAAAGTATTGGTTTCTTAGAGTTGGGAATTTTATCAATGTATTCTTATGATAGAACTGCATCATAAAGGAAATTCAATTCAAATAATAGTTCATTTATCAAGATTAAATGAGCAATCTGAGAATGAGAACTGCACCATGGAAGAAATCAAATAAAAATAGCTGAAATGAATTTGACTCTCTCTTATAGAACAGGATGACATGTACGAGTATGAACACGGATCATATAATAAAGCTTAGATAGAATAATTATAGCATTCTGTGAAAACATAGAAGTACGATTCATTATCATATTTCCGAAAGTATTAGCTTGTTAGAGTTAAAAATGATATAATTGGATTCATGTGGTAAAACTGCTTATTGAAAAAAATTTAATTTGGAATTTGTTTTGTAAAAAAAATTTTTTTTTGTTACTCCGAAACCATCTGTCCGATTTTGCCCAATAACGAACTTAGCCGAGATATTTATCTTCCAAACCTACTCTGAAAATTTCAACTGCCTAGCTCATTCCGTTCGAGAGTTATCGTGCCTACGGCCGGACCGGCCGGCCGGCCGGACAGAATGAATTTTTGCCACGGATTCTTGATCAGTGAGTCGAACCAAATCGTCTAAGACCATTTTCATCGAAAATTACAGACATTTGGGCAAATTGATAAGCACTCAGTTCCGAGGAACTAGAGCGCCAAAAATATTTCAAAAGGGATATTCTGGATAATGAATATGCATTCGAATAAATACGCAGATCTAGTGAATATTAAAGAGAAAAGCACTGACGAGAAGTCAGGAGCTTTTGCGCGCATAGTCTATTCACGCCTCACACACCCTCCCGAAATTCTGCATGAACCTCCAAGCCATCTTCTTAGTGTCAACACGTGAAAACATGAGTTGGCAATCAACTGAATTTTAATTTCAAAATAAATAGAATGGCGATGACTTAACCTATAAGCTACTATTGGCTTATTGGCGGTCTGAGATTTACTTGATTTGGAATTTCAGAAGTAGATACCAGTTAAAATAATTGCTAAAATACAAAATTGCGACTTGTTGGTTTGTGCGGAATTTCTGCGGAAACTGACAGATACCTTCTAAATTTCTGAAGACAAAATTTTGTTTATTTTTAGTGATACGATCCTCACGAAATTCTGCAAACATTTGCGCGTCGGTATTCTGCAAATAATTTCCAAGTTTCACTTCGATCGGATCTGTAATTCCTAAGTTATTGAGGAAAACATATTTGAGATGGGTATAACTCTGGATCCGTTTGGCAATTATGCCCATTAACGAAGGTTCGAAGTTAATCGAGGCAACGGCCGCCTGACCGGACAGAATCGAATTTGACCTCCAATTGTTCATTAGTGACTCGAACCTAATAGTTTGAGATCATCTTCCGTAAAAAAATCAAAAATTACAGTACTACCAAGGTCGTTACTGGGGATTGGTAGAGCCTCTACCTTGTGATACTTCGCTGTAACCAATGGGGTTCCATGACAACGATATCTGGGGCGTTGTAGTTATTCTAAGAAGTTGGATCAAACACGTAGCAGAATATATTCCACTCCAAAATGCATGGGACAGCTAATATCAATATGGTATCAGCGATTTCCTGTTCAGAGAAAAGTATTCGGAGACTCTAGACGGCTTAATTGGCTTCGAGGGGCATCCAGAGTTAATATTTACACTTCATGGGGATGATTTAGGTTTTCCTGACACAGGGATATAAAGTATACAGGGTGTACCAAAATTAGGTTAAAATTTGTTTAAGGTATTTCGAATACAAAATCATGTAGACGGTAGTAGGAAGTACCGTATATTTAGCAGCAATAAATTCAGTTGTACTATCTCGCAAATTTATTAGGGTGGAAGGACTACATTTGGAGCAATTGCTTCAATTCAAATTTGTATTTCACTTTGTTAAATTTGTTGTTTTTGGGTAATAGTTTCATTACATTATTATTGATTTATTTTCACAAAAAATTTAAAAAATGCCTAACAATTTTCCATATAGACAAATCCAGTAACCTATAAGTACGGACGCTATTTGCAAAACATGCTACGTCGATGGCAGATACCGCCTACAAAATTTCATCCAAATATCTGCAGCCACTCAGCATTACTTGATGTTTGATTCCTTTTAGTTTCAGCAGTTTCTATCTTCTCCCTATAGAATCACCGTTAATAGTTTTTCACTAATTTCATTCTAAGAAGGTGTCTTCGGTAGCGGCTCTACCTCAATAGGATTTTGATGTTGCAGGGTTGCATTTTGCAACTTAAACCTAGAAGATTTCGATATACTTTTTTTGGAAATTTTTTGTGGGAGTTTCTTCTGAATCAAATGAAGGTTCCGACATAACGAACAGGGTTGACATTTTTATAGTGGAGGAATAAACTAGGGTTGCTTATTGGGGTCCCCACTAGCCAATGCAGGGTGAGATATCACATATAGATAAGATCACCAAAGAGGACACTGCTATTTGTAGTTTACGTTAATCAGGAGCTGAGATCATCAAGCAGATATTGGACAAGAGTTAGCAAAAATGGGACTCTGCTGGGAGGAGTGACCTTGACACCCTCACCTACAGACTTTAGAGGTAAGTCGCCCAAGGAAATCATAAGCTTTGCGTAGGAGGTAGTTTTCCTGGGCAATTGATCGTAACATGATAATGCACAAGAGATCTGAAATGGCAGCAGTGCAACAGGGCTCTCCCCTAGAAATCACTCGGAGAAAAATAAAGCATTCATCGTATAATCAGATGATATTTATCAGGCATATTAACAGCATTGTTTATTTCACCTTTCATATGCAAATAGTATGGGTTACGGATACAAGCTAAAGCAGTTTCTATAAATTATGAGACCTCTTACTTGACATTTGAAAGGAATGCTGAATTGAAGGCGCCTCGAAGGAAGTTCAAATTCAGGAGGATTCCTTTTTTCGAATGAGTTGGCGCGATTGGCCAATAGGCTATTTGAAAGTGTGGAAAATAACGTCATAATAATTGAGATTCGCATAGATTAAATGCCATAAAAGCAATTACTGATAAAAAAATTTGTTCAAGCCCTGTGGACAGGAGCTTTCTGGCGCTCTTGTTCAAACAGTCGAATTATATCTCCGAAAGTATTGGTTTCTCGGAGTTGGGAATTCTATCAATGTATTTGTATTCAAATATTAGTTTATTTATCAAGATTAAATGAACAATCTGAGAATGAGAACTGTACCATGAAAGAAATCAAATTAAAATAGCTGAAATGAATTTGACTCTCTCTTATAGAACAGGATGACATGTAAGAGTATAAACACAGATCATATAATAATTCATAGATAGATTAATTATAGCATTCTGTGAAAACATAGAAGTCCGATTCATTATTGATATTTCGAAAAATCATATCTCCGAAAGTAATAGCTTCTTAGAGTTGAAAATAATATCAATGGATGTTCATGGTGAAACTTCATCTTAAAAAAATTGAATTTGAAATTTGTAAGTGAAAAAAGAGTGAAACTGAGATATTTATCTCCCAAACCTACCCTGAAAATTTCAAATGCCTAGCTCATTCTGTTCGGGAGTTATTGTAGAAACAAAATTTGAAAATTTTCAAATTTTTTTTTTCTTTCGTTACAAGGGAAATATAGCACATGCTCCCTCCACTTCCTCCTACCTCCATGGTCTGTACGGTCCCAATGTAGGTTATTTTATCTTTGGTTGCTATCTACCGATGGGAAGACGGATAGCTTACTATAGATAGCTGTTTGTATGAAATTGACAGTTAACGCGTCCCAATATTCTTAAGTAATGTGAAATGGTTATCCCCATGGAGGTAGGAGGAAGTGGAGGGAGCATGTGCTATATTTCCCTTGTAAAGAAAGAGCCACATAAAATCGGCCATATTGGTATGGGCAAATCCTTTGTTATAAACATGAAATTGTGAGTTTTCTATGGTTGGAATTCTGGATTCCTATAGAAAATTGGGACACACCAATATGGCCGTTAACGTGACAAGTTTCGATCTTTATGTCCCCTCCACTTCCTTCTACCTCCAAGGTAATCCCTAGTAAACTTGATCCGTGGTTTTTGACGGATAGTAGAAAGGGTGTAGCGGATAGAAGTTGTAATACTAGCTAATTTTAGTTGAACTACAGCTAGCTACATACCTATTTAATTTATTATAAATAACTGACTAGAAAATAAAAATCACAGGAGATGTACTAACTGAAGATGTAATTTAGTTAAAAAAATAACAAACATTTTCACAAAATAATGTTCTCACGTGATAATGTGAACTATAGGCAGAATTTAATTTATTTTTGCTCTCCGTAATTTCTTCAAGCTTAATTTATTCTCGAGCTTTTTAAGGTGTAATATTTTCTCAATTTCGATGAATATAACCGCCATACTCGGTCAAGACAGAACATATAACGCGCCCTGTCAATGTCGTTTATGTATATGTTCCATTTTATGTGATTCAAGAGCATATAACATCTTTAACTCATTTGTTTTGATTTTAAAAATGAAATAAATTTGATATATTATTGACTTTTATAATTTTTGTTGTCATTCAGAGTAGAAAAAAATTGGTTCAAGCCCTGTGGACAGGAGCTTTGTGGCGCTCTAGTTCAAACAGACAAATTATATCTCCGAAAGTATTGGTTTCTGAGAGTTGAGAATTATATCAATGTATTATTATGATAGAACTGCATCATAAAGGAAATTCAATTCAAATAATAGTTTATTTATCAAGATTAAATGAGCTATCTGAGAATGAGAACTGCACCATGGAATAAATCGAATTAAAATAGCTGAAATGAATTTGACTCTCTCTTATAGAACAGGATGACATGTACGAGTATGAACACAGATCATATAATAAAGCTTAGATAGAATAATTGTAGCATTCTGTGAAAACATAGAAGTACGATTCATTTTTGAAATTTAGAAAAATCATATCTCCGAAAGCATTAGCTTGTTGGAGTTGAAAATGATATCAGTGGATTTTTATGGTGAAACTGCATCTTGAATTAATATCGAATTTGAAATTTGTTACTAGAAAAAATTTTTTTTTTTCGTTACCCCGAAACCATTATATTTTGCCCAATAACGAACATAACTGAGAGATTCATCTCCCTAACCTACTCTAAAAATTTCAACTGCCTAGCTCATTCCGTTCGAAAGTTATTGTAGAAATTTTTTTTTTAATTTTGAATTTTTTTTTTGTCACTTTGCGGTAACCTGGTCAATACAAAACTTCACATGCGTATAAGGGTCATGATTATACAATTTGATGCTAAATTCCAGATAGATCGAGTGATCGGTTTCGGAAATATTCATAAAAAATGTTTATACTAAAATCGGCCATAACTCCGAAGCCGCCTGATGGATTTTGCCCATTAAAGAACTTGTCTGAGATATTTACGCTCCAAACCCACCTTGCAAGTTTCAATCCTCTAACTTCTTTCGTTCGAGAGTTATCGCGCCTACGGCCAGCCGTACAGAATCGATTTCGACCTCGGATTCTTGATCAGTGAGTCGAACCAAATCGTTTGAGACCATTTTCAGCCAAAAATTCGAAAATTACAGACATTTGGGCAAATTGATAAGCACTCAGTTCCAAGGAACTAGAGCGCCAAAAACATAATTTACTTACTATAAGAAAAAATATAACGGTGACATGCATACACTCTCTATGAATTAGCACGAACAGTAACGCAAGAGAGGGCTCGGATAAGTGGCCTTCTGGCCTATCTAAAGATTGCCGGAGATAGACGAGTAACCACCAAATGTTCAGAAAACCTATTTAAATAACTTTAAATCATTTTAATTTCTTACCTGACATTTGAATTCAATACTGGCGTAAAAACCATCATGAAGTCCATCGCACTTGAAATCAATTTCATCGGGGTCGGGTACTCTTTCGTAGAAGGGGTATTCTGAGAGGTTGTAGCCATTGAGTTCCTTAGGCAGGTTGGGGTCATGGATATAATCAAGCTGAGGATTTCCAGTCAGTGCGGGTTTTGAGGAATTTTTAGACTTCGAATCGGTGCTGGGTTCCGTGACTACCTGAAACAATACAGTACTTACTTTTTTGAAATAGTTATTTATGTAGCAAGGGAGTTATGAGGATGTTAACTACAGAGGGCTATAGGACGTAGGTCCCGAGGGATAGTTATGTTGCCCCAGATTGTCAACATTCAATAACTCACGTGATAGATAATTAATTTTATTTCAGGTTTGTTTATAGGCATAAGTGATCAAACGGTTTTGGAGTTATACCTATCTGAAATTTGGTTGTTATTTCCTCCATATCTCGAAAAATACCGATCCAGTTCACACATGGTATATGTATGTACACAGATCATACGATAATTCATAGATACAATAATTAGAGCATTCTGTGAAAACATAGAAGTACGATTTTTATTGAAATTTTGAAAAATCATATCTGCGAAAGTATTAGCTTGTGGAGTTGAAAATGATATCAATGGATTCTTATGATAAAACTGCATCTTAAAAAATAAATTAATTTGAAATTTGTGGTGCAAACAAAAATTTTCGTTACTCCGAAACCATCAGACTCTGCCCAATAACGAACTTAACCGAGACATTTATCACCCAAACCTACTCTGAAAATTTCAACTGCCTACCTCTATCTGTTCGAGAGTTATTGTAGAAACAAAATTTTAAAATGTTTAACATTTTTTTTTGACAATTTACGACAACCCGATCAATACAAGACTTCGCATGCATATAAAGGTAATTTTTCTACAATTTATTGCTGAATTTCAGATAGAGCAATGTTTTTACTAAAAACGGCCATAACTCTGAAACCGCTCGGTGGATTTTGCCCGTTAACGAACTCGTCGGAGATATTTACGCTCCAAACCTACCCTGCAAATTTCAGTCCTCTAACTCCTTTCGTTCGAGAGTTATCGTGTTAACGGAGGGCCGGCTGGACCGGACTGGCCGGACATAATCAGTTTCGACCACGGATTCTTGATCAGTGAGTCGAACCAAATTGTTTATGACCATTTTCAGCCAAAAATTCGAAAATTACAGACATTTGGGCAAAGTGATTAGCACTCTGTTTCGAGGAATAAGCGCGCCAAAAACATTTCTCCTGCTAGGGCGGAAATAAGCTCGGGACTTTTCAGTTCCTAGTACAATGCAACTGAAGAAGTGTATTTGCATCGCTCGCTAAGATTTCATGATGATTAATTCGTATAGAAACTACGTTTTTCTAATTTATAAACTGAATCGATATTAGATACAATATCCGTTTGTAAATTCAGTAATTCTTCAAGCTCGATGGACTTAGTGCTAGTAGAAAGTACTAACTATTTAGAGCGTGTAGAAATTATTTTGCAATTCATATCAACGTTTTACACGTACACTCACGGTAGTGTTTAAGGCATTTATGGTTATTTAATTGAGAATTATTATTCGAGGAATATTTCCTCTGGACTTCAGTATGTAATTCAATATAACAATGAATTGAATTCGGCGCATTCGAAACGTTCTCCATGAATGAGAATGTGAAGTTTCTTTGCTGGAGGCACAACGAAGTAAAGCATACATGGGATCTTTGCCGATAAACACCTCAAACCCTTTTCAATGTCATTGACGGGACACCATGTATTACATTGATCAAAAGGTTTCCGGACCTGCATATAGATGGTGCCACCATTGCAAATTCGGCATTCGACAGCGAGATGCCTTAAACCCAGGTAACACAGGGTCCTCCCAGAGATGTCTCGGCGGGCTCTTGCCGGGATATTGTGACGCCTATTGCGATTTCGCTGGGAGGTCGCCAAGAGCTCCCTATCACCTCCAAATGTCCGCCACAGGGGATGAGCCCAGTAACATCTCAGAGATATCACATGGGGAAGTTCTCAAACTGCTCACCCTGAGGAATATTTTGAAAGGTTTATTGCGATATCGCAGATAGCTCGCCCAGACCTCCCTATCACCTCCAAATGTCCGCCACGGAGGAAGAAATTCATGAAGTTAAATGTCAAATAACAGAAATACCAACCGTAAACTTCGAACCTAGCAAATATCCAGACGGCAACAAAAGCAGCTGCGGCTCGATTCTGAACTTCACTCGTTTTCTACCACAAAACGCAACGAGAACTTCCAAACAACAACCTCAACGACCACTGGTTCATGTTCTAAGGCATTTCCGATCATTTATGGGATGAAAGAGACTTCACGCGAAATTGTTGATGAAATAGAACAACTTCTAATTTCGTGAAGTTTTACGAGAAGTAACTTCACGTCAAGTTGATGTTTTAGACGGAGAATTTCTTCATGAAGTAACTTCATGAAGAACTTCACGAAGAAATTCATGAATTTCTTCGCCGTGTAAAACTAACTTTAGAAGGTTGTGTGTCAAAATTACAGGACAATCGGAACACGCGTTATAAAGTTAAGCTTGCTAGGTATTTTTGTTGAAAGAATGAATTTCGTATATTGATAAAGCATTGTTTTTTGATCGGAAAAAATGCGAAAGAGTGGCTTGATAAGCTTTATTCGGACTCTCCTCCAGGGAAATCAATCATCTGCGAATGTAATAATGAATTTATGCGTGGTCGTAGCGATGTAAAAGATGCTCAACGCAGTCAGTGGTCGTCCAAGTACGGCTGTGAACGGAGAAAACATCAAAAATATCTGGAAAATTGTTTTTACCGACCGTAAAATGAAGTTGTTTGTTAACAGATGAAAAACAACAACCAATCGACGATTCGGAGGCCTGTCTGGAGATTTTTAACCATAATCATGCGGATTTATTGCGTAGATTGTGACCATAGATGAAGCCTGTATACATCGTTACACTCCAGAGTCAAAGCAGTCGTCTGCTGAGTGCGTTGAGAGGGGTGGAAGTTTTTCAAAGCGACCAAAGAGGGCTGGCAAGGTTATGGCGTCAGCATTCTGGGATGCGCATGGTATTTTGTTTATTGACTATGTTGGGAAAGGAAAAAGGATCAATAATCCTGAATATTATACAGCAATATTGGAGCGACTGAGGGAAGAAAACGGCCCCTTATGGCAAAGAAAAAAAAATATGTTCCAGCAAGACAATGCACCATGGCGCAAGTCAATGATTGCTATGGTCAAATTGCACTTTGAATTGCTGCCGCACCCCCCTTATTCGCCAGATTTAGCCCTAAGCGACTACTTGCTGTTTGCAGCCTTCAAAGGGACATTCCAGGGAAAAAGATTTCTCGCCAACGAAGAAGTCATTGCTGAAAATGAGGCCTATTTTATGAGCAAAGAATTAGAGAAACGCTGGACCGATTGTATCGCCTTAAATGGAGATCTTTATTATCAATGAAAGCGAATGTTGCGAAAATATTGTCTTTTTTCAGGCTATTCTGAGTTTTTTTGACGAAAATGGTTTCAAACGATTGGGTTCGACTCCCTGATGAAGATTTCGGGGTCAAATTTGATTATGTCTGGCCGGCCGACCGGCCGTTGCCACAATAGCTTGAGAACGGAAAGAGATAGCGGCTTGAAATTTTCAGGGTAGGTGGCGCGTCTCTATACGATGTACAAGTTCGTCAATGGGCATAATGTGCTCAACGATTTCCGAGTAAGTAATAATTTTGTGTTCAACCAATACAAATCCCATCAAATTAAAACTTGATGAGTAATTGTAGAATATATATATATTGAGCAATTTCGAAAGAATCATATCACCAGAAATTTCACGATAACCTGAGAACGGAAAGAGATAGCGACTTGCATTTTTCAGGGTAGGTTGAGCATCTGAATGCAATATTTGAGATCGTTAATAGGCATAATCAACCAAACAGTTCTGGAGTTATACCAATCTGAAATTTTGTTATTATTTTCTCCTTAATTAATTGAATATGAAACCAATCCATTTTAAACATTATAATTAGTTGTACCATGCCGACACGCAAATTCTCACGGAATTTCGTGAGGATCGTATCACTAGAAGAATTTAAAAATATCATTGAATATCTATGAAAGATCTTTATCTCTGAAAATATCCATCTTATATCGCTGAAATTTACGGAAGGCTCCAAAACCTAACCTACAGCCAAGTTCCAAATTTGAACATGATCGGATCTATATTGTCGGAGATCCGTCCCACCAGAGGTGAGTTCAGTAGCTGGATGGGTGACCGTTGCCTCGATAACTCTCGAACTGACAGAGATTGCGACTTGCAATTTAGGAGGGTAGGATACATCCTACCCTTCAAGACGCTATCTCTTTCAGTTCGAGAGTTATCGAGGCAACGATCGGACAGAATCAAATGCGACAGTTGAGTTAGTTAGGAGGCATAATAAGCCAAACGGTTTTGGAGTTATTTCAATCGTTGGTTGTTAATTCCTCAATTATTCAAAATATACGATGTCATCGTAATAGAACATTTCAAAAGAATCATTGAAAAAAATTCTATATATCAGAAAGTATTAGTCCGATATCGCTAAAATTTTGGGAACACCATCAAAACCTAACTCTATAAGTGCGAATACGATCGGATCTCTATTGTTGGAGATCCGAGCAGACTTGGGTGAGCGATATTTTAAAAGGAAGTTACAATATTCCCCTATAGATTCGTCGTTGCCCCCAGATATGCAGCTCAATGCGTTAAAAAAATATTGTTTGTGGCAAAGCGAAAAAGTGGTTTCGTTAAGAGTGAATAAATTAGCGGTTATGAGAAAGAAATATTTTATTAATTTAATACTATACGTTTGTGTGAAAACTTCAGCTTCTTCATCGCCATTACGATTTTTGTGATCAGTATCATCCTCGGGTCCATTATCAGCTTCTACAGTAGTGGGCAGATATAATGATATAATTGCAATGGTTCGTTAAATGTTATACGGATATTTTTTACGTTTCATTTCACGGTCGACTTCTTAACGTCATCGAGATAGAAAGTGAAGGTAATCACTTTTCAATAATTGCTTGGATAGTAATGTCACTAGCCGTGGAATTTCCTTTGTATACGTGGTGGAAGATATAACCTGTAAATATCATGACGATTCGATAAGGTTCACATAAAAACTTGCACGTTATATAAGTTTCTTCTTATGTATGATTGGTAGTTGATATGAGGAATATCCACAAAATCTCTCTGATATATAGGCTGTTTTCAAAGGTGAGTATTTTTTTGACAGAGGGTAGAACCCATTAAAATAAATCATGCCACAAAAAAATCTTCTCTATAAAATATGCAAGAAGGGGCTGCTATCCGCCCCCTAATTCGGAGGCGATTCCAGGAAATTTCCAGTATGGCTCTGAGTCGCGTTTTTATTGCTTTCAGTCAACCTCCTGCAATGAGTAATCAGGAAGATCATACGAATCACGTGTTCTAAGTAAAGCTGCTAATTTTCTCCCGGATTTCACGTGTTTATCGTGTCAAATATTGTGTTCTATGAGTTTGTCTAAAAGTGATCAGCAAATTTGGCGAATAAGTGTGTCTAGGCAGCATTAAAAAAGCCTCGTCGATGTTGCGTAATAGGAGTAGAAACAAAATGGGTATGTGTCAATTTTTAATTTTCTGAAAGATCCCAATTTGAAAATGAAATGAGTCTCTTCTATACTTCACGAAAACTTCAATTCATTTCCAAGAGGATGAAATCATCAGACACGATAAATTTACACTAAAAGATGGCTCGATAGCAAAAAACCTTTTGAGTTTCAAAATTGGAAAAAATTCAGTTCCATGAATTTTTCCAAACTTGCTTGGATATCTTTCCAAACCTTTGGTTCCTCCCATGAAAGATGTCAAAATCATATTGATTTCCATAATAATATTATTCACAAATCCGAAGCTTCAGATAATTTCGAAAATGTTAATCAACTTTTGAATGAGTATTGCAATAAATTAGGAATTGGTACATGTATAGTTTATAAGTCGGACAATAATTGTATATTAAATTAGGTGGAGAACTGTGACTTTCATGGCGCGCCTGAGTTTACCGGCGCATAATTGGCCCAACGGTTTCCGAGTACAAATTTTGTCTGCAACCAATACAGATCCCATCCGATTGAAACTTGGCAACTAGTTGTAGAATACCAACATAAAGATGTTTCTGAAATTTTGTGAGTATCGTATAACCAGAAGATTTTAAAGAAATTATATTAAAAAATATAATTTTCCCACGATAACTTGAGAACGGAAAAAGACAGCAATTTGCAATTTTTAGGGTAGGTTCCACATCCAAATGCAACATTTTAGTTTTTTAATAAGTATAATCGGCCAAACGGTTTTGGAGTTATACCTATCTGAAATTTTGTTGTAGAATACCGACGCGCAAATTTTTACAAAATTTCGTGAGGATAGTATCACTAAAAAATTTTTTAAAAATCATCGAAAATCATTGAAAAAAATTCTATATATCAGAAACTATTTGTCCGACATCGCTGATTTTTTGCGATAGCCTTCAAACTTAGCTTCACAGCCAAGTCCCAAATTTGAACACGATCGGATCTATAGATCCGATATATATATTGCTGGAGATCCGAGCAGCCTTGGGTGAGTTCAGAAGCTGGATGGATGACCGTTGCCACGATAACTCTCTAATGGAAACAAATAGAGTCTTGCAATTTTCAGAGTAGGTTGCGCATCCGAGTTGAACAGTTAAGTTCGTTGTTGGGCATAATCGGTCCAGTGATTTCGGAATAAAACCCACTGGAATATTATTAACTCAAAAAATACAGATCTGATCGAATTGAAACTTGGTAACTAGTTGTGGAATATCGACATTAAGACGTAAGTGAAGGATCGTATCACTAGAAAACTCATAAAAAAATAGTATGTATCTCACGATAACTTCAGAACGAAAACAGATAGCGACTTGCAATTTTCAGGGTAGGTTGGGCATCCGAATGCGACATTTGTGTTCGTTAATAGGCATACTCGGCCAAATGGTTTTGGAGTTAAATACATCTGAATATTTTGTCGTTATTTTGACTATACCTCGAAATAAACAAATCCGATCCATTCAAAACTCGGTTATTACTTGTAGAATGCCGAAGCGCAAATTTTCTTGGAATTTCGTGAATATCGTATTCTGAAATTACTTGAGAAGTAAGTTTTATCGTATATTATTAAATATTTAAAGAATATCAATTTCGGTAGAATACACATTATGTCAGAATTGAAAATTAATGTTAGATTTTCTTTTTTTTTCTACAATCTTGAAAAATTTGATATTTCAGATACAATGGAACATGCTCGCAAAAGCTCCTGAATTCACAGCAGTGCTTGAACCATTTTTTTTGTCATACGTTTCCAGCTCTGGCTTTGGTTGTTAAGGAAAAATAAATTTGACAGAAATAAATTACAGCTTTGGTCAATGAAGCTGGGTAAATAATCTAATGCTTTCTTCATAGCAGCACTTTTTCCTCCGGTGGATAGTGCTGCAATCGGGTTCTAGGTTTATTTAAGAAGATTTTTCGTATACTAACTAATTATGTGTTTGAGTGGATCCTTGGATAGTTTGAAATCACAGTTGGACCCGGTAGGTGGAGCTGCAATTGTTTACTAGTTATTTTTGCGCGTATGTTCTGGGGAACATCGCGTTATAGTTTTGCCCAAATGTCTGTAACTTTCGAATTTTTTGACGAAAATGGTCTCAAACGATTGAGTTCGACTCCCCAATGAAGAATTCGAGGTCAAATTTGATTCTGTCCGTCCGGCCGTCCGGCCGTTGCCACGATAACTTGAGAACGAAAAGAGCTAGCGACTTGAAATTTTCAGGGTAGGTGGCGCATCCCAATACGACGGACGAGTTCGTTAATGGGCATAATCGGCCCAGTGGTTTCCGAGTAATAATTTTGTTTTCAACCAATATAAATCCGATCGAATTGAAACTTGGTGGGTAGTTGTAGAATATGAACCTAAGCACGTTCGTGAAATTTTGTGCGAATCGTATGGCTAGAAAATTTTAAAAAAATTATTAAAAAATATTTTTGTCGTCACGATAACTTGAGAACGGAATGAGATAGCGGCTTGAAATTTTCAGGTTAGGATGTGCACCAGAACGCGACATTTCAGTTTGATTATGAGCATAATCGGCCAAACGGTTTTAGAGTTATAGCCATCTGAAATTTTCTGAAATTTGGTGGTTTTTTGTTCCTCATTAACTCGAGAAATACTGAACCGATTGAATTCAAACATGGTTATTAGTTGTAGAATGCCAACGCGCAAATGCTTGCAATTTAGTGAGGATAGCATTTGCAGAAAATTTGTAATAAATCATTCAAAAAAAAAAAAAATTTATATATCAGTAACTGATCGTTTGAAATTGGTGAAATTTTGCAAGAGCCTTCATAACCTAACTCTACTGCCAAGTTTCAAGTTTTAATACGATCGGTTAAATATTGTTGGAGATTCGAGCATTCTTGTGTGAGTTCAGTAGATGGGTGACCGTTGCCTCGATAACTTTCGAACGAAAGGAGATAGGCACTTGCAATTTTCAGGGTAGATTACGTATCCGAAAAGGAGAATTGAGTTTGTTTTTAGGCATAATCGGTTTAACGGTTTCCGAGTTATACCCACCTGGAATATTATTTCCTTGATAACTCAAAAAATAAATATTCGATCGAATTGAAGCTTGGTAACTAGTAGTAGAAAATCAACATAAAGATGTGTTTAAAATATTGTAAGAACCGTACCCATAGAAAATTTCAAAAAAATGACGAAAAAAAATTTTAAGAACCGTACCCCTAGAAAATTTCAAAAAAATCACGAAAAAAAAAATTGGTTCAAGCACTGACGTGAAGTCAGAAGCTTTTGCGCGTATGTTCTATTGTCCATTCTTCTGTATTGGACACCCTTAATCGAATTTACCATGGTAAATTCGAATTAAGAGTGTCCAATACAGGAGAATGGACAACATAATTAACCATGGTAAATTCGATTAAGGGTGTCCAATACAGAAGAATGGACAATAGAACATACGCGCAAAAGCTTCTGACTTCACGTCAGTGCTTGAACCAATTTTTTTAGGTTTTTACTCATTTGAACTTATGTGTTTGAGTGGATCCCTGGATAGTTTGGAAATATAATTGGAAGAGGTAGGTGGCGCTGCAATCGGGTTCTAGGTTATTTTAATTTTTTTTCGAAACCGAACATGTGCATATTTTCTTAAATAACGGTAAGGGTTCTCAAAGTTGACCAGCTATATCTCCAAAAACTGCTGTCTGGATATGCGTATGAATTCAATTCAAAATATTTTGTTTGAGTGGTTGAATATTACCTCACCATCGATGACATCTGTTACATTTTGTACTGGCTCTGGGGTAGTCGTCGTGGTTGTGGATTTCCCAAATATAAGTGCAGTTGCTCTTATTCCATATACATCTTGTAGACTGAGCCAAAGGACACCTGGAAAATCGAATAAGTTTAAGATTTGATTTTAGATTCTAGTGGGTGCTGAGATTAGCTCCCTATGGTGATTTTACTTTTGGTTGGTGTAATGTGTGTCCCATTCGAGGAGTATTTCGGAGGCTTTTATCAGCAGGAACAAGTTTTTGAAAATTTTCGAAATTTGAGAAATATTTTTTGGTCGTATTCGGAATTGGATTACTAAAATATGTTTAGTCCTTGATCTTTAAGATATCACCCAAAAAGATATTCCAAATTTTTGATACAAATTGCTTGGGCAGCTTAATTTGATGTAAAAACTACTTAGAAACGCACTGGGGAGATTTGGCACGCTTGTTCTAATTTATAGCAACTACGGCGGCGATCCATCCAGGTGCTGAATCGTCCAAAGCACCTTGGATTCCAGTAATAACAATAATATTTTCACAATACTTCCAACAGTATAGATCCGATCAAGTTTAAATCTAGCACATATGTGTAAAACAAAGTTTTGAAGGCTTTTGCAAAATTCCAGCGATATCCGAACTGTGGTGTAAGTAAAAAATATCAATAAAATAGTATGAAATCATTTTAAACGCTAATTTGGAATTAGGTTATTATTTAAATCAACCTAAGAACACAGAACTGTTGAGAATCAACTAATCAATTATCATGTTCCATATACTGAATTCCGAAAATATTCTTTCCAATTCATTAGAATACTTCCAATATAACCTATTTTACGCATTTCGATAGTTTCTGAGATACAAATTTTATTTGAATATTTTTTTTCAATTTCTCGTCATACGATCCTCCAAGTGCACCGAAAAATAAATGCGCACAATCGTTTATTGGATGATTAATATATTTCACAACCGAAATTTATGCATATCAGCCTACCGATCTACTAAAAAACAAAATTTGGAAAATTTTAAATTGTTTAAAATATGCATTTGCATAAATACGCAGATCCATCGAACTTTCATAAAACGTAACTGTTCCATATGCAATTCTATAGATTTTCGTCACAGCTCAGAGAATGTGAGAAAGCAACGTTGTCTGTTGAGTGTTGAGATTTATCAAAATACTATTAATAGTAGACTAAAGCAACGAATGAATACCATAATTGCCCAATTTTCTGTATAGCTCATTTACCGGAGAAGTCCTTTTCAGAATAACAGAAAACTTTTGACATTGTACTACTCATTTGTCCACAGTAGACCAAATTTTGCTTCCAGTATCTGGAACCTAGTACAATATTTATGTAGATAAGCTAGAAAGGGTGCAGAATAAATTCCTTCGATTTCTGGCTTACAAGAATAATATTACAGTTAAGGATTGTTCATAAGAGCTGATTTCGTTTTCTTTGAGATCGCTGCAGAATGACCGACATCTTATTTTTGCATAAAATACATAATAATTATATATTTTTGCCTAGTATTCTTGCGTATATTTCGTTGTAGGATTTAGATGGAAGGTTTATAAGTAATTTACTGTTTGATACAATGTTTAAACGAACAAAGAATGCGAAAAACTCACCACTACATAGAATATTGTATAGGTAATTAGGTAAGCGTGGTCAGGTAGTTGCAGTCAGGTAAGTGTGACCATGGAAGTGTGGTCAGATAAATCAGATCTGGTAAGTATGTTCAGGTAAGTAGGATCTTTCCTATCACGGTCACACCATTTTTCTTCATTACACCGGGAACATATCAGCCAATGTGTTAATAAACGTACGCGTGAATTTTGCATCCTTTTAGTATTATTGTATTTGTTAAAAAAGGACTATACGGCTTGAGTCTTCAAGTTGTACATTAATTGTTAATAAAGATTTCTCTCATCAAATGAAACTTTTTTGTATTTACCATTTTTTCTGATTCGGCTGAGCTAAAAGGTTACAAGCGTTTAAAGATTCCACAATGGAGTAATACACTCCTGCATATGAATTATCTATGACTTTGATGGTGAAAGAGAAAAAGGTACGACAACGTGGCTCACAGCTTGATTTGAACATTCCAAAGCTCAAGGACTGATCCATAAAAGTAGTGAAATTTCTGACATTTAAGATATTATAACATCAAATACAGTATATCTCGAAAACGGTGCGTTTAAGGAAAAATGTTGGGGAATAATTTAACTTTCTAAAATGATTAAACATTCTTGATATTACTCAAGACAAACTTCATCTGCTTTCTTCATGCTAATTCACTTCATGAGTGGGTCGTCTGATCGTTTGAGACCATTTTTCCATATTCGAATATTTGTTTCCTAGAACATGCGCACAAAAAATGTTTTATTTGATGGGAGGAATCTATGCTTGAAATTAATGTACAACTTCAAGAATCATCCTGTATATTACATTCATTCCTCTTTCAATAACGAATATTACTAAGCCCCAAACACCCCAAAAGGATAAGCGGGTGACAAAAACTCGTGGAAAATTTTCAAATGTGCAATTCATTTTGAATGTTAATTTAAACGTCTTCAGGTTATGTGCTATTCACACTTCACACTCACTATCTCTAACATCTAGACATCTATTGCATAATGCGACCTTCCAAGCCTTCAGCATCAGAATTCTAAGTACGGTTTTAAGTTCTAAGTACTCTTTAATCCGCAAATATCTCGATAATTCTTGGAAATACGTTTTTTAACGACTGTGGCATCGCTTCAGTAACCTTCACCGAGATATCCCAGTACCATATGGTTGTTGGACAATCTAGAGAGATGGACTTTCATCGCGCCTATGAGCTTCTGATGACCATCTATCAATGTAATTATCTCATGATGTTCTCCCTGAGGGAACTATTTTATACCATGTGTTGGATGGATTAAAGCCATAATCAAGTTATAATATAAATCCCAACTTATTCATAGGTCCAACTTAATTGGAGAAATGATTTGAAACAATTTAGCCAATCGATCACAAGAAATTAGTAGCAATTGCACCGTTCAAATGAAAATTCTTGAAAAGCACTGACGTGAAGTCAGGAGCGTTTGCGCGCATGTTCTATTATGTATTCACGCCTCAGGCACCCTCACGAAATACCGTACGGACCTTCAAGCTGTCTTTTTGCGCGTAGGTATGTTCTGGTGACCATCGCGTTATCATTTTGCCCAAATGTAATGTTTGAATTTTTTGCCGAAAATGGTCTCAAATGATTGGTTTGACTCCCTCATGAAGAATTCGAGTCAAATTTGATTATGTCCGGCCAGCCGTTGCCACGATAACAGATAGCAACTTTTTCAGGATTCAGGATAGTTTGCGCGTCCCAATACGGCGGATAAGTTCGTTAATGGGCAGAATCGGTTTCCGAGTGATAATATTGTAATCAAACAAAACACAACCGATCGAATTGAATCTTGGTAGCTAGTTGTAGAATACTGACACGAAGACATTTGTGGAATTTTGTGAGAATCGTACAACTAGAAAATAAAAAAAAATTATTAAATATTATTATTTATGTCATTATAATCTGACAACGGAAAGAGATAGCAACTTGCATTTTCCAGGGAAGGTTGCGCATCCGAATGCAACATTTATGTTGGTTAATAGGCATAATCGGCCAAACGTTTTGGAGTTATACCCATCTGAAACTTGGTTGTTATTTCCTCAATAACTCAAAAAAAACGAAACTGATCCAACTAGAACATGGCTATTAGTTATAGAATGCCAATGCAAAAATTTTTGCAAAATTACGTTAAGATTGTATCACTAAAAAACCGAACTACATAACCTTACCTAACAAGACACACGGTGAAATATTTATTGATTTTAACCATCAACAAATATTCCGCGTGGCCGGGCTGATCACCTCATCGCTCAGTATATAAATATATATTCTCATCGCTCAGTGTCTCCCAAAGAGGAAAGTATCACTCAAGAGCAGACATAGACCGCAGGGTTCCCTGGGACCCTTGGTGACTGTATCTGCATTGTAGATTGCTCTTTTTTGCGCGTATGTTCTGGGGAACATCGCGTTATCATTTTGCCCAAATGTGAAATTTAATTCTGTGGTGCCGTCCGGCCGTCCTGCCATTGCCACGATAACTTGAGAACGGAAAGAGCTAGCGACTTGAAATTTTCAGGGTAGGTGGTGCATCCCAATACGACGGACGAGTTCGTTAATAGGTATAATCGGCCCAATAGTTTCCGAATAATAATTTTGTTTTTAACCAGAATAAATCCGATCGAATTTAAACTTAGTGAATAGTTGTAGAATATAAACCTAAGCACGTTTGTGAAATATTGTGAGAATCGTGTCACTAGAAAAATTTAAAAAAATTATTAAAAAATATTATTTATGACACGATAACCTGAGAACGGAAGGAGATAGCGGCTTGAAATTTTCAGGTTAGGTTGTGCATCTGAATGCGACATTTGACTTCGTTTATAAGCATAATCGGCCAAATGGTTTTAGAGTTATAGCCATCTGAAATTTGGTTGTTTTTTGTTCCTCATTAACTAGAAAAATATAAAACCGATTGCATTCAAACATGGTTATTAGTTGTAGAATGCCAACGCGAAAATTCTTGCAGAATTTCGTGAGGATGGTATAACTAGAAAATTTCAAAAAAATTATTGAAAATAATTGAAAAAAATTCTATATATCATAAACTATTCGTCCAGCATGGCTGAAATTTTGGAAGAGCCTTCAGAACCTAACTCTACTGCAGAGTTCCAAGTTTGAACACGATCGGATCCATATTGTTGGAGAACCGAGCAGCCTTTTGTGAGTTCGGTAGCTGGATGCGAATCGTCGTATTTTTGCGAGAACCTTCAAAATGAATGTCATGATGACATATTTTTGCGCGTATGTTCTTGGGAAAATCGTGTTATTTCCTCACAAATCTATTGGAGATGATAGCCCTACATTAGCGGTCAGACCTGGTTTTGAAAGAGATCCTCCTTAGGAGGAGGCAACTAAATATTGAAGGGATTTTTATCAACAAGAGTGAATATCTTTGAGAAATAGGGTAGGCGATTCTTCTTCAAGAGATCCATGGGCCTTCAGAGGAGTATATTTGTTACAGGGGACTTTTGAAAATTTATGTATTATTTTTAATATGATATCGCTGAAATTTTGCTGAAGGCTTCAAAGCTTAACTTTAAATTAACCACACTTTCTGATCTTGTAAGGTGAGAGGCTCATTTGTGCATATTAAATCTCATGATGGGTAGAGAGGAATTTTAGGCCAGTTTTTCTATCACTAATGAGAATATATCTTTATGTTTCACCTCATCACCTTTAGATCTATCAATGGACATTTATTGGTTAAGAATAAGTAATTGAATATTACTGGAATTCAATTGAATTTCATTCAATATGTTAGTACCTAAACTTATAATTTTCTTTACTTTGATTAGGTATTTAAATATGACATTAATTCCAGTAATGTTTTTCAAGAATAATTATGTATTCTTCTCCTAAAGAATAATTGAAGGTAGACAATAATGTGTTAATTTTTTCATCATTGCTTTCTATCCTGACTTCACGAAAAAAAAATTGGTTCAAGCACTGACGTGAAGTCAGTAGCTTTTGCGCGTATGTGCTATTGTTCATTCTCCTGTATTGGACACTTTTAATCAAATTTACCATGGTGAATTCTATTGTCTATTCTCCTGTATTGGACAGCCTTAATCGAATACACCATTGTAAATTCGCTTAAGAGTGTCCAATACAGGAGAACAGACAATAGAATTCACCATGGTAAATTCGATTAAGAGTGTTCAATACAGGAGAATGGACAATAGAACATACGCGCAAAAGCTCCTGAATTCACGCCTGTGCTTGAACCCATTTTTATTAGATAATTTTTGAAGCAATTTTTTTAAACGACACTTTTATTTAAATTTAGTTTCTTTCATGATGCATTTCTATCATAGGAATCCATTGATATAATTCCCAACTCTGAGAAACCAATACTTTCGGAGATATTATTTGTCTGTTTGAACAAGAGCGCCAAAAAGCTCCTGTCCACAGGGCTTGAGCAAATTTTTTCACCAAAACGCGGATACTTACAACGAAAGAAGTTGTCCCATAAAGATCATGACTCACCCTCTAAAATCACCCTTCATTACAATATCAGAAATGTAGAAGTGTAATAAAAAAAATATTTTAACAACATACATTTATGCACGAAATTTCAATCTGGTGGCATTCACCGTTTAGAAGTTATGCCAAGATTTTTTTTTTATTTTATCAACCCCTATCTCCCTTAATATGAATTTTGGGTAATAAGTTTACTCATCAAAGTATACTTATTTTTAAATGTGCTATCACCCCCAGAAAGCTCGGTACACATTTTTGACTCACCCTGTATATACAGGGTTACAGGGTAAGTCGTACTGAATATTGAAGGACGTTATTATTCAGGTCATTTCTGATGAATTTGGTCCTATAATTTGTTCTCTGAAATTTCACCGTTATTGAGAGGTAAAATTTTAAAGATCATTTTTAGATCTCCCATTCTTTTACTTTTTTATCGATTTTTTCTAGGATCAGAGCTCCTAGGGTCCGTTTTTTGATGTATCTAGTTAGAAGGGATGTAAAAATGTATAAAAGTATAACACTTGCTATTAAATAGGCAAAACATTGACCAAATTAAGGTTAAGGTAGTAGTGGGTGAATTTTTAGTTCGAGGTGAAAGAAGCTCATAATACAAAATAAAACAAAAAGAAACAGAACAATATTTTTATAACTCTAGTTCGACATGGCCGCCACCATTTCTTACACAAATTATCATACTTTTTTAAAATCACTTTCCACAACAGTTTGCCTGAAGAAAGTTATGTGTACTATTTTAAATTTATCTATGTTTCTTCTGTGGATGATGTATTTTCCGTTCTCTTTGATAATTTCCTGTAAAAACGCGACTTGGCTTGGGTTTGGAGTGTTGCATCTTCTAACTGTGTGTGAGGACTTTGATTTGTATTCTGAACATGGCAACATTTACCAACGAGGAATATGCTGACATCCTAATGTGTTATAACGTGTGAGTTCCTCTTTGTTGGAAGACTTGCCAACTACGGTGAGAGGAGCTATGTTCTTTCAAGATGATGGCTGGCCCAGCGCAGTACAAAAGAAGTTTTCGAGCATGGTTGGACGAGAAGTACCAAAATAAATGGATTGGAAGAGGCGGACCCATAGCATGGCAGGCGAGGAGCCCCGATTTAACGCCGATGGATTTTTATGTGTGGGGTCATATGAAAAGCCTAGTGTACGACCAAATGACGCCGATTGCAAATGTCGATATTCTGAGACAGAGGATTATTGATGCAGTTAAGGAAATGAGGCGTACCCTGCAAACTTCTGTCGTGAAAAGTAATTTGAGGAAACGAATGAGAATTCGTGTGAGAAATCACGGCGGCCATGTCGAACTAGAGTTATCAAAATATTCTTCTGTTTCCTTTTGTTTTATTTACGTATTATTAGCTTCTTTTACCTCAAACTAAAGATGTACCCCCTGCTATCTTAACTATAATTTGTTCAATGTTTTGCCTATTTAATATCATGTGTTATACCTGTTTGAACAGCTGAAGAGACGAAGAAGTTTTTAAAAGTTTCTGCAGAATAGCTTTCATAAATTTGTTTTCAATGAAAGCGCTTCAAAGTTAAAAACATTTAGTGAAAATTCTTCAATTCTAACCTTTGTCAAGCAGTCTTTTTAAGCTGTTAGTAGTAGGTTCAGTTTTTGTTGATAGTTTTTATTAAATCACATCCCCTCTAACTAGATACATAAAACAAATGGACCCTATGAGTTCTAATCCTAGAAAAAATCGATAAAAATGCCAAAAAATGGGGGATTTAAAACAAAATCTTCAAAATTCAATATCTCAATAACGGTAAAATTTCGAAGAACATATTATAGAAGCAAATTATTCAGAAATGATCTGAATTATAACGTCCTTCAATATTCAGTACGACTTACCCTGTAACCCTGTGTATATTCTTTTGACGGAGATCTTTATATGTATTAGCAGAGGTTGATGTAACGGGGTATATCATACCAAAATGGACGACAATAAGGTGTGAAGAAGTGGAAGGGCTACATCTCATATTTCAAGGTGCTCATAATGACTTTTTTGAATGTTTCTATGTAGGATTATCCCCAAATTGTTCAAAACACAAATATTGTGTAATCATTGAAGGATATAAAAATTATATCGTTGAATGTCACTCACCTGCTGATAGTAGTATCCATATTCCAGAAGGCCCTTTCATTTTCTGAAAAAGAATGTTAGGGATGAATAAAAGAAACTTAGAACTGAACTAATGGTTTATAAATGTAGAGACAGGATTCTCACAGTGTCAACTACATCATCTTGATTATTTTCTAACGTTTTCTCGTTTTGCGTTCGGGAGCCAATTAGTATTTCAATCAAGTAGCATTAGATTTTAAGTATCTTGATAAAAAGTTGTCATGTTAGATATAAGATTTAATGAGGAATATTCCAGAAATAATGATTTCGAGTCAATAATATGGAAAATTAGCTGTATCTGATGTTAAGGATTTTTTGTTATGATTATGGAAGGTAAGAATTGGATTGTTCTGACGTTATTCCTTGATATTATTTGTTTTCTGTTTATAAGAGAATCGGAAAAATTATTGCAGGTCTCATTCAGTTATGATGCCCGTCTTCTCTATATTCTTCGACGAACCTAATGGCACAGACTGTATTGAATTAACTGGGACCTGGAATTCAATCAACCAAGCTCCTCCCATCAAATAAGACAATTCTTCCATTTACCATTCTTCCACATTCGGTTGAGGTAAAAAGTTACAAGTTGTTAAAGATTTCACAATTTGCTCAAACACTCCTGCACTTTGTTTACATGCATGGTCAACACACCTAACCCTTACTGTAATTTATATTGTCGTGTAACCGAAGAGCTGTATCATCTGATGCTTGAAATTCATTGAACTTTTCGGGAAAACTTATTTTCAATTCTTATGATTTGGATCTTCATGCAGCATTTGTAACAAGAATATTCCACTTTTCTTAACACTGAATATCAACTCGATTTTTATTCAGTATCCAATTATTTCCACAATGAGATTATACATTATTTAATCATCATCTATTCTCAAATCCAAAACAAATTTTTTATAGAAAATACATTTTTGTAAGTTATATTAAATTGACTCATTTCAATTTCAATGACATAGACTGTCTATAAGTAGGATAAAACAAATTCCACACGCATTTATTATTTTTTTGTTAATAGATGAAAGTATATTCGAAATACATACATATTGATCATCTCTTTTTAGGTCCATACATGCTGATATTTCATCTCATTTCATAAGTAGTGAACTAATGATCGCAGAAAATAGTTAATGAAGATTTTTGGATTGAAAATTACAAAAGTAATACACTTTCATTCTTTCATAAATAGCACTGACGAAATAATAAAAATATTTATTTAATCCCTCCAACCTCGAGCATTACATTTTGTACATCTAAAAATAAAGCATGTGTACGAAAAATATAAAATGGTTAGCGGAGGTAAGTGTAACGAGATACCATAGAATTCGATGTATGATACTAGAGCTTAGGGAAAAATCCTCAGCAAAAAAACCCAGTCTCCTCGTTACTATCGAGATTTGTAAAAATTTAAATTTTTAACGAAATTAGCGGAAATATTAAATATTGAAGGGCATCTCATTCTTCAATATCGTCCATTTCTTGAACAAGCAAAAAGGTTCCTCATGGTACCTGAAACTCAACTTGAAAAAGGAAAAGAAAAAAGAAAAACATGATCAAATTAAAAATGGAATGTTCCATGGTTTATCAAACAGATTTAAAATTTACTACCCCTTCTAAAAAAACCTTCAAAAACTTTGTGAATAGCCCTAAAAACATCCTGAAATTTATATATGAAACAAATGATCTATTTTGTCCTCTGCTCCCCTCCATTCACAACTAGAGCCCTCAACTGAGTTCCATCTGTAAAACATACCATTATTGCAACAACCATGACCTGATGTTAAACGATACAGAACAGACCATATTTTCCTGAGAAGATCAAACTCTATTCCTCATCAAGATATCAAGCTGATATCAAACCCTATCGAACATCCTGAAGGTTATGGGGGGGGTTTAATATTAAAAAAATCAAAATGAATGAGATATATTAGAATAATGAATTCTCCGGATCTCTAAGATTACAGATGAGATCTTAGATATTGTTCTGTCCAATTTTACAGCCAAAACCTTTTCTCAACCCTCTCCAAATTAGATGAGAAGTGATCGAGAACATACTGCAAACACTCACGAACTGGATAATTAGAGAATATGTCATGATAATAGACCAATATAATAATGCTGGCGAGGAAAAGATTAAGGGTTAAATATTCAGAAGTAGAAAAAATATATGAAGTTGTACGGGATTCCTGAGGCGTTAAAATTACAGGGAATATACTCGATAAACTTCTACTCCAAGCTAACCCGAATATACTAGACAGGAGTCGAGTTTTCATTACATTGAATAATTTCGGAGAACTATCCTTGGTAAACAGATCTGACCGTCCCATACATTGACTTTGCCTCAACACAATCTGCCGGAGATCAAGCCTACCTCAATAATGAGCCATACAATTGGAGTAACCTTTTATCAAGAAGGTTATACAACAACACTTATCAATAAAACTTCCTATGCCTACAGGCGACTGCAGACCTTTAGGTTTGAACTGAATTCAAGTTGCATCTCTCTGTAGAATCGACCGCTAGACGCTTTCGGTGATTGTAATTGATGATGGGTCTGTTACAAAAGCAGTTTACCCAACCAATTCACTAGCATAGACGTGACATGGTTGAAATAATCGATTTCATGGTACTTTCACCTTTAGACTATTGACATCACTGTTTCAGCGTTATACATTTTTTTTGATATCTCAATTTGGGAATGTACTGAAGGAACTTAGGGTTATCAAGAATCGAAAAGGTTGTATCGTGAAGTCACTAATCTCCCATCCCGTTGTGCTGGGGAGGTATATCAAAATAATATATATAAATATCAAAAATTTATCATTATTATTTATAGTGACATCGACAAAATATCTCCTCTCAATTGCGAACCATTTTTATTTCGATCAATTAACACACTTATTGAGTCTAATTATCGTCACAATTAATAAATATAAATTATGGATCAAATAGAGCAATGCTACAAAGTTGTACACTTGGATAATGGAAAGCTTACCAGAAGGGGAAATTGATGATAATGGATGAGAAAATTCAAGTTTTGGGTAAAATTGCCGAAGTTGTCACAGAATAATTTGGAACACACTTGCAATCTTATATGGGCGTCTGAAATAATGAAAGTAAAAGTGATGGTTATGTAACTATCTATTGACATACAGATTATCGAATCGGGCTTATAATTTGAATAAGCAGAAGACGTATTCATATTATGAATTTTTAAGAAAGATTATTCAATGTTGAGGACGTCGTATAATTTTGAATTTTGGGTGAATACGGTCCCAGAAAAAAAATATTATAAGCACAGACGTGGCGTTAATATCTTGAAGGCATTTGTTGAATATTGATTGATCACTCATTTGTTACGTCTAATTATAACATTTAGAAAATTATGTACCTTCTTGAACAAATATGACAATATATTGAAATCTAAGGTCTCGAAAAATATTATTCCTATATCTATGAATTTTAATCGGTACACCATCCATAATTTTGTCCTAAATGGAACACTAATCGACTAATATTTGGCATTGATATTAAAAATCATTATTCTAATCCATGCATTTTTTTGGTCGCTTGTTCTCCTTTACAGTTTAGTTTCGACTCACTGATGAAGAATCAAAATTTATTCTGTCCGGTTGGCATGATTACTGTCGAACGAAATGAGTAGCAGAGTTGAAATTAGCAGGGTACGTTTGACTGCTCGGGTTAAGTACGTTAATGGGCAAAATCCGATTGGTGGTTTTGGAGTCAGAGCCATCTGAAATTTTGTTTTCCCAATGACTCGAAAAATGGACGAGCCGGGAAACTAAACATTCACTAGCTTGAAAGAAATTCGCAACATCTTTCTGATTACGTCCCGCCTTGATCATACCAATAGCCCTGTTGGCTTCATCCGCACTAAGTTTACGTCTAGGCATTATTGCACGACAAATTTTCAAATTTTGAATCAAAGTTGATTGTAAGAGCGTAAAACAAATAACTGATTCAAAATTCTCAGAGACGCAAACGACAAGTACTGAATAAGCTATCAAACGAGGAGGAAAAAAACCATTCAGATATTAGAGACTAAACATTTGACTTCACATGAATATCTGGTGGACAAGAAACGGCAACTTTTGATACGGGCACAATAATTCTGAACTTCCTTAACTTTTGTGGGGCAGTACATTCGTATATTTTAGATATACTACTCTGTCAAGAAAGTACCGGGAATTTTCAATTAAAACAACATTTTTACATTTAATCGTCAAAATTTATTGGGTCGCCTTCAAAATAGGCTCCATTTGCTCCAATACATCTATGCCAACGGCACTTCCAATTATCGAAACATTTTTTATAGGCGCTTTCCGGGATGGACTTTAGCTCTCGCGCCGAATTTTGTTTTATGGGTTCTATCGACTCAAAACGGGTGCCACGAAGGGGCAATTTTAGTTTTGGGAAGAGGAAAAAGTCGCAGGGAACCAAATCCGGCGAATACGGTGGTTGCTGAAGCACGTTTGTTGAGTTTTTGGCGAGAAAGTCAGTCACAATCGTAGCTCGGTGAGAAGGCGCGTTATCGTCATGCAAAATCCATGAGTTGTTCGCCCACAAAAGACTCGTGGGATATCTTAAGATCATGTGCTATCTCTCTCAAGCTGGTACGACGGTTTTCAAGCACCTTTTCCTTAATTTTATCGACGTTATCTTCGGTCGAAGCCGTCGATGGGCGTCCGGAACGAGGCAAGTCTTCGACCACTTCACGACCGCCCTTGAAGGCTCTGTACCACTGATATGCACGAGTTTTCGATAGAGCATTATCACCAAAGGCCTTTTGCAACATTCTCAATGCATCGGCACACGAAAATTCATTTGCAACACAAAACTTTAAACAAATTCTTTGCTCAACGTAATCACCCATAGTAAAAGTCGGCACGCACTCTGACATCGACTGACTTAACCAGCTGTTGCAGACACACTAGTTGACAGATCCCGCTCAAGCTTGGCATAGTAATTAAGGACAGTGGCACCAACCTAGGAAAAAAAAATTTTACCTGCCTCATTGCCCCGCCAAATTTAAATCGATAATTCCCGGTACTTTCTGGACAGAATGTATGGCCCACCACAGACGCGGATCTCAGTTTTGGGAGTAAATGAACATAATTTTGAATTTTTTTTTGTGATGTGTGTAGGGTGTTCAAGAGCGCAATTTAAAATTATTTTCATATATACAGGGTGTTCGAAAGCAAAGATATAGACCAAAGTTATATTTTTTTAATCGTAACACCCAGTATTTGACCTCTAAAATGGAATGGCAAGCTCAAATTATGATGACTTTTTTCAGATCACTTTATACCTTAGACGAACCATTTACGAGAAAATTACGAAAAATTGAAAATATGGAGTTTTTTTAAATAGAATGAAGAAACCAGTTACGCCCGCGATACAGACAGTATTTTCTTGAATAGACATATTAGCTACTTCTATACAGAAAATAAAAAATCAACTCTGGAATATACAGAGTGATCATAATTAATTTTCAAACATCAACTACAAATAATGGTCGAAAATTGCTGAGAAAATTATCAGGTTTAGGTGTAGAAAAACCTTGTGAAGATAGTTTCGAAATTATTTTTTACGTTCAACGAGATATAAAAATACCGGATGTGCCATTTGAAATAAGGAAGTTTTCGACCATTATTTGTAGTTGATATTTGAAAATTAATTATGATCACTCTGTATATTCCAGAGTTAATTTTTTATTTTCTGTATAGAAGTAGCTAATATGTCTATTCAAAAAAATACTATCCGTATCGCGGGCGTAACTGGTTTCTTCATTAATTCCTATTTAAAAAAACTCCATATTTTCAATTTTTCGCCATTTTCTCGTAAATGGTACTTCTAAGGTATAAAGTGATCTGAAGAAACTCATCATAATTTGAGCTTGCCATTCCATTTTTTAGGTCAAATATAGGGTGTTACTATTACAAAATGTAACTTTGCTCTATATCTTTGTTTTCGAACGATATATGAAAATAATTTTGAATTGTGCTTTAGAATACCCTACATACATCACAACAAAATATTCTCAAAATATCTTCATTTACTCCCTCAAAACGAGATCCGCGTCTGTGGTGGGCCACCCGGTATACTCTCATTCTAAGTGGGTGGATGTAAATTCGATTCGTTCACAATCCGGTAAAATTTTCAACACAGTTCTCACAACCTCCTGAGATAATTATAGTCATTATCAAAATTAACGTGAAATCTAGATTACTTTTATCGAACCGTCAATGCTGAAGACAATGAAAAGTATACCTCAACTAATACGCTTTCAACAGAGTTATTCACTAATCGTTCTCGTATAATCTTCGGTAATGGCATGAGAATGAATGAAATCTCCCTAATTAAAATTGATTGCTTCATCAGAATCCAGAAATGAAAACTCACTGAAATTTCACTTTGGACAATCTTTTTCTGAGCTATATTGAATATTAGGATGAATGAATTTGGTTCTTGAAGAACGTTCCGCCATTATCGTAATTGTAAGAAACATAATAAAAACATTATTATCATACAGGGTTCGGATAAAGTATGGAACCAAGTAAATAACTTTTAAATGAAAGGAACGATATTTATCAAAATTTGCAGGTAAGTGCAATGGAACATAATGCATCTGATGTACATTTTTTTGTCAATAATATACTTCCGGTTTAACCGGAAATGCCATAAACTTCTTTAATTTGAATGGGAAACCCTATATATTTTTACAGATTTTGAAAGAGCTTGTTATTTTGAATTCATAAGTACTGAGTTTAGTGTCAAAAAAGTTGTAAAAACGAGGAATAACTCACTGTTAGTTGTACAATAGGTGTACATTTCATTATTTTAGAATAATGAGAAACAAAATTACTTCAAATGTTCAAAATGCTCGCCGTTTACTTGCTGACAATATGCCATCCTATTAACAAATTCTTGAGACACTCCTTCTCAAGACTTCTCCACGTATTAGTTCACATTCATCAATAATTCTTTGTCTCAATTCCTGTAGGTTTGTTGGTCGTCTAAGGTAAACACGTGATTTTAGATAACCCCAAAAAAAAATCTAACGGGTTAAGATCCAGAGAACGAGCAGGCCACTCTATGAATCCTCTATGTCCAATCCATCGATTTGGAAAATTCGTATCCAGAAAATCCCTAACCCGTCTATCATAGTGGGGAGGTGCTCCATCTTGTTGAATTTCGCTATTTCGTAGATGCAAATACTTGTCGCCATTCAAGGTTCCGTCGATAAAAATTGGGCCTATAAGACTATTTTCGACAATTCTCATCCAAACATTCAACTTCTGTGGATGCTGGGTATGTGCTTCATGAATCAAATGAGGATTATCATTTGACTAATACCTTGAGTTATGGCGAATAACAAAATCTTCGTCGACATTACAGATGTCCATTAGCCGTTCGCAAAATTCCAGCCGTCGGTCAAAATCATCGTCTTACAATTCTTGAACCAACTGTACTTTATACGGATGATACTTTTCACTTTTTAATATCTTTCCTACAGAACGTCGACTGATACCATGGTCTAGTGCCAAATTTGTGGTGTAACTTCGAGATGATTCTTCTAAATCGATTGCAATATTTTGTTTAACAGTTTTGTTCGTTGGAGTCCGCGGTCTTCCAGGTTTTAGAAAATTTTTTACCATCGCAGTTGTATTAAAACGTTTTAATGTTTTAGTTACTGTTGACCGTGATATAGGATTTCTCTCCGGATGCAAATTATTAAAAATATGACACACTTCCTCATGAGTTCTAACACGATCACTATAATCGATCATCATTAAAATTTCAATACGCTCTTTTTCACTTAATTGAACCACTCTAAATTGTGAAATTTATTTCCGTCAATTATAATTTGACACTTGAAGAACAAAAGACGTACTAAACAGTAATCGTTTATTTATGCATTCAAACAACATCAATTAGTTTATCTAAATAGTATTTTGCTCTAATGCAAAAACTCAACGGAGGTTGATTAAAGTGCTATATTCCTCGTTTTACAATTTTTTTTTACGCTAAACTCAGTATGTATGAATTCAAAACAACAAGCTCTTTCAAAATCTGTAAAAATATATAGGGTGTCACATTTAAATTTAAGAAGTTGATGGCATTTCCGGTTAAACCGGAAGTATATTATTAACAAAATAAAAAATGGGTTCAAGCCCTGTGGACAGGAGCTTTCTGGCGCTCTAGTTCAAACAGACAAATTATATCTCCGAAAGTATTGGTTTCTCAGAGTTGGGAATTATATCAATGTTCTCTTATGATAGAACTGCATCATAAAGGAAATTCAATTCAAATAATATTATTTATCAAGATTAAATCAGCAATCTGAGAATGAGAAATGCACCATGGAAGAAATCGAATTGAATCTGGCCAATTTTGCCCAATAACAAACTTAACCGAGATATTCATCTCCCCAACCTACTCTGAAAATTTCAACTACCTAGCTCATTCCGTTCGAGAGTTATTGTAGAAAAACTTTTTTTAAATTTTCAAATTTTTTTTTGACACTTTGCGGTAATCTGGTCAATGCAAAACTTCACATGCGTATAAAGGTCATGATTATACAATTTGATGCTAAATTTTAGATAGATCGAGTGATCGGTTTCGAAAATATTCATAAAAAATATTTTTACTAAAATTGGCCATAACTCCGAAACCGCTTGATGGGTTTCTCCCATTAACGAGCTTGTCCGAGATATTTACGCTCCAAACCCACCTTGCAAATTTCAATCCGCTAACTCCTATCGTTCGACAGTTATCGTGCCTACGGCTGGCCGGACAGAATCGATTTCGACCTCGGAGTCTTGATCAGTGAGTCGAACCAAATCGTTTAAGACCATTTTCATCGAAAAATTCGAAAATTACAGACATTTGGGCAAATTGATAAGCACTCAGTTCCGAAGAACTAGAGCGCCAACAAGTTTCGTATGACAATTGCCCAAAACAGGTTTAAAGTACCTACAAATAGTAGAATTTTCATAAAACATGTATCAAAGAAGAGTAATAATGAAAAATTACGTTTTAATCGATCAAAAATTTCCTGATCTACGTTCACCAAATTTTCTCCTCTCTCGAACTGCAGAATTATGCTTTCAATATTTACATTCTATTTGCATTCTATGTCTATGGATGAAAAGCAGTCTCACTACTCTCAGATCTCTTACATAATGTTCCGTTCCGAAATGTAAGACTTTTCTGAGAAAAACTAATTTCGGAGCAAACAACTGAGATTTTTCTCACTTCGCTCACATTTCGGAATACACTTTATTCTCATAATTCTTCGATTGATTAGATAATGTCATGTCTCAGGAAAATAAGTTGTCATTATGACAATTCATACATATAGAATAATTATATCACTCTGTGAAATACGATTTATCATTGAAATTTTGAAAAATCATATCTCCGAAAGTATTAGCTTGCTAGAGTAAAAATGATATCATTGGATTCTTTTGGTAAAACTGCTTATTGAAAACAATTTAATATGAAAAGTGTTCTGTAAAAAAAATTTTTTTTTTGTTACTCCGAAACCATCTGTCCGATTTTGTCCAGTAACGAATTTAGCCGAGATTATTATCTCCCAAACCTACTCTGAAAATTTCAACTGTCTAGCTCATTCCGTTCGAGAGTTATCGTCCTACGGCCGACCGGCCGGACAGAATTAATTTCGACTACAGATTCTTGATCAGTGAGCCGAACCAAATCGTTTAAGACCATTTTCATCGAAAAATTCGAAAATTACAGACATTTGGGCAAATTGATAAGCAGTCAGTTCCGAGGAACTAGAGCTCCAAAAATGTACATCAGATGCATTTTGTTCCATTGCACATACCTGCAAATTTTGATAAATATCGTTCTTTTCGTTTGAAAGATATTTACTTGGTTCCATACTTTATCCCAACCCTGTATAGTCGGAAGCATACGTCTAAATATAAGATGTTGTTGGTACGGATACATCCAAGAAAATAATATAGTCAGTGTGTTTAACGGAGCTGAACATTATTGTTCTTATTAAATGCTTGCGGCTTTTACTTGATGCAAATTTATATTAACTGAATGACAAATTATATACGATTTAAACGAATTTATTTATGTTTTAAGATAATCCACCGTATGCACAAAGCATTCAATCTCCGTTAAGTCCTAACCGAGGTCCTCAGTTAAGGATAAATTTGAATCGCAACATCAGTTAACGTGAGAATTAACGTGGAATAGGCCTGTTTCACCACCGTTAAATACGTTAACTGAGGTTGCGATTCATATTTATCCCTAACTGAAGACCTCAGTTAGGGAATCGCAACCTCAGTTAACGTGAGAATTAACGTGGAATAGGCCTCTTTCACCACCGTTAAATACGTTAACTGAGGTTGCGATTCATATTTATCCCTAACTGAGGACCTCAGTTAGGACTTAACGGAGATCGAGTGCTTTGTGAATACGGCGGATTATCTTGAAACATAAAAAAAAAATAGTTTAAATCGTATATAATTTACCTTTTAGTTAATATGGATGAGTTTCTATGAATGAAAAATTAAAATTATATTAACCACTGTATATTGATCCATCCCAAAAAATGAGTGAAAATACCTGAATATATACGTGTTTTATTTTATTTTATTGGGATTAATTGCCTAATCGAAATATTTATATCAAAATAATGCTATTGACCAGTAATCATATTCGTTAATTTATTTATTTTTTTAGTGGTAGAAATTTGAAATCTAAATAGTTTTTCAATTCAACCTCCAATTTTCCAGAGTGAATACATGTAGATGGAATTGTTGGAGGTCAAGAGGCCATTGTTGTGATGTATATTTTCTCAATAAATCTTTGGATCCATGGAGTTGTAGAATTTATGAAACCTGACTTGAAATTTCCATAATCCCGAGAAAATCCTTCCCATCTGAAAATTATACGATGAGCTGTTCGTGTGTTATGAAGGTATTTGAGGGGGAATTCTGCAACAAAAATCGATTATTTCACTCAGATAATCATCCAAGTATTTCGTTTCGACTGAGATTTATCCAGAGGGGAAAATTTATATAAATAAAATGTCCCCCAGTACAATTTTGTTCAATTTTTCTTACTGCGAGGCGGGTGGAATAATAAAGAATAAACGTGGAAATCACTGACCGTCTTTTTATATAACACGTCAAGTCAAATTTAAAAATGTGGGAAAGCCCTGTAGACAGGAGTTGAGGCGCTCTTGTTCAAAATTTGACAAATCATATCTCCAAAGGTGGTTACTCAGAGTTGGGAATTATATCAATGGATTCTTATGATAGAACTATACCATAAATGAGAATAAATTGAATAAGAATCCATTGATATCATTCTCAACCCTGAAAAACCAATACTTTCGGATCTTTTATGATTTGTTAAAGTTTTAACAAGAGCTCCAAAGCTCCTGTCCACAAGGCTTTCCCACTTTTTTAATTTGACTTCTGTGCGTACGTTTTCAAGAATTTTCGTAATTAAATTCAAAACGTAGTTTTGTGAATCATCTCATGTTGGATTTACATACATCAGCAAATTATAATTAGGGTGTTCTATGAAATCATAAATAGGATTATTGAGAATAATTATTGAAATTTTGAAAAATCATATCTCCGAAAGTATTAGTTTGTTAGAGTTGAGAATGATATCAGTGGATTTTTATAATAAAACTGCATCTTAAAAAAAATTGAATTTAAAATTTGCAATGCAAAAAAAAAATTTTTTTACTTCGAAACCATCCAGCTGATTTTGTCCAATAACGAACTTAACCGAGATATTTGTCTCCCAAACCTACCCTGAAAATTCCAACTGTCTAGCTCATTCCGTTCGAGAGTTATCGTGTTAACAGACGGACAGAATCGATTTTGACCATGGATTCTTGATCAGCGAGTCGAACCAAATCGTTCAAGACCATTTTCAGCCAAAAATTTGAAAATTACAGACATTTGGGCAAATTGATAAGCACTCTGTTCCGAGGAACAAGAGCGCCAAAAATTAATAAAACAGTGAACCTGGTGCACGGATTCGAACCCGATTTTTATTTGCATAATAATTCATAAAATACAAAGCCGTCCGAGCTGAAATCCGGTACTCGATTGTAAAATGTCGGCTTGAGGGTTTGTGGAGAATTTCAATGGAATCTGACATCTTATTGTTGAAATATAAAATTGTGGAAGAAACATTTTTTTTCTTGTGATACAATATCCAATCCTCAGAAAATTATTCAAAAATCAGAGCATCGGCATAGAACAATTTATCAAGTTTCAATTCGATCGGGTCTGTATATTTTGGGATATTGTGGAAACATTATTTCAGTTCGAAATTTTATTTTTACCAAAATTGCTAAAATACACAGCCGATCAAGCTGAAAACCGGTACTCGATTGTAAAATGACGACTTGAAGGTTTGTGCGGAATTTCAGTGGAATCTGACAGATAGTTTCCGAAACATAAAATGTTTGAAGAAACACTTTTTGGCGCTCTTGTGCCTCGGAACATAGTGCTTATCAATTTGCCCAAATGTCTGTAATTTTCGAATTTTTGGCTGAAAATGGTATCAAACCATTTGGTTCGACTCACTGATCAAGAATTCGTGGACGAAATGGATTCTGTCCGGCTGGTCCGTTAACACGATTACTCCCGAACGAAAGGAGTTAGAGGATTGAGACTTGCGGGGTAGGTTTGGAGCGTTAATATCTCAGACGAGTTCGTTAACGGGCGAAATCCATCAAGCGGTTTCGGAGTTATGGGCGTTTTTTAGTAAAAACATTTCTTATGAATATTTCCGGAACCGATCACTCGATCTATCTGAAATTTAGCATCAAATTGTAGAATCATGATTTTTAGTCGCATGTGTAGTTTTGTATTGATCGGGTTACCGTAAAGTGTAAAAAAAAATTTTGAAAATTTTTAAATTTTGTTTCTACAATAACTCTCGAACGGAATGAGCTAGGCAGTTAAAATTTTCAGATTAGGTTAGGGAGATAAATATCTCGGTTGAATTTGCTATTGGGCAGAATAGACCAGATGGTTTCGGACTAAAGAAAAAAATTTTTTTTTCCAGCTTATAAATTTCAAAATAATTTTTTTAAGATGCATTTTCACCATAAAAATCCATTGATATCATTTTCAACTCCAACAAGCTAATACTTTCGGAGATATGATTTTTCGAAATTTCAATAATGAATCGTACTTCTATGTTTTCATAGAATGCTATAATTATTCTATCTATGATTTATTTTATGATCTGTGTACATACTCGTACATGTCATCCTGTTCTATAAGAGAGTGTCAAATTTATTTCAGCTATTTTAATTTGACTTCTTCCATGGTGCAGTTCTCATTCTCAGATTGCTCATTTAATCTTGATAAATAAACTATTATTTGAATTGAATTTCCTTTATGATGCAGTTCTATCATAAGAATACATTGATATAATTCTCAACTCTGAGAAACTAATACTTTCGGAGATATAATTTGTCTGTTTGAACAAGAGCGCCAAAAAGCTCCTGTCCACAGGGCTTGAACCAATTTTTTTTCCTAGTGCTACGATCCTCACGAAATTTGCAAAAATTTGCTGGTCGGCATTCTACAACTAATTACCAAGTTTCAATTTGATCGGATATTAATTTCTTGAGGAAACAATATTTCAGAAGGAAAGGGAAAATGTCAAGTCGTTATCTCTTACCATTTGAAAATTATTATGTCTACGGATGGCTTGACAGAATCGAATTAAAACTCAAATTATTCATCAGTGAGTCGAACATAATAGTTTGAGACCATTTTCGGCAAAAAATTCGAATATTTGAAACTTTGAGAATCTTGTCCGACTTGAGCTAAACTTGCAGAATCGTTAGGAGTTTATAACATTTCAGATTCACAAGTTTGAAAGATTGAACCATGAGACCTAGCATCAGAAAGGAATTCTTCCATCTTGACTGGTAATCATTCTGATTACCGGATCGTGAGGTATGCCCGACTATGCATCATCATCAATGATAACAGTTTTATTTAATATGGCTGAAATTACTAGTTCTCTTGAGGAGACGCCTCATAAACTCTCAAGAACTTGAGCAAGTTAAGAGAATCAATTGTGTTATAAAGGGTTTGTTATTTTGTCCTTACAGCATAACTGTGAATTTTTGCCCGACATTGAATGGTGGTTGCTACCGTCTGACTAGATAATATTTTTCCTAGCTTGTGATTGAACTAAGGAGTTTGGGGTTTCTACCTAGGAAACGCTCCAACCAATAGGTCTCTTGCATGTATTTTTTTTATTATCGGAATCGATTATTATATCCATAAGAATAATGAAAAAGTTCCACCGCCGTCAAAAATTTCAATTCTCAACGAGAAAACGATCTTTCAAATTTGGATGCACTTCATAACTGTTCATACGATCGAAGCTCGGCGCCCGTCCGTGACGTCACCCGTCATATCTACTCTCACTCTCTTCTCCGTGTCCGTTTCAATCTTAGTTTCGCTGTAACAAGCAGATAGACTCGCCGAGGGTAGATTTGGATTACGTCTCTCTCTTCTCGTGTCCGTTTCACTCTTTACGTCAGCCGTCATGTCAACGATTGACCTATCAGAAGCGTTTCACCTCATTTGAATTTGCTTCCTGATATTCCGATTTTCAATACCGAAATATTCAAATTTTATAAATTTTGTAAGTGGATGGGGGCATATATGATGATCTGATATTGAAGTAGATTCAGAAAATATAAACATTTGGTATTTCGTGTTACATGCAAGAGACCTATTGAGCTAGCGCCGCTAATCAGTTGGTTGTTGTTTGTTGGGTGCTAATTAATGGAACGCGACCAACACGTGACATTGCTATCGACTACAACTGACAACCATTGATGCCAGATAGAGTGAAAAAAATTTCGAGTAGTGATAGACAATATTTTCAATGACAATTGCACGACTTCCCTTGAATAGAGCATTGCATTTCAGAGGAAACTTATTCAAGGTTTCTTCTGCTGTGAATGCAGCTGAAAATACTTATGAAACAATTCAAAACGAAAGCCGTCCATCAGTTAACTGTAGAAAGGATTATACAAAACAGTTACTGCAGAATTACTTATTCGAAGATCAAGAAATATAATTTGATGGAATCTCGTAAAATGAGTCAATCTCACAAATCACATGTTTATTTATTTATATTCTGTCATTTCCTAGTTTCACAGTTATATCATCCTACATCTCATGTAGGTGTATCTTATAATATCTTGGAGCGATTCCATTTCTGGTTTGACGGAGTTAAATTTGCATGCGAAAATCAATATAATTATGAGTAATCTGAAGGTATTGATTAAATCACTAAATTTGTCTCCAATAAATTATTAGCAACACCTTATTCAAATTTCCAATCCGACATAAATTGTTGGCTTAATGGTATCAGATATTCGATATAGAAGAACACTCCTCTGAAATTGTGGCACTTATATAATGCACGATCGAAAGTGAAAAAAATGTGAGTCGTCTGTGAAAGACTGAACATTGAATCTCTTTGAAGTGAATTTTCTCAACTACTCTGGCAGATGATAGGAGCGTAGTCTTGGAGTTGATCTGAATCCCATTCACATAATAAATCTGAACTGTTCTCGTTTATTTGATTGTTAGACCAGTGCGAAGCCTTTGAAAATGGTAAAAAGTGAAAAAAGAATAATATTAGGAAGAAACCCATTGGAAAAGGAAGAGAATATAACAAAAATGATAGAAAAAATAATTTACGGGTGATCTGAGTTCGGGAAGTGGAAGGGGGTAAGCTTTTAAGGGTAAAAAACGGTTTATCTCGATTTCCGGCAAAACTGCAAGACCTATGGAAATTGTTAAATGGCAAAGTTGTAGGTAATAATTAAAATTGGTTCAAGCACTGACGTGAAGTCAGAAGCTTTTGCGCGTATGTTCTATTGTCCATGCTTCTGTTTTGCACACCCTTTATCGAATTTACCATGGTAAATTATGTTTTCCATTCTCCTGTATTGCACACTCTTAATTCGAATTTACCATGGTAAATTCAAATTAAGCGAGTCCAATACAGGACAATGGACAACATAATTTACCATGGTAAATTCGATTAAGGGTGTCCAATACAGAAGAATGGACAATAGAACATACGCGCAAAAGCTTCTGACTTCACGTCAGTGCTTGAACCAATTTTTTTTCGTGTTTTTTTTTTAAATTTTCTAGGGGTACGGTTCTTACAAAATTTTAAACACGTCTTTATGTTGATTTTCTACTACTAGTTACCAAGCTTCAATTCGATCGAATATTAGTTTTCTGAGTTATCAAGGAAATAATATTCCAAGTGGGTATAACTCGGAAACCGTTAGACCCATTATGCCCAAAAACGAACTCAACCCTCCCTTTCGGATTCGCAACCTACCCTGAAAATTGCAAGTCCCTATCTGCTTTCGTTCGAAAGTTATCGAGGCAACGGTAACCCATCTACTGAACTCACACAAGAATGCTCGAATCTCCAACAATATTCAACCGATCGTATTAAAACTTGAAACTTGGCAGTAGAGTTAGGTTATGAAGGCTCTTGCAAAATTTCAGCAATTTCAAACGAATAGTTACTGATATATAGAATTTTTTTTTTTTCAATGATTTATTAAAAATTTTCTACAAATGCTATCCTCACCAAATTTTGCAAACACTTTTGCATTGGCATTCTACAACTAATAACCATGTTTGAATTCAATCGGTTCACTATTTTTCGAGTTAATGAGGAACAAAAACCCCCAAATTTCAGAAAATTTCAGATGGCTATAACTCTTAAACCGTCTGGCCGATTATGCTCATAAACCAACTGATATGTCGCGTTCTGGTGCACATCCTAACCTGAAAACTTCAAGCCGCTATCCCTTTCCGTTCTCAAGTTATCGTGACAACAAAAATATTTTTTAATAATTTTTTTAAAATTTTCTAGCCATATGATTCGCATAAAATTTTACAAGCGTGCTTAGGTTCATATTCTACAACTACTCACCAAGTTTCAATTCGATCGGATTCATATTGGTTGAAAACAAAATTATTACTCGGAAACCACTGGGCCGATTATACCCATTAACGAACTTGTCCGTCGTATTGGGATGCGCCACCCACCCTGAAAATTTCAAGTTGCTAGCTCTTTTCGTTCTCAAGTTATCTTGGCAACGGACGGCCGGACGGACAGAATCAAATTTGACCTCGAATTCTTCATTGGGGAGTCGAACTGAATCGTTTGGGACCATTTTCGTCAAAAAATTCGAAAGTTACAGACATTTGGGCAAAACTATAACGCGATGTTCCCCGCGCAAAAAGATATACAACTTTTGTGTTCACTCATTTTTCACATAACCTCACAATGTAGGTATGTGAAAAATTCAAATAACCACGTTTTTGGTTTTTAATTTTTATCTTTTACAAAAAAAAAAATGTCCACCAAATTTGGCTAAAACTTACTTTTTGGCGCTCTAGTTCCTCGGAACTGAGTGCTTATCAATTTGCCCAAATGTCTGTAATTTTCGAATTTTTCGATGAAAATGGTCTTAAACGATTTGGTTCGACTCACTGATCAAGAATCCGTGGTCGAAATTCATTCTGTCCGGCCGGCCGTAGGCACGATAACTCTCGAACAGAATGAGCTAGACAGTTGAAATTTTCAGAGTGGGTTTGGGAGATAAATATCTCGGCTAAGTTCGTTATTGGGCAAAATCGGACAGATGGTTTCGGAGTAACAAAAAAAAATTTGTTTTTACAAGACAAATTCCAAATTAAAATATTTTCAATAAGCTGTTTTACCATAAGAATCCAATGATATAATTTTTAACTCTAACAAGCTAATACTTTCGGAGATATGATTTTTCAAAATTTCAATAATAAATCGTATTTCAACGTTGTCACAGAATGATATTATTCCTTGTATGAATTGTCATAATGTCAAATGATAATCCTGAGACATGACATTATCTAATCAATCGAAGTATTGTGTGCGAAGTGAGAAAAATCTCATTTGTTTGCTCCGAAACTAGGTTTTCTCAGAAAATTCTTACATTTCGGAACGGAACATGAAGTAAGAGATCTGAGAGTAGTGAGACTGCTTTTCATCCATAGACATAGATATAACTCTAGGTAGTTGATATTTTCAGAGTAGTTTAGGGAGATGAATATCTCGGTTAAGTTCGTTATTGGGCAAAATTGGCCAGATTTAATTTGATTTCTTCCATGGTGCAGTTCTCATTCTCATGATTGCTCATTTTATCTTGATAAATAAACTATTATTTAAATTGAATTTCCTGTATGATGCAGTTCTATCATATGAATAGATTGATATAATTCCCAACTCTGAGAAACCAATACTTTCGGAGATATAATTTGTCTGTTTTTTATGTTCCGAATACACTGTAATTGTTTAGATTAATTTTTTGTTTTCACCTTAATTTGACTTAATATCGAAAAAACACCCTAATTTTCAATAAAAAATTCTCACGTCAAAATATCTGCTTCTTGAAAAAGTAGGTGGGCTTTTTGTTCGTTGAAATCTATACTTTCTGATGGTCTAAAAAAATATACATTACTATGGTAAATTTTCTCAGAAAATGCTAAGAAATCATCCTCGGAATCTTCTCTAAATAATATTCGTAGATGCCTATTTGTTGCTATTTTATGATAACTATTATATACCTGAGTAACCTACGAAAAATTTCAGCCCATCAAAAGGTATTTCATAGAGAAGTAAGGAAGGAACAAGGAGGGTCTTATTGCTCGCTATTTCGTAGAATTTTCTGAGAAAATTCACCCTAGTAATGTATATTTTCTTTTAAACCATCAGAAAGTAGAGATTTCAACGAACAAAAAGCCCACCTACTTTTCTAAAAAAGCAGATATTTTGACGTGAAAATTAGGGTCCTTTTTCTTTATTAAGTCAAATTAAGGTGAAAAAAAAATATTTTGAATCCAAATAATTACAGTGTATTTGGGATATAAAAAGGTAAGCTTTCACCAAATTTGGTGAAAAAAAAAATTTTTGTAAAAGATAAAAATTAAAAACCAAAAACGTGGTTATTTGAAATTTTCACATAAATTTTGAGGTTCTATGAAAAAAGTGTGAATACAAAAGTAGTAGATTTTTTTATTACCTACAACTTCACCATTTAACTTTTTTCCATAGGACTTGTAGTTTTGCCGGAAATCGAGATAAACCGTTTTTTTCCCTTAAAAACTCACCCCCTGCCCCTTCCCGACCTCAGATCACCCGTAAATTATTTTTCCTATAATTTTTGTTATATTCTCTTCCTTTTACAACAGATTTAATTCTACTATAATTTTTTTCGGTTTCAAACATTATCGACCTTGGTCTATAAAGTTATTGTGAGTTTGAATCCCAAGAATCCATGATAAATGAGATTATCGGTTCTATGATATTGATAACAAATCTAATGCATTTTCAAAAATTCCTGATTAAAGTTTTACATGTAAGTTTAAAAGTGACGATAAACTCTCGATCCAAAAATTTATTTACGCACTTCGATGAAACTTTCCCTCATTGAGTGCATTTTAATTCATTAAATTAGATATGACTCCTAAATATAATAACCAAATCGTTAATCTCACCTTTGTCTCGAAACTTTCAGGGAATAATTACTTATTCACTATTGTTCCTCATAAAGCACTCCAGATCCAAAGCACCTTCACCAAATATACCCACGGATAACCACAAACACAATTAGCCTCAGAATGTATTCACTTTAAACATGAAATCTTGTCGAAATTAAGGAACAACAAGGCGCCCAACTAATAGAATAACACCTGAGCAAGTCCAGAAGTAAATCTTCCACTTTGATTGGCGACTACACGGCAAGAATAAGAATTCGATGTAACACATGAAAGTGTTGGTCAGACACTACTGGGTTTCGATAGAGGATTGGGTAAATGCAAGAATAGTTATGGGTCTTGACAAGGTTATTTCGAACTTTCAATTCAAAGAATGGATTTCCTCAATGTGTATGTGCATTAATTATTAATGTTCTGATATTCACGTCGGTTACGCAGACTGTACGAAAAATTGTGTAACGGATTTGGGTCGGTCATTCAGAAGTGGTCAACTTGGACTAGTATACGTTTTGAATAGGGAATCCAATCCCGCACCAAAATCTCAATCCCGCAAACGCGCGGGATTAAAGTTATCAATCCCGCGGATCCGCAAAAATGCGGGATTGTTAACAATATACAAGGTGAGTCTTTGACCACTGCATTAATTTTAATCAAAGATTCCTCTCATCAAATACAACAGTTTTTTCATTCACCATTTTTGCAGATTCGGCTCAGGTAAAAAGTTACAAGCGTTTAAAGATTTCACAATGTGCTAATACACTCCTGATAATAAATTTATCTATGACATTGTTGGAGGACGAGAAAAAGGCATGGTAACGTGGTTAACAGCTTGATTCGGGATTCCAACGCTCATTGACGGATCCATAAAAGTAGTGAAATTTCTGGAGTTTTCCATTTTAAGACATTCAATGAAGAATATCTCAAAACGGTGCGTTTAAGGAGAAATGATTAAGAATAATATAATGTTCTAAAACGATGGAATATTCTTGAAATTACCCAAGAAAAGCTTTCTGCTTTCTTTATGCTAATTTTGTTTAGTTTAATGAATCCACGAGTCCAGAATTAGAAAACCAGTTGAAGTAGAAAATAACTAATATTTGGAAAATATGTCTCATACTTATAGGAAACTTTACACCAATATTCATTTTAATCGAAAAAAGGATGTCAAAGCTACAAAATAAAAACTGATTTTTTTTCGAAATTTCAACAGCCTGTATCTTTTTACCTGGGCCGAATCTGGAAAAATGGTGAATGAAAAAACTGTTTTATTTGATGAGAGGAATCTTTGGTTAAAATAAATGCAGTGGTCAAAGACTCACCCTGTATATACTCTTTGTACTCAAACTATTAAACATGCTAATGAAAATTGGTTCAAGCACTGAAGTGAAGTCAGGAGCTTTTGCGCGTATGTTCTATTGACCATTCTCCTGTATTATATAATAACTGTATAATACAGGTATTCTACAACTAGTTACCAAGCTTCAATTCGATCGAGTCTATATTTTTTGAGTTATCGAGGAAATAATATTCCCGGTGGATATAACTCCGAAACAGTTGGACCGATTATGCCCGTAAACGAACTTTCCCATTCAGATACCCAACATACCCTGAAAATTGCAAGTCCCTATCTCCTTCCGTTCAAAAGTTATCGAGGCAAGGGTCATCCATCCATCTACTGAACTCACACAAGGCAGCTCGAATCTTCAACAATATATATATATCCGATCCTGTTCAAACTTGGAACTTGGCAGTAGTGTTAGGTTCTGAAGGCTCTCGCAAAATTCCTGCGATGTCGGGCGAATAGTTACTGATATATAGAATTGTTTTCAATAATTTTCAATGATTTCTTAAACATTTTCTAGTGATACGATCCTCACGAAACTTTGCAGGAATTTTGCGTTGGCATTGTACAACAAACAACCATGTTTGAATTTAATCGGCTTTGTACTTTTCGAGTTATTGAGGAAATAAAAACCCAATTTCAGGTGGGTATAACTCCAAAACCGTTTTGGCCGATCTCTTTCAATTCTCAGTTTATCCTGACAAAAAATACTTCTTCATAATTTGTTTTGAATTTTCTAGTAATACGATTCTCACGGAATTTCACAAACGTGCTCAGGTTTATATTCTACAACTATTCAACAAGTTCCAATTCGATCGGATCTGTATTGGTTGAAAACAAAACTATTACTCGGAAACCATTGGGCCGATTATGCCCACTAACGAACTTGTCCGTCTCATTGGGATGCGCCACCTAACCTGAAAATTACAATGCGCTAGCTCTTTTCGTTCTCAAGTTATCGTTGCAAAGGCCGGCCGGACAGAATCAAATTTCACCTAGAATTCTTCATCGGGGAGTCGAACCCAATCGTTTGAGACCATTTTCGGCAAAAAATCGAAAATTACAGATATTTGGGCAAAATGATAGCGCGATGTTCCCCAGAACATACGCGCAAAGAGGTCTTATGCAATTAAAAACATACTTTAGTAGTAGCATATGAGGTTTTTTATGTACCAATGATCAAAAACTGTCTATTATGGTTGGGCCTGCAAATTGCTATCCGAGGAGGAACCGAAGATAGCAAGCAGGCGAGGCAATAGACAGGTTTTTGGCCTAGGTGAATATTTCAATTTTTTCGTCAACCTCTACATACTTTTATGAATTTCGGACCTCTTAAATAATTTCACGATAGCAGATGACAGATATTCTCATATATACTTATGTTTGTATTGAACAGTATCATGCCATATTCATAGTGACCACAGCGGACGAAAAAGTACTTTTTGTTTTCTGGGGCGTTTGCGCTTTCATTGTCGAATACGGAATTTTAATATTGAGTCCCGCAAATCCCGCACGGAAATTTCGCAATGTTGATCCCGCAGAATTTCAGTGGGATCCCGCATGTGCGGGATCCAGTATTTGCGGGATTGGATTCCCTAGTTTTGAATATACCTACCAACAATAAATCTTGAATTATTGTGTCCTGGAATGTATTATATGTTTCGTTTAATATTTTTTTAAATACTATTACTATTACTATTACTAAAAATTTTTTGAAAAGCACTGACGTGAAGTCTGGGGCTTTTGCGCGCATCTTGTTTTGTCTACTCACGCCTCACACAGCCTCACGAAATACCTCATGAGCCTTCAAGCTTTTCAACCTAGTAATAGATGGCAATTACATCGGAATTGTATTTTTCGAAATATTGGGGAAATAAATTGCGGCTTGGAGATTTCTGCGAAATTTTTGAAGAAAAATTTGTATTGTTTTTATGGTGATAGGATTCAATTACCAAGCTTCAATGCGTTGATCAGTATTTTTCGAGTCATTGAGGAAATAATAACAACAACATTTCAGATGGGCATAACTCCGAAACCATTTGGCCGATTATACCCATTAACGAACTTAATCGTCGCATTTGGATGCGCAACCTACCCTGAAAATTGCCGTCATCTCTTTCCGTGCCAAAGTTATCGTGGCAACGGCCAGCCGGACAGAATTGAATTTGACCTCAGTGAGTCGAACCTAATCGTATTAAAACATTTTCGGCAAAAAAATCGAAAATTACAGGCATTTGGGCAAAATGATAGCTTCCTGTTCCTTAGAATATGCGTGCAAAAAGTTGGGACAGAACTGGCGTGAGCCCAGTTAGCTTTGGCGCGCTTTTTCAAATTTATAGGCAGAGCACTCACCCATCCAGGTACTGACCCCGCCCAAGGCTTCTCCGCTTTCAGTGAAAAATAAGATTATCTTCACAATATTTCGAACTATATAGATCCGATGGAGATTAAATCTGAACATACCTTTAAAATATGGTTTTTAAGGCTCTTTTGAGAATTTTAGCGATATCTGAACTGTGATGTAAGTCAAAAAAAAGTGGGATTTTTATGATATAACTTTATCATAAAAGAAATTAAATTCAAACATCATGAAATAATTTAAATTCAGAGTGCCAAAAATCATTAATCCAAAACCAACAGATCAAATTTACCCAATAACAAAATTATCCGAGATATTCATTCATTCCTCAAATCTATTTATTATCTATTTATTCATATTATATTACATCAATTGAAGCTTAGCCAACATTCCAGTTTTGTTTACACCGAATATATTCTGAACCCAATTTACTTACCAAAGTATATAATTCCATCATCATATGGATTATCCACGGGCATTATATTATCACCTTAAAATCATATCATCCTCTTAATTCTACGATAGCTGAGGTTATTCCATTGGTTATTTTGTATTGAATCTTACTTTGTTTCTAGAACAGGAGGGGTATTTTATATCAAGAATAACGAACCAGAAATAAATTTGAAATGTCCCTTGAATCAACATAAGATGACATGACCCTTATAGGAAAATAAGATGACATGAATGAACACAGACCATCATAATAATTCATTCGATTTATGCTTGAAAGTTAGCTGTTAGAGTTGAAAATAATATCGATGGATTCTTATGATGAAATTGCATCTTGAAAAATATTGAATTTGAAATTTGTAAGGTAAAAAAAATAACAATACTATTTCCCTTAGTCAACTCAGTAGTCACTTCTACCTTGCTGTATATTTTCATATAGAAGAAAGATTTTAGATTGTGTAAGTATTACATTTGCATAATTATTTCGTGCTCATTATCAAAGTATCGGTAACAAGGAAATACAATTTGTTGTTTGTTCGAATGCATTCAAATCTTTCACCACTACTTCCTCATCTTCGTAATTGTTATCTAATTACAAATAACAATTTACAATTAACGAGATTACTGTTGGGTGCTTAAATTTAAGTATACCTTTTTTTCATCCGTTGTGCATTCACAACGACAGTAATCAACGAGATTAATAATCTTCACCAGTTGTTTCTCAAAGAAGAAACAACAAAAACTCATTCATCTGATGAAACAATCAGGGTACATACATCCCCTCACTAATCACAAACAGAAACCGATAGCTAAGGACAGATATTAGGAGAGTATAAATAAATCATACGATGATTGCAGACATGATATAACAGATTTTTTGAAATTATCTGAGTCTGTGTTGAAGACATCAATATTGCTCAGATGCCAATTATATAAAAACGCATCACCCTTAGGAATACTGAATGATATAACGAACATTCGTTCTAGCTTAGAACAGTGCTCTCCTGTGATCTGAATATTGTGTAATGTTGAAATTGAAGATGTGTATCAGTGGTTACTTGAAACAATCATTCACAATTCGGTAAAGACACATGCAATCGAGGAGCGCCCTCCAATGAAAGCTGAGAATATTATATTTTTTCAAATTATCATTGTAATCACATGTCACCGGCGTGAAGTTATGAAAGTATGTGGATATATATTCTAGGGGCAGTTCCAATTTCCACCCTCAGACCCATCTGAAGTGGACACAATTAATAAGACTAGTTCATTGGTCCACCGTAATCATTTCCTGCAAATTTCAAATACCAGTCGTGTTTCAAACGGAAGTTACGCTACATAACGTATTTACACCGACGCCACTGGTGAAACGACAGCTAGTGGCTGCCAACTTCACGCCGGTTCACATGTCAACCGAGGGCGATCACATCTGTAGTTAAGACACTCAATGAAATTCTTCTGGATACTTTCGATCCTATCTATGTATTTATAATAAAAAGGTGAACAGATAGGAGTAATATTCTCCAAGTTACTTCTCACAAGCGAGAAGTAAAGAGATCTGAGAGAGGCAGCATTTGAAATGTCTTTGGTAGAACGAATTATAAAGCCAAGCATTTTTTAACCTTTAATCACAATACTGTCTATTTGGAAATTAAAACCAAACTTAGAGTCGACCACTATTTCTAAATCTTTCACATGGTCCACTTCTCGCAGTACACATCCACTGAGCAACAGAGGAAAATTGAATATGTTGGTCTTTCTTATGAATCTTATTCAACTGCACTTATCTATGTTCAGGATAAAATATCTCTCTGTGCCAAATGTGAACAAATGATCAAGATCCTCCCGCAAAAATAAAGGTCTTGATATTACCAAATGGTTTTATATATCCTCAAATCATCCGCATATAACTCAAAGAGAGCATGCAGAAAAGTTTTGATGTAATGACAAGAAAAAGAATTCGACCTGAAACTGCGCCTCGGGATACACCATTGCTTCTCAAGTAAATGCACCATATGTACACCATTCCAACAAACGGAAAAAGAATCATACTTATATTGCTTTTAACGACAATGCCGAAGAGAGCCTATCACGAATCATCCGATTGAAGATACATAGATATCTAGTCTGCCAACATATTCCCATTGTTGAAAGAGTGGAGGCGAAGAACAATCGAGATCTACCAGACGATATAAATTTGAATATTTGCCGCGCAAACATAAGAACAGCATGTCATGATAGGAATACAAAATCGGCATCTGTAGAAAGGCGTGGCCGTCATTTTTCCATCGTTTGCGGATTGTATAAAGCATAAAGTGAAGGTGATCGACTTTTTAATAACATCGGTCTCTACATTCTATTTCATACGTCAACAGTCAACCATCTAGACTCAATGAATTCGTTCCAAGTTATTATGTTGATAATGGACTAGGAAGTGGATGGTGAGCGTATATTATGTCTACTTTCGAACGGCAGCCTGTTAAAGGAGTCCTATCTGCAGTTTGAAAAACAAGATCATCAATCTATCATTAATCACTTCGTAACGCGCCTAGATACTATCGAAGATCGAATTTTGAGAACGTTTAGTAGGTAAGAATTGCGATGAAAATGGGCCCCGATGAAGTGATAAAATAGATCTTATTTAGATGATTTCCTGGAAGCTATCTAGCTAATTGCTTGAACGCTTAATCTGAGTGAAACTAAGTGTTGATTACACGCAGTGTGGGACAGCAAAATGGATTGAAAATAATATCGTTATCTTTTTTTTATTAAATGGTTCCTTTCTGGGTTTTCTCTCCCAAACTCTGAAAAATATATCTTTAAAATAAAAAATGTATTATTTTGTGAAGTGCCTCTGCGTTAGCAACACAAGATATTTATCAGAAGCAGTGTTGCCTAACAAACAGTACCTAACGAAACAACATCAACGATAAAACAACAATTTGGTAACGTTTCGGAGACTAATTCATACTCGATTTTGGCCAATAACGAACTTAACTGAGATATTTATCTCCCAAACCAGCTCTGAAAATTTCAACTGTTTAGCTCATTCCGTCGAGAGTTATCATGTTAACGGTCAGCCGGACGGAATCGATTTTGACCACGGATTCTTTATCAGTGTGTCGAACCAAATCGTTTAACACCATTTTCAGCCAAAAATTCGAAAATTACGGACATTTGGGCAATTTGATAAGCACTATGTTCCGTGGAACAAGAGCGCCAAAAGGTTGGGAAAGCATTGATGTGAACCACTGATTTATGGCCTTACGCTGCCACAGCACTGTTTATTTTCGATCCAACCGTAAATGTCTGTATTCGAATGGGTCCTTACGCCACCAAAAACACAACACTGTTCATTTTCGAACCAACAGTGAATGTATGTATTCGAATGGGACCTTACGTTAGGGATGGCGATTCTTTCAGAAAAAAATAGATGTTTGAATCGATTCGAATCGACAGTTGCAGAATCGATACACGGAAAAATCGAGGTCCAAAAGATCGATTTCCCGAAAATCGATTTTTTTTTCTAGTTTCACTCACAATATAATTCCACTTCATGAAAAACATAGAGAACAACATGGTAATTGATTTTTTATTATTTCCAAAGGGAAAAATGTTGTTTTTAAAGAATAAAATTAAATTATCGTCCGTACCTATTAATATTGAAGAATAATGCTGATTATCCGGTTGTGGTCTTGGACTAATAAAACTCGTTCTATGAATAACAATATTTCAGCAACTGGATCGGGAGATACAAATCGTGTCCAAATTCCAATCACAAAAAATCGAATTTTGATTTTATAGAGTGGCATATCGATTCACTGGATCGATTCCTTACGATGTATCGATTAAAAAAATCTTCGATTAATCGATCTCTATTAGACCAGGGTAGAAGCCTTTAAAAATGATAAAAAGTGAACAAAAATCATAGTAGATTGAATCCCATTGCAAAAGGAAAAAAATATAACAAAAATTATAGGAAAAATAATTTACGGGCGATCTGTGGTCGGGAAGGGGAAGAGGGCGTGTTTTTGAGGGTAAGAAACGGTTTATCTCGATTTCCGGCAAAACTACAAGTCCTATGGGGAAAAATTGAATGGCAAAGTTGTAGGTAATAAAAAGATCTACAACTTTTGTTTTCAAACTTTTTTCACATAACCTCAAAATTTATGTGAAAAATTCAAATAACCACGTTTTTGGTTTTTAATTTTTATCTTTTACAAAAAAAAATATTTTTCCACCAAATTTGGTAAAAACTTACTTTTTCATGTCCCAAATACACTGTAATTTTTTATTTGAAATATTTTTCTTTTCACCTTAATTTGACTTAATATCGAAAAAGCACCCAAATTTTCAATCAAAAATTCTCACGTCAAAGTATCTGCTTTTTTAAAAAAATACGTGGGGTTTTTGTTCATTGGAGTCTCTACTTTCTGATGGTGTAAAAAAATATACATTACTATGGTAAATTTTCTCGGAAAATGCTAAGTTAATAAAGTTTATATTTAATAAGATATCCACAATATTTTGAGAAAGTTTTACAATCTTCTCTAAATTTTATGTGTAGATGCCTATTTGTTGGTCTTTTGAGATAACTTGTATACGTGAGTGACTTACGGATAATTTTAGCCCATCAAAAGTTATTTCATAGAGAAGTGAGGAAGGGGCTATGAGGGTCTGCGCCTTACTGCCTGTTACTTCGTAGCATTTTCTGGGAGAATTTACCATAGTAATGTATATTTTTTTTAGACCATCAGAAAGTAGAGATTTTAACGAATAGAAAGACCACCTACTTTTTTTAAAAAGCAGATATTTTGACGTGAGAATTTTTAATTGAAAATTAGGATGCTTTTTCGATATCAAGTCGAATTAAGGTGAAAACAAAAATATTTCAAATCCAAAAAATTACAGTGTATTTGGGACATGAAAAGGTAAGTTTTTACCAGATTTGGTGAAAAAATATTTTTTTTTGTAAAGGATAAAAACTAAAAACCAAAAACGTGGTTATTTGAATTTTTCACATAAATGTTGAGGTTATGTGAAAAAAGTGTGAGAACAAAAGTTGTCGATCCTTTTATTACCTACAACTTTGCTATTCAACTTTTTCCCATAGGACTTGTAGTTTTGCTGGAAATCGTGATAAACCGTTTTTTACCCTTAAAAACTCGCCGTCTTCCCCTTCCCGACCTCAGATCGCCCGTAAATTATTTTTCCTATAATTTTTGTTATATTCTCTTCCTTTTAAAATGGGTTTCATTCTACTATAATTTTATTCGGTTTCAAAAATTATCGACCCTGGTCTATATCGCCATCCCTACCTTACGTCTAGCAATGTTCATTATCGAACCAACAGTGAATGTTTGTATTTGAACGGGTCTTCCCCACACCACAGACACTGCACTGTTTATTTTCGACACAACAGTGAATGTATGTATTTGATTTGAGTCGAACAATCGGTTGAGACCATTCTCGGCCAAAAAGAGTAGCTACCAGTTTTTTTAGCACGCTTGCTTTTACAGTCGGATTTATATTCTTTTAAATATTGGGAACATTATTTTTTGCGCGCTTGTCCCCCGGAACAGAGTGCTTATCAATTTGACCAAATGTACAAAAATCAATTCTGTCCTGCCGGCCTTAGGCACGATAACTCCCGAACGAAAAGAGTTAGAGGATTGAAATTTGTAGCGTAGGTTTGGAGCATAAATATCTCGGAAGAGTTCGTTAACGAGTGAAATCCTTCAAGCGGTTTCGGAGTTATGGCCGTTTTTGGTAAAAACATTTTTTAAGAATATTTCCGGAACCGATCACCCGATCTGTCTTAAATTTAGCACCAAATTGTAGAATAATGACCTTTATATGCATGCAGATGCAAGTTTCGTATAGATCGGATAGCCTTAAAGTGGCAAAAAACTACGGCCGGCTGGTCTGGCCGGCCGTAAGCATAATAACACTCGAACGGAATGAGCTACACAATCGAAATTTTTAGAGTAGGTTTGGAAGAAAAAATATCTCAATTAGATTTATTATTGGGCTAAATCGGCCCAATTTTTTTTACATTAAAAATTTGAAATTCAATTTATTTTGAGATGGAGTTGCATAATAAGAATCCATTAATGTCATTTTTATCTCTAAAAAGGTAATACTTTCGGAGATATGATTTTTCAAAATTTGAATAATACATCGTACATGTTTTCACAGAATGCGAATTCTATCTGTTTGGGTTCTATCTATGTTCACTGTTCATTCATGTCATCTGATTTGTTTCTTTAATTCGTACTTTGAAAATATTTTGTGTTGGAAAACATCTCGATCAGATTCCGCATCTTGAATTTGAGAATATATACAAGATATTCCAAAGATAATATTGAATATTGTTGCATATTGAATAATTTATGTGCAAATATTGGGGATGATTTAGAATTGGATCATTTTAATGATGTAGTTTATAAAACCAATAGGTAAGAACAACATAATGGAATCATCAAAAGAAATTACTGTTCGTTGACCACCGACGTTAATATTAACTTTTACTTCCTTAAGTAGTGAGATATGTTCCCATATAGAGTATTTTCATTTTGTTGCTAACAAAAAAATGCTGAAATATTGATCTACATTTGTGTATCAAATATTCTTTCTTCAGTTAAGGTTCATATTAATACAGAATGAATGTGTTAGTGGTATGAACTATTAAATTATGGAAAGAGGATTGTATTTTATTAATCTATTTCGAACTATTAAAATAATTTGTTCGTCAGCCTATACCTATTCAAATATCAAGAATAAATCTGTTATTATTGTGTCCAGCCTTGCTCTAGACATTTCGATGATACTTTTCTTATGTATTTTGAGTTGAGAAAACTGTGCACCGACTGTGAGTTGCAACAACCCATTCCAAGAGGTTAAATCTTCGGCAGATTGCTCAATTAATCGTGATTAATAAACTTTTATATGAATTTAATTTCTTTAATGGTGCAGTTCTATTATAATAATCCATTGATATCATTCCCAACTCTGAGAAGCCAATAATTTCGAAGTTATGTCAAAAATCGAACAAGAACGTCAAATCTCCTGCACAGGGCTTTCCCCCTTTTTCTTTCCAGGAGCTAAGCAGCATCGGGCGAGTTCAGTACCTGGATAGGTGACCGCTCTGGCTATGAATCTGAACAACTGCGCCAAAGCCCCTGGTAGCAGAGCATTTCCAATTTGTTTTTCAGATTATTTCAGATTGTTTCATGTTTCAGAAGAAATTTTATCCTACAGTGTTCCCGATTGTACATAAATCAATTGCCTTTAAATTCGTTTCTCTTTCAATTTCTCAATAGACGTTTACACTGATTGGCAGTTTGGTTTACGACATAGGTTTAAATTAAGAGTTGAAATAAACAAAATATCTATCGAGGAACTACCAGTGAATCGACATAAAGTTCGAAATTAATGTCAATCGTTTACGATCAATTGTTAAAAGCGTTATTGAACATGGGTAGTGAAAATATAAATTAATTGATAGACGTTGAGATATAGATTAGAGGGAATAAGTTAATTTTGATGGAATAGTATATTCTAAAACAAGCTGCAGAATGGGCTCCTATTAAAACACGAATGCAAAATTCGAAAAAGAGCGACGAAGGAGCGAGTTTTCGAACGCATGAGTGTTGGAAGTGCCTTGTGCAACGAGTATTAGACGATATTTTCTCTATTTCAGGCCAGTTTTGTAGAATACTGTTAAAATTTAATGAAAAATTCGGATTACACATCCTAGTGACTTTTGTATTGTATCTTGGTAGTTGGTGTGACTGTTACGAAAGTTGACAGATCACGGAATTTGAATTTGACACGTACGTAGGGCATGGAGATCAGATTTAAAATAGTTTCCTAATAGCATGAATTATTCAAAATCAGCAAGAAGGAAATCTCTAGTACCGTATATTTTAATGAAAATAAAGCTTTTCCTCAACAATTATTTCACTATATCCAGATTAAATTGTGTTGTTAATTGACGTGTGTTGAAATTTGATAGGATCGAATGTCAGTGCTGACTACCACAAAACGAAAAATATAACTAGAAACAATGCGGGAATGGGTTCATTCCAGCACTGTTTTCAGTGCTGGAATGGACTCATTACGACACTGAAATAGAGAATATTATATTCTAAAACAAGTTGCAGAATGGACCCCTATTCAAACACGAATGCGAAATTCGAAAACGAGCGACGAAGGAGCGAGTTTTCGAACGCATGAGTATTGGAGTTGCCTTCTGCAACGAGTATTAGAGGATATTTTCTCTATTTCAGGCAAGTTTTGTAAGATACTGTTGAAATTTAATGAAAAATTCGGATTATACATCCTAGTGACTTTTGTATTGTATCTTGGTAGTTGGTGTGACTGTTGCGAAAGTTGACAGATTACGGAATTTGAAACGTACGTAGGACATGGAGATCAGATTTAAAACAGTTTCCTAATAGAATGAATTAATCAAAATTAGCAAGAAGGAAATCTCTAGTACCTTATTTTTTAATGAAAATAAAACTTTTCCACTCAACAATTATTTCACTTCATCCAGATTACCTATATTATATTGACAATTGACGTGTGTTAAAATTTGATAGGATCGAATGTCAGTGCTGACTACCACAAAACGAAAAATATAACTAGAAACAATGCGGGAATGAGTTCATTCCAGCACTAAAAACAGTGCTGGAATGAACTCATTCCCGCATTGTTTCTAGTTATATTTTTCGTTTTGTGGTAGTCAGTACTGACATTCGATCTTATCAAATTTCAACACACGTCAATCAGGGCCGTAGCTAGAGATGAATTTAAGGTAGGGCAATGGAGGTTACGGGTAGGGCAGAAGTAAAAAAATTTACTCTATGTGATCTGAATAATCAATTTTCATCGTACGTACTTTTGAGTGAAATAGGTAGTTAATATTAAAATACTTGCGAAGGACTTCATTCAGATCAACTGAATCAGTTCCTCTCTTTTCAAAGGCCAGAAATACCATAATAATTAAATGAAACTGTGGGAGGTATATTCATTATTAAATGGTTTCCTTCTGGGTTTTCTCTCCCAAACTCTGAAAATACCTATCCATAAAATAAAAAAAAAAATAATTTTGTGAAATGCTTCTGCGTAAGAAACACAAGATATTTGTAAGAAGCAATCAATCGAACCAGGTTGCCTAACAAACAATAACGAAAACAACAACGATGAAAAAACTATTTCGTAACGTTTCGGAGTCTATATCAGACTCTTTCGTCAGACACTTAACGATAATCTTATTTTTGCGCGTATGTTCTGGGGAACATCGCGTTATCATTTTGCCCAAATGTCTGTAATTTTCGAATTTTTTGCTGAAAATGACCTGAAACGAGAGGAGATAGGGACTTGCAATTATCAGGGTAGGAATTAGTACATGAGGTGCTTCTGAAAATGTAGCGTGTTGTTAATTCGGAATTGCTTTGCGAGTAATAATTTTTTTCCTCACCTCACTTTATGAAAACACATTTTCCTTAGCATATTATTTAAATTGTTACTATTTTTTAAGGTAGGGTATTGGAAATTAAAGGTAGGGCATTTCCCCAATATGACCCCCCCCCTAGCTACGGCCCCGACGTCAATTGTCAATATAATATAATCTGGAGGAAGTGAAATAATTGTTGAGTGGAAAAGTTTTATTTTCATTGAAAAATAAGGTACTAGAGATTTCCTTCTTGCTAATTTTGATTAATTCATTCTATTAGGAAACTGTTTTAAATCTGATCTCCATGCCCTACGTACGTTTCAAATTCCGTAATCTGTCAACTTTCGCAACAGTCACACCAACTACCAAGATACAATACAAAAGTCACTGGGATGTATAATCCGAATTTTTCATTAAATTTCAACAGTATCTTACAAAACTTGCCTGAAATAGAGAAAATATCGTGTAATACTCGTTGCAGAAGGCAATTCCAATACTCATGCGTTCGAAAACTCGCTCCTTCGTCGCTCGTTTTCGAATTTCGCATTCGTGTTTGAATAGGAGCCCATTCTGCAACTTGTGGACTCATTACGATACTGAAATAGAGAAAAATATTACCCTTTCTAGTCTAGTCAACAAGTGCTTTTTTGGTCAAAATTTTTGCGTATTCTCCGAAATTTATGATTGAGGTGTCATTCGATTCGAAATGGCATGTAGATAGTTTTTGAAAAAATACTAAGGCCGCTCGCAAAACTTGCTATAGCTATAAACAATTAAGTGAAAAAAAAAGAAGGGGGTTTGGTTTTCCGCCAATTTCTCACAAACTATCTGAGATAATTCAAATTTGAAAAAATATTCAAGAAGAGGAGGAAATTTCCTAAAAATGAAAGCCTGAACTCCCAGACTACTACCAATATTTATAATTTTCCCAGAGGGTTGAGAATACTCCTGAAAACAGGTATTCCGGCTTGCGTAAGCCTCGCCCCCTTCAGACCTTTTATGAATAAATATTATTTAAACTTATTAAATATGAAAATAAAGAATTGAAAAAATTCAAGCGTCTGCAAGATAGATCAATGAACATTAAGCCGTGGTCCAAAAATATTTATCGAGACTTTTCAATTAGTTATCCAATAGTTAATAAACAACAATTTTTTCTAGCACAAACATTTACATTGCAAGAACAATAATTGTTAAACAATCAATATGAGAATTTTTTCCTTTCGTGGAGCTATTTTTCAAAGTTCTTGGAATAGATTCCTATTAGAAAATTTTAAAAATTATTAATTTTCGTTTTGTTATGAACAATTTACTCAAGTGAAAAATTATAAAGCTTCAATTTATAATATTATTATTGATCCGTTTTCTTATGATCAGAAACTACTTAAAAATGATTTTCAAGAATTATTATCTTCTATTGTTTGAAAAACTGTTATAAACCAATGCGTTGTTCATGAGATAATTTAAAATTTTCTTTTGAAAACATAATTGAAGCTTTATATTTTTCTCTCAAGTAAATTGTTAATAACAAAACGAAAATTAACAATTTTTCAAATTTTTCAATGGGCATCTATTCAAAGTCTTTTGAAAAATAGCTCCATAAAAGGAAAACATTCTCAAATTAATATTTTAACAATTATCACACTGGTAATGTTAATGTTCGTGCTACAAAAAATTATTAATTAACTTATGGATAATTAATTGAAAAGTCACGATGAACATTTTTGGACCAGCGATTATTATTCACTGATCTATTCTGCAGACGCCTGAATTTCTTCAATTTTTTATTATTATATTTAATAACTTTAAATAATATTTATTCATGAAAGGTCCGAAGGTTGCGAGGCTGGAATACCTGTTTTCAGGAGTATTTTCAACCCTCTGGGAAAATTATAAATATTGGTCATAGTTCCCGAAGTTGAGACTTTTTTTTAGGAAATTTCCTCCTCTTCTTGATTTTTATCTCAAATTTGGATGATCTCAGATAGTTTTTCAGATATTGGCAAAAAACCAAACCCCCTTCTTTTTTTTTCACTGAATGGTTTATAACTATTGCAATTTTTGCGAGCGGCCTTGGCATTTTCTCAAAAAAATCTTCATGCCATTCCGAATCGATTGAGACTCGATCATAATTTTCGGAGAATACGCAAAAATTTGGACCTAAAACGCACTTGTTGAACAGACTATTCGTTTGAAATAAGAAAGAATAGTACATAATACTGGTAGATATTTTAAATCCACCGTCTTTCAATTTCATTTTTATAAACGCACTTATCTTCCACACCTTCCCCTGTATCCCGCCTTCCGCAAATCCGTATCAATGGTAATTAAAATGGTTGACCTCGTTCAAGCCTTGCCTGTTATTCTACTTTTCCTCTTCCTCTTTAAATTCTTCAGGGTTTTATTTAGTTATCTGTGATTTAGTTACGGAGGCGGCAGGTAGTTAGGCAGTGCTATCATTGCAGTGTTTAATGCATTAATTAACGTTGAAGAAATGAACACGTTGGTAGTGATATCGCGATATCATCTGAGGTCTTGAAAAGCGTGCGCGTCTCGCTATAGACCGCACGCGGGAGATCCATATTCAAATTTTTCAACATGGAATTTCAACTTTAAGATGAAACCACCCTTTTTTAAAAGAGAATGTTAGTACAGAGACATCAAGTATTGGGTACTTTCATCATTAGTGCATGTTTTCATGTTCTTTCCACATTGAAATCTACTTCTATTTATCCTTATATCAAAATTGAGACCAGTGTAGTTCGAAAGATTTCCGTATGTCGTAGACGACTTCTGTTATGCATCATTACAAGGCCGATTTAGGGTTATGTTATTATTGTTGACTGATTTCGAGTGAGCTAAGACATACGTCAATCGAATTTGGTGAACACTTTTATATTTATTAATTATCGTGGAAATATACAATTTCGTTATGAAAACTGTATTCTAGATTGTTGAGAAAGGTTCACTGAATCTATTTCAACTGAAATAAACCTTAAGAAATGAGCCAAAGTATCTAAAAACAGGCGAGAAATTCGCGTAAATTTTTCGGTCCATAAGAGATGCATGGGTAATTCAGTGCTCTGATCCGCGGATGGATCATAATTCAAATTTCCCGCCTAACCTAACTAATGTGGTCTATTGAACGAAGAGCGAGCTTTCCCTAGTGTGGAATCACATTTTACAATGAATTGGTTGATTTGCTCTTATTTAGTCTAGTCAACAAGTGCCATTTTGGGTCGAAACTTTTTAGAGTTCTCCGAAAATAATGATTGGGGTGTGATTCGATTCGGAATGCCATTTTTTGAGAAAATTCAAGGGCCGCTCGGAAAAACTGCAAAAGTTATAAACAATTAAGTGAAAAAAATTGGATCAAGCACTGTGGACAGGACCTTTTTGGCGCTCTTGTTCCAAGAGACAAATTATATCTCCGAAAGTATTGGTTTTTCAGAGTTGGGAATGATATCAATGGATTCCTATGATAGAAATGCATCATGAAAGAAATTAAATTTAAAGAAGTTTCGTTTAAAATAAATGCTTCAAAATTATCTTTCGAAAAAAACAGACAAATTATATCTCCGAAAGTATTGGTTCCTCAGAGTTAGGAATTATATCAATGGATTACTCTGATAGAAATGCATCATGAAAGAAATTAAATTTAAAAAAAGTGTCCTTCAAAAATAATGCTTCAAAAATTATCTAATAAAAATAAGAGCATTCTACAATGCTTCAATGCCATAATGCTTCAAAAATTGTCATTAAATTTATTTATCTAGATTAAATGAGCAATCTGCAATGATTAAACCTCGTGGAATGGGTTGTTGCAACTTACACTCGATGCCTCCAGATTCTCCATTTATTCCTGATATTTGAGTAGGTAGTGGATTACGAACAAATTATTTTAATAGTTCAAAATATATAAATAAAATACTATCCTCTTTTCATAATTTAAAATTTAATAGATCATACCACATTCTTTTCTGTATTATGAACCTTAACTGAAGAAAAAATGATTGATACACAAATGTAGATCCATATTCCAGTATTTTTTGGCTAGCAACATTATGAAAATACTGTATATAGGACCATGTCTCACTACTTAAGGGAGTAAAAGGTAATATTAACCTCAGTGGTCAATGAACAGTAATTTCTTTTGATGATTCCATTATGTTCTTCGTTCCTATTGCCTCCATAAACTATATCAAAACAGTCTTGTATATATTCACAAATTCAAAAATCAAATACTTGCATTCCAAGAGAAAAAAACAACTCCGAATTGACAATATCTAATAGCTAGAAAAGATGACATTAATGAATAGTGATCACAGACAGATTCTGTGTTCACATTCTGTGAATACATAGAACTAACGATGTATCATTGAAACTTTGAAACATCATATCTCCGAAAGTATTAGCTTGTTAGAGTTGAAATTGATAACAATGGACATTTATGATGAAACCGCAAAAATTTGAATTCATAAGTTGTAATGTGAAAAACAATTTTTTTTTGGTACTCCGAAACTATTAGACCGATTTTGCCCAATAACGAACTAGACCAAGCTATTTATCCTTCAAACCTACTCTGAAAATTTCAACTGTCTTGCTCATTCCATTCGAGAGTTATCGTGTTAACGGCCGGACGGACGGCCGGCCGGACAGAATCGATTTCGACCACGGATTCTTGATCAATGAGTCAAACCAAATCGTTCAAGACCATTTTCAGCCAAAAATTCGAAAATTACAGACATTTGGGCAAATTGATAAGCACTCTGTTCCGAGGAATAAGAGCGCTAAAAAGGGGTTTGGTTTTTTGCATATAATTCAAAAACCATTTGAGTTTTTTAAAATTTGAAAAAATATTAAAAAAAGGGATGAAATCTACCAAAAAAACTCCCAAATACCGGAACTGTAGGACCAATATTTATAATTTTACCGGAGGGTTGAAAATATCCTAGAAAACGGGTACTCCGGCTTGCGCAAGCATTGCACTTCCGACCTTTAATGAATAAATATTGTTTGAACTTATTATTTAATATGAAAATTTAGAACTGAAAAAATGCAGGTGCCTACAGGATAGATAATCCGTGGTCCAAAAATTTTTATCGCAATTTTTCAATTAGATATTCATCAGTTAATTAAAAATTTTCAGTTGCACGAGTGATTTTCAGTGAAATCGTCTCCTCCTTCAACTCCACTGTTATTTAGACACTGTAAACCTTTGTCGCTTTATATTTTATTCTAAAAACATTTTTTGCTTTGATTTAAGTTTACTTTCAGGCGATTTCGACACATTTTCTGCTAGAAGCAGAAGCCACCCTCCCCCTGAAGTGAGATTTGGAAAGATTTAGCTCGATCCCCTCCCACCCCTGAAACCCTCACGTTATATTTGGACGTCCCCTAATCACGTCTCACACACCCTCACGAAATACTGCATTAACCTTCGAGCCGTCTTTTAAGCGTAAACGCATGAAAAAATGTATTGGGCATCAACAAAATTCAAATTTTAAAATAAACAAAATAGTGAGCTCACTCAGCAGGGATTTAAACTCGGATCTCTTGCGCGGCAGGTAAGCACGTTGACATCTCGGCCATCGGACTGTTACAATTCTGAGATTTACCAGTAAATACCAGTTCGAAATTTTATTTTGACAATAATTCCTAAAATACAGAGCTGATCAAGCTGAAATCAGGTACTCTCTTGTATAATGGCTGCTTGAAGGTTTAAGCAGAATTTCAGGGAAATCTGACAGATAGTTCCTTGAATATAAAAAAAAATCTTGTGGTACGATGCCTCTCAGCGTGTCATCATTCTACAACTAATCATCAAGTTTCAATTCGATTAGATCTTTATTTTTAGACTAATCGAGGAAAAAATATTTCAGATGGTTATATAACTCCGAAACTGTTTAGCTGATTATGCCCATTAACGAACCGAACAGAATTGTATTCAACCTCGCATACTTCATTACTGAATCGAAGCTACTCGTTCCTAGAACATGCGTCCAAAAATGTCCATTGAAACAAAACAATTAGTATTGTAAAAGTTCAAGACTTTTGATGTCAGAGTGACCGTTTAAACTCCGCCTAATTATAATTTGCTGATGTATGTAAATCCAACATATGGGGATGAGTCATAAACCTACGTTTTGTATTTAATTTTTAATGATTTAGTTCTATCACAAGAATCGATTGATATCATTCCAAACTCTGAGAAAACAATACTTTCGGGGATATAATTTGTCAAAGTTTCAATAATTACTCGCTAGTAGTTTGACAAGAGCGCCAAAGCCCCTGTCCGAGGGGCTTTCCCACATTCTTTATAGCAAATCTGAGTACGTGTGAACTGTGGAAAGTCATTCTTAATGAGAAAATCTTTCTACAGATGTAAAAACCAAATCCAAATCAAATCAAGGATTTCTTGATAAAATATCGCCTCCTAGAAAGTTCCAATCGAATATAAAGGTCATGGGTATAATGATCAATAATTATTTATATTTAGAGACTGTTCATTAGTCGTATTTTCCGATGGGATGTGACAATTCATAAAATTGTTCATTAGAAATTCCGCACAGTTTACCGAGAGCAATTTGAGTAATTATGGTCGAAGAAATTTTGAGATAGATGATAAACCTCAATTAGCCCATAATATAGAAACTACTAAAACACTGTTATAGGTGAAAATTGATTGCCTAAGAAACCAAAGGCACATTGACTTATATGAGACATTTTGCTTCTTCATGGTGATGTTTCATTGTCCAATCAATAAAGTTTAAGAGTACAGTGAACTCGCGACGAAGGTAGACATCCTCTGACGGTCATATGCCGTTATTCCATTCAAATATTCATTCTGGTGTTCTGACAGTTATTGTATAATATATTTAAAAGGCGTGGTTCATGATTACCTTGAACATTGTTCGAAATGGAACATTGGATCAAACCTCCAATCCTAACAGTAATATTGGTTTATGGTTTTATCCTATGCGAGAAAATTATTGTACCTCAACCCCCTCAAATTTTCACAGTACTCAAACTATGCACTAATGACAGAGCGACATATTCTCTTGTGAACTAGTCGAGTCATCGCCCAAATCAGCCCTAAAGAGGCGAGTGTCATTCAGGGCAGATACGTACCGCTTTCATGCTTGTTAGCAATCATCAGCTCTAGGAAACTGAAACCCTATAGGGACGGATCAAAAAACACGCAGTCATACCAGCGCCACCTAGGAAGATCCTTTCGAACTCCAACCCTCTGTGATGAAGGTACCATGAGCGATGTTCACGACTTTCTTCCTTTTGTCGTAAGAGGGAGTTGAGGACAACATTAACTACAGTGACTCTATGCAAGACAGTGGCGACAATAGGCGAATTTAGCCTAGTCATGGCGGCTGAAACAATATGACGCTTACAGCTAATCAAAAATAGGAACACTATTGACGCCACTGTCTTGTATAGAGCCATTGTATGAAGGATACAGTGACTCTATACAAGACAGTGGCGACAATGATTAACACATGGTTTCATCCGCCATGACTAGGCTACATTCGAAAATAGGAACACTATTGTCGCCACTGTCTTGTATAGAGTCACTGTACATTAACGTCTTGGAAACGTCATGTAAATCGCTGAATCACAGAGGGTTGGAGTTCGTAAGGAGCTTCCCAGGTGCAGCTGGTAAGACTGCGAGTATTTTTCTGCGTCTCCATAGGGTTTAAGTTTCTTAAAGCTCCTTCGGAAAGCTGATGATTGGATTGGAGGATGTTCAATAGACGAATATTTTGCCCTTTGTCATTAGCCAATCAGCCAGCACGGTAAACTTGATGGTCAAGCTCTGTACTTAAGTGTAAGCTCGTTAATTCGTGCTCCTAAATTGAGCATAGTACATACATTTTTTTAATATTTTCTGTAAATACAGGGTGTCCCGGGGGAAACGTGACAAACGGAAACCATAAACTCGGGCCATCTGGTGGACTCATATTGAAGGATATTAAATCGCCCGAGGTCCTTGGTATTAGATATACAGGGTGATTTTTCGGATATTAAGTGAAATTTCAAAGTTCAATAAATCTTGAACCACTCAATTGACATACTTCAATGATTGCAAATTTTTGGCCGATTTCGTTTACCATTTCTGAAAATAAAAAATGATTCAAGCACTGACGTGAAGTCAGGGGCTTTTGCGCGCATTCTTCTATTGTCTACTCACCTCTATGGAACACTCTTAATAGAATTTAGCACCGATATACTTATACAGTTTTCTCATCTCTTATAATACCTAAATATGAATACATTTCATGCTTAGACTAAAGATATCTATAGTCTAATCTATCTATAGTCTAAGATTTCATGTCATTTTAATGACATTTTAATGACAGATTTGAGTAAAGAGATAAACGTCGATGATCACAGAATTTTTAATTCTGCCATATATATTCTATTGGAATTGAAATTCGTTGAATATCTAATAATATACGAAAAAAATTAAACCTCAAGTAACTACAGGATACAATATTCACGAAATTCCGCGAAAATAAGTGGTTCGGCATTCTACAAGTAACTACTAAGTTTTAATTGGATCAGGTTTGTATATTTTGAGTTATAGAGGAAATAACAGCAACATTTCAGATGGAACCCTGAAAATTGCAAGTCGCTATCTTTTCCTATTCTCAAGTTATCGTGAGATTCATAGAATTTTTTCATAATTTTTTTGAAATTTTTTGGTGGTTCGGTCACATATGTCTTCATGTCCATATTCAGCAACAGTTACCAAGTTTCAATTCGATCGGATCAGTATTTTTTGAGTTATCGAGAAAATAATATTCCAGATGGGTATAACTACGAAACCGTTGGGCCGATTATGCCCAACAACGAACTTAACTCTACCATTTGTATGCGCAAACTACCCTGAAAATTGCAATTCCCTATCTATTTTCGTTCGAAAGTTATCGTGGCAACAGTCACCCATCCAGCTACTGAACTCAACCAAGGCTGCTCGGACGTCCAACAATAGATCTGATCATGTTCAAACTTGGAACTTGGCTGTAGAGTTAGGTTTTGAAGGTTCTCGCAAAATTTCAGGGGGAAATCGGACGAATAGTTTCAGATATATAGAATTTTTTTCAGTGATTTTCTATTGACACGATCCTCACAAAATTTGGCAACAATTTTTGCGTCAGTATTCTACAACTAATCAGGATGTTTGAATTGAATCCGATCGGAACTCGGAACTTGGTTGTAGAGTTAGGTTCTGAAGGCTCTCGCAAAATTTCAGCGATATCGGAGGAACAGTATCTGATATATAGAATTTTGTTCAATAGTTTCATATATATAGATTTTTTTTCAATGATTTTTTAAAAATTTCCTAGTTATACGATCCTGACGAAATTTTGCAATAATTTTCGTATTGCCATTCTACAACTAATGACCTTGTTTGAATTGGATCGGTTTCGTATTTTTCGAGTAATTGAGGATATAACAACCAAATTTTAGACGGGTATAACTCCAAAACCATTTGGTCGATTGTGCATATTAAGGAACTCAAATTCGGATGCGTAACCTACCCCAAAAATTGCAAGTCGTTGTCTCTTTCCGTTAAGAGGTTATCGCGAGGTAAATAATATTTTTTAATAATTTTTTTTAAATTTTCTAGTAGGTAATATGATTCTCACAAAAGTTCACAAGCGTCTTTGTGTCAGTATTCTACAACTAGCTACAGACATTTGGGCAAATTGATCGTACGCAGTTCTCCAGAACATTAGCGCAAAAATAGAAATAACAATGTTGATGTTGAGGAAATGGAAAAGAAACGGAAATCATTCCATTCATTAGCCTACCCTTGTTGTTTAAATGTTACGTTTGAGATAGATTTATTTCAAGAATTTTATTTGTTTAGAATTTTTATGGCAAGTGTTGACCCTAATTCTAGTGGTTATTGCTGAACAATGAATTGAATAACAACTACCTACCTATTTCAACTTTCTCTCAAGATTAGGGGGGGGTGGTCTTTGGGGAACCCCTCCCCCTCCCAAAGATATCAACATTTAAAATTTTTGAGTTCATTGTCCAACGTCAAACATTCTTCATTTGGTTATTCAGTTCAGCCTCCCCCATAACAAAATCCTGGTTGCGCCAATACTCATATAGCTAAATCTTCCAGGGATTTTAAAGTAAATAGCTATTGTTTTGAATTCGAAATAAACGATTCAGGGCCAGTTTCTCAATAGCGAGTTAACTCGAGGTTGCGGGTAACCCGAGTGTTACGCGTTCATGAATATCGCTAAAAACATGCGTAACTCGCAACCTCGAGTTAACTCGCAATTGAGAAACCGGCCCTTAGCGCGCTATCGCATTGAAGAAAGAGGCCTCTAAGGGACATTCAAATGTAGCTTGTTCCAGGCTATCTCTATAGACGGCTGTGACTAAATCTATGAATATGCAGTATTGACTTATCAACTATAAATCTGAAACGTCAATTCGTTCATTATTCTGTTTTCTTCCCATAAATAGAGCAGCGCAATTAATCACATACAATATGTTCGTGTCAATGCCGATCGCTATCATGTAAATTCCAATAAAAGATTCTCCTTAATCTAAAACGGCCGTGTTGCAATCACATATCTACTTATTAATCGTCCATCAACGAAGCTTGGCGAAAACAATCGCTCAGTTTCTATTGTTGCTTTTATCTGGGTCGATCAGCTGGCAAACGGAAAACAAGTTTCCATTTTGCGAATCTTTACTTTCGATCAAGAAACAAAAAATGTCCGAGGAATGGCCTGCCTTTGACCCAGACTGAACGTTCATAGATTTTCAGCGGAGATGCACCGTGGAGTTACGTAAATCCATGCTAGATTGTAGATAGCGAAGATGCTACAGAATTGGGTCGGCAGTAAAGCACTAAATTTATTACATAGGTTTCTTCATAGACGATCCTAAAGTTGATAGATGCATAACCTCAAGGAGATGAGATTAGGTAACGGTGGAATAGACAAACAATAATTATCACTGTTTTGAATGGTAGTGTTAATAGTATTTCAATAAAAGTGCGATTTTTGCGAATTGCAATCGAACAGAATGGTCATTATTTGCTGAATGTTGGTATTTTTATAGTCTCTTGAATATTGCAGAAGACCATATAAATAAAGACATTACTCGGGTACCCATACTCTTGTCCACTATACAAATGATGTCTTCTGACAAATGTTTCGGTACCCAAGTTTCCATCTTCTTAGACGTAGCATTACTAAAGGTAGGGACACATTATTAACATGTGTCGTGTTAACACCCTATGAAACGGTTTATCTCGATTTCCGGCAAAACTACAAGTGCTATGGAAAAAATTGGTTCAAGCCTTGTGGACAGGAGCTTTCTGGCGCTCTTGTTCAAACAGACAAATTAATTCTTCGAAAGTATTGGTTTCTCAGAGTTGGGAATTATATCAATGGATTCTTATGAAAGAACACCATCTTAGGAGAAATTGAATTCAAACATCATAGAAGAATTTAAATTCAACAACAGTGCCAAAAATTATCAATCCAAAACCAATAGACGAATTCTACCCAACAACCAACTCATCCGAGATATTCATTCCTCAATTCTATGATGAACGATAAATATATATTCTTTCCTCAAATCCACTCCAATACTCCATTACACCAATATTCCAGTTTTGTTTTTACTGGAGATATTCTGAACTCAATATTATTAATTTACCATTACCATTCCCATCATCATATGGATTGACCATCGGCATGAAAATATCAACCAACAAAAAGTATGATATTATAATATTATAATTCTCATAATTCTAGGATTGCTGAAATGAAAAAGACAACGTCATGTCTCAGGAAAATAAGACATTATAACAATTCATAGATAGAATAATTATATCGTTCTGCGAAAACAGAAATACGATTTATTATTGAAATTTTGAAAAATCATATCTCCGAAAGTATTAACTGCATATTGAAAATAATTAATTTGGAATTTGTTAAGTAAAAATTTTTTTTTTGTTACTCCGAAACCATCTGTCCGATAACGAACTTAGCCGAGATATTTATCTCCCAAACCTACTCCGAAAATTTCAACTGTCTAGCTCATTCCTTTCGAGAGTTATCGTGACTACGGCCGGCCAGACAGAATAAATTTCGACCACGGATTTTTGATCAGTGAGTCGAACCAAATTGTTTAAGACCATTTTCATCGAAAAATTCGAAAATTACAGACATTTGGGCAAATTGATAAGCACTCTGTTCCGAGGAACAAGAGCGCCAAAAAGCCGAATGGCAAATGGCAAAGTTAAGAAGATCTACAACTTTTATATTTACATTTTTTTCAAATAACCTCAAAATTTATGTGAAAAATTTAAATCAGGTTCTTGGTTTTTTATTTTTCTTTAACAAAACAAAAATGTTTCACGAAATTTGGTGAAAACTTACCTTTTTATGTCCCAAACACATTGTATTTTATTTAATTTAAAATATTTACTTTTTAACTTATTTTGACTCAATATCGAAAAAGCAAACTAATATGCAATGAAAATTCTCACGTCAGAATATCTGCTTTTTGCACGTATGTTCTGGAGAACATCGCGTCACCATTGTGCCCGAATGTCTGTAATTTTCGAATTTTTTGCCGAAAATGGTGTCAAACGATTGGGTTTGACCTGATGAAGAATTCGAGGTCAATTTTGTTGCCACGATAACTTGAGAACGGAGAAAGATAGCGACTTGAAATTTTCAGGGTAGGTGGCTCATCCCAATACGACGGACAGGTTCGTTAATGGGCGTAATCGGCCCAATGGTTTCCGAGTCATAATTTTCTTTGAACCCATACAAATCCGATCGAGTTGAAACTTGGTAAGTGGTTGTAGTATGCCAACCTGAGGGCGTTTATGAAATTTTGTGAGAATCGTATCACTATAAAATTAAAAAATATTATTAATGTGACGATAATCTGAGAACGGAAAGGGATAGTGAGTTCAAATTTTCAGGTTAGGTTGTGCATCTGACTACGACATTTAAGTTTGTTCATAGGCATAATCGGACAGGAATATTTTGCTGAGGTTTTTCCCTAAGCACTTGTATCATACGTCGAATTGTATGGTACCCCGTTACACCAAACTCTGCTAACACATATAAAGGTCTCAATCAGAAGAATATATATATTGGCCAAACGGTTTCGGAGTTGTACCCATCTGAAATTTGGTTGTTAACTCGAAAAATACAAAACCGATCTAATTCAAACATGGTTATAAGTTGTAGTTGTAGAATGCCAACGCGAAAATTCCTGCGAAATTTCGTGAGGATCGTATCACTAGAAAATTTTTAAAAAATCATTGAAAAAATTCTATGTATCAGAAACTATTCATGCGACATCGCTAAAATTGCAAGAGCCTGCAGAACCTAACTCTACTGCAAAGTTCCAAGTTTGAGCACGATTGGATCTATATTTTTGGAGATCCGAGCTGCCTTGTGTGAGTTCCGTAGCTGGATGGGTGACCGATGCCTCAATATCATTCGAACGAAAGGAGATAGAGACTTGCAATTTTCAGGGTAGGTTGCGCATCCGAAGTGGACGGTTAAGTTGGTTTTTGCGCATAACCGGTCCAACGGTTACGGAGTTATACCCACCTAAAATATTTTTTCCTCGATAACTCAAAAAATATAGACTCGATCGAATTAAATGAAAATTAGGCTGCTTTTTCTTTATTAACTCAAAATAAAATGAAAAAATTAATATTTGAAATAAAAAAATTACAAGGTATTTGGGACATAAAGAGGTAATTTTTCACTGAATTTCATGAAAAAAGAAATTTTGTGGAAGATTAAAATAAAAACCATTAACTTGGTTATTTGAATTTATCACATACATTTTGAGGTTATGTGGAAAAAGTATGAATTCAAAAGTTGTAGATCTTTTTATTACCTTCAACTTTGTCGTTCAACTGTTTTCCGATAGGGCTTGTAGTTTTGCCGGAAATCAATTTAAACCCTTTTTTTACCCTTAAAAACTCACCCCCTTCCACTTCCCGAGCTCAGATCACCCGTAAATTATTTTTCCTTTCTTCTTTGTTATTTCCTTTCTTTTGCAATGGTGTTCATCTCACTATTATTTTTGTTCTCTTTTTACCATTGGTCTAGACTCTAGAGTCTAGAGGGTTGACGCGAAATAAAATAAAGGCAAATTGACACAAATAATTAGAATAAAATGAGGGCCATTTCCAAAAGTGTTTCGATTATATCTCTTCAGCACTTCAAGTAATGTAAGTTGAAATCGATACTACGATTAGATGTATCCATTTATAAGTAAATTATGAACACACTTTCCTCTGATAATCAGTTACCTTGCATCGTGGAACCAATAAATTTCGGTTGCACAACGATATTCATTCATGAATTCTGAAAATTTATAAGACGAGACGAATTGAAAGAAACTTCTTGGACATGTAACGTTTCCAGTCAATGATTCCATTGAATTGGTTGATATCACCTTCAAGTATGATGGTCTCACAACAGGAGTCGTTCAATTCTCTTCAGGGTCGCAGTATCCATGAAGCAATAATTATATCCAAGAAAAAACGACTGCAAGATATATGTACATAAATAAACAACAAATATTCCTGAACTTCAGTTTAACGTCTAACTATCTTCGAAAAAAGAATTTCCTCGGAATCGACGCAGAATTCAATGTTCGTTAGTTTGTTTTTTGTCAGGTTTTCGCAAGGATGCGTCACATACATAGGTGATAAACTGAAAAGGCCAGAATATTTATAGATTTTTCAGCTCACAAAAGTTAAATCTCGCCTATCTAAAGGTTTTAGAACGAATTCGAGCTTTCCTCAGATCATAAAACTGGGGTAGTTTGAATATAAATACAAATCAGTGAATTCCATTTACCATTCAATGCGTTACGCCTAATGACGTGTCACGAAAACGCATGTATGCTTAATAATGAATAATAATGAATAACAAGCATGTATGCTTGTTTGAATTTAATTATACTGCTTTGAGAAAGTATCTGTTACTTTGAATATTTTGAATATTTTGAATATTTTGAATATTTTGAATATTTTGAATATTTTATCAATAGAGAGAGAGATTTATTCAATTACTTGTAGACGATAAATATAATTGATCAAATTTCTAGAGAAAAAGTCAATGTTCAAATATGGCAGCTGGACAGTTTCGTTTTTCTTTTATTTATTTATTTTTTTTTAATCGCTTTTATTCCAAAATATTTTGTGGGGAGAACTGAATAATATAATTCAATGTATGTTCGAGTATGTTAGTTATCCATGTTTTTTTATTTATTTTGTTTTCGTTTATAATTTTTATTTTGTTCCTAATTTTTATTTTGCTCCTACTATAGATGGTGTTTCATTGGTAACTGAACATACGTTAACCTGAGGTAGATCTACTTAGACGAGTCCAAAAAACCTATATATCGTCGCCTCAATAAGAAAATTGCCTAACTCCATTTTCGTCATGGAATTTTGAGGCGAAAAATATCTAACTCCAATAATATTTAGGGAAACTCGTCAAGTCCTTTTTTGCTACTCTGGATTTACAGAATAATGAATAATCAATACATGGTTGCGTAATCTATTATTCATTCAAAGATTTATCCAATTAATATTAATTTTTGCTCCTCCTGTGAAACTATTCAATACGGAGTTAGGCAGTTTTTTTTAAGGTGATGATATGATGGGTTTAATCAGCTCCATAGCCGAGATACAGGGTAATTTTTGTGTTCGCCAATATTTCCAATTCTTGATATTTGGAACGTAAAATGCACTTCCATGGGTATCCCGGCTATGGAGCTGATTCGACATATCATATATAGGTCTTTTGGACTGGTTTAGAGTATAGATCTACCTCAGGTTTACGTATGTACCAATGAAACACCCTATATATTTTGATTTATTCATTTGGAAACTTATTTATTTTTTAATGGTTTGAATGTTTTCTTTTATTATATTGCTATTAAATGACGTTTAATTCGTTTTGAAATTTACTTTCAACATGCCAACCATATACAGGGTAAATCTTCAAAGTAGTACATCAATTTTAACCATAGATTTCTCTTCTCAAATAAAATACTTTTTTCATTTACCATTTTCAGGATTCTGCTCAGGAAAAAAGTTACAAGCTTTTAAAGATTTCACAATGCGCTAAAACACTCCTGCATATAAAATATCTATGACATTGATGGTGAACGAGAAAAATATACAGGAACGTGATTTACCCCTTAATTCGGGATTCCAATGATCAGGGGAGGATCCATTACAGTAATGAAACTTTTAGAATTTCTGATTTTATTACATTCAATGAAGAACCTCTCGAAAACGGTGCGTTTAAGGAGAACAGCCAATTTGAAATTTTTGTTTTCTTGATATCATCGATCTCTAATATTGATTTAATTCAGTAGTGTACCAACGGTGTTATAAAATTAGTGAGATATATTGATCATTAGAAAAACGTCCTGCGAGTGCATTTCAAAATCTGTAATCTATAAATTTTTTCTTGGAATCTTTAATCAGTAAGTACTTTATGAATTCACAGCAATTAAAAATCATGTGTTACACTCGTTAATTCATCGTGGAAAACAATGAAGATTACATCTACACACTAACGGCAATTACTGCATTCATTGTTCACACATTTACTACTTTGTTGTTCTGATTTCCTAGTTCGTTTGCATAAAAGTACTCTATTTTTTTCCAGATAACACTTGATCATAAGTAGAAATAAAGATAATTTTTCGCGGAATGTATGTATTTTATGTGAATTTAGTGCTATATCTGTATTGTCATATCAGAAGTTCAAGGGCAAATAGACTTTCACTATGATCTGTCAGTTTCTAAGTAGTTGGCATTCTCGTGCATCTGTTATCTGAAAGTTTGATGAATATATACAGGTCATTTAAACAATAAGATTTCTGAAAAAGCAATGACGTGAAATCAGTTCTCTTGCACGCATATCTTTTTGTCTATTCACGCTTCACACACCCTCATGAAATACTGCATGAATCTTCAAGCCGTATTTTTCCACCGAGTACCAGATTCTAATGGGACCGGATCTCTATTTTCGAAAATATTGAGAAAATAAAATTCGGCTTCAAGGTTCGTGCGGAATTTCAGCGAAATATGAAAAATAGTATAATTTTTTTTAACAATTTTTTTTCTAGTGCTACGATATAAGAAATTCTGCAAATATTTGCGAGTTGGCCTCCCACAACTAATTAAGAAGTTTCAATTCATTGGAATGTGTATTTTTTTATTTATTGAGGAAATCATGGCAAAATTCCAGATAGGTGTAACTACGAAACCATTTGTCCGATTATCCCAATAACGTACGAAACCATCACATTCGCATGCGCAACCTACCCTGAGAATTTCAAGTCGCTATCTCTTTCCGTTCGAAAGTTATCGTGGCAACGGACAGCAGGGCAGAATTGAATTTGACACTTCATCAGTGTGTCGAACATAATCGTTAATTTTCCGTGAAAAATTCGAAAATTACAGACATTTGGGCAAAATGCACCAAGCTGTTCCCTAGAAATGTGCGCAAAAATTTTGAAACAACTGACGCGATGTAAGAAGCTTAAGCACGTTCGTTCATTTAAGGATTTCTGCAAATTGTTTTAAAAATTCATTGAACATTCGAAAAGGCTCAGTTTCTATGCTGTTGACTGAATCTGTCTACGTGATATCTTCCTTTGATATTTTTCAGTGGCCCAAAATAACCTTATTACAAGTGAATTCAATTCATAGCAACCAATATCTCGTTCGTTTATATAGGTAACATCATTGAGTTATGTTGTTTCTAGAACACTTTTTTTTTCGTTATTATAAAAAACAGCTTTCTTTCGTTTATCCCTTTTTATCATTGTCCTTTATTTGTTAGTATACAATATTCAACCAATTCTCGTTAAAAGTTTCCGAGACGTTTAAGTTTTCATACAGGACAGCAACTTCCTTTTTTAAAAACTCAATAAAACCCATTTTATGAATCACAACATTTTAATATGTAATATGTAATATGTAGGCACATTTTGTTTGATTTAGTTTTTGAAGATCATTCTGGTAGGTGACGTCCCCATTCTCATACACTGAGCAAACCGATTTCCTGCGTTTGTCATGCGTTTTGCCAGCATATCAGGCGTTATGTTGGCAATTTCTTCTTGGATGATGGTCTTCAACCATTTGTAGGTTCCTTGGACCGTTCACATAAACAAGGGATTTCCAAAAACCCCATTAAGAAAACGCCAAATTGGAAGGGTAATAGTGATACGATTCTCCTAAAATTTTGAGAGAACACTGAAGTTGTTCTACACATAAAAACCGTGTGGGTAGATCGTTTGACTCGGCCTTACACCATCTGTTGTCTAGGATAGAGGAGACGATTGACCACAAGGAAGTGTTTGTTGCAAATGTGGGAGGGCATACGAAACTGCCTAACATGTCATATTTCACTGTACAGCCCACACGCACTGAGGACTTCACTATGGGGGTGATGACACAACCCACAGTGCCAGAAACCGGGCGAGGAACCTAGTCAAGGGCATAATCCTACTTGCTAGGAAATTGAACCTTATGTAGGTAATACACCGACAAGACAGTGGGGATGTTACATGAGAGCCATATCATGTCAGCGGTGCAGGACTTAGCTCGGTTAAGTAAACCAGAGCTGCAGGGGATCGATTGAATCGATCGATTGATCGATCGAAAAATTGTTAAAAGCAGTGATGTGAAGTCAGGAAATTTTGCGCGTATGTTATATTGTCCATTCTCCTTCATTCTTTATTGGACACTCTCAATCGATTTTACCATGGTGAATTATATTGTCCGTCCTCCTGTATTGGACACTCTTAACTCTTTGAGCGGAAGATATCAACAGAAATAAAACCCAAGTGGAGCAAAAAAAAATTATTTTAAATTTTAACCAAATTCAACTCAAACTCATCCAAAATACATAAATGATAAGTTAACAATAATATTTTCCAATATTTTCCTATATTTTCGCTTAAACAGGGTGGTACCACCGCTACACTTATGTGCAAGTGACTAATAGTTCTACCCTCTACTTTATATTCATATTATTTGACCAATGATATGCTTGAAAACATTATTTATACTTTGATACGCATAATGATATGTGGTACACAGAACAGGTCTATTCAGTGCGAACTTGAATGGCATTCGTACTGCAAAATGCACATCTTCTTCTTGTCCTCTTCTCAGGCTGATGCTCTGCTGCAGACAGATTTGTTTGGAATACCAGAGGATCTAAGAATTCATCCATAAAGAATTCCTGGAATTATGTATGGCATCAGAGAATCTTTTTTATACTTTATATAATCCGGAACACCAGAAGAATGTAAATATTTGAGGGTGGAGGTTTGGGATTCAACTGGAACCATGTTGGCGCACTGTAGTTAATGGCAATTTTTTGGATAGGTGGGGCTTGCGGCGCGTGTGCCATAATCGTATCTCTGATTCTTGAAAGCGATAAATCACTTTCAGATAGTTCTTCATCTGTTTCGAAAGCAGGAATATCTGTTATGTTTGGACTTTCGTTCAAATTTTCAGCAACTTTATCCTCCTTTACATCCACGTCATTCTGTCGACCTCAGATTCAGAATCAGACGGTACGGACTCAAAATGACCTATATTTTCAACCTCTGTCTCTAATTCAGCCATTGTCATTCCTACCAAATGAAACGGTTGATACTCTATACGTTTATTCGACATTTTTCTGTAAAATAGATCATTCTTGAAAAATGCAAGAGGCGCGGTGGTACTAATAATGTACCACCCCATTGCCGACTCTTTTGTGATTTTCGCAAGTATTTCAATGAATATTTCAAAAGAATAAGCTAACAGAAGGTATAATTACGTAGTTATTTCGAAAAAAGCCACTACAGGACAAAATTTGCATCAATTATACACCACAGAAAACAGAACAACTTGTCGAAACTAGAAATCCACCATCAAACATGGTGTCCGTAAAAATGATTACGGTAAATCAGTCGCCCGAGTGTCAATACTTTAAGATATTGCCTCACGGATGTCTTTGCAGCACATGCTAATGATGGTTATCCATGTAGGATTCTGTTCAGTGTATTTGTAATAGGTGGTACATTAAACGTACCACCGCCGCCAAACAGCGTCGAAATAGGTGGTACGTATAGTGTACCACCTAGACCACAAGAGTTAATAAACGGACAATAGAATTCACCATGGTAAATTCGATTAAGAGTGTCCAATAAAGAAGAATGGACAATATAACATGCACGCAAAAGCTCCTGACTTCACGACAGTGCTCGAACCAATTTTTTTATTTCTATAGATACATTTCCATAAAAATTAGGCAATGGATGTCCGAAATCTAAATAATGAATTTTAATGCCTTTTAATATCAATACACGCCACAATGTTATTGCCAATTTTGCCAAAAGAGCACTCATGCGCCAGTATAGCCGAGGCAGCCGTTTATTTGATTTGTTTTCCATAACTAATTCCGAAAATGTGCACATTTTAAAAGGATAAAGATTTTCATGCTTTACTATTGCTACATAGAGAACCAGGATTTATTAAACCTCCAAATTGTGATTTTACTGAAACATCCTTCACTTCCTCGTACTATATCCTTCAAATCTTGCCAACCTCGGAGGAGACGTGTTTTTGTTATGATTTATAATATTCACCCCTCTGGGATGACCGATTTCAATTAAACGCTCCTGAGCAACACTCGACACCTGTACTGAGTTTCACGAATTGATCGTATATGTACGAGTACCTACCTACGTATCTTACTGCGTAGGGATGCTGAGATCAGATCAAAATCAATTCATATCACTTATCAATGATCGAATCATACCGTGGAAGTACAAGGATTTTCTGTATGAATCACTCATCTGATATTAGATGTACCTCAGGGTTCCCTTTGGATATCTCTATTATCCATCAATCCCCTTCTAAATTAATCCTTTGAATGATTGTTTCTTCACTTGCAGATGAACAGGGTGATTATTCATCTTATAGATACATTCATTTTAAACATACATTCCTCTCATCAAATAAACCACTTTTTTTGGCGCTCTTGTTCCTCGAAACAGATAGATATGATTTGTCAAAGTTTGAACAAGAGCGCCAAAGCTCATGTCCACTGGGCTATCCCACATTTTTGCGCGTATGTTCTGGGGAACATCGCGTTATCATTTTGACCAAATGTCTGTAATTTTCGAATTTTTTGCCGAAAATGGTCTCAAACGACTAGGTTCAACTCACTGGATGAAGAATTCGAGGTCAAATTTGTTTCTGTCCTTCCGGCCGGCCGGCCATTGCCACGATAACTTGAAAACGGAAAGAAATAGCACTTGAAATTTTCAGGGTAGGTGGCGCATCCCAATACGACGGACAATTTCTTTACTGGGCATAATGGGCCCAATGGCTTCCGAGTAATAATTTTGTTTTGAAGCAATACTAATCCGATCGAATTGAAACCTGGTAAGCAGTTGTAGAATACAAACCCTAGGACGTTTGTGGAATTTTGTGAGAATCATATCGCTAGAAAATCAAAAAAAAAATAATTATAAAATATTATTTATTCCACGATAACCTAAGAACGAAAAAAGATAGCGACTTGAAATTTTCAGTTAGGTTCTGAATCTGAATGCGACATTTGAGTTGGTTTATAAGCATAATCAGCAAAACGGTTGTGGAGTTATGCCGATCTGAAATTTGCTTGTTATTTCCTCAATAACTCGAAAAATACGAAACCGATCCAATTCAAACATAGTTATTAGTTGTAAAATGCCAATACGAAAATTATTGCAAAATTTCGTCAGGATCGTATAACTAGAATTTTTTTAAAAAATCATTGAAAAAAATTCTATATATCAGAAACTGCCCGTCCGACATCGCTGAAATTTTGCGAGAGACTTCAGAACCTAACTCTACTACCAAATTTCGAGTTCCGATCGGGTCTATATTGTTGAAGATCTCAGCAGCCTTCTGCTCGAAAGCTATTGTAGAAACAAAATTCAAAAATAAAAAAACAATTTGTTGACACTTTGCGGCAGCCCTATCAATACAAAAGTTCGCATGCATATAAAGGTCATAATTCTACAATTTGATGCTAACTTTCAGATAGATCCAGTGATCGGTTTCGGAAATATTCATAAAAAATGTTTTTACTAAAAACGGCCATAGCTCCGAAACCGCTAGGTGGATTTCGCCCGTTAAGGAACTGGTCTGAGATATTTACACTCCAAACCTACCCTGTAAATTTAAATCCTCTAACTCCTTTCGTTCGTCTGGCCCTCTGGACCGGACCGGCCGGACAGAATTGATTTCGACTACGGATTCTTGATCGGTGAGTCGAACCAAAAATTCGAAAATTACAGACATTTGGGCAAATTGATGAGCACTCTGTTCCGAGGAACAAGAGCGCCAAAAATGTGAGACAATTGAACTTACCACCTTTGGATTTGAAAGAAAGCTCTTTACCTGGAATATGAGATTGTTCATATTAATATTTCGTACCAAGCTGGGATTCCAAGCTATTCACTGAATTTGACACTATTCAAGTTTCACTGAAAATTATTTTCCAATTTTTGGCGCTCTTGTTCCTCGGAACAGATCAATAAACCGTGGTCGAAATCGACTCTGTCCGGCCGGCCGTCCGGCCGTTAACACGATAACTCTCGAACGAAAGGAGTTAGAGGATTATAATTTTCAGGGTAGGTTTGCAGCGTAAATATCTCAGACGAGTTCCTTAACGGGCAAAACCCACCAAGCGGGTTCGGAGTTATTAGTAACAACATTTTTTATGAATATTTCCGAAACCGATTACTCGATCTATCTGAAATCTAGCATCAAATTGTAGAATAATGACCTTATTATGCATGCGAAGTATTGAATTGATCAGGTTGCCGTAAAATGTAAAAAAAAAAAATTTTAATTTCGAAATTTTGTTTCTACAATAACTCTCGAACAAAATGAGCTAGGCAGTTGAAAATTTCAGAGTAGGTTTTGGAGATAAATATCATGGTTAATTTCGTTAATGGGCTAAATCAGCTTGATAGTTTCAGAGTATCGAATTTATACATTACAAGTTTCAAATTCAGTTTTTTTGAAGATACAGGTTCACCATAAAAATCCATTGATATCATTTGCAACTAAAACAAAACAAGACTTTTGGAGATATGATTTTTCGAATTTCAATAATGAATCGTACTTTTATGTTTTCACAGAATGCTCTTCTTAATTATAATTATTCTATCTATGAATTACGATATGATCTGTGTTCTCACATGTCATCTTATTTTTCTATGAGGGATAAATGTCAAAATTATTTCTGGTTCGTTATTCAGCTATCGTTGAATTATGAGGATGATATGATATTATACTTTTAAGGTGATAATATAATGCCTGTGGTTAATCCATATGATGATGGAATTACATTCTTTGGTAAGATACATAATTAAAGTGGGTTCAGAATATCTTCAGTAAAAAAAAACTGCAATATTGTCTAATTGATATAATATAATTTTCAGAGTATATTTGAGGAATGAATGTCTCGGATAAGTTCGTAATGGGGGAGAATCGGTCTGTTTGAATTCAATTTCTTTCATGATGCAGTTCTATCGTAATAATCCATTTATATAATTCCCAGAGACCAATAATTTCGTTGATATGATTTGTCCAAGTTTAAACAATAGCGCCAAAGCTCCTGTCCACAGGGCTTGAACCAATTTCTTTTCATTCGGCTTTTTCACGATGATGAAAAAAAACTATTCATCCATGTTTCGGTTAGCTTCGAAACAAACTGAAGTTCTCAAAAACTCATTGTTTTCTGGGAGCGATATCATTGATTGAATTATTCAGAATCTCACATCACTTTATTCTCTCATAATCAAATGAGCAGAACATATTCAAGTCAAGTGAAAAAAAGGGATATTGCCATTTCAAAAGGAATGATCGAAGCAGGTTTCCCAAGGATTGTAATTGAAAAAACTGGTTTTGTGCAATTTAATGTAGTTGAGGTATATTTGTCGAATTTATCCTTATATTCAGCCATATAATTTCCGATGGACACACAGGCAGAAGTAAACGAAAATATATCATTCCTTCGAATTCTTCTGAGGTGAGAAAGCCTGATAATTATATTATTTATGGTTCATTGATAAAATAGAAGTAAGTTTTAAGTAATCATATGAGGATATTGTGGGAGGTATACTCATTACTCGAAACGTTACGATATAGTTGTTTCTTCGTTGATGTTGCTTCGTTGTTGTTTGTAAGGCAACATTGTTCAATTGATTGCTTCTGACAAATATCCTGTGTTTCTTACGCAGAAGCTAATCACAAAATAATTAATTTTTATTTTATAGATATTTTTCAGAGTTTGGGAGAGAAAACTCAGAAAAAAACCTTTCAATTAGAAGTAAGTTGCATGAGAGAAATCAAAATATAATTCATTTCTTCATGAGCAATTTCCATCAGAACATTGTCAGGTGCATATGCTAAATTTGAATAAAAAATGTCTACTCACATAAACTTATTGAACTGGTTCCTCAAAAGATTCTTAGTATACTCAGTACATAACACAGCACTAGCTTCTTTCACAGCACCAAGATCAGATTTCGTTCATATACTTCAAGTACCAAAAGAACAGTACCAAAAAGACCACAGTGTAGCACAGAAACGTGAAGTAAATTCGGACGATGGAAGTTAAGTCCCTTACGACAGCCAGTATAGGTTTTTACAAGGGAATCAGGCAGGTCAAATAACTCTTAACTTTGACAATAGAAACAGGAGAAATGGCGTATATACCAATCTTCGCCAATTTGAGGCCCTCCAAGATCCAGGGGCGTTTTTCGATGTTTCTTTGCACGCACACGACAATACAGCTGTTTTCTCTTGCCGAAGTCATTGAAAATCGAGAATACGACAGCCCGTGGAGAAATCTGATACGGTTTCGAGGATTTCACCACAGCTCGGGCCTCAAAACTCGACTATATCGCGCTTGCAACTCTGCGCGATGGTACCACTTCTCGACGGTACTATTTCGTTGGTACCAAGTACTGCGAAAGTCAACGATACTGGTGGTTCCGACGGATTATGCGGATTGGTTCAGCTATGATGCCGAACTTTCTGATTAATCGTCAAAAGTGAGCGTTTGCTGAAGGGTTGTTTACAGATTGAACTATTGACGATATTGTTATGGTTTTTACTATGAACTGTTTCCGCAATAATGATAAAAGTAGTCACTTATTCCGTAAAATAATATATAGAACAAAGGGACTCATCTTTGATAAGGATCGTTTGAAGTGGTTCCGAATTACACAAGTAATTTTAAAAGTGATTAATTAATAAATTCGCTGATATGATCAACGTTTCAATTTTCTACAAAGTTTCTCAATTCAAGTTTCCACAAGGTATTCAAAGTCCACGAATTAAAAATATATTCATATCAATTCTTGCTTTTAATACAACGAATAAATTTCACAAGGCCTTGATCTTACTCCATGAAAATATTTTTATCTATATCTACAAATTCTCATAATTCTCACGAACTTCTGACTGTGATTCATGAGAATGGAAAATAAAAATAAATACTTAAAACTGGGACGGCATATTTGGCGCTCTTGTTCCTCGGAACAGAGTGCTTAACAATTTGACCAAATGTCTGTAATTTTCGAATTTTTGGCTGAAAATGGTCTCAAGCGATTTGGTTCCATTCACTGATCAAGAATCCGTGGTCGAAATCGATTCTGTCCGGCCATCCGGCCGTCCGTCCGTCCGTTAACACGATAACTCTTGAACGAAAGGAGTTAGAGGATTGAAATTTACAGACTATGTTTGGAGCGTAAACATCTCGGACGAGTTCGTTAACGGGCAAAATCCATCAAGTGATTTCGGAGCTATGGCCGTTTTTAGTAAAAACATTTTTTATGAATATTTCCGAAACCGATCACTCGATCTATCTGAAATTTAGCATCCAATTGTAGAATAATGACCTTTATACACATGTGAAGTTTTGTATTGATCGGGTTGCCATAAAGTGTCAAACAAAATTTTAAATATTGCTTCTACAATAACTCCCGAACAAAATGAGCTAGGCAGTTGAAATATTTGAGAGTAGGTTTGGGATATAAATATCTCGGTTAAGTTCGTTATTGGTCAGAATAGCCCCGATGGTATCGGAGTAACGAAAAAAAAAATTTTCAAATTCAATTTTTCTTCAGATGCAGTTTCACCATAAAAATCCATTGATATCATTTTCAACTCTAACAAGCTAATACTTTCGGCGATATGATTTTTTGAAAATTCAATAATGAATCGTACTTCCATGTTTTCACAGAATGCTATAATTATTCTATCTATGAATTATTATATGATCTGAATTCATACTCGTACATGTCATCCTGTTCTATAAGAGAGAGTTAAATTCATTTCAGCTATTTTAATTTTATTTCTTCCATGGTGCAGTTCTCATTCACAGATTGCTCAGTTAATCTTGATAAATAAACTATTATTTGAATTGAATTTCCTTTATGATGCAGTTCTATCATAAGAATACATTGATATCCTTCACAACTCTGAGAAACCAATACTTTCGGATATATGATGTGTCAAAGTTGGAACAAGAGCGTCAAATCTCTTGTCCACAGGGCTTGAACCAATTTTTATTTGATTTTTACGCGCATGTTCTGGGAAACATCGCTTTATCATTTTGCCTAAATGTCTGTAATGTTTGAATATCTTGCCGAAAATGGTTTCAAAGAATCATTGGAAATCGTTGAGAAAAATTTTATATATCAGAAACTATTCGTCCAACATCGCTGAAATTCTGCGAGAGCCTTCAAAACCTACCTCTACTCTCAAGTTCCAAGTTCTAACAAGATGGGATCTATATTGTTGGAGATCCGAGCAGCCTTGTGTGAGTTTAGTAGCTGGATGGGTGACCGTTGCCTTGGTAACTTTCGAATGAAAAAAAATCAGAACTTGAAATTTTCAGGGTAGGCTGCGCATTCGAATTGTCCGTTATTGGACAAAATGGGTCAAACGGTTTCGGAGTTATACCCATCTGGAATATTATTTTCTCGGTAACTCAGAAAATACGGAACCGATCCAATTTAAACTTGGTATCTAATTGTAGAATATCAACCTAGAGACGTGTGTGAAATTTTGTGAGAATCGTAACACTAGAAAATTTCAAACAAATTACGAAAAAATATCATGTATCTCACGATAACTTGAGAACGGAAAGAGATAGTGACTTTTTTTTTTCAAGGTAGGTTACGCATCCAAATTGTATATTATTATATACTGATCCTCCTAGGCAGATTTAAGTAAATTAATTGGCATAATTGAACAAATGGTTTGAGTTATACTCTTCGGAAATTTTGTTGTTATTTCCTCTATAACTCAAAATATACAAATCTGACCAAACTAATTCGAAACTTCGTGATTATCGTGTCCTGAAGTTGCTCGAGGGGTAAGTTGTTTCGTATTTCATTTTCATTAGAATACATACGAAACAATCAAAAAATAATTTTATCATAGATTATCTCGTTACTGACGTATGTCATTAAAGTGGTATTAAATGAATTTATATATTATAAAAGCTGAGAAAACGGTATATGTATAATGTATATGGATGCTACATTGGATAAAGAGTGACCAATAGAGGTGAGTAGATAATAGAGCATGCGCGTAAAAGGTCCTGACTTCACGTCAGTGCTTGAACCAATTTTTTGCTTCCCACAAACCTCAACTGTGAACATTTTATGGGGGCTTACAAGGGTTAGGTAACTTCCCGATCTGAGAGATTCATTGCTTGAGGGAATAATAAAATAAAATGGGTTCAAGCCCTGTGGACAGGAGCTTTCTGGCGCTCTAGTTCAAACAGACAAATTATATCTCCGAAAGTATTGGTTTCTCAGAGTTGGGAATTATATCAATGTATTCATATGATAGAACTGCATCATAAAGGAAATTCAATTCAAATAATAGTTTATTTATCAAGATTAAATGAGCAATCATGAGAATGAGAAAAGCACCATGGAAGAAATCAAATTAAATCTGGCCAATTTTGTCCAATAACGAACTTAACCGAGATATTCATCTCCCTAAACTACTCTGAAAATTTCAACTACCTACCCTATTCCTTTCGAGAGTTATATCTATGTCTATGGATGAAAAGCAGTCTCACTTCTCTCAGATCTCTTACTTCATGTTCCGTTCCGAAATTTAAGAATTTTCTGAGAAAACCTAATTTCGGAGCAAACAACTGAGATTTTTCTCACTTCGCTGACAATTCTTCGATTGATTATATAATGTCATGTCTCAGGAACATCATTTGACATTATGACAATTCATACATAGAATAATATCATTCTGTGACAACGTTGAAATACGATTTATTATTGAAATTTTGAAACATCATATCTCCGAAAGTATTAGCTTGTTAGAGTTAAAATTTAATTTGGAATTTGCCTTGTAAAAAAAAAATTGTTTTTTTTGTTACTCCGAAACCATCTGTCCGATTTTGCCCAATAACGAACTTAGCCGAGATATTTATCTCTCAAACCTACTCTGTAAATTTCAACTGTCTAGCTCATTCCGTTCGAGAGTAATCGTGCCTACGGCCGGCCGGACCGGCCGGACAGAATGAATTTCGACCACGGATTCTTGATCAGTGAGTCGAACCAAATCGTTTAAGACCATTTTCATCGAAAAATTCGAAAATTACAGACATTTGGGCAAATTGATAAGCACTCAGTTCCGAGGAACTAGAGCGCCAAAAAAACCGTTATAAATTTATCTTCAAGGAGCCTGAATTATAAATAAAGGGACAATTTTTGAATTTCAGAATAACTATTATACAAACTAGTTCAAACAGACAAATTATATCTCCGAAAGTATTGGTTTCTCTGAGTTGGGAATTATATCAATGTATACATATGATAGAGCTGCATCATAAAGGAAATTCAATTCAAATAATAGTTTATTTATCAAGATTAAATGAGCAATCATGAGAATGAGAACTGCACCATGGAAGAAATCGAATTAAATCTGGCCAATTTTGCCCAATAACGAACTTAACCGAGATATTCATCTCCCTAACCTACTCTGAAAATTTCAACAACCTAGCTCATTCCGTTCGAGAGTTATTGTGGAAAAACTTTTTTTAAATTTTCAAATTTTTTTTTACACTTTGCGGTAATCTGGTCAATACAAAATTCACATGCGTATAAAGGTCATGATTCTACAATTTGATGCTAAATTTCAGATAGATCGAACGAACTTGTCCGAGATATTTACGCTCCAAAACCACCTTGCAATTTTCAATCCGCTAACTCCTTTCGTTCGAGAGTTATCGTGCCTACGGCCGGTCGGCCGGCCGGACAGAATCGATTTTGCACTCGGATTCTTGATCAGTGAGTCGAACCAAATCGTTTGAGACCATTTTCAGCCAAAAATTTCAAAATTACAGACACTTGGGCAAATTGATAAGCACACTGTTCCGAGGAACTAGAGCGCCAAAAAAACAAGTTTCGTATGACAATTGCCCAAAACAGGTTTAAAGTACCTACAAATAGTAGGTATTCCATAAAACAAATATGAAAGAAGATAAGTAATAATAAAAAAATTACCTTGTAATCGATCAAAAATTTCCTGATCTACGTTCACCAAACTACAGAATTATGCTTTCAATATTTACGTAATATTTTCAAACATTTTCGGGTGAGGTCCCCGTTGCATCGCTAAAATACGAGTATTTCAACCCCAATATTTTTGAAGTTACAATATTTCCTTCTGTCAAGTTGACATTATGAGAATTCATACATAGAATAATAATTATATCAATCTGTGAAATACGATTTACTTTGAAATTTAAAAAAATCATATCTCCGAAAGTATTAGCTTTTTAGAGTTGAAAAGGATATGAGTGGATTCTTATGATAAAACTGCTTATTAAAAAAAATTTGATTTGGAAAATGTTCCGTAAAAAAAAATTTTTTTTTTGTTAGTCCGAAACTATCTGTCCGATTTTGCCCAATAACGGACTTAGCCGAGATATTCATTCCTCAAACCTACTCTGAAAATTTCAACTCTCTAGCTCATTCCGTTCGAGAGTTATCGTGCTTACGGCCGGCCGGCCGGATCAGCCGGCCGGACAGAATGAATTTCGACCACGGATTCTTAATCAGTGAGTCGAACCAAATCGTTTAAGACCATTTTCATCGAAATATTCCAAAATTACAGACATTTGGGCAAATTGATAAGCACTCAGTTCCGAGGAACTAGAGCGCCAAAAAATACGCCTCCTAGTCCGCCTCCTAAGCAGTTTTCGAGAATTGATTTATTTGTCCTCTCCAAGTTATAATAACCAGTGAGGTCACAAAACAGCATACCAAATTTTCGAAAAATCAATAAGACTTGGTACAAAATTCGAGTGTTATCCTAAGATAACCATTTGAGATTCTTGACTCGATTAATGCATTTTAAGGGGTGAAATTTGGAGGCAAACAGTTAGAAATAATAGATTTTTAAAATCCTTCGAAAGGCATGATTCGCGACCATCTATATTATAAGGAGAAAAATTTGAAAAAATCACTGACGTGTAGTCAAGAGCTTTTGCGCGCTTCTTCAATTGCCTAAAGACCCTCTAGAAATACTGCATGAACATTTGGAATAAATAAAATAGTGAACTCGGCGAGGATTTGAACCCGCGTGGCATGCAACGACGCCACGTTCTCGTGTGTACAGGACTTTTTTGCAGTTCTGAGATTTACATGATTTGAAATTTCAGAGTAGATACCAACTCGAAATTTTATTTTCACAATAAGCGCTATACGAAGCAGATCCAGCTGAATTACGGTACACGATTGTAACATGTTAGCTTGAACGTTTTTGCGAGATTTAAACCGAATCGGACAAATAGTTTATGAAATATTTTTGGATACATTTTTGCGCGTTCTGGGGAACATCGCGTTATCATTTTTCCCAAATGTGAAATTTAATTCTGTGGTGCCGTCCGGCCGTCCGGCCGTTGCCACGATAACTTGAGAACGGAAAGAGCTAGCGACTTGAAATTTTCAAGGTAGGTGGCGCATCCCAATACGACGGACATGTTCGTTAATGGGTATAATCGGCCCAATGGTTTCCGAGTAATAATTTTGATTTCAACCAAAAAAAGTCCGATCGAATTTAAACTTGGTGAATAGTTGTAGAATATAAACCTAAGCACGTTTGTAAATTTTTGTGAGAATCGTGTCACTAGAAAATTAAAAAAAAATTATTAAAAAATATTATTTATCACACGATAACCTGAGAACGGAAGGAGATAGCGGCTTGAAATTTTCAGGTTAGGTTGTGCATCTGAATGCGACATTTGAGATCGTTTATAAGCATAATCGGCCAAACGGTTTTAGAGTTATAGCCATCTGAAATTTGGTTGTTTTTTGTTCCTCATTAACTCGAAAAATACAAAACCGATTTAATTCAAACATGGTTATTAGTTGTAGAATGACAACGCGAAAATTCTTGCAGAATTTCGTGAGGATGGTATAACTAGAAAATTTCAAAAAAATAATTGAAAATAATTGAAAAAAATTCTATATATCATAAACTATTTGTCCGGCATGGTGAAATTTTGGAAGAGCCTTCAGAACCTAACTCTACTGCAGAGTTCCAAGTTTGAACACGATCGGATCCATATTGTTGGAGAACCGAGCAGCCTTTTGTGAGTTCGGTAGCTGGATGCGAATCATCGTATGATATGTTGTCTATGGTCGTATTTTTGTGACAACCTTCAAAAACATTAATGTCATGATGAAATATTTTTGCGCGTATGTTCTTTGGAAAATCGTGTTTTTTCATCACAAATCAATGGGAGATGATAGCCCTACATTAGCGGTCAGACCTGGTTTTGAAAGAGATCCTCCTTAGGAGGAGGCAACTAAATATTGAAGAGATTTCTATGAACAAGAGTGAATATCTTTGAGAAATAGAGAAGGCGATTCTTCTTCAAGAGATCCATTTACCTTCAGAGGAGTATATTTGTGAGAGGGGACTTGTGAAAGGTTATGTATTATTTTTAATATGATATCACTGAAATTTGGCTGAAGGCTTCAAAACTTAACTTTGAATTAATCACACTTTCTGATCTTGTAAGGTGAGAGGCTCATTTCTGGATATTAATTCTCGTGATGGGTAGAGAGGAATTTTAGGCCAGTTTTTCTATCACTAATGAGAATATATCTTTATGTTTCACCTCATCACCTTTAGATCTATCAATGGACATTTATTGGTTAAGAATAATAGTCTAAGAGCTAGCAACGTTTTCGAGAGATAATTTCAGGTAGGCCAGTTTTTAGATATGCTATTCCTCTCATTCTCCCGGACGTTATACGGGCAATCTGGCTGGCGGTAGTGCTTGCGTTCATCAGTGCGCAGCGTACATGTACAGGTAAAATATCGATTTTTCAAAGAATTTTAGGAAGGTTTTTAGTTTTTTAATTGTTTTTATTGAATGTTCTGACACATGAATATATTATCGCCAGATATTTTTATTATTGTTTTAATTGTGCCAGACGCCAATTTTGTATTGAAAAAAAATTTTTTTTTCAAATTATTTTAGTACTGCTGAAATTTTGATATGATGTCATTCAATTATCTACAGACCCAAAATTAAATTGCCAAACAATAATTCAATTGCTAAACCTTCAGCCAGACCGTTCTAAAAGTGAAAAGTTGTGGGGTATCATTTTGCTTGGTCTAGAAATAGTTGTAAAATAAATTTGAAAGAAAGGATTGAAAACCATTGAATTGAGTGGTGAATTAATACGGTATCAAAATAATTATTTATTGTTATATAAAATTAAAATAATTATCAATCTATAGTATTTAAATAGACAAAAGTGCGGATGGTTACATAAAAATCATGGTTAGAGTTTTTAATCCATAATCGTATCATAAAAAACAGAGGCATTTTGGTAATCATCATCAGCTTCATAACTGTCTTTTAAAGTATTATCATTTTGTGATATGGTAGTATCTGTAATGGAATGGAAAATTTAATGTATAATCTTTCGGCAAAGAAATTTATTAGTATTTTATTCATAATTTTTACCACAACTTCGGCATCGACATTTATCTGGCAAATGTGATATATTATTCGAGAATCGAATTCTTCGTGTTCTTCGAAAGATAACGAATCTTCAACAGTTCTAATAACTTTATTACTTTCAACCCGGTATGAGTAGCACTTGTTGAAGTTCGGATAAATAATTTTATTACCAACGAAGGGAGCCATTTCATCACCAGCCCAATGGTCAATAAATATATTAACAAGGGCTTCTTTGAAATATATATTTTTAAGTTCACTTACAAAATTATTTATCTGAACTTCAAGAAGTGCTACTCATACCGGGTTGAAAGTAATAAAGTTATCAGAACTGTTGAAGATTCATTATCTTTTGAAGAACACTAAGAAGCCGATTCTCGAATAATATGTCACATAGGCCTAATAAATGTCGATGCCGAAATTATGGTACGCTGCTCAGACACAGACATTTTAGTAATACTTCTTGGTAACATGGATCATTTGAATGCATCACTAAAACTCTGGATAAATCTGGGTGTGTGGAATAATGAGTGATTTATAAGCGTAAATCAAGTACCTATACGAAATTCTAGGGAATTCTTTATCGAAAGCTCGACCGTGCTTTCACGCACTCACAGGATTCGACTATACACTTTACGGAAAGGTAAACTTCGACATTTTAAACTGTTAGAGCAATCAGTTCAGTATCAGTCAGCCTGCCAAAATATTATAACAGAGGATGAAGAATTGCTGGATAAGACATTTCAGATCTTGAAAAAATTAATTTGCCATATCTACGGAGCTCGTGTTTCTTAGAACGTTCGGTTCCAGCTTTTTTCAAACACTTACCGGTCTAAAAAATCAGACGATAACTTTGAGAAAAGATTCCGTAATTTTGACCCATCAAGCTCACCACTATGCAAAGCTGAATTGTATCAATATTTACTACGAGTTCGTTACGTTAAAAAGTTTTGGAGAAGTGCTCAATGAAAACACCCAACATCTCTGTCAACTCAAGCTTCCGGCTGGACCATAAAAGACGATAAATATGATTTTGTGTGGTTCATTGGAAAGAAATTACCATCATTAGTTGACGATATTATTATTGGAGGTTAAAATTATGAATAAAATACTAATAAATTTCTTTGCCGAAAGATTATACATTAAATTTTCCATTCCATTACAGATACGACCATATTACAAAATGATAATACTTCAAAATACAGTGATGAAGATGATGATGATTACCGAAATGCCTCTGTTTTTTATGATACGATTATGGATTAAAAACTCTAACCATAATTTTTATGTAACCATCCGAACTTTTGTCTATTTTAATACTATAGATTGATAATTATTTTTATTTTATATAACAATAAATAATTATTTTGATACCGTATTAATTCACCACTCAATTCAATGGTTTTCAATCCTTTCTTTCTAATTTATTTTACAACTATTTCTAGACCAAGCAAAATGATACCCCTCAACTTTTCACTTTTAGAACGGTCTGGCTGAAAGGTTTAACAATTGAATTATTGTTTGGCAATTTAATTTTGTGTCTGTAGATAATTAAATGACATCATATCAAAATTTCAGCAGTACTAAAATAATTTGAAAAAAAAAAAAAATTTCAATACAAAATTGGCGTCTGGCACAGTTAAAACAACAATAAAAATATCTGGCATTAATATATTCATGTGTCAAAACATTCAATAAAAACAATTAAAAAACTAAAAACTTTCCTAAAATTCTTTGAAAAATCGATATTTCACCTGTACAGGTACGCTGCGCACTGATGAACGCAAGCACTACCGTCAGCCAGATTGCCCGTATAACGTCCGGGAGAGTGAGAGGAATAGCATATCTAAAAACTGGCCAACCTGAAATTCTTGTTTTCCCAACTTGCTAGCTCTCGTACTATAAGTAATTGAATATTACTGGAATTCAATTGAATTTCATTCAATATGTTAGTAACTAAACTTATAATTTTCTTTACTTTGATTATTTAAATATGACATTAATTCCAGTTATATTTTTCAAGAATAATTATGTTTTCTTCTCATAAAGAAGAATTGAAGGTAGACAACAATGTGTTAATCTTTTCATCATTGCTTTCTATCCTGACTTCACGAAAAAAAAAATTGGTTCAAGTACTGACGTGAGGTCAGGAGCTTTTCCGCGTATGTCCTATTGTCCATTCTCCTGTATTGGACACTTTTAATCGAATTTACCATGGTGAATTCTATTGTCTATTCTCCTGTATTGGACAGCCTTAATCGAATTCACCATGGTAAATTCGATTAAGAGTGTCCAATACAGGAGAACAGACAATAGAATTCACCATGGTAAATTCGATTAAGAGTGTTCAATAGAGGAGAATGGAAAATATAACATACGCGCAAAAGCTCCTGACTTCACGTCAGTGCTTGAACCAATTTTTTTTTGTAGCTCGATTACTATGTATCCCTTTTCTTCTGTGCGCAATTGACATTTATTACTGTTTCAAGCACTGAAGTGAAGACAGGAGCTTTTACGTTTATGTTCTGTTGTCGATTCTCCTGTATTGGACACTCTTAATCGAATCGCTATCTTTTTCCGTTCTCAAGTTATCGTGGCAATGGCCGGCCGGACGGACATATTCAAATTTGGCCTTGAATTCTTTATCAGGGAGTCGAACCCAATCGTTTGACACCATTTTCGGCAGAATATTCGAAAAGGTACTATTTTGCTTGAAATTCCGAAACAAATTTTTTTTATATTCGTGCTGCCCTTCCGGGTACTTTTCGTTATGCGCATGCGCAGATGAGAAGTGATTCAACTGCTGGAGTTTTCGTCTATTTCTTCATAGAATCCCCTGGTGAGGGGCCGCGCATGCATGGATTGAAGCTACGATATCCTGAACCAATGGTGTTTTGTGAGATTTTGAGAGGACTTAAAACCACGAGTGGATTGCGCATGCGCAGAGGATAAGTGGCTCTTTTTGGGTTGTTTGGGTTTTGTTGGGTGTGGTTTACATCTAGCCGTCATGGATTTGGCGCTAAGGCGATATCGTGAGGTTTTAAAAAAAAATCATGGCAATTCTGTGCTCGGACAAGTCAGTTTCGAGGAAATAGCGTTGTTTCCGAGATGAAATGAGTGTACCATGTCCCTGTCAAAGAAACTGTAAAAATATCTGGCTCGCTCTATCCACTCAGCTTAAAACATTCATCATTCATTTCAAATTAGCCAAAGTGAACAAGAGAGCCAAATAGTACTGACTCAACTTCAATGCTTTTTTGCACGTATGCGCGTTAGCATTTTGCCCAACTGTCTGTATTTTTCGAATTTCTTGCCGAAGGTCAAATTTGATTCTGTCCTGCTGGCCGGCCGTTGCCACGATAACTTGAGAACGGCAAGAGTTAGCGACTTGAAACGGGTAGGGGGCGCATTCCAATACGATGGACAAGTTCGTTAATGGGTATAATCAGCCCAATGGTTTCTGAATAATAATTTTGTTTTCAACCAATGCAAATCTGATCGAATTGAAACTTGTTGAATTTCTAGAGTATAAACCTAAGCACGTTTGTGAAATAGGCATAATCGACCAAACAGTTTTGGAATTATACCCATTTGAAATTTGGTTGTTATTTTCTCAATAACTCCGACAAATACAGAACCGATCCAATTCAAACATGGTTATTAGTTGTAGAGAATTCTTGTGAAATTTCGTGAGGTTAGTATCACTAGATAATTTTTAAAAAATCATGGAAAATCATGGAAACAAATTCGATATATCGCAAAGTATTCCCCCGACATCGCTGAAAATTTGCGAGAGCCTTGATAACCGAACTCCACTTCCAAGTTCTAAGTATGAACACGATCGGATCTATATTGTTAGAGATCCGAGCAGCCTTCTGTGAGTTCAGTAGCTGGATGGGTGGCCATTGCCTCGATAACTTTCGAACGAAAAGAGAAAGAGGCTTGCAATTTTCTGGGTAGGTTGCGCATCCGAATGGAGGGTTAATATTATTTTTCAGTATAATCGATCTAACGGTTTCGGAGTTTTATCCACCTTGAATATTATCTCCTCGATAACTCAAAAAAAAAACTCGATCGAATTGAAGCTTGGTAACTAGTTGAAAAATATCGACATAAACACGTGTGTAAAATTTTGTGAGAACCGTACCCCTACAAAATTTAAAAAAAATTACGAAAAAAAAATTGGTTCAAGCACTGACGTGAAGCAAGGAGCTTTTGTGCTTCACTTCAGTGCTTGAGCCAATTTAATATTTTTTGTTCGAGTTTGAATTCCATCCAGCAAATATCAACGTCGGACAAATTTAAAATTGAAACCGATTTCTTCTGTAGTACCTCATAATCATTTTTGACTGCTCAGGCAGTTAAGAATTATTTTATATAGCTTACAATTTCAGAAATAGAAAATCAGGCAATTCCCGGATAAGTTAAGAAATTGACAACATTGTACTCGAAGTCTACTTCTGTCGATATTCGAACCGAGCGGAACGTGTCAACTTTCCAACAAAAAACTTAACTCAAGATCTTCCTACTCACCCGCTCTGTAAAAATATTACCAGTAATTCAACAGTACTTTCTATGAGTACTTCACTATTCATTTATGACGATTTTCGACCAAGAAGACAAACAGTGCCACTCTTGTAACTTTATTAATTAATTGGTTTAGGACATAGAACGTTTAATGCGTTTATGTAACCTTCCTTAACCAGTTTGGTTTGCATAAAAGTTTTGGCGTACCAGGTCTCTTATGAAATAGGTTTTGTATGTCACCAGCCGTTCTGAATTGAGATATTGGTTGCACGAATACTTTCTCGGAACAATGTGATTAGCGTGGATTGTATACGGTTTTTTATTCCTACATTTATTGGTTTTAGGCATTGGTCAACACTAGTGAAAAACAGGAATTTATTCTTGTGCTCGACAGAACTATATCGATGTATACTAAGTGACAAGGAAACTGCAACACACAGAAGGAGCTGTTTATATTTTAATTTTTTTTTGCAAAACATATATAGTATAGCAAGGAGTAAATGATTAAAATTTGGAGAAAAAAATCGTGAAGGTTTTTTCATTTTTTCAACATTTGTTGTTACTTTCATATAGTAGTCGTTTTTTGCGTATTTTTTTAATTTTACAACAAACCAGCTGTTCGAGGAGATCCAAAGTCGATGTTTAGTTGTTGTCAAAATGCCTAGAGCACATGTACGCGGAATTTATCGCCAGCTAAGTGAATTTGAAACAGGTCGAATTATTGGTCTACGGGAGGCGGGGTTGTCATTGCGAGAAATCGCTTACCATACGAACAGAAATCCAACTACTGTTATGAGATGTTGTCAAGCGTGGTTTGATAATGCCCAAAATCGAAGAAGAGTAGGCACCGGACGTCGAAGGGGATCGACGTCTGAGACTTATGGTTATTAGAGACCGATTTGCGACAACTCGATCTTTGGCTGATAGTGGTTAAGAGAATAAGGCCATCCTGTAACTGTCCGAATGGTTTACCACCGAATAAGGTCTTTTGGACTTCAGCATTATCGACCCTATCTTGTGTTACCTCTGACGGTCGAGCATCGCCGCGCCGGCAACGATTACAGTGTGCAGAGAACGTCAACATTGGAATGTGGAATGGCATCAGGTCGTCTTTTCTGATGAATTTCGATTCTCCTTGGGTGCACATGATGGCCGAAGAAGGGTTAGACGACGTCGGGGAGAAAGACGTGAACCCTAGTTTGATATTGCGCGTCATGTACACCGGACAGTAGGCTATATGGTATTGGGTGCTATTGCACATGCAATTAGGTCACATTTAGTCTTTATTCGAGGTAACATGACAGCGCTGCGTTACCTTCAAGAAATCATGGAGCCATATGTTCTCCCTTATTTCAACCGGCTCGAGAATCCAATATTTCAGCAAGATAATGCTCCACCTCATGTTGCCAGAGTTAGTTTAAACATTTTTGAACCGACCCATGTGAACCTTTTGCCATGGCCGCCCAGATCCCCCGATCTTTCGCCCATAGAGCATGTTTGGGACATCATGGGTAGAAGGCTTATCTTATTGCATCAATACCAAGACGTGTTGAGGAGTGTATAGATAATCTCGGTGGACAAACAAATTATTAACAAATTTAAAAAAAAATTTAAACCCTTCGTTTTTTTTTCTTCGAATTTCAATCAGTTACTCCTTGCTATACTATCTATGTTTAACAAAAAAAAATAAAATTTAAACAGCTCCTTCTGGGTGTTGCAGTTTCTTTGTCAGTCAGTATATTTGTGAAATGAATTCAACATAGAACGACACAATAATATAGCTGTCAAGCCTTACAATCGATTTGTTTGAAATTTTTGGCGCTCTAGTTCCTCGGAACTGAGTGCTTATCAATTTGCCCAAATGTCTGTAATTTTCGAATATTTCGATGAAAATGGTCTTAAACGATTTGGTTCGACTCACTGATCAAGAATCCGTGGTCGAAATTCATTCTGTCCGGCCGGCCGGCCGTAGGCACGATAACTCTCGAACGGAATGAGCTAGAGAGTTGAAATTTTCAATGTAGGTTTGGGGGATAAATATCTCGGCTAAGTTCGTTATTGGGCAAAATCGGACAGATGGTTTCGGAGTAACAAAAAAAAATTTTTTTTTACCAAACAAATTCCAAATTAAATTTTTTTTAATAAGAAGTTTTATCATAAGAATCCATTCATATCATTTTTATCTCTAACAAGCTAATACTTTCAGAAATATGATTCTTCAAAATTTCAATGTAAATCGTATTTCACACATTGATATAATTATTCTATGTATGAATTGTCATAATGTCAACTTGACAGAAGGGAATATTGTAACTTCAAAAATATTGGGGTTGAAATACTCGTATTTTAGCGATGCAACGGCGACCTCACCCGAAAATGTTTGAAAATATTACGTAAATATTGAAAGCATAATTCTGTAGTTCGAGAGAGGAGAAAATTTGGTGAACGTAGATCAGGAAATTTTTGATCGATTACAAGGTAATTTTTTATTTATTACTCATCTTCTTTCATATTATTAATCATCTTCTTTCATACATGTTTTATGGAATACCTACTATTTGTAGGTACTTTAAACCTGTTTTGGGCAATTGTCATACGAAACTTGTTTTTTTGGCGCTCTAGTTCCTCGGAACAGAGTGCTTATCAATTTGCCCAAGTGTCTGTAATTTTGGAATTTTTGGCTGAAAATGGTCTCAAACATTTGGTTCGACTCACTGATCAAGAATCCGAGTGCGAAATCGATTCTGTCCGGCCGGCCGTAGGCACGATAACTCTCGAACGAAAGGAGTTAGCAGATTGAAAATTGCAAGGTGGATTTGGAGCGTAAATATCTCGGACAAGTTCGTTCGATCTATCTGAAATTTAGCATCGAATTGTAGAATCATGACCTTTATACGCATGTGAAGTTTTGTATTGACCAGATTACCGCAAAGTGTAAAAAAAAATTTTTGAAAATTTTAAAAAAGTTTTTCCACAATAACTGTCGAACGGAATGAGCTAGGTAGTTGAAATTTTCAGAGTAGGTTAGGGAGATGAATATCTCGGCTAAGTTCGTTATTGGGCAAAATTGGCCTGATTTAATTCGATTTCTTCCATGGTGCAGTTCTCATTCTCATGATTGCTCATTTAATCTTGATAAATAAACTATTATTTGAATTGAATTTCCTTTATGATGCAGCTCTTTCATATGTATACATTGATATATTTCCCAACTCAGAGAAACCAATACTTTCGGAGATATAATTTGTCTGTTTGAACTAGAGCGCCAGAAAGCTCCTGTCCACAGGGCTTGAACCCATTTTTTAATGTATCATGATCGTCAACGACCAACTTGTAGTATATAAATTTTAAGTGCACAAACGTTATGCCAGGTGCATTGTCCCGCTCGTTCGTTGAATGATAATTAGATTTCACTGATTTGTAACACCAAACACCAGCGGAAATCTAGAGTGACTCAGCGGTTCCTTTTATATTTTGCCGCTTCCATGGTCGTACGCATTTAGGTAGTAGACTGGAAATAATATTGTCCTGAATGTATTTATTTCTTCAGTCGATTCGTTAAGATAATTCCGTGTCAATGGATTTCGTTATTAACACCGGACCGCCGCACTGGAGACATCACTTCGGCATATTCGTGCTAATTTCCAAAGTGTCTACGACAGGCTGAACATAGCCATATTTATAAGTTCATCGGTGAGAGCCGGAATGAAACGCTGGAAGGTCGAGAGGGTGTGGGTCATTACACCATCACAGACAACAAAACCCTATGAGATTCCGAGTGTTCTTCTTCTTGGGGAAGACCTAGGAGGACCTGCATAATCATAATAATGTCATTAGCAAGCCATCCAATGCAGACTGACTCCATTATGAAGGGGTACAAAAGCAAAAAAGCACTTTGGGTCAATCGGCTTTGGCACGCCTGCTAATGATATTATTATGATTAGACTGACCCTAAGTGTTCCCCCAGGAGATCCCCAGAAGCTCCTAGGACAGTCAGTTGTGTTCTGTGTAGGCTATGTTACTGTATACTGAATAACCCAGAAAACTTACATCATCTAGTCGCTTTGTATTAAGGGCCCAAGAAAATGAATCTCTACCGCATGATGTACATCTCTTTGTCTGTTCGTTCTGGAATATTATAACTTTGGAATGAAAATCCACTTTTTGATATTTCCTCTATAGATCGTAGATATTTTCTCTGATATGTGCAGTTCTGAATCGCAGAAGTCCATAATAAGCATAGTCGGGAAGGGTACGATCTGACATTCCAAAGAGTCATTCAACTATGTTGACACAAATAGGGAGAATCTGCATATTAGAGAAATACAGAGTATTTTCAAAGTAGAGTTTTTTTTTAACAGAAGGTAGAACTCATGAAATTTCATTCCACCAAAAATCGCATATATAAAATATGCATAATAGGGCTGCTATCCACCCCTGAAGTCGCATGTGATTCCGCGAATTTTCGAGTACGGCTTTGTCTTCCAACGCTTTCAACGCATTGTAAACGTGTAATCCCAAGGTCGCATACAAATTAGCAATGCTTATGTCTGCAGAAACCGAACGTTGTACGACCAGGAACAAGTGATGATTTCTCTAGCTCCTTTACAAAAGACTCGATGGACGTACAACGTTAGGTTTCTGCACAGATAAGCATTACTAATCTGTATGTATATTATATATTGTATATTATTATACTGATCCTCCTAGGTCTTCCCCAAGGAGACCCTTCATAAGCTCTCGAAGAGCTTGAGCGAGTAAGGAGAACCAGTTTTGTTACTGTGTCCTTACGCGTTTACAATGGTTCAAAACGTGGGGATATAGAGAGGAAATTCGTGGAATCGCATGCGAGGTCGGGGGTAGATCGCAGCCCTATCCACCTATCCTTACGTCAGCTTAGACATAGCACTCTTAATGTTTGAACCGACAGTGAATGGTGTCCACTACCCTCTGGGTAGATCTCCGGCTCGCTTTATACGATGAACTTGAAACACTCTTCATTCAATTCAAATTAGCCAAGGTGAACATGCGTGCCAAAGACTATTGACTTCACGGCAGTGCTTTTCTATATTTTTATATATACTACGTACAAAATAGGATATATTTTTTTAAATTCTTCCAAATTTATTATTGGACATTCCTAACAGTTTCTCTCTGTAAAAAGTGAATATGCTGGAAACAGGAACCAGAACGTTACACGCGAAATGGTCAGAAGTGGATAGAAAGTGCAATTTAGGGTACTCGATGATTTGAATTGTGATTTCATAACTATCGCAAATGATTCAACAAAACTGTACAATTATTTCCCTTTTCGATAAGAGCATTCACCATTGAAGACGCGCATCCTCCAAATTTGCATTAGTTTATTCGAGTGGTTTTTGGATTCCATCCACAGAACACTAGTAGACGTCAACGTCTTCCTGCATTTCTAAATTGAAATATATTGCCCAGTGGTGCCATTTCAGGTTTTTTTTACGAGGGGACAAGGTGATGTAAAATTTGCCAATTCCTAGTGTGCTGACCCTGCCCAAAAACACTCCTATAACTGTTACTAGAGAATCACCAGAATCAATTCTGCTATTGAACTGGGTGCCACAATTCTTACCCTTGGATGTGTGATTTTAAACGTCTAGTAAACAAAGAAGAACTCTATGCTGTGTATGCAACCCAAGATACTTTTAGACAGCCAGAGTAAGACAGATTGTTGGGGTGAAGTGGGAAGAGAGAGTGAAATAAAATAATCATAATGCAACCTGAAGGGTCTAATTTAAGATTAGAGGAAAATAATGTAGAAGAAAAACCCCTTTCTTTACAAATATTAGATCATTTCAAGTATACATATTCATTGGTACAGGTAAAATGGTTTACTCAACAGTATATAGTATGCTGTATCAAAATAGGTAATAATGCATAGTATATACACTAGTACGGTCAATAGTAACAGGTACATGATCAATAGAAATAGGAACATGGTAAATAGCAATAGGGCCATAGTGAAGAGAAGTAGGAGTATGCTAAATAGCAGTAGTTACATAGTACTACGAAAGAATTACATTGTATATATATTGTATATTGTTGTAGGGGGTAAAGATGCACTGCAATCTTAAGGTCTACTGTGCCTCACGTCAGAGCTGTCAATGTCATCACCATCTACAGCTCGCCTTTCAGTTCCAGAGTTTTGATTAACTCCAGTATCTGGGATCTTCAAGGAGGCTACGTCTTCACTCCTGCATATTAATTTCTTGCCCAAAGTATTCCTTGCGTTGGTTTGAGATGGCGAGGCATTCCGTAATCAGTTTATCAGGACTTCCACTGTCATTCCAACAGAATCTGCACTTGTCAGTTTCTGCTAGCCCTAATTTCATCATATGCTTCCTAAGGCCGCAGTGCCCTATGAGGAAACGAGTGAGGAGGTGCAGCGGGTTTTTACTGAGGTCCATATATTTCTTGAATCTGACAGTGTTAAAGCTCCGGAGGAACTTTTTGGAGTGATACATTCTTGGGAGGGATCTCCAGAAAATATCTCTTTCAGTTTCTTCTTTCATCCGAAACTCACTTTTGTAGGTGTATATAACAACCCCACAGTATGGTTCCGGGCAACTAAGGGAGGGGGGGGGGGGGGGGTTTGTGCTCCTTTGTTGGCAAGTATGTTGGCCCCCTCATTTCCTTTAATTCCCGCGTGACCAGGAACGCAGACCAAGTAGACCTTGATGTTCTTGCCTACTTTATTGAATTTACTTCGGCACTCCCATTTAATAGCAGCTTGACTGTTTAGTAAATTGCTAAATCATATCTCTGATAGTTTCTTTCTAGGTTCATTTCCACGCCTCTTTCGATTGCAAGTTCTTCTGAATGAAAGATGCTCGGATAGGAGCCTAACGATATAGAACATTTGGTGCCTGGTTCATATACTCCAGGCTCCTGTAGTGGTTTTTGAACCGTCTGTGTACCATTTATTGGCATTTCTTTTAAAAACTTGGGTGGAGGATTCCCTGTCCCTGGGTCTCGCAATCATGATGTCCATCCATCGCAGTATCTTAGGGTTGCAGCCCCAAGTCTCACCAAGCACGCCATTAAAGCCTTTATTGCTTTGCTAGCAGTGTTTCCAACATGACTATTCCACAGAAGTTTATCATCTATTGTTATCTCTAGATATTTAACTTCAGACTTCTATTCTATAATATCTCCGTTTAAAAAGAAGGTTCTCACAGGTGTAAGATTCCTTCTCCAAGTAAACAGAAACACAGTCTTGTTCGGGTTTATGCTCATCCCCACTGCTCGATAATTCTAAGGCCCTCCTGTAGTGAGTCACACAAGGTGCCCTCAAATTTACCTCTGACTTTGTGCATAAACAACAGTTAAATAGTGAAAGCAATGACCTTTCCTGTGTATGAACGTCGCACATTCCCTTAAAATCTTTGGCTTTGGCGAGGACTGCTGGAACAGATTTCGTCTTTACTAATACCCGTTTGAACCGCTTCGTTAAACAACATTTTAATGGAGGTAAAAACTTTGTTCAAGAATATAAATAAGCGAGTAGCTGATGGAAAGGGAACCACAACCAAATAGTGATTCAAGTGTTACTTCTAGAGCACTGAAAATGTTGGGTTTCACGCTCAGATCTGCCAGTGAATTGTCTCTTTCTTCCCTGAGGATGGTTTATTGTTCAATTGTTAGATCAATAATCGAATACAACTCCACAATTTGGTGTCCTGCATATAATGTGGATATCGATCTGATTGAGAGTGTTCAAAACAGGTTTTTAAGGTACTCTGCATATAGACTGGGATATCGTTGCGGTGAATATACTTACAAAATTATATTGGACAAGCTTAACTTGAATACTCTGGCTCATAGAAGATTGGAATCAGATCTTACACTAATCCACAAAATAATCAATGGTGGCATTGGTTCCTCGGAAATTGTTGAACTTATAAGCCTAAATGTGAGTCCGAGGAGAACAAGAAATGCTGAAATCTTCAAAGTACCCTTTTATCGTACAAACTATGGCCAGAATGAGTCTATAGGTAGAATTTTGAGACTTGCAAATGCATACAGTGTGGATTTGGAACTTTTTAATTCTTCTTTGGAATCGTTTAAAAATGCTGTTAAGAGATTGTGATTGATTGGTTTGTTTTTTTTTTTTTTTTGGGATTCATTTTTTTTTGTTGTGGTTTTTCCCCTACATTTGATTCATGGTTATGGATTATATTTACAGTGCATACGTGTGAATTTGTAGATTATATTGTATTAAATAGGCAATGCCGTTAATAAATAAATAAATATACCACGATGCCTTTCTTTAACAAACGGCTCTGTGTATTAACCTGGGCGTTTGCGCTCCCACGTGGTGGACTGCATGATACTCCAAACAGAGTACTTGCGAATCACCACGAAGGGGAAAAGAATATACACTGGGATCTATAATTTGGAGTAGCCGCACCGAGGAGCTTGGTTGATTGAACGCCAGGTGTCACTTTGAACTCGGAAGTGATTGCTGGATTTTGATAAAACCGGTTTCTTCGTAGTGTTTTTTTCATCACCGTTGAATTATACTTTACGGGTCATTCCTAATAAGGATGAAACCGGTATGTAGCTATTTAAGGTTGATGAAATCGCCCTCTGTGGATTGCTCTAACTAAACTTTGGTCTCTCCTAGTCCTTTCATCTTTGAAATAGAAGAGGTTAGCTTTGCTAAATTCATCTTTGAAATAGAAGAGGTTATCTTTGATAAAGTGTTTTTCTCTCTGTATAATGCTCTAGGAAAGCTAACCACTAGTATTTCAAGGACGAAAGGACTAGCAGAGACCAAAGTTTAGAGTAATACACAAACACATACCTAGTGTGATATCATCAAACTTGAATAAACACATACGGGTTTCATCCTTAGTAGGAATCATCAGTGAAGCATAATTCAACGATGATGAAGAAAGACATACGAAGAAACCAGTTTTATCAAAATCGAGCAATCACTTCCGCGTACAAAGTAGATTGAAGTGACACTTGGCGTTCAATCACCAAGTTCATCGCTGGGGCTACTCAAAACTATAGATCTCTGCGTAAATTCTTTTCCCATTCGTGATGATTCGCAAGTACTCCGTTTGGAGTATCGTGCAGTCCACCACGGGGGAGCAAATACGCCCAGGTTAATCCGCAGTGCGCAATGGAAATAATAGTAATTATTATTATTGCAGTGTAGTCTACGTTTATCGCATTATTGGCACCCAAGACCTCGGTTTGCCAGACCTGTATTCTATGAGTGAGATATCATGAAGAATTCGAACTTATTTTATTCAGTAGGTATATACAAATATTATAAAAAAAATATAATTCATTCTAACTAAAATATAACACATTCATGAGGACAAGAAGGGATATTTACAAAATCTCACAAATTATTGTTATAAAATAATTATCAATATTCTGTAAGAAGATGAACCCATAAATATTATAGATGACAGTTCCTTGGATTCAGTTGCTAACATGCTTAACAATTTGAAGTAAATTGGCTGTGGTAAGGTTAATCCTGGAATATTCCGGGAATTTTTTGGTTTTGATTGCAGTATCATTGCTGAGGTTGATTCTGGTTGTAAACAGGAACTCTGTAAAGATCTTCATTGATTCCATAAAAATTAGGGGTTGCAGCGCAGTCTACATTAAACCACCAATCACAAACTCGTGCTATCTGGTTGAAAATTGTGCCGTTGGGGCACAAGAAACTGAATTGCTGTCCGCTTGGTAAGCACCAGTGCCAAACCTGTGGAAAAATACATATTTGAACCTTGGACAATTAAACGAAGTCACTTTGATGGTGTTACAAATATTCAATAAATACTTTTAAAATATTTGTTCATATGGTCTATTGTGAGAAAATATAACCGAAAACTGAAATACATTGTTTACTCTGCACATGAATTCAATTCTGCAGTTCATGAAGCCTCATGTCGTATAACTGGTTGCCTACCCTAATTCTTGATGAATACGATCTTGCATTATTTGAGAGGAAACATATTTTAAAATAGTGGTGTATTTCTAACTCTATGGAAACAGTTTTGAACAATTAGTAATTAATTTAAAGTTATGCGATCTTGTTCAAGATTCCCCATTGGAAGATTATCACAAATCTGTGATGCTTCAAACTGTGGAAAACCATTTAGAAAACTTGGGTGATAATTTCAACCGGTACTTATTTGCTAAAAATTATATCAAGTTGTCAGACTGGAGCTGGGTTTTAAATCCATTTGTGAAAAGACCTGTTGGACAAGAAGAAGAACAACTGATAGATGTTTCATCAAGTACCTCACAAGCCGGCCTATGGTGCCTTGGTGGGATCGCATCTCACTTGGGCGCCATAGGTCGCGGGTTCGAATCCCACTCAGGGCATGGATGTGGTGGAGGTGTGTTCGTCCGGTATGAATGAGGTATAAATGATAATGAAATTTCTACGAAGTGACTAGGTACATAACCAAGAGGTTGAACCAAAAATGTGTTAATGAAGAAAAAAAAATTGGTTCAAGCCCTGTGGACACTAGCTTTGGCGCTATTGTTCAAACTTTGACAAGATTTGTTGTTATTTATCAAGATTCAATGAGCAATCTGAGAATAGGACCATGGAAGAAATCAAATTAAAATAGCTGAAATGAATTTGACTCTCTCTTATAGAACCGGATGACCTGTACAAGTTTTTTTTGACACTCCACGGCAACCCAATCAATACAAAACTTCGCATGCGTATGAAGGTCATTATTCTACAATTTGATGCTAAATTTCAGATAGATCGAGTGCTCGGTTTCTGAAATATTCATAAAAAATGTTTTTACTAAAAACGGCCATAACTCCGAAACCACTTGGTGGATTTCGCCCGTTAACGAACTCGTCTGAGAGTTATCGTGTTAACGGACGGACGGCCGGACAGAATCAATTTCGTCCGCGTCTTCTTGATCAGTGAGTCGAACCAAATCGTTTGAGACCATTTTCAGGCGAAATTTTAAAAATTACAGACATTTGGGCAAATTGATAAGCACTCTGTTCCGAGGAACAAGAGCGCCAAAAAAGTACCTCACAAAAGTCAAACTTTGTTAATAAATCTTTAACAAACTTCTGGACTGAGCTTCCGAACGACATCTCCGTTATAAAAGCCAAAGCGCTTAGGATTCTCTTGCCTTTTCCAACGTCTTATCTTTGTGAAATTGGAATGTCTGCACTTACAACCTTGAAATCCGATTTCCCGAAACCCGATTATGCGAAATCCGAAACCACCTATGAACCGGATTATCCGAAATTAATTGGAAAAAAATGTAAAAAAAATGCAAAAGTTCCTGATTTCAAGTCAGTGCTAAAAAAAAATTTATTTTGTAATTTTAATGTCGATGATATACAATAATAATAATACAACTAGTTACCAAGCTTCAAATCGATCGAGTCTATATTTTTTGAGTTATCAAATAATATTCCAGGTGGGTATAACTCCGAAACCGATGGACCGCGTATTACCGTAAATGAACTTAACTCTTCTATTCGGATACGCAACATACTCTGAAGATTGCAAGTCCCTATCTCCTTTCGTTCGAAAGTTATCGAGGCAACGGTCACCCATCCATCTACTGAACTGACAAAGGGCTTCTACAATCTCCAACATTATCCGATCGTGTTCAAACTTGGGACTTGGCAGTAGAGTAAGGTTAGGTATTCAATGATTTTTTAAAGATTTTCTAGTTATACGATCCTTACGAAATTTCGCAACAAGTTTTGCGTTGGCATTCTACAACTAATAAGCATATTTGAATTCAATCGTATTTTTCGAGTTATTAAGGAAATCCCAACCAAAGTTCAGATGGGTATAACACCAAAACCATTTTGCCGATTATGCCTATAAACAAACTCAAATGTCGTATTCAGATGCACAACCTAACCTGAAAATTTCAAGTCGCTATGTCTTTCCGTGCTCGGGTTATCGTGACAAAAATATTTTTTAATAATTTCTTTAAAACTAACTTGTTATATGATTCTCACGAAATTTCACAAACGTGTGTAGGTTTATATTCTACAACCAAATCTCAATTCGATCGTATTTGTATTGGTTGAAAATAAAATTATTACTCTGAAACCATTGGGCCATTAACAAACCTTGCCCATTAACAAACTTGTCCGTCGTATTGGGATGCGCCACCTACCCTAAAAATTTCAAGTGGCAAGGTCTTTCCGTTCTCAAGTTATCGTGCCAACGGCCGGCCGGACAGAATCAAATTCGAATTCTTCATCGGATAGAATTTATTACATCTATGAAAGTATAGTTACTTTTTCCAATTCATACATTATAAGCTAATACTTATGAAATTACGAGTATATACCTATTTGTTTTGTTGTTTATTATTTGAATGAAAATTTTATAAATTTTTCTATACAAAATATATAGTAGTTGATGACTTTCCTCAATCTCCGCATTATCCGAAATTTCAATTATCCGAAATCGGCCGTCCATCTTATTTCAGATAATCAAGAGTTTACAGAAATAAACTTCAAGTAGAAAATGAACTCAGAGTGGCCAATTCTAACATGGGACCAAATTTAGAGAAATTGTGCGCCTTAAAACAAGCTCATGTGCACCCCCCCCGCTGGGGCGCGCCCCACAGTTTGAGAAACGCTGGTATAAAGTATCAAGTGTTACACATGTTCCATTGTTCGGCTGATTAGAAGTTGTTAATAGATATTCAAATGCATATTGAAGTGTTTATTTTAATTATCAACTATCCCCGAGTGGATATAACCATATTCCAATCGTATTGTTTCATTTAGTTCGCTATTAGCTCATTATTAAGGGACTAACGAAGTCCACAGTAAATTTACCTGGCATTGGGCTTCAGGATCACTGTAGTATCCAGGTAGCCTCTGATCACATCTGAAGGAAAGTCCCTGTGGTACTTCATTGTAGATAGGATAGTCTTGTCCAGGAATGTAACCGTCCAGTTGCTGGAGAAAATGAAATAATTAATTAAGTACAACCTGTTGTCATCACTCTATGGTGTGTCTTGGAGAATCACCGGTTTGAACAATACGCTATGAACTTATCTTATACAAAACATAAAATATCAACAAAAGTTCGCCTGTCGTTCAGGCTAGGCATCTTGAAAACCTTACGAGCATATTTAATTTATAACCATGATCCTGAACAAAGAACATGGTTCTTAAAGGATAGAAAACGAATGATTTTTTTTTTGGCTTCAAAACCAATGAGTAGTACATTGGTTTTGAAGCCAATAAAAAATTCATTCGTTTTCTATCCTTTAAGAACCATGTTCTTTGTTCAGGATCATGGTTATAAATTAAATATGCTCGTAAGGTTTTCAAGATGCCTAGCCTGAACGACAGGCGAACTTTTGTTGATATTTTATGTTTTGTATATGATAAGTTCATAGCGTATTGTTCAAACCGGTCATTCTCCAAGACACACCATTTAAAATAACCGACTACGAAGTAATTTGTGCTTCTATAATCCGCTGAAAAAGGATAATTCACCTATAAATAGGATGTTATCAGTCTACAACGCGCTTTGTTGTGAATAGGATATTGTTGGTACCTCATTGTAAAATTTTAATAATAATTTGAAGCTTAAATATATGTTTTCATTGTCCTGACTTTCATTTAATTTGTCTTTTATAGTTTATACTTAATATCCAGCATGGTTTAAATTTGAATTTGCTGGCTGTGGATACAAATGCGACGTTTATGTTCATTGGCATAATCGGCCGAACGGTTTCGGAATAATTATACCCAAATATTCTTTCCTTAATAACCTAAGTTATTCTGATCCGATCGAATTGAAACTTGGTAATTAGTTGTAGAATGCTGACGAACAAGTTTCAGAAAATTTCGTTAGGATTATATCACTGAAAAATTGGTTTGAGCCCTGTGGACAGGAGCTCTGGCGCTCTTGTTCAAACTTTGACAAATCATATCTTCGAAAGTATTGGTAAGAGTTGGGAATTATATCAATGGATTCTTATGATAGAACTTCATAATAGCAGAAATTAAATTCAAACATCATAAAAGAATTTAAATTCAACAAGAGTGCCAAAAATTATTAATCCAAAACTAATACAACAATTCTACCCAACAACGAACTCATCCGAGATATTCATTCCTCAAATCTATGATGAACGATATATTTTTTCCTCAAATCCACTCTGAAAATTATATGATATCAATTGAAACTTTAGCCAATATTACATTTTTGTTTTTACTGGAGATATTCTGAACTCAATATTATTAACTTACCATTACCATTCCCATCATCATATGGATTAACCATGGGCATTAAATATCAAAATTTGACATATCATATCTCAGGAGAATAAGTGGACATGTATCAACACAACATCATATTATAATAATTATCGCATTCTGTGAAGACACAGAAGTACCTACGATTTGTTATTGACATTTTGAAAAATCACATCTCCGAAAGTATTAGCTTGTTAGAGTTAAAAATGACACCAATGGATTCCTATGGTGCAACTGCATCTTGAGAAAAGCTCATTTTGAAATTTCTAACGCAGAAAAAAAAAATTTTTTTGTTACTCCGAAACCATCTGACCGTTTTTGCCCAATAATGAACTCAGCTGAGATATTTATGTCCCGAACCTACTCTAAAAATTTCAATTTTCTATCTCATTCCGTTCGAGGGTTATCGTGTTAAACCGAACGGCCGAACAGAATCGATTCCGACCACGGATTCTTGATCACTAAGTCGAACCAAATCGCTTAAGGCCATTTTCAGCCAAAAATTCGAAAATTACATACATTTGGGCAAATTGATAAGCACTCTGTTCCGAGGAACAAGAGCGCCAAAAACAATTCAAATTAAAATGTATATGCTGCTCCATGTAAGTTAAGGAAGTTCAGACATTTTGTGACAGTTTTAAAAGTTGCCGATTCTTGTCCACCAAATGTTCATTTATGAGAAATAAAATATTTACTCACTGAATGGTTGTTTTTGCCCTTGTTAGATAACTTTTTCAGTTTCAGGTAAGTTCATGTCTGTGTTCCTGAGAATTTTCGATTAGTTAATATTTTACGTTCTTCCAATCAACTTTTACTCAAAATCTGAAAATTTGTTTTGCGATAATGTCTAGACGTAGGTACCCTTAGAGTGGATCAAGCCAATAGGACTATTGGTATGATCGAGGCGATCAGAATTTCTTTCAAGTTTGTGAAAGCGTAGTTTCCTGGCTCGTCCATCGATATCGAGAACTGGAAACATGACTGAAAGACCGCGAAGTGGACGCCCAAGATCTACCACTCCTGCACAAGATCGGTTTCTGACTATGTCTACCTCTACCCGTAGAGAGAATTTGAGTACATGGCATATCATGCAACAGTGCGTTTCGAACGCTACTGGTGTTTTGGTTTCGATTGAAATAGTTTGTCGAAGACTTCGACGTTAATCTACATTCTCGACGAGTTTTCAGAAGGATTCCACTAACTCAAAATCATATGCGACTTCGATTGGAATGGACATTTCTCGAATAGTCAGCGTGTTCAGGTATGGACCCATCTTCTGGTACCCAGAAATAGCAGAAAGTTCTTCCGTTCAGAAGTGGTACAGTTGGGGGGGGGGGGTATTCATTTCAATGAACGCACATAATTGTTGGTGCTTGATGCTACCATGAATGCGCAAATTTACACAGAGCAAGTCATTTACAATATTATTCAGTTATTTCATACTGCTATTAGGCCAAATTTCTTATTTTTGGACGATAATGCGCCACCCCATGGTGTGAGAATTGTCGCTGTAGCTCTGGAAATCCATGGTATTCAACATTTGGCCCTGTTTCCTCAGTCGCCAGACCTCAATCCCATGGAACACGCTTGGGATCAGCTGCAAAGACTTTGGATTCTCATCTATCACCTCTGCATACACTTCAAGAACTCAGACGGCTTTCACCACAACTCTGGAGAGAAATTGACCAAGGCTACTTCAACAATCTGATCGAAAGTATCCGAAGGCGTTGTCAGGCTGTGGTTGATGTTCGAGGAGACCATACTATTTACTGCATTTTATTTTTAAAATTATTTGAGTGAACTGATTTCGCACTACAAATACTAAAAATAAATTTTTACCAGAAACTGTGAAGCTAATAAAAAATGGTCAAGAGAATGAGTTAGATAAGTAAGTAAACATTCAGATTTCTCATATTTAAAAAAAATCGTGAAAAAATTGGAAACTTTTGAAACAGTCACGAAATTCCTGAACTTCCATAACTTTTGTGGAGCAGTATATTTCAGGAGCTATTCAACAGATTCCGATAAATTTCGCTAAAACAAACCTTCAAGCCACCATTCTACAATCGAGTAACCGAAAATAAAATTTCTGTTATCTACTTCTTGATATTTCAAATAGTTGATTGATATGTAAGCGATGTTAGATATTTCAAAAATACAGATCCGATCAAATTATAGTCTAGTAATGGGTTGAAAAAAGTGGTAAAGTCCTGTGGCAGGAGCTTTGGCGCTCTTGTTCAAACTTTGACAAATCATATCTCCGAAAGTATTGGTTTCTCAGGGTTGGGAATGATATCAATGGATTATTATGATAGAACTGCATCATGAAAGTAATTAAATTCCCTTTGCATCTTATCTTTATATGACGGTCCAATTTTGGCTACAAGTGTTTCAGAACTATCAGAAGTAATTCTGAAAAAAAAAAAGCACTGACGTGAAGTCAGTACTCTTTGGCGCGCGTGTTCACGGTGGCTAATTTGAATTGAATGATGAGTACTTCAAGCTCAGTGGATAGAGCGAGCCGAAGATCTACCCAAAGGATAGTGCTGTATCTAAGCTGCCATCAGGATAGAGTAACAAAGTTGGAAAAGAACACAACTGACTCTCCTTAGTCGCACAAGCTCCTAGAAGATTTGGGAGGGTCAGTATAATCCTAATCATGTTCATAGCACGCGCGCCAAAGCAGATTGACTTTTTACACTTTTTCTTTCATTGTTAAGTCACACTGCTTTTGCGCGCGTGCTATAAACATGATTAGGATTATACTGACCCTCCCAAATCTTCTAGGAGCTTGTGCGACTAAGGAGAGTCAGTTGTGTTCTTTTCCAACTTTGTTACTCTATTCTGATGGCAGCTTAGATACAGCACTGTTAATTTTTGAACCGACAGTGAATGGTGTCCACTATCCTTTGGGTAGATCTTCGGCTCGCTCTATCCACTGAGCTTGAAGTACTCATCATTCAATTCAAATTAGCCACCGTGAACACGCGCGCCAAAGAGTACTGACTTCACGTCAGTGCTTTTTTTTTTTTCAAGTTCAAAATCCCAAACCTCACAATATCGGCTCAGCACTCCCAACATAACCCATACAATCCGAAAACAGTCACTTCTCTTCTGCGCATGCGCAATCTACTTGCGGCTAAGAGTCCTCTCAAAATCACACACCTTACAAAAAACTCCGATTCTCCAACACTAGTGGTTCAGGAGATAGCACATCTTTAATCCACGCATGCGCATACCCTCAATAGGGGATTCTATGGAGGAATAGCATCCGCCACCCCAAAACCTCAATCCTCTCTGACGAAAATACCACCAGTTAAATCACTGATGGTCTGCTCATGCGCATAACGAAAAATGCCTGTAAGGGGTAACATCAATTTCAAAATTAGCCCCAGGGCCACGGTACGAACACTTTAACTCGGAAACAACGCTACATCCCCCAAACTAACTTTTCCTTGAACTGAATTGCTATGAATATTCTTTTAAAACCTCACAATATCGACTCAGCACTCCCAACATAACCCATCCATTAAAAAAACAGTCACTTCTCTTCTGCGCATGCGCAGTCTACTCGCGGTTAAAAGTCCTCCCAAAATAACACACCTTACAAAAAACTCCGATTCTCCAACACTAGTGGTTCGGGAGATATCGCATCTTTAATCTACGCATGCGCAGACCCTCATCAGGGATCTGGATTCTATGGAGGAATAGCATCCGCCACCCCAAAACCCCAATCCTCTCTGACGAAAACTACAGCAGTTAAATGACTTCTCATCTGCGCATGCGCACAACGAAAAATGCCCGGAAAAGGAAGCATGAACCTCAAAAAAATAGGTTCCGGCGTTTTAAGCAAAGTATTCCGCAAAAAAGTAGTCATTTTTTGATTTTTTTCATGTCACGTCATCTTCACGAAATTTTGCAAAAGTGTTTGCATTGGTCTTTTGCATCTAACTACTGAGTTTCAATTTAATCAGAACAGTATTTTTCGAGTTATCGTGAAAACAAAATTTTAAAATTTTTGAAATTTTTTTTTGCCACTTTATGGCCATCCGGTCATAACAAAACTTCGCAGGCATATAAAGGTCATGATTCTACAATTTGATGCCAAATTCCAGAAAGATCGAGTGATCGGTTCCGGAAATATTCATAAAAAACGTTTTGACTTAAAACGGCCTTTACTGCGAAACCGCTTGGTGAAATTCGCTTGTTAACAAACTTGTCCGAGATATTTACGCTACAAAACTACCCTGCAAATTTCAACGCTCTAAGTTGTTCCGTTCGAGAGTTATCGTGCTAACGGCCGGCCGGACCGGACGGACAGAATTGAATTTGACCTCGAATTCTTCATCAGGGAGTCGAACCCAATCGTTTGAGACCATTTTCGAAAAAAAATTCGAAAAATACAGACATTGTGACGAAATGATAGCACTCTGTTCCTTGCGGAACACGCGCGCAAAAATGGAATAAATAAAATTTTATTCATGAAAAAAATCTAATTTAATCAGTTCAGATAACCAGAATACTTATGTAGGAAATCTTAAATAGTGTTCCTAAGGAATATCTACCTGTACATCAATTGGAAATCCAGTTTTAAATCTTCCATAATTAGAGAATGACTCGTAAATTATGTTATAGGTAGATAAGATGAACTCACATAGAACCAGAACGAAAGAATTCGCATTCTGCGAAAACATAGAAGTACGATGTATTATTGAAATTTTGAAAAATCATTTCTCCGAAAGTATTAGCTTGTTAGAGTTGAAAATTATATCAATGGATTTTTATAATGAACCTGCATCCTACAAAAAATTGAATTTGAAATTTGTAATTCAAAAAACAATTTATTTCTTCGTTACTCCGAAACCATTTTGCACAATAACAAAGTTGACCGAGATATTGATCTCCCAAACCAACCCTGAAAATTTCAACTTTCTAGCTCATTCCGTTCGAGAGTTATCGTGTTAACTGACCGGACAGAATCGATTTTGACCACAGTTTCTTGATCATTTAGTCGAACCAAAACGTTTGAGACCATTTTTAGCAAAAAATTAGAAAATTACAGACATTTGACTCTGTTGCGAGGAACAAACCCGCCTAAAATACGGCTTAAATGTTACAGTATTTCGTGAGGGTGTGTGATATGTGTGAAAAGAAAAGAAAATGGTTCAAGCACTGACGTGAAGTCAGGAGCTTTTGCACGTATGTTCTCTTGCCCATTCTCCATTATTGGACACTCTTTATCGAATTTAACATGGTGAATTCTATTGTCTGTTCTCCTGTATTGTATACTCCGAATTTACCATGGTAAATTCGATTAAGAGTTTCCAATACAGGAGAACAGACAATAGAATACACCATGGTAAATTCGATTAAGAGTGTCCAATACAGGAGAATTGACAATGAACATACGCGCAAAAGCTCCTGACTTCACGTCAGTGCTTGAACCATTTTTTTTTCGTGAAGTGAGGAGCTTTTGCGCGTGTGTTCTATTGTCAATTCTCCTGTATTGGACACTCTTTATCGAATTTACCATGGTGTATTCTATTGTTCTTGCTTCTGACTTCACGTCAGTGCTTGAACCAATTTTTTTTCAATGATTTTGTAAAACATTTCTAGTGCTAGGATCCTCACGAAATTTTGAAAGAATTTTCGCGTTGGCATTCTACAACTAATAACCATATTTGAATTGGATCGGATTTGTATTTTTGAGTTATTGAGGAAATAACAACCAAATTTCAGATTGATATAACTCCAAAACCATTCGGCCGATCATGCTAGTTAACGAACTTAAATGTCGTATCCAGATGCGTAATCTACCCTGAAAACTGCAAGTCGCTATTTCTTTCCGTTCTCAAGGAATCATGAGATACATAATATTTTTTCGTAATTTTCAAAACATTTTCTGATGGTACGATCCCCACAAAATTTTACACACGTCTTCATGTCGATATTCTACAACTAGTTACCAAGCTTCAATTCGATCGAGAATATATTTTTTGAGTGATCGAGGAAATAATATTCCAGATGGGTAAAACTCCGAAACCGTTGGGCCGATTATTGCCAACAGCGAACTTAACTCTTCCATTCAGATATGCAACCTATCCTGAAAATTGCAAGTCCCTATCTCCTTTAGTTCGAGAGTTGTCGAGGCAACGCTCACCCATCCAGCTACTGAACTCACACAAAGATGCTCGGATCTCCAATAATATAGATGCGGTCATGTTCAAACTTGGAACTTGGTAATAGAGTTAGGTTCTGAAGGCTCTCGCAAAATTTCAGCGATATCGGACGAATAGTATCTGATATATAGAATTTTATTCAATAATTTTCTATGATTTTTTAAAAATTTCCTAGTTATACGATACGATCCTCACAAAATTCTGCAAGAATTTTGCGTTGCCATTCTACAACTAATAACCATGTTCGAATTGGTTCGGTTTTGTATTTTTCGATTTATTGAGGAAATATCAACCAAATTTCAGATGGGTATAACTCCAAAACCGTTTTGCCGATTATTCCTATAAACGAACTCAAATGGCGCATTAAGATTCGCAACCTTACCTGAAAATTTCAAGTCGCTATCTCTTTCCGTTTTTAGCGATTCGATGTTCACAAAATTTCACGAACATTCTCAGGTTTGTATTCTACAACTACTCACCAAGTTTCAATTCGATCGAATTAGTATCGGTTGTAGACAAAATTATTACTCGGAAACTGTTGGGCCAATTATGCCTATTAACGAACTTGTCCGTTCTATTGGGATGCGCCACCTACCCTGAAAATTTCAAATCGCTATCTCTTTCCGTTCTCAAGTTATCGTGGCAACGGCTGGCTGGCCGGACGGCCGGCCTGAAGGACAGAATCAAATTTGACCTCGAATTCTTAATCAGGAAGTCGAACTCAATCGACATTTGGGCAAAATGAAACGCGATGTTCCCCAGAACATACGCGCAAAAAAAGAAGCGAAATTTTTCTATCGTTACATGATACATTACTGTAATTAAAAGAAGACTTATTCTGGGTGCCCCGAGATCTGTTTGTATTCCATTTCTGTTTAAATAATTGAATAAATTGTAACCCAGCATCCGTTGTGAACACTATCAATCTACAACCCATTGAATTAAAACAAAAGTCGAATCTACAACGTTGCATTAAACTGCACAGCATCATTTCCACACATTTCCGTCGACAATTGTTTCAGAACCAAATTACGTTTTTCCGCGAATGTGGAAATGTCAGCGCCGGACGTGAGCGCGATCATGTCCATTATTCCCGAAAGTTGAAAAAAATCAATGGATTCACACAGGATTCACACATCGTTGCTCATGCCCGATTTCGGAATCAACAAAAGAGAAGAATTCCGACGTCTGATGGCAACAATGGTTCCTGAAGATTGTCCGGTGATCCGATTACGAAACCCTGTCAGGTCTTCTTGAGATTGTAAATTTCAATGATGCATACATAAATTAATTGTAATTGTGAACGGTCGTTGTTTGTTTTAAGTGGGATTATTGCATGTTTGCATGGGATCTGATACGATTGAAGATGTCCTGTTTTCACGTAATCTGAGACGAATTGAGAGATAGGGAAGATTGCACAATTTTTGGAGATTTATATTTTCGCTGGGAACATTTCACGACATTTGTTTTTATGGACCGGTTGTACATGTTGCTTAAATTTCAATGATCTATACAGGGTGATTTCTGACCAATGACCCAACAAGCAGTAGGTTATAGACGACCTTATGAGAAATTAGAAATGTGCACTCGAACATGCCTACTAGTTTCTGAGATACAGTGTGTTTTCTGAAAATATTATAGAATTTTCAAACCCCTATGAGTCAAAAACTGTTTAATCGATTTTGATGATATTTTGCAAGCTTATCGACCTTGAGACACTTGAAAGAATCCAGAAGCAAAAATGAAAAAAAAAAGTAGGACCGTACTAAAACATACAATTTTTACGTCTTGGCACATCACTCTGTACATTTTTTGTTATCAGCTTCGTGAAGAGAAAAAGTAATGCTATGGAAATGAATTATCAATTGAAATGGCATCTGAAAAACAAATTTTCTCGATTTTTTCATTGAAAAACAAAATAGTCCTTATAGTTCTTGAAATACTCACTGTTTTGATGATCAGATATCATAAAAACCACTCTGAATATGATTCACATTTTTCTCCTTAAGGTACATATTTATGTAGAGTAGATAATGCTGTAAAAAACTATGTATTCAATTATCCAATATTTTTTCGTGGTGAAGAAAATGTTTCTGAAAATTAATTGCTCGATTTTGGAACAAATTAATACGTATAATTTTAATCGAACATTTGTATGTGAATTAAATTTCCAACAAACAGAAACAATTATAAGTATGTACTAATGGCTCCCGTTTTCGATAGATTTAAAACTGATTTTCGTAAGATTTGAGGGTTATTCCGAAGAGCAGCATCATCCATCCTCCATCAATTCTCTGAATTCATTGAGCTCTGATATTTTACTTTTCAAATGGCCTCAAAAAATAGTCCATTGGGGTAAAATCAGGAGGATGGTATTAATTTATCAAAATATCTAGTAATGAATTTTCCGAAACGTTTTCACCATATTGCCAATTAAATACATTGTTTTCGACAGCATTTTTTCTCCTCTTCGCGTATGTTAATGAGAAAAATGTGAATCATATAGTGATGTTTTTAATATCTGATCATCAAACCGTTTTCTTTGAAATCAGTCAATAATTTAGTTTTTTAATGAAAAATTGGTTCAAGCCCTGTGGACAGGAGCTTTTTGGCGCTCTTGTTCAAACAGACAAATTATATCTCCGAAAGTATTGGATTCTCAGAGTTGGGAATTATATCAATGGATTCCTTTGATAGAACTGCATCATGAAAGAAATACTTCAAACATTATCTTTTAAAAAAAAGAGCCATCTACAATGCTTCAATGCTTTAAAAATTGTCATTAAATTTATTCATCAAGATTAAAGGAGCAATCTGCAATGATTCAACCTCGTGGAATGAGTTGTTGCAACTTACACTCGGTGCATTGTTTTCACCACTCGAAATACCTAAGGAAAGTATCATCGAAATATCTAGAGCAAGGCTGGAGACAATCATAGCAGGTTGTCCATTCATTCCTGATATTTGAGTAGGTTGTGGATTACGAACAAATTATTTTAATAGGTAGTTCAAAATATATTAATCAAATACTATCCTCTTTTAATGAATTGAAATTTAATAGTTCATACCACTAACACATTCTTTTCTGTATTATGAACCTTAACTCAAGAAAAAATGATTGATACACAAATGTAGATCCATATGCCAGTATTTTTTTTTTGCTAGCAACATTATGAAAATACTGTATATAGGAACATGTCTCACTACCACTACTTAAGGAATTAAAAGGTAATATTAACCTCCGTGGTCAACGAACAGTAATTTCTTTTGATGATTCCATTATGTTCTTCTTTCCTATTGCCTCCATCTACATCAAAACAGTCATGTATATATTCACAAATTCAAGAATCGAATACTGCTTGCTTTCCAAGAGAAAATAAACGAATTGACAATCTCTAATAGCTAGAAAAGATGACATTTATGAATAGTCACACCGACAGATTCTGTGTTCACATTCTGTTAATACATAGAACTTACGATGTAAAATTGAAACTTTGAAACATCATATCTCCGAAAGTATTATTTTGTTAGAGTTGAAAATGATAACAATGGATTCTTATGATGAAAATGCATCTTGAAAAAATTTGAATTCAAAAGTTGTATTGTAAAAAAAAATTTTTTTTTTCGTTACTCCGAAGCTATCAAACCGATTTTGCCCAATAATGAAATTAACTGAGATATTTATCTCTCAAACCTACCCTGAAAATTTCAACTGCCTAGCTCATTCCGTTCGAGAGTTATCGTGTTAACGGCCAGAAGAACGGACGGCCAGAAGGACGGCCGGCAGGCCGGACAGAATCGATTCCGACCATGGATTCTTGATCAGTGAGTCGAACCAAATCGTTTAAGACCATTTTCAGCTAAAAATTCGAAAATTACAGACATTTGGGCAAATTGATAAGCACTCTGTTCCGAGGAACAAGAGCGCCAAAAATCGCGATATTTCGTTTCTAAGATTGCTCTGCTCCGCAAATTTGTGCCATTTGAATTGACTATTTATTTCTATAGCATTGTTTTTCTCTTCACGAAACTGAAAACATACATTGTGATAATTTTATAGTACGGTCCTGTTTATATTTTCATTCTTGCTTTCGGATTCTTTTAAGTGTCTCCTAGACAATATGCTTTCATAATATTATTAAAATTCTCTCAACAGTTTTGAACTTTAGGGGTTATATGATATTCAGGAGACACCCCCATCTCAGAAACTAGTAGGCACAAGGGATGTTTGTATTAAGCCGATTTCTGACTCCTCATATGGTCCTGTATTAGCTGTCATATTTTCAATTCGCTCCATTTGTCGAATGAATTATCACATATTCTTGAAATTTTCTATGTAGGAGGACTAGATTGAATCCTGTACACCTGGGGTAACGGATTATCAATTTCCAGGACCGGATTCCATTGGTCCAATATTTTCAGGAATCATAAAGCATATCACTCTCTATATGGAATAGTAGAACCTTATTTTGGTGTTCAAATTACACAGCATACCCTTCGATATGGAGTCATAAAATCTCAGGGTACACCTACAGATTCCGAGAAAAAAAATTGAATACTTGTACTCTGAGTGTGAATTTTAACGGCTTGAGCTTCATGAAAAAACTAAACTGAAATGTATGAAAATTGCACCCAGTAGGATAAAATTTGTTTTTTGTACAACTGTCAAAAAATCTTGTTACACTCAATGAAGCCACAAGCATTAAAAATAAAATCTTGCTGCATCTCTATAGATGTGTAAATGATTACATTTTTTCACCGTGCGGGCGAGAATGCATTCCATAAATTTCCTCAACCTAGTTTCGCAAAAAACATTTTACCATATCTATATTTTACATATCTATATATATATATAAAAAAGAATCCCTATATCCCTTGGTCACGCCATCACGCGTGAACGGCTGGACCGATTTCACTATTTTTTGATGCGCGTATGTTCTGGGGAACATCGCGTTATAGTTTTGCCCAAATGTCTGTAACTTTCGAATTTTTTGACGAAAATGGTCTCAAACGATTTAGTTCGGCTCCCCAATGAAGAATTCGAGGTCAAATTTGATTCTGTCCGGCTGTCCGTCCGGCAGTTGCCACGATAACTTGAGAACGAAAAGAGCTAGCAACTTGAAATTTTCAGGGTGGGTGGCGCATTCCAATACGACGGACGAGTTCGTTAATGGGCATAATCGGCCCAGTGGTTTCCGAGAAATAATTTTGTTTTCAACCAATATAAATCCGATCGAATTTAAACTTGGTGAGTAGTAGAATATGAACCTAAGCACGTTTGTTAAATTTTGTGCGAATCGTATGGCTAGAAAATTAAAAAAAAATTATTAAACAATATTTTTGTTGTCACAATAACTTGAGAACGGAAAGAGATAGCGGCTTGAATTCAAATTTACCATGGTAAATTCGAATTAAGAGTGTCCAATACAGGAGAATGGACAACATAATTTACCATGGTAAATTCGATTAAGGGTGTCCAATACACCAATAGAACATACGCGCAAAAGCTTCTGACTTCACGTCAGTGCTTGAACCAATTTTTTTGTTGTTGTGTTTGTCATTGTCAGGAGAATGTTCTTATGACAGAAAAAAATTAAAAAATTGCGCTGAAAATTAGAAAATTTAAGAATCGCTATTTAAGAAAACAACCATATAATATTATTTCTAATGAAACCTTAGCGCTTTGGATCACAAACAAAGCATTAACTAAATAGGTACCTTGGATGGATTCTCATAATGTATTAGTCCGAAATTTCCATACAGGGTGTTTTTCTTTTAACGTCAATTGCAACTTGCTGTATTTCACGCCAATCGTACAATTTCATTCAATTGAGTTAAAAAATATACTTTCGAGGCATACAAAATGAGTACCCAATAATTAGCAGCATTTCAGCGGAAAAATTTCGTAGTGAAACCCATGAAAATTGCTTCAAGAATCGAGTAAAACCATAGAGGATCTATGTTAGATCTATAACCGAAGGGTTGTATTCTCAATTTTTGACTATATTTACTGATTACTTTTTATTTGCAATATTGATTTCTTCAAAACAGAAGCTATTAATCTTAGGATATTGTAGGACTCAATTGTAAAATGGCGGCTTGAAGGTTTGTATTGAATCTCAGCGGAATCTGACAGATAATTTCAGAAATATATAATGTTTGAAAAACAATTAAGTGATAAGATACTACACTAATTACCAAGTTTCAATTTGATCAGATCTGTATTCTTTGAGTTACTGAGGAAACAATATTTCAGATGGGTATAACTCCGAAACCATTTGGCCGATCATGCCCGTTAATGAACTCGAACCATTCGGGCAAACTCGTCGCATTCGGATGTGCAACCTATGTTGAAAAGTCACTATATCTTTCCACTCGAAAGTTTTCGTGGCAATAAAGAGTCCAACCAAATCGTTTGAGACCATTATCGGCAAAAAATTCGAAAATTACATTTGGCAAAATTATAGCACACTTTTGCCTAGAACATGCGCGCAAAAATACGTTCTACAAACGTGAATCTTTCAGAGGTTCTTAGAGTGTTTATTTCGCTACTCCAATGTGTCAGTTTTTTGTGACAATCAGCCGAATTCAATTTCAAAAACCAAAAATGCCAAAATAGCGGTCCACAACTTACACTGAAAACACCATGGACCATAAATCCACAGAATACGGCAACTAACACATTCCTCATAGTGAACATTATGGAACCTTTTGGCACTTTGCTTATAACACTAAACACCCTGAGTTTTTCTCTTGTCGAACGGTTGATGAGCGAATGATAATCCATCATTAAAGCTGCGGATTATATACGTGGGAGTTAGATGAAAAGATTAGGCAAGTATCTGTCCCATGGTGTGAGATACAAGTCTCTTTCTCATACTTTCGGGCTAGTTGGGGGATCTTCACTTTTGCTCTCACGAAAGATCACCGAAGATGTTTTAGTGCCACTAATTGGCTTCGATCCCATCTATATTTCGACCTACATCTGGTCCAATTGTCTCAATTGGCGTTTGTTTTGACGTCTGTTGACCTTGCGTTAATATGCAAATTTGCGTATGAGCGATGGCGCGAAAAGATAAGGGATATTTATGGTACGGTGGAATTGGTAATTGGTGTTGCTATTGCGAAGGGTTAAATTTTACCTTTCGATAAAATGTTGTGAAATCGTTTTCTGTGGCTGCTCGTATATAATGTGTTCGGTGAGTGACTGTATGGGAGAGGTGCCATAAATGGGACATTTTTAAACTGAAAGATTTAAAATAATAAATGGGGCTTAATACAAATATTTTTGATTATGTCGTAACTATATTTAATCATATTTGAAAATAACAAGTTGGAAAAGCACAAAGCTAGGAGCTTTGACGCGCGTCAAATTTATAGACAGAGCGGTCGCTCATCCAGGTACTGAACTCGCACAAAGATGCTTAGCTCCAAATACAAAATCGATGTGGAGGAAGACACGTGGCAGACGTGGAGAGCAGTCAAACTTTTGTATCCTTTCCATTTCTGTAGGGACTTACGTAAAATCTCAAATACTCATAAGATGATCATTTGCTCGGTTTAATCTATAGTACACCCGTCTCACGTAATTTCTGTAAGAAAAATTGGTTCAAGCCCTGTGGACAGGAGCTTTGGCGCTCTTGTTCCAACTTTGACAAATTATATCTTCGAAAGTATTGGTAAGAATTGGGCATTATATCAATGGATTCTTACGATAGAACTTCATAATAGCAGAAATTGAATTGAAACATCATAAAAGGATTTAAATTCAACAAGAGTGCCAAAAGATATTCGTTCCTAAATTCTATGATGAACGATATATTTTTTCCTCAACTCCACTCTGAAACTTATATTATATCAATTGGAACTTTAGCCAATATTTCAGTTTTGTTTTTACTGGATATTCTGAACTCAATATTATTAACTTACCATTACCATTACCATGTCTCAGGAAAATAAGTTGACATGTATCAACACAGGTCATATTATAATAATTCATAGATAGAATAGTTATCGCATTCTGTGAAAACACAGAAGTAACATTTATTATTGAAATTTTGAAAAATCATATCTCCAAAAGTATTAGCTTGTTAGAGTTAAAAATCACATCAATGGATTCCTATGGTGAAACTGCATCTTGAGAGAAACTTCTTCTGAAATTTGTGATCTAAAATAATTTTTTTTTGTTACTCCGAAATCTGACCGATCTTGCCCGATAACGAACTCAGCCGAGATATTGATCTAAACGTATTCTGAAAATTTCAACTGTCTAGTTCATTCCGTTCGAGGGTTATCGTGTTAACGGCCGGCCGGACGGCCGGACATAATCCATTTCGACCACGTATTCTTGATCAGTGAGTCGAACCAAATCGACCATTTTCAGCCAAAAATTCGAAAATTACAGACATTTGGGCAAATTGATAAGCACTCTGTTCCGAGGAACAAGATCGCCAAAAATGAACCCGAATTCGTTCGATAACGGTTTTCTCGGAGTTATTATTTCAATATAAATGAAAATAACCCTGATACTGGTACTGTATTTTCTACTGGATATGGGACGTTTTTCCTGCGGTAACTGGTTAAGGCCTATCAACTGCTACTATAGATAAAACTGCAACATATTTGATACCTGTACTGGCTATGGTTTTTTTACTGGGTGGAGTACAAGTTGGCCAAATGGTACTGTTCTGTATGGGTTATCAACGAAAACTTGTTAAGCTACATGCAAAAAAAAATTGGTTCAAGCCCTGTGGACAGGAGCTTTCTCGCGCTCTAGTTCAAACAGACAAATTATATCTCCGAAAGTATTGGTTTCTCAGAGTTGGGAATTATATCAATGTATTCTTGATAGAACTGCATCATAAAGGAAATTCAATTCAAATACTAGTTTATTTATCAAGATTAAATGAGCAATCTGAGAATGAGAACTGCACCATGGAAGAAATCAAATTAATATAGCTGAAATGAATATGACTCTCTCTTATAGAACAGGATGACATGTACGAGTATGGTATGAACACAGATCATATAATAAAGCTTAGTTAGAATAATTATAACATTCTGTGAAAACATTGAAGTACGATTCATTATTGAAATTTCGAAAAATCATATCTTCGAAAGTATTAGCTTGTTGGAGTTGAAAATGATATCAATGGATTTTTATGGTGAAACTGCATCTTAAATAAAAATTGAATTTGATATTTGTTGCCTAAAAAATTTTTTTTTTTTCGTTACTCCGAAACCAGCTGGCCTATTTTGCCCAATAACAAACTTAACCGAGATATTCATCTCCCTAACCTACTCTGAAAATTTCAACTGCCTAGCTCATTCCGTTCAAGAGTTATTGTAGAATTTTTTTTTTTATTTTCAAAATTTTTTTTTTAAATTTTGTGGTAACCTGGTCAATACAAAACTCCACATGCGTATAAAGGTCATGATTCTACAATTTGATGCTAAATTTCAGGTAGATCGAGTGATCGGTTTCAGAAATATTCAAATAAAATGTTTTACTAAAATTGGCCATAACTCCGAAACCGATTTATGGATTTCGCCCATTAACGAACTTGTCCGAGATATTTACGCTCCAAACTCACCTTGCAAATTTCAATCCTTTAACTCCTCCCATAATTGATTTTGACCTCAGATTCTTGATCAGTGAGACCAACCAAATCGTTTGAGACCATTTTCAGCCAAAAATTCGAAAATTACAGACATTTGGGCAAATTGATAAGCACTCAGTTTCGAGGAACTAGAGCGCCAAAAACAGGTTAGGGTTGAGGTACTGGGACTTTCTTGACTGGGATTTTACTTTCTACAGAAAAGTAAATATATTTGTAATCTCATTCTATTCCTCCTCCATAATTTTGAACTTTTTACTGGAATACAGCCCAAGTAATTTCCTGTTCTTTGAAATATGTCCATTTATTCCATATCTAACTCGTCTCCACCCACGATAGTCATTATATATCGGTTAAATATCGATTGAAATCATTTCTTAAACAAAACGATAGATTGTCAGAGGCGTCTAATGTGTAAAGGTCATAGGGGAACATCAAACTCATGAAAGACGAATATGTGAATGACATTAGATAATAATACGATGTTTGGAAAACACAGAATAATTCACATCAGATCAGTATTTTTCGAGTTATTGGGAAAACAAAACTTCAGATGGCTATAACTCTGAAACCACTCGGTGGATTTTGCCCCTTAACGAACTTAGCCGGCGCATCTGGACTCCAAACCTACTCTAGAACTCATCGCGTTTGAGCGTAATCGTGCTTCAATTTTGACCTCAGATTCTTTATCAGTGAGTCGAAACTAATCGCTTGAGACCATTCTTGGCCAAATATTAGATAATTACAGACATTGGGAAGAATTGATTGGCACTCTGTTTACCTGAACAGCGCGCCAAGAAGGTGTTTCATTTTTTGAGAGGAATATATGGTGAAAATTATTGTACAACTCAAATACTCACCCTGTGTAATGAACGTGAAAACTATTATTGACTAAGTGAAATACGTGATTATAGTTCACTGAAATCAGCAATCACTATGTCACCCAAACTCCTAACCCAAACAACGTTTTGGCGAGCTGTTCAGGTAAACAAAGTGCCTGTCCATTCGTCTAAATATCTGTAATTTTCGAATATTTTGCCAAGATTGATCTCAAGCGTTTAGTTTCGACTCACTGATGAAGAATCCTAGGTCAAAATAGACGCTCAAACGCAATGAGTTAGAGAGTTGAGGTTTGCAGAGTAGGTTTGGAGTCCAAATGTGCTGGCTCAGTTCGTTAATGGGCAAAAGCCACTGGATGGTTCCAGAGTTATAGCCATCTGAAATTTCCTTTTCCCAATAACTCGAAAAATACTGATCTGATCGAATTAAAGCGCAGTAGTAAGTTGAAAAATGGGTTCAAGCCCTGCGAACAGGAGCTTTCTGGCGCTCTAGTTCAAACAGACAAATTATATCTCCGAAAGTATTGGTTTCTCAGAGTTGGGAATTAAATCAATGTTTTCTTATGAAAGAACTGCATCATAAAGGAAATTAAATTCAAATAAGAGTTTATTTATCAGGATTAAATGAGCAATCTGAAAATGAGAACTGCACCATGGAAGAAATCAAATTAAAATAGCTGAAATGAATTTGACTCTTTCTTATAAAACAGGATGAAATGTACGAGTATGAACACAGATCATATAATAAAGCTTAGATAGAATAATTATAGCATTCTTTGAAAACATAGAAGTACCTACGATTCATTATTGAAATTTAGAAAAATCATATCCCCGAAAGTATTAGCTTGTTGGAGTTGAAAATGATATCGATGGATATTAATGGTGAAACTGCATCTTAAATAAAAATTACAGACATTTGGGCAAATTGATACGCACTCAGTTCCGAGGAACTAGAGCGCCAAAAAATGTAATTGCCTTTCCGGGATTTGATCCCGCCTTCTCTCGTTCCGAAACCGAAAACCCGACTGACTAGACGAACCGGCTATCGGGCTCCTCGTACGGTAAGACGGTACTTACCTGGGATATATATTCTTAATTTTCACTTTTCGACCCAAAATCGCCACATGGGGGTTTATTTGACGGTTTTTTACCCTTGTCTCTCTAAGTCGATTTTGACGTTTTTCGAAACAACTATTTGCAAGGAATTAGACAATGTCATGCCTCAGGAAAATAAGTTGACATTATGACAATTCATACATAGAATAATTATATAGTTCTGTGAAAACGTTGAAATACGATTTATTATTGAAATTTTGGAAAATCATATCTCCGAAAGTATTAGCTTCTTAGAGTTAAAACTGATATCATTGGATTCTTATGGTAAAACTGCTTATTGAAAAAAATTTAATTTGGAATTTGATATGTAAAAAAAATTTTTTTTTGTGTTACTCCGAAACCATCTGTCCGATTTTGCTCAATAACTAACTTAGCCAAGAAATTTATCTGCCAAACCTACTCTGAAAATTTCAACTCTCTAGCTCATTCCGTTCGAGAGTTATCGTGCCTACGGCCGGACGGCCGGACCGGCCAGACCGGCCGGACAGAATGAATTTCGACCACGGATTCTTGATCAGTGAGTCGAACCAAATCGTTTAAGACCATTTTCATCGCAAAATTCGAAAATTACAGACATTTGGCAAATTGATAAGCACTCAGTTGCGAGGAACTAGAGCGCCAAAAATACTGACATGAAGACTTATCCAAGATTTTGTGAGGATCGCACGACTGGAAAATAAAAAAAATTTATATTTAAAAATTGGTTCAAGCACTGACGTGAAGTCAGAAGCTTTTGCGCGTATGTTCTATTGTCCATTCTTATGTATTGGACACCCTAAATCGAATTTACCATGGTTAATTATGTTGTCCATACTCCTGTATTGGACACTCTCAATTCGAATTTACCATGGTAAATTCGAATTAAGTGTCCAATACAGGAGTTCTATTGTCCATTCTTCTGAATTGGACACCCTAAATCGAATTTACCATGGTTAATTATGTTGTCCATTCTCCTGTATTGGACACTTAATTCGAATTTACCATGGTAAATTCGAATTGAGAGTGTCCAATACAGGAGTATGGACAACATAATTAACCATGGTAAATTCGATTTAGGGTGTCCAATACAGAAGAATGGACAATAGAACATACGCGCAAAAGCTTCTGACTTCACGTCAGTGCTTGAACCAATTTTTTTTCGTGATTTTTTTTTATTTTCTAGGAGTGCGGTTCTTAACATTTTTTTTTTCGTCATTTTTTTCAAATTTTCTAGGGGTACGGTTCTTACAAAATCTTAAACACGTCTTTATGTTGATTTTCTACTACTAGTTACCAAGCTTCAATTCAATCGAATATTTATTTTTTGAGTTATCAAAGAAATAATATTCCAGGTGGATATAACTCGGAAACCGTTGAACCGATTATGCCCTAAAGCGAACTCAACTCTCCCTTTCGGATACGCAACCTACCCTGAAAATTGCAAGTACCTAATGCTCGAATCTCCAACAATATTCAACCGATCGTGTTAAAACTTGAAACCTGGCAGTAGAGTTAGGTTATGAACGCTCTTGCAAAATTTCAGCAATTTCAAACGAATAGTTACTGATATATAGAATTTTTTTTTTATTTACAATGATTTATTAAAAATGTTCTACAAATGCTATCCTCACCAAATTTCGCATACGTTTTCGCGTTAACATTCTACAACTAATAACCATGTTTGAATTCAATCGGTTCAGTATTTTTCGAGTTAATGAGGAACAAAAAATCACCAAATTTCAGAAAATTTCAGATGGCTATAACTCTGAAACCGTTTGGCTGATTATGCTCATAAACAAACTCAACTGTCGCATTTAGATGCACAACCTAACCTGCAATTTTCAAGCCGCTATCTCTTTCCGTTCTCAGGTTATCGTGACAACAAAAATATTTTTTAATGATTTTTTTAAAATTTTCTAGCCATACGATTCACCCAAAATTTCACAAACGTGCTTAGCTTCATATTCTACAACTACTCACCAAGTTTCAATTCGATCGGATTTATATTGGTTGAAAACAAAATTATTACTCGGAAATCACTGGGCCGATTATGCCCATTAACGAACTTGTCCGTCGTATTGCGATGCGCCACCCACCCTGAAAATGTCAAGTCGCTAGCTCTTTTCGTTCTCAAATTATCGTGGCAACGGACGGCCGGACGGACAGAATCAAATTTGACCTCGAATTCTTCATTGGGGAGTCGAACTAAATCGTTTGAGACCAATTTCGTCAAAAAATTCGAAAGTTACAGACATTTGGGCAAAACTATAACGCGATGTTCCCCAGAACATACGCGCAAAAACATACTATCCGCCGTATTCACAAAGCATTGTTAAGTGTTTGAATCTCCGTTAAGTCTTAACTGAGGTCCTCAGTTAAGGATAAATATGAATCGCAACCTCAGTTAACGTATTTAACGGTGGTGAAACAGGCCTGTTTTAACACCTTTACCCCTTATTGTCCCTTATTATCCCCAGTTTATCCTTAACTGAGAACCTCAGTTAGGACTTAACGGAGATTGAATGCTTTGTGAATACGGCGGTATTTCTCAGAAACTATCAATTAGATATCGTGGAAATTCTGCGAGAGCCCTCAAAACCTTATTTTACAGTAAAACTCTACATTTGAACTCGATTGGATTCATATTGGTGAAGATATTGCTGAAATATTGAAATATTCCAACGATCGAGATGTACTGGTTCAATGCCTTTACACTCGACCAGTGAAGTTGTCAATAGTGTTTGATTTTTGACGAGATGGAGATAATTCAATCGTTTTAATTTCTTCAAGAACAGAAAGCTCATATAAAATCTAACAAAGTTCCTGGGTATCTATTTCACTTTTCGATGTATTTCTACGAAAATTTTACGAAACAACTGCCCTCGATAAAATATAAACATAACAATTTATTAATGATATATATATATATATATATATATATATATATAACATAGAAATATGGATCATGCGGAGTAATATATATATATGGAAAGGTTTAACGGGTAATTCCGCAAAAGGAGCAGAAACACGTGTCGGCAGGTACCAGCAGAATTATTTTTAATCTGCTCCTTTTGCGGAATTACCCGTTAAACCTTTCCATATATATATATATATATATATATATATATATATATATATATATATATATTAATGATAGATTGGTAACTCGCTAAAGGTAAGTTTTGGTGCAATGTTTTCTTCACACTGATGCACGAAGAGTACTCAGTGAAACACACTGCAACACCCATAACAAAGAGTACGTCTAACTTCAATGTTTTCAATGGATATTCGCATGTGAATGGATTTAATAATCCCATGTCTAAATTCGTAGCGTTCTCAATTGTTCAAATTAAATGGGAATCTGTAATTATATTCTCCAGTACTTGTGAACTGTACACCATTATAATAATAAGGATGATATATTGCTTAATAAGGCGACCAGCCACAAAAAAAATTGACAGATTTCCAAAAGAGGCTAACTCTTGAACCACTCCATAGATTTCGATGATTTTTTCTGCGAATGTAGGTCCATTCTTCTTTGAGTATAATGTTGTTGAAATTTTCTATCTGTGTTCTTTCTGTATTCACTGTTCATACATGTCATCTTATCTACCTATAACCGACATGTCAAATGTATTTCTGTTCTAGCAAACAAAGTATGATTGAATGCAAAATGACCAATTATATGATATTATAATTACCCTACCCTATATGCTCTTTTTATCAAGTTTTCTCAAATTGGGTTCAGAATATCTTCAGTAAAAATAAAACTGGAATATTGGCTAAGTTTCAACTGATATAATATAATTTTCAGAGTAGATTTGAGAGATGAATATCTCGGATAAGTCCCTCATTTAATTTTAAGTTAGTTTCTTTTATGATGCAGTTCTATTATAAGAATACATTGATATCATTCCCAACTCTGAAAAACTAATAATTTCGGAGATGATTTGTCTCGTTCGTCGCGCGGTCATTGTCCTTTTCAATCGACAATATATCATTTTGCGCTCTTAATACACAAATTTTATTTTCTAAAACAAGTTGCAGAATGGGCTGATATTCAAACACGAATGCGAAATTTGAAAACGAGCGACGAAGGAGTGAGTTTTCGTACGCATGAGTGTTGGAATTGCCTTCTGCAACGAGTATAAGACGATTTTTTCTCTACTTCAGGCAAGTTTTGTAAAATACTGTTGAAATTTAATGAAAAATTCGGATTATACATCCTAGTGACTTTTGTATTGTATCTTGGCAGTTGTTCTGACTGTTACGAAAGTTGACAGATCACGGCATTTGAATTGTACGTCGGGCATGGAGATCAGATTTAACAGTTTCCTAATATCATGAATGATTCGAAATTAGCAAGAAAGAAATCTCTAGTAACTTATTTTTTGATGAAAATAAAACCTTTCCTCTCAACAAATATTTTACCTTATCTAGATTATCTTATATTGACGATGAACGACGTGTGTTGAAATTTGATAGGATCGAATGTCAGTGCTGACTACCACAAAACGAAAAATATAACTAGAAACAATGCTGGAATGAGTTCATTCCACCACTGTTTTTAGTGCTGGAATGAACTCATTACGATACTGAAATAGAGAAAAGGTATTCAATTCATTAGAATACGAACAATATACCATGTTTATTCAATTCGATATTCGATTTCAACTCAATTTTGAAAATAAAATCTTCATTCAGTAGAGAACAAAAAATTCTACTTCAGCATATCTGAACTGAAAATATCTGTTTCAATTCAATATCCAATATTTGATTCTCTTTGACTAACAAATGGTTTTAAGTGTCGATATAAATGCATCTGAATAACTATAGCCTATATTATATCTGGATAAAAATGTTGTTTAACTTTCAAACAAACCTAAATAATATATGGGCCTCAATTCCTTAAATAAGCCCATAAGTTCTATATTTAACTCGTGTGGACACGCGATAGGTAGGAAATATCGAGTTGAAATCATCTTTTAAAAAAATTGCTCTACCCTTATAAACATGATCTGACCACAGACATTTGCCAATATCCTCACTGCAGATCCGTTTGAGTTTCTAATAAATCTAGAATTTCACAGTAAAATAAGGTTTTGAAGGCTGTTTCAAAATTTCAACGTTATCTATGGATAGTTTCCGAGATAAGGATTTTGAGAAAAAAAAATTTCTAGTAGATACGAATTATTTGTGTTCGTATTTTTCGACTACCTACTGATCTTTAATTCTATCAGATCAAGCTTTTGCGAGTTATTTGTAGAACAAAATTTCACATGACCATAACTCCGAAACCACTCTACCGATTTTGCCCATTAACGAACTGAGCCGGCGCATTTAGACTCGAAATATACTCTTCAAATCTCAACACTCTAACTCATTGCGTTAGAGAGTAATCGTGCTGACGGCTGGCCGGACAGAATAAAGTTCTACCTCGGACTGGAAACTAATTGTTTGAGACAATTCCCTGCCGAAAATTCGAAAATTACATACATTGGGACACATTGATAGCCACTATATTTAGGTGGACAAGCGTGCCAAACATCATCAAAATCTAATGCGTGGTTCAAAAGACTTGAACACCTTTTGAAATGTGTAAAAAAAAATTGTTTACTGTAGGTGTATGTGATATTCGGGTTAGGGATTGCAATCCGGCGTGATTTTCAATCCGGCCGGATATTACCGGATTTCCAAGAATCCAGCTGGATCTAGCCGGATTGATCAAATCAAGACTATTTTCTCTTTTCTGTCAAGAATTAACTCTAAGTTAAAACATCCAATGTGATTGTACTTCGTAAGGATGTTTATAAACAAAATAAACTTCATATCTAATGTAATGACGAACAAATAAAGTTCAAATAACAAAACTATTTTCTCATTCTTACACTAGATGTCACAGTAAAAAAATATTGAAAATGAATATTAAATCCTGATAACAAAACGAGTTTTTCAGCTTTACACTTCCAGTTTTCACAGTAACAAAATATTAAATAAATAAAGTACATTTACTATGAAATTGAGATCATCTGTCTCTTGGATTACATAATATCTACATTATTTATTTCAATTAGCATAACTAGAAGTCAATTTTGATTTTGGAAAAAAGATCTTAAAAGACAAATGGTTCTTATTGAGTCGATTCCTTAAGAAGCTACAAATATAGCCTGCGACAGAAAAATCCCTTTCAGCTTCCACACTTGGCTTTATTGTCAAAAAATTATCATTAAGACAGAAACGAATTAAACACTAAACAAGGCCATTGATGCAGAAGAGTCGGTGAGGCATACTGAGGAGTGGGGGAGTGGGGAGAATTTAAAGTTCCAGAAGAATCAGCGTTAATATCACGTCAGATATGACAAAAATCCGGATCCGGATCCCGTGCCGGATCCGGTATGATATTGGTACCGGATCCGGTATAGACTAAATGATGCCGGATCCGCCGGATGTCCGGTCCGGTTTTTTCGGATTGCAATCCCTAATTCGGGTGGCAAAAGGGCTCCCTTCTGGAAAATCTCTTCGACCAATCATCTAATTTCCCAATGTGATCTGTACTGACTTCAGCAATGCAATAAATCTCTCTGATACAACAATTAGTGAATTTCACACTGTATCAACTAGGAAGTGATTGTTTATGAGATATTCAGTGAAAAAAAAATCAAACTCAACCATTCTAAACATCTACGATCTACATCCATTCGATCGCAACCAAACAAGAAGAATGATATCTGCCACATATCTGAATAAATTCCATCCATTTTCAAATATTAATGTGAGAAATTGCAGTTGCGCCAATCTGATTTTGTTATAAAATATTTTCTTATGATATTCTTCCCAGGAGATGACATAAGTGGATGATTACAGAAATAACGAGGTATATGGAATATTTAGTAGGACGCAACGTTTACTACAACGAACAATGAGTTTGAAGCGCTTACCTAAATTTGAATAATTTTTCAGGTCGATTTGGGTTTCGCAGATTATGGGCAGATTTAATGTAATTCTTTTCCGTGGATAATATTCGAGGTGAACGAAAATGATCACGCAATATCTATGTTGTCAGTTTTATGAGGTGTTGAAGATGGATCTCATCTTATTTCGTCAGTTCCAAATAATGAACATTGGTAAACGAACAAAAAAACCTAAGGTGGAGAGTTCCCTCCGTTGTTTTCGCGTGCATGTTCTGGGCTATCGTGCTATCATTTTGCCACAATCAGACCTATTCTTTTTGCGCATAGCAATATTGTTAAAAAAAAGATATTGCTTTCACAGCAAGATTCGAAATATTGCTATTCTGATAATCGATTTTGAGCAATATGATCAGCCATTTTTAGAAACATACTAGCGGCCCAGTACGTACTTCGCTACGTATAAAGTGAAATAATTAAAAAATTTTATTGCAACATCAAATTAATTTATTGAAACAAAAAAATATTTTATTAATTGCTAGCTACTTTAAAACTCAATCCAAAACATTTGGATAAACAATATTGTTTGTTTTTCCATTCTGAGCATGAATAAACAAACGACTGGGGGTTTCTCATTTTCGACCGGTAATTTTCTGCTTAATGTTTGATTATTTTGAGTAATTTTAGTGCAAAAATCCTTCCGATCGAACGGATATTCATTATAGATTTCGTAACTTCACGAAAAGATCCAAATCCCATGATACGTGTACTGAAGTAACGCTCCTTTAGGGATTCATTGGGTAAAAATGAAAAAAAAAATTGAGAGATTGCTATTTCGGACGTTCCGAGATTTGATCCCGCCGCCCCGCGAGGCTCGGGAGCTATAAATTCCCAATCCAACGCCTCAGCTCACTCGGCCACGTTGCCTACGTGAATGAACTCCGATTATGTACCAGATAAAGATTTTTAGTACTCTGATGATTTACGTCTGTCGATTTTCAGAATATCGTCAATCCTGTCAAACGATCGATCGAAATCGGTTTTACTCGTTCATATTCCTCGGAGTTTTTCTAGACGATTCCAAGATTTTCGAGTAAATTTGTTCGAAATTCAAAATTGATTTGACATTTCTCGTCGCTCGTTCAGACCGCAAACGTCGACCTTGAAGGAGCAGCGTTAAAATTCGCAACAAAAATACGTGAAACGTCAGAATTTTTTCGATTTTCGTGAAAAGTAACATTTTCCTATCGTTCTTCCGGAAAAATGAAAGAGAGGATCGAAAAAAGGGCTCCGCTACGGACTAATTTCGAATCTCGTCTTCGCGTTCCCGCAATTATGTCGTTCCGAACGCCACCGTTCCTTCGAATTCCTTTCCACAATTTTGCTCCTTTTGTCATAATCGGCATTTTTTCGCCTTTTCACGATTTTTCTTTTGAATATACCCTCATCTTTTCGCTCCGCAAACGCAAAAATCTTCGAAACTACGAACCCCTTCGAAATTTCCCCCAAATCCCCCTCCTAACATACAAAAAAATATTACGTTTATAGTAAGATTTTCAAAAAGTATCCTTTGGTAAATGAAGAACCGCTCGACCGATCTTATGCAAACTTCATATAAACCATCTACTAAATAGTCCGAACAAAGCCTAAACATTTGATTTGGATAAGTGAGACCGTTATTGAGTTATAAAATTACAACGAAAAGTGGCATTGATTTTTATATATTTCGATTTCTATCCATATTGCTATTTCAGCAACCTCATAATAGTACTTGCTGACAGGATAACAAGATTTGACATATGACAGGGAACAACTGAATCAAGATCAAGAATTCTGTCCGAAAGCTATCGTAGCAACGGTCACCCATCCAGCTACTGAACTCACCCACGGCTGCTCAGATCCCAACCAATATGGATCCAATCATGTTAAAATTTGGCTGTAAATTTGGGTTTTGAGGGTTCCACCAAAATTTCAGAAATATCGGACTGATGGTTTTTTAAAAATTTTCTAGTAATACGATCCTCACGAAACCTCGCTTAAATTTGCGCGTTGTTATTCTACAACTAACTACCATGTTTCAATTGGATCGAATCCGTATTTTTGGAGTTATTGAGGAAATAGCAACAAAATATCAGATCGTTATAACTCCAAAACCGTTTGGCCAATTATGCCTATGAAATATAATAATATAAACTCAAATGTCCCATTCAGATGCACAACCTACCCTGAAAATTGCAAGTCAATATCTCTTTCTGTTCTCAAGTTATTGTGGGATAAATAATATTTTTTATTAATTTTTTTAATAATTTTATAGTGATACGATCATTAGAATAGCATCAAGCATTTCCATAATATCATTAGCATTAAATTTTGAATCATTAATTACAAAAAAAAATTAATGCTAATAATATTATGGAAATGCTTGATGTATGTTTGAACACCACCTATTTCCAACTAGGAGATGTTTTTATTCGACCAAATTTTGGAATGGCAATGGGTTCTCCTTTATCACCTGTCATGAGTAATATATGCATGGAAAATTTTGAAGAATATTTGTGGATAAATATTTGTTGAAACCAAAAGCTTGGTGGCGATATTTTGACGATATATTTGTCATTTGGCAATAAGGTAGATAAGTGTTAGGAAAATTTTTCGATTTCATAAATTCAAAGGAACCAATAATAAAATTCACTTTGCAAATGGAGAAGAATAATCAGCTTTCTTTTCTAGATGTATCGATAATTAGTATCCGAACCATATCGAAACAAGTGTCTTTAGGTAGCAGACACATACAAATAGATATTTGAACAATTTCTTGAAGATAATAGATATCCAGGGCAATTCATAAATACATCAATCGTGAATTCAGATGAAAGAGCTTCTAATAAAATAACAATTAATCAAGTACAACAGAATGACCAACAAGAAAAACAACCCAATCTGTTGGATGTGTTCCTATATATTCGTGGACTGAAAAAAATATGGAAAATCGGTTATTAGTTCAATATAAGAACTGTTTTCGAGACGCAAAATGACCTTAGGTCTTTATTAACAAAGAAAAAACCAAGTAATGAAAAGCAAAAATCCAAAAACTGTGTACACAGTGTTCCTCGTATTTGTGGAATCGTATACAGGGGAGATATCGAGACCAGTAGAAGTAAGAAAATCAGAACATAAGAACAACTTAAGCAATAGAGACATACATGAATAAAAAATAACAGAACATATATTATCTACAATCCATGGAGATCACATGATGGATTGGAGTAAAACAAAGATTCTGATGACAGAGTCTGATTGCATTGAAAAGAAGCTTAAGGAGTCGACTTGTATTTTGTCAAACAGTGCAATTTTGTAAATTGCTCAATTGAAATTGACCATATTTGGTTGAATTTATTGAAAAAGGAGTTGGAACTTGGAAATTTCTATGCAAAGAGAAACTATGTTACAAAATTCTTCAAATCATCAAAGATTTTGAATGTGACAATTTTCGAATTTCTGTTTCTAACGCAGAAGCAATACAGAAAATAATATTTTTTTATAGATATTTGGGAGAGTTTATGAGAGAAATTTCCGAATGGAACCATTTAATGAAAAATTTCAACTCTCTAACTCGTTGCGTTCGAAATCGTGCTGACGGCCGGACAGAATTAAATCTCACCTTGGATTATGTATCAACGTTTGAGACCAGTTTCTGCCAAAAATTCTAAAATTACATACATTTGGGCAAACTGATTTCACTTATGTTATATCTCCGAATCTAGTTAAAATATGATACCGGGGATATCAATGATGTTAATGTAATTCATATTGAATCAGCTCCAAATATAGACATGTTATCTTTCCACTAAAGTTGCATAGTGATTATCAGTCGTATGCGTTTTATTTCATTTAAAGGTACGATATATACTAACTGACAAAGAAACTGCAACACCCAGAAGGAGCTGTTTAAATTTTAATTTTTTTTTGGTAAAACATAGATAGTATAGGCCACATTAGTTAGGTTAGGCGGGAAATTTGAATTACAATCCATCCTTGGATCCGAGCACTGAATTCCCCATGCATTTCTTATGAACCTAAAATTTACGCAAATTTCTCGCCTGTTTTTAGATACTTTCTTGGCTAATTACTTGAGGTTTATTTCGGTTGAAATAGATTCAGTGAACCTTTCTCAACAATCTAGAATCAAGATTTCATAACAAAATTGTATATTTCCAAAATAATTAATACATATAAAAGTGTTCACCAAATTCGATTGACGTATGTCTTAGCTCCCCCGAAATCAGTCAAAAATAATAATATAACCCTAAATCGGCCTTGTAATGACGCACAACTGAAGTCATCTACGACATACGGAAATCTTTCGAATCACACCGGTTTCCATTTTGATTTAAGGATAAATAGAAGTAGATTTTAATGTGGAAAGAACATGAAAACATGCACTAATGATGGAGGTACCCAATATTAGATGTCTCTGTACCAACATTCTCTTTTAAATAGGGTGGTTTCATCTCAAAGTTGAAATTCCATGTTAAAAAATTCGAATATGGATCTCCTACCAAGAGAATAATTCTAACCTAACTAATGTGGTCTATAGCAAGGAGTAAATGATTAAAATTTGGACCAAAAATCGTGAAGGTTTTTTCTAGGGTATATTTTTTATTACTCACATATTGTAGTCGTTTTTTGCAAATTTTTTGAATTTTACAACAAACCAGCTTTTCGAGGAGATCCAAAGTAGATGTTTAGTTGTTGTTAAAATGCCTAGAGCACGTGTACGCGGAATTTATCGCCAGCTATGTGAATTTGAAAGAGGTCGAATTATTGGTCTACGAGAGGCGGGGTTGTCATTTCGAGAAATCGCTAACCGTACGAACAGAAATCCAACTTCTGTTATGAGATGTTGTCAAGCGTGGTTTGATAATGCCCAAAATCGAAGAAGAGTAGGCACCGGACGTCGAAGGGGAACAAATGACGTTCAAGATCGACGTAAAAGACTTATGGCTATTAGAGACCGATTTGCGACAACTCGTTTGCTGATGAGTGGTTTGGAGAACAAGGCCACCCTGTAACTGCCCGAATGGTTTACCGCCGGATAAGGTCTTTTGGACTGTAGTATTATCGACCCCATCTTTTGTTAGCTCTGACGGTTGAACATCACCGGCAACGATTACAGTGGTAAAGAGAACGTCAACATTGGAATGTGGAATGAGAATCCAATACTTTCGGAGATAATCGTCAAAGTTTGAACAAAAGCACCAAAGATCCTGGCCACAGGGCTTTCGCACTTTTTGTACCATATTTTCTGACACCGGTTGTCGCTTTTTCCGATTTTCGAGGCATTCTCCACCTTAAAATGAAAATTCAAAGTTACCCTATGTAACGAATTCAAATTGCGGGTAACATTGAACGATTCAAAGTTACCTTATATTCATACGTTTCCCAAGTAGTTCAGAAATTAAGAATTTTAACAAATATTTAATGTTTAAGAATGAATATTTTAAAATGGAACTGAAGACGACCACATAAAAGGCAACTCACCTGATCAAAACCGCCTTTGTATATTTAATTTTGAATTATTAGGAAGCAACCAACACCCTCTGAAAAACGCAGAAATGGCGCGTTAAACGTAACAGAATATTTGACCGATGGGTAGTTCTCTTTAATGTGGCAAACTTCACATTGGTATGTTCCGTTTTAAACAGTATCTTGGACTTGCGTCCAACTCATACGTAAAAGTTGGACGCAAGTCCAAGATGACATGTGTGAACACAAATCATACGATAATTTATAACTAAAATAAGTAGAGCATTCTGTGAAAACATAGAAGTACGATTTTTTATTGAAATTTGGAAAAATCATATCTCCGAAAGTATTAGCTTGTTAGAGTTGAAAATGATATTGATGGATTCTTATGATAAAACTGCATCTTAACAAACAATTAATTTGAAACTTTTGATGTAAAAAAATATTTTTTTTTACTCCTAAAACTACTTTGAAAATTTCAACTGCCTAGCTCGAACCAAATAGTTTAAGACCATTTTCATCAAAAAATTCGAAAATTACAGACATTTGGGCAAATTGATAAGCACTCTATTCTGAAGAACAAGAGCGCCAAAAAGTTGTAAATCCTTCGTTTTTTTTCTTCAAATTTCAATCACTTACTTCTTGCTATTGCTATGTTTTACCAAAAAAAAACTAAAATTTAAACAGCTCCTTCTGGGTGTAGCAGTTTCTTCGTCAGTCAGTATATTTGTAAAGCAATGATGATCATTTTCATCGTACCACACCCATGATGATTCCCCTTGAAAACTGCCAACAACACACACATCAAAATTTCCATGATTTAGCTTCATATCGTCACGAAAAATATCCAATCAGCCACATCTCGGAACTCATCGAGAAGATAAGGCATATCTCAGTCCAAACAATAGAGCAATCGCGGGTCATCGTCAATATCGAATGATACGAATTCATCGAGACGTGAAAAACGCAGAAAAAATGATAAAACAGCTGGTGGGGGTCATGTTTATTCAAGCGTGAAGGGACAGACAGTGCACCTTTGTCCCTAATAGCTAAACCTTGCCGGAGCGGAAGTTCAACAGGTGACCATCGTCATTCGACTTTTGGTGATGATGTGAGTCATATCGGCTTTATTTCGTGAGAGGTGTTGTTTTAACGTTGCGAAGAGTTAGATCGGCAGAGTTTCGTGGATTTTGAGTAAGATATTACAGGAGGAGGATGGAGGAGCCTGTTTTCACTGTCGATGACTTACCCATGAGCTTCGTCGCGAAGTATCTAGGTGAGTTGAATGAGTTTTCTAGTCGTAAGAGAATATTTATAATCAATATATATATAAATCAAAAACGGTTCACCTATCCAAACCAAATGTTTAAGCTTTGTTCGGACTAATTAGTAGATGGTTTATGTGAAGTTTGCACAAAATCGGTCGAGCGGTTCTTCATTTATCAAAGGAAACTTTTTGAGAATGTTACTATGTTTTTTTGGATGTTAGGAGGGGGGTTTGGGGGAAATTTCGAAGGGGTTTATCGAGGAAAAATATGGAAGTTTCGTAGAGTTTCACGTTTACGGAGCGAAAAGATGGGGGTGTATTTAAAAAAAAAACAAAAAAAAAAGACGAATAAACGCCAATTTTGGTAAAAGTAGCAAAATTGTGGGAACGAATTCGGAAGAACGGTGGTGATCGGAACGACGGCATTTGAGGGAACGCGAAGACGAGATTCGAAATTAGTCCGTAACGGAGCCCTTTTTTCGATCCTCTCTTTCGTTCCCCGGAAGAACGATATAGGAAAATGTGACTTTCCGCGAAAATCGACAAAAATCTGGCGTTTCACGTATTTCTGTGGCGAATTTTAATGCGGCTCCTTCAAGGTCGACGTTTTCGGTCTGAACGAGCGACGAGAAATGTCAAAATTTTAATTTTGAACGGAATTAATCAAAATTCTTGGAATCGTCTAGAAAAACTACGAGAAATATGAACGAGTAACCGATTTCGATCGATCGCTTTACAGGATTGACGATATTCTGAAAATCGAAAGACGGAAATCATCCGAGTACTAAAAATCTTTATTTGATACATAATCGGAGTTGATTCACGTAGGCAACGTGGCCGAGTGAATTGAGGCGTTGGATTGGGAATGTATAGCTCCCAAGGCTTCTGAGTCTCGCGGGGCACCGGTATCGAATCTCGGAGCGTCCGAAATAGCTTTCTATTAATTTTTTTTCATTTTTGCCCAATGAAAAACTTGAAGGAGCGTTACTCCAGTAAACGTATCTTGGGTTTTGGATCTTTTCGTTAATTTACGAAATCTATAATGAATATCCGTTCGATCGGAAGGATTTGTGCATTAAAATTACTCAAAATATTCAAACGCTAAGCAGAAAATTAACGGTCGAAAATGAAAAATCCCCAGCCGTTTGTTTATTCATGCTCAAAATGGAAAAAACAAAAAATATTGTTTATGCAAATGATTTGGATCAAGTTTTAACATAGCTATAGCAATTAATAAAATATTTTTTTGTTTGAATAAATGAATTTGATGTTCCAATTAAATTTTTTAATTATTTCAATTTATACGTAGCTAATCACGTACCGGACCGCTAGTAATAATATATAGTGAAAATAAATTGCCTTTATTTCGGAGGCGATGTTTAGCTTTCGTTCCTCATGCTTAACCTACACTAAGTTATTCACAAACTATATTAGAAAAAATCGAAGCTAAGTTTGTTACAAGAGACACAACAACCAACATTTCCAGAGTTCTGAATATGTTAATTTTCAAATATGTAGGACGATATTCCTTGAAAATTTCAAAAAAATCAAGATATCCGTTCCAAAGTTATGATGGATCGATTTTTTTCGGTAAAAGTGGGACAGCCCTGTGGACAGGAAATTTAGCGCACAGTCCAAATTTATAGCCAGAGCTGTCACCCATCCAGAAAAGAAAAATACAATATCTTCCCATTATTTACAGTACAAAGGGATTATCTATGATTTCCAGTAATATAGATCCGATCGAGTTTAAATCTAAAACTTCAAATAAGCTGAAAGATTTAGTGTTGAGTAGGACATACAAGAGGCGCTTCATTTGTCCCGGACATGACGTCAAAATGTAAGAGTGCCTCGAAATTCAAAATTGTACTACTTCAATTTATTTGTCGCGGTCGAGCGAGAGCGAGGCAGAGGCAGATAAAGAAATTCCATTTTGTGTCGGAACCTTTGATGTGAGGGTAGTACAATTGCCTAATTTCATAATAATTGTACTAAACAATCAAATGTGGTTCATCCTCCTAATATCTGTCCGTTAGATATGTTCTTGCCGAAACCCTCATTACATAAGCTAAGCAGTAGCACTCTTACAACTTTCCAAGTTCGAGTGACAAACCTCCTAGTGAGCTTACTCATCAATACCGCAGTGACAAAAGCACGTCGCGTCTAACATTTGAGGCGCCAGGAGGCGCGCATAATTCGTACTATAATAACTTCAAATGGTTCAGTACGCCTCGCCTCTTTTGAAGTGGGACATTGTACTGGCTCAGGACAAAAAAGAGGCTACTCTTACAAACTCTTTTTCAAGTCGTGTCCTACCCAACACTAGAAAGATTAAATATTGAGGGGCATTTTTATCTCTAATATAGATTCTTTCTTCAAATTAAATACTCATTGTTTTGAAACTGCAATCATTTATAAATAAACAATTCATCTCCATTAAATAAATGTTTTTCTTTTTTTGAAACTTTGAATATTAAAACCCATATTGTAGTCACCGCTCGAACAGTTTGTGTTGATCATACCCAAAACATGCCTGGTTATATGTTACTTAATTAAAGCATTTTTGCTATTGAACTCTATGCCAAAATTCTTACCCTTAGACGGACGTTACAGCATTAATCTGGTATCAGTCTCACATCACATCGATCATGAATTGATATCAGATCAGAGGTACATGTAAAATGATTTTTAAACTGAATGAAATTGGATAATCTCAGATTGAAATGACAGATTGTCAGAGATGTCAAACAACTGTCCAATGTGTAGGTAAAGATCATAGACGAACATCAAACTTATGAAAGACAGATATGTGAATGGCATTACTAATACGATCTATGGAAAGCAAAAAAGCAAATAATTTACAACCACGTCAAAAATCAAAAACTGTTGAAAACTTATTTTGTCGAGTGTAATGTAGTTGACCAGTATATCTCTATCGTTGGAATATTTCGGTAATATCTTCAGCAACCAAGATCCGATCGAGTACCAATTTTTTTTTTTCCTTTTGAAAGGCTATCTCACAGAATTTCAACGATATAGTTTCAGAGATCAAAATTTGGTATTCGTGTCGGTATTTTTCAACTATACACAGTGCTTTAATTCGATGAGATCAGCATTTTTCGAGTTATTGGAAAAATAAAATTCCAGATCGCTATAATTCCGAAACTGCTCGACAGATTATATCCATTAACAAACCTACTCTGAAAACTCTATAACTCACGCGTTCGTGCTGACGGCAGGCCGGACAGAATCAAGTTTGACCTCGGAATCTTCATCTAATCGTTTGAGACCATTCTCGGCAAATATTAACGACAAATACACCTACTATTAATTGATCAAATTGTAGCATTGTATACGCATATACGTAATTTTAATGATAATCATTTCAGGATGGGAACCAGCTAGAGGCCTTTGGGGCATGAAACATACCAGAAAACCCGTTGATAACCTGGTGAGAAAAGCTAAGAGTTTACCTGAAAACAACATCCTTCCTCGAGTAATAGTGGAAGTAGCTAAGGATGGTCTTTCCTTCAGAGAAATGGTGAAGAAGCCCGCAGATTCTGAAGTACACAAATTTGGTGTTAACGAAATATCTTATGGAGTACAGGATTTGATTTACACAAGGGTTTTCAGTATGATCATTGTAACTGATAAAAAATTGGAAGAAGGTATGTATAAGTACTAAAAACATCATCATGCGATATCCTTATGCGCACTCTTTAATTTAACGATGAATCTATTTCACCGATAGCCACCATCTTACACTATCTAAATCTTTGGTTACATCGGAAATACTTCAGAATAAAGAATTACGAATGGGCCTTTTCGAATGTTGAAATATTCTCAAAAAGTACTGACTTCTGTGTATTCACGCCTCACACACCCTCACGAAATACTGCATGAACCTTTTTTCAGCCGAGCACTAGATTTCACTTCGATCGGATCTATATTTTTGAAAATATTGGGAAAATGAAATTTGATTTGGAATTTCAGCGGAAGAAAATTAAAAATTTTTTTTTGAGGAATATTTTTATTTTTTTGTAGTGATATGATCTTTACGAAATTTCGCGAAAATTAGTGCGTCGGAATTCTGAAAGTATTTATGAATTTTAAATTTCAATATGTTTGAAACCGTTTGGCTGATTATGCTCATTTATCGCAATCGGATGTGTAACCTGTCCTAAAAATCAGGGCCGTCTTTCACCTATTACAGGCTCTGGGCACATTAGAATAATGGGGCCCTAAGATAAAACACCATTTTGGTAGAAAAGACAAAGAATGTGGATATTCAAAGTTCAAGCTTTTTTTTTAATTTCATGTCATTTACAATAGATATGATAATTAATTAATAGAATGTACTCCACACTTACTAACCAGCAACTACGATTGTATAATAATCTAGGCTGATTACCCTTCTAGATTTAAGTTGAGCAAAATCGTTAATCAAATCTCCACAATAAATGTTTTCGAGCATATCACAAACTGTTTAATCTCTCTTGAAGCATTGTACTTCTTAATTCATTTTTTATTCGTTTTAATCTGGAGAAGGAGCGTTCTCCACTGCATTTAGTTACCATCATGTTTAAAATGATTCTCAGTGCGATTTCTACATTAGGAAATGCGTCTTCAGTTTTATTATCTTCCTCATTTACTTATTCATGATAGATTTCAGCCTATTTTTTGCAACTTTGTCTCAACTCTTCAAAATCCATGGTTTTCAAGCGAAAAAAAAACGTAAACGTTGACTAATGTCTAATATCTTAAACCCATCTGCTTTGAGATCGCCACCTGACAATTACTACTCGTGACGGCAAGTACCTTCCATCTTTTAATAATTATTTCTCTATTTCAGTATCGTAATGAGTCCATTCTAGCACTAAAAACAGTGCTGGAATGAACTCATTCCCGCACTGTTTCTAGTTAAATTTTTCGTTTTGTGGTAGTCAGCACTGACATTCGATCCTATCAAATTTCAACACACGTCAATTGTCAATATAATATAATCTGGATGTAGTGAAATAATTTATGAGAGGAAAAGTTTTATTTTCATTAGAAAATAAGGTACTAGATATTTCCTTCTTGCTAATTTTGAATCATTCCTGTTATTAGGAAACTGTTTTAAATCTGATCTCCACGCCTTACGTACGATTCAAATTCCGTAATCTGTCAATTTTCGTAACAGTCACACCAACTGCCAAGATACAATACAAAAGTCACTAGGATGTATTATAGTCCGAATTTTTCATTGAATTTCAACAGTATTTTACAAAACTTGACTGAAATAGAGAAAATATCGTCTAATACTCGTTGCAGAAGGCTATTCCAACACTCATGCCTTCGAAAACTCGCTCCTTCGTCGCTCGTTTTCAATTTCGCATTCGTGTTTGAATAGGAGCCCATTCTGCAACTCGTTTTAGAATATACTATTCTGCATCTATGCGGAATTACCTGGCAAACCTTATTTCCTCAATTACTATTCAGCTCAGATCCAAGCGGACCCAAATATCATAAATCATTCTTCAAGCTCCGAGCTTCCTCTCTTGATCTCGACTGATCTAAGATTGAGTAAGAAACCTTTTTATTTTTTTATTTGGGTCATTTGCGGTTTGTCTCCATATATTCTAAGTTCACTACCGTGACTGTTGATCACAAAATGAAGATAATTCACCGTTATATTCCTTAAAACAGTTAAATTTAAATAAATATTATATCGAATTTCTATATATTAAAATTATCAAATATGCTACATGTGGCAATCCTGATGCTCAATCAAGGACTAGGGACTAGGGCCTGGGGGGCAGGGGGCTCCAAAACATCGCAGAGCCCTGGGCACGTGCCTTGTGTACCCAGTGCGGAAGAGGGGCCTGCTAAAAAATTGCAATTCGCTATCTCTTTCAGTTAGAAATTTATCGTGGCAACGGTCACCCATCCAGCTCCTGAACTCACCCAAGGCTACTCAACTCAATATCTTCAATATCTCTAATATTATAGATCACTCGTGTTCAATTTCAGAACTTGGCTGTACAATTAGGTTTTGAAGGCTCTCGCAAAATTTTAGCGATAACGCACGGAAAGTTTCTGAGATACAGAATTCTTTTTATGACTTTTTAAAATTTTCTAGTAATATGATCCTCACGAAACTATGCAAAATATTTGCGCGTCGGCATTCTACAACTAATTACCAAGTTAAAATTGAATCGGATCTGTATTTTTTTAGTTATTGAGGAAATAGCAACAAAATTTCAGATGGGTATAACTACAAGATCGTTCGGTAGATTATCCGCCGTATTCACAAAGCATTCAATCTCCGATAAGTCCTAACTGAGGTCCTCAGTTAAGGATAAATTTGAATCTCAACCTCAGATAACGTGAAAATTAACGTGAAACAGGCCTGTTTCACGTTAACTGTGGTTGCGATTCAAATTTATCCTTAACTGAGGACCTGAGTTAGGACTTAACGGAGATTGAATGCATTGTGAATACGGCGGTATATCTATTAAATAACTCAAATGCCGCATTCGGTTGCGCACCGTACCCTTAAAACTGTATGTCGCTATCTCTTTCCGTTCAAAAGTTATCGTGGTGATGGTCACCCATACAACTACTGAAATCACCCAAGGCTGCCCGGCTTCCAATATTGGCGCTCTTGTTCCTCGGCACACAGTGCTTATCAATTTGCCCAAATGACTGTAATTATCGAATTATTGGCTGAAAATGGTCTCAAACGTTTTGGTTCAACTCACTGATCAAAAATCCGTATATAATAAATAACCTGAATTTTTTGCAACATGCAGGTGTTTCTTTTTTGTATATTTGAAGTTTCTTAAGAACAACTGCATATTTTGAAGAGAAACTATATTTACGTAGTATTTCTATCATGCAGTACAATTGAGCGAAATATTTTCAGAATCAGTGTCAGTAAATAAGTCAATCTGAATTAAAAATTGGATATGAAAACTAACCCTCACCGTCGATAAGGGCATGAATTTTATTCATTGAATTACTTGTGAATCTCTTTTGGTCTGTAAACAGTATGAAAACTTTTTCTGGAACTAAGTCAGGATAAAAAACTGAATTTCTCCCACAATTTTAGACATTTTTGTTATTTCAAAATCTTTCAAACGTCCCTCTGAGTCTGTCTTCTCGACTCCATCGGAACAGAGTTGAAGAAATTGCACCTTTTCCAGTACATTATCAGCAAACTATACAATTTAGAGATGGTAAACACAAAACATTGCACTTTCGCAGGATATGGTCGATTCTCTATGAGTCGAGGCATTAATATCAGTCATTTTGTATCATTTCATTTCGATCAGTTTGGTATCCTGTAAAACATCAAGAATCTTTTGATAACATAGATTTTTTCCAGGATTGACATTTATCTGTCACAGTTTCGTTTGCGAAAATAAACATCAAGCAAGGCAACTGACTTTTGGGTTAGCTGCTGCATTTCAAGATTATGCACAGAGTATGAAGGAATCCAAGAAGTCCTTCAAACAGAAAAAATTCGCCATTGATTTGAGGACACCTGAGCAGCAAGCGGCTGAAGCTACTGGGGAGGTGGAAGAAGAAACTGACGCTTGAAACCAAAGATTATGTTTTTAAGAGATTGTTGTATTTGTGCATTTATATATATAGATATTTTTTCATGTTGAAAAGATTATTATAATTTGTGAATAAAAATGAATGAATAATTTCTACCTATTCAACCTAAGATATCAAATTTCGAAGGTACGAAGGTGGTTGCATTTTATATTTCTGTATTTGGTATTGAAAATTTGCCAAATTACTTCATTTTCATTCGCATCTCAATCAATTTCTTATTAATTTTCACCGCTCATTTTTGACGCCCTTGTTCAACGGATCAGAAATCAATTCGTCCAAATGTCTGTATGACGAATATTTTAGTCCAACAGGTGCTTTTTGGTCAAAATTTTTGCGTATTCTCCGAAAATTATAATTGAGGTGTCATTTGATTTAGAATGGTATGTAGATGGATTTTGAAAAAATGCTGAGGCTGCTCGCAAACATTGCAATAGTTATAAACAATTCAGTGAAAAAAAAGGAGATTTAGGTTTTCGTCAATATCTCAAAAAATATCTCAGATAATTGAAATTTGAAAAAAGATTCAAATAGAGGAGAAAATTGTATAAAAAAGGTCCAAATGCCAGAACTGTAGGACCAATATTTATAGATAATTTTTCCTAGAGGGTTGAAAATACGCCCAAAACGGGTATTGAAACAATTCAGGCGTCTGCAGGATAGATCAATGAACAATAATCCGTGGTTAAAAAAATGTTCATCGACAGTTAATCAACAATTTTTTGGAGCACGAACATTAACATTGCTAGTACGACAATTGTTGAACTATTATTCTGAGAATTTCTTCCTTTCGTGAAACTATTTTTCAAAGGTCTTAGAAAAGATTCCTGTTGGAAAATTTTAAAAATTGTCGTTTTGTTATGAACAATGCTCGTTTTGTTATGAAAAATTTACTTGAGTGAAAAATTATAAAGGTTCAATTTATAATATTACTATTGATCCGTTTTCTTATGATCAGAAACTACTTAGAAATGATTTTTAATAATCATTGTCTCCTATTGTTTAAAAAATTGTTATAAACCAATGCGTTTTTAATGAGATAATTTAAAATTTTCTTTTGAAAACATAATTGAAGCTTTATAATTTTTCACTTAAGTAAATTGTTAATAACGAAACGAAAATTGACAATTTCTCAAATTTTCCAACGGGAATCTATCTCAAGATTTTCGAAAAATAGCTCCACGAAAGGAAAAAATTTGAGATTAATAGTTTAACAATGATCGCACTTGCAATATTAATGTTCGTGCTACAAAAAATTGTTAATTAACTAATGGATAAATAATTGAACATGGAACATGGATTATTGTTCATTCATATTTAATAAGTTTAAATAATATTTATTTATGAAAGGTGCGAAGAAGGCGAGGCTTACGCAAGCCGGAGTACCCATTTTTGGGGAGTATTTTCAACCGTCTGGGAAAATTATAAATATTAGTCTTAGTTCCGTTAGTTGGGACTTTTTCAACAAAATTTCCTCTTCTTCTAGAATCTTATTTCAAGCTTGGATTATCTCAGATAGTTTTTGAGATATTGGGCAAAAACCAGACCCCCTACTTTTTTTCACTTAATTGTTCATAACTATTGCCATTTTTGCGAGCGGCCTTAGCATTTTCTCAGAAACTATCTACAGGCCATTCCAAATTGAATGACACCTCAATCATAATTTTCGGAGAATACGCAAAAATGTTTACATAAAAAGCACTTGTTGACTACACTATTTGGCTGAGGGTCGTCTTAAACGAATAGTAATAAATATGATTTTTTGGCTGGAAAAATGACGATGATATAATAATATCACCGATGAGAGTACGAATACCAAGACATCATCATACTTCAACACAAGGGCATGGCCAGGGGGGGGGGGGGGGGGGGGCCCGAAATGTTATTTTTTCTCTTAAAAAAAAAATTTTTGCTGCAGAAAGTGACCCTTACACCCCTAAACCCCCCCCCCCCCCGAAATTAATTCCTATTTCAAAACCCCCCCCGAAATTAATTCCTGACTACGCCCTTGCTTCAACAGAAATCCACTATTCAATCTGATGAATTAAGGAAAAGAAGCGAAGACATTTTGATCATCACAAAAAGTGTAAATATTAAGAACTTTTGTTTCAAACCGAATCATTCATATAGATAAAAAACCAGCGAGTGACATGAGTTATACGTACAGATCCAGGAGTTCCCAACACAACCTAATGCTGACAGAGACATTACCACACTGCTAAATGGCATATTTACATCATACATAAATTGACCCCTTTCTTTAGGCTTGTTTCACATGCATACGGTTCCATTCGGTTCGTTTCGTTTTCGGTTTCAATACGGTCGCTGGCGACAAGTGTGAAACGGTGCTCCGGTTTAGATTCGGTACCGAATAGAAACCGTACAGCACCGAATACTCCCTCGACACGAATAGGTTTCTATCAGGTTTGGATTCGTGTGTAGGGAATACAGATCAACCGTGGCGTTCACACGAATACGGTTTAGTTTCGGTTTTAACCATAAAGTAATAAATATTTACATATGTTTTCTCTCTCGTTCTGTGGTTTTAACCTCAAATCGAGCAGATATCTTGCAATATTTCCCGAATTGTTCAAATATAGAAATATAAACATACGTATTTTCGGGATATTGTTGCTATCTCAGTATTAATGAGAAAATGATGATTTACCAAATGTGAATCGACTGATTTATGTTGTAAATCTAAACCAGTGCTGCGGGACAAACCTTCCGAAAAATATGAAGATCAATTAAAGACGTAGGATGCATTCAAAGATGTATGTGTTCAATTTTGAATGGCTTTGATAAATCTGACGTCGTGGAAAAATTGGAATTGTGAGCCCATGTCGGAAGATAACATAAAACCTAATATGAACCGTATATGTGTGAAAGGCCTTCATTCGTTTTCGGTTGAAACCGAAAACGAACAGAACCGAATGGAACCGTATGCATGTGAAACAAGCCTTATTCTAATCAGTCTTGACATATTCGGGATCGCGAATTCATGTACGAATTGTTCGTCACACTTTTCATCCCTTTGTAGATATTAAATAAAATCCTTTTTAAAAAGTCAGAAGCTCACTACCAAAACATAATTAATGTGTTTTTTACGGCGTCGGCTATATGTTGTAGGTGCTGAAGATATACCGGGTGGCCCACCACAGACGCGGTGCTCGTTTTGAGGAAGTAAATGAAGATATTTTGACAATTGTTTTTTTGTGGTGTGTGAAAGGTGGTCAAAAGCACAATTTAAAATTATTTTCATATATACAGGGTGTTCAAAAACAAAGATATAGACCAAAGTGCCATTTTTTTAATGGTAACACCCTTATTTGACCTCAAAAATGGAATGGCAAGCTGAAATTATGATGAGTTTCTTCAGATCACTTTATACCTTAGAAGTACCATTTACAAGAAAATGGCGAAAATTTGAAAATATTGAGTTTCTTAAATAGCAATTAATGAAGAAACCAGTTAGGCCAGCGATACAGACAGTATTGGTTTGAGTAGACATAATAGCTACTCCTATACAGACAAAAAAAAAATAACTCTGGAATATACAGAGTGATCATAATTAACTTTCAAACATCAACTACAAATAATGGTCGAAAATTGATGATAAAACTATCAGGTTTAGGTGTAGGAAATCCTTGTGAACATAGATTTGAAATTAAGTCTTAAATTCAACGAGATAAAGAAATACCGGGTGTGCCATTTGAAATAAGAAAGTTTTTGACCTTTATTTGTAGTTGATGTTTGAAAATTAATTATGATCACTCTGTATATTCCAGACTAATTTCCTTTTTTTCGGTATAGGACTAGCAAATATGTCTTCTCAAAAAAAATCTGTCTGTAACGCTGGCGTAAGTTTCTTCATTAATTGCTATTGAAAATAACTCCATATTTTCAATATTTCGCCATTTTCTCGTAAATGGTACTTCTAAGGTATAAAGTGATCTGAAGAAACTCATCATAATTTGAGCTTGCCATTTAATTTTTGAGGTCGAATACAGGGTGTTACAATTAAAAAAAGGTAACTTTGGTCTATATCTTTGTTTTCGAACACCCTGTATATATGAAAACAATTTTAAATTGTGCTTTCGAACACCCACACATCACAAAAAAATTATTCCCAAAATATCTTCATTTACTCCATCAAAACGAGCTCCGCGTCAGTGGTGGGCCACAAGGTATATTCCTTTTCAACAGTTTTTCGATTTAAAAAGTATTGCTTTACTGTAGAAAAACCATAATTTTATGATTAACAGAAAGATAGGACCATTCTACAATTCCAAACAAATATGGGGACGATTTTGGGTGCCTAAGATATTGGTTCAGTTGTTTTCTGAACCCAAAATTAATGGGTTCCCTTTTGACAAAAATGAGTTTTGAGGTTTTTGTCATGACTGACTTTGGCATTGACATAGAAACACCCTGTATGTTCAATTGAATTCTTAATTGACGAAGGAGAAGCATTGGTATGTCTTCTGTTAGAAGCTAGAAAATTTGGAATTTTCAAGCAATAATCTACAAGTTATTAACATTGGAATGAAGCCATATTAGAAAAAAATTTGAATGTTTTTTTCAGAGTTTACACGAATTTTGTGAGAATTATATGTAAGTGATACACTAAAACGATGTAGAATTCAATGGGTAATCTGATTATTATCAATGAAAAAACTAGGTATTACATTTAAAAAATGAAAGTTGGTATCATTTCCGGTGGAAGCGGAACAAAGCTCTACTATAATATTTCAATTGTTTATCTCGAGTTTTTCTTTGAAATATTTCAACGAACGGTCTTCATGAATAACCAGGCATAGTATCACCACACCATTTTGTATGGTTCTTAGGTTTGGGAATTTAATTAGGCACATAATATTATTTTACGATGTATTTCGATTTTTTCAGTCTTTTCATGATCAACAATAGATTATTTCTTAGCTAATTGATTTGAATACTGGTTTAGAATAGATGGAGAATCATAATTTGATATACAAGTCATCTACTTAGATCAAGTTTAAATAAGAGATAATTATTACGCAATTCATTTGTATTATTGTTTCGATCCTAACCTAATTTTACGAGATCTCCTGCCCATATTCACATGAGCATTAGTATTGCTAGGAACCTGGATGTCTTGCTCGACTTCTGAGACTTCTTGGTGGTCTTCGATATGGGCACTTTCAGTTTCTGCTTCCTCCTCAATATTTCCGAAATTCCGGTTCAAATTGTAAAATCTTGGACTATCGGAGCAATCCATGGCTTCGTCAGCTCTGGTGCAGGTGAAGATTTCCTAAACGATTTTTTGATGAATAATTTGTACAGAGAGGTGAAGAAGTAGATTCTATTCGAACAACGTGTATAGCTCAAAGAGTTCACAATTAGAATAGGTTCCGGGTACTAGTATAATAATCTAGCCTTCGACTCAGGACAACTACAGGGTCTTTATAAATGATTATAACATCGTAGTTGGTTCTGAAATCCTCTCATTTTACCGCTTTATATGAATGCTCTTCACATTTGCAATTCCAGCCACAGATTTCAAAATATACGCATAACCTCACTTTCTCCTTTTCTTACATTGACAATGATAAATGGTGAGTTCCAAAATTATTGTCACTGGAGGACTAATATTCCTCCCGTCCCAGTTTGGACCAAAAAATTTTATTATATAAAATGAATAATAATAATAATAATAACAATAATAATAATAATAATAATAATAATTGATTTAATAGTTGATATAGTTCGCATTGAGATTGTAGAATGTGAAATTTTCAAATAAACGAATTTCTGGATTTATGTTTTTATTACATGTGATTTTGTGCACATAGCATAATTACTGAACCTAATTCTTTCTCTGGGTTTACTACAGACCGTGAGATGACCAGAGATGGGTAATTTGATTGAAAGAATGTGGAATGATAAATGATACTGGAATTTTATTCCCTTTCAAGGGGTTTCCTTTCAGAAAATATCAAGCTGATGGGATCGGGAGTGAATTATTCATTAGTTGGGTTTCTCTTCTCATTTCAAGAGATATCATATTAGCTATTGAACAAATAATATGAATAATCTGTTCCCTTGTGTTTGAATGGAAGAATTTTTGCATTACTATTTAGAATTTTTGATATGTAAGTTCTGATTACGGAATGTATACTGTTAAACTAATTATAATTTTCGAATGTATGTAATAATTCAATACAAATCAACAGAATACATTGAATAACTGTAAGATAACTCCCAGTTTGTCCATTTGTGAGAATTCTCACAAGGAATTCACATCAAATGTTCAAAATCTGTTCCATTATTCTCAAGGCATTTATAAATTCTTTTTCGTTTGTCGTCAAATATATTTTTTCCAATATTTGTGGGCGAATATTTTTGCAGCACATTGTTAATGATGATTGGAGCTCATCTTGCAGATATGCAAAGAGTTTCTGGTCCAGGGGAGTCAAGTCTGGAGAGCGTGTTGGAAAGGAGCTCAATCAAATTATTATACGGCTCTCATAGAACTACTGCAAACAGCATAAAATTGCAGAAGTACTGTGTGCAGTTGCCCCATCTTGTTGAAAATATCCAAACAGTGGGATACAGACCTCTAGAGAGTAGATCCATTATCATTGTAGATTTAAATAATTTGGATACTAAATTTTCACGAATTTTAAAAAGAATCTCTAGAATTGACAATAATTCAATTTTCACTGTCAGTTTAGGAATTCTATGATATAAACAGAACACAAGAAGTGAGAAGTGGCAAATAAAAATCCAAAGTCAACTGCGATGTTAAAATCATTTATAAAGATCGCATTCAGGAAAAAATGTATTCACACCGGAAATCTACTCAAAAGATTGCTGCATATATGCAGCAATCTTTTGTCAGATCAGCGTGAAAAACGTGGCTTCAGATAATCTTTCGAAGATAATCAAGGTTTCAGCCATTTAGTCTGCAAGTTATCCGCGAATTGATACGATATAAAGCGTTGAGCCCTTTTCAGTGCCCTCAGGCGTAAGGGAAAAAAGTCAGTGTGAAGCTTCACTGTAGCCCAAAGACCTACGCTAATTTTATACTGAAGGTAAATTCGCTGTGGCAAAAAGAAACTGGAACTTTGGACATTATGGCGTCATGTACTGTGCCTAATGGCACAGATGATACTGCTTTTCGGTTAATTTTGAAATCAAAGCGCAGGAGTGTATTAGCACATATTGAAATCGTCAAACTCTTGTAACCCTGACTATAATTTTGAAAAGTGATTAATGTAAAAAGTGTTATATCTTATGAAAGGGATCTTTGATTAAAATTAGATTCTCCCAGTATATCTTCATACAATATATTGAATTTGCCGTCGAAACCAGGTTTATTTAATCCTAGCTTGAATTTTATAACGTACTCAATATATATTTATACAATATGTCCCAGCCAAATCGAATAAATTCTGCATTTCAATTATGGTGCGCAATAATGACAAATACCGAGGCGAGTCAAATTTAAACTTCTTAATATTAGTTACGTCGAAATTTCATCCCCTAATAAACACCTCTTTGAGCGACAGACGCAAAGAGCCTGTAGCGACTGCACACAAGAGGAGAGTTTTGGACATGCTTCAGAATATTCATGAATATGAACCATAACAGAAATACGGAATTTATTTCAGTTGGCCGTGGCACAATGAACTCAAAGAAGCTCAGACACTTGGGGTATGATGCTCACCTGGTTGAATACTGTTTCCTCGGGACAGATGAAACTCCATCTGAAAGTCTGGTTGTGACCATCTGAGTATGTTATTGGAAGGCAGACATGGAAGACTTGACAATCATTATCTACATCAGCGTAGTAACCGTAGTCTCTGCCATCGCATTGGAAGCTGTCACTGATGTCTGTCCTTATGCTGGTAGCATTGCTGGGCAAGGTCATTAGTTGTGGCGGGGGAATGCCTTGGGGTATAACCTAGAAGTGAGAAAAAATATTCAGTCATGAGGATGATCATATTTTGAGAGTACATTTTTGAATTGAATAACTTAAGTAGGAATTATTATATTTTCACCCTTGTAAATAGTAGACTTAAGATTAGGTTTACTGGTGCAGATGAAGTTGAACGACGTTGGAACCGATATTTTAGACGCATTTCTGGATTACATCCCTGTTTGAATAAAACCTAAAACATCCCCATGATATTAGACGTGAAAGCTGGAGCCTCGAAGGCACTTAAGTCGTCTAGATTAGCACACTGATTTTCGTCGGAAACAGATAATACCATTTCCATGTTTACCTGTCAGCTAAATCTTGGAACTGCCATCGTGGGCGACCCGTTCTTAGAAGTCAATAACGCTCCCAATATCGTTCCCATGGAACCCGATTGGTTTTAGCGAAGTATCGCAAGGTAGAGGATCTACCAATCAGCGTTGACTACTATCGTTGTGGTACAGCCCTTAGCTCATGGAAGGGGTTAAGAACGTGAGTACCGGGGTTGATCGGGAGTAGAATGAAAACAGGGTAGACGTTGGGCAGCCGAGCGCGACTGAGATTAGAATCGTGAAGGAACTAGAATTCCTGCTTAGACGGAAAATCGGATTAGACTTTCGAGTGTTGTAAAATACTTCGCATTGCGCATTGAAAACAATATGCGAAGTGACCCTTTTTTTCATTTCCCTTCGTTACCATGACACCGTGCGCGAAGTAGTGTGCGAAGTACTTACTTCGCACACTGCATGTAAACTATATGGAGTTTTTATATTTTAACCTTTATGTTCCTCAATCAAACAAACAAATGCCATTTTATTTTCATAGTTACAGTATTTACTTGATTTGGAAAAACATTTTAAGCCAGTTCAATACTATTTTTCATATTAAGCTATGCATGTTACTTATTTTAGAACAATATTTTTGGCATTTGTAGAAAAAATTTTGTTTGCATCCCATGCGCGAAATACTTAGGTGATCTCGACTATTTTTTTAACTCGGTTGCGCCTCGTTAAAAAAATCAGTTCTCGATCACCAAAGTAGCATTTCGCGCACTAGATACAATAATAACTATTAAACGTATCGAGACTGTCAAGAACCTCAGTAATCGATAGTATTTGGTGTGACGTGAAGTTTGTAGAGTTGTTTAAATAAAACTGTAAATATTACCGTACAGTATTCTATTTATTTCAAAGTATTAATGAACTATCATTTTCCCCTAAACAATGATAAAATCCTACACTTATATCGTATTTGAAAAAAATGTTGAAAGGAGATAATAGAGCAGAAAACCATTTACTATGCCAATTTCGAGGCATTATTGTCTTATGATATAATAATCTTGGGAGGAAACTCTGATGCTACCCTTCTCTCCATCACACAAATAATGATCTTGAGATCCGTGTTGAACATGTGCAGTTTTTAAGAGGAATGGTATTTTTACTGTTACTGGTTCTCATATTTAGGTCTTTGAATTTTATTTATTATCATAAAGATCTGAATTTAAGAATGTCAATAATACCAGACATATTATGTTGCCAATCATTTCCCAAAGTTTTCGTTATCGCTCAAAATAGTGCTCCCAATAATTGTACTAGGTTATTTAACAAGAAGAACATATGAAAAGTGTTTCTGTTTTCGAGAGGACAGTACGTAATTTCTTACTAGATGGAGGTCTTTATACCATAAAGGAAATTTATCAGTTAACTTCTGGATATTTCCAGCAGTGACAGATTATTTTTTACCTATTATTTCATTAAGTATTTTCTGTATCATGCGATGATTTTTGAATGAATCTAATAATTATTATTCTTGTTTGCAGTCTTCTTTAGTTTGATATGGACGCTTCAACCCACAAAGTACAGAGGGCTTCTCAAGCAGTGCTTCAGTTCGTGGATTGAGAAAATGAGCATTTGCTCATTTTCTAGTATGGTGGTGAAATTTGTTGGTTTACCATTCTAACGCGTGATTCCATCATTCCAAGTTGAGTGAATATTGTTTTTGTCGTTCTTCAATATTTTCTAAAAATCAATTTTCCTACAACTTTTTGGTTCCGCAGTAATTCCTATTACAATTTACAGTCAATATACTGTCTCTTTCTTGAGAGATATAGTTATCTTAATCCTCACCCTTTGGATGGATAGAGCGAATCTATTATGATAAAGAGCTAGGAAGATTGTCTCATCGTTGTTTCATAAAATAATTCGGAATTCTGTCCAAATAGTTTGAAAAAATTGTTAAACAGCACTGACGTGAAGTCAGGAGCTATTGCAGGCACGTTCTTCTATCTATCAACGCCAGACTCACTCTCACGAAATACTGCATGAATCTTCAAGAGGTATTTTTTCAAACGAGTACTAGATTTCAATTTGATCGGATCTGGATTTTTGAAAATATTGGAAAAGTAAAATTCGGCTTGAAGGTTTGTGCTGAATGTGAAGCGAATCTGAAAAATAGTTCAGAAGATATGAAATTTTGTTTAGTTTTTTTTTGAAGAAATATATTTTTTTTCTAGTGATACGATCCTCAGAAAATTTCACAAAAACTAGTGCGTCGGAATTCTACAAGTATTTACTAAGTTCATATTGGATCGGATCATGTATTTTTTCAGTTTTTGAGGAAATAACTTCAAAATTTCAGATAGGTATAACTCAAAACCCGTTTGGCTATCTTTTTCCGTTCCAAAGTTATAGTGGCATCAATCGCCCATCCAGCTACTGAACTCGGCCGAGGGTACTGGGCTTCCTATAGTTTTTCAATATCTTCAACAATATAGATCGGATCGTGTTCAAATTTAGAACTTGGATGTAAAATAGTTTTCTAGTAGTTTTTTCTAGTTATACGATCCTCACGAAATTTCGCCTGTATGTCGGCACTCTACAACTATTTATCAAGTTTCAATCGATCGGATATCGATATTGGACGGATAGTTCTTGAGATACAGAATTTAATTAATAATTTAAAAAAAAATCTAGTGATATGTTTCTCACGAAATTTTCGCAAAAATTTGTGCGTCAGCATTCCATAACTATTTAACAAGTTCCAATTGGATCGGATTTATATTTTTTCAGTTATTGACAACAAGATTTCAGATGGTTACAACATCTGAATGTTTTGAAATTATAAGGTATAATAGATAGTTTCTGAGATACGGAATAATTCTTAATATTTTTTTAAATTTTCTAGTGATACGCTCCTCACGAAATTCTGCATATTATAATGTCTTTATGTAGGCATTCTACAACTAGTAAGCAAGTTTCAATTCAATCGGATCTGTATTGTTATTGTTGTTAATGAACAAAATTTTAACTCTGAAACCATTTGGTTGATTATGCACATTAACGAACTTAACCGTCGCATACGCATACACAACCTATCCAGAAAATTCGAAGTCGTTTTTTTTTCCTTCCGAAAGTTTTCGAGACAACGGCCGGCTGGACGGAATCGAATTTGACCTCGAATGCTCTATCAGTGAGTCGAAACTAATCTTTTGAGACTAATTTTGGCCAAAAATACGAAAATTACAGACATTTTGGCAAAATGATAGCACGCTGTTTCCTAGAACATGCGCGTAAAATAAATCCAAGTATAGGGATCATTTTCATTCGATATTAAAATTCTACGTATATAAAAATTTTGAGCGCGAGTAAAAACATATTTTCGTTGCACAATTCATAATCGCGGTCACTCACCCTCAGCTTCGGAGCACAGTACACTGAAGCACAGAACATAAGAGGCAAAAACACAACGTACTTCATATTTCTATGAACTTACTACGACTACCTATCTTCCACAAGAACTGAACGGATTATGTCACAAGGAACGCATACAAATGTCTTATATACTCGCACAGAAACCGACAAACAAATAAAAGAGAAACAAAGAATAAAGACGGAATGTCCTTATATCCTTGCGGAAGCTCTGTGTTCTTAAGCATTTTCGGATGCAACGTACGTTTCTTTGGATGCCGCGCGTGCTTTGACGTCTAGTCACATATTTCCCACGGGATTTTAGCGTTATGTCGTCTGACCTACCAAGCATTTTCGGGGCCAAGTCGCCTGGACATATTTGGTGTTCTTCTGGTTTTTGTTTGGTTGGTACTTCAGGTCAGGCGACACACAATGGCTGCAAATACGATCGGTAGGGTACAAACTTAATTTTTTCGACACATAAGAAATTTCATGCTGATTCCGCTTATACTTGGTGATCATAAATCTATGGATTTAAAATCTAATTGTTCAACTAGATTCTTTCCCAAATTATCTTAGAAAGCTCTGCCAGAACCAAATAATCGTATAGTATTCACGAATACATGTTTGATTCATCTTTAAAAAACACTATAGTTAAATATTTTTGATATTTTAGCTTACTGATATGATCAAGTAGGGACACCTTAGCACAGGGGCAGATTTGAATTCTTGAACGCAGTTTTGTATTAATGTACACCATAATTCCGTTTTAATATTGCCAACACTGAGTATGCAAAACGTCAAGTCATAGAGCCCTATCTGTGAAAACGAGATATAATCTCATTTCATTCGTGTGCCGTCGAAGTTTAAAAAGATAATAAATGTTTTAAGGAATTATCAGTCACGTAAGTAAACGTTTACCGTATAGTCATTTTTCACAATTATCTAGTACTTAGTATTTCATCAACATTGTAGTTTTTGTTATCCGATAATTTCAAATATTTTTTTTGTAAATATTTATCTTTCAAGTGACTATGGGGCAGATTTGATCGAAATAATAGGGGAATATTTGAACGTTATATTCAAATATATGGGATAGGTATCTTAGAGATTTATTTTAAAGTTTGATATAAGTTTATTTCATAAGAAAGTTTATATGTTTCTTTATAAATTAATGCGCCATGTGATTAATTTTGTCACCAAAGTCTGACTGAATCTAAAACTACTATTTTAGCTCCCGGTTTCTGAAAGGCTGTTCAAAGTTAACAGAACTGTTAATGTCAACTCAGTCCAAGTTTTTGCGCTTTGCGTACTCAGATGAGGGTTAACAAGAGATTGATCACTGATTAGTTAACATTTGTGTTGATCCCGGTTTTTAGAAACCAGGGGTAAGTTTCGTTCCTGTAAATCAAGATATACCTTTAAAAGTTTGATTAACTTTATTTAATGTTCATTTTGAGCCTGTAATAAAATATACAATTATATTCTTATCATACTAATATTCTGTATCATTTATTTCCTGCATTAAACTTTTGTATTCAAAACTGCCCCAAGTCTATTCAAATATACCCCCATAGGGACGTAGATTTGGATTGGATCAGATTTGTATATTTTGAGTTTTAGAGAAATTAAAAACTAAATTTGAGATTAGTATAACTCCAAAACTATTTGGCTGATTAAGCCAATTAACGAACTCAAATGTCGCATTTGGATGCGCAATCTACCTAGAAAATTAACAGCTGAAATCTCTTCTTTTTAAAATTTTCTAGTTGTACGGTCTTCACAAAATTTCACACACTTCCTTATGTCGATATTCTACAACTAGTTACCAAGAATCAATTCAATCGGGGATGTAATTTTTGAGTTATCGCGAAAATAATATCAGAAAATATTCGTCCGACATCGCTGAAATTGCGAGAGCCTTCAAAACCTAACTCTACAGCCAAGTTCCAAGTTTGAACATGATCGGATCCATATTGTTGGAGATCCTAGCAGCCTTGGTTGAGTTCAGTAGCTGGATGGGTGTCCGTTGCTTCGATAACTTCCGAACGAAAAGTGATAGGGACTGGGAAACTTTCAGGGAAGGTTGCGCATTCGAAAGGGTGAGTTATGTTCGTTGTTGGGCATAATCGGCCCAACGGTTTCGGACTTTATATATAAAGTCCGAAGGCATGCGTTGACAACATTTTTTGCCTGAAGCAGCTTGTGGAAAAAAGAACTGAGAGAAACTTGATTTTTGTATACTTGCATCAGAAGGTTTATGATAGTGTACCACTCGCTAAATTGTGGAAAACCTGGGAAGAAAATTGCGAACCAAACTGTCTAAGGAGTTTCGTATCTCAAAAGGTCTCTGACAGGGCTGTCCGGTAGCACCGACTCTGTTTGAGGTCTATCTTGCCTCGACTCTGAAACATTGGCGAAGAAAATGTCGAAATATGGGAATTCCAATAGGAAGATAATATATACTTTTCACTCTACACTTTGCTGACGACCTGGTCTTCAAGGCCAAAGATGAGGAAGATATTTATAACATGTTGAGAAAATTGGATGAGGCATAGAGTGTGGTATGACCGTTAAAACACCTCAAAAACAAAATATATTGTTGTGAATAATGGCAGGAGTGATCTTATCCTGCGGGATGAAATAATACAGGGAGTAGATGAATATGCCTATCTCGGAGTAACCCTCACAGCAGTCGGATCCAGTGGAAAGGGAAATAAAGAAAAGCATAGCCCAAGGACATCTTATATAAACATCCTTATTATTTTATATAAACATACTTCTGATAAAAAAGGACCCATTTTTAATGCTTTCGACTCCGTTTATCTTTTAAAAAATAAGGTATAGGTGGTAGACCTACCATATCCTTATATCCAACATCAATTGAAAAGCAGAATGTGAAACTAGTGCTAAAAATTTTTAATCAAACCTCATTATGAAACTTGGTCCTAGGCATCTCTTGAGTATCATGAAGATTGTGCTATTTTTGTTACGATTCAAAATCACCCAATAGAGAACCAATGGAAAATATATGTGCGCTATAGAATAAAATCTTCTCATTATTGTATGTCCTCAATTTGTTTGAATATGAGAAATATCCTATTATTCAACTTTTGAATTTACCGCCTTTTCTCCATCCACTATGTCGGCCATATTGTTTTTGATGACTGGCCTTTAATGTATAGGAGGTGTTGGCTCATGGTAATTTTCAATGCGACCAACCTAAATTATTTGACTTCAAATATAACTTGATCGGCCGTTGGCAGCCGAATTTCGATTTTCCATAGGCACCCTTGATGTCAATATATCTTAAACTATACATGATGAGTTCTATCAACTATTTGAATCGATGTACCTTCCTCGTATTTTAAAATTCAGAAATATTCCAAGTCTCATCCCAAATGGTAGACAATCCGATCGAAATACTTTGTATTCGCCTTCGAACTGATTTAATTGATATCGAGGAAGAATTATTTCACCTTGAAATTTGCCAAGACGTGTTGCGAATTCAGTTCTTGTCTTTCTAACCCACGGAGTATAGAATTCTCCATAATAAAAGCGACTGATACAATTTAGAATTTGTATGTCAGGTATTCCAGTATGGGAAATCCATAATATTATTCAAGAATGAAGATTGCTGGAGGATAAAATAAATTACAATGAAAAAGTAGTGTTTTTGGTGTGTACATGAGATTATAATTTAATATTCCTATTCAGAGTTTGCATTCCTTGTGGGTTTTGATGGTGTTATCGAGTTTTGAATAAGGACATTACAGAACAACTGACATAAAATAGGGTGACCAGATCATTCCTAGTCCCATGACGGACGGACCTATGCTTAGGTCAGTGTGCTCACTGAAAAAAATCGTACTTCTGCAAATTGAGCCAACCTGTGAGACTAAAAAAAAAGGTCCTACTCTGCTACCTATCGCGAAATTCCTTCAGCCAAAACCTGTGCGACTAAAAAAAAAGGTCCTACTACCTTTCGCGCCGTCTCGCAGTGGGTTATTTATTTTCGCGAACAAGATTGCGAAAATGACGGACATCTTGTACGAATGACGGACTGTCCGTCGCAATGACGGACGTCTGGTCACCCTAACATATGAGGATGAAGACATAATTTAAAATATTTTTAGGTTTTTCAATTTTGAATACTGGATATCTCGAGAATTATTGACCCAAATGGCGTTGCAAGTGAATTACTGCACTCAGAATTTTATGACCTATATCCATGTCAAGAAATAAAATAGGCAACTTGCAATTAAAAAATTGGTTCAAGCCCTGTGGACAGGAGCTTTGGCACTCTTGTTCAAATTTTGACAAATTATATCTCCGAAAGTATTGCTTTCTCAGAGTTGGCAATGATATCAATGGATTCTTATGATAGAACTGCATTATGAAGGAAATTCAATTCAAATAATAGTTCAACCTACAATCTTCAATGCTTTAATGCTTCAAAAAATATCATTTAAAATAATAAGGAAAGTATCATCAAAATGTCTAGAGCAAGGCGGAGCATTCTTGATATTTCAGTAGATAGGGGCTGACGAACAAATTATTTTAATAGTTCAAAATATATTAATAAAATACAATCCACTCTTCATGGTTTAATAGTTCATACCACTAACACATTCATTCTGTATTATTTATTTATTTATTTATTTATTTATTTATGCTCTTCGGGAATACAAACAGGCTAATGCCCAATAAACTGCGTCCACAATATTATACAGATTTGAGTACAAATAATTTCTATATGTTACAAAATAATACACCAGAGAAAAAAAACATCAGAAACAACCTACATAAAACCATAAAATAGTAAATCAAACTTCCACTAAATTAACATTCTTCTCAACTTTCTCTTTAATGCCTCGCGAGATTCATAAAACAAATCAATGTCACCACACTCATTGCAAATTTGAGCGATTCGGCAAAGTGGGGAATTTTTGGCACAGTTGGTGTTCTTAACTGATAATCCAAACACGTTTCGTTGGCGCAATTGCCTTATTGGAGCGTAAAAAGCAATCTCCCGTAGGATGAACGATACGTCATAGTTGCCATTAACTAGGTTGTACATGAATATTACGTCGTTGATTCTCCTTCTATTTTCCAAACTTACTAAATTGAAATGTTGACGTCTCAATCTATAATTCTCATTCGTATTGTTGCTAGACACCCTGAAGTTAGTCTTAAAACCTAGGAATCGGGCAAATCTCATCTGAATCTTTTCGATGCGCTCAATATGAATTCTATATTGGGGATTCCATATGACAGAACCAAAATTCAACTTACTAAAAACATAGGCATAATACACGGATAGAATTGCTTTCTCCGACCTGAAATTCTGGCACCCTCGGGTGACACAACCCAACATTTTATTACATGAGTTGACTACATCCTCTATGTGATTATCGAATTTTAGTTTCGAGTCAAATATCACGCCAAGGTCCCTAACCACTTGAACTCTATTAAGTAGGTTATTTCCAATTTTATAAGCAAAACATATCGGATCACTGATTCTACCGAAGGATAGCACGTGACACTTATCAAAGTTTAGATACAATTTGTTCCGCAAGCAATAACAAAAAAGGGCATCCAGGTCGGCCTGGAGCCTTAAGCAGTCTTGAAATGATTCTATTCTGAGAAACAGTTTGAGGTCATCGGCAAAAAGCAAAATATTGCAATATTTCAGGTGAGTCTTCAAACGGTTGACATAAATCATAAACAACAGTGGACCCAGATTTGATCCCTGAGGAACTCCAGATGTTGGTGTAAAGGTACGAGAATTAAAATTACCGATGGAGACAAACTGGGATCGGTTCTCTATGTAAGACATAAACCACCTGAGCAACTGTCCGTGTACACCGACCTCAGCAAGAGTATGTGCAATTATAATATGGTCGATCTTATCAAAAGCCTTACTGAAGTCAGTATACACGGCATCAACCTGGAAACGCTGATCAAGACCGTCGTGAAGGTATTCCGAGAAAGAAACTAAATTAGTTAGGACCGATCTTCCCCGAAAAAATCCGTGTTGTTCTGGAATAATTTTGTTCTTAATAACATGAAAGACATGATCGTAAATGAGAGATTCAAATACTTTAGCGAACGCATTAACTTTACTTATTGGCCGGTAATTATTGACTAGCTGTTTGTTTCCATTTTTGTGAATTGGAACAACACAAGCATTCTTCCAAACGCGGGGAAATTTGCCATAATGAAGCGATTTATTAAAAAGTATTGCGAGGGGCTTACTAAGCTGGGAACTGAGTGACTGAATGAAGTGAGATGGAATGAAATCTGGACCCGCCCCCTTATTCCTATCAAGACCTCGCAGCTTTGACTCTACCTCACTCTGAGACAACTCCAAGCGATTCAAGGTGGTTGTATTAAAATCCTCAGCCGAAGTATAGGTTATACTAGAATTAGAATCAACATACACACTACTAAAGTAATCAGCAAAAAGTTCACAAATAGTTTCCCCCGTATTTGCCATTTGATTCTGAAGAAAAAATTGGCTTGGCAAAGTTCTATTTCTCTTATTGATTTTCATATGATTCCAGAATTTTTTGGGATCAGACACTAGCTCATGCTCGATACCATCCAGGTATTCCCTGTAATCTTTTCTGATCAACAACTTGAGTTCAGATCTATATCTTTTGAATGCCAAGAAGTCACTGTAATTACCATATCTTTTCCATTTTTGATGGTGTTTATTTTTCTGCTTAAAAACTTTAATACTTTTCATTGAAAAGTACTTTGGGAATTTTTTATTTACACGGCTTCTTGGCACATATTGGTGGATCAAGTCATCGATCACATTATAAAATATACCAACATTATGATCGATATCATCACTGCTGAGTAGATCTTCCCAACAGACATTGGACAAATCTATTTTCAGATTAATGTAATTAGCCTTTTTGAAATTATAAATCATTTCGTTGCTAGGCTTTAAATATTTAGTGTTGCCGGTCTCCATCAGAAACTCCAAAGCAGGATGATATCTATCCTCAACAACCACTGGACTATTACATCTTTCAATACTTCGAAGCTTTCGACTATTGCTGAGTACAAGATCAAGTATCTTACCGTTAGAGTTGAGTACATCGTTGAATTGAAATAGTTCACAAAACAATAAAGTATCAATAAGGTCTTCGTGCTTCCTTTCTACATTAATTGGCATCAGAAATCCCGAAGGATCTCTAACCCAAGATACAGAAGAACAATTAAAATCGCCTACAATTAAGATGTGATGATTGCCAATTTTATCTTTCACATGAGCAAGCTTGGATATGAAAGAACAACTAGCCTCAATATTGTCTGGAGGTAAATAAACACAGCACACATATAGTAATTGATTACTTAAGTTAATCTTCACCCACACATCCTCAGCATCGCTTTGGAATTCAGAAACAAGATGAACCTCTAGGGCACTACGAACAAGCACAAGAACTCCTCCACCATCCTGCTTAGTATTAGAAGAAGATGACCTATCCCGACGGAAAACAACGTATTCATCCAGACAGGCCACCTCTGAATCCATAATGCCATCCCTAAGCCAAGTTTCAGTCAGTAAAACAATGTCATGTTGATTAACGCTCAAATTAGTATTAAGATCACTTAGCTTTGTCCTTAAACCGCGTACATTCTGATAGAAGACACTCAAAGCCATCAAGTATAAAGGACTTCTACACCATCACCACAAAAAAAACAGGAGAATTACAGTTTATTCAGGTCTGATTCACTCAAAATTTGAAAAATCTTACTTGTCTCATCCTTGCGAACTAGCACTGTACCACCCTGAGTCCAGACAAATTTATGCTGCCTTTCCCTAGCTAGATCCCTAGCTTTCCTGAACAATATTTTATTAAATGGGGATAAATGCTCATTAATATATAATCTGTCACTAATATCAGTTATCTTTAGACCAGCCTTAGTATCACCATTTTTGACCCTCCTTGACCTGTACAGTGCCAGAAAGTTGTCTCTATAGGTCTTAGTAGTGAATCTGACCACGATGTTCTTAGGTTTATCTGGAACCTTAGTTTGAACACGGGTAACATGGTCGATGCAGGCCGCATCGAAGCTTGCTCCAATGTTTGTACCAATTTTTTTTATTATTTCAAAAAGATTCTCAGACTTCTTCTCCGGGACATTATGTATTTCAACATTGTTCATCCTACTATGCTGTTCCATGCTGTTCAATCGTGAATTTAGGTCAGATACTTCATTCTTCAAATATTTATTTTCATTTTCTAATTTAGTGACCTTAGATATTAATTCACTGAAACTAGCCAACTTTACCTCGAAGTCAGAGATTTTATTAGAACAGAAGTCGACTGCTGTTCGTAAATTGATAATTTCAGCCCTCAACTGCCCAACGCAATCGACCACGTTCAGATCTAAGTCATTGTCCTCACTTATACTAGTACGCACTGTCCGCTGGGCACCTTCCTGGGAAGAAGGCTGACTCACACGGGAATCTCCTCGACATGAGACACATATCCAACTACCACCAGGAAGACTCCGGATGACCGCCAGCTGTGATTTAGCGATATCACTACATATTTCGTTGGCGTGATAATGACACCCGCAAGATCCACTACAGATAATACTTGGCGATCTCTTTGTTATTGTTTGCTTGCACTTTCCACAATTAACCATAATGAAGTCCGAGAATTGTCAACGACTGAATAGAGGACAAATTCAAGAATACACTCCAATGTAACAAAAGCAGATTTATCACAACTTAATACACAAATCCTATAGTAAAATATAACGGAGTAATCAAGCACGTAAGAAACGCTGTTATCAACTCGACTACTCACACTCAACTATGAATGATGATTATGAACCTTAACCCAAGAAAAAATATTTGATACACAAATGTAGGTCCATATTTCAGAAATGTTTTGCTAGCAACATCATGAAAATACTGTATATAGGAATATGTCTCACTACTTAAGGAAGTAAAAGGTAATATTAACCTCAGTGGTCAACGAACAGTAATTTGTTTTGATGATTCCATTATGTTCTTCTTTCCGATTGCCTTCATAAACTACATCATTAAAATGATCCAATTCTAAATCTTCTGAAACATCATACCGAATTTATAGATAAATTATTCAATATGCAACCACTCAATATTATTTTCAGTTTCAAAACAGTCTTGTTGAAAATATTTTCAAACTTCGAATTGACATGTCTCTAATAGCTAGGTAAGATGACATTTATGAACAGTGAACACAGACAGATTCTGTGTTCATTTCTGTGACTACATAGAACTACGATGTATTAATGAAAATTTGAAAAATCATATCATCATATCATATTTTTTTCGTTACTCCGAAACTGTCAGGCCTATTTCGCCCAATAACGAACTTAACTGAGATATTTATCTCCCAAACCTATTCTAAAAATTTCAACTGTCCAGCTCATTCCGTTCGAGAGTTATCGTGTTAACGGACGGACGGACGGCCGGCCGGACAGAATCGATTTTAACCATGGATTCTTGATCAGTGCGTCGAACCATATCATTTTGGGCAAATTGATAAGCACTCTGTTCCGAGGAACAAGAGCCAAAAACTATATCGATGTAGGTACTGCGTGTTAACTGGAAATGGTGGAAAAATAAGAATTACTGGAGAATTCACTTTGACCTATCAAATCAATTTTTGATATTCCTGAAAGGGGAGAAAATAAATCCCTTTTCTATACCTTTGACATAGATGTGAATACTCTTTGTTATATTTTCGGCCAAAATGCTATCCAAATAATTTCAAAATATCAAGGATCTTGTTCTTCTTCAGCTTTCGCCGATAGATGCAGGCACTAGAAAATTTACCGACATTTCGAATTAAATTGGAAGCTTTGTTTATTCATCATTCTTGTTGAAAGGCGTACAATTTGCTGAAATTTTGTATTTTGAGTATTGTTTGAATTGATTTTTTCTTGGAACTAGTGTCCTTTTTGTTTTTTTCTTGATTAACATCAACTTGCTTATGGTAGGGTATTGAAAATTGGAACATTTTTTTGCTGAAAAAATTTTCTACTGAATATAGGGATATATTAAAGAAAGGATTAAAAAGTGGAGCACCAAATGTATTTGGTTGGCGTATCAATTTAGTGGATTATTTTTGTTATTCCATCAATATATCTAGTTATGAATGATCAAATCAAATACATTTCGAGATTTATCATCATCTACTTACTCATTAAGAAGATAACCAGTTTTCAACCAGAATTGAGTAAGCTTGAAAAATTATGTCTAAGTACAGAGAATATTGTGATGAAGGGTAAAATTATATATATCGAAAATAATAAATTGAATGCTCAATTTAAATGAGCCTCAAATGATGAAGGTAATTTATATATTTGAATAATATTATTATATTGAAATAGTATAACGGGTAACTCCGCAAAAGGAGCAGAAAAAATCATTCTACTCTTACCTGCCGACACGTGTTTCAGAGTAGGTTTGGGAGATAAATATTTCGGTTAAGCTCGTTATCGAGCTAAATCAGCCGGATAGTTTTGGAGCAACGAAAAAACAAATTTTATTTTACATTACAAATTTCAAATTCATTTTTGGCGCTCTAGTTCCTCGGAACTGAGTGCTTATCAATTAGCCCAAATGTCTGTAATTTTCGAATTTTTCGATGAAAATGGTCTTAAACGATTTGGTTCGACCGGCCGTAGGCACGATAACTCTCGAATGGAATGAGCTAGACAGTTGAACTTTTCAGAGTAGCTTTGGGAGATAAATATCTCGGCTAAGTGTGTTATTGGGCAAAATCGGACAGATGGTTTCGGAGTAACAAAAAAAAATTTTTTTTTTACAGAACAAATTCCAAATTAAATTTTCTTCAATCAGCAGTTTTATCATAAGAATCCAATGATATCATTTTTAACTCTAACAAGCTAATACTTTCGGAGATATGATTTTTCAAAATTTCAATAATAAATCTTATTTCGTTTCACAGAATTATATAATTATTCTATGTATGAATTGTCATAATGTCAACTTATTTTCCTGAGACATGACATTGTCTAATTCCTTGCTAATAGTTGGTTCGAGAAACGTCAAAATCGACTTAGAGAGACAAGGGTAAAAAACCGTCAAATAAACCCCCATGTGGCGATTTTATGTCGAAAAGTGAAAATTAAGAATATATATCCCAGGTAAGTACCGACGTTTTATTCTAATACCGGAGATCGACAAGATTGTACGAGGAGGCCGATAGCCGGTGTGTCTACGCCGTCGGGTTTTTCAGTTTCGGAACGAGAGAAGGCGGGCTCAAATCCCGGAAAGGGAATTACACTTTTTGGCGCTCTGGTTCCTCGGAACTGAGTGCTTATCAATTTGCCCAAATGTCTGTAATTTTTATTTAAGTAGCTGTTTCACCATTAAAATCAATCGATATCATTTTCAACTCCAACAAGCTAATACTTTCGGAAATATGATTTTTCTGAATTTCAATAATGAATCGTACGTACTTCTATGTTTTCACAGAATGCTATAATTATTCTATCTAAGCTTTATTATATGATCTGTGTTCATACTCGTACATTTCATCCTGTTCTATAAGAAAGAGTCAAACTCATTTCAGCTATTTTAATTTGATTTCTTTCATGGTGCAGTTCTCATTCTCAGATTGCTCATTTAATCTTGATAAATCAACTATTATTTGAATTTCATTTCCTTTATGATGCAGTTCTTTCATAAGAATAGATTGATTTAATTGCCAACTCTGAGAAACCAATACTTTCGGAGATATAATTGGTCTGTTCGAACTAGAGCGCCAGAAAGCTTCTGTCCACAGGGCTTGAACCCATGTTTTTCCAAGATGCAGTTTCATCATAAGAATCCACTGATATAATTCTCTAACAAATTAATACTTTCGTAGATATGATTTTCCAAAATTTCAATATTAAATCGTGACTGTATGATTTCACAGAATGCTGTATCGAAAATTAACGTCCATATCTATGAATTTCATCTATGTGCATACATTTCATCTCATCTATAGGCATGTCAAACAAAGTATTATTGAATGCAAAATGACCAACGGAACCTCAGCTATCGTAGATAGCTCTTGGATATAATCCATATGATGATGATAATCCATTTGATGATGATGATGATGGAAATATATACTTTGGCAAGTTAATCAAATTGGGTTCAGAATATCTCCAGTAAAAACAAAACTGGAATATTGGCTAAGTTTCCATTGATATAATATAATTTTCAAAGAAGATTCGAGGAATGAATATCTCGGATAAGTTTGGTATTGGGTAGAATTGGTCTGTTGGTTTTGGATTAATAATTTTTGGCACTCTTGTTGAATTTAAATTCTTTTATCATGTTTGAATATAATTTTTTTATGATGAAGTTCTATCATAAGAATCCATTGATATCATTCCCAACTGTGGGAAAACAATAATTTCGGAGATATGGTTTGTCAAAGTTTGAACAAGAGTGCCTAAGCTCCTATCCACAGGGCTTCCTAATTTTTGAATATATTTTTTTGTCTTCTCTCAACATGTTTTTCTTTTTTCTGTAGCATCAGCAGTCATTCTTTCTACAATTTCTGTCGATATTAAACACACTGCCAATTTCTTACGAACTTTAGTTTTTTTTTACCTGAAGTAGTAGGTTTTTCTTACTTCTATAAAACTGAAGCAAAGATGCATCCAATTGTTTTGGATTAATAACCTTTGAACGGTTAATATCGCAGAATTCCGCGGCCCTTTTAACGCTCATACGTTAATTTTTAGTAAAACCTAGGGATTTTTTAAATGAATCACTACTGTAAGTCTGGTACTTTCGTATGGTAACTGATGAACGCATTTTAGGTGACATTTATGAAATGAAAATTGAATTTTATAGAGAAATTTAAGCTAGAGTAACATTGACACCAATGCCAATATTAAGCTCCATAACCAGAAAAGATTTTTTGTTGCTTAAATAATTAAAAACACATTTAACAGGAATTTGTGGTAAATAAAGTTAAGATACTTATTTATCCTGATAAGTCACAAATCCTAGTTATAAATTTTGACGAGCGTCTAATAATGAACAAATTAATCAGGGCTGTTACTGATCTTCGTTAGACATTATACCTATAGTGACAAAAATCCAGCGGAAAGGCACTGTGTTGTCGATTTTTATTAAAATTGTCAACAAAAATGGTAATGGGAATGGGAATTATGTCAATGTTACCTCAATGTCAATGTCACCCAGTTTTACCATAGAGCATATCTTAAATGATTCTTTCAACATTTGCAAAGGATCATTTGCTTTTCGTTATCTCTGCAAATGATTCTAATGAACTAAAAATATGGTTCACTGTACCACTAAAATTCATATGGAAATCAAGATCATTGACCAAAGTTTACCAAAGTTACCGTAGGTATCATAATCTCAGATAATATTATATAGGAGTTAGGCGGGGTGCACGAATTTACCATGATTGCACGCATTCATAAAATTAGTTTCATTATTATTTTCACGTGACACATATTACTAAGTCGAAAATTTTAAACATGGTTTCTTAAATAATATATATCCTAGATATTGTATAACATTTTTTTTTAATTTCGGGCCTTAATTGTCATCACATAATGCATACTCTATGTTTGTACGAAGTATAATGAAATTTTCACCAGAAATTTAGATTATTCTTAAATCCTACGTTCATGGAAATGTATATGGAGATGGGGACAGTTTACGAAAATTCGCGTAAATTATCAGTAAAAAAAAATTTAAAGGAAAATTAATCGAACATGAGATTAATATCATGATTTTCAATAAAAATATGAAGCAAATTCATAGAATATGCTCTTCTGGAGATTATTTGAGGATGAATATAGCAGTCGCCATCGGTTTACTTCAAGGAAAACTTGAACATATTTCTGTCATTTTATTAAGTGGAGCTCATTTTGAAGAGACTTGTTTTGGTCATTAATGGGAATCATTAGGTTTCTTTCTGGGTTTTCTCTCCCAAACTCTTAAAAAAATATATAAAATAAGAAATTAATTATTTTGTGATGTGCTTCTGCGTAAGAAACAAAAGAAGAATTTCAGAATAACTATCAACAAAATAATTCTAAAGATTTTCGTTAAGCGTCTGACGAAGGAGTCTGATATAGACTCCGAAACGTTAAGATATAGTTGTTTCTTCATTGATGTTGTTTCGTTGTTATTTGTTAGGCAACATGGCTTCTGACAAATATTTTTTGTTTCTTACTTCTCTTGTTCCTCCGAACAGAGTGCTCATCAATTTGCCCAAATGACTGTAATTTTCGAATTTTTAGCTGAAAATGGTCTTGAACGATTTGGTTTGACTCACTGATCAAGAATCCGTGGTCGAAATCGCCAATACTTTCCGAGATATGAAGTTTCAAAGTTTCAATAATACATCGTAAGTTCTATGTATTCACAGAATGTGAACACAGAATTTGTCTGTGTTCACTGTTCATAAATGTCAACTTTTCTAGCTATTAGAAATTGTCAATTTGTAGGTTGAAAATACTTTCTCTTGGAAAATAAGTATCCGATTCTTGAATTTGTGAATATACAGGGTCTTTCACGAGGAACCTCACCCATATTTATACGGGAAACTACTGAACGTATTTTCATGAATTTCAGCACTTATAAGTATTTCACGATGCTGATGAAATCTAAAATATTTTCAAGGCATGAGCACCTCCGGTTTTTCCGGAAATGACGTCAACTTCCGTTTTTCAAATTAAAACACCATTTTTTATTGCATAAAAAGATTCCTTAGAAAATTTCAAGTTACTTTGATGTAACATTTTTCAGTTTTGGTTGGAAAATTCTCTCTGAGCGGGAAAATTCGAAAAAAAAATCGAAAATAGAGCTCCGCTGAAACAAGAATAACTTCGAGGTTTTTGGATGGAAAATTTTCATTTTTGAGATTTTTCAAGATGCAAGACTGAAGTATCCACTTCAAAAATCAAAATCGCGATTCATGATACAGGGGGTGAAAAAATCGCTTTCAAAGTTAGGGATGACAAAATCGTGAAAAATCAATTTTTTCAAATCAGAACCCCATTTTTTTATGGCAGATATTGAATCTACGTTAAAAAATAATGTGAGTGTATGCGTCACACCCTTGCCCTAAAATGGATATTTTCTGAGTTATACACAAAAAACTGTTTTTCGTCTTGAATTTTCAGCTATTTCTTTTCCCTTCACGCCAAAAAGATGAAATTTTCAGGAACTGTTATTTGAACCATGCTGTAGATTTTTCACCCCTTCTTGAAACCGACTTCAAGTTACTATTAGGAGAACCATGGCAAACTCTCGCAGTTATAACTAGAGAAGATGCTCAAAGTTTTGACCGTTAATTTCTAGACATTTATTTATACGTCTCAGGAATGCTTCGTGCGTTGCTCTTCTTATTTCATCGGGAGGAAGAGATCTGCAAAAGTGTTTAAAAACCAAATTGAGTTTCAAAACTATGAATCTAAAAATCTAAACAAACCTGAACGCATTTCTGGCTCGTTCTATGCAGTCCTCTTTATCAGTCAGGGGAGTTGAGTAGACAATATTTTTTATCCTACCCCAAACATAATAGTCTAAAGGAATTAAATCGGGAGAACGTGGTGGCCAAAGATGTGGACCATTGTTCGCCAACCATCGATCTTCAAATAGCCTGTAGAGGATATTTGACACATTGAGTGAATTGTGTGGAGGCGCGCCATCTTGTTGATACCATAAGTCATTATGGTTCTGTACTAGCAGCTCAATTATTTGACTCAATATGTCAGAATATCTATCTCCTAAGGGAGAATATTCTTTAAAAAATGGGTTCAAGCCCTGTGGACAGGAGCTTTCTGGCGCTCTAGTTCAAACAGACAAATTATATCTCCGAAAGTATTGGTTTCTCTGAGTTCGGAATTATATCAATGTATACATATGATAGAGCTGCATCATAAAGAAAATTCAATTCAAAGAATAGTTTATTTATCAAGGTTAAATGAGCAATCATGAGAATGAGAACTGCACCATGGAAGAAATCGAATTGAATCTGGCCAATTTTGCCCAATAACGAACTTAACCGAGATATTCATCTCCCTAACCTACTCTGAAAATTTCAACTACCTAGCTCATTCCGTTCGAGAGTTATTGTGGAAAAACTTTTTTTAAATTTTCAATTTTTTTTTTTTACACTTTGCGGTAATCTGGTCAATACAAAACTTCACATGCGTATAAAGGTCATGATTCTACAATTTGATGCTAAATTTCAGATAGATCAAACGAACTTGTCCGAGATATTTACGCTCCAAAACCACCTTGCAATTTTCAATCCGCTAACTCCTTTCGTTCGAGAGTTAACGTGCCTACGGCCGGTCGGCCGGCCGGACAGAATCGATTTCGCACTCGGATTCTTGAGCAGTGAGTCGAACCTAATCGTTTGAGACCATTTTCAGCCAAAAATTTCAAAATTACAGACACTTGGGCAAATTGATAAGCACACTGTTTCGAGGAACTAGAGCGCCAAAAAAACAAGTTTCGTATGACAATTGCCCAAAACAGGTTTAGAGTACCTACAAATAGTAGGTATTCCATAAAACAAATATGAAAGAAGATAAGTAATAATAAAAAATTACCTTGTAATCGATCAAAAATTTGCATCGCTAAAATACGAGTATTTCAACCCCAATATTTTTGAAGTTACAATATTCCCTTCTGTCAAGTTGACATTATGAGAATTCATACATAGAATAATAATTATATCAATCTGTGAAATACGATTTACATTGAAATTTTAAAAAATCATATCTCCGAAAGTATTAGCTTGTTAGAGTTGAAAATGATATGAATGGATTCTTATGATAAAACTGCTTATTAAAAAAAATTTGATTTGGAATTTGTTTCGTAAAAAAAAAATTTTTTTTTGTTACTCCGAAACCATCTGTCCGATTCTGCCCAATAACGAACTTAGCCGAGATATTCGTCCCCCAAACCTACTCTGAAAATTTAAACTCTCTAGCTCATTCCGTTCGAGAGTTATCGTGCTTACGGCCGGCCGGATCGGCCGGCCGGACAGAATGAATTTCTACCACGGATTCTTGATCAGTGAGTCGAACCAAATCGTTTAAGACCATTTTCATCGAAATATTCCAAAATTACAGACATTTGGCAAATTGATAAGCACTCAGTTCCGAGGAACTAGAGCGCCAATAATGCAAACATGTGTAGTGTTCTATCTTACCAGTTAAAGTCCCATCATAAATGTGAACATCGAGAATTGCATTATTTTTGATGGCGCAAAAAACATTGAAACTCCAGGTCTCTTGAAAGTTCCATTGCCTGAGGTGGTGGTTGTTCTCTTCATCCCAATAATGACTGTTATGCCTATTGAAAGAACCATTCTTTGTGAATTTAGATTCATCTGTCCAAATTATACAGTCCAAAAAGTTTTCATTCTCTTGAAATCGAATCATCATAGCTTCGCAAAACTCTGTTCTCCTGACGAAATCAGTTTCCTTCAAATGCTGTACCCTATTGAATTTATATGGGTGCATTTTATGTTTTTTTAATATTCTCCAAACACTCGATTGAGATAATTCCAGATCAATCTCGGCATCTTTGAGAGAATTTTGAGGATTCACACGAAAATATGCAAGAACTGTAATTTCGTTGTTCTCATCTTCTACTACACTTTTTTCTCTGTGTATAGTTTTCTTAACGAAAGATCCGACATTTCTCAAGTTTGTCATGGTTCTGTTAATGGTATCTCTCGTTGGTCTGGGTCGGTCAGGAAACCTCTCAATGAACAGTCGAATCGTTCTATCTACAACTTTATTACATTCTCCATGAAGTAGAATGAGATTTAAATAATCTTCATTGGTGAAATTAGGCATAGTGATCGATTTTATAACTTAATACGAATTATCACCAAATTAATAGTAAACACAAAATGCTACTGAATAAAGAGGAATTTGGCAGATGTAATTAATGATATCTATCATTAAAAAAAAAAAAGAATGTAAAACATGGTAAGTTTTTGCATATGGTTCATAAGGAATTATTTATTTATCACTAGAGAGAAAACCGATGGCCGATTAGTTGATATAAAGAGGTTTCCGATACAAATTCGAATCAAAATTCGCCATCTATTTAGGAACAACCTGTAACTTTTTTCTCTTGCATATTAGGGTAGTAAAATCTAAAACATGGTTTAAGTAACAGTTCCTGAAAATTTCATCTTCTTGGCGTGAAGGGAAAAGAAAGAGCTGAAAATTCAAGACGAAAAACAGTTTTTTGTGAATAACTCAGAAAATATCCACTTTAAGGCAAGAGTGTGATGCATACACTCACATTATTCTTTAACGTAGATTCAATATCTGCCATAAAAAAATGGGGTTCTAATTTGAAAAAATTGATTTTTCACGATTTTGTCATCCTTAACTTTGAAAGCGATTTTTTCACCCCCTGTATCATGAATCGCGATTTCGATTTCTAAAGTGGATAACATCAATCTTACATCTTGAAAAATCCCAAAAATGAAAATTTTTCATCCAAAAACCTCGAAGTTATTCTTGTTTCAGCGGAGCTCTATTTTCGATTTTTTTTCGAATTTTCCCGCTCAGAGAGAATTTTCCAACCAAAACGAAAAATGTTAAATCGAAATAACTTGAAATTTTCTAAGGAATCTATTTCTGCAATGAAAAAATGGTGTTCTAATTTGATAAACGGAAGTTGACGTCATTCCCGGAAAAACCGGAGGTGCTCATGCCTTGAAAATATTTTGGATTTCATCAGCATCGTGAAGTACTTATAAGTGCTGAATTTCATGAAAATACGTTCAGTAGTTTCCCGTATAAATATGGGTGAGGTTCCTCGTGAAAGACCCTGTATACAAGACTGTTTTGAAACCGAAAATAATATTGACTGATTACATATTAAATAATTTATGTATAAATATTGGGGATGATGTTTCAGTAGATTTAGAATTGGATCATTTTAATGATGTAGTTTATGGAGGCAAAAGGGAAGAAGAACATAATGAAATCATCAAAATAAACTACTGTTCGTTGACCACTGAGGTTAATATTACCTTCTACTTCCTTAAGTAGTGGGACATGTTCCTATATACAGTATTTTCATAATGTTGCTAACAAAAAAATACTGAAATATGGATCTAAATTTGTGTATTTTTTCTTGAGTTAAGGTTCATAATACAGAAGTGAAGGTGTTAGTGGTATGAACTATTAAATTTTAATTTATGAAATGAAAAGAGGATAGTATTTTATTAATATATTATAAACTATTAAGATAATTTGTTCGTAATCCACTACCTGCTCATATATCAGGAATAAATGGATAATCTGCTATGATTGTCTCCAGCCTTGCTCTAGACATTTCGATGATACTTTCCTTGGGTATTTCAAATTGTGAAAACTATGCACGGAGTGTGAGTCGCAAAAACCCATTCCACGAGGTTGAATCATTGCAGATTGCTCATTTAATCTTGATAAATAATTTTAATGACAATTTTTGAAGCATTTTTTCTAAACGACACTTTTTTTTAAATTTGATTTCTTTCATAATGCAGTTCTATCATAGGAATCCATTGATATAATTTCCAACTCTGAGAAACCAATACTTTCGGAGATATAATTTGTCTGTTTGAACAAAAGCGCCAAAAAGTACCTGTCCACAGGACTTGAACCAAATTTTTTTATTTTATAGATGTTTTTCAGAGTTTGGGAGAGAAAACCCAGAACTAATGATGAATATACCTCCCACAGTATCCTTTAATGATTAATTAATGGGAATGTCTTAACGTTCTTCCTCTTTTTGCTACCAAACCTCAATAACTATCTAATTATCACATTTCTAGGTCGACTATAGATATCTACGGGTTGGTTAGCACCATTCCATTGGAGGACGGGTGACGGGTTGGAGGTTTAAATTTCGATACTGTATTATCACAAGAATGTCATCAGTGCGCAATATTTCAGCTGAATGGAATTCTGGGAACTGGACTCAAAATTCAGCTGCTCAAATAAAATGTGAACAAATTTTAATCTATTAAGTTGAACTTGTTACAATGAAATTATATACAATTTTTATTCCATAAATACACTAGCTTATTCACTGTTTTAATCGTAACCAAAGCGAATCATTTCAAGAGTATAGACAAGGTTTAAATATAAAAAATAAATAAATAACTATATTGCCCATAGAATAAATTAATTCAACATATCATTCCACCACTCATGACTAGTCACTCATGATTCAGCTTGAGATTTCAAAATCTTGAATCTAAAATTACTCTCTAAAATCTAAATCTCCAATAGGGAGAAGTTAGGTAAGTTATACAAATCGTAAAACTGAAAAATACCAAGTACGACGGAAATATGTTGGAGGTCTTGAATATATTCTACACATGTGGAGACTGTCAATTGGCAGGAAATTATTATTAATCGGGTAAAGGTAGCACTGGCCTTTCATATTGAATGGGGTATATAAGCTGAGGCGATAAACTTTCAGTAACAATGTATTAATTTGAGTGCCCAAGAGCTGTGACCGATGAAAACATCAATCTAAGAAAACAGTTACGGTAGGTAAAGTAGTTATCTTATAATTATTCCACATTTTTTCTGCAGTTGGCACTTCGAAATATTCGATATTTTTTACGAGAATTTAAGCAATATTATTCTTAAATTGTTGGTCGAATATAAATACAGAATGTATCCCTAGAAATATGGAGTATGTATTAGATTATAGTCAGAAGTTGGGAAATATTTCTGCTCCCTAGAAAAATAAACATACAAAAATTTAAATTACATGAATAATGCAAATGCATTAAATGTGTCATTTAAATGTGCACTATTAGATATTCGAAAATTTTAACAATTGCTTATGCGAAAACTGAAACCTTGTTATACTAACAGACAAAAAACTGCAACACCCAGAAGGAGCTGTTTAAATTTTATTTTTTTTTTGGTAAAATATAGATAATATAGCAAGGAGTAAATGATTTAAAATTTGGAGAAAAAAATCGTGTTCTTTCATGTGAATAATTTTTGTTACTTACATATTGTCGTTTTTTGAAAATGTTTTAAATTTTACAACAAACCAGCTGTTCGAGGAGATCCAAAGTCGATTTTTAGTTGTTGTTAAAATGCCTAGAGCACGTGTACGCGGAATTTATCGCCAGCTAAGTGAATTCGAAAGAGGTAGAATTATTGGTCTACGGGAGGCGGGGTTGTCAGTTCGAGAAATCGCTAACCGTACGGACAGAAATCCAACTACTGTTATGAGATGTTGATAATGCCCAAAATCGAAGAAGAGTAGGTACCGGACGTCGAAGGGGCACAAATGAAGTTCAAGATCGAAGTCTAAGACTTATGGCTATTAGAGACCGATTTGCGACAATTCGATCTTTGGCTGATGAGTGGTTAGGCGAACAAGGCCATCCTGTAACTGTCCAAACGGTTTACCACCGGATAAGGTCTTTTGGACTGCAGTATTATTGAACCAATCTTGTGTTACCTCTGACGGTTGAGCATCGCCGGCAATGATTACAGTGGTGCAGAGAACGTCAACATTGGAATGTGGAATAGCATCAGGTCATCTTTTCTGATGAATCTCGATTCTCCTTGGGTGCACATGATGGACGAAGAAGGAGAAAGACGTGAACCTCAGTTTGATATTGAGCGTCATGTACATCGGACAGTAGGCGTTATGGTATGGTGTGCTATTGCACAAGCAAGTAGGTCACTTTTGGTCTTTATTCGAGGTAGCATGATAGCACTGCGTTACCTTCAAGAAATAGTGGATCCATATGTTCTCCCTTACCTTAACCGGCTCGAGAATCCAATATTTCAACAAGATAATGCTCGACCTCATGTTACTTGAGTTGGTTTAAACTATTTTGAAGTGACCCATGTGAATCTTTTGCCATGGCCTTTTTAGGACATCATGGGTGGAAGGCTTGGAAATTTACCCCAGCCCCCACGGACTTTGGCGGTCTGATACATGAAATACTGGTAGACCATCTTATTGCATCAATGCCAAGACATGTTAGGAAGTGTATAGCTAATCGCGGTGGACAAACACATTATTAACAAATTTTTTGAAAGAAACTGTAAACCCTACGTTTTTTTCTTCAAATTTAATTATTCACTCCTTGCTATACTATGTGTTTTCTAAAAAAAATATTAAAATTTAGACAGCTCCTTCTGGGTGTTGCAGTTTCTTTGTCAGTTAGTATATTTTCGACCAACTGATTAGTTTTATAGCTTAAAATCAAATTCAAGTCTTAAGTCTTAACATTACTCATTGAATAAATAATTCCAATAAATTAACTAACTATCAATTGTTCAGGTCTCTTCAGTTAAATGAAGTTTATCCCCACCACGAAAAACCACCTTCTTCTTTCTTCTTGTGAGAACTGTATGGCTTCTGTTGGGAGTAAGCTACATCATGGGCACTATTTTCATCCTCTACTTCATAAGATCTTCCCCAGTAATTTTCTGAAGGTCCACCACTAGACCAATCATCCTCACCACCCTCGTAGTGATGCTGGTGTTGAGCATGTTCGTAATAAATTACTTTTTGGGGATGGTGACCTTTCTTCAAATCAAGGTAGAACCTTGCAGCGTTGATGACAAGGCCGGCAAATGCGATGAGGAGGAATTTGACCTGAAGATGTGCAGCGAAGAGTTTTAGGAGTACTATTAGTTTCACGGCTAGTACTGCACCGAGGATCAGTAGTTTGATAAGGGCGATCAGCTTGTGGATCTTCTTCTTTTTCTTCTTTCTTGATTCTGAAAAATGCATGAATTTATAGTGGGATACTTTGTATACCGCGGTAAGAAGCGTAAATCATACATACATTTTTATTTGAGTAAATATGGATTTGCATTAAGTGAAATCCACAAGCATTCAATTTTTGTTCAATGTTACCCCAATGAGTTATATACTTTGAATTACTTAGAATAATTAACGATCTTTAATCTTCTTGACTTCTAGACATACTTGTTTCGGGGGGTTTATTATTGAATTCCGTAAGAATAATGAAGGGTATCAAAGTAACTACGTTGGTGGTTTAATATTGATTAGTGACAATTCAAGTTTTTTGTCAAAAAATAATGTCAGTATAGACAGTACAGACAAAAAGGATATGTAGTGTATTATATTGAGTAGTATATTTAAGTATGAAGATAGTTATTAAGGTTGGCTAGTACATGTGGAATATGCGTAGATAAGGATTATTGTACATATGTAATTATGGGAAGGCTCAGTATTGTAATACAGATTTGAAGTATAGGTGTGTGTCTCATTGATCCCGATAATTTATAATAAACGTTACATTGGCGACGAGAAATGGCAGAAGGAATCGTGGGCAAACTAAGGGAATTTAATCTTTCCACTACAGATTGGTCAATATATAGGGCAAGACTAAACAATTATTTTGCTGCAAATGAATTGGATGGTGAAGAAAATGCGGCGAAGAGGCGTTCAATATTACTCAATATGCTAGACGAAGAAGCATATAAGTTGATGTACGATCTGTGCAGTCCAGAGAAACCCGAACAAAAATCGTTCGATACTTTAGTTCGTTTGTTCGACAAACAAATGCTACCGCAAGAAATCCCATTGGTTGAAAGATACAAATTTTACCAAGCAAGAAAATCCGAAGAGGAATCACCGAGAGAATGGGCAGCACGAGTTCGCAGTCTGGCTGTTAGATGTAAATTTGGAAACGAACTAGATAATTGTCTACGTGATAAATTTTTCTGCGGATATGAAAAAGGACCGGTATTGGATAGACTTTTAGAGGAAAAAATAACAGTTTCCCTGGAAGAAATGGTATCATTGGCGGAAAACAAAATGGCCGCTAAAAATCATTTTCAACAAATAATGGCTACAAGCACCGCCAACAACACCAACGTGAAGACGGAGGCATTCCAGTACATAGAGCGCAGGCGTAGGGATGATAAACCTGAAAACACTAAGATGCTCAGAAGAAGGGAATCTTCAACGCTTTCGGGAAAATGCAGAGCATGTGGAAAACAGGATCATGAAACAGCTAAGTGTTCATTTCGTTATTATATTTGTAGAATCTGTAATAAAAAAGGTCATTTAGCAGTGGTCTGTTCTCAGAACAAATTCAATAAAAATTATGATAAAAACCGACACTATTATGTCGAAGATAGCGGACCATTGACAGATGACGATTTGCAATTGTATTCTATAAAGAAGAATAACGAGAACAATAGTATATTCAAAATTGATTTGCTTATTGAGGAAGTTAAAATAACATTTCAGATAGACACAGGTGCGAGTGTCTCAGCTATATCAGAAAACTGTTATAAAAACAAATTAATTCATCTGCCCTTGTTCAAAACAGATAAGGTATTCTATTTTTATAATGGTATTTCAGTTTTACCAATTGGATATATAAATGCTGAAATTGTACATAACGCAATAAAAAAATCCTTGAAGATATATGTAATGAAAAATGGCGGCCCTCCAATAGTAGGCCGAGATTTTTTAGTAATGTACAATTTGAAATTTTCCAGTTTGAATTTTATTGGGTCAGGTAGCAGTAAACAATTAGATAAGTTATTAGCGAAATATAAAAAACTTTTTGAACCCGGCTTGGGGAAATTCACTAAGGGTACCGCTTCGATTAAGTTAAAAGATAATGTTATGCCTCAATTCAGGAAATATAGACCAGTGCCGTATGCCATTAAAGAAAAAGTAGAGAACGAATTAAATCGTCTTTTGTCCTTAGGAGTCATCGAACCTGTAGAGTACAGCGATTGGGCAACTCCAGTGGTGCCAGTCCTGAAGAAAGGAGGCCAGGAAGTAAGATTATGCGGAGACTTCAAAGTAACAATTAATCCCTGTATTGAAGTTGATAAATACCCATTGCCTAGGATTGAGGATTTGTTAGGATCCCTGAGCGGTGGTAAGAGATTCTCAAAGTTGGATTTATCACATGCATATCAGCAAGTATGCATTGATGATCAATCCAAAGTATTGTTAACTATATCTACACATAAAGGGTTGTTTAGATATAATCGTTTAACATATGGTGTGGCGTCAGCACCAGCAAAGTTTCAAAAGATTATGGAATCAATGTTATCGGGAGTTGAAGGTGTTGAAATTTTTTTAGATGATATTTTAATCACTGGTCCCAATGATGACATACATCTGAGTAGGTTGGACCAAGTTTTAAGAATTTTAAGTGAGGCCGGATTAAAGTTGAATATCGAGAAATGTGAGTTTTTTAAAAGAAAAATTGAATATTTGGGGTATATAATTGATGAAGAGGGGTTGCATGCATGCAGATCAAAAATAGTGGCCATTCAAAATATTGAGCGACCCAAAAATGTGTCGGAGTTGAAATCTGCGCTAGGATTAATTAACTATTATGGAAAATTCGTGAATAACTTGGCAACTATTTTATCTCCATTATATTCTTTACTTCAAAATAATAAAAAATGGGAATGGTCAGAGCAATGTGAAAGGGCATTTCAGGAAATTAAGAAACTGCTTCAATCTCCTGCAGTTTTGGTTCATTTCAATCCAGAATTGCCCTTAAAATTGACTGTTGATGCTTCAACTGTAGGAGTTGGGGCCGTCTTAAGCCACGAATATCCTGCTGGCGTAGAGAAACCAATAGCATATGCCTCCAGAATTTTAAGTGAGTGTGAAAAAAAGTATTCACAAATTGAAAAAGAAGCTTTAGCTATTATATTTGCAGTTCTAAAGTTTAATCAATACCTTTTTCATAAAAGATTTACTTTAGTTACCGATCATAAGCCCTTGTTGGCAATATTTTCTCCAAATAAAAGCATACCGCAATTTTCAGCAAATAGATTGCGGCGTTGGGCTGTAATTCTGTCAAATTATGACTACACAATTCAATACATCGAGTCAAAAAATAATTCGGCGGACAGTTTGTCTAGGTTAACATCTTTACAACAAGACTTTAAAGATGATGATATTGAGTTAAATTATTGTTTCTTTTTCGAGAATAATGGTAGATCGTTAACATCTAGTCAATTCGAATATTTTCTTAGTAAAAATAATATTGTTCATATTACCTCTCCCCCATTTCATCCTTCTTCAAACGGTGCTGCAGAAAACTCTGTGAAAACAGTAAAGAATGCTATAACGAGAGCTCTTGACGCGGCTCAGGGATCTGGTGATAAAAACTTAATCCTATGTAGGTTTCTATTTGACTACAGAAACACCCCGCACTGCACCACTGGCGTTAGTCCTGCATTTTTAATGTTTGGTAGACAGTTAAGATCTCGTTTTGATGTACTTACCCATAATGTTGATAATAGAGAGGTTAAGCAAAATATTTCTATGGCTCAACATAATCAGAGGAAATATTATGCGGGAAGTAGAAAAATAGAATTTAGTACAGGAGAATTTGTAAATTGTAGGGATTATAGAAATGTGAATAGAACAAGTTGGATAGTTGGTATGATTTCAAAAAGAATTGGTAAAAGTACATACTTGGTGGAAATACCAGAGTTACAGCGTGTATGGAAGCGTCATGCAAATCAAATTAAAAAAAATACGATAATGTGTAGTAACAGACAACAGGCTGAAAGTTCTGATATTCTACCAGGTCAAAAACATTCTATCAGTAGAAATAATTTTGAACATATGTTACCAAGCTTACCTCTGGATGATACAGAAAGTTCATGTTCACAAAATGTAGTGTCAGAGAAGGAACTTAATGTAGATGTAGTAGAGAGGGAGAGTAATCAGAATAGTCAAGATAATGTAGTATTAGAACGACCTAAACGAAATGTTAAACCTCCCAATAGACTTGAGTACGCGTAAAATTGTAGTTGTAAATAAAATGTAAATAGTAGATAGATAAGACCCTGAGAGGTTGGGAAATAGCTTAAAGGGGAAGGTATGTAGTGTATTATATTGAGTAGTATATTTAAGTATGAAGATAGTTATTAAGGTTGGCTAGTACATGTGGAATATGCGTAGATAAGGATTATTGTACATATGTAATTATGGGAAGGCTCAGTATTGTAATACAGATTTGAAGTATAGGTGTGTGTCTCATTGATCCCGATAATTTATAATAAACGTTACAGGATAAAAAGAGTTTTAATTCTGAAACTCAAAGTCACCACTTTCTACTGTAGTTTGATCTTGAAACACGAGTAAGTATGTATAATTTATATTTATTCTCTTCCCAAATCTAACAGCTGAAACAATTCATTACAGTTTAATTGTCCCATTACATGTTGCTCGACTCCTAGAACGAATGGAGTTTCGAAATTTTGCCCGTTTTTCCATGCGAACTCTCATTTTGAAATATTTTTAATAAAATCGCATTTCCGATTATTAGCTTTGTAATTTTAAATAGCAGGTACTACCTGTACTTTCCCAGGTTGCTTGTTTCATATGCTATATCTTTTATTGGTGTCATGTTCACATAATTGCCATGGTTACGGAAGCATATCAACTTTCATCAAGAAATGCCTATACTCTCGGAATAGCATCGGAACTAGTCATAACAGTTAAATAATGGTCACTGAGTGATTTAGCTCATTTGAAATTGTCACAATTTTATAATCAATTTATAATTACTTTGAGATATTTCAAATTGAAATATATTTTTATTAAATAGCCGCCCTCTATTTTCTTTGAATATATCGATAAAATTTAATTTGGAACATTTATTCTTCAAGGTAAGAAAACATGGTAAAAATCTGTCAATTTTAAATACGGTCATGTTTTCTTCTGGGAACCGTTGATGAAAGCCATTCGGTACATTTGAGGAAAATGGTCCAAAATATTGTTATGAGCTTGTTTATGAAGTTATAAACTAGCGTGTATGTGTTTATAATTAAAAAAAAAAACATGAAAACAAAAAAACAATTGTTATAAATATATTAAGCTTGATAGATTACTTTGAAGAGATTTTAATATGATTTCAAGAGAAAATGACTGAAATTGTATCAAGAATCCTTAGACGAGTATAGATTGTCAATTAAATAATAATCAGAAATTCCCAAGTGATTTTAGCAACATATGCATAATAATATAAGTATAATGTTTATTATTAGTGTAGTTCCCAATTATTGCATATTAAAATGAAAAATTGTTGGTTTTGCTATTCAGTCAAGCATGTGTGGTATCTTGACTGAATAGCAAGTATCCAAGTACATGTTGGCCCTCTTGTTCCTCGGAACAGAATGCATATCAATTTGACAAATGTCTGTAATTTTCGATTTTTGGCTGAAAATGGTCTTGAGCGATTGGGTTTGACTCACTGATTAAGAATCCATGGTCAATATCGATTCTGTCCGGCCATCCATCCGACCGGCCGTTAACACGATAACTCTAGAAAGGAATGAGCTAGACAGCTGAAATTTTCAGAGTAGGTTTGGGAGATAAATATCTCGGTTAAGTTCGGTATTGGGCAAAAAAAAAACACCAAAGGCTGCCACTAATTCTTAATCGATACTATGCAAAATAATTACATCGATTATTTTCAAAGCGAAAAAATCGGGGTGTCCACTTCATATGGATTTAACAGGATACTTCTGGAAATCTGTTTGATATTATATATATTGTAGGGTTACACCTGTGGGCGTGACGTAAATATCTATTGTGACCTCCACAGCTCGTCTTCCAGCTCCAGAGTTCTGATGAACTCCAGTTATATGGAAAGGCTTGCCCGAAGCATACCTTGCGTTGGCTTGAGATGGCGAGGCATTCCGTGATCAGATATCAGGAAATTCATCCTCCTCCCCACAGAATCTGCAATCGTCAGTTTCTGCTAGCCCTAATCTCATCATATGCTTCCTAAGACAGCAGTGCCCTGATGCGAGAAAACCAGTGAGGAAGTGCAGTGTGTTTTTAATGAGATCCATATACTTTTTGGATCTGACAATGTCAAACTTCCGGAGGAACTTTTTGTAGTGATTTATTCCAGGGAGAGATCTCTTGAGTAAACCTCTTTCAGTTTCTTCTTTCATCCGAAATTCACTTTTCTAGGTGTATCTACCTACTCCACAGTAGGGTTCCGGGCCAATGAAAGGGGTTCATGCTCCTTTCTTGGCAAGTGTGTAGGCCTCCTTATTCCCGAGTGACCAGGGACCCAGACCAAGGAGACATAATAGCAGCTTGACTGTCAGAATGCATTGCTATATCACACCTCTGATAGTTTCTTTCAAGGTTCATTTCCACGCATCTTTCGATTGCAAGTATTTCTGCTTGGCTAGGAGCCTAGCGATAGTGAGCATTTGGTGCCTGTACCATAATATACTCCAGCGAATCTGTTTGATAGAGCTGTATATTATTTGGCGTAGATTTGTTTTTAATTTGTATAAAAAACATATTTCATTTAACAAAGAAATTAGAAAGAGAATTTTCAAAATCAGAAAACTGTACGGTGTATAATTTTCGTCTAATTCATTCCTTAAAAAAGAGATGTTTGTTTTCTCTCTTCAGATGGTGCTATTTGTGAGAATGAATGCATGAAAAGTTGAATATTTATTGGCAACCATTAAACTCGAGCGTAATATACCTATGTAGCTCTTTCATAAGAGTTTAATTATTGGTTTATTTTTCTAATGTAAATGGTCGTTTATCAAACGAGAAATATAATAACTAATAACCTTATTCTGATTCCTCCTCCTTAAGAGTTGAATATACCTTTTATATCCGGAAGAAATTGAAAAATAATAATTGCTTCTAAATAACGAGTCAAGATTCTTGAAATTATTTGCTTTCCCGATAATGAATTGCCATTAGCATTATCAGTATTATTAAAGTTATCAACCGCATCATGCGTTCTATCATAAATCTATGATAGTTCGGATTATGTCTTCATTTTCCCCTACCCGCACAATGGTTCATTACACTCGTTAAAACGGCGATAAACGTCAAACTTTAGGAAGGAGTGTCTGACTGTCTGAACCACGGTAGTGCCAGTGCCAGGCCAAGTTCCAGCACGCACATCCTGTGTATCTTTACACGAACCAATTCACACGGAAATGAAATTTTGCACATGAATTGGAATTTAATTTATAAATACCCTGACAATATCTACGCTACATTTGAGCCATTCTTAATTATGCTGTAAATTATTGCCACAGATTACCAGATAGTGCATTCGACGAGAAGCCCGTTTGATTGACCTTGAAATTTACTACGGATGAAGGCGTAGTAATAGTGTGTTCAGCTTTTTCGAGATTTAAAACAAATTCAAACTTTAATCAGACCAACTGTTATATAGTCGAATTTATTTGATTGTCCTATCCTCTTGAATTCTAGCACAAACGCACATTGTTATTCTAGTACTTTGGTTTTTGCATTAAATATTTTGTGAGTATGGAAAACTACCAAAAGGAGATTGTATGGAATGATATTTAGTACTAGTATTAGCTAGCAGTGGTGAAGCAATAATGATACAAATAGTTTTAAATACTGGGAGTATTTAAAACAATGAAAAATATCTATAAAATAAAAAATTAACTATTTTGTGATTTGCTTATGCGTAAGAAACAGCAGATATTTGTCAGAAGCAACCAATCAAAAAATGTTGACTAACAAGCAACAACGAGACCACATCAACGATGAAACAACTAGGTATGTACATATATAGTAACGTTTCGGAGTCTATATCAGACTCCTTCGTCAGACACGAAAATCTTCAGAATTATTTTGTTGATAATTTTTCTGAAATTCGGGAATTGTCACATTGACAGTATTTGAAAATCATAGTAACATAGATTCAATTTACATAGAAATTTCCAAATTCCAGCTCGTTTTTTAATAAATTCAGCCAAATATGGTCCTTACCAACTGAGCAATTTGCTAAATTGCATTCTCTACTCAACAAAATACAAGTTGACTCCCTAAGCTTCCTTTTAATGTAATAAAATTCTGTCATCAGAATATTTGTACTACTCCAATCCATCTTGTGATCTCCTTGGATTGTACCGGGTTTCCCACTATAATTTGACCCCCCCTTCAACTTTGTTAAGAAGGGAGATAAGGGACAATAAATGTTATGTACAGAAGTTGTACGAAATCAACTGAATTTTTTCAGGTCGTATTCACGAATTAAAATATATACAGGGTGGACAAGATATTGAGTGCGGCTTCATTTATTTAAATGAAACACTGTATATATTTTTCTATATTTGGCTAGGTATTTCTCTCCTGATTTCGAATATATATGCATGTGTTGGTTGATCTCTCTTATTTTGAGAACTACAGAGTTTTAAATTCTGGGAACAGCCTGGAAGCTCAGTAGACAGTTGTCAAGTGGTAGGCTGTGATAAATCAACTAACTGTATTGGTAATGCTTTGTTTTTATTGTTATTCACATAAAGTGAAAATATTGTTACCAAATGGAGTGTGTGATATCGTTATCAATACAGTTAGTTGATTATCACAGCCTCCCACTTGACAACTGACTACTGAGTTTGCCACGTGGTTCCCAGAATTCAAGACTCTGCAGTTCTCAAAATATGAGAGATAAACTAACATATGCATATATATTCGAAATCAGGTGAGAAAGAGCTAGCCAAATATACAAAAATATATAGAGTGTTTCATTGAAAAAATTGAAGTCGCACTCAATATCTTGTCCAGCCTGTATATATTTCAATTCGTGAAAACATCCTGAAAAAATTCAGTTGATTTCCTACAACTTTTATACATAATATTTCCATTCGTAACAAAGTTAAAGGGGGGGTCAAATTATAGTGGGAAACCCGGTACATACATGTTCTGTATGTCTCTATAATTCATTTCATAATGAATATACCTCCCACAGTATCCGTTAATGATTACTTAGTTTCAAATACTTCGTAAGAAGGGAAAAAGGTAAGCCGAACAAATACCTTTATGTCCAGCTGATTGTGATGTACTTGAATATCATTAATTGTTGAAGAATTAGTATGATATAAGTAAATATTAAAGGATACTGTGGGAGGTATATTTATCATTGAATGGTTTCTTTCTGGCTTTTCTCTCTCAAACTCTGAAAAATATCTATAAAATAAAAAATTCATTATTTTGTGATTTGCTTCTGCGCAAGAAACACAAGATATTTGTCAGAACCAATCAATTGAGCAATGTTGCCTAACAAATAACAACGAAAAAACATAAATGAAGAAACAACTACATCGTAACGTTTCGGAGTCTATATCAGACTCCTTCTTCAGACGCTTAAAAAAAAATCTTCAGAACTATTTTGCTGATTGTTATTCTGAGATTCGAGAATTGTCACATTGACAGTATTTGAAAATCATAGCTAACATTGCTAACATAGCTTTACTTTGTATAGAAATTCCCAAGTTTCACCTCCTTTTCCAATAAATTCAGCCAAATATGGTCAATACCAATTGAACAATTTGCAAAATTGCATTCTCTGTTCAATAAAATACAAGTTGACTCCTTAAGTTTCCTTTTATTATAATCAGTTTCTGTCATCACAATCCTTGTATTACTCCAATCCCCCTTATGCTCGTGACTTTTCTGAAAAAAACAGAAGAATCGGTTCTAAGTTCAATATAAGAACCGTCTTCAAAACACAAAATGATCTCAGGACTTTATTAACGAAGACAAAACCCATTGATGAAAAATAAAAATTAAAAAACTGTGAATAGAATATTCCTTGTATTTGTGGTGAATCATACACAGGAGAAACATCAAGACCACTAGAAGTAAGAAAATCAGAGCATAAGAATAACTTGAGAAATAGAGACATACAGAAATCATAAATAGCAGAACATGCATGTACAATCCAAGGAGATCACATGATGGATTGGAGTAATACAAAGATTCTAATGACAGAACCTGATTATTTTAAAAGGAAACTTAAGGAGTCAACTTGTATTTTATTGAACAGAGAATGCAATTTTGCAAATTGCTCAATTGGTATTTCCATATTTGGCTGAATTTATTGAAAAAGGAGGTGGAACTTTGAAATTTCTATACAAAGTAGAACTATGTTAGCTATGATTTTCAAATACTGTCAATGTGACAATTCTCGAATCTCAGAATAACAATCAACAAAATAGTTCTGAAGATTTTTTCGTTGAGCGTCTGAAGAAGGATTCTGATAGACTCCGAAACGTTACGATATAGTTGTTTCTTCGTTGATGTTGTTTCGTTGTTATTTGTTAGGCAACATTGTTCAATTGATAGCTTCAGACAAATATCTGGTGTTTCATACGCAGAAGCAAATCACAAAATAATAAATTTTTTATTTTATATTTATATTTTTCAGAGTTTGGGAGAGAAATCCAGAAAGAAGCCATTCAACAGTACGATATAGTCTAAATAAGTCAGTGTGTCAACGAAACACTTCACAATATTGAATAAATAAGTGTAAATCATTTATAATTTCTCATTTGATTCTTATCAATTCATCCGTTATTACTTATTAATTTCCAAAATGTTCCTCTTAATGATATACTAGTAGGGCAGCATTCAGAAGAGATCAGATCGAAAATTTGGTTGATCAATTAACGTTAACAAGTTATCTATGACCTGTGGAAATGAAATGATGAACATTCTGAACCAATTTCGAAGATTGTACCGTTAATTTCGTAGACATAATTGTTTATGTATGCAAGTGGGTTCTTTTCTAGGCGACTGCATACGATTTTGGTGGAAATTAGCATGCGTAGCCCCACCCAACTCAAAGGAAGTAGGCCCAAAAGTAGTACATGATATAATAGATCGACTTGTATGCTAACCACTGGCTCAACAACGATTTTTGTCAGTCATTGTAATGGTACAGAATTGCAAATATCCTGAAACAATTTTTTTTTCAACGCCCAGTGTTATTGTAAATTATTGTTAGACATTTTTGCGCGCTCGTTCCGCCAGGAACAGAATGCTATCATATTTTTCAGATGTCTGTTTTTTTGGAATATTTGGCCGAAAATGGCCTCAAACGATTGGGTTTGACTCACTGATGAATAGTGTGGGGTCAAATCCAATTATGTTCGTCCGGCCGTAGGCACGATAACTGTCGCACGAAATAGTTAGGGGGTTTTCCGAGTTGGTGTCTGGACCGTGGCCCTAGGGCCAATTCTGAAATTCACGGGTACACTTTTGGGCATTTTCGTTCTGCGCATGAGCACGTTTTGGTTTTCGGTGCAGGCAGAATTATAGAGAGCACTTTCGATGACGAGTGAACTACACATGCGCTGGTTTTTTATGGTGTTGTTTGTGCTAGGATACAAGTGAATTCTGTGGAGTAGTCATGGCATTCTGATGCTGAGCCAGCATATGAGTGTTTTGTGCCCTTTGTTTTGAACGAATACATGAATAAGAATATTCGGAAGATCTATATTAAATTATGACTGTAAACTGACAATGACTAGAGTGTAGTAATGAATAGAATTGTCAGAAAAACTTGAAAAAATATAAAAAAGCACTGAGCAGAAATCAGTACTTTTTGGAGCTCTTGTTCACGTTGACCAATTTTAATTGAATTATGAGTGCTTTAATCTCAGGGGGTAGAGCAAACCAGAGATCTAGTCAGACGGAATTGACCACTATTCACTGTTGGGTGAACTATTAACAGTGAGCCTATACAGCACAAACTCCTAGGAGCTTCTGCGGGGTCTCCTTGGACCTAGGAGGGTCAGTATAATCATAATAATATCCTTAACAAGCATGCCGAGTCAGATTGACATCACTATGAAAGAAGTAAAAAACCAATGTTTTGTATCTGCCATCTCCGATTCATTATTCCTACCTAATTTTCTGGCGCCTTCTTCTTCCTCTTCGTCATCATCGCTTTCTTCAGAACTATTTTTGTCGGAAACTGCTGTGGTAGTCTCATCCTCATCTTCTTCGTTATCATCCTTTGCATCCCTGAAGAAACCAACAATGCTATCTTTGACGATGTCGGTTAACTCGTCCATTAGTTGACTAATAGTATCGGATAACTGGCTAGGCGTCTCGGAGTCCTTATCATCATCTGACCTGCCTCTCAGGACCATTGCCTTGTCTGCCTCAGCTGAAACAGTAAAAATAAATAATAATTACATTTTCTTCGTATCAAAATTTGTTTGTTCGATTGAATTATTTCAATTTTTATTATATTTTGAATCGAAGTCAAACATTTTTTTTTCACAGCTATTTTAATGTGCTCGGCTTTTTTAGCCATGTGCACAGATTCACGAAGTAGTATATAAGTTTCTAGTTATTTTCAGTTGGTCAAACTTCACACTCACACAGACAACACAATACCCATGCCCTGAGCGGGATTCGAACCTACGACCTAAGGTGCCAAAGTGAGATTCGATCTCACCAGACCCCCCCTAGGCTGGCAACTCAAACAATTCAATTATGCTTCTAGTCTATTGATAGACGATTAAACATCAAGAAATATTCCATCGTGATCCGAACTATGCCTCGTCATCGCTCAAAGCTCCTTCAGAAAGGAAAGTGCCATTTAGAGCTGATACGCACAGGTTTCATGCGTGCTAGCAATGATCAGCGTAAGTACTATAGGCACTGAATTACATTCGAAGGAGCTCTAGGGAATTCAAAGCCTATGATGGTGATATAAATGACATGACGTCTTACAATGTATCAATAGTCTAAAAGCAACTAACACAGTCACCTCGATGAATATTTTTGGGTATTTTGAGGTATTCAGTAGGTTCCTTTCAATTCATATTTGTCATATTATCTAAAATTTTGTGAGTACATAAAAGCATTGCTATACCATGTGAGAAGAAATGAGAGTTCTCCTCATTCTATATTGAAGTCGAAGTTCAACGATTTTGGATTTAATTTTCACAGTTGTCTTCTTTCTAATTTTTAGTAGTACGTATAACATTTGCATGGGATCTTAATGAGAAAATATATGTTATCCTGGGGATTTCAGTTTGTTATAGAATTTTTCTCGTTCATTGTATTTTACTTCTTCACGGATATTTTCCAAAAACAATTACAAATTTTTGAGTTATAAAACCTGTGTGCTAAAATATCAAGAAATTGAAAAAAAATAGATTCAATTATGTGTACCGTTACTTAAATGTAAAGATCAATCGACCTATCTTGAAATGAAAATTGACATGAATTGGAACTTATTATATTATGATTCGGAATCATAGAGATTTCCCACATATTTCTGGACATCTTAACTGTGCAATGTATTTAATCTATTGTTGTGGAATTATACAGGGTGATTCATAGGGAAATACAGTAAGGTAAGATGCAGTAAACTGAGTTTTTCTACATAACCTATATTTTAGGGATCAACATTCTTTATAACTAAGATGCAGGGTGGCAAAAAATTGAATAAAAATTAATTTTCATCACCAAATGATACTTTCCCAGCTTTAATCTATAATATCATCACCTATTTCTTATTCTCATAATTTCTGGAGACCAACCTTATTGAAACATTTTGGGACAATTTATTATTATCAATGACTAACTCTCAAACAGTCTGTATCTATGCTTGAAGAAATGATCAATTACCATTTGTTCATCGAGCTATAAAAAAAATATAGGTACCTATATGAAAATCAGGAAAAATGCGCTTTCCAAATAAACAAAAAGCTTCACATAGACGTAACAACACAAATACTTAGTCTATAGTCATCAACTAACGTCAAAATTGTACTCTAACATGAGCCAACTTGACAAAATCAAAAATCCATCACAAGAGTCGATAAATGATCAAGCTCTAGCTAAAATAATAATTAGACGTGGATAAGGAAAATTCTAGTTTTCCGATTTTCTGATATGTTTAACCTTTAAAATGTATATTTGTTGCAACGTTATTTTTGTTTGAAGCAAAGTTATGCTTTTTTCCTCATTTTTATAAATGAACTCGCAATGAACAAATGTTATGATAATATTTTCTTAAACACAGGGTGTTTGAAAGTTAGTCATTGATAATGAAAATTTGTCCCAAATACGAACATGTCCTCTCGTTTTTAACCCTTTCTTTCCCAGGGATTCCATTAGGCGTCATAACACTTCAAATGCATATTTCAAATATAGTTTTTTTTTTAAATATAGTCTATTAGAACTTTACTCATCTACTCCAATTAGCCCTGTGAACCCATAGACGTCGCTTAGAGTGTATACCATTCATTCGCTCGGAATAATTCAATGCTTTACACTGAGAAGTTTTCTAGCAGTTCGTGAATGTTAGATTTACCACTTTTTTGTGATAATATATACGGTAAGTTGTAATGAATTTTTCTTTCGAAAAAATTGTTTCCATGTTGCAACTACATTAGTTTCGATATAGATTATCGAAATTCAGTGAAATTATTTACTGCAAGATGTCGACCAGACCCTTTTCAATATTTGATTCCATTTGGAGTCAGTGGGAAGAGCGAGATATTTTTATTTCTTAATTTCTGTTTTAGATTAGACTTTCTGAAATAGAAGAAAAACATTTGTTCCTCTTATTACGTGGAATAACGTCTGATATAGAATTATCAGAAGCAGCTGACTTCGATGAAGGCGAAATTCCTGGAATCATTTCCGGAGAAAATTTGGCCTTACTGGTACTTACTGGTAACGTAGGAATTTACGCACGATGATTTCAAAGAAGACGATGATATTCCTCTTCCAATTTTTGCCCAAAGCCAATAAAAAAAAAAAAAATCATGCGAATGAGCTTGTATGGAGAAAATGCGAATTAGCTTCTGTCGATACCAAATACGACATAAGTTTCGAAAAACCCAATCGAGTCCGATCACCATTAGAATATTTCAGAGAGTTTTTTGATGATGATGTTTTAAATAATTCAGTGAATCAAACAAATCCAAACCCAAAGGCGGGATGTCGTAATTGTCAATCATACAGCCCTACAGCATGTGCAAAATGTAATGTTCCACTTTGCCTTACAAAAGACCGGAATTGTTTTAAAATATTTTACGGTGTTTTATGAATATCAAATGAGTTGTAATAACTTTATAAACCAGAAAGAATGAACTTTCTTGTGAAATATTATATTCTCATTCCACCGAATTGTACCCTGTATTTCCCATTGATTCCAAATGGAGTCATTGAATATTTTCGGAATAAGAGGAGACTAATTTTTTAAATATTTTTCCCTAGTTCAGAAAAGCATTCGGGGCCAATTTCAATAGAAAACAGAATTTTATTGAAAAATGAAATTAACTTGGGAAAGAAAGAGTTAAATGGAATCCAGAAAGTAGGAGAATATACCAAATAAATTTAGTCTACCTTATTATTTTCTGCTCTCTCTAAATATTAAAATATTATTTAAAAACAATTATCCTGAAATTGATTGTTCCGACTGGTAACCTGATTATTCATTTTTTCAAGGCCGGACCTGGAAGAAGACTTCTTTTATTATGTTGATCGACACCACTGTAGAGAATAAACAAATATTACAAAAAAGAATAGAGTGGTTCATTTTTTATTATTATGTATTGTCATACATAAAACATTAAATTATGAGGTAAATTTTCCGGCTCATTTTTTCATTCTATTATACAAGAAGGGAGAATATAGCCCTATATTAGCGACCTTCGAACATTTGAAGTTCTGAATAATCATCGCATGGATTCGCCAAACCTGGTTTTGAAAAAACCCTCCTGGCCTTACGAGCAACGACATTTTTCTTTTTGAATTCAAATATTGAAGGGTTTTCTAAGAACAATAGTGAATATCTTTGAAAATGAGCAGAGGCGATTCTTCTTCAAGAGATCCATGCGGCTACAAAGGAGTATATTTGTGAGAGGGGACTTTTGAAAGGTTATGTATTATTTTCAATTTGTTCGTTTTTCTTCTCTTGTCTTTTCATTTTTCAGGTTGAGTTTCAGTTTCCTTGGGAAAACCTATCCGCATTTTGACAAAGGAATCCATATTGAAGCAAGAAATGCCCACAATACTTTAAATTTCAGCTTAATTTGTAACTAATTAAATTTTTACAAATCACAACACTCCCGCGGAGACAGGTTTTTTTGCTGAGGGTTTTCCCTCTTGTATCATACGTCGAAATGTATGGTACCCCGTTACACTAACCTCTGCTAATACATCTAAAGCTCTCAATCAAAAGAATATGGTTCATAAGTGAACCACAATAATTCAAAAAATGGGGGAAATTGATAAATCACCCTGTATCTTGGCCATAAAGAACGATAGACCCATAAAATATAGGTTATTTAGCAGCAACTCGGTGTTCTCCATCTTCCCTTACTGTATGCCCATTTCCCAATGAATCACACTGTATGAATAAACGGTGAGGGAAACGTGAAAATTTATCAAATGCAGATAATAGGCCATAATTTTGCAATTCGTGTGAGGAAGTGAGGAACCTTCATGTAATCCTGCACGGTTTTTTTTTTGTATGCAACTATCACTTTGAAACTTTGAAACTGATTCTTTAATTCTTTAATTCGTAGAAGAGTGAGAACTATAATAAATAGATTATTTTCACGGATGTTGAACTGCTGAATTCATTTCATGATTGAAAAATGACAAAGATTCAAGCACTACTTGCCAGTTACATTCATATTCAATCGACTGCTCCATAACTCCTTTCGTACGAAGTTATACTCATGAGCAAGTTCCATTGAAAAACTGCATAGGAAAATTATGTATTCTACAATATCTACAGGCCATTAGTGACTTCGACGCGATATGAGAAATAGCACTGCCGAATGGATACAAAATAATATAAATTATCATGTAGGAATTGAGTTTTATATTCGATTCGCGTCTCAGCACTGTTAGAGTAGCGGTTGACGTTTTTTCAACCGTTGTATTCAGATAGATGTGAGAAATTTGGGTTTTCCTCTTGGCATAGTGTTTCAACGTAAAAGTAGGTATCAATTTGATCTATAGTCAGATAGGTCCTATCAAATTCCTCCTGGAGAATCAAACAGACCAATCAAACTTATGGTCTATACTCTCTTCAAAAATTCAGAGAAAATTTTGAATTATACCTAATGTTTCAAGAAGACATCTCGAGCGATATCTGCAATAATTCCGGATAAATGCGGTAAACGTAATGAACTTTCAAATCTGATCCTTTTCAAACTCTCATAGTTTCGGTTTGGATAACACTAGAGATCCCAAATTCTCAGAATGAGATGACACTTCGCATGTTCTAGGGGGCAGCGAGCTATAATTTTGCCAAATGGCTGTCCGTTGTCACGATAACTTTTGAACGGAAAGATATTGTCACTTACAATATCCAAGGAAGGTTTCGCCTCCAAATGCGACGATTAAGTTTGTTAATGGGCATAATCGGTCCCAAGGAGATATACTCATCTGTAGTTTTCTTGTAATTTTCTCACTAACTCAAAAAATTCATATACGATGAAATTGACACTTAGTAATTAGTTGTAGAATGACGACCTATTAATTTGTGCAGAATCGTAAGGATCTGATTACTAGAAACATTTTTTTTAAATACCTAATTAAAATTTTCAAAAAAAAATGTTATGTTCAGAAGTCCGACTTGAAATTTTCAGGGAGGGTAGCGCATCCAAATGCGACGGGCATATAGTTAATGGGCATAATACGCACAACGGTTTCCGAGTAGGCACTAATTTTGTTTTCGAACAATACAGATCCGATCGAATTGAAACTTGGTAACTAGTTGTAGAATACCGACACAAAAACAAATGTAAAATCCTGTGAAAATTTCTGAGAAATTACAAAAAAAACTTATTAAAATATATTATGTATCTCACGATAACTTGAGAACGCAAAGAGATAGCAACTTGTAATTTTTAGGGTAGATTGCGCATCCGAATGCAACATTTGAGTTTGCTGCTAGAGGCATAATCGGCCGAACGTTTTTGTAGTTATAGCATCTAAAATGTTGTTGTTATTTCCTCAATAACTAAAAAAATACGAATCCGATCTAATTCAAACATGGTAATTAGTCGTATAATGCCGATCACTAGAAAAAAAAAATTTTATTGAAAATTTTCTGAACTCAGATCGGATCCATATTGTTGGAGATCCGAGCAGCCGTGGGTGAGTTTAGTAGCTAGATGGGTGAAGGTTGCCACGATAACTTTCCAATCCAAATGGGACAGTTAGGTTCGTTGTTAGGTAAAATCAACCAAATGGTTTCAGAGATAAACCCATCTTAAATTTTGAATACCCACACAAAGACGTATGTGGAATTTCGTATCTTAAGTATCTGACGATAACTTTCGAACGGAAATAGATTGCGACTTGAAATTTCCAGGGTAGGTTGCGCATCCGAATGCAACAGTTAAGTTCGTTTTTAGGCATAGCCGGCCAAACGGATTTGGGGTTATACCCATCTGAAATTTTGTTGTTATTTCCTCAACTACTCAAAATATAGAAAACCGATCCAATTATAACTTGAAAATTACTTGTGGAATAGCGACGAGCTAATTCTCGCGAAATTTCGTGAATATCTGATAACTATAGAAAAGAAAAATTAAATAAGCTGTACCGGATTTCAGCTCGATCGCTGAGTGAATTATTTTGTTTATTTTAAAGTTTCAATTATGTTGTGGCCTAATGCATTTTCACACGGGTTAACGCTAAAAAAACGGCTTGAAGGTTCGTGCAGTATTTCATGAGGGAGCGCTCAAATAAACAACATTTTTGTCATTATTATTATTCCCTCTGGTAGTTTCGTAGATGCACCAAAGACGGCCGATGGACAGATTTCTATTTTCGCTGCAATGTTCTAAAGGATACTATTCTAGGAAATCATGATTGAAAAAGAAAGCCATGTACGATGATTCTCATTTTTTTTTATTCGAGAATGGCAGGATACATTACCGATCTACAGCTTGAATTGGCATGGATAAACCCAGGTCGTAAACACACCATACTTGGCTCGCAACTCTAGAGAAAGTATCTTGGAAGTTGGTTGTCTGAACAAGATCACATCTGCAGTGAAATTTCAGAGATCAAGTTCTCTTAATATAACTGTAGCCGCACCTTTGTCACGATGCTTCGTACAAATGTGGATACTTGGTTTATACGAGAACCAGGATTTCCTCCAAAGGACTAGTCTCATTCGTAGGTACTTATTCGAGAGATTTCATTTTGCCCAATTTTCTCTGATATTCGAATTCCGAAGGTATATGGTTTCGCAGAGATACCCATTTGAAATTTTAATTTTCAGGAATACTCCCAAAACGATAAATCGCTGAAATTTTGTATGTAACTAAAGGGCAACGTTGAAATGAGTTCGTCATCCAAAGAATCAGCATTTAGTCTAGTCAAGAAGATGTTTTTAGGCCAAAATTTTTGCGTATTCTGCGGAAATTATGATTGAGGTCTCATTCGATTTGGAATGGTATATAGATAGTTTTTGAGCAAATGCAAGGCCACTCGCAAATATTGCAATAGTTATTAGCAATTAATTAAAAAAAGGGGGTTTGGTTCTTCGCCAATATTTCAAAAATTATTTGAAATAATTCAAATTTGAAAACAGATTCAAGAAGAGGAGGAAGTTTCCAAAAAAAGCCCCAACACCCGGAACTGTAGAACCAATATTCATAATTTTCCCAGAGGGTTGAAAATACGCCAAGTACTCCGGCTTGCGCAAGCCTCGCCCCCTTCGGACCTTTAATGAATAAATATTATTTAAACTTATTAAATATGAAAATAAAAATTGAAAAAATTCAGGCGCCTACAGAATAGATCAATGAATAATAATCCGTAGTCTCAAAATTTTTAACGCTTTTTTTCAATTAGTTAATTAACATTTTTTGTAGCACGAACATTAACAATGCAAGTGCGATAATTGTTATACTATTAATCTGAGAATTTTTCCCTTTCGTGGAGCTATTTTTAAAAGGTCTTAGAATAGATTCCCGTTGAAAAAATAAAAAATTGTTCATTTTCGTTTTGTTATCAACAATTTACTCAAATGAAAAATTATAAAGCTGCATTAAACATTGAAAAAATCATTTTTTTTATAATATTACAATTGATCCGTTTTATTATGATCAGAAGCTACTCAAAAATGATTTTTAGTAATTTTTATCTCCTATTGTATACAAAATTGTTATAAACAAATGCGTTGATTTTTGATGGTAATTATGATTTAAAAAAATTTCTCATTGTTTAAAAACGCATTTTTTAAATACAAATTTTTTTAAACACTTGTTATTGAAATATAGGAAACATCATTATATCTTGGTCTCTGATATTAAAAAAATGGGTTCAAGCCTTGTGGACAGGAGCTTTCTGGCGCTCTAGTTCAAACAGACAAATTATATCTCCGAAAGTATTGGTTTCTCAGAGTTTGGAATTATATCAATGTATTCATATGATAGAACTGCATCATAAAGGAAATTCAATTCAAATAATAGTTTATTCATCAAGATTAAATGAGCAATCATGAGAATGAGAACTGCACCATGGAAGAAATCAAGTTGAATCTGGCCAATTTTGCCCAATAACGAACTTAACCGAGATATTCATCTCCCTAACCTACTCTGTAAATTTCAACTACCTAGCTCATTCCGTTCGAGAGTTATTGTGGAAAAACTTTTTTTAAATTTTCAAAATTTTTTTTTTTTACACTTTGCGGTCATCTGGTCAATACAAAACTTCACATGCGTATAAAGGTCATGATTCTACAATTTGATGCTAAATTTCAGATAGATCGAACGAACTTGTCTGAGATATTTACGCTCCAAAACCACCTTGCAATTTTCAATCCGCTAACTCCTTTCGTTCGAGAGTAATCGTGCCTACGGCCGGTCGGCCGGCCGGACAGAATCGATTTCGCACTCGGATTCTTGATCAGTGAGTCGAACCAAATCGTTTGAGACCATTTTCAGCCAAAAATTCCAAAATTACGGACACTTGGGCAAATTGATAAGCACTCTGTTCCGAGGAACTAGAGCGCCAAAAAAACAAGTTTCGTATGACAATTGCCCAAAACAGGTTTTAAGTACCTACAAATAGTAGGTATTCCATAAAACATGTATGAAAGAAGATGAGTAATAATAAAAAATTACCTTGTAATCGATCAAAAATTTCCTGATCTACGTTCACCAAATTTTCTCCTCTCTCGAACTACAGAATTATGCTTTCAATATTTACGTGATATTTTCAAACATTTTCAGGTGAGGTCCCCGTTGCATCGCTAAAATACGAGTATTTCAACCCCAATATTTTTGAAGTTACAATATTCCCTTCTGTCAAGTTGATATTATAAGAATTCATACATAGAATAATTATATCAATATGTGAAATACGATTTACATTGAAATTTTGAAAAATCATTTCTCCGAAAGTATTAGCTTGTTAGAGTTAAAAATGATATGAATGGATTCTTATGATAAAACTGCTTATTAAAAAAAAATTAATTTGGAATTTGTTTTGTAAAAAAAAAAATTTTTTTCATTACTCCGAAACATTATGTACGATTTTGCCCAGTAACGAAGTTAGCCGAGATATTCATCCCCCAAACCTACTCTGAAAATTTCAACTCTCTAGCTCATTCCGTTCGAGAGTTATCGTGCCTACGGAATGAATTTCGACCACGGATTCTTGATCAGTGAGTCGAACCAAATCGTTTAAAACCATTTTCATCGAAATATTCGAAAATTACAGACATTTGGGCAAATTGATAAGCATTCAGTTCCGAGGAACTAGAGCGCCAAAAAACACTTCGATTATTATTCAAATTTTCATTGTTTATTTAATAAACAATTTATTATAAACAAGTGAATTATCTCTTTGTCTTCTTCTTTTTCTATTAAAAAAAAATAAACATGTATTATTCAAAAAAAATTATTTATATTTTTAATCGAACTTTAAATTTTGTGTGTTTTTTTTTAAATAATACAACAGCGGAAAAAGTTGAGAGTCTACATAGACTGCAACTAGTTTTTATTGGATTGTTTCTTGACAAGTGGGTAGAGTGTGCATAGTATATACTGTATATCTTGCAATCAGCAGTGGACCTAGAACTGATTCTTGTGGTACGCCGGCTTCATTTTGTGTTGTTGTTGAAATCTTTTTGTCCACGTTCATATTAATCTCTTAATTTCCAATAGGTATAATTTTGAAATTATACTAAATTTCAATTAGTAAGTTTCGTGAAATTTTCCTGGTAGTTTTTGTGTTTTGCGCGCAAAGATTTTTATTCGAGTACTTAACCGTGAATATTTTATAGGGTATTCAAATTTTTTTGTAGCTGTACTAGCTGTTTCTAATATTCTAATATTATTTGGGGAAATAATTCAGCAAAAAATGAAAACAAAACTAATAATAATCATTCATAACATCGAACGAAATAGTGTATTAATAATTAATACTTTATTAAAATCACACATATTGCTGAATTCAATTAGATCGTACCACTTGTGAAAAGAGCATAACAGACTTATATCACTACTGTAATCGGAACCTCTCTGCTTCGAGGCGGATTAAAAACCTCCGGACTTTCTTCGGATCTTGCATCGGCACAACATTCCGAAGATGCAAGTAATGATGTCTAACCCCGATAAGAACGGGTCCGGTCATATGTGCCAGTTTTACATGAATACTCGTTATTTGCCCACTTCAGTGTCTTTAATTTGTTTTAAGATTAATAATACTACAACTACCACACAAAGCATATAATTATCAGAATTCGGTAGCTGATGCGCGAAGCATTAGGGTGTTTTCAAATGTGAGTCTTCAATTAACAAAAGTAAAACCACATCGAACTAAACAGTCCATAAAAAATTTCTGTGACATTTATTGCGTTTCTTAAGAGCTCAACCTCCTGGACAAAAATTCTTAAAAAGCACTGATGTGAATTTAGGAGCTTTTGCGCGCATTTTTTCTGACTATTCACGCCTCACACACCCTCACGAAATACTGCATAAACCATCAAACCGTCTTCTTTCAACCGAGTACTAGAATTCAGTTCGACCAGATCTATAATTTTGAAAATAATGGGAAAATAAAATTTGGCTTGACGGTTTGTGCGGAATTTCTGCGGAATCTGACAAATAGTTTCTGAAATATGAAATTTTTGAACAAAAAATTTCCTCGATCCTCAGCATTTTACGAGTATTTATAAAGTTTAAATTGATTCAGATCTGTGCTTTTTGTTATTGAAGAAATAATAACAAAATTTCAGCTGATTGTGCCTATTAACGAACTCAACTGCTGCATATGGATGCGGAACCTACCCTCAAAATGGCTAGTCGCTATCTCTTTCCGTTTGAAAGTTATCATGGTAACGGTCACCAATCCAGATACTGAACTAGCCCCCAACGCAGCTCGATTTCCAGTCGTTTTTCAGTATCTCTTAATATTATGATGGATGGTCCAGTTCGAAGAGCGGAAAATCCAGGAGACGATAGAGAATCGAAAAATAATATGAAATTACCTGATGAACTATAATCGGGAAATGCTTCGTCTATAAAGTACAGAAAGTTCTAAGTAGTTTGATACCGTAATCGCCAAAAAATTCGAAAATTACAGACATTGAGCAAAATGGTAGCTGTTACCTAGCTAGGACATTGTGCACAACTGATAAAACTGTTTGTCTAACCCAATTTATTGCGTTATTTTTATTTATTACGAAAAATTATTGTATTCTGATCTAGAAATCTTGTTGACAATGGCAGAGAAGCCCCAAAAATTTGGAGTTGAACGTTGTTAGTAAAAATAATCTTACCATAAGGATGCCACATTTCTAAGAGCCAATTCCATTTTTGCGCGCATGTTCTGGGGAACGTCGCGTTATAATTTTGCCCAAATGTCTGTAATGTTCCATTTTTTTGCCGAAAATGGTCTCAGACGATTATGTTCGACTCACTGATAATTGACGATAACTTGACAACGGAAAATAATAAAAACTTGAAAGTTTCAGGGTAGATGGCGCGTCCAAATAGGACGGACGAGATCGTTATCGGCATAATCGGCCTAATGGTTTCCGAGTAATAATGTTGTCATCAACCAATACAGATCCGATCGAATTGAGACTTGGTAGCTAATCATAGAATACTGACACAAAGACTTGTGTCAAATTTGGTGGGAATCGTATTACTGGAAAATTCAAAAATGATTGAAAAATATCAATTATGTCACGATAACCAGAGAACGGAAACAGAGAGTGAATTTTTAGGGCAGGTTGTGCATCTGAATGCGACATTTCAGTTTGTTAATTGGTATAATCGGCAAACGGTTTTTGAGTTTCAACCATCTGAAATTTTATGTTATTTCCTCAATAACTCGAAAAATACTATTTCTATACAGATTCGTTGTTGTGCATAATCGGCCCAGCGGTTCCGGAGTTATACCCATCTGGAATATTAGTTTCTCGATAACTCAAAAAATGCAGGGTCTATAGAACTGGAACTTGGTAACTAGTTGTAGAATATCGACATAAAGACGTGTGTGAAATTTTGTTAGGACCATACCACTAGAAAATAAAAAAAAAAATTACGAAAGAATATTATGCATCTCACGATAATTTGAGAACGGAAATAGATAGCCCGTTAATTGGCATAATCGGCCAAATGGTTTTGGAGTTATACTCATCTGAAATTTTTTTGTTATTTCCTATATATCTCAAAATATACAAATCTGATCCAATTCAAACTTGGTGATTACTTGTAGAATGCCGAATCACTAATTTTCGTGGAATTTCATGAATATCGTAGCTTGGAGTTACTTGAGGCGTATGTTTTTCGTATTTCAATTCCTATAGAATAAATATGTCCTAATTAAAAATTCTGTGATCATAGACGATTCTCTCGTTATTGAAGTCTGTCATTAAAATGGTATGAAATGTATTCATATATTATAAAAGATGAGAAAACAGTATATATCGATGCTAAACTTGATTAAGAGTGTCCAACAGAGGTGAGTAGACAATAGAACTTGCGCGCAAAAGCTTCTGACTTCACGTCAGCACTTGTATTTTTTGCATGCCAAATTTAAATTCATTGCAATGCCTTGCATTGTTCTCCAACATGTTTGTTTTAATAATGCGCATTACCTCGCGTTCAGAGTCTGGAACCAATAAATGTAATAATACGTTCATATCGAATAGGATGAATCCGTTAAGATTTCTCAAAAGACTTTTAAATAATTCATTCGATAATAACCCAAGTAATCATTCCGGAAATCGAACACTTGAATAGTAATAGTAAAAGTTCATTACCTGTCTGTGTAGAAGTGCTACGAGGTGCGACTGTAATGAAGATCACAGATTGTTTTTTAATTCGATGCTTATACTATACTGTTGATATGTAGTAGACTTGAAATATGTTTGTGGAGACAAGTATCTTGAAATATTTTTTTTATTCGAATTGTTCAATTATCCAAAGTAAAATCAATATAAAAGCACGGACGGGAGGTCAGGAGCTTAAGCCCGCACGTACGTGCAATTCATCAATATATTTCACTGATTTTACACACCTGACCTTACTAAAAATTATGGTTATTACAGATTCGTTATATCAAGAAATCAAAATTTCAAGCGGGCCAATAGACTTTGAAAGAATATTACTTTTCATGTTTAATTTCTACCAAACGAACAAGAAAAAGTAGTTACAATTTTTATTTAAGCTTTATTGAAAAGAAAGAAAATAATGATGTAGCTAATGAAGAAGCTAAAAATTAATTATGTAGGTGCTAGGTACCAGTCATTACACCACTCTCCTCCTCAATCTGGGGCATTGATCAGACTTAAAAATAAAATGATGGGGGTGTAGCGTAGCCTGAATAAATAGCAGTTATAATGATATGAAGGGCTGACTGTTGATATAAATTTTTGAGTCGATCTATGTCCTAGATGGGTGAGGAGAGAGGTGTAATGACTGGGACCTAGGACCTACCTAATCATTTTTAAGCTTCTAGTACCCTTTTGTATTCGAATATTAATTCTAGAAATTTATTCGATTATTCAAATAAATCATTCATGCAAATACTCATGAATGATGTCCTTCATGACCACCTGGATCTAGGTGATATTGACTGCATCCATTTGTTTACCAGATGTAACACATTTTTTATTCAGTTTCTTAGATAGATCCCGAATGTATTGCGTATCAAAATATGTTCATGGCTATTTTTTATTTCATTTTTTCATATTTTTATCCCTTATATAATCGGTAAGATTAAAATAAATTATTCATCACTAATATACAGGGTCCGAGGCCGCCACACTAACACGGGCAAGGAGGTGAGGGTACCATTAGGGTGCCATACCTCCCGTTAGTCCTGTTGTTAAACTGTCCTCCGGGTCTTCTGACTTCTGATTTAGGGACGGTTTAAGCCAGGAGCCTTATTTTAAAAATATTTTAAAGACCATTTGAAATAGAGCAATGAAATTCTACGGTCTGGGTAAGCAGCTCGAGTACTTTGAAACCCTGATGAAATATGTTTCTGAAACCCCCATTAAAACAAATGGAAGGGGGGTGGAGGTACTTTTTAAAATAACTGACTTTTTTCCACGGTAACGTACTAATAATAATTTAGATTCCAAAACTGTGATCTTTTACCTTTCATTTGGTGTATCGTTGGCACTTGGGGCTCAAGCGGTTTCAAAGATGTTATCAAGAGAATGTCACGAACACACAACATTTTCGATGACGGGGTAGAGCACAACATACAGACCGGCGTTTTTCAGCTTCCCATTAACATATTGCAATTTGTTCTCTTGCGAGTATCGTTAGGGACCTTAGTCTGCATATTTTCAGGGTATTAAGAAATATACAAATGGTGTCCAAAAAGGCTAGTCATCTCACAACTTCCAAATTTTCAATGTGATACCTTGTATACTTTGTCATTTTCGATTCCAATATTTCATTTAATGATTGAACTGTTAGCATAAAACGTATGCATTCCGCAAAAAATATTCTGTATCTATGATATATTGTTATTTTTACAAGCGAAAATGCGCCTATTTGACTAAAAAATAAATCAAAAACGGCTGCATAAATAAAAAATTGGTTCAAGCACTGACGTGAAGTCAGAAGCTTTTGCGCGTATGTTCTATTGTCCATTCTCCTGTATTGGACACCCTTAATCGAATTTACCATGGAAAATTATGTTGTCCATTCTCCTGTATTGGACACTCTTAATTCGAATTTACCATGGTAAATTCGAAATAATGTGTCCAATACAGGAGAATGGACAACATAATTCGATTAAGGGTGTCCAATACAGAAGAATGGACAATAGAACATACGCGCAAAAGCTTCTGACTTCACGTCAGTGCTTGAACGAATTTTTTTTTTCGTGATTTTTTTGAAATTTTATAGGGGTACGGTTCTTAAAATTTTTTTTTTTTCATTTTTTTCAAATTTTTTAGGGGTACGGTTCTTACAAAATTTGAAACACCTCTCATGTTGATTTTCTACTACTAGTTACCAAGCTTCAATTCAATCGAATATTTATTTTTTGAGTTATCAAGGAAATAGTATTCCAGGAGGGTATAACTCGGGAAACATTAGACCGATTATGCCCAAAAACGGACTCAACTCTCACATTCGGATACGCAACCTACCCTGAAAATTGCAAGTCTCACCCTCCTTTCGTTCGGAAGTTATTGAGGCAACGGTCATCCATCTACTGAACTCACACAAGGCTGCTCGAATCTCCAACAATATTTAACCGATCGTGTTAAAACTTTGGCAGTAGAGTTAGGTTATAAAGGCTCTTGATAAATTTCAGCAATTTCAAACGAATAGTTGCTGATATAAAGATTATTTTTTTAAATTTTCAATGATTTTTTAAAAATTTTCTACAAATACTATGCTCACAAAATTTTGCAAGTATTTTCGCGTTGGCATTCTACAACTAATAAACATGATTGAATTCAATCGGTTCACTATTTTTCGAGTTAATGAGGTACAAAAAGCAACCAAATTTCAGATGACTATAACTCTAAAACCGTTTGGCCGATTATGCTCATAAACAAACTGAAATGTCGCGTTCTGATGCACATCCTAACCTGAAAACTTCAAGCCGCTGTCTCTTTCCGTTCTCAAGTTATCGAGACAACAAATAATTTTCTAGCCATACGATTCGCACAAAATTTCACAAACGTGCTTAGGTTCATATTCTACAACTACTCACCAAGCTTCAATTCGATCGGATTCATATTGGTTGAAAACAAAATTATTACTCGGAAACCAGTAGGCCGATTATGCCCATTAACGAACTTGTCCGTCGTATTTGGATGCGCCACCTATACCCTGAAAATTTCAAGTCGCTACCTCTTTTCGTTCTCAAGTTATCGTGGCAACGGCCGGACGGTCGGCCGGACAGAATCAAATTTGACCTCGAATTCTTCATTGGGGAGTCGAACTAAATCGTTTGAGACCATTTTCGTCAAAAAAATCGAAAGTTACAGACATTTGGGCAAAATGATAACGCGATGTTCCCCTGAACATACGCGCAAAAAAGTTGTGGGATGACTAGCCTTATTTGGAACACAATGTATACTTCATAATATCATGAAAATATGCAGACTAAGGTCCCTAACGATACTCGAAGGAGAAAACATTTCAATATGCTAATGGGATGCTAGAAATGCCTTACCCCGTTATCGAAAATGTTTTGTGTTCGTGACATTCTTTTGAAAACATCTTTTTAACCGCTTGAGCCCCAGGTGTCAACGATACACCAAATGAAAGGTGAAAGATCGCATTTTTGGAATCTAATTTATTATTAGTACGTTAGCGTGAAAAAAATTCATTTATTTCAAAAAGTACCCCCACCCTCTACCAGTTTTTTCTAGTGGGGTTACAAAAACTGAGTTTACCAGGGTTTCAAAGTACTCGAGCTGTTTACTCAAACCGTCAAATTTCATTGCTCTATCTCACACAGTCTCTAAAATATTTGCAAAATAAGGAAACTCACCCCTGGCTTAAACTATCCCTAACTTCCATCAGAAGACCCGGATGACTGGACGCTGTATAGGAAGGAGCCAGTAGCATGCTGATGATACAGCAGTACTGATGAATGGTGAAACATTGATAGAAGTTGAAGAATTTATCATTGCACAATTTCATGGTTTCTACCACAGAACACAACATATTTTACCTCCTGGCGTTCATCATCACGTGCGCTTAGATATATTCTTCAGATCTGTGACAGTAAATCGATTTCAATCTTGAATTCTCCGTTTTTGAACTGTTTCATTTATACAGCGGAAATTGATTGTTGGATCATTTCCAGTTCATTTTATCGATATCTTCAATATTAATTTCCTCTATTAAATTGATAAATGATTTACGTGCTAATGAAACGTCTTAAAAATCGGCCAACATACATCATTTGTGTCAACGAAGCAATGAATTTCACTCTTTAGTTTCTCCATGATGTCATCGAAAAAAAAAGGTACAAAGCGAATACCATCAGATCCTGCTTAAACAATCGACTAGAGGTCAGGCCAGTAGGAGTAAGTGGGCTTTTGTTTTGCCTTTTACAAAGTAGTTCATTAATTAGGTTTCTCTGTACTGAATTTTTGCGAGGCCGACTCATCTCTATGACCCATTGTCACACGCTTCGGTAAAGTTGTTCTTTCTGTTCATAATGTGCCGGACGTGACAATAATGAATATGATATATCGTGAGATTTTCCTGGGATGTTATTTTGACGTGATTTATAGATGTCCGTAAAAGGTTCACGGGTTAATTCTCATTATAGCGTTTTGATTTTGGAGGTCTTGAAACATTTTGCAGTCATAACTATTTCGACAGCCAAAGACTGATTTATGCTTATGATAGAACCATCATATAGAATACCTAGTAGGGCAACCTCCTTCAAAAACGATCTCTAAATCTCAAACTCAAAGTTCAATTTTGATTTGGAGGGGGACATATTGGAATAGCTAATTCATGAGTGAAAGATCATCCCCCTCAGCGGGGCGGCAACCCCATCAAGAATCGCAAATGGCAATAGGGGACCACTGACACATCATTTTCAATATTTTGAAACTTTATTTAAGAATATGCTTAAACATTTCTGCTTCGGTGTAAAAAATTGGTTCAAGCCCTGTGGACAGGAGCTTTTTGGCGCTCTTGTTCAAACAGACAAATTATATCTCCGAAAGTATTGGTTTCTCAGAGTTGGGAATTATATCAGTCCACTGATATAATTCATAGGAATCCATTCCTATGATAGAAATGCATCATGAAGGACATTAAATTTGAAAAAAGTGTCGTTTAAAAAAATGCTTCAAAAATTATCTTATATAAAAAGAGCAATCTACAATGCTTAAATGCCTCAATGCTTAAAAAATTGTCATTTGATTTATTTATCAAAAAAAATGAGCAATCTGCAATGATTCAACCTCGTGGAATGGGTTGTTGCAACTTAGACTCGGTGCATAGTTTTCACAACTCGAAATACCTAAGGAAAGTATCATCGAATTGTCTAGAGCAAGGCTGGAGACAATCATAGCAGATTGTCCATTTATTCCTGATATTTGAGTAGGTAGTGGATTACGAACAAATTATTTTAATAGTTCAAAATTTATTAATAAAATACTATCCTCTTTTCATAATTTAAAATTTAATAGTCCATACCACTTACACATTCTTTTCTGTATTATGAACCTTAACTCAAGAAAAAATGATTGATACACAAATGTAGATCCATATTTAAGTATTTTTTTGCTAGCAACATTCTGAAAATACTGTATACAGGAACACGTCTCACTACTTAAGGAAGTTAGAGGTAATATTAAACTCAGTGGTCAACGAACAGTAATTTCTTTTGATGATTCCATTATGTTCTTCTTTCCTATTGGCCCCATGGACTACATTAAAACAGTCTTGTATATATTCACAAATTCAAGAATCGAATACTTTCCAAGAGAAAATAACAACTTTGAATTGACAATCTCTAATAACTAGAAAAGATTAAATTTATGAATAGTGATCACAGACAGATTATGTGTTCACATTCTGTGACTACATAGAACTTACTATGCATTATTGAAACTTTGAAGCAAATTTTGAACAAATCAACTATTTTTATTCCTTCATTAATGACCCATAAGAAGCCAAAATTTAACACTCAGAAGCCAGACCCAAAAATCAAGTTGGGTGATTGTTTCGCAATTTGGCCATCTAGGCCGTTGAAATTCAATTGATTTTACCTTGATGCTATGGGTTACATTTTTTCATCTTTCGTACCTTGTAATGCAGATCGTAGAATTGGATGTAATTGTGGAAAGTCTTTAGATCTATCTGTCCCCAATTTTCACCGCATGAACTACATAATAATTATAACAATTATTGTATATTTACAGCATCCAAATTCACATGGATAAAAGTATATCAAATATGAATCATGAATATATTATTCGTCTACTGAATATTTCGTATCCAAAAGGAAGAGCTTTTTCAATAAATTTTCAAATTTTTTCCCTATCGTTTACTTCATGTTTCTAGGTGATTCATTATAAACTTTTCGACCCTAAAAGTCCACCCCTTGGCGTGAGAATGATGTGAAATGCTTAGATCCTTTCGGTTTCGAGTGCAGTGCCATTTTTTGCACATTTCAATAAATGGGCAGCTGGGATAATGTAAAAGACCTCTGCAGTTCATTTGAACTGAGAAGCGCAGAGGATCATCCCAGAGTAATACTTAATTTTGTATCAGTTTTGAAGGATTTCCTTCTAGTTGTTAAGGACGAGATATACGGATACACGGTCGATGAATTGAAATTCTCGTACATAAAGAACGAGAGCTTCATTCAACGTAAACGTTGAGAATTTCAGAAGAGGCTACAAAAACTTTCTCTAAGTTCATATGTTCAATTGGTGACAGATCACTAAAAATCAGTCGTTACTGATCAATATTCGAGGTCAAAAATACTATGGGAAAATATCAGATCCAGTTTGAAATCAAGAATGTTTTGGAGGAAGCTGGTTATTCCTGTTGAATGATTTAACGCTTTTTCCTGTCACTGTTCTTGTATAGAAGATATGAAATGACCTAGAGAAGCATCCTAAAACTGAAATAGGGTCACGGACCTGTTTATATATTCGAGGAATGTCGTAAGGTGGGCCAATAGTTCATCGACATGACTGGTAATATATTCAACTGCTTAGGAATTGATGGAAGGAACTGGAATTATATGAACGAAGTTATAATAAGCGGACAAAGATTAAAACTTTTGGTACAAAACCAGTCATAATGAAAAATTAGGGTAGATGTTTCCTCATGAAATTAGCCAAAAAAGCTAAATATGGTCTCAAACTTTTTGTTTCAACTCACTGATCAAGAATCCGTGGTCAAGATCGATGCTATCCGACCGTCCGTCCGTTAACACGATAACTCTCAAACGGAATGAGCTAAGACAGTTAAAATTTTCAGAGTAGGTTTCGGAGATAAAATCTCGGTTAAGTTCGTTACAAGGCAACATCTGCCTGGTGATTGTCATCATAAGAATCCAATGATATCATTCTCCACTCTAACAAACTAATACTTTTGGATATATTATGATTTTTCGAAATTTCAATAATTAATGGTAATTTTATTATTTTTAGAATGCTCTAATTATAATTTGCTGATGTATCTATATCCAACATATGAAGTGAGTCAAAGACTTACGTTTTGAATTTAATTTTTGGCGCTCTGTTCCTCGGAACAGAATGCTAATCAATTTGTATTCGCAAGATATAGATAATCCATACTAATCGATTGAATAATATACCAATGCCTGGGACACAGTTTGACAATGTCGCAGGTGAATAGCGAATAGAGACAAATATAAAGTATATGATCCCATGGACTTTCTGGATCATTATTATTATTTTTTATATATTATATATTATATTTATTATTTTTATTATTCTTTCAGTGGGAATCACATCTAAACTATTCGAATTGAGATTTTCTTGGAAATGGATTTATGGAATTTCCAATACTTAATAATAATATTTCAAGAAATTGTGTGAATTGTGAGTATCAAACAAACACACCATCTTGAGTAAATTGAACTTCCCCACTGAAGATTGTCCTGTGCAAAGTAATTCTGGGATTTGCAATCCTATATGAGAAATTTAATCTTAAAATATTATCGCTTGGTTATAACGGTTGTACAGAATGGGCAAAATTGGTGATACCTGAACAACAAATTCTTAACTCTAATTTATGTTGACCACAAAATGCACGTAGAGCTCTATAAGATTCTTGATCTGAATTATGTTTTCAAAAATTCATATCCAGAATTTGGTAGCGTTGTTCAATTATTGATCTATTATGAGTAAAATTACTACATATCAATACCTACCCATAATCGTTTTATGTATGAAACTTACAAATGACGTCAAAAATGAAAATATGAAGATCTTTCAGCATCTAAATGAACCAATAAATAAATCATTTATTATTTTGATCTATAGTACGGAAAAATATAGGTACAAAAGATTTTTATAAATTATTTGCTACAAAGGGTGTCAGGTTGACCCCCCAAAAATATTTATTTCTCATGATATCGGATTGAAATTGGACATTGAAACTACAGATTGTTTCCCACAAACTGAGGAAAACAAGCTGGTTGTACGACTTCCGGCTCAACCGGATATTGCCGTAACTTTCGATTTCCTCATGAGATGTGATGCATATTTTTTAATATTCGTATTCTAAGTTGAATTCTATATACTATATCGTCGAAAAAAACTTTTTATACAAAAAAATATATTTTTTTAAATTTCTTTTCCACTCAAAATTTACTTCTTAAGCAGAAGTTACACGTATGTTTTTTGGCGAAGGGTAAATCTTTCGCTCTAACTCTAATTTTATTACGTCTGGGTTTATAAAATTTCGCGTTACTACTCTCTGATCATACATTATTAAGATCGATAAATAATGGCAGTAATTTTTCAACCGTAAAGCATTATTATTGAGGATTTTTTTCCACATTCCAATGGAGCTTTCGATTTCTAACCTTTTTTCACAAAAGTATAATTGTTAGCAATGTGTATGTCGTTTTTTTTCTAAGACTTCAACGATTCTCAATCAGTTCAAACACTAAACAAATGAAATAACATGATTTATTGGGGGCATCGAGAGCATTCAACGAAATTCTCAAACAACCATGCTTAATTATCAAGAGTTCATTTTAAATTTGAGTATTGATTATGCAGGATATAATACTAAAATAGAAAATAGTAAACGGAAGATACTATCATTTTAAATTGTTTCATTCGTCAGTAATCGGATCTGCTTCCAAATTATAGTTTTGCGAAAAAAAGGTTGAAAATCGAAAGCTCCATCGGAATGTAGAAACATTTCCCCAATCTCTAAGAAAAAGAAATCAGGAGTATATGGCCATTTGCCACAGGTTAACCTATATTCTCCGGATTTCTTGTTCTTAGGAAGGATTTCTACATTATTTTTAATTTTTTTCCCAATAAATTTAGTGTTTTATATAAGATATTAAAATTTTAGTTTTTTTTAGAAATCCAGTTATATGTTCTGAGTTTAGATTTTTTGGTGAGAACATTTGGAATGAAATTGCAATCGCTATGTGTTTCCGTTCTCGAGGAATCGTGAGATAAATATATATTTTTTTAATTTTCTAGTGACACGATCCTCACAAAACTTCATAAACTTGTCGTCAGTATTCTAAAACTACTTACCAAGTTTCAATTGGATCGGATCTAAATTTTTTGAGTTATCGAGAAAACAATATTCCAAATGGATATAACTCTGAAACCTTTTGGCCGATAATACCCAACAATGAACATAATTGTCCCATTCGGATGCGCAACATACCCTGAAAATTGTAAGTCGCTATCTCTTTCCGTTCGAATGTTATCGTGGCAACGGTCACCCAACCAGCAACTGCTGGATGCACCATGCGGATCAGATATCGAACATTATAGATCCGATCGTGTACGAATTTGGAACTTGGCTATAAAGATAGGTTCTGAAGCCTTTCGCAAAATTTCAGCGATATCAGACTGATAGTTTCTGAGAATTTTTTTCAAAGATTTTCAATGATTTGTAAAAAATTTTGTATCGATACAATCCTCACAATTTTTTTCAAAATTTTGCGCGTCGGCGTTCTACAACTAATTACCATGTTTGAATTGGATTGGTTTCATAATTTTTGGGTTAAGGAGGAAATAAAAAGTATATTGCAGATGGGTATAACTCCAGAATTGTTTGGCCAATTACGCATATTAAAAAACTCAAATGTAACATTAGGATGGTCAACCTACCCTGAAAATTGCAAGTTGCTATCTCTTTCCGTTCTTAGGATATCGTGGCAATGGCCGGACGGACAGAATGAAATTTCCCTCGGATGTTCCCCAGAACACGCTCGCAAAAAAGATAGATATAAGGATAAACCAAAATTTCAATATCTCATATGAAACCATACATTCATTTGCTTGCAAAATATATGGATATAGTTTTCGGAGCTAGCATAAAAGATCCCCAGAATTCTTATATCAATAACTCAGAAACCTTCTATAGAAGCACTCGAAATAATCAGGCATAATCAAACCCACATTTTGCTAAATGAATAGACAGACCTGAACAGATCCCCATTAATCAACCTTTTTGAATAAAACTCTTGAATTCCCAAAATCGAGTCCAAATCTCACAAAGCTTTTTCTATGTATTGATTTGTGTTTAAAGCGACCGATATGAAAATAATAGTGTGTAACCACATTCACCTGATGAAGTCATATTGTAATTGACGAAACAATTGTTGTGTGATTTCAATGAATATTAGCAGAAATTGAGTTTTTTAATTTTAAGATGATATTAAGGTGGATTTCCGTCACCTATAGATCGAAACATAAGAATATCGACATGAAAATAAAATATGAAAAATTTTTACTCGTGAGGGAAAGTACTATTCTAACTTCTCATAAATGCTTACCCAATAACGAACGTTTCTCTCTGTCAACAATAAATTCAGAGACGTCCAAGAAACAACTCATACTCTTGAGCTGGATGCATCCTCTAAGGTCGGCAAATCCAAGAGCTCTACTCGAAACAGTATCGTTGACATCTTTCCTCTTCTCAGCAGACACCTGGCATAAGACACCAGATACCACCCCCAACAACAAAAAACTTGATAAAAGTTTGTGATACATTCCGGAAATTGTCTAAAGGGTTTCGGATGCCACACACGACATGCAAAGCTACAGAAAAAAAAGAAAAGATCCTTGACACAATTTAACGCACGCACAGCATCCGATGGTCCTCTCACCTTGAACTTCACCGTCTATCTGAAGGCCGGCTCTCTTAGGAAACCTTTATAAGAGAGATCGTATGGTATTGTTAACGAGGATGCCTACGTTTTGGACCCAGAAAATGTGGAACAACACGTCTGTCTGGTGGTAAGTGTAACAATCGATATGAAAATGGTAGGTGTGATATCCGATTGTAATGGTCAATCGAAATTCCTGCCTATAAAATTTGGAGTTCTCTGATGTCATGAATAGATTCCTTTTTTTGTGAGACGAGTAAATTGAATGACATTATTTTTCTGTTGACAGGTAACAAAGTATCACTTTATGCTTACATGTTCTGGGGAACAGCGTATGCTATCATTTTGTCAAAATGTCTGTAATTTTCGATTTTTTGGTTGAAAATGGTCGAAATGCCGAAAACGATTAGGTTCAACTCACTGATGAAGAATTCGAGAACATATTTGATTCTGGCTGGCTGGCTTTTGCCACGATAACTTTCGAATGAAAAGAGAAAGTGACTTGAAATTTTCAAGGTAGGTTGCGTATCCGAATGCGACGGTTAAGTTCGTTAATGGTCATAATCGGCCAGACGGTTTGTTGATAGGTTCAATTGGCTGAAAGGTTATACATATCTAAAATGTTGTTGTTATTTCCTCAATAATTCGATAAAATACGAGTCCGATACAATTGAAGTATGGCAGTTAGTTATAGAAGGCTGACGTGCAAAGTTTTGCGAAATTTCGCGAAGATTGCATCACCATAATATTATGTTTTATGAAATAAGAAAATCATTGAAAAAAATTCTGTATCTCATAAACTATCCGTCCGATATCGCTGAAATTTTGCGAGAGCCTTCGAAATCTAACTTTACCGTCAAGTTTGTAGGAAATCCGAGCATCCTTGAGTGAGTTCAGGAGCTGGATGGGTGACTGTTGCCACGATAACTCTGGAACGGAAAGAGATAGCGGTTTTTTCAGCGTAGACTGGGACACTTAAGTTCGTCGTTGGGCATAATCAGTCCAACAGTTTCGGGCTTATACCCATCTTAAATTTTGTTGTCATTTCCACAATAAATCAAAATATCCAAATCTGATGCAATTAAAATTGTGTTACTACTTGTAGAATGCCGACGAACTCAATTCGCGAAATATCGTTTATCACTAGAAAAAATATATTTCAGTAAGCACTGACGTGAAGTCGGGAGCTTTTGCGCGTATGTTCTATTGTCTATTCTCCTGTATTGGATAATAGAACATACGCGCAAAAGCTCCTGACTTCACGTCAGTGCTTGTTTGAATATATCTTTTATGAATCGAATTTACCATAGTAAATTCGATTAAGAGTAACCAATACAGTAGAATGGACAATAGAACATACGCGCAAAAGCTCCTGACTAATTTTTAAAAATTTTCTAGGGGTATGGTTCTCACACAATTTTACACACGTCTCTATATGTCGATATTCTACAACTAGTTACCAAGCTCCAATAGGGAATTAATATTCCAGGTGGGTATAACTCCGAAACCGTTGCACTGATTATGCCAAAAAACGAACTTAACTCTCCCATTCAGATGCGAAACCTACCCTGAACATTGCAATTCCCTATCTCCCTTTGTTCGAAAGTTACAGAGGCAAAGGTCACCCATCCAGCTACTACCAAGTTTCTATTCGATCGGTAAGGTAAGTAAGGGATCTAGTTGGAAAATACCGACAAGAAGACTTATACCAAATTTTGTGAGGATCGCATTAGTATAAAATTTAATAAAACAAGCCCTGTGGACAGGAGCTTTCTGGCGCTCTAGTTCAAACAGACAATATTATATCTCCGAAAGTATTGGTTTCTCAGAGTAGGGAATTATATCAATGTATTCATATGATAGAACTGCATCATAAAGGAAGTTCAATTCAAATGATAGTTTATTTATCAAGATTAAATGAGCAATCAAGAGAATGAGAACTGCACCATGGAAGAAATCAAATTAAATGTGGCCAATTTTGCCCAATAACGAACTTAACCGAGATATTCATCTCCCTAACCTACTCAGAAAATTTCAACTACCTAGCTCATTCCGTTCGAGAGTTATATCTATGTTTATGAATGAAAAGCAGTCTCACTACTCTCAGAACTCTTACTTCATGTTCCGTTCCGAAATGTAAGACTTTTCTGAGAAAAACTAATTTCGGAGCAAACAACTGAGATTTTTCTCACTTCGCTCACAATTCTTCGATTGATTAGATAATGACATGTCTCATTAAAATAAGTTGACACTATGACAATTCATACATAGAATAATTATATCATTGTCTGACAACGTTGAAATACGATTTATTATTGAAATTTTAAAAATCATATCTCCGGAAGTATTAGCTTGTTAGAGTTAAAAATGATATCATTGTATTCTTACGGTAAAACTGCTTATTGAAAAAAAATTAATTCTGAATTTGTTTTGTAAAAAAAAATTTTTTTTTTGTTACTCCGAAACCATCTGTCCGATTTGGCCCAATAACGAACTTAGCCGAGATATTTATCTCCCAAACCTACTCTGAAAATTTCAACTGTCTAGCTCATTCCGTTCGAGAGTTAACGTGCCTACGGCCGGACGGCCGGACTGGCCGGACAGAATGATTTTCGACCACGGATTCTTGATCAGTGAGTCGAAACAAATCGTTTAAGACCATTTTCATCGAAAAATTCGAAAATTACAGACATTTGGGCAGATTGATAAGCACTCAGTTCCGAGGAACTAGAGCGCCAAAAATCTATAAAAAAAATTCTCCATGTTATAAACTATCCCTCAGATATCGTTGAAATTTTACGAGAGCCTTCAAAATCTTATTTTACAGTACAGTAGATATTGCCGAAATAACGAAATATTCCAACGATCGAGGTGAACTGGTCCATTATTTTACACTCTACAATTTAAGTTGTCAATAGTTCTTGATTTTTGTCGTGCCTGGAGTGAATTTAATCTTCATCTCATAGACAATATAATATCAAGTCTATTTATGTTCATATTTATTTCCGTGCTTTCGAACGGCTGACTGAAGTCAAACTTGACGAGAGTTGATACGTCAAGAGCTATCAAAATTCGACTTGAAGGAATAGTATATTATTTCATAAGGAGGAGAAGTGTCACTTTTCATGGCGAGCTGGAGTTTACCCGCCGAACGGAGTGAGGCGGGTAATTGAAAGCGAGCCATGAAAAGTCACTTCTACTCCGTATGAAATATGTTATTTTATTTTCAAACGTTTTGAAATTCATAAAAATCAGATTATCCACTTTTGGATTGATTTACATAAATAATTCTATCCATTTACGATCTTTTTATAATTGAATGAATTATGAAACATTTGCCTAGCTACGGTTGCCACGTAAAATTCATTCTGACAGATATAAAGTAAAATAATTATTAGTTATCATTTGCAAGCTGGTGAGAAGTGGTTGAAAGTGAAAATGTCTTGAAATTGAGGTTTTGGCGAATGAAGCAGTCTCTTCCCTTGGACCATCGAAGTCTATTAAAAAATATTCCACAGCTTATGATCCCTTCGTGATATGGTGCAATTCGAAAAACGTGACAGTTTACCAAGAGAATGTGCTTCTAGCTTATTTCAACTTAACTGCTACAGAAAAAATGGGTTCAAGCCCTGTGGACAGGAGCTTTGGCGCGCTGTCCAAATTTATACCCAGAGCTGTCACCCATCCAGATACCGAACTCGCCTAAAGCTGATTAGCTCCAGAAAAAATGCAGAATACTTTGTTTGAGAATTTAACAAAATGAGAAAGTGATAGTATTTCTCATGAGAAAGACTTTTTTGCATAGCTAACTATTTTCCACTCATTGTTTGTAAATTGCGAGACTGGTTCCAGAATCAATATGTTCATTGTTTGATACTTGGTGATTAATATTTAAAGACATATACTTAATTTATGTTTATTAAATGTCTCTGTCATTCTTACATACCGTAATAATCTGATACAACAATGCTATGCGATATAGGTACAATAGGTATATGTCCATTGAGGTTAGACCATAGAATTATTATTATATTATTATGTTGAACACCTTCCCCTCAAAGGTTTAAACGCCCAGGAGTTTTAAAATTGTTCCACAACGGATTATATTGCTGTTTTATTTCTAGTCATTATCTCGGGTTCACTTAGAACATTACTAAAATTTGTCTTGTTCGAACTATTTCTACTCTTGTTTTCCTTACAATCATTTGGTGATAATTGGTTTGGGTCTAATTCAGTTTCTAATGTATATTCATTACTACGGGGTCTGGTATATGACAATTTTATCTGTTGAGTATTACGTCATAATAATTGACCATTTACTTGCCTTTTCACCCGATAAAAACTAGGTTCTTTTGCCTTTCCCAAGACAATAACCTTTTCCCAGAGTGTATCACTTGATGTTTTTATTACAACTTGATCCTCTTTCTTAAACTAAATATTTTTTTGAATTTGAGGTTGTAGCTTATTATTGGTGAAAGATCTCCAAGGTGTATACTTTGTAAGATTTGTACTAGTGATTCTACTAATCAGAGCCGTGTTATTGTAATTCATTACAAGGTCTCTAAAATCTAAATTTCCCTCAATAAGTCCTGGGTTTGTGATAAACCATAAGGTAATACCAAATATCTATAAATACCAAATGGTGTCACACAGAAGAATTTGTAAGATGACCTGTGTAACTTCAAATCCTTAGATGAGTTAGATTTACGAACTAAAATCTGTGTTTATATTTCATTATATTTTCCTCTAGGAATTATGCTAATGTTCACACCTGTATCTAATTCAACATTGAAATTATTACGTTCATCATTGAATAAGTTCATCCCATGCTTTCCTACGCCTAATAATATATATAATAATATCTGGTTCATCAGAACTACCTTCATCTTTCTCGAAATTCTTAACATTTTCAACATTACAAGATATAGTAAAATGATTTAACATACCGCACTTCCTACACTTTCTACGAAGTGCGGGGCATTCACGTGCACCATGTGTCGACTGAGATCGCCTTCATTTGAATTTTTCTTCTTCTGACCTTCTTGTCTACACTTGAAATTTTTCGTTTGTTTAATATACTTCCCTGCAGCTTTAATGTCCTCAATTCGCTCTGGAACTGCAAGTTCCGTTGCTTGCTCTGCTCGCTGGTTCTGCAAAATTCAATTGCTTTCTCCACTGTCAATTTTGGAACTCTCAGTAATGCCTCTCTGGTTACAGGATGATCTTATTATAACTATTTTGTCTTTCAGTGCTTTATCTTCTGCAGTTTGATTTGAGTCAGTTTCATTATAATTACATGTTCGTACTAGATACTTGCATTCAGTAAGGAAATGTTCACATTGTTCATTTTCTTTTTGCACCTTTTTCAAGTAATTATACCTTTCAAAGCACTCATTAACTCTTGGGTTGACATATTTCTCAATAGACTTCATAGTATATTCATCTTTGTTCAGTTCTATCTCTGGGATCACGAATGTGGACATAATTCTTGCAGCTTCTGTACCAATAATGTTTCTGAGTATGGACAACTTTATTGGATCCTGAACTTCGTGCTGTTCGATCGCTATTAAATAATAATCTATGAAGTGTGAAGGATGTTTTCAAAATTTTCCATTCCGTGGCAGCATATTGTCCCTATAAATCGAAATCTGGGGGTCGGCCCCGTGTATCCAGCCATGTTAGGTTATATAGGAATTTTTGAATCTTGAAATCAATATTTATTTCATACCAAGTTATGTTATATTTCATAATCTACAAAAAATCTACAAAACTGATTTGTTTATCATGGCACATGTCAGACATGATGACATCAACTTGAACATATAGAATATAGACATACGATCACAGAACAGTAATAATAAAGATCTATGCAAACACGTTATGATTACATCCTTCTATAGCTTGTATCCTTTTTTTGACGTTTGTCAAAAATCAAACAAACTGCCCGTATAACAATTCGTTATCGGCCGAATATTTCGTTATCCGATCGTAACGACTGAATAACTTTCTAATGTTAAAGCAAAACTCTATCGATTCTATATCCAAACTTTAAAGATAATCTGTATACATTATAGCGATCCCTAATATATAAATTCGACAAAGACTAGGTAAAGATCTTGCAAACAATATCTGTATCGATAATCGATATCTAATCGCTACGCATTCAGTAAGAAAATCACTAACGGTTATCTTTAATCCCTCTGTAAAGAATATATAACGATATTCGAAGATATTCCTATATCAAAAAACTTTATAGGTTCTATACTATCCCGTGATTAAATTCTTTATCGAAAATTCACGATGAATCGATAGACAATAGATACAGTTTTCAGAGGAAAATACTATACTTCTACCAGATATATACTCTGCGTCTACTCTACTGTACTCTCTGCTTTCCTTTCAATAATTAAATGTAAATCTCACATGCCAAACGCATACAATGCGTTGTCGCGTTGAAATTCAATGATATTACAATATTTAATACTTTTTAATTTAATACACACTACACAGGAACAGATCATTCTTGAAATCGGGATTGTCCTACTGTTCATAGGTTTTCTATATATGTAGTGTAATTTTGGCACTCATTACACTAAGTTCATTTTTAATTCCACAACAAGGACATATTTTGTTTTCTTTCCGTCCATTTTGGGTCGAAAATGGTCAGGCAAGTTTATTCGAATAAAGCTCATGATAATATAAATATAGATCACTAACAATAGGTATTATATAATCAGTAATCAGCTAATCACTTACAGGTAATGTGTGAACTCTTATGTATCACAGCTTAGTACTGTGATCACTGGAGGGAAAGTTATTGTTTATGTTTATGCCTTCAATAACTGTGGTAACAAATCAAAAGAAATTATGATACGTAGTATTGATTATAGCGTTTGAGTAAAAAATGTAGAATAAAGTGAAGTTCTTACACTGATATTCCTTCCACAGAATTCCTTCATCGTATCATTATTAAGGTCATTTGCATTATTTATTATTTCTACGTATTTTATTATGCGGAGCTTCCATTTTCTTTTTTTTTAAGATTTAATCGTGAATATTCAGTCTCCGATCGTCAGTTATATCGCATTATTTTATTATGTGTATCCATTGCACCCATCAGACGTTAAAATGCACGCACTTGCGATATCCTACAACAAGGTTAGTGGATGGATGAATTGGTAAGGTGGTGGTCAGATCGAAAATTGGAGGTAAGGTATGCAGGTTCGAATCCAAATGAGGAACGAAAATTTAATTTAATACGTTAAATCAATACAATGGTAATAGGGGTTAAATGAGAGGATGATTGAGTTATCCGAACGATGAAACGCAGAAAATATAAGAAAAACATTCAAAATTATGTTTTTCCACCGTAATTCTTATTAATTCTTGCTCCCAAAATAGGTATCTGTTCGATAAAGAATTTCTGTATTAAAACTTTACCGTTTGGATGATAGTTTTTCGTTATTTGATCTGTATCAAAGGAGTAGAGGTTTTTGATAACGTTTTGTTGCTGGTTCAGATAACGATTTTTCGTTAGCGTACCGGACATTCAGATATTCTACCTGTAACGAATCGATAACGAATTGTTATACGGGTGTTGATTATTTGTTTGGTCGAATATAAAAACAGTGGACCAATACACTGAGATCGTAGGAATATTTCGATATTTCCGTGATATCTTCACCAATATAGATCCGATCGAATTCAAATTCAGAACTTTAATGAGAAATAAGGTTTCGAAGGCTCTCGTAGAATTTCAACGATATCTGACTGATAGTTCCTGAGATCCAGAATTTTTTTTAATATTTTTTTTTTAATTTTCCAGTAGCGTGATCCTCACATAATTTTGCATATGTTTTAGTGTCAGTATTTTTCACCTAACTGCCGCATTTTAATTCGATCAGATCTGTATTCTTCGAGTAATTGGCAAAACAAAATTTCAGATGGCTATAACTCTGAAACCACACGGTGAATGTTACTCATTAACGAACTTAGCCTGCGCATTTGAACTCCAAACCTACTCTGAAAATTTCAACTCTCTAGCTTATTGCGTTCGAGCGTAATCGTGCTTACGGCAGAACGGATGCCTTTTTTCGCATTTGACATTTGGGCAAATTGATAAGCATTCTGTTCACAGAACAGCGCGCCAAAAATGGGTTCAAGCCCTGTGGACAGGAGCTTTCTGGCGCTCTAGTTCAAACAGACAAATTATATCTGGTATTGGTTTCTCAGAGTTGGGAATTATATCAATGTATTAATATGATAGAACTGCATCACAAAGGAAATTCAATTCAAATAATAGTTTATTTATGAAGATTAAATGAGCAATCATGAGAATGAGAACTGCACCACATTTTCAAATTTTTTTTTTTACACTTTGCGGTAATCTGGTCAATACAAAACTGCACATGCGTATAAAGGTCATGATTCTACTGTCTTCTACAGTCTGGTGCTAAATTTCAGATAGATCGAGTGATCGGTTTCGGAAATATTCATAAAAAATATTTTTACTAAAATCGGCCATAACTCCGAAACCCCTTGATGGTTAACGCCCATTAACGAACTTGTCCGAGATATTTACGCTCCAAAACCACCTTGCAATTTTCAATCCGCTAACTCCTTTCGTTCGAGAGTTATCGTGCCTACGGCCGGTCGGCCGGCCGGATAGAATCGATTTCGCACTCGGATTCTTGATCAGTGAGTCGAACATAATCATTTGAGACCATTTTCAGCCAAAAATTCCAAAATTACAGACACTTGGGCAAATTGATAAGCAATCTGTTCCGAGGAACTAGAGCGCCAAAAAAACAAGTTTCGTATGACAATTGCCCAAAACAGGTTTAAAGTACCTGCAAATAGTAGGTATTCCATAAAACATGTATAAAATAATAAATTACCTTGTAATCGATCAAAAATTTCCTGATCTACGTTCACAAAATTTTCTCCTCTCTCGAACTTTGGAATTATTCTTTCAATTTACGTAATATTTTCAAACATTTTCGGGTGAGGTCCCCGTTGCATCGCTAAAATACGAGTATTTCAACCCCAATATTCTTGAAGTTACAATATTCCCTTCTGTCAAGTTGACTTTATGCAATTCATACATAGAATATACATAGAATAATTATATCAACCTGTGAAATACGATTTACATTGAAATTTTGAAAAATCATATCTCCGAAAGTATTAGCTTGTTAAAGTTAAAAATGATATGAATGGATTCTTATGATAAAACTGCTTATTAAAAGAAAATTAATTTTGAATTTGTTTTGTAAAAAAAAAATTTTTTTTTTATTACTCCGAAACCTTCTGTCCGATTTTACCCAGTAACGAACTTAGCCGAGATATTCATCCCCCAAACATACTCTGAAAATTTCAACTCTCTAGCCCATTCCGTTCGAGAGTTATCGTGCCTACGGCCGGACAGAATGAATTTCGACCACGGATTCTTGATCAGTGAGTCGAACCAAATCGTTTAAGACCATTTTCATCGAAATATTCGAAAATTACAGACATTTGGGCAAATTGATAAGCACTCAGTTCCGAGGAACTAGAGCGCCAAAAAATGGAAATCCTCTACTTTGAGGGCCCGATATTCAATGATAAAGTCGCAACTAGCGATCAAACATGAAATACATATTGGTAAATATCTGAAGTTGCGCGCATTTTTGAAAAAATCTGATGAAGAGTATCTTGCAAAAAATTCAAGAGTTTTTTCTAAGGAAGAGTTCGAACGTTTTCTATTCGAAGCACCGGATGACTCATATTTAGGATTAAAGGTAACTAACATATTTCAAGTAATTATAATTTTGTATTTTGATCACGTGGTTGTTTCAGATTGTTCTATTATTCGGAGTAGCTGGTGCCTGCAGATGTGATGAAATGATGAAAATGAAAGCTACAGATATCGAGGACAGGGGAAATATGATAATAGTCAATATTCCTGATAGTAAAACGAGAAAAGTTCGAACATTCACAGTTATTAGGGAGAATAATCCAAATATTTATCGGAGATACACTGCGTTAAGACGATTTCGTTGAAAATAGATTTTCTTTGAAATATCAATCTGGAAAATGCTACAGAGCTGTGATGGAAATACATAGTATAGGAAGTGTTCCAAGAAGTCAAGTAGTTAGCAGAAGGGTAAATCGAGGATTCGCTGCGAAATAAGAATGAGATTGCTGGTAGGATATTGAGCTTTAACGAATTCCCTAGAACTAACAACTTGAAAGACTCTAATGAGGCATCAGCTTTGGAACATAATCCGAGACAGAATCCTACCATTTCATTATTACATCGTTTCAATTTTCAAAACGCGACATTGACCAATTATTATTGTACATTCAATGTAACTTTAACGAATAAAAATGACGTTTGAACTAGAGAATCTTCATGGTAACCAACTCATCTTTTGCATAGAAACACTTTTCCTGCCGGCGGCAGGAAAAGTGTTGCATAGCAACACTTCTCCGCCTAGGCGGAGAAATAGAACTTTTCGATGATCCTCTCAATCGAAAAATGACGTTATTATTATACGTTTGAAAATAATAATAATTTATCGAATTTATTCGAATAACAGGTAAATTCCCTTGGTGAAATGAATAAATCATCGATTCCACATCGGTTGAACAACATATTAGAAGATATTTTGCCAGTTATCCAGAGGAATTTAATTCCTGAATAAATTTATATAAAATAAATTCGGTAATTACTAATATCGGACTTTATTGCTTATTCATTTATTTTTCGATTCTCACAGCTTCGTGAAACCCACCATAAGTGTTTCTATATAACGCTGTGATAGTTTCCTATTACCTTTTCAAATTTATCATAGCAATAATGGAACTCGACGAATATTATTTATGTTGAATTGTGAATTTCTGCATTTGAAATGGAAGTACATTTTTGCACATACTCGACAGTTAGCAATGGATAGAATTCTTGAAGAAAAGTGTTACTGATTATTATTTCACGATTTTCATAGCATAAAATTGTGATTCTGCGACTTGATAGATTGCCTCTGCAGATAATAATTTAACAAATAGAACCATGATGAATTGAACCCGTATTAGTACGAGATCCGGCTGCAAAATCTTTACGTTCATCGCGTAGTTAATCAAATTCACATTTTTACATACATTTATGATTAGGAGAACACATTGATAACAGGGTGCCAGTCACTAAGTGGCCGCAAGTAATTTTAATTAAATTAATAATAATTCATTTTCCAAAAAAAAATTCGTTTACTTATTTTTCAAATAAAATATCATCCACATCATAGCAATGTATGTAAAGAATTCGAAAATCGATGGGTGCCGTTGCACACTCGGCCGCAACTACTTTGCAGCCAGGTGTAAACAGGTAATATTTGGGTGTATTTATACGTTCATGACGTATACGCCTGTTTTTTATATTAAATTAAAGCTATTTTTTTATGATGATATATCACTGCCTGTGAACAAATGGCCGCAAATTGGGGTTGCTAGCTGTTAAACACTCGATGTATTCGAGATAAAGTGAAAGAGAGTTAGCGCGCAACGCCACTTGTTAAAAGAGCCAGCACTGCAAGCTGTGCTAGTATTTGCCATTGCACATGCGTCAATAGATTCTTGAGCCAAGAAATTATCCTGAATCTGAGTTAATTTTTCTTGATTCAAGAATGTATTCTCTTCACTCCAACATATCAGTTTAATCAAAATGGTTGTTGTGATTCAAAGTCGGTTTTCTCAACGACTAACTTTATTTGATTTTATTAAAATACATGTGTGTTACCAGACATGCGTATTAAAGAACATTAGTCATAGAATAATGTTCATCTCAGTAAAATATCATAGATAGATGGTCTCTATAATATTTTGCATAAACAACATCCCTTCTCAAAATATTATTCTAATTCAATTCAGCAATACCTATCAATTTCAAAAATTTATAATGTTAACATGAATTCAAATCCTTTGTAAATATATCAGCAGGCATATCTGATGTTGGTCTATAAACGATATCAAAAACTCCATCATTAAACATCTCTCTGCAATAATGATATCTAATATCTATATATTTCGTTTTACAATGGAATGTTGAATTCATTAACAACTTTTTAGCACTTTGATTATCATTATACAATTTAACAATATAAAATCTTCTCGTTATTTGATACTGCAAATTTCTCAAATAGATTAATTCTTTACAAGATTCCGATATTTACCCTTTTGATCAATACCTTTTTCAAGTTTCAACTTCATTTCAATTGGAGTATTAACACTTTTACAATTTTTCATGTCAAACCTATACAATAATTCATCAACATATTTTTCTTGATCCAAAGTTATGAAGTTAAATTTATCATCAATTCGAACTCTCATACCTAAACTTTGTTTTACTATTCCTAAATCCCTTATTTTAAAATTCCTACTCATTAAATCTTTCTAATATTCTGTTTCTTCAGCATTACTAGAAAAAACAAAAAAATCATCTACAAATACTGCAACTATAATTTTCAGATTATTCTTAATTTTTGAATATAAACAAGGCTCCATCTTTGATTTTTCATATTCATTGGTTAAAAGACATTCGTCAACTTTCTTATGCCAAGCCCAAGAAGCCTGTTCAAGCCCATATATGGCTTTCTTTAACTTAAGTACTTTATTCTGATTATCAGAATTCAGAGTAAATCCATTTGGTTTTTGCATATAAATAGTTTCCTCTAAATCTCCATTTAAGATAGCAGTTGTTCCATCAAGATGAGTGATTTTTAAATCAAATTGAACAGATAATGCAAACAACAACCTTAAAGTACTATGTCTAACAACTGGTGAAAATGTTTCCTGGTAGTCCACTCCGTATTTCTGCGAATAACCCTTTGCAACCAATCGCTCACGATAACACGCTTTGTTTTCACTATCAATTTTCCTTTTTAGCACCCACCTGCAATTCACCAACGTTCCATCAACTGGAGTGTCCACAATCTCCCATGCATCATTCTCAGCAAAACTCTCTAGCTCCTCGTGAACCGCTTGTTCCCAATGTTATCGTTCTGGCCCTTGAAGTGCTTCTTATCGTTCTGGCCCTTGAAGTGCTTCTTCAATGGTGATCTCATTTACTTCTTCCAAGCATAAATTTGTAAAACCATATATTTCGGAGGGTCTTCTCTCTCGAATTGGTAAAGCTTTCCTTGTACTTGAATCTTCATCGTTGTCAGTCGAAATTATCTCTTCAATCATTTCAGCTGCTGCTCCGTCGAGTTCTTGATTAATTCTTGAACCCGCAATATCATCTTCCATCAATGGTCCCCTCTTAATCTCTTCTTTCTTTTCTACCTCAATAAGACTCTCTGAATTACTAGTATTCTCTATAATGACGACGTCTCTACTGGTCGTTATTGATTGTGAACCTGGGCTGTATATTCTATATCCCTTAACATCTTCTGAAAAACCTACAAGAACACATTTATTAGATTTTCTATCCCACTTACTCCTTTTTTCTCTGGGTACGTGTGCCATCACAGTACTTCCGAATATCCTGACGTGGCTCAAATCTGGTTTGGTACCTGTCCAAAGCTCATATGGAGTACGATAGATCAAATTTGCTTTGACTGTCCTATTCAACAAGTATACAGCAGTATTCACCGCTTCCGCCCAAAATTTCTTATCCAGCCTGGCTTCATATAGGAGACATCTGGCCTTCTCTACTATTGCCCTGTTCATTCTCTCGCTCAATCCATTTTGCTCAGGTGTGTAAGGATTTGTCTTCCGATGTATAATACCCATCTTCTTCAAGTAATCTACAAATTCAAAATTGCAATATTCTCTGCCATTGTCACTTCTCAATATCTTGATTCTTCTATTCAGCATATTTTCAACTCTCTGTTTGTATTCTAGAAAATATTTCAGGACTTATTATCATTTTTATTCTTCAGAAAATAAACAGTTATCATACGGCTGAAATCGTCAACAAATATCAAAAAATATTTCGAACCACCAAGAGAAATGTTCTCCATTGGCCCAAATAAATCTGTATGAATTAAATGTAAAGTCTCATTAATTCTATTACCTTCATGTGGAAATGGCAACCTACTCTGTTTTCCCTCACAACAAACAGTACAATTCATCTTGTTTATCTCTGGCCTCTTCTTCAACTCTATTCCATCTACAGCATTCTCCATTTTATTTAAATAAAGATTGCTTATATGTCCCAATCTTCTATGCCAAATTTCTGAGTCCATAACTGTAGCAATTAAATTATTAGGAACATTCAACTTGTAAACTCCATTAATGACTGTAGCAGTAGCAACACGTATATTTTTCTTGTTTTAGATTTCACAACCATTCTGAGTGAAGTTGACTTTGTTAACTTTTCGAATGAGTTGACTTACTGAAAGTAGGTTTGTTGTCAAACTGGGAACACACCAAACATCCTCAATTATAACCTCATATTCACATTGAGCAGTAACGGTAAATATTTTTACATTTCCAGAACATAAAACTGGCATTTTGTTCTGATCAGCAACAATGATTTCTTTTGAGCAATTGTAATCTGGATCTATAATCCAATCTTTATGGGCTGTCATATGTGAACTTGCACGTGAACCAATAATCCAATCAGTTTTATTGAAATTTCCGTCAAAAGACACTGCATTAAATGCATTGGTTTGTTTTCTCTCGTCATTCCTTCTATTTGGGATCTGAATCAGCTTTCTGCACTGATTCCGGTAATGACCAATCTGTTTACAATTATTATTATTGTAAAATTTAATAGTCTTGACATAACTGCCATTTGACTTCTGAGTTTGCGCATTCAAGTTTCCAGTGTTACCACTTGAATTACTGCCATTTTTCCTAACCACAAATTTGTCAAAATTTCTACGTTGATGTTTTTGCGTATGCGTACTGATCAACGCACTGTCAACGTAATTTTTCTCTGGTTCCATGTCAATCAATTTTGACTTAATGGCGTCGGTCGATATCACGATTCCAGGATTTTCTATCGCCATCAGCATCGGGGCATATTTATCACTCAATCCAGCTAACATAATCGATCCAATCCACTCATCACTAATATTGAATCCAGTACTCGCCAATTTTTGTCCTGCTTCAACAATCTGAGTAACATACGACGTCATCGATGAACAATCGTCGAGACGAATGGAGAGGAGGTTTCTCAATAAGCTAATTCGTCTTGTGAATCCTGAATCATCAAAGATAGCCTTTAATTTATCCCATAACTCCTTCGTTGTCCTGACTTACCTGATGTGTACGTATAGAGATGGATCTATTGTTAAAATAAGTTTAGCTCGGGTCTTAGCATTTTCAACATCTGCGGCTCCATCAACTGATGTTGGCTCTTGTTTAATAAAATCGAGCTTTCCATCCAGCACTAAGAAATTCTCCGCGGCGAAACACCATTCATTGTAGTTCTCGCGACCCTTTAACTTTGGTACGCAACTAAAAAGTTTGAACTCGTGGCCATTTTACCAACTAAATTAATCGTCCTTTTTCGAAGCAATCACACAAAATAAATTATTCATACTGAATATTAGTCTATAAAGTCCTATCTTAAACACAACTTTTAATTTATTTTTCACTTCAAAGGAAAAACCACACTTTCTGGAAAATATCTAATCGCAATGTCTGGGCCCATAACCTGTGATTCAAACTCAGTTTTCTCAACGACTAACTTTATTTAATTTTATTAAAATACATGCGTATTACCAGACATGCGTATTAAAGAACATTAGTCATAGAATAATGTTCATCTCAGTAAAATATCACAGATAGATGGTCTCTATAATATTTTGCAAAAGCAACAGTTCTCTTGATTCAAGATTACTTACGACTTATCAGTGTATGTATTGTATTAATTATTTGATGAATTTTTTTAACGTTCTCTTTCATTTGTTTTCTTTAAGTACAATCTTGATTTTTTTCGAATTAATATTTAATATCAAATTAATAACTGTATTAACGAACTGTAATAAAAACTAATATTTTGACGTGACAACGTCTTATAAATTGGTTTGCCGGGTGACACTTCAAGAAACTGCGTTACGCTCCGCTCACGTTATGCGCTCACAATGAGAGCGAGTGAGAGGCACGCGTCCCTTCCACTCGGGCATGGTTAGCCCGCCTAAGAGCGAGAGAGACAGACATAAAAAGTGAAAATGTATTGCAAGTTATTGTATGTATATTTGTATATAAATACGTATGTATGTGTAAAGGTAAAAATAAAATTTTGTTAATATGAAATTCAGTGCGAGATTCTTTGTATAAATTAATGTTTTAAATATAATTCTTTGTATAAATAAATGTTTTAAATTGTTACTATTATTTCATCCTTCTTCCTACTATACGAATGAATATTCACATTAAAATTATTTTACCACTCAAAGTCGTTTTTTCAAATATAATATGCGTAGTATCTATTTTGTTAAAAAAGTAAGACATAAGCAATAATCTATTCTTCATAATCACACTTTTTTCATTTTTACTTGATAGATAAATAATTTTTCATTATAAAATTAATGTTTTCTTATTTTCATTTATTTTTCAGAATATTAATTACGATTTTGGAGTAAATGTAAAGTGGTTGCTACTACTGTTTGCGTCGCTGACTGAGAGCCCTATCTATTGACGCATGCGCAATGGCTTCAAATACTCTCACAGCTGGCATACGTCATCCTCTTTTAACAAGTGGCGTTGCGCGCTAACTCTCTTCCACTTTATCTTGAATACCTCGAGTGTTAAACAGCAAGCAACCCTAATTTGCGGCCATTTGTTCACAGGCAGCGATATATCATCATATAATTATATATATATATATATATATATATATATATATATATATATATATATATTGAGAAAATTTATTGGGAAACTCAGCAAATAAGGCTTTAAATCATACAACCATTGGTCGATACATCTATATTTCGATCCTTGTTGGGATCTTCATCAGGATGCTAAAATTACATAGGGACAATTAAAAACTGCAAAACCCTAGTACTGTAAAATCTTGTAAAAATAAAAAATGAATAACTTACTTAGGACTAGTTGTACAAAGGAAGGCAACACAGCCAACAGAGAAACATCAAACAATGATCCAGTGTGTCAGGTAAAGGTATCACGCTCATTTATAAAGATAACAACGGACTATGAAATAATTCAGAAAAATCTTTCGGTCATCAAAAGTAAACAATTATCAGAAATGAATATATAACAATAAATATGACATTGCAAACCACCGAAATACAACACAGATACGAAAAACAGATCACAGGCGGACTCGTCAACACTCCTCAAACGACCAGCTGAAAGGACTACACGTCGGTGTAATATGCAACACAAAATTCTCAACGATGCATATCATGGTGACTATATCTCAAATTGTTCTCGAAGGCAAGTAGATAGTTGTAGATGTTGCTGAGGCCCTTGATGTCCGTCCTCTTATTGACACTTTCATTATCCTCATTTATGAAACACATCTCCAAGAACAGCCGCTTGTAATAGTTTCTACTCAGAGTAAGGACCTTGGGATGTTCAAAATCAAAATTATGTCCTGTTGTAGATGCATGTGCAGCCAAAGCACACCTCTCCGGGTGGAGTCTCACATCACTCTTATGGACAGCCACACGACGCCTCAAACTCTGTGATGTCTGTCCTATGTATATGCCAGAACAGTTTTGACATGAGATAGAGTAAACACAGTCTGAGGATGAGAGAGTTGGGGTCCCATCCTTCAATCTGGAAAAAATGCCACGGTTGGTATTGGCGCTGTATTTTGCCAACTTGAGGTTTTCCACCACACTGAAAATATTACTGAGTTTGCCTGTGAGGCCCGGTATAGATGGTAAGCTGGCAAATCGAGTTCTCTCAACTGAAGGAAGATGTTCCTGGCCTTCGACGTTCGTGATCTGAGGCAGTGCCAAATCTCGTACTGGACCGGCAAACACCAACTTCCTCAACAAACCGCGAGGATATCCGTTGTCCAGCAACACACTGAAGAGACCCCTCAGGGAACCACGCAAAAAATCGGGATGTGCAATCCTCACCACTCTGTTCCTCAAATTCCGGATAACATTCAGCTTCATATGCCATTCATGATCAGAGGCAAAATTGATGTACCTTCCTGAGCTGGTAGGTTTCCGATACCAATCCAACTTTATAATGTTGTTATCAGCATGAATGGCATATGAAGCTGAATGTTATCCGGAATTTGAGGAACAGAGTGGTGAGGATTGCACATCCCGATTTTTTGCGTGGTTCCCTGAGGGGTCTCTTCAGTGTGTTGCTGGACAACGGATATCCTCGCGGTTTGTTGAGGAAGTTGGTGTTTGCCGGTCCAGTACGAGATTTGGCACTGCCTCAGATCACGAACGTCGAAGGCCAGGAACATCTTCCTTCAGTTGAGAGAACTCGATTTGCCAGCTTACCATCTATACCGGGCCTCACAGGCAAACTCAGTAATATTTTCAGTGTGGTGGAAAACCTCAAGTTGGCAAAATACAGCGCCAATACCAACCGTGGCATTTTTTCCAGATTGAAGGATGGGACCCCAACTCTCTCATATATATATATATATATATATATATAATTAGCTTTAATTTAATATAAAAAACATGCGTATACGTCATGAACGTATAACTACACCCAAATATTACCTGTTTGCACCTGGCTGCGAAGTAGTTGCGGCCGAGTGTGCAACGGCACCCAACGATTTTCGAATTCTTTACATACAATTGCTATGATGTGGATGATATTTTATTTAAAAAATTAGTGAACGAATTTTTTTTTGGAAAATGAATTAACATTAATTCAATTAAAATTACTAGCGGCCACTTATTGATTGGCACCCTGTTATCAATGTATTTTCCTAATCATAAATGTTTGTTAAAATGTGAGTTTGATTAACTACACGATGAACGTAGAGATTTTGCAGCCGGGGGATCTATTCTCGACCATTCGCAATTTGCACGATCGTGCGCATCTCTATGGCAAATACGGCATATGCGACCGATCGTGAAAATTGCGAATGGTCGAGAATAGATCCCCCGATCTTAGATGTAGCAATTTTAGCCCGGTCAATAGATTCCAATTTTAAAAATTGAATTACTGCTCACTATTATTTCGTCTTTATGGCATAAAGTTGAGATTGTGGAAAGATATACAAAATTATCCACATAGTGAGTGACAATAATTAATATCAATAATATATATATAATAGCATAGATCTTATTCAAAATTTTTGAGAGTATCGTATGGCTAGGAGATTTTGAAAAGATTATTAAAAACAATTCTGTATCTCAGAAATTATTCGTCAGATATCGCTGACATTTTGCAAGAGCCTTAAAAACCATATTGTACAGCCAAGTTCTTGATTTAAACTCGGTCGGATTTATATTCTTGGAAATATAGGGAAAATATTACTTTTTTCCTGGACTTTAGCGAGAGAGAGTTATGGCGGGATCAGTACCTGGATGGATGATAAATTTGATGGGTTATAAATTTGAACAAGTGCGCCAAAGCTCCTGGCCACAGTATTTTTTCAACTTGTCATTGTTTTAACTCAGGGTTAAGCTTTAAATCTTGAAGGTGTATGACAAATTATCAGTTTTATCCTGGGGTAATATTTAACTCGGAGTTAATGAGGATGACTCACATTCGTGCAAGAGGCCTAACATTAGACACCCAATAGTTTGAGAGGTATTATTTTATCAAAATATCTGATCTGATTCAGTTGGAATTTGGTATTTAGGTGTAGAATAATTTTACTTATGGTTCATGCGAAATGTTGTGAGAATTATACCATTGAAGCAATAAAAAAAATTCAAGTTTCATATCTCAGAAACAAGTCGCCATCTGCTAGTCTCGTATTTAATGAGATATCAAAAATTTAAAAATTGGTTCAAGCACTGACGTGAAGTCAGAAGCTTTTGCGCGTATGTTCTATTGTCCATTCTTCTGTATTGGACACCCTTAATCGAATTTACAATGGTAAATTATGTTGTCTATTCTCCTGTATTGGACACTTAATTCGAATTTGATATGGTAAATTCTAATTAAGAGTGTCCAATACAGGAGAATGGACAACATAATTTACCATGGTAAATTCGATTAAGGGTGTCCAATACAGAAGAATGGACAATAGAACACACGCGCAAAAGCTTCTGACTTCACGTCAGTGCTTGAAACAATTTTTTATTCGTGATTTTTTTGAAATTTTCTAGGGGTACCTACGGTTCTCAAAATTTTTTTTTTCGTAATTTTTTTCAATTTTTCTAGGGGTACGGTTCTTACAGAATTTTAAACATGTCTTTATGTTCATTTTCTACTACTAGTTACCAAGCTTCAATTCGATCGAATATTTATCTTTTGAGTTATCAAGGAAATAATATTCCAGGTGGGTATAACTCGGAAACCGTTAGTCCGATTATACCCAAAAACGAACTCAACTCTCCCATTGGGATACGCAACCTACCCTGAAAATTGCAAGTCCCTATCTCCTTTCGTTCGAAAGTTATCGAGGCAACGGTCACCGATCTACTGAACTCACACAAGGCTGCTCGAATCTCCAACAATATTCAACCGATCGTGTTGAAACTTGAATCTTGGCAGTAGAGTTAGGTTATAAAGGCTCTTGCAAAATTTCAGCAATGTCAAACGAATAGTTACTGATATATAGAATTTTTTTTTCAATTTTCAATAATTTTTTAAAAATTTTCTACAAAAACTATCCTCACGAAATTTTGCTAGTATTTTTGCGTTGGCATTCTACAACTAATAACCATGTTTGAATTCAAACGGTTCAGTATTTTTCGAGTTAATGAGGAACAAAAAACAACCAAACTTCAGACGGCTATAACTCTAAAACCGTTAGGTCAATTATGCTCATAAACAAACTGCAATGTCGCGAACTGATGCACATCCTAACCTGAAAACTTCAAGCCGCTATCTCTTTCCGGTCTCAAGTTATCGTGACAACAAAAATATTTTTAATAATTTTCTAATGATTTTCTAGCCGTACGATTCGTACAAAATTTCACAAACGTGGTGAGGTTCATATTCTACAACTACTCACCAAGATTCAATTTCTATCAGATTCATATTGGTTGAAAATAAAATTATTACTCGGAAACCACTGTGCCGATTATGCTCATTAACGAACTTGTCCGTCGTATTGGGATGCGCCACCTACCCTGAAAATTTCAAGTCGCTAGCTCTTTTCGTTCTCAAGTTATCGTGGCAACGACCGGACGGCCGGCCGGACAATCAAATTTGACCTCGAATTCTTCATTGGGCAGTCGAACTAAATCGTTTGAGACAATTTATGTCAAAAAATTCGAAAGTTACAGACATTTGGGCAAAATGATAACGCGATGTCCCCAGAACACACGCGCAAAAAAATCGAGTTATGTAAGTTATGTTTAGATTAAATTTTTTGGATTAACCTGGCGCTTCCTTATGGATTTATTTTTGCGCGTATGTTCTGGGGAAAATCGCGTTATAGTTTTACCCAAATGTCTGTAACTTTCGAATTTTTTGACGAAAATGGTCTCAAACGATTTAGTTCGACTCCCCAATGAAGAATTTGAGGTCAAATTTGATTCTGTCCGGCTGGCCGTCCGGCCGTCCGGTTGTCCGTCCGACCGTTGCCACGATAACTTGAGAACGAAAAGAGCTAGCGACTTGAAATTTTCAATTCAATTCGATAACTTTCGAACGAAAGGAGATAGAGACTTGCAATTTTCAGGGTAGGTTGCGTATCTGAAAGGGAGAGTTGAGTTCGTTTTTGGGCATAATCGGTCAAACGGTTTCCGAGTTATACCCACCTGGAATATTATTTCCTTGATAACTCAAAAAATAAATATTCGATCGAATTGAAGCTTGGTAATTAGTAGTAGAAAATCATCATAAAGACGTGTTTGAAATTTTGTAAGAACCGTACCCCTAGAAAATTTGAAAAAATGACGAAAAAAAAAATTTTAAGTCCGCACCCCTAGAAAATTTCAAAAAAATCACGAAAAAAAAAATTGGTACAAGCACTGACCTGAAGTCAGAAGCTTTTGTGCGTATGTTCTTTCGTCCATGGACGTATAGCATGGACAATAGAACATACGCGCAAAAGCTTCTGACTTCACGTCAGTGCTTGAACCATTTTATTATCGTTTCCGATTGCTTTATTGGATGGAGGACCCAAACATGAACAGCCCGCAAAAGCTAACTGACTTCATGTAAGTACGCTAATTATATCATACTCAAATTATTCAACTTCATTATTTGCGTAGCGGAAACTTTTTTCTTTCATTTTCATTTGCGTCTGATAAACGCTGTTGAATATTTAATTGGCCTAGTTAGCGAGTGGGTTTCTTATTACTGTAGCATTTTCGTCATGCTTGCGGACATAATCATACAAAAGTCAATTCATCCATCCTACATAAGATTAATATTTAGTTCTACTGAATTTGTATAATAGTCTGGAGTTATGTACCTCACATCCTAATTTTCATAATGAATACTCATTATAGAGCCTACGATATGCAAAAATGTTAACTCTGAAAATTTGAGGAATATTGAACACAGCTCCAGTGTTCGGAAATATGGAATTCTTGCAAAGACCTAAAATATTCCTTATGATGAAAGGACACACGGTGAAATATTCAACGATTTTAACCATCAACAAACATCCCCTCGTGATCTAGACTAGACATCTCATCGCGCAGTGTTCCCCAAAAAACAAGGCCTGTATGCACCGGTTTCATGGTTGTTACAAATCACCATCCTAACTTAGCCACTGAATGACAAACGAAGGAGCTCTAGGAAACTTAAGCCCTATTGTTGCAAACTACTGCAAAGAAAATCTCGCCTGCGCCATCTATAGGGAACTCCAACCCTCTGTGACGCAGAAACCTTGAGCAATCTTCAATCTTTTGTAACGAGGGATCAGGAGGGAACGTTTGTTGATGGTTAAATTTGACGAACATTCCACCATGTGTCTTTAAGTTATTAGCAATTAGTTACAGTTCACATTATTCTATGTTCACTGATTTGTGGTCTTCACTAACCAAACCCAGCTGGGCGTTTTCATGTCGCAATGAGGTCATATAGGGTGTCTGTATAGGAGATCCTGACTCCCTATTGCAATAAAAGAATGAACGTCACTGAACATCGTTAAGGTCAATAGGGCTTAAGTATCCTAGAGTTCCTTCGTTTTTCATTCAGTGACAAGATTACGCTGATGATTGATAGCAACCTTGAAACCTGTACGTATTTGCCCTGAATTACACTTTCCTCTTTGGGAGAGCACTGAGTGATGAGGTGGCTAGTCCGGATTACAAGGGAATGTTTGTTGATGGTTATTAGTAATTAGCTACAGTTCTACTTATTCTATATTCCTAATGATAATATAAGTCTACTAGTATGCTCAAAAAGGATATGTCAAGAATTGTATTCATAATAGCTGTTCAATTTTGACGTAGATTTTGCTAGATTTTTAATTAATAGTCTAAGAGCCAGTGGCCGGCAGACAGTACAAATTTTAGGAAAGCCTGAAATTTCACCAGTTAGTCTATGGTACCTAGCATATATGAAATGCGGGATAGCTAAGCCCAGCCGCTGTGCTTCAGCGTCCCTCAGGTATGATAGGTGTGATTCTTTCACGATCTAAAAAAGTATTTTGGGAAAGCTACCGTTTGTTTACTGAAAATGGGTTCAAGCCCTGTGGACAGGAGCTTTCTGGCGCTCTAGTTCAAACAGACAAATTATATCTCCGAAAGTATTGGTTTCTCAGAGTTGGGAATTATATCAATGTATTCTTAGGATAGAACTGCATCATAAGGAAATTCAATTCAAATAATAGTTTATCTATCAAGATTAAATGAGCAATCATGAGAATGAGAACTGAACCATGGAAGAAATCAAATTAAATCTGGCCAATTTTGCCCAATAACAAACTTAACCGAGATATTCATCTCCCTAACCTACTCTGAAAATGTCAACTACCTAGCTCATTCCGTTCGAGAGTTATTGTAGAAAAACTTTTTTTTAATTTTCAAATTTTTTTTTGACATTTTGCGATAATCTGGTCAATACAAAACTTCACATGCGTATAAAAGTCATGATTCTACAATTTGATGCTAAATTTCAGATAGATCGAGTGATCGGTTTCGGAAATATTCATAAAAAATATTTTTACTAAAATCGGTCATAACTCCGAAACCGCTTGATGAATTTCGCCCATTAACGAGCTCGTCCGAGATATTTACGCTCGAAACCCACCTTGCAAATTTCAATCCGCTAACTCCTTTCGTTCGAGAGTTATCGTGCCTACGGCCGGCCGGCCGCACAGAATCGATTTCTACCTCGGATTCTTGATCAGTGAGTCGAACCAAATCGAAAAATTCGAAAATTACAGACATTTGGGCAAATTGATAAGCACTCAGTTCCGAGGAACTAGAGCGCCAAAAAATCAAGTTTCGTATGACAATTGCCCAAAACAGGTTTAAAGTACCTACAAATAGTAGATATTCCATAAAACATGTAGGAAAGAAGAGGATTAATAATAAAAAATTACCTTGTAATCAATCAAAAATTTCCTGATCTACGTTCACCAAATTTTCTCCTCTCTCGAACTACAGAATTATGCTTTTAATATTTACGTAATATTTTCAAACATTTTTGGGTGAGGTCCCAGTTGCATCGCTAAAATACGAGTATTTCAACATCAATATTTTTGAAGTTGTAATATTCCCTTCCGTCAGTCCCGTCATAAATTGAGAGAATTGAGCATTCTATGTCTATGGATGAAAAGCAGTCTCACTACTCTCAGATCTCTTACTTCATGTTCCGTTCCGAAATGTAAGACTTTTCTGAGAAAAACTAATTTCGGAGCAAACAACTGAGATTTTTCTCACTTCGCTCACAATTCTTCGATTGATTAGATAATGTCATGTCTCAGGAAAATAAGTTGACATTATGTCAATTCATACATAGAATAATTATATCATTCTGTGACAACGTAGAAATACGATTTATTATTAAAAATTTGAAAAATCATATCTCCGAAAGTATTAGCTTGTTAGAGTTAAAAATGATATTATTGGATTCTTATGGTAAAACTGCTTATTGAAAAAAAAAAATTATTTGGAATTTGATTTGTGAAAAAAAATTTTTTTTTGTTACTCCGAAACCATCTGTCCGATTTTGCCCAATAACGAACTTAGCCGAGATATTTATCTCCCAAACCTACTCTGAAAATTTCAACTATCTAGCTCATTCCGTTCGAGAGTTATCGTGCCTACGGTCGGCCGGACATAATGAATTTCGACCACGGATTCTTGATCAGTGAGTCGAACCAAATCGTTTAAGACCATTTTCATCGAAAAATTCGAAAATTACAGACATTTCGGCAAATTGATAAGCACTCAGTTCCGAGGAACTAGAACGCCAAAAATATGTACTTTTATGTGTTTACTACATGTATCCATGACAATGTTTGACAGTATCTATCATAGAACATAGAAAAGAAATCTCTCCGTATACAACATATAATCTACATACACAGATATACCCACGCAGGAGGAGAGATTTTACGGTCTGCTAGGTCCAAGCAACCGACGGACCGTTCTACCTTACTGAAATATATAATACTTATAATACTGTCGAGAATAACATATATATATATATGAATTTCAAGTTTCCTAAAATACTTTTTGTCTGTAATTTTCGAATTTTTGGCTGAAAATGTTCTTAAACGATTTGGTTCGAGTCACTGATCAAGAATACGTGGTCGAAATCGATTCTGTCCGGCCGTCCGGCCAGCCGTTAACACGATAACTCTCGAATGGAATGAGCTAGACAGATGAAAGGGTTACTTTCTGCAGTAATTTTTTTTTAAGAGAAAAATATCATATCTATATTTATAAAAGAAAGTCGTGTTAGTTACTTCAATTATAACTCAAGAACGGCTATACCGATTTGGCTCAAAATTGGTGGGGAGGTAGCTTAGAACCAGGAGACGGACATAGAATACTTTTTTGTGTTATACAGGGTGTTTTTCTTTTAAAGTCAATTAAAACTTGGTGTTTTTCCTGCCATAATCGTACAATTATAGTCATGTGTGTTTAAAAATAAACTTTCGAGGCATACACCATTGAAAATAAAGCATTACTATACAGGGTGTCCTTTTTCTCATGGCACAATTGTACCTGATTGAAGTGATTTGTGTCACGAACAAAGCATTAACTAAATAGGTACCTTGGATGGATTCTCATAATGTATTCGTCCGAAATCTCCATACAGGGTGTTCTTCTTTTAACGTCAATTGCAACTTGCTGTTTTCCATGCCACAATCGTAAATTTTCATTCATTTGTGTTAAAAAATAAACTTTAGAGGGATACATCATTGAAAATAAATCATTACTGTACAAGGTGTTTTATTTCTAATTGCACAATTGAACGTTATTTATTGCCTCTAAGGCGGAACAGAGTTCGCTGGGTCAGCTAGTATATTCATATATGGTAGGTATCATACACTAACTGGGGAAATTTCAGGCTTTCCCAAAATATGTGTTGTCTGCCGGCCACTGGCTCTTAGACTGTAAGTAAAGAGGTTAAAAGATGTTGTATAGGGTGACTCAAAACTCGAGGCGAAAAATTAAGGAACGTGTACAGGCTGATAACATTTTTGGATATGGCTATATTTCAGAGATATTAGACTTCAAAGTTTCTGTCTGTCATCAATTTTCAACTTTAATACTTACTTAAATAATATAAAAATACAAAAATAATTGAATTAAATGTACAGAAATACCACCATTAGCATCGATATAGGCTTGGCATCGCATAATAAGGGAATCGTATACTAATAGCATTTTTTGCCTGCATTGAGTTGATTCGACTGCATAAATAATTCGTTATCTTAATAATTATTCTTGATTATTAATTTCCACTGCGTAAACTAAATGTTTTAAATGCCTCCATACAAAAGAATCCAAAGGATTCAAGTCAGGTGATCTCGTAGGCCAATCTATCTCCTATCAAAAGTTTGGTTTAACTAGGCGACAACATTTCGTTCAACATGCGTTGGTGCTCCGTCGTGCTGATACCACATACGATTATATACCAAATCCACAAGAAAATCTTCTAGATAATTTGCGAGATCATTTTCTGAAAATTGCAAGTATGCATTGGCACTCAAACGATTAGGAAGGACATAAATTGAAAGTAATTGGGCGTTAAAGACTGCGCCCCATAGGGTAAAACCCGAATAGATGCCCCAGTGGGATAGATTCCTCATTTCAAAATACCTAACTTCCCAAATACGTGACAAAGGATTAATGTTATAAGTAGAAGCCATAGTCACCCGTCATCCCCAGATAACACAGGATATCCTATGGACGTCCATTTCATGTCCAATTAAAGTCGGGATATCCGTGGATTTGAATTGGACATCCATAGGATATGCATTGAAGGATTAGGAATGGATATCCTTCCTGAGGGATAACCGATTCAAATCCTCCAATGGACATCTATGAGATATCCATCGAAGGATTTGAAATGGATATCCTTCAGTGAATATCCTATGGATATTCATAAGATATCCATTGAAGAATATCCATTTCAAATCCTTCGATGGATATCTCATGGATGTCCATCGGAGGATTTGAATCGGATATCCTTTAATTGATATCTTATGGATATCCATAGGATATTCACTGAAGGATATCAATTTTAAATCCTTCGATGGATAACTCATGCATGTCCATCGGAGGATTTGAATCGAATATCCTTCAACGGATATCTTATGAATATTCATAAGATATTCATTGAAGGATATCCATTTCACATACTTCGATGAATATCTTATGGATGTCCATCGGAGGATTTTAATTGGATATCTTTCAACGGATGTCTTATGGATAGCCATAGGATATTCACTGAAGGATATCAATTTCGCATCCTTCGATGGATATCTTATGGATGTCCATCGGAGGATTCAAACGAGATATCCTTCAAGGGATTTCTTATGGATATCCATAGGATATTTACTGAAGGATATCCATTTCACATCCTTCGATTGATATCTCATGAATGTCCATCGGAGGATGAATAGGATATCCTTCAACGGATATCTTCTGGATATCCATAGGATATTCAATTAAGTATATCCATTTCACATCCTTTGATGGATATCATATGGATGTCCATCAGAGGATTTGAATCGGATATCCTTCAACGGATATCTTCTGGATAGCTTATGGATGTCCATAGTAGGATTCGAATCGGATAACCTTCAAAGGACATCTTATGGATATCCATAGAATATTCACTGAAGGATATCCATTTCACATCCTCTGATGGATATCTTATGGATGCCCATTGGATGATTTGAATAGGATATCCATTTCAGATTCTCCGATGGGTATCTTATTGATGTCCATCGGAGGATTCGAATCGGATATCCTTCAACGGACATCGTATGGATATCCATAGGATATTCACTGAAGGATATCCATTACACATCCTTCGATGGATATCTTATGGATGTCCATTGGATGATTTGAATAGGATATCCATTTCAGATCCTTCGATGGATATCTTATGGATGTCCATCGGAGGATTTGAATCGAATATCCTTCAACGAAATCCATCGAAAGAATAAAAATGGATATTCTCTGGATCAATTATATATTATTATTATTATTAAAAAATTTGATACAGAGTTGAGTATAAAACTATAAAACTCTTAAAAAAAATATAAACCTTAATGAGAAAATTAATACAAAAACAATCAAGAACAAATATGAAAAAAAAACAATAATGATTAAGCCAATGAAAAATTCCCGAAACATGAAAAGAGACAGAAAAATGCTATAACATAACAGTTGTCCTGCAGACTCCTACAACATCAGGTTCACAAATCTGGAGAGATAAATCATTAGATATCTTCTTGTACTTATCAAAGGTAGTTAGGATCCGTTTATGAGGTAGAATATTGGCAGGTACGGCCAAATTCGAAAACTCTACCTTAACCGGTCTTCGTGCTCCTTGTCGCACCTTACCCAGTCTCCTGGTTGCTATGACATTGCTGGCTGAACCATCCTTGATCTTGGAAACAATGTCAAGAATCACAGACTTATCAGTTGCTTCATCTACAGATTCAGCAACATGTCGTACAATGAGATTATTAGCTCGCTTCACACGATCCAATAACTCAATCGGATCAACGTACGACGAAGACTCCGATGTGCTACATATACAGGGTCTTTCACGAGGATTCTCGCACATATTTATACGGGAAACTACTGAACGTATTTTCATGAAATTCAGCACTTATTAAGTACTTCACGATGCTGATGAAATCTAAAATATTTTCAAGGCATGAGCACCTCCGGTTTTTCCGGAAATGACGTCAACTTCCGTTTTTCAAATTAGAACACCATTTTTTCATTGCAGAAATAGATTCCGTAGAAAATTTCAAGTTATTTTGATGTAACATTTTTCAGTTTTGGTTGGAAAATTCTCTCTGAGCGGGAAAATTCGAAAAAAAAATCGAAAATAGAGCTCCGCTGAAACAAGAATAACTTCGAGGTTTTTGGATGGAAAATTTTCATTTTTGGGATTTTTCAAGATGTAAGATTGATGTATCCACTTTAAAAATCGAAATCGCGATTCATAATACAGGGGGTGAAAAAATCGCTTTCAAAGTTAGGGATGACAAAATCGTAAAAAATCAATTTTTTCAAATTAGAACCCCATTTTTTTATGGCAGATATTGAATCTACGTTAAAAAATAATGTGAGTGTATGCATTACACCCTTGCCCTAAAGTGCATATTTTCTGAGTTATTCACAAAAAACTGGTTTTCGTCTTGAATTTTCAGCTATTTCTTTTCCCTTCACGCCAAAAAGATGAAATTTTCAGGAACTGTTACTTAAACCATGTTTTAGATTTTACTACCCTAATATGCAAGAGAAAAAAGTTACAGGTTGTTCCTAAATAGATGGCGAATTTTGATTCGAATTTGAATCGGAAACCTCTTTATTTCAACTAATCGGCCATCGGTTTTCTCTCCAGTCATAAATAAATAATTCCTTATGAACCATATGCAAAAACTTGCCATGTTTTACATTCTTTTTTTTTAATGATAGATATCATTAATTACATCTGCCAAATTCCTCTTTATTCAGTAGCATTTTGTGTTTACTATTAATTTGGTGATAATTCGTATTAAGTTATAATATCGATAACTATGCCTAATTTTACCATGAAGATTATTTATATCTCATTCTACTTCATGGAGAATGTAATAAAGTTGTAGATAGAACAATTCAACTGTTCATTGAGAGGTTTCCTGACCGACCCAGACCAACGAGAGATACCATTAACAGAACCATGACAAACTTGAGAAATGTCGGATCTTTCGTTAAGAAAACTATACACAGAGAAAAAAGTGTAGTAGAAGATGAGAACAACGAAATTACAGTTCTTGCATATTTTCGTGTGAATCCTCAAAATTCTCTCAAAGATGCCGAGATTGATCTGGGATTATCTCAATCGAGTGTTTGGAGAATATTAAAAAAACATAAAATGCACCCATATAAATTCAATAGGGTACAGCATTTGAAGGAAACTGATTTCGTCAGGAGAACAGAGTTTTGCGAAGCTATGATGATTCGATTTCAAGAGAATGAAAATTTTTGGACTGTATAATTTGGACAGATGAATCTAAATTCACAAAGAATGGTTCTTTCAATAGGCATAACAGTCATTATTGGGATGAAGAGAACAACCACCACTTCAGACAATCGAACTTTCAAGAGACCTGGAGTTTCAATGTTTTTTGCGCCATCAAAAATAATGCAATTCTCGATGTTCACATTTATGATGGGACTTTAACTGGTAAGATAGAACACTACACATGTTTGCATTATTTAAAGAATGTTCTCCCTTAGGAGATAGATATTCTGACATATTGACTCAAATAATTGAGCCGCTAGTACAGAACCATAATGACTTATGGTATCAACAAGATGGCGCGCCTCCACACAATTCACTCAATGTGTCAAATATCCTCTACAGGCTATTTGAAGATCGATGGTTGGCGAACAATGGTCCACATCTTTGGCCACCACGTTCTCCCGATTTAACTCCTTTAGACTATTATGTTTGGGGTAGGATAAAAAATATTGTCTACTCAACTCCCCTGACTGATAAAGAGGACTGCATAGAACGAGTCAGAAATGCGTTCAGGTTTGTTTAGATTTTTAGATTCATAGTTTTGAAACTCAATTTGGTTTTTAAACACTTTTGCAGATCTCTTCCTCCTGATGAAATATGAAGAGCAACGCACGAAGCATTCCTGAGAAGTATAAATAAATGTCTAGAAATTAACGGTCAAAACTTTGAGCATCTTCTCTAGTTATAACTGCGAGAGTTTGCCATGGTTCTCCTAATAGTAACTTGAAGTCGGTTTCAAGAAGGGGTGAAAAATCTACAGCATGGTTCAAATAACAGTTCCTAAAATTTCATCTTTTTGGCGTGAAGGGAAAAGAAATAGCTGAAAATTCAAGACGAAAAACTGTTTTTTGTGAATAACTCAGAAAATATCCATTTTAGGGCAAGGGTGTGATGCATACACTCACATTATTTTTTAACGTAGATTCAATATCTGCCATAAAAAAATGGGGTTCTAATTTGAAAAAATTGATTTTTCACGATTTTGTCATCCCCAACTTTGAAAGCGATTTTTTCACCCCCTGTATCATGAATCGCGATTTCGATTTTTAAAGTGGATACATCAATCTTACATCTTGAAAAATCCCAAAAATGAAAATTTTCCATCCAAAAACCTCGAAGATATTCTTGTTTCAGCGGAGCTCTATTTTCGATTTTTTTTTCGAATTTTCCCGCTCAGAGAGAATTTTCCAACCAAAACTGGAAAATGTTACATCAAAATAACTTGAAATTTTCTAAGGAATCTATTTCTGCAATAAAAAAATGGTGTTCTAATTTGAAAAACGGAAGTTGACGTCATTTCCGGAAAAACCGGAGGTGCTCATGCCTTGTAAATATTTTAGATTTCATCAGCATCGTGAAATACTTATAAGTGCTGAATTTCATGAAAATACGTTCAGTAGTTTCCCGTATAAATATGGGTGAGGTTCCTCGTGAAAGACCCTGTATACCGATATATAGTTCGGAACTAATGCTCAAAACTAATATATCGGAAAATTATCACATATTCTTCCTTCCTATAGGCCATGATCCGCGATTGGTTAACCTGTAGCTGCTGAACGAAATAATAAAAGCGTTATGATGCTGGGAAGAAGTATAAGATCTGTAGTTCCGTCTCCGCGTCAATTGACAGTTTCACGGGCTGACACTGTTGTGTTCACCGCTAGGGAAATATTCCGTTCTATGATTTAACGGTCGTCGTGAACGTGTCGTGACGTGTTGTGAATTGAGTTGTTTGTTAATGTCCTTTGCTAGTGGGATTTTGCTGAGTTTTAAGATTCATTCGTATGTGGAAGGAGTAAGAGGTGAATTGATTTATAATAATTAATCATCTTCCTGGTATATTTTGTATATATCATATATATTCATATGTGAGTAATAAAAAAAATGGGTTCAAGCCCTGTGGACAGGAGCTTTCTGGCGCTCTAGTTCAAACAGACAAATTATATCTCCGAAAGTATTGGTTTCTCAGAGTTGGGAATTAAATCAATGTATTCTTATGATAGAACTGCATCATGAAGGAAATTCAATTCAAATAACAGTTTATATATCAAGATTAAATGAGCAATCTGAGAATGAGAACTGCACGGAAGCATGGAATAAATCAAATTAAAATAGCTGAAATGAATTTGAGTCTTTCTTATAGAGATTAATTACTGAAATTTAGAAAAATCATATCTCCGAAAGCATTAGCTTGTTGGAGTTGAAAATGATATCGATGGAATTTAATGGTGAAACTGCATCCTAAATAAAAACTCATATGCACTCAGATCCGAGGAACTAGAGCGCCTAAAAGTGTAATTCCCTTTACGGGATTTTAGCCCGCCTTCTCTCGTTCCGAAACCCGACGGGTCAGACCGATCGGCTATCGGGCTCCTCGAACGATCTCATCGATCTCCGGTATTGGAATAAAACGTCGGTACTTACCTTGAATATATATTCTTAATTTTCACTTTTCGACATAAGATCGCCACATGGGGTTTTATTTGACTGTTTTTTACCCTTATATTCACTTTACGTCAACTTTCAGGTCAGAAAACTGTCATGTCTCAGGAAAATAAGTTGACATTATGACAATTCATACATAGAATAATTATATAATTCTGTGAAAACGTACAAATACGATTTATTATTGAAATGTTGAAAAACCATATCTCCGAAAGTGTGAGCTTGTTAGAGTTAAAAATGATATCAGTGGATTCTTATGGTAAAACTCCTAATTGAAAAAAATTTAATTTGGAATTTGTTACGTAAAAAAAAAATTTTTTTCTGTTACTCCGAAACCATCTGTCCCATTTTGCCCAATAACGAACTCAGCCGAGATATTTATCTCCCAAACCAACTTTGAAAATTTCAACTGTCTAGCTCATTCCGTTCGAGAGTTATCGTGCCTACGGCCAGCCGGCCGGACAGAATGAATTTCGACCACGGATTCTTGATCAGTGAGTCGAACCAAATCGTTTAAGACCATTTTCATCGAAAAATTCGAAAATTACAGACATTTGGGCAAATTGATAAGCACTCAGTTCCGAGGAACTAGAGCGCCAAAAAATGGAAATCCTCTACTTTGAGGGCCCGATATTCAATGATAAAGTCATCATAAGGAAATTCAATTCAAATAATAGTTTATCTATCAAGATTAAATGAGCAATCATGAGAATGAGAACTGAACCATGGAAGAAATCAAATTAAATCTGGCCAATTTTGCCCAATAACAAACTTAACCGAGATATTTATCTCCCAAACCTACTCTGAAAATTTCAACTCTCTAGCTCATTCCGTTCGAGGGTTTTCGTGCCTACGGCCGGCCGGACAGAATGAATTTCGACCACGGATTCTTGATCAGTGAGCCGAACCAAATCGTTTAAGACCACTTTCATCGAAAAATTCGAAAATTACAGACATTTGGGCAAATTGATAAGCACTCAGTTCCGAGGAACTAGAGCGCCAAAAAAATTGGATACCTATACCTAACGGGAACAAACGACGAAATGAAGAATTGATTATATTATGATCATGAGAACTAGAAGGAAACCATACTGATTTGTTCCTCACTATTTTTTGTTAGATTCCAACATCAATAGTTATTATACCCGTTAAAAAACTGATATTTGTTCGAATAATTTCAGATGCTGCTCACCTAAGTGATCTGTGGCAACTAGCTCCAAAAAGAAATCAACAAGACAATATATAATATGATATTATATTTTAGTATGAACTCAATTTTTTTGTTTTCAGGATTGTATTAATAAATTATTTTTGTTCAAAATACGGATATTTCATTTCCCTACAGATTGCTAACAGTAAGTTTCATCTTCTATGGATTTCTTTTGAACATCCACTTAACTTATTCCATGGATATTTCTGAAGGATATGTCTTATGGATATTCTCAAAAGATATCTTTGAAATATGTCTTAGGGATATCCTTCATGGATTCCATTTGGATATCCTTGATAGATATCTTATGGATGTACAGGTTGTTCCATTTGGACATCCTATGGACGCCCATAAGATATCTTCTGGATGTGATCGGATATCCATAGAACATCCTTCAAAGATGTCCTATAGATATCCTTGAAGGATGTTCTATGGATATCCCTGAAGGATGTCTTATGGACATCATTGGGGGATATTCTATGGATATCCTTGACTGATATCCTATAGATGTACAGGTTGTTCCATTTGGACATCCTATGGACGTCCATAAGATATCTATTGGATGTTATTGGATGTCCATTGGACATCCATCAAGCATGTCCTATGGATATACTTGAAGGATGTTCTATGGATATCCTTGAAGGATGTCTTATGGACATCCTTGGGGCATATTCTATGGATATCCGGCAAGGATATCCTATGGATGCACAGGTTGTTCCATCTGGATATCCTATGGACGTCCATAAGATATCTTTTGGATATTATTGGATGTCCATTGGATATCCATACAATTCATGAAGGATGTCCCATGGATATCCATCGGATATCCTTGTGTTATCTGAGCCTGGACCTCAGTTGCGCACAGGTTATTGTACAGTGAGGACATGTTTCGCTAGTGTGTGTGAACATTTCTGCAGCGAACTTCACGAACACGCCAAAGTTTTAAAGGTGAATATTTGCCGCTGTATAACTTTTGAAGTAGTAATAATTTCCGTTAAATTTTTTATTACGTCAACATACTTGTTCCTTAAGCGTACATCTGAGTATGAATAGTTGCTATATTTTTTTAAATTTAGATAAAAAATTCATGGGCATCTAACCCTATCAAAAAGAATTGAAGCCCTGAATTTTCGAGGTATAGGTATAGGTCTATATATCCCTCCATACACTCTCTACCCATATATGGTCTAAGTATTACTATTTTTAAAATATATTTTGTGTTCGGTTCTGTTTTGTGTACCGACTCAGACTCTTTACTCATTGTAGCAGAACCATGCCACGAAAATATAAAAGGAAGGAAGGAGTACAAGTTCAAGTATGTTCGTGGACCACAGAACAACTGGAAGCAGCTTTCGATGAGATGGATAAAAAACCGTGGGGATCAACGAAATGTCCGGACAATTTGAAATTCCATCTAGAACATTAAGAACGTGTTATGCCCCTAAAAAGGCGACGAAATTGACACTGGGTATGTATTAATGATAAAGTAAAGGTACAAAAAATAACAAGCATGTATTTAACTAATTGCTTTCGTTTTCTACTAAACTTCAATAGACTCATTAACGACGTTTCTCTTTTTTTTTCAGGTAAACATCCTATATTGCATTTCGAGAATGAAATGAGGCTAGTTAGGCACATTTTGAAATGGGGGATTCCAAAATTGCAGATATTTTAGGTAGCGAAATTGAAAAAGAAACTCCTTCGAAAATTCTGAGAGAAGCATCTCATATGGGTACCAAGAATTCTTTTGAGCGTGGCTAAGAGGGTGAAACAATCAGCAGATATTTTGAATTCAGAGGAGGAATATCAAACAGAAGAAGGGTGGGGCTGAAAAAAGGATAAACAATTGAAATATTAGAATAAGTAATACAAGACTGAAACTACCAAAGCAAAAAGAGAACTTAAGATAACGAAAAAAGGAACCAAATTCAAAACACAAGACAAAAAAGTTGAAAAAATTAGACAAAATAATAACCATACTTCTAGTGATGATGACGAACGAAATGATTCATGTGATGAAAAAAATAATGATTATTTGAAAGTCAAACAGAAAGAAGCATCACTTGAAAGAAAAATTATTTGAAGTTCCGACCGCGAAGACCAAGCCAATTCATCGTACTTTAAAGGAAAAAGAACAAAAGGTTTGCCCATAAAGAGTGGTAAGAGTGATGGATATGATAATCCTATATGTAAATCCTATAAATCCTAAATATAATTGTATAGAATGTTTCGAGAAATATGTTAACACGAAGTCTAAATCCGACTGGATTCAGTGTATAACGTGTCAGAGCTGGCTACATGATACGTGCACACTTTTCCGAAATTACTGCTCAAGATGTGAAAAACTAAAAACACTATCTTAGCTGAACTTCGATTTATTGTGTTGTTTTGATTTTAAAAGAATAAGATTTTTTCTGTTGAGACTTAAAGATTAATATTTTATTACTACAAATTTATAATGAATAATGTTTTATGTTGATATGAAGAATTTATCTTTTCGTTGAATACATGCTTTTGAAATTGAGTTAGGCTCTTTTATGTTATATTAGGATTATCTCATAACGATTGAAAGACTAAGCAACAATGCACAATATTATTCTTAATTCGACCCATGATTGAAGATCTCATTGAATTTGGTCGGGTTTTTGGTTCACACAGTATGAAGGGCATCCATTCCGTACTGCAGGCATCTATCCTTCCCAGTATTTTCATGATGGGGAAACTATCCATACCTGTAATCATCTATCCCCAAAATAAGGGTTCCACAAAAGTCGAATTTATGCAAAATCTGGGATTGCTTGGTCAGAAAAAAAAACAGCAATATTTCAACCTAACTGATAAGGCTATCTACATTTATAGAAATTATTGAGATAAAATCAATATTTTCAATATGAGGGCATTTCAAAAAGTGGGGCATGTATCCGGGTTTTGCTCTACATTAATAGAGAATCTCTGTTGAAAACCTCTTCTTTTCAAAGCGTGAGGATTTTCTAGACACACATGCTCATTATGGCAGTTATTTGGGCTATCCCGAGTAAAAGTAACTTCGTCCGACCAATTCATATATCTGAAGAAATTTTCATTTTGTTCATATGCTGCTGAAGAAGCCGTTGACAAAAGACGAGTCTCTGCATGTGATCTCCTGGGTGCAAATTATGTAGTTTTTGTTTATGAAATGGATGTAACACTCCGGTTTTTAAGAATGTCCAAGCTTAACTTTGGATCACATTAAGACGGGCAGCAATATGTCTAGTAGTAATATCTGGATTATCGAGCACGCAATCTATCACATCTTCTTTCCTCATAGCATCATAATAGTTATTTCGGGCAGTACGAGCAGCACAAGTACACGGGAATTGCCAATTCCAAACTGCCGCAGCCTTTGAACAGCATCGGAAAACACCCGGCCGAATGGTTGTCGTCTATCCGAGAATCTCTTGTTGTACTTGTAACAAGATTTTAATGGGATGTCATCACAAAAGCGGTATCCAAGAAAAATATCTGCATATTCTTCGTTAGAAAACTGCATGTTAATAAGAAAACTAAACCAGCAAAGCAACTTTTGAATTGGAAGACCAATTTTTTCTGTCATCAAGAGACAGTCAACTCACTAATTCATTTTTAGGCTTTCTAAAATTTATTAAATTAAATTGGTGAGAGAGAGAGAAAATATTCATTGCTATAAGCAAAGGGCTATCGACCGGAGTCTTTCAGTCCAATTAAATTGGTCGCATACAGAAAGCAGCTTTAAATTCCAATAACTCGCAAACGAAGCCTCATCGGCATAACATTTCTTTTACGTTTAATCAAGAATATCAGCCTATATAAGTCCCTCAATTTTTCGCCCCGAATTTTGATTCACCCTGTATATTTAAACATTTATTCCCAAAATATGAATTTCCACCGAAAAGTTTACTGAGATGGACACAGTTCGATGGAATCATTCATCCGATTCATCAGGATCACAACAATTGACGACCATTGGACAAAAGAGAAAATATCTCAAGATTGTACCAGAGCATTCGTTAGAATTAGCCTTGAATTGTTGATGAAAAACTACAAAACCACGGTGTGGAAGGCCTACCCTACCATAACATAACGAATTGAATTTGACTCGGATTCTTGATCAATAAGTGGAGACCTGCTTACTATAAAAGTAACTACACTCTTGTCCACTACAGTTTTTTGTCGTCTGACATATGTTTCGGAAACAAGGTTTCCATCTTCAAAGACGAAGCGTTACTAAAGCATGCAATCAATTTCTACATTCCATTACGGGTTCTCATTATACCCTTCGTCATAAACCAATTAGTGAGAATAATGGGTTGTTAATAGGGGTTTGGTCATTATTGAGTAAAAAATCCTTTATCTTATACATTTCGATTCCTTCAAGTGTTCCTAAGCACGCTTTATTTGAATTTTTCAACAATTTGACGGAATTTTCTGAAATTGAGTGGCCAGTTGTTAAAACGTGATTTGCAACCGCAGATTTATCGACGTTGTTGTTCCGAATGTGTCCCGTATGCTCTTTATACCGTGTGAGAATGTTTCTGGTTGGTTTGCCCGATGTATCACTTGTTGCAATCTAAACATTTAATTTAATATATACCCGATTTTAGCATGTCCGGAGTTTTATCGAATGGACATATTAAAATCGGGTATATATGAAATTAAATGTTTAGATTGCAACAAGTGTTACGTCGGGAAATCAACCAGAAACATTCTCACACGGTACAAAGAGCATACGGGACACATTCGGAACAACAACGTCGATAAATCTGCGGTTGCAAATCACGTTTCAACAACTGGCCACTCAATTTCAGAAAATTTCGTCCAATTGTTGAAAAATTCCAATAAAGCGAAGCTAGGAAAAATTGAAGGTATCGAAATGTATAAGATAAAGGATTTTTTACTCAATAATGACCTAACCCCTATTAAAAACCCATTATTCTCACTAATTGTTATATGACTAAGGGTATAATGTCAACCCGTACTGGAATGTAGAAATCGATTGCATACTTTAGTAACGCTTCGTCTTTGAAGATGGAAACTTTGTTTCCGAAGCATATGTCAGACGACAAAAAACTGTAGTGGACAAGAGTGTAGTTACTTTTATAGTGTTCAGAATAAGTCCACAGTGAACTCAAAAAGAGACCTGCTTGTATAGATCTAAAATTGTGGTTGGTAGCATTTTAGGCACTGCCAGAAAATAAACCACTTCCCCCATTGCGATCAATCGTTATGATATTCCAGAGAAAGATGACTTATGAGTCAGTCCTTTCATGATATTTCAACTCATTCAAAAAATCACAAATTATACGAGTCGAGAAAGAAGCCTATCTCGCTGTTCGGAGAACTTTCCTTTAACATTTTTTATCCGAAATCTAGCATTTAGAGATTGCTCTCAGAAATTTTTGTCTGGAAAATCGACTGGTCCACTTCATTGGCGAAGATGTTAATTGTTTGGGTCCATAATTCAGTTGCTCTCTCTAATAGTTACTATCAGTTTTTCAGGTTCAAATTTCCCCTTTCGCCGCTGAGTAATAGAGAGCTATTAGCACATTTTTATTACTTCCAAGGTTCCATTGGATTAGTTCCGATAATTAAGAATGCTTCCACTATCACTTGATGACTGAATTAAAGATATTGATAGATATTTAAGTCTTCAGAGATAACTCAAATGAGATATCTTTATTATCTACCATCGATTTTTGAAAAAGAAGCTAATTTAATTGTGAATAAATAGATTCGAAGATAAATTATAGTAAATAAATTGGATTTCAAAGCAGTAAATCATACCATTAATGAAAGTCTTTTCGACAGGATAATTGCCATTGGGCAGTAGTAGAAAATTGTCCAGTTTATTCCTTTGTTTTCCGATAATATGCTTGAATCGTAAACCCCATTTATTTCCGTTCATAGAAATATTCAATAAATTTAACACAATGTTTTTTCATATAATCATGTTCAGAATATCTCAATTTTGGAATTTTATCAATTTGAATAATTTTTAACTAAATTACACACGTGAAATATTCATCGAATAAACATCAACAAATATTCCCTAAAGATAGGAGCTAGCCACGTCACCACTCAAAGATCTGCAAAGAGGAAAATCCATTCGGGGCAGCTACGTACCGGTTTCATGTTTATTACCAACCATCAGCATAACTTAGTACTGAATTACAACGAAGGGGCTCTAGGAAAACCTATTTCCTATGTCGGCGATGGAACAGAGTGCTTATCCATTCTCCCAAATGTCCGTAATTTTCGATTTTTTGGATGAAAATGTTTTCGACTCACTGATCAAGAATCCGTGGTCAAAATCGATTCTGTCTGGCCGGCCGGCCGTTAACACGATAACTCTTGAACGGAATGAGCTCTAGCTCTAGTCTACTGTTGAAATTTTCAGAGTAGGTTTGGGAGATAAGTATTTCAGTTATGTTGGATATTGGGCAAAACCAGATGGTTCGGTGTAACGAAAAAAAAATTTGTTTACATTACATTGCAAATTAATTTTTTTTTAAATGCAATTTCGTCATAAGAATCCATTGCTATCATTTTCAACTCCAACAAGCTAATACTTTCGGAGATATGATTTTTCAAAAGGTCAATAATAAACCTATTTCTATGATTTCGCAGAATGCTGTATTGGAAAATGTCCGTATTTGTATCTATGAATTTCATGATCTGTGTTGATACATGTCATCTTATCTACCGATAAGAGACATGTCATTTTACAATACAAAGTATGATTGAATGCAAAATGACCAATGAAATAACCTCAGCTATCGTTGAATTATGAGGCTTACAGATTATAATTATTAGTTGATAATATAATGCCCTTGGATAATCCATATGATGAAGGAAACATATACTTGGGTAAGTTAATTAAATTTGGTTCAGAATAACTCCAGTAAAAACAAAACTGGAATATTGACTAAGTTTCAATTGATATAATATAATTTTCAGGGTAGATTTGAGGAATGAATATCTCGGATGAGTTCGTTATTGGGTAAAATCGGTCTGGGGGTTTCAGATTAGTAATTTTTGGCACTCTTGTTTTTTTTAATTGAACCTTTTTGGTACATTACTATCATAAGAATCCATTGATATCATTCCCAACTCGACATTTGTTCGAATTTTCACAAGTCTGTGATCATAAAAAATAATTTACTGGCATTGAAATTGAACCAACGATGGATATTCATGAAAAAATTCTATTTCAATCGAAAATCTAGCTATGAATTGGCAATTTGCAGCAAGATTTGCATTCTTGGGATTGTTTGACATTAGTTGAATGTGAAATTGAAAGCTTTTAATGGCGGAATTAAGAATAGGAGTAACTTTGCACCAGAATGACACTACTTTTTAGGGAAAATTCGAACAAATGTCGAAAACCCAAGTCCAAACAAAATTGGCTAGTTGCAATCATATTCATGCTGACACTCATGTCGTCTAATTACTGAAAAAAAAATCCACTAAGTAATAATTCAATGTTTGAAAGAGTTATGAGCAAAAAAAGAAAACAAAAATTTGTTTTCCGACCTGAAATTTGGAACATTGATCTAAATTGCTTTTTCGAACAAGTTTACTTACAGCGCTTTACCGAAAAAGTTCGAATATTCCGAGATAATGGACATTTTTTTTCGAAAATGGCAATTTCCGCTCAAACCGGAAGTCTCAGTTGGCCGAGTTTTATATAATTTTTTATCATTTTTGATGCACCAACTTTTTGTGATCAATAAAATTCGGAAATATTAACAGAAAAGAAAAGTCCCTCTTGGTGCGGAGTTGTTGGGAAGCACGGTATAATAAAATTTTGATTTCTTGTTATGATTAGTTACAAATTTCAGATTGTTTGTGAATCGTGCAAATTCACCTGCAATTCAAACAACTTGAATTGCGGGTTATTCTTCTTTTGGGAAATTGATGATCTGTATTATTCTATGAATTTTTGTCTATTCACCTCCAATAGTGAATGAAATTTTTAAATTATCTGTTATCCATAATATCAACCATACATTTATTTTCAAACTGGTTTGAGTCTGCACAATCAGAGGATTTCTCTCATATATAGAACATAATTTCATCCTGTAATACACATTAAATTAATATTTTTTTACTTATGTATCCTATGTCACTTCTAATTATATTATTCCTATTTTATTAACTGGTTGAATCATAAGTTTGTAGTAGGGTCAATGTGTATAAGTGTACGCATTTAGTTGATAAAGTTCAATATCTGTGAGATTTTTTTATACAAAAGTCCTCTTTCATGCCATTTCAAGAGCCATTTCGTCTTACTTGAACATGGCATCATACATCCAAATAGCATATAAACAAAAGTTATTCAACTTTTTCTGGACATCCACGAATACGTACTCTTATGCATTGGTACCCTAATTTACTAATTGCTAATTACCCTAATTTGAAGATGGAAAACAATTAAAGAAGAACGCAAAAAGCAATTTCATTTATTTACTCAAAAATATATCTCGAAATAAAAAAATAACATTCCCACATGAAGCAATCGAAACAGGTTACATGACACAACAAGGCAAAGGAAATTTCTGAAAAAATATGAATACAAAATCGAACTACGGAACTAAGTAAACTTAAACAAACGGTTCAACCTAGGAATACTAGATATACTTTAGACTATAACCTAATATTTATGACATTTCTTTGCCTGCCTAGGATCGATTAGAGTAAATGCGAGGTTGTCAGATTGATTTCCTCGATAGACCAATCGACGACAAGGTTTTTCTTATACACTTTAAACGAAAATGGCGTTTATCTCGGAAAATTGAAACTTTTTGTATGGAATGCTCTAAGTAGACTTGTTTGCAATTACAATTTACTAAAAATTCAGGTCAGAAAACCATGAAAAATATTTTTTTTTCTTTGCTTATAGCTCTTCCGAAATTCGATTTTAATCAAAAATTTTGCTATATATTGGCATTTTGCAGCATCTTGAGAATCTCAGATGTCAATTGAATGTGAAATTGAAAGATTTTAATGGCGAAAATACGAATAGAAGCAACCATACTGAAACGACTTTTGAAGGAAAATCCGAACAAATGTCGAAAAACCAAATTTTCAAGTTACAATCATATTCGCAAATATTCTAGCATTGATCTATTAATGATAATAATTATTCCTAATGATTCATGGGCAAGAGTTGACTCAGTATATGATTTCATTCTATAATAATAGCTTTAATGCGGACGATTTGAAATGAAAATATAAATGTGTGATATCGTGAAGAGAAACACAAATGCCTGTGCATTATACTGAATTATACTGAAAGAAGACCTGATATCTATAGATGTATTTCTTTCTCAAGGTCGATTATTAAATTCTAATTCAATTAATGCATTTTCAACATGTGTAGACCATTCTGGTTTCTTTATTTTCACAGTTGGACTAATCGCTGTAAAGTATGTCAGTAAGATCTTGGTGAAGATGACCACATGCTCTTCGGTTTGACCAGATCCCAAAAATATACTAGGTGCTTTTTATAATGGCAACACCTGTGCACAAATATTTGACAAAACAATTAACCCAAATCCTCATGTGACGTTCAGCCCATTCATTTGAATAATGTTTGTTGTACACCACAAACCACAATCGATGTGAAGCTGTTCCACCATTGCCAACTACCAATAATTCTCATGGATAGAGATAGGTGAAATTCAGTATGAGCATTTCCGGCCTTATCCATGTATATATTGATATAAACAATGTTCTGGATATGTGTAATATTTCCATTTGAAAGTTTGTTTCCTTGATATGATAGATCTTTGACAATCAACCATATAGTAACTATGTTGGAGTCAGAAAATTGAGATAATAATCTTTAGATTTCCAACAAAGAGTTGAGAAAATGGTTTTCTCCGGAAAGCTTTTGATTTTATGGATTTGTGTATTAATCTTGTATTGTGTAGTGATTCAAAAATCAAGAATATTAAAAAACAGATATTTTAAATTTATTTTATATCCATGGAGAATGTAATACAATCATACAAAGAAGGTACGTTCAACAAGAAAATGCAGGCCATATGGAGCATTCATTACACATTTATTAGTTTATTTATTAAGCCTATCATTGAATTCGTCAATTATTCGTTTCATTACTTTTGGTTGAAACATTATGTCGAACTTTAGCAGGTTTCACTCTTCCATACACCAAGAATTACGATTTATTTGGACGTATAATGTGGGAATTTTCGTTTCCAAGGCTTGCTTAACAAATATTTCGATAAGATTTCTCAACTTTTATAAATATCCTTAATAACTCGAAAACCATGTCCTATTAGTATGAGGAATGTTGTTTATGATTAATGCGCTATATAATTTTCCAACCAAATCGTGGAAAAAAATAACAACATTATTATTATTTATATTGCTTCTGCGTTAGGAACGAAGGATATTTGTCAGAAGCAATGTTTTGAATAATGTTGACTAACAAACGCAGAAGCAATTCACAAAAAAAATTGGTTCAAGCACTGACGTGAAGTCAGGAGCTTTTGCGCGTATGTTATATTGTCCATTCTCCTGTATTGGACACTCTCAATCAAATATACCATGGTGAATTATATTGTCCGTTCTCCTGTATTGGACACTCTTAGTCGAATTTACCATGGTAAATTCGATTAAGAGAGTGTCCAATACAGGAGAACAGACTTGATGACAAAATTTTGACCTAAAAAGCACTTGTTGACTAGACTATCAAACCCTTATACTGTCACGAGCAGCCCCTGCTAAATCCATGCATATTGCCAGTTGATTTAGAATGCAACATTGTCCGTTCTTCTGTATTGGACACTCTCTTAATCGAATTTACCATGATAAATTCGATTAAGAGTGTCCAATACAGGAGAACGGACTATAGAATTCACCATGGTATATTTGATTAAGAGTGTCCAATACAGGAAAATGGACAATATAACATACGCGCAAAAGCTCCTGACTTCACGTCAGTGCTTGAACCAATTTTTGTTTTCGTAAATTTTTTTAAAATTTTCTAGCGGTACGGTTCTCAAAAAATTTTACACACGTCTTTATGTCGATATACTGCAACTAGTTACAAGCTACAATTTCATCGGGTCTATATTTTTTGAGTCATCGAGGAAATAATATTCCAGGTGGGTATAACTCCGAAACCGTTCGGCCGATTATGGCCAACAGCTAACTTCACTCTCCCATTTCGATGCGCAACCTACCCTGAAAATTGCAAGCCCCTATCTCCTTTCGTTCTGGAGTTATCGAGGCAACGGTCACCCATCCAGCTACTGAATTCACACAAGGCTGCACAGGTCTCCAACAAAATAGATCCGATCGTGTTCAAACTTGGAACTTGGTAGTATAGTTACGTTCTGAAGGCTCTCGCAAGATATCGGCCATGTCGGATGAATAGTTTCTGATATATAGAATTTTTTTCAATGATTTAAAAAAAAATTTTTAGTGATACGATCCTCACAAAATTATACTAGAATTTTCGCGTTGGCATTCTTCAACTAGTAACCATATTTAAATTGGATCGGTTTAGTATTTTTCGAGTTATTAAGGAACTAACAACCAAATTTCAGATGGCGATAACTCCAAAACCGTTTGGCCGATTATCCTTATAAAAAAACTCAAATGTCACATCCAGATGCACAACCTAACCTGAAAATTTCAAGTCGCTATCTCTTTCCTTTCTCAGGTTATCGAGACATAAAAAATATTTTTCATTAATTATTGGCGATCTAGTTCCTCGGAACTGAGTGCTTATCAATTTGCCCAACTGTCTGCAATTTTCGAATTTTTCGATGAAAATGGTCTAAAACAATTTGGTTCGACTCACTGATCAAGAATCCGTGGTCGAAAATCATTCTGTCCGGCCGGTCCGGCCGTCCGGCCGTAGGCAAAATAACTCTCGAACGGAATGAACTAGACAGTTGAAATTTTCAGAGTTGGTTTCGGAGATAAATATCTCGGCTAAGTTCGTTATTGGGCAAAATCGGACAGATGGTTTCAGAGTAACAAAAAAAAAATTTTTTTTTTACTAAACAAATTCCAAATTAAATTTTTTTCAATAAGCAGTTTTATCATAAGAATCCAATGACATCATTTTTAACTCTAACAAGCTAATACTTTCGGAGATATGATTTTTCAAAATTTCAATAAAAATTCGTATTTTTACGTTTTCACAGAATTATATAATTATTCTATGTATGAATTGTCATAATGTCAACTTATTTTCCTGAGACATGAAATTGTCTAATTCCTTGCTAATAGTTGGTTCAAAAAACGTCAAAATCGACTTAGAGAGACAAGGGTAAAAAACCGTCAAATAAACCCCCATGTGGCGATTTTATGTCGAAAAGTGAAAATTAAGAATATATATCCCAGGTAAGTACCGAAGTTTTATTCTAATACCGGAAATCAACAAGATCGTACGAGGAGCCTGATAGCCGGTCGGTCTACGCTTTGGGTTTCGGAACGAGAGAAGGCGGGCTCAAATCCCGGAAAGAGAATTACACTTTTTGGCGCTCTACAGGGTCTTTCACGAGGAACCTCACCCATATTTCTAAGGGAAACTACTGAACGTATTTTCATGAAATTCAGCATTTATAAGTATTTCACGATGCTGATGAAATCTAAAATATTTTCAAGGCATGAGTACCTCCGGTTTTTCCGGAAATGACGTCAACTCCCGTTTTTCAAATTAGAACACCATTTTTTTATTGCAGAAATAGATTCCTTAGAAAATTCCCAGTTCTTTTGATGTAACATTTTTCAGTTTTGGTTGAAAAATTCTCTCTGAGCGGGAAAATTCGAAAAAAAATTCGAAAATAGAGCTCCGCTGAAACAAGAATAACTTCGAGGTTTTTAGATGGAAAATTTTCATTTTTGGGATTTTTCAAGATGTAAGACTGATGTATCCACTTTAAAAATCGAAATCGCGATTCATGATACAGGGGGTGAAAAAATCGCTTTCAAAGTTAGGGATGACAAAATCGTGAAAAATCAATTTCTTCAAATTAGAACCCCATTTTTTTATGGCAGATATTGAATCTACGTTAATAAATAATGTGAGTGTATGCATCACACCCTTGCCCTAAAGTGGATATTTTCTGAGTTATTCCCAAAAAACTGTTTTTCGTCTTGAATTTTCAGCTATTTCTTTTCCCTTCACGCCAAAAAGATGAAATTTTCAGGAATGCTACTGAATAAAGAGGAATTTGGCAGATGTAATTAATGATATCTATCATTAAAAAAAAGAATGTAAAACATGGTAAGTTTTTGCATATGGTTCATAAGGAATTATTTATTTATCACTGGAGAGAAAACCGATGGCCGATTAGTTGAAATAAAAAATTCGAAAATAGAGCTCCGCTGAAACAAGAATAACTTCGAAGTTTTTAGATGGAAAATTTTCATTTTTGGGATTTTTCAAGATGTAAGATTGATGTATCCACTTTAAAAATCGAAATCGCGATTCATGATACAGGGGGTGAAAAAATCGCTTTCAAAGTTAGGGATGACAAAATCGTGAAAAATCAATTTCTTCAAATTAGAACCCCATTTTTTTATGGCAGATATTGAATCTACGTTAAAAAATAATGTGAGTGTATGCATTACACCCTTGCCCTAAAGTGGATATTTTCTGAGTTATTCCCAAAAAACTGTTTTTCGTCTTGAATTTTCAGCTATTTCTTTTCCCTTCACGCCAAAAAGATGAAATTTTCAGGAATGCTACTGAATAAAGAGGAATTTGGCAGATGTAATTAATGATATCTATCATTAAAAAAAAAAGAATGTAAAACATGGTAAGTTTTTGCATATGGTTCATAAGGAATTATTTATTTATCACTGGAGAGAAAACCGATGGCCGATTAGTTGAAATAAAGAGGTTTCCGATACAAATTCGAATCAAAATTCGCCATCTATTACTATACCTGTGACTTTTTTCTCTTGCATATTAGGGTAGTAAAATCTAAAACATGGTTTAAGTAACAGTTCCTGAAAATTTCATCTTTTTGGCGTGAAGGGAAAAGAAATAGCTGAAAATTCAAGACGAAAAACAGTTTTTTGTGAATAACTAAGAAAATATCCACTTTAGGGCAAGGGTGTGATGCATACACTCACATTATTTATTAACGTAGATTCAATATCTGCCATAAAAAAATGGGAATCTAATTTGAAAAAATTTATTTTTCACGATTTTGTCATCCCTAACTTTGAAAGCGATTTTTTCACCCCCTGTATCATGAATCGCGATTTCGGTTTTTAAAGTGGATACATCAATCTTACATCTTGAAAAATCCCGAAAATGAAAATTTTCCATCTAAAAACCTCGAAGTTATTCTTGTTTCAGCGGAGCTCTATTTTCGATTTTTTTTTCGAATTTTCCCGCTCAGAGAGAATTTTCCAACCAAAACTGAAAAATGTTACATCAAAATAACTTGAAATTTTCTAAGGAATCTATTTCTGCAATGAAAAAATGGTGTTCTAATTTGAAAAACGGAAGTTGACGTCATTTCCGGAAAAACTGGAGGTGCTCATGCCTTGAAAATATTTTAGATTTCATCAGCATCGTGAAGTACTTACCTATAAGTGCTGAATTTCATGAAAATACGTTCAGTAGTTTCCCGTATAAATATGGGTGAGGTTCCTCGTGAAAGACCCTGTAGTTCCTCGGAACTGAGTGCTTATCAATTTGCCCAAATGTCTGTAATTTTTATTTAAGATGCAGTTTCACCATTAAAATTCATCGATATCATTTTCAACTCCAACAAGCTAATACGTTCGGAAATATGATTTTTCTAAATTTCAATAATGAATCGTACGTACTTCTATGTTTTCACAGAATGCTATAATTATTCTATCTTAGCTTTATTATATGATCTGTGTTCATACTCGTACATTTCATCCTGTTCTATAAGAAAGAGTCAAATTCATTTCAGCTATTTTAATTTGATTTCTTCCATGGTGCAGTTCTCATTCTCAGATTGCTCATTTAATCTTGATAAATAAACCATTATTTGAATTTAATTTCCTTCATGATGCAGTTCTTTCATAAGAATACATTGATTTAATTCCCAACTCTGAGAAATCAATACTTTCGGAGATATAATTTGTCTGTTTGAACTAGAGCGCCAGAAAGATCCTGTTCACAGGGCTTGAACCCGTTTTTTTTTTTTAAATTTCTAGTGATACGATTCTTACAAAATTTCACAAACGTACTTAGGTTTATATTCTAAAACTATTCACCAAGCTTCAATTCGATCCGATTAGTATTGGCTGTAGACAAAATTATTACTCGGAAACCATTGGGCCGATTATGCCCATTAACGAAATTGTCCGTCGTATTGCGATGCGCCACCTACCCTGAAAATTTCAAGTCGCTAGCTCTCTCCGTTCTCAAGTTATCGTGGCAACAGCCGGATGGCCGGCTGGCTGGACGGACAGAATCAAATTTGACCTCGAGTTCTTCATCAGGGAGTCGAACTTAATCGTTTGAGACCATTTTCGGCGAAAAAATCGAAAATTACAGTCATTTGGGCAAAATGATATTGCGATGTTCCTCAAAACATACGCGCAAAAAGAATATCATCGTATTTGAAAATATCGAGGTTTTGAGGTTTGAAATTACGTTGAATGGAATTTTGATAACCCTGTAGGTGTAGATGCTATATCATTTTGCAAACACGCGATACAGAAAATAATGCATCTAATGTGCATCTCCTCAATTTTAGCACTGTATCTACAAAAGTGACAATGGTAGATGACTTCAAGCGTGACGTTACAAATGCAAAAAATATTCGTAAAAAATTGAAATATTTGAAGAACGGCTGCAGTTGGGTATAGGGATTGCTGGGGGATGTGCATCTGAAATTAAATGTTGAATCAAAAAAAAAATTAAAAAAGATGCAGTATTTGAAAGTGCCTTGAAAATAATTTCATTAGAAAGATCACACCGGAGTTTGAGTAAGACCTAAATTGCAGAACCATACGATTTTCCAATCTCTATATTCTTCTATAATGTTCAAACAATCACCATGTATAATAACATAATTTCGAACGTTGTTTTGTTAGGAATTATTATTTTGTGTCAGGGAAATTTATTTTTCAGTCGATGAACGGGCGGGCTGAAGTTTTCTGCCCGGAAGCCATTCTCTAAATAAATAAGACAATTTTCTGATATCGTTAATATCCACTGGTAGAAGGATATGCGCAAGAAATGAGGCCACAAAATTTCGAGTATGAAGAAACTCTAATCTTGTTATGAATAATCAAGGATTTCTCTCAACATTATACTTGGTCCAACCTACGAAAACCATGAACGAGAAAGCGCTTCCTACAATTTTTTGCAAAGACAACTTAATATGATTGAATATATTGAGTGATTCATGACCTCGTTCACTATTCAGGTTTTTAAAATATACTATTCGAATTCATACATGCTAGTGCACCTTAAATTTACAGGGATAAGGAGAAAGCCAGAATCTTGTAGTAAATTCGAGCGATTACATTGTTTATTCGCTAATAAGTGCAAGACAAAATAAATCACGACACTGGAAAGAAACAAGTGATCTTTTTTCACGTATTCGCATTCTTCTCAATCATTTAGTTCTATAATATCTCATGTATGAAGTTTGTGTTGTTAAAATAAATTCGTTTAAGATTAAATATTATGTCAATGGATATTTCCGTACAGAACTGCATTGGTGTTGGAGATAATTGTATTGTAATTGTATTCTTTCAAATTCCAAAGATGTCAATAAGTACTATTAACTCTATTCCTTGATCCTTCTTTAACATCATGCTGATAAATCCTGTTTTTCATATTTTTTTATGAAACATTCAGATGGAACAAAAAATCGTCAGAGTAATGTAGCTTGGTTTCAATAATTTCAGAGTACAAGGTGTTAGTTATGCATCTTGAGACCCTGGGAGTTAAGCGTTATCTTTAATTTTGGATTTAAAGTTAAACGTTATTGTTAAATTTTCTCTATAGAAATATTTGATGAGATATCGCTAAGAGTTATTTAGAATATTATCTTTACTGTCAGCGATATCGGGAACTCATGAAACGACTTAATCTTAGTTTAAAGTTTGAATATAACTTTCGATTCGTACATAGCGCTTGAGGGGATATCTACGGCCCCCTAATCAGAAAGGATGCAGATTTTCAAATATCATTCTTAGGGATGAGGCTCATTTCTGGTTAAACGGTTATGTTAACTAGCCAAATTGCTGTATTCACAGGGCGAGTCTTTAAGTTGTACATTAATTTTAACCCTAGGTTCTTATCGTGAAATGGAACACTTTTTTCATTTTCCAAATTAGGTTCAGGTAAAAAGATACAGTCTGTTGAATTTTCGAAAAAAAATCAGTTTTTATGTTGTAGCTTTGACATCCTTATTTTGAATAAAATTAATGTTGGTGTGAAGTTTCCTATAACAATATTTTCCTAATATTAGTTTTTTCCTACTTTTACTGGTTTTCTAGTTATAGACTCGTGGATTCATAAAACTAAATGAAATTAGGATAAAGAAATCAGATGAAGTTTTCTTTTAGTCATTCCAAGAATATCCAATCGTTTTAGAAGATTTAGAAGATTAAATTATTCTTGAAAGGTTTTTGTGGGTTTTAATTATTTTGTGATTTGCTTCTGCGTAAGAAACACAAGATATTCGTCAGAAGCAATCAATTGAACAATGTTGCCTAACAAACAACAACGAAACAACATCAACGAAGAAACAACTATATCGTAACGTTTCGGAGTCTATATCAGCCTCCTTCGTCAGACGCTTAATGAAAATCTCTAGAATTATTTTGTTGATAGTTATTTTGTGAAATTCAAGAATTGTCACATGGACATTATTTAAAAATCATAGCTAACATGGTTTTACTTCGCATAGAAATTTCCAAGTTCCAACTCCTTTTTTAATAAATTTAGCCAAATATGGTCAATACCAATTGAGCAATTTGCAGAATTGCATTCTCTGTTCAATAAAATACAAGTTGACTCCTTAAGTTTCCTTTTAATATAATCAGGTTCTGTCATTATAATCTTTGTATTACTCCAATCCATCATGTGATCTCCTTGGATTGTACATACATGTTCTGCTATTTTTGATTTCTGTATGTCTCTATATCTCAAGCTATTCTTATGCTCTGACTTTCTTATTTCTAGTGGTATTGATGTTTCTCTTGTGTATGATTTACCACAAAAACAGGGAATATTATACACACAGTTTTTTGATTTTTGTTTTTCACTTATGGGTTTTGTTTTCGTTAATAAAGACCTAAGATCATTTTGTGTTTTGAAGACGGTTCTTATATTGAACTTAGAACCGATTCTTCTAATTTTTTTCAGAAAGGCCTCGAACATGAGGGATCAAATTCAACAGATTGGGTTGCTGTTCTTGTTGATTATTCTGTTATACTTGTTGATTATTTTGTTGTTCTTGATTATTTGCTCTTCTATCTAAATTCATGATACATGTATTTATGAATTGCCTCGGATATCCATTTTCTTCAAGGAATTTTTTGTTGAAATCAATTTCATTATTTCGAATTTCAAGAGTAGAACAAATTAGGTTCGCTCTATCATAAAGTGTTTTGATAACACCTCTTTTCACACTAAGCTGATGGTTTGAATAGAAATTTAAATATCTATTTGTATGTCTCTGCTTCCTGAAGACACTCGTTTCGAAATGGTTCGGATACTTAATTATCGAAACATCCAGAAAAGAAAGCTGATTATTTTTCTCTATTTCCAAAGTGAATTTTATTGTAGGTTCCTTTGAATTTATGAAATCGAAAAATTTGCCTAACTCTTCTCTACCATGTTGCCAAATTACAAATATATCGTCAACATATCGCCACCAAGCTTTTGGTTTCAACAAATATGTATCCACAAATTTTTCTTCTAAATTTTCCATGAATATATTACTCATGACAGGTGATAAAGGCGAACCCATTGCCAAACCAAAATTTTGTCGATAAAAAACATCTCCTAGTTGGAAATAGGTGGTATTCAAACAAACATCAAGCATTTCCATAATGAGTATACCTCCCACAGTATCCTTTAATGATTACTTAAATTATTCTTCATCATTTCTCCTTAAACGCACCGTTTTTGAGATATTCTTCATTGAATGGTATAAAATGGGAAACTCCAGAAATTTCACTACTCTTATGGATCCGCCCCTGAGCGTTGGAATCATGTATTAAGCTGTAAACCACGTTACCATACCTTTTTTTCGATTACCATTAATGTCATATACAATTTATAAGCAGGAGTGTATTAGCACATTGTGAAATCTTCAGACGCTTATAACTTTTTGGCTGAGCCGAATTTGGGAAAATTGTAAATGAAAAAAGTGTTTTATTTGATGAGAGGAATCTATGGTTGATATTTATGTACAACTTTAAGACTCACCCTGTATAGTGGTTGTAAACCTGAAGAATATCAAGAACCGCCATAAGATCCTGATAAACTGACTGTTTGGGGCGGATTTTATGCTGGAGGAGTCATTAGACTTTTTCTTTTACGGAGCTCATAGGACTGTCAATCGAAATCGTTATCGTTCAATGTTGACTGATTTTTTATGGCCTGAATTGGTTCGTCTTGATTTGCAGACCACGTGGTTTCAACAGGACGGTGCCACTTGTCATACTGCCAATGACACAATGACTGAATTGAAAACAAAATTTGGTGATTCGATTATTTCAAGAAATGGACTGATAAATTATCCGCCTCGTTCCTGTTATTTAAGTCCATTGCAATTCTTTCTTTGGGGTTACATTGAGTCATTGGTTTACAGCAATCATCCATCAAATTTAGACGATTTACATATCCATATTGAACGAGTAATTGCTAACATACGACCTGATTTGTGTGAGAGAGTCTTGGAAAATTGGGTCAAACGACTTCATTCCTTCCAGCGTTTCCGTGGTGGACATTTGAGTGATATTTTGTTTCATAAGTAATGGTATCCATTTTACTTTATAATGAAATAAACAAAATTTTCCAAATAAATAATGTGTTTTATTTATAAAACAAATGGGGCGCTCTTAATGAAAGACCCGTTATAATATAACGTGAGCGTCATAATAATGGAATAATGGATTTATTTTCTCCCCTTTGAGGATTATCGAAAAATTATTATTTTTTATGTACTCAATGACCCCACCCCCTTGATCCAACCTTGCTTGTCCCAACTTGTTGAGGTTTATTGATCACAATGTATGGATATTCTAGTTAGAAATGGTGAATGCACTTTCAATGTATAGAGTAGGCATCTTATATTTATAGCTTCGGTATATAGATAATTGTTGTATCTCCATGTACTGAGAAAAGCCCTGCTTGGGGATTTTTTCTTTTATACCTGATAACGTGATTGACAAAAGAATAACGGATATAAATGTGACTATCGCTACATCTACACTGACGTTATACACGAATTTCTTAAATAAAGTCGCTGTACCTATGGCCACTTGACACTTGATTAGTAAAGTGCCATCTATTAAGCAGTAGCTCAAGTACAACAAACAGTGGCTGCTGCGGTGCAAGGATTCTCCAAAAATTATGTTTCCGATACAATAACAAGCCGTTTAATGATTCCTTCATAAGAATGTAGGTATACGAAGAAGGATTATTTTCTTACCGAACCGTAGGGGCAGCTCAAATCGTGAAGATGAAGTTAGAGGTTTGAGTTGAATTGCAATTTTCCCGTAGAGTTCGAGTGGAGTTTGAATTTCAATGTGAACATGACAATGCTACTTACAATACCAATACAGTGTGTGGATGATGTAAGGAACAAAATTCATAACTGCATTATTGAATGTTTACAAGAAAAACGCTCGGATAAGTCAATTTTAGTTTTTAATCAACTACCTTTTGGCATACAAATGATCCTCCCCCCAATGTTGAACGGAGTTGGAAAATTTCCAACACAGTTGGAAAAATTTCGAAGGAGTTGGTAAAAAATTCGAAGCAGTTGGAAAAATTTCGTTGGAGTCGGACAAAATTTCGAAGTAGTTGGCAAAATTTCAAAGGAGTTGGACAAAATTTCGAAGGAGTTGGAAAAAATTTCGAAGCAGTTGGAAACATTTCAATGGAGTTGGAATATTTCCGAAAAAATTGTTATAAAATGTGAAGGAATTAGACCGCCCGACCGGATAAATGCAAAGCAGGCAGATCATAGGGACGGGATAACACCATGTGCCCTTGTACTCATTCCTGTTGCCGTAAATTCAATATTCAATAGTTTTCGGCACAACGTGTGTAGCCGGCAAGTATGTCATAAAACAAACCATCTGGTACCAATTTGGGCTATTTCTCACTGTCGAGCGGCATTTTGAAAAGCTTTTATTTCTATTGAATTTAGCAACGTAAATATGTGAGTACACAGATTTCTCCTTCTTCCATAAGTTCGAATTTCCGAAAACAAGTTCTGGGTTTCTTGCAAATAAAAACCCCCCCGTCATCGTCGTCGTTGTTTTATGTAATCCTTCAAGCGCTTTTTGAATGCTTCTCCCCCCCCCCCAAATTTGGCTTTGGCCCGGGAAATAAATGAAATTCCTTCATATCTTTGAAGTTCTGTAAAGCCCTCAACAATTCAAGGAAATTCGTAACTTGTAACTAGAATTGCAGCAGAAAAAACAGGTTGATTCAGAGGTTAACGAATTAGGAACCTGTTTTAGGGTATTGCTCTTTATTTCCACATTCATCGAAATGATTCGAAATTCTAGATATTTACAAATAGATGTAAGAAATACACAATTGATTGTCAAAGTAGAAATGTAGATAAAAATACTGCTTATTTTTATTAAAATGAATTCTAAATTCACTACAATGAAAATATGTATCTAAAAATTAAAGCTTAGAATAGTAAAAATGCGTTATGGTATAATTATTAAACGGGGTAGAACAGTAGTATTTGATTTCATGATTTCATTCTTCTAATATGGCTAGTATTGTCCGGACACATCCGTATACATTGTCCTAACATCCACATCCATCAGTCTTCATCTAATATGATCATTCGATTGATGTCATCATCATCAAAACATTTTTTACAGTATCTACGCTCTAAATAAACTGGTATGATGAAATCAGTGGGTACTAATTGCACAGTTACAATATTTTGGTGGCATGTAGGTAACAATGAAATCGAACAATTTCGTAATTTGGATTGAATTAAGAATTTTGAAATGTCTCGATTGAAATGTAGAATCTAATAATCTGTGATGTATTTGGGATATGCGAATCCCTGGTGATTAAGCTGTAATAACCCGATAGATCATAGTTGACCAAAGTTCTATAAACAATATAAATTCAATGCAGTTGATGGACATACATCATAGAATAGTACACTATGAAATCTGTGTACTTTGTTATTCGATCCGAAATAATCGTTTTTTTCGTTTGAAAAACATTTCCACTTATAAAATTACATCAGGAATAGTTGAAAAAAAATTTTAAAAAATATATTTTGAAAAATTTTGTAAGAACCGTACCCCTAGGAAATTTCAAAAAAATTACGAAAAAAAAATTGGTTCAAGAAGTGACGTGAAGTCAGGAGCTTTGGCGCGTATGTTCTATTGTCCATTCTCCTGTATTGGACACTCTTAATCGAATTTACGATGGTAAATTATGTTGTCCATTCTCCTGTATTGGACACTCTTAATTCGAATTTACCATGGTGAATTCGAATTGTTGTTATTGGAGTATGGATTTTAACTTATTGAAACATAGTATTACATCCCATTTCATGTCAGTAAAACATGCATAAAAATGCAATGGAAATTGCAGGAAGAAAAATGGTTGCATACTGAAGGTCCCAGATTCTTCAAAAACAGATATATTTTGAAGAATCGGGTATTCCTGTTTTTGTGCACGTGCAGTCACGAGCATTTTTGCAACTGCTGTAATGGCATGCAACAAAAATTGAGAACTAACGGTAAAGCCACACTAGAAAAATGATTCGTCATAAACTAAGATATGATGATAATGGATATATGTAAAATTACAAAAAAACATTGTTACAATGATAAATCTAAATTATCATTATCGGGGAATCATCATGAACTGACATTTATTGTTGACTAGAAAAGGATAATTGAGTTAGATGTTAGATATGCGATAATTTTTTTTTTTAGTCCAATAAACTATCTTTTTAATGTGGTTAAGGTACAAAAGTCCAGAAGACATAAAAACTCAGACTATTAATTTTCTGAGAATACAGTCAGATATATTTCAAATTTCAATTGAAGATTAATTCCTAATACTAAAAGAAAATTATTCTAAAGAATTCCTCCACATAAATATTTTTCCACAGCAGTCTTTAATAATATACAGATAATTATTTTCAGATATTTTACACTGTTTAGGCCTTAACTACTTTTATCTATTCATTTAACAACTTAGAATTATGTTGCTTACGACTAAAATATGCTTTCATAGAAAGTTTGAATCAAGTAGGCACAGGAAAATAGAGACTTCTATACCAGAAAATTGCACCGATTTATTTCAATAAACATCCATGAGGAGCCACCAATATGAAGAAAAGAAAGAGAATAACATTCATAAGTTGTAAATAAATTCGACTATGTATGAAGGCAATTACTGTGAATATGCGTATTTTCGAAATAATTGGGAGAATATTCCAAAATAAAGTTTGAATATTGCATCTATGTTATTTATATGATCAATTTTTTGGAAACGCATTATATGAATAAGGATTTTTGAATATGATGACGATCAATACGGACTATACAATCTTTCGAGGGAAGTCTTGAATACTCCTATTCTGAAAATGCTCTTCTACTTCTTTATATTGCTGAAAGATTTGTCGCAAGTCGAAATATATTTGGGTCAATCACCAGATTTTGGCACTCTTGAATCTTAGCAGTTCTGGTTTGAGATCATTTTGCTTGGAAATTTCAAAAATGATATACGAATATTTTGGATAAATGTCAGGAGAGAAATTGCCGAAAAGCAATAAACTTGAATATAACAAGAAAAATGTATCACTACAAACGGAAGAATGACAAACTTGTAAAAATAAAATGCAAGCTAGAAGGTACATTGACCGACGCTGCACGTAAAGCAATACGTTGGTTTGACATATATTCAGTTTCTATGCCAAAATTTTATCGCTGAAACCCCATCTTGTTTTGCAATGGTACTTGTTTTATCGAGCGTCGCTATGGAAACTGAATATTTTATAGTCAGGTATATTCTAACAATTTGAGACTTATAATAATGAAAAATGGCGATACCGTTGTTTATAAATCAACAAGTCCAGAGCGTTCCTGCCAATAGGGTCCTTCATAAATGGCTTCGTATAATTAATATACTTATGCATATATTTCACAAGTCAAATAGACCCCAGGGGGATCATTGATTTGCCGAGAAAGCAAGAGCAGACGCGTTTCTGGCTTCTTGGCCTTCATCAGTACTCTGTAGCTTCTCAACAAATTCAACTAAACTGACCCGGGTTAAGCCCCTCAGAGCCGGCTCGGTCGATCATACCTAATTGCCTACGCCACCTATGAGACAAAACACGGAAATCAACCTTTCCCCACCAGTGAATATTTGAAGCGTGAAATCATATGCCACCAATCACTCGATATTAATCGAGAAACGAGTCCCGCAGAGCTCAGACAGTATCTTCCCAATGGCCATGAACGCTGTTTAGCGTTTTCAAAAATAATAATGAAAAATGGCGATACCGTTGTTAATAAATCAACAAGTCCAGAGCGTTCCTGCCAATAGGGCCCTTTCATTATTATTTTTGAAAACGCTAAACAGCGTTCATGGCCATTGGGAAGATACTGTCTGAGCTCTGCGGGACTCGTTTCTCGATTAATATCGAGTGAATGGTGGCATATGATTTCACGCTTCAAATATTCACTGGTGGGGAAAGGCTGATTTCCGTGTTTTGTCTCATAGGTGGCGTGGGCGATTAGGTATGATCGACCGAGCCGGCTCTGAGGGGCTTAACCCGGGTGAGTTTAGTTGAATTTGTTGAGAAGCTACAGAGTACTGATGAAGGCCAAGAAGCCAGAAACGCGTCTGCTCTTGCTTTCTCGGCAAATCAATGAACCCCCTGGGGTCTATTTGACTTGTGAAATATATGCATAAGTATATTAATTATACGAAGCCATTTATTAAGGACCCTATTGGCAGGAACGCTCTGGACTTATTAATTTGAGACTTGGTGAAATATCATATTGACGTTTAATTCCACATGTGATTTGTCAATCCATTGCAATTACCCAGAATATGAAACACTATCAAATGTGTAATATTATTTATATTTCATATTTTAGGTGATGGGGGAATGTAGATAGTATATAAGCCAGCTAGGGGTAGCTGTATACCTCAGTGATTTGAAAAAATATATATTCAGCTGATTCAACCAAAAAATCAAGTACTACTCCAGTAACAAACACCAAAACATACCTGAGAATAAGAATTTAGACAGAAAACATTTAAGAAAATACAAACTAAAGCTCCAACTGCTGTTGAGGTTTCATTTTATTTGAAGTATATTGTTTTCATTATTTTCTGTTACATCGACTTTAACTACTGTTTCAACTGACCCCCTTGGTTACACTTGTTACACCATGACTTTTTTTATACGCGCCATTTTCTCGGATATGATGATGTATATTATTCTATTTTATTTTTTATTAAATCGATGAATGGGTAGCATTCAGTTTGACCGTAAATGATCTTGCTGCGATTATTCATCAAAATGTTATAAAAGATCGATTACTTTTTGTTACTACTGACACATCTCTCCTCCATATGTTGATATAGCAAAATGTAGTTGCAGGTTTGATATTAGGAATTCATAAAACCCAAACTTAAGCTTAATTCAATTATTTCAAGAAAATTAAGGATCGTGGACAAGAATACAGTCCAATTGAAATTCTCATGAATTATAGTCCTATAGTTTCAACAGATCCAACTCCTTAAAATATTATTTCAGCAAAAAATTTCAAGATTTCACAACACATGTAGGTTCTCACAGGATTTGGATTTGGTGATGTCGTTCATACAGATTTTTTGCAAGATCTCCCTCGCGATATTCAGGCTCAGACTGGTCTTTGATCCATGCAATTTGTTACTCTCTTTTTTCGGCTTCTTCTTCTTATCTCTGGATTCTCTGAGACGAATCTGTTTCAGGATACCCACAAGAAGTTCGTCGACATTATGTTGTATCCCGCTGGAAGTCTCGATGAATTTACAGTCTCTCGCAACTGCCAAAGCTTTTCCTTCTGAAAAAATCAATAATTATTGTAGATCTATAGGAGTATGAACAAATAATAAAAACAACAAAATTTCAGGTAAGTATAACTACAAAATTTGGCCGATTATGCTTATTGAACTTGAATGTCACATTCGAATGCGCAACCTACCCTGGAAATTGCAAGTCGATATATCTTTCCGTTTTCAAGTTATTGTGAGATTCATAATATTTTGTCGTAATTTTTCAAAATTTTCTAGTGGTACGATTTCCAAATTTCACACACGTCTATATGTCGATATTCTACAATTAGATACCAAGTTTCAATTCTATCGGGTCAGTATTTTTCGAGTTATCGAGAAAAATAATATTTCAGATGGGTATAACGCCAAAAATGATATAATGATCTACATACTGTGATACTGTCCATGATTTTCGAATAATCATTCATTGATACCTGCATCGCGTCTTCTCTTAATGTTATTCTCTGTTCCCGATTGAAGTTATTTTGTTCGTTTTCAATATTCATGTTCTCCAATTCAGACGTTATCGATCCAGCCGATGAACCAAATGTCACTTGCAAATTTACAGAGTTTAAATAAATGCTCAGAACTCGAAAACCCTACTGATTTGTAATATAATGTATCGGTATCGTTCAATTCTCTTTAGGAACAGAGGTACTACGCTGAATCTTAATTGAGAATCACATTTTTACGAATACCCCCTTCGGTAGATCCACGTAGAATAAACGAACCGAATTACTTCCAAAAGCCTCATTGTTATTCGGAAGAACCCTCGTCTATTTTAAGAACGGACTGAGAATACTCTGAGAAATTCGAAATTAATTTAAATTTTATCGAAGGAGTGATCCCTCTGAAGAAAATACTTGACGAAGAGGACATTTTCGGAAATCTAGTTTAGTCACCTCCTTCAGCCTCCATGGAACATGTTTACATAATGTGGATGATAGGGTTGTTCCAATTTTTTTAATCTTGAAAACTGTCATATAAAAAGTGCAGTCAGGAGATTTTGCGCGATACATAATATTTTTTCACAATTTTTTCCTCGGAACAGAGTGCTTATTTAATAATATTACAGGTGGGTATTTTTCCGAAACCGATCACCGAACTTAACTGTCCCATTCGGACTACCCTGAAAATTGCAAGTTGCGATCCCTTTCCATTCAAAAGTTATCGTGGCAACGGTCACCCACCCAGCTACTGAATGGGCTGCTCGAATCTCCCACAATAAAGATCCGCTCATGTTCAAATTTTGAACATGTCTATGAAGTTAGGTTCTGAAGTCTTTCGCAAAATTTCAGCGATATCGGACGGATAGTTTCGGAGAGATGAATATTTTTCATTAATTTTTTTAAAACTTTGTCATATTTGAGGTAGGTCGATTATGGCTATTAACAAAGTCAAATGTCGCATTCGCATGTGTACCCAAAAAGTCGCTATCCCTTTGCGTTCTCAAGATATCGTGAGATAAAAAATATAATTTAATAATCTTTTTTTAATTTTCTAGTGATACGGTCCTCACAAAATTTTGCATGCATTTTTGCAGCGGCGTTCTACGACTAGTTAACAAGTTTCAATTCGGTCGTATCTATATTGGTTGAAAATGAAATTAATACTCGGAAACCGTTGAGCCATTTAGGCGCATTAACGAACTTATGCGTCGCTACCTACCCTGAAAATTTCAAGTCACTATCTCTTTCCATTCGAAAGTTATCGTGGCAACGCCCGGCTGGGCAGAATCATTTTGACCTTCATCAGTTAGTCGAACCTGATCGTTTGAGACCATTTGCAGCAAAAAATTCGAACATTACAGACATTTGGGTAAAATGATGTTCTTACGCCACCTTAGGCATAGCGGGTGGCGATCACCAAAAATTTATTTCTAGCCTCGGGATTGAACTCGCGACCTCCGGCGTCAAACGCTCTACCACTGAGACAATCGCGCAGCTAAATTAATTTGTGAACTCTATGCATATGTATAAGGATCATACGAAGCCATTTCGAGACCCTATTGGCAGAACGCTCTGGACATTCTGATTTAATTGATTTAATTACAGGTACAACTGTGTAAGGTCTCTAATAGAAATTGTTGATTATGTTCCATCAAAAAATATTCCCACAATGAATTTGAAGATATGTAATAATCATTTATTGCTACTCACCATTCGCTGTGATCACTCTTGATCTCGCTAAGTCTGCTTTATTTCCCACAACTATCACGCTCTTCGCTTGAGTGTATCCTTCCCTCCATAGATAGTTCAACGTTTCCTCAGCATGTTGAAAACTCGCTCTCGCGACTATCGAATATATCACAACACATGCATGGGGTTCGTAGGTGCTCAGTGAGTTTTCCACCTGTAATGGTACAAAAAACAAAGTGAGTCAAGTAGATGGTAGTGATTCATTTATTTGTCAAAATAAAGGCTTTTTCGCCAATTGATTTAGTCGAGTGGCGAATAGTTTAGTAACTGAGCCAGTAGCTTCTCACAAAAAATAGTTCACAACATAAACTGTTCGTTATATTACTAGCTAGTTTACCTTTGTGCGAGATGTACAACGTTACGTAGGGAACAAAGCTTGTTAAGCCTTCTGTAATAGCTATTTTAGGGGAAGAAAAGAAATTTTTGTGTCCAAACAAAAAAAAATATGGTGGCGAAAATGGATTAAGAAAAGGGATTAACTAGTACGTAATACTTCTCTTCTCAAAGAACTAGCTTTACAATATTAAATAGTTTATTTCTGGGTTTTCTCTCCCAAACTCTGGAAAATATCTATTAAATCAAAATTAACTATTTTGTGAATTGCTTCCGCGTAAGAAACACAAGATATTTATCAGAAGCATTAAATCGAACAATATTTCCTAACAAACAACAATAACGAAACAACATCAACGATGAAACAACTATTTCATACTGTTTCGGAATCTAAATCAGACTCCTCGTCAGACACTTAACGAAAATCGTCAGAAATAGTTTTTGTTGATATAGCTATGCTGAAAGTCGTGAATTGTCACGAAGGAGTCTGATTCAGACTCCGAGACGTTACGAAATAGTTGTTTCATGTTGATGTTGTGTCGTTATTGTTTGTTAGGCAACATTGTTCGATTTATTGCTTCTGACAAATATCTTGTGTTTCTTACGCAGAAGCAATTCACAAAATATATTATTATTATTAATTTATTTAATAGATATTTTCCAGAGGTTTGGGAGAGAAAACCCAGGAAGATAACCTTTAATAATGAATATACCTTCCACAGTATCCTTTAATGAATATTTTAATGAATACCTAGTTTGGAACTTTGTGAAGGACTGAAAATTGTTTTACTTTTAGTTTGATGAATGTGCAATCACAAATTCAATGTAAAGACTTACGCAATTCCTGCATTCTTAATTTCACTTCCCTATTGGATGAGTGGCCGTTTAGTGTTGTGTATTTTTGCACGCATGTTCTAGGGAAGTGCGTGCTATCATTTTGCCCAAATTTCTGTAATTTTTGCCGAAAATGGTTTCAAACGATAACTTTCGAACGAGAACAGATAACGACTTGCAATTTTCAGGGTAGGTTTCACATCTGAACGCGATGGTTAATAGGCATAATCGACATCATTTTGCAGTTATACTTATCTGAAATTCTATTGTTATTTCCTCTATAACTCAAAATATACTCATCCAATCCAATTAAAAGTCGTATCCTAAAATTACTTGAGACCTAAGTTTTTTCGTATATCATTACATATTCAACTAATTTCAATTCCGTTATATGTCGGAATTAAACATTCTGTGATCTCAGATGATTCTCTCATTACTCAAGTATGTCATTAAAATGGTACGAAATGAGTTCATATCTAACAAAAACTGAGAAAACGGTCTATACCGATAGTAAATTCGATTAAGAGTGTCCAATAGAGGTGAAGGGACAACAGAACGTCAGTGCATGACCAAATTTTTTCCTATTTGGTTCCCACTGATTACCTAGACTCACGGATTCATAAAACTAAATGAAATTAGTATTATGAAAGCATATAAAGGTCATCTGGAGTCACCATCGCAATTTTCATCTTAGAAAATTAAATTTTTCTTCCCCATTTCTCCTAAAACGCATTGTTTTTGAGATATACATCGTTGAATGTTATAAAAACTGATAGCAATCTGAGAATTTGCCTAATTTTTCTTTATCCGCTCAACACCTTGGATGGCCTTGAATCGATGTATATCTACGTTGCCGCAATTGATTTTCTCTCACAAGATATAGATAATCCGAGCTTCTCGATCGCCATAATATACGAAAACCTATTAAACAGTTTGACAATGCAGTATAAATCAACAAGTCCAGAGCGTTCCTGCTAATCAGGTCCTTCATAAATGGCTTCGTATAATTATTACACCTATGCATATATTTCACAAATCAAATAGACCCCAGGGGGTTCATTGATCTGCCGAGAAAGCAAGAGCAGACGCGTTTCTGGCTTCTTGGCCTTCATCAGTACTCTGTAGCTTTCCCAACAAATTCAACTGAACTGACCTGGGTTAAGCCTCTCAGAGCCGGCTTGGTCGATAATTCTAATCGCCCACGCCACCTATGAGACGAAACACGGAAATCAGCCTCTCCCCACCAGTGAATATTTGAAGCGAGAAATCATATGCCACCATTCACTCGATATTTAATCGAGAACGAGTCCCGCAGAGCTCAGACAGTATCTTCCCAATGGCCATGAACGCTGTTTAGCTTTTTCAAAAATAATAATGAAAAATGGCGATACCGTTGTTAATAAATCAACAAGTCCAGAGCGTTCCTGCCAATCGGATCCTTCATAAATGGCTTCGTATTATTATACCTATGCATATATTTCACAAATCAAATAGACCCCAGGGGGTTCATTGATCTGCCGAGAAAGCAAGATCGACCAAGCCGGCTCTGAGAGGCTTAACCCGGGTCAGTTTAGTTGAATTTGTTGGGAAAGCTACAGAGTACTGATGAAGGCCAAGAAGCCAGAAACGCGTCTGCTCTTGCTTTCTCGGCAGATCAATGAACCCCGTGGGGTCTATTTGATTTGTGAAATATATGCATAGGTGTAATAATTATACGAAGCCATTTATGAAGGACTCGATTGGCAGGAACGCTCTGGACTTGTTGATTTATTAACAACGGTATCGCCATTTTTCATTATTAATGCAGTATAAATACGGCGCGAACTGAGACATAAAGTATATGATCCCATAGAGTGATTATTCTGTCAAATGGAATCACATCTCAACTATTCGATTCGAAACTTTCTTGTAAATGGATGGATTCATTTTATTAATGGATATTTATGGAATTTTTGACAATAATGCATAATAATATTTCAAGAATGGCGATTATCAAATTATCTATAATCTTGAAGTGGAAACAGTTGATGGCTTTTGAGTAAAAATTAATTTGAAGTTCAGTGTTTCAATGGTGAAATACTTGTTACTGCTACATTATAAGGATTGAGTGATTAAATAAGTTTTCTCAAACAATTTCATTGAATTTCCAGCATCAGATGATTCAGTTTTTTTGCTGTTTTACAATAGATTTCAGTAGCAGTTTTCTAAGTTGAATGCGTGAATGCAGTGCAGGTAGTAGATTAGCACAATATGAAATCTTCAAACACTTGTAACTTTTCACCTGAGCCGAAACTGGAAAAATGATAATTGAAATGTGTTTTACATGATGAGAAGAATCTTGGCTAAAATTACAACTTTAGGACTCACCCTGTATATTATAAACATATGTGTTCTGGCAATGTAATTTTGACAACGTTGGAGGAAGGAGGAAGATGAGTAAAATGAAATATAGACACCTGTTGTTTCTGATTAGGAAATTGTTCATAGGCGTATCATGAGGCTTGATAAATATGAACGAGGACGACGAAATTTTGAATACAGCCGTTCTGAATGTACGCGATTTGGGATCGGGAGATTTATAATTTTTTTCCAAAAATCTATGAAATAAAGAAAGCGAAGTACTTTAATTATGGATTTATTAGATTAGAAATTGGTATGTGGGTATTTGGATTAATTAATTGTCAAAATAATAATATGAGTTTTGTGAATATTGCCAGAATCAATTCTGCATTGGTTGTTGAATATTAATAATGAAACAAATTTTGTGATTATCGTTCTATTAAATTCAAAATTGACATTCGTGGATTTTTGGAAGTTGCTACATTTAATTAAAATATTCTTCGATAAAATTTTAGTTTTAGAAAAGACGAATGGAACTTTTTGAATTTCAAACTTCAATTTTGCGTGAAAAATTCAAGATGAAATATTCTGACAGCAAATCCACTTTTGAATCAATCTCTATGAATTTTTCATGTCGATTTTGTTTTGGTTCAAGATTTATCCGAAAATTTATGAATTCGTGCAGACAACTCGTTCTTCCACCCCCCCTGGAATTATGATCAATACCCTGAATTGATCTATCGGAGTAATCATTCGAGTCAATGAAAGGGTTGAAAACTGGGTTATGAGTTTAAAATATATATCTTATTGTTCGCTATATTGTTCACCCCTGTATCAAAAAATAAAATATTCCTTATGAAATTCAAAAAAAAAATATTGCCAAATTAGGTACACATTTTACCAGATTCCAGAAGATCTTCCGCTAATTCCATATCGAATTTAAAACCGTCATTTTTTTATTTCGTAATGAATTGGTCTTATATTAGAGCAAATTATTTCAAATATGTTTCAAGTATCATAATAGCCAAAGATGAATTAAATATTACGCTGGAAGTGAGAATCCCCATAATTTTTTTTTGGAAAAATAAATAAATTTTCTTCCATTACAAATAGGTAGCAAAACTAACCTAATCCATTTCCCAGATTCCGAGGATAATACACTAATAAATCTTCAGGTGGTATATCATTCTCCAATAATGAAAAAATGAAAATAAGATTTTTTCAATAATATTTTCATCGTGTATAACATCTGTATCTATATGGCTTCGACATCTATAACAAAGAGTCCGTTCGACTTTTTGGCGCTCCTGTTCCTCGGAACAGAGTGCTTATCAATTTGCCCAAATGTCGGTAATTTTCGAATTTTTGGCTGAAAATGGTCTTAAACGATTTGGTTCGACTCACTGATCAATAATCCGTGTTCGAAATCGATTCTGTCCGGCCGTCCGTCAGTCCGGCTGTAAACATGATAACTCTCGAACGGAATGAGCTAGACAGTTGAAATTTTCAGAGTAGGTTTGAGGGATAAATATCTCGGTTGAGTTCGTTATAGGGCAAAATCGGTCTAATAGTTTCGGAGTAACGAAAAAAAAATTTTTTTTTACATTACAACTTTTGAATTCAAATTATTTTAAGATGCAGTTTCATCATAGGAATCCATTGACCGAGGTGATGTTAGCTCCCGGCCGGCCAACTCCAAGCGCTGCTATTCCACCACGGTCAATACCGTTCCCCTAACGTTCTCTGGCGCTTTTGATATTTTATTCCGATGTTCAGATGTTCAGAATAGGCGACTAAGCTTTGTTATCAGCTGAATGCATATACCTAAGCACTAGTAAATTACTCAAATTTTTTCATTCAATTCTGAAAGCACTACATGAACAGCTGCATTGTTGGAAATATTAAATTATTCTCATAGCGCTCAAATAGAAGTTCGTAATTTTAGTTTTCTGGATATCTGAATGGCCGGCCAAGAAAGGTTATTAGCAGGATACTTGTGTCAATCAAATACCTTATCAAATTGATTTTTTGGTTTGATTCTGATATCCTTAAGTACCCAACTCCAAGGATTGAAATATGAGGTTTATCTCATAGTTCTCAGATAGATGTTGGATTTTTTTTTCTGAAGATTCAAGCAGACGGCCAAGAAAAATAATTAGCAGGATACATGTGTAGATCAAATACCTAATCAAATTGATTTTTTCGTTCGATTCTGATATCCTTAAGTACCCAGCTCCAAGGATCGAAATATAAGGTTTATCTCATAGTAATCAGATGGAAGTTGGTAATTTTTTTTCTGAAGATTCAAGTAGCCGGCCAAGAAAAATAATTAGCAGGATACATGTATTATTTTTCTTGGCCGGCTACTTGAATCTTCAGAAAAAATAATTCCAACTTCTATCTGAGCACTATGAGATAAACCTCATATTTCGATCCTAGGAGCTGGGTTCTTGAGGATATCAGAATCGAACGAAACAATCAATTTGATAAGGTATCTGATTGATACATGTATCCTGCTAATTATTTTTCTTGGCCGGCTACTTGAATCTTCAGAAAAAAAAATTACCAACTTCTATCTGAGCACTGTGAGATAAACCTCATATCTCGATCCTTAGAGCTGGGTAGTTAAGGATATCTGAATCGAACGAAAAAATCAATTTCATTAGTTATCCGATCGATACATGTATCCTGTTAATTATTTTTCTTCAGAAAAAAAAATTACCAACTTCTATCTGAGCACTGTGAGATAAACCTCATATCTCGATCCTTAGAGCTGGGTACTTAAGGATATCTGAATCGAACGAAAAAATCAATTTGATTAGTTATCTGATCGATACATGTATCCTGCTAATTATTTTTCTTGGCCGGCTACTTGAATATTCAGAAAAAAAATTACCAACTTCTATCTGAGCACTATGAGATAAACCTCATATTTCGATCCTTGGAGCTGGGTACTTAAGGATATCAGAATCGAACGAAAAAATCAATTTGATTAGTTATCTGATCGATACATGTATCCTGCTAATTATTTTTCTTGGCCGGCTGCTTGAATCTTCAGAATAAAAAATAACCAACTTCTATCTGAGCACTATGAGATAAACCTCATATTTCGATCCTTGGAGCTGGGTACTTAAGGATATCAGAATCGAACGAAAAAATCAATTTGATTAGTTATCTGATCGAAAAATAATTAGCAGGATACATGTATCGATCAGATATCTAATCAAATTGATTGTTTCGTTCGATTCTGATATCCTTAAGTACCCAGCTCCAAGGATCAAAATATGAGGTTTATCTCATAGTGCTCAGATATAAGTTGGTTATTTTTTTTTCTGAAGATTGAAGTATCCGGCCAAGAAAAATAATTAGCAGGATACATGTGTAGATCAAATACCTAATCAAATTGATTTTTTCGTTCGATTCAGATATCCTTAAGTACCCAGCTCCAAGGATCGAGATACAAGGTTTATCTCACAGTGCTCAGATAGAAGTTGGTAATTTTTTTTTCAGAAGATTCAAGTAGCAAGCCAAGAAAAATATTTAGCAGGATACATGTATCGATCAGATACCTAATCAAATTGATTGTTTCGTTCGATTCTGATATCCTTAAGTACCCAGCTCCAAGGATCGAAATATGAGGTTTATCTCATAGTGCTCAGATAGAAGTCGGTAATTTTTTTGTTCTGAAGATGCAAGTAGCCGGCCAAGGAAAATAATCAGCTGGATACATGTTTTGATCAAATACCTAATCAAATTGATTTTTTGGTTCGATTCAGATATCCTTAACTACCCAGCTCAAAGGATCGAAATATGAGGTTTATCTCATAGTGCTCAGATAGACGTTGGTAATTTTTTTTTCTGAAGATTCAAGTAGCCGGCCAAGAAAAATAATTAGCAGGATACATGTGTCGATCAAATGCTTAGTAAAATTGATTTTCTTGTTTGATTCTGATTTCTTTAAGTATGCTGGTCCAAGTATTCAAACAGGATGTTTTTCATCTAGTTCACAAATGGAAGTTTGTAATTTATTATTTCTTAAGATTCGAATAGTCGGCCAAGCAAAGTAGTTAGAGAAATACATGTGTCGCTTCAATATCTTATTAAACCAACTTTTTGGTTTCATTCTGAGAATCTTAAGTCATTGTGCTTGTGCTAATAAACTGCTAATAAACGCATCTGAACTAAGGGACATATAGAAAGAAGTTCACTGATGTTTTTTCCACTTGATTTTTCATGTTTAAAATGTATAAGGGAATTATTTTGAAAAAGCATTGCGGGTATAGTGCGTTCATTTCAAACATCTGGGAATTGGGAACCGAAATCGCCATAAACCTCATGCCATGAGGGGCCGAAACATATTGAAGATAAGGAAAAGGAACAATTATACTTGAATATATTCTACCCTTAACGATTTCAATATGTGTTATGAATTGAGAATACACTCAGATTATTTTTTATTACTCTAAACGAAAACATTTCATTCGAGGCAGTGCCGGCAGAATTACAATGCAAGAATAGAAGGCGTTGTTGCCAGATTCGACAAAGAGTAAGAAAATTGCCTCCGTGACAAAAAATTTTGTAGATCGCGTATTATTTTGTTTCTTGCTCCGACCCGTTTGTCCTTATGTATTTTAAGAAACGTGGGAAAGCCCTGTGGACAGGAGCTTTGGCTCTCTTGTTCAAACTTTGACAAATCATCTCCGAAATTATTGGTTTTTCAGTGTTGGGAATGATATCAAATAGAACTGCCTCATAAAAGAAACTAAAGTATAATTAAATGGATAACGAACTTTTCCGATATATTCATTCCTCATATCAACTTTGAAAATTATATTATATCAATTGAAGCTTATCCAATATTCCAGTTTTGGTTTCACTGAAGATATTCTGAACCCAATTTGATCAACTTACCAAATTGTATATTTCCATCATCATATGGATTATCCAAAGGCATATAGGGTAGGGGTAATTATGATATCCTATAATATTGGTCATTTTGCATTCAATTTTACTTGGTTTATTAGAACGCAAATACATTTGACATGTCTGACAGTGAACAGAGATAGAACACAGACAGACAGAATTCACATTCTGTGAAAATATAGAAGTACGATGTATTATTGACATCTTGAAAAATCATATCCCCGAAAGAATCACCTTGTTAGAGTTGAGAATGATATCAATGGATTCTTATGATGAAACTGCATTTAAAAAAATTGATTTCGAAATGTGCAATGTAAAAAAAATCGTTACTCCGAAACCATCTGGCCAATTTTGCACAATCACGAACCTTATTTATGTCCCAAACCTACTCTGAAAATTTCAACTGTCTAGCTCATTCCGTTCAATAGCTATCGGGTTAATAGGCGGCCGGCCGGACAGAATCGATTTTGACCACGGATTCTTGATCAATGAGTAGATCCAAATCGTTGAAGACCATTTTCAGCCAAAAATTCAAAAAAACAGACATTTAGGCAAATTGATAACGCGATGTCGCGATGTCCCCTAGAACATACGCGCAAAAATCTGAGAAAAGTATACAAGAGCATGCAGGAAGTTTCAGAGAATTGAAAAACACTACTGTTGTAGTGTATCTTGTAAGTTTAGCTATTTTCTCTGACCTGTTTAAACAATGCTTGATATTGTAGAAGAACCAATAAACTCTCTCTCTCTCTCTCTCACACTGAATATAGTATGCCCCATTTGAAAAATCAAAGTTAACATCCATTCCTCTTTTGCGGGACACCAACATTAGATATTTCCGTCTGAGCGCACTTAATTAATTACAATAACCTCTTACAACGTCAAAAAAAATACATATATCTCATAGTAATGTAAGATTCGGTATACAGTCTTTTGAACAAAAGGAAGCATTTGACTGTGCACTAAGTGAATAACCGCATATTTATATTCATGGAGATGGGAACTTGGAGCACTCTGATTCTTTTGAATTACTAACTTCTATCTGAGAGCTGAAAGATAAACCTCATATTCCGATCCTTGGAGCTGGGTACTTAAAGATATCAGAATCGAGCGAAAAATCCAATTTGATTAGGTATTTGATCGATACATGTATGTTGCTAATTATTTTTCTTGGCCGAATACTTGAATCTTCAGTAAAAAAAAATTACCAACTTCTAACTGAGCACTATGAGATACCCCTCATATTTCGATCCTTGGAGCTGAGTACTCAAGGATATCTGAATCGAAAGAAAAAATGAATTTGATTAGTTATCTGATCGATACATGTATCCTGCTAATTATTTTTCTTGGCCGGCTACTTGAATCTTCAGAAAAAAAATTTCCAACTTCTATCTGAGCACTATGAGATAAACTTCATATTTCGATCCTTGGAGCTGGGTACTTAAGGATATCAGAATCGAACGAAAAAATCAATCTGATTAGTTATCTGATCGATACATGTATCCTGCTAATTATTTTTCTTGGCCGGCTACTGGAATCTTCAGAAAAAAAATTACCAATTTCTATCTGAGCACTATGACATAAATCTCATTTTTCGATCCTTGGAGCTGGGTACTTAAGGATATCAGAATGGAACGAAAAAATCAATTTGACTAGGTGTCTGATCGATACATGTATCCTAGTAATTATTTTCCTTGGCCGGCTACTTGAATCTTCAGAAAAAAAAATTCCAACTTCTATCTGAGCACTATGAGATAAATCTCATATTTCGATCCTTGGAGCTGTTTACTTAAGGATATCTGAATCGAAAGAAAAAATGAATTTGATTAGTTATCTGATCGATACATGTATCCTGCTAATTATTTTTCTTGGCCGGCTACTTGAATCTTCAGAAAAAAAATTACCAACTTCTATCTGAGCACTATGAGATAAACCTCATATTTCGATCCTTGGAGCTGGGTACTTAAGGATATCAGAATCGAACGAAAAAATCAATTCGATTAGTTATCTGATCGACACATGTATCCTGCTAATTATTTTTCTTGGCCGGCTACTTGAATCTGCAGAAAAAAAATTTCCAACTTCTATCTGAGAACTATGAGATAATAATAATAATAATAATAATAATAATAATTTTATTCCACTGAATTTACAGCGATGTCAAAAAAATTCAAAATTTACAATACAGAGAAAAAATCGAGTAAACAACTAAGTAACACAATATAAAGACATACAGAACAAACAGATTACCGGGACTCCACCGCCGAGACGAACTCACTGAGGCTATAGTAAGAGCCAATGGCAAGAATCGACCTCAGCTCACGCTTGAACCCCGATGGATGCTTCACGACCAAGTTCTCTGGCAGAACATTATAAAGGTGTATACCCGATATTAGCGGCGATCTCTCATGAAATGTGTGCCTCAACCCTGAGTGGTAAAGTTTTGGACAACCGCGAGTGTTGTACGAATGGTGGCCACAGAGCCTAGGAATACCGAATTTCCTAGCATGAATATAAATCATAAGATGATAAATATACAAGCATGGAAGTGTAAGGAGACCATGGGAACGAAAATTCCCCTGCAAGAGACTCGTGGGTCGAGACCGAACAGCACGCGAATAATACGCTTCTGCAGAACAAACGCTCGAAGGGCTCCCGTGGCCCGCCCCCACACCAAAAGACTATATCGAAGCACTGAGGCAACGTTAGAGTGATAATAAGTCATCGCACAACGAAAGCCAGCGTGTCTTCGAAGATGACATAAGGTATAGTAACATTTATTCAGCCTAGCACAAACGTTATCAATTTCGGATGTCCAGCACAAGTTTTCGTCGAGAATGCAGCCGAGCAGCCCAACGCGATCCGACAGCCCCAGGACAACACCGCCGAAAACCAGAAGAGGTCGACAAGGCTCCCTATAGGGACTGTGAAACTCGAGTAACTCGACACATACAGTCTTATCATTATTTACTACCAGGTGGTTTCTATCACACCACCCCAGAAACTGTTCGAGCACGGCGTCGCATCTCTCCTTCAGGACCCCGGAGGATGGATCACTGATAATAACACTGGTGTCATCAGCGTACAGACATACTTCACCATCGACTATGTGTTCAGGTAAGTCGTTGACGAACAAGAGAAAGAGCAAAGGTCCCAGTGAACTTCCCTGCGGCACCCCCAACGGAATGTCAAACTCCGCGGAAAGAGACTCCTCAACTCTCACGCCAAATCTCCTACCACACAGGAAGGACACCAGCCAATCATTCAAACACCCGCGAATTCCCAAGTGATACAATTTTCCTAGCTTTCTATTTGACTGATTAATTTCCGAATTTCTTCACTTCGAACTGATGTGAATTTGACAAATAGAAAGACTTTTTCAAATCAAGGTTATATTAAACTGATTCCACTAGAGAGCAACATCAGTTGGAAGTGATGCGCATCAGTTCAAAATCACAACATTGTCATATAGAACACAGATCCACTGATTTCGCATCACTTTGGAAGTGATACAGCGTCAAATAGAAAGCTACTCTTATCGACAAAAAAAATGGATCAACACAATCAAACGCCTTACGCAGATCGAAGCTAATCATTGTGTGATAAACCTCATATTTCGATCCTTGGAGTTGGGTACTTAAGGATATCAGAATCAAACCAAAAAATCAATTTGATAGGGTATTTGATTGACACAAGTATCCTGCTAATAACCTTTCTTGGCCGGCCATTCAGATATCCAGAAAACTAAAATTACAAACTTCTATTTGAGCGCTATGAGAATAATTTAATATTTCGAACAATGCAGCTGTACCTGTAGTGCTTTCAGAATTGAATGAAAAAATTTGAGTAATTTATTAGTGCTTAGGTATATGCATTCAGCTGATAACAAAGCTTAGTCGCCTATTCTGAACATCGGAATAAAATATCAAAAGCGCCAGAGAACGGTAGCGGAACGGTATTGATCGTAGTGGAATAGCAGCGCTTGGAGCTGGCCGGCCGGGAGCTAACATCATCAACTCTAACAAGCTAATACTTTCCGAAATATGTAGTTTCAAAGTTTCAATAATACATCGTAAGTTCTATGTATTCACAGAATGTGAACACCGAATCAGTCTGTGTTCACTGTTCATAAATGTCAACTTTTCCAGCTATTAGAAATTGTCAATTCGTAGGTTGAAAATGCTTTCTCTTGGGAAATAAGTATCCGATTCTTGAATTTGTGAATATATACAAGACTGTTTTGAAACCGAAAATAATATTGCCTGATTACATATTGAATAATTCATGTATAAATATTGGGGATGATGTTTCAGAAGATTTAGAATTGGATCATTTTAATGATGTAGTTTATGAAGGCAATAGGAAAGAAAAACATAATGGAATCATCAAAAGAAATTACTGTTCGTTGACCACTGAGGTTAATATTACGTTTTACTTCCTTAAGCAGTGACAAGACATGTTCCTATATACAGTATTTTCATAATGTTGCTAGCAAAAAAATACTGAAATATGGATCTACATTTGTGTATCAAACATTTTTTCTTGAGTTGAGGTTCATAATACAGAAAAGAATGTGTTAGTGGTATGAACTATTAAAGTTTAAATTATTATGAAATGAAAATAGGATAGTATTTTATTAATAAATTTCGAACTATTTAGATAATTTGTTCGTAATCCGCTACCTACTCAAATATCAGGAATAAATGGACAATCTGCTCTAGATATTTCGATGATACTTTCCTTAGGTATTTTGAGTTGTGAAAACTATGCACCGAGTGTAAGTTGCAACAACCCATTCTACGAGCTTCAATCATTGCAGATTGCCAATTTAATCTTGATAAATAGATTTAATGACAATTTTTGAAGCATTAAATCATTGGAGCATTGTAGATTGCTCTTTTTTTTAAAGATAATTTTTGAAGCATTTTTTTTTTAAATTTAATTCCTTTCATGATGCAGTTCTATCATAGGAATCCACTGATATCATTACCAACTCTGTGAAACCAATACTTTCGGAGATATAATTCGTCTGTTTGACCAAGAGCGCCAAAAAGCTCCTGACCACAGGGCTTGAACCAATTTTTTCACCCCATTAATACTCAAAATGAAGTAGATGGAGTGATTCGTTGGGAATTGTACGTAGAATGATATATCATATTTAAGGTCTTTTTCTCAGCGAGAACAGTTCGAACGTAATCTCCGAGGACACAAAAAGTTGATGATGTATCGGACATCGTATTTCGTATCTTTTTGGGATTTTATCCGTCCCGATTATTGCGAATAGAAAGATGTAATTGCTCATTTCCGTGCGAATCCATCGAATCAGTTCGACTACGAAGATAGGTACAGTATACAGTGTTTCCCAGCAACTCCGCACCAAGGGGGACTTAACTTTTATAATCATATTTCTGAATTCTATTTTTTTACAAAAAGTTGGTGCATCAAAAATGATATATAAGTCGGCCAACAGCGACTTTCGGTTTGAGCGGAAATTGCCATTTTTTAACAAAAATGTCATCTATCTCGGAAATTTCGAGCTTTTCGTATGGAACACTCTAAGTAAACTTGTTTGAAATTACAATTGAATATACAAAAATTCAGGTCAGAAAACCTTGGAATAGTATATTCTAAAACAAGTTGCAGAATTGGCTCCTATTAAAAGACGAATGCGAAATTCGAAAACGAGTGACGAAGGAGCGAGTTTTCGAACGCATGAGTGTTGGAATTGCCTTCTGCAACGAGTATTAGACGATATTTTCTCTATTTCAGGCAAGTTTTGTAAGATACAGTTGAAATTTAATGAAAAATTCGGATTATACATCCTAGTGACTTTTGTTTTGTATCTTGGCAGTTGGTGTGACTGTTACGAAAGTTGACAGATTACGGTATTTCAATTTGAAACGTACGTAGGGCATGGAGATCAGATTTAAAACAGTTTCCTAATAGCATGAATGATTCAAAATCAGCAAGAAGGAAATCTCTAGTACCATATTATTTAATGAAAACAAAACTTTTCCCCAACAATTATTTCACTATATCCAGATTATATTGTATTGTCAATTGACGTGTGTTGAAATTTGATAGGATCGAATGTCAGTGCTGACTACCACAAAACGATAAATATAACTGGAAACAATGCGGGAATGAGTTCATGCCAGCACTGTTTTCAGTGCTGGAATGGACTCATTACGATACTGAAACAGAGAAAATCATTATTTATTTTACTGATTACTCTTTTAAAAATGGAATAATTAAACGAATTTTTTTTTGGCGTGGAGAAAATATTAGTGTCAGCATGAAAGGCATGGACAATTTTGTTTGAACTTAGTTTTTCGACATTTGTTCGACTTTTCACAAATCTGGGATCATAGAAAAAAATTAACTGCTGATGAAATTGAACGATGGATATTCATGACCTAATTCTATTTCAATCAAAAATGTATTTATAAATTAACAATTTGCAGCAAGATTTGCATTCTTGGAATTCTCGGAGGTGAAATTGGGAGATGTTAACGGCGAAAATACGACTAGGAGCAAGTTTGCACCAGAATGGAACGACTTTTCAGGGAACATTCGAACAAATGTCGAAAAAACAAGTTCAAACAAAATCTACTACTTACAATCATATTCAGGCTGACACTAATGTCGCCCCAAAAAAAAATCCGTTAGGTAATTATTCAATTTTCAAAAGAGTTATGAGCAAAAAAAAAATATGTTTCATGGTTTTCCGACCTGAAATTTTCCACATGAATCTATATTGAAATTTCAAACAAGTTTACTTAAAGTGCTTCAGAGAAAAAGTTCGAATTTTCCGACATAATGGACATTTTTGTTTAAAAATGGCGATTTCTGCTCAAACCGGAAGACTTAGTTGGCTGACTTTCATATAATTTTTTATGATTTTTGATGCACCAATTTTTTGTAATGAATAAAATGCGGAAATATTATTAGAAAAGAAATGTTCCAATTGGTGCGGAGTTGTTGGGAAGCACTGTATAAATAAGATGTTGATTAAATTCAGAATCGTGGTGAAAATGAACTGATATAGATAGAAATATTCATTGAAAATCTTTTTTAACCACTTATGTTTTTTGCGCGCTAGATCGAGGGTGCTATTTTTTCCTAGTGTCTGTGATTTTCGATTATTTGGCTGGAAATGGTATCAAAAATACAATTAATTTACTATTGAAGTCTTCTGTAGTGTTCAAATTATAATTCACTAATAATTTCCAAACGACAGATTCAGATTGAAATTTGGTATTTATTTCCTGAATAATGACTTCAATCAAAATTGGTATTACTAAAAGCGAAAATAGTATATTACGCACCGAGGGAGAAAAGTAGGACATTCACGCCCGCGAATGATTGTCTCCCGAGCCGGAGGCGAGTGTGACAATCGCGGGCGAGGATGTCCTACTTTTCTCGCTAGGTGCGTTCACTTTCATCAGAGTTAATCAAATCCATTTTTGGCGCTCTAGTTCCTCGGAACTGAGTGCTTATCAATTTGCCCAAATGTCTGTAATTTTCGAATTTTTCGATGAAAATGGTCTTAAACGATTTGGTTCGACTCACTGATCAAGAATCCGTGGTCAAAAATCATTCTGTCCGGCCGGTCCGGCCGGCCGTAGGCACGATAACTCTCGAACGGAATGAGCTAGAGAGTTGAAATTTTCAGAGTAGGTTTGGGGGATGAATATCTCGGCTAAGTTCGTTACTGGGCAAAATCGGACAGAAGGTTTCGGAGTAATAAAAAAAAATTTTTTTTTTACAAAACAAATTCCAAATTAATTTTTTTTTAATAAGCAGTTTTATCATAAGAATCCATTCATATCATTTTTAACTCCAAGCTTATACTTTCGGTGATATGATTTTTCAAAATTTCAATGTAAATCGTATTTCACAGATTGATATAATTATTATATGTATATTCTATGTATGAATTGTCATAAAGTCAACTTGACAGAAGGGAATATTGTAACTTCAAGAATATTGGGGTTGACATACTCGTATTTTAGCGATGCAACGGGGACCTCACCCGAAAATGTTTGAAAATATTACGTAAATATTGAAAGCATAATTGTGTAGTTCGAGAGAGGAGAAAATTTTGTGAACGTAGATCAGGAAATTTTTGATCGGTTACAAGGTAATTTATTATTTTATACATGTTTTATGGAATACCTACTATTTGTAGGTACTTTAAACCTGTTTTGGGCAATTGTCATACGAAACTTGTTTTTTTGGCGCTCTAGTTCCTCGGAACAGATTGCTTATCAATTTGCCCAAGTGTCTGTAATTTTGGAATTTTTGGCTGAAAATGGTCTCAAATGATTTGGTTCGACTCACTGATCAAGAATCCGAGTGCGAAATCGATTCTGTCCGGCCGGCCGACCGGCCGCAGGCACGATAACTCTCGAACGAAAGGAGTTAGCGGATTGAAAATTGCAAGGTGGTTTTGGAGCGTAAATATCTCGGACAAGTTCGTTAATGGACGAAAACCATCAAGGGGTTTCGGAGTTATGGCCAATTTTAGTAAAAATATTTTTTATGAATATTTCCGAAACCGATCACTCGATCTATCTGAAATTTAGCACCAAATTGTAGAATCATGACTTTTATACGCATGTGAAGTTTTGTATTGACCAGATTACCGCAAAGTGTCAAAAAAAAATTTGAAAATGTGGTGCAGTTCTCATTCTCATGATTGCTCATTTAATCTTGATAAATAAACTATTATTTGAATTGAATTTCCTTTTTGATGCAGTTCTATCATATGAATACATTGATATAATTCCCAACTCTGAGAAACCAATACCAGATATAATTTGTCTGTTTGAACTAGAGCGCCAGAAAGCTCCTGTCCACAGAGCTTGAACCCATTTTTTATTATAATTGTCGTTATTCACTGAAATAATTAATTATTTTGAATCAGCTGTCAACAACTTGAGATACAAACACGCGGTTGCTAGGTAACCGCCGGGAGATAAAGTAAATTTGCCATCTAACCGGGAGAGAATCTGGTACTTTTCTCCCGCGTGACAGGGACGAAAAGTGAACTTTTCATCCCGGGGGAGAAAAAAGAATATTTTCAAATAAAATTCAATACCTATATGTAAGGTATATTCATTATTAAATGGTTCTTTTCTGGGGTTTCTCTCCCAAACTCTGAAAAATATCTATAAGATGAAAAATTTATTATTTTGTGATTTGCTTCTGCGTAAAGAACACAAAAGATTTGTCAGAAGCAATAAATAGAACAATGTTGCCTAACAAACAATAACGAAACAACATCAACGATGAAAAAATTATATCGCAACGCTTCGGAGTCTATATCTGACTCCTTGGTCAGACACGAGAATCTTCAGAATTATTTTAAGTTAAGTGTCTGACGAGGGAGTCTGATATAGACTCCGAAACGTTAAGATAAAGTTGTTTCATCGTTGATGTTTCGTTATTGTTTGTTAGGCAACATTGTTCGATTGATTGCTTCTGACAAATCTCATGTGTTCTTTACGCCGAAGCAAACCACAAAATAATAGTTTTTTTATTTTATAGATATTTTCCAGAGTTTGGGAGTGAAAACCCAGAAATGAACCATTTAATAAAATTCAATAATCTTGGAAGCTGATCTCCGAAATTTGTTTAAATTTTGTTTATATTGTCAGGACAACGATAACATGACTATAACCGAATAATCAGCCCTATAATTGATCTGTAATAACAAATATCAAAGTTTTTCTGAAAAAAATATACTAAAAAATGTGGGAAAGAGCTTTGGCGCTTTTGTTCAAATTTTGTCAAATCATATCTCCGAAAGTATTGGTAAGATATGTGACTTATATCAATGGATTCTCATGAACTTCATCATAGCAGAAATGAAATTCAATCATATAAAACAATTCAAATTCAACAAGATTGCCAAAAAGTATCAATAACAAACCAATTCTACCCAACAACGAACTTATCCGAGATATTCATTCCTCAAATCTATGATGGACGAGATATTCATTCCTCGAATCCACTCTGAAGATTATAATATGTATATCAATTGAAACTTAGCCTATATTCCAGTTTTGTTTTTACTGGAGATATTCTGAACTCAGTATCAATAACTTACCATTACCATTCCCATCATCATATGGATTAACCATGGGCATCAAAATATCACCCAAATAGTACGATATCATATTATAATCCTCCTAATTCTACGATAGCTGAAATGAATTTGACATGTCATGTCTCTTATAGGAAAATAAGTTGACATGTATGAACACATTATATCATTGTGTGAAAATAAAATTAGGATTTATTATTGACATTTTGAAAGATCATAACTCCGATAGTTTTAGCTTGTTAGAGTTAAAAATTATACCAATGGATTATTATGGTACACCTGCCTCTTGAAAAAAAAATTAATTTGAAGTTTCTATGGTAAAACATTTATTTTTGCTACTCCGAAACCATCTGACCGATTTTGCCAATAACGAACTTAGCCGAGATTTATCTCCCAAACTTAATCTGAAAATTCCAACTGTATAGCTCATTCCATTCGATAGTTATCGTGCCTACGGCCAACCGGATAGAATCAATTTCCGCCACGGATTCTTAATCAGTGAGTCGGACCAAATCGTTTAAGACCATTTTCATAAAAAAATTCGACAATTACAGACATTTAGGCAAATTGATAAGCACTCTGTTCGGAGTAACAAGAGCGCCAATTACATAACTCAAGCATGGTATCAAAGTGAACGATTTAGTTGTTGCTATGAATTTGTTATCTATTAATATTATTTTAGTGATGTCTACTGAAATATATCAAAGGATGACTTCACTGAAAGATTTACTAAACTGGATCAAAAATCATGGAATTTCAGCGAGGAGAAGTGTCAAATGAATGGATTTTCCTACATTTTTGCTTCACTTCCAAAGACTCATTATTTTCCCGCAATGAACTGTTGTAATATGATATACAGATTGATCCAGTTTTCAAAAAGGAAATTTCAGGGAACGATAGAGACCGAAAAAATAATAGAATTCTGTTCTGTGCATTATATTCAGCAAATGCTTTGAAGATAAACTGAGCAAATGGTGTTAACTTGGGTTTAAAGTAATCAGATTTGTAATTGTGGCCAGATGGCTGGAGATATTTGAATTGAATTCTGTGGGAGATACTTAGCATCGAATAATAAAAAAGAATTTTTTTTTTCTGCTAGTGGCGTCCATATTAGCATTTTACTGGCTATTTTCGGAGGAAAAATTATCTCGCCATTGCTTTACTTTGAATTAAAAAATTGGGTCAAGCCCTGTGGATAGGAGCTTTTTAGCGCTCTTGTTCAAACAGACAAATTATATCTCCGAAAGTATTGGTTCCTCAGAGTTGGGAATTATATCTATGGATTCTTGAAAGAACTGCATCATGAATGAAATTAAATTTAAAAAAGTGTCGTTTAAAAAGAAATGTTTCAAAAATTATCATTTGAACACCAAAAGAGAGCAAAAATGCTCCAAAAATTGTCATTGAATTTATTTATCAGATTTATTTATTAGATTAAATGAGCAATCTGCAATGATTCAACCTCGTGGAATGGGTTGTTGCAACTTGCACTCGGTGCATAGTTTTCACAACTCGAAATAACTAAGGAAAGTATCAACGAAATGTCTACAGCAAGGCTGGAGACAATCATAGCAGATTGTCCATTTATTCTTGATATTTGAGTAGGTAGAGGCTTACGAACAAATTATTTTAATAGTTCAAAATATATTAACTAGCAACATTATGAATGTGCTGTATATAGGAACATGTCTTACTACTGTAAAATGTAATATTAAACTCAGTGGTCAACGAACAGTAATTTGTTTTGATGATTCCATTATGTTCTTCTTTACTATTGCCTTCATAAACTACATCATTAAAATGATCCAATTCTAAATCTTCTGAAACATCCCGAATTTATGCGTAAATTATTCAATATGCAAACAGTCTTGTGTATATTCACAAATTCAAGAATCGGATACTTGTTTTTCAAACTACGAATTGACATTACCCTAATAGCTAGATAAGATGAAAAATCATATCCCCGAAAGTATTAGCTTGTTAGGGTTGAAAATGATATCATTGGATTCTTATGATAAAATTGCATCCTAAAAAAAAATTAATTCAAAAGTTGTAATGTAAGGAAAAATTTTGTTTTCGTTACTCCGAAACCATCAGGACGATTTTGCTCAATAACGTACTTAACCGAGATATTTATCCCTCGAACCTACTCTGAAAATTTCAATTGTCTAGCTCATTCCATTCGAGAGTTATCGTGTGAACGGCCGAACGGATAGCCAGACAGAATCGATTTTGACCATGGATTCTTGATCAGTGAGTCGAACCAAATCGTTTAAGACCATTTTCAGCCAAAAATTCGAAAATTACAGACATTTGGGCAAATTGATAAGCACTCTGTTCCGAGGAACAAGAGCGCCAAAAATAAATTTCAATTCCTCATTCAATTTGAGAGTAATTGATCCAAACGTAGTCAACCAACCTCAAATGAGCTGGAAAAATTCGAGCAATAATTATTAAGGGGAATGGAATGAGTAATTCAATATTAACTTATAGTAACGAAAAGTCGCTTCGTTACAAGTGTAATAGATTTACCCTTTTGGCAGAACGCTCAAATATTGTTGAATTATCCATGTAATTCTACAGCGTTTATTAATTTCAACTGTACTGATAATCTTCCATAAATTAATTGATATCCCCGAAGAATCAAACTAACATCCCAAACAAATGAATCGTTTAAGTGGTAACATCGAAAATCCATTGAATGGAAATCGAAGTTCTACAACGTATCATCCTGGAATAATTTCATTAGTATCAAAGCAAAATTGAAACGAATTACTGGCTTCAAGAAGGATTCCGATCAGAACAGCGCAATGGCTGTTACCAAGGCCCTAAGAGCCTATCATTGTGAAGCAACTCTGGATCAACATCAAACGAATCGATCTAGCAGGACCGAAGTAAGATACTAATTTCGCACAGAGAGAATATTAAATTACCAAATTCCGAGAAGTTTTGATCGTATCGTGTCTATTAGAAATTAGAGGTAGCAGTATTTCCCTTCTTTGAGCTGACTGGGGTGTATTCCGAGAAAGAGCTACAGTCCAGAGTTTCAATGAAATCTAGTAATTGAAGCGGTTCCAAGAAGGATAGGTCACCATCCTTTACGAAGAAGTGGCTTCTAGCATTGGCATTTGCATTGGCATTCAAAGGCGAGGCATTTCGTAACAAGGAATTGAGGTCTCCCACAGATCCGTAATTTCTGTCATTTTCTGCTTTCAACTTAATTGGTGCTTTCTGTGGCGATAAAATCCAGTGAGGAAGCCCATGATCAGATGTAGCATATTTTCGCAGGTATTAAGATAAACTGTTGCCACTCCGAGAGACCTAGAATCGCCCATCCAGGATTGCCTACTGTCCTGGGAATGCTGGAATACCATAGAGCAACTGGCTAGAGAGAATGAGGTGACGCTTCTATGGGTTCCAAGCAATAGGTAGTGTAAAGACCAGAACCTTTCTGGAGGAGCGTGATTTTTCATGGCATGCCTGAGGAACCAAGCCGTGTAAGGTCACTTCTCCAAATAAAATATGCTATTTTTCAAACTACAAATTATATCTTGAATATGTTATAATCTTGATAATCAGCTCTGGGTTTGATTTATCTTTAATCCCGATCTAAGAGGTGAAAATGTGGCTAGTTACTGTTTTCATGCAAAAATAATTTTGACATATATAAATAGAGGCTTTGGTCAATGAAGCTGGGTAAATAATTAATTGTTTTCATACCAACACTTTCCCTGCGGAAGAGTGAAAAGTTTGAAAAAAAAATTGGTTCAAGCCCTGTGGACAGGAGCTTTTTGGCGCTCTTGTTCAAACAGACAAATTATATCTCCGAAAGTATTGGTTTCTCAGAGTTTGGAATTATATCAATGGATTCCTATGATAGAAATGCATCATGAAAGAAATTAAATTTATAAAAAGTGTCGTTTAAAAAAAGGGCTCCAAAAATTATCTTATAAAAAATATGAAATTTTACTTTTACAAATACAAATAAGAAAAAAATAAATTTGAAAAATAAATTCTAGAATATTGAAACAGATTCTAATTACAAAAAAAAACAAGTTTCGTATGACAATTGCCCAAAACAGGTTTACAGTACCTACAAATAGTAGATATTCCATAAAACATGTACGAAAGAAGAGAAGTAATAATGAAAAATTACCTTGTAATCGATCAAAAATTTCCTGACCTACGTTCACCAACTTGTCTCCTCTCTTGAACTACAGAATTATGCTTTCAATATTTACGTAATATTTTAAAACATTTTTAGGTGAGGTCCCCGTTGCATCGCCAAAATACGAGTATCTCAACGCCAACATAATATTTGAGCATGGTGAAAAGCAGTCTCACTTCTCTCAGATCTCTTACTTCATGTTCCGTTCCGAAATGTAAGACTTTTCTGAGAAAAACTAATTTCGGAACAAACAACTGAGATTTTTCTCACTTCGCTCACATTTCGGAATACACTTTATTCTCATAATTCTTCGATTGCTGAAATGGATTAGACAATGTCATGTCTCAGGAAATTAAGTTGACATTATAACAATCCATAGATAGAATAATTATATAATTCTGTGAAAACATAGAAATACCATTTATTTTTGAAATTTTGAAAAATCATATCTTCGAAAGTATTAGCTTGTTAGAGTTAAAAATGATATAATTGTATTCTTATGGTAAAACTGCTTATTGAAACCATCTGTCCGATTTTGCCCAATAACGAACTTAGCCGAGATATTTATCTCCCAAACCTACTCAAAAAATTTCAACTGTCTAGCTCATTACGTTCGAGAGTTATTGTGCCTCTGTTCCGAGGAACAAGAGCGCCAAAAATACAACAGTACCAAAAATTATTAATCTGAAACTACCAGACCGTTTCCACCCAATAACGGAACTTATTCGAGATATTCATTCCTTAAATCTACTCTGAAAATTATATTATATCAATTGAAACTTAGTCAATATTCCAGTTTTGTTTTTACTGGAGATATTCTGAACCCAAATTTATTAACTTACAAAGTATATATTTCCATCATCATATGGATTATCCAAGAGCTATATATGATAGCTGAGATTGTTTCATTGTTCGTTCTGCATTCAATCATACTTTGTTTTCTAGAACAGGAGGTATTTAGAAAACTATATAGAACTAAAAATGGGTTCAAGCCCTGTGGACAGGAGCATTCTGGCGCTCTAGTTCAAACAGACAAATTATATCTCCGAAAGTATTGGTTTCTCAGAGTTGGGAATTAAATCAATATATTCTTATAAAAGAACTGCATCATAAACGAAATTAAATTCAAATAATAGTTTATTTATCAAGATTAAATGAGCAATCTGAGAATGAGAACTGCACCATGGAAGAAATCAAATTATTATAGCTGAAATGAATTTGACTCTTTCTTATAGAACAGGATGAAATGTACGAGTATGAACACAGATCATATAATAAAGCTTAGATAGAATAATTATAGCATTCTGTGAAAACATAGAAGTACGTACGATTCATTATTGAAATTTAGAAAAATCATATCTCCGAAAGTATTAGCTTGTTGGAGTTGAAAATGATATCGATGGATTTTAATGGTGAAACTGCATCTTAAATAAAAATTACAGACATTTGGGCAAATTTATAAGCACTCAGTTACGAGGAACTAGAGCGCCAAAAAGTGTAATTCCCTTTCCGGGATTTGAGCCCGCCTTCTCTCGTTCCGAAACCGAAAACCCGACGGCCTAGACCAACCGGCTATCGGGCTCCTCGTACGATCTTGTCGAACTCTGGTATTAGAATAAAACGTCGGTACTTACCTGGGATATATATTCTTAATTTTCACTTTTCGACATAAAATCGCCACATGGGGGTTTATTTGACGGTTTTTACTCTTGTCTCTCAAAGTCGATTTTGACGTTTTTCGAACCAACTATTAGCAAGGAATCAGAGAATGTCATGTCTCAGGAAAATAAGTTGACATTAGGACAATTCATACATAGAATAATTATATAATTCTGTGAAAGCATAGAAATACGATTTATTATTGAAATTATGAAAAATCATATCTCCGAAAGTATTAGCTTGTTAGAGTTAAAAATGATATCATTGGATTCTTATGATCAAACAGCTTATTGAAAAAAATATGATTTGGAATTTGTTATGTAAAAAAAAAATTTTTTTTGTTACTCCGAAACCATCTGTCCGATTTTGCCCAATAACCAACTTAGCCGAGATATTTATCTGCCAAACCTACTCTGAAAATTTCAACTGTCTAGCTCATTCCGTTCGAGAGTTATCGTGCCTACGGCCTGCCGGCCGGACGCACAGAATGAATTTAGACCACGGATTCTTGATCAGTGAGTCGAACCAAATCGTTTAAGACCATTTTCATCGAAAAATTCGAAAATTACAGACATTTGGGCAAATTGATGAACACTCAGTTCCGAGAAACTAGAGCGCCAAAAATGTGCTCTCGAAATATTATCTTCCATTTGCGATTTAAGGTTTTAATGAATCTTCTAGAAAATATAACTTAATTTTCATTTTGCAATTACGTTTTATAGTTCCAGTTCAAGACGAATTCAGAAAAAATTCTTAAATAGAAGGTTAAATTGAAATTTGTGGCTTCACATCGACAGTTGACTTCATAAATAGTTAAGTGGCCATCTCTGTAATTGAATATTTGTTTGTTGTTTTCTTCCATTCAAACTGGCTTGTATATACCTTGCAATTGTAAGCACTTTTTGCGCACATGTTCAGGGAACACCGTACTATCCATTTTGCCCAAATGTCTGTTGTTTTCGAGATTTGTGCGGAAAATAGTCTCAAACGATTGGTTCCGACTCAAAGATGAAGGCTCCAAGGTTAAATTCAATCCTGTCCGGCCGGGATGCCATCAAAACATAACTTTACAGCCAAGTTCCCATTTTGAACACGATGGGATCTATCTTGTTGGAGATACGAGCTGCCTTGGGTGAGTTTAGTATCTGGATGGGTGACCGTTGCCACTATAATTTTCGAACGGAAAGAGATATGGACTTGCAATTTTCAGGTTGGGCTTCGCATCCGAATGGCAGACTTGCCTTCGTTGTTGGGCAGAATTAGCCAAACTGTTTTGGAGTTACACCCATCTGGAATATTCTTTTTCGATAAATAAAAAAATACAGACCCCAATCTAATTGAAACATCTTAAATAGTTGTAGAATATCGACATGAAGACGTATGCATGAAATTTTGTGAGGACCACTAGAAAATTTTAAAGATATTATCTATTTCGCGATAACTTGAGAACGGAAAGAGATAGCGACTTGCAATTTTCAAGGTAGGAAATCTGAATTTGACATTTAAGATCGTTAATTGGCATAATCGACCAACTTGTTTTGGAGTTATACTCAGCTGGAATGTTGTTGTTATTTCCTCTATAAGTAAAAATATGCAAATCTGATCCAATTTAAACTCGGTATTTACTTTTAGAATGCCGGCCTACTACCTATCGGAATTTCGTGAATATCGTATCCTGAAGTTACTTGAGGTGTAAGTTTTTTCGTATATTATATTCAACGAATTCCAATTATTGGAATAGAATACATATTTCAGAATTAAAAATCATAGACGATTCTCTCATAATTCAAGTCTGTCTTTAAAATGGTAGGAAATGTATTCATATCTTATAAAAGTTGAGAAAACGGTACATGTCGATGCTAAATTCAATTAAGAGTGTCCAATAGAGGTGAATAGACAATAGAACATGCGCAAAAGCACCTGACTTCGCGTTAGTACAAGAATAAAATTTTATGAGATTTTTTGTATTATGATTATCATAATTTTCGTTTTTATATCACGTAATATAGATTAAATTTCTATATTACGTTCAGTATTAAATTTTGCATGAATCCTAGGATACTGGTAAATTTTTTTGTGCAATTTTTTGTATCATAATAATGAAAATATCATATATCTTATTATTATTATTTATTATTATTGATAAGGGGGTTACGTTGCACCGCGACCTTGAGATCTATTGTGCCCCCCAACAGAGCTGTTCTCACCATTACGCCATCATATATCTTATGTGATCTATGATACTAAATTCAGTAGAAGATTCAGAACTTAGTAAATTTTGTATTCGTGAAGATGTGTAGTTCATTTTCCGTACATGCCTGTCACTTCCGAATGGCTTCAATGTACAATATTAGAGTTTTCTGTGCAATATTGCCTCAAACTATGCGATGTGTATTTTCTCTTCGACATATCGAAATATTATTGAATCATCAAATTTTTCTTGTGAAGACTGTACTCATTCAATTCGGAAAGCCGATTTCAAAACAGTAGTTTCAATTTCTTTTGAGGGCAGCTTGTTGTCTGGTAATGGTCTGTTTTCCTTACTTCTATCCCTGACTCTTTAACTCCTTGAATGCGACAGAGCCAAGTATTTTGTCAACCGATTCTTGTTCAGGAGATGGCATCAAGTGAACATAGACATCATTTGTAAATTTTTTCATGACGGTTGATATGTTGAACATTTACCAGCCACCTGTCGGCAATAGGTCACGGGATTGATTGAATCATCAAACGCTCAAGTGAGTTATCTGAAATTCTTCACTTACTGGAGTAACCACGCTCTTTGTTTCCGAAAAGGGTAAATATCCGAATTCCCAATACGGTCCTGTGCCGGCTAAACACCTGTAGCTTCTTGCCTCGGGGAAATTCAATACTGTAAATAGTTGCCGGTCGTTTCCTACTGGAATGGAATTTTCGCATTTCCCTCGGGAGCATCTTCCATCATTTCAACATCTACGTATATATGAATTACTAATAGAATGATATATGAAATGTATTTGGTGTAGTATAAGGATCCAAATTTAGGGAAAGCCATACAGGATACGAAATTGAACCAATTATAGATGATGCTGTTTTCCCTTTATTACGTGGATTTTCATTCAAGGAGACTTTGAGCCGGTTCGTTTTCTTTAATGAAGATTCATTGAAGTACCTACGCTGCCAGGATGTAAGCCTGTGGTATGAATCATAATCCTAGATAACTATTTCTCTCGTGTTCCCCGAATATTCAAAATAGAGTTATTAGAGTATCCTGAGAATCTTTGAAATATTCCACATTGATTATATCATATTCTCATAAATATACACACTCTAGGGACATTCTTTATAGACCAAGAGGTGAGTCTTGGGGAATGTTTGGCCCTTGGATTGTACCCCAAACAACAATATATAAAATTTATCTGTCATACTTTAACGCAGGTAACGATTTTTAAGTAACTTTAAAACCTACCGGCAAAATGGCCCCACTTTCTAACAAACAGATAAAATAATGTGTGCTATAATATGAAAAAATTCTTCTTCTTCTTCTTCTTTAGCTCTACAACCCTGGGTGGGTTTTGGCTGACTGCATTTAATAATTTCTTTTCAAAGTAAACGATTACAAAATACAGAGATTCCCTTATTCCTTGAACTTAAATATATGAGGAGTGTAAATTATATACTTACAATTTTTCAATTGAATTATAAAATATCCGAAGAAATTGGCCAAAGGTACATATCACTCTTTATACTACACTGTATACTTCTTCATGCCCAAAATTATATTCATTGAACCTAAAAATATAACCGTGCCGAAATTTCACGACTAACTCCATATTTATTCATATCTTGACTTGATATAATTGGATCGTTATAGAAATTCATCTTGGAAATGTAAAGTTCTTCATAGCAAAATTTTGATGATTTCAGAAATTACAACAAGAATAATCGTGCCCATAAGTCTATTTATTAAACTTGTGTAAACAAATTCAATTTTTGCAAATCACTATACTCACGACTAACTCCATATTTATTCATATCTTGACTTGATATAAATGGGTCTTTATAGAAATTCGTCTAGGAAATGTAAAATTCTTCATAGCAAAATTTAGATGATTTCAGAAATTACAACAGGAATAATCGTGCCCATAAGTCTATTTATTAAACTTTTGTAAACAAATTCAATTTATGCGCATCACTAAACTCACAGGGTTTTTTTGCTGAGGTTATCCCATAAGCTCTTGTATCATACGTCGAATTGTATGGCACCCCGTTACACTAACCTCTGCTAACACAACTAAAGCTCTCAATGGAAAGAACATTTTCGGATCATATGAAAGATGAATTGTTTTTGAAATAAACTATTTCCCTACAAATCTTCCGACCAATCATCTATAATGAATCAACAAGTCCAGAGCGTTCCTGCCAATAGGGTCCTTCATAAATGGCTTCGTATAATTAATATACTTATGCATATATTTCACGAGTCGAATAGACCCCAGGGGATTCATTGATTTGCCGAGAAAGCAAGAGCAGACGCGTTTCTGGCTTCTTGGCCTTCATCAGTACTCTGTAGCTTCTCAACAAATTCAACTAAACTGACCCGGGTTAAGCCTCTCAGTGCCGGCTTGGTCGATCATACCTAATCGCCCACGCCACCTATGAGACAAAACACGGAAATCAGCCTTTCCCCACCAGTGAATATTTGAAGCGTGAAATCATATGCCACCATTCACTCGATATTAATCGTATAATATCGAGTGAATGGTGGCATATGATTTCACGCTTCAAATATTCACTGGTGGGGAAAGGCTGATTTCCGTGTTTGAAAGCTACAGAGTACTGATGAAGGCCAAGAAGCCAGAAACGCGTCTGCTCTTGCTTTCTCGGCAAATCAATGAACCCCCTGGGGTCTATTTGACTTGTGAAATATATGCATAAGTATATTAATTATACGAAGCCATTTATGAAGGACCCTATTGGCAGGAACGCTCTGGACTTGTTGTTTTATTAACAACGGTATCGCGATTTTTCATTATTACATCTATAATGAACTTAATTGTGAAGATCTTAAGTACCTATTTCCAGTAAAACAGCATATTCAGTCATAACACCCTCGAATATCTACACCCTTCTTCAATATATGGTGAGAAAATCGAATTAAGCCATCAAGCTTCTAAGATTTTTATAAGGATAATGATATTTGAAAATTTCGAAAATTAGAAAAAAATATTTTCCCAATAAATCGAGAAATATTGTTCTGATCGAATTGAAACTAGTAAGTTGCTGAATACCGAAGCAAAGACTTACGTAGAATTTCGGTAGGACCGTCTGGCATGCGCAGACAAAATTTTATATAACTGCTATAAGCCCTTCACGCTACGGTATACCGCACAGGTGACTTGTACAGGTTTGCCTGCGCAGGTCAACCAACGTGTATGGGGACGTTAAGGTCATTTTCGAATGTTAATTGGTATTCGTGGCAATACAATCAGAGCAACGAGACAACCGTCCAAGACTAACTCTAGAAAACAACTGACGCAAACTGCGCAGGTGACCGGAGTACAGGCACATAAGCACAGGCATACCGTACGGTGTAGCTCGAAAGAAATGATTTTCGATCTTGCGCCGGTCGCCTGTGCAGGAACGAAAACCTGCGCAGGTCTATTCCCACAGACGTTCCGGTCGACCTGCGCAGGTACGCCTACGCAGGTACGCCTGTGCAGGTAGACCTCTCCGGTGTACCGTAGCGTGTATGGCCAGCACTAGAGTTTTATTCTGAGAGGAGTTGGTTTTGGAGGATTATATCCCACCATAGAAACCCCTTGAGAGCACCCACGCATGCGTGGATTGAAGCTTCGATATCTCCTGACCACTGGGGCTGGAGGAGCGGAGTTTGGTGTGTGATTTTGAGGGAACTTTCAGCCACGAGTGATCTGGGCAAGAGCAGACGGAATGTTATATAACTACTGGATTTTCCGCCTGAGAAGAGTGATGCTAACCCCCATGGCCACTAACGAGTGGATATTGTATATTATTGTATTGTATATTATTATACTGATCCTCCTAGGTCTTCCCAAAGGAGACCTCTCATAAGCTCTCGAAGAGCTCGAGCGATTAAGGAGAATCAGTTGTGTTCGGTGTAGACTTTGTAACTGTGTCCTTACGCCACATTAGACACAGCACTGTTGATTTTTGACCCAAAAGTATTTGGTGGCGATTACCGTGACTAGAAAATGTATTTCCTAGCCTCAGAATTGAGCTTCGGACTCCCAAGTCAAATACTCTCCCACTGAGCCAACCGCACATTGAGGCTGCGATATTTACTGAGGCCGCAAAATTTGAGGAAAAGAAACATATATCGACTTAAAATTTTCAGGGTAGGTTGCGCATCCGAATGGGACAGTTGAGTTCGTTGCCGGGTAAAATCGGCCCAAAGGTTTCGGAGTTAAACCCATCTGGAATATTATTTCCTCGATAACTAAAAAAATACGTATCTGATCAGATTGAAACTTGGTAACTAGTTGTGTGTCATTAGAAATTTTTTTTTATTTAAATTAAAATTATGTAGGTATCTCACAATAACTTGAGGACGGAAAGAGATAGCGACATTTTTGTGGTAGGCTGCACATCTGAATGCGAGATTTGAGGTTCTTAACGGGCATAATCGGTCAAATGGTTTTGGAGTTATGTACATCTAAAATTTTGTTGTTATTTCCTCTATAACTCCAAATGTACAAATCCAATCCATTTAAAACTCGGTAAATAGTTGTAGAATGCCGATGCGCTAATTTTCGCAAAATTAGGATCCTGAAATTAGGTTAGTTTTTTCGTATATTATTGGATATTTATTGAATTTTTTTTTAATTACAAATTAAATTTTTTCTAAGATTCAGTTTCATCATAAGAATTCACTGATATTATTTTCAACTATAACGAGCTAATACTTTCGGAGATATGGTTTTTCATAATTTCAATAATACGTCGTACTTCTATGTTTTCACAGAATGCGAATTCTATATCTGTATTCTATCTGTGTCCACTGTTCATACATGTCATCTTATCTACCGATAAGAGACATGTCAAATTCATTTCTGTTCTAGAAAACAATGAATGATTGGATGTGAATTGACCAACTATAGGATATTATGAGTCTTGGGTGATATCCCCTACCCTACATGCCCTTGGAAAATCCATATGATGATGGAAATATATACTTTGGTATGTTAATCAAATTGGGGAATCCTGAGTAACGGCATCTAAGTTTGCGGGTTGTCAACTTTTGAGCCAAGTTTTTAAAAATTGCTCATTCTTGACGGGTGATTGCCGCTGAGCTGCTAAACCAATTTCGATGTTTCGAACGCCATTAGATGCCAAATGAGATGTTTAAAAAATTTTTTTTTTCCTAATATTTTTTTGATTTTCTGAGGGTCCGGTTCTCACAAAATTTTACACACGTCTTTATGTTGATATTCTACAACTAGTTAGCAAGCTTCAATTCGATCGAGTCTATATTTTTTGAGTCATCGAGGAAATGATATTCCAGATGGGTATAACTCCGAAACCATTGGGCCAACAGCGAACTTAACTCTCCCATTCAGATGCGCAACCTACCCTGAAAATTGCAAGTCCCTAACTCCTTTCAGTCGGGAATTATCAAGGCAACGGTCACCAATCCAGTTAATGAACTCACACAAGGCTGTTCAGATCTCCAACAATATAGATCCGATCGTGTTCAAACTTGGAACGTGGTAGTAGAGTTAGGTTTTGAAGGCTCTCACAAAATTTCAGCCATGTCGGGTGAATGGTTTCTGATTTTTTTTTCAATGATTTTGAATGATTTTTTGAAAAAATTTCTATTGATACGATCCTCACAAAATTTTGCAAGAATTTTCGCGTTGGCATTCTTCAACTAATAATCATATTCAAGTTGGATCGGTTTTATATTTTTCGAGTTATTGCGGAAATAACAGCCAAATTCCAGATTGGTATAACTCCAACACCGTTTGGCCCATTATGCTTATAAACAAAATCAATTTCAAGTCGCTATCTCTTTCCGTTCTCAGGTTATGGTAACATAAAAAATATTTTTTAATCATTTTTTTAAATTTTCTAATAATAGAATTCTCACAAAATTTCATAAACGTGCTCATGTTTATATTCTTCAACTACTCACCAAGTTTCAATTCGATCGGATTCATATTGGTTGAAAACAAAATAATTACACGGAAACCATTGGGCCGATTATGCCCATTAACGAACTCGCCCGTTATCGTGGCAACGGCCGGACGGCCTGCTGTCCCGACGGAGAGAATCAAATTTGATCTCGAATTCTTCATCAGGGAGTCGAACCCAATCGTTTGAGACCATTTTCGGCGAAAAATTCAGAAATTACAGACATTTGGGCAAATTGATAACGCGATGTTCCCCAGAACATATGCGCAAAAAGCCAAAACATTTTTTCTAAGGATTCGTACTTTTCGAGTTATAAGCATACTGAAAGAAGTGCGAGAATTCGCGGTTTTTAGACTCTAAAATCTGAAGCACAACTCAGAAACCATCAGAAACTCAGATATATATATATATATATATATTCTTTTGACTGAGAGTTTTATATGTTAGCAGAGGTTGGTGTAACGGGGTACCATACAATTCTGCGTATGATACAAGAGCTTAGGGAAAAACCTCAGCAAAAACCCCTGTCTCCCCGTAAGTGTTGTGATTTGTAACTATTGTTCACAAAATTTGCTGAAATTTAGAAATATTGATAGGCATTTATTTCTTCACTATGGACTCCTTCGTCAAAAAACGGAGAGGTTTCTCCAAGGTACCCAAAAACTCAACCCGAAAAATGAAAAGACAAGAGGAGAAGAACGAACAAACTAAAAATAATAATAATACTTGTTATTCATGACCCCCAAAAGGGGTTGAAATGATTTCCAGCTCTAGAGCAATTTTTAGGGGCTAGGGCACTAATTTGCCTGGGCCATCAGTGTTTTCACGAAATTTATTCAGTAATTTGAGATAATATCTACCTATCAATCCTTCAGGCAACCATTCCATTCGCCCATCGTTTACGACAACCCATTCGAAATTACAAGTGTACCAACTCCCGGAATGAAAACGCACCAACAGCAAATTTGTCAATTCCCCCAAGAAACGTCCTGCGAAATATTCTAATTTCATTGCGCTTTAGAACACGAATCTCATCAGGATATCGCATCTCCCGAAACGAGCTCTCGGGAAATCTGGACCACAACAAGGATCCGGACCGGAAAAGTGTGAGAATTAAAAATGACGGCACGTCGGGACCCTTTGTTCCGTCTTCTAGAAGGCCCGGACAATCAATTACGGGAGAGAGAGAAAAGACGAAATTTGATCGAGAATTTGTGGAGATCTAAGGGAGCCATTCGTCTTTTGTTCACAACGCCTCCTACACGTAATGAACGGGACGTTAATCGCTTTGATTCATGGAACGCGGCCCCGATGACCACAGAGGCGTTCTAAGTAGTGATAACGTGCTGAAATTTTGAGTTATTTGGCGGCATGTGGGAATGGTTCCCAAGCTCACAATAAGGGTATTAATCTGAACATGCGAGGAGGGCAAGAGTTGAAGAGAACTTACTATCTCGATAATATGAACCAAAAGCGATGGAATGAGTGTATGTACCAATTTCAACCGACTTATAAATAATATAGAATTTATTATATACAGGGTGTTCTATAAGCTCTTTGCAGATGATAGCTGTGCTTATTCTAAAAATTTTTGCTCGTATGTTCTGGGGAACATCGCGTTACCATTTTGCCAAATGTCTGTAATTTTCAAATTTTTTGCTGAAAATGGTATCAAACGCCTGAGTTCGACAACCTGATAAAGAATTCGAGGACAAATTTGATTCTGTCCGGCCGGCCGGCTGGCCGTCCGTTGCCACGATAACTGGAGAACGGAATGAGAGAGCGACTTGAAATTCTCAGAGTAGGTGGCGCATCCCTATACGACGAAAAATTTCGTTTATGGGCATAAGGGGCCGAATGGTTTCCGAATAATAGTTTTATTTCAACTAATATGGATCCGATCGAATTGCAACTTGGTGTATAGTTGTAGAATATGAATATCAGCAAGTTTGTGAGAATCGTGTCACTAGAAAATTTTACAAAAATTATTAAAAAATATTTTTTATGTCACAATAATGAGAACGGAAAGGGATAGCGACTTGAAATTTTCAGCTTAGGTTGTGCATCTGAAAGCGACATTTGAGTTCGTCTAGAGGTTTTGGAGTTATAGCCATCTAAAATATGGTTGTTATTTCCTCAATAACTCGAAAATACAGAACCGATTGAAGTGAAACATTGCCTTTAGTGGTATAAGGCCAACGCGGAAATTCTTGCAAAATTTTGTGAGGATCTTATTACTAGAAATATTTAAAAAAATCATTGAAAATTATTGAAAAAAAATCTATATATCAGTAACTATTCGTCCGACATCGCTGAAATTATGGTTATTAGTTGTAGAATGGCAACGCAAAAATTCTTGCAGAATTTTGTGAGGATCGTATAACTAAGAAATTTTTAAAGGATCATAGAAAATTATTGAATATAATTCTATATATCAGAAACTATTCGTCAGATATCGCTGCAATTTTGCGGGAACCTTCAGAACCTAAGTCTGCTGCCATGTTCCAAGTTTGAACATGATAGGATATATATGGATATATATAGGATATGTGCATGTGATGTGTGCAGGAAAATCTTCTGCAGAGACTGTAACCATCTTACTTCGAGCGAGATTAGAGTATTGTGTAGCACTCGAAATTGTTTGAAATTCTTTTGCACGGGTTGCATGGAGTTATTCAACGCAAATGTAAGAGATCTGCCCAATATGAATAAAAGAATCACTAACTTAGAAAAGCAAACCCAAGAACTTAAAGAAAAGGTTGAAAATCATGCTCCAACATATGCACAGGTAGTAGCAGATACTTCAGATCTTAAAAAGCAAGTCGATCAACTAAATGTGGAAATGAAAACACAAATTAATACACCAGATACGATAGTTTCCACTGAAAATAACATAGTTGAACCAACATTGTGTGAACTAGCTGAACGAGAAAAGCGTGCCTCGAATGTCCTGCTCTTTGGAGTAAAAGAAAATGATTCTGTACAGAACGAAAATGAGCAAGAATGTGACTTAGACAAGGCATTGAACATGGTTAAGAAAGTAAAAGAGAATATTAAAAAACACGATGTCAGAGTATACCGTCTTGGAGCACCATCACGGGGAAAAGTCAGACCCATAAGAATTATTACCTCTTCACCTTTGGTAGCTAAAGAAATCCTAAGAAACAAGGCTAAACTTAATGAAGATAACATTTACTTCAAAGCAGATCAAACACCTCTTCAAAGAACATACTTAAAGAATGTACTCAAAAACCTGGAGGAAAGAAAACTAAAAGGTGAGACAAACATACGAATCAAATACATTAATAATATTCCAAAGATAGTTTTCTCTCAGAATGAGGAAAGAAATAATACAAAAAACTAAAAGCGTCCCTTATTGAAGTCTCCTTCTGGTATAGTAATCTATGTTCCATGTTAAACAAACTAGATGAACTAAAAGCCAGTATTCAGAACACCAGTGCTAATATAATTTTGATTACAGAAACATGGTTAACTGATCAAATACCTGATGGCCTTATATCTATGCCAGAATACACCATGTTCCGTAAAGATCGAGGAACTGGTGGAGGTGGTGTTTGCATTTTCATTAAACGTACCATAGCAGAACATGATGTACATGCGGTTATCAGCCAGCAGTTCGAAACAACAGGTGCAATTGAATCATTATGGCTTGAAATTAAAATTGCTAATATTAAGTTATTGGTTGCGTGTGTATACAGATCAAAAAAAGCAACAACAGAAGAGCTTAATTTAAGTCTAATACGGACCATTGAAGGTGCTATGACATTAAAAGAACCTGTTTTTATAATGGGAGACTTCAATTACCCTGAAATCAAATGGGATAAACTAGATATTCATCCACATAACCAATGTAGTTATGACTTCCTGGAGAGTTATAAAAATCACAGAGGGCACCAACATATTGATTTTCCTACAAGAATTAGAAACGATCAACAATCACTTTTAGACTTACTTATAACAAACGAGAGAAAACTAATCTTTGATATCCATCAGCATGCACCACTAGGAAGGAGTGATCACATTGTCTTCACAGCTAAAACACAACTCCAAGTTACAACTCAGCCAACTCGTAAGATTTATAAACGAAATTTCTGGAAAGCTGACTATGAGGCTATCAATAACTCGCTCCAGAATGAATTGTATGAAGTAGCTAACCAAATAAATATTGACACTCTTTATGAAGCTATTAATAGGACAGTTAACATTCATGTACCGATTAGACCTCAAAAAGTAAATAATCAAAAGCCATGGTTGACCCAAGAAGTGTTCAAAGAAATTAAGAAAAAACGAGATTTATGGCACAAATATAAAACTGCAGAATCTGAAGGGAGTTATCGAATATACCAACAACAAAACAATAAAACTAAATCGTGTATATTGACGGCAAGGAAAACTTATGAACACAATCTTTTGGAAAATAGTAGACAGTTCTATGCATACATAAGTCGCACTCTCAACTCCAAGCATAACAACTTCAATATAATTGATAAAACAACCAAACAACCTTTCGAAACAAGCCAAGATATTGCTGAATGCTTCGCAGAACAGTTTGAGAGTGTATATACAGTGGTGGATTTGAATGCAGTGAAACCCGCTCTCCCATTGGAGACCTATTCCAGAGTTCAGATGGGCAACATAATATTCACAGAAGAAAAAGTTGAAACCGCAATTAGATCGCTTAAACCTAAATCTAGTCCCGGGCTAGACGAGATCACACCATTCTTCCTTCAGAAATGTGTACAACCACTGAAAGGGCCATTAACTGATATATTTAATAGCATAATGGATACAGGAGAGTTCCCTGTGGTTTGGAAGAAAGCAGTGGTAACACCAATATACAAAAAAGGTAACAAACATCTTGCAGAGAATTACAGACCAATTAGCCTAACTAGTTCACTGTGTAAATGCATGGAAAAGATAATAACTAAAGAACTCACAAAATTTCTGCTCGATAATGTCCTACCGGCACAACAACATGGCTTTCTTCCTCGAAAATCTACATTCACTAACCTCCTTACTAGGCTGAATGAGTGGACTCTGGCTGATGACAACTACGAGCCAATTGATGTGGTCTATCTGGACTTTGAAAAGGCCTTTGACAAAATACCAACAGAATTTCTGCTTTACAAGTTGGAACATTTTGGAATTAGGGGCAAGCTTTTGAGGTTGCTGAGGGGTTTCCTCACTGAGAGAACTTTCCAGGTACGTGTGGATTCCTCACTTTCGAAAGAACATAAAGTCCTCAGCGGTGTTCCCCAGGGGTCGGTTCTGGGACCACTACTGTTTATAGCATATTTAAGTGATCTCTACCAGGGACTTTTCGCTAAAGATGCTTCATTTGCTGATGATGGAAACGTGTATGTGAACCCACTGCTACATCATGCTGAATTACAGACGGATCTTAATAACATCAAGGAGTGGACACGAGAGTGGGGGATGCCTTTGAATGATTCTAAGTGTACTGTCTTACATATAGGCCAGAAAAATCCCAAATTAGACTACTTTTTTGAGCAAGCGGAGATAACATCGGTTTCAAAACAAATAGACTTAGGAATAATCGTAACATCTGATCTCAAATGGGAAGCACATATCACACAGATGACCAAAAAGGCCAATTCGATGATCTATCTTATTCAAACAGCCTTTAAAGATATGTCAGCAGAAATGATCTTGAAACTCTACAAGTCATATGTGAGGCCAAGGCTTGAATATGCTCAGGGTGTTTGGAATCCATATTACGTCAAAGATATAGAGCGGATAGAAAGAGTGCAGAGACGAATAACTAAGATACCTCAAGAACTTAGAAACCTGCCTTATGAGGTGAGGCTGGTGAAACTGGGTCTGACGACTTTGAGGGACAGAAGAACTAGGGGTGATCTCATCGAAACGTACAAGATACTCAATGGCCATTACGCCTGCGGTCTGGGAGGCATCTTCCATCTTGGTCTAAATACGAATCTGAGAGGTCATAATCGGAAACTCTCAAAGGAAAAATGCAACAAGCTTCTGCGGAGAAATTTCCTTGTCAATAGAGTGGCATACCATTGGAACCACCTGAGTGAGAGTGTTGTTAACTCTGCTTCAATAAATCAATTCAAGAATCGTTTTGACCAGGAAATGAGGACTCAGACCACATCCTTTTTTGTGCACTATGGTGTATAGATGTATGGGGGAGGGAAGAAGAATAATGTGACGACTGTGATAGTTTAATGTGATATATGTATTTTGTAAAGTGATATAAGACCTTTCGATACACCTTTCTGTGATATTAAATGCTTTAGATAATTGTTCGAACAAACACGGCGGTCTCATCGGTGTCTACCGTCTACTGTCGTTAATAAATAATAATAATAATAATAATAATAATAATATTGTTGGAGAATCGAGCAGCCTTGTGTGAGTTCAGTAGATGGATGGGTGACCGTTGCCTCGATAACTTTCAAACGAAAGGAGATAGGGACTAGGAATTATCAGGGTATGTTGCGTATCCGAATGGTAGAGTTAAGTTCGTTTATGGGCATAATCGATCCAACGGTTTCAGGGTTATGCCAACCTCGCAAGTTGTTTCCTGGATAACTCAAACCATATAGACTCGATCGAATTGATGCTTGGTAACTAGTGGTGGAATATCGATATAAGGACCTGTATTATTGGACACTCTGAATCGAATTTACCAGGGTAAATTATATTGTCTGTTCTCCTGTATTGGGCACTCCGAATTTACCAGGGTAAATTAGATTAATAGTGTCCGAAAAAAATTGGTTCAAGCACTGACGTGAAGTCAGTAGTTGCGCGTATGTTCTATTGTCCATTCTCCTGTATTGGACTCTCTTAATCGAATTTACCATGTTGAATTCTATTGTCTGTTCTCCTGGATTGGACACTCTTAATTGAATTTAGCGTGTTGAATTATATTGTCGGTTCTCCTGTACTGAACTTCTTAATCGAAAAAAAAATTGGTTAAAGCACTGACGTGAATTTACTAGGGTAAATTCGATTAAGAGTGTCCAATACAGGAGAACAGACAATGGAATTCACCATGGTAAATTCGATTAAGAGTATCCAATACAAAAGAATGGACAATAGAACATACGAGCAAAAGTTCCCGACTTCACGTCAGTGTTTGAACCATTTTTCTCCTGTATACTTAAGTAGGTCCGATTCGTTTTCGTATAGAAGATTTATAAGCATTTGAAAAATATATATTGTTTAAGTTGTCTGTGTTGTATTGCATTAACCTCCTTAAAAAATTAAATTTAAAAAATTAGTTCAAGCACTGACGTGAAGTCAGAAGCTTTTGCGCGTATGTTCTATTGTCCATTCTTCTGTATTGGACACCCCTAATCGAATTTACCATGGTAAATTATGTTGTCCATTCTCCTGTATTGGACACTCTTAATTCGAATTTACCATGGTAAATTCGAATTAAGTGTCCAATACAGGAGAATGGACAACATAATTTACCATGGTAAATTCGATTAGGGGTGTCCAATACAGAAGAATGGACAATAGAACATACGCGCAAAAGCTTCTGACTTCACGTCAGTGCTTGAACCAATTTTTTTTTTCGTGATTTTTTTAAAATTTTCTAGGGGTACGATTCTTAAAATTTTTTTTTTCGTCATTTTTTTCAAATTTTCTAGGGGTACGGTTCACTCAAAATTTTAAACACATCTTTATGTTGATTTTCTACTACTAGTTACCAAGCACCAATTCGATCGTCTATTTATTTTTTGAGTTATCAAGGAAATAATATTCCAGGTGGGTATAACTCGGAAACCGTTAGACCGATTATGCCCAAAAACGAACTCAACTCTCCCTTTCGGATACGCAACCTACCCTGAAAATTGCAAGTCCCAATCTCCTTTCGTTCGAAAGTTATCGAGGCAACGGTCACCCATCTACTGAACTCGCACAAGAATGCTCGAATCTCCAACAATATTTAACCCATCGTATTAAAACTTGAAACTTAGCAGTAGAGTTAGGTTATGATGGCTCTTGCAAAATTTCAGCAATTTCAAACGAATGGTTACTGATATATAGAATTTTTTTTTTTTAATTTTCAATGATTTATTAAAAATTTTCTACAAATGCTATCCTCACCTAATTTTGCAAACATTTTTGCGTTGGCATTCTACAACTAATAACCATGTTTGAATTCAATCGGTTCATTATTTTTCGAGTTAATGAGGAACCAAAAACCACCAAATTTCAGAAAATTTCAGATGGCTATAACTCTAAAACCGGTTGGCCGATTATGCTCATAAACCATCTGAAATGTCGCGTTCTTGTGCACATCCTAACCTGAAAATTTCAAGCCGCTATCTCATTCCGTTCTCGAGTTATCGTGACAACAAAAATATTTTTTAATACTTTTTTAAAAATTTTCTAGCCATACGATTCAAACAAAATTTCACAAACGTGCTTAGGTTCATATTCTACAACTACCCACTAAGTTTCAATTCGATCGGATTTATATTGGTTGAAAACAAAATTATTACTCGGAAACCACTAGGCCGATTATGCCCATTAACGAACTTGTCCGTCGTATTGGGATGCGCCACCTACCCTGAAAATTTCGAGTCGCTAGCTCTTTTCGTTCTCAAGTTATCGTGGCAACGGACGGCCGTACGGCCGGACAGAATCAAATTTGACCTCGAATTCTTCATTGGGGAGTCGAACTTAATCGTTTGAGACCATTTTCGTCAAAAAATTCGAAAGTTACAGACATTTGGGCAAAACTATAACGCGATGTTCCCCAGAACATACGCGCAAAAATATGCTGAATGGAAATAACAAATCCTAAGATTGTAGGTATTGTTCGAAATGTCCCATTTGACCTATCCATCTATTCCGAAAATATTGATTTAGCCAAGCAATTACTTGTCCATAGTAGAGTAAAGTTTATTAATCCAAGAGACCATATATGGGACACGTCAGGTCCAGCAATACAATAGAATGAAGGAAACACAACTAAAGAACTGTCGAAATGAATATGGAAACATACAGATAAAGACCAACATATGCAGATATACAGTGTGGATAAGCCAAATGGAATAAATTCATTATCTTGGTTACTGTACATTTTTATGGAAAATCCCGAAACGCGTCAAATTTGAATTTTAAATTGCCATTCTGCTTCGTGAAAATGCGAACTCTATCTTCAACCCCTTTCGAAAGACAGGTACAACCCGTAATTTTGCAAATAGGACGTATGAGCTTGTGATACATCGTTTGGAAGGTCTCGTCATTCTCTATTCAAAAATGTTATCACTTTCATGTTTATTGCAAAAATCAAATTGGAAAAAAATAAGTGATAAGCAAAATTTGGTACAATATCAAAAACTAAAATGTGGCAAAAAAACTATAAATGTTATTGAAGTAGATGTTCAGAGTGTTCACCACGGACACCTGGGCGACATCCTAACCTCAAACAAAAATTTCTTCCAACATTATTCAACATCTCAGGGGTGATCGACCTAATCGCAAGCTTTATTCGATCATTCAATTTCATTCATTTCATTTAGGTCATTCAAATGAAGGGGTTTAGTTTTGTAGAAAATGGTCATCACATATCCTCATAACAAGAAATCTAATGGGTTAAGATCAGGGGATTGCGCTGGCTATTCGATCGTTCGTCGCCTTCATATCCATCGATTTGGAAGTATTGCGTCGAGGTTAGGGTGATTTTTTTTTTTAACTTTTTTTTTTTTTTCGGTCCCATCATGAAATTTTGTTGGAAATACCCAAAAAAAAATTCCCTGGAAGTTTGAGCCCTTAATATTAATTTTAAGTACTCGACCAAGGCGTGTGAAGATTTCCCATTGAAAATACACGCAAACTTTGATTTTTTATTTTTAAATTTCTATAGCTCAGAGGAATTTCATGGGATCACTTTGACTAAAGATCGGTTTTTCTCAAAATTAGACGCTCTACAAAAGTGCCTATTGCGGCAAAGTCGTAACTTCCACCGGCGAGGTAGTACGGGCCACTAAACCTGATTTTTTAATAAAATTCGCTTTTTTTCGCATTTATCTCGTAAATAACGAGAGCTACGAAAAAAATGTAAATGAAAAACTTGTAGGTTATTCAATTTTCTACAAAAAAGGTCCTATAAATTAAATCGCTCAGATCAATATTGAGCGAGATATTAAGCCTTTAATTGATTTTTCCATGAAATTGTTACCGATAATTGATTTAAACTTATTAAAATCTTGTTTTCTTTCTCTGTAAAATTATGTTTTTTGTTCTATATATTTTTTTAAGGCTATGAAAGTAGAATATGATAAATATCTTACATTATAAAAGCTTATATTCAAAGAATCTTTAAAAAATAACAGATTTAAGAGTTTCTGCAGAAAACTTAAGAATACAATTACACTCAAATTTATATATTATTAATAATTTATTAAATTATAATAGTTTGAATCATATTAACAACAATAAATTTTTTATAAACATAGAAACAACAATACCAATAAATTATTATTGAACGTAGAACAATTAATCGTTAGATTGATTCATTGTCAATAATATTGTGATTTTTTACACGATGTGTATTGAGATCGATGATGTTGAACAGTTTGAAAAATTCTTTGTCTCTCATCTTCGTTATGAGTCAATGCTTCATTAAAACTTTCGGCCAGTGCTACTCCTCTTTCCGCAGTATCATTTACTACTTTTAACGTTTCAAATGTATCATAACATCGTTTATACTCAAGATTTGATTCCCACAAACTTGGATCTGTACATAAAAATTCACGGGAGAGCTCAAATTGCTTAAAAATAAACAATGAGTTTGGATTAACAAAATCGCTTATGTTTTTCTCGGATAACGACGTTATTTCCTCATAAGCAACTTCAAAACGTTTACTTGGCTTTTCGACCGCTTCCTGGGAATTTATTTTTTGTATAATCTTTACTTTTTCTTCTACTGACACATTTTCATCAAAAAGAGCCAAACAAGCAAGTTGTTCATGTAAATACCACAAATGCCGAGACAATTTATCGAGTGCTGCATTTGCAATTTCAGGATGTATTTTTCTGTAGTCAATAAGATCTTTTACTAATTGCAAATCCGAGTTTGGAGCATTTATTGCATTAGGAGCAGTAAACCATATTTTCACATAAAATATTACAATGAAAACACATATCTTCTGCAAAATTTTTTTTTCTCTTGCTGCTATTTTAAACTGGTTTCTGAACATATATATTTTCAAACAATAGAGAGCCTTTGATAACCACCGTGCATGATGAAAAGCACCAGGGGCTTTGAATTCGGCTTTTTGACGATTGATACCGCCCAAAAAGATACAGCTCAGCTCCAAAAACTCCTTGTAATCATTTCTTGGATGATGATTCTAACAAAAGATAAGAAAAATTTAATAATTGCGGAAAGAAAAGAAGATATTTTCAGAATTTTAAAGTAAAAAATATTATTCAAAAAGGAAAAATCTATAAAACTGAATCACTTAAAAATTTGAGTTATATTGAAGTATGCAAAATAACTATTAGAAATATCTAATGACCTTAAAGAAAACTAACTTTATCAATAATAATTATTTCAATGGTAAAACTATTTATGAATTTAGTAATACCTTCAGTTGATTTTCTATGAAGTCCAGAATATCGTCTTTTCTTTGACTTAAGATAAGTGCAATATCTTCATCCTCTGTGCCGATTTCATACGCAGATTTATCAATTTTTTCCCAATTATCTCTGAATCTTTTAAAAATTGGTACATTCGGACTATTTGTCACTGGCCAAGCAACTTCTGCAACATTTCGTAACATCAATTCAGAAGTATGATGGCGACAAGCAAGATATAACAAGTCGCGGCCAATTTTATCTTCTAATAATGTACATGCGCCATTAAAACGACCTAAAACAACGAATTATTTATTAATAAACTGTTATTTGATTATAAGTTATTCAAATTTTTGACTCAGCTTATTTTTCAATTCAACATTCGTGAAAATAATTAAAGCAATAAATCAAATTTTTATTTGAAAACTTTTTCTCAAGTCAAAAAACAGATACTGTGATAAAAATTCAATCAACCACAACATTAACTTACCAGTATTTGAACTAGTTGTATCAAAGCACATTGCTTTAACATTATCGCCAAGATCCCACTCTGTCAGAGTTTCAAAAATAGCTAAAGCTTGGCTTTCTCCTGTGCCATCAGAGAGAATCGGAGTTTTTAAATTTTTGTCAGTATTTATTCCGGTGACGTGAATTGATAATCGTTCTGCTTTTGATTGGCCGTTTCCCGCAGGAAGCACCTTTCCGTCCCAGTGCACTACGAGAGAGTCGTCAAAATTATCTTCTTCTTTAATCGTATCGACAATTTCTTCTCTTTTTGAAATACGCGCGTTGCGAATAGTGGAGTAACTCAAGTTATATTTATCAATGTCAAGTCCTAAACTTTTAATAACGGCAGAAATAATGTACATCGCATTTCTGTTACTAGTTTTAGTTCTATCTAGTGCTAATACTAATTCCGCAGTCAAAATATCAATTTTACTTTTCTTAGGCGCCGGTATTGTATCTTCAGAGTCTGAAGAAATTCGGTTCAATCCACTAGAATTTGATATGGAACTACAGAAACTATTGAAGGACGACTGTTGGGATAATTTCATACCTGAAATGAAAAATGTTAACGGTGAATGAGTAAACATCATAGCTGAATTTTAAACAAGACAGATATAATTAAACAAAAATATTATAATATTAGAACTAACCAATTTCTACATTATTGGGAATTTCTTCTTCCATCGCCGACTGATTTTCAAAAGTTTCTTCTGGTAAGACGTCAATTGCTGGTGGATGAATAGTGCTAATTCTATTTCCTTTACGACAATCTGTCAAAAATTGCTGTAGATTTTTTGGCAAATTTTTTACTGCAGCACTGCTCGCAATGTCAAATAATTTATCAAGACGTTTACTGAACTGTTCCACATTTTTTTGTTGTCTTTTTGATTTTTTTGCACGACTTCGATGTTTCTTTAGTTTTATGTAGTCACTGTGGATTTTTTCCAATTTTTTAATACTGTGCTGAAGTCGAGAAGTTGGAATCAAAAGATTGGCCCAAACAGCATTCGTATCACTGATCACACTACTAGCACTTGCTCGTATACTTAGTTTTAAAGATTGATGTTTGTACAAAAAGAGATTCAATACATCCCTACACGAAGGTAACTTGTTATTAATAATATTACGAATTTCAAACCTAACTAAATAATTATACACTGTATTTCCAATTTGTTCAGACATCTTTGGCAATAATAATAAAAATGATAGAAAAATGTAACACGTAAGTATACGAATGCGACGCGAATGCGGTCAGAGTTCGCAGAGCTTTGTTCTTGATACTTGCGGCATTAGCATCACATAATAGAGAACAAAGAGAGCACTGCAATTAGGCGGATGATTTATTAAACTAATTCAAGGTTACGTAAAAGAGGGGATGTTTGAAGAGGAGAGAGGGTTTCGATTCGTGGACAATGATTGAGCTTTCGCTGATCGCGTACTTCGTGTTAAATGTCATTGATCAGGTGGTGGGGGAATTAGCGCGACGTTAGCTACATCGCAACGTTGCCATTAGATTATTAAGTACCAACTGACCGAGAAAAACAAAGAGAAAAGAGTTTAATTTAATGTTTATTATTATTGAAGGTTAAATATTGTAGATTATTGATTTTGCTGTAGTTTTCTAGCCTTAAAAAAATATATAGAACAAAAAACATAATTTTACAGAGAAAGAAAACAAGATTTTAATAAGTTTAAATCAATTATCGGTAACAATTTCATGGAAAAATCAATTAAAGGCTTAATATCTCGCTCAATATTGATCTGAGCGATTTAATTTATAGGACCTTTTTTGTAGAAAATTGAATAACCTACAAGTTTGTCATTTACATTTTTTTCGTAGCTCTCGTTATTTACGAGATAAATGCGAAAAAAAGCGAATTTTATTAAAAAATCAGGTTTAGTGGCCCGTACTACCTCGCCGGTGGAAGTTACGACTTTGCCGCAATAGGCACTTTTGTAGAGCGTCTAATTTTGAGAAAAACCGATCTTTAGTCAAAGTGATCCCATGAAATTCCTCTGAGCTATAGAAATTTAAAAATAAAAAATCAAAGTTTGCGTGTATTTTCAATGGGAAATCTTCACACGCCTTGGTCGAGTACTTAAAATTAATATTAAGGGCTCAAACTTCCAGGGAATTTTTTTTTGGGTATTTCCAACAAAATTTCATGATGGGACCGAAAAAAAAAAAAAAGTTAAAAAAAAAAATCACCCTAGTCGAGGTACTGCCGGACATTGCGTTGATAATGTGGCGGTGCTCCATCCCGTTGGAACCATATCGTATTCCGTGGAACTTGAGGATTTCCGTCATCGGGTTATAAATTTGCCAAAGTTGGACCGACACCATTTTGAAGTAGTGGTAAATAATTATCGCCATTCAAATTGCCCTCAATGAAAAAGGGGCCTACGATATGGTTTCGTACATTTCCAATCCAAGCATTAACCTTTTGAGGGAATTGCGCGTGTTCCTCTCTCATCCAGTTAGGATTTTCGGTAGACCAGTAGCGGCAATTTTGACGATTAACATGGCCGTTGAGAGAAAATGCACTCATCAGAAAACAAAACGTCTACTAATTGGATAATATTTTTATACAACATGCCCATCATTTGTTCACAAAAATAATTTCTCCTATCAAAATCGTCTTCCAAAAGCCCCTGGGTAGGTATCATTTTGTATGGATATATTTCATTTTGTCTTTATATGTTTAGAACTCTCACAGAGAGTGATTTATGTTGTTTTCATGGCACCATCTGGAGAACACATTGTTATTTTTTTTTTCTGTCCATTTTGAAGGCCAATAAGTTTAGTGTTATTGTAATATGATTTGGGGATATTCCATGGAATATTATGATGAATTTTCATAATCACATGTTTTTATTTTTATCTATTTTGATTTTTGCAATAAACATGAAAGTGAGAACATTTCTGAATAGAGACCTTTCAAACGATGTATCACAAGCCCATATACTTCCTATCCGAAAACTTGGGGGTTGTACCTTTCTTTCGAAGGGGGTTGAAGGTAGGTTTCGAAATTTTAGGAAGAAGAATGATAATTTAAAATTTGAATTTGACATATTTCCGCATATTCAATAAATATGTACTGTAACCAAGATAATTTTGTTTTTCCACACTGTATATAAATGAATACAATAATATCGTATAATATCCCATTTCCAATCAGTCTCTGACCGAAGATAACACAGAGTCAAAGTCATGATATTAGGGGTGGGTTCCACTTTTCATCCACAATTAACCAATTTCTAGGTCAAATTAAACAGGCTGATTAACGGTCAACAACTGTTTGGTTATGTTTAGTTCGTAGTAGTTCATATTTCGTTGGGTTCGTAATTCGTTACATCTGAGCTAAATAAGAATAATAAGAAACATTACAAAATAATAGTTTTATCGTTGATGTTGTTTCGTTACTGTTTATTCGGCAACATTATTCTATATTAGGAAAGAAAATTATTGGGAATATTGTACACTATTTATTATCTATTGTTCACTTCGTGACAATGCCGACGTTTCGAAACAAATTCGTATCTTTTTCAAGGCTAGTTACGACAAACAATATTGTACGCTTTTTAAAAACATCAAGATTTTATAAAGAAATCAAAAACTCTCCAAGAGTTTTTGATTTCTTTATAAAATCTTGATGTTTTTAAAACTCTCCAAGAGTTTTTGATTTCTTTATAAAATCTTGATGTTTTTAAAAAGCGTACAATATTGTTTGTCGTAACTAGCCTTGAAAAAGAAACGAATTTGTTTCGAAACGTCGACATTGTCACGAAGTGAACAATAGATAATAAATAGTGTCCAATATTCCCAATTATTTTCTTTCCTAATTCTAAAACAATGGATGATAACCAACTTATTATTATTCTATATATTGCTTCTGACAAATATATTATGTTTCTAATTCGTTGAAATTTCAAGTCAAAACTCTCTAATTCGCAATAGCGCCGAGAGGTCTGAGGATAGCATTCCCTCCAATATCCTTTGGAGCAGGAAAGCTAAAAATAGGTAACGATATATCCTCAAAGGGTGAAGCTTATCACTCCTATTCGTGCCCAATATAAGAATGGGATAGCATTAGGATCTGGGAATGATATGTCGAACGGATTCTTTTTTAAGAAAACTTCTTTATTTCCAGTAGAACCGGATATATCTGGAAACCTTGAAAATCTGCAAAATCATTCTATGTTTTCACGAAATACAGCATGATGAATAAAGGAACCGTTAACAACTCGATTCATAGCAATCAAGCCCACTAATTTTTTTGATGCCCATGTCATGTAAGGGTAACCCCCAAAAATTGATCCGTCTTCGTGTGAAATGTTAATTTATGTAAGCTTGCCTCGTATATATTCAGGAAGTTATCCATTGTGATATAAATGTCACTTATATACTCACCGACATTTCGGAGGCCGGATGATCGATAAAAATCATTTCCGATTCTTCCCCATCTAGAAGAATTGATACTGTTCTTTCTCCAAACTCATCATCTGCAAATTGAAGAATATAAATCAAGTGTTCTTGTCCCACACAATAAGAATTTTCTTGGAACTGATGCTTTATTTCTTAACATGAGGATTAAATTATCAATAATCCAAAAGTTGAAATTGTGTTTCAAATTAAAAATAATATGTACATGTACAAATATTTTTGTATAAGAGCGTAATAAATTTAGCTTTACAAAAATATTCATTATTGTATACCATTTCGTTTATATATCGTCGGCGACACCGCAAAACCAAGTAACTGCAAAAACCAACATTTTCAGAAGGCACTAAAAACTTCATAATTTTGGATTGATGAATTAGTTTAAATTCAAAATAGTTACAAACCACTTGATATTGATTATCTCAGGGTCTGTTTTCTCTTTGAAAAGAATTTGCACACCTGTCCTTACAAATACAATTAAGTAATTACCGACGAAATCTCATTTTTGAATTTTTATCAGTTACTTGGTTTTGCGGTGTCGCTGACGATTTTATAATATTTATTATCGTTATTCAGAATTAAGCGAGACGAGACGAGACAACTGATAACGAGACGAGAACGAGACTTAAACGAGACTTAACTTTTTGGCAATTGGCGAGAGCGAGACGAAATTTTTTATACTCTCGCCTACTTTCGTCTCGTGTGAAGCCCTAAAAACCTATATTAAGCTAAGCATAAGACCGAAAAGGTTCTAGCGTCTAGATGAGTGGAGCTAAGGGGAAGTATTGATACGATATTAAAGAGAAACTATGGAAATGGTCTTCAGGCTCTCTTCTTTTCTTGTGAAAACTTCTTCAGAAAAGAAACTCTAAAATTACATTTTTTCGACTATTCGATACTAATATCTGGGTATAAATGACAAATAAATTATTAATAATAAAAAAGATAATACAAAACTACAAAGGTATTACCTTTTGATAATGTATCTTGAAAATGCCTACCTATTTTGCATATATTATTTCAAATACAAAATGAAAATCTATTTTGTATATTGTATTTGAAATAGGAAAAATATCAAAGGTATTTGGCTTTTGTATTTAAATACATTTTATAAAGTATTTTGCACATCTCTGAGTTTGAGTGATATAAAGGGTATTCTAAGGTATTTTGAAATATTGTTGTGGGTAATTCATCGTTCAATTACTGAAAGTTTCTATAAATATGTTCAATAAGTTTTATCTTCATTGCACTCTAAAAAAAATCTCAGTGTGAATGTTGATTTCATACTATCAAGAATATTGTCGATGCAATTTACCACTAGAATGTCACATTCATATCAATATTTTCGTTATTATGATCATATTGTGTTCAGTAGTGTAATTTATGACAGAAAATATCACAAACAGATCCAGTATCAAGAATTAATAAAATTTATTTGAAATTTCACAGTTTACATCAAGTTTTAATGCCAATTCTTCATACAAAAGTCAGATAGGTGATATCTTGGGTGAAAATGAGCACTGCATGGTGAAATGTGAAAGAACGATTTCAGAGACTTAATCCTATTACCAAATTTTACACTCAGTTATCAATTTTATGTATATCCAAGTATAACTTTTAAAACACGTGAAATCATCGAAAGTACCAACAAGTGCTTTTCGACCTACAAACTATCCAAATTCGCACCAGGAATATCAAAAGAACGTTATACTTTATTTCGTCAACTTATTCATTGCTACATAGTTGCCAAGTATTCTTTATCGAAAGACAGATATCCCTGCTGAGTCTTTTAAATATAAAGAAATCGCCGATAGTTGTGAAGAATTAATAATTATAAGATGACAGGAAGAATTGTGCCCTTCCATGGGGAATTCTCACAAACAATATTGATGTTATTTCGGAACACTCGAATCAATAATGGAAATATCACTGTATCCCTTTCTTGACTATGAAAATCAATTCTTCCACGCTCTCAATGATTCACAAATTTATTTTCTGCTATTTAATGATTTCGGAGTACAACAATAGTTGAATATTTGTAGTTACCAATCAATCAAGAGATATATTTAGTCACGAAAAATAAACATATGGATTGTTGTGGTAAGTATATCATGAATAGTCTGATAAATAATGACTTCAAAGTGAGTATGCAGTATGAAATAATTGTACATTGCAGGTTTGAACAAATCGCTACTCATTGCACCATTCCATAAAAAAATCGTCTCAACTACACAAAATTGGAAACATCGAATTTTGGAAAATGGATATTTGCGAAACCAAAGGATTGTTTTTAAAATATCAGAATATAATTATATCCGGCAACAATGTGCAGGCATTGGTTATGTCGCAATACTTCTGACTCTGACTAGTTCTAATACAACACGTAATTCCTTGGGAGACTACAGTGTGTTGTATAGGGTTGATTTTGTGCCTTGGAGACGATAAGTTGGTTCATTATGCATTATGAAGTGAGAATCTGGAAAAACGAAGTGCATCAAGAATATTCGTTATGACTTATGAGAATAATGAGAAATTTGTTTTGGCCGTCGAAGGAAGTTTGGAAATAATACTGTTTGCAAGTGAGTACATATGAACGTTCAATTTAATTTTTTTGGGTGCCTACGTAATTGGGTATCATCATTTCATCAATTTTTCCCGAAAATTTTGATGAGATATTTGTGTTGGTTGGTCGATTGGATTTACAAATTCGTCCATCGCCGACTTTGAAATTTTACATTTGTCAGTGAAAAATATTTCACTCAATTTTCTTTATTTGAAAAGTGCAATTATCTGAATTAGATCAAATTTCATATTTATTTTTAATGTTATTACAGTTTCTTTATTGAAATTCATTTTCGTAATGTTCTTCAAACAAATGGGGCTTATTCATCTAACCTTTTGTGAACTATCAATAAGATTTATTAAGAAGCACTTGCAGGTGAGTGTTTTTTTGTAGTAGGTAGTCTAAGGGAACATATTTTTTTCAGAATATTGCGTATCTTAATTGTATATCACACTGTCGCAAAAACCTATTCTCCAGGATATTTTATTTCAGATAAGAGTGAATTCTTGATATCTATATCGAATAAAACCAGCGTTGATAGTCAATTATCGGTCCAAAGCACGTTGAAAAGTTACAACTTTCAATTATATAAAGACCTGCCAGCTTCACATTATTTTGTAGGCACCAATTCGAATTGTATGATTATATATGATTAATATATAAATGTTTTAATTTCAGTAACCCTCACCATCAGAAGAAACAATTGGCGAAATTGAAAAAACTGCCAGCGCTATATCATTGACACCTGATCTGGAAGAATTTTGTGTCGTGTTGGACCAGAAAGTGCTGCCTCAAAAGTTCGATTGGTTTGTCAACAGTTTTGATTATCTCTTTAAGCTTCAGTAATCACTAAATATTTCTATAAAAATTTATTTTTTATTGTATTTTCACAAATTATATGTAAAAAATTAAACTGTGTATTAAATAATCTTTGAAATAATAAATTCATATGTACTAAAGAGTTTTTTCAATACCTATACCCTTTTCATATCCTTTCGGTGATTTATATGATATTGAGTTTCAAATTATAAAACGAACAATATCATATAAAACACCGAAAATGGTGTAAATTTCAACTAAATAATACCTACACCCCGAGGGTTTAAAACACATCTGATTCGGTGTTAAATAACACTGAACAAGATATTGCACAAGCACTAGGTCAGTGCAAATTCACACTGCACTAAAGTTAAATCACACTAAACCTGTGCTAAATGCACTACGGTATTTGTGCAAATTCACACCGAACTAGTGCTAAACCCCATTGATCTAGTGCTACCTCACACTCATCCGAATGATAAATCTCAATCGGTCTGGTGTGAAAGCTGATTACTTATTATGGCAGAAAATACACCTGAAAGTCGGTGTTATTTCGGATGGTGCGAAATAACACTGAAAAGATCAGGACCTCTAAGGAAATCAGGCCGGTGTTAGCGGGTGTTGGCCGGTGTTGTAAAATTTCTTAGAGTGTGAGATACAGGGTGTTTCTGTAGTAACCTCTGTATATAAGTGGAATATTTTCATTGTCATTGTTTTTCTTAATTCTTTTGAGTGTCCTTGTATCTAAAGATAATTAAGTTGTAGATAAAAGATCTATTTACCTAAACTTGCATCGTATGTATTCATATACTCCGAAGTCATGAATTGTGACACCAAGGCAGTTTTTCCTACCCCTGCGTCCCCTAGCATTACGACCCTATACTTCGGCACCTCAATTTCTTCAGGCGATCCCAAAGGTGTCGAATCTACAGTATGGTAGCCCGACCCACAGCAGGATCCATCGAAAGGTGATCGTTCCCCGGATACATTGCTCGCCCTGGAAAAAAGACAAAAGATGTTTAATAATCACCATATTATAGTAATATCAGTTCATTTTATCGAAGATAAGTTTCCAAAAGTATTACATGAAGGAATCTATATAGGCATGTTCCTAAATGTTATAGAAATCTTATAAGTTATAGAAAATCCGTCCCTAATTACATTTCTATAACATATTTGTATCGGATTTCTATAACTTCCTATAACTTATGATATTTCTATAACATTGAGGAATACGCCTTATGTTCGAAATAAGGCCAGAAAGGAAGAATAATATCCTGAAATGAGTACGTTGAATGTGTGGCCGATGAAGATAAACTATTCTTCTCAACTTCCAAACTGATTTAGAAATTGGAATTTTGGTGTGCTGAAATTGAAACAAAAATAGTTGTTTTAATTGTAAAACGACAGCCGTAGTTACCAAGATGGTGGCTTCATCCTGCTTTTGATTCAGTTAGTTTCTGGATATAACATTTTTGAAGAAAAACATTTTTTTTTCTAGAGATACGATTCTCACGAAATTTTGCAAAAATTTCAGCATAAGGATTCTACAATAAATTACCACGTTTCAATTAGATCAGGTCTGTATTTTTTGAGGACCCAATATTTCCGTTTGAAATTTATTTTTCAAAATAATTCCTAAACTACAGAGCCGATCGAGCTCCGGTACTCGGCTTGAAGTTTGAGCTGAATTTCAGCGAAAACGGATAGATAATTTCAGAAATAAGTACATACATAATAAAATAGTTTTGAAGAAAAAAAAATCTTTTCTTTAGTTATAAGATCCTTACGAAATTTGAGCGTTAACATTCTACGACCAATAACCAAGATTCAATTCGATGGGATAAGTATTTTTTGAGTTATTGATGAAACAATATTTCATAAGGGCAGGTATAACTCATTTTGTCGATTATGCTCATCAACGAACTTAACCGTTTGAAAGTTATCGTGGCAACGGCCAGCAGGACAGAATCGATTTTGACCTCGAATACTTCATCAATGAGTCAAGACTAATCGTTTGAGACCATTTTCGGTACCTTTCAAAGAACTTGAATTTCGCATTCGGATGCGCAACACACTCTGAAAATTGCAAGACGCTATCTCTTTCCGTTCTAAAGTTATCTTGAGAAAAATAATATTTTTTCATAATTTTTTTAAAATTTCCCTGCTTCGATCCTCACAAAATTTCATACACGTCTTTGCGTCCGTAATCTACAACTAGTGACCAAGTTTCAATTCGATCGGATCTGTATTTTTTGAGTTATCGAGAAAACTATATTCCGGACGGGTATTACTCCGAAACCGTTCAGCAGATTATGCCCAGCAATGAACTAAACTGTCCCATTCGGATGCGCGACCTACTCTGAAAATTGTCAGTCCCTATTTCTTTCCATTCGAAAGTTATCGTGGCAACGGTCAGCTATCCAGCTACTGAATTCACACAAAGCTGCTCGGATCTCCGAGAATATACATCCAATCGTGTTAAAATTTGGAATCTAGCAGTAGTTAGGTTTTGAAGACTCTCGCAAAATTTCACCGATATCGGACGTATAGAACCTGAGATATAGAATTCTTTTCAAGGATTTTCAATGTTTTTTTAAAAAATTTCTAGTGGTGTGATCCTCACAAAATTTCGTCAAAATTTGCGCATCGGTATGCTCCAACTAATTGCCATGTTCGAATTGGATCGGAACCTTATTTTTCGAGTTATTGAGGAAATAACAACAAAATTTCAGATGGGTATGACTCCAAAACAGTTCGGTCGATTATGCCTATTAACAAAACCAAATGTCGCATTCAGATACGCAACCTACCTTGAAAATTACAAGTCGCCATTTCTTTCAATTCCCAAGTTATCGTGAGATAAATTTTATCGACTTTATGTCGGTATTCTCCAACTACTCACCAAGTTTCATTTCGATCAGATTCTTATTGGTTAAAAACAAAATTAGTACTCGGAAAATGTTGACCGATGAGGTCCATTAATGAACTTGTCGGTTGCATTTGGACGCGCCACCTACCCTGAAAATTTCAAGTCGCTATTTCTTTCCGTTCGAATGTTATCGGGGCAACGGCCTGCCAGCCGGACAGAATTGAATTTGACCTCAACTTCAAATCAGTGAATCGAACCTAATCGTTTGATACTATTTTCGGCAAAAAATTAATTACATATATTTTGGCAAAATCGCACGTTGTTGCCAGAACATGCGCGCAAAAAATTATCGCTAGGGTTTTAAAAAACAATGCTATTCTTATGAGACCTTTGGCACATGAATGGTATGATCTTGTCTTTACAGCAAATAGTGCTCAAGGCTATTTCAGGGTCAAAAATTCTGAATTATAGACATTTGGGCAGAATATAGAGCACTAAAATGAGTGCGTAAAATAGTTATTTATGCACCAAGGACGAAAAACTGTCTATTATAGTCGTGCCTGGAAATTGCTATCCAGGGTGAAGCAGAGGATAGCACGCAGGCGAGACAATTCACAGTTTTTCGCTGAGGTACATATTACATTTTTTCGTCGACCTCTACACACTTCTATGAATTTTGGACTTCTTAAATGATTTCACAACAGCAAATGATAGTTATTCTCACATACACTTATGTTTGTATTGAACTGTATCATGCCGTATCCATAGTGACCACAGCGGACGAAAAGTGTTTGCGGCCGAAAAGTATTCGTCTTCAAAAACAGAAGATTTTTCAGTCACAAATTAGTAAAATGTCATTTATCATAGAGGTCGACGAAAAACTAATTTATTTCAGCTTTTCGTAGATATAATCTCGATAGAAGTTAAGTTGTTCTTGAACTATGGTATATTCCAGACTGTGTTTGACACAAATAAGAAGACTAACTTTTGTTCCATGAACCCGGTCCTACCTATAACGCTGCGGAAATTCCAGAACTTTGAGACAACAGTATTCCTTCATGTTTTGCGAATAATTCGAATGTTCGAGAATTTATCTCGGAATAACTGATCATAAATCCCCGGAGAAAAGGTTCCGCGAATAATGCCCCATCTATCGATTCCGAACTATCGGGAATTTGATATTCATTCTATTCCAATATTGCTTCATTCATTCCATGAATTGCTATAATGCTATTTTTTTTTAATGCTTGTGGCTTTTACTTGATGCAAATCCATATTAACTCAATGAAAAATTATATACGAATTAACTTATTTATTCAATATTGTGACGCGTTTCGTCGACACAGCGACTTCATCAGACTACATCATACTAAATTCTTAACAAGTTATTATCTCCCTATACCTAGCTAACATGGACACAGAATCATTTAAAACTTATTACATGAGAAACTTATTTGAAACAAATTACATAATAGTTATGTATAATATTATGTAATTCGTTTCAAATAAGTTTCTCATGTAATTATTCTGTGTCCATGTCATCTAGGTATAGGGAGAAAATAACTTGTTAAGAATTTAGTATGATGTCTGATGTATAATAAAATATTATTATACTGTGAAATATTATTATACTGTGTCTATACGAGGTCGTCACTTGCATAAGGCCTGTTTTGGTTTGCAGTAGGAACAGTTCCGAATCGGTTCTAAGTTCTAAAGAGTGGGATAAACGTAGCGTGTGGATGATTTCGCCCAGGACGCCAATTACAATTACAATAAACGCCTGTGTGACTACTTTGAACGGTTCTAGGACAGTCCCTATTGCCTACCAAAACAAGCCTATAGAGAACATAATAATAATCACAGAATCACAGTTTTTTTCTCGATTCTGTAGATTAGAGGTGATAATAAATGTTAATACACTCTAAGAAATTTTACAACACCGGCCAACACCCGCTAACACCGGCCTGATTTCCTTAGAGGTCCTGATCTTTTCAGTGTTATTTCGCACCATCCGAAATAACACCGACTTTCAGGTGTATTTTCTGATGCCATAATAAGTAATCAGCTTTCACACCAGATCGATTGAGATTTATCATTCGGATGAGTGTGAGGTAGCACTAGATCAATGTGATTTAGCACTAGTTCGGTGTGAATTTGCACAAGTACCGTAGTGCATTTAGCACTGGTTTAGTGTGATTTAACTTTAGTTCAGTGTGAATTTGCACTGACCTAGTGCGTGTGCAATATCTTGTTCAGTGTTATTTAACACCGAATCAGATGCGTTTTAAACCCTCGGGGTGTAGGGGTTATTTAGTTGAAATTTACACCATTTTCGGTGTTTTATATGATATTGTTCGTTTTATAATTTGAAACTCAATATCATATAAATCACCGAAAGGCTATGACAAGGGTATAGGTATTGAAAAAAACTTTTTAGTACATATGAATTTATTATTTCAAAGATTATTTAATAGACAGTTTAATTTTTTATATATAATTTGTGAAAATACAATAAACAATAATTTTTTATAGAAATATTTAGTGATTACTGAAGCTTAAAGAGATAATTAAAACTGTCGACAAACCAATCGAACTTTTGAGGCAGCACTTTCTGGTCCAACACGACACAAAATTCTTCCAGATCAGGTGTCAATGATATAGCGCTGGCAGTTTTTTTCAATTTTGCCAATTGTTTCTTCTGATGGTGAAGGTTACTGAAATTAAAACATTTATATATTAATCATATATAATCATACAATTCGAATTGGTGCATTCATAATAATGTGAAGCTGGCAGGTCTTTATATAATTGAAAGTTGTAACTTTTCAACGTGCTGAGGACCGATAATTGACTATCAACGCTGGTTTTATTCGATATAGATAACAAGAATTCACTCTTATCTGAAATAAAATATCCTGGAGAATAGGTTTTTGCGACAGTGTGATATACAATTAAGATACGCAATATTCTGAAAAAAATATGTTCCCTTAGACTACCTACTACAAAAAACACTCACCTACAAGTGCTTCTTAATAAATCCTATTGATAGTTCATAAAAGGTTAGATGAATAAGCCCCATTTGTTTGAAGAACATTACGAAAATAAATTTCAATAAAGAAACTGTAATAACATTAATAATAAATATTAAATTTCATCTAATTCAGATAATTGCACTTCTCAAATAACGAAAATTGAATGAAATATTTTTCACTGACAAATGTAAAATTTCAAAGTCGGCGATGGACGAATTTGTGAATCCAATCGACCAACCAACACAAATATCTCATCAAAATTACGTAGGCACCCAAAAAAATTAAATTGAACATTCATATGTAGGTACTCACTTGCAAACAGTATTATTTCCAAACTTCCTTCGACGGCCAAAACAAATTTCTCATTATTCTCATAAGTCATAACGAATCTTCTTGATGCACTTCGTTTTTCCAAATTCTAACTTCATAATGCATCATGAACCAACTTATCGTCTCCAAGGCACAAAATAACCCGATACAACACACATCATTGTAGTCTCCACTGAAATGTACGTGTTGTGTAAGAACTAGTCAGAAGTATTGCGACATAACCAATCCCTGCACATTGTTGCCGGATATAATTATATTCTGATATTTTAAAAAAAATCCTTTGGTTTCGCAAATATCCATTTTTCAAAATTGGATGGTTCCAATTTTGTGTATACTTGAGACGATTTTTTTATGGAATGGTGCAAAGAGTAGCGATTTGTTCAAACCTGCAATGTAAAATTATATCATACTCACTTTGAAGTAATTTTCTATCAGACTATTCATGATATACTTACCACAACAATCCATATGTTTATTTTTCGAGACTAAATATATCTCTTGATTGATAGGTAACTACAAATATTCAACTGTTGTTGTACTACGAAATCATTAAATATCAGAAAATAAATTTGTGAATCGTTGAGAGCGTGGAGGAATTGATTTTCATAGTCAACAAAGGGATACATTGATATTTCCAATATTGATTCGAATGTTCCGAAATAACATCAATATTGTTTGTGAGAATTCCCCATGGAAGGGCACAATTCTTCCTGTCATCTTATAATTATTAATTCTTCACAACTATCGGCGATTTCTTTATATTTAAAAGACTCAGCAGGGATATCTGTCTTTCGAGAAAGAATACTTGGCAACTATGTAACAATGAATAAGTTGACGAAATAAAGTATAATGTTCTTTTGATATTCCTGGTGCGAATTTGGATAGTTTGTTGGTCGAAAAGCACTTGTTGGTACTTTCGATGATTTCAAATGTTTCAAAAGTTATACTTGGATATACATAAAGTTGATAACTGAGTGTAAAGTTTGGTAATCGGATTAAATCTCTGAAATCGTTCTTTCACGTTTCACCATGCAGTGCTCATTTTCACCGAAGATATCACCTATCTGACTTTTGTATGAATAATTGGCATTAAAACTTGATGGAAACTGTGAAATTTCAAATAAATTTTATTAATTCTTGATACTGGATCTGTTTGTGATATTTTCTGTCATAAATTACACTACTGAACACAATATGATCATAATAACGAAAATATTGATAGGAATGTGACATTCTAGTGGTAAATTGCATCGACAATATTCTTGATAGTATGAAATCAACATTCACACTGAGATTTTTTTTAGAATGTATAAGTTGGATATTGATACTATATTCATATTCAATTAAAATATGTAAGGAATGTGAAAATAGGCGAAGAAGATAATGTGGATAATTTTATAGAGGATATTCAATGAAAATTAAGTTGGAGTCAGTTTTAATATCCAGGAATTTTTTTTCAAAAATGCAGCATACAAATAATTTAAAACCATTTTAAAAGACTTCAGTGAGTTGAATTTCTAGCATCAGATGACGAAGTTTTCATTTAATCATGCGATATTGAACTTTATGTGTTTCTGTGTTCAACACTTGAAGACAGTTCAGGGCTGGCTTTGCACATAATTGAATCTTTAAACGCTTATACAGTTATACCTGAGCCGAATCTGGAAAAATGGTAAATGAAAAAGTTGTTCCAATTGATGAGAGGAACCCATGGTTAAAATTAATATACAACTTAGAGACTCACCATGTATATTCGATTGAAATCCATTATGATGATAGATGATAATAATGAATTATTGTTGAAAACAAGTTATTGTAAAAAATTTTGGATCGCCAGAAATTTCCTACAAAATTAACGTTTGTCTTAAGTTGTTCAAAAAGACTCACGTTCCGAAGTGGGAAACGAAATATTTGTACCTCGATAGAATCAACCTTCTTCTACGTTCCGACGCGCTTTCCGACCTTCTAAATTCCTGTCCCTAGGAGGAGATAATTCCGCCAATTTCATCTAAAAATTTCAATATCAGTTGCCATGATATAAGTACAATTAGTAATATATGGAAATATGGAATTATAAGATTTTGTTCTCCACGAACGATATTATTTGAATTATTATTATGTCAACCTGCTTCAAATAAAATTGCTTCTGGAAATACATTTTTAAGTGATTTTTTGAGAGAAAAACTATAAAGATATACAGAACGAAATGTCTTCACTCGGCTCGACCCATCTTCATTACTAATAGCCTCCCGTGGTCACATAATGAAAGATGTGCCACCAATATACATCGATGGGGAGCGTTCCCCAAATTGTAACTGCTAAAAATAGAAAGAAATTGAAGAATGGGTGAACCAAGGAAACTACCGAATGGAATATGGAAGACGGCTCCGAAAGAAAAATTCATTACCTCGTTGTTGAGTCCTCGGAGAATATTCCTGAAAAAGATTACATCGAATATGGGATGAGAACGAATGTCGTTGCGAGCGAGAAGCGGGACTGAAAAATATGCAGAAGTGAATCTACCTTCCTATGTTGGAGGTTACCAATTTTGCAGATGAAAACTATCAATGGTGATATTCGGATATACTTATGTATGTGCGCATTTTGCCCAAATGTCTGCAACTTCCAACTCACTGATGAAGAAGCCTAGGTCAAAATTGATGCTGTCCTGCCGAGGGTTGCCACGATAACTTTCGAACGGAGATAGCGACTTGAAATTTTCAGGGTAGGTGGCGCGTCCAAATACCATAGACAAGTTCGTTAATGGACATAATTGGCCTAACGGTTTCCGAGTACTAATTTTGTCTTCAATCCATACAGATCCCGTCAAATTGAAACTTAGGAACTAGTTGTAGAATACCGATATAAAAAAAATTCGTTCAAGCCCTGTGGACAGGAGCTTTGGTGCTCTTGTTCAAACTACGACACATCATATCTCCGAAAAAGTATCGGTTTCTCAGAGTTGGGAATGATATCAATGTATTCTTATGATAGAACTGGATCATAAAGGAAATTCAATTCAAATAATAGTTCATTTATAAAGATTAAATGAGCAATCTGAGAATTAGAACTGCACCATGGAAGAAATCATAATAAAATAGCTGAAATGAATTTGACTCTCTCTTATAGAACACAGATCATATAATAATTTATAGATAGAATAATTATAGCATTCTGTGAAAACATAGAAGTACGATTCATTATTGAAATTTCGAAAAATCATATCTCCGAAAGTATGAGCTTGTTAGAGTTGAAAATGATAGCAGTGTATTTTTATGGTGAAACTGCATGCTAAAAAGTTTGAATTTGAAATTTGTAAGTTAAAAAAAAAATAATTTTTTTCGTTACTTCGAAACCATCTGGCTTATTTTGCCCAATAACGGAGTTAACTGAGATATTTATCTCCCAAACCTACTCTAAAAATTTCAACTGTCTAGCTCATTCTGTTCGAGAGTTATTGTAGAAACAAAATTTTAAAATAGAAGAAATTTTGTTTTGACACTTTACAGCAACCCGATTCATACAAAACTTCGCATTCGTATAAAGGTCATTATTCTACAATTTGATGCCAAATTCCAGATAGATCGAGTGATCGGTTTCAGAAATATTCATAAAAAATATTTTTACCAAAAACGGCCATAACTCCGAGACCGCTTGGTGGATTCCACCCGTTAACGAACTCGTCTGAGAAATTGACGCTCCAAACCTACCCTGCAAATTCCAATCCTCTAACTCCTTTCGTTCGAGAGTTATCGTGTTAATGGACGGACGGAGGACAGAATCGATTTCGACCACGAATTCTTGATCAGTGAGTCGAACCAAATCGTTTGAGACCATTTTCAGCCAAAAATTCTAAAGCTACAGACTTTTGGGCAAATTGATAAGCACTCTGTTCCGAGGAACAAGAGCGCCAAAAACAATGTTTATTGTCAAGACAGGAATCACTCTCAATTACAAGACACATATTATATTATAAATGTTCAAAGTTGATGAAAAACAAAAAAAATATATGGGTACCCAAGAAAACCATAATATTCAAGTATATAAATGAAAACAATAATAATGAGAGACTTCTAATGAGGGATCTGCTGGAGATGCAATGATTCTCTGAGCCTTAGTTTAAAAGTTCTGAGAGTATCCTCAAAGACGTCGAGGGTCTCACAAATAAGATTGGATATTCGACACATATTATAAGATGGTGATCTAATCAGTATGTTAGTCCTTGGCTTAGGGAGGTATAGTGCTTGCTCAAGTCTGCTATTAAGACGGGGGATACGGAAATTCAACCTAGCCAGCAGATCAGGACAATCCAACATGTAATGGATCAACTTGTACAGGTTAACACAAGTGCAGTAGATTCTTCTATTCTCCAACGATACAAAAGAAGTCCAGAAGTGCATTGTCGTTGTAACCTCGGGTTGGGTAAACACCATCCAGCTTGAAAACCAAATACTTCAAATAGTGTCTCTGGACTGACTCAAGTTGTCTGATATGTACATTGTACAATGGATTCCACACCAGGCAGACATACTCCACCTTAGATCTTACAAGTGAGTTAAACAGGGTTGTGAAACAATCCTTGAAGTCATTGAAATCGCCACACACTCGGAAGATAAGGCGAAGCATTCTCTTTGCTGCGGTTGTAATATTGTTAACATATGCAATGAATGCTATATATGTCAAATGCAATGCCTAAATCCTTTGTTTGATGTACTCGTTCCAACTTTACATTGTTTATTGAATTAATAAGTTCCTATATTCACGAACTAATGTGGAACCAATAAGGACGAGATTAAATAACCTCAACACCAGATTTATTAACAAGCTCAAAGAAATGAACGAATTATTACCACTTTATCAAGTTGACGATGTACACACCTCAACTAGAAAATACCCAACAAATACTATATTTGAGGTTCTAATGAATGGATAGCTATATATAGATATTTCTTGTACAATGAAGTTAATAAGCGAATATATCATGATAATTATAGAAATTATAATAACTGTACAATGTAAGAGGCTGAAGGACCCAAGGTTGATGGCCATTTGCGATAGCAATGAAAAACTGTTATCATTATTATTATTAATTTAAGGTTTTTCGGGTGTAAGTTATGGTTTTACGTTTTCGACGCTCTTGTTCCTCGGAACAGAGTGCTTATCAATTTGCCCAAATTTCTGTAATTGTAAATGTAAATTAAATTTTTTTCAATAAGCAGTGTTACCATAAGAATCCAATGATATCATTTTTAACTCTAACAAGCTAATACTTTCGGAGATATGAAATAAATCGTATTTCTATGTTTTCACAGAATGATATAATTATTCTATCTATGGATTTTTATAATGTCAACTTTTTTTCCTGAGATATGACATTGTCCAATTCATTTCAGCAATCGAAGAATTATGAGAATAAAGTGTATTCCGAAATGTGAGCGAAGTGAGAAAAATCTCAGTTGTTTGTTCCGAAATAAGTTCTTCTCAGAAAAGTCTTAGGCCGCTCGTACACCAGCACGACGCGACCGCAACGCGACCGCGACTTCGTGTCGCTTCGCAGTCGCGGTACGTGGTAATTCATAGAAGCGCCCACACCAAGGATACGGCGACGCGACGCATTTTCCTCGTTAAAAAGTATCGTCGCGGTAGCGTTGCGGTCGCGTCGTGCTGGTGTACGAGCGGCCTTACATTTCGGAACGGAACATGAAGTAAGAGATCTTAGAGAAGTGAGTCTGCTTTTCATCATGCTCAGTTCTCTCACTTAATGACGGGACTGACGGAAGGGAATATTATAACTTCAAAACTATTATGTTGCTGTTGAAATACTCGTATTTTGGCGATGCAACAGGGAGCTCAGCCAAAAATTTTTGAAAATATTACGTAAATATTGAAAGCATAATTCTGTAGTTCGAGAGAGGAGAAAATTCGGTGAACGTAGATCAGGAAATTTTTGATCGATTACAAGGTAATTTTTCATTATTACTTCTCTTCTTTCATACATGTTTTATGGAATATCTACTATTTATAGGTACTTTAAACCTATTTTGGGCAATTGTCATACGATACTTGTTTTTTTTGTAATCAGAATCTGTATCAATATTCTAGAATTTATTTTTTAAATTTCTTTTTTTCTTATTTGTATTTGTAAAAAAAAATTTCATATTTTTTATAACATAATTTTTGAAGCCTTTTTTTTAAACGACACTTTTTATAAATTTGATTTCTTTCATGATGCATTTCTATCATAGGAATCCATTGATATAATTCCCAACTCTGAGAAACCAATACTTTCGGAGATATAATTTGTCTGTTTGAACAAAAGCGCCAAAAAGCTCCTGTCCACAGGGCTTGAACCAATTTTTCAATATTGAGAGGGAGTTTGTTCATAGTCCACCATCTACTCAGTCTCTCAAGATCCCGTTGCAGCGACTCACAGTATGTGAAGTTTTGTGAGTATCGTATTACTAGAAAATTAAAAAAATTGGTTCAAGCACTGACGTGAAGTCAGGAGCTTTTGCGCGTATGTTCTATTGACCATTTTTTTCTGAGGCTAAGCAGCATAGGGCAAGTTCATTACCTGAATGGGTGACCACTCTGGATATACATTTGAAGAAGCGCACCAAAGCTCCTAGCCACAGCGTTTTACCACCTAGTTTGTCTGTAAAGTAGGAAGTGACTGGTGCATTCCCAAATACTTATAAATATTATTATTTTGTAACGGGAAACTATTGAAGAAATGTTTCATTGTGGGGCAGTGTAGGACGAAACGTACTGTTTTGTAATAGAACGAGAACATTTGAATAATAGGTCGTCCAAATATAAATACATAACATGGAATAAGACGTGCTCTAAATATATGATGAATACAAATTCAATGTAGGTAGCTAGGGATAACGGTTTCATCTCCATAATTCACCTAAATATTTGCTCTGAATTCCAATTCATTCCTCAGATGCGAGATTCATATTACGCTTCCTTGAGGCCTAGAAATGATCCTGATGTTATTAGCTCAGCATTTTTCCGAGAGCGGGAATTTGGATTATTTAATAGTTTCAATATGGAAAAATCTCTGATATCGTTCTCAATGAATAGGCAAGTCTAGATTATTCTGCTAATAGGGTTTCAAAAGGGGTTCATATAATTATTATACTTATGCAGATAATAAATTAACAACCTGATGATTTAACTGACTTGCCGAAAAGCAAGAACAGACGCGTTTCAGGCTTCTTGGTCTTCAGTGTTCTGTAGCTTTTGACAAATTCAACTAAACTAAGCCGTGTTAAGTTTCCCATAGCCAGCCGGGGCGGATATATAGATATAAACTCTCACGCCACCTATAAGAAAAAATAAGGAACTCGACCTTCCCCCTCTGTTGAAAATTTGAACCGTGAAAACACATGCTCCTATTCGCATGTTACATTGTCTCTTCATGCAACAAACGAGCTGAAATTCGGTACTCGATTGTAAAATGGTGGCTCGAAGGTGAGAAATTTCCGCGATAACTAACGAATCGTTTCTCAAATTAGAAGTTTTTGATGGAAAAAAGGATTCTTTTCTAGTGATACAATATTCACAAAATTTCGCGAAAATTAGCGTGTCGGCTTTCTACAAGTAATTAGCAAGTTTAACTAGGATCAGAAATGTATATTTGGGTTATTCAGGAAATAAAAACGAAATTTAAGATGTGTAAATCTCCAAAACCGTTTGGTCGATTATGCCTAGTAACGATCGTTGCTAGGCATAATAAATTAATCATCCGGAACATATGATATGACGAAGTCAAATGTTCCATATGTTCCGGATGAGCAACGTACCCTGAAAATTGCTTGTCGCCATCTCTTTCCGTTTAAAGTTATTGTGGGATACATAATCCGCCATATTCACAAAGCATTCAATCTCCATTAAGTCCTAACTGAGATCCTCAGTTAAGGGTAAATAAGAATAGCAACCTCAGTTTAAGTGAAAATTAACGTGAAATAGGCCTGTTTCAGCAACGTTACATACGTTAACTGAGGTTGCGATTCTTATTTATCCTTAACTGAGGACCTCAGTTGGGACTTGCGGAGATTGAATGCTTTGTGAATACGGCGGAATATGTTTCAATGATTTTTTTAAAATTTTCTAGTAATATGATCCTCACGAAATTTTACATATATTATGTTTTTGTGTTGGCATTCCACAACTAGGTACCAAGGTGCAACTCAATTCGAGACCGTTGAATAGTATATTCTAAAACAAGTTGCAAAATGGGCTGATATTCAAACACGAATGCGAAATTCGAAAACGAGCGACGAAGGAGCGAGTTTTCGTACGCATGAGTGTTGGAATTGCCTTCTGCAACGAGTGTTAGACGATATTTTCTCTATTTCAGGCAAGTTTTGTAAAATACTGTTGAAGTTTAATGAAAAATTAGGATTATACATCCTAGTGAGTTTTGTATTGTATCTTGGCAGTTGGTGTGACTGTTTCGAAAGTTGACAGATCACAGAATTCGAATAGTACGTAGAGCATGGAGATCAGATTTAACTTCCCTAATATCATGAATGATTCAAAATTAGCAAGAAGGATATCTCTAGTACCTTATTTTTTTATGAAAATAAAACCTTTCCTCTCCACAATTATTTCACCTTTTCCAGATTATCTTATATTGACAATAATTGACGTGTTTTGAAATTTGATAGGATCGAATGTCAGTGCTGACTACCAAAAACGAAAAATATAACTAGAAACAATGCGGGAATGAGTTCATTCCAGCACTGTTTTTAGTGTTGGAATGAACTCATTACGATACTGAAATAGAGAAAATATATTCTCATGTACCATGTTGATTGTCTAATACTCTACTGGACTTAAAAGTGATTATACAGCTCATAGCATATACAAGGTGAGTCTTGAAGTTTTACATTAATTTTAATTATAGATTCCTCTCATCAAATGAAACAATTCTTTCAATTAACATTTGTCCAAATTTGGCTCAGGTAGAATGATACAGGCTGTTGAATTAAAAAAAAATCAGTTTCTATTTGTAACTTTGACACGCCTTTTCCGACAGAAATGAATGTTGTTGTGAAGTTTCCTATAACTATGATACTTATTCTCCAAATATCAGTTTTTTCCTGCATCCCTGAGCATCGGAATCCCAAATCAAGCTGTAAACCACGTTACCGAACCTTTTTCTCACTCCCCATCAATGTCATAGATAATTTATATACAGGAGTGTATTAGCACATTGTGAAATCATTAAATTTTTACCTGCGGCGAATCAGATAAAATATTTCGGAGCATTTGATTACACCGTATAGAAGAATCAACAAGAAATATTAAGCCGATGAAATAGTCAGATGAGAACAATATGTTTGGAGTAAATCTAAGGATTTTTGCGACACGCGCAAAATATTTATTTATGTACCAAGGACGAAAAACTGTCTATTATAGTCGAGCCTGCAAATTGCTAGCAAGCAGGCAAGACAATGTACAGTTCTTCACTGAGGTTGATATTAAATTTTTTGTCGGACTCCACATACCTACTTTTCAATTTCGGACTCTATAATCCGGACAGTTGATGGCAAGCTAGTTGTCCAGATTTCCGATTAGTTCTGATTATAGAATATCAAAATTATTTGTACAGGTTGATTATTAACTAAAATAATGTATTCATAAAAGCAACAGAAAACATATAATCAATTTAAATACTCAACTACAAGAGAAATAGAACTTATCTATTTATTATTCTTGTAATTTGTTTATTGAATAAAACATTTTATTCAAAATATGTGGGAAAGATTTGTGATCAGAGGCTTGCCCGCTCTTGTCAAACTACTAGCGTGTAATTATTCAAACATTGACAAATCATATCTCTGAAAGTATTGTCTAAGAGTTGAGAAAGATATGCATGGATTCTTATGATAGAACTGCATGAAAAACTAAATTCAAAACGTAGGTACCTCATATGTTGAATTTACATACATCAGCAAATTATAATTCGAGCATTCAATGAAATCATAAAATTACGATTGATTATTGCAATTTTGAAAAATCATATCCCGGAAAGTATCAGTTTGTTAGAGTTGAGAATGACATCAATGAATTTTTATGATGAAACTGCACTTTAAAAAAATTTTATGTGAAATTTGTAGTGTAAAAAATTTTTTTTTTCGCTACTACGAAATCGCTGATTTTACCCAATAACGAACTTAACCGAGATATTTATCTCCCAAATCTATTCTGAAAATTTCAACTGTCTAGCTCATTCCGTTCGAGAGTTATCGTGTTAACGGATGAACGGTCGGACAGAATTGATTTTGACCACGGATTCTTGATCAGTTTGGAAGAGAAAACTCAGAAAGAAACTATTTACTAATGAATATCCCTTCCACAGTATCCTTTGATGATTTCTTGATTAATTTCGCAACAGCAAATGGCAATTATTTTCACGGCTCATGTTTGTATCGAATCGTACATGCCGCATCCATAGTAACCACAGCGGACGGAAAGTGTTTGTGGACAAAAAAATTATTTTGCAGCCGAAAAGTATTTGCCTTCATCAAAGTTTCAATTTTTCAGAAATTAGTACGTTAAATGTAATTTTGTACAACTGTCAAAAAAACTTGACTACTTCATCACTTTGGATGCGTAAAAGATTACTTTGTTCACCGTGAAATAAACTCTTTTTTTCACTGCCAGAAAAAATCACACAATAAACATGAAATATTACTTTTTGAAAGATTTATTTCTTACCGAGTCAATTATTGATGATTTATAATTCTCAAATCAACTCTTCAAGTAATATTTAACGTTTTCAATCAGAAACAACATGGAACATATTCATGAATATATGTAGCATATATGGGCACTTTTCACAAACATTTTTACATGGTTCTTGTGGCACCATTCACGAAATTGGTCATAAGTTTTTTCATATATTAGCTTCGATTTGGCCAATAACATATTGGATATAATTGTATTTGCTTCTTCAGCCATATCTGATGGGGTATCACTACCACTATCATGATCAATATCCATCTCCTTCAAAGTAATTCGAAATTGAAGAACTACGAGCAAATAAAGTCAAAGATTCAAACACGCGGCGTGCCAACAAACCGTTTCTGTAGTAACGATACAGAAAGATAACTGGATGCATATTGGAAGCATTATCTTCAATAATTTTATTGCAGACCTATGTTTCAGACGATGTAAATTCACATTCGCAGTTGTACAATAGTTATTTTTGTATCTAGTGCGCGAAATGCTACTTTGGTGATCGAGAACTGATTTTTTTAACGAGGCGCAGCCGAGTTGAAAAAAATAGTCGAGATCACCAAAGTACTTCGCGCATGAGATGCTAACAAATTTTTTTCTACAAACGTCAAAAATATTGTTCTAAAATAAGTAACATGCTTAGCTTAATATGAAAAATGGTATTGAACTGGCTTAAACTGTTTTTCCAAATCAAGTAATTACTGTAACCATGGAAATAAAATGGCATTTGTTGACAATTATTTCAAAGTGACAGTTCTTGATAATTATTTTGGAGTGACTTTTTATTCGCGTCAATTTCGTGCGCGATATTTATAACTGTAAAATAATGGAAATTTCGAGCGACGATGAAGTAAGCAGTACCCCACCTAACTTGACAGATGCGGCCAATTCAGTAATTTCAAATCTTCTACCGGAGAAATCGAGGCGCCAGTATGAAAATGCATATCAGCAATTTTAAATTCCATATAGTTTACATGCAGTGTGCGAAGTAAGTATTTCGCACACTACTTCGCGCACGGTGTCATGGTAACGAGGGAAAATGAAAAAAAGGGTCACTTCGCATATTGTTGTCAATGCGCGAACATTGCCATTTTTTGACGTTTGTAGAAAAAAAATGTTGTTTGTATTTCCTGTATAAAATTCGTGTTTTCATGGCACATTCGAGTGAAATTGACACTCTCATGTGCCATGAAAATAACACTCATTTAATGCACTTAAAACAAAAATAACTATTTTTGTGGAGATCTACGAAAAAAATATTTTCGAAAAATCGAGCGACAGAAGTGGAACAAATATTTTGAATAAGTTCTAGTTTTGATTTAAAAGAAAGTGAGACAGAATTTCTGAAATTCGTTGATCAACCGTGTTTATTACAGGAAGCAACACCATTCTCCAACCCGAGAACTTGCCGACGAAATTCGAAGTTTCCCTCTAATGGCATTTGAATGTCTTCGGGAAATTTAATTTGCAACGCCCCCCAATTTCCATAAAATGCAAGGAACTAATCTGCACGAGAGAGTGGAATTAAAATTTTTCACATAGATATTCCGGAATACCAGAATTTCACAAGATAAATAAAAAAGACGGTGTTCTTTTTGTAGTAGTTAGTAGTTCGAGATGGAAGAAATGCTTATTCTATTTCTTGTATCTATGGGTATTTCCAAACTTTGTTACTTCGTAGTGGAATACCGCGAAATTTCATGACTATCGTATTACTAGAAATTTTTAAGAAAACATTTCTCCTTAAACGTACAGTTTTCGAGATATTCTTCATTGAATGTCATTAATTATGATGAAGATTTTATAAATTAAACTGGTTTCATCAATCCGGACCTGGACTACTATCACAGATCATCTGTGCTCGAATAAAGGCATAGACTGAGTATCAATCTCAAATATGACACCTCAAGAAAGAGATAAAGTTAGTAACCTCCTCATCTCACATAATCTCGCTTGTTTCCAAATTGGTTGGATATAATACCATCTTAAAACGGTTTAGGTTATCAAGGCATTAACTTAGAATATCTAGTAATCAAGTTTCAATTTATTGATGAATGATTAGTTTAAAATGAACATTTCAGCACGTTTGTGAATTGTGCAAATTCACCTGCAATTCAAATAACTTGAATCAGGTTATCTATCATAATAAAATTCATAGACCTACCCAATCATTATTCAAACAACTTGAATTGCAGGGTAGTTATCTTTTGGGAAATAGATTGATAGGCTTACCATGATCTGTATTGATCAATGATTACCAAGTTTCGATTCGATCAGATCTGTATTTTTGACGCTCTTGTTCCTCGGAACAGAGTGCTTAGCAATTTGCCCAAATGTCTGTAATTTTCGAATTTTTGGCTGAAAATGGTCTTGAACGATTTGGTTTGACTCACTGATCAAGAATCCGTGGTAAAAATCGATCCTGTCCGGCCGGCCATTAACACGATAACTCTCGAGCGGAATGAGCTAGACAGTTGAAATTTTCAAAGTGGGTTTGAAGGATAAATATCTCGGTTAAGTTCGTTATTAGGCAAAATCGGTTCAATAGTTTCGGAGTAACGAAAACAAATATTTTGTTTACATTACAACTTTTGAATTCAAATTTTTGTGAAATGCAGTTTCATCGTAAGAATCCATTGTTATCATTTTAAACTCTTAAAAGCTGATACTTTCGGAGATATGACGTTTGAAAGATTCAATAATACATCGTGAGTTCTATGTATTCACGGAATGTGGACACATAATCTGTCTGTGTTCACTATTTATAAATGTGATTATCAATTCGTAGTTTGACAATATTTTCTTTTGGAAAGCAAGTATTCGATTCTTGAATTTGTGAATATATACGAGACTGTTTTGACGTAGTTTATGGAGGCAATAGGAAAGAAGAACATAATGGAATCCTCAAAAGAAATTACTGTTCGTTGACCACTGAGGTTAATATTACCTTTCACTTCCTTAAGTAGTGAGACATGTTTCTATATACAGTATTTTCATAATGTTGCTACCAAAAAAATACTGAAATATGGATCTACATTTGTGTATCAAACATTTCATCTTGAGTTAAGGTTCATAATACAGAAAAGAATATGTTAGTGTTATTCAATTTTAAATTATGAAAAGAGGATAGTATTTTATTAATATATTTTGAACTATTAAGATAAGTTGTTCGTTATCCACTACCTACTCAAATATCAGGAATAAATGGACAATCTGCTATGATTGTCTCCAGCCTTGATCTCTACATTTCGAAGATACTTTCCTTAGGTATTTCGAGTTGTGAAAACTATGCACCTAGTGTAAGTTGCAACAACCCATTCCACGAGATTGAAGCATTGCAGATTGCTCATTTAATCTTGATAAATATATTTAATGACAATTTTTGAAGCATCAAAGCATTGAAGCATTGTAGATTGTTCTTTTTTTTTAAGATAATTTTTGAAGCATTTTTTTGTACGTTTATTCAAAATTTAATTTCTTTCGTGATGCAGTTCTATCATAGGAATCCATTGATATAATTCCCAACTGTGAGAAACCAATACTTTCGGAGAAATAATTTGTCTGTTTGAACAAGAGCGCCAAAAAGCTCCTGTCCACAGGGCTTGAACATATTTTTTAAAACAAAAGTAGTATGTAATCAGAAACCATTTCGTCAATTACGCCCATTAATGAACTTAAACGACGCAACTGAATGCGTCACCTATCCTGAAAATTTCGAGTCGCCATCTCTTTCCGTTCGAAAGTTATCGTGGCAACGGCCGCCTGGACATAATCGAATTCAACCTCGAATTCTTCATCAGTGAGTCGAACCTAATCGTTCGGGACCATTTTCGCCATAAAATTCGAAAATTACAGACATCCGGGTAATATAATGGCACGCTGTTTCCCAGAACATGCGCGCAAAAATTGACGTACACGTAATCTGTCCCATTACAGCGATTTTACGTTTACCCATTCCTTATTGGAGACTTTCTGTTCAAATGGACATACCCATCCGACGACTATATCCGGATAAAGCTTCAACTCATTCCCCCTCTGAAATAAAACTAAATTGGCAATCCTACCGTCGCTAAAAACTGACCGTGAAAATCCAATCGGATCAGAACCCCTGATCTAATTGCCCCTACGGACAGTTTCGAGGTCCTCGAAAGCACATGATTAACTCCCCATTGCCGAAAAACTGGAGCGGGTCAGTCATATCCAACATCCTCAGCGTTCTCGACCCACATCAATCTAGCGTTTTTCCATTTTCCACTTTTAATTCCCAGGCAGAACGGTAAAAGGTCATACAGGAATCTACCGAATCTCTTTGTTCGGCGCGTCCCATTGTTTTTGCGGGAAGGATTGCTCAAATGCTGATGTTGCGAAATGAGATTTGTTTTAGGAACCTTGAGCGCGAATACTAGTGGGGCGGAAGGGACCCGATTAACTCTAGTGAAGGATATCCTGACACTGTTGTTATTCCACTGAAATAAATTATTTCTCTAGGGAGTTCAGTAATATCGGTATTGCTGCCTCGAACTACCGTCGCTTATAAAGGGTGCATTAGGAATTTAATGAGAAACATAGGCAACAGTGTCATATGTGGCAGAGAAATTATTTGGTAGTTACATATACTCCATTCACTTTTATAAAGTCTCCCGGTTGGCAATGACTTCGGTCTATCACGTCTTTGTAACTAAAGCAGAGGCAGGTTGGCACTGCTGAAATATCGTCAAGGTCAAAACAATTCGCCGGGACGTTGCCAATTTCTACTCTCAAAAGTCTGATACCATTAAAATCTGCAATAGGAAAACTTCATTCTGACATGTTGAACTCTCGAATGAAATTACTTAGTTTCCTATCATTATATTTCATTAAGGTATAAGAATGACTCGGGTTTCGTAGTACTTCTACATTTTGAAACTGGTTTATTTCCAGTTGTGCAACGAGGTATTTAAATGTCTTCTTGAGAAAAGTGGGGAATTCCCCAGTACTTCTGTTCGTGTACAAGTTTTCCTGCCGAGTTATTCAGGTACTTTTATTCTTTTTTCAAATGAACTATAACAAAGTAACGGACTACTCTATCCATTATTTTTCAATAAAATTTCAACAATTGTTTCTTGATTTCCATACAAGAAAATAGCATAATTGAATCTTCCAACAAGTTTATATACGTGAAATATTTCCAGTAACAACAGAGCAAAAATTTTCTTCTATAGTCGCCAGGACTGTGGAATTATTGAATTCACATAATATCTTCTCAAATTCATTATTTTCCCAAAGTAAATTCACATTGTGAAAATACGTAATCACTACGACTTCTAGGTAGAGAGGACAACGTTGCGTAGTTATCTGACAGGAAAATTACTATAACCTAACATTTTCAAAATATCCATGGTGGAATGTGTCAAATTTTCATGGCCAACCGGGAGACTTTATAAAAGTGAATGGAGTATAGGTTAGGTTATTACAAAGCAACACAGAACTAGGGCTTCACACGAGAGCGAGATTTTTCTCGTCTCGTCTCGTTCTCGTCTCGGAAAAACGAGACGAGACGAAACGTTTTGAAAAATATTATAGGCGGTACCGAGACCACATACAGCGCTGCACGAGAGTCTCGTTAAATTTTTTTTATGAACTTTTCATTCGAAAAATTAGGAAAGGTCTACATAGAGAACAAAAATGTTTTACAAAATATCAACTCTTGTGACTATATGTGAATATTTCTGTTCGTATAGTAACGTATCTGTCATCATAAATATTTATTCTTGCAGATTTTATATTTTAGGTTTGGATGTACTTTTTTCAAGCTTGATTTTTTAACGCGGGTTTATACAGCAAATAAGATAAAATAAGATACAAATTAAAATGAAATAAGAATTTAGGGTTAAAAGGATGGGTTCATACAGATGATATGAAACAAAATTAGAAATTAGAATCAACCAATCAAATCGCAGCTTTTTGACAATAATATGCAAGTTCTGTAAATTTCACTCTTTGAGCATAAGTATTGTCATTTTCCACAGATGTCTGGGGAACTACGTATAATAAAACTGGTAAAGAAATGAAGCTATTCTATGTTTCGAAAAATTTTATGAGGAATACGTCAAGAATGCCCTCAATGATCTACCCACTGGGAAGGTATTCTTTGAAAACTATAACAAATTGTTCAATTCTATTAAAAAATGTATCGACACCGATAGCCTATTTAAAACATCAACAAAACTTTCGAAATATTGGAAAGCTGAGTTTGAGGAATATTTGCTGTTACAAAGAGCAAATAGGAATCAAGATATTTTACAGTGGTGGAGAGTGGTTCTTCCTACACTTTCCAAGATGGCCGATGATTTATTATTGGCTACACGGTACCTGTTGAATGATTATTTTCCACAGCAGGTGTAATCATGGCAAAACCACGTACATCATTGAGAAATGATTTGATACAAGCGTGATTATGTCTGAATTCTTGGTCATCGAGTAATTTGAAAGGGGAAATTAATAGTGTTTAAAACTTAAAAAATGATTTACATGTAGGTACAAATATTTTTTGTATAACAGCGTAATAAATATAGCTCTACAAAATTATTCATTATTGTATACCATTTCATTTATATATTATAATATTCATTATCGTTATTCAGAATTAAGCGAGACGAAACGAGACAACTCATAACGAGACGAGAACGAGACTTAAACAGGACCGAATTCTTTGGGAATTGGCGAGAGCGAGACGAGATTTTTTATACTCTCGCCTACTCTCGTCTCGTGTAAAGCCACCTATCACTTTTTGTTCGAAAGTTATCGAGGCAACGGTCACACATCCAGCAACTGAACTCACCCAAGGCTGTTCGGATCTCCAACAATCTAGATCCGATCATGTTCAAACTTTGAAATTGGCAGTATAGTTAGGTTTTGAATGCCCCCGCAAAATTTCAGAGATGTCGGACAAATAGTTTCTGATGTATAAAGTTTTTTTCAATGATTTTTTTTTTACTTTTCTAGTAATACGATCCTCTAAAACCGTTTGTCTGATTATACTTATAGAATAAACTCAAATATCGCATTCCGATGCACAACCTGCCCGAAATATTGCAAGTCGCTATCTCGTTTCGTTCTCAGGTTATCGTGACTTAAATAAAAAAAATTATAATTTTTTTAAATTTTCTAGTGATACAATTCTCACAAAATTATTTGTGTCAGTATTTTACAACTAGCTACTAAGTTTCAATTCATTCGGATCTGTATTGGTCATTAACAAAATTATTACTCGGAAACTGCATGTTAGGCCGATTATGCCCATTAACGGACTTGTCCGTCGGATTTGGAGACGCCACCTACCCTGCAAATTTAAAGTCGCGATCTTTTTCCGTTCTCAAATTATTGTGGCAACGACGGCTGGCCGGAAAGAATCAAATTTTCAGGGTAGTTATACTTAGGGAAAGAGATTAATAGGCTTATCATTATTAATGTTAATTAATTAATTAATTAATCTAGGAATTTTTGCGCGCATGTTCTGAGAAACATCGCGTTATCATTTTGCCCAAATATCTGTAATTTTCTAATATATTGCCTTCCTTGGTATTGCAGCCCTAGCCCATGGAGAGGGGTAAGAAGGTATTAAGTACGCACGACAGTGCGAAAAGACTGTAGAGACGTGGATCGTAGAAGTATATAGTATAAAGACATTAGGATCCTCTATTCCTCTGTAATCGACCATATGTTATGCATATTTGATTACGACGGCGAAGTTGTAGATTGTAGAGTTCTGTTCATATTCGCATACAGCGTTTGGTTATTAATCCAAAAGTGTAAATCGTCGCCTTAATAAGAAAATTGCCTAACTCCATTTTCGTCATGGACTTTCGAGGCGAAAAATGTCTAACTCCAATAATATTTAGAGAAACTCGTCAACTCCTTTTTTGCTACTCTGGATTTACAGAATAGTGAATAATTAATACATGGTTCCGTAATCTATTATTTACTCAAAGATTTATCCAATATCTATCCATTTTTGCTCATCCTGTGAAATGATCCAATACGGAGTTAGGCAGCTTTCTTATTAAGGCGACGAAATGTAGAATCATTATCCCCCAGACAACTTTAAAAATTATATATTATATTATTTCAAGAATCTCATTTGTTTTCAATATTTGAGGCAATAGTTGACCCAACACCTTCTCCTGTTACTTACTGAACAATGACTAATAATTATTTCAACTTTATTGTAAGATTACTGTGCAAAAGAAATGCAATTATTCAATTCATTCGCCAAGTATGGGGTCTCATTTCGTTTATTCTTCCAGTAATTCCGAATAAACTATCGCATCAAAGAAGGAGACCTCCAAGAGACGATAATTCGCGGCGTTGTCAAACTGTGTTCCAGACTATCTCAAGAGACGGCAGTGCTTTAATCATACCAAGTTATCTGCGTAAAATGCTGCTGATGTCTGTAACACTCAAAGTGTTTCGATACCATTGAATCTGTGAATGATTCTCAATGATGGAGTATCGAACTTCATGCTAACTAGTTTTTTTTTTCAAATTTTTATTGAAGTTTACAATCTACTTCTATAAACTATTGAGCAAACATGAGTTAACAAAGTTGATGACATGTGGAAGAAATTAACTTATTAATACTTCTTTATATTACTTGATTTAAGTCAATTGGCCTAGTTCTCTGTAATCTTCTGGTTTTAAAAGGATTTCTTGACAGCTGGTATATGAGGTTGTTCTCGTGGCCGTGCAGTTTCTGTTGATATTTATCAGAGCGATTTCTGATTTCATCTGTGATGAATGGTATTCCCAGATCATTTTGGATGGTAAGGTTGGAGACGTACCAGGGTGCATCTGTTAGGGACCGTAGTATTTGTGATCGAACCTTCTGTAGAATCTGTGTGTTTCCGTCCCTATCGGTTTTATGATTGCATGATCTTGTTCTGAAGGCATAGTTGTGACTTTCTGCCTATGAGCCAATACATGCTGCGAATCTTCAGATTAAATGGCTTCCTTTTTGCCTGGATGTGCTGTTTTCAGGTGAGACGTTGGTACAAATGTATCCAAGGTACTTTGTTTCGGTGCCGGCTGGTATTTGATTCTGGTTAACAGAGGTGGGCAGATACTCTTTTTTTTTCGTAAATGTTACTTGGACTGTTTTAGTTTCATTAATTTTAAGACGCCATTTTCGATACCACTGTCCTAGATCATTTAAATGCTGTTGGAGGTATTCGGAAGCTATTATAGCATTCTTGTGGGGTGCAAGTATAGCTACGTCATCCGCATATGAAGCCATCGACGTTTTTTGATGTTTTGGCAGGTCAGATGTATACAGAAGTTATTAGAGTGGTCCTAGTATGCTGCCTTGCGGTACCCCCGAGCTAATTTCAAAGGAATGCGATTTCGCCTCACCAAATTTCATTGCAAAGTGTCGGTTAGTTAAATATGATTGTAGTATGACATAGAATGGTTGAGGAAGATTTTTTTTCAATTTATATAGTAGGCCCTAGTGACGAGTCGAACGCCTGGGACGAGACCAGAAATACAGCCGAACAGTATTTATTTTCTCCAAGACTAGTGGAAATTGTGTCGGCTATGCGATGAGTTTGGTGTGTTGTTGAATGGTTTTCCCTGAATCCCAGTTGATGACTCGTTAAGACTATACTCCATTCACTTTTATAAACTCTCCCGGTTGGCCATGATTTAGGTCTATCACGTTTTTGTAACTAAAACAGAGGCAGGTTGGGCTGCTGAAATATCGTCAAGGTCAAAACAATTCGCCGAGACGTTGCCAATTTCTTCTCTCAACATAATCATAACATAATCTTCAATCTTAGATAAGATATTATCACAGACCATTATCTTCGAATATAATAAAGAACTCTTCGCTTTGAAATTGAAAACGCTGAAAGTAGTTTTGAAGAAGCAGAGACATTTGGTACCAGGAAGTGCTATACAGAACCGAAATCTGAAATAGGAGAACTTCATTCTGACATGTTTAACTCTTGAATGAAATTCTATAGGTATGTCTGTTCGTTTAGGTTTCCTGCCGGGTTATTCAGCTACTTTTATTCTTTTCTAAAATGAACTATCACAAAGTAATGGACTACTCTATCCATTATTTTTCGATAAAACTCCAACACTTGATTCTTGATTTCCATTCAAGAAAATAGCATATTTGAATCTTCCAACCAGTTTATATACGTGAAATATTTCCAGTAACAACAGAGGAAAAATTTTCTTCTACAGCCGCCAGGACTGTGGAATTATTCAATTCATATAATATCTTCTCAAATTAATTTTTTTCCTGAGGAAATTCACATTGTAAAAATACGTAACTACTACGACTTCTATGTAGAGAGGACAACGTTGCGTAGTTATCTGACAGGAAAATGACTATAACCTAACATTTTCAAAATATACATGGTGAAATGTATCAAATTTTCATTGCCACCTTTATAAATGTGAATGGAGTGTATGACTTGTATCTTCTCCCAACATTTTGCTGGTGTCAATATTAATATGATATGATTTGCTGGATACTTCATAGCCGGTAGAAATTTTCGTTAAATATTCCACTACAGTGAACTTAACGAAAACAAAATCTTGGAATGATCGCAATCACTAATGCCTTAATACGGATCGTTCTGACGGCATTGCGTGTCCGTTGACGTATTTATCACAGGGTTTATACGCCCCGACAAAATGGCACAATTCAGCTTCTTATCTCTCGTATCGCTCGTAGGATGTAAACGTCAGATGTGTACGCCTTGGAAAATTCCCTCCCATATTCGCGCCATACGTGTTTGACAGATCAATTAGTCTCGATCATTTTGGGTTTGAGGGTTTGAACCCTCGATGTGAAACAATTCGATTATTTGAAGATTGTTTGTGCCGAACGGTGGAGCGATGGAATTCGAGATGCAAGGATGCCAGATCTGATGTTTCTTCGGCAGTTCTACCAAATTTGACCAGCGTCTACATTATATATGGATCGGTTAGAGCCAAAAGTGCCACATTAAATCATGCCACAATTTTCTAAAGTTGAGTAAATAGCAAGAACGACCACAAATAAAACAAAGTTTCTGATGCAATACCGACCCAAGCCTATCTCGACCATTCAGCACAAGATGTCGCACATAAATCCACTTTGACACACAAAGTCGGTTCAAATTTGCTGATGTAAGACTGGCCCAACCAACTTCTGCATTGTGCCATGTACAATATCCTAAGAGTCACCTGAAAACAAATAAATTAAAAAACTTATAAAATCACCTCTAATAATTACATGATCAATCTTCAAAAATGTACAAAATTTTCTTTTGCTATTTTCTCTATGATGAATATTTTGGGCTTAGGTCACTGTTGATCTGAGCGCCTCATATACATATTGTATATTGTTGTAGGGGGTAACGTTGCACTGCGACCTATTGTGTCCCCCCCTTCAGAGCTGTCGATGTCATTACTATCGACAGCTTCGCTTCCAGTTCCAGATTTCTGATGAACTCCAGTATCGGGATGGCTTCAAAGAGGCTACGTCTTCGCTCCTGCAGATTTTTTGCCCAAAGCATTCCTTGCGTTGGTTTGAAGATGGCGAGGCATCAAGGAGGTCCTTGAGGTTTCTAATGTGATGTCGTAAATAAACACATTTTTTTGCGCTTACATTGCAAACGCTGGCTGTACCCTACTAAATAGATCAAACAAAGTGGTACAGTATGATTTACCTTAAAAAGGTCTACAAAAAAGTCCGCGATGGCATATGTCTATCTCTTAAGGATAACCCACAAAAACCATTTTTTATCCTTTACATTCTACGAGCAATAATGGCTTGATAACGAAGCGATTGTAAGCAAAACAGCATTGCTCCTTATCCAATTAAGTACCTTAAATGCATTGTGCATTTAATATTGATCAATATGGCTCTTTACAGCATGTAATTTAAATGAATATTTTCGAAGATATTACAGATCTAAAATGCAGGGACATAGCGGTTGCGGCGGTACCGATCGGGGGGCCGGCACAGCCTGGATAGGGATAGAAATCGAACACAGAGAGCCAGTGAATCATCTGTAGAGCGTGAGGCTCGCCTGAGCCAGGATAGATGTATTGATTCCCCGAATTCCTCTGATACCATCGGATTTTCTGATCCAATTTGAACGCCTACAATTTCCGGTAAAGATATATTTTGCAGTGACCATTAATAAATCGCAGGGTCCGACTTTCAACGCTACAGGCTTATATTTGAGCGTTGAGTGTTTTTCACATGGCCAATTATATGTCGCTCTTTCAAGAGTAACCTCTAAAGAAAACATGTTTGTATGCGAAGCCGGGGCGGGCAGCAAGTATTCTATAAATATCATAATTCTAATCATCATACAGGGTGAGTCTTTGACCACTGCATTAATTTTAACCAAATATTCCTCTCATCAAATGAAACACTTTTTTCATTTAACATTTTTCCACATTCAGCTCAGGTAAAAAGATACAGGCTGTTGAAATTTTGAAAAAAAATCAGATTTTATTTTGTAGCTTTGACATCCTCTTTTCGAATGAAATGAATGTTGGCGTAAAGTTTCCTATAACTATGATACATATTCTCCGAATATTAGTTATGTTCTACTTCTACTGGTTTTCTAGTTATGGACTCGTGGATTCATAAAACTAAACGAAATTAGCATAAAGAAAGCATATAAAGTTTTTCTTGAGTCATTTCAAGAATATTCCATCGTTTTAGAACATTATATTATTCTTCATAATTTCTCCTTAAACGCACCGTTTTTGAGATATTCTTCATTGAATGTTTTAAACTGGAAATCTCCAGAAATTTCACTACTTTTATGGATTCGTCCCTGAGCGTTGGATCCCGAATCAAGCTGTAAACCACGTTACCATGCCTTATTCTCGTCCGCCAACAATGTCATAGATAATTTATATGCGGGAGTGTATTAGCACATTGTGAAATCTTTAAACGCTTGTAACTTTTTACCTGAGCCGAATCTGGAAAAATGGTACCTAAATGAAAAAAGTGTTTCATTTGATGAGAGGAATCTTTGGTTAAAATTAATGCAGTGGTCAAAGACTCACCCTGTATAAATCAATAACAGGATATCTTATAATATGAGCATAAAGTAAACAGATATTTACCCTATGATGTTAATTAATTTCAATGAATTGTATCGATGAACGCGGGTATGAACGTTGCCAGATGTAGTCCATTGAAGTAAAATGGAAGAAATCACAAATTGCGTAAATGTTGTGGGTATATATATATATCTATGACTTTGATGGTGAACGAGAAAAGGCTGCGGCAACGTGGCAATGAAACTCGTATCGGGGATTCTAGTTCAGAGGCAGATTCATAAAAGTAGTATACAAACTTTTTATCAGATTTTATATCATTAAATGAAGAACATCTCGAAAAGGGTGCGTTTTTTGGCGCTCTTGTTCCTCGGAACAGAGTGCTTATCAATTTGCCCAAATGTCTGTAATTTTCGAACTTTTGGCTGAAAATGGTCTTAAACGATTTGATTCGACTCACTGATCAAGAAATCGTGATCGAAATCGATCCTGTCCGGCCGTCCGGCCGGCCGTTAACACGATAAATCTCGAACGGAATGAGCCAGACAGTTGAAATTTTCAGAACAGATTTGGGACATAAATATCTCGGCTAAGTTCGTTATTGGACAAAATAGGTCAGATGGTTTCGGAGTAACAACAAAAAATTTTTTTTTACATTACAAATTTCAAAATAAGTTTTTTTCAAGATGCAGTTTCACCATAGCAATCCATTGATTTCATTTTTTACTCTAACAAGCAAATACTTTCGGCGATAAGATTTTTCAAAATTTCAATAAAAAATCGTACTTTTGTGTTTTTACAGAATGCGATAATTATTCTATCTATGAATTATTATAATATGATCTGTGTTGATAAATGACAACTTATTTTCCTAAGACATGATATGTTAAATTTTGATATTTAATGCCCATGGTTAATCCATACGATGATGGGAATGGTAATGGTAAGTTAATATATTGAGTTCAGAATATCTCCAGGAACCTACAACAAAAATCACATTGGAAATAGAGAAAAATAATCTGCGCTCTTTTCTAGATGTTTCGATAATTAAGTATCCGAACCATTTCGAAACGAGTGTCTTCAGGAAGCAGACACATACATATAGATATTTAAATTACTATTCAAACCATCAACTAAGTGTGAAAAGAGGTGTTATTAAAACACTTTACGATAGAACGAACCTTATTTGTTCTACTCTTGGAATTCGAAATAAAGAAATTGATCGACAATTCATAAATACATCAATCATTAATTTAGGTAGAAGAGCAAATAATCAAGTACAACAGAATAATCAACAAGAAGAGCAACCCAATATGCTGAGTGTGATCCCTTATGTTCGTGACCTTTCTGAAAAAATCAGAAGAATCAGTTCTAAGTTCAATATAAGAACCGTCTTCAAAACACAAAATGATCTCAGGTCTTTATTAACGAGGACAAAAGCCATTAATGAAAAACAAAAATAAAAAAACTGTGTATATAATATTCCTTATATTTGTGGTAAATCATACACAGGAAAAACATCAAGACCACTAGAAGTTAGAAAGTCAGAGCATAAGAATAACTTGCGAAATAGAGACATACAGAAATCAAGAATAGCAGAACATGTACGTACAATCCAAGGAGACCACATGATGGATTGGATGAAATCAAAGATTCTAATGACAGAAACTGATCATATTAAAAGGAAACTTAAGGAGTCAACTTGTATTTTATTGAACAGAGAATGCAATTTTGCAAATTGCTCAATTGGTATTGACCATATTTGGCTGAATTTATTGAAAGAGGAGGTGGAACTTGGAAATTCCAATACAAAGTAAAACTATGTTAGCTATGATTTTCAAATACTGTCAATGTGACAATTCTCGAATCTCAGAATAACAATTAACAAAATAATTCTGAAGATTTTTTCGTTAAGCGTCTGACGAAGGAGTCTGATACAGACTCCGAAACGTTATATAGTTGTTTCTTCGTTAATGTTGTTTCGTTGTTATTTGTTTGGCAACATTGTTCGATTTATTGCTTCTGACCAATATCTTGTGTTTCTTACGCAGAAGGAAATCACAAAATAATAAATTTTTCATTTTATAGATATTTTTCAGAGTTTGGGAGAGAAAACCCAGAAAGAAACCATTTAAAGAGAAATGATGCGAAAAATGAATAATATAAATTACTTTTGCGGCATTTTTGGGCGCTTGTCCCGTAGTGATATCATTTTGTCAAATGTCTGTAATTTTCGAACGTTTGTTCTAAATGAGTATCAAACGTTTATATTTGACTTACTGTCCTGCATGGTAGATTTGGAAAGAAGAAATTTAGAAGCTTGAAGTTTTTAAAATAGGTTCAATAGTTTCGAAGATATATCCATTTGCAATCCTATTTTCCAAATCTGTCTTACAAAACTTCACGTCGGATCGAGTAGAGGTCTAGTCTAGTATTCAGATGTAAGATATCGACCAAAAAGAGAGGACATTATTTGAATAATAAAATGTGCTCAAGAGCTCTGTATTTCATTATATTCAATTTCAAATGCTAATATATCTCAAATCTTTAGAACTCTTAGGTTGGGGTTCAACAATATACGATTCCAAAGGTTCATTATTTGAGAAAGTTATGAACCAAAACAGAATCTCTCGTTAAAAGTTCTCAACAGTTTTTTTTTGTGGTTATGCGCATCATTTGAGACTCCCGTTCTGAAGCCCCATAACAAGGATATACGTGATATTAATTTATGGATTCAGAAATAGACGTTCACTAGTGATTTTTTTACTTTGAACCTTCGTAACGAAGGCAATCTCAATATTTCCCCGTTGTCTTGGGAGCTACGGGTCGATATTGAAGGGTATCCATAAATCTATTCCCTCAACTACACAATTAATAAGTAACTCAAGAACAATCATTTAAAGAAATGCACTATTGCGTACTAAGTGATAGGTACTCAAAATTATTTGCTTACTATAATTTACCAGTCGATTTGAATGTTAACGACTTAGTTACCTCATTTAGATTTCGGACATCCATAGCCTGATTTGCATGCACAAATATCTAAGAATAAAAAAATTGGTTCAAGCCCTGTGGACAGGAGCTTTTTGGCGCTCTTGTTCAAACAAACAAATTATATCTCCGAAAGTATTGGTTTCTCAGAGTTGGAAATTATATCATTGGATTCCTATGATAGAAATGCATCATGAAAGGAATTAAATTCAAAAAAAGTGTCGTTTGAAAAAATGCTTCAAAAATTATCTTATAAAAAAAAGCTCTGACGTGAAGTCAGTACTCTTTGGCGCGCGTGTTCACGGTGGCTAATTTGTATTGAATGATGAGTACTTCAAGCTCAGTGGATAGAGCGAGCCAGAGATCGACCCAAAAGATAGTGGACACCATTCACTGTCAGTTCAAAAATTAACAGTGCTGTATCTAAGCTGCCATAAGGATAGAGTAACAAAGTTGAAAAAGTACACAACTGACTCTCCTTAGTCGCACAAGCTCCTAGAAGATTCTGAGAGATCTCCTTGGGAAAGACTTGGGAGGGTCAGTATAATCATAATCATGTTTATAGCACGCGCGCCAAAGCAGATTGACCCCACGTCAATGCTTTTTTACACTTTTTCTTTCATTGTTAAGTCAATCTGCATTTGGCGCGCGTGCTATAAACATGATTATGATTATACTGGCCCTCCCAAGTCTTTCCCAAGGAGATCTCTCAGAATCTTCTAGGAGTTTGTGCGACTAAGGAGAGTCAGTTGTGTTCTTTTTCAACTTTGCTACTCTATCCTTAAGGCAGCTTAGATACAGCACTGTTAATTTTTGAACCAACAGTGAATGGTGTCCACTATCCTTTGGGTCGATCTCTGGCTCGCTCTATCCACTGAGCTTGAAGTACTCATCATTCAATACAAATTAGCCACCGTGAACACGCGCGCCAAAGAGTACTGAGTTCACGTCAGTGCTTTTTTTTTCAAGTTATTATTATTATTATTATTATTATTATACAGTTTAGCTGTTAGTTTTACCGTAGATCGAAAAAAAATTGCTGTTATGGGACCTCTGTTAGGAACGCAATTGGCTCTTCTCCAAATCTGAACGTATTTTGATATAGATCTACCGAATATAGTTATTTATAAATTCGCCCCAGGGCTACGATACAGACATTTCAACTCGGAAACAACGTTATTTCCCCGAAACTGACTTGCCCGTGCATAGAATAGCCATGGAATTTATCTTAAAAGCTTAAAATTACGGCTCAGCACCAAATCCATCAACGCTAGACTCAAACCACTCCCAACATGAGCCATACAATCCAAACGTCTCCTCTGAGCATACGCAATCTACTCGTGGCTTAAAGTCCCCTGAAAATAACACTTCACACAAAATTATGATTTTTCAACACCATTGGTTCAAGAGATATCACTTCTCCAAACCACGCATGCGCAGACACTGCCAAGAGGATTCTACGGAGGAATAGCATCCATCACCTGAAAACTCCAATCATCTCAGACGAAAATTCCAGCAGTTAAAACACTTCTTGTCTGCTCATGAGTGAAACGAAATATCTCCGAAAGGGGCTACATGAATTTCTAAATAGGAACGCAATTTCTTCGCCTATTCTCCAAATCAGAAAGTAATTTAGAATTGATTTTCCAAATATAGTTATTTATGAATTGGCCCCAGGGCCACGACACAGACACATCAACTCGAAAACAACGCTATTTCCTCGAAACTGACTGGTTCATTCATAGAATTGTCTTGAATTTTCTTTTAAAACCTCACAATATTGGCTCAGCACAAAATCCATTATCGCTAGACGTAAACCGCACCCAACATAAGCCCTACAACCCAAAAAGAGCCACGTCACCTCTGCGCATGCACAATCTACTCGTGTCTGAAAGTCCTCTCAAAATCACACACCGCACACAAATAACTGATTCCTCAAAACTATTGGTTCAGGTGAGATCGCACTTTCAATCCACGCATGTGCGGCTACTCCCAAGGGGATTCTGTTAAATAATAGCATCAGGTAACTCAAATCCCCAATCCTCTCAGATGAATACTCCAGCAGTTAATTCACTTATCGTCTGCTCATGCGCATAACGAAAAATGCCCGTAAGGGGTAACATCAATTTCAAAATTAGCCCAAGGGTCACGGTCGCACACTTCAACTCTGAAACAACGCTATTTCCCCAAACTGACTTGTGTCCGTGCACTGAATTGACATGAATATTCTTTTAAAACCTCACAATATCGGCTCAGTACTCCCAACAGAACCCATACAGGCCAAAAACAGTTACTTCTCTTCTGCGCATGCGCAACCTACTCACGGCTGAAAGTCCTCCCAAAATCACACACCTTACTAAAAACTCCGATTCTCCAACACTAGTGTTTCAGGAGATAACGCATCCTTAATCCACGCATGCGCAGACCCTCCCAAGGAATTCTATGGAGAAATAGCATCCGCCACTTCAAAACCCCAATCCTCTCTGACGAAAACACCAGCAGTTGAATCAATGAAGGTCTGCTCATGCGCATAACGAAAAATGCCTGTAAGGGATAACATCAATTTCAAAATTAGCCCCAGGACCACGGTACGGACACTTCAACTCGGAAACAACGAAACATCCCCAAACTGACTTGTCCTTGCACTGAATTGCCATAAATATTATTTGAAAACCGCACAATTTCGCTCAGCACTCCCAACATAACCCATACAACCCTAAAATAGTCACTTCTCCTCTGCGCATGCGCAATCTACTCCCGGCTGAAAGTCCTCTCAAAATCACACACGTTAAAAAAAACTCCGATTCTCCAACACTAGTGGTTCAGGAGATATTGCATCTTTTATCCACGCATGCGCAGACCCTCAACAGGGGATTCTATGGAGTAATAGCATCCGCCACCCCAAAACCCCAATCCTCTCTGACGAAAACTACAGCAGTTAAATAACTTCTCATCTGCACATGCGCATAACGAAAAATGCCCGGAAAGGGCAGCATGAACTTCGAAAAAATAGGTTTTGGAATTTCAAGCAAAATATTCCACAAAATAGTAGTAATTTTTTGATTTTTTTCATGTCACGTGATCTTCACGAAATTTCGCAAAAGTGTTTGCTTTGGTCTTTTGCATCTAACTTCTTCTTCTTGAAATTCCGCTCCTATCGGAGATTGGAAATCATCACCACTACTCGGACCTTATCAATCGCGCGTCTGAAGAGTTCTGCGGACGTGCAACCAAACCACTCCCTCAAGTTGCGTAGCCAAGAGATTCTTCTTCTGCCAATCGATCTCTTGCCTTTTATTTTGCCTTGAATAATTAGCTTAAGGATGTTATATCTATCTCCTCTCAGAACATGTCCTAGATATTCTAAACATCTAACTACTGAGTTTCTATTCAATCAGATTAGTATTTTTCGAGTTATCGTGGAAACAAAATTTGAAAATTTAAAAAAAAATTTTTTCTCACTTTATGGCCATCCGGTCGGTCACAAAAAAACTCCGATTCTCCAACACTAGTGGTTCAGGAGATATTGCATCTTGAATACACGCATGCGCAAACCCGCACCGGGGGATTCTATATGGAGGAATAGCATCCTACACCCCAAAACCCCAATCTTCTCAGAAGAAAACTTGAGCAGTTGAATTATTTCTCGTCTGCTTATCCGAATAACAAAAAATGCCCAAAAGGGGCAGTTACACACCCAGTCGTTCACCGTTCAGACAAATTTTGAAAAACCAATTTAAAATTCCACACATCGTTTATGCATTAATTCATTTGCCATGCTAGTAAGTGGTCCATATTTTAATCAGTTGCCCTCGTACATATCGACTTGATTCAGATAAACCCGCAAAAAATACTTCGGAACGAAATCTGATCACCAGATGCTACTTATATTCCTTGTAGGAATTCGAAATGAAATAATTTGTCGAGTTTGGGAGTTAAAAATTATTAATTTTTTTTTAGGCTCCTAGTGGTCTGTTCTCAGTGAAATTTTGCACACCCCAAGAGGTTATAATTCGTCACCGAAGTGCCAAAACTGATCTCAATCCGATATTTTGTTTCGGAATTTCAAGCAAAATATTCCGCTCATAGTTAAAATTTTTTTAAATTTTTTATACTCATGCTATCCCCACGAAATTTTGCACAAGTGTTTCCATTGGTACTTCGCATCTAACTACTCAGCTTCAATTCAATCGGATCAGTATTTTTCGAGTTATACTGAAAATAAAATTTCAATTTAATTTTCAAATATTTGACTTTTTTTTTTCTAGTTTGGAGCCATCCGATCAATACAAAACCTCGCAGGCATATAAAGGTCATGATTCTACAAAATGATGCTGAATTTCAGATAGATCCAATGATCGGTTTCGGAAATATTCTTGAAAAACCTTTTAAATAAAAATGGCCGTAACTCCGAAACAGCTGGATGGATTTTGCCCGTTAACGAACTTGTCCGAGATATTTACGCTCCAACCATGCCCTGCAAATTTCAACGCTCCAACTCGTTCCGTTCGAGAGTTATCGTGCTAACGGACGGACAGAATTGAATTTGACATCGAACTCTTCATTGAACCCAATCGTTTGAGACCATTTCCGTAAAAAAAATCGAAAAATACAGACATTGTGACGAAATGATATCACGCTGTTCCTTGCGGAACACGCGCGCAAAAAAAGAGCAATCTACAATGCTTCAATGCCTTAAATTTATTTATGAAGATTAAATGAGCAATCTGCAATGATTCAACATCGTGGAATGGGTTGCTGCAACTTACACTCAGTGCATAGTTTTCACAACTTGGAATGCCTAAGGAAAGTATAATCGAAATGTCTAGAGCAAGGCTGGAGACAATCATAGCAGATTGTCCATTTATTCCTGATATTTGAGTAGGTAGTGGATTACGAACGAATTATTTTAATAGTTCAAAATATATTAATAAAATACTATCCTCTTTTCATAATTTAAAATTTAATAGTTCATACCACTAACACATTCTTTTCTGTATTATGAACCTTAACTCAAGAAAAAATGATTGATACACAAATGTAGATCCATATTTCAGTATTTTTTTGCTAGCAACATTATGAAAATACTGTATATAGGAACATGTATCAGTACTTAAGGAAATAGAAGGTAATATTAACCTCAGTGGTCAACGAACAGTAATTTCTTTTGATGATTCCAATATGATCGTCTTTCCTATTGCCTCCATAAACTACATCAAAACAGGCATGTATATATTCAAAAATTCAAGAATCGAATTTTTGCTTTCCAAGAGAAAATAACAACTATGATTTGACAATCTCTTATAGTTACAAAAGATAACATTTATGAATAGTGATCACAGACAGATTCTGTGTTCACATTCTGTGAATACACAGAACTTACGATGTATTATTGAAACTTTGAAACATCATATCTCCGAAGCTATTAGTTTCTTAGAGTTGAAAATGATAACAATGGATTTTTATGATGAAACTGCATCTCAAAAAAATTTGAATTCAAAAGTTGTAATTTAAAAAAAAAAATTTTTTTTTCCTTACTCCGAAACTATTAGACCGATAACGAATTTAACAGAGATATTTATCCCTCAAACCTACTCTGAAAATTTCCACTGTCTAGCTCATTCCGTTCAAGAGTTATCGTGTTAACGGCCGGACGGACGGACAGCCGGGCAGAATCGATTTCGAACACGGGTCCTTGATCAGTGAGTCGAACCAAATCGTTTAAGACCATTTTCATCAAAACATTCGAAAATTACAGACATTTTGGCAAAGTGATAAGCACTCTGTTCCGAGGAACAAGAGCGCCAAAAAAAAAGAAAAAATATGAAAAAAAAAAATAATCTGATACACAGGGTGTTTCACGAATGATTGTACAGGCTTTCAGTGACAATTTGGTGAGTCTAAATCAGAGTTCGAAATATGTCCTAACTATATTCGTTTAAGAGATACAGGATGTTTCATATATAATGACTTGTTGATAGCGCAGGTCCGGACTGAGAAAATTATTTTCTTTATTCTGTACGTCAAATTTTGGAAAAGGGAAACTTGTCTCAGAATCTACGATAAATACTCTATCAAACAAGCCTCTTGGCAATAATGGCACACTTTGTATCAATATTTTATGAACCATTGAATATTTGAAATTTTCAATTTGTAAAAAACACAGAATTCAAATTGAATCAATTTAAATTCTCAGAAACATCACTTAATTGTAGTGCTGCATCGTATTCCATCCAATACATGAATTTAGGAGTTCCACATTTGTTTACCTATGTACCTGAAAATACAAGAAGAAATTATGTTCTATATATGAGAGAAATTCTTAGGAAAATTGTAAAGAACCAAAACAGTAAGGACATAAATGTATTGATGATATGGATAAAAGATAATTCAGAAGTTGGAGGTAAATAGAGAAAAAAACATAGAATAATACACATCATGGTGAGACTATTAATATATTTCTCAAAATATAAAAGGGCCGCAATTCAAGTTGTTTCAATAGGAGGTGAATTTGCACAATTCACAAACAAGCTGAAATTTGAAACTGATCAATTAACCGGAAATTAAAATTCGATTATAAGATGATGTTTAGTTATCATTAACTTATCCCGTTTCAAGATGAATATATAGCCAATTTAGAAGCAAGCGAGTAGCAGGTGCACAAAAATCATATGCGAGTTTTGATGGAAGGGGCGATGTGAGGACCCACAACCTTATTAATACGGCTTGTTCAGTGGGAGACTGCCATAGACGCATTTGGCTTGAGCACGAATATGCCGAAGTAATGTCTCCATTGTGGCACTTCGGTTTTAAAGCGTCTCGCACAGGTCGATAGGTGTTCGTTCAGGCAGAGGCGGGAAAGGCGGGGATGTAGAAGTATCGGAGGGAAGGGTGTCGTTCCCTACACATATGATGTGAGATAAGGATGTTACTAGCTCTACCTTTTTCTAGAAGAGTTCTATTCTATGGACGGCCGAGAAGTGATCAACTTTGAGGTCATCACGCAGTTAGTATATGCACGTATCATCTGTGATTCTAGTTCAACGACAGATTCCTGATTCACGTTCATTTTCACGTTAACGGAGGTTGCGATTCAAATCTATCCTTAACGGAGTTAGGACTTAAAGGAAATTTAATGATTTGTGAATACGGCGATAAATCTAAGAAACCAGTGGAACTAGGAAAAAGCATTCAATGTAAAATATCTCGAAAACGATGCGTTTTAGGAGAAGTGATGAAGAATAATTTAATTTTCTTAAATTATTGAAGATTCTTAAAATGATTTGAGATAAACTGTATCTGCCGTATTTTCGTTAATTTCTCAGTTTGATTAATTCGCGAGTCTATCCGCCGTATTCACAAAGCATTCACTATCCATTAAGTCCTAAATGAGGTCCTCAGTTAAGGATAAATTTGAATCGCAACCTCAGTTAACGTATTTAACGGTGCTGAAACAGGCTTGTTTCACGTTAATTTTCACGTTAACTGGGGTTGCGATTCAAATGTATGCTTAACTGAGGACCACGACTTTACGGAGATTTAATGCTTTGTGAATACGGCGGTAAATCTAGGAAACCCGTGGAACTAGGAAAAAACTGTTAACTGGAGATTATGCGTCATAGTTATCGAAAACTTCACACCAAAATTCATTTCACTCTGAATAACCATGTAAAAATTAAAAAAAATTGGTTCAAGCACTGACGTGAAGTCAGGAGCTTTTGCGCGTATGTTCTATTGTCCATTCTCCTGTATTGGACACTGTTAATCGAATTTAACATGGTGAATTCTATTGTCCATCCTCCTGTATTGGACACTCTTAAGTGTCCAATACAGGAGAATGGACAATAGAACATACGCGCAAAAGCTCCTGACTTCACATCAGTGCTTGAACCCATTTTTTTAATTTTTACATGGTTATTCAGAGTGAAATTAATTTTGGTGTGAAGTTTTCGATAACTATGACACATAATCTCCAGTTAACAGTTTTTTCCCCAGTTATCGACGAAATAATACTTCTGGTGGGTATAACTCTGAAACCGATAGACCGATTAAGCCCAAAAACGGACTTAACTCTCCAATTGGGTTGTAAAACTTACCCTGATCTATAGAATGTTTTTCAACGATTTTCAATGATTTTTTAAGAAATTTCTAGTGATACGATCCCCACGACATTTCGCGATAATTTTTGTGCTGGCATTTTACAACTAATAACCATGTTTGAATTGGATCGATTCAGTATTTTTTGAGGTATTGAGGAAATAACAACAAAATTTCAGATGAGTGTAACTCCGGAACCACTTGGCCGATTATGCTCATAAACAAGCTCAAATGTCAAATTCAGATGCACAACCTAACCTGAAAATTTCAAATAGCTATCTATTTCCGTTCTCAAGTTATCGTGGCAACGGCCGGACGACCGGCCGGTCGGACAGTATCAAATTTGACCCCGAATTGTTGATCGAGGAGTCGAACCCAATCGTTTGAGACCATTTTCGGCAAAAAATTCAAAAATTACAGACATTTGGGCAAAATGATAACGCGATGTCCCCCAGAACATACGCGCAAAAAGGCAATTGTAAAAGCCTGTACCTTTTTACCTACCAGAATTTGGAAAAATGGTAAATGAAAAAATTGTTTTAATTGATAAGGGAAATCTGTGGTTAAAATTAATGTACAACTTAAAGTCTCACTCTGTATATCTTGCAAGTACATAATATTCCTAGGAAGAACGAACCGAAATGGATCCTTGCCGTATCTGTATATTCAGTTAGTTCTACATGTCAGCACCATTATAGTTGATTCAGTGACAGCACAAAAGGATTCCAGACCTTTGAACCCATTGTGTATATCGGTCCAGGAATTCTAATTACATCTATATGATTTTTTTCCGACTGCTCTATGGCCATTACTCTCGTTACGTTGTTGGAAATTAGCAGCATGGCACAACGGGACCGATGAGGTGAAAATGTTCCATTATTCCCTTAATTTAGTTCGACGAGGGTTGTATGACTCTCGAGTTCATTCCCATTAGTATAGACTGGCTCGCGTTCGTCTGCCTTTTATTTTCAACATTTTATACTGTTGTACTTTTTATACTAACTGCAATTTGCGGACGGGGCGTCACACTTTTGCAGTTGAGCAGTGTGCCTAATTAATCATTTACGTGGGTAACTGTCGTGATGAGGTTACTTATGTTGTGAAAAATCAACAAGTCCAGAGCGTTCCTGCTAATCGGGTCCTTCATAAATGGCTTCGTATAATAAATATACTTATGCATATATTTCACAAATCAAATAGACCCCAGGGGGTTCATTGATCTGCCGAGAAAGCAAAAGCAGACGCGTTTCTGGCTTCTTGGCCTTCATCCGTACCCTGTAGCTTCCCCAACAAATTCAACTAAACTGACACGGGTTTAGCCTCTCAGAGCCGGCTTGGTCGATCATTTTAATCGCCCGCGCCCCCTATGAGACGAAACACGGAAATCAGCCTCTCCCCACCAGTGAATATTTGAAGCGTGAAATCATATGCCACCATTCACTCGACATTAATCGAGAACGAGTCCCACAGAGCTCAGACAGTATCTTCTCAATGGCCATGAACGCTGTTTAGCGTTTTCAAAAATAATAATGAAAAATGGCGATACCGTTGTTAAAAAATCAACAAGTCCAGAGCGTTCCTGCTAATCGGGTCCTTCATAAATGGATTCGTATAATAAATATACTTATGCATATATTTCACAAATCAAACAGACCCCAGGGGGTTCATTGATCTGCCGCTCTGAGCTCTGTGGGACTCGTTCTCGATTAATGTCGAGTAAATGGTGGCATATAATTTCACGCTTCAAATATTCACTGGTGGGGAGAGGCTGATTTCCGTGTTTCGTCTCATAGGGGGCGTGGGCGATTAAAATGATCGACCAGGCCGGCTCTGAGAGGCTTAACCCGGGTCAGTTTAGTTGAATTTGTTGAGGAAGCTACAGGGTACTGATGAAGGCCAAGAAGCCAGAAACGCGTCTGCTCTTGCTTTCTCGGCAGATCAATGAACCCCCTGGGGTCTATTTGATTTGTGAAATATATGCATAAGTATATTTATTATACAAAGCCATTTATGAAGGACCCGATTAGCAGGCACGCTCTGGACTTGTTGATTTTTTAACAACGGTATCGCCATTTTTCATTATTATTTATGTTGTGGTTAGTCATTGTATGAAATCAAATATTCAGGGTGAAATAACTGCACTTCAGAACCAGACGAATGTAAGTCGAAATGATTAAAGAAAGATAAGTGTTGTATCATGATTTTTTTATCAGAATAATACGGTTCGATTGGACCAAATGAACAATATCTGTGGCTCAAAGGACAATAAGTTGGATACGTGGTTGTTTTATCAGGGTAATGATTCGAAGGACCAGATTTCTCGTACCCTGATTGTTTCATCAGGGCGATGAGGTTTTGCTATTTCTAATTTGATAAACAAATGGTGAATATTATTAATCTCGTTGTGAATGCACAACCGTAAGGCTTGTTTCACATGCATACGGTTCCATTCGGTTCGGTTCGTTTTCGGTTTCAACCGAAAACGAATGAAGCCCTTTCACACATATACGGTTCATATTAGGTTTCATGTTATCTTCCGAAACACAAGCTCATGCAATCACATTCACAATTCCAATTTTTTCGCGACGTCTGATTTATCAAAGTCATTCAGAATTTGAACACAAACATCTTTGCTTCCTGCGTCTTTAATTATTTATCTTTATATTTCTCGGAAGTTTTGTCCCATATAGCACTGGTTTACATTTACAGCAGAAATCAGTCAATCCACATTTGGTAAACCATAATTTTCTTATGAATACTGAGATAGCAACAATATCCCGAACATATGTATTTATGTTTATATTTCTATATTTTGAACAATTTGGAAATATTGAAAGATATCTGCTCAATAAGAGATTAAAACCACAGAACGAGACAGAAAACATATGTAAATATTTATTACTTTATGGTTAAAACCGAAACTAAACCGTGTTTGTGTGAACGGTCCAGTTGATCTCTGTATTCCCTACGCACGAATCCAAACCTGATAGAAATCTATTCGTGTCGAGGGAGTATTCAGTGCTGTACGGTTTCTATTCGTTATCGAATCTGAACCGAAGCACCGTGTCACACTTGTTGCCAGCGACCGAATTGAAACCGAAATCGAAACGAACCGAATGGAACCGTATGCATGTGAAACAAGCCTAACGCGTAAATTCTTATTTGCAATTATGTAGGGTGTTTCACGAATGATTGTACAGGCTTTCAGTGAAGATGCAGGACATTTTGGTGAGTCTAAATCAGTGCTCGAAATATGTCCTAATTGTATTCGTTTAAGAGATACAGGAAGTGTTATGTATTTTATCAAAAACTTTCAATTGGGATAACTCTTGAAATACAGCATGGATCTTCATGTAAATTTCAGGGATTGAGTAAAGGCCTATGCCTGATATTCGCTCATAACGACTCTTTGATAGCGCAGGTCTGGACTGAGAAAATTATTTTCTTTATTCCACATCTTGTAAAGCATCCTGTACATCAAATTTTCAAGATGTGAAATTTTTCTCAGAATCTACAATAAATATCCTCCTCTCCTCATATTTAGCAGATCGGTTCCAGGCGGTCCTTCATGGAGGTAATATATCGTCTTTTTTGGAAATATGTAGGGGTGTGCCACAGGGCTCAATTTTGGGGCCGATCATTTTCATTATATATGTCTCGCAATTTACCAAATATATGACATCTTGCTTGCTACATTACTACGCGGATGATAGCCAATTATATATCTCGTTCTATCCGGATGAAACGAACCAAGCAGTTGCTGCTCTGAATTTTGATTTGGATGTCATTCGAGAGGTAACCACGAGGCATTGTCTGCACCTTAATATGAAAAAAACGGTTGCTATTCTATTCGGCAGGAGAAATGACAGGGTTAGATTTCTGCAATCTGGTAGGCATATCACTGTCGGTTCGGAAACGGTTGAACTGCTGGAGAAGGTACAAGATTTGGGTGTTTGGTTGGACTGTGAGTTGCGGTTTACTGATCATGTTTCGTCTTGCTTGCAAAGGGCTTACGGTATGTTGAGGGTTATATACGGCAGTAGGGAGTTTCTGTCTAGAAGGGTAAAAGTATTGCTTTGTGAATCCTTGGTGCTTTCACATGTGAATTATGCAGATTCTGTTTATGGTCCTTGTTTAACGTACTATGACAAGAGGCGGATTCAAAAACTTCAAAACTCCTGTTTGCGCTTAATATTCGGTATCAGAAAATATGATCGAATAAGCCATAAACTTGGAGATCTGAGGTGGCTCAATATGGAAAATAGGAGAGTCCTCCATTCAACGGTTTTGTTCATGAAGATCATAAATACCAAGAGTCCGCCATACCTCTATAACAAAATTACCTTCCGTACTGATGTTCACAACTTGAATATTCGCTTTAAGGGAACTCTCACTCCGCCGTTACATGCTACTCACTTGTTTCGGCGCTCGTATTCATATCAGATCACATTTTGCATTAATAGTTTGTCTGTGAACATCAGGAATGTGACTAATATGAGCCGCTTCCGAGCTTTGGTGTTTAAAGAACTTGAAGGTGAGCAGGTGGGGGCTGTGGATGGGTGATGTGCAGGATTTATTTTTGAACTGTCTGTTTTTTTTTTTTTTATCTTCTTGAAAATTATAGTGAGAGTAGGAATCATTGCTTCAAATTTTTTTTCCTTCCTGTACTTTTGAGCTGCGATTTTGATTGTACTCTTTCAATGAATCTGTAGGTTAGATTGAACAGTACACCTCCATGGTGCACTGGATATCGCCTTTTTCACAATGTAATATTTAGTTTAAACTAATTTTATAAATGTAGTTCAATCTTGTGAATAAAGACCTTATTATTATTATTATTATTATTATATTCTTTCAAACAAGCCTCTTGGCAATAATGGCACACTTTGTATCGATATTTTATGAACCATTGAATATTTGGAATTTTCAATTTATAATAAACACAGACCTGTGAATCTCCACATAATGCGTTCATTCATATTGAATCAATTTAAATTCTCAGTTACATCACTTAATTATAGTGCTGCATCGTATTCCATCCAATTCATGAATGTAGGAGTTCCACATTTGATTACCTATGTACCTGAAAATAGAACTGATAGACATACTCATTTTCGAATTATTCATCTTTGAAAATAATTTTTAGGAATAATTTAAACACATATGCTCGCATAATTGAAGATTTTATGCCAAACAACCGAAAACTCGTATTAAGTATGGATAGAAGAGTGAAGGAATAGTTGCGTGTGTTTTGGTTGCTTAGACCGATATTTCGCAAACTGAAACTCGAAATTATATTGAACATTTAATTGGACTATAATAAAATAGACTTAAGAACAAAAATGTTAAATGTATCCTATAAACATTAAACTAAAAATAAATGACAATGAATGAGAAAAAAAAAACCATAAGCGTGTTTTCGAAAATACCTTCTAAGCATTTTCTAGCTCTTGTGATCAAATGCGCTACAGCTTGCATTATAATTTCTGGACGATTTCGTATCCCTTCACATGAAGCTTGAATACGATTAATCAGTTGCTCCCTATACACGATTTCTTCGGAGTAAAATTTATTTTTCAAGTGTCCCCAGAGGAAATAATCCAAGCATGTAAGATCTGGGGATCTTGTAGGACAGTCATAAGGTCCCCGTTTATAATCAGTTAGAATGGGAATATTAATTTGTAAAAGCTGTACTCAGTTATCAGCTCCTGAGAGCTCACAGTTATTTTTAGTTTTCTCATCATAGTTGTAACTCCCTTTTCAATAAAATTAATTTTCAAACTTAATATCTTTTTTGGTTTTGTTTCTATGAAATCTTTGATTCTGCTACCGTGTGTTTCAGTTATTCAAAACAAAGAGTTTTCGAAGATAAATAATTCGAGAATGAGAATTTATATAAGTAATCATTAAAGGATATTGTGGGAGGTATATTCATCATTGAATTGGCTTCTTTCTGGGTTTTCTCTCCCAAACTCTGAAAAATATCTATAAAATAAGAAAAATAATTATTTTGTGATTTGCTTCTGCGTAAGAAACACAAGATATTTGTCAGAAGCAATCAATCGAACAATGTTGCCTAACAGCGAAAAAACATCAACGAAGAAACAACTATATCGTACCGTTTCGGAGTCTATATCAGACTCCTTCGTCAGACGCTTAACGAAAAAATCTTCAGAATTATTTTGTTGATTGTTATTCTGAGATTCGAGAATAACAGTCAACAAAATAATTCTGAAGATTTTTTCGTTAAGCGTCTGACGAAGGAGTCTGATATAGACTCCGAAACGTTACGATATAGTTGTTTCTTCGTAAATATTTTTTCGTTTTTATTTGTTAGGCAACATTGGTCGATTGATTACTTCTGACAAATATCTTCTGTTCCTTACACAAAAGCAAATCACAAAATAATAATTTTTTTTATTTTATAGATATTTTTCAGAGTTCGGGAGAGAAAACCCGGAAAGAAACCCTTCAATGAGAACTTATATCATTTGAACCATGATTTTGAACATGCAGTATTTTTTTGAAAAAGTCTTTTGTGTAATCTAAAGTTGGAATCCTGAATTTGTGTATTGGGTGAAATAAGATGCACCACATCCCTGAATTCATGATACTGAAAAATTCAATTCATTCGATATGTATTAACGCATTATTCGGATGCACACAGATCCGTGTTAATTATGATCTGAAAATTCCAGATATTCAATGGTTCATAAATTATTGTTGCTAAGTGTGCCGTTATTGCCAATATGTTTATTCGAAAGAGTATTCATTGTAGATACTGAGAAAAAATTTCACTTCCTAAAAATTTGATGTACAGGGTGTTTTACAAGAATCAGAATAAAGAAAATAGTTTTGTCAGTTCGGACCTGCGATATCAACAAGTCATTATGAGCGAATATTAGGCATAGACCTATACTCATTCCCTGAAATTTCCATGATGATCCATGCAGGCGTTCAAGAGTTATGCCGATTGAAAATGTTTCATGAAATACATAAAATATCCTGTATCTCTTAAACGAATACAGTTAGGACATATTTCGAACACTGTGTTATACTCACCAAAATGTCCTGCATTTGCACTGAAAGCCTGTACAATCATTCGTGAAACACCCTGTATAACAATTACGAAGATAGGAAGTGATGAAATATTCGAACGCACTTTAAACAAACAACTGATTGTATTTTCTTGACACTGATAATTTGATAACAAGCATTAAGTAATTATACAAATGATGTAATATTTATACGATCTAAAATCTTCCTTCTATATGAAAATGTACAGCGAGGAAGAAGTGACTACTTAGTTGGTACTACAGCTGAAGGAAATAGTGCTGTTTCGCGACAGAGCAAAATAGTCATGTTTCGAGAACTAAAGGAAGTAGTAGTTTTGCGACAGGAAATAGTAATCTATTGTTGCAGTGTAATTGTTATGTTACAGTAATGCTACAGGAGCTTCAGAAGGTCTGTGCAACAGTTGGTCTAAAAATGAACATCGGAAAAACAAAATTTATGACAAACCTCGTCCCTAGCAACAACCTAATTATTGAAAACTCTGAGGTAGAATGGGTACATAATTACACAAATTTAGGCCACGAGATAAGCATATATACAAAGCCAACGTAACAAGCGGGATAAACAGAAAAGCTACACTCTCCTGGGCGGCTTACGGAAAACTTAGAGACATTTTCAAAAACGACCTTCCAATATGGTTGAAAAGAATAGTTTTCAACTAATTTGTTCTACCGGTTAGGACCTACGGCGCCGAAACACTAACACTTACCAACGCTTCTGCTAGGAAACTGAAAGTAACACAGCGCAAAATGGAGAGATGCTTGGTGTTTCGTTACGTGACCACATTAGAAATGAAGAATTACGCAGAAGAACAGGCGAGACTGTACATGTGGCGAAACTCAAATGGGGGTGGACGAGACATGTGGCTTGCATGCGGGATGGCAGATGGACAAAACGATTACTGGAATGGAGACCCAGATCCGAGAAAAGAAGTAGAGGAAGACCACCAACTCGCTGGACAGACGACATTACAAAAATTACAAAAAACTGGATTCGTAGCGCTCAAGACAGAAGAGAATGGACTCTGCTAGGGGAGGCCTATGTTCAGCAGTGGACGCAGAGGCTGATTGATTATGATGATGATGATGCATTGTTTATAAACGACTAGATAGAAGGAAAATAAGAGGTTCCTTCATCTGGGTAAAAACAGGGGAAATATTAACATTGATTAGGGTTTCGATCTTAAAACTGCCCTGATATGTTAAAGCAATAGTCTCATTTATCGTTTTTGAATAGAGTGGGAATAAATCCGAAACTTCGGATCCAAGTCCAATGAGCACTTCTAGGATGTATGATCTTAACACTTCAGTTGCTAAAGTCATTTTAGCATTTGTTCTGAAGTCTTTATTACAAGTTTATGACAATTGTCGAACCTTAACAAGAAATTCCAATCTCGAGGACAAAGCAAAGTCGTCTACTGTAAAAGTATTATTTTCATGGGTTAGACCTTTGAAAGTGCCATAAGAGACCGTTTGAGCGCGTAGGACCGTGCTAATTGATTAGAAGAAAGTTATCCGTTTGATATTTGGATGGATCAAAGTCAAATAAGGGTGCAGATATTAGGGTTTATAGTCCAAATCTGATGATCTCTGTGCCCCTGGGACATGAACCCTCTATCTTGCAGGCCGAGGCACTAGCTGTCTATATTTGTGCTCAAGATTTTCTGAAAAAGAACCACAAGGGTGGAGCACATCTATATTTAAATTGACAGCCAGGCCACTCTGAGAGACCTGGAATCAGTCATTTAAGGTTCCCTACCGTCCTGGAACGCCAGAATACCATAACAACGATGAACTTTCGAAAAGGGCCTCCAGGGTAACACCTGCTGGACCAGAACCCTGCTGTGGGCTTGGTAAAGACCACTGCAGTACGGCAGCCCAACGATGGGAGCTAACTATAAGAATAGGTCTTTGAGAACTTCCAGAACTTGCACAGGCAAAAATATTCGTGGACCATACCAAGAAGCTCCTGCAGCTGCCACGAGGTGAGCATCAGGTAATAATGCGACTGCTGATAGGACACTGTCGGTACAATTGCTATTTGCACCGCATGGGCCAGTCAGCAGTTTGCAAAGTCAGCAGCTGGCAAAAGTTTCTTTGGCCAGCCTAACATTTTTACATATGGATGAACAAGTTCTAAAACCTCATGACGTCATAGCAAAACCTCCATAGGACGTCATCAGGTATATCAACACCATTGACAATATCCTTAGAATTAAATAAGTAGGGTAATAGAACAATCAGTCCCAGTTCTCAAGGGCTGGACCAAGTCGCACGACCCCGTTGTGATTATAATAATAATATCAAAAGAGTTTAACGCTTTTATGGAAAAGCTTACCACTAGTACATAAATATGAGAATAGGACTAGAAAGGATCAAAGTTGAGAGTTATCCACAAAGTGTTATAACCACTACGACTGTTCCCAAGTCGCAGCGGTTAAACTCGGAACTACTAGAACTCGGGGATCTGCGGTCTAGCTTCAGTGGAGATGGGAGTGGATTCCAAAAGGGAACCTAGTAAATGGGCGCCATGCAAATTTAATTCTCCCAGATACCCCAGCGTAATGTAATAATTCCTAAATTTACCAAAAGAATATTCACGTTAAAGACAAACAATTTATTCCAGTAGCTTACAACCCAGATATTTAGATCTAACAAAATAAACCACTGTGAAACCCTGAATAGGTTGCGGCGGAAATTGTACGTAGATATTCTTTCTTGATCCGAATACGCGTCGCTTGAGCTCAGGCGCATCTACGTTTTTATCTATGATCATATACGACTAACACAAATCTTTCCCCAATTTCCGCTTTACAACAATAATAATTTCTATAATCCGATGATATTATGTTCAGGTCGTATATAGTATGTATAAGATATATTTTGAGATAAATTTCCAATAACTTGCGTGCTGGCTATTCCTGCTCCGTCCATCTACTCAGGTATTCTGGTATCCTCCTCTATGCATATTTCTGAACGTAGTATTACGTCGATAGTCTCGCAATACTGTCCTCTTTCCCTCGGTGCTCGTAATCTGCAACCCACTGTGTTGCCTACTGACAACCTGGTATATACTCGGGATCTGCAACCCTGCGTTGGCTGTCTCACAGTGTTACTTATCGACCACCTTGTATATAATCCAAAGCCTCAGTTCTACTCTTCCTAACATAAAAACCCTGATGACAGAAAAGAAACCATAAGTGACTCATCTCAGATAAGAAATAAATTAGTCTCCCCAATGCGTAATAATCAGAATATCAAAAAGACAAGTTAATCGTTGTTATTTAATATTTATATACTCCGTACATACCCTGATAGTCGGATTTGTCCTGTAATAGTTCGCTTCAAAACTAAATCTGGCCGTGCCTCCACCAAATAATTGTTCAAGCACACAGCAATGTTCTGGATACAGAAAGATAATTACAACCTGAATTGTTTCTACTAGAAATGACGAGAATAGAACATTCAACACATACCTGTCAAAGTCGCCAAGATCATTCACGTGGTCAACTTGGATTTGCAACAGGTCTTTAACTCCTCTTTCGAGACAAGTGAAGATTACCTGTTATCTTTCCAAATCAAACCAATATAACCCTCACTCTTAATTCGATTTTCGAAACTATATCCAACTAAGAAGATTCCCATAATTCTTACAAAGTTTCGAAAATGCGTATAACCAAATTGCTTCCTTCGTCGAACTTTCACAAAATGGACGATCTTATCTGATCGCCGCCGACTCTGACAAAATTTCATAACGTCAAAACGAACCAATATTGCCAATTCATCCGGTTCCTTGAATACAATTCCTTATGCGTCGATTGGTACTATTGAGACCCAACCTCAAATTTAATGTCAATACGAACCACAAACTTATCACAAGCAAAATATAAACAAACCTCTGCCTGGGTCAAAAAGGAACGTTACAGTGTGATTCCATCAACGTTGAATAGCAACATACAGCGGTTTCATCCTTATTAGGAATCGTTAGTTATGCACAAATCAACGCTGATAAAAAATACATTTCGAAGAAGCCGGTTAATCAAAATCCAGCAATCACTTCTGAGTACGAAATAGACAGAAGCGACACCTGTCGTTCAAACAACCAAGCTCCCCATTGCGGACCACTCGGAACTATAGATCCCTGCGTACATTCTTTGTTCCAAACATGGCTAATTGTAGAACCCTGTTAAGAGTTTTCTGCAGACACCACGAGGAGGTGGAAACGCCCAGGTTAATACGCAATGCGCGCAGAAATATGTATATCGTACTCAGAAGGTATTTCGTACTCAGAAGTGATTGCTGGATTTTGATTAAGCGGTTATTCAAAGTGTATTTTTCATCAGCGTTGAGTTGTGCATCACTGACGATTCCTAATAAGGATGAAATCGTGATATATTGCTATTCATCGTTGATGGAATTACACTTTGTGGATAACTCTCAACTTTGGTCCTTGCTAGTCCTATTCTCTTATTTTTATTATAATAATATAAAGGAATCAGGATAATGCGGAGAAGTGTATTTAAATGGAAATATTTAACGAGTTAATCCGCAGAAGGAGCAGAGAAAAATCATTCTGCTGGTAATAGCTGACACGCGTTACTGCTAATTGGCTTCTCCAGGGCAAGGCAACCTTCCTTGCTTGGTTGCCTTATCCTGATGAAGCCTATTAGCAGAAGCACATGTCAGCAAGTACCAGCAGAATGATGTTCTCTGCTCCTTCTGCGGAATTACCCGTTGAGCTTTTCCATTTAAATAATAATAATAATAAATATAAAATGGTAGCTCATCATGATATCAGAAATCAAGGAGCATTCCTATTTAGGGCTGGACGGACAGCCTTGGAGAGGCCTAATATAAAGGGCATATCCATCGATCATGCGCTAGCAGAAATACCTAACACGGAGGGATTTGTTATGGCTGTTCAGAATGGAGTGCTCAATATAAGATGATATGAAAAGAACATCATGAAAATGTACACCCCACATACTTGAACGGCATGTTACAGTCAGCGGGAAACTGTCATTCACATCCTATCTACTTGCAGAGTCCATGCTCCATCAGGATATATAGAAAGACACAATGCAGCGAATTATCTACTTAGATCTGAGATAGGTTTTTGGGATAGACAACGAACCAGTGGTCGCATCTATTGGAACTATGATATTGCAGCAACTCGGCAGATCCAAGCCATAAAGCAAGAAAAAAGAGCTCAAAAAATTTGCTTGTCGACGAATTTTTCTCCCCGCTGAAAATAATATGGTGATGAAAGAGGAACAGACGAGGTTAATACATAAGGATTAATTGTTCGAACCGGGGACCCTAAATTCAAGGCATGAAGTTAGAATGCTCGTTCTAATCATAGGATGTCTAGGCGGAATTAGAGTGAACTGAAGATTATTCTGGCCTGTACACCCCTGGCCAAGGTTTTGGCACACATAATGTAGTATCACACTCCTGAGAGAGCAGATCCTCTCACAGGGTAAGCCTACAAAAGGTTTTTCTCGTGCTGCCAGACGATTCCGTGAAGAAGCGTTTCTTGGATCAGTAAAAGTTCGTGAACCTCCACTAGAGATTATGTGAGAAAAGTACTGTTGTTGCTTCAAAATCTGAATGTGGCAAAAATTGTTCTACCCGTAGGTACAAAATCAAGAAACCGTTGTAGCGCCACTCCCTAACATTAGTCTGCGACGAATTTCGAAGACTTCCGAAGAGCACGGAGTGGGAAATTCTTCATGAGCAATTACTTTATACATAGCACCTGCAAAAGCTTCAAATCATTTAACTCGAGGACCTACTAGCAAGATTGGAATTCTCTAATTGGTTAGCTGAGCATTTAAGATTGAATGCTAATTTTGCGAACAATATTGTGTTCACTACGAAGCCGGAATCACGAAAGATGGTGTTGTCAATATCAATGTTAGGGCAGACAAGAACCCGCATGTAATTTTAGAGTTGATCCATCAAGAAAGATTCTCCATAAATGTCTGGGTTGGGATCATAAATGACTAATTGATCGGGTCTTAGGTGCTGCCAAATTGTTTGAATGGAGAAAGTTATTTGCTTTTTGGCGCTCTTGTTCCTCGGAACAGAGTGCTTATCAATTTGTCCAAATGTCTGTGATTTCCGAATTTTTCGATGAAAATGGTTTCGAATGATTTGGTTCGACTCACTGATCAAGAATCCGTGGTCAAAATCGATTATGTCCGGCCGGTCCAGCCGGCCCTCCGTTAACACGATAACTCTCGAACGAAATGAGCTAGGCAGTAGAAAATTTCAGAGTAGCTTTAGGAGATAAATAGCACGGCGAAGTTCGTTAGTGCGTAGAATCGATCTGATGGTTTCGTAGTAACGAAAAAAAATTTTTTTTTCACATAACAAATTTCAAATTCATTTTATTTAAGATGCAGTTTTATCATAAGAATCCATCGAAATCATTCTCAACTCTAACAACTAATACTTTCGGAGATATGATTTTTCAAAATTTCAATAATAAATCGTACTATGTTTTTACAGAATGCACTAATTATTTTATCTATGAATTATCGTATGATCTGTGTTCACACATGTCATCATGGACTTGCGTCCAACTTTTACGTATGAGTTGGGCGCAAGTCCAAGATACTGTATAAAACGGAACATACCAATATGGACTTTGTCACATTAAAGAGAACTACTCATCTGTCAAATATTCTGTTACGCTTTACGCGCCATTTCTGAGTGCGTTTTTCAGCGGGTATTGGTTGCTTCTTGATAATTCAAAATTAAATATAACAAGGCGGTTTTGAGCATGTGAGTTATTGATTTCCCTTGCCTTTTATGTAGGTTAAAAATATTCATTCGTAAACATTAAATATTTGATAAAATTCTTAATTTCTGAACAACTTGGGAAACGTATGAATATAAGGTAACTTTGAATCGTTCAATCTTACCCGCAATTTGAATTTGGTACATCGGGAATTTTCATTTCAAGGTGGAGAATGCCACGAAAATCGGAATAAGCGACAACCAGTGACAGAAAATATGATACAAAAGTGGGAAAGCCCTGTGGACAGGATCTATGGCGCTCTTGTTTAAACTTTGACGAAACATATCTCCGAAAGTATTGGTTTCTCAGAGTTGGGAATTATATTAATGTATTCTTATGATAGAACTGCATCATAAGATAAAATAAATTAAATGATAATCCATGGATATCATTCCCAACTCTGAGGCACCAATAATTTCGAAGTTATTTCTTTTAATAGACACATTTTGTTTTATTATAAGAATCCATTGATCATTCCCAACTCTGAGACACAATACTTTCGTAGATATGATTTGTCAAAGTTTCAACAAGAGCGCCAAAGCTCCTGTCCACATGGCTTTCCCACTGTTTTACAACCTGTTTTACGAGCATGTTGGTATTCTCTCCCAAACTCTGAAAAGGATCTATGAAATCCAAAATTTCTGTCATTGGTTCCTAATGAAACCCACTGTAGGATTGAGAAATTGGAGATTGAAATCGCGTCAATTTGGCTTGCCTGTGTGCAGCTGCACTCACTCAGAAAATTGTCGCACTGAACATTCTGAAGATTTTCGCTTGGTATCTGATGAAATAGTCTGATTTAGTCTCCGAAAAGTAAGAATAGGGTGTCCCGTAAAGACCACGTCAAACGAAAACGGAAAGCAGATCAGAATGTGCTCTACCTGATGTGAAAAAATCGTTCAAATGAAAGTCTCACAGTTTTCGAGATATTTGATGTTTCATGAAAATGTTGAATTTTTTCACTTAAAATGCTTTCTGTCTTGCGGAAGCTACAATTAAATACTTTTTGAATCAGTTTTTTTTCCGCAAATATTGTTGAATGATTACTTCAATTCATACAATGAAAAATAGCACAAAATATTATACAGGCATTCTGAAAAAAAAAAATTAAAATTCATGTTCTGAAGGAAGTGTTTTTTTGTACTCAATTCTATCTGACGTGGTATAAAAAAAAGACACTAGACCTCTTCTGCATATTACGTTGAAAAGTTGCCCATTTTGTGAGGATTCCGAAAAGGTTAAATACAGGTGATAACCTTCTTCACGAAAAAAGATATTTTAATGTTTATCGGAAATGGAGCATTTCTGAGAAAAACTGATTTTGTCACCTTTTCCACAAATCCTTTCATTTTGCAGATTCTGCTGTAACATATTGAATAATTCTCTTGAAAAATGTTAGTTAGTCCTTAAATTACATATAAAGTGAAATTATTCATTAATTGCAATGATATAATGTAATAACGCACAGGACCTTCAACATCAACAAATCTATTGTGAAGAAACTTTATAAAAATATCATCTGATGATGGAGGATGAATGTTCGGTCGGTTCGAAGAAGATTCTTAAACAGATTCAAGCGGAGATGAAGACGTTCAATACTAAATATGATAACATATTAGAATCAGTAAATTTTTGTAGTAATCAGATAACTACATTCGAAAAAATGTTGAGCGAATTAACTAAGAGAATGACTATAATAGAGAGGTTGTCGAAGGAGAATGCGGATCTGAAGGTGACGGTTGGACAGTTGACAACCAGAATTGAAAATATTGAACAACAGGCTCGCCTTAATAATATTGAAATACAGGGCGTGCCAGATAAATCCAATGAGAATATCCTTCAGATACTGGATCATATTGGACGACACATCCAGTGTGCAATCTTGCCCTCTGATGTCAGCACGGCTCATAGAGTAGCTCACTCTTCCCAATCTGAGAAACCCAAATCTATAATCGTCAAACTCCAATCAAAGGCAAAACGGGATGAAATCTTGGCAGCGGCCAAAACGAAAAGATTGAGTTACCCTGACAAGAGCCAACCGGGTCTCGTTATTGACAACATTTCAAGGGGCCTCTTTATAAATGAACATCTTACAACAAACACCAAACTTCTCTTGAAAAAAGCCAAAGATATGTCCAAATCCAAGAACTATAAATACGTTTGGGTACGAAACGGTAGCGTCTTTGCTAGAAAAAATGATCGGTCCAAGGTTTTGAGAATTGTTGCTGAGGGTGACGTACAAAAGATGACCTGAGTTAGAGTTGTCACTTCCTCTACAACCAAGGGTACATTCATCCTTGTTTTTCAATGGAATTATCGATATTGTATCAAAACGTTCGTGGTCTCAGATCTAAGACTAACCTTATCTACCAAAACTCGCTTACTTGTGATCAAAGTGTGATATGTTTGACCGAAACATGGTTAAATAACTCTATATCAAGTTCGGAAATAATTTGTGATTCCTTCAACGTTTACCGGAGGGATCGCGAAACAACTTTATCTTCCAAATCGGACGGCGGTGGAGTTCTGATAGCCGTCAACAAAATCTTCCACAGCCACGCTCAAGATTCCTGGAATTCGGATGCTGAGGATCTATGGGTGACCATTACGTCAAAAAACGAGAAAACACATATCGCAAGTGTTTATATACCTCCAGGTGAATACTCGAACCTCGAATGTTTTTGCACGAAACTGAGTGATGTAATACTGTCTAATTCTGATGACAATTTTGTTATTTGTGGAGACTTCAATTCTCCAAATATAAAATGGTTGCTGGACCACGTCAATAATATCTGTAAGCCTCATAACTTTTATGATCACCTTTCAAACTTATTGATAGACACTGTCTCTTTCAACGAGCTATCGCAATACAATTACTTCACTAATTCTTCTGGTAACACAATTGATCTGGTCTTTAGTAACACCTTCAGTATACAAGATGTACGCCTGGGCACCTCACCCCTAGTTCCAGAAGACAAAAATCATAATACTTTAGAATTCTCTGTGAATATCCAGAAATACTTACCACCCTATAATAACAACAAACATAACTGTTATGATTTTTGTAAAGTTGATTATGAACTATTGAAATCAGAGTTGTCTGAGATTGATTGGGAAAATTTGTTTCTTAATTTGAATAGTGAAGAATCAACTGATATGTTTTATAAAACTATCTATTCAGTAATCGAATCTGTTGTTCCGAAAAAACCAAAGTTTCACAGGAGATATCCTTCATGGTATTCATATAGTACGATTAAAGCCATCAGAGAAAAGAGAAGATATCATGGATTATGGAAAAAGCACAGCAATCATATTGACTACTTAACATTCAAACTACTGCGCGGTCGCTCTAAATTTTTGATTGTGGAAGATTATAAAAATTATATCAATAATTGTGAAACCAGTATTAACTCCAACCCAAAACATCTATGGCAATTCGTGAAGTCCAGGAAAAACAGTACTGCATCAATTAACACGTTGAGAGTGAATGACAGAATAACTACTGACCCTAATGAAATATGCACAATATTTTCTGAATATTTTCTCTCGGTTTTCAATCCGAGAAGAGTTATTCCAGCTCATAACGCAACACTTCATGAATCATATACCAACATATCTTCCTATAATATTCCCTTGAAATCTATTCTTCAAAAACTTCAAAATCTTCCTAATAAAGGAGCGGGACCGGATGAGCTACCAACAACATTCCTCAAGAACTGTGCTGAATTTATCGCATTACCACTTTACATAATCTTCAATAAATCCCTCGAAGAGGGTGTATTTCCTACAGTATGGAAAAAAGCTCATATAATCCCGATTTTAAAATCTGGCAACAAACAACTAGTTAAAAATTATAGACCAATTTCAAAACTGTCAATCATAGCAAAAATTTTCGAATCCATTATATTTGATAACCTGATCTTCGACGTTAAAAACATAATTAATATGGAACAACATGGTTTCATGAGAAAACGATCAGTGGACTCAAACTTGTTCACCTACACTGAGTATATCCTGCATAGCCTCAACGACAAGCACCAAGTTGATGCTATTTACGCCGACTTCAGCAAAGCCTTTGATAAGATCGATCACTCGGTATTGTTGCGGAAGCTCGCTGGAGTCGGGGTGGATGGCAATCTGCTAAATTGGCTTGAATCTTATGTGACTAACCGTTGTCAAGCGGTAACGGTTGGTAACCACAGATCAGAGTATTGCCAAATCACCTCTGGAGTGCCTCAAGGATCACATTTGGGACCACTCTTGTTTAATATTTATATTAATGATATATCCCAATGCTTTCGATTTGCCAATTTTTTAATGTATGCGGATGATCTAAAAATATACCATACAGTTTCTAATATTGGCGACGTCACACTAATGCAGCAGGATATCAATAACTTTCATGATTACTGTGTGGTAAATAGTCTGTATCTGAATTTTGAAAAGTGTTACCACATTTTGTTTGGACGCGGAAAAAGCAGTCTAAATCACTTATACCACATATCTTCTCTTCCCTTACAAACTGTCACGGAAATAAAGGACTTAGGAATTATATTCGATTCTAAAATGCTTTTCGATAGACATATATTTTACGTCTCTAAAAAGGCCTATAAAATGCTGGGTTTCATAATGAGAACTTGTCGTGAATTTAAGAATATACAGACTCTTCGTACTCTCTATATGTCATACGTGAATAGTGTTTTGAGTTATGGTTCTGTAATATGGAACCCTAGATACGACATTTACGTGAATAAACTTGAACGGGTTCAGAATATGTTCATAGACTATATCAATAAAAAATGTTTTCCATTTAACCCCAACAACCGTATCTACGTTCGGAATAAACTGAACATGTTAACATTGGCGAATAGAAGAGAGATCTCAGACGTGAAGTTTCTGTTCAAGGTCATAAATAATTTAGTTGATTCGCCTGCTATCCTCAGTGACGTTTGTCTTAATGCTCCTGCATATATTACTAGGCATCAGTGCCCATTCCGTTACGAACAATCACAAGCAAATTATTTTTTGAACTCTCCAATGCATAGGTGCAACATGTCTTACAATGCGCTATCGAATTCTGTTTCTATTGATGTTTTCTCTTACTCATTTTCAAAGTTTTCCTACGTCTTGAAAAAACATTTTCTTGCTTCACAAACTTGATTTATGTGTGTATTTATAAATATATATATATATATATGTGTATATTATATGGGTGTGTTTTTCATCTTTCTGTTCCGTTTTCGTTCACTGATTTCATTCACTACATGTGTGTAATTTATCGCTTGAATTCTTTGTTGATTTCTGGATCTATCATCTATTTCGAATCTTATTTTGGAATTATATAGATTCACTATTTTGAGAAATATCCTATATGTGAATACTGTTTTGGGTCAGTCCCGTTTGTATTCCTCTTTATAAATAAATAAATAAATAAATAAATAGTGTGCTGGGCACCCGTCGTGTTAAAACCATAGATTACGTCGCATTTCCAGTGGCATATCTTCTAAGAGTAAGGGTACACTGTTCCTTAGAAAATTCAAATAGTTGGTGCCGTTTAATGATTGCGGCAATTCTGTCGGACCGAATATTTTTCCATCGTATATTCCAGTCCATAAATTCACCGTAAATCGATATTAGGATCTATCTTGCCTTATATTGTGCGGATTCTCGATGTTCCAACTATGAAGTTTATGCAGATTGATATAGCCGCTTTGAGTACAGGAAGACTCATCAGTCCAAAGGATTTTATTGAAAAAATCGGGATTTTCTGTATGTTTCAGCAACATTTGTTGAAAAAATTCTACTCGGGCTTGATAGTCTCTTGGTAGTAGTTGTTGAACTCGCTGAATATGGTAGGGGTGATATTTGTGTTTCTTCAGGATTCTATGGGCACTTGATTTTGATATGCCTGTCATGAGCTCTATCATTCCGGTTGATACTGAAGGATTATTTTCGACATCATTCAAAATGGTGTCATCTTCCACGATCGAAGGCCGGCCACTACTTTTACGACTCCCAGGAACTCTTTCTTCGACAATTGCATTATGGGTCCGGACAAAAACTTCGTAATTAGGATGTCGGCGATTGGGGTACCGCTCTGAATAAAGCATCGATGCTGCTCTAGCATTAAGACGTACTTCTCCATAAATAAGGTGCATGTCGGCGTATTCTCTTGCAGTATACGAAACATTTTCTGTAGACATTTTACCCAGTAAACTGATACGCATTTACTTCCACTAGATGAAAATGAACGTTTCCATAGATACCTTAAGTACCTTCAGTTTGAATCATTGAATCGCATCACATCATATCGATGTTCGAGAGTTCTTTAGGCAAAGAAAAAGAAATAAAAAAACTCAGTCAGTAAATTGGCATCTTAATAACATTTTATTGATTTGTTGATTGATTATTTTCAGCAGGAAGTGCAAAATGGAAGTATTTATACAAAAGGTGAAAAAATCAGTTTTTCACAGAAATGCTCCATTTTCGATAAACATTCGAATATCTTTTTTCGTGAAGAAGGTTATCACCTTTATTTTACCCTTTCGGAATCCTCACAAAATGGGCAACTTTTCAACGTAATATGCAGAAAAGGTCTAGTGTCTTTTTTTTATACCACGTCAGATATAATTCAGTACAAAAAAACACTTCCTTCAGAACATGAATTTAAATTTTTTTTTTCAGAATCCCTGTATAATATTATGTGCTATTTTTCATTGCATGAATTGAAGGAATCATTCAACAATATTTAAGGAAAAAACTGATTCAAAATGTATTCAATTGTAGCTTCCGCAAGAGAGAAGGCATTTTGAGTTGAAAAATTCAACATTTTCATGAAACATCAAATATCTCGAAAACTGTGAGACTTTCATATGAACGATTTTTTCACATCAGATAGAGCACATTCTGATCTACATTCCGTTTTCGTTTGACGTGGTCTTTACGGGACACCCTGTATATTGCCCCTGACAAATATCTAGTGTTTCTAATGCAGAACCAATTTCAAAATAATGATTTTTTTTATTTCATAGATATTTGTCAGAGTGTGAGAGAGAAAATTCAGGCAGAAACCATGATTACCTATATTTATCAGAATTAATGGACTATTATCCTTGCCATACTAAACTGATTATGACCATCATGCATGATGGGGCACCTGCACATTTTTGTTGGGATATAAGGAGGCCTTGTGAAGAATTTTTTAATCACAGATGGATTCGCCGAGGAGGAGCAGCACACTGTCTAGGTCGTTCTCTGGATATGAATACACTATTTTCAATTTATGCGGATATTTGAAGGCTTTTTTTGTACAGAAATAGAATTCAAAATAATCAAGAATTGAAGCAGCTGGACAGACAGAATTGACTACGTATTTTTCATCAATGAGTCGATCCATTTTCGGCAAAAAATTACGGAAATTCGTGCAAAATGATAGCACACTGTTCCTCAGGGCTCGCGCGCAAAAATAATCTGGCGAACAGTTGCTTCGCAACATTGGCAACAGGAAAATTTTACCCCAATTTAAATATCGATATTTTCGGAACGGACATACTGTCCAAGTATCAAATTTTCACTGCACGCCACCAGAGGCAATATCGTTCAATTAGTGCTTCAATGTTTTCTCGGAAGTAAGAAATTTCACTTTCAGTATGAGAAAAATGCCATTTCTCAAGAGAAACCACGAAAAAGTCCCTTTTGGTGATGTTGGTCTTCGGATAGAGTGCTTATCAATTTGCCCAAATGTCTGTAACTTTCGAATTTTTTGATCAAAATGTTCTTAAACGATTTGGTTCGACTCACCGATCAAGAATTCGTAGTCAGAATCGATTCTGTCCGGCCGGTCCGGTCGTAGACACGATAATTCTCGAACGAAATGAGCTACAGTTGAAATTTTCAGACAAGGTTTGAGGGATAAATGTCTCGGTTAAGTTCATTACTGGGTAAGATCGGTCTAATAGTTTCGGAGTAACGAAAACAATTTTTTTTTTACATTACAACTTCTGAATTCAATATTTTTAAGATGCAGAGTTATCATAAGAATTCATTGTTATCATTTTCAACTCTAACAAGCTAATACTTTCGGAGATATGAGTTTTCAAAATTTCACTAATACATCGTAAGTTCTATATGTATTCACAGAATAAGAACACAGAATCTGTCTCTGATCACTGTTAATAAATATCATCTTATCTAGCTATTAGAGACATATCAATTCGTAGTTTGTGAATATTTTCCGATTCTTGAATTCGTAGATAGCATTTTTTTTAAACGAAACTTTTTTTAAATTTAATTTCTTTCATGATGCAGTTCTATCATAAGAATCCATTGAAATAATTCCCAACTCAGAGAAACCAATACTTTCGGAGAAATAATTTGTCTGTTAGAACAAGAGCGCCAAAAAGCTCCTGTCCACAGGGCTTGATGCAATTTTTTAGGGATAAATGTGACACTTTTTTATAAATTCTATAATTTGACTCATAGGCAACCTTCGAAAAATTTGAGAAATTGCTATTTGTAGGATAGTCCAAAGATCAAGAAGATGCTACTTTGCTAAGAAAACATGACTACTGCTCGAAACCTGTATGTATTCTCAAAGACTCGCTCAAGAACTTCCAGAAGACCGCAACTCGAATTCAATTTTGAAATTGGAGATGCAGTTGCAATTATTGATGATACTCATATATTAATGCATTTTTCCTGGCACAAACAGGCGATTTTTATTCCGCTGCGATTCATGTACTGAGACTTCCACGTGAAGATGAGGAAATGATATCTCAATAGCTCGAAATAAGTTGAATACCACGAAAGATATTATCTATGGAAAGGTTTATTCACCTTTAGATATGTTCAGTGCTTCGTCACTTTCCCATCCACCAAAACACCATAATCAACTTCATGTTTCCTTCGTCATGCTTAATTAAATTCAGGAGATTACTCAGGACCACTGGGAATGAAGGAGCGCAGTCCCCTAATGTTTTTTTTTATGCTGTAATGAATATACCCATCAGCCAGTTTTGCAGCAGAATGTCTCACGGAGTTGCCGATTCGCGTTCCAAAATTTCCAAGTTATGAATTGTCATTTTATTAAAGATCGAAGGATCAATACTTTCTTCCAACACTGGTCCAAACTTTCAAGGATGATTTGATTCATTATACGAACAAACTCTGTTGATTCCTCCTTGTTAGAAGTTGGATAATTCACTCGTGTTAAAGAATTATTTATACAGGGTGTTTCATGAATAACTGTACACGCATTCAGTGAAAATGCAGGACAATTCGGGTAGTCAGATTCAGTGTTCGAAATATACTAACTGACAAAGAAACTGCAACACCCAGAAGGAGCTGTTTAAATTTCAATTTTTTCTTTGTGAAACATAGATAGTATAGGAAGGGTTAAATGATTAAAATTTTAAGAAAAACATCGTGAATGTTTTTTTAGGTAAATATTTTTTGTTACTTACATATTGTAGTCGTTTTTTGCAAATTTTTTCAATTTTACAACAAACCAGCTGTTCGAGGAGATCCAAAGTCGATGTTTAGTTGTTGTTAAAATGCATAGAACACGTGACGCGGAATTTATCGCCAGCTAAGTGAATTTGAAAGAGCTCGAATTATTGGTCTACGGGAGGCGGGGTTGTCATTGCGAGAAATCGCTAACCGTACGGAAGAAATCCAACTACTGTTATGAGATGTTGTCAAGCGTAGTTTGATTATGCCCAAAATCAAAGAAGACTAGGCACTGGACGTCTAGGGGGCACAAATGAAGTTCAAGATCGACGTATAAGACTTATGGCTATTAGAGCCCGATTTGCGACAACTCGATCTTTGGCTGATGAATGGTTAGTAGAACAAGGCCATCCTGTAAATGTCCGAACGGTTTACCGCCGGATAAGGACTTTTGGACTGCAGCATTATCGACCCCATCTTGTGTTACCTCTGATGGTTGAGCATCGCCGGCAACGATTACAGTGCTGCACAATAATTTTAAGGATTTCTCTCATGTATGAAACATAATTTTATATTATAACACACATTCAATTAATAATTTTCTACTCATATAACTCAAGTCACTTTGAATTATTTTATTCCAACTAGTTGAATCATAAGTTTGAATTATAAAGGGAAGTCATGCATAAAGTAAGTTGTTATCCGCAATCTAAATTCAGTATTCTCATCGAATGATAAATAAATTTAAAACATAAGTATCATTCAACCTATTCCATCGTTTTGAGACAACCCAACGGGCATTTATTTCTTCAATATGGAGTTTCTCCAAGGTACCTGAAACTAAACCTGAAAATGAAAAAGACAAGGGGACAAAATGAACAAATTAAAAATAATACATAACCTTTTAAATTCCCTTCACATGAAGATTGTTCTCTCTACCCTTATGGATCTCGTGAAGAAGAATCACCTCCACTAATTCAAAAAAGTAATCACACTTCTTCAAAGAAATCCCTTCAATATTTCAATTTCAAAAGGATTTCTTGTTACTCATTGGTCGGGGGGGGATTTCTAAAACTGTCATTGAAACACAAATTGTGTATTCTTTACTGATCAACAAAACATAAAGTAGGTTCTCAAATAACTTATTTTCGAGAAGCAAAAAGGATATTTTTTTATTGCTTCTGACAAATATTTCATTGATTTGACGATAAGCAAGAGCAGACGCCTTTCTGGCTTCTGGGCCTTCATCAGTACTCTGTAGCTTCCCAACAAATTCAACTTAACTGAACCGTGTTAAGCCTCTCACATGAGGAGTTATATACATAAATGCCCACGCCACCTATGCTTCTCGACAAATCAATGAAATCCCCTGGGGTTTATTTGACTTGTCAAATATATGCATCAGCATATTAATTATACAAAGCCATTATGAAGACCCTATTGGCAGGAACGCTCTGGACTTGTTGATTCCTTTGAATGCCCAAGGTCCATTTAAAACTTCGTTTTCATAATATAACGGATCTCTATATCCATGAATTTCAGTGGTGTATGGTGCTACAAATCATTGTACCTAATATAATGATAATTACAAGTACGATCGTGCTAAAGCTCCGGACCCGACATCAATACTTTTATAAATTCACTTTCCCAGTATACGGGGTTGGGATAAACTATGGAACCAAGTAAAAAACTTTTAAACGAAAAAAACGATATTTATGAAAATTTGCAGGTAAGTGCAATGGAACAAAATGCATCTGACGTACATTATATTGTTAATAGTATACTTCCGGTTCAACCGGAAATGTCATCAACTTCTTTAATTCAAATGCGACACCCTATATATTTTTACAGATCCCGAAAGAGCTTGTTATTTTGAATTCATACATACTGAGTTTAGTTTTAAAAAAATGTAAAAACGAGGAATATAGCACTTTAATCAATCTCCTGTGAGTTTTTTGCATTAGAGCAAAGAACTATTTAGATAAACTAATTGATGTTGTTTGTATGCATAGTAATATAAACGAGTACTGTTTAAAAGTATTTTGTTCTCTAAGTGTCAAATTCTTATTGACGGAAATAAATGTTACAATTTAGAATGCTTCAATTGGGTGAAAAAGGGCGTATTGAAATTTTAATGATGATCGGTTATGGTGATCGTGTTAGAACTCATGAAGAAGTGTGTCATATTTTTAATAATTTGCATCCGGAGAGATATCCAATATCATGCTCAACAGTAACTAAAATATTACAACGCTTTAATACAACTGGGATGGTAAAAAAATTGCTAAAACCTGGAAGACCGCAGACTGCAACGAACGAAACTGTTAAACAAAATATTGCAATCGATTTAGAAGAATCATCTCAAACTTCCACCACAAATTTGGCACTAAACCATGGTATCAGTCGACGTTCTGTAGGAAAGATATTAAAAAGTGAAAAGTATCATCCGTGAGGTACAGTTGGTTCAAGAATTGTAAGATGATGATTTTGACCGACGGCTGGAATTTTGCGAACGGCTAATGGACACTTGTATTGTCGACGAAAATTTTGCTTCTATCATAGTTTTTTTCCGATGAGGCAACTTTTTGTTTAAATGGAATAGTTAATCGCCATAACTCAAGGTATTGGTCAAATGAGAATCCTCATTGGATTGATGAAGCACATACCCAGCATTCACAGAAGTTGAATGTTTGGATGGGAATTGTCGAAAATAGGCTTATAGGCCCATTGAATGGTGACAAGTATTTGGATCTACTAAATAACGAAATTATTGCTGCACTCCAACTGAATGGGCAATTACCACAAAATGTTTGGTTTCAACAAGATGGAGCACCTCCCCACTATGATAGACGGGTTAGGGATTTTCTGGATGCGAATTTTCCACATCAATGGATTGGACGTAGAGGATTCATACAGTGGCCTGCTCGTTCTCCGGATCTTAGCCCGTTAGTTGTTTTTCTTTGAGGTTATCTAAAATCACGTGTTTACGTTAGACGACCAACAAACTTACAGGAATTGAGACAAAGAATTATTGATGAATGTGAACTTATACGTGGAGAAGTCTTGGAAAGAGTGACTCAAGAATTTGTTAATAGGATGGCATATTGTCAGCAAGTAAACGGCGAGCATTTTGAACATTTGAAGTAATTTTGTTTCTCATTATTCTAAAATAATGAAATGTGCACCTATTTTACAACTAACAGTGAGTTATTGCTAGTTTTTACAAATGTTTTGACAATAAACTCAGTTTGTATGAATTCAAAATAACAAGCTCTTTCAAAATCCGTAAAAATAGATAGGGTATCCCATTTAAATTAAAGTAGTTGATGGCATTTCCGGTTAAACCGGAAGTATATTATTAACAAAAAAATGTACATCAGATGCATTTTGTTCCATTTCAATTACCTGCAAATTTTGATAAATTTCGTTCTTTTCGTTTAGAAGATATTTACTTGGTTCCATACTTTATCCCAACCCTGTATACAAAATTCTCCGAAAACTCCTTTTCCATACTGTTTGAATAAGAATGGAGTATAACAGAATGCAGCCGATGACATAGTTATTCAATTTGGTGTTATCGACCACCTACTTTGATGCATTAAAGTTGGAGAGATTTAGAATGTTCGAGAAAGTTTTCGACCTAGGGGAGGTCTGCTTTTTATGTCTTCCAATGCTTTTATTTATTCCCCATCGATATTAATGGGTTTCAACGATAGAACACTTTCCACTGGTAGTGAAGTGATTTTCTGGTCGAGTTAAATAGTTTTGAAATTGACTCAAATGAGTTCAATTGAATACTTAACAACAAATTGTTCAAATTATAACTTAAAATATATCTCTGTTCTGGACAGAGCATTAATCATATCAAGTCATAACAAGAACCTACAGTAGAGCGATGTGTGAGAACTTGGTCCAGCACTTTCCGATTTTCGACAAAAAAAAATATGTTCAATTGTTCTAGGTGCTGCTTAGTGACGTTGGACATTCATTTTTGGTGAACAGAGTGCCTATAAATTCGTCCAAATGTCTGTACTTTGCGAATTTTTGGCAGAGAAAAGTCCCAAACGAGTAGTTTCGACTCACTGATGAAGAAATCGAGGTCAAACTTGATTCTGTGCGGCCGTCAGCATGATTACCCTCGAACGCAATGAGTTAGAGGGATGAAATTTTCAGGGTAGTTTTGTAGTCCAAATGCACTGCCTGGGTTCGTTAATGGACAAAATCCTTCGAGTAGTTTTGGAATTATAGAGCCATCTGAAATTTTTGTTAACTCGAAAAATACTGATCTGATCGAATTAATGCACGGTAGTTCCTTGAAAAATATGGACCCGAAGATTAATGCAGAATTTTGTGAGGATCGCATGACAGCAACAATACAAAAAAAAATTTAAATATCTCAGGAACTATCCGTCTTGTATCATTGAAATTTTTCAAGGGCCTTCAAAATCTTATTTTGCGGTAAAGTTCTAGATTTGGAATATTGTAAAAGATATTCGTGAAATACAGAAAAATGACAAAAAGTTGAATAAGAAATTCAAAATTCGTTCATAATCCACCATTCACCGCTGATCCGTATAGTCCTAGCACAGCTCACTCGGTTGAAGCATCGGACATTAGCCCAACTATCTCAATGTAATCTAGTTTAGAAAATTAAAAATAATATGACAAAAAGTGAAATGTTACTAAAACAAGTGGGGGATTTGCATCAAGTGCACACAATAACAAGAATAACTATTCTCTTGAGAAAGTTAACACAGAATTGGCAAGAGTTCTCCACTCTACTCTAGTACAGTGAATCACTGATCAAGAATCCGAGATCAGAATTGTAATTTGTAGTCCGAATGCACCATCTATGTTCGTTAATGGGCAAAATCCATCGAGTAGTTTCAGAATTATAGCCATTTGAAATTTTGTTTTCCCAATAACTCGAAAAATATCTGATCAAATCAAAGCACGGTAGGTGAAAAATACCGACACGAAGACTCATGCATCATTTTGTCAGGATCATATGTCTGCAAAATTAAAAAAATACATTTAAAAAAGTTCTGTATCTCAGAAACTATCCGTCAGATATCGTTGAAATTCTAGGAGGGCCTTCAAAACCTTATTATACAGTAAAGTTCTAGATTTGAGCTCGATCGGATCTATATTAGTGAAGATTTTTCCAAAATTTTGATATATTCCAAAGATCACGGTGAATTGGTCCACTGGTTTTACATTCAACCAAACAAATTATCAACAGTTTTTGATTTTTGAAAGAATATAAGTAATAATGTCAGGTATATTTTTTGATGTCATATTTCATTGTGTTCTATGTCCTAGTTCATATCATTCTCTGGAATGACAGGGGCATGTTTGACACTTTGGCATACACACCTGTATGAAAATGATGAGAAATATAACCAAACTTGGTAATAGCAATAGGATTAGGAATCAGTTTTGGAAGTTAGACACAAAGATTGGAAAATGGTTAGATATCCAAAAACATTATTGCCATGCGAAAGAAGAAATATGTATTTCAAAGTGAAAATACGATTTGATAAATGCATGCTTAGAAAGGCCTTATTTGAGCAGCTTTTTTACTGAAATTGATATCCTTTCAAGGGTTTCACAATGCTTTGACAGCTCTTACTTGCCAAATCAGCGTAATTCCGATTCCCAGTTCATTATGTCATATGATGAGTTTTGTGAGATTTTCTGTATTATTTTTCAGAGTTCCGGAGAGAAAACCCAGAAAGGAACAATTTAATAATGAATATATCCCCGAAAGTATCCTTAAATAATATACCACAGCGCATGTTGAAATCACTGCTAATAAAGCAATAAAGTCTTTAATGGAATGCAGAAATCTAGCCGGTAAGACTTATGAACTGTGATGGTTGTACGTCATGATTGTGAGACCCATAATCACGTATGAGGGAGTAATCTGGTGTACAAAACTAAGTCAGAATAGTACGAGGAAAACACTCGAAAAAATACAAAGGCTTGCATAAGAGTGTCAGACGGAGCTATGGAAAGCGGTCCTACCGCCAGGGTACTTGAGGTTATCACAAATCTCACCCCTTCACATTGTGATAGACAAAATGGCCCATGAAGCCATTATCAGAATATCTAGGAACTGAACAGGTAATGAGAGTATTGAAAACCAGAAAGCCTGGTCCTCTCTTACCGGATACATTTTATTAGGCTCCGATCGTCTTTCAGGCAGAAATAGTAGCAATTGAAAGAAGTGTGGAAATGAACCTAGAAAGAAACTATCAGAGAAGTGATATAGCAATCCACTCTGACAGTCAAGCTGCTATTTAAGCTCTGAGCTCCCATGTTATCCAGTGTAAGCAAATATGAGAGTTCCGAAGAAAACTTAATGAAGTAGGCAAGCTTTATAAAATTAAAAAGAATAAAATATTCTTTTATTTATAAGGCTCACATTTTACTACGGAAGAATTAATTCTCGTATGTAGTAATCAATGCATTATATTAATTAGCTTCATGCACATATTATACATGGCATCATTCTGTGTCACAGTCAACGTCAATATTGACTGTGTCATGTAATGTATGTACTCGAGGGGGTCCTTATACTACCACAAACGCAGCATTGTTTGTTTTTGACCCAACAGTTGAATCATGTATTTGAATAGACTTCATACGCCACACAGCACTGTTCATTTTCTAACCAATAGTAGATGAATGAATTTGAATGGGACCTTATGCCACTGCGAACCCAGCACCGTTCATTTTCGAACCAACAGAGAATGTATGTATGTGAAACTTATGTTGAAACTAATCGTTTGATACTATTCTCGGCCAAAAAATGTGCCAGTTTTTTTATGACGCTTCTTCTTACTGTCGGATATGATTTCTTGGAAATATTATTTTTTTCCTGGAGCTAAGCAGCTTAGGGCGATTTCAGTACATGGATGGGTGACAGATCTGCCTATAGATTTGGACCGCACACCAAAGCTCCTGCCCACAGGGCTTTCCCCCTTTTTAATAAATAAATATGAATAGAAGTCCCCACAGCTACGTTGATGTACAGTTCGCAACGTAGCAAGAGTGGATTTGACAGTTTTACAAAATGAACTGTTATCTGATTTTATATGTAGCATTTCTTTTCATATCTTGTAAGGCTGGACTCAGACGTCCGGAATGCATACTAATTCACTATTCTCCTCACACATTCTGGTTTTTTCAGAGTATTAATTTTATTTTGTAATTATAATTAATAATTAATATTTTGTAAGCTTCCAGAATTCAGATTATGAATTTAAGAATAGGAATTCAGAGAAGTATGAGGCCGGCCTAACAGTATTATTTTTCTCAGCATGAACTGACCATATAGCATTGCAATTATTACAAGCCACTCAACTCCACTCCTTCTGTTATGTAGTGGTGCCACGTCTTGCTGATAACACATATAAGTTGGTAAACCAATTGCAATAATTTCCATTCAATCTTCAACCTGATCTTCGTGGAATGCTCAGATAACACAGAATATAAAGATAGGGAAATATTTGAATAGGAAGCATTCAAAATTTCAAAACATAGGAGCACGAAAAACATCTTTACCTTTTCAGTCATCTCGAGGAAGTTGAACAAATTGGGAAAGTTTTCAAATTTTATAAACGCTTGAATTTCCTATTCACTTCTGAAGGATTTTCTTCATTGGAAACTGTCGCGTCAAAATGATTGATATATTATAACGATGTCTCGCAGATTATTTTCTCTGGGATGTTTTGTTTTGCTCGTTTTAATATCTGTCTCTACTCACATGGGTTTTGCGATAGTTCAAGATGTGTTTCCGCGTGTGAAATGTTGGAGATTTAAAATTTAAACGAAGGATTATCGGCCATAATTCAAAACTTTCCCGACATAATTGATTTATTGACACCAAACTATACAGGACCATTCACGAAAAAATTTCTACTCTTTCACATAAGATTCTATCATTCAGTCGGTAATTAGGAATTAATAAAAAACATGTAAATACGATCAAATAGAGAGCACTCATCGTTGGAATGGAATATAATATTGAAAACTTGCAACTTGCATTTATAACATTAAAAACTTGAATCAACCCTCTTAGACTTAAGCGTTATTAAAGCATGCTATCTATTACTATTCAAGTATGTGTTCACATAACCCTTAGTTCTGAATCCATTAGGGAGAACAATTGAATAAAAAATATTTTCACTTTTATATTTAGATACCTTCAAGTGTGCCTAAATACAATTTATTGTGATGTGATTTGCAACTACAGATTCATAGAAGTTGTTGTTCTGATTGTGTCCTATATGCCCTTTATAGCTGCTGAGAATGTTTCTCATTGTTTGCCCGACGTAGCACTTGTTGTGATCTAAACATGTAATTCTATAGATACCCGATTTTAATTTGCTAACCAAATTGCCTTAGGAAACAAGAAATTGCTACCTACAGGTTCATCAAGTTATCAACAAATATAGAGAAAAGAAACTCCAACATAATACCAATTTTTTTTTTCATAATTTTTTTGTCTAGGGGTACGGTTCTCACAACATTTTACACACGTGTTTATGTCGATATTCTAGAGCTAGTTACCAAGCTTCAATTCGATGCAGTCTGTATTTTTTTGAGTTATCGAGGAAATGATATTCCAGGTGGGTGTATTTCCGAAAATGTTAGACCGATTATGTTCAAAAACGAACTTAACCCTCTCATTCAGATGCGCAACCTACCCTGAAAATTGCAAGTCCATATCTCCTTTCATTCGAAAGTTACCGAGGCAACGCTCACCCATCCAGTTACTGAACTCATACCAGGCTGCTCTGATCTCCAACAATATTGATCTGATCGTGTTTAAACTTGGAATTTGGTTGTACAGTTAGGTTCTGAAGGATCTCACAAAATTTCCGCGATGTCGGACGAATAGTTTCTGATATAGAATTTGTTTTGATTTTGTTTTTGATTTTTTAAAATTTTCCAGTTATACGATCCTCACGAAATTTCGCTGGAATTTTCGTGTTGGCCTTCTTCAACTAATAATCATGTTTGAATTGGATCGGTTCAGTATTTTTTGAGTTATTGAGGAAATAACAACCAAACTACAGATGAGTATAACTCCAAAACCGTTCGGCCGATTATGCCTATAAACAAGCTCGAATGTCGCATTCAGATGCACATCCTAACCTACAAATTTCATCTCGCTATCTCTTTTCGTTCTCAGGTTATCGTGACATAAATAATACTTTTTAATAATTTTTTTTTTAATTTATAGTAATACGATTATCAAAAAATTTCACAGATGTCTGTATTTTACAACTACTCACCAAGTTTCAATTTGATCGGATGAGTATTGGTTGAAAGATAAATTATTACTCGGAAACCATTGCGCCGATTATGCCCATTCTCGGTCGTATTGGGATGCGCCACCTACCCTGAAAATTTCAAGTGGGTATTCTTTCCGTTCACAAGTTATCGTTGCGATTCTGCCCGGCGGGCAGGTCAGAATCAAATTTGACCCCGAATTCTTCATCAGGGAGTCGAACCCAATTGTGAGTGACCATTTTCGGCGAAAAATTCGGAAATTACAGACATTTGGACAAAATGATAACGTGTTCCCCAGAACATATGCGCATAAATGAAAAGACAGGAGGAGAAAAACGAAGAAATAGAAAATAATACATAACCTTGCAAAAGTTCCCTCTCACAAATATACTCCTCTCTAGCAGCATGGATCTCGTGGAGAAGAATCGCCTCCCCTAGTTTCACTCTTGTTCTTAGAAATCCCTTCAATATTTGATTTCAAAAAGGAAAATGTCCTAGCATGTAAGGCCAGAAGGGTCTCTTTCAAAACCAGGTCTGGTCAATCTAAACGATGATATTCAGAACTTCAGATGTTCGAAGACCGCTACAGGACCCTAATGTGGGGGCTATCATCTCCCATAGATACATGCTTCACTTTCTATTGTGCTATGAAAAAATCGGCCCGAAAATTTATGTTATAATTTAATGTGTCATCCTGACATTCATGGTTCAGAAGGTTATCAAAATTTCAGCGATGTTGGACAAATGCTCTTGTGAAAAAATTGCGTCGGTAACTAATTACCACGTTTGAATTTAATTTGCATCGTATTTTTTGGGTTATTTAAGAAATAATAACCAAATTTCAGATTGATATAACTCCAAAACCATTCGGCCGATTATGCTTATTAACGAACATAAATGTCGTCTACCCTGAAGACTGCAAGTCGCTATTTCTTTCTGTTCTCAAGGTATCGTGAGATACATAATATTTTTTCGTAATTTTTTAAAAATTTTCTAGTGGTACGGTCCTCACAAAACTTTAATTCTACACACGTCTTTCCACCGATATTTTGCAACTAGTTAGCAAGCTTCAATTCGATTGAGTTATCGAGGAAATAATATTCCAGATGTGTATAACTCCGAAACCGTTGGGCCGATTATGGCCAACAGCGAACTTAACTCTCTCATTCAGACGCGCAACCTACTCTGAAAATTGTCCCTATCTTCCTTCATTCGAGATTTATCAAGGCAACGGTCACCCATCCATCTATTGAACTCACACAAGGCTGCTCGGATCTCCAACAATATGAATCCGATCGTGTTCAAACTTGGAAATTGGTAGTAAAATTAGGTTCCGAATGTTCTCGCAATTTCCATGATGTCGGATGAATAGTTTCGGATATAGAGCATTTTACAACTAACAACTATGTTTGAATTGGATCGGTTGTGTATCCTTCGAGTTATTGAGGAAATAACAACCAAACTTCAGATGGGTAAAACTCCAAACCATTTGGCCGATTATGCCTATAGACAAACTCAAATGTCGCATTCAGATGCACAACCTAAGCAACCCAAGTCACTATTACTTCCCGTTCTCAGGTTTTCGTGACATAAATAAGATTTCTTAATATATTTTTTTTAATTTTCTAGTGATACAATTCCTACAAAATTTCATAAACGTCCTTAAGTTGTATTCTACAACTACCCACCAAGTTTCAATTCTATCGGATTTTTATTGGTTTAAAACAAGATTATTACTCGGAAACCATAGGGCCGATTAAGCCCATTAACGAACTTGTCCGTCGCATTGGGAGACGCCACCTACCCTGAAAATTTCAAGTCGTTATCGCTTTCCGTTCTCAAGTTATCATTGTAATCAGAATCAAATTTGACCTTGAAATCTTCATCAGGGAGTCGAACCCAATCGTTTGAGGCCATTTTCAGCAAAAAACTCGGCAATTACTGATATTTTGGCAAAATGATAACGTGATGACTTTTCTCGCCTATCTAAGACGGAGAAAGCACGGTCAATCTGGTATCAGTCTCGCATCACATCAATCATGAATTGACGTCAGATTGACGGGAAATTGGTTCTATATGCGTTGACTGATGGACTGATGATCCGGATTGATGGTAATACTGATGTTAGATTGATGCGAGAATGATACTAGGCTGACCTCCGTCTTAGATAATTTCCGGTATCTAAGTTTCTCAAGTTATCAGCAGCGTTCATTAAAATGGGATATATTTGCGAATGTGAAGGAGGCATAGACTGACGGATTTTCCCAGCGAAATGCTTACTCCACATCCGAAGAGTTCCGTTGGTATTTTCGTGGGCGGAAATCACTTTTCCACTTGCCACTTTCAAAATCAACAATGAGTCGCCGTATGCTCGACATAACCGAATATTTCCCATCTTACCCGTGATCGTACATCTTACTAGATGGGATTATCAGATTATTTTATCAATTTCGTCGCGAAAATCGGAGGGCTCAGGCATCTCCTAAATTGAACTCGGAGCACATTTCATCGGAACTTTTATTTTTCATTTCTAAGGTCTCACGAACGAGTTGAAGTTTAAATTATGAATTTATGATCTTAGCGTAGGTTGCTTTGGACCTGAGTATTCTCTGATGATGGCGTTATTACATATTTTCATGGTGCTTGCTAAGCTTGCTGGTGACGTGGCCAAGTTCTTAATATAGGAAGGAGGTGAGTGAAGTTTAAGGTCACAACCGATATCAAACTTTTACGACAGGTTAAAAGAAAAACAAAATATTTCTCTCACTATATCGGGTGTCCCAGTATACATGTTCCAATGGATTATCTCAGACATTTCAAAAGATAACAATTTGAAAATTTTACGATTTTCAACTCGTTCAAGGAACCTTCAACTGGGAAAAAGAAAAATTGAAAATCACTTTCGGTTTGACCGGAAGTGACTCTGACTATTTTATCTCAAACAGCACACTATATATTATTGGCAATTTTTTATTTTTACTCAAAATTACCTTTCCAACGATGTATCTCACTTAATATTTTACATTTGATTTGAGGGAGAAATCTTCAATTGAAATTTCAAATTGAAAGAATTGCAGTAGGCTACGATATTTTGCGTAATCTTGATTTTGACTTATAATCCGTGTGTGCCAATCCATAGGCTGGTTTTCCTGTCACGCTGACGGTCGGCGCTGATGGGTCAATATGTATGTAGCTATAGGTAGCGTTTTCGAGTCACGCAGCGCTGACGGCCGTCAGCGCTGAGCTATATACGCGCACGTACGCGCCGGCGCGTCGGCGCCGCTGACTAGCTGGCACCGACAAGCCTCCACATTCAGTGAGCCAGGGACAATAGCATCCTTCTATTTCTCTATGTGATCAGCGCGATACTAAAAGGATCCGAACTGACCGATCAGCGCTGACCGTCAGCGCCGACCGTCAGCGTGACAGGAAAACCAGCAATATATCTTCAAATGGATGGATATGACGGCCTGCAAGATCTCCAGAATAAACACCGCTAGATTTCTTCCTTTGGGGATATTTGAAAGATCGTGGTACACACGATCTTTCAAATCTCCTCCTATTGATTTGGAAGATCTAAAAAACAAAATAAGGAATGCATATAGAGCCCTTAATGCTGAGGTGTTGAGAAGTGTCACTTCATTTGAACTAGTCCAACGAGCTATATAGAAGCAGTGGTCAACATTTCGAACATATGCTTTACTTATTATAGGTATTTTTTTGCCCCCTTTTTTGTAATTTTTTGTTTCTTTTACTTTTCATTCTTTGTTTAACGTTTGGTAAAATACATAGTTGATTTCAACTTGAGGCAGGTTTTTCTTATTGATCTCGATTATAGAAGTCAAATCAAGATTATACAAAATATCATAGCATACTGCAATTCTTTCAATTCGAAATATCAATTGATGTTTTCTCCATCAAATCAGATGTGAAATTCAATGTGTGAAACATCGTTGGAAGGGTAATTTTGAGTAGAATTAAAAAATTGTAAAAAATATATAGGGTGCTGTTTGAGATAAAAAAAGCCAGAGTCACTTCCGGTCAAACCGAAAGTGACTTTCAATTTTTGTTTTTCTCAGCTGAAGGTTCCTTGGACCAATTGAAAATCATAAAATTCTCAAATTTGTATCTTTTGTAATGGCTGAGATAATACATTGGAACATGTACACTGGGAAACCCGATATATAAACGGGATTAGTGGACAGCAATGTACGATACGATACGGGATCGAAGTTGCAGGTTCGGGGCCTTCCCACTCACATAGGTGTATATGTGCGTTTGTCTAACAATAATGGCATTATTCACGAGAATATTGTAAGCCTATTGGCTATAAATACGTGCCTCTTTGTATCAATACAAATCTGCCGTAATAAGGTAAAAGGCAGTAACTGACATTTTCATCATAAATGAGATATTAGCGCAACCGGCCTAAGCAGTAACTTTCCCAACTATTACACTGGGTTTGGTGATCCTATCTCATCAACTAACGCCAAAACAAACTCTGGCAAACAGCAGTAACTACAAGGTCAGCTGTTAGTGGTATGGTAAATAGCAGTAACTAACATATTTCCTATTTACTGCTCTTCGTCGGCAAGGATAATTCGAAATCATACCTTGAAATGAAAAGGCAAACAGCAGTTACTGAGATACTGCCCTTTGCCTACACATATAAGCGCTTCAAATTTGTGACGTTTTGTCATATGGCCGTAACTGTGTCAGTTACTGCCAATTTCCCAAACATTATGGTTATGGCAGTAACTGTGTTAGTTACTGCCAGTTTCCAAAACATCAAGTTTCGGACTTTTTGCACATCGTGTGAAAAATAGCTACCGCACTCTGAAAAGGCTGAAAAAGGAAGAATCGAATATAGAAAAGATGTAGCATGAGATCGAGTAGAACAAAAAGTAGTAAGAAGTGTAGATTTGCAGAAAGCTATCATGCTGCCAAGGATTCCTGCAAGTCAGAAGACGTTTTTCACAAGAAGAATTGTAGCTTTTCATGTAACATTCGCTTCAATGGAAAATTTAAAGAGCAGGAACTTCAGAAGAAACATACCCTTACTGCGACATGAAGGAGTAGCTGGAAGGAAAGCAGATGAAATATTGTCTGCATATTGTAAAGCTCTGCTTTACGAAAGAGACAACCGCTCTGCTCAAAATGAAAAATTGGTGAACAAGCATACCATGTTTGTAACGATGGTGGACACAAACCTTATTGCTGCCTCTGAAATCCAGTATTTTGAATCATACCACACCTTCATGAGGGCGGATTCAGTTCATCATGGTGCGGCAGAGCATGAAAACCACAAATGGGGGAAATATCTTCGACTTCAATGATTTTGTAGAAGCCGTAACCATGCCAAATGGACGAAAAAAGAATGTCATTTGTTTGAAAAATGAATTGTGCCTGAATTGGCAGTAAGGAGAGGCTAAGTAAAGAAAAAAAAACATTACTGTGTGACATTTCGATTGTACAGTTTAGATGAGGTAGTCAACTGCTTTATTTTAAAAGAGCAGTCAGGCGAGCAGAGGAATTGAAGATTAACATTTTCAAGAATATAACTTTCCGGAAACTAGCCGTAAACTCGAAATTCCCTCCCAACTAAGAGGAACGCCTAGAGGTATCCCCGCGCAATCATAGAGCAGTTGTGTCCTCAGACGACAGTTTTGGAAATCATTAAAAGATACAGATGTGGAAGATTTAATAAACTTTCATTGAATTTTTATGTAATGTTTATGTTTATCTTTTATTTAAATTCTGTAATTTTTTTATTAGCCTAGTTTATTGTTGTAGGTACTCATGGTGAATCTGTTTTTTGATATCTTATATAAAGCTCGATAAGTATTATTTTATTTATAAATTTGCGTAGTTTAAAATTATTGTGTTCATGATAACTCTGTGAATTCAGCAATTTTTGTAGCCTTATTTCATCAAAGATAAAGTGCAGGATAAGTTTGTGCTTGATATATTTTCTTCTGTACAGATTGACCTGAGTATTTTTATGAATATATATTCATACAGGTCCACAGTAGAGCTAGTTGCTGCCATTTACCGCGAAACATATCAACTCAATTTTGTTGAACTGTCAAGGTAAAAGGTAGTAACTGCTGGATTTTTAACGAGAAAGGTTTTCAGCAAAAATTGTATTCAATAATGAAATAACAGATATTTATTAGTAATTCTTAATCCTTGTCCCAATAAAATTGAATTAAAGATACGAAAAAAACACCCAAAAACTTAAACTGCGATTATCTCAGAATCATAGTATTTGCAGTTACTGCCTTTTACCTTATTACGGCAGAAATAGTCTAACACCCGGTTTCTGAAAGGCTGGTCAAAGTTAACAGAACTGTTAACGTCAAATCAGTCCGAGTTTTTGCGCTTTGCGCAACTCAGATGAGGGTTAACAAGAGATTGATCATTGATTAGTTAACATTTGTGTTGATCAGCCTTTCAGAAACCGGGGGTAAGAGCAAGGAACGACCTTCACCAAGAATCGCATATATAAAATGATGCATGATATATAATCATAGTAGAGCGCTTTCGACTATTGCAGTTATCATCAGCGCTTACCTGTAAGTAAGGCTACGTCTTCGCTCCTGCAGATTTCTTGCCCAAATCATTCCTTGCGTTGGTTTGAGATGGCGAGGCATTCCGTTATGAGGTGATCAGGAGTTTCATCCTTCTCCTAACAGAATATGCACTCGTCAGTTTCTGCTAGCTCTAATCTCATCATATGCTTCCTGAGGCCGCAGTGTCCTGTGAGGAAACTAGTGAGGAGGTGCAGGTACTGAGGTCCAACTAATTCTTGGATCTGATAGTATCAAAGTTCCGGAGGAATTTCTTGGAGTGGTACATTCCGGGGAGAGATCTCCAAAAAATACCTCTCTCAGTTTCTTCTTTCGTCCAGATTTCACTTTTGTAGGTGTATCTACCAACCCCACAATAAGGTTCCGTGCCGATAATGGGGGTTTGTGCTCCTTTTTTGGCAAGTGTGTTGGCCTCCTCATTTCCTATGATTCCCGCGTGACCAGGAACCCAGACCAAGGAGACCCTGTTTCATTGAGTTTTCTTCGGCACTCCCATATTATCTTGGATTCGATAACATATGAGCTCAGATCTTTAATAGCAGCTTGACTGTTAGAGTGGATTGCTATATCATATCTCTGATAGTTTCTTTCTAGGTTCATTTCCACGCATCTTTCTATTGCAAGTACTTCTGCCTGAAAGATGCTCGGATAAGAGCCTAGCGAGAGTGAGCATTTGGTGCATGGCCCATATACTCCAGCGTCAGCTCCTGTAGTGGTTTTTGTTTCGTCATGTACCATTTAATGGCATTTCTTTTAAGAACTTGGGTGGTGGATTGCCTGTCCCCGTCTTCACTTCTACCAAGCATCGTAGACACCTTTGGCAAATTGCCAAAAGTTATTGCCACTTTTTTTAATTCACCTCACCCTGAAGAATATACCGGACATTGTTGTCGGCTTATACGGAATATACCGGACATAGTTTTGAACATAGTAATGCAGTTTGAATAAACTTTTTTAATTGCAACCTCACATGTTTTTCATATAGAATTTCATTATGGTACTTAGCACCATAATGAATACATTATGGGACTAAGTACCATAATGAGCTTCCTTATGTCATCAAACTTGAGTGACATAACGTTGTCATTATTATATGCCATCAGATAAAGATAATTTCATTGCGAACGCGTTGATATAGTATTCTCTATGAAATATCCGTCTTGAATTCCAGTTGTCAAGTTTTAAAGAGCGAAATATTGCTGCGAATGAATACGTGTGACAGAGAGGTCCAGTGAACCATCCGACGCGATAAAATAGCAACTGCGTGTAACATGTACCTCGTCTATTGGATTAAAGATGCATGCTATTTGTCCGTGGAATTGAAAGGGACAACGATAGGACCGTAAATGCTGAAATTCAAGTTCATTATCATTCCCAATTCGCAACCGACAAAGACACGATGTTTTTTATGGTCACCAGGCTTGAATTCTTGTGTTATCTGAACTTTATAAGGCTTTAGATTCAAGTTTCCAAACAAAATCTGGTGTAGAGTCGCTTGCAAAATGCCTAATTCCAAAGAACGGCGTGGAGTAGACAAACCAGCTATTACAGAATCAAAATTCGCTGGTGTTCTTACACGACAGGCACGAGTTCAATTCTTCACAGAATAAACTCGTCCAACAACTCGGTGTCCAGTATTTTTTCACTAACTGCAAGAATACAGATCCGATTGTGTTAAAATTTAGAACTTGTAAATTTAGTTTTTGAAGGCTTTCGCAAAATTTCAGCGGTATATTTTCTAGGATACGATTCTAACGAACATTTCACAAAAATGTACGCGTCGGCATTTTACAACTAATTACCTAGTTTAATTGGGATCGTATAAGTGTTTTTTGTGTTATTGAGGAAATCACATCAAAATTTCAGAACCGCTGGGCCGATTATGTCAACTCAACTGTTACATCTGCATGCGCATGCTACCCTATCGCTCTCTCCTTCCGTTCGGAAGTTATCGCGGCAACGGCCGGCCGGATAGAATTGAATTTGACCTAGAATTCTTCATCAGTGAGTGGAACCTAATCGTTTGAGATAATTTTCGCCAAAATATTCGAAAATAACACACAATTGAGCAAAGTGATAGCAAATGATCTATTGGATAGGAAATGGTCTCTTTGAGTTATTTTATCGGTCATCAGAATTAAGTGAGAAGAGTCATCCCAGGTTGGCATTGAAGAAACTGTTCAGTTCTGGACGCGACAATGAGGTCACCACGAAACCGTCTCTCTGAGAATTTTGAAAGATACATAAGACCAAGCATTTCCTCGTTGCTGGGTTGCTGCATCCTTGTCGCACCTTGGCCTTGCATACACTAAAATTGGATATACATGTGACCACATACCTTCAATATTTTGCAGGTGGCAGGTTCACAATAGGGTAAGGACGAACTGAACAGGTGAAGTATTCGCTTTCCTTATTCACTGTATGTAAAATATGATCCGACGATGACAGACCCTCAGAAACCTTCACGCCAAGATCACAATACGGGATCATTTGATGGAAATCTCTTGACCATTTAGATAATAGCTAAGTCACGGATTGCTCCTGCCCATGTGAACTACCGGACAATTGAGGTTGAGAACCAAGCACCAGTCCACTGATCAGCTGCCAAGAGCATCAAGATCACATCGAATGCTACCAGCGTCACTAATAGGAGTCACCAACGATTTGATTTTAGCATCGTCAGTAAAAAGCGAACACTGAGATCGGACGATGGTAGCCAAATCTGAGGTGTAAATTAGGAATAGAATAGGGCCCAGCACGGATCCCTGCGGGACCCCACCACATTAGAAGACGACAAAGAATCCCAATCAGCCCGCGTAAAGTATGGTCGGAGAGAAACAATTCAATCCACAGAAGGAGGTCGCCGCAGATTCCCTAATTCTCAAGCTTGAAGGGAGCACATGTGGAACACGATCTAAAACACGTGAAAAGTCAAGGTATACCACACCAACAGATGTGCCAGCGTTGAGCATTTTGGTCCATGCGTCAACGCCAGTTGAAAAACCATGTTGATTACTGGTAATTATCAAGTGAAAATTTAATTTTTGCCTCGAGTATAATCCTTTCGGCTGGTAGTTCTTGGCATCGAGTTTCTCACCTGATTTAAATATAGAAGTTATTAGCGCCATTTGCCAAAAAGCAGGAAGCAAATGGAAGGATAATTATTTATTGAATACAATGGTTTCTTGAGTACTTCTGCCGAAATGCCATCAACTCTCGGAGAGGAGGAGGGATTCGGTTGTTAGAGATGCTTCATAACGATGAATTGTGAAAATTCAATATCACTTATTACGGCACCTGAACCTCTGGCAACTGTGGGGCCTCCAAGGAAAAGGAGAACGCGAAAGCATCTGCCAACTCCTCTGCACATGTCACAGACGATTGTGCCAATATCTGACGAGTGGAATTGTAACGGCTACTTGAACCTCTGGCAACTGTGGGGCCTCCAAGGAAAAGGAGAACGCGAAAGCGTCTGCCATTGTGCCAATATCTGACGAGTGGAATTGTAACGGCTACGATAAGATATCAGTAGGCTTAGCACATCTGACAGGTGATTTGAGTAATATCTATGAGCTTGGTAATCCTTTGTTGGTTTACGACACATGTACCTTTCTGATATAGCTTTTTCATGACGAATCCTTTTGAGGATGGTGTGATTGATCCAAGGCTCAGCTGGAATGTAGACAATCGTTTTGATTTCGGAGCAACAATCGATGAGTGAGTCAGTAGTATCCAGTCAGATAATGTGAATTTGGGAATGACAGGAGGAAATAATAGGGTTGCACTTGTCAAGATTCAGTTGCATTCTGTTGAGACAATTTATCAGGATCTTTTCGGAAGAGGGAATGATCATCAAAGGATTTTATCTGCATAGAAATTTTCAATTCATCGGCGTAGAACTCTATGTTCTCATTATTATTATTATTATATGACTTGTGTCGGGCAGACGAGACCCGCCCCGCCACTGCGACCAATCGGTCTATTGTGGCACACCTACACTCACAGACACACGTACACCTACACCCTCACGCTCACCTTCACCCACAGGCTCAAGTCTTTTGATAACGGATATGAGTCTGGTGGGTGAGAACTTATCCAGTTCCCTCAGTCTCAGTTTGTGTGCTTCTAGTTCTTCTAATCTGATCCTGTCCCCAGCGGGGCAGTCACACATGATGTAGTCTCGTCGTCCTCCATGTATAGTCTGCACTCAGAGCCCTCAGCCAATCTCAGCGTCCTAAGGTGTCTTCTGAGGTCACAGATTTTCCGGTCTAACCTAGAGAATCTGAGCCATTGCCTGGCTCTTTCAGCTGATGGTTCAATAATAATTGAGCAAGTATGAATGTGTCCAGGTATCCTGCTCCAGATTTCCTGGACCTTTGGGTCCATCCACCCTGCTGCCTTGAGAGAGATGTCCCAGGCCAGTTCAAGTCCAATGAGCCCCATGGAAGCCCTTCGTGCCTCCAGTGACTCCGTCACCCCATTCCCATCTATGCCCGAGTGGTCCGGGATCCATATGAGCTGCATTCTGCAGCGCCCTCCCAGTCATCAAGTATGGTCCGACAGTCCTGCACGAGCAGGGTGACTCCCTGCTTGTGCCGGAATGTTGTATGAAGTCAAGGCCTTCAAGACGGCATGGCTATCAGATAGGATCTCTCTTCATCTGCAGACCCATCCTATCTCAAGTATGAGCTACGCGTAGTGATCAATGGCAAAAATTTCTCCTTGGAAGTCAGTTGCAGAACTACCCAGGTTGATGAATTAACCCTCAGCAATTTTGCAACAGCTGACTCCCCCTTCCGTCCCTTGGGTGGTAGCGGAGCCATCTCTGAACCAATAGGGACCCTCAAGTAGTGGGGTCCCAGACATGGTCAGAAAGCTATATGTTAGTATGTGAGAAATATTGGCTTACATCATATCAGACAAAGTTATGGTCCGAGATGGGAACCTTGATGCACACCGGACGTCACTGGTATGGACTATGATCTAGAACCATTTATGACTACATATTGTCTTCGATCAGTTGAGTATAAGAACAGAAGACAAAGGAGATGGCCATGAATGTCGAAATTTTTCAGTTTTTTCTTGAAAAACAAATTTGTGGCAACAGGCCTCCCAGAATAAAATTTATGTTGACGAATGGGTCACCCATTTCCTTTGGCTAGTGAAATAAATTAATTCGCTACAGCAGAATATCTATCAGTATGAATAATTGTCTCTCTTTTGAAGTGACATTTTTATCTCACCGTTTGCACCTTTTCATTTACACCGACTCATTCTGACCCGTTTTAGCGGCCAAATCCAATATTGCCAGCAGGCATACCAGACATCATCACGAATTCAGATTTTATTCAAAACCCTTCAGAATCCTCTCACCTTATGCGAAGATGTTGGATGCATCCGCCAATGTTTGCGAATCCTCTTCACACTACTTCAGTCTCCTCTCGAGAGGCAAGATTCAAATTCTACGTTATACATTACATCGTTCCTTTTCGCTGAGGTCTCATAACTTTTATGCAAATTCGTTTCGACTTCGTAAATTGAGACGTCAGCAGTTTGATAGATCACCATGTGTTGTGAATTCTGTTTCGATTTATTTCTGCTGGGATAGAGGTGAGTGTCATATTAAAACTTTTTCAATTTTTCATTTGCGGAAACAGATAAGCATAATATTATATGCTAGCGGACCGGATAGACGCTGTCCTGCTCGAGCGTTAGATTGCCTGCTATCAGCGAGATCAGCAAACGCGTTCTCAATATTTGAATTTTCGATATACTATATTCTAAGTGACATTTCATATAGGAGTGACATTTCAATATTTTCGTTTCGACTTAGCCTTACTTTCGTTCAACTAACTGGTTACTGTTTGCGTTTGCTGTCGTTTGGTCAAGTTTGAAAGATAAACGTCAATAATGTCAAACGGAATTGAAAGTGTATTTCTGAATAGTTTGGTTGATGTATGCATGTAAACAATTTGAAATTTCTATTCGCTAAGTTCATAGGCAGAGATTTTTGGTTACTGTGTCGAAAAGGAATAGTGCAAGGAAGTCTCGCATAATTTACGAGTCACTCTCTAATTATGGAAGATGAACTTATATTATTAAGCAATATTTTGGACAATAATTATGAACCTCTACCGAAAAAAAGATGTTTATTTGTGATGTGGAGCGGAGAAATATTGACCCACTTTAGGCCTCCATTCATGATAGAATGGTTATCCAATTATTTAGAACGGGATTTCCAACTAATGTACAAGTAGTTATTCCTTAGTAACACTATTTAAGATTTCCTACATAAGTATTCTGGTTTGAGTTCTCTCTGGACTGATTAAATTAGATTCGTTTCATAAATAAAACAGCCTATTTCATTTACTTAATTTTTCAGAATGATTTCTGATAGTTTTGACACACTTGCAGCCAAAATTGGGCCGTCCTATAAAGATAAGATGCAAAGGGGTGACAATTCGCTCGTTAATGAGAAAGATAAGGATAGAAATAAATAAATTAAGGAAACTTAATAAATTTGTAACATAATCCAATTCCCTCAGAAGTCACAACGTACAAATGACAGCAAACATATATCTGAGAATGTTTGCTTGTTTGACGTAAACAGATCGCAACCAGGTTGTTTCAGCAAACAACCACAAATGAAAGTAATGCAAAATGCTAACAGACGTAAACAGTTAGCTAATGTTTGCAGTCGAAAGTGGGGCTATTATCATTGTTCGATTCGCTGTTGCCCAAAGCAAAATCAAGAACATATCCCATTTCTTGATATCCTAAGTTGATCAACTATAATGTCATATCCGGGCGATATTTGGTGCTTGAAATTGGCTCATTGTAATTTTCTGTAATCTGTAAATCTGTAATTTGCTCATGATTGGTAGTGAGTATAATAATGTGGTTGCTGATCACATTAATATTAGTTACTTTTTAGGTTAATAACTATGGTAAATGTGGGAAAGTTGTCCACGTTTTTGAAAATCGCCATTAAAATACAGAAGATATGCTCATATACTTCCTAATAAATGAACAAGATCGTTCAATGAAGTGAATTGTGCTAATTGCCAATAACTAATAACAGGCACACGGTGACATATTTATTGATGTTAACTATCAACAAATATTCCACGTGTCCGGGCTAGATCTCCTCATTGCTCAGTGTTCCCCAAAGAGGAAAGCGTCATTCAAAGGCAGACACAAACCCTCGTTTCATGGTCATTACCAATCATCAGTGAACACTGAAATTCTTGAGGAAGTAGAAATATTTAAACATCTGAAAGATAGCCAATACAACACACTGAATGCAATGTTGATCAATAATGTGTAAGATACCTACAAATTATTGGAGCCAAAACATAGCAGAAATCTTAACTAATCAACCCCCTTTCCCCCCCCCCCTCTTCCTTCCATACCTATCCTACCCAGTTTGAAAAATAAATGTTTGTAATGGAGTAGGTATATACATTTTCCTGTGCCCCCTGTATCGGTGGATTCGCGTTCTGGCGGACGATCGTTCGAAGAAGAATTATGTCAGCACGTTGTCTGTCATTTCTTATCTATTCCAACGTTTAGTTCCGGCGATTTTGTATTCTTGATTGTATCATGTACATCTAATTTGATGTTTTGTTTCGAATTGTGAAGTCGAAATCGTCAATTTCTTCATTTTATCCCCTGGACTTTTTTGAACCGAAAATGGAATGATAAGTTTTATCACCCAAGTTTTCGTAACCGATAACCTTTTTTCGTAGTCCATTATTTTCTCCCATTCCCTTAGAGTCTAATTTTTCAAATATCCCTCCTCCTGTCTTCCCCTTTTCCAACATTTTAGCCTACGGATTCTTACTATACTTATGGAAATATTCTTTTAGAATTTATGGTTTGATAATGGTGTAATGCCGAAACATCTCACCTACATGATCTGAATAAAAGTTTCGACAAGTCCAAGTGTTTTTAAGACTTTTCTCCTTCCTCAATAAATATTTCACCGTGTCTTTTTGGCGCTCTTTTTCCTCGGAACTGAGTGCTTATCAATTTGCCCAAATGTCTGTAATTTTCGAATTTTTCGATGAAAATGGTCTTAAACGATTTGGTTCGACTCACTGATCAAGAATCCGTGGTCGAAATTCATTCTGTCCGGCCGGTCCGGCCGGTCCGGCCGTCCGGCCGGCCGTAGGCACGATAACTCTCGAACGGAATGAGCTAGACAGTTGAAATTTTCAGAGTAGGTTTGGGGGATAAATATCTCGGCTAAGTTCGTTATTGGGCGAAATCGGACAGCTGGTTTCGGAGTAACAAAAAAAAAATTTTTTTTTACAAAACAAATTCCAAATTAAATTTTTTTCAATAAGCAGTTTTACCATAAGAATCCATTCATATTATTTTTAACTCTAACAAGCTAATACTTTCGGAGATATGATTTTTAAAAATTTCAATGTAAATCGTATTTCTACGTTTTCACACAATGATAGAATTATTCTGTGGGTATTCTATGAATTGTTATAATGACAAATTATTTTCCTGAGACATGACGTTGTCTCATTGTCATTCATTCCAGCAATCCTATAAATATGAGAATTCTATTTTAATATCATACTTTTTGTTGGTTGATATTTTCATGCCGATGGTCAATCCATATGATGATGGGAATGGTAATGGTAAGTTAATAATATTGAGTTCAGAATATCTCCACTAAAAACAAAACTGGAATATTGGTGTATTGGAGTAGATTTGAGGAAATATATATATATTATCGTTCATCATAGAATTGAGGAATGAATATCTCGGATGAGTTCGTTGTTGGGTAGAATTCGTCTATTGGTTTTGGATTGATAATTTTTGGCACTCTTGTTGAATTTAAATTCTTCTATGATGTTTGAATTCAATTTCTGCTAAGATGAAGTTTTAAATTTCAATAATGAATCGTACTTCTATGTTTTCACAGAATGCTATAAATATTCTATCTAAGCTTTATACTATGATCTGTGTTCATACTCGTACATTTCATCCTGTTCTATAAGAGAGAGTCAAATTCATTTCAACTATTTTAATTTGTTTTCTTCCATGGTGCAGTTCTCATTCTCAGATTGCTCATTTAATCTTGATAAATAAACTATTATTTGAATTGAATTTCCTTTATGATGCAGTGCAGTTCTATCATAAGAATACATTGATATAATTCTCAACTCTGAGAAACCAATACTTTTGGAGATATAATTTGTCTGTTTGAACTAGAGCGCCAGAAAGCTCCTGTCCACAGGGCTTGAACCCATTTTTTCAATGAACAAGATTACCAGGATAATTAAATATTATTTATTTTATTTGATTTTTATACTGACCTTCGAAATATTTTCATGCTTTTGCGTGCATGCTCTATTGTCTATTCACCTCTACTGGACATTGATAATTGAATTTATCAGCGATAGAGACCATTTTCTCAGCTCTTATGAGATACATTTCGTACCATTTTTTTGACTTGAGTAATGAGAGAATCGTCTAAGATTACATATGTTTAAGTCAATCTTTGAAAAAATACTTGAGACGTGAGTTTTTTCGTATTATTAGATATTTAACGAATTTCAATTTTGATAGAATACATATGTCAGAATGGAAAATTCAATGACCTTAGATAATTCTCTCGTCACGCAAGTCATTAAAATGTTACGATATGTATGTATTCATATCTTATAAATGCTGAGAAAATGGTCGATATCGATGGTAAATTCGACTAACAGTGTCCAATAAGGGTGAGTAGGTAATAGAACATGCGCGTAGAAGCTCCACGTCAGTGCTTGAACAAATTTTTGCAGATATTCTCGTTATAAATGATATAAAATCTGATAGAAAAAATCCTGAAATTTTACTATTTTCATGGATCCGCTCCTGAGCTATAATTCTCGAATAAAGCCCAGTTGCCCAACATTTTTCTTGTTCACCATCAAAGTCATAGATAATTTACGCTCACAACACTAAGCTTTTAGATTACTCAATAAAACTGAGGTGAGAAGAAGAAAAACAGTATTTTATTCAATGGGAGGAATCTATGATTATAATTAATGTACAACTTGAAGGCTCACCCTGCATAATCGATGAGAACTGTTAGAAAAGGTAGCCATCCCGAAGACGAGGAAGGAGAAGTAGAACAAGGAGTTGACGGTCCCCTAAAACCCATTATTCAAATTATTACACTCGAATTATAATTATGGTACTAATTTCAAGCATCGCCATCTCGTCCATCTTCGTGTCTATATCGATAAGGAATTATTGTAGCTGCTGAACGATGGCCTCACGAACTTCCTATTCTAAATTGAATACACAAACTTGCAACGTTTCGAATGATTTAATGCGAAACGAACGTGACAGAAAGTGATTCTAACGGTTGTTTGTAATTGTACGACACTCCTATTTTGAATCAGACCCAAGGGAGGGTATTCCTGAATCCACCTTGTGTTCGACAGAGATTCTGAAGGACAGATAAAAGAAACAGGTTGACCGTTAGTCACGGACGAAATTCAATTTAGAAGCGCAATAATCTATGATGGGATCCAGAAACTCGGGAAAGAGTAAGCAATATTACAGATATAAAGGGTGACTAATTAAGCTGTAGATTGACCATATATTCCTCTCATCAGATGAAACACTTTTTGCATTTATCATTTATCCAAATTCAGCTCCAGCTAAAAGACACCGGCTTGTATGTGAAAAATATCTCCGAAAGTATTGGTTTCTCAGAGTTGGAAATTATATCAATGGATTATTTTGATAGAACCGCATCATGAGAGAAATCAAAATCCCTTTGCATCTTATCTTTATATGACTGTCCAATTTTGGCTACAAGTGTTTCAAAACTATGAGAAGTAATTCTGAATAATGAGTAAATGAAACAGCCAGTTTTCTTTATGAAACGAATCTTATGTAATCAGTCTAGAGAGAACTCAAACCAGAATACTTATGTAGGAAATATTAAATAGTTTTAGCAAGGAATAACTGCATGTATAGTAGTTGGAAATCCCATTCTAAATCCTCCATAATTAGAGAAGTCATTCAGTCAACAGTCTTTCATTTTTGACGTGCCTTATCATCAGACAATAAATGTTTTGAGCAGTGTATCGAGCAGTTCCAGCTGGTACTGTGTATTAAATCACTGCCGATAACATCTGATGGTTTTATCTCATTCATTCTCTTGAATTCTGATAGCCGTACGACCCTGGTCAGATTTTACTGCCTCTTAACGCTGAGAGAAATCCTGAAAGCTTGCTATTAGATAAGCAAATAGATTATTGTTTTCGTGTTACCAACTATTTCATGACATTAATTTTGATTTAGATTTTGATAGTTTTCGTTGTAATATTATACGAGCACAATAAATCTAACGAAGTCGACCAACCTTTATTCGTCGAGTCCCACACGATCCTGTACTGTAACAACTTGGCGCCCAACGTGGAGCGCCACGTTTTCGCATTGAATTCAAACTTCCCGACATTTGGGACAAATGTGCAAGCACGAAAAGATCCAAATCAAGCAATATTACAATCATAATTCCTTAGGTTCGACATAATAATAGATTCTGCATATAAAGCCGTTTTCCATCCCATGACGTCAGCTGAAAATTGATGGTTATTTCGGAGATCTCTGCCTGAATAATACATTATTTTCGGTAGGATTGGTGCTAATCGCTATAAAATCCTATATATATATATATATTCTTTTGAACTTGAGCATTACAATTTGTTTATTATCTAACAATAAAGCATGTCATTGAAATAAAAGTATTGGCTCCATCTTTGAAGACTTCGTCGTCTTCGGACCCTATCCACTATGTTGCACTGATGAGGTGAAATAACACCGAAATCGCGATCTGCTTCTGTGGGGCTGGTCGAAGACGAGGAAGTCAAATAACTTCATTTCTGTAAAAATTTCGCACACCTCGATCTTAGGTGAAATAGCGTGGCGTTGGCAAAGAGAAGCTGATTTAGTTTCTCGCTTCAGTTTCTATTAATGTTATTAATAGATCTGAAGTTATCCACCGTCTTCAAAGATGGAGCCACTTACTTTTGTTTCAATGACAAGCACTCCCAAGGTTTATAACCTTACGAACATTTTTGACTTCGTCGTCTTCGGACCCTATCCACTATGTTGCACTGATGAGGTGAAATAACACCGAAATCGCGATCTGCTTCTGTGGGGCTGGTCGAAGACGAGGAAGTCAAATAACTTCATTTCTGTAAAAATTTCGCACACCTCGATCTTAGGTGAAATAGCGTGGCGTTGGCAAGGAGAAGCTGATTTAGTTTCTCGCTTCAGTTTCTATTAATGTTATTAATAGATCTGAAGTTATCCACCGTCTTCAAAGATGGAGCCACTTACTTTTATTTCAATGACAAGCACTCCCAAGGTTTATAACCTTACGAACATTTTTGACTTCGTCGTCTTCGGACCCTATCCACTATGTTGCACTGATGAGGTGAAATAACACCGAAATCGCGATCTGCTTCTGTGGGGCTGGTCGAAGACGAGGAAGTCAAATAACTTCATTTCTGTAATAAAGCATGTGTATGAAAAAAGTATTAGCAGAGGTTAGTGTAACATGGTACCATATAATTTGATATATGATACTAGAGCTTAGGGAAAAAACCTCAGCAAAAAAACCCTATCTCCCCGTTAGTGTTGTGATTTATGAAAATTGAAATTGTTAACAAAATATGCTGAAATATTAAATATTGAAGGGAATCTTTTTCTTTATTGTCGCTTCTTCCTTCAACAAGCAGAGAAGATTCTCCAAGGTACCCGAAACCCAATCTGGAAAAGGAAAAGACTAAGGGAGAAAACGAACAAATTAAAAATGGAATATTCTATATTTCATTAAATAGATTTGAAACTCGCTACCCATTCTAAAAAAGATTCAGAAACATTATGAATAGCCCTAAAACCATCTTTGAATCTATATATGCGACAATTATTAACTAAATGATCTATGGTTTCCTCTGCTTCCCCGCATTCACAACTAGGACTCTCAACTGAATTCCACCTGAAAAGCATGCTGTTGCAACGACCATGACCGGTTCTAAGACGATTCAGAATAGACCATATTCTCCTTGGAAGATCAAACCCCGGAACTCTATTTGAAGGATCAGAAATTAAATCTTTGTTGAATAAATTGCAAGAAGTCCATTCAGACCGCCAAACTTCCTTGTCACTTTTATTCGAATTAAGGAAACAGTTGGACCATAAAGGGTTTCGTGACTTCAATCTGGGAATCTTATTGCCTGGAATGTAGGAGATAATCGGAAATGAATTCGGAAAAGAATGAAATATATTCCAAGAATTTGAAACAGCAGTCTGCCTGCGAATGTGGGGCGGGACAATGTTTGAAAGAACTGGCAACCAATGAATAGGTGTAGATCGAATAGTTCCAGTGATGATTCGCATAGATGAATTCAACTGTGCATCAATTTTTTGAGTATGAGCACTATTAAACCATTATATGCGGATGTCAGTAATTATGTCATAATTTTTCACACTGTCATAAACCCTATCGTGCTGGTTTTGCGTGTACGAAATGTGCGGATTCAGCGTAGGTCAATGGCACCCCTGTAAATGAATATTTTCAATTCGATAAATTCTCCCGTCACTAACCAGATAACGATACGGTGACACGAAATGTGTCGTTATTATAGAAGACAAAAAGTTGTTAAAAAATCAAAATATTCAGCGAATGAATAAACCATTCCTGAAAAATTCAAATCGTCATAAGGTGAGCTTCGAGCTCCGTTAGTGTTAATCCGAAACCACCCTCCATGATTCGTAACCAATTATGAACCACAGAATAACCTCCAGCTATAATTATGTTTTATGGAACATCGAACAGAAATACTGCTGGAAAGCAGATGGGGCTTTGTTCTATTTAGACAAACAGGGACAATTAAACAGTTTCAAAGTGAGATGAAATTCTTGGCATCGTATGCTGACTAATTCGAGCAATACGCTAATTTAATTTCGAAAGCAGTATACAAATACAGGGTGCTCCAACTAAAACTTAACACCTCGATTTTCCGACTTCAAAATGAAAATGTGAGCACAACCCCTTGATTTTGAATAGCGATGAGGGGTGTTGTGATAACTGATTTTGAAGATCTTATCGAGTACTATCTGGCCCTAAAATTTCGCTTCAAAATATCCATCGATAATGAAATAACATCGAAAATAGTGGAAGACGCAATGTGGAACTATTTATCTCGAGAATATTATTCGTATCCAACACAATTCAAAGTAGGGCTTCACACGAGACGAGAGTAGGCGAGAGTATGAAAAATCTCGTCTCGCTCTCGCCAATTCCCAAAAAAATGAGTCTCGTTTAAGTCTCGTTCTCGTCTCGTTATCAGTTGTCTCGTCTCGTATCGCTTAATTCTGAATGAATAATTTTGTAAAGCTATTTTTATTACGCTCTTATACAAAAATATTTGTACATGTACATATTATTTTTAATTTTGAACACTGATAATTTCAACTTTTAAATTACTCGATGACCAAGAGTTCAAACATAATCACGCTTGATCACATCATTTTTCAATGATGTACCTGTTTTTGCCATGATCATACCTGCTGTGGAAAATAATCTTAAGACATTAAGGTACGGATGTAGCCATTAATAAATCATCGGCCATCTTGGAAAGTGTAGGAAGAACTTTTTCATCACTCTCCACCACTATAAAATATTTTGATTCCTATTTGCTCTTCCTAACAGCAAATATTCTTCAAACTCAGCTTTCCAATATTTCGAAAGTTTTGTTGATGTTTTAAATAGGCACTCGATGTCGATACATTTTTTAATAGAATTAAACAATTTAGTATAGATTTCAAAGAATACCTTCCCAGTGGGTAGATCATTGAGGGTGTTCTTGGCGTATTCCTCATAACACTTTTCGAAACATTGAATAGCTTCATTTCTTTACCAGTTTTATTATACGTAGTACCACAGATGTACACAATAATTGTTCACATCTTCACTACAAGGAGCACAAGAGAATACATTTCTCCAGATGTTTAGATAGAGACGAAATTTTCTAAGCATTGGGATTTAGGGGCAATAAAAGTTGTCCGTTAAGTATTGAATTCATAATGGCATCCGTTTTTATGGTTGCGAATTCTATTTTTCTTGAAAAATAATCTCAATTATCGCGAGGTCATAACGAATTAATAATCTTCTAAAAAATTTCTAGAATTGTCGATTTCTAGAATGATCGATTCATAATATAGACCAAATATATTGGTAATTATAGTGGAAACTTATCATATTAAATTGTTTTCTGTGGGTGTTGAAAAAAGTCGTGTCGTATATAAAACTTCATACAAAAAATTTAACGAGATCAAAAACGAGACTCTCGTGTTGCGCTGTATGTGGTCTCGGTAACGCCTATAATATTTTTGAAAACGTCTCGTCTCGTCTCGTCTCGCTTTTACGAGACGAAAACGACACGAGACGAGAAAAATCTCGCTCTCGCGTGAAGGCCAAATTAATTCAAAGGTCCTTATTATAGTTATAATGTTAAGTTTAGGTCCAAAAAAGTATTAATTTCTTGCCCAAAAAAATAGAAGACCATGTTTTTGATTTACCTTAGAGCCGACGCACACCGGTCGACCGGGACATTTTTGACGCGATTGAAATCGCATCGGCAATTTCAGCGATCTGTCATTCAGGGCTTTGCTTTATCGTTTAGTCTTATGATCACAGAATTAAAGTCATTCAAGCCAGAAGTTCATCGAACCGCATAGTATTTAGTATTCAGTGTCCACATATAACAATACTTTCAGCTTACAATAATATTGAATACAGGCACGAAATAATTGCATAGTGATGAAAAGGAAAGGCTGTATCTCCCACCAACAATTTGCGATGCCATAATTGAATTAAGTTATATTTTCTGCGATCTACCATATCCACTGCTCTATTCTATGATCTGCCTTCACTCGAATTATTACATAATATAACCAGTATAGCATATATTCTCTATGGATATATCCTAGATGCATATAATAACATTCTATGCATCTTGCATATAACAAACGAATTCACTGTTTAAAAGAATTAAAAGTAGACGTCATATTCGTTGCGATTTGGAGCGTACGATTTGAAACGGACTCTTCACGCGATCGGAGTGCAGGTCGTATATACCGACAAATCACGCGTCGCTGACGTCATGGAGGTAAGTTTGTGAAGTTTTATTTTATATTTATATCGATTTGGGTAATTTTTTTTTCAAGCAAAATAGGCCCATTCCTTCTATGTTCAATTATCAGTAGGTACCTGATTAGTTTAGGGGAAAAATAGGCTCATTATAGACAAATTATTAGAAAAAAGGAATTTAATGAAGATTCTCGCTTACATCAACCTCAATTGCCGTTTTCCCTCTACCTTTCAGATACATACGAGTACTTTATAAGTTGTAACGTACTGATAAATCATCTGTAAAATACCCATAAATCCTTCTACAATTTCAATGAATATCAATTTCTAGGCCTTCAATTCAATATTCGTTGGGGAGGTGGAGAAGCATCCCGATCTTTATGATTATAAACACCAGGGATATTCGAAGAGGGATGCTAATGAGAAGGCGTGGAACAATGTGGATAATTGTTCGGGAGTTTGGTAGTTCTACCCCCAAGAACTAAAACCTAATTCCAAAAATCTAAGACCTGTAGTTGGTCAAACATTTTGTACGTTCCATTGGATTATATACAATTGTACGTATTTGTTAAGTGCAACCTGAAGTATATTTACATTCGAAAAGGTGTGAGATCAATATCATTTACTTGTTTTATTCTACAATAGAATATTTAATAGATATGCAATTGTTAAAATTATATTAATAAAGAAATTATTGTTTACAAAGCTTTGTTTCATTTTGAAGTATATTTCCTTTTGAATTATTTTACATTTCGAAAACAGAGTAATAAACATTTGGAGACTCAAAATTGATGGAATCATAGAGCATCATTGTATAATTATATCCTAAAATGACATATACTTCAACAAGCGGACACCCCTATTAGAACCATAATGGAATGTATTTTTACTCTATCTAAATTATGGTGTAACTGTCAATACTGTGGTGCACAGTTTACAAGGAAGGAAGCACTTCTTATGTTATATTCTGTGGCCGTCACCAACCAAGTAAGGAAGTAATGTTATGTGAAATGTAAATATTCCGGGCTTGGATGAATTTCCGGCATGAATTAATTTTATTCTGTGATTATAAGACTGAACGATAAAGCAACGCCCTGAATGACAGATCGATAAATTGCCGATGCGATTCTGATCGCGTCAAACATATCCCGGTCGACCCGTGTGCGTCGGCTCTTACTCTATCGTGAAATTTTAAGAACGTTACAAGTGTGTCAAAGCGATTGTGAATTTGTAGTAGAATTAAAATGGTGTATTCAGTAGAAGAAAGGGTGGAAATGATCAAATTATTTTTCAGGAATAAAAATGTATCCGCTGCTTACGTTGTGCAACTGGTTGCCAAATTTGACGCTACTGGTTCAGTCGGAAACAAAAAGAGGGTGCATGAAAGGGTCAAAATGAGGACGTCAAGCAGCAATGCTACATGACCTTCAGTACTAGGAAATTGTCCGATGTGTCTGGTGTTTCGCGCACAACAATCATGAGAATCCTGAAACAACACAAATTCTATTCTTATAAGATACGATTGGTTCAGAAACTGAATGAAGATGAGCTCGATCGCCAACTCCAGTTCTTTGAAGTGATCAGTGAAATGATTAACGGTAATCAAAACTACTTGTTCGACATCTCTTTTTCGGACGAGTGTTCATTTTACTTTAACGGCATTGTAAACCGGAATAGCTGTCGGTATTGGTCAGATGAAAATCCAAGATTATTTCGTGAGGTGCATCCTTAGCGTCCCCAAAAATCAAATGTTTGGGTGGGTATTTATGGCAATCGGCCTTTTTTATATACCCGTTAATCTCACTGGCCAAATTTATACAGATCTATTGGAGAACGCTATTTATCCAGCCCTCGTGCAAGTACTGGAGAAAGCAGAAGACCATGAAAAGATCATTCTCCAACAAGATGGCGCACCACCTCATTTCGATCAACCAGTGCATCAGTTCTTAGTTGAAAATTTTCCTCACACCTGGATTGGAAGAAGGGGACATATTGAGTGACCACCCAGTTCACCTGATCTGGCTTCACTGGATCTTTTTTATGGGGTCACTTGAAATCCAAGATTTACGCTATCCAGTGTGAGTCACCGGATTGTTTGCGAATTCAGATCATTTATGAAAGTCGTCAAATTGCAACAGAAATTTTGAGTGCCCATTTCCAGCATTTAATAAACTAATCACAAAAGTAAGTAGGTACCCCTCCACTATTTTACCTGTCATTTCGTTATAGATGGTTATTTTTAAGAGAAATTTCAGGATCAGAAAGTACTCGATAAAATCTTCAAAATTAGATATCGCAACACCTCTCATCCCATTTCAACATCGAGGGGTTGTGCTCACCTCCGTTAGGGGGTTGCAGTTACGGGGATGTAGAGAGCAGAAAAGTTGTTCCTCCTCGAATCAAAAACTGACGGGTCTGAGGGATTTTCCACATTTTCATTTCAAACCAGGAAAATCGAGGTGTAAAGTTTTCGTTGGACCACACGGTATATATCGCAGTTAACGAGGAAAGCGTAAAGATCCAATCTATTGGGTGAAAAATTCTGGATGTGAGTTCTAGTTTGTGTTGAACTTTTTGTCAGTTTCCTTCGATATTTCTTGATATAGTTTTCGAATTAAAGATAGTTCGTCCACGAAGGGATTGAAGTTTAGTTTTAAACGTAAGTTCAGTGCTTTCCATCGTACAACAATCCAGAATCTATGGTTACGAAGATATGGCGATTTTCAACTCTTTGGAAATATTCTGCTTTGTTATGGTAGGTAATTAATTTTTGTAAAAACTACTTGACTCTAAATTTTCAATTAATATTTTTTTTAATGCTGAAGAGATGGTTATCATTACTATGAATATTCTTTAAACTCGAATCACATCTCAACTGATCAATTTTTATCATTCTTAGGAAATTAAGATATTTTTGGAATTTTCAATTATGAATGGGCTGAAGTTCGGTGTTTCAATAGTGAAGTATTAATAATGTAATATTTTTTTCATCTCATAACGCATATAAGAATTGAGTGAGTAAATAAGTATTCTCGAACAATTAAACAAGTTAAACGGGTAATCGAAGTGCAGGATTGTATTAGCACATTGTAACATTTCTAAATGCTTATAACTTGTTACCTTAGCCGAATCTTAATAAATAATGAAAGAAATAAGTGTTTAATTTGATGAGAGGAATCCATGGTTAAAATTAATGTACAATTTAAAGACCTTTATTTCTACCCAAAAATGTACAAAGTTAATGAATTATATTATATGAGTCTCTAAGAAAATACGCAGATTTTGTTAAAAAAAATTTAATTCGTTTTTTGTTAGATATTTCATCAATAAATCTTTGGAATCGTACCGAGGAAAACTCTCAGTGAATTTCTTATATGACCACAAGATTATCCTATCCTTTCAGATCAATTGACAACAATTTTACTCCAATGGAGTCATTATTCTTAAAGAGCTTTCTATTATAATGAATATCCTAGATTTCTAGATATAGGATGTGAAAGTTCTAGGAAAAAATTGTTCGCCAATAAGACAGAAATTATTTTCGAAATTACGATTCAATTTGAAGCAAATTTGGCTGACAAGCTTCCTTTCGTACGATGCAGAATTTAGCGTAAAAAATATTGAGCTAGTCTAAAAACCGAGAGACGTTTATGAAAATACTTATTATTTCTTTACGAGTACTAGGGCTTCACACGAGACGAGAGTAGGCTAGAGCAGGGGTCTCCAAACTTTCCAGCCTTAGGGCCATACTGATTACTCCAGTAAGTTCCGAGGGCCAAAACCATATTATCATTGTTGCCGGTGGTAAGAAGTGAAATAGTCCACTGATGAAAAAAAAAGTCCGAAAAAGTACGCAACGTTTAAAAAAGGCTGCAAATCGGAATAAAGTCCGCAAAACGGCAACACAAGCAGAAATAGGTAGTACCTTCTATCGCAAAACAGATAGCGCTAATAGCAAGTACAGAATAATCTCGTTGGTTCGAGAAAGTTCTGGAGTCTTCCACTCATTTCTAGATGGCAGTAATTGGAATATATAAGAAGGCTAGTGGCGCAACCACAAGTCAGTTCCTATGACACTGTTGTGAAATGAAATAGTGCGTACCTCCTTAAAACGTGTTTGTGCGTGTTTAAGTTTAAGACATCTTTGTAACAGTATTTTGATTTGAATTGTTGCTTTTATGTGTGATTTAGTAGTATGGAAAAGAAGCGAAAAATTGATAGTGAATGCAGAAAATTCAAAGATCAGTGGAACATTCAGTATTTCGTAATTGAGTCCAGCAACAAGGCGCTATGTTTGATTTGCAATGAAAGCATAGCCGTTCTCAAAGAATATAACATTAAACGTCATTATGAAACAAAACATTTTCAAAATTACTCAAAATATACAGGAAGTTTGCGGACAGAAAAATTCGAAGCTATGAAGCGCGGATTGAAATCGCAGCAATCTTCATTTACAAAACTCAAAACTGAACAAGAGGCTGCAACTCGTGCCAGCTTTCGTGTGGCTCTTGAAATTGCAAAACGTGGAAAACCATTCACCGATGGAGAAATGATCGAAGAATGCATAATTGCAGTAGCCGAAGAAATGTGCCCTGAAAGGGTAAATTTATTAAAAAGTGTCAGTATGTCAGCAAACACTGTGGCTCGAAGGGTAGAAAATATCGCTGAAAATATATCTTCTCAACTGTTGGACAAAAATGGACATGTTGAGTGGTTTTCTTTGGCCTTGGATGAGTCAACGGATGTGTCAGATACTGCTCAGGTGTTGATTTATATTCGAGGAGTAGATAAAAGCTATGAAGTGCATGAAGAACTTCTTGATATGTATAGTATTCATGGCACAACTACTGGTAGAGATATTTTTAAAGGAGTTGAAATGGCCATTAATCAAAAGAACCTCCGATGGAAAAACTTGAAATGTATTACAACTGATGGAGGCAAAAACATGAGTGGGAAAGATAAAGGAGTGGTCGCTCTTTTGTCAAAGGCTGTAGAAAATGACGGTGGTTCAAAACCATTAGTCTTACATTGTATCATTCATCAACAGTCTTTGTGCGGAAAATGTTTGGATATGTCTGACGTTCTGAAACCAGTCATATCAACTGTTAATTTTATCAGATCTTTTGGGCTGAATCACCGAAAATTTCGACAATTTATTGAAGAGATTGGAGAAAATGACTTACCTTATCATACTGCCGTACGCTGGCTTAGTTGTGGGAAAGTCCTTCAGCGCTTTTTTGAACTTCGAGCAGTGATCGAAATTTTTTTGAATGAAAAGCAACGCCCTCTTACTGAATTACAAAACTACGCATGGCTGTGGAAGTTAGCATTCTATGTTGATTTGACAAAACATGTGAACGAACTGAATTTGAGATTGCAAGGAGAAAACCAGCATCTTCCTGATCTCTACACTAATATAAAATCATTCCGGAAGAAATTGATACTGTTTCAATCACAACTACGAAGTAAATGTTTTTCACATTTTAAAACATGTGAAATATTCAGCCACACTACTGAGACTGAGTTTCCTATCGATTTTGCAATCGAAACTTTGAGTGCTTTGAAGATAAATTTTGATACTCGTTTCTCGGACTTTGATGCCATTGCGAATCAAATTGAGATTTTTCAGAATCCTTTTGATACTGACACTGAAACCCTAGCTCCGGAACTTCAAATGGAAATGATTGATCTACAGTGCAGTGATATAATTAAGAACAAATATCAAAACTCATCTTTGTTGGAATTTTATAAGAGTCTTCCACTGACATTTGCATAAATTTGCTCGTGGGCTGTTTTCTGTTTTTGGTACTACTTATTTGTGTGAGAAGACCTTCTCCAAAATGAAGTACACTAAAAATGTTTACAGATCTAAATTAACTGATGAGCATCTTAAATCTCTTTTAATAATTGGTACAAGTAAAATTAGTCCACAACTACAAACTATTGTCAGTGGAAAATCTCAATTACATAAATCTCATTAGTATTTCATATGTCATTATGCTTGTTATAAGTTATGTTTTTAATTAAAATGTGTAAAATGTTAGTTGGATTCATTTCAATAATTTGTTAGTTATTATATACTGAAGTTAAATTTTCTGCATATTATACATGTCTTTACTCATTACAATTCTGTGTTTCTTTATCCAACTTATCACAAAAACAATAACAATAAGCCTACAACAATGTTATGAGTTAGCCCATGACCATATCAATGTAGATGTCATATTAATAATTATTCAACATAAAATTAGAATACTTCAGTAAACTAAATTTAATTTGCTATAAAAAATATGTTCTCAAAAAGGAGTTTTCAAGTATGCTACCTCTCCGCGGGCCAGACAAAATCTGTCCGCGGGCCGGATGTGGCCCTCGGCCCGTAGTTTGGAGACCCTTGGGCTAGAGTATAAAAAATCTCGTCTCGCTCTCGCCAATTCCGAAAAAATTAAGTCTCGTTTAAGTCTCGTTCTCGTCTCGTTATCAGTTGTCTCGTCTCGTATCGCTTAATTCTGAATAACTATAATAAATATTATAATATATAAACGAAATGGTATACAATAATGATAATTTTGTAAAGCTATATTTATTACGCTCTTATACAAAAATATTTGTATATGTACATTTATTTTCAATTTTAAACACTGATAATTTCAACTTTTGAATTACTCGATGACCAAGAATTCAAACATAATCACGCTTGCATCACATCATTTTTAAATGATGCACGTGTTTTTTCCATGATCATACCTGCTGTGAAAATAATAATCTTTCAACAGGTAAGGATGTAGCCATTAATAAATCATCGGCCATTTTGGAAAGTGTAGGAAGAACTTTTTCATCACTCTCCACCACTGTAAAATATTTTGATTCCTATTTTTATGGCATTTAAAATGAAATGAGCTGCTTTTACCATGATTGGTTGTTTCTCCATGCCATTGTCCTTTTTTCTGCTTACGATTCAAAAAGGCAGCAGAATCAACTGGTAGATCTACACTATTATTCATTTTCATTTCATGATCCAGGAGCTTGCCTTTGACAAATTCCAGCGTTAATTTGTCCGGATCTAAAGTTTCTAGTGCTGTGACAATATTGTCGAAACTTTTAGGTAAGGTTAATAATAGGTGGCAAACCACATCGGTTTCTTCCAGTTTTGTCACAACAGATTTCAGTTCTCTGATTATTTCATCAAACTTTACAAAGAATTTCTCTAGTGAATCTTCACTGAACTTCATAGTTAATTTCTTGCGTAGAGTTGTAGACTACTGGCCCATGCTGAAAAAATTATGGGTCATTTGAACCACCAGGTGACCTATCTAGAACGATATAAGAGCATAAAATAATAAGATTCAGCACTATGCCGTCACTTGTAAGCTGTCCAACTGAGTGCAGGTGAGAATTCGAAAGTACAGGTAGAGTGAGTACATTTTGGTAACATATTTTTGTACGGCATTCTTACCACCGATAGATCCATGAAAAATAATAAGAAAACGCGCAGTGCCGTACAAAAATGTTGGTCCACAAAGTCGATTTTTTTTTTAATTTTCTGACAATTACCAGGGTAAATTTGGTCATTTGATCTTGTACGGCATCTGTTTCATACTATTTCAATACTGCTTCTAATCCATTATTCCGCAACGCCGTACAAAAATCATGCGACAAGGGGAAAAAATCGAGGGTTGTAATCCCCTCTCTTTCCGTTGTCCAGGGGGTGATTTGAAAAAGTACGGCTTCGGTTCCAAAACATTATCTAGCACTCAAAAGTACTATTAAAAATAATGCCGTCAAAAAATGTTTGTTCATTTGAATGTAAATCAATAATTACCTTAATTGCATCGTATCCTTGATTTTTAGAGCTGTAAAGTCATTTGATCCTGTACGGGAACTTTTTTTTTAACATGATATTGTAAAATACAATTGTTATATAGTATTGCCGTTCAAAAGAATCCGTTCTAAAAAAAATTATAGAGAAATACAAAAACTGAAATTTTGCGAATTATTGTAAAAGTTTAAATATCATAGATTAATGAAATATAGCAGTTTTCTACATTTTATCCCTTGTTTTAAATAGTATTAACATATATAAATTAGGAAAAAATGATGCCGTACATTTTTATGCACACCATATCTTTTAGGCTGATGAAAGTGACGCTACAATTTTGAGGGTACTTTATGGCCATCTGATACAGTACGGTATCAACATAATTTTGAAGAGAACAATTGATAATATGATAAAATCACTATGACGTCTAACTGAACTGAAACGGTGTGTATATTATGTCCAAGAATTGAAACTGTCAATCCCAGTATCAACAGTTTTGTATACTTTTTGGTTCAATATATACTTCAAACCTTATTGATACATACATATAATTGATTTGTTTCATTGTAATGATGTGAATAAATAAAACAATCATGTTTTAGAAAAATTCGAAATATTTAATGATAATAATAAAAAAAATGGTCATTTCATAAAAAAAATTCATAAATTTAATGATGATAATAAGAAATATGGTTTTTGTTTGAATTATTCTGTATCGGAATCCGTTTCTGAGTTGTTATCAGAATCAACGTCTTCATCGACGTCCGAATTATCTTCTCTCGGGTCCAAGCCGAGTACATCCGAATAAAATACGATATTCCCTACAAATGCTAAACGTCGTAACAGAACGTCGCGTCGCTCCAAAAATGTGCGAGTACTTATGATACTGAAATTAGCAGAATTATTTTTGAAAAAAAAAATAAAATTGCACATCTACATAATTCAAGTATAAATCGATAGTAAACAAACCCATATATGACATAGTTTCTAACTAGGAACCTAGAATCACGAAAAGACTGAAAATTTGTACAAATAAACTATCTAAATTCCGTATAAAATAAATTTCACCTTACATTTCGTTATATAGATTTTTTTTTTTAATTTTTTCTATTTAATTTTTTTTCCCTTTGAACCAACGAAAATGTACGGCATATGAAAAAATATTATCTATGCATAAAATACTTTCAAAATAAATTTATTTCATGTTGTGTCAAATCACCTGCTGGACTACGGAAAGAGAGGGGATTACAACCCTCGATTTTTTCACCTTGTCGCATGATTTTTGTACGGCGTTGCGGAATAATGGATTAGAAGCAGTATTGAAATAGTATGACACAGATGCCGTACAAGATCAAATGACCAAATTTACCCTGGTAATTGTCAGAAAATAAAAAAAAAAATCAACTTTGTGGACCACCATTTTTGTACGGCACTCCGCGTTTTCTTATTATTTTTCATGGATCTATCGGTGGTAAGAATGCCGTACAAAAATATGTGACCAAAATGTACTCACTCTACCTGTACTTTCGAATTCTCACCTGCACTCAGTTGGACAGCTTACAAGTGACGGCATAGTGCTGAATCTTATTATTTTATGCTCTTATATCGTTCTAGATAGGTCACCTGGTGGTTCAAATGACCCATAATTTTTTCAGCATGGGCCAGTAGTCTATTGCGTTCGAAAATTAACTCTGTAGAGTAATATTTACTCCATTGCGTTCGAAAACTGAAAGGTTGAGTAAATTTTACTCTGTGTCAGTCGTCCGAAAAGTCGGAGTATTCGACTCGGAGTTCATTTTACTCCTGTCAAAATTGACATACCTCATGGGAAGGAAAATCTAGTATCTTTGTCTAACTGTTTTATGAATGTTTTGTGATGTAATTTAATACTTTTTATACTGCTCACAATATATATTTATGATTAAGAGTTACATATATGTGAAGAAAACAATAATAATAGGATATTTCTTAAACCAACATAACCTATTTTCCGATATTGGCACCTTCTGTCACTGTCAGTGTCAGTGTCAGAGTAACTCTAGAGTAAATCTGTCAAACCTTCAAAAACTCTACTCTACTCCGTGGAGTTAATTTTCGAACACAACTTAGGTAAAGCTGTGACGCAATTCCTTTTTTTTGGAATACCTTTTCCAATGCATTCCACATCTGAAAGGCACTGACTTTGTCTTTAACATATTGCAATTGGGAGTTGGAAATACACTGTATTATGAGTGATTTACACTGCTTATCCAGCTTCAGGAATGCTTCGTCAGGGTTAATGTGTTCTTCCTTTATGCATGCTTTCACATTATGCTGGTCCAACAAGATTTCCATCCGAAATCGCCAGTGATCATATCCAGTTCCATCAAATTGCGTTATACCGTATTTTTAGACGACTAATTAATCCATTCCATGTGCCATTTTTAGGTTATATGTGTAATTTTCAAAACTTCCAGAATTTTTAAGAAAATAATTAATTCTGTATATCCCTTGCTATTTTGAACGTACTTCCTGGGCCCATAACCAGTTGATTAAATAAAATAGCACGTATAACAAGTGATTCACTTTATTATTCCATATAACCTTTAATACGATGTACACCTCAATATCATTCAGCAAGCAAATATTCTTCAAACTCAGCTTTCCAATATTTCTAAAGTTTTGTTGATGTTTTAAATAGGCTATCGATGTCGATACATTTTTTAATAGAATTAAACAATTTGGTATAGTTTTCAAAGAATACCTTCTCAGTGGGTAGATCATTGAGGGTGTTCTTGGCGTATTCCTCATAAAACTTTTCGAAACATTGAAAAGCTTTATTTCTTCACCATTTTTATTATACGTAGTTCCACAGATCTTTACAATAATTGTTCACATCTTCACTACAACGAGCACAAGAGAATAAATTTCTCCAGATGTTCAGATCAAGGCGAAAATTTCAAAGCATTGGGATTTAGGGGCAATAAAAGTTGTCCGTTTAGTATTGAATTTATAATGGCATCCGTTTTTATGGTTGTGAATCCTATTTTTTCTTGAAAAATAATCTCAATTATCTCAAGGTCATAAAGAATTAATAATCTTCTAAGGAATCGTGTATTTCTAGAACGATCGATGCATAATATAGACAAAATATATTGGTAATTATAGTGGAAACTCTTCATATTCAATTGTTTTCTGTGGGTGTTGAAAAAAGTCGAATCGTATATAAAACTTCATACAAAAAATTTAACGAGACCAAAAACGAGACTCTCGTGTTGCGCTGTATGTGGTCTCGGTATCGCCTATAATATTTTTGAAAACGTCTCGTCTCGTCTCGCTTTTACGAGACGACAACGAGACGAGACGAGAAAAATTCTTGCTCTCGCGTGAAGCCCTAACGAGTACAGCGAACGAAAGGAAGTCTCCTAATCAAATTTGCTCCAAATTGAAGAAGAATTTCAAAAATAATTTTTTTTTTCAGAAAAATCCTTGACCTACAATTTTTTCCATAATACTTTCTCACATTGTATCTTGAAAACTATGCAATTCCAGACAATGCTTATATGAACTTTTTGTTTTAACATTACTCAAGAATTCGTCCCTATTAGATTGTTGCCTACTGTGGGATACTCTGTATATAATAAACCAATCTACAGTAGCTACCTAACCGCTTTCATTCGGTCGTCTGGTCAGCCGTTATGTAATTTCCAACACGATTTGCCAGAATCTAAACGTTCCACCGAACCTTCCATTGTGATCCTAACTTATGGAATGCGTGAAATCCGGAAGAGTATAAAAATAATAAATTCCATACGGAGGTAGTAAGTAGTAAGGAATTTGTGGCAACCATGCAGCCCTTAGGTATGAGTATAGAGGACAAACTATCGATATAATCCTTGGAAGCCTGCATTCTCCAGCCTTTCTACTTAATCAATGAAATCCTCTGCGGGCGATACAGATTTGGAAAGCCGTAAATCAAGCAAGGGAAACCTCAAGACGTTCATCGTTAATTAAGATGCGGATCCCATAATAATTAAATGGACACTCTCCTTCTTATCCGTCTCTGTTACACTTGAAATTAGCTAGATTAATTTCACTAGGAGATTGTAGATATTTTCATCCATAAGAAAGAGTAGAAAGTATACTCTGCCCTTCTTGATAAATGGAAGGATTATATATTTTTCAGTTGGATTTTTTCTTTTTTTTTCATCCGAGATGGTCTTACAGCGGATTATGAGATTTGGTTTCATGCTTGGTAATCCTTTCTCATCCTCTCCGCTCAACAGCTCGAAGTCATATAAAAGTGTGAAGTGTCAGATGTAATTAACGCGAAAATCATGAGGTGTGATAATCTATATCTTATTAGTAGATACTCGTTCATTCAACATGATCAAATCTTTGAACAATATCTTCTCCTATAATTGAATTATCTGAACACTGAAACTGTTATAAAGCTGATAATCTGGAGAACCACATTTTTTGAGACATTATAACTTCTGGACTCAATGGGCAAATCTTACCCATTCAGTTCTCACGATAAAATCTAGGGACCTTAAAGTGATCTGCTCAAGTAACAAAAAATATGGGAGTTCTAACAATTTTTGTATCCGGAATATTGAAGAAGAATATTCATTGTGAATTAACAGCATTTCAAAACATTTTCGAGATGAACGACGTACGTTAAAACTAATTTCAAAGGGACTGCATCCATTTTGATTAGGTTGTCCCTAGTAATATCACAAGTGATTAAATTTTCGTGACATGTCTGTCGACTTATTTCTTAATGAAACTGAAGCAACTCAGTACCCGGAAAACACCACGGGAACAAAATGACTCATGTTCACGTCTGTAATTTATATTCGTCATATGTCAAACACTCCGCATCCATGGTTGAGTCGTTGAAAACACCAAAGTTGTGAGAACAATCATAATTCAAAGTCAATTGGTGTTTTCGCGATAATACGAGCTGTCTTTGGCCTGTGGTTGGTCAGATTTTGATATGAGTGAAATAGTCCAAAGAATTAAATTTGCATTTTAATTCTTTTGCGTCGTAAAACGTTGATTCAGCAAATTGTATTTCAAATACGAGAACAAAATTAAAGCACTGGCTTTCAAGTATCAGAACTGTAAGGTGGATGATCCATATTCGATGTTTTGACGAATAAGATATCAAGTTTTTTGGGAGCACTCGTTTAAATTGGGTGAATGTGTACCATTCAGAATTGACCTCAATTCTCTAGTACTTCTGTTGCCACGTGATCTAAGAACAACACTACCTAGGGGGATAAAGACGAATTCATCACCTACCTTTTGAAACAGAATGTTAGGCTAACAAACCAACTATATATTCGGGTAGCTCGTGAGGACTTTTGTATCAGTCGCGACCCTTTCTCAGAAAGCCTTTGAGGGAGATAAGTCTGGTGGGTGAGAACTTGTCCAGTTCCCTCAGTCTCAGATTGTTGACTCCGAGTTCCCCAAATCCTGTTCCCAGTGGGGCAGACACATATGATGTTCTTGAAAGACTCCTCATCCTTCAGGCATAGTCTGCACTCAGAGTCCTCAACCAACCCCAATTTACTTAGGTCTTTTCTGAGGCCCATGCGTACAGCTGTTAAAACTCTCAGGTCTAACCTGGAGAATTTGTGGCATCATCTGGCTCTTTTAGCTGACGAGCCAATAATTGTTGAGTGAGCATGTCTGAGATCAGATAATCTGCCCCAGAGTTCCTAGACCTCTTGGTACAACAATTAGTTGTTCTCCCACCCTGCTGCCTTCAGAGAGATGCCACAGGCTGATGCAGGTGCAACAAGCCCCACCGCCAATGAGTCCACCACCTCATTACCTCCTATGTCCGAGTGGCCCGGAACGCAGATGAGCTGCAGCCTGCAGCGCTCTACCAGTTCAGCAAGTGTAGTCCAACAGACGTTCTCAAGCAGGGTCATGCAGTTGTAGGCAGCTTGGCTATACAATAGGATTTTAATTGATCCGCGCACCCACCTTTTCTCAAGTATGATCTTAGCGCAGTGATCACTGACACAAATTTCTGCTTGAAAGACAGTGCAAAGTGTTAAGTACTCAATAAGCATCTTAGTCAGGGGCGGATCGTGAATTTGTGGGGCCCTGGGCTAATACTACTTAGGGGCCCTCAAAAAAATGTATTCTCGAGTTGTGTAGGTGTACTGTATAGGACACAATAAAATATTTTATTTATTTAATATGACTTGCGTACGCATGCAAATTATAAAATTACCTTCCAGCATTTTTGTGTTGCATAAGCCTAACTATACTCATCACATAGTAATTCCTATAAATTACAATTTATTATTATTATTATTACAAATATCACAGTAAACGGCCTAGGCCGATAATAATTCAGTCGTTAGTTCGACGTTGATGTCCTATATTTGTTCTCTACGTAAGATATCCCGGAAAAATAGCGCTCTGCTTCACAGCAAGTTATAGGCAACGTTAAAGAAATCTTTGATGTCGCATAACAATTTGGGAAACAATAATTCCCACAACAAGTTTCTTTTCATAAACTAGCATAACAATTTCACAGCAAGAGGTGTAAGACTCTGGCTCAGACTGTAGTAAGTAAGATTTCAACTGATTACACTCATTCACTAAAAAATGTTCGTCTACGTCATCTGGATAACAATCAATAATTTTACGTACACTTTCCAGATCTATGCTTTCCATATTCTTGTCTTGCAAATCCATTGAAAATCTGATTTTTTTCCTAGATGTCTCATAGACTAGGCTTCTTTTATTTAAATCCATAATCAGCTTCTAACGCAACGTTTAGCGTGTCTCTTAATTTTTTCAGCGCCATATACCTACTGAGATTTTATCTGTGGACTTATCTGGAAATTTTTAAGTTATGCGTCTTTTGTTCATTTCACTGTACCTAGTCTCTGTTCCCACACCAGTCCTGTTTTGTAGCTTTTTCTTCGTATTCCTTCAGCTTCTGATCAGATTGGTGTCGTATGTTGTTCACGAATTCTTTTAATGACACAATTAATTTAGTGCCTTCACAAATATCTAAATCAGGGTGTTGTATTTTTGCGCGTATGTTCTGGGGAACATCGCGTTATCATTTTGCCCAAATGTCTGTAATTTTTGAATTTTTTGCCGATAATGGTCTCAAACTACTAGGTTCAACTAACTGATGAAGAATTCGACATCAAATTTGATTCTGTCCGGCTGGCCGTTGCCACGATAACTTGAGAACGGAAAGACATAGCGACTTTAAATTGTCAGGATAGGGGGTGCTTCCTAATACGACGGACAAGTTCGTTAATGGGCATAATCGGCCAAAGGGTTTCTGAGTAATGATTTTGTGTTGAACGATTACTAATCTGATCGCATTGAAACTTGGTGAGTGATTGAAGAATACAAACCTAAGCATGTTTGTGAAATTTTGCGAGAATTGTATCGCTAGAAATGTTTAAAAAAAATATTATTTATGTCACGATAACCTGAGAACGGAAAGAGATAGCGACTTGAAATTCTCAGGTTAGATTGTGCATCTGAATGCGACATTTAATTTTTTTTCTAGGCATAATCGATCAAACGGTTTTGGAGTTATACCCACCTGATATTTGGTTGCTATTGTCTCAATAACTCGAGTAATTCAAAACGGATTCAATTTAGATACATGGTTATTAGTTGCAGAATGCCAAGGCGAAAATTCTTGCGGAATTTCGTGAGGTTCGTATAACTAGAAATTTTTTGAAAAATCATTGAAATAAATTCTATAAATCAGAAACTATTCATCCGACATAGCTGATTCTTCAGAACTTAACTCTACTACCAAGTTCCAAGTTTGTACACGATCGGATCTATATTGCTAGAGATCCGGGCAGCCTTGTGTGAGTTCAGTAGCTGGATGGGTGACCGTTGCCTCGATAACTCTCGAACGAAAGGAGATAGGGACTTTTCAGGGTAGGTTGCGCATCTGAATGTGAGAGTTAAGTTGGCTGTAATCGGCCCAATGGTTTCGAAGTTATACCCATCCGGAATATTATTTCCTCGATAACTCAAAAAATATAGACTCGATCGAATTGAAGCTAGCTAACTAGTTGTAGAATATCGATTTGTCCGTACTCCTGAGAACGGACAATGGTAAATTCGATTAAGACTGTCCAATATAGGAGAATAGACAATAGAACATACTCTCAAAATCTCCTGACTTCACGCCAGGGCTTGTATGATTTTTATTATCTAAATTCAATCTCTGCAAAATTTCTTCCCGAAAAATAATTAGAATTGCACTTTCTCATTTTCGCGGAAAATTTTCATATCATCATAATTATTTTTTATAGATTTGACGGCATCATAGTGACAATACTATCTGGTCTGGCTTAAGCTTTTTACACTTCTTTACGATTCTTACAAAATTACACATACATCTTTTAAGTTTGTAATCCACAATTACACACAAAGTATCAATTCGATCGGATCTGTATAGGTTGAAAACTAAATTATTACTCGGAAAGCATTGGGCCGGTTATGCCCATTAACGAACTTGTCCGTCGTACATAGTGGGGCGAGCCACCTACCCTGAAAATTTTCAAGTCGCGATCCCTTTCCGTTCTCAAGTTATCGTGCCAACAGTCGGCCGGCCGGACTGAATCAAATTTGATGTCGAATTCTTCATCAGGGAGTTGAACCCCGGAACATTTGAGACAATTTTCGGATAAAAAAACGGAAATAAGAGACATTTGGGTAAAATGATAACAGTGACGCTTTCAGCGTGTTACTTTGGCGATAAGAACTCTCCTTAGGTAATAATAGACCATATATAGACAAGAAAACAAGCGACGGGGAATTCCCTTTTCTATTTGATAGACGCGCACACGGTTTGATTTATTTCAGATTTGCCAACCTTGTGATTGGAATTGATTTTTAATTTTAGATATATATTAGATATGTTCTTTACAATTTCTATTATTTTCAATGTGGCCGGGGACCCCTTGTATCCACGGGGCCCTGGGCCGGAGCCCATAATGCCCATACGTAGATCCGCCCCTGAACTTAGTAGACACTAAACAATGAATAGATATGGGTTTTACCCCGTAAAATGTTCAACGAAGAGTTTTCATCAGAAAGAAGGAAGTATATGGGCTAACGTTAATATTCAGATAGATCTCCAATAGTTTACCACCAATACACGTACCTTCCACTCCAGGGCTTTAGGGATAAAATCTTCTGTCGAGACATCTGTGCCAAGACACTCCAAGTTTTTATGGCCACGCCCTACTACCTTTGATCAGGAATTTTTTTGCATCCTTCACGTGGGCCAAGTCGAATAGTAATGGATAATAATTCAACAATGCAATATTTTCCAAGTAGTGTAAATCCTTACACAGGTTATATCCTCCGACAGGACACCGTCACAAAGAGACGCTGAAATATCCTACATTAGTCGGATACGCATTTAATTCATGGACCACTCTCGTCACATCCAACAAATCTTACAGGGATAGCTTTTTCGCCAAGTTTCAATCCGCTTTATAGCGAGTGAGAATTTCAGAAGAGCTACGTATTTATAGAATTGTAAAGAAATAAAATCTAGACTTCTCCAATGCTTCGAATAACGATTATGACAATTGATATCAAAATTTAACCATACAACATAATATACAATGTGTTTCAAAAAGTATGCACCAAGAAGAAATTTTCTCATATAATTTTTTGAAATTTTGGTTTTCGGGAAAGTTGGTGCTCAAGAAATGATGATTTTCGACACATATGTCATTGATCGTGTTATTCTGCAAACCTTTTAAAATTGAAATTTTTTTAGAAAAATTACCAAAAGCCGTAGAAATCAGAACAATATCAAAAGCTTTCTGAAATAAATGTTGCTCAGAATTTCATTTTATACCAAACTGCCAAATTTCATACTGAAATTCCGAAATTTATTTATATTCATATTCTGATGACAGCACTTCAGAGGGAGCTTTGGGCTTTGCGGAAATTTGAAAAATAATTCAGAATATAATTCCAATGAAAGAGACATTATCACAATTCAAATAAAGTTTATATTAATTTAATTCCTCATAAATTATGATATCTATAGTGAAAATCCCACAATCTTGGTGCAAACCGAATTATTCTTGAGAAATTAAATGCGCAAAGAGCTAATATCTCCCTAATTATTTTTGGAACATTAATAATTAAATTTTTCGATTTTATTTCTGGAGAATAATTCTCCAAACCCTGTAAAAAAGCTTTTGAATATATTTTCTCAAATACTCGCTGAAATACCACTAAAAAAGCAATACATACCTTATTTTTCTAAAAAAATGTCAACTTCGACAGGTTTGCAGAGTAACACGATCAATGACATATATGTCAAAAATCATCGTTTCTTGAGCACCAACTTTCCCGAAAGCCCAAAATATATAAACTATTCAGGCGAGAAAATTATCTCTTGGTGCGTACTTTTTGAAACGCACTGTATAACTAAAATAGGAGAATACATCCATATACATCGATCGAAGTAGAAGAATGAGACAATTTCAAATGTACGGCACTTCCCCACAAGATGTCGCCAGAACTACCATCCCAAGAGAAAAATTTCCCACAACCCATAATGCAACGCATTCAGTTGAGGGTGGATGCCCCTGTTATATTTTACAAGTTACAAAATAAATTTGTTATCTAACATATATTCTTAGATGGTGTGAACAATTTGTTATATGACGATCTGACATCATCAGTTCGCGCATCGATGATTTCTGGCAAATAAACCGTACAGGTAGCTCCCATATTGTAAAACAATAGTTAAATGGCGTTCAACTGAACCAGTGTAGCCAGTTGTTTGTGAATTAATCAAAATATGGCATTTCGAAAAGTAAAATCAACGTAATATACATGTAGAGAAATCTATAGATTTATTTTGCATGAGTTTCAATCGAAAGCGAATATAGGAAACCGATTTATTTATTTTTTTAATATCGCATAAATATATTATATTGACGGTACATCCCTTTTGATACAAAATATCCACTCATACACTCACCTGCTCGCCGTCGAGTTCACACTGGTATTAGATCTTGACCTCCTGTTTATAATCGAGTCTCCGCAGTTAACCACACCTCCCTTATTGGTTATACTGAACGTACGTAGTCTATACAAGTCGTCACTTAATCGAGGATTGTATGCTTTTTCTGGCAGAGAACAAACTCTGGGTCTGATGTGGTCCGGCACTAGAAAAAAAAAATCAAATATTTTATTGTGAATAAACGAATATTCTGGTACTCTATTTGAGTAGATCATTATTTCAGAAATTGAATACTGGTGGTTTTTACTTGTTGCAAATCTACATTAATTCAAATGAAAAATTATATATGTTTACAAGGACTTTAGGAAATTAGGAGCAGTGATTATTTACTGTTTCAACTTGGTGGAGGAGAACTTTAAATTGGAATACAACACCAGGACATGTATTCAATATCCATGGGATTTGCATACTATTGATGTTTGCATATGATTTTGGGCATGGGATCGGCTGGGCTGGTGTATACATTCCGGGATACCCTATTCTCTCTGGTTGTTCGACTTAGCACATACGCCAGGAAAAATAAAATCCATAAATTATGTTTCTGTCTGTCTGCAATTTATCTTTTATAGTGAACATCCCACGCAGACGATCCAGTTCCTCGAATTAATCTTCCTGATGGGTGGCACCACAAAGTAGGTAATGTCTGACGAGTTTTTCGGAATAAATCAAATAATTCGCCAGTTGATCAGCCGAACCTCAAAAGAAACGTGACCGGCCAAATTGGCTGTAAAAGTTATTATTTCGCTGCGATTTTCTTCATTAGATTTGTAACGGTATAAAACCCCGTATCGCTAATTTCGTAGTTATGCAACCCATGATGCATTGGAAGTGAATTGCTGATCATATTATGGATTGAAATCGTCATTTCATTTTCAGTCTAAATTAGAAATGTACTGTCTTATGAATCCGTTTTGAATTTTCACATTTAATATTTCAATATATAATTGAATTTATTTTGGTATAGTTTTATTCAATACCGTGAATTTATCGTTTCGATACTGTGCGAATAGAATTTTCTGTGGTCGTACGATCAGCTTCCGAAAAAAATTTAGGGGATTGTCTCTTTACGACCTTAGCGCTCAAGGGAGATACTTCTCTGAACGTTTCTTGTAAGATTCCTTTGTTCTCGATAGTTGAGATAATTTAATGGTTATTCTGAAATGTCTTGATAGTTTGTGCGATTATTTGCGTAATGAGGAAACGGTGGTCCTCTCCCCCTTTTCTTTTGTGGTTACTGCTTTTGTAGGAATCATCGGTGGAAAGGAACTAAGGTTGATGTTTCTGGAACTTTTGTCCGAATATGTCATCTTGGGAGGTTAACGTCATTACCACGTGGGACGAATTGGAGACCTGAATTACTATCCATTTGCGTATATTTTGGAGAGAAAATAACGATCAGCGAATCATGGGAGCATTTCCCTTCGAGGGAGGTTTTAACCACCTGAATAGAGTCAAGTAGGACCCCAGAAAAAGTCAGTTGCCAAGTATTTTACTATCTACTTATATTGAAGAATCAGTATATTAAATCAGGCCTGCAGTAGTACCCAGGGATATTTTCTGTTTCATTTTCTCTGTAAATATAGTAACTACTGATAACTTTACTATCAGGGTTATACAATATAATGGTCAGAGACCTATATGGTCCTATTTCTTCTTTCTCCAAGACTATATATGTTGAATAAGTGATCAGTTCAGACCGTTTTTGGGAGCTTCACTCCATGTACAACTTTGAGATCCTTGAGTAGTGACATAAGGCAGGTTTATACAGCAAATAAAATAAGAAGCAAATTAAAATAAGATAAGAACTAAGGGCTAAGGCGATTGGTTTATACAGATGATCTAAAACGAAATCAGATATAAGAACAAACCAATCAAATCGAAACTTTCTGACAATTTTACGCAAGTTCTGTGAATTTCCCTCTTTGAGCATGCAAATTGTCATTTTCCAAAATAACATAAAATAAGAAGTAAATATGAAAGTTTGCTATCTTTAGTTGTTATTCTTATCTCTAATTTTATCTCATTTCGTGTATAAATGCTGTCACTGATATATGCACGTTCAAGTTTCTGATCTTAATTTAACTTGTTTCTTATTTCATTTTATTTGCTGTTGGACCCTGCCCATAGTAAATCAGATAAACGTCACACAAGAAACTTTGTAGCATATCGGTGTTAATATTTCCTCTGTAGAATCATTGAGGAAATTATATTGGAATATTAATTGTGGGAGTTATATTGACATTCGTGCAAATTGTATGGAATATTTATTCTTTAGTTTTGTTGTCTACCTACCACTGTCGCAATCCATGAATGCTATATAGTTTGTTCTAGAGTCTGAGAGTTGGGTAAGTAATATTATGATAATTTTCTCCTTTTCAATCCAATCCCCACCTGAAATATGTACCTCCCAAAATAACATCATAATAAAGAGAGTGTTGCCATAATAAAAATTGTTTCAAGGCCTGAGGACAGGAGCTTTTTGGCGCTCTTGTTCAAACAGACAAATTATATCTCCGAAAGTTTTGGTTTCTCAGAGTTGGGAATTATATCAATGGATTCTCATGATAGAACTGCATTATGAAAGAAATTAAATTTAAAAAAAGTGTCGTTTACAAAAAAATGCTTCAAAAGTTATCATTTAAAAATTGGTTCAAGCACTGACGTGAAGTCAGAAGCTTTTGCGCGTATGTTCTATTGTCCATACTTCTGTATTGGACACCCTTAATCGAATTTACCATGGTAAATTATGTTGTCCATTCTCCTGTATTGGACACTCTCAATTCGAATTTACCATGGTAAATTCGAATTAAGTGTCCAATACAGGAGAATGGACAACATAATTTACCATGGTAAATTCGATTAAGGGTGTCCAATACAGAAGTATGGACAATAGAACATACGCGCAAAAGCTTCTGACTTCACGTCAGTGCTTGAACCAATTTTTTTTTATGTGACTTTTTAAAAATTTTCTAGTGGTACGGTTCTTGAAATTTTTTTTTTCGTCATTTTTTTCAAATTTTCTAGGGATACGATTCTTACAAAATTTTAAACACGTCTTTATGTTGATTTTCTACTACTAGTTACCAAGCACCAATTCGATCGAATATTTATTTTTTGAGTTATCAAGGAAATAATATTCCAGGTGGGTATAACTCGGAAACCGTTAGACCGATTATGCCTAAAAACGAACTCAACACTCTCTTTCGGATACGCAACCTACCCTGAAAATTGCAAGTCCCTATCTCCTTTCGTTCGGAAGTTATCGAGGCAACGGTCACCCATCTACTGAACTCGCACAAGAATGCTCGAATCTCCAACAATATTTAACCGATCGTATTAAAACTTGAAACTTGGCAGTAGAGTTAGGTTATGAAGGCTCTTGCAAAATTTCAGCAATTTCAAACGAATAGTTACTGATATATAGCATTTTTTTTTTAATTTTCAATGATTTATTAAAAATTTTCTACAAATGCTATCCTCACCAAATTTTACAAACATTTCCGCGTTGGCATTCTACAACTAATAACCATGTTTGAATTCAATCGGTTCAGTACTTTTTGAGTTAATGAGGAACAAAAACCACGAAATTTCAGAAAATTTCAGATGGCTATAACTCTGAAACCGTTTGGCCGATTATGCTCATAAACAAACTGAAATGTCGCGTTCTGGTGTTCATCCTAACCTGAAAATTTCAAGCCGCTATCTCATTCCGTTCTCAAGTTATCGTGACAACAAAAATATTTTTTAATAATTTTTTAAAAATTTTAAAGCCATACAATTCGCACAAAATTCCACAAACGTGCTTAAGATCATATTCTACAACTACCCACCAAGTTTCAATTCGATCGGATTTATATTGGTTGAAAACAAAATTATTACTCGGAAACCACTGGGCCGATTATGCCCATTAACGAACTTGTCCGTCGTATTGAGATGCGCCACCTACCCTGAAAATTTCAAGTTGCTAGCTCTTCTCGTTCTCAAGTTATCGTGGCAACGGCCGGACGGCCGGACGGACAGAATCAAATTTGACCTCGAATTCTTCATTGGGGAGTCGAACTTAATCGTTTGAGACCATTTTCGTCAAAAAATTCGAAAGTTACAGACATTTGGGCAAAACTATAACGCGATGTTCCCCAGAACATACGTGCAAAAAAGAGCAATCTGCAATGCTTCAATGCTTTAATGCTTCAAAAATTTTTATTAAATTTATTTATTAAGATTAAATGAGCAATCTGCAATGATTCAACCTCGTGGAATGGATTGTTGCAACTTAAACTCGGTTTTCACAACTCGAGATACCTGAGTAAAATATCATCGAAATGTCTAGAGCAAGGCTGGAGACAATAATAGATTGGCCATTTATTCCTGATATTTGAGTAGGCAGAGGCTGACGGACACATTATTTTAATAGTACAAAATATATTAATAAAATACTATCCTCTTTTCATAATTTAAAATTTAATAGTTCATACCACTTACACATTCTTTTCTATATTATGGACCTCAACTCAAGAAAAAATGTTTGATAAAAGTAAGTAAAAGGTAATATTAACCTCAGTGGTCAACGAACAGTAATTTCTTTTGATGATTCCATTATGTGCTTCTTCCCTATTGCCTTCATAAACTACATCATTTAAATTATCTGATTCTAAATCTTCTGAAACATCATCCCCAATATTATGCATAAATTATTCAACATGTAATCAGTCATTATGATTTTCGGTTTCAAAACAGTGTTGTATATATTCACAAATTCAAGAATCGGATACTTGTTTCCAACATAAAATATTTTCAAACTACGAATTGACAAGTCTCTAATAGCTAGATAAGATGACATTATGAACAGTGAACACAGACAGATTCTGTGTTCACATTGTGTGAATGCACAGAACAGAACTACGATGTATTTTTGAAATTTTGAAAAATCATATCTCCGAAAGTATTTGCTTGTTAGAGTTTAAAATGATATCGATGGATTCTTATGATAAAACTGCACCCTAAAAAAATCTATATTTGAAGTTTGTTATGTAAAAAAATTTTTCTCTTTCGTTGCTCCGAAACCATCAAACCGATTCTACCCAATAACGAACTTAACCGAGATTGTATATCCCCTAAACCTACTCTGAAAATTTCAACTGCCTAGCTCATTCCGTTCGAGAGTTATCGTGTTAGGAAGGCCGGCCGGACATAATCGATTTTGACCACGGATTCTTGATCAGTGAGTCGAACCAAATCGTTCAAGACCATTTTCATCAATAATTCGAAAATAACAGACATTCGGGCAAATTGATAAGAACTCTGTTCCGAGGAACAAGACCGCCTAAAAGTCTCAAGCTCTAGTACAAGTAGTCCCTCTTAGGACAGAACAGGTTCGTGACAATACCACAACATTTTTTAATTTACGTTAGTTTGTGTGGTCTAAAATAAAACCCGCGGAAATACGTTTTATGCCGATAATCCAAGAGTATAATGAATACAGATATTATGATAGTTTGGCAGGTTGAAAGTGCAAAAAAATGGGTTCAAGCCCTGTGGACAGGAGCTTTCTGGCGCTCTAGTTCAAACAGACAAATTATATCTCCGAAAGTATCGGTTTCTCAGAGTTGGGAATTATATCAATGTATTCATATGATAGAACTGCATCCTAAAGGAAATTCAATTCAAATAATAGTTTATTTATCAAGATTAAATGAGCAATCATGAGAATGAGAAAAGCACCATGGAAGAAATCAAATTAAATCTGGCCAATTTTGCCCAATAACGAACTTAACCGAGATATTCATCTCCCTAAACTACTCTGAAAATTTCAACTACCTACCTCATTCCGTTCGAGAGTTATATCTATGTCTATGGATGAAAAGCAGTCTCACTACTCTCAGATCTCTTACTTCATGTTCAGTTCCGAAATTTAAGAATTTTCTGAGAAAAACTAATTTCGGAGCAAACAACTGAGATTTTTCTCACTTCGCTCACAATTCTTCGATTGATTAGATAATCTGTCAGGAACATCATTTGACATTATGACAATTCATATTCATACATAGAATAATATCATTCTGTGACAACGTTGAAATACGATTTATTATTGAAATTTTGAAAAATCATATCTCCGAAAGTATTAGCTTGTTAGAGTTAAAAATGATATGAATGGATTCTTATGATAAAACCTCTTATTAAAAAAAATTTAATTTGGAATTTGTTTCGTAAAAAAAAATTTTTTTTTTTGTTACTCCGAAACCATCTGTCCGATTTTGCCCAATAACGAACTTAGCCGAGATATTTATCCCCCAAACCTACTCTGAAAATTTCAACTCTCTAGCTCATTCCGTTCGAGAGTTATCGTGCCTACGGCCGGCCGGACCGGCCGGACCGGCCGGCCGGCCGGACCGGCCGGACAGAATGAATTTCGACCACGGATTCTTGATCAGTGAGTCGAACCAAATCGTTTAAGACCATTTTCATCGAAATATTCGAAAATTACAGACATTTGGGCAAATTGATAAGCACTCAGTTCCGAGGAACTAGAGCGCCAAAAATATTATTACATGCAACATAACTCAATATTCGAATTTTTGTCACATACGATACTTTGTCTGGAGGCAGAAAATTTATTCAGTTCGTTTTGGTTTCAATGCGAGGCTTAGATTCTACCCAAAAACCTTCTTCTATGACATTTTCCTGTGAGTGAATTAACGGGCACTGTCAGTTCAGCTGGCATAGGCAGAATGGACATTTCCCTGGCACGTATAAAGAGCCCTGAAACCGATAATTACTGTACAGAAGATTAATGCGCCCAATTTTCAGTTTACCTGGAATTTTCACCGAATAAACGGCAAATGGGCTACTTGTTGCATGCTCCGTATAGCCGGCCGGAGAATGTCTGCTTCAATAATTCATGGCCGGTACATTATCTGAGGTGAATTTTTGATAATATAGCTTGATGAATTTTTGATGGGTAAGAGAAAACTGAGCTCTAGGGTCAGCCTATCAAGCTCTTGGAGAATTATAACGGTCAATTCCGAAACATCTGACAGACACACATCTAGGTATGTGGAATAGAGGGGCTTTATAGATGATTATAAAATCGTAGTTGGTTCTGAAACCCCCTCATTTTGCTGCTCCATATGCATGCTGTTCACGTTTGCAATTACAGCCACATAATTCATAATATACGCATAATCTCACTTTCTCCTGAGTTCCAAAATGTTTGTCAGATTACTTTTCCTCCCGGCGAAGTTTAAACCAAAAATTTTCATTATTCAAATAAATTGATTTAATAGTTAAGTTTTTAAAACATTAAATATTCAAATGAATCAATTTTAGGATTAAAATTTTTATTACTCGAGATTTTGGTTACATAGCATAATTGCTGAGGCTAACTCCTCTAGGTTTACAACAGACCTTGTGATGACCAGATTATGAGAAATTATTCATTAGTTGGAATTCTATTCTCCCAAGTCATTTTCAAGAGATTTTCCGCCGTATTCACAAAGCATTCAATCTCCGTTAAGTCTTAACTGAGGTCCTCTGATAAGGATAAATAAGAATCGCAACCTCAGTTTGAGTAAAAATAAACGTGAAACAGGCCTGTTTCAGCACCGTTAGATACGTTAACTGAGGTTGCGATTCTTATTTATCCTTAACTGAGGACCTCAGTTAGGACTTAACGGAGATTGAATGCTTTGTGAATACGGCGGATTATCTATTATTATTAGCTATTGAATTTTTGAACTGTACTGATAACTGAATGCATGCTGTTGAACTAATTTTAATTTTCGAATGCAGGTAATAAATCAATACAAATGGATAGAAATATTGGATAACCGTAAGATAACTGCCAGTTTGGGAGTTTGACCATTTGTGACTATTCTAACAATGAATTCACATCAAAGGTTCGTTCAAAATTTGCTCCTTTATTCTCAAGGCATTTATAAATTCTTTTTCGTTTGCTGTCAAATATATTTTTTAACATTCTTGGGCCAATATTTTGGCAGCCTATTTTTATTTATGATTGGAGGTCCTTAGTATTAACGTATTGTCTTTTGAAAACCTCTTTCAGATAAGCAAAGATGTTAAAGTCCAGGGGAGTCAAGTCTGGAGAGCGTGTTGGAAAGGTAGGCTGGAGTCCTCGACTTATTATACAACTACAACTCCTCATAGAACTCCTGCAAATAACTGCAGATGTAGCGTGGGCAGTTATCCCATCTTGTTGAAAATATCCTAACTGTATTTCTTCGTCATCTAGTTGGTTTATGAATGGCACTAGCATTATTCTTTTAAAATGAAGCTGGGCCATATAATCTATGACGAGAAGCTGCTAACCAACCTTTTGCGAATATAATGGAGTCTCAATAAAACTGTGGGAATTCTCAGATGTCCAAAATCTTTAGTTTTGAGAATTCACATCAACCGACAAGAGAAACCAAGCCTAGTCACTAAAAAAACAAGAGTCCAATATTCTGTCGACGTTTAGATCACTTAGAAATCAATAGCAGTATTCTACAGGCGACGTAGAATATCTATTGGTAGAAGTTGCTGTACCATCGTTATTTTGTAAGGGTATCAATGTCATATTTTTTTCTAATACTTTGTGGCAAGTAAAGATAATTTATTCAGGGACATTTAAGGATTTTGTTCAACACGTGTTCTCAGTTCTTCAACAACTTCTTGGTAACGTTTCCAGTCTGCATGAATCTGTTTATAACACCTCTGATGTGGGCTTTCCGAGAAGATTCTAGAATCTAAACATCAGTATAGTTCGCCAGATATTCATTTTTACAGGCCTCTACAGGGTAAATCCATTCACCTTTGATTATATTGTACATTGCGATAATAGGAAATCATAATAAATGTTTTTTATTCCAAATCATAAGTCATTGCAGATATAATACTTCAGAAACTGAATTTTTGTGAATTTTAAAAAGAATCTTAAGATTTGGCAATAATTCAATATTGGCTGTCAGTTTAGAAATTCTATGATATAATCAGAACAGCCAACTGCGATGTAACAATCATTTATAAAGACCCTGTATAATCTTGGCGCTACGATAATATTTCAACGGATCGAACAACGGTCATCGTTGAGATTTATTTCCTTGTATTTTGTCACGCTCGTACAACAGCGCAATCATTTTCCCAAATTATCTAATTTTTCTCCAAAATGGTTCCATTTGTTGAAGAATTTGCAATCAAACTCAAGTATGTGCGTCTGTTCGTCTTTCCGTAAATAAGATCATTAGGTAGAAATTTCTAGAAAATATATATATAATATTTGGTTTTCCAGATATATCTACATATATGGATTTTTTGGTGCATGTTCTAGGGAACAGCGTGCCATAATTTTGCCCAAATGTCTGACTGATGAAGAATTCGAGGTCAAAATCGATTCTGTCCGGCCGTCCGTTGCCACAATAACTTTCGAACGGAAAGAGATTACGACTTGAAATGTTCAGTGTAGATTGCGCATCCGAGTACGAGGACGTTTAAGTTCAATAATGGGCATAGTCGGCCAAACAGTTTCTGAGTTATACCCATCTAAAAAAGTTTTAACTCAATAGCTCAAATTGAAACGTGGTAATTAGTTGTGCAATGCCGTCACGCAAACTTTTGCATAACTACATGAGGAACTTATTACCAGACAGAAAAAAAGTTTTTCTTGTAGAATTTCATATCTCAGAAACAATCTGACAGACTCCGCTGAAATTTCGCTTCAATCCTCAAGCCGCCATTTTGCAGTCGAGTACCAAATTTCCGCTCGATCGCGGATCGGCTCCGTATTTTAGCAATTATTGTGGAAATAAAAGTTGGAAATGGTATCTATGTACCCTGAAATATGGATTCCTCAATAACTAAAATAATTCAGAACCGATCGACTTGAAAGTTGATAATAATGAGTTCTAGAATGGCGCGCGCAAATTTTTGTGGAATTTCTTGAGGATCGCATCACTACAAAAAACGAAATTTGCTCTTCAAAAATATTATATTTCAGTAACTATTTGTCAGATTCCGTTGAAATTCCGAACAAACCTTCCAACCTTACAATCGAGTACTGGATTTGAGCTCGATCGGCTTTGTATTTTAACAATTATGGTCAAAATAAAGTTTTTAACTGGAACCTAGTTCTTCTGAAATTTAAAATCATGTAAATCTCGAAATTGGAGCAATACCTCGATGGCCGACATTTAAGCGTATATCCGCCTACTTCGAAGGAGATTCGAATCCCTGCAGAGTAAGTTCACTATTTTATTTATTCTAAAATTGGAATTCAGTTGATTCCCAGGGCATTATTTCACGTATTAACGCTAAAAAGACGGCTTGAAGGTTCATGCAGTATTTTGTTAATAAACAAAACCTAAGACATGCGCATAAAAGCTCCTGACTTCACGTCAGCCCCTTTTCAATTTTTAACCGAAATTTTGTATCACAATATACTCTATGACGAGTAGCGCTGAAAACGTAAGGATCACAAGTTGGAAAAGCACTGCGCCCAAGGACCAATTCAAATACTTAGATTCTGTTGGTTCGCGAATGAAAAGTCCTGTCTCTGCGATAGTGTAAGGTCCTATTGTATACTGTTGATTCGAAAATGAACAGTGCTGTGTTTGCGGTGCCGTAAGGTTTCTGTTCAAATACATACTTTGACTGTTGGGTCGAAAATGAACAGTCTTGCACATGTGGTGGCGTAAGGACCTATTCAAATAGATACATATTAACTGTTGGGTCGAAAATATACAGTGCTAAGTTTGTGGTGGAAGGTGTGCTTTGTTTAGCAGTAACGCTTCATCTTTGAAGATGGAAACTTTGTTTCCGAAACATATGTCAGACGACAAAAACTGTAGTGGACAAGAGTGTAGTTACTTTTGTAGTGTGCTTCGTCTGTGGTGGTGTAGGGACACATATCAGTTCAAACATACAATTGTGGCATGAGATATTTAACACCCGTATAGCAGTGGTTTATTTTAAATAGTGTATTCCGAGAGCAATTTCTATGAAACAAATCAGTCCTATCGTACGGTTATTCAATGAGAACCTATGAGTTGACACTTCCCAAAAAACATTCTTTATAGCTGAAATTTTAATATCTAATAATATACGAATATACTCACGTTTCACGCAAATTGAACAAAAAATTCAACCTAAATTCGTTCGATAACCGTTTCCTCGGAGATATTATTTCAATATGAATGAAAACAAGAGCGCAAAAAAAACGAAAAAGAGCAAATTCGGCACTGGGACTAGATCCCGGTGTCTGTCTATGACTTCTAGACCAGAGTCGATAATTTTATAAACCGAAAAAAATTATAGTGTAATGAAACCCGTTGTTAAAGGAAGATAATATAACAAAAATGATAGGAAAAATAATATACGGGCGATCTGAGCTCGGGAAGGGGCAGGGGGTGAGTTTTTAAGGGTAAAAAACGGTTTATCTCGATTGCCGGCAAAACTACGAGTCCTATGGAAAAAAGTTAAATCACAAAGTTGTAGGTAATAAAAAGATCTACAACCTTTGTGTTCACCACATTTGGTAAAAAGTTTCCTTTTTATGTCGCAAATACACTATCATTTTTTGGATTTAAAATTTTGATTTTTTACCTTCATTTGACTTAATATCGAAAAAGCACCCTACTTTTCGATAGAAAATTCTCACGTCAAAAAATCTGCGCCTTTGTAAAAAGTAGGTGGGCTTTTTGTTCGATGAAATCTCTACTTTAAAATGGTCTAAAAAAATAAACATTACTATGGTAAATTATCTCAGAAAATGCTACGAAGTAACAGGCAGTAAGGCCCAGACCCGCATAGCCCCGGCCCCACATCTCTATGATATACATTTTTATTGGCTAAAATTATCCGTAGGTCACTCAGGTATACAAGTTATCTTAAAATACCAATAAATAGGCATCTACACATATAATTAAGAGAAGATTCTACAACTTTCTCAAAATATTGTTGATGTCTTATTAAATATTAACTTCATTAACTTAGCATTCTCCGAAGAAATTTAGCATAATAATGTATTTTTTTTTACAACATCAGATAGTAGAGACTCCAATGAGCAAAATCTCCACCTACTTTTTCAAAAAAGCAGATATTTCACGTGGGAATTTTCTATTGAAAATTAGTGCGCTTTTTCGATATTAAGTCAAATAAAGGGGAAAAAAAAAATTTTCGAATCCAAAAAGTTACAGTGTATTTGCAACATAAAAAGGTAAGTTTTTACCAAATTTGGTCAAAAACAAAATTTTTTTGTAAAAGATAAAAATTAAAAACGAAAAACGTGGTTATTTCAATTTTTCACGTAAATTTTGAGGTTATGTGAAAAAAGTATAACTACAAAAGTTGTAGATCTTTTCATTACCTACAACTTTGCCGTTCAACTTTTTTCCATGGGTCTTGTAGTTTTGCGGGAAATCGAGTTAAACCATTTTTTACCCTTAAAAAATCACCCTCTTCCCCTTCCCGAACTCAGATCGCCCGTAAATTATTTTTCCTATCATTTTTGTTATATTCTCTTCCTTTTCCAAAGGTTTTCATTCTACTATATTTTTTTTCACTTTTTACTATTTTTGAAGGCTTCGACCCTGGTGTATTCCACGAGTCTGACGTTTCAACCAATAGAGCCATGCTGGGTCCGTACATATCTACGGTGAAAGGCGGACTATATATGAACGAGTTACATTACTGTCCTTTGATACCTTGTTTTCAAATTTCTAATTTCAGTTTTGTGATTTTTCTATATTTCCGTAATATCTTCTACAATATAGATCCGATCGAGTTCAATTCATTAGAATACGTCTAATGTACCTTATGTCGACTATTCATTGAACAAATGGTTCTGTGATATACTGATTAGTTTTGTTGAGTGTATATGATCATATAAATCGTAATATTCAACGGCACACACAAACCTGGAACCTTTGATGTAGAAGTCCGACACTCTGCCACTGAACCACCATGCGGATTGGACTACAGTATTGTCTTGGCGCTGAAATTGAACACGTTTTATGGACTGATGTTGCTGACTTGATGTCGCCAATATAACAGGCCATATACTGCGTTCACAATGATGGATATCTTCACCGATATTTTATAAGGTAATAAAAGCACCTTGATTGGAACACGTTAGAGCACCATATTCTGTTTTCCTGGATAATAATAAATGTCCGAAATATAGACAGCCAGCAGATAAACTGGATCAATATAGGATAGGATTCATCTGAAGGGTATTAACCCGAAATGCATACTTGAGCTTGATGGCTTACCGAGGTTGCCGATGTAGAGATGTTTCCGCAGCAATATTTTTGCTCTCGGCACTATCATTTCTGCCAAATGTCTTTAATTTTCGAATTTTGAGGCTCAAATGATTCCATTTTACATATTGATGAAAAATCCGTCGTCAAATTATATTTTGTCCTTCTGTTCCGTTTGTCCATGGGGTGGACTCTCCTTTGATTAAGTCGGTACATAAATGTTCCAAAGACTCCCACTGCGATCTCTGCCTCGCGTTTCGTGGCTACTCGATAGCTTTCGGTGTTGTCGGGCTACTACGCAGTTCCCATCGTCAACACGGCCATTCTGGGGATACTAAAAAAGTAACTACACTCTTGTTCACAACAAATTTTGTCGTCTGATATCTGGTTAGTAAATATATCCAAACTCATCAGACATTGGCAAAAAAAAAATCTTACGAATTAGTTGAAAATTTTCAAAATCAGTTACAAATACCGCTTCATTTCGTGGGACACATTTTCATTATTTCTGAAAACCCCTGTTAAAATAGCAATAGATTTGAAAGACTGACTTGATAGTTTAGGTATCCCTCAAATACAAATTAATGAGTACTTTTGGTAGGGCCATAGGTAACCCCCTTTCCTCCTTTTAAGCTGATTCGTTCCTCAGCAAATTAGAACTAGAAATGAAAATGGGTTCAAGCCCTGTGGACAGGAGCTTTCTGGCGCTCTAGTTCAAACAGACAAATTATATCTCCGAAAGTATTGGTTTCTCAGAGTTGGGAATTATATCAATGTATTCATATGATAGAACTGCATCATAAAGGAAATTTAAATAATAGTTCATTTATCAAGATTAAATGAGCAATCATGAGAATGAGAACTGCACCATGGAAGAAATCAAATTAAATCTGGCCAATTTTGCCCAATAACGTACTCAACCGAGATTTTCATCTCCCTAAACTACTCTGAAAATTTCAACTACCTACCTCATTCCGTTCGAGAGTTATATCTATGTCTATGGATGAAAAGCAGTCTCACTACTCTCAGATCTCTTACTTCATGTTCCGTTCCGAAATGTAAGAATTTTCTGAGAAAACCTAATTTCGGAGCAAACAACTGAGATTTTTCTCACTTCACTCACAATTCTTCGATTGATTAGATAATGTCATGTCTCAGGAACATCATTTGACATTGTGACAATTCATACATAGAATAAATAATATCATTCTGTGACAACGTTGAAATACGATTTATTATTGAAAATTTGAAAAATCATATCTCCGAAAGTATTAGCTTGTCAGAGTTAAAAATGATATCATTGGATTCTTATGGTAAAACAGCTTATTGAAAAAAATTTAATTTGGAATTTTCCTTGTAAAAAAAAATTTTTTTTTCTTACTCCGAAACCATCTGTCCAATTTGCCCGATATCGGACTTAGCCGAGATATTTATTTGCCAAACCTACTCTGAAAATTTCAACTGTCTAGCTCATTCCGTTCGAAGTTATCGTGCCTACGGCCGGCCGGACGGCCGGACAGAATGAATTTCGACCACGGATTCTTGATCAGTGAGTCGAACCAAATCGTTGAAGACCATTTTCATCGAAAAATTCGAAAATTACAGACATTTGGGCAAATTGATAAGCACTCAGTTCCGAGGAACTAGAGCGCCAAAAATGGGTTCAAGCCCTGTGGACAGGAGCTTTCTGGTGCTCTTGTTCAAACAGACAAATTATATCTCCGAAAGTATTCGTTTCTCAGAGTTGAGAATTATATCAATGTATTCTTATGATAGAACTGCATCATAAAGGAAATTCAATTCAAATAATAGTTTATTTATCAAGATTAAATGAGCAATCTGAGAATGAGAACTGCACCATGGAAGAAATCAAATTAAAACAGCTGAACTGAATTTGACTCTCTCTTATAGAACAGGATGAAATGTACGAGTATGAACACAGATCATATATTAAAGCTTAGATAGAATAATTATAGCATTCTGTGAGACTTACATGATATTTATATAATAATACATATATAGTTACATCAAAAGTTAGTACAAATGGCATATCAGATGAACAAATGGCAATTGGTTCAGACACCAAGGTAAACCCAGGTCTGTTCTTCCACCAATGCCCCAGAATATTTATGAACAAGATGAGCGATTCAGGCTGTGAAAAATATAGTGAAGAAAATGAAGGGAAAAGGGGAAAAAAAGGGAAAACAAAAAGTAGAGACAGGAAGAGAGGATGGGGAAGGAAAAAATATGTTGCTGGAGTTGAAAATGATATCGATGGATTTTAATGGCAAAACTGCATCTTAAATGAAAATTGAATTTGAAATTTGTCGCTTAAAAAAAATATTTTTTTTTCGTTACTCCGAAACCATCTGGCCTATTTTGCCCAATAACGGACCTAACCGAGATATTCATCTCCCTAACTTACTCTGAAAATTTCAACTGCCTAGCTCATTCCGTTCGAGAGTTATTGTAAGAAAAAATTTTTTAATTTTGAAAAATTTTTTTTGACACTTTGCGGTAACCTGGTCAATACAAAACTTCACTTGCGTATAAAGGTCATGATTCTACAATTTAATGCTAAATTTCAGATAGATCGAGTGATCGGTTTCGGAAATATTCATAAAAAATGTGTTACTAAAATCGGCCATAACATCGAAACCGCTTGATGGATTTGGCCCATTAACGAACTTGTCTGAGATATTTACGCTCCAAACCCACCTTGCAAATTGCAATCTTTCAACTCCTTTCGTTCGAGAGTTATCGTGCCTACGGCCGGCCGGCCGGACCGGCCGGACAGAATCGATTTCGACCTCGGATTCTTGATCAGTGAGTCGAACTAAATCGTTTGAAACCATTTTCAGCCAAAAATTCAAAAATTACAGACATTTGGGCAAATTGATAAGCACTCAGTTCCGAGGAACTAGAGCGCCAAAAATCACAAAAATATGTTCCAGAATTTTGGGCTAGATACGTCAATGACATCTTCGCAAATGCTGAGGAAATTTTTGGTATAATGAATTTACCAGTATCTTAAACAGTAAATATACCCTATATTTTATGATTTCATAAAATCATATAATCATGAGGGAATTGTGGCTTCCTTTTTTGGCCAGTACCTCGTCTCAGTAGATCCTATAGGCAGAGCAAAAGTTGTTCAGGAAACTATTCTTCATACTTCAGCTCTTGCTGCTCTTCCTCCTCTTCCACGGCTGATCCTTATTCTGTCTCCAGATCATCATCGTCTTCGGAATACTCAGGAGTTCAGAGGAGCCCATAGTTATGTCATGCTGCTCACCGACTGGATTGAGGCATACATGCCCCTTGCAGTGCAGATTGCGATGTTTCTAACGCCATTAGACGCTAAATATAATGTTCTTCAAAAAGGATATAATATAACAAAGTAAATGAATTTTCTTCAGGATACGTTCTTCTCGAGTTATAAGAGAAATACTGAAAAACGTCCGAAAATTTCGTTTTTAGGGTCTTAAATCTGAAGCAAAACATAAAAACCGTCGCAAACTCAGAAACCCGTTATTTCAGGACCCTCAAAATGGTTTAAAACAATTTCCAGCTCTGAAGCAATTTTTAGGGGCTAGACCTCATTTTAGCACTAACTTTTCTGGGCTACCAGTACACTTTCGGTATGGTTTATATAATTATTTTGATGGCTTGAGATTATAATATTTGTCAATTTCGAAGAGACTTATGGGTTACCAAAGGTTAAGTCCCTATCACAGAAACGAAGAGCCTTGTATATATATTGTATATTGTTGTAGGGGGTTACGTTGCACTGCGACCTTAAGGTCTATTGTGTCCCTCCTTCAGAGCTGTCATGTCATTTCTATAGACAGCTTCCAGTTCCAGAGTTCTGATAAACTCCAGTATCTGGGATGCCTTCAAGGAGGCTACGTCTTGGCTCCTGGAGATTTCTTGCCCAAAGCATTCCTTGCGTTGGTTTTAGATGGCGAGGCATTCCGTTATCAGGTCATCAGGAGTTTCATCCTCCTCCAAATAGAATCTGCACTCGTCAGTTTCTGCTAGCCCTTATCTCAGCATATGCTTCCTGAGGCCGCAGGGCCCCTGTAAGGAAGCAAGTGAGGAAGTGCAGCGTATTCTTACTGAGGTCCAAGTATTTCTTGGATCTGACAGTATCAAAGTTCCAGTGGAATTTCTTGCAGTTATACATTGCAGGGAGTGATATCCAGAAAATACCTCTCTCAGTTTCTTTTATCGTCCGGAATTAAATTTTGTAGGTGGTTCTACCAACCCCACAATAAGGTTCCAGGCCAATAAAGGGGGTTCATGCTCCTTTCTTGGCGAGTGTATTGGCCACCTCATTTCCTAACGAAAAGCCTTAACTAACATTCAATTGTCGTTTTCTAGCTCCCCAAAGTATCAAAATATGACCCGTTATACTTGGATCACCCTGCACAATATATTTCCGAATACATTTTGATCTATAACCATCATATGGAGCCCTATGGACATGAGGATAATTTTACAGCCTAGACATAACATCTTCTCCACTCCCTTGAATATTATAAAGCCAATCCAAAGATCAACATCAAAACGTTGCCTCCCACCCATTCTGGCCTCCATTTATTTCAGTCGCTTTATTTATACTCACAACTGAAGATTCTGCTTTGTGTTAACAATCCATTAACGGTTCTTGTAATCCCGAAACATGCCGACATACATCCCCGTTCGTCTCCAAGGAAAGCCTTAATGAACCGATGGTCCTATTCATGCCGAACTTCAATAGAACCCTCACCCGCGAGCCTCTGTTTTGAGTTTTCACAAACGATTTGATGTTCGTATACCAGTTATGCCACACGGAAGAATAATATCCTTAGCGATTCATATAGATCAGTGCTGAAGCCTTTGAAAATGGTAAATACTGAAAAATTCAAGCACTGAACCAATTTATTTTTCCGTATTTTCTTTTAAATTTTGTTAGGGGTACGGTTCTCACGAAATTTTACACGTCCCTATCTCCTTTCGTTCGAAAGTTATTTAGGCAACGGTCACCCATCCAGCTCCTTAACTCACACAAGGTTGCCCGGATCTCCAACAATATATATCCGATCGTGTTCAAACTTGGAACTTGGCAGTAGAGTTAGTTTCTGAAGGCTTTCAGCGATGTCAGACGATTAGTTTCTGATATACAGGGTGGTCCAGATCTTAACCAAGAAATTTTAACCACGTATTCTACATCAAAAATAAGCCCTAGTTTGTCATATAAACATATGTCGAGAAATGCTTCCTCTCCGAGATACAGGGTGTTAAAATTATTAGAAAAAAAATGTTTTTTTTTCCTTTACTTCGAACATCTTCCTTAAATTCGTATTTGAGTGTGGATATTAACGCTTATTTTTTCGTAATTACACATTTTTTACAAAGAGAGTCTTATTATTACGAGTATTATTTTTATGTACCATATCAAATTTCAGCGATGTGCTCATGCATGAGCGTGTTTAATTTTTTTACTCGGAAACGGTGCCTCGTACGTCAAAAAGTAAGGAGAATGAATTTACTTCAAATTAAATAAGGATTTCAAGAATAAATTTCATTATTGGAAAAACCAGTGGCGTATCATTTTTTTTCCAAGAATATTCAGTCTCGATGCAGTACGGACACCATTGGTGGAATTAAAAACAAATATTGTATTCAAAAAGTGCCTCTTGATCCTTAAAACCTCTGTCCCAAATTTCATAAAAATATTTTAAGAAGTGTCAAAGTTATTGATAAAAAACATTTTTTTTTCTATAATTTCAACACCCTGTATCTCGTATTCTGGACATATATTTATATGACAAACTAGGGCTTATTTTTGACGTAGAATACGTGGTTAAAGTTTCTTGGTTACGATCTGGACCACCTTGTATAGAAATTTTTTGTATGATTTCCAATGATTTTTTAAATATTTTCTAGTGATACGATCCTCACGAAAGTCCGCAAGAATTTTTGCGTTGGTATTCTACAACTCATAAACATGTTTGAATTGGATCGTTTTTGTATTTTGTGAGTTATTGAGAAAATTACAACCTAATTTCAGAAGGGTATACTTAACTCCAAAACCGTTTTTCTGATTATGCAAATAAGCAAACTCAAATGTTGCATTCAAATGCACTACCTAACCCGAAAATTTCTAGTCCTTATCTCTTTCCGTTCTCAGGTTATCGTGACATAAAAAATATTTAACAATATATTTTTTATTTTAATTCAAAAACGTTTTTATTCTACAACTACTTACCAAGTTTCAATTCGATCGGATTTGTATTGGTTGAAAACAAAATTATTACTTGGAAACCATTATCCGATTTGACTTGGAAACCGATTATGTCGATTAACGAACTTCTCCGTCGTATTGGGGCGCCACCTACCCTGAACATTTCAAGTCGCTATCTCTTTCCGTTCTCAAGTTATCATGGCAACCCAATCGTTTTTCGGCAAAAAAATCGAAAATTACACACATTTGGGCACAATAATTACGGGCGATCTATGGTCGGGAAGGGGAAGGGGGTGAGTTTTCAAGGGTTAAAAACGGTTTATCTCGATTTACGGCAAAACTGCAAGTCCTGTGGAAAAATTTTAATGGTAAAGTTGTAGGTTATAAAAAGGTATAACTTTTCTATTCAAACTTTTTTCACATAACCTCAAAATTTATGAAACAAATTCAAATAACCAAGCATTGGATCTTCATTCTTTCTTTTACAAAAAATTTTTTTTCACGAAATGTTGTGAAAGTTTACCTTTTTCTGTCCCAAATACACTGTAGTTTTTTCATTGAAATATTAATTCTTTCACCTTATTTTGACTTAATATCGAAAAAGCACCCTACAAGTTTCATTCGTTAATCTTACGTCATATCTGATTTTTTAAGAAGGCCAGTGGGCTTTTTATTCAGTAAAATCTCTACTTTCTGATAGAAAAATATACATTATATGGTAAATTTCCTCAGAAAATGCTACGAAATAACAGATAGTAGGGCCCAGACCCGACTAGCCCTTCCCACTTTTCTATGAAATACCATTTGATGGGCTAAAATTTTGCGTACGTCACTCAGGTGTATAAGTTATCTTAAAATAATAATAAATAGGCATCTAGGCAAATAATTCACAGAAGATTCTACAACTTATTCCTCAAAATAATGTAGATGTCTTATTAAATATTAACTTTATCAACATAGCATTTTCTGAAAAAATTTTGTATATTCTTTTCATACTATCATAAAGTAGAGATTTCAACGAACAAAACGCACACCAACTTTTTTAAAAAAGCAGATATTTTGACGTGACAATTTTCGATTAAAAATTAGGCAGCTTTTTCGATATTCAAAATATGGTGAAAAAGTGAATACTTTTAAACAAAAAAATCACAGTGTATTTAGGACTAAAAGAGGTAAGTTTCGACCAAATTTCGTGAAAAAAAAAGGAAATATAAAATATAAATATAAAATATATAAAAAGGAGATATAAACCAAAAACTTGGTTATTTGAATTTTTCACATACATTTTGAGGTTATGTGGAAAAAGAATGAATCCAAAAGTGTTAGATCTTTTTATTACCTACACCTTTGCCATTCAACTTTTATCCATAGGATAGGTAGATTTGCCGGAAATCGAGATAAACCGTTTATTACCCTTAAAAACTCACCCTCTTTCCACTTTCCGACCTCACATCACCCGTTAATTATTTTTCCTTTCATTTTTGTTATAGTCTCTTACTTTTCCAATAGGTTTCATCCTACTATTATTTTATTTTGTTTCAAAAATTATCGACCCTGGTCTGAGACTCATTTGTAGTTAACTAGCTGCCCGCCCTGGCTTCGCACGGTTGAAATGCTAATACTAAATATACTACAATTCCTTTATATACAATGTTCACAGCATTTTTGTCGTTAGACAATAAAAACATGTTTTCTTTAGAGGTTACACATGAAAGAGCGACATATAATTGGCCATGTGAAAAACACTCAACGCTCAAATATAAGCATGTAGCGTTGAAGTTGGACCTGCGATTCATTAATGGTCATTGCAAAATATATCTTTACCGGAAATTGTAGGCGTTTAAATTGGATCAGTAAATCCGATGGTATCAGAGGAATTCGGGGAAGCAATACATTTATCCTGGCTGAGGCGAGCCTCACGCTCTACAGATAATTCACTGTCTCTCTGTATTCGATTAGTATCCCTATCCTGGCTGTGCCGGCCCCCCGGTCGGCACCACCGCAACCGCTATGTCCCTGCATTTTAAATCTGCAATATCTTCGAAAATATTCATTTCAATTACATGCTGTAAAGGGCCATATTGATGAATATTAAATGCACAATGCATTTAAGGTACTTAATTGGATAAGCATCAATGCTGTATTGCTTAAAAATGCTTCGTAATCAAGCCATTATTTCTCGTAGAATGTAAAGGATAAAAATTGGTTTTTGTGGGTTATCCTTAAGAGATAGACATATTCCATCGCGGACTTTTTCGTAGAACTTTTTAAGGTGTACCATACTGTACTAAATTATTTTGATCTATCTCGAAGGTTTCAGCCAGCGTTTGCAATGTAAGCGCAAAAAAATGTGTATATTTACGACATCACCTTGGAAACGTCTAAAATTATCAGTGTTTCTCTAATATATTATGCATGTATTATACATATAAACCTTCCTATTGAATCACTTTATATATTAAAAAAAATCGCATCAAAATTCTTCACGCACTTTTAAAGATCTAAGCATACATAGGTACAGACAGACAGCGGGTAGCGACTTTGTTTTATACTAAAGGGTCCGCCAAATAACTTTTTTTTTAATGCATTAAAAAAAAACAACTGAATATTTTCTCAAATTTCTTTTTTCATTTGAAAGTACAATCCTTCTGGTTAATAATGGAAAATAATGTCATTCAAATGGCTGCCTCGGCTGGCCATGCAGTAGCCTACACGATCGGTCCAATTTTTAAGCACATTATCGATTGTGTGCAGCTGTATCTCACTAATGGCTTCACGAATATTGTCCTTTAAAGCGTCAATTGTCTCTGGCTTGTTGGCGTAACACTTATCTTTGACGGCACCCCACAAATAATAGTCCAACGGTGTCAAATCGCAGCTCCGAGGTGGCCAAACGACATCAGCTCTGCGGCTGATAATGCGATCTTCAAAAACAGGGCGCAAAACATCGAGTGTAGCTTCTTCTGTGAGGCTGTATGGCGTCATACCAAGGTCTTCATGCAAAATTCGTCTCAATGATGTGTCCGAAATGTTCAATTCCTGAGACCGACGGTGAATTGATGTAGATGGCGCTTCACGCACACTTTCTGCCACAGCAGCAATATTCTTGGGTGTACGCACTATTTTTGGCTTTTCACGCTTTGGTTTATCGATGGGGATGCCAGTTTCTTTCACTTTTTTCACAAGATAACGAACATACGGAGCTGACTGTGCTTCTCTTCTTCCAAAATCCGTACGCAATTTTCGCACACATTCTGCAACATTACCATGATTTTCAAATCAATGTCGCAATATTTCCCAGCGTTGTTCATGCGTATACACAACCATATTCGTTCAGCGGAAGGATTAAACTGTCAAATCTGTCAAATCAGACATGAGCTAAGTGTTACCATTCACGAAATAAGCACTAGTTGAAAAAAAAACGTTAGATGGCGGACCCGTTATGTAGGGATATTCTGCTGTTGGGAATATGTATGTGAAACGTGAGAATCATAGAGGGATTAGAAAATAATTAATAGTGATGAAGTTTGTATAAACACCTGAATTCAGTTCAAACATATCGGAATTGGACGTGGTGCGATAGGTGTGCGCGAAAACTATAGATGGGTTGTGTGTCAAGAACCAACAGTATATTGTCTAACTAATCGCACACAGATCGAGAGATTTGCGCAATAGAGCTTATCTTGGATTCTGCAGCTGGATATTCGTGTCCTTTGTAAACCAGCATAGTTGACATAATGAACATATTTCAGTAGATATTTAAAATTAGATGAATTTATAGTTTCGATCGATTCATTTGAAAATCACCCAAGAAATTTAACATACAGAAGCGAATTAATTAGTAAGTGTTATAGCAGAATTATTTTGTGATTTCGCCATCAGAAGATTTTCACTTTAGTGAGAATAATAATTCAAATAAAGGACATGGCTATTCTTTGAAGAAAACATGTGTATCCACGAGGTTGAACCATAAAAGTAGGATATTATTTATTATGTTTCCTACGAGCGTTCGCGAAGTAGTACTTTTCCGCGCGCATTTGGCTTGCCAAAGTAATACTTTTCCGCATCGTGCGGAAAAAAATATTTTGCGACACGGAAATAACAAACTGATCAAAATTATTGTTGTTAGGGGCAACTTTCTTGAATATTTCAGAACCGGTTGATTATTTTATGCAATGTGAGTCTCTTGCAAGTGTATAGAACTCCACTTTTCAATTATTATTCCCGATATTTGCATTACAGCAACAAATAGATATTCATGATAAATGGGAAGGTTTAACGGGTAATTCCGCAAAAGCAGCAGAGAAAAATCATTCTGCTGGTACCTGCCGACACGTGTTTCTGATTGTTGGATTCTTCAGCGCTGGACAACCAAGAAACCAAGGAAAAGATGGAAAAAAAGTGAAAATAGGTGACACCACACCAGGAGCGAGCAACCAATTGTACCTTCAGCTCTAGGGCCTCCCTTTCGGAGGTAAACTATGGCATCGGCACGGAGGAAGCATAAGCAACCTGTGCGATGCGATCTCAACCCGAGGATATGAAACATAGAAATATGGATCATGCAGAGAAATATACATGAGTGGAGAGGTTTAATAAAGTGCAGAATTGAGGTAGCTCGTGGAACATTTTTTAAGATGAGGCCACTCTTCTGTAATGATAACTTAAAACTTCAACTCCGGAAACGCATGATTAAATGTTACATATGGTCAGTTCTTTTATATGGTGTCGAAGCATGGACTTTGAAAATATCTACCATTAATCGCTTAGAGGCTTTTGAAATGTGGTTATATAGACGGATGCTTAAAATACCGTGGACCGCTATGCAAACAAACGAGGCAGTCCTTGACAGAGCAAATGCGGTTCGTGAGTTGGTCGATAATATTAAATGCAGGAAAATAGCTTATTTAGGACACATATTACGTGGTAGTCGGTATAATATCCTTCAACTGATTGTGATCGGGAAAATCGAAGGACGTAGAGGAATTGGAAGGAAGCAGGCCTCTTGGTTGAAGAATATTAGGGAATGGACTGGGGTAAGAAAAGCAGAACAGCTATTTAGAATAGCTCAAGATAGAGAGAGTTTTGCCATGCTGATCGCCGACGTCAAGGGGACTTGATAAGGCACGCTAAGAAGAAGGAGAGGTTTAATAGGTAATTCCGTAAAAGGCGCAGAGAAAAATCATTCTGCTGGTACCTGCCGACACGTGTTACTGCTCGCTCCTGGTGTGTTGTCACCTATTGTCACTTTTATTTCCATATTTTCCTTGGTTTCGTGGTTGTCCAGACCTGAAGAAGCCAACTAGCTGGAACACGTTTCGGCAGGAACCAGCAGAATGATTTTTCTCTGCTCCTTTTGCGGAATTAGGTACCCGTTAAACCTTCCCACTTATACAGGGTGTCCCAGAAGTCGACGTCAAGCCGGAAGCGGGTGATGTAACGAGTCATTATAGTTATCAGAAAAATATTTTAAAAAAATTAGGTGATGTATTTTCAAAATTATAGGCATTCAAAGAAAATCTACAAAATCTATACTTTGTGATGGTTATTCAATTCCCATTTCTACAAATCTTAACTTTTTGCCAATTTTATTATTGTTTTGTCATTCTGAATAATGCGTCTGGATATTATTGCCAAAACTTCATGACTTTTGCCCCCGTTTGGAGCAATATGTTACTTTTTGCACCACTAAATATTCAAAGCTCATATTTCGTCCAATTTCAACTACCTGTATTGGAAAACAAATGTACTACGCTAGTTCGGCAAGTAACTGTGAAAGTTGGCTCATTTTAATGAGGATTCCAAAATGGTATAACAATTGCTCGTAATTCTGCAAGTTATTCGGCTAGAATTTTTTCTGCTGAGAAATCCATTTACGAAACAATTTTTCCTACTAACTCTAAATGATTCTAGTGCACTAAAGGTGGTTACTATGAGTTCTTTATTTGAAACAGATGAAGAGAGTTAATGAATAGCCCAAGGTATTCACTAGTACTGCACACAGAATATTGAAAAAAAAACAGGTTTCACCCTTATCACATTGAGAGCCGGTTTCTCAATTGCGAGTTAACTCAAGGTTGCAGGTAACCCGAGTGTTACGCGTTCATGAATATCGCTAAATGCATGCCTAACTCGTAACCTTCAGTTATCTTGCAATTGAGAAACCCGCCCTAAGAGGGTACAAACTCTACAACCCCGAGATTACCTCCCAAGAGTTGGATTTTATCAAATGATGATTCGAAGACACCGGGAGGATCCACGATTCTTGTAGAATGTTTTACGGTCCGATTAGGTTTACTCGAGACCTATTGAAAATGTATCTGAGCTACGGCGAAGAATAATAAAAGCCGTTCATCATGTGTTTCTTTTTGGTTATTTTTTTTCTTGTTTCAATTATTTGTTTCTCATCAATAATGTTAATCACAAAGTGACTTCAGTTTAAGCTTTTTACATTTGAAATGTATATTTTTTTGAGTCCCTGTAGGTATTAGCCTTGGCTCTTATGAACTGAGTAATAATCATGTCCATAACGGAGGATTCGCCAGTCTGACACCGATGTCGAACGTGTATTGCGGCTGAAGGAGACAGTTTGAGCATTTCTTTAAGATTTATGTTGTTGTTATGTTTATTAAAAAAGTTATCTGAATCAAAAAATTCTATTACGAACATAAAACAGAAAAAAAAAGGATTCAAACTACCTGCAAACAGTAGAAGAGCGACTTTTATCAGGCGTCGAATTACCTGCAGCGCTCACACATCGTAGAATAATAAGCTTTCTCTTTAATTCAACCAGAAATCTTACAGTAACGGCCCTGAATTAAGGGTTTAGGTTCACCAGAATCAATTGAAGTTTTTAGGAAAAATTCGATTCAATTTGACTCCGGGAAGAGGACCATCGGTTACATCAGCTAATAAAGGGTTTTCCAATAAGAGGTGTTATATTGATATTCAAAGAAAAATGCCATTTTTCAATATAAATGATCGGATGTTTATTTCATTATAAAGAAGAAGCTATGCCGTTAATAGTGGAAAATAACATCAGGCAAATGACGACCACGCTTACAGGACCATATCCTTTTAATGAAATTTACCATAACCAAATCGCAAAGTTGCTGCCCTATGTCCTCGATAGCCTCACGGATTTCATCTTTGAGGTCTTGAATCGACACTGGGCTATTGGCGTAGATCTTCTCTTTCACGTGGCCCCAAAGGAAGAAGTCGCAAGTTGTTAAATCACAAGATCTCGGTGGCCAATTGTGATCACCTCTTCGAGAGATAACACGGTCCGGAAACTTTTCCTGCAAGAGATCAATGGTTTCGTTGCTTGTGTGGCACGTAGCGCCATCTTGTTGAAAGTGAACGTTGTCCAGATCTATACCATCCATTTCCGGCCATAAAAAATCATTAATCATCTCTCGATAGCGCAATCCATTCACCGTAACTGTTGCTCCAGCCTCATTTTCGAAAAAGTAAGGTACAATGACTCCGCTGGACCATAAACCGCACCAAACAGTCACACGTTGAGGATAGAGAGGCTTTTCAGCAATAACTCTCGGGTTTCCGAGTCCCAGATGCGACAATTTTGCTTGTTGACGAAGCCACCGAGGTGGAAATGGGCATCATCACTCAAGATGATTTTTCGATGGAATTCCGGATCATTTTCATGCATTTCAACGAACCAATCAGCGAAGACCCGACGTTGTTGATGATCGGCCGGCTTGAGTTCTTGTGTTAACTGAACTCTATAAGCCTTAAGACCCAAATCTTTATGCAAAATACGGTGTAATGACGTTTGTCGAATGCCTAATTCCAAAGAACGACGAGGAATGGACAAACCTGGCTTTTCTTCAACACTTTATATTTTATTTATATTCTGGTCTGTTCTTGAGCGACGTGCAAGAGTTTTATTCTTCACATAACTAACTTGTCCCAACCGCTCGAATTTTTCCACCAATTTCTTTATTGCGGTCCGACAAGGTGCTTCACGACGACCCAAAAATGTTCGAGTTTTACGAACCTTCTCTGCCAAATTTTCACCATTTTTATAGTGAATTTTAATCATTTCAATGCGTTCTTGAAGCGTGTATCGTTCCATTTCTATCAATGGCGTAGTTTCTATTTGTCAAATGTCAAAAAATGACAGCTTCAAAAGTGACATCTACCGAAATAGCGGGCTATTCAAAATAACACCTCTTATTGGAAAACCCTTTACATTGGCAGTCTCAAGCTGATCCTCACACGATTCTCCGAGCAGATCGCGAACGGATGGAAAGCTAACTCCTCCGCTCATCGAAGATTTAAGATATTTGAAGAATTTCTTCTTGTTCTTAGCAGAAACCAGTCCTCCCACATACTGATTCTTAGCTTGCTTCAATGTAGCGGAAAAGTGATTTGAATAAGTACGATATTTTGAAAATCACAGGCTGATCTAGTCCGGATATATCTCTGCCATAGGGACTTCTTATTGCTCGCCATCTTCAAGATCCCATCGTTGATCCACGGTTTACTTTAGGAATTGAATTGTAAAAATTTAAGGGTATCATATTTTTCTCGGGACCATTTCGAATGTTTATTATGCGGGAAGATGATAAACAAAATTGGTTCAAGCCCTGTGGACAGGAGCTTTTTGGTGCTCTTGTTCAAACAGACAAATTATATCTCCGAAAGTATTGGTTTCTCAGAGTTGGGAATTATATCAATGGATTCTTGTGATAGAACTGCATCATGAAAGGAATTAAATTTAAATAAAGTGTCGTTTAAAAAAATGTTTCAAAATTTATTATTTAAACAAGAGTGCCAAAAGAAGAGGAATTTAAAATGCTTCAAAAATTGTCAATAAATTTATTTATCAAGATTAAATGAGCAATCTGCAATGATTCAACCTCGTGGAATGAGTTGTTGCAACTTAGACTCGGTGCATAGTTTTCACAACTCGACATACCTAAGGAAAGTATTATCGAAATATCTAGAACAAGGCTGGGGGCAATCATAATTGACCATTTATTCTTGATATTTGAGTAGATAGAGGCTTACGAACAAATTAGTTTAATAGTTCAAAATATATTAACTAGCAATATTATGAAAATACTGTCTTTTACTACTTAAGGAAGTAGAATGTATCTAATATTAACCTCGGTGGTCAATGAACAGTTTTGTGTATTGCCTTCATAAACTAACTAACTTAAGTCTTCCTGTTCTCAGTACGCAGATGATACGAAAATTTATAACAACCCCATCACCAGCACTGCTGCTATCCAGGCAGATTTAGATTCAATATCGGAGTGGTGTAATGATTGGTTGCTGCCACTGAACATCGACAAATGTGTGGTGCTCCATGTTGGTAAGAATAACCCCCAGCATGTTTATCATTTGTCAGGTCAACCTTTAAGAACAGCGGATGAGCATAACGACCTTGGAGTGATCATTTCTCGAGATCTCAGTTGGAGTAAACACATTCAGCATATAACTTCGAAGGCGAAACAGGTCACTTTCCTCATTTCCAGGGCCTTTTACGGATGTGATCCTCAGGTGTGCAGTAAAATATACTCTACCTTCATCAGACCAATCATGGAGTTCGCGGGACCTGTATGGTATCCCAACTTAAGAGGAGACGCTGAATTACTGGAGTCCGTCCAACGACGAGCTACTCGTATACCCTATGGCGTATCTCGTCCAGATTATTTTGGTAGGTTGCAGATTTTTGGTTTGAGCACTTTCGAAAAACGGCGTGAGAGAGGGGACCTGATAATCGCATACAGAGCTGTGAACAATCTTTTGTACGGGATAGATACTTCAAACATTTTCAGGCTAAACAACAATAACTTAAGAGGCCACAATTACAAACTCCATAAGGAAAATTTCAAGACTGTTCCACGCCAACACTTTTTGTCAAATAGAATTTTTCAAGTTTGGAATGCCCTCCCAACGGGAATAGTGAACTCCCCTAGTGTTAATTCATTCAAAAATGCCTTGGACTCATGGAGTGGGCGGTTTCCAGTGTAGTGTTTCTTTTTGGTGTCTCTTTTTGGTTATTTTATTTTATTTTATGTTTTTTTTTTGCTCTTGTTTCAATTATGTGTTTCTCTACAATACACAAAGTGTTTTAAGTTGTTCACAATGTGACTTAAGTTTAAGTTCTTTACATTTAAAATGTATATATTTTTTTGAGCCCCTATAGGTGTTAGCCTTGGCTCTTATGAATTTAATAATAATAATAATACATCATTAAAATGATCCAATTCTAAATCTTCTGATACATCATCCCGAATTTACAAGTAAATTATCCAATATGCAACCAGTCAATATTATTTTCGCTTTCAAAACAGTCTTGTATATATTCACAAATTCAAGAATCGAATACTTGTTTTCAAACTACGAATTCACATGACTCTAATAGCTAGATAAGATGAATTTTATGAACAGTGAACACAGACAGTGAATACATAGATCTACTATGTATCATTGAAATTTTGAAAAATCATATCTCCAAAAGAATTAGTTTGTTAGACTTGAAAATGATGTAATTGGATTCTTATGATAAAAATGTATCTCAAAAAAGATTGAATTCAAAAGTTGTGATGTGAAAAAAAAATGTTTTTTTCGTTACTCCGAAACCATCTGGCTGATGTTGCCCAATAACGAACTTAACCGAGATAATTATCCCTCGAACCTACTCTGAAAATTTCAATTGTCTAGCTCATTCTGTTCGAGAGTTATCGTGTTAACGGCCAGACGGCCAGAAGGCCAGACGGTCGGACGGCCGGACGGACGGCCGGACAGAATCGATTGTGACCATGGATTCTTGATCAGTGAGTCGAACTAAATCGTTTAAGACCATTTTCAGCCAAAAATTCGAAAATTATAGACATTTGGGCAAATTGATAAGCACTCTGTTCCGAGGAACAAGAGCGCCAAAAATCGTCATAATTCAGTGCCCCCTCTAACGCCCTCTCTACGAACTATAGGATATCGATGGTGCTCTCTGGCGTCACGCCCCTAATCAGCCCCATCCAGTTTGTAGTTCCGATGAGTATCGTGCCCCTCTCATTAATTGGAGCATTATTGAGTTCCACATACTCACGTCTAATACCTGAAATTGCACGTAGATAATAACAATAGACCTGGAGCAGATGACGTTCATGGCATGGCAGTATAACAATAATGATACAATTTCGTATGTGAGACATGTCGATGAAAATAGTGTGCACTGCAGTTCAATTAATAAGTCGAATGAACATCATCGCATTGATGTTGACATCAACGGTCTGCTATTAGTGAGAATAATCAAGTTAAAGACACTCACCGTCCAGAATCGTTATACAGGATCAAGCTAAATCGGAACAGCTATTTTCATAAGCTGCGTTAACATTGTTGAAAAACACGCAGACCCATTGTTTTTGGCGCTCTTGTTCCTCGGAACAGAGTGCTTATCAATTTGCCCAAATATCTGTAATTTTCGAATTTCTGGATGAAAATGGTCTCGAACGATTTGGTTCGACTCACTGATCAAGAATCCGTGGTCGAAATCAATTCTGTTGCCGTCCGGCCATCCGGCCAGCCGTTAACACGATAACTCTCGAACGGAATGAGCTAGACAGTTGAAATTTTCAGAGTAGGTTTGAGGGATAAATATCTCGGATAAGTTCGTTATTGGGCAAAATCGGTCTAATAGTTTCGGAGTAACGAAAAAAAATATTTTTTTTAAATAACAACTTTTGAATTCAAATTAATTTAGGATGCAGTTTCATCTTAAGAATCCATTGTTATCTTTTCATCTCTAACAAGCTAATACTTTCGGAGATATGATGTTTCAAACTTTCAATAATACATCGTATGTTCTATGTATTCACAGAATGTGAACACAGAATCTGTCTGTGATCACTATTTATAAATGTCATATTTTCTAGCAATTAGAGATTATCAATTTATAGTTGATATTTTCTCTTGGAAAGTATTCGATTCTTGAATTTGTGAATATATACAAGACTGTTTTGATGTAGTTTATGCAGGCAATAGGAAAGAAGAACATAATGGAATCATCAAAAGAAATTAGTGTTCGTTGACCACTGAGGTTAATATTACCTTTTACTTCCTCAAGTAGTGAGACATGTTCCTATATACAGTATTTTTATAATGTTGCTAGCAAAAAAATACTGAAATATGGATCTACATTTGTGCATCAATCATTTTTTCTTGAGTTAAGGTTCATAATACAGAAGAGAATGTGTTAGTGGTATGGACTATTAAATTTTTAATTTTGAAAAGAGGATAGTATTTTTTAATATATTTTGAACTTTCAAAATAATTTGTTCGTAATCCACTACCTACTCAAATATCAGGAATAAATGGACAATCTGCTATGAGTGTCTCCAGCCTTGCTCTAGACATTTCGATGATACTTTCCTTAGGTATTTCGAGTTGTGAAAACTATGCACCGAGTCTAATTGGCAACAACCCATTCCACGAGGTTGAATCATGCAGATTGCTCATTTTATCTTGATAATTGAATTTAAAGATAATTTTTGAAGCATTAAGGCATTTAAGCATTGCAGATTGCTCTTTTTTTTAAAAGATAATTTTTGAAGATTGTTTTTTAATCGATAGTTTTTTAAATTTAATTTCTTTCATGATGCATTTCTATCATAGGAATCCATTGATATAATTCCCAACTCTGAGAAACCAATACTTTTGGAGATAAAATTTGTCTGTTTGAACAAGAGCGCCAAAAAGCTCCTGTCCACAGGGCTTGAACCAATTTTTGCGCGTGTGTTCCGCAAGGAACAGCGTGCTATCATTTCGTCACAATGTCTGTATTTTTCGATTTGTTTTTCGAAAATGGTCTCAAACGATTGGGTTCGACTCCCTGATGAAGAATTCGAGGTCAAATTCAATTCTGTTCGTCCGGTCCGGCCGTTAGCACGATAACTCTCGAACGGAACGACTTAGAGCGTTGAAATTTGCAGGGTAGTTTCGTAGCGTAAATATCTCGGACAAGTTCGTTAACGGGCGAAATCGACCGAGCGGTTTCGGAGTTAAGGCCGTTTTTAGTAAAAACGTTTTTTATGAATATTTCCGGAACCGATCACTCAACCTTTTTGAAATTTAGCATCAGATTGTAGAATCATGATCTTTATATGCCTGCGAAGTTTTGTGTTGAACGAACGGCCCTAAAGTGGCAAAAAAATTTTTTGAAAATTTGAAAATTTTGTTTTCACGATAACTCGTAAAATACTGATCTGATTAAATTGAAACTCAGTATTTAGATGCAAAAGACCAAAGCAAACACTTTTGCAAAATTTCGTGAAGATCACGTGACATGAAAAAAATAAAAAAATTACTAATATTTTGCGGAATACTTTGCTTTTAATGCCGAAACATATGTTTTTGAGGTTCATGCTGCCCTTTCCGGGCATTTTCCGTATTGCGCATGCGCAGATGAGAAGTCCTTTAACTGCTGTAGTTTTCGTCAGAGAGGATTGGGGTTTTGGGGTGGCGGATGATATTCCTCCATAGAATTCAGATCCCTGATGAGGGTCTGCGCATGCGTAGATTAAAGATGCGATATCTTCCGAACCACTAGTGTTGGAGAATCGGAGTTTTTTTGTAAGGTGTGTTATTTTGAGAGGACTTTTAGCCACCAGTAGATTGCGCATGCGCTGTAGAGAACTGACTGTTTTTGGGTTGGATGGGTTATGTTGGGAGTGCTGAGTCCATATTATGAGGTTTTAAAAGAATATTCATAGCAATTCAGTGCAAGGACAAGTCAGTTTGGGGGATGTAGCGTTGTTTCCGAGTTAGAGTGTCCGTACCGTGGCCCTGGGGCTAATTTTGAAATTGATGTTACCCCTTACAGGCATTTTTCGTTATGCGCATGAGCAGACCATCAGTGATTTAACTGGTGGTGTTTTCGTCAGAGAGGATTAGGGTTTTGGGGTGGCGGATGCTATTCCTCTATAGAATCCCCTGTTGAGGGTCTGCGCATGCGTGGATTAAAGATGTGATATCTCCTGAACCACTAGTGTTGGAGAATCGGAGTTTTTTGTAAGGTGTGTTATTTTGAGAGGACTTTTAGCCGCGAGTAGATTGCTGATGCGCAGAAGAGAAGTGACTGTTTTTTGGGTTGGATGGGTTATGTTGGGAGTGCTGAGTCGATATTATGAGGTTTTAAAAGAATATTCATAGCAATTCAGTGCAAGGACAAGTCAGTTTGGGGGATATATGTAGCGTTGTTTCAGAGTTAAAGTGTCCGTACCGTGGCCCTGGGGCTAATTTCGAAATTGATGTAACCCCTTACGGGCATTTTTCGTTATGCGCATGAGCAGACCATCAGTGATTTAACTGCTGGTGCTTTCGTCAGAGAGGATTGGGGTTTTGGGGTGGCGGATGCTATTCCGCTATAGAATCCCCTGGTGAGGGTCTGCGCATGCGTGGATTCAAGAAGCGATATCTCCTGTACCACTAGTGTTGGAGAATCGGAGTTTTTTGTGAGGTGTGTAATTTTGGGAGGACTTGCAGCCACGAGTATACTGAGCTTGCGCAGACGAGAACTGAATGGTTTTGGGTTGTTTGGGTTATGTTGGGAGTAATGAGCCGATATTGTGAGGTTTTAAAAGAATATTCATGGTAATTCAGTGCACGGACACAAGTCAGTTTGGGGGAAATAGCGTTGTTTCCGATTTGAAATGTCTGTATGGTGGCCCTGAGGCGAATTTATAAATAACTATATTCGGTAGATCTATATTAAAATACGTTCGGATTTGGAGAAGATGCAATTGCGTCCCTAACGAAGGACCCACAACCGCATTTTTTTCCGATCTACGGTAAAGCTAACAGCCAAACTGTATTGATAGCTATATTTGTTAAAGAAACTTGAAAAAAAAAAAAAAAGCACTGACGCGAAGTCAGTACTCTTTGGCGCGCGTGTTCACGGTGGCTAATTTGAATTGAATGTTGAGTACTTCAAGCTCAGTGGATAGAGCGAGCCGAAGATCTACCCAAAGGATAGTGGACACCATTCACTGTCGGTTCAAAAATTAACAGTGCTGTATCTAAGCTGCCATCAGGATAGAGTAACAAAGTTGGAAAAGAACACAAGTGACTCTCCTTAGTCGCACAAGCTCCTAGAAGATTTGGGAGGGTTAGTATAATCCTAATCATGCCTAATCATGCACGCGCGCAAAAGCAGATTGACTCAACAATGAAAGAAAAAGTGTAAAAAGTCAATCTGCTTTGGCGCGCGTGGTATAAACATGATTAGGATTATACTGACCCTCCCAAATCTTCTAGGAGCTTGTGCGACTAAGGAGAGTCACTTGTGTTCTTTTCCAACTTTGTTACTCTATCCTGATGGCAGCTTAGATACAGCACTGTTAATTTTTGAACCGACAATGAATGGTGTCCACTATCCTTTGGGTAGATCTTCGGCTCGCTCTATCCACTGAGCTTGAAGTACTCAACATTCAATTCAAATTAGCCACCGTGAACACACGCGCCAAAGATTACTGACTTCACGTCAGTGCTTTTTTTTTATAACGTGCGTTCAAAAATATTCGTGGTCAAGTAGGCTATGGAATTTTGAACGTCAATATTCTGCGTCTGAACATAGTTCAGACATTGCAAGTTTTTAAATTCCATAGCCTTCTTGACCACGAATTTTTTTGAACGCACCTTATAATCTAAGTGATTCGAATACACTTTTGCGGTATTTCTGACTCCAACTCTTTCACCACCAAGTGAGGGTTAGAATCACTCCAAAATATTTTAATGGCTTTGAGATAGGGCAAGATTTTCTAAAAGCCCTAACAATTATTTATATAATTATTATTTGAAATTTCACACTTCTGCCCAATCCTCTGAAATCAATTAAATTTTGGATTATGATTAGTTGCTTAGTTACTACATAAGTTGATTAAATGATCAAATTGATGATCATCCTTTTTCATATAATATTTAATATTGAAGTTTAAAATTAGAATTTGTTGTAAAATTGAATTTTTTGGACTGTGATAAAGGCAGAAAAACACAATATTTTATGACATAATTAAAATCGTGAATCTTTTATGAGTGGTGCAGGATATTATTTAATATCCACTCTATGATTTCAACTAATCACTTATCATCTTTCCAATTCATTAGAACAAATCCAATATTCCATATTTTACCCGTTTCGATCGAGTACCTACCTATTGCTATTAGACATCGATTTGTAATCAAATTTTGGCGCTCTTGTTCCTCGGAACAGAGTGCTTATCAATTTGCCCAAATGTCTCTAATTTTAGAATTGTTGGCTGAAAATGGTCTTAAACGGTTTGGTTCGACTCACCGATCAAGAATCCGTGATCGAAATCAATTCTGTCCGGCCGGCCAGCCGTAGGCACGATAACTCTCGAACGAAAAAAAGCTAGAGTATTGAAATTTGCAGGGTAGGTTTGTAACGTAAATATCTTGGATGAGATCGTTAACAGGCGAAATCCATCAAGTGGTTTCGGAGTTATGGCCAATTTTTTGTAAAAATATGTTTTATGGATATTTCAGAAACCGATTACTCGATCTATCTGAACTTTACAAAAAATTTGTCGAATGATGACTTCTATGTGTGGAAAATTATGTTGTCCATTCTCCTGTATTGGACACTCTTAATTCGAATTTACCATGGTAAATTCTCTTAATTCGAATTTACCATGGTAAATTCGAAATAAGTGTCCAATACAGGAGAATGGACAACATAATTTACCATGGTGAATTCGATTAAAGGTGTCCAATATAGGAGAATGGACAATAGAACATACGCGCAAAAGCTCCTGACTTCACGTCAGTCCTTGAACCAATTTTTTTTTCTTAATTTTTTTGAAATTTTGTAGGGGTACGGTTCTTACAAAAATTTTTTTTCGTCATTTTTTTCGAATTTTCTAGGGGTACGGTTCGTGAAAAATTTTAAACACGTCCTTATGTTGATTTTATACTAATAGTTACCACGCTTCAATTCGATTCAATTCGAGAGTGTTCAATACAGGAGAATGGAGAATAGAACATACGCGCAAAAGCTCCTGACTTCACGTCAGTTAAGTTCAGTTCAGTTATCGAGGAAATAATTTTCCAGGTGGGTTAACTCGGAAACCGTTAAACCGATTATGCCCAAAAACGAACTTAACTTTCCCATTCGGATACGCAACCTACCCGGAAAATTGCAAGTCCCTATCTCCTTTTGTTCGAAAGTTATCGAGGCAACGGTCACCCATCTACTGAACTCACACAAGGCTGCTCGAATCTCCAACAATATTTAACCGATCGTATTGAAACTTGGAAAAATTGGCAGTAGAGTTGGGTTCTAAGGGTTTTTGCAAAATTTCAGCAATTTCAGGCGAATAGTTAGTGATATATAGAATTTTTTTTTTACCTTCCTCGCCAAATTTTGCACCAATGTTCGCGTTGACATTCTACAACTAATAACCTTGTTTCAATTCAATCGGTTTAGTATTTTCCGAGTTAATGAGGAGAAAAAAACAACCAAATTTCAGATGGCTATTAGTCTAAAACCGTTAGGCCGATTATGCTTATAAACAAACTCCAATGTTGTGTTCAGATGAACATCCTTACCTGAAAACTACAAGCCGCTATCTCTTTCTCAAGTTATCGTGACAACAAAAATATTTTTTAATAATTTTTTAAAAAATTTCAAGCCATACGATTCGCACAAAATTTCACGAACGTGCTTAGGTTCATATTCTACAACTACTTACCAAGTTTCAATTCGAACGGATTTATATTGGTTGAAAACAACATTATTACTTGGAAACCATTGGGCCGATTATGCCCATTAACGAACTTGTCCGTCGTATTGGGATGCGCCACCTACTCTGAAAATTTCAAGTCGCTAGCTCTTTCCGTTCTCAAGTTATCGTGGCAACGGCCGGCCGTACAGAATCAAATTTGACCTCGAATTCTTCATTGGGGAGTCGAACCAAATCGTTTGAGATCATTTTTGTCAAAAAATTCGAAAGTTACAGACATTTGGGCAAAATGATAACGCGATGTTCTCCAGAACATACGCGCAAAAATACACTGAAAAACAGGAGAACTTTGACTGCATTCAAAACCGTAGATCTGCTATTAAAACAGGATCCTTGGCAACGCTGCACCCTGTACATGTTAAATCCGCAACCACTCACGTGCTGAGCCAACATGCTAAGAAAAAATTTACGACACCAGAGCGGCGATCTGACAAATTCACCATCAAGTTCGGAATGTGCAATAAATCGTCGCTTCACTCCCTATCGTCAGTGATTCCTCCCTCTATTGAATTGGATGCTCTACAGTTGATGCAAGAATTGCAAGATAGCATTGTTTCCAGCGATTTGATATGCTCGTAAACTAGAAAATAGGTTCGTTAAAAAAGCCGGATAACTGTTATGTGTTGGTTCGTAAACGATCCTGAACTTTCATGTTGCGAAAATTAATGGGGTTGGATTGTTAACTTGACGTATCGTCATACCTACCCCCAGAGGTGTTTTGCCTTTGATGATACATATTCTGCTTTGTTCTGAAAATAATGGTTCAAACCCTGTGGACAGGAGCTTTGGCGCTCTCGTTCAAAGTTTGTCAAATCATATCTCCGGAAGTATTGGTCTCTGGGAATGATATAAATGGATTCTTACGATAGAACTACATCATAAAATAAATTAAATTCAAACAGACCGATTCTCCCCAATGACGAACTTATCCGAGATAGCCATTCCAAAATCATGTCTGAAAATTATATTATATCAATTAAGACTTACACAATATTGCATTTTTGTTTTTGCGCGTATGTTCTGGGGAACATCGCGTTATCATGTTGCCCAAATGTGAAATTTAATTCTGTGGTGCCGTCCGGCTGTCCGGCCGTTGCCACGATAACTTGAGAACGGAAATAGCTAGCGACTTGAAATTTTCAGGGTAGGTGGCGCATCCCAATACGACGGACAAGTACGTTAATGGGTATAATCAACCCAATGGTTCCCGAGTAATAATTTTGTTTTCAACCAAAATAAATCTGATCGAATTTAAACTTGGTGAATAGTTTTAGAATATAAACCTAAGTACGTTTGTGAAATTTTGAGAGAATCGTGTCACTAGAAAATTTTAAAAAAATTATTAAAAGATATTATTTTTGACACGATTACCTGAGAACGGAAGGAGGTAGCGGCTTGAAATTTTCAGGTTAGGTTGTGCATCTGAATGCGACATTTGATTTTGTCTATAAGTATAATCGGCCAAGCAGTTTTGGAATTATACCCATCTGAAATTTGGTTGTTATTTCTTCAATAACTCGAAAAATACGAAAGCGATATAATTCAAACATGGTTATTAGTTGTAGAATGCCAACGCAAAAATTCTTGCAGAATTTCGTGAGGATGGTATAACTAAAAAATTTCAAAAAAATTAGTGAAAATAATTGAAAAAAAATTCGATATATCAAAAACTATTCATCCGGCATGGCTGAAATTTTGGACGAGCCTTCAGAACCTAACTCTACTGCAGAGTTCCAAGTTTGAACACGATCGGATCCATATTGTTGGAGAACCGAGCAGCCTTTTGTGAGTTCGGTAGCTGGATGCGAATCGTCGTATTTTTGCGAGAACCTTCAAAAACATGAATGTTATGATGACATATTTTTGCGCGTATGTTCTTGGGAAAATCGTGTTATTACAGCACAAATCTATGGGAGATGATAGCGCTACATTAGCGGTCAGACCTGGTTTTGAAAGAGATCCTCCTTAGGAGGAGGCAACTGAATATTGAAGGGATTTCTATGAACAAGAGTGAATATCTTTGAGAAATAGAGAAGGCGTTTCTTCTTCAAGAGATCCATGTGCTTTCAGAGGAGTATATTTGTGAGAGTGGACTTTTGAAAGGTTATGTATTATTTTTAATATGATATCGCTGAAATTTTGCTGAAGCCTTCAAAACTTAACTTTAAATTAACCACACTTTCTGATCTTGTAAGGTGAGAGGCTCATTTGTCGATATTAAATCTCGTGATGGGTAGAAAGGAATTTTAGGCCAGTTTTTCTATCACTAATGAGAATATATCTTTATGTTTCACCTCAACACCTTTTGATCTATCAATGGGCATTTATTGGTTAAAAATAAGTAATTGAATATTACCGGAATTCAATTGAATTTCATTCAATATGTTAGTAACTAAACTTATAATTTTCTTTACTTTGATTATTTAAATATGACATTAATTCCAGTAATATTTTTCTAGAATAATTATGTATTCTTCTCCTAAAGAAGAATTGAAGGTAGACAATAATGTGTTAATTTCTTCATCATTGCTTTCTATCCTGACTTCACGAAAAAAAAATTGGTTCAAGCACTGACGTGAAGTCAGGAAGGAGCTTTTGCGCGTATGTTCTATTGTCCATTCTCCTGTATTGGTAATTTTTAATCAAATTTACCATGTTCTATTGTCCATTCTCCTGTATTGAACACTCTTAATCGAATTTGCCATGGTGAATTCGATTAAGAGTGTCCAATACAGGAGAATAGACAATAGAATTCACCATGGTAAATTCGATTAAAAGTATCCAACACAGGAGAATGGACAATAGAACATACGCGCAAAAGCTCCTGACTTCACGTCAGTGCTTGAACCAATTTTTTGTTTCTTGAAGTCAGGATAGAAAGCAATAATGAAAAAATTAATACATTATTGTCTACCTTCAATTCTTCTTTAGGAGAAGAATACATAATTATTCTAGAAAAATATTACTGGAATTAGTGTCATATTTAAATAATCAAAGTAAAGAAAATTATAAGTTTAGTTACTAACATATTGAATGAAATTCAATTGAATTCCAGTAATATTCAATTACTTATTCTTAACCAATAAATGCCCATTGATAGATCTAAAGGTTTTGAGGTGAAACATAAAGCTATATTCTCATTAGTGATAGAAAAACTGGCCTAAAATTCCTTTCTACCCATCACGAGATTTAATATCGACAAATGAGCCTCTCACCTTACAAGATCAGAAAGTGTGGTTAATTTAAAGTTAAGTTTTGAAGCCTTCAGCAAAATTTCAGCGATATCATATTAAAAATAATACATAACCTTTCAAAAGTCCACTCTCACAAATATACTCCTCTGAAGGCACATGGATCTCTTGAAGAAGAAACGCCTTCTCTATTTCTCAAAGATATTCACTTTTGTTCATAGAAATCCCTTCAATATTTAGTTGCCTCCTCCTAACGAGGATCTCTTTTTAAACCAGGTCTGACCGCTAATGTAGGGCTATCATCTCCCATAGATTTGTGCTGAAATAACACGATTTTCCCAAGAACATACGCCCAAAAATATGTCATCATAACATTCATGTTTTTGAAGGTTCTCGCAAAAATACGACGATTCACATCCAGCTACCGAACTCACAAAAGGCTGCTCGGTTCTCCAACAATATGGATCCGATCGTGTTCAAACTTGAAACTCTGCAGTAGAGTTAGGTTCTGAAGGCTCTTCCAAAATTTCAGCCATGCCGGATGAATAGTTTTTGATATATCGAATTTTTTTCAATTATTTTCAATAATTTTTTTGAAATTTTCTAGTTATACCATCCTTACGAAATTCTGCAAGAATTTTTGCATTGGCATTCTACAACTAATAACCATGTTTGAATTTCATTGGTTTCGTATTTTTCGAGTTATTGGAGGAAATAACAACCAAATTTCAGATGGGTATAATTCCAAAACTGTTTGGCCGATTATACTTATAGACAAACTCAAATGTTGCATTCAGATGCACAACCTAGCCTGAAAATTTCAAGCCCCTATCTCCTTCCGTTCTCAGGTTATCGTGTCATAAATAATATCTTTTAATCATTTTTTTTTAATTTTCTAGTGACACGATTCTCTCAAAATTTCACAAACGTGCTTAGGTTTATATTCTACAACTATTCACCAAGTTTAAATTCGATCGGATTTATTTTGGTTGAAAACAAAATTATTACTCGGGAACCATTGGGCCGATTATACCCATTAACGAACTTGTCCGCCGTATTGGGATACGCCACCTTCCCTGAAAATTTCAAGTCGCTAGCTCTTTCCGTTCTCAAGTTATCGTGGCAACGGCCGGACGGCCGGACGGCACCACAGAATTAAATTTCACACTTGGACAAAATGATAACAAGATGTTCCCCAGAACATACGCGCAAAAACAAAACTGCAATATTGTGTAAGTTTTAATTGATATAATATAATTTTCAGACTTGATTTGAGGAATGGCTATCTCGGATAAGTTCGTTATTGGGGAGAATCGGTCTGTTTGAATTTAATTTATTTTATGATGTAGTTCTATCGTAAGAATCCATTTATATCATTCCCAGAGACCAATACTTCCGGAGATATGATTTGGCAAACTTTGAACAAGAGCGCCAAAGCTCCTGTCCACAGGGTTTGAACCATTTTTTTCAGAACAAAGCAGAATATGTATCATCAAAGGCAAAACACCTATGGGGGTAGGTATGATGATACGTCAAGTTAACAATCCAACCCCATTAATTTTCGCAACATGAAAGTTCAGGATCTTTTACGAACCAACACTAAACAGTTATCCGGCTTTTTTAACCAACCTATTTTCTAGTTTACGAGCATATCAAATCGCTGGAAACAATGCTATCTTGCATCAACTGTAGCGCATCCAATTTAATAGAGGGAGAAATCACTGACGATAGGGAGTGAAGCGACGATTTATTGCACATTCCGAACTTGATGGTGAATTTGTCAGATCGCCGCTCAGGTGTCGTAAATTTTATCTTGGCATGTCGGCTCAGCACGTGAGTGGTTGCGGATTTAACATGTACAGGGTGCAGCGTTACCTGTTTTAACAGCAGATCTACGGTTTTGAATGCAGTCAAAGTTCTCCTGTTCTTCAGTGTATTTTTGCGCGTATGTTCTGGAGAACATCGCGTTATCATTTTGCCAAATGTCTGTAACTTTCGAATTTTTTGACAAAAATGCTCTCAAACGATTTGGTTCGACTCCCCAATGAAGAATTCGAGGTCAAGATTGATTCTCTCAGGCCGGCCGTTGCCACGATAACTTGAGAACGGAAAGAGCAAGCGACTTGGAATTTTCAGGGTAGGTGGCGCATCCCAATACGACGGACAAGTTCGTTAATGGGCATAAACGGCCCAATGGTTTCTGAGTAATAATTTTGTTTTCAACCAATATAAATCCGTTCAAATTGAAACTTGGCGAGTAGTTGTAGAATATGAACCTAAGTACGTTCGTGAAATTTTTTGCGAATCGTATGGCTAGAAATTTTTTAAAAAATTATTAAAAAATATTTTTGCTGTCACGATAACTTGAGAACGGAAAGAGATAGCGGCTTGTAGTTTTCAGGTTAGGATGTGCATCTGAACACAACATTTGAGTTTGTTTATAAGCATAATCGGCCTAACGGTTTTAGACTTATAATCATCTGAAATTTGGTTGTTTTTTTCTCCTCATTAACTCAAAAATACTAAACCGATTGAATTGAAACATGATTATTAGTTGTAGAATGTCAACGCGAATATTGTTGCAAAATTTGGCGAGGTAGGTATTTATGGAAAATTTTTAAAAAATCATTGAAAATTTAAAAAAAAAATTTTATATATCACTAACTATTCGTCTGAAATTGCTGAAATTTTTCAAAAACCTTCAGAACCCAACTCTTCTGCCAATTTTCAAGTTTCAATACGATCGGTTAAATATTGTTGGAGATTCGAGCAGCCTTGTGTGAGTTCAGTAGATGGGTGACCGTTGCCTCGATAACTTTCGAACAAAAGGAGATAGGGACTTGCAATTTTCCGGGTAGGTTGCGTATCCGAATGGGAGAGTTAAGTTCGTTTTTGGGCATAATCGGTTTAACGGTTTCCGAGTTAACCCACCTGGAATATTATTTCCTCGATAACTGAACTGAACTTAACTGACGTGAAGTCTGGAGCTTTTGCGCGTATGTTCTATTCTCCATTCTCCTGTATTGAACACTCTCGAATTTACCATGGTGAATTCGATTAAGAGTGTCCAATACAGGAGAATGGACAATAGAATTCACCATGGTAAATTCGATTAAAAGTATCCAATAGAGGAGAATGGGCAATAGAACATACGCGCAAAAGCTCCTGACTTCACGTCAGTGCTTGTTACTGTAGATATTCTGAACCAATTTGATTATGTATCTTACCAAAGTATATATTTTCTTCATCATATGGATTATCCACGGGCATTATATTATCACCTTAAAAGTAAAGTATCATAATTATCATCCTCATAATTCTACGATAGCTGAGGTTATTTCATTGGACATTTTGCATTCATACTTCGTTTTCTAGAACAGGGCAGGTTTATGTTATATCAAGAATAACTTACCAGAAATAATTTTGACATTTATCGTTCATAGGAAAACAAAATGACATGTAAGAAGACAGATCTTAAAATAATTCATAGATAGAATAATTAAGTACACGATTCTGTGGAAACATGGAAGTACGATTTATTATTTATATTTTGAAAATTCATAGCTCCTAAAGTATTAGCTTGTTAGAGTTCAAAAAAACATCAGTGGATTCTTATGGTGAAATTGCATCTTAAAAGAAATTGAGTTTGAAATTTATAATGTAAAAAAAAATTTGTTTTTTTCGTTACTCCGAAACCGTTGAACCGATTTTGCCCAATAACGAACTCAACCGAGATATCTATCTCCTAAACCAACTACGGATTCTTGATCAGTGAGTCGAACCAAATCGTTTAAGACCATTTTTAATTCAAATTGATAAGCACTCTCTTCTGAGGAACCAGAGCGCCAAAAAGCAGTACTACGCAACAGGGAGTATAAATAAAAGACACACGGTGAAATTTTCGTCGATTTTAACCATATACATTCCTCATGATGCGGCATATAGCCACGTCATCGCTCAGTGTTCCCCCAGAGAGGAAAGTGTCATTCAGGGCAGATACGTACGGGTTTCATGGTTGTTACCAATCGTCAAGTTAAGCCTTCACCAAATAAACATATTCTTATGGAAGAAACTGGTTCAAGCACTGAGTGAAGTCATGAGCTTTTGCGCGCATGTTCTATTGTCCATTCTCCTGTATTGGACATGGACACTCTCGAATTTACCAGGATGAATTCGATATGAGCTTTTGCGCGCATGTTCTATCGTCCCTTCTTCTGTATTGGACACTCTCGAATTTACCAGGGTGAATTCGATAAGAACTTTTGCGCGCATGTTCTATTGTCTATTCTCCTGTATTGGACACTCTCGAATTCACCAGGGTGAATTCGATAATAGCTTTTGCGCGTATGTTCTATTGTACATTCTCCTGTATTGGACACTCTCGAATTTACCAGGGTGAATTCGATAAAAGCTTTTGCGCGCACGTTCTATTATCGCTTCTCCTGTATTGGACACTGTCGAATTTACCATGTTAAATTCTATTGAGGGTGTCCAATACAGGAGAATGGACAATAGAACATGCGCGCAAAAGCTCTTATCTAATTCACCCTATATGTCAATATTCTTTTTGTCGATATTATGCAACTAGTTACCAAGCTTCAATTCGATCGAGTCTATATTTTTTGAGTTATCGAGGTAATCATATTCCAGGTGGGTATAACTCCGAATCCGATGGACCGATTATGCCCAAAAACGAACTGAACTCTCCCATTCGGATGTGAAGCGTACTCTAAAAATTGCAAGTCCCTATCTCCTTTCGTTCGAATGTTATCGAGGGAACGGTCACCCATCCACCTACTGAACTCACACAAGGCTGTTCAGATCTCCAAAAATATAGATCCGATCGTGTTCAAACTTGGAACTTGGGATTATAGTTTGATTGTGAAGGCGCTCGCAATTTCAACGGACAAATTGGACAAATAGTTTCTGATATATAGAATCTTTTTCGCTGATATTCAATGATTTTTCAAAAATCTCGTAGTAGTAAGATCCTCACTAAATTTTGCAAGAATTTCTGCGGTGGAATTCTATAACTGATAACCATATTTGAATTGGACCAGTTTCGTATTTTTGGAGTTGTTGAGGAAATAACAACCAAATTTCAGATGAGTATAACTCCAAAACCGTTCGAGCGATTATGCTCATAAACAATCTCAAATGTCGCCTTGACATGCACATACTAACCTGAAAATTTCAAGTCACTATGTCTTTCCATTGTCAGGTTAAGGTTACATAAATTATATTTTTTTATAATTTTTTAAAATTATCTAATGATAGGATTCCCACAAATTTTCAAAAACGTCCTTAGGGTTGTACTCTACAAGTACTCACCAAGTTTCAATTCGATTGGAGTTGTATTAGTTGAAAACAAAATTATTACTCGGAAACCGTTAGGCCGATTTTGGCCCATTAACGAAATTGTCCGTTGTATTGGGACCTACCCTGAAAATTTCAAGTTGCTACCTGTCTGTTCTCAAGTTATCGTGGCAACAGACGGCCGGACATAATCAAATCTTACCTCGTATTCTTCATCAGGGAGTTGAACCCAATCGTTCGAGACCATTTTCAGCAAAAAATTCGAAAATTACAGACATTTGGACAAAATGATAACGCGATGTTACCCAGGGTACGGCAGATCGTTTGATTTTATTCATGTGTGTACATTGTAGATATGTACCTAGTTATCGTGATTTGTTTTTTCTTTTTTGAGGAAATGAAATTATACATATTTTTCCTATATTGTATACACTACAAATACCATGATGAACCTTTTTGGCGCTCTTGTTCATCGGAACAGAGTGCATATCAATTTGCCCAAATGTCTGTAATTTTGGAATTTTTGGCTGAAAATGGCCTTAAACTATTTGTTTCGACTCACTGATCAAGAATCCATGGTCAAAATTGATTCTGTCCGGCCGGCTGTCCGTCCGGCCGCTAACACGATTACTCTCGAACGGAATGAGCTAAATAGTTGAAATTTTCAGAATAGGTTTAGGAGATGAATATCTCTGTCGAGTTCGTTATAGGGCAAAATCGGCCTGGTGGTTTCGGAGTAACAAAAATATTTTTTTTTTACATTACAAATTTTAAATACAATTTTTTTCAAGATGCACTTTCATCATAAGAAACCATGGATGTCATTTTCAACTCTAACAAACTAGTACTTTCGGAGATATGATTTTTCAAATTTTCAATAATTATTCCCAATTCTATTTGATTTCATAGAATACTCTAAATATAATATCCTGATGTATTTAAATCCAACATGAGATGAGTCATAGACCTACGTTTTGAATTTGACTACAAAATTCTTGAGAATTGATGCACAGAAGCCAAATTGAAAAAGTTGGAAAGGGAGCTTTGGCGCTCTTGTTCAAACTTTGACGAATCATAACTCCGAAAGCATTGGTTTCTCCGAATTGGGAATGATATCACTGGATTCTTATTCAATTTATTTTTTTTATGAAGCAGTTCTATCATAAGATTCCATTGATATAATTCCCAAATCTGAGAAACCAATGCATTCGGAGATATAATTTGTGAAAGTTTGAACAAGAGCGCCAAAGCCGATGTTCACAGGGCTTGAACCAATTTTTTCTTTGAACCCTCGAACACGCTTACCAAATGAACTATTCATAGCAAGAATATACCTCGACTCCCATTCTTCTAACGGTATATAAATTTCATTTGTAAAGGGAATATCCATCATTCGAACGGAAAAATCAGTCCGCTTCTAGGAAACCTACGTGGAATTCTATTGTCGGGAATAAAACGCAGATATTCCAACCTTCAGTAAGGACGTTGGTAATTGAAAAGCACTCTCAACAACAAAGGGTGTTTCTGAAGATGAATTATTCCCATTTATTAATGGGATTGTCTCGATTCTGCATTGTCATTTGCAGCCTAGGAACCCAGTTCTCTATGGTCTCTTACTTCATTTCTATTCGGCTCGAGGTCACTGCATTGAATAAATTATCTTTGTAATCAATTACAGACTGGAATTTTGGAAGCAACTCAGATGGAAGAGGGGGATTAGAAACTTATTTATCGTTACGCGAGTCCATAATATACCCCAATACAATTTTTTGGCGCTCTAGTTCCTCGGAACTGAGTGCTTATCAATTTGCCCAAATGTCTGTAATTTTCGAATTTTTGGCTGAAAATGGTCTCAAACGATTTGGTTCGACTCACTGATCAAGAATCCGAGTTCGAAATCGATTCTATCCGGCCGGTCCGGCCGGCCGGCCGTAGGCACGTTTACTCTCGAACGAAAGGAATTAGAGGATTGAAATTTGCATGGTGGGTTTGGAGCGTAAATATCTCGGTTAGGTTCGTTAATGGGCAACATCCATTGAGCGGTTTCGGAGTTATGGCCGATTTTAGTAAAAATTATTTTTATGAATATTTCCGAAACCGATCACTCGATCTATCTGAAATTTAGCGTCAAATTGTAGAATCATGACCTTCATACGCATGTAAAGTTTTGTATCGACCAGGTTGCCGCAAAATGTCAAAAAAAATTTTTGAACATTTAAAAAATTTTTTTTTACAATAACTCTCGACCGGAATGAGCTAGGCAGTTGAAATTTTCTGAGTAGGTTAGGGAGATGAATATCTCGGTTAATTTCGTTATTGGGCAAAATAGGCCAGATCGTTTCGGAGTACCGAATAAAAAATATTTTTTTTGGCGCTCTAGTTCCTCGGAACTGAGTGCTTATCAATTTGCCCAAATGTCTGTAATTTTCGAATATTTCGATGAAAATGGTCTTAAACGATTTGGTTCGACTCACTGAAGAATCCGTGGTCGAAATTCATTCTGTCCGGCCGGCCGGCCGTAGACACGATAACTCTCGAACGGAATGAGCTAGACAGTTGAAATTTTCAGAGTAGGTTTGGGAGATAAATATCTCGGCTAAGTTCGTTACTGATCTAAATCAGACAGATGGTTTCGGAGTAACAAAAAAAAATTTTTTTTACAGAACAAATTCCAAATTAAATTTTTTTCAATAAGCAGTTTTACCATAAGAATCCAAGGATATTTAACTCTAACAAGCTAATACTTTCGGAGATATGATTTTTCAAAATTTCACTGATAAATCGTATTTCACAGAGTGATATAATTAATCTATGTATGAGTTGTCATAATGTCAACTTATTATCCTGAGGCATGACATTATCTAATCAATCGAAGAATTATGAGAATAAAGTGTATTCCGAAATGTGAGCGAAGTGAGAAAAATCTCAGTTGTTTGCTCCGAAATTAGTTTTTCTCAGAAAAGTCTCACATTTCGGAACGGAACATGAAGTAAGAGATCTGAGAGTAGTGAGACTGCTTTTCATCCATAGACATAGAATGCAAATAGAATGTAAATATTGAAAGCATAATTTTGCAGTTCGAGAGAGGAGAAATTTTGGTGAACGTAGATCAGGAAATTTTTGATCCATTACAAGGTAATTTTTCATTATTACTCTTCTTTGATACATGTTTTATGAAAAATCTACTATTTGTAGGTACCTACTTTAAACCTGTTTTGGGCAATTGTCATACGAAACTTGTTGGCGCTCTAATTCCTCGGAACTGAGTGCTTATCTATTTGCCCAAATGTCTGTAATTTTCGAATTTTTCGATGAAAATGGTCTTAAACGATTTGGTTCGACTCACTGATCAAGAATCCGAGGTCGAAATCGATTCTGTCCGGCCGGCCGGCCGTAGGCACGATAACTCTCGAACGAAAGGAGTTAGCGGATTGAAATTTGCAAGGTGGGTTTGGAGCGTAAATATCTCAGACGAGCTCGTTAATGGGAGAAATACATCAAGCGGTTTCGGAGTTATGGCCGATTTTAGTAAAAATATTTTTTATAAATATTTCCGAAACCGATCACTCGATCTATCTTAAATTAAGCATCAAATTGTAGAATCATGACCTTTATACGCATGTGAGGTTTTGTATTGACCAGATTACCGCAAAATGTCAAAAAAAAAATTCAAAATTAAAAAAAAGTTTTTATACAATAGCTCTCGAACAGAATGAGCTAGGTAGTTGAAATTTTCTGAGTAGGTTGGGGAGATGAATATCTCGGTTGAGTTCGTTATTGGGCTAAATTGGCCAGATTTAATTCTATTTATTCCATGGTGCAGTTCTCATTCTCAGATTGCTCATTTAATCATGATAAATAAACTATTTTTTGAATTGAATTTCCTTTATGATGCAGTTCTATCATAAGAATACATTGATATAATTCCCAACTCGGAGAAACCAATACTTTCGGAGATATAATTTGTCTGTTTGAACTAGAGCGCCAGAAAGCTCCTGTCCACAGGGGTTGAACCCATTTTTTTCAATTTCTCGGCGTCTTTACCACGGCTCCACACGTTGGGCCAACGTTGGCCCCAACACAGTTACGCTGTAACTGTCCCAGTTTTGAATGCCAATTCAAAAAATCCTTTTTAATTCAAAATCGATATACCTACTCTACGTATTCATGCTTTTCGTCCCACAAAATTTTCTTATATTCTTCAAAGCCCGAATTCTTGACGTAAGCTTTGTGTACAGCAAAATACAGTGTTTCTCGCAACTACTTCTCAGCATAATTCGTCGACACTTATCTCCATAATAAAAAAAAATTCGGATTTTTTCAACGATTAATCTTTTTATATGAGAAATGAGGATTATCACCAAAAAAAAAAATTTCGGATGTAATTATTTTTCTTGGTTTATTTTACATTTGTGGTAATCAGCTATAATAATTGGATAAAATACTCAATCATTGTATATAGTTCTGTAGCAATTTTTTTCAATAAACTCATAATAATAATAATAATTCATCATTGGGATGGAACAACGAGGTGCACTGGAGACAACCCAAAACAAGGATGCCTTAACAGCTAGCTACAAAAATAAGATCCGAGATATATGTAAGTCACAACTTTCCGGGAAGAATAAAGTATCAGTCACGAACAGCTTGGCAGTACCGATAATCACCTACTCATTCGGGATAGTGAACTGGACAGTGAATGAAATTCTCGAGCTAGACAGAACCACTCGTAAAGTGATGAACATGAAAAGTAGCCTGCATTCCATCTGCTCGATTCAAAGGATATACCTTCCACGAACGCAGGGAGGCAGAGGTTGCAAAGTTTGGAATACCAACACCATCAACAAACGTTGGAAATGGCAATAAGGATATTGAGAAGCGAAGACCCGTTTCTGAAAATGGTGGCTAATCATGAAATAAGGAACCAAGGAGCTTTCCTATTTAGGGCTGGTCAGAGAGCTTTGGAGAAGCTCAGTATAACTGGCATATCCATCGATCATGAGCTAGCAGGAACACCTTTCACGCCAACAGACCAAAGAAGAGTTGGCAGAGAGATAAGAAGGCACCACTGAAGAAACTACTCGAATATCACATGAGTAAACACCTGCACTCCATATTTTTCAGGAGTTTGAAAGATCAGGGCCTGTCGGAAGAATTATCCTTCGCCTTTTTGAAGTCCGCTGGGCTCAAGTCGGAAACGGGGGGATTCATTATGGCTTGTCAAGATGGGGTGATAAAAACCAGATGGTATAAGAAGAATATCATGAAAGTGGACACCCTAACAACGTGCAGAGCATGCCACAGCCAGCAGGAAACTGTTATGCACATTCTGTCTGCTTGCAGAGTCCATGCTCCAACAGGATATGTGGAAAGACACAATGCAGCACTTCGAATTCTCTACATCCATCTGAGAGAGGTTTATGGTATAGACAACCAACCAGTGCTACCATATGTGCCTCTGGAGATATACTCTTGCTCGACAAAGAACTGAAGGAATTGTTTGTCATCGAATTTTCCTCCCCCGCAGAAAATAATGTGGTGATGAAAGAAGAACAGAAAAGGGAAAAATACAAGGATTTAATATTCGAACTGGGGATCCTGTATCCACGGCATAAGGTTAGATTGGTCGTACTAATCATAGAATGCCTAGGTGGAATTTGAGCGAACTACGTGACCGAATTGAAGATTATTCTGGCCTGCAAATCTCTGGCCGAGGATTTAGCGCACAGAATGCAGAAGGCGGTGATGCTCGGATCACTCCGAGTCATCAGGTCCCATCAACTATGAAGGCCGCTTGCAGCTCATCTCTTTTGTTAAGTGACGCTGTAAGGGCAGGACGAAGAACTACTCCAAGGAACGTGCGAGAGGTTTTTTAGTGAGTAACCAATCAACAACTGGAGTCTCACACTCCTGAGAGAAGCGGACCCTCTCAGGGCGGGCCTATAAAAGGTTTTTCCTCTCGAGCGGATAAAAAAAAATTATTATTATAATAATAGATACCACTAGAGATAAAATTTAGCCAACCCAAAATTTTTTGAGTGTGGTAGGAGAGTTTGCTGATTGGCAATTTCGCAAATGATAGTTGCATCAAAACGACGAGCCGTCAGAAGATGTGATTTTGGATAAACTTCATGAGCGAAATTGCCGAAAAGCAACAAACTTGAATATAACAACCGAGAAATTTTACTTGGAATAATTTTATCTCCAGTTAATCGACATGACTATTTCATGAGTCTATACGGGGTGAGTCTTTAAGTTGAATATTAGTTTTATCCATGGATTCTCTCATCAAATCAAACATCTTTTTCATTTACCATTTTTCCAGATTCGAGTCAGGTAAAAAGTTATGAGTGTTTAGATTTTACAATGCGCAAATCCACCACTGAACTGTCTTTAACTATTGAACACAGAAACACTGGACTCAATATCGCCTAATTATATGATAGCTTTATTATCTGACGCTTGATATTCAACCAAATATCCTAAGAAATCTTATTTACCCTCTCAAGTCTTATCAAATGGTTTTAAATAATCTTTATGCTGCAATTTTGAAAAAATCTCTTCCAGAATAATAAAACACTGACACCATTTTGATTTTCATTGAATATCTTACATGAATTACTCTCTTGAATTACTTGTGAGATCTTCATTCATTTTTGAGCAAATTTGATCCCATGGGTTTTTGTTGTCCGACGCACGGTTTTCGCTTAACAAATAAAAATCGTTTTGCTTCAGGATCAATTCCTCAAAAATCTGATGCGGAGTGCAAATGTTTGTGCATCGACTGAAAGCAAACTATGAGTTTTGTTCCAAAATTATTGAGAATTCAGACAATATGTTATCTTGTCTGATGCCCTGTTCTTGATTTAAATAATTAAATTCAAATTGCTTCATTACGCAGTACCAAAATTTCAACACCATGTATCTCAAAAGTTAATACTTTCATGACATACGATCATAGGAAGCTTTTTTCTTGAAATGAGTCAAAGAATCACCCTCTTAAATATTAGCATGTCTTTAAGGAACACCCAGTATGTTTACGTGAGGTTAGCGTGTTTACATACTGTAGATTCAGATTAACAATTTCTCGTCGATAATAATTGGCATGGATATGTTGACGAGAAATTGTTAATCTGAATCTACAGTATGTAAACACGCTAACCTCACGTAAATATAGTGGATGTTCCTCAAAGTCATGCTAATATTTAAGGGGGTGATTCTTTGACTCATTTTAAGAAAAAAACTTCCTATGAACGTATGTCATAAAATAATTATTATTGATTTTAAACATTTCTAACACTATGAAGAAATTCGTTTTATATTCACTATTGAGGATAAATAAAGAAAAATTCAAAGATTAATATACTGATTATGGTGAGCCTATTCATCAATTTCCCAAAAGAAATCTACCCTGCGATTCAAGATGTTTCAATTGCAGATGCTTTTGCACAATTCTCAAACAAGGTTATCATTCATCAAGAAATTTAAAATTGAAATATATCAATAACTATTTATTAAATTTGACTTGTAAATAGGTTCTTATCCCTAAACTTGAATTTTTATCCATACATTATGCACGTTCCATTTTTTATGGTCTTTTTCTTTATAAATGTGTTTTTGGCGCTCTAGTTCCTCGCAACTGAGTGATTATCAATTTGCCCAAATGTCTGTAATTTTCGAATTTTTCGATGGAAATGGTCTTAAACGATTTGGTTCGACTCACTGATCAAGAATCCGTGGTCGAAATTCATTCTGTCCGGCCGTCCGGCCGATCCGTCCGGCCGTAGGCATGATAACTCTCGAACGGAATGAGCTAGACAGTTGAAATTTTCAGAGTAGGTTTGGGAGATAAATATCTCGGCTAAGTTCGTTATTGGGCAAAATCGGACAGATGGTTTCGGAAAAACAAAAAAAAAATTTTTTTTTACAAAGCAAGTTCCAAATTAAATTTTTTCAATAAGCAGTTTTACCATAAGAATCCAATGATATCAATTTTAACTCTAACAAGCTAATACTTTCGGAGTTATGATTTTTCAAAATTTCAATAATAAATCGTATTTCAACGTTGTCACATAATGATATAATTATTCTATGTATGAATTGTCATAATGTCAACTTATTTTCCTGAAACATGACATTATCTAATCAATCGAAGAATTGTGAGCGGAGTGAGAAAAATCTCAGTTGTTTGCTCCGAAATTAGTTTTTTCAGAAAAGTCTTACATTTCGGAACGGAACATGAAGTAAGAGATCTGAGAGTAGTGAGACTGCTTTTCATCCATATACATAGATATAACTCTCGAACGGAATGATGTAGGTAGTTGAAATTTTCAGAGTAGGTTAGGGAGATGAATATCTCGGTTAATTTCGTTATTGGGAAAATTGGCCAGATTTAATTTGATTTCTTCCATGGTGCAGTTCTCATTCTCATGATTGCTCATTTAATCTTGATAAATAAATAAACTGTTATTTCCTTTATGATGCAGTTCTATCATATGAATACATTGATATAATTCCCAACTCTGAGAAACCAATACTTTCGGAGATATAATTTGTCTGTTTGAACTAGAGCGCCAGAAAGCTCCTGTCCACAGGGCTTGAACCCATTTTTTTCAATTTCTCGGCGTCTTTACCACGGCTCCACACGTTGGGCCAACGTTGGCCCCAACACAGTTACGCTGTAACTGTCCCAGTTTTGAATGCCAATTTAAAAAATCCTTTTTAATTAAAAATTAAACCCATTTTTTTATTTCTACAACAGGTCAAAATGCTTTGCTTCCCTATCTTTTTCAATCGATAATGTTGTTACTTCTTTGATATATTTGTACATACTATGATATTTTTACTTTGACCTGTGAAAACAATTATTGTAACTGTAAGAAATACCAAGAAAATTCTTTCTCCATCTTTCGGTCCATAGAATTTTCGTGACTTGAAGGATTGTTAAAATGCACATATTTGTATTAATTGAGTGCGTCATACAGTATAGCCGAAATAATAATAGTCAACTTGATAGGTGATGAGCAACTGGGAGTAATGACGGAAAAAGCTATACTCATTTAATATTTTCATAATTTCTCATTCCTCAAGTCTCGGGAACGAGCAGTATATACCTAGGTATATAGTCGGAATTATTCCTGAAATTGTGCTGAGCTCATAACGGAAGATAAGAAAAACAAATCTGGAGAAGACACGCTTCGGAATTGAGTCTGATCCGCGAGAAATTGTTTAATCTTTCCTGTGTTGGATATTCTAAGGTTTGAGGTAAATGAATTGTAGAACCATTATGACAATCAACTGCACAGTTGATATTTCAATTTCAGTTTCTGATTTATGCCGTGAAAATTGTTTATACGTGACTTCACGTCAGAGCTTGCACCAATTTTTGCGCGTATGTTCTGGGGAACATCGCGTTATCGTTTTGCCCAAATGTATGTCATTTTCGAATTGTTCGCTGTAAATGGTCTCAAACGATTGGGTTCGACTTCCTGATCAAGAACTCGAGGTCAAATTTGATTCTGTCCGGCCGGCCGGCCGTTGCCACGATAACTTGAGAACGGAAAGAGATAGTGACTTGAAATTTTCAGGGTAGGTGGCGCAACCCAATACGACGGACAAGTGCGTTAATGGCATAATCGGCCCAATGGTTTCCGGATAATAATTTTCTCTACAATCAATACTAGTCCGATCGAATTGAAACTTGGTGAGTAGTTGTAGAATATAAACACAAGGACGTTTGTGAAATGTTGTGAACATCGTATATCTGGAAGATTCTTAAAAAATTATTAAAAAACATTTTTTACGTCACGATAACCTAAGAACGGAAAGAGATAGCTACCTGAAATTTTCAGGTTAGGTTGAAAATGTGAATGCGCCATTTGAGTTTGTTTATAGGCATAATCAGCAAAATAGTTTTGAAGTTATACCCATCTGAAATTTGGTTGTTATACCCTCAATAACTCGAAAAATACAAAACGGATCCAATTCAAGCATTAGTTGTAGAACGGCAACGCGAAAATTCTTGCTAAATTTTGTGAGGATCGTACCACTAGAACATTTTAAAAAAATCATAGAAAGTGATTGAAAAAAATTCTATATATCAGAAACTAGTGGTCCGATATCGCTGAAATTGCGAGAGCCTTCAGAAACAAACTCTACTACCAAGTTCCAAGTTTGAACATGATCGGATTTTCAGGATTGGTTGCACATCTGAATGGGAGTCTTAAGTTCGTTGTTGGCCATAATCAACCCAACGGTTTCGGAGTTATACCCATCTGGAATATTATTTCCTCGATAACTCAAAAAATATAGACTCGATTGAATTGAGGCTTGGTAACTAGTTGTAGAATATTAACATGAAGACGTGTGTGAAATTTTGCCACGTTAGTACCATAAGAAAATTTTTAATAAATCACGAAAAAATTATGTCTATTCCTTGAGAACGGAAAGAAATAGCGACTTGCAGTTTTCACGGTAGATTTCACATCTGGATACGACATTTAAGTTTGTTAACTAGCATAATCGACCAAATGGTTCTGGATTTATATGAATCTGAAATTTGGTTGTTATTTCCTCAATAACTCAAATAATACAAGTCCGATCCAATTCAAATATGGTTATTAATTGTAGAATCCCAACGCGAAAATTCTTGCAAAATTTCGTGAGGATCGTAGCACTAGATAATTCTTAAAAAATTATTGAAAAAAAAATTGGTCCAAGCACTGACGTGACGTCAGTAGCCTTTGCGCGTATGTTCTCTTGTCTATTCTCCTTTATTGGACACTCTTAATCGAATTTACCATGGTTAATTCTATTGTCTTTTCTGCTTTATTGGACACTCCGAATTTACTATGTTAAATTCGATTAAGAGTGTCCAATGCGGGAGAACAGACAATAGAATTCACCATGGTATATTCTATTAAGAGTGTCCAATACAGGAGAATGGACAAGAGAACATACGCGCAAAAGTTTCTGACTTCACGTCAGTGCTTGAACCAATTTTTTATGACCATCCTTGAAGGGTATTCAGGTTACATATGCGTACCAAATGAGAAACTTTTATTTAGTTCGAAGAGGAAGAAATCTGATCAACTGATCTATCTGAGATCAAGTCAAATATATTTCTTCAATAAATGCTCAAACTGTTATCTATAAATTTTTTCACCGTTTTTTCCTACACTCGGGTTATTCATGAAGTATGAAGGAGAAGTTTGATAAGAATATAAAAATATCAGCGTCGATAGTCGTCTCTATAAATTATTGAGTATAAATTAATCAAAATCAATAGAATTCCATTATGGCATTGTTTGAGGTTAGTACTGAAGGTAATATGATGAATCTGTTGTATTTTGGATCTAACTGATTAGATAAGATAACAAGATGTAAAAAATCAAAAGCTTTTACTTGACGTCAGGTTCTCCATCGCACGTTCATTTAATGATAAATATACTTCACTGATATGTGAAACTGTAATGAAATGTATAGTTGTCAAAGTAATACAAGGTGCCCAGTAAGAATTCTATAAACCGGGAACCAAGAAATGAGGTCATCTAGATGTACCCATATCGAGGCATTTTAATCCCCTGAGGTCCATGCTTTTGGAAATACCAGCATGGTGATTCTCGGATATTGAGTGAAAATTAATGTTCAATGAATCTTGAACCAATCAACTGACAAATTGTATTTACCATATTATCTAGAATTTAAAAAAATCAGGAGTGGATAATTCGATAATTCCGGACATGCACTCGCTTTGTCAATATAAAGTTCACCCTGTACATAAATGCAGATGAGCGTAGAAAACTATTTCAACAAAAAAATTAAAATAATAATTTTATTCATTGTATCCAATACCTATTCCGACAAATGATTACTCATCAATAATTTTACCCACTTGCCATTCACATTCTGAATATCGCGTCAGATATTTGAATAATTTGAATAATAATATTTATGTTATCTTATATTTCTGCTATTTACATGAATCTTTTTATTTTTTTATTATTGAGAATTAATATTATCTTGTCCAGAAGCAAATCATACAACAATAAACATGATTAATATGTCAAAAATTCTATTATCTCATCGTCAAATAACAATAATTAGATATCCACAAACATGAATACAATGCAGGAAATATTTGTATGAAAACAAGAATAGAGTGAGAAATCAAAATAATATTTAGATAAAAATTGTCCAACCTTACGTCATTCTTGGGCTGAATAGTAAGAGGTTATAAGAATATGTATATCATTACCACAACAATCTAGCTAGTAAAAAAATGGAGTAAATAGTATATTATTTAACGAGCGGTAATGTAAGTCATAACTCACGCAGATGAAGTTTGCAGCGCGAGTCGGAGGAGAGTGCTGTAATTCATCAAGTGAGTTATGGCCATTACCGCAAGTTGAATACTATACTTTATCTACGACTATAACAATAAATACAAAATCTAAAATAAATTATGATATTAACTAGATGATGAAAACGATTGCATTATTATGAGATCTACTACCTTCGTTGCCAGATATTTCTGATCAGGAGCTTCATTTATGAAATCATTTAGTTGTTCTGGCGTAAAACTTTCTGCCTTTTTAGCTACATGTTTCTCTGATTGACGTTTAAGAAACGCACGTAGTTTTAAATAATTATCTATATTGATTCCATCATTTATGTTGAGTGTGCTTCTTAGCATGGAGCTGAAAGTCCATAGAGACGGTGCTGAGTTCACTAAAATATGCCAAAGAACATTCACTGTAAACGATGACTTAATGTTTTTGCTGCTACACCAATCTTGAAGATATTTGTATACAACTTTATACTTGTTTTGAGATCTTTCGGCAATAAATTCTGGATGGTGACATTAGCTGCTTCTCTTATTTCTGGAGGTGCACATAATAATTCAACTTCACTATCAGAATTAATCGTTTTCAGCAAAATATTCACGGTAATTAGGTATCAACTCAATTTCAAAGCGTCAAAATTATTCAGGTGACAGAAGCACAGACCCACCAGAGTTGTGTTCGAAAATTAACTCCACGGAGTAGAGTAGAGTTTTTGAAGGTTTGACGGATTTACTCTAGAGTTACTCTGACACTGGCAGTGACAGAAGCTGCCAATATCGGAAAATAGGTTATGTTGGTTTAAGAAAGATCCTATTATTATGTTTTCTTCACATATATGTAACTCTAATCATAAATATATATTGTGAGCAGTATAAAAACTATTAAATTACCTCACAAAACATTCATAACACAGTTAGACAAAGATACTAGATTTGCCTTCCCATGAGTTATGTCAATTTTGACAGGAGTAAAATGAACTCCGAGTCGAATACTCCGACTTTTCGGACGACTATCACAGAGTAAAATTTACTCAACCTTTCAGTTTTCGAACGCAATGGAGTAAATATTACTCTACGGAGTTAATATTCGAACACGACCCCTGATATTCAACTGGTGAATAATTCCAGGAATAGTAGTGAGTTATAGAGGTGAGTTATTGTTACTCACGTTGTTTGTTTACAGATACTATTAATTGAATGAAAGCAATTGAATAATGAATACATAATTGAATAGGAGTAGATAAAGTCTATTTATTCAACAATAAAATATAGTAATCATCCTGTATGATTAATACCTCTACTACATCTACTTCTGCGCTCATGCAGAAATTTTCGGTGATCACTAACATTAAGAAATATTGAACGAAAGCGGTCAAAGAGGATAATATATCTGCAAAATTTGGAATCTGGAAGTCGATAGAACTTTGAAATTTCAGTTAATTTCCGAAAATCATCCTGTATATCTGAAACCTAGACCTCAGGCAATTAAAATCTCTCAACATAAGTCCACCTATAGATGATTTTATTTCATGGTTGATCCATATTGCACAAAAAAAATTATCATGAAGCCTAAAAAAGCAAAAGAAATAAGAGAAACAGTTTGAAATCACAAGAGATTCTCTACAAAACGGTATCTTCTTAGATCTGGACACGGATCGAGTCGATAGTTTCTGAGAATTGTGAATTGTTTGCAGGTTTAAAATTATATTTAATTGATCTTAGGTGCCTTCAATGTTGATTGTCTTAATTGGGTTGTATACTTAGGACCAAGTGTGATGTTGGAAGCAGTTCTACTCGATTGTTAGTAGACTGTATAAGGAAGGGCATCCATAAAAAAGTTGGAAAGCCCCGAGGACACACACAGCTTTGGCGCTCTTGTTCAATCTTATATCCGAAAGTATTGGTTTCTCATAGTTGGGAATGATATCAAAGAAATTGAATTTAAAAAATTGGTTCAAGCCCTGTGGACAGGAGCTATTGGGCGCATGTTCATCTTCCTTGTGGCCCGTACTGACCAGTAAAGAAAAAAAGCAGTATCATGTTGAATACCTTAATATTATTCTGGAACACAAATTTTCCATTACAATAATCTTCATCTAGCTTCTATTTAGTATCAATTCCTGTAGAACGTGATCATAATAAGTGTTTTCCATATAATAAAATGTGTTTGAACTTGGTATGTAGGAAATCTGACATCAATTATTGGAATTAATTGATTTGACAAACAGCCGTCAAATGAGGTAAATAGATTTTTGTGACGATTTTCTGTGACCATAGAACGTCAAAACACGCTGGAATGTGAATTTTAAGCAATATCTTCTGGAATTGAGATCGTATCGAACTGAAATTTTGCACACTCGTGTAGAATGCTTGATTGAACGTCGGTACAAATTTTTTTATTAAAAAATTTTCCAACTGCCCGATCCCAACAATACTTAGATAATACAGGGTGTTTCATCATAAAGTGGACAAACGAATATAGCGTGTAGATGAGCTCGGGAGAATCATTTTTGCCTCATGACATATACCCCGTTTTCGAAGCATAAGCGAGATACAGGGTGTTCAAGGTAATTTTTGACCAATATTCTATCCAGTGTGGTCAGTTATGTGTAACATTTGAAATAATGGTTTTTGTCACATCTCAGTATTTTTTTATGCTCAATTCTGAAATGATATAAGATTCTGAAAAAAGTATTTAAAAATGGCGGAAAACCTGCAAAGTTTGAAATTTTTTTACGCGGTTGCCAATTTGAGTTTCACTCTATGAATTATCTCAAGTTTTCAAGAAATTCTGTGAAAAAGATTTTTCAAAATTCGAACACAACTTTTTTTTTACATGTCTACAGCAAAAATAAAATTTCATCCGAAATTGATGAACTTTTCCTCGCTTATACTATTCTTAAACCTCAACGAAAATATGAAAACAGAACCGAAAAATATCGATGGGTTTGTTTTTTATAGCCATTCAAAGTTTCCACTCGGATATCTAACTTATTCGTTTTTTGAAAACTGGTTTGGCTATGAGGCAAAAAGTTTGAAATTGAACTGCCGAAGCATTCCAGATGGAAATTAAAATTTCTCAAAAAAAAATTTTTTTGCTCATATTTCAATAAAACTCTGGCCGGGATCGAACTAGTGACCTTGCGATAGGAATTACTCTTAGCTCTTGATAGAAATTGAAATTATTCGGAACATATTAATTATCGTTACCTAGCAACGGTAATTCAAAGCATTTGATAGATTATTCGAATACACTGAATATTATTTCGCAAGTTTCTTGAAAACCATTTTAATTTGAGCAGAAATGAAATATTCAATCTTGGAGAAAAATGATATGGTTCAACTTATTATGAAGCGAATTCCTCAAGGAGGAAAGCGAGAGAAATATACGCCCGCAGTTTTCCAAGCCAATCAGTACCAAACTTTAAAACATTTATGGCAACAGTACGTAAATTACGTGAAGATGGCACTCTTAACCGAAAGAAAAAAGAAACAATACGAAGTCACGATGAACGTGTCCTGGATTTGGTAGAGAGTAATCCTAAAATATCAACTAAAATGATATCTAATCACCCCAGTGTGAACCAAAGTAAATCTTCTGTATGGAGAGTTCTAAAGAGGAATCACTACCACCCATATCATTTTCAAAGATGTCAAAAATTAGAAGAAGGTGATTGCAGTAAAAGGAAAGAATTCTGTGAATTCATTTTAAGAAGAACGCGTGCGAATAGAGATTTTCCACGTCTCATTTTATTCAGCGATGAAGCGACCTTTCATGGAGATGGATTTTTTAACAGAAAAAATAATGTGGTATGGCAAATCAATAATCCACATTCTTCGGTTTCGATGAATAGTCAAAAAAGATTTTCAGTCAATGTTTGGGCGGGAATGAAGGACAGATTCATCATCGGACCTTTCATTCTCCCTGAAACATTGACTGGAAATGGTTACTATCAATTTTTACGAGAGACTCTACCAGATCTCATGGAAAATATTCCTTTGAATCAATTTAGAGGTATTTGGTACCAACACGATGGTTGTCCTGCGCACACAGTCAGGAGTGTACGCGAGTTTCTAGACTCCCAATACCCACGGCGATGGATTGGTCGGTTTGGACCTGTTGAATGGCCTCCACGTTCTCCAGATCTAACTCTGGATCTAACACTGGATTTTTATTTCTGGGGTCATATGAAAAGTCTGGTCTACGACAAGCGACCTCCAGTAGAATCGAAAGAAGAATTGATTCAACGAATTGAATCAGCTGCCCAGGAAATTCGTCATAATCAAGGAATGATAGGTTCAGCGGTGAACAGTGTGGTGAAAAGAGCGAGACTGTGTGTTCAAATGAATGGGAATATTTTTGAAACTGAATTATAATCTATAATTTCGTCAGAGTTGTTTAATTAATTGTTAAATTTGTCTACTATTGTGTTATATTCTTGCGTTAGTGAAATATAAAATTAAATATTCAAGAAAATTTTGCTTTAAGACAATATTCTCTCACTTTCTTGATTTTCTTGATTCGCTGAACCAAATAATTATTTCCAACATTGATTATTTAATTTCTGCTCGAATTGAAATGTTTTATAAGAAACTAACGAAATATTATTCAGTTGAATTCGAACATACTGTCAAATTCTGTGAATTACTGTTGCTAGGTAACGATAATTAATATGTTCTGAATAATTTCAATTTCTATCTAGAGCTAAGAGTAATTCCTATCGCAAGGTCACTAGTTCGATTCCAGCTAGAGTTTTATTGAAATATGAACAAAAAAATTGTTTTTTGAGAAATTTTTATTTCCATCTGGAATGCTTCGGCAGTTCAATTTCAAACTTTTTGCCCTCATAGCCAAACCAGTTTTCAAAAAACGAAAAAGTTAGATATCCGAGTGGAAACTTTGAATGGCTATAAAAAACAAACCCATCGATATTTTTCGGTTCTGTTTTCATATTTTCGTTAAGGTTGAAGAATAGTATAAGCGTGGAAAAGTTCATCAATTTCGGATGAAATTTTATTTTTGCTGTAGACATGTAAAAAAAAAGTTGTGTTCGAATTTTGAAAAAATTTTTCACAGAATTTCTTAAAAACTTGAGATAATTCATACAGTGAAACTCAAATTGGCAACCGCGTAAAAAAATTTCGAACTTTGCAGGTTTTCCGCCATTTTTAAATACTATTTTCAAAAACTTATATCATTCAGAATTGAGCATAAAAAAATACTGAGATGTGACAAAAAACCATTATTTCAAATGTTACACATAACTGACCACACTCGATAGAATATTGCTCAAAAATTACCTTGAACACCCTGTATCTCGCTTATGCTTCGAAAACGGGGTATATGTCATAAGGCAAAAATGATTCTCCCGATGTCATCTACACGCTGTATTCGTTTGTCCAGTTTATGATGAAACACCCTGTATTATATCCATAAATTAAGCATTTCATTATTGCATTTCTTGAAATAGGTACCTTTTCAAGTCGATCAACATCGTCCTTCTTTCGACGTCTAAACTATGACTTGATTCTTTATGTTTATCTCTTTGAATTTGTTTTCGGTGGAGTTCATAGAATAATCGATGAAAATACTGAGAGAGACCCAGGAAATTTGACACATTTTGTCTTATATCTCCAGAAATTGAAATCGTATAGAGCCAAAATTTTGCACAATGTTGCAAAATACTACAATTGACGTTAGTACAAGTTTTTGTTGCAATCTGATGAATAGTTCACGAAAAAAAAATTTTTTTTTCGAAAAAATTAAAAGAAATATTTTTTTAAAAATTACCAACATTTCGATCATAACAGAATTTTGCCAAAAGTTGCGCGTTTATATCCTCGAACTGACTACCAAGTTTCGATTCAACATCTTCTTTAGTTCCTGAAATATCAGAGAAATAACCTCAAAATTTTAAATGTCTATAACTCCTAAACCGTCCGGCCGATTTTGCCCGTTAACGAACTTAACCGTCGCATTTTGATCAGAAGCCTACCCTGAAAGTTTGAAGTCGATAGGACCTTCGGTGCTCCTGTTATCGTGCCTACGGCTGGAAGTACGGCCGGCCGGCCATACGGCACCCAAAATTCTGACACCGGATTCGTGATCAGGGAGTCCGAATTAGTCTATAGGCCAATTTTCAGCTCGAAATTCGAAAATTACAGACATTTGGACGAAATGATAGGACGATGTTCCCCTAGAACATGCGCCCAAAAAGAGTCATTTAAAAAAAAACCAGTGCCAACAAGTATTAATCTGAAACCAAGAGACCGATTTTACCCAACAACGAACTCATCCGAGATATTCATTCCTCAAATCTACTCTGACAAGTGACAATTATATTAAATCAATTGAAACTTCAATATTCGAGTTTTGTTTTTACTGGAGATATTTTGAACCCAAATTGATTAACTTACCAAAGTATATATTTCCATCATCTTTTGGGTTATCCACGGCATTATTTTATCACCCCAAAAAGTATAATATCATATAATCCTCAAATACTACGATAGCTGAGGTTATTTCATTGCTCATTTGCATTCAATCATACTTTGTTTTCTAGAACAGGAGGGGTAATTTACATCATGAGTAACGAACCAGAAATAAATTTGACATGTCTCTTATGGGAAGATAAGATGACATGTTCGAGCACAGATCATATAATAATTCATCGATTGAATAATTACAGCATTCTGTGCAAAAAGTCCGGTTTACTATCGAAATTTTGAAAAATCATATCTCCGAAAGTATTGGCTTGTTAGAGTTGAAAATGATATCAATAGTTCCCTATGGTGAAACTGCATCTCTAATTTTTGCTCAATAAAGAACCTAATCAAGATTTTGATTTCCCAAACGTACTCTGAAAATTTTAACTATCTAGCTCATTTTGTTCGAGAGTTATGGTGTAAATGTCCGGCTGGACCGAATCAATTTTGACCACGGAAATCGTTTAGGACCATTTTCAGCCCAAAATTCGAAAATTACAGACATTTGGGCAAATTGATAAGCACTCTGTTCCGAGGAACAAGAGTGCCAAAAAGTTCTTCTCCAGCAGTTATTCGACTGTATATGACATATCGTTGATGTGAATCTTCCAATTATTACATATACACGGTTTATACTGCATTATCTTTGCATCTTTCAGTCGACTTAAGGCCAACATAATATGTTATATTACCTGTATCTTTTAGGAAGTCCGTGATATAAATTTTCAGTTCAATTATGAAATATTAGTTGATATTGGTTCAATTTAGCCATAATATAAACTAAGTCAAAAATTTTCGAATTATATCGAGAATACTTTAAATGATATCAATGAATTTTATTTTCCCTAGTTGTTCAACATTTCAAAAGTTTAAAGCGTATTTGTGGAATATGCATTGTTTCTCCTCTATAATCTGCTTGATTACCCGTTATATAATTCAGATTAGAATAATCATGATGATTACCTACTGTACAATTCCAAATTGTACCTAACAGTTCATACCTCCACAGTAATTAATCAATGACAGAACAAGATGAAACAGGAATTTAATACCCGATGCTCCGGAATTCAGAACACAGCTTGTAATCTAAATAATGCGTTCTTGCTGTTGGTGATATTCCACGCATACCTATTTTATTCTTGTTTATGGATTGAAACAGGCAACGCTCAACCTCTTTTCTGTATTTCTGTATTCTTAATGATACAGAACCATAATCGGTTCTGTGTTTGATCTGAAATATTTCAGGAAAAAATATCAATATACAAGCCGACCACGAATCATCTACTGAAATTATGGTGGATAAAATGCGAATAATGATAAGGAAAATACTTGCGAAGGATGTATCAAACATACACGTTGTTTTCAAAGGTTGTATGGCTGCGCATCCGGCACTCCGATATCCAATACGATTTCGTATATAAATGAAGTAAAATCCGCTTTGAAAAAAGGATTCTATCTTGAAGAGCGCATTATTTGACCTTGAAGTTAACCAATAATCCCCCAGATTTCACTTATCCTGGCCATATTTGTTTCACGAAAGTTCCATTAGTAACTGAAAAGAAAATAATGAGAGACAATTATACTGACTGACAAAGAAACTGCAACACCCAAAAGGACGTGTTTAAATTTTATTTTTTTTTTGTAAAACATAGGTAGTATAGGGTTCACCTTTTTTATTAATAAATTTGTCAATGATGTGTTTGTCCACCTCGATTATCTATACACTCCCCAACACGTCTTGGTATTGATGCGATAGGATGGTCTATTTCTTCTTGATGGATACTATCCCTAGCTACCTGTAGTTCATGTATCATAGCCGCCAAAGTCCGTGGAGGCTGGGGTAAATTTCCAAGCCTTCTATCCATGATGTCCCAAACATGCTCTATGGGTGAAAGATCGGGGGATCTGGGCGGCCATGGCAAAAGATTCACATGGGTCGCTTCAAAAAAGTTTAAACTAACTCTGGCAACATGAGGTCGAGAATTATCTTGCGGAACTATTGGATTAAGGTAAGGGAGAACATAATATGGCTAACTATTTCTTAAAGCTAACGCACCGCTGTCATATTACCTCGAATAAAGGTTAAATTAGCTAGTTGCATGTGCAATAGCACCCCATACCATAAGACCTATACTGTCTGGTGTACATGACGCTCAATATCAAACTGAGGTTCACGTCTCTCTCCACGACGTCGTCTAACCCTTCTTCGGCCATCATGTGCACCCAAGAAGAATCGAGATTCATAAGAAAGGACGACCTGATGCCATTCCGCATTCCAATGTTGACGTTCACTGTAATCGTTGCCGGCGATGCTCAACCGTCAGAGGTAACTCAAGATGGGGTAGATAATGCTGCAGTCCGAAAGACCTTATCCGGCGGTAAACCGTACGGACAGTTACAGGATGGCCTTGTTCTCCTAACCACTTATCAGCCAAATATCGAGTCGTCGCGAATCGGTCTCTAATAGTCCTAAGTCTTAGACGTCGATCTTGAACTCCATTCGTGCCCCTTCGACGTCCCTTTCCTACTCTTCTTCGATTTTGGGCATTAACAAACCACGCTTGACAACATCTCATAACAGTAGTTGGATTTCTATTCGTATGGTTAGCGATTTCTCGAAATGACAATCCCGCCCCCCGTAGACCAATGATTCGACATCCTTCAAATTCACTTAGCTGGCAATAAATTCCGCTCTAGGCATTTTAACGACAACTAAACATCGACTTTGGATCAGCTGTTTTGTTGTAAAATTTAAAAAATTTTCTAAAAACGACTACAATATGTAAGTAACAAAAAATTTTGACATGAAAAAACCCGATTTTAATCATTTACGCCTTGCTATACAATCTATGTTTTACCAAAAAAATTAAAATTTAAACAGCTCCTTCTTGGTGTTCTTGGCAGTTTCTTTGTCAGTTAGTATATATAAATACATATACGGGCACAATAGATCTCAAGGTCGCGGTGCAACGTAACCCCTTATCAATAATAATAAAATAATATATCGATTATTAAAATCATTCGATTATGCCTAACTCTAGTTTTAATTATCGAGAGCTCCGATTATTTCTATTCGAGAGGTCCCATATCTGATGTTCATTTCACGAAAAATGCATTCTCTTGCGATCTGCCGTATTGCATTCCGATATGGAATGAACGGATATTTTTGCACTACAGTCCAACTGGGGCAATTCGTTGAAGCATACTTTAATTCCTTTTGAAGTCATCAGACCATTCGATTTTCACGCTCTCCAAAATGTTTACAGATTTAATAGAAACTTTATTTCTTTCGAAATAAAAGGATTATTTCCTTCGCCCGGCGTGATATGAAGGTTTTGATCTTCTTCAGAAGTTTTATCCAGTACCGATCTGATGGGAATCCTTTCACCGCAGTTGCCTCTCATCGACTTCAAAGTCAGCTTTATTCTGACGTCATTTTCAATTTCCGTATTTATATAATAGGACTCCTTTCTTTCCACTTTTTCTCGGATATATGTTGTTCAGTGACGTACATTTTTCCTCAAAGAACATCAAGTGAATCTCTTTAAGGTGTTTATTATTTTCGAAGAAATTAAGTTGAAACTGACCAGCGATAATATTTTTTTTTTCTGCGTGAGAGGAAAACCCCTTTATAGGATTACCCTGAGAGGGTCCGCTCTCTCAGGAGTGTGAAACTCCAGTTGTTGTTTGGTTGCTCACTAAAAAACCTCTCGCACATTCCTTGGAGTAGTTCTTCGTCCTACCCTTAGAGCGCCCCTCAACAAAAGAGATGAGCTGCAAGCAGCCTTCACAGTTGATATGACCTGATGACTCGAAGTGATCCGAGTAACACTGCTTTCTGCATTATGTGTGCCAAAACCCCGGCCAGGAATTTACAAGCCAGGATAATATTCAATTTTGTCACGTCACGTTCTGTCTACACATCCTATGATTAGAACGACCATCCTTACTTTATGCCTTGGAAACAGGATCTCCAGTTTGAACATTAAATGCTTGTATTTTTCCCTTTTCTGTTCTTCATCACCACATTATGCACGGCAGGGCAGGCAAATTCGCCAATAAGCAATTTCTTGAGCTCTTTGACCTGCAGGACTATATCTGGCCTTAGGGCATGGATCTGCCGAGTTGTTGGAATCGCATAGTTCCTGTAGATGCGAGGTCTGTCATTTTCAACAACTACTTCAATCTCCAGAGGCATTGGTTCGTTGTCTATACCATAAACCTCTCTCAGATGGAAGTAGAGAGTTCGGAGTTCCATATTCCATCTTTCCATATATCCTAATGGCGCATAAACTATGCAAGCAGACAGCATATGCATAACAGTTTCCTGCAGGCTGTGGCTACTCTTCACGTTCTTGGTGGTGTCCGCTTTCATGATGTTCTTTTAATACCAACTTATATTTATCACCCCTTTTGACAAGCCTTAACAGATCCCTTCAGCCCAGCTGACTTCAGAAAGGCGAAGGATAACTCGTCTTACGGGCCGTGATCTTTCAAACTTCTGAAATATATGTAGTGCAGGTTTTTACTCATATACCGCCGTATTCACAAAGCATTCAATCTCCGTTAAGCCTAACTGAGGTCACCAGTTAAGGATAAATTGGGGATAATAAAGGACAATAAGGCATAAAGGTGGTAAAACAGGCCTGTTTCACCACTGTTAAATACTTTAACTGAGGTTGCGACTCAAATTTATCCTTAACTGAGGACCTCAGTTAGGACTTAACGGAGATTCAAATACTTAACAATGCTTTGTGAATACGGCCTATAATCTTAGAGTAGTTTCTTCAGTTGATTATGTCTTATCTCTCTGCCTACTCCTCTTTCGTCTGTTGCCGTGATAGGTGTTTCTGCTAGCTCATGATCGATGGATATGCCAGTCATACTGAGCTTCTCCAAGGCTCTCTGTCCAGCCCTAAATAAGAAAGCTCCTTGGTTCCTAATTTCATGTTCAGCTACCATTTTCAGAAGCGGTTCTTCACTTCTCAAAATCCTTGTTACCATTTCCAATGTTTGTTTATGGTTATATATTCTTTTTTGAGTTCATTGTGGACTTATTATGAACACTATAAAAGTGACTTCACTCTTGTCCACTACAGTTTTTTTGTCGTCTGACATATATTTCGGAAACAAAGTTTCCATCTTCAAAGGCTAAGCGTTGCTAAAACATGCAATCAATTTCTATATTCCAGTACGGTTAATATGTCAACCCGTACTGGAATGTAGAAATTGATTGCATGCTTTAGTCACGCTTCGTCTTTGAAGATGGAAACTCTGTTTCTGAAACATATGTCAGACGACAAAAAACTGTAGTGGACACGAGTGTAGTTACTTTTATAGTGTTTGTTGATGTTGTTGGTATTCCAAATTTTGCAAAACCCAGCATCCCTGCGTCTGTCCAGTTAACTAGCACGAAAGAGTATTTGACTATCGCCACTGCCAAGCTGTTCGTAGCAGAAACTTTGTTCTTGCCAGACAACTGTGATTTCCATATATATCTCGGAGATCCTTATTGAGGCTGGTTGTTAAGGCTTCTTTGATTTGGGTAGTCTCCAGTGTGACTCTTTGTTGCATTCCAGTTCTTCCTTTGCTTGGATGAAAAACAGCACCTTTGTCCAAACCTAATGACATTCCTATTGATGTGGTGTTTTCGGCAACGTATTATTACTACTACTAAACTGACCCTCCTTGGTCTTTCACAAGGAGACCCCTCATAAGCTCTCAAAATCTTCAGCGAGTTAGGAGGAATCATTTGAGTTCTATGGAGGCTTTGTTACTGTGTCCTTACGCCACCTTAGACACAGCACAGTTAATTTTTGACCCAACAGTGAATGGTGGTGATTAGACTCGGGAGTGAACTCGGGACCTCCTGGATCAGACGCTCTAACCACTGAGCTAATAGCGCTGCACGAATGAAATATGAAATTTTAAATCCCTTCTGCAATTTTCACAATTCACATTTTTTTACATAAAAAAGATAGTCATGTTCCAATTGGATATAAGATGTACCATTTTCTAGTAAAATCGATTTTTCTATTTTAATTCATCATAAATATAACAATTAATATAGGTGGGTTACATGTAAGTAATATGTTAGTATAATTTTTTTCTTTTTATTATTAATGTTTATAGTAAAAAACTAATTAAGATTTAAGTCATATCTAATATCCTCGAATTCTCGAGCCCTCGTTGGGGGGCTCTATCTTCCTTTGGGGGTCATCTTAAAGAGAAATTATATGGAGGTTTTCATCATATTTTTAAATATATGCTCTCAAATTTTGACCTCCTATTGACCCGTGAGCATCTAAGTGCTCTAATATATCATCGACCGTGAATGTGCCTGTATAATGTCTGCATTGTATATTCTTGAGTTGAAATATAAAAAGATTACAGTTTCCTTTTTGGTATCAACATACTTGTGCTTATGTTTGCGATTGACAGTTTGAAGAAATTTACTAATGAATATTCTTGCTATGAAGTTCACAAGGTGAAACCCGTTTAAATTGCCGAATTCCTGGCAAAAACTTTATCAATTTTCTGGTGTATTTTTTTCTTCGCTGCAACGTTAAGAACTTTCTACAATCGTAATCTTTGTAGATTTCAACTGGGAAGTTATGAGAGTACAATTCTATAGTAACGATCTAAATAAAGTTAATAGGAATTCCTTGATTCTAAAGACGAAGGGTCACTAAAAATATACAGTTCATTCATTTCATTGCTCTCGGCGTGCATGTCCATTTGGTCAAATGTATGCAATTTTCGAATTTTTGGCCTGGTCTCAAACGTGTAGTTTCGACTAACTGATGAAGAATCCGAGGTCAAACTTAACTCTGTCTGGCCGGTCGTCTGTAGGCCCGATTAATCTCGAACAAAACGAGTTTGAGAGTTGAAATTCGTGGGGTAAGTTCGGAGTCCAAATGTGCCGGTTAAAATCTTTAATGGTCAAAATCCACTTGTTAAGTTCGGAGATATAGTCATCTGAACTTTCATCATCGCAACCCTTCAGAAAAGACTTATAAGATCGATTTGAAATTCGGTAGATAGTTGAACAATGAAGACGCGAAGACTCGTACGAAATTTTGACTAGAAAATTAAAAAAAAATCTGTATCTCTGAAACTATCCGTCAGATATCGCTGACTGTACTGGTCCATTATTTTAGAACCGAAGAGCAAAATTTTCAAGGGCGACAGATTTTTGATGCACTTGCCGAGGATATTCGAGGTCGAACGAATTTCATGATGTAGTTTGATTTTTTTCTGTGAAGATACGATCATGGAACAACTTGAAAGTTCCGTCATAAGGTATTTCGATCTGAACTCTCGAAGTCATACGTTATAATGTCTATTGATGAACTCAAATGTACCATTCGGATGTGAAACCTTCCCTGAAAATACAAGTCTTTCCATTCTCAAGTTAATTGAAGATACACAATATTTTTTCATCATTTTTTTTTTGATTTTCAAGTGATAGAATCCTCACAATATTCCACATACGTCTTTATGTCGATATTTCACAACTAGCTGCCAAGCTTCTATTGGATCTGATCTGTATTCTTTAAGTTATCGAGGAAATAATATTCCAGTGGTATAACTCCGAAACCGTTAGGTGGATTATGCCCAACAACGAACTTAACCATTCCACTCGGATGCGCAACCTACCCTGAATATTTCAAGTCACTATCTATTTCCGTTCGAAAGTTATCGTGGCAACGGTCACCCATCCAGCTACTGAGCTCACTCAATGCTGCTCAGATCTCCAAAAATATAGATCCGATCGTGTTCAAATTTGAAACTTGGTTGTAGTTAGGTTTTGAACCCTTCCACAAAATTTAAGCGATATCAGATGGATAGTTTCTGTGATATATCTTCAAATTAGATTGGTTTCATATTTTTTGAGTTTAGGAGAAAATGAAACCTAAATTTCAGTTAGGTAGAACTCCAGATCTGTTTGGCTGATTATGCCTATTAACGAGCTCAAATGTCGCATTCGGATGCTCAACCTACCCTGAAAATTCCAAGTCACGAACACTATATTTACAAAAAAAATGTTTTCTAAAGATATGATTCTCATAAAATTGCGCATACGTCTTTAAATCTGTATTCTACAACTACTCATCAAGTTTCAATTCGATAGGATCTATATTGGTTGAAAACAAAAGTATTACTCGGAAATAGTTAGGCCGATTATGCCCATTAAAGAATTTGTGCGTGGAATTGGGACACGACACCGGCCCTGAAAATTTCAAGTCGCTGTCTTTTTCCGTTTTCAAGTCATCGTGGCAACGGCAGGCCGGCCGGACAGAATCATATGTGACCTCGAATTCTTTATCAGGGAGTGGAGCCAAATCATTCGAGACCATTTTTGGCGAAACATCCGAATATTATAGACATTTGGGCAAAATATAACACGATGTTCCCCAGAACATGCACGCAAAAAAGAAAAAGCTATTGAAAGTATTTGAGATGAACACAAAAGTTGATTGCGTCTCCTAGCTAATGTTTATTATTCTTAGGATATTTTCTAAAAATAAAAAAACTAACTTTTTGGTAAAAGATATTAATTATCAAAAGATAAAATAATACAATGCGTTAAAGGTGAACAATAATAAATATGCTGCTGGATAAAAATTTATAATAATTTCTATTAATAAAAGAGTTAAGAAGTTTTCATTTCATTCTTTCCTTAGGGCAACCATCCCACAAGTCAAAATATCATTGCGGCATCCAACCCACACATAAGGCATCTATCCCCTTCTATAGGTCTTTGTATTTTGTTCATAACTGAAGAAATAAAACGAATAATATTGAATTATCTTGATTACTTTGTCGATACGTATGCAAACCTACACTGAAGCATAAAATTATGAAATGATTATCTTCTGCCTCCCATTTCAAATAGGTTGGCAACTGTCCCACATTTACCCTATCGATATTTCAAAACACTGAGCATTTCTCAAAAACATTCTTCTAACAGGATTAGACCAGCTCTGAATTTTCCGAGATGAGGAACAATTGATGTCGGGAAAGTAGGCTACGTGACCTTGCAAATCTGTTACTCCGGATGTATCATTATTATTCTCATTAGTCATTGGTACACTTTGCCTAATTCGCAAACCCGTAGAGCTCCCTGTGATTTACTGCAGTTATTCCCAGGAAGCAATATTCGTTTAATCCTTCTTTATGAACGGAAAAACCGCCTTGTTTATCATTCTGCTTTCCGTTTGAGGCGGAAAATTAATCGTCTGCCATGGATTCTGAATGGGTATAATGAGGGTAGTGTCTGTTTGGAAAAGTTTGTTGATGAATAGGTATAAACGAAATATAATGTGAGAGTTAATTATTCCCAGGAAATATTTCTTCCATTCGACGTAAGTATAGTCCATTGAACTGAAAATAATCGCTGAATTTTGTATAAAAAGTCGTTCATTAAACTAGAACTCCAAGGCAATCTAGAATTCTTTCAATCAACGTCGTAACTCTGGGTATTATGCCCTGAAAATGCCCCTTGCTCTGTACGTGAGTCGCTTGGAAACTTTCCGACCTGTTAAAGAAATCATTCATTTTATTTTCAGAGAAGGAAATTATGTGAATTTTATGATTTTTATTTTCATATCATTCGGAAATAACGTTCCTTGAAGTTATTCTTTCGGTCGAAATAAAAAATATCTACGACAGCTACTGAATTACCAAGGAGAAATTAAAGGTACCAATAATAATGCCAATATTCATGTCATTGGCTGTATTGCAAATATTATATAAGAATTTTCGGTATAGGTTTGCAGATTTCTTGGATTTAATTGTTCATATTATTAGCGTTAGATTAGATTAATGTAAAACTTTGGATTCTACACATATTATAAAATAAATTTCTTCCACATATTGGTGTTGTTTTTTCTCAATATGTAATTATCCATTTTCTATTATTTTATGTACAGTTAATGTCATTTCTCAAAATGAAACTGTTAAGTCCCAAATTGGTTGTGCAAAATAAACATTTCGAGGTTGCTTATTCTCATTTTGAAGCTTGTTTACCTATGCAGAGTGCCTATCAATTCGTCCAAATATCTGTAATTTTCGAATTTTTAGCCGAGAATGGTCTCAAATGATTAGTTTCGACTAATTGATGAATAATCCGAGATCATACTTGATTCTGTCCGGCCGTCAGCCCGATTACGCTCGAACGAAATCAGTAAGAGGGTTGTAATTTTAAAATTAGGTTTGGGGTCCAATTGCGACGGCTATGTTCGTTAATGGGCAAAATCCATCAAGTCAACTCGAAAAATGCTGGTCAGATTAAATTGAAGCACTGTAGTAAGTTGAGAAATACCGACACGAATTCTTTTGCAAAATTTTGTGGGGATCGCAAGAAATTTAAAAAAAAAATACATTTAAAGAATCTGTACCTCATGAACTATCCGTCCGATATCGTTGAAATTTAAGAGCCTTATTTTACCTTATTTTACAGTAAAGTTCTAGATTTGATTGATTGGATCTATATTGTAGAAGATATTAGGAAAATACAGAGAAATCACAAAAAAAGTGGACCAGGTTTTTCCGGTGACTTCTATGAAAAGTGACATTTTACGTACTAATTTGCGGTCGTAAAATCGACTATTATTGAAGGCAAGTACTTTGCGGATGCAAAAGTACTTTTTTGTCCGCTGTGGTCACTATGGATACGGTATGATACGGTTCAATACAAACATGCTATTGTGACATTATTCAAGAGGACCGAATCTCATAAAAATATGTTGGGATCGAGGAAAAAATGTAATATGCACCTCGGCGAAAAACTGTCTATTGTCTCGCCTGCTTGCTATCCACGGCACCGCCTCGGATAGCAATTTGCAGACTCGACTATAATAGACAGTTTTTCGTCCTTTGTACATAAATAGCTATTAGAGCAATCCTCCGTTTTATAGTCGTCATAATTGACCTATTGAGCACACAATTCAAGCCATAATGACGAACTCTTTGTTGCCCAAAATGGAGGATATAGCTTAGATCGACATGTGGTTTCAACAGGATTGTGCCGCATGCCACACAGGTCTCAAAACCATGGAAGCTTTGAGAGACGACTTTGGGAAGCAATGTTTATCATGTTTTTGATCGCTGAATTTTTTGTGAGATGGGTTAAGTATATGACGAATAGTTTCTGAGATGCAGAATTTTTTTAGGGAAATTACGAACCCCTCGAAATTTTGCAAAGTTAACGCCTCGGTATTTTTCAACTAACTACCGAATAATAATGTTTTTCGGGTTATTTGGGAAACAAATTTTCGGATGGATATAACTACGAAACAAGTCTGTGGATTTTGCCCATTAACCGACACGAGACATTTTCGCCCGAAACCTACCCTGCAAATTTTAACTTTCTACTTCATTTCATTCGAGGGTTACAAGAAATACCATATGTTTATGTTATTCTGAATCTACTTCAATACCAGATCATCATGTATGCCCTCATACACTTTCATAATTTATAAAATTAGAATATTTCGGTATTGAAAACCGGTAAATCAAGAAGCAATTTCAAATGAGGTGAAACGCTTCTGAATCGTTGCCATGACGGATGACGTGATCAAAATTTACCATCTGCTTGTTGAAGCCAATGCTGACTGTGAGCCCTATATAGGGAGCTGTGTTACACTGGAATGAAGAGTGAAACGGACACGAGAAGAGACTGAGGGTAGATATGGCGGGTTACGCCATGGACTGGCGCCAGGTTTCGATCGTTTGGACAGGCATTATTTGCAACCAAATTTGAATGGTCGTTTTCTCGTTGAAAATTGTAATTTTTGACGGTGGTTGAACTTTTTCAGTATGGATATAGTAATCGATTCCAACAATGAAATTGTTTAAAGCACTGACGAAGTCTGGAGCTTTTGCGCGTATGTTCTATTGTCCATTCTCCTGTATTGGACACCCTTAATCGAATTTACCATGGTAAATTATGTTGTCCATTCTCCTGTATTGAATGGACAATATAATTTACCATGGTAAATTCGATTAAGGGTGTCCAATACAGGAGAATGGACAATAGAACATACGCGCAAAAGCTCCTGACTTCACGTCAGTACTTGAACCAATTTTTTTTTTCGTAATTTTTTTGAAATTTTCTAGGGGTACGGTTCTTAAAAAAATTCAAACAGGTCTTTATGTTGATATTTACTAATAGTTAGGCTTGTTTCACATGCATACGGTTCCATTCGGTTCGTTTCGTTTTCGGTTTCAATTCGGTCGCTGGCGACAAGTGTGAAACGGTGCTCCGGTTTAGATTCGGTACCGAATAGAAACCGTACAGCACCGAATACTCCCTCGACACGAATAGGTTTCTATCAGGCTTGGATTCGTGTGTAGGGAATACAGATCAACCGGGGCGTTCACACAAATACGGTTTAGTTTCGGTTTTAACCATAAAGTAATAAATATTTACATATGTTTTTTGTCCTGTTCTGTGGTTTTAACCTCAAATCGAGCAGATATCTTTCCCGAATTGTTCAAATATAGAAATATAATCATACATATTCTCGGGATATTGTTGCTATCTCAGTATTCATTAGAAAATGATGGTTTACCAAATGTGGATCGACTGATTTCTGCTGTAAATCTAAACCAGTGCTGCGGGACAAAATTTCCGAAAAATATAAAGATCAATTAAAGACGTAGGATGCATTCAAAGATGTATGTGTTCAATTTTGAATGGCTTTGATGAATCTGACGTCGCGGAAAAATTGGAATTGTGAGCCCGTGTCGGAAGATAACATTAAACCTAATATGAACCGCATATGTGTGAAAGGCCTTCATTCGTTTTCGGTTGAAACCGAAATTGAACCGAACCGAATGGAACCGTATGCATGTGAAACAAGCCTTACCAGGCTTCAATTCGATCGAATCTTTATTTTTTGAGTTATCGAGGAAATAATATTCCAGGTGGGTATAACTCGGAAACAGTTAAACCGATTATGCCCAAAAACGAACTTAACTCTCCCATTCGGATACGCAACCTACCCTGAAAATTGCAAGTCCCTATCTCCTTTTGTTCGAAAGTTATCGAGGCAACGGTCACCCATCTACTGAACTCACACAAGGCTGATCGAATCTCCAACAATGTTTAACCGATCGTGTTGAAACTTGAAACTTGGCAGTAGAGTTGGGTTCTAAAGGCTCTTGCAAAATTTCAGCAATTTCAGACGAATAGTTACTGATATATTGAATTTAATTTTTTAATTTTTAATGATGTCTTTAAAATTTTCTACAAATACTATCCTCACGAAATTTTGCGAAAATTTTGGCGTTGGCATTCTACAACTAATAACCATGTTTCAATTCAATCGATTAAGTATTTTTAGAGTTAATGAGGAGAAAAAAACAACCAAATTTCGGATGGCTATAACTCTAAAACCGTTTGGCCGATAATGCTTATAAACAAACTGAAATGTCGCGTTCTGATGCACATCCTAACCTGAAAACTTTAAGCCACTATCGCTTTCCGTTCTCAGGTTATCGTGACAACAAAAATATTTTTTAATTATTTTCTAGGGATGCGATTCTCACAAAATTTCACAAACGTGCTCAGCTTTATATTCTACAACTATTCACCAAGTTTCAATTCGATCGGATTTATTTTGGTTGAAAACAAAATTATTACTCGGAAACCATTGGGCCGATTATGCCCATTAACGAACTTGTCCGTCGTATTGGGATACACCACCTACCCTGAAAATTTCAAGTCGCTAGCTCTTTCCGTTCTCAAGTTATCGTGGCAACAGCCGGACGGTCGGACGGCCGGCCGGACAGAATCAAATTTGACATCGAATTCTTCATTGGGGAATTGAACCAAAACGTTTGAGACCATATTCGTCAAAAAATTCGAAAGTTACAGACATTTGGGCAAAATGATAACGCGATGTTTCCCAGAGCATACGCGCAAAAAGAATTAATGCAAGAGACCTATTACGTTTGACCTTGGATTCATCATCAGTGATATGAAAATAAACGTTTTAAATCATTTTCGACTAAAAATTGTAGAATTACAGACTTTTGATCCAAATGATAGAAGCCCCTTTGTGAGGAGCAAGCGCTCTTAAAAGGAATTTTGAAACTTACCGGGCAGCTCCAGAAAATTGGACGTCCTCCTCTGTCTTCCCCTGGCCGTATTCTGGAAATTGAGCGGTCCTATATCCTCGTTAGATACGTTGGACATGTTCGAAGCCAAGGAATCCCTTGATCCCCGTCTAGAGGCCAGATACGCCAAGCCTCCCTTGACCGATCCTTTCCTACGCGGCGAGCTGGGTCTGCTCAGACTAGTCGTGGTTGTGTTGAAAGCATCGTCCGTCAAATCAGTGAGGTCGGAAGTTGATTTCCGGCATCTTTGTATGGGTTGCTTCGACGGTTGATGGAACTCGTTTATAGATTTGCTGGAGCCGTACCTGAATTCAACGTGTAATTTTCAATATGAAGTATCAGATATAATTCAATGTGTAATTCCGACGTGGAAACTGTATACCGATCAATTTTTTTATACAGGGTGTATCTGAATAACACCGAAAAATTGTAGGTAAGGGGCGACTCTGTGATGAACATTAAGGTGGGTATTCGGTAGAAAATTTATTGAAATGCCTCCTCCCGGAAAAGTTACATCTCTAAGTAATCATTTAAGGATACTGTGGGAGGTATACTCATTATTGAAAGGTTTTTTTCTGAGTTTTCTCTTCCAAACTCTGAAAAATATCTATAAAATGAAAATTAATAATTTTGTGATTTGCTTCTGCGTAAGAAACACAAGATATTTGTCAGAAGCAATCAATTGAACAATGTTGCCTAACAAATAACAACGAAACAACATCAACGAAGAAACAACTATATCGTAACGTTTCGGAGTCTATATCAGACTCAATCTGAAAAAGGAAAAGACTACGGGAGAAAACGAACAAATTAAAAATGGAATATTCTATATTTCATTAAATAGATTTGAAACTCGCTACCCATTCTAAAAAAGATTCAGAAACATTATGAACAGCCCTAAAACCATCTTTGAATCTATATATATGACAATTATTAACTAAATGATCTATGGTTTCCTCTGCTTCCCCGCATTCACAACTAGGACTCTCAACTGAATTCCACCTGAAAAGCATGCTGTTGCAACGACCATGACCGGTTCTTAGACGATTCAAAATAGACCATAATTCTCCTTGGAAGATCAAACCCCGGAACTCTATTTGAAGGATCAGAAATTAAATCTTTGTTGAATAAATTGCAAGAAATCCATTCAGACCGCCAAACTTCCTTGTCACTTTTATTCGAATTAAGAAAACAGTTGGACCATAAAGGGTTTCGTGACTTCAATCTGGGAATCTTATTGCCTGGAATGTAGGAGATAATCGGAAATGAATTCGGTAAAGAATGAAATTTATTCCAAGAATTTGAAACAGCAGTCTGCCTGCGAATATGGGGCGGGACAATGTTTGAAAGAACTGGCAACCAATGAATAGGTGTAGATCTAATAGTTCCAGTGATGATTCGCATAGATAAATTCAACTGTGCATCAATTTTTTGAGTATGAGCACTATTAAACCAGACAGGGCAACAATATTCAGCAAATAATCAAGAACAACAAAATAATCAACAAGTACAACAGAATAATCAACAAGAACAGAAACCCAATCTGTTGAATGTAATCCCTTATGTTCGTGGCCTTTCTGAAAAAAATGGAAGAATTGGTTCTAAGTTCAACATAAGAACCGTCTTCAAAACACGAAATGATGTTAGGTCTTTATTAACGAAAACAAAACCCATAAATGAAAAACAAAAATCAAAAAACTGTGTATATAATATTCCTTGTGGTAAATCATACACAGGAGAAACATCAAGACCACCAGAAGTAAGAAAGTATAGAAAGCATAAGAATAACTTGAGAAATAGGGACATAAAGAAATCAAAAATAGCAGAACATGTATGTAGAATCCAAGGAGATCACATGATGGATTGGAGTAATTCAAAGATTCTAATGACAAAACCTGATTATATTAAAAGGACACTCAAGGAGTCAACTTGTATTTTATTGAACAGAGAATGCAATTTTGCAAATTGCTCAATTGGTATTGACCATATTTGGCTAAATTTATTGAAAAAGGAGTTGAAACTTGGAAATTTCTATGCGAAGTAAAACTATGTTAGCTATGATTTTTAAATACTGTTAGTGTGACAATTCTTGAATTTCACAAAATAACTATCAACAAAATAATTCTAAAGATTTTCACTAAGCGTCTGACGAAGGAGTCTGATATAGACTCCGAAATGTTACGATTGTTGTTGTTTCTTCGTTGATGTTGTTTCGTTGTTGTTTGTTAGGCAACATTATTCAATTGATTGTTTCTGACAAATATCTTGAGTTTCTTACGCAGAAGCAAATCACAAAATAATTAATTTTTATTTTATAGATATATTTAAGAGTTTGGGAGAGAAAACCCAGAAAAAAACCTTTCAATAAGTTACACCTCTCTCATTAGTGTGACATCTAAACTAGAGAGCCAGTTCTTATGGTTTTCTTTTGCGACTACACAGGGATATTCAGAATTAATTAGACTACGTCGCATTAAATGAAGCTGTCTTTATCATTAATTATTAAATGGTTTCTTTCTGGGTTTTCTCTCCCATACCAGACATATTACATCTATTGAGAAAAGAACTCAAAAACGTCCAACTGAAAAATCAAACGAATTCAGAGTTTTGAATAAAATGTTACTAGAGAATCCTATCAAGACAACTCCAAACCTAAGTTATATGGAAAAACAAGCTCTCATCACAGAAAAGATATCAATATTAAAATCGTACCTGCTGACACAATACACTTTTGGATATTGTTAATGATATATACTAAAATCAATAAAGATCCCACTTCTCTAATAGAAAGAAAAGTCAAAAACATTTTATCTAAGCTCATACCATCTTATGGTGAGCCACCACATTTATATGGTCTTCCAAAAATACACAAACCTCAAATTCCACTGAGATCAATAGTAAGTTCTATTGGATCTCCATGTCAAAATCTAGCGTTTATTTACTTGAATTTTTAAACCCATTAACAGGAAATAAAGAAAGATCTTTGAAGGACATGGAAAATCCTGAAGAAAAATTTGTGGATACATATACAATGTTGAACCCAAAACGTTGGCGGCGATATGTTGACGATATATTTGTCATTTGGCAACATGGTAGAGAAGAGTTAGGCAAATTTACCTTCAAGGGAAGCTAAAATAAAATTCACTTTGGAAATAGAGAAAAATAATCAGCTCTCTTTTCTAGGTGTTTCGATAATTAAGTATCCGAACCATTTTGAAACGAGTGTCTTCAGGAAGCAGACACATACAAATATACATTTAAATTTCTATTCGAACCATCAACTTAGTGTGAAAAGAGCTGTTATTAAAACACTTTACAACAGAATAATCGACAAGAACAGCAACCCAATCTGTTGAATGTGATCCCTTATGTTCGTGGCCTTTCTGAAAAATCAGAAGAATCGGTTCTAAGTTCAATATTAGAACCAACTTCAAAACACAAAAGGATCTTAGGTCTTTATTAACAAAGACAAAACCCATTACTCACTACCAGTAAGAAAGTCGGAACATAAAAACAACTTGAGAAATAGAGACATACAGATATCAAAAATAGCAGAACATGTATGTACAATCGAAGGAGATCACATGCTAAATTGGAGTAATATAATTATTCTGATGACAGAATCTGATTACCTACATTAAAAGGAAACTTAAGGAGTCAACTTGTATTTTGTTGATGAACAGAGAATGCAGTTATACAAATTGCTCAATTGGTATTGACTATATTTGGAAGTTATTGAACAAGTAGTTGGAACTTGTAAATTTCTATGCAAAGTAAAACTATGTTACTATGATTTTCAAATACTGTCAATGTGACAATTCTCGAATTTCAGAATTGCAATCAAGAAAAAATAATTCTGAAGATTTTCGTTGAGTGTCTGACGAAGGAGTCTGATATAGAATAGAATAGAATAGAATTTCATTCACCACAATAATATACAAGATATAGTTACAGTGGCATTCATGTGATTAAACAGTATTCAATCCATTTAGCACCGTATTCGGTACTGTCTATGGATAATCATAATTTACTTCAATCTTACAAAACCATACAGATATACTACGTCTATGCAATAACAAAAATATACAATCTCACAAAGACTCCGAAACTTTACGATATAGTTGTTTCATCGTTGATGTTGTTTCGTTTTTGTTTGTTAGGCAACATTGTTCGATTGATTGCTTCTGACAAATATCTTTCGTTTTTTAAGTAGAAGCAAATCACAAAATAATAATTTTTTTATTTTATAGATATTTTTCAGAGTTTGGGAGCTCTGAAACTCAGAAAGAAACCATTTAATAATGATTATTTATCATTAATTTCGAAATCTTAATTCATCAACTAATTCGAATGATTTTTTTAATGCGAATACCTGAGGAGTTTGAAAGCTATTAAATATATCTCCCGGTACATTTAGATCATAGCTTTTGTATATCTCCTGGGGTTTTTAGGATGTTGTCTATTTTTTACAGTGCTAATCTGTGGACATGCAGTAATTCAAAGGGTTGAACCTCAGGTCCTGATGATAGATCTTTGAATGCACATTGGAACGCTTCGTATGACTAAGCGATATGCACCGACCCGATCATATTTTTTATTAAAATAAGTTTTACGAAGACTAGCGGCCAAAATGATGCAAGTCAGTCAGGAAATCAGGATATATTATGTGAACATAAACTATTTTCAAAACACCGACGTTGTGCCATGAACTAACACCGAGCTCGACAGTCCTAAATTTTTAGAAAAGTCCACTCACCTCTCATCGTACACTGGATTCGTCCTAATATTGCACTTCGGCTTAGTACTGTTCTTCTCTTTCAAGGAAGAATTAATGGAACTAGTCAACGAATATCTGTATCCAGAGGAAGCTTGGAAGTCACTCTGAGTGTCAGAGTCGAGAGAATGGCACACCTTATATTCAATATCTTCATAAGCCCCAGTTGGATGTTTCTTCGTGGAGTGATATTCTAAGCTAGACTTCGAATTGCTAGAGTCACTCTTGGAGGACTGATACTGTTTCCTGGAGTAAACTTTGCTCGTTTTCTGTTTTGGAGGACTTTGAAGGTCGAAGTTGAAAGAGTCGTTCGAGGAAGAATCAGCGTGTTGAATTTCTCCATCGTACTTGAAAGATCTGGGAGATCTAGGGGATTTTGGGGTTCCACTGGCCGATATAGGAAAGTCGAAGACTCGTTCATTCCTACTATCTCCTCTCCCGGGACTGCTCAGTTGCACCTTTGGTGATTTGCTAGCGATTCTCTCGTTTGGTGACCTGGGATACGTGGGTGATTTTTGTTCTGTTAGGTTTGGTGATTTGGGTACGTTTGATGGGGAATAGGATTGCGGTGGTTGGTAGGGATCTACCAGACATTGGTAGTTCAGGGACGGACTTCTGGGTGCTGAGCTAGGTGCTGGGGACGAGTAAGAAGATTTTGGGAGTATTACATTAGATTTCCGCGAACGCGTCGAGTTGCTTCTGGTGAAGGGGTCGTTGCTGCTGTTGACCTTCATAGTGGACATGGTTCTTGCTCCTGAAGATGTGAGATATGTCTCATCGTGATATGTTACATTTGTTTGTTTGGTGCCCAGTTAACTGTAAAAAAAAATCAAGTTGAAGGATAGTTACAGCCAGATACACTATCCGCCGTATTCACAAAGCATTCAATCTCCGTTAAATCCTAACTGAGTTCCTCAGTTAAAGATAAATTGGTAATAATAAGGGACAATAAGGAATAAAGGTGGTAAAACAGGCCTGTTTCACCATCGTTAAATACGTTAACTGAGGATGTGATTCAAATTTATCTTTAACTGAGGACCTCAGTTAGGACTTAACGGAGATTCAAACACTTAACAATGCTTTGTGAATACGGCGGTATGTCTTTCATATAATATGGTGATATGGAGAAATTCAGCAGGAAATCCTAGAGTACATTATATTAAGTACCTATGTATTTCAAGACCAATTTTGAAACCAATGAGATTATAGTTAAGCAATATTGAAAGCACACATGGGAAGTCAAAACCTTAACGCGTTCTTTCATTTGATGAACAATAGATTCAACTGATTTGAAAAACCGTACCGCACTGAGATGTATGGTCACTAGAGATCCAGTCTTTGGTGCTCTTGTTCCTCGGAACAGAGTGCTTATCAATTTGCCCAAATGTCTGTAACTTTCGAACTTTTGGCTGGGAAGGGTCTTACTCGATTTGTTTCGACTCACTAATCAAGAATCCGGGGTCGGAATCGATTCTGTCAGGCCGTCCGTTAACACAATTACGATCGAACGGAATGGGCTAGATAGTTGAAATTTTCAGAGTGAGTTTGGGAGATAAATATCTCTGTTAAGTTCGTTATTGGCCAAAATCGGCCAGATCGTTTCGGAGTAAGGAAAGAAATTTTTTTTTTACATTACGAATTTGGAATTGATTTTTTTTAAGATGCAGTTGCATCATAAGAATTCACTAATGGAATTTTCAACTTCAAAAAGCTAATACTTTCGGAGATATGATCTTTCAAAATTTCCATAATAAATCGAACTGTCTGTATTCTATATGTGTTCACTGTTCATACATGTAATCTTATCTACCTATGACAGAGGTGTCAAATGTATTTCTGTTCTAACAAACAAAGGATGATTGAATGCAAAATGACCCATTATAGGATATTATAATTACCCCTACTCTATATGCCCTTGGATAATCCATATGATGATGGAAATACGTAATTTGGTAAGTTTATCAAATTGAGTTCAGAATATCTTCAGTGAAAACAAAACTGGAATATTGGCTAAGTTTTAATTGATATAATATAATTCTCAGAGGAGATTTGAGGAATGAATATTCAATTTTAATTTAGTTTCTTTTATGATGAAGTTCTAATATAGGAATTCATTGTTATCATTCCCAACTCTGAGAAACCAATAATTTCGGAGATGAATTGTCAATGTTTGAACAAGAGCGCCAAAGCTCCTGTCCACAGGGCTTTCCCACTTTTTTAGGAATACGAAATTAGGATTGCTCTGGAATTTTTTACTTAAATATGCATTCGAAAAAAAGCCTCCTGATGGGGTACGAAAAGCTGGACTAACATAAAAATTATTGACTATAGGGTGCCCTAGATAATTTTTCCAACTGATAAATGCATTCCTTAATGATATCAACATAAAGAATGGATATTATCCTTGATTGGGAATTGATAATCTTGATTGGAAATGCCACCATTCACCGAAGGGTCAAATATTAATGGTGCTGTGCCTAAGGTGACATAAGAATATAGTAACAAAGCTTACTCAGAACGCAACTAATTCTCCTGACTCGCTCAAGCTCTTAAGAGCTTATCAGTGGTCTTCTTTAATATATATGTTCAAAATCATTCAAACCGGATTACCACAAGCCTCACCAATGCCCCCTTTGATATACAATTTCTATTGCTAGGATGTCTACAATAAAACCTTAAATCTGGATGAAACACTGCAGAATTTAACCAAGAGAGATCTGTCTTCATGATATTTTACCACCAACTAAATAAACAAGCACTGACGTGAAGTCAGAAGCTTTTCCCCGCATATTCAATTGTCTGCTCACCTTTATTGGACAGTACTACGAATTTAGCATCGATATACAGGGTGAGTCTTTGACCACTGCATTAATTTTAACCAAAGATTCCTCTCATCAAATGAAACACTTTTTTCATATACCATTTTTCCAGATTCGGCTCAGGTAAAAAGTTACAAGCGTTTAAAGATTTCACAATGTGCTAATACACTCCCGCATATAAATTATCTATGACATTGTTGGCGGACGAGAATAAGGCATGGTAACGTGGTTTACACCTTGATTCGGGATTCCAACGCTCAGGGACGGATCCATAAAAGTAATGAAATTTCAGGAGTTTTCCATTTTAAAACATTCAATGAAGAATATCTCGAAAACGGTGCGTTTAAGGAGAAATGATTAAGAATACTATAATGTTCTGAAACGATGGAATATTCTTGAAATGACTCAAGAAAAACTTTATATGCTTTCTTTATGCTAATTTCGTTTAGTTTTATGAATCCACGAGTCCATAACTAGAAAACCAGTAGAAGTAGAAAATAACTAATATTTGGAAAATATGTATCATAGTTATAGGAAACTTTACGCCAACGTTCATTTTATTCGAAAAAAGGATGTCCAAGCTACAAAATAAAAACTGTTTTTTTTTTTCAAAATTTCAACAGCCTGTATCTTTTTACCTGAGCTGAATTTGGAAAAATGTTAAATGAAAAGAGTGTTTCATTTGATGAGAGGAATCTTTGGTTAAAATTAATGCAGTTGTCAAAGACTCACCCTGTATACCGTTTCCTCAGCTTTTATAATATATGAATTCATTTCATAGCATTTTAATGACAGACTTTAGTGACGGCTATGATCACAGAATTATGTATTCTATTGGAACTGAAATACGAAAAAAACTACGCCTCAAGTAACTCCAGGATACGATATTCACGAAATTCCGCGAAAACGAATGGGTCGGCATTCTACAAGTAATCACAGCGTTTTAATTGGATCAGATTCGTATATTTTGAGTTATAGAGGAAATAGCAACAAAATTTCAGACGAGTATAACTGCAAAACAGATTGGTCGATTATGCCAATTAACGAACTTAAATGTCGCATTCGGATGCGTAACCTACCCTGGAAATTGCAAATTGCTATCTCTTTCCATTCTCAAGGTATCGTGAGATACATAATATTTTTTCGTGATATCTTTTCAATTTTCTAGTGGTACTGTCCCCACAAACTTGTAGAGACATCTTTATGTCGATATTCTACAACTAGTTACCAAGCTTCAATTCGATCGAGTCTATATTTTTTGAGTTATCGAGGAAATAATATTCCAGATGGGTATAACTCCGAAACCATTGGGCTGATTATGCTCAACAACGAACAAAACTCATCCATTCGGATGCGCAAACTACCCGGGAAATTTCGAGTCCCTATCTCCTTTAGTTCGAAAGTTATAGAGGTAGAGGTCAACCATCCAGCTACTCAACTCACACAAGGCTGCTCGGATATCCAACAATATAGATTGAACTTGGCAGTATAGTTAGGTTTTGAAGGCTCTCGCAAAATTTCAGCGATGTCGGACGAATAGTTTCTGAAATATACAATCTTTTTCAATGATTTTCAATGATTCTTTTAAAATTTTCTAGTTATACCATCCTCACGAAGTTACGAAAGAATTTTTGAGTTGGCATTCTACAACTGAAAACCATATTTGAATTGGATCAGTTTTGTCTTTTTCGAGCTATTGAGGAAACAACAACCAAATTTCAGATAGGTAAAACTCCTAAACCATTCGGCCGATTATGCCTATAAACAAACTCAAATGTCGCATTCAGATGTACAACCTAACCTTAAAATGTCAAGTCGCTCTCTCTTTCCGTTCTCAGATTATCATGACAATAATAATATTTTTTAAGAATTTTTTTATAAATTTTTAGTAATACGATTCTCACAAAATTTCACAAACGTCTCTAACTACTTCTACAACTACTCAGCAAGTTTTAGTTCGATCAGAATTGGTTGAAAACAAAATTATTACTCGGAAACCATTGGGCCGACAATGCCCATTAACGAACCTGTCCGTACCATTGCGACGTGCCACCTACCCTGAAATTTCGAGTCGCTATCTCTTTCCGTTCTCAAGTTATCGTGGCAATCAAATTTAACCTAGAATTCTTCATCAGGGAGTAGAACCTTATCGTTTGAGACCATTTTCGTAGCATCCTGCAAATAGATAACTACAAATATACGGGATCCTGCGAATAAGATTTGAATTCTTTTATCTTTTGACTTTTCGCAGGGTTTCCCACACTTCCTCGAATAATAATCCTTCGATAAATCATTGAGCTTTAGCCAAAGTGCGGTAAGGTTGTTCGTTGTTGAGGCAAGTTCCGACACATGACCTAGAATTCCACTTGAACGGGGTTGAAAGTGGCATCTTGTGGATACCGGGATCGCTGTAGCGATGTCAATTAAGTCGCTTCGGCAATGTTGGAAGTGGAAATGGAGTGTAACAGCTTGATTCAATTACGATAATATGGCGTATAAATGTGTTTGCGCTATGAGTTCATAGCGTAGTAATGGAAATACGAAAGCAGGATGTGAAGATTCAGGGTCGACAAGGAGAACACATTGATCTGATACAAGGTGTCTCAGAATGTATTTTTGATAGGCTTTGCATCTGTCTGGACATTATCTACTCACCAATTTATAATTCGGATTGTGAATAACATCGAGGTGAAGTAAGAGGATATATGAGGTTATTGTTAGTTGATTTGCGTTCGTAGTATTTCTCGCTCGCTTATCTCGGATTCAGAACAGTCCTTGTACAGGATAGGTTTGATTCCTCGTTGGTATTTGAACTTGGCCCCCATATAGGATGGGCAAGGTTCCTGATCTGGGAGAACAGCTCGTAGTCGTAGAAAATAGGATTTCCTACCATCTCCATCAGATAACCGCAATGTTCAAGGTGTGCCTGGTACCCCCTGGCCCAAGTGTGTCGACGAAGAAGTGTTGATGACCTTTTAGCCCCTAGACCTGCGTCTGTTGGTGAATCATAGTAATTACAGTTGTAAGACTTACTGTGAGAACCCCTATCCAGATATTAAACGTTAGCCTCATACCACCTTTCGGCTAACGAGAGCTATTCGTAGAGCCTTTGATGGGGTAATAATGCCCCCATATTCCTATTATTGTGTGTAACTCCTGATACTTCTTAAGTATTTACTGTATATGAATGCTACTGAAATTTACTTCGGTTCCGCAATATGTTGATTCATAACTGCCATTGAATATGAGGTTGATTAATGTACAAGTTCTTGCCCACGATATGCTATTCAAGCCCACGGAATTCTGCACAAGGACACACAACTTCCCCATACAAAATGCAATTGATACGAGAATTAAAGCCTCAGGAGTCTCAGGATACCAGTCAGAGGCTTAACTTCGAATGCAGTTCAATACAGTTTCTATCCATAATGAAATTTTAGCATTGACGGCTAGTGAGAGTAGAAACGGTGATGTTCACTTTCGGGATAAGGAATGAATATATAGTGATTTCTGCCAATTGGTGCTTATTTTTCACAACTTTGTGCTTAAGCTGCAACAATTAACTATAACCAAATAATAAAGTTTCAGCAGGAAGGAGCAACGTCTCACACTTCCAAAACGTCTGGGCCACGAGTTCTTCAAATCTCGTGAATTAATCTCCAGAAGAAGTGGCAAATGTCTCCAACGCAGTCCTGATTTATCCCCGATGACCTTTATTTTGTGGAGATTATCTCGAGTCTGGAGTTCCCGCCGATCAATCGACTTCTCTGGTACATTTAAAAGATTCAATACCCGCCACAAAATGACAGCCATCCTGATAGCTACCTGCAAATCCGCCACCTGGAACTTTTCTGTACGATTCAATGAAATGATTGCTTCTAGCTCAGTAGATATAGCATTTGACTCTGAACCAGAGATCTCGAGTTAAATCGCGAAGCAAGGATAGAAATGTTCTTGTAAGACGGTAGTCGCCACCATTCACTGTTGGGTCAAAAATCAACAGGTATATGCCTAAGGTGGTGCAAGGATACAGTTACAAAGACAACATAGAACACAACTGAATCTCCTTACTTGTAGAAGCTCCTAGGAGCTGGAGCATCTGAGGTATCTCTTTGGAGAATTACTAGTAGGGGCAGTATAGTCATATGATATATAATATAATTAATATTCACAACATTGAATGAGGTTATAGAAAATATCCTCAACAACGTTTGACCTCATCTTCACATTTCATTAACACATTAGGTTTTTCGTTATGAGACGATGACATCATGCTGATTAGGGCTTCACACGAGACGAGAGTAGGCGACAGTATAAAAAATCTCGTCTCGGTCTCGCCAATTCCCAAAGAATTAAGTCTCGTTTAAGTGTCGTTCTCGTCTCATTATCAGCTGTCTCGTCTCGTCTAGCTTAATTCTGACGAACGATAATAAATATCATAATATTTAAACGAAATGGTATAAAATAATGAAAGGAGGTAGGGACTTGGAATTTTCAGGGTATGTTGCGTATCCGAAAAGGAGAGTTAAATTCGTTTACGGGCATAATCGGTCCAGCGGTTCCGTAGTTATACCCTCCTGGAATATTATTTCCTTGATAACTCAAAAAATATGAACTCGATCGAATTGAAGCTTGGTAACTAGTTCTAGAATATCGACATACAAACGTGTTTGAAATTTTGTAAGAACCGTACCCCTAGAAAATTTCAAAAAAATCACGAAAAGCACTGACGTGAAGTCAGAAGCTTTTGCGCGGATGTTATGTATCCAATACAGGAGAATGGACAATAGGACAATAGAAAATACGCGTAAGAGCTTCTGACTTCAGGTCAGTGCTTGAACCAATGTTTATAAAGTTTGATTGAGGATAATGATAATGACGTAATCAAAACACTATTGTATTCGGCGTTATAGCCGAAACATCTCCTGAAATTGGCCAGGCGTTTCAAATCTCGGCATTTCAAATCTACTGCCAAATCTCAAAGGGCATCCCCGCACACTGCCGCGTACAACAAGCTCATTCCTCAAGTACGAAGGGGACGAATAAGACCTAACACGATATACCGTTGAAGCAATGGAATGTTTATACTGCTCCACAAAAGTTCAGAAATTTTGTGGCCGTTTAAAAAGTTGCCGATTCTTTTCCACCAACAGTTCATTTATCAGAAATCAAATGTTTACTCTTTTATTTCTGAATGGTTTTTGGCGCTCTTGTCAATTTGCCTAAATTTTAGAATTATTGGCTGAAAATGGTCTTAAACGATTTGGTTCGACTCACCGATCAACAATCCGTGGTCGAAATCAATTCTGTCCGGCCGGTCCGGCCAGCATGATAACGCTTGAACGAAAGGAGTTAAAGGATTGAAATTTGCAGGGTAGGTTAGGAGTTGGGTTATGGCCATTTTTAGTCAAATTATTTTTTATGAATATTCCTGGAAGCGATCCCTCGATCTATCTGAAATTTAGCATCAAATTGTAGAATCATGATTTTTATTTGCATGCGAAGTTTTGTTTTAATTGGATTGCCGTAAAGCCCAAACAAATTTTTAATATTGTTTCTACAATAACTCTCGAACAGAATGATCTAGGCAGTTGAAATTTTGAGAATAGGTTTGGGAGATAAATATCTCGGTTGAGTTCGTTATTGGGTAAAATCGACCAGATGGTTTCTGAGTAACGAAAAACAATTTTTGTTACATTATACATTTTTAACACAAATTTCAAACTCAATTTTTTTCAAGATGTAGTTTCACCATAAAAATCAATTGATATAATTTCCAACTCAAACAAGCTAATACTTTCGGAGATATGATTTTTCTAAATTTCAATAATAAATCGTACTTCTATGTTTTCAAAGAATGCTATAATTATTCTATCTATGATTTATTAGATGATCTATGTTCATACTCGTACATGTCATCTTGTTTTTCTATAGGAGAGAGTCAAATACATTTCAGCTATCGTAGAATTAATAGGATTATGATATGATATTATACTTTCTGATGATATTTTAATGCCGGTGGATAATCCATATGTTGATGGAAATATATACTTTGGTAAGTTTATCAGAATGGATTCAGAATAGGATATAATATAATTTTCAGAGTGGATTTGAGAAATGAATATCTCGGATAAGTTCGGGATTTAAGGCGCCCCTGTTTGAAATTAATTTCTTGATGCATTTGTATCATATTTGAATATAATTTCTTTCATGATGCAGTTCTATCATAAGAATCCATTGATATCATTCACAACTCTGAGTAACCAATAGGTACTTTCGGATATATGATTTGTCAAAGATTGAACAAGAGCGCCAAAGCTCCTGTCCACGGGGCTTTCCCACATTTTTTAGCTCCTCATTTTATAACTCATTCACTTTCAGGCAGGTTCTTGTAGTTTGCGTTTCTGAGAATTATGAATCAGTTATTGTTTTACGTTCTTACAATCAACTTTGATTCAAAATCTGAAAAGTTGATTGGTAATAATGCCTAGACGTATGCCGTGTTCCGATATTGCTGAACAGTACTGAGCAGTAAATTGAAACGGCAGATATTGCTGAAATTCACTGGCGATGCTTACTGTCTCTGAAGAGCGTTCCGAAATTACTTACTGCGGCCAGTAGTGCCAGCAATATCAGAACACAAATTTAAACTTGGTGTGGATGAATTAAGCCAATAGGGCTATTGGTATTCTGAACGAATTTCTTTCAAGTTAGTAAAAGCTTAGTTTCGCGGAGGAACTGAAAACGTGACCGAGAAGTGGACGCCCAAGATCTACCACTCCTGCACAAGATCGGTTTCTGACTGAGTCTAGTCGTAGACAGCCTTTGACTACTTGTCGAATCATGCAACAGCGCGCTTTGAGCGCTTCTGGTATCTTGGTTTCGATTGACAGTTCTTCGAAGACTTTGAGACGTTAATCTAGATTTTCTCGACTACTTTTGGAAAGGATTCCACTCAAAATCATATGTCGATTGGAATGGGCCAATGAGCACGTCAATTGGAAAGAACAATGGGGGTCTGTATTGTTCACGGATGAGTCGAGATCGGTTTTCAGATCGTCGGCGTGTTCATGTATGGACCCAACTTCTGGTGCCCAGAAATCGCAGATCGGTTCAGGAAGTTTATCAGTTCAAAGGTGGTGCAGTTACTGTTTGGTGAGGCACTTGCTTCAATGGACGTACAGAATTTTTGGTGCTTGATAACATTATTATTATTATTATGCACAGATTTACATGTAGCAAGTCAGTAACAATATTATTCCTTTGTTTCATGCTGCTATCGGGCCAAATTTCTCATTTTTGGACGATAATGCGCCACCTTATGGTGCGAGAATTGTCGATGAAGCTCTGGAAATTCATGGTATTCCACATTTGGCCCTGCCCCCTCAGTGGCCAGACCTCAATCCCATTGAACACGCTTGGGATCAGCTACACAGAGATTTGGATTCCCATCAACCACCACGACCTACAATTCATGAACAGGGCTTTTACCGCAACTCTGGAGTGAAATTGATCAAGGCTACTTCAATTTAAGGAAATGGAGAAAAGAATGAGTTGAATAATTGAGTAAACCTTTAGATTTTTAAATTTCTCATATTTAAAAAATTGGTGAAAACATTTTTTGTGGAGCAGTAGGTATAGGAGTATATGAGCGATGGAATCTTAGCAACTTATCCATCTATCTTGGCAGAATTAGCCACCTATCTTGGCAGACTTTCTGTCGTATGTATGAAGCCCGAAGGTGAATCTACAACATGTATGTGTTCTTTATTTCTTGTGATATATTTTTCACAGTGACAAATTTCAGAATATCTGTCAACAAAAAATAAAATAAGATAAGATTTTCGCTTGGTATCTGAAGAAGGAGACTGATCCCCAAAACGTTTCAAAATAGTTGTTTAATCGTTGTTTCTTTACTTCTTGTTGCGTCTCGTGACGTCACATTTTGGCAAACGTAGATTTGTTTTTCTCAACAAAGGAGCTCGCTTGTAAAATATGAATATTTGACGATTGAGTTAACTGTGTTTTAGTTTACCATGTGTGGTCTCACCCTTGAAAATAATACTTTTACGAAAAGATAATTGCGAATAGAATTTCTTGTTAAGCTTCGACCTTTGTAGTGCGATTTATTGTCCATTTCCTGTAAAAAAAATGCTAAAATGCATTCAACAACTGACGTGGTAAAAAACTTATCAGTTTTCTAACACATTACCCAGTGCTGGTAAACTTTTTTGGAATCCTCTAATCTGTGAAGGTTATCTATCAGCTGTTGCTGATAGATTATATGCAGAAAGCAAGTAAAGTTAGTTCAGATAGTGGCAGAAATTCCAGATTTTGAATTCCTAATAAACACCCTAGGAGTTCACTCATTGGTGCTTGCATCGGGAATTTCGTATACATTCCCACTCTTTTTCATAAACGACAAATGAGAGTATTGTTGTAACATATATGAGCTGTTTTAAGATCGAAACCCCAATAATTGTTAATATTACCCCCGTTTACCCAGATGAAGGAACCTCCTATTTTTCTTCTATCTGGTCTTTTATATACATTTTACACTGAAATAAGGGATTACTACAAATACCACTACTACTACTACTTCTACTACTACTACGACTTCTCTTAGTGCAAGAGACATTTCTTATATTTTGTTCGGTCGTGAAACTAATACCCCTTCAGTTCTCGTACCAGCTATGTAGTCACTTCTTCCTTGCATACATTTCCATATAGAAGGAATATTTTAGATTGTATTAATATTGCATTGTTCAATTACTTCGTGCTTGTTATTACATTATCGGTAACAAGAAAATACAGTAAGTTGTTTTAAGTTTAAAGTGCATTCGAATCTTTCACCACAAGTAACAACTTACGCCGTAATCAACGAGATTATACTGCTGGGTACTTAAAGTTAAAGTATATCCCTTTACTCATCCCCCTGATAATACAATCAGGGTGTACAATTATTGTCCTTCGAATTAAAATTATCCTGAATATAGAATCAGGACTCAACATTTGATCCTCCGAACTATAAGATCCTGATAAAACTATTCAGCACTTTTTATTAGGCAACATTGTTCTATATATTGCTTCTAACGAATATCTTGTGTTTCTAACGCAGAAGCAATTTCAATATATCAAATTTTTATTATACAGATATTTTTCAGACTTTGGGAGAGAAAACCCAGAAATAAACCATTTTGTGATGAATTCACTTGTAAGTATCCTGTAATGATTACTTATATTTTCGCTATTAGCATATAAATATGGTTAGAATTTTGTCGGTCCATGGAGTTCGTAACTTCCTAGATGGCGCTGGTAAGATTTTCTATCCAATACTTCACCACAATAGGGTTTGAGTTTTCCAGAGCTCCTTCGTTTGATTGGTAACAATCATGAAGCCGGTACGTATCGGCCATGAATGACACTTTTCTCTTTGGGGGATCACTGATAATAATGACAATAATAATAATAATAATAATTTATTCTACCCAACAGGAGAATTCCCAATAAAAGGGTAACATTAAAATAATACACCGATAACTTAAAATAAAAGAAAACATTTCCATATTAACATTGCAAGCCCGGAACTCAAAACAATATGAAAACACATTGTAACTTAGTTTATTAGCACTATCACATGCTCGATATACAGGTGGCCCGTTGGAGTATGTTGGTACGAGGAGTAGGCAGGACGAACGCCAGCGGATGCCTGGTCACCATTCTTGGTACAAGAAGATCATTCGTGAGAGCAGGAAAGAGCAGTCAATCTTTCCGCTGAGGAGCTTATGGATGAACTTTGCGCTCTGTAGACTCTGGCGCGCATGGAGGGTTGTAATTCTCATCTCTCCCATGATACCGGAAAGGTCAGCACCACGCTCGGGATACCTTCCTACCCTCCTGAACAAGAAGTACTTCAAAAACTTCCTCTGAATTCGCTCGAGTGGTGCAAGATGGGAACCATATATTGGAAACCAAATCAAATTGGCATATTCCAATTTACTTATCACAAGCGAAAAGTAAACGCTTCTAAGAGCAGATAAATAATTCCCTGATGAGCTGATGAGGCGGCTCAGATCACGAGGGAATCACCGTGTGGTGTAAGACCATTTTCAAATTCGAAAATTATAGTCATTTGGCCAAAATGAAGACGAGCACACAAAAATAGAAAGAAGTGTGCAATTCAATGAGTGAATTATAAACCTGGAAAATACGCAACGTTTTTCTACTGAAACATCTTAAGTGTGAAATTTGGTAAAAATATCCGAGAATATTCCTCCCAGTAATAAATTGTATTTTCTTCTTGATGACACCGCTCCGAAATAGTTCTCAATCTCTTTACGCATCCCTGACCCGACCTTTGAATGCCAAACCTTGCGGGGCATTTTTCCTCAAGTAAAGAAAAACGGAAAATCTCATTCGACAGCAGAGCGAGGGTAATACGAAACTGATTTATTTTCCGATGAAAAAGGGATTTGCAGAACTCATCGATTTCCATAGAGACTTGACGATAGGAGGCAGTGTTTCATGGAAACTGCAAGGTTCCTTAACTAGGAAGTTTTGAGGGTCACGGCACGGGTATACTGCGTTAGGTTATAGAGTGGTACTTTGTGAGATCTAGAAATTCATTTCGGAATTTATGTGACAGAGACCCCAAATTTCCATTACGAGGTTTATAATTATCGAGTATAGAGCTTGTCTCGTATCGTTATATTCAAATTTTGTCAGCGTACACTAGATTCAATTAAGTGCCAAATAACTTTAGTTCCATTTTTGGCGTGATTGTTCCCCTAAACGAGTGCCTATCAATTTACCCAAATGTCTGTAATTTTCGAACTTTAGACGAAGATGGTATCAAACAATTATTTTCGACTCAGTGACGAGGAATTGTAACGGTATAAAACTCCATTAAGTTTATTTCGTAGTTTTGCACCCCGTGATGGATTGAACATGAACTGCTGGCCACTTATGGTTTGACATCGTTGTTTTATTTGCAGTACAAATTAGAAATGTTTTGTCATATGAATCGTATTGAATTTCTTCATTTAATATTTCAATATATTATAGATATCATATCCATATAATTTTATTCAATATCGTGAATTAATCGTTTCAATTCTTTGCGACCAAAATTTTCTGAGATCATACGATTGGGTACTGCCTGGTATTGGGGATTCATTCTCTTTGCAATCTTAGCGCTCAAGGGAGATACTTCTCTGAACGTTTCTCGTAAGATTACATTGTTCTCAATAGTTGAGTTCTATTCCAGTTGTTCTGAAAAACTAAATACTATATGCTTGTTTTGAAAAAGCACCTCTACCTATAGATTTTCAAACCACAATATATGATATGGTGGGGAAGCTACTACTCAATTGCTTCAAAGAATCAAGCCAATGTAGTTACGGAAATGTGCAATGGATTTATCATCCCACAATACTCTGTTTGATATCAGAGAACGATATAAGATAAGAGGTAAACGCACTCAGATAATATGAAAATATCGTATGCGTTGAAGCAAATAATATTGGAAGCGATATTTCTAAAAAGTATTCTTAGGAAATTTGGAAATTTGCTCAAACTGAATTTTGCGTTTCAATCAACGGATTACTTGCCTAAATTTAAATTAATGACAAATGACCAACATGTGTTCTGAGCGGGTATTTTCTTTGATCTCAGACTCAGACCAGAGCGTTTGACTGCATCTTGTTCGAGTTCATTCTGAACAAGATGTATAATATGGAATATAGAGGAATATTTCTTGAGTGGATGCATAGTTACATTGCTGGCAGAACTATGCAGATAAAGGTCAACGATTGTTGGTCTTTTAAATATGACGTTGAAAAAGGGGTGCCTCAGCGGGGAGTTCTGAGACCTCTCCTGTTCCTACTGTTCATCAATGACCTATCTAATTCACTGAAATCAGATACTACATATGGGGATAATACGTCTATAGTGATCAGAGCAAATGATTTTTAGAGTATATCTGTCGAATGCGAACTCATAGTGAACAGTTTCGATAACTGGTGTCAACAAAATGCATTGAACTGCAGTAAAACTCAATGAATTTATTTCAATTTAAGGAATGTAGATATGGAAATTGTTCTCAACTGTGAGGATACGGAAATAGTATCCAGTGACTGTGTTGAGCTTCTTGGTCTGAATGTCGACAAAAATCTAATATGGTGTCAACACATTTTCATGGCTAAAATACCAGGAATTCTGAAAATTAGAATATACCAATGCATAGAACAGCTAAATTTGAAAGTTCGCCCTATTACCAGGGTATGACATTATTTAATCTCCTGCCTGTTACGTTGAGATCATTGGATAAGTCCTTGGTCCTGCCCTTACAGCGTCCCTTAACAAAAGAGATGAGCTGCAAGCGACCTTCACGGTTGATGGGACCTGATGACTCGAAGTGATCCCAGAACCACCGCCTTCTGCATTCTGTGCGCTAAATTCTCGGCCAGGGATTTGCAGGCCGGAATAGCCTTCAATTCGGTCACGTAGTTCGCTCTCATTCCGCCTAGGCATCCTATGATTAATACGACCATCCTATCTTTATGCCTTGGATACAGGATCCCCAGTTCATTAAATCCTTATTATCATTATTATTATCAAGTCGTTAGGAACCTCGGTAATCGACGTATACCTTGTATATTTGATTACGACAGCGATGAGTTGAAGATTGTAAACTTCTGTAAATAAACCTGTACATGTTAGTTACAGCGTTCTTTGTATTAATCCAAAACTATAAATACCTTCTATTCAATATAACGGATATTTAAATTTTTTACAGAAAAATCCCACACTTTTCCGAAGTGTGTGTAAAGCTGAAGGTCCATAATCCATTCGTGACCGGTATATTCAAGGCGAAAAAACTGACCCATTGACTTTCATTGCTAGGTCATGGAATATTTTCTCCCTTGAAAATCCTCCGGAAGGCCACTCGTAGTTCGGAAAATAATCATGATAGCATAAGGATTAGGAGACAGCTTCAACCCTAGTTTTCATAATTTAGCAATAAAGTTTCCAGGAAACTCAAGTGGAGTTGAGCACTTTCTCAGGAAACACCTGAGACTGCCTGCTTGCTTATAAACAGTATTTATTTATAGCTGGATTCAAGCCAGAGTGATATCGCAGCAAATGAAACTCGACTATTCTGTTCGTTAGTTCTCTTTTCTTAATTATTTCATGACGACGAAAAACTGTGACAGTATTTATTTTAGCAGGAGGTTTCCGGTTTGGGTCGATATGTACATGGTTGTCTGAGAAGTGCGCAGACTTTTGAAGTTTAGTATTTCCTCGAATAATAAACTTTGAAATAGTGCAGCAAAATAATTTCTGTAATCCTTAAATGTTCACAGATTACGGATTCGATCTAAAAATCGAACAAGATATAATTCGTACGCCTGCAGAATCGATTTTGACCATGGATTCTTGATCAGTGAGTCGAAACCAAAACTTCAAAAATTACAGACATTTCGCAAATTGATAAGCACTATGTTCCGAGGAACAAGAGCGCCAAAAAATAGGTTTCGGAATTTCAAGCAAAATATTCCGCAAAATAGTAGTAATTTCTTGAATTTTTTCATGTCATGTGATCCTCACGAAATTTTGCAAAAGTGTTTGCTTCGGTCTCTTGCATCTAACTACTGAGTTATGGTTGAAACAATATTTTAATATTTTTGAATTTTTTTTTGCCACTTCAGGGCACTCCGATCAATACAAAACTTCTTATGCATATGAAGGTCATGATTCTATAATTTAACGCTACATTTCAGATAGATCGAATGACCGGTTCCGGAAATATTCATAAAAAATGTTTTAAGTAAAAAGCGCCATAGCTCCGAAACCACTTGGTGGATTTCGCCCATTAACGAACTGGTCTGAGATATTTACGCCCCAAACCTACCGTGCAAATTTGAATCCTCCAACTCCTTCCGTTCGAGAGTTATCGTGCTAACGGCCGGACAGAATTGAATTTGACCTCGGATTATTCATCAGTGAGTCGAATTCAATTGTTTGCGACCATTTTCGCAAAAAAAAATAAAAAAATTGGTTCAAGCCCTGTGGACAGGAGCTTTAGCGCTCTTGTTCAAACTTTGACAAATCATATCTCTGATATTATTGGTCTCTGGGATATACATGGATTCTGACGATAGAACTGCATCATGAAACAAATTAAATTCAAACAGACCGATTCTCCCCAATAACGTACTTATCTGGTATATTCATTCCTCAAATCTACTCTGAAAATTATATCAATTAAAACTTAGACAACATTGCAGTTTTGTTTTTACTGCAGATATTCTGAACCCAATTTGATTATGTATCTTACCAAATAATATATTTCCATCATCATATGGATTACCCACGGGCATTATATTATCACCTCAAAAGTACGATAGCTGACGTTATATCATTGGTCATTTTGCACTCAATCAGACTTCGATTTATAGAACAGGAAGGGTATTTTATATCAAGAATAACAAACCAGAAATAATTTTGACATTTATCTCTCATAGGAAAATCAGATGACATGTAAAAACACAGATCATATAATAATTCATAGATAGAAAAATCAAGTACAGCATTCTCTGAAAACATAGAAGTACGATTCATTATTGAAATTTCGAAAAATCATATCTCCGAAAGTATTTCCTTGATAGAGTTGAAAATGATATCAGTAGATTTTGATGGTGAAACTGCATCATAAAAAAAATATAATTTGAAATTTGTAATGTTCGCCTCCATGTGCACCCTGGGTAACGCTAAAGAACTAGAACCTACTCTGAAAATTTCAACTGCCTAGCTCATTATGTTTGAGAGTTATTGTAAAAAATTAAAAAATGTTTGAAATTTTTTTGACACTTTACGGCAACCCAATCAATCCAAAACTTCGCATGCATATAAAGGTTATTATTCTACAATTTGATGCTAAATTTCAGATAGATCGAGTGATTGGTTTCGGAAATATTCATAAAATTTTTTTTACTAAAAATGGCCATAACTCCGAAACCGCTTGATGGATTTTGCCTGTTAACGAACTCGGGTAGGTTGCGCATTCGAATGTGACATTTGAGTTCGTTATTGGCATAATTGGCCAAATGGTTTTGGAGTTATACACATCTGAAATTTTGTTGTTATTTCCACTATAACTCAAAATATACAAATCCGATCCAATTTACTTGTAGAATGCCAAAGCGCTAGTTTTCAAGAACTTTATTGAATATGGAATCACTAGAAAAAATTTGAAAATTTTTTTCTTCAAAAATTCATATTTTGTCCTGAAATTACTTGAGACGTAAGATTTTTCGAATGCCATTGGATATTTAATTTATTTCGATTCCGATTGAATACATGTGTCTGAATTGAAAATTCTGTCATCCTAGATTTTCTCATTACTCGAGTCTGTCATTGAAATGGTACGAAATGTATTCATATCTTATAAAAGCTAAGAAAACGGTCTATATCGATGTTAAATTCGGTTAAGAGTCCTCCTGACTTCACATCAGTGCTTGATCCAATTTTTTGAACTACTATTGGTCCAATTAATCATCATTTGTACCTACAATTTGGGAACAACCTGTACAATTATCAAACAATCTGAACAAATTTATATTAAATTTTATCCTCCATTTCAGGATCGTTATATCAGTTATTTCAGTACGTGCATTAATCCAATCAATGTAGACAATACAGAACATATTTTCAAAGTATTAATAGCTTGGTTTGAAAGGAATAGATTATGTATAAATAAAAAGAAAACAAATATAATCACGTTCAAGACAAAACAGAATAAAACAGAGATACCAGAGTCGGTTTCCATCCTTGATTCGCAACATCAGGTGAGTGGTAGCACAATGTTTTTGGGTATTTGGGTGGATGAATTTTTGGACTGGTCCTGTCACGTAGATTACTTAAACAAGAAACTCAACAACATCTGTTATTGTATTAGATTTGTATCAAAGTATTTAAATGAAACATCTAAGAGAATACTGTATTTTGCCAATTTCCAGGGTTGAGCCAGATATGGTATAGTATTCTGGGGAGCTAGCCCGGGTGCACAAGATATTTTTATAACACCGAAGCGCATCATTAGAGTTATTTTCAATATGTCCTATCTACTGTCATGTCGAGGAATCTTTGGATCGAAGAAAATACTGACAATATATGCATTGTATATATCCGAAACAATTATATTTGTGTTCAAAAACAAACAAAGATTTTTCAAGGCTTCAGATCACAGATATAACACACGTGGAAATGACATTTTATTTCCAATACATCGTTTGACCCTTTCGGAAAAAAGTCCTTACTATATGGGCATAAGACTTTATAATAGGCTGAAAAATGAAATGAAAAATGTCAGTTCTGAAAAAAAGTTTAAGCATCAGTTCAAACAGTTTCTACTAAACCTTGAACCCTACAGTATTGAAGAATATATGAACTGTAATAGTTGTGATCATTTAATAGAAATATATTTGGTTAGTTTTGTCAGGTTTGGTTGCCAATATGACGACATTTCATTTTATGTTCATTTTTGTATAAATGTATTTAATTTGAAATAAAGATAATTAAAAAAAAAAAAAATCGGAAACATAATCAGAAAAAATAAAGAGTAACCTGATTTATCTCTCTTTTCGCCGCCTCATTAGTCTCTGGTTCCAGAAGAAAAAGTAATAAAGCCGTCTTCTTCACGGAGTCTTCGGAATCTACGAGAACGTCGGAAACTTCTGTTCTATTTAATGCTAACTAAAAAGTTTTTTCTATTTTTACCACTTTTGGGTTTGCAGCAAAATAGTTGTAAACAAAATATTTAAAAACTTTTCAACTCTTGGTGCACATTTGACTTTCAAACAACATTCAGAAACACGAAATTCGGTTTGCAAATCGAGAATATCGTTTAAAACTCGTGAAGTTTGCAACAAATTTACTAATTGTATTATGAAATATTTAAAACATTCTTCAATATTATAACCTTATAGTTTCAAACTGTAAGCGTTAGTATGTTGCTTGGGGTATTCTACTCTAGTCTGTTGCCACAAATCAAGAAACAACAGCCTTCTTTTCAATTTTCCGCGATCGATATTCCATATTATGAATTCGGTATTTTCCGCCTTCGAGGTCAATGACATTTCCAGTGGTTGATGTTTATCTGCTTTTCGCTTTTCACTATCTATGTGTTGTTTGATGAATTTGGGAATCGATAGGTGAAATGCAGCACTCATCTCTGAGAGTATAGAGTCGGAATTATATAACAGTTTAAAACAAAAACGTAAACATTTTAGTTTAAGACTTTTTGGTTGTAAACAAACTATGTTAGCGCTTTTTGGGGCCCAGTGCTTATCAATTTGCCCAAGTGTCTGTAATTTTCGAATTTTTGGCTGAAAATGGCTTAAACGATTTGGTTTGACTCACCGATTAAGAATCGATTCTGTCCGGCCGTTAACGATAACTCGAAGGAAATGAGCTACACAGTTGACAAAAAAAAATAAAAAAATTGGTTCAAGCCCTGTGGACAGGAGCTTTAGCGCTCTTGTTCAAACTTTGACAAATCATATCTCTGATATTATTGGTCTCTGGGATATACATGGATTCTGACGATAGAACTGCATCATGAAACAAATTAAATTCAAACAGACCGATTCTCCCCAATAACGTACTTATCTGGTATATTCATTCCTCAAATCTACTCTGAAAATTATATCAATTAAAACTTAGACAACATTGCAGTTTTGTTTTTACTGCAGATATTCTGAACCCAATTTGATTATGTATCTTACCAAATAATATATTTCCATCATCATATGGATTACCCACGGGCATTATATTATCACCTCAAAAGTACGATAGCTGACGTTATATCATTGGTCATTTTGCACTCAATCAGACTTCGATTTATAGAACAGGAAGGGTATTTTATATCAAGAATAACAAACCAGAAATAATTTTGACATTTATCTCTCATAGGAAAATCAGATGACATGTAAAAACACAGATCATATAATAATTCATAGATAGAAAAATCAAGTACAGCATTCTCTGAAAACATAGAAGTACGATTCATTATTGAAATTTCGAAAAATCATATCTCCGAAAGTATTTCCTTGATAGAGTTGAAAATGATATCAGTAGATTTTGATGGTGAAACTGCATCATAAAAAAAATATAATTTGAAATTTGTAATGTGAAATAGGTGAAATGCAGCACTCATCTCTGAGAGTATAGAGTCGGAATTATATAACAGTTTAAAACAAAAACGTAAACATTTTAGTTTAAGACTTTTTGGTTGTAAACAAACTATGTTAGCGCTTTTTGGGGCCCAGTGCTTATCAATTTGCCCAAGTGTCTGTAATTTTCGAATTTTTGGCTGAAAATGGCTTAAACGATTTGGTTTGACTCACCGATTAAGAATCGATTCTGTCCGGCCGTTAACGATAACTCGAAGGAAATGAGCTACACAGTTGACATTTTCAGAGTAGGTTTGGGAGATAAATATCTCGGTTAAGTTCATAATTTGGCAAAATCGAACTGGTGGTTGCGGAGTAACGGAAAAAAGGTTTTTTTCACATCACAAATTTCAACTTCAATTTTTTTCCAACTCCAATTGTTCGTTGGAACAGAGTGCATATCAATTTGCCCAAATGTCTGTAATTTTCGAATTATTGGCTGAAAATGGTCTTGAACGATTTGGTTTGACTCACTGATCAAGAATCCGTGGGCGAAATCGATTCTGTCCGGCCGGCCGTCCGTTAACACGATAACTCTCGAACGGAATGAGCTACAGAGTTGAAATTTTCAGAGTAGATTTGAGGAATAAATATCTCAGTTAAGTTTGTTATTGGGCAAAATCGGTTTAATAGTTTCAGAGTAACGAAAAAAAATATTTTTTTTTACACTACAACTTTTGAATTCATTTTTTTTTAAGATGCAGTCTTATCATAAGAATCCATTGTTTTCATTTTCAACTCTAACAAGCTAATACTTTCGGAGATATGATGTTTCAAAGTTTCAATATTACATCGTAAGTTCTATGTATTCTAAATGTCAGCTTTTCTAGCTATTAGAGATTATCAATTCGTATATTTTCGATTATATTCGATTCTTGAATTTGTGAATATATACAAGACTGTTTTGATGTAGTTTATGGAGGCAATAGGAAAAATAGAAAAAAAGAACATAATGGAATCATCAACCAAAAAATACTGTTCGTTGACCACTGAGGTTGATATTACCTTTTACTTCCTTAAGTAGTGAGAAATGTTCCTATATACAGTATTTTCATTATGTTGTTAGCAAAAAAATACTTAAATATGGATCTACATTTGTTTATCAAACATTTTTTCTTGAGTTAAGGTTCATAAGAAAAGAATGTGGTAATTGTATGAACTATTAAATTTTAAATTATGAAAAGAGGGTAGTATTTTATTAATATATTTTGAACTATTAAAATAATTTGTTCGTAATCCACTACCTAATCATATATCAAATATCAGGAATAAATGGACAATCTGCTTTGATTGCCTCCAGCCTTGCTCTAGACATTTCGTTGATACATTCCTTAGTTATTTCGAGTTGTGAAAACTATGCACCGAGTGTAAGTTGCAACAACCCATTCCACGAGGTTGAATCATTGCAGATTGCGCATTTAATCTTGATAAATAAATTTAATGACATTTTTTTACGCATTAAAGCATTGAAGCATTGTAGATTGCTCTTTTTTTTTAAAAGATAATTTTTGAAGCATTTCTTTCGACGACACTTTTTTTAAATTCAGTTTCTTTGATGACGCAGTTCTATCATAGGATATACTTGATATAATTCCTAACTCTGAGAAACCTTCGGAGATATAATTTGTCTCTTCGAACAAGAGCGTCAAAGAGCTCCTGTCCGCAGGGTTTGAACCAATTGCTTAATGTAGTTTCATCATAAGAATCCATTGAAACTATTTTCATCTCTAACAAGCTAATACATTCGAAGAAATGACTTTTTAAAATTTCAATATTAAATCGTGCTTCTATGATTTCATAGAATGCAGTAATCGTATCTATGAATATATAAATACGATTGATCTGTATTCATACATATGTTATCTTAGGGCTTTTCGGAAAATATAACCCATATTGTATATGGTGTATTCGAGTAAATCATCATCAGCTGTTTGCAGCAAAGAATCGCGTTCTCGATCACCGTTTCCGAACGCGGCATCAGCGCTCAGTGTCGAGGTAGAATTTACATTACCTTATTTTTTATTTGTTTTTAATTTGTACTTTGAAAATATTTTGTGTTGGAAAACAAGGTTCCGAATATTGAATTTGTGAATATACAGGGTGAGTCTTTGACCACTGCATTAATTATAACCAAAGATTCCTCTTATCAAATGAAACACTTTTTTCCTTTAACAATTTTCCAAATTCAGCTCAGGTAAAAAGATACAGGCTGTTGAAATTTTGAAAAAAAATCAGTTTTTTTTGTAGCTTTGACATCCTTTTTTCGAATAAAATGAATGTTGGCGTAAAATTTCCTTTAACTATGATACATATTTTCCAAATATTAGTTATTTTCTACCTCTACTGGTTTTCTACTAAACGAAATTAGCATAAAAAAAGCATATAAAGTCATTTCAAGAATATTCCATCGTTTTAGAACATTATATCATTCGTCATCATTTCTCCTTAAACGCAACGTTTTCGAGATATTCTTCATTGAATGTTTTAAAATGGAAAACTCCAGAAATTTCACTACTTTTATGGATCCGTCCCTGAGCGTTGGAATCCCGAATCAAGCTGTAAACCACGTTACCATGCCTTATTCTCGTCCGCCAACAATGTAATAGATAATTTAAATCTTTAAACAATCATTAAAGGATACTGTGGGAGGTAAAAAGAGGTGTTATTAAAACACTTTATGATAGAGCGAACCTAATTTGTTCTATATTATTAGATTCAAAATTTAATACCAATGATATTATGGAAATGCTTGATGTTAGTTTGAATACTACCTATTTCCAACTATGAGATGTTTTTTATCGACAAAATTTTGGAATGGCAATGGGTTCGCCTTTATCACCTGTCATGAGTAATATATTCATGGAAAATTTCGAAGAAAAATTTGTGGATACATATTTGTTGAAACCAAAAGCTTGGTGGCGATATGTTGACGATATATTTGTAATTTGGCATCATGGTAGAGAAGAGTTGGGCAAATTTTTCGATTTCATAAATTCAAAGGAACCTACAATAAAATTCACTTTGGAAATAGAGAAAAATAATCAGCTTTCTTTTCTGGATGTTTCGATAATTAAGTATCCGAACAATTTCGAAACGAGTGTCTTCAGGAAGCAGACACATACAAATAGATATTTAAATTTCTATTCAAACCATCAGCTTAGTGTAAAAAGAGGTGTTATTGACACACTTTATGATAGAGTGAACCTAATTTGTTCTACTCTTGAAATTCGAAATAATGAAATCGATTTCATCAAAAAATTTCTTGAAGAAAATGGATATCCGAGGCAATTCATAAATACATGTATCATGAATTTAGATAGAAAAACAAATAAACAAGAACAACAAAATAATCAACAAGTACAACAGAATAATCAACAAGAACAGCAACCCAATCTGTTGAATAGGATCCCTTATGTTCGTGGCGTTTCTGAAAAAATTAGAAGAATCGGTTCTAAGTTCAATATAAGAACCGTCTTCAAAACACAGAATGATCTCAGGTCTTTATTAACGAAAACAAAACCCATAAATGAAAAACAAAAATCAAAAAACTGTGTATATAATATTCCTTGTATTTGTGGTAAATCATACACAGGAGAAACATCAAGACCACTAGAAGTAAGAGAGTCAGAGCATAAGAATAACTTGAGAAATAGAGACATACAGAAATCAAAAATAGCAGAGCATGTATGTACAATCCAAGGAGATCACATGATGGATTGGAGTAATACAAAGATTCTCATGACAGAACCTGATTTTATGAAAAGGAAACTTAAGGAGTCAACTTGTATTTTATTGAACAGAGAATGCAATTTTGCAAATTGCTCAATTGGTATTGACCATATTTGGCTAGATTTATTGAAAAAGAGGTTGGAACTTGGAAATTTCTATGCGAAGTAAAACTATGTTAGCTATGATTTTTAAATACTTTCAATGTGACAATTCTTGAATTTCACAAAATAACTATCAACAAAATAATTCTAACGATTTTCATTAAGCGTCTGACGAAGGAGTCTGATATAGACTCCGAAACGTTACGATATAGTTGTTTCTTCGTTGATGTTGTTTCGTTGTTGTTTGTTAGGCAACATTGTTCAATTGATTGCTTCTTACAAATATCCTGTGTTTGTTTCGCAGAAGCAAATCACAAAATAATTAATTTTTATTTTCTAGATAGATAGATTTTTCAACTACCTAGCTCATTCCGTTCGAGAGTTATTGTAGAAAAACTTTTTTTAAATTTTCAAATTTTTTTTTTGACACTTTGCGGTAATCTGGTCAATACAAAACTTCACATGCGTATAAAAGTCATGATTCTACAATTTGATGCTAAATTTTAGATAGATCGAGTGATCGGTTTCGGAAATATTCATAAAAAAATTATTTTTACTAAAATCGGCCATAACTCCGAAACCGCTTGATGGATTTCGCCCATTAACGAGCTCGTCCGAGATATTCACGCTCCAAACCCACCTTGCAAATTTCAATCCGCTAACTCCTTTCGTTCGAGAGTTATCGTGCCTACGGCCGGCCGGCCGAACAGAATCGATTTCGACCTCGGATTCTTGATCAGTGAGTCGAACCAAATCGTTTAAGACCATTTTCATCGAAAAATTCGAAAAAAACAGACATTTGGGCAAATTGATAAGCACTCAGTTCCGAGGAACTAGAGCGCCAACAAGTTTCGTATGACAATTGCCCAAAACAGGTTTAAAGTACCTACAAATAGTAGATATTTCATAAAACATTTATGAAAGAAGAGTAATAATGAAAAATTACCTTGTAATCGATCAAAAATTTCCTGATCTACGTTCACCAAATTTTCTCCTCTCTCGAACTACAGAATTATGCTTTCAATATTTACATTCTATTTGCATTCTATGTCTATGGATGAAAAGCAGTCTCACTACTCTGAGATTTTTCTCACTCCGCTCACATTTCGGAATACACTTCATTCTCATAATTCTTCGATTGATTAGATAATGTCATGTTGACATTATGACAATTCATACATAAAATAGTATATCATTCTGTGAAATACGATTTATTATTGAAATTTTGATCATATCTCCGAAAGTATTAGCTTGTTAGAGTTAAAAATTATATCGTTGGATTCTTATGGTAAAACTGCTTATTGAAAAAAATTTAATTTGGAATTTGTTCTGTAAAAAAAAAAATTTTTTTTGTTACTCTGAAACCATCTGTCCGATTTTCCCAGTAACGAACTCAGCCGAGATATTCATCTCCTAAACCTACTCTGAAAATTTCAACTTTCTAGCTCATTCCGTTCGAGAGTTATCGTGCCTACGTCCGGACGGCCGGACCGGCCGGCCGGACAGAATGAATTTCGACCACGGATTCTTGATCAGTGAGTCGAACCAAATCGTTTAAGACCATTTTCATCGAAAAATTCGAAAATTACAGACATTTGGGCAAATTGATAAGCACTCAGTTCCGAGGAACTAGAGCGCCAAAAAGTGTTTCATTTGATGAGAGGTGAATCTTTGGTTTAAATTAATGCAGTGCTCAAAGACTCACCCTGCATTCTAATATTCATTAGGGTGATTTTTCGACTAATTTTAAGAAAAAAACTTCCTGTGAACGTATGTCCTAAAAGTCTCAACTTTGGAGATACGAGGTGATAACATTTTGAAAAAAAAAACACTTTTTGCGCGTAAGCTCTGGGGAACATCGCGTTATCATTCTGCCCAAATATCTGTAGTTTTCGAATATTTTGCCGAGAATACTCCCAAACGACTAGGTTAAACTCACGTCTTGAGGGTGTCTGGTCTAGAATGTTCAATTTCAAGACAAAAATGTAGATCGTCACAATTAAGCTATATGAAAAAACAACAATTTCTCAGCTTTTTGAACAACCTTTATTGAACTTCCAAATCCAAACAGCCGATGTTTTGCACTAGATCAGTGCTATCTTCAGGGCCAAAAACAACAAGAAAACTTTCCTAAAATCTGTCTACAGAATATTAACATAACAGTTATTGAAAATTAATGTATATGAATATAAAAATTCTATCTATTGGCCATCAATACAATACAACACAAGAACACTTTAGAATTGCAAAAAGCTCAAATACACAGGTATGGATTGTTAAGATTGAAGGACCTAAAATATTTGAATTTTACTAATTTTGAAACTAAGAATTCTGTCCGGATTAAAAAGAATTCAATATACAGGGTGTGTCTTAAAGTTGTATATCAATTTTTACCATGGATTCCTCTCATAAAACAAAATATTTTTTCAGTAACTAACCATTTTCCCAAATTCGGCTCAGGTAAAAAGTTATAAGCGTTTGAAGATTTCACAGTGTGCTTATACACTCCTCCATATAAATTAGCTATGACATTAATGGTGTACGAGAAAAAGGTTGGGTAACGTGGTTTACAGCTCGATTCAGGATTCCAATTATCAGGGGCGGATCCATAGAATTAGTGAAATTTCCGTTTTCCGTTTTATAACATTCAATGAAGAATATCTCGAAAACGGTGCGTTTAAGGAGAAATGATGAAAAATGATTTAATGGTTTGAAACGATTGAGTATTCTTGGAATGACTGAGAAGAAAAAATGTATGGGCGTTCTTTGTGTTAATTTCGTTCAGTTTTATGAATCCACAAAATAAAACAGATTTTTTCCGAAATGTCAACAGCCTGTATCTTTATACCTGAGCCAAATTTAGAAATATGGTAAAAAAAATACGGTATGTTCATAAATTAAATGGCGATCAGTCAGTTAGAATTATAAACTAAATAAAAATTCATAATGAAAAAGTTTAAATTCAAACAGAATATAATAGAGAGAAAGGCTAAGTTAAAACAATGATTATAGAAATTTTCATAGACTGAATGTCAATCAATTTGACGTGTTTCGAGAGTTTTCCTTAATATGTACAGTAACCAAGATAATGAATTTATTCCATTTGGCTGTTCCACACTGTATATCCGCTGGCTATGGTGGGCTTAGCACGGCTCAGTTGAGTATATAATTTCTCGTGAGCGACAGAACACCGATGACGGCCAAGTAGCCAGAAACGCTTCTGGTCTTTGTTTTTTGATAAATCAATGGGGTTAATTTCATTTGTGAAATACATATATTGGAAGAACGCTCAGGACTTGTTGATCAATCAGAACATGCTAATTTTCATTAATTTTTAAATGGCTGACATTCATGATCATTTCTTGGCTTACAAATGATAATTCCAGAGAAGCTAAGCATCTCTACTTGTATTCTTGATATCATCCAAAGTGATCACCCCTATTCGTTTGCATCTGGAGTTTAGGGACATACTGTGTTTCGAATAAGACATAACAAACTTGTCTATAAAATTATCACTTTATCTGAACTTTCAGCTATTCACTACCTTCTGTTCATGTTTCTAAGGGCCGGTTTCTCAATTGCGAGTTAACTCAAGGTTGCGAGTTATGCATGTATTTAGCGATATTCATGAACGCGTAACACACGGGTTACACGCAACCTTGAGTTATCTCGCAATTGATTAGCTGGTCCTAAATCTCGTTGTCTAGTCGTTTGACGTACAACGTCTAAGGTAAGTTTACAACTCGGTTGCGGAATTTAAGTAAATTCAGCCGGAAGGTTTCTATTTCTTTTAAACACAAGTTTCCTCGTGCGGTTGACGTCATCCATTTGTCGATGTTTATCTACATACCCAATTTTTCATCTGGAGACATTGTTTGGCAAAGAATCGATTGGCCAAGTGGAAGATAACATATCTGATGTCCTTTGGTTCATGCACGACAGCGGTTGTGCAACTTAGATACGTAGCTCATTCCTGAACACAGAATTATTGTACTCGTTCTAAGGAAATTAATTTCAGGAGCAGTCACGTGACATCAGGATGATCAATAATTTTTACTGATTTGTGACACCAAAGACTAGTGAAAATTATGTTAGGGAGCAGTTATATCAAGAATATGAGCATTAGGTACTTGGAAATGATTCGTAATATGCATTCGAATGAATACGCTTATTTATTGCAAATTCAAACAACTTTAAGTTTTGATGATGCAAACCTATAGATTTTCAATTACGTTTAGTGAATTATTGTTTGATGATTTTTGTCAGTGACCCAAAATGATAAATACAGGAAATCAAATTCATAGTAACGAATAATTATTATGTGTGTGAAGTTGGCCCGGCACTTTTGGATTCCAGAAAAAAATTGTTCGTGCTAAATTGTGCTTGTTTGTTTGTGTTGGACCGATACCGTTTGAGCGAGTAGCCCGTGCTGCAGCCTAGAGAGGCTTATTGAACCTCGGTTGGTCTCCTATTAGCTGACAGGGTCTCATATTTGATACCTCACAGCTCGGGTTGCAGGCCTCCATAGGATCTTTTCCGGCCAGTTTCTAACGACAATTGAATGAAGTTGATCTTCAGTCTCTCTTCTGAATTCTATTGAATTGGACAGATAAACGGAAGTTAAACCACATGATATATTTCTCAGAAACCGGCCCTTAGTCGATCCCCTGCAGGTTTACTTAACCGAATCCTGCACCACTGACATATGAGTCACATGTATGTAACATCCCCTCTGTCTTGTGGTGTATTACCTACATACATAAGGTCCATTTTCTTAGCGAGTAGTATTAGGCCTTTGATTTGGTTCCTCGCACGGTTTCTTGTACTCAGAGTCAGTGAGTTCAGTAGCTGGATGGGCGACCGTTACCTTGATAACATTTGAACGGAGAGAGATAGGGACTTGTAATTTTCAGGGTAGGTTGCACCTCCGAATGGGAGAGTAAGTTCATTGCTGGGCACAATCGGCTCAATGGTTTCGGATTTATGCCCATCTGGAGTATTATTTTCTCGGAAACTCCAAAAATACAGATCCGATCGAATTCAAACTTGATAGCTAGTTGTACAATATCGATATAGTATATAGTATATAGGTATGAGTAGATCGTAACACTAAAAAATATAAAATATTGGTTCAAGCACTGACGTGAAGTCAGAAGCTTTTGCGCGTATGTTCTATTGTCCATTCTTCTGTATTGGACACCCTTAATCGAATTTACCATGGTAAATTATGTTGTCCATTCTCCTGTATTGGACACTCTTGATTCGAATTTACCATGGTAAATTCGAATTAAGTGTCCAATAAGGGAGAATGGACAACACAATTTACCATGGTAAATTCGATTAAGGGTGTCCAATACAGAAGAATGGACAATAGAACATACGCGCAAAAGCTTCTGACTTCACGTCAGTGCTTGAACCAATTTTTTTTTTTCGTGATTTTTTTGAAATTTTCTAGGGGTACGGTTATTAAAATTTTTTTTTTCGTCATTTTTTTCGAATTATCTAGAGGTACGGTTCTTACAAAATTTTGGAAACGTCTTTATGTTGATTTTCTACTACTAGTTACCAAGCTTCAATTCGATCGAATATTTATTTTTTCAGTTATTAAGAAAATAATATTCCAGGTGGGTATAACTCGGAAACCGTTAGACCGATTATGCCCAAAAACGAACTCAACTCTCCCTTTCAGATACGCAACCTACCCTGAAAATTGCATGTCCCTATCTCCTTTCGTTCGAAAGTTATCGAGTCAACGGACACCCATCTACTGAATTCACACAAGAATGCTCCAATCTCCAACAATATTAAACCGATCGTATTAAAACTTGAAACTTAGCGGTAGAGTTAGGTTATAAAGGCTCTTGCAAAATTTCATCAATTTCTAACGATTAGTCACTGATATATATAATTTTTTTTTTATTTTGAATGATTTATTAAAAATTTTCTACGAATGCTATCCTCACCAAATTTTGCAAACATCTCCGCGTTGGCATTCTACAACTAATAACCATGTTTGAATTCAATCGGTTTAGTATTTTTCGAGTTAATGAGGAACAAAAACCACGAAATTTCAGAAAATTTCAGATGGCTATAACTCTTAAACCGTTTCGCCGATTATGCTCATAAACAAACTGAAATGTTGCGTTTTGGTGCTCATCCTAACCTGAAAATTTCAAGCCGCTATCTCATTCCGTTCTCGAGTTATCGTGACAACAAAAATATTTTTTAATAATTTTTTTTAAATTTTCTAGCCTCATGATTCGCACAAAATTTCACAAACGTGCTTAGGTTCCTATTCTACAACTACTCACCAAGTTTCAATCCGATCGAGTTTATATTGGTTTAAAATAAAATTATTACTCGGATACCGCTGGGCCGATTATGCCCATTAACGAACTTGTCCGTCGTACTAAGATGCTCCACCTACCCTAAAAATTTCAAGTCGCTAGCTCTTTTCTTTCTCAAGTTATCGTGGCAACGGCCGGACGGCCGGACGGCCGGCCGGACAGAATCAAATTTGACCTCGAATTCTTCATTGGGGAGTCGAACTAAATCTTTTGAGACCATTTTTTTCTAAAATTCGAAAAATACAGACATTTGGGCAAAACTATAACGCGATGTTCCCCAGAACATACGCGCAAAAACTATAACGCGATGTTCCCCAGAACATACGCGCAAAAAAAGGAAACGAACGAGAATGAAAACACGTAGCGTTCAATAGAGGTGAATAGGCAATAGAACATGCGCGCAAATGCTCCTAAATACACGTCAGTGCTTGAACCAATTTGTAAGAACTTCATTTATTATTGTGTTCTCGAATGTACTGAACGCAATATCCTTCATTATAAGGTTTTTGCGCGTATGTTCTGGGGAACATCGCGTTATCATTTTGCCCAAATGTCTGTAACTTTCGAATTTTTTTACGAAAATGGTCTCAAAGGATTTGGTTCGACACCCCATTGAAGAATTCGAGGTCATATTTGATTCTGTTCGGCCGGCCGTCCGGCCGTTGCCACGATAACTTGAGAACGGAAAGAGCTAGCGATTTGAAATTTTCAGGGTAGGTGGTGCATCCCAATACGACTGACGAGCTCGTTAATGGGCATAATCGGCCCAATGGTTTCCGAGTAATAATTTTGTTTTCAACCAATATGAATCCGATCGAATTGAAACTTGGTGAGTAGTTGTAGAATATGAACCTAAGGCCGTTTGTGATATATTGTGAGAATCGTATCACTAGAAAATTTTAAAAAAATTGTTGAAAAATATTTCTTATGTCTCGATAACCTGAGAACGGAAAGAGATAGCGAGTTGAAATTTTCAGGTTTGGTTGTGCATATGAATGTGACATTTGAGTTTGTTTAGAAGCATAATTGGCCAAACGGTTTTAGAGTTATAGCCATCTGAAATTTTGTTGTATTTTTATCCTCATTAACTCGACAAATACTGAACCGATTGAATTAAAACATGGTTATTACTTGGGAAATGCCAACACAAAAATTCTTGCAAAATTTCGTGAGGATAGTATTTGTAGAAAATTTTTGTGAAATCATTGAAAATCAAAAAAAAATCTATATATCAGTAACTATTCGTCTGAAATTGCTGATATTTTGCGAGAGCCTTTAGGACTTAACTCTACTGCCAAGTTTTAAGTTTCAACACGATCGGTTAAATATTGTTGGACATTCGAGCAGCCTTGTGAGTTCAGTAGATGGGTGACCGTTGCCTCGATAACTTTCGAACGAAGGAGATAGGGACTTGCAATTTTCAGGGTAGGTTGCGTATCCGAATGGAAGAGTTGAGTTCGTTTTTGGGCATAATCGGTTTAACGGTTTCCGAGTTATACCTACCTGAAATATTATTTCCTCGATAACTCAAAAAATAAAGATTCGATCGAATTGAAGCTTGGTAACTAGTAGTAGAAAATCAACATTAAGACGTGTTTGAAATTTTGTAAGAAACGTACCCCTAGAAAATTTGAAAAAAATGACGAAAAAAAAATTTTTTGGAAGAGCCGTACCCGTAGAAAATTTCAAAAAAAAAACGAAAAATAAATGTGGTTCAAGCACTGACGTGAAGTCAGGAGCTTTTGCGCGTATGTTTTATTTTCCATTCTCCTGTATTGGGCACTCTTAATCAAATATACCGTGGTGAATTTTAAGGTCCGTTCTCCTGTATTGGACACTCATCGAATTTACCATGGTAAATTCCATTAAGAAAGTGTCCAATACAGGAGAACTGACAATAGAATTCACTCTGGTATATTTGATTAAGAGTGCCCAATACAGGAGAATGGACAATAGAACATACGCGCAAAAGCTCCTAACTTCACGTCAGTGCTTGTTATTCAATAAGTGTATATTTTCTTTTGAACTTTAGCCTTACATTTTTTCATCTAACGATAAAGCATGTGTATGAAAGGTGTTAGCAGAGGTTAGTGTAACGGGGTACCATATAATTCGATATATGATACAAGAGCTTAGGGTAAAACCTCAGCAAAAAAACCCTGTCTCTCAGTAGTGTTGTCATGTATGATCATTGACATTGTTTATAAAATATGCTGAAATATTAAATGTTGAAGGGCATCTTTTCTATCACTATGATTCTTTCTTGAATAAGCTGAGAGGTTTCTCCAAGGTACCCGGAACTCGATCTGGAAAAGGAAAAGACAAAAGGAGAAAACGAAAAAATTCAAAATGGAATATTCCATGGTGTATTAAATATATTTGAAATTCACCACCCATTCCAATAAGACTCAGAAATATTATGAATAGCCCTCAAACCATTCTGGAATCTATATATGGGACAATTATTAACTAAATGATCTGTGGTCTACTCTGGCTCCCCGCATTCACAACTAGGGCTCTCAACTGAGTTCCATCTGAAAAACATGTTGTTGCAACGATCATGACCCGTTCCTTAAAGATTCAGAATAGACCACATTTTCCTTGGAGGATCAAACCCTGGAACTCTATTTAAAGGATCAGAAATAAACATTTGTTGAATAAATCGCAAGAAATCCATTCAGACCGCCAAACTTCCCAGTCACTTTTATTCGAATTGAGAAAACAGTTGGACCATAAATGATTAATTGACTTCAATCTGGGAATCTTATTGCCCGAAATATGGGAGATAATCGCAAAAAAAATTCGGAAAAGAATGAAATTTATTCCAAGAATTTAAAACAGCAGTCTGCCTGCGAATACGGGGCAGGACAATGTTTGAAAGAACTGGTAGCCAATGAATAGATGTAGATCTAATAGTTCCAGTGATGATCACCATAGATGGGTTCAGCTGTGCATCAATTTTTTGCGCATGAACACTGTTAAACCAGACGGGACAACCATATCCAGCGGCAGAAAAAAACAAGGCTAAGGCTGTCGTTCAAAGAGTAGGGAAATGTCATCAGCATATATGAATTTTTCAGAGGAAGTAGCAGGAATATCACACAGATATAAATTGAAATGGAGGTGCTAAAACTGAACCTTGTGGGAGACCATTATTCAAATTTTTAAAATAACCACTATTATCATCAACAAAAACACGAAACCTTCTAGCTGACAACATATTTTCGAGTAGACAATAGTATATTGTATAATTAGTGGGTAAAGCATAATATTCCCAAACGACTGTGATAACACAGATAACACATAATGGTAACACAGGAGTTTGGGAATATGCTTTTACCACGAATTATAGATACTATTTTTTCTTCGATCTTTGATTTACATTTAAGAAATTAATTTAAAAATATTTCATTCAAGATGTAATCAAGTCAGTTTAAATAGGTTTCTCTATGTTCATATTGAAATATAGAAGTGGTAACCATGGAAATTACATTGTTATGACAAAGCCATGTAGCTTCAACGTCTATAAATTCTCGTTACCCTTCAAAATTGTACAAACTGTACAATAAATGTAAATAAGTATTAACAACAATTAATTTGTGTTCAAGAATATTGTTATGGATTAGATGTTTCTTTTATTTCTTTTACAACAACTTTATCAATATGAAAATTAAAACCATACTTTGTTTCATTTTATTGTAATAATCCATTTGTAACATTACCGCACGCTACAGCAGTGCGGTAAGAATATTACAATGTTATTTTCTAATTGATTAGCAACTGCCTACTATTCTGGAATGTTGAGCTTTGCGCATAGAAAGCAGGTCAAAATAATGTCACTTATCCCACGATCGAAGATAAACCATTTTTCCACACTTTAAATCGTTATAAGGTTTGAAAATCAAACGATCTTTCCAAACTGTGTCACATGCTGCCGGCATATCCAAAATGCTGTTTCTGTTTTCATGTTATTATTGAAACCTGTTTCTATAAAAGTAGTAGGACTAAGAACCTGATCACAACAATTCCTATTTTTCCTGAATCCTCCCTGGCAATTCTGTCTTCTACAGACGATACAATCCTGAATAGAATCAATCTTTCTACAATTTTAAAAAGAACACTCAACATACTAATGGGTCGATAACTGTTAGGATCACAAGAATTCTTTCCACGTTTTAAAATACGCGTCAAACGCCAAACGTAAAAGTGTACCAGAGTGTAGTCACTCGCTGTATAGCAACACTAGAATTATAGTGTTTCGATTGGTGAGAACCGCAATAAATTTTGTACGGAATATCGGAGAAATATTCCGCATTCAGAATTCGGTGATTCCTATAGAACTATAGATAGTTCACGACCAGCCTTTGAATCCGGAATTTCAATAATAGTTATTTTCCTAACAAGTGCGGAAAGTGATACTTTCCCGCACGAAACGGCCGTTAGCCGAACGACGCGAAGCGGAGTTCGGATAAGCAGTTGAGTGCGGGAAAGACACTTTTCGCTCGAGTTAGGAACAATGTTTTTTCTACAAGCACTTTTATTATAGGTATGAGATCGATTTGAGTTCAACACACAGAACAAATTTGATATTATTAATTCATAATACCTACACATGAATGACAAGCGTAATCCTTGCATCAATGTCATCGTTGTCGTTCGGTCCATAGAGGCATATGAAATATTTATATCTATGAACTGGAATATTCATTTATTCTTTATTATTAATAATATTAATTGGAAATAAAACGAGGATAACTAACAGCAAACAAAAATAAACTGCAATAAGGAAATTAAGAATAGCTATGTATAATATATACATATTAGTATCTAATATTTAGTTATTAGTTATATTTATTGTAAACGTGCAGTTGGTCGCATTATGCAAGTTTATAGCAGAAGCCATCATGTTGGTCGAATAGTCAGCTGCTCAGTGGAAGGAGATAATTCTGAATTACCGGTTGAAGTGGAAGGAACATGGGAAGGAGCATTCAAATTCAGAATTTTGGTAGCCATCATGTTGGTCGAAGTCAGCTGCTCCGTCGAAGAAGATAATTCTGAATAACAGGTTGAACTTGAAGGAGCATTCAAATTAAGAATTTTGCTAGACATTTCTTTTTTCTTGTTTACTGATTCTTCCAAATAACCCTCAGCAACAGAAGTTGACTTCCACCCTCCTAATCGTTTTATATTGGTGATTCCCTCTCCACGGTTAGCTAGGAATGTAGCAGAAGAGCGCCTAAAACTGTGACCTGTGTATAATTCTGGATTTTGTAATCGTAAAAATCCGGCTATTTCGGAAGGTTTTATTCCTATAGGTTGCATTGTACATTTTCCTTTATTGTACCTTAAGAAAAATCGGCGATGGTCTATTTCCTTCGGACGTAAGTTGGCATATTTTCGATATATATTTAAAAAATGTCCGTCGTTGGTGTCTTGGGAGATAACGAATGATCTCGATGAATAATTTTTGGAGTCCTTAATGTTGACAATAATCATGTTTCCTTTATCATCTATATCGTCGATAGTTATTTTTGTTAATTCTTCCCGTCTGCAAGCACCAGCCAATCCAAAAATCGTTACCACCTTGATCATTAGGTAAATTTCATCAGGTGCCTCACTCATAAATTTGGATATGTCCTCTTCATTAAAAATTTTGGCTTTTTTCGGACGAAAACCAACATTTTGTCTTTTAATGAAGGCAGTTAATTTATGGAATTTTCCAATATGCAAATCTTGCTTCAATTTACAAACACTCTTTATCATAGAATATACGGACCATAATGTGTTCGGTTTAAAAATTTTCGAAATTTCCAAAAAATAAGCCAAAAAGACTTCCTCCTTCCTGGGTTTTACTTTCTTGGAATCACACCAGGCAATGAATTGAGAATAGCGCTTCTCATATTTTTCGATTGATTTGGGTGGAAGCAACTTCAAATTGGCTTCATAAGATGCTTCTAATATGTCCGAGGGCAGGTCATCATCAGATATATCCATTCTTACCGAAAATATTACGTACGGATTGAAATCAATTTGCTATTTTCAAATAAATTAATGACAATTGTCAATTCACATGTTGTTTCCATAGTAACCTCGTCGTAAGCGTTCGATGCATAGAAATATTAGATAATTCAGTATATTCTATATAAAAAGTGTGCGGAAAAAACGCCTGCTAATCCATTTCCGCACTGTTAACAGTGCGGAAATGGATTAGCAGGCGTTTTTTCCGCACTGTTTGGAAATGTGACTCTTTACGATTCGAAATGTGTGCGGAAAAAGGGTTGAACGCGCACGCTTGTAGAAAAAATAATTTTTGGGCATATTTCATTAATTTATATGCATTAATCCTGCATCGAAATTCGTTTTGCATCGATTTTATGGGGCCTCTAGGATAGAAATGAATTGGAGGTATTAACCGATGATCGGTTATCTAAATTAATTCATTGGATAGATACAGACACAGGGGAAAAATGCGAATATATGCATCAGTTATATGATTGGATATTCCGCAGACTTCGAACCTAAATATGCCTGATTTGCATCGTTTATTGTACTGATTATATCATGTTCGTTAAATATACTAATATTAGAGAAGATTGGCGTTTTTATTGTATGTAGGAATTATTATAGCTATCCAGCCGGTAACATTCAACGAATCGTGATCAAGAATTCGATTTTGTATTGTTTAAATACGGAAATTTGTTCAGATACGGAAGTACTATATGTACCTAAATAATCCAGATTTGACATTCCGAAAAATTTTTGGAATATTCGAAAACGCTGCAAATTACTCTCAAAGGTTTATTTTTCCACGTCAAGAGAGGTCATTTTCCTTTATTGCGCGCGTATGTTCTGGGAAACATCGCTTTATCATTTTGCCCAAATGTCTGTAATTTTCGAATTTTTTGCCGAAAATTGTCTCAAACAACTGAGTTCGACTACCTAATGAAGAATTCGAGGACAAATTTGATTCTGTCCGGCCAGCCGTCCGTTGCCATGATGACTAGAGAATGGAATGAGATATTGACTTGAAATTTTCAGGGTAGGTGGCGCGTCCCAATACAACGGACAAGTTCGTTAATGGGCATAATCGGCGTAATGTTTTCCGAGTAATAATTTTATTTTCAACCAATATGAATCCGATCGAATTGAAACCTGGTGAATACTTGTAAAATATAAATCTAAGTCGTTTGTGAAATCTTGTGAAAATCGTGTCAAAAAAATTTCAAAAAATTATTAAAAAATATATTTTATGTCACAATAACCTGAGAACGGAAAGAGATAGCAACTTGAAATTTTCAGGTTAGATTTTGCATCGAAATGCAACATATGAGTTCGTCTCTAGGCATAATCGGCCAAACGGTTTTGGAGTTATAACCATCTGAAATTTGGTTGTTATTTCCTCGATAACTGGAAAAATACGAAACCGATTGAATTCAAACATGGCTATTAGTTGTATAATGATAACGCAAAAATTTTTGCAAAATTTTGTGAGGATCGTAGTACTAGAAAATTTTTAAAAAATCATTGAAAATTATGTGGACTATATATCAGTAACTATCTTTCCGACATCACTGAAATTTTGCGAGAGCCTTCAGAACATAGCTCGGCTGCCAAGTTTGAACACGATCGGATATATATTGTTGCAGAATCGAGCAACCTGTTGTGAGTTCAGTATGTGCATAGGTGACCGTTGCCTCGATAACTTTCAAACGAATGGAGATTGGAACTTGCAATTTTCAGGGTATGTTGCGTATCCGAATGAGAGAGTTCGTTCATGGTTTATGGACATAATCGGTCCAACGGTTTCAGAGTTATTCCCACCTAGAAAGTTATTTCCTCGATAACTCAAGAAACATAGACTCGATCGAGTTGAAGCTTGGTAACTAGTTGTAGAATATCGTGTTTAAAATTTTATAGGAACCGTTTTTATCCCTAGAAAATTTCAAAAAAATTAGGAAAAAAAAATTGGTTCAAGCACTGACGCGCAAAAGCTCCTGACTTCACGTCAGTGCTTGAACCAATTTTTATTATATATGCTGAGGTGGTTTCCAGCAATATTATCACGATATTAAATTGAATATTCGAGAAAAGCACTAACGTGAAGTCGGGAGGAGAAACAATACAGATCCGATCGAATTGAAACTTGGTTGTAAAATGCCGACACAAATACTTATGCGAAATTTCGTGAGGATCGTATAACTAGAAAATCTTCAAAAAATTATTAAAAATATTCTGTACCTCAGAACAAATCCGTCCAATATCGCTGAAATGTTACTACAGCAAAAGTAGATTGCGCATCCGAATGCGACAGATAAATTCGTTAGTAGACATAATCGGCCAAACGGTTTTGGAGTTATAAACATCTGAAATTTTGTAGTTATTTCCTCAATAACTAAAAAATACAGATCCGATCCAATTTCAATTTGGGGATTGGCAGTAGAAAGCCAACGTGCAATTTTTTTTTGAGATTTCGTGAGGATTACATTACTAGAAAATTTTAGAAAAATCTCAAATAGAGATCCAGGGCCGTAGCTAAGAGCTTTTCCGAGGGAGGGGAGAAACGGCTTTTGGCACCCCTAGTTTGAAAAAATAAACAAAAATCGAAAAACACAAAAATATGGATAAAGTGATATATTGATGAATACTACATAGTTCCTTAATAATGAATGAATTACAAATTAATATAATTATGAATGAAAATAATTTTAAAAACAAGACTGCGTTCTAAATTTGTGTCTTCGAGTGAAAAAAATTGATTGCATCTCTCAAAAGATCCAGGACCAAAAAAGAATTGCATTTGACAAAAATAAATATATGGGTGAGTCTTTGACCACTCCATTCCGAAGATTCCTCTCATCAAATGAAACACTTTTTTCATTTACCATTTTTCCAGATTCGGCTCAGGTAAAAAGTTACAAGCGTTTAAAAATTTCACAATGTGCTAATACAACCCCGCATATAAATTATCTATGACATTGTTGGCGGACGAGAATAAGGCATGGTAACGAGTTTTCCATTTTGAAACATTCAATGAAGAATATCTCGAAAACGGTGCGTTTAAGGAGAAATGATGAAGAATAATATAATGTTCTAAAACGATGGAATATTCTTGAAATGACTCAAGAAAAACTTTATATGCTTTCTTTGTGCTAATTTCGTTTAGTTTTATGAATACACGAGTCCATAACTAGAAAACCAGTAGAAGTAGAAAATAACTAATATTTGGACAATATGTATCATAGTTATAAGAAACTTTACGCCAACATTCATATCATTCGAAAAAGAGATGATAAGAATAATCTGAAGAGTTCACAAATATTAAAACGAAAACTTATATAGCAATAATGTCATATGTTACCCTGCTGCTATCTAGAGTGGAATGTTCCATCAATTCTTCGAGAATATCAGCTATTTGAAATATTGAATGAGTTTTTTTGTAATTCCTGAATTAAAGCAATATTTTTGTACTCATCACCCTGAAAATTTTTGTAGTATGTATGTATATAGAAAATTAAATCGTCGATGTTACACAATCGGAAATTTTCATGAAAACAACACTCATGTCTAGTTTTATAGTACAATCTGTCAGTGCTGTTGTTGAATGAAGATTCACAAGGTGCTACTTTCCTTGAAAACTATGTGTCAGCAATACAGTCCTCTTTTTTGACGAAAATGGTCTGAAACAATTTGGTTCAACTCTCTAATGAAGAATTCGAGGTCAAATTTGATTCTGTCCGGCTGGCAGGCCGTTGCAACTATAATTTGAGAACCGAAAGAGATAGCAACTTGAAACTTTCTGGGTAGGTGGCACGTTCCAATAGGAAGGACAGGTTCGTTAATGGGCATAATTGGCCCAATGGTTTCTGAGTAATAATTTTGTTTTCAACCAATACAAATCCGATCAAATTGAAACTTGGTGAGTAGTTGTAGAATTTGAACTTATGGACCTTGGTGAAATTTTGTGAGAATCACATCACTAGAAAATTTTAAATAAATAATCGAAAAATATTATTTAGGTCACGATAACCTGAGAACGGGAAAGAGATACCGACTTGAAAATTTCAGGTTAGGTTGTGCATCTTGGTACGACATTTGAGTTTGTTTATAGGCATAATCGGCCAAACGGATTTGGAGTTAACGTGAGATCTTGCGAAATTTGGTGAGGATCGTATCACTAGAAATTTTTTTTTAAAATCATCAAAAAAAATTCTATATATCAGAAACTATTCGTTTGGCATTGGAGAAAATTTGCGAGAGCTTTCAGAACTCAACTCTACTGCCAAGTTCCAAGTTTGAACACGATCGGATCTATAGTGTTGGAGATCCGAGCAGCCCTGCGTGAGTTCAGTAGCTGGATGGTTGACCGTTGCCTCGATAACTGATTGGGACTTGCAATTTTCATGGTAGGCGCATCGGCCCAACGGTGTCGCAGTATTACCCACCTGGAATATTATTTCCTCCATAACTCAAAAAATATAGACTCACTCGAATTGAAACTTGGTAACTAGTGGTAGAATATCGACATAAAGACGTGAGTAAAATTAAGTGATAACCGTACCCCAAGAAAACTTAAAAAAAAAAAAAAAAAATGTTCCTAATCGGTATATTCGATTAAGAGTGTCCAATACAGGAGAATTGACAATAGAACATACGCTCAAAAGCTCCTGACTTCACGTCAGTGCTTGAACCAATATTTTGAATAACTTGCCTTTAGCCATGTATTCATGACATTTGCTGCTTTTTCCGTTTCAATTTTTCTTATCTGCGCTCTCCTTCTGAATTCCACTCCAGACGGTTTGAACTCTTTTTGGCAAGGATCCATAATCCGTATTCGGGCTTTGATTCTAAATTTCAATCGATATTCATATTCACTAATTCTCTATTCACGAATAATGTATATAAGAAGTACAAGGTTATGTTTCTTTCTATTGAACGATTTTGATATATATATATCCGGGGAAGGCCGGGAATTCCCCACTCCTGCCATCTAGTCTCTAGCAGCAACAAAGCTTTCTACAATGCTGTCGGTCTATAATAATAATCATCTTATTCAAGTAGTAGTTCAAAAAAATTTGTTTTTATTTTATTATGTCCTTTTTCTATAGTTTTCCAACTATCCGCGGTCAATTTGACGCTTTTGAGATATGATCCGGGGGGAGGAGGCTCCCCCCCCGGTAGCGACGGCCCAAATTATCTATGATATATAGCTGAAATTTTGCGAAAGCCTTGAAAAACTACATTCACAGCCAAGTTCTAAATTTGAACACGATATGATCTATAGTCCATCTAGAAAGTATCCGGAATTTATTATTCTTCATAATTTTGATATATTTCTTTTTGGGAACCTTCTAAGACAAGAGTCATGTATAAAATAGGTCTTGCAGATAGTCGGCTATGGCCAAAGTTGCATGGCAACACTATTAGTCAGATATTGTCGATTGTCAACAGGTATACAATTTATGAAATAATGTCGCAACTAGAAAAAAGAAAACAGGTAAAATATTTGTATAGAAAAGGTTTTCAAAATGTAAAAAAATTAGTGCAATTGACTGAACTCAGAAAAAGTGCAGTATATGACACAATAAAGAGGATAAAAATGGCATAGATACGAGGCATAGACCAGCTTCAGGCAGACCGCTTTAGATTAAAGGAAACAATTCAAACGCTTTAAGGGCCTTAGCACGACACAATCCACGCCTAGGGTTTCGCAAATTGGCTTGCAGATTTGGAAATCTATGAAATATAAAAGTATATCCAGAAACAATCCGTATGCCACTGGAAAGATAAGGCTACATATCAATAAACCAAAACGATCCCTATAATGACACCATTGCAAAAGGAACGAAGGATATAATTTTGTCAACGTTTTCAAGAAGATAATTTTAATAATGTCTTTATCTGATAAAACTTGTTTCTAACTTGGTGGAATTCACTTTAAAATCCTTTTGAAACAACCGGTCACCATTCAAATTACCCAGCAAAATAATGGTTTGGAGAGCAATATCTCAGCGTGGTGCTACGTCTCTCTATATTGTTGTCCATGGTATCATTAATAGTGAATAGTATTGTGGCATTCTTAATGATTTTCTCATTGAAACGGCGCATGCCGGTGGCGTTTTCAGCAGGATAATGAAAGATGCCATACTTCGGCCTATACTCAAGCTTGGATGCAAGAACACCAAATGACAATCATTCCATGGCCAGCAGCTTCACTAAATCTTAGTCCCATTGAAAACATATCGGGACTAATGAAGATTGAAGTTGAACGAGCAGCGCCTCAAAATAAAGATGATTTAATTATGTCAGTTTTACAGTCCTAGACTACCATAAAATTATGGAGGGGATCTAGTTTCGGGTGTACCTCGACGTTTAGTCAAGTGTTCACACTTAAATGGAGGTTGTATAAGTGAATAAGATGAATTATTTGTTATAATTTTTTAATTCAAGAATTAAAAATATATACCAAATAATTACAATTGAGGTTTGTTTTTTCCGGATACTTTCTAGACGGACTATATATTGTTGGAGATATTGAAATATTGGAAGCTGAGCAGCCTTGGGCAAGTTTTGTAGATGGAGGATTGACTGTTGCCACGATAACCTTCGAATGGAAAGATATAGCCACTTGCAATTTCCAGGCTGGGCTGCACAACCGAATGTGATTGTTAATATTGTTAATGGGCATAAGCGACCAAATCCTATCGGAGTTATACCCATTTGAATTTTTTTTCATATCCTCAATAACTCAAAATATACAAAGCCGATCGAATTCAGACCAGCCAAATATTTGAAGAACGCTGAGGGACTTATTTTTGCGTAATTTTGTGGGGATCGTATCACCAGAAATAAAAATAAAAATATTTCTAAAAAAAACGATAAAATTTCTCTTCAGAAAATGAATATTTCAGAAACGACATATTCGTCAGATTCCGCTGAAATCCCGCACAAATCTTCAAGCCGAATTTTATTTTCCCATAAATTTCAGAAATACAGTTCCAATCGAATTGAAATCTATTATCTACTCGGTTGAAAAAAGATGGCTTAAGTGTTCGTACAGTATTTCGTGAGGGTTTGTGAAGCGTGAATTGACAGACTAAGTTCTCTCCAAACCAGAGTGAAGTATAATCCACAGCCTTCGGATATTTGAGGTGAAAATTGTATAAGTGATAGCAATGTTGCCAATTGGCGGATTTTAATCTGATTTGCTGATTTTAGACTCCCAGCGATTTTTTTTTGTATTTCCATATTTAGCGGATTTTTTCCAAATGTATGTATTTATGTGAACAAAATGGAAAAACTATGATTGGCTCAGTGGTAGAGTAATTGACTTGGGAGCGGAAGCCCCAAGTTCAATTCCGAGGCTAGGAAAGAAATTTTCTAGTCACGGTAATCGCCACCATTCGCTGTTGGGTCAAAAATTAACAGTGCTGTGCCTAAGGTGGCGTAAGGACACAGTAACAAAGCCTACACAGAACACAACTGGTTCTCCTAACTCAGGGCAAGCTCTTAGAGCTTATGAGGGGTCTCCTTGTGGAAGACCCAGGAGGATCAGTATAATAATAATAATAATAATAATAATGCATTTTATTATATTATTTTACATTGTTGATCTTGGAGTTCTTTTAATTATTATTAAATTTTTTTGTAACGGATAGTACAAACTATTCAAATTTGTTTTTTGGAAAAAATTAATAAACTCATTTCCTGCATAAATTTGATATCATATGTAATTCGAATTTACCATCTTTTCTCATTATCCTTCAACCACCAATGAAACGAGACCGAAAGATGAACATAAACGTCCGGTTATAGAATACTATATATAGGATCTCCCTTAATTGATGAAAACAAAAGGGGTGGTAGCAAAAATTAATGGGTAGGCTTTCATATAATTTTTTCTTCAAAGCCCTTTCCCCTCCAAGCCCTTTGAAATTGGCGGGAAATTTTATTCTAATTGAACATCAACGATTAAAATATTTGTCTTTTAGACTATTTGACATCAACTTACTTGATATTATTTAATATATATATTCTTTTGACTGAGAGTTTTATATGTTAGCAGAGGTTGGTGTAACGGGGTACCATACAATTCTGCGTATGATACAAGAGCTTAGGGAAAAACCTCAGCAAAAAACCCGGTCTCCCCGTAAGTGTTGTGATTTGTAACTATTGTTCACAAAGTTTGCTGAAATTTAGAAATATTGATAGGCATTTATTTCTTCAATATGGACTCCTTCGTCAAAAAACGGAGAGGTTTCTCCAAGGTACCCAAAACTCAACCTGAAAAATGAAAAGACAAGAGGAGAAGAACGAACAAACTAAAAATAATACATAACCTTTCAAAAGTCTCCTCTCACAAATATACTCTTCTGTTGGCGCATGGGATCTCTTGGAGAAGAATCGCCTCCGCTAGTTCTCCAAGATATTGATCTTAGAAATCCCTTCAATATTGAATTCAAAAAGGAAATTGTGCTCGTAAGGCCAGGAAGGTCTCTCTCAAAACCAGATCTGGCCAGTCCAAGTGATGATTATTCAGAACTTCAGATGTTCGAAGACCGCTACAGGGCCCATATGTAGGGCTATCATCTCCCATAGATGCATGTTTTTACTTTATATTGTGTAAAATAATGAAAAAATGAGCAGAAATAATTTACGATATAATTTAATATGTCATCATGACATAAAAAAAAATGTAGTCATATTATTTAATATGACTACATTTGGCAAGAGCCTACTCAATTTTTGCAACAAATTACATAGTCACCTATTTAAAATGAAAAGAGTCTGAGTAATGTTTGATTTTTTTGTGGTTGAACTAACAGTTTTAGGAGAAAAAGACATGATAAAAAAAGATGCGAATTGTTTTTTTCTTTTCGAATCATGTTTTTATTATGCAAAATATTGAATTATCAAGAAGTTCTGAGGCAAAATATTGTAAGGCTGGATTTTCTCACCCCTTCGTGATATCATTTCGGTATTACAGTAACTGTTGAAAAGTGACATTCAATTAACGTTAGCACCCTACAAAATTTTATTCTTCTGAATTGTTTCATGGAGAAGAGATATCCAATGAAAACCAACATTTTCCCCCAATGTCAAAGGGCAATAACTTGGATGGAAAGGGGTTAAGAACAAAACATTATATGAAAGATCCTCAATATCATTTGCTAAAGTAACATGTCTATTAACGAAATTCAGTACGTTTTATTTCCGATGGTACTACAGTCGAGACTGCCAGAGAGCTTGCATTTTTTTTTGCCTCAAATGATTATAAAAATATAATTTAATACATATGAACTAGTAAGTAATCATTGAAGGATACTGTGGGAGGTATACTCATTATTAAAAGCTTTCTTTCTGGGTTTTTTCTCCCAAACTCTGAACAACATCTATAAAATAAAATATTAATTAATTAATTATTTTTCTATTTTACAGATATTTTTCAAAAAATTAATTAATCAATAATTTTTTTATTTTATAGATATTTTTCAGAGTTTGAGAGAGAGAAAAGCCAGAAAGAAACCTTTTAATTATATGAAGTAATGTCAGGGGTTGACTTTTTTTATGTTCTGAGATTTTCTGTGGTTCGAAAGCGGATTTTTTTCGAATATATTCAGGAATACTTGAGTTAGAGACATCTGACAAACGTAATAACATTAAAAAGTTGAAACTGCGTATGCTCCCCTGAATCTTATAAACCCCGGCCAATTTCCAAGGATGTATTCAAAAGCCACCACAAGTTTTCAACAAAATGGAATTCAGCGTAACCGTTCAATGAAAAATGTATGTGAATTACCAACTCGCCCGATTTCTATAGAATACACAATCAGTTTCATTTATTAAATCTTTTCATTTGAAGCTCGAGCGCCGGGGGAAAATGAATCCCATTCAGAAACTATCATAAATTTTCGATAAAGATCGATATTCGGAACCCGAACCAATACGCCAACATTACTCATTTTTGACAGCTCAGATTTGATTTTGTGCTTTCGATATTTCCGTTTTGGTATTTGGAAGGATTGCAAGAAGCGTCCATAGAGTTTCCCTTGATGGGTTTTATTTGACGTGAAGTATTTGTACAAATGCATTTAAATTAACAATATTTTTATATGGCAATGTAATGCATAATTACTGAGTAGGTTCATTTCTATATTTCGAATAAAGTGCCTGATTTCGTAAAAAGGAAATTTCAACTTAATAATTTTCCGTTCAATCATGGATAATGGGATAATGAAAAATATGGCTGTTGTCATAGTGATATTGTTAAATTAAAGCTTCTGAGTCGTTTGAGTATGGCGTAAAAATTTTTTACTTGAATTAAAAAATGAATTGATAATGAAGGAGATTTTGTACATGTGGGAAATATTTGAAATCATTTTTAGTATGTTCTGTCAATATTGTTTTGAAGTATCAAGGAAGTGTATGTTTTGAATTCTATATGAAATTTTATAACTAAGAATTGTATTAATGTGACTTCATGCGTTATGAAATATACGAGTTGGGGCTTATCTACTAAGTGGTTTGATGATTATGATCGAATAGACATTTCTGATGAGTTCCGAGTTGAAATACGGAACGTAACATACAGTTGAATTTGGATTATTGATATATTTTATGTTAGTACCTATTCTTCTAATATTTTGGCGCCGCACTTGTTGGCCTGAACAGAGTGCATATATTCGTCAATATGTCTGTAATTTTAAAATTTTTGGCCGAGAATGGTCTCAAACGATCAGTAGAATACGAGGTCAAACTTGATTCTATCCAGCCGTCAGCACTATTACGCTCGAACTCAACGAGTTAGAGAGCTGAAATGGTCGGAGAAGGTTTGGAGTCCAAATGCGTCAGCTAAGTTCGTTAAGGGACAACACCGTCGAGTAGTTTCAGAATTATAGCCATCTGAAATTTTGTTTTCAAAATAACTGTCAAAATACTGATCTGATCAAATTAAAGCACGGTAGTTAGTTGAGAAGTAACTACTCTAAGATTTATGCAAAATTTTGTGAGGATCGCGCAGAGCTGAGCCGAAGCATTGTGCTTATACTCCATTCACTTTTATAAAGTCTCCCGGTTGGCCATGATTTAGGTCTATCACGTTTTTGTAACTAAAACAAAGGCAGGTTGGCACTTCTGAAATATCGTCAATGTTAAAACAATTCTCTAAGACGTTACCAATTTCTACTCTCAACAATCAACATAATATTCCATCTTAGACAAGATATCATCACAGATCATTATCTTCGAATAATAAAGAATTCTTCGCTTTGAAATTGAAAAAGCCGAAAGCAGTTTTGAAGAAGCAGAGATCGGGAAGTGCTTTACAGAACTGAAATCTGCAATAGGAAAACTTAATTTCTGTCTTAGGACATGTTGAACTCTCGAATGAAATTACTTAGTTTCCTATCCTATCACTATATTTTATTAAGGTTTAACAGGGTTCATAGTACTACAACATTTTGAAACTGGTTTATTCAAGTCGTGCAACAAGGTATTTAAATGTCTTCCGTAGTCTTATTTCTTGAGAATTTCGAAAAGAATCCATAGATACGTATGTTCGTTTAAAAGTTTTCCTGCTGCGTTATTCAGGTATTTTTATTATTTTCTCACATGAACTATCACAAAGGAACGAACTACTGTTTCCATTATTTTTCATTAAAATTTAAAAACTTGATTCTTGATTTCCGTACAAGAAAATAGCATAACTGAATCTTCCAACCAGTTTATATACGTGAAATATTTCTATAGTAACAACAGATGAAAAATGTTCTTCAACAGTACCCAGGCCTTTGAAATTGTGGAATTCACATAATATCTTCTCAAATTCATTATTTTTCCCAAGAAACTTCATATTGTGAAAAATACGTAGTTTAAAAGTCAATAGAATTTTAATAGTTAACTCCTTACAAAAGTATTTCAGAGTTAACTATGAAGAGAGGACAACGTTGCATAGTTATCTGGCAGGAAAATCAGCATAACCTAACTTTCTCAAAGTATACACAGTGAAATGTGTCAAAATTTCATGGCCAACCGGGAGACTTTATAAAAGTGAATGGAGTATAGTGCTTGTGAATGTACTTGAAGCCTTTTTGTGCTCACCGACCAGGTCAAATCGTTGACGGAAAAGCTGGACCGAATGGAGAAACGAGAGGCTACAATACAGGTAAGTGGAAACACTAATAACGTTTCAAGTGCCCCCAGCAAAACCAACAAGAGTGCCCCAGTGCAAAAACCCGTGCCGTCGCCTGGGAAAATGTTGCCAGGGAATAGTGGACAAAAAATGGATACTACCAGTGCACAAAAGAGTATTGATATCAAGAAAAACAGAGATAGTGCGTGCAAAACAGTGGTGACGATCGCTAAAAGTGCCAAACCGATGTCGATCAAAGATAGTGTCGAGTCCGAAAAACTAAATGTAAGACAACCCGTGCAAAAGCGTGCGCGGAAAGAGAGTAGTTCCTCGGCCGAAGGAACAAGCTCTGTTATGCTTAAAAAAAAGGCAACGATTCCGGCAATAAATGCCGAAGTAAGCAATCCGGCTAACGCGAAAATGAATTTTGCCGCGGCAGTGTTAAGAAAATCAGCGCCAAAGGTCATCACTTCTGTTGGCGACAATCGTGAAGAAGTGGACGAACCGAAAAAAGAAAAAATACCTCCAATAACCTTGAGAGGTACAGCCAACTGGACGGAGGTGTCCAGGAAAATGACGAGCAAGGGCATAAAATATGTCCGAGCTACGACCGTTCGGGACGGAATAAGAGTTGTTCCTGAAACTGTGGATGACCACTGCAAGATGACTAAATTCCTGGAAATGGAAAACCGGGAATTTTACACCATACAGCGAGAAGAAGAAAAGCGGATATATGCCGTGATCAGATACCTTCCCCTGGATGCCGACATTGAAATCATTAAAGAGGATTTGGAAGAACAAGGTATAGACGATGCGGAAGTTATCCGCATGACGTCTTACCGGACCAAGCAGCATTTACCACTTTTCTTGGTAAAGACGCAAAGAGCAGAGATTTTCAACGTCAGAAAACTATACAGCATCAACTGCGTTGTTGAACCAAAAAAGAGAACCGAAGGACCAGGGCAATGCCACCGGTGTCAACGGTATGGACACGCACAGAGCAAGTGCACCTTCTCCTGGAGATGTGTCAAATGCTCTGGTGCCCATGACTCTAAGGACTGCAAGCTGACAAGGGAAAATGAAGAAAAAAACGCGACATGCGTTTTATGCGGTGAAAAAGGGCATCCAGCTAGCTACAAGGGATGTAGCGAATGGAAATTTATTTCAAAAAAGGGTAAACGTAAACCTACCCAGAGACAAATGCCAGCACCGAGAAGAGAAGTTCACATGGAAAAGCCTGTCGAAAAGAAACAGGAACAAAAGTCCAAGGAAACACCAAAACATAAGGAGGTTCCAAAAAGACAAGCACAGCCCATAGACGATTTGGATAAATTCACTGAAACTATGTTCAGTAGAATGATGAAGAAATTCTAGAGTGATTTTGAGAAGAGAATGCAGAAAATGATGGGAAAACTTTAATGGCTCACACAACCATAACAAGAAACAACATCACGATAGTCTCCTGGAATTTAAACGGCATAAGAGCACAGAATATAGAGCTGGAAGATTTGATAGCGGAAAGGTCCCCAGATGTCATTGCCTTGCAAGAGACAAGGATGGGACCCAACACAAGAATCTCATTTCACAATTATGAGATGTACAGATACGACAGAACGAGCAACAATGGAGGTGGCGTGGCCCTATTAATAAAAAGGAACGTAAACCACTACTTCGATGGAATACTAATCACCGAACAGCTAGAGGCTATTTCGGTAATTGTGAACACTACTCGAGGACGAATCAAGATAATTTCGGTGTATATACCACCGCAAAATGAGCTGATAGAAGAAGAATTAAACCAATTATTAGATGGACGATACCCAAAAATTCTGATAGGAGATCTAAGCTGCAAATCACAGGAGTGGAACAGCAGAACAGAAAACGAAAATGGAAGCAGACTGGAAATATATGCTGAAAACCACAATGCAGTGGTACTTGGATCCGAAAATCCCACATATATACCAAAAGGTAATGGCCTACCAGATGTGCTAGATATAGCTGTACTGAAAAATATAACACAAGAAGTTACGCTAGACGCAATAGAAGAAGGAACGTCTGACCACAATCCGATAGAGCTCATAATGGGACATGGCCCTAGAAATCAAGAGATACAAACCAGAGAACACACCGACTGGGAAAAATATACCGAAATTCTCCAGGGCAAGATAACTGAAATTCCACAGATCATCACACCTGAAGACTTAGAAAATGCCGCCGAAACACTAGAAACTAAAATCCTATAAACATACGAAGAAAGTACTAGAAGAACACAGAAGCCAGCACCTAAACATCCACACGGTGAAATACCGAGGGAAATAAGGGAATTGATACAAACGAACCGAAGACTAAGGAAAAGATACAGAATTTCCAAATGTGAAGAAGACAAGAAGGAGCTCAACAAGCACAGTCAAATACTCAAGAAAGCCCTAGGAGAATTCAGAACAGATAGATGGAACAAGAGAATAAGTGAACTAAATACGAAGGACCACTCTGCATGGAAAATGCAAAAAAGCCTACGACGAGAGAAAACCAAAATACCCCCACTACACGGAGTACATGGCCTAGCATATTCAAAATATGAGAAAGCCGAGGCACTGGTGGACACAATAGAAAGGGAAGCCAGCATAAACTATAGACCAGAAGATGATAATGAAGATTTCGAAGAAGAAGTAGAAGAAAATGAAGAGTACATGATGGAACCGCCTGAGTGCAACACAATTCCAAAACCAGCCACACCAACCGAAATAAAAGAGATCATAGGAAATCTGAAAAGAAGGAAAGCACCGGGCAAAGATAAGATAACGAACTTCATGCTAAATAAGTTGCCCAGAAAAGGAATAGTTGCACTCACAAACATAACGAATGGAGTGATGCGAACAGAAAACTACCCGAAGAGATGGAAAACAGCCGAAGTTATCGTTTTTAACAAACCAGGAAAGGAAAGAAAATGGCCACAGAATTACAGACCAATCAGCCTCCTCTCGTCCTTAGGGAAAGTAGTGGAAAGAGCTATTGCCAGAAGACTGAACGAGGAAACAGAAGAACTGAACCTCATACCACCTGAACAATTTGGATTCAGAAGAGATAATTCAACAGAACTTCAATTACTGAGGCTCACTGAATACATCACGGAGGGCTTTCAAAACAAGCAAGCAACCGGACTTGTCCTATTGGATGTGAAGAGGGCATTTGATAGAGTATGGCACGAAGGACTGGCATATAAAATGATGACTGCAGGTTACACGAGCAAAATGTGCAAGATTATCAGAAACTATCTGAGAGACAGGAATTTCTACGTCAAAATAGAGGATGAGTCTTCCTCCATTAGATACTTAGAAGCAGGAGTGCCCCAAGGATCCGTTCTGGGCCCACTTCTGTACAGTATCTATATCCACGACATGCCAAAAGATGCACGCACGATGGTAACCCTCTACGCAGATGACACAGGAATTGCCTTCAGACATCGGCGAGCAGATGTCATACAACGAAGACTAAAGGAAGCAACCGAAGAATTAAACGAGTGGTGTATAAAATGGAAAATCTAGATAAACGGACGAAAGAGTCAAGCCATCCTACTACAAAAGAGACAACTAAAAGTTGAAAGAAACCTCATAATAGACGGTGCAGAAGTAAAATGGCAAAAAGAGGCCAAATATCTAGCGGTGATACTAGATAAAAGACTCACATGGAAAAGCCACATAAAATCAGCAGTCGACAAAACAAATGCGGCAATGAGCCGACTATATCCACTAATAGGAAGGAAGAGCCGTATGAATAAAAACATAAAACTGACGATGATTAAAACTATAGCGAGACCGCAACTCACCTATGGCTCGACAGCGTGGGGCTTTGCCGCTAAAAGCCACATCAAGAAGATACAATCGGCAGAAGACATGTTAATAAGAAGAGCAATGGACGTACCATGGTTTGTGAGAAATAGACAAATCCACAGAGACATAGAATGGGAGCTGATCACAACTTTCAAGAAGACAAAAGCCGAGAAGATATCTGAAAAAGCCAACCTACATACCAATGAGGAACTGAGAAGACTCGTAAATTATGACCCAATAGAAGATGCCAGAAATATAAAGCTCTACTACAAAAGGCCGAGAGATCAACTACTTGAAGAACGAAATTAAGTTAGGAAACTTAATTATAAAATAAACCGAAAGGAGAAAAGATGCGCCTTCATCTAACCTGGTGAAGGGAGACCATTAGACACAAACACGACCTAGATCGTGTGAGAAACTTCCACGGAAAAGAGGCAAAATGACCGGAACTCGATTACAGGAGTTTAAGTGGGTAAACATCTTCAGGAGAAGATGGACTCCCACACTGTTCCGTTCAAGGTTCGCCTATAAAAGGTTTCTCCTGGTTAAAAAAAAAAAAATGCTCCCGAGTACAACTGTGCTCCCGAGCACTTTTTAAAACCAGTGCTTAGTGCTTAGTTATTCAAGCACTTCATGAAAAGGCTTAGTGCTTAGTAATCCCTTAAGTGCTCCCGAGCACTTCCGAGGATTACTAAGCACTAAGCCGTTTCGAAATCTTGTTGTAACATGAATAGACGCTGACGCGCTGCGGCCGGAGGAGTTAATGAGTACCAGATTTATTCGATATAAATATATGCATTTAAATTTTCTCATTTACAATGCTAAATCGCTTATGAGTACAATCACAAATGGAAATAATGCTACCCCATTTCCGCGGATAAAATTTTTGACATTTTGAGAAATTAAAAAAAAAACTGAATTCATGTTGATCAATTCGAATTCAATTACCATGTATTAATGAAAATATGCCCCAAAGAGCACTGAATTCACCTCAGTGATTTTTTTCTATAAAGGGAAAGAAAATACTTGGCCTAAGTTTCATAATAAAATACTACTAGCTGACCCACGCAACTTCACCTGCGCCAAATCGGTTATTGCGGTTGCAATTTCATTTCCAAATGCGAAAAATCTTAAAGAAAAAAACTAGAACCCGATTGCAGCGCCTCCTACCGGGATAGTTCAATTTCCAAGTTATCCAGGGACCCACTCAAACACGTAATTCTAAAAAATACCTAGAACCCGATTTCGGTGCCACCTACCGGGTTCGATTGCGAATAGGAACTACCCACTCAAACGTATCTGGTTAAGAAAATAGAGAAAAAAGTGGGAAAGACAGGAGATCGGCTTCGTTCTCATCCCTACTCCGTGCTGTTTACTGGGACGTGACACCGGTATAGTCTGGCAAATGAGTGTTGATCCAGAAAGACGCGGAAATTTTAAAAAATCTAGCACTAAGTATAGCAGGAATAGCCTTGATACTTCAATAAAAATAATTTGTTTTTTTGTACAAATATTTTAGCTTTGCCATAAGCTCAGGGAAATTTTAATCGAAATAGAGTGAAAAACATTCACAAAAAATACGGCTCTTTCTCTGGGATAACTTACCAAGTGATAATTGATCCGTTATCGAGCAGGATGAAAAATGATTAATTACTAAAATGACTATTGAAAAATAGGGGTAGGTGATAGAAGGGTGAAAATTTAGGGTTGTATGTATTTTGTTATGCTTCCTTAAAAAAAATTTAAAAACAAAAAAATTTGTACGAAAATTGAAAAAAAATGTTAAGGGTGAACAACCCTTATCACTTAGGGGTATGAGAAATAGATTTTGGACGATTCTCAGACCTACTCAATAATTATGCTCACAAAATTTCATGAGAATCGGTCAACCCGTTTCGGAGGAGTATGGGAACGAACATTGTGACACTAGAATTTTATATATAAGATGTTGTTGTCCCATTTTTAAATAGGGAAATATATTTTACATATGCAAAAAAAACTTATGGACGCTTATGGAATTCATTTCCATTCATTGAATCATTTCCTTAAATAATAAAGCCTTTTTTTCAATCTATATGAGAATAGAACGAATTTTGAGATCGTTAGTTTTATAGAAATTTGTTTCGCTGCACTCTATTCCTTATCCTTCAATGATGCATATGAGCAATGCAAGTTTGCTAGTTTACATGGTTCTTCAATTGAATACAATTTTATGAAACAATTCGCAGATAATATCCACATTTCTATCTAGAAGTGCTTAGTGCTTAGTGCTCGAAAAACTGAATTACTTTTATAAAGTGCTTACTAATCGCAAGCCTTTTGTGAAAATGCGGTGATTTGTGCTCGAGGCTCGGGATCATTTTTATTGAGTGCTTAGGGCTCGAAGCACTTTTCTTCAGTGCTCGGCACAGCTCTGGATTGCGTATCTGGTAATTAAAAAAAAAAGCACTGACGTGAAATCAGTACTCTTTGGCGCGCGTGTTCACGGTGGCTAATTTGAATTGAATGATGAGTACTTCAAGCTCAGTGGATAGAGCGAGCCGAAGATCTACCCAAAGGATAGTGGACACCATTCACTGTCGGTTCAAAAATTAACAGTGCTGTATCTAAGCTGCCATCAGGAAAGAGTAACAAAGTTGGAAGGGAACACAACTGACCCTCCTTAGCCGCACAAGCTCCTAGAATATTTGGGAGGGTCAGTATAATCCTAATCATGTTTATAGCACGCGCGCCAAAGCAGATTGACTTTTTACACTTTTTCTTTCATTGTTAAGTCACTCTGCTTTTGCGCGCGTGCTATAAACATGATTAGGATTATATTGACCCTCCCAAATCTTCTAGGAGCTTGTGCGGCTAAGGAGGGTCACTTGTGTTCTCTTCCAACTTTGTTACTCTTTCCTGATGGCAGCTTAGATACAGCACTGTTAATTTTTGAACCGACAGTGAATGGTGTCCACTATCCTTTGGGTAGATCTTCGGCTCGCTCTATCCACTGAGCTTGAAGTACTCATTATTCAATTCAAATTAGCCACCGTGAACACGCGCGCCAAAGAGTACTGATTTCACATCAGTGCTTTTTTTTTTTTTTTCAAGTTCCTTTAACAAATATAGCTATCAATACAGTTTGGCTGTTAGCTTTACCGTAGATCAAAAAAAATTGCGGTTGTGGGACCTCCGTTAGGAAAGCAATTGCCTCTTCTCCAAATCCGAACGTATTTTAATATGGATCTACCGTATGTTACGTTAATTTTCTACACAAATGAAATATTTTCTAAAATTCTCAAGACGTAACATAAATTAAAGATAGAAAACTCGCGGCTTAGCTCTAGTGGAGAAGGGGTGGATTCTTTACTAATTTACACTTTTAAACTGAAATAATGAACTCAATAGCATAGGAGGGGCGCCAGATAGTTTTAATAAAATTAAGCATATACAATTAACATTTTCTACTTTTCTATATAATTTCCAAAACTACCAAATCTATTCAGGTTTCCTTATGGGAAAAGTGTTATGGTTATGGTCTACAAATATAATTGAATATAGTGAATGAATGTCAATTGAGTGCACTACAGTTTCAACAAAAACAATAGGTGAATTAATGAATGCCGGCTTTCATGTACAGAGAATTTCATATATATATAAACAAAATCTTATTAAAAGGTGTTCAAGATTATTTGACGAGAAAAGCACTGTGTATTCTTATTCGGAATTCAAGATTAATGTTATATATGGTCCTATGTGATTATTTCAACCACATCCAATAGAAAAATGATAGTGGTGAACTTATTTAAAGGAAAATCAAAGGTTGTACTCATCCAGAGGGAGAAGTCCAGTTGGTATGATTAGATTGACTTCTGTTCACTCCCACTCGGAAGAAGTTGTTCCAACACCCAGTATAAGGCAATAGGGGTGCCTTTGTCTCAGAAAACGGTTTGCACAAACCAACACGCCAATTCCAAATGATATACTAACGAAAAGAAGCCTGAAATAGACACTAATGAAGAAAAATATAAATTAACACATTATTAATGTCACCTAAGATGGAGGGCGGCCCTTCTAGAATTTTCTACCAGAGTATATTGTTTTATCCCGTACAAGACGAAGACTTCGCTTGATTCCAAATGAAACTAAATATAATCAGCAAAATCCAGCAACATCAACAATAATTTTCCAAATTATCCAACACATAAGTCGAAGAGAGAAATCTTAATCGGAAACAGTTGATATCTTCTATACTCGAGCAATACCGAAATAATGAAGGAAACGCATGTCGTTAGATTTACGCAGATGAAATCTGGGACCAGTTTTTTTCTAACTCACTGAAAATGGACTAGAAAACCTGTATTGTTGGTTGACTACACTTGAGGCGCGAAAAATAGGATAACTTATTCAAAAGACCAAGAGTTAACTATAGAGTACGACCGGAAAATAATTCAAATTCTTGCCTGACCAAACGATAGACGACTCATGCACTATATAAAAAGAAAAATAAGTAAATAAAATATATAAAATAAATAATCGTTACAACTCCCCCCCTGGTAAAATGAAGAGTTAAGCAAACTCTTCAACACATCCTTCCTTCAGATCATTCACGTGCCATATTCCACAAGATTTATTCGAGTCATCTTCCAATTCATAGGACCAACGGCCAAGCTTAGATTTAATTCTGAACGGACCGACATAACGGGGGCTTAATTTAGCAGAGAAAAATCTTGCCTTATTTGATAAGGCATGGTTTCTATGCCAGACAACATCACCAATTTTATATTCTATCGGCCGCCTTCGAAGATTGTATCTTCCCTCAGAAGCTTTATATGCTCTTTCTAATTTCTCCTTAACCTTGTTGAATAGGTGCAAGAAGTTACTAGATCTATTGAGATCGACATTACCACGAACCATATCTATATTCTTATCCGCTATTGTTACAGCATGGCGGTCTCCACTAATAACATGTTCACGTCCAAAATTAATGAAGTATGGAGTGAATCCAGTGACTTCGTGAACTAATGTGCGAATAGCACAACTTGCATACGGAAGGTATACATCCCACTTCCTATGATTTTCTTGTACATAACAAGATAGGGTTGTCTTAACAACCCTATTCACTCTCTCTACAGGATTATGTTGGGGGTGGTACAGGGCGTTGAATAATGTTTTCACCTTATATTTACTGCACAGGTCGGTGAAGTGCTTTCCTCTGAATTGAGTACCATTATCTGCTATAATATACTTTGGTACACCAAACAGCAGGAACACATCATTTTCCAAATGTTCACAGATCTTCAAGGCGTTTGCTGACCTTAAAGGAAAAGTTAAGACAAACTTAGAGAAATAATCCGAAATGACAAATATGAAACTATACCCTTTCGTAGACCGCGGAAGAGGTCCCATTAAATCTATACTGAGCATTTGAAATGGTTTCGTTACCACTGGTCGACTACCCAATAAACCTGCCGGACTTTTTTGAACTGATTTATGCCCTATACAAACTTTGCATTTCTTCACGTATTTGCTTACATCAGAACGCATTTTAGGCCAGAAATATCTTTCACAAATTTTCTTAAAAGTTTTGAAAACGCCAGGATGGCCGCTGGTTGGAATAGCATGAACACCATGAATAATAGAGAGACGATTTTCCTTTGGAACAACAACTTTCCAATTGCACTCATCCCCAGACAACGCCGAAAACTCACACTTTACATATTTGAATATTTTATTGTTCTCTAGTCTCCATTGAGGGAAATTCAAAGGACTATCAAGAATTTTGGATCGCATTGATAAATACCATTTATCCTTAACTGAACTGACATCGAAACCAGAATCATCTTCAATAGGCGCAATACTATCCAATATGGGTACAGAACGAGAAAGGAGATCAGGAACAACATGATCCTTACCCCTACGGTGTATTATCTTAAAATCGAATTGCTGTAAGCGGACAGCCCATCTGCATAATCTTCCATTTGGTTCTTTCAAGTTGTGTAACCAAATCAATGAGTGGTGGTCGGTTACAACCGTAAATGACGTACCTTCCAAGTATGGTCTGAGCTTTTCCAAAGCCCACACAACACATAATAGTTCCTTCTCCGTTGTAGAATAAACACGTTCTTGTTTAGTCAGTGACCTGCTTAGGTAACAAATGCCTCTTTCCCCTTGATCCGATTCTTGGGAGAGGACAGCACCTAGACCATAATTGCTTGCATCGGTTTGCACAATAAAAGGCAAACCAAAATCAGGGCATTGCAATAATGGAGCCCCAATAAGATGTTCCTTGACCGAATTGAAGGAGATTTCACACTCCGAAGTCCAATTCCACCTAGAATTTTTACGTAGAAGCTGACAAAGAGGATTTATACGAGCAGAAAAATCTGGAATAAACCTTCTGTACCAAGAAGCCATGCCCATGAACGATCGAACCTCCTTAACACAAGAAGGCCGCGGAATCTTTAAAATAGCTTCAACCTTTTCAGGGTCAACTCTGAGACCGAACTTATCCACAACATACCCCAAATAGCGAAGTTCCGACCTACAAAATTTACACTTTTCTTTATTGACCGTAAGTCCAGCCTCGAACAGTCTTGAAAATATTTTTCCGAGTATTTCCATATGCTTTTCGAAAGTGTCGGAGATTATAATGATATCGTCAAGATATACGAAGGCATGCGGTTCGAGATCGGGACCAATAACCTTATCGATAAATCTCTGCCAGGTGGCAGGAGCATTCTTCAACCCAAAAGGAAGACGCTTGAATTGATACAATCCTCTGTTGGGAATCGTAAACGCTGTAAATTCTTTAGAAGATTCTTTCATAGGAATCTGCCAGTAAGCTGATTTTATATCGATCGATGATAGATACTTAGCTCCCTTGAGATTATCCAAAATTACAGAAATATAACGTAAGGGATAGGCATCTGGCCTAGTTACTTTATTCAATTTGCGATAATCCACGCAAAACCGATATCCACCTTCTTTTTTGCGGACTAACAATATCGGCGACGACCAAGGGCTACGGGATTCCTCGATGATACCTAAGTCCAACATTTTCTGGACTTCAGAATCAATGTGTTGTTGAACTACATGTGATACCGGATAATACCTTTGTTTTATAGGTGCCGAATCTGTTTGTATCTCGAATTCTGTGAGATGCGTACACCCTAAACGATCACCTTGCAATTCAAATTGTTCTCGTATGAATTTATTCAAAATATCACGCTGTTCTCTAGCTAAATCATGACTATCGGTTATATGACAATGAGATTTCTTCTGCACATTAATTTCATCGCAAGAAAATTCCCAACAATCCCGATTCAAGTTTGGCACAATTTCCATCGCCTTCCAGAAATCCAATCCCAGTATCAATGAATGGTTGAGTGAGGGAACAATCAGAACATTCAAAAGCTTAATTCTACCAATAAGTTCCATAGGAACACAAACCGACCCAAGACTTTCACAAACATTCCCATTTGCTACACTACAATTTGGTGCGTCCTGCACATTCAAAGATAATCCAAATGGTTTCAGTAAATTCCAGCTATCTTTTCCCATTATAGTCCTTGTAGCACCCGAATCCAATAAACCAAGAAATTCTTCACCGAATATTCTAACCTTAAGATATGGTCTTTCATCAAGACCTGAGTGAGAAATTATAAAATCCAGTAGTACTTTCTGTTCTGAACCTATATAAGAGGTTTGATCGAAACCATTATTATCTTTGGTAGAAACTAAAGTATCAATGGGGTTCAGCCGTCTACCCTCGGAAGAGCCCCTCAACAGTTTTCCGATATCGCAGACGCACGTGAGCAGTTGTTACAGTCGCGAACGGTAACCCCAGGAGAACCGCATTTATAACAATGTTTAGTTTTTGGAGCTTTACAAACACGTGAAGTATGACCAAGTTTTCTGCAATTCCAGCATGTCACCGATGAAACTTGTAAACTCGCCTGACCCGACGATGATGATGCCTCAACATATGCCAAATCCGGTTCAAGATCAGTTTTTCGACGTAACGGTTTTGAAAAATTTTCGACAGAATGCTTTTTCATTTCCAATTTTGAACAAAGCTCAACAAGATGATCCAAAGAATCCACCTCAATTAACCCAAGATGAAGTTGAAAGAAAGGAAGTATATTCCTCAAAATCAGCCGAAGCTGTACAGATTCGGGGACTCTATAAGATAAACGTGAAAATAGAGTTGTCATACAGGCTACATAAATACCGATATTTTCATTTTCTCCCTGTGTGCGTTTCTTAATCTCCTCAAACAACCGATCGTCATAGTCGTGTGGAAGAAACTGTTTCCTTAAGGCAATATTCACGTCATTCCAACTATTAAATTTCTTCTTATTTGCTCTGAACCACGTCAATGCTGAGCCGCGAAAAATATCAGAAGCCGACTCAAAAAGTTCTTGTTTTCCAACGTGCCTAGAAATGGAAAGCTCGTCTACGCGTTCAAGGAAAGCTAACACCGAAATATCTTTACTATCTCCGGAAAATTGAAGATTCCATTTGGTAACAGGAATTGATTTAGGATGAGAAACACTGAAATCAGCTTGGCGTGATGTTTTATCTCTAGGAGTTGAACTATGGATATTACCATCATCAATATCTTCTTCAGAAGACACATCACTTTCTGAGTCAACCTTAAAAATACTCGGATTTATTATACTCGCATCTCGAAGTTTTTGATCTCTGATATGACATTTCAATGCTGGCATTAATGTTAACGCTTGCGAAAGAAGCTTACTTCTGAGTTTAACTTTATCTGGCTCAGTTGGATTAGTCCTATTTACTCTTCTCACGACATGAGCTACTTTTGATGAAATTTTCTTATATAAACTACTCTTATCGTCACCTTCAAAAGTCCCACTCAATAAAACAATTTCCTTTATTTTATCCTCAACAATTTTGAACTCTTCGTCACAATTCAACGCATAAGCAGGGTAAGTTAATGACTGACCAGACCGTTCTAACTTCAAAACATTCCTAAGACAACTTCTCATTTTATCCACCGTACCTACATCTTCAAAACCTCTTATCTTCAATTCATACTCCAATTCATCTTTCGAAAGCCTATTACAATCCCACTGCGAATCCATCGATTTGATTCTAATGAAAATCAATAAAGAGAGAAAAAAAATCGTCCGAACAACTGAATAAGATTGAACCTACAATTCAAATTATCTGAACTAATTACTCAATTAACTAACCAAAAACAAAATAAAAATATCCGAACTTGAAAAGAAAAATCCAAAATTCCCGAGGAATTTTCGAACAAATGTTATTGGCGTGTAGTGTATGCAAACCAAGAATTCATCAAATATAGAATTATTTTAAATACGTAAAAACTCGTTTTCAACGCAAGCGATAACGAATCACAACAAATGTTGCAGATGAAAAACGATTATGGATGTGACAAATATAATTCGATGCACCGGGTGAAATTATTCAATAATAATTGAAATTTATAGGAAGTCTGGTTCACAGCAACCTAATTTCACAAAATGAAAATCAGAAACAAATATCAAAAGACACAATGGACCATATATCAGAAAAAAGAGGCCCCACGTTGGGCGCCAATTATTTATGTTACGTTAATTTTCTACACAAATGAAATATTTTCTAAAATTCTCAAGATGTAACATAAATTAAAGATAGAAAACTCGCGGCTTAGCTCTAGTGGAGAAGGGGTGGATTCTTTACTAATTTACACTTTTAAACTGAAATAATGAACTCAATAGCATAGGAGGGGCGCCAGATAGTTTTAATAAAATTAAGCATATACAATTAACATTTTCTACTTTTCTATATAATTTCCAAAACTACCAAATCTATTCAGGTTTCCTTATGGGAAAAGTGTTATGGTTATGGTCTACAAATATAATTGAATATAGTGAATGAATGTCAATTGAGTGCACTACAGTTTCAACAAAAACAATAGGTGAATTAATGAATGCCGGCTTTCATGTACAGAGAATTTCATATATATATAAACAAAATCTTATTAAAAGGTGTTCAAGATTATTTGACGAGAAAAGCACTGTGTATTCTTATTCGGAATTCAAGATTAATGTTATATATGGTCCTATGTGATTATTTCAACCACATCCAATAGAAAAATGATAGTGGTGAACTTATTTAAAGGAAAATCAAAGGTTGTACTCATCCAGAGGGAGAAGTCCAGTTGGTATGATTAGATTGACTTCTGTTCACTCCCACTCGGAAGAAGTTGTTCCAACACCCAGTATAAGGCAATAGGGGTGCCTTTGTCTCAGAAAACGGTTTGCACAAACCAACACGCCAATTCCAAATGATATACTAACGAAAAGAAGCCTGAAATAGACACTAATGAAGAAAAATATAAATTAACACATTATTAATGTCACCTAAGATGGAGGGCGGCCCTTCTAGAATTTTCTACCAGAGTATATTGTTTTATCCCGTACAAGACGGAGACTTCGCTTGATTCCAAATGAAACTAAATATAATCAGCAAAATCCAGCAACATCAACAATAATTTTCCAAATTATCCAACACATAAGTCGAAGAGAGAAATCTTAATCGGAAACAGTTGATATCTTCTATACTCGAGCAATACCGAAATAATGAAGGAAACGCATGTCGTTAGATTTACGCAGATGAAATCTGGGACCAGTTTTTTTCTAACTCACTGAAAATGGACTAGAAAACCTGTATTGTTGGTTGACTACACTTGAGGCGCGAAAAATAGGATAACTTATTCAAAAGACCAAGAGTTAACTATAGAGTACGACCGGAAAATAATTCAAATTCTTGCCTGACCAAACGATAGACGACTCATGCACTATATAAAAAAAAAAATAAGTAAATAAAATATATAAAATAAATAATCGTTACATATAGTTATTTATAAATTCGCCTCAGGGCTACCATGCAGACATTTCAACTCAGAAACAACGCTATTTCCCCCAAACTGACTTGTGTCCGTGCACTGAATTGACATGAATATTCTTTTAAAACCTCACAATATCGGCTCATTACTCCCAACATAACCCAAACAACCCAAAACCATTCACTTCTCGTCTGCGCATGCGCAATATACTCGTGGCTGCAAGTCCTCCCAAAATTACACAACTCACAATAAACTCCAATTCTCCAACATTAGTGGTTCAGGAGATATCTCTTCTTGAATCCACGCATGCGCAGACCCTCACCAGGGGATTCTATAGAGGAATAGCATCCGCCATCCCAAAATCCCAATCCTCTCTGACGAAAGCACCAGCAGTTAAATCACTGATGGTCTGCTCATGCGCATAACGAAAAATGCCCGTAAGGGGTAAAATCATTTTCGTATTAGCCCCAGGGCCACGGTACGGACACTTTAACTCGGAAACAACGCTACATCCCCCAAACTGACTTGTCCTTGCACTGAATTGCCATGAATATTCTTTTGAAACCTCACAATATCGGCTCAGCACTCCCAACATAACCCATACAACCCAAAAATGGTCACTTCTCTTTTGTGCATGCGCAATCTACTTGCGGCTAAAAGTCCTCTCGAAATCACACACCTTACAATAAACTCCGATTCTCCAACACTAGTGGTTCAGGAGATATCACATCTTTAATCCACGCATGCGCAGACCCTCAACAGGGGATTCTATGGAGGAATAGCATCCGCCACCCCAAAACCCCAATCCTCTCTGACGAAAACACCACCAGTCAAATCACTGATGGTCTGCTCATGCGCATAACGAAAAATGCCTGTGGGGGGTAACATCAATTTCAAAATTAGCCCCAGGGCCACGGTACGAACACTTTAACTCGGAAACAACGCTGCATCCCCCAAACTGACTTGTCCTTGAACTGAATTGCTATGAATATTCTTTTAAAACCTCACAATATCGACTCAGCACTCCCAACATAACCCATCCAATTCAAAAACAGTCACTTCTCTTCTGCGCATGCGCAATCTACTCGCGGCTAAAAGTCCTCTCAAAATAACACACCTTACAAAAAACTCCGATTCTCCAACACTAGTGGTTCGGGAGATATCACATCTTTAATCTACGCATGCGCAGACCCTCATCAGGGATCTGGATTCTATGGAGGAATAGCATCCACCACCCCAAAACTCCAATCATAGACAAGATATACTATAGATGGGCCACTCTAACCTTATTTCTGTTCCTTGCAACACTAGCGGTGCGGCACTGGGATTATTTGAAGCTCGAATGAGCGGGAAATTCAAATATATCTCCCATATATCCTATATTCTATTATATTGATTTCCAGAACACTGCCAAACACCAAGTTGACGATAATTCGTCAAAAACCTGGCATTTGACAATGTTTTTGGAACAATGGTTTTCGCTGTAATCGAAAGAAAACAAATGAAATCCCAAAACTCTCTTTAATAAAATTATATCAGATTCATGATTTAAGTTCAACATTTCATGTGAACTAATGTACATGTATATTAGAAAAAGAAAGAATATCGAAATTAAAAAATACATTTGGCATGAAAATAAAATTTAGTGTGCATGACATGTTTAAAAAAATAATTTTACAGCATATGAGGTAAAAACTTTCTTCAATAAAATTATCCTTATATACCTTCAAATTTGAAGGAGCAGTTAAATGAATGGCTGCCTTAATTCCAATATTCATTTACAAGGACAAAATCAAATGTGAAATATCATACAAAAAATGGTTATCATTATGCGAGTACAACACTATGTGGAAGTATATTCTACTCCAATATACATTTAGAAGGACAGAATCAAATGAGAAATATAATACAAAAAATGGATATCATTATGCACAACATAATGTGAAAAACATTTTGTACGTGAAAATCACCCAGTGGTTTCTCTATATAGCCTATTTATAGCAGCTACATTTGCAAAACCTTGATCACAAAGAAGTGCCACGACATGAGGCCCACGATCTAACAATATCTTCAAGTAATTTGGAAAGATCATCACGTTTCATTCCCCCATGATTGAAGAAATAAGCTAAAGTTGTTTGTTTCTATTTATGAATAACTCCCCTAGCCATGAAGACCATAACCTTGTCTGCAATATTAGGAGAACACTTAATCACTTTACTTGAATTCTTATTACAGTTTTTTACCGAACATCAAACAGTGATATTCGAAAAAGTTTATTTCACAACACTGAACACTCAGATTTCACCAAAACTATGTAAAATGTAAAAATAAAAACAAGCACGCCGGTAGCGGACAGCGGGACAGCTGATCACAGATCAGCTGATAAAGCATCACGTGATCCACAAATCGAGCGAAGGCAGAGACATCCTCAAATTTGTGTGGGATTATTCGAACTAAAAGAACTATTCTAAGGGACCAGACTTTAGTGAGAGAGTTTCCACCCCATGACCCCAATCCTCTCTGACGAAAACTACAGCAGTTAAATGACTTCTCATCTGCGCATGCGCACAACGAAAAATGCCCGAAAAAGGCAGCATGAACCTCAAAAAATAGGTTTCAATTTAATCAGATCAGTATTTTTCGAGTTATCGTGAAAACAAAATTTTAAAATTTTTTAAATTTTTTTTTGCCACTTTAGGGCCTTCCGGTCATCACAAAACTTCGCAGGCATATAAAGGTCATGGTTTTACAATTTGATGCCAAATTTCAGAAAGATCGAGTGATCGGTTCCGAAAATATTCATGAAAAACGTTTTGACTAAAAACGGCCTTAACTCCGAAACCGCTCGGTGGATTTCGCCCGTTAACGAACTTGCCCGAGATATTTGCGCTACAAAACAACGCTTTAAGTCGTTCCGTTCGAGAGTTATCGTGCTAACGGCCGGCCGGACCGGACGGACAGAATTGAATTTGACCTCGAATTCTTCATCAGGGAGTCGAACCCAATCGTTTGAGACCATTTTCGAAAAAAAAAATCGAAAAATACAGACATTGTGACGAAATGATAGCACGCTGTTCCTTGCGGAACACGCGCGCAAAAATGAATATAAAAAATAATCTGTATCTCAGATACTAACCGTTCGATATAGGTGGAATTTTCCGAAAGCATTCGAAACCTTATTTTATCTTCTAGATTTGAATTCAATCGGATCCATATTGTAGAAGATGTTGGGGAAAAATCACAGATAAATAGTGACCAGTTTTTTTTGGACGCTTGTTTTTACAGTCGGATTTATATTCTTGGAAATATTAGTAATATTTTTCGCAAAAATTAGTGCTACGCTATTCTACAAAATTTAAATTGGATCAGATTTGTATTTTTTCAGTGATTGAGGATATTGCAACAAAATGTCGGATGGGTAAAACTCCGAAACCATTTGGCCGATTATGCCCACTAACGAAAATAACTGTTGCACTCTGATGCATAATCTACCCTGAAAATTGAAAACTGCTATCTCTTTCTGTTCGAATGTTATCGTGGCAACGGTCACTCAACCAGCTACTGAACTCCCAAGCCCAAGACTGCTTGGCTTCCAATAATTTTCCAATATCTCCATCAATATTGATCCAATCGTGTTCAAATTCAGAACTTGGCTGTTAAATTAGGGTTTGAAAGCTCACGCAAAATTTCGGCGATATCGCACTGATAGTCTCTGAGATACAGAATATTATTTAATAATTAATATTATGCACATTAACGAACCGCTGCACTCGGATACGCAACCTACCCTGAAAATGGATATCGTCCATAATTTATTAACCTAAAAGTTTTCCGGAAAAACCATGGAAATTTCAAAGTGCTGCGATGTTTATTTCTTATAGCCCCGAAGCTTTTAATTTATCGTTTACTCCAAAAACTAAATTCATGTTTCACTAAATTAAATTTTTATGGTATGTTGGTTTTAATCCTCATTCAACCGATCAAACATTGGTTCAAGCACTGAAGTGAAGTCAGGAGCTTTTGCGCATATGCTCTATATACGCGCAAAAGCTCCTGACTAACGTCAGGAGCCATTTTTTTTGTAATTTTTTTAAAATTTTCTAGGGGTACGATTCTTACAAAATTTCACACAAGATATTATGTTGACATTTTACTACTAGTTACCAAGTTTCAATTCGATTGAGTCTATTTGTTTTGAGTTATCGATGGAACAATATTCCAGGCGGGTATAACTCCGAAACCGTTGAACCGATTATGCCCAAAACCAAACTTAGCTCTCCCACTGGAATACGCAACCTACCCTGTAAATTACAAGTCCCTATCTCCATTCGTTCGAAAGTTATCAAGGCAACGATCACCCATCCAGCTACTGAACTCACATAAGGCTGCTCGGATCTCCAACATTATAGATCTGATCGTGGTTAAACTTGGCAGTAGAATTCGGTTCTGTGGCTGTCGAAAGTTTCAGCGATGTCAGAAGAATAGTTACTGATATATAGAATTTTTTTCATTGATTTTCAATGACTTTTTTTTATTTCTTTTTGCGCTGGCATTCTACAACTAATACTTATGTTTGAATTGGATCGGTTCTGTATTTTTCGAGTTATTGAGGAAATAACTACCAAATTTCTGATAGGTATAAACTCAAAACCGTTTGGCCGATTATGCCTATAAACAAATTCAGAAGTCACATTTAGATGCACAACCTAGCCTGAAAATTTCAAGTCGCTAACTCTTTCCTTTCTCGGGCTATCGTTACATAAATAATATTTTTTAATGTTTTTTTTCAAATTTTCTAGTCATACGATTCTCACAAAATTTCTCAAGCTTCCTTAGGTTTGTATTCTACAACTACTCACCAAGTTTCAATTCGATCGGAGTTCTATTGGTTGAAAACAAAATTATTACTCGGAAACCATTGGGCCATTAATGAACCTGTCCGGCCTATTGCGATGCGCCAAATACCCTGAAAATTTCAAGTCGCTATCTCTTTCCGTTCTCCTCGACCTCGAATTCTTAATTAGAGAGTCGAACCATATCGTTTGAGACAATTTTTTGCAAAAAATTCGAAAATTACACACATTTGGTCAAAATCATAAGGCGATGTTCCTCAAAACATACGCGCAAAAAGATTGAAGAAATCTGTTTAATTTTTTTTTTTTGAGTTTGGAAGATTATTATCAACGGAGGATGTCAAAATGTTATTTTCGGCTGAAATACGGATCCTATGGAATTTATACTACCTAGAAATAATTTCTTCAAAAAAATTTTCAGGCTTTGTATTTTAGCAATTATTGTGAAAATGAAATTTCGAACTGGCATCTACTTCTCCTTAAATTTCGAATCATGTATATCTCAGAATTGTAACAACACCTCGATCGCCGAGATAGCCTAACGCGCGGGAGATTTGTGTTCCATTCCCTGCTTAGTAAGTTCATTATTTTATGTATTTTAAAATTTGAATCACTCGATTCCGAATGCATTTTTTCACGCAATAACGCCAAACATACAGGTTGGATGAGGTTATTCATGCAGTATATCGTGAGGGTATCTGGGGCGTGAATAAACAGTATATTATGCGCGCAAAGTCTCCTGACTTCACGTCAGGGCTTTTTAAGAATTTATTTCGGTCATAAATATCATAATTTCGCGTTGAATAATTCTGCAGGCTTCTTAGTTGTGTCAAATTGAAGGCCTTAAATTTCCTAGAATAAAACATTCTGAAACCCAGAGACTTTTAAGAAAAGTAAAAATTGGTTTTTTTTTTTTTTCGATTGTTTTTCACAGGATTACTCCGAAACTAAAGAAATATTTTACCATTTCGGAAAACTATATATTTGGCGCTACAGTTTGCTATTTTTTTTTGCTGTTTGGTCATTTCCATCCGGGTTACAGCCTGTTGGAAATCACCCAAACATTCCGTTTTATATCCCTTCATTTTTTTTACAAGTGTATAATACCATCGCATTAAATCTGCAATGTTTCCCAAACTCATTGTAATCACGAAAATCCTTTCAATTAAACCTGATGTTGAATTCCTTCGACATAATGGAACAAAAATGATTAAAGACATTCGAACCGAAGGGATTATCCTTTTCCTTTCCTCCTGATGCGAAAGACAGAAATCATTCAGTCGAATACAATTTTCATTCTGTGAAAGGATTCGGGTGGAAGGAAAAATATATCTGATTTTACCCATCTGTAGTCGCGAATACTTTCCTTATACAATAATGGCTCCTTCCTTCCATATGCCTATAATTCTTCCGAAGATCACGAAGATTTTCAGGAAAAAGACTCAGAGAACTGTGAACAGTCGATTTGTGACATGTGACAAGTTGAACCACTCAGGAATGGAATTGCTGCAGGTGACAGGGAATGCTTGACATGGCTACATTTGCGGAAATCATGCGAGAAGCTCGTGATATGTTTTGTACTTTGTATGTGTTGAAGCACAGCCACAGACTCTCCAGATGGTTTACTTCGCATTTGCGGGCTTTGGCTCATTTGACCTATAGATAGATGCACAACGACAGGATGGTTGAAGAATGGACATGGGAAACTTACTGATCTGTGTTCCCATTTTGTGCTATGTTTCAAAGTTCGATTTGTATTATTTTCCCAAATAATATACCTTTGGAATCATGCGAATCAGCGAGAAAATTTTTATATTAAACAAGTTGGAAAAGCACTGTGGACAGGAACTTTGGCGAGCTAGTTCAAATGTATAGCCAGAGTAGTAATCCATCCTGTTACTGAACTCGCCCAAGGTTGCTCAGCTCCAGGAAAAAATAATATCCTCAGTATTTCCAAGAACATGAATCCGACAGTAAAAATAAGCGTCCCAAAAAAACTGGTCCACTTTTTGGCCGAGAATGGTCTCAAGCGATTAGTTGCGATTCAAATACATATACATTGACTGTTAGATCGAAAATAAACAATGCTGTGTCTGTGGTGGTGTAAGGACCCATTCGAATACATACATTTACTGTTTGGTCTAAAATAAACAGTGCGTTGTTTGTGGTGGCGTAAGGATACAAATAATTTCAATCATACAATAAGTCTCTTGCATGTAACACGAAATACCATATGTTTATGTTTTTCTGACTCTACTTCAATACCAGATCATCATGTACGCCCTCATCCACTTTCATAATTTATAAAATTTGAATATTTTGGTATTGAAAATCGGTATCAATAAGCATATCCAAATGAGGTGAAACGCTTCTGAATCGTTGCTATAACGGCTGATGTGATCAAAATGCACCATCTGCCTGTTACAGCCAATGCCGTATACGAGCCCTCTATAGGGGGCTGCTCTATAGACGAGACTGAGAGTAGATATGAGGGATTAAGTCACGGATAGGCGCCAAGTTGCGATCGTTTGAAGAGCCATTAGGGATATTCTTTCGAACTGATCCAACTGATTTTAATTACATAAAATCACTTCGTTCAGTACTAATTCAACTGATTTTAGTTAGATAAATCACTTTGTTCAGTACGAAAGAACATGCATATTATATGCAAGCAACTTTTAATGACCGTTTTCTCGTTGAAAATTTTTTTCGGTATTCTTATGGATATAATAATCGATTCCAATGATACAAAAAATTATGCAAGATACTTATTGTGCCATGAGATAAGAAATACTATACCAAATTGTTTCACGTAATTTTATTGAAAGATTGACTTAAATTCAGTATATAAACCATTCATCACAGTTATTTTTTCGATGGGAAAGGAAGAAAAACGAAAAAGAGAGTTTAGTTACGGGAATCGACCCCGGCACCACGGGCTATGATGCCGATCGCTAACCTATACCGCCACACTGACTGAGTACGGATGTGATGTAAAAGAGGGTTTTGAACGAATGTCATTACTTATTTTCCACTATTATGTTTTCACAATTTCCTAATTGTATGAAATTATCATTATGTAACATATTATTCGACGGTTCGTATCCCTCATCTTCACTTTTTGACATGTTTGCCGATCGAAAACAGTCCGAATCGGTATATTTCACGATCTGCGGAAACTCGCCATGATTCTTTAAATTCTCTCCAGGGACCTTAACAATCAAAACCTGTTCACATCCACATATGTCGAGTGTAAAGTTATGGACCAGTAGAATAGATCTCGATCATTGAAATATTTCGATTGGCAATATCTTCACCAACATAGGTCCGATCGAGTTCAACTCTATAGAACTTTATTGTAAAATAAGGTTTTGAAGACTTTTTTGCGAGGGGTTTTTCACTGGTCGTTTTTTGTACACTTAAATTCCACTTTTATGAATAATTCCGTTCAATTCCACAGAATTCCATTCAATTGCTCACAATTCCATTCAATTCCTCACAATTCCATTCAATTCCTCACAATTCCATTCAATTCCGCACAATTCCATTCAATTCATCTTAATTCCGTTCAATTCTTCGCTGTTTTGTAAAGAACACTATAGCCTATAAAATTGATACAAGTACTTGTTCATATGTAATACCTGCTGAGTAAAAATCACCTGGACTTTAGTTTATAAAGTTGTTGCAAATTTGAACACGTTCGGAGCTTTAATGGTGGAGATATTGAAGAAATACTGAAAACCGAGAAACGTTGGGCGAGTTCTGCTTTTGGAGGGGTGACCATTACCATGATAACTTTCGAACGGAAAGAGATAACGACTTGCAATTTTCAGGGTGGGTTGCGCATCCGTATTCGACAGTTAAGTTAAGAGCATCATTATGAAAGAAATTAATTTCAAACATCATAAAAGAATTTATATTTAACAAGAGTATTAATCCAAAACCAACAGACCAATTCTTCCCAATAACGAACTTATCCGAGATATTCATTCCTCAAATCTACTATGATGAATTAAATTATGTCAATTGATACTTAGCCAATATTCAAAGTTATTTTAACTGGAGATATTCTGAACCCAAAATTGATTAACTTGCCAAAGAATATATATACATCATCATCATATGGATTATCCAAGAGCTTCTACGATACCTGAGGTTCTTCCATTGGTCATTTTGCATTCAATTATACTTTGTTTGGCATGTCTCTTATCTGTAGATGAGATGACAATGATGTAATGTATATACACAGGTGAAATTCATAGATACGGGCGATTTTTCGATATTAGCATCCTGTGAAATCATAACGTTACGATTTGATATTGAAATTTTGAAAAAATAATATCTCCGAAAGTATTAATTGGCTAGATTTGAAAATGATATAATATATATATATATATATATACATATTATATATATATATAATATAATGGATTCTTATGATGAAACTGCATCTGGAAAAAAAATTCGAAATTTGTAATGCGAAAAAGATTTTTTTTTTCGTAGCACCGAACCCATACGGTCGATTTTGCCCAATAACAAACTCACCCGAGATATTTAGCTCCCAAATCTACTCTGGAAATTTCAACTGTCTAGGTTATTCCGTTCGGGAGTTATCGTGTCTACGGCTGGCCGGCCAGACATAGTCGATTTTGACTACGGATTATTGATCAATGTGTCGAACCAAATCGTTTAAGACCATTTTCAGCCAATAATTCGATTTTTTGGGCAAATTGATAAGCACTGTGTTCCAAGGAACAGGGGTGCCAAGAAGACGACTTGAAGGTTTATGCAGTATTTTGTGAGGGTGTGTAAGGCCTGAATAGACAGAAGAACATGCTCGCAAAAGCTTCTGACTTCACGTCAGTGTTTTTTAAGAATAATCTTTTCACATCGAGTTCTAAAACTAAGAAGATAGGTCTTGAGCATAAATAACTAACTAACTAAGGAAAGGGAACTGAGTTTTCCCAATGTGATAGAAAACTACCAGAAAGGGTAGGTACTAAGGTAAAAACAAAACAACTCGCTTTTCACAATGAAATCTGAAATTAGAAAGATGGGTACTAAAAATTCCAAAAGCACTGACGTGAAGTCAGGAACATCTGTCCGCATGTTCCATTGTCTATTCAAGCAAATAGTGACCTCAATCAGCGGGGATTCGAACCCGGTTCTCCTGCGTGGAAAGTGGACACGCTGTCATCTCGGCAATCGAAGTGTTGTTACAATTCTGAGAATTACATGAATCGGAGTTTCAGAAGAAGTAGTTACTATATTTATCAATCAGTCGAAAGTATTCGTTCTAGACCATTTTCGATAAAAAAAGGATTAAAAACATTTTGGCAAAATGCACGCATGCGCGCCAAAAGTGATTATTTAACTTAGAAGGTGTCTGGTAGCGAGAGGGTCCCACCATGCAGTGTCTACGGAGAAAGAGATCCCCTAAATATTATGAACAAGTCAGGCTATTTCCTAGGTAGTATATTAGCCAAAATTTCTTATATCTCCACTAGGAGTTATCTCCTACAGCCATTTCAACGCAATGTTCGTATTAGCCAAATGTGATCACCTGTTGTACTTTGTGAATACACAAATCTGATGGTCATGGGTTCTCATGGCCATGACCACCGGGTTTATACAGCGAATAAAATAAAATAAGAAACGAATTGAAATAAAATAAGAATCAAGGGCTAAAACGATTGGTTTATACAGATAATCTAAAGCAAAATGAGGAATCGAATGAACCAATCAAATCACAGCTTCTTTACAATGACTTATGTGTGTTAAGAAAATTCTGTCAATCTGTCTTCTAGCGTTTACACATAGAAAAATAGTTTGGACATCAACATAATTCGAATATCAATATAAATATACTCAGCGGAGATACGAACCGCGCGGCAGTTCAGAATTTAATTTTCACAATAATTGCTAAAACTAAAAGATTGTTTTTTCTTGTGACAGGATCCCAAGAAATTTTACAGAAGTTTGTGCGTTGACGTTCTACAACTAATTACAAAGTTTCAATTCGATCAGATCCGTATTTTTTGAGTTATTCAGGAGTCAATATTCCAGATGGGTATAACGCTGAAACCGTTTGGCCGATTATGTTTATTAACAAATTTGGCTGTCGCATTCGGATGTGCAGACTACCCTAAAAATCGCAAGTCGCTGTCTCTTCTAGTTCCAAAGTTGTTGTGGCAACGGTCGGCCGGACAGAATAGATTTTGACCTCGAATTCTTGAACAGTGAGACGAACCTAATCGTTCGAGATGATTTTCGGCAAAAAATTCGAAATAAATAGACATTTGGGCAAAATGATTCCTAGAACATTCCCGAAAAAGCAGTCCTTTGCGCATGTTCAATTCCATTCAAATCCTATACAATGACGTTCAATTCCTGTATAATGTCGTTCAATTCCATTCAATTCAACTAAATTCCTATATAATGCCCTTCAATTCCATATAATTCCATGCAATTCCATGTAATTCCGTTCAATTACCCACAATTCCACAATTTTGTACACTAAAATTCCGCAGTGAAAGACCCCTCGCTTTTTTGGCATAATCGGCCAAACGGTTTTGGAGTTATACTTATCTGAAATTATGTTGTTATTTCCTCTATAACACAAAATATACAAATCTGATCCAAATAATACTCAGCAATTACTTGTAGAATGCCGACCCATTAATATTCCCAGAATTTCTTGAATATCGTATCCTGAAGTTACATGAGGCGTAAGTTTTTCCGTATATTAATAGATCTTCAACGAATTTCAATTCCAATAGAATACATATCGTCACCTCAGAATTACACTGTAGTACGTCGCATTTTTATGATTTTCGAATCACCAACCTCACAAAGCTGTATTTTCAGCCAATTGGTGTTTTGTAGGGTTTCAAAAGTTTATTTCAATAATTCCAAAGTAAGCAACCGTGATTGCATAGTTGTATGAAGTATATATATATGTTTTCAGTTGCACAGTGGTTTGTAAACAGAAATAAGAACTTAGTTTGATTTCACATCAACAGTATAATGCCTAGGTAACGATATGTCAGAATTAACAATTCTGTGATCATAGACGATTCTCTCATTACACAAGTCGTTCATTGAAATGTATGAAATGTATTCATTTCTTATAAAAGCTGAGAAAACGGTATATATCGATGCTAAATTCAATTAAGAGTGTCTAATAGAGGTGAATAAACAATAGAACATTGTGCGCAAAAGCTCCTGACTTCACCTCAGTGCTTGAAACAATTTGTTGGCGCTCTAGTTCCTCGGAACAGAGTGCTTATAAATCAATTGTCCCAAAGTCTGAAATTTTCGAAGTTTTGGATGAAAATGGTCTGAAATGATTTGGTTCTACTCACTGATCAAGAACCGTGGTCAAAGTTGATTCTTTCCGGCCGGTCCGTAGACACGATAACTATCGAACGGCATGAGCTTGAGAGTTGAAATTTTCCCAGTAGGTTTGGGTTCGGTTGAGTTCGTTATTCGGAGTAACAAAAAAAAATTATAAATAATAAAAATTTATTTGAGATGCAGTTTCATCATAAAAATCCATTGATTTAATTTTCAACTCTAAGAAATTAATACTTTCGGAGATAAGATTTTTCATAATTTCAATATTGAATCGTAACTGTATGATTTCACAGAATACTGTATCGAAAGTTAACGTCCGTGTCTATGAATTTCATCTGTATTCATATACATTTAATCACTGTCATGTCTTCTACAGATGAGATACATGTCAAACAAAGTATGATTGAAGCTCTTGGATAATCCATATGATGATGATGATGATGATGGAAATACCTATATACTTTGGCGAGTTAATCAAATTGGGTTCAGAATATCTCCAGTAAAAACAAAACTGGACTATTGGCCAAGTTTCAATTGATATAATATAATTTTCATAGTAGATTTGAGGAATGGATATCTCGGATAAGCTCGTTATTGGTTAGAATTGATCTGTTGGTTTTGGGTTGATAATTTTTGGCACTCTTTTATTTATTTATTTATTTATTTATTTATTTATTTATTTAAGTACACCAATCTACAGCCTAAGCCAATTACAGATTGGGAATAAAGCAAAAATACAAAATATCATGAAATTTCCATAGGAAAAAAAAAAAAATATATATATATATATAAGACATATTATATATCATTCACACAGATGAATGCAAAAAACAGCTTATCACAAAGAATGCGACCTCAACACAGCCCTCCTCACATCTAATTGAGTACAGTTGAAAATATCTAATACATGTTGAAAAATACAAAAATCTTTACAAATTCTGAACAGCGGCGAAAACCGAAGCACATTAGTTCGTGGAAACGGGAGGTAAAATGTGGATATGTTTCGAACAGGCAGTCTTGGAACGTGCAAATCCACTGAGGCTAGCAAGTAAGGGCAATCAATTTCGAAACAAATGATCTTACGTAGAAAAAGAACTCCTGGATAAACTCGACGTCCCTCTAGAGAATTCACATGAAATCTATTTAAATAATACTCATTTGTAATACCACGAATCGGATAGATGCCATCAATTTTAAAACTAACATACTTCAGAAATCGCCTCTGTATTTTCTCCAAATTATCAACATGCACTGCATAACCAGGATTCCACACAACACATCCATACTCCAGCCTCGACCTCACAAGCGAAGTAAAAAGAAGAAAAAGAGATCGGATCTCAAACAGGTATCTGGAGTTTCTGAGCACGAAACCAAGAGTCCTGAGTCCCACCGAAACAGTTGCATTCACATGGGGTACAAAAGTCAACCGCTGATCGAACAAGACCCCCAGATCCCCGCATTCAGTCAACCTATCCAAAATACTACCTTCAACGTTATACTGAAAATGAAGTATAGACTTTCCACGGCCGAAGGACATCACATTGCACTTTTTTATATTCAATGAAAGCCTGTTTGTACCACACCAATGGACCAACCTATCGATGTCACCCTGGAGATCCCAGCAATCCTGAATGGAAACAATACGGCGATACAACTTACAATCATCGACATACAAAAGAAACGGACAGAGCAGATATTCATCCAAGTCATTCATGAATAACATAAATAACAGGGGACCCAAAATGGAACCCTGCGGAACACCGGACGATGCGGAAAACACAAATGATCTGACTCCAAAACATTGAACGAACATTTTCCTATCTGCAAGATATGTTGCAAGGAAAAATATGAAATCCTTCGTTAAGCCAAACGAAGACAACTTTGTTAGAATAACACCATGGTCCAACCTGTCAAACGCCTTAGAAAAGTCGGTATATATAACGTCGACCTGAGAGGACTTGTCTAGAGCGGTGGACACATATTGGGTAAAACAAGTCAGGTTAGTAACAGTAGACCGACCCTTAATAAAACCATGCTGACTATCGTTAATACGGCATTTTATGTGTGCATAAATTATATCATACAAAGCTCTTTCAAAGACTTTACTAAAATTGCTCAGTATAACGATTGGCCTATAATTTTCAATGTCCTCTCTACAGCCCTTCTTGAAAACAGGACATACCTTGCCCTCCCTCCAAATTCTTGGAAAGCACAAACAGGACAATGACAGCCTGAAGATCGCAGTTAAAGGCTTAGCGAAAACGATGGCGCAATCACTCAACAAAAACGATGGAACCTCATCAGGGCCCGCGGTCAAGGTACTCTTGCATCCCTTCAAACAAGACAACACAGAATCCTCACTTATATAGGGAACAGGAAGAGTCTGCTCTAGACATTCCCGGCCATCATGGCTCTGCTGTTGATCAGAAGAGCTAACGAAAGCAGACTCAAAAAAAGACGCAAAGGCATTGGCGATATCTTGAGGAGCAGATAAAGCTGAGCCATCAAGACTCATTGATGTCGGAATAGAGGAACTTCCCCGAATTTTATTTATGTAACCCCAAAATTTTGATGGATCCCTCGACAAATCATTCTCAGCCTCCCGACAGAACCTGACTCGAGCAACCGAAATCTCACCCTTTAGTTCCCTGCGAAGCACAACGAATTTCTCCAGAAATGACCTACAACCAGTTGTTCGATAGGCACGATGACAAATGTCCATAACTCTTGTTAAACTTAAATTTTTTTATGATGAAGTACTATGATAAGAATCCATTGATATACTGAAAGACAAAGAAACTGCAACACCCAGAAGGAGCTGTTCGAATTTAAATTGTTTTTTGGTAAAACATAGATAGTATAGCAAGGAGTAAATGATTGAAATTTGAAGGAAAAAAACGAACGGTTTACAATTCCTTTAATAAATTTGTTAACAATGTGTTTGTCCACCGCGATTATCTATACACTCCCCAACAGGTCTTGGCATTGATGCAATAATATGGTCTAATTCTTCTTGAGGGATTCTATCCCAAGCTACCTGTAGTTCATGTATCAGAGGGTAAATTTCCAAGCCTTCTACCCATGATGTCCCAAACATGCTCTATGGGCGAAAGATCGGGGGATCTGGGCGGCCATGGCAAAAGATTCACATGGGTCGCTTCAAAAAAGTTTAAACTAACTCAGGCAACATAAGATCGAGCATTATCTTGCTGAAATATTGGATTCTCGAGCCGGTTAGGTAAGGGAGAACATATGGCTCCACTATTTCTTGAAGGTAACGCAGCGCTGTCATGTAACTTCGAATGAAGACTGAAGGTGACCTTCTCATTGCATGTTCAATAGCACCCCATACCATAACGCCTACTGTCAGGTGTACATGACACTCAATATCAAACTGAGGTTGACGTTTTTCTCCCCGACGTCGTCTAACCCTTCTTCGGCCATCGTGTGCACCCAAGGAGAATCGAGATTTATCAGTAAAGACGACCTGATGCCATTCCACATTCCAATGTTGACGTCCTCTGCACCACTGTAATCGTTGCCGGCGATGCTCAACCGTCAGAGTTTACACAAGATGGGGTCGATATTGCTGCAGTCCAAAAGACCTTATCTGGCGTTAAACCGTTCGGAGAGTTACAGGACGAACTGGTTCTCCTAACCACTCATCAGCCAAAGATCGAGTTGTACTCTTCTTCGATTTTGGGCATTATCAAACAACTCTTGATAACATCTCATAACAGTAGTTGGATTTCTGTTCGTACGGTTAGCGATTTCTCGAAATGACAACCCTGCCTCCCGTAGACCAATTATTCGTCCTCTTCCAAATTTAATTAGCTGGCGATAAATTCCGCATACACGTGCTATAGGCATTTTAGCAACAACTAAACATCGACTTTGGATCTCCTCAAACAGCTGGTTTGTTGTAAAATTTAAAAAATTTGCAAAAAATTACTACTATATGTAAGTAACAAAAAATGTTTACATGAAGAAACCTTCACGATTTTTTTCTGCAAATTTTAATCATTTACTCTTTGCTATACTATCTGTGTGTCACCAAAAAAAATTTAAAATTTAAACAGCTCCTTCTGGGTGTTGCAGTTTCCTTGTCAGTTAGTGTATCATTCCCAACTCTGAGAAACCAATACTTTCGGAGATATTTTGTCAAAGTTTGAACGAGAGCGCCAAAGCTCCTTTCCACTGGGTTTCCCCACTTGTTATATATTTCATGTCTACTTTTAGTGCATAATACTTTACTGTGTTCCAAATCAGTGTGGTTTATTGATCATTATATCAACGAACCCGTCAAATTTACTGACTTCACGTGAGCGCTTTTAAAATTCTTTAATTATTCAACCTACTCAGGTATAAACAGATAAGTCGACACCATTTCTGGAAATATTGAGCGTACTTTTCCTCATATTTATTGATATCACTTCATTCCAAAAAATATTGCTGCTCCTCACGACATTCATAAAGCTATGCGGTTTCTTTTCATGTTGACCAAAAGATGAATATCAAATATTTTCAACAGTTGATTACCTGAACAATTATTCAGTACACATAACTTATGCAAACAAAAAAATGGTATCAGATCCACTTCCTCAGATTCGAATATATTATTCCTCGAACCATAAATCAAAATGATTCCGGAGATAGCGAAAATAACTTTCGTTAACCGTGAAAGTATTGTCGCAATCTGATTCCTTCATTCTCGACGATTTTCATATTTTGCCAATTAACTGCCACTCGAAATTCGGTCTGAGGGAAATTGGAAAATAATATAATTACATACGAACTTCCTCTTGAGTTTCCACTGATGGAGATGAAGGTGGTTTATGGCGATCCCTAACTTATTTCGATGATTCCGAAAGTGCACTTGTCGACGACTAAATTGTTCGGTGGTTGATTCGCGAAATTAGTAATCTTGGTTGTAATTTATGCAGATTAAGGAGGAACAGATTTAGCTGGAGTTTAATCGCCCTTTAATCAGTTCAAATTGTCAATAGCTGGCCATACACGTACGTTCTTTCGCGCGGTTTATCATGGTGCGTGGAAATGTGACGGTTATCATGCCGGAAATATCGGCGTGGCGAAAAAACAGTCGTCGCCCATACACGTTATGAATTATTAGGAAAATTTTGCACATGAAGCTTCGTAGCGAATCATTTCAAAGGATAAACCGTGTGTGTAAGGCCGAAAATGGTCGGAAAAAGTGTCATTTGAAACGGTCTTCAGTCATCTTGAAATTTTCAAGATGATGAACTGAATTCTTGGCTATTCAACTTTACACGAAGGCATCGTTTCACCATCCAGTTCAATTAAGTTAGTTGAATATATTCGTGTTCTCTGGTTTAAGATGTAAAGTGATGGATAAAAGAAAATAATTTCTATTGTTGCATGTGCGGTTATGACCATGAGAATTAAAGACAAGAAGAAATAAAATGGAGGTCAGGACATTTGGTGCTCTTGTTCAAGCTTTGACAAATCATATCTCCGAAAGTTTTTGTTTCTCCGTGTTGGGAATGACATCAATGGACTCTTATGGAAGAACTGCATCATAGAAGAAAGTAATTCAAAATATCATAAAATTACGATTAATTGTTCAAATTTTGAAAAATCATAGCTCCGAAAGTATTAGTTTGTTAGAGTTGAGAGCGATATTTATTTATTTAGTTGAGAATGATATCAATGGATGAAACTGCTTCTTAAAAATGTGGGAAAGCCCTGTGGACAGGAGTTTTGTCACTCTTGTTCAAACTTTGACAATTCATCTCCGAAATTATTGGTTTCTCAGAGTTGGGAATGACATCAATAGATTCTTGTAATAGAACTGGAATTTAAAATTAAATTACGAACTTATACGAGATATTCATTCCTCAAATCTACTCTGAAAGTTATATTATATCAATTGAAGTTTAGCCAATATTTCCCTTTCGATTCCAGATATTCTGAACTTACCAAATTATATATTACCATCATCATATTATGGATTATCCAAGGGCATATAATGTAGGGGTAATTATAATATCCTATAGTAGGTCATTTTGCATTCAATCATACTTTGTTTGTTATATTATTATAGATTATTGAGAGATACATTTGACATGTCTGGTATTGGTAATCGAAGAGGCTGCATGACTAATCAATTATACAAGAAAAGTTGGTTAATTTAAAACTGACATTGACCTGTACGAGCATTTTTCTACAAAATAGTAAATACCGAAGATATGGTATATTTATACTCTGTATACATATAAAACGAATTTAACTCAATAATCCATTTTAGTTCCATGAATAGTTCAAATATTGCAAACTCTGGGACTGATTGCTAAACATTTGTCGATGCTCGCTATCATTCGAGAAAATCAATACTCAATTCATTGCTAAGACTTAAACAGATATCGCACCAACGTCCATGTGGATGAAATAGTTATTTTCCTATCTAGAGCGGAAAGTTGCACCTTCTCGTACGACATTACCGATGCCCGAACGACGCGAAGCGGAGTTCAGGCAAACAATCGAGTGCGGAAAAGATACTTTACGCTCGACATAGGAACAATATTTTTCCTACAACCGTATAGTAGAAAAAAAAAACCATTTCAAACATTTATCCTTATTTTCGCACCAGTTCAAATAATGGGCATATTGTTTCTCTTACCTTTCTTTAGATTTTTCTGGCAATAAACCCAAGCATGCTGCCTTAGCTGCATCCAGAATTTCTTCCGGTAGCTCCTCATCAGATGAATACATTTATTTTCTTATCTCGTTTTAATATTTAAAAAATTATTCCATAAGAATAAATAACTTTAGATGATGGAGTTCAGGTAGACTCACTGTTCTCGGATTTCAGCAAAGCATTCGATAAGGTTGACCATAATATTCTAATGATGAAGTTGGCGGCGATTGGTGTTCAGGGTAATCTATTGAGATGGCTGGCTTCGTATATATGCTGTCGTAGTCAGCTCGTGAGTGTAAATGGCTATTTGTCTTCGGCGTTTGTAGTTACCTCGGGTGTCCCCCAGGGTTCACATCTTGGCCCCCTATTATTTTTGATCTTTATCAATGACATCAAAGAATGCTTCAGGTATTGTGCTTTCCTTTTGTACGCTGATGACCTCAAGATCTTCAGGAGGATAATTTCAGTTGAGGATTGCCTCAAGATACAGGAGGATCTCAAGAGATTTGTGGCCTATTGCCAAAAGAATAAACTTAAGCTCAACTTTGATAAGTGTGCATACATTTCTTTCACTAGGAAAAATTGTGGCATCAATTTTCGATACCATTTGGGTGAGAATGTCGTTGTCAGGGTTGACCAAATAAGGGACCTGGGTATCCTCTTCGATTCAGGACTTACTTTTAATGCTCATTTTGATTTTGTGATTTCAAGTTCTAGCAAAACTTTAGGTTTCTTATGTAGATTATATAAGGACTTTCAGGACGAGGCAGCTATAAAATCTATATATTACTCCTTTGTTTGCAGTAAGCTCAATTATGGTAGTGTTGTTTGGTCTCCATACTATAGTGTTCACAAACTGCGCTTTGAAAGACTGCAGTATAGATTTGTGAGATTCCTTCATTTTAAAATTACTAATGAATACGTTACAGTAGGCATTGGTCAGATTCGGGGTGGGTACGGTATTCAGCCTTCAGAACAACGAAGAATAATTTCCGACTTGGTTTTTCTTTTCAAAGTCGTAATGAACTACTATGACACACCGGAGATAGTGCCATTCATGCATTATCATTTACCACAGAGGCAGACGCGAAGCAGGCAGCTTCTTCATAGTAGAGGTTTCAGGACTAATATTGGTAGGAACTGTCCTGTGGCCAGAATGTGCGAATTTTTCAACAAATATGCCAATAATTTAAATGTTTTCATTATGTCCTTATCCTCCTTCATGAAGAAGTGTAAAACAATTTTTTGTTCATAAGACATTCCTTTTTTAGTGGTATGTAGGTGACTTCTCGAATAACTTATCATCTTTGTAGACAACTTATACTTTCAATAATTCTATTTTTATGTGGATGCTTTTTGGGTGTAACATGTTTGTGTCCCTTTTCTTCAATAAATAAAAAATAAATAAATAAATAAATAAAAACTTGACAGGTATTCGTTTTGACAAATTAATTAACTTAATAACCAGTTGCTATGGAAAATCTTCGGCCATGACATAGAAATAGATCAGATCCATGGGTGCTATGGTTAATTTTCGAAGGGTGTCAAGTTTATAAGTTCTGAAAATTCGATCATTTTACACTGAACAACTGCTTTAATAATTATGCTAACACAGTTGAAATTGCATAATTCATAATAATGAACTAATTATATAAATAAGCAGATTAATTGATCACATTTTAAAGGTATTATAATCTACAAATTTAACAAATATTTACTTGTCCGAAAAGTGTGCAGGAAAGTAACACTTTCGGAGACGAAAACAGTGCGGGATAGTAGTTATTTAGGCACGGTTGTAGGAAAACAAAGTTATAGTAGAGAGTTAATGATAGTTCATAACACTGAAACTTGTCCAGGGTTAGCTGCCGTAAACTCCAAGCTGTCTTCGACAGTCAACTATTCTTATTCCCTTGATATTCGCCATAGAATAATCCATCTAATGCAATATGCTTTCTACCCTAGAATGTGTTGTAAAAAAATAAGTTGTGTACCGAAAAATATAAAAGGATGGTAAAACAAACATAAAAATCATGATGAAGCCATTACTGGTGTGGACATGGCAACATTTTTCGTTAGTATCGATAAAAGCCTATTATGGAAGGATATTATGAGTAAATGATGTTTTTCGCGCTCATACCAGGGCGCCATTATTCCACCCAAATGTCTGAATTTCGCAAATGTTTAGCCAAAAACGGCCTACAACGATTACATTGAACATTCTCATGAAGGATTCATGGTCAAATTCACCGTTTATAAGGACGATAACTTTCGGAAGAAATTCCTAAGAGTCCTTATATTTGCGGGGTACGTTTTAATTTAAGCTCGTAGAAATGATCAATGATACTCACTATTAGATTGAAAAATTCGGGGACACATTCGGCATGACGTAAAGAATATTGTATTCAGATGATATTCATTATGTCTCCTGTTTCCATTTCGTTAGGTTTGGCGATCCTATATCAGTTGATATAATTTTAATTTGTCCTTCAAAATTTTTTGAGGCACAATTTGTATCAGATAGATATATCTGTGAAGGTTATTAACATAATTTTTTTTTTCATATTAATATACACTGTGTTTTAAAATAAGATACTAATCTTTAGTGGTGTGAATCCTTAGGTGAAATTAAGAAGAAAAATTCTAATATACCTATTGACTAAACCGCTTATTATTGGGATGCAGGGTGTTAAAGTTTCAAGAAAAAAATAACTACATAGACAGTTGGCACACTCCCAAAGCATCAAAAGCCATTTTTGATGCGGAAGATCAAATTTTTCATCCTTTGATATCAGGATGTGGAAAAATATTATGCACGCTTCTGTATAAAGCTTTTTACTTTTTTTCGGAAACCGTTCGTGGGACGAAAAAAGACCGGAATCACGGGATGAAAAATTAACAAATCTTTCTCATCAAATGGCCATGGATGCTTATAAAGCGAGTGCCAAATTCCATAAGAATATTTATGACGTTATTGAAGTTATGATAAAAAACTATTTTTTTTTCAATTTGGTTCGACTCACTGATCAAGAATCCGTGGTCAGAATCGATTTTGTCCGGCCGTAGACACGATAACTCTCGAACGAAATGAGCTAGACAGTTAAAATTTTCAGAGTAGGTTTGAGAGGTAAATATATCGGTTGAGTTCGTTATTGGCCAAAATCGTCCTGATGGTTTCAGAGTAACGAAAAAAAAATTTTTTTACATTACAACTTTTGAATTCAATTTTTTTTGAGATGCAGTTTCATCATAAGAATCCATTGATGTATGTAATTTTCATTTCTAACAAACTTATACTTTCGAAGATATGTTAATAAAACAATAATACATCGTAGTTCTATTTATTCACAGAATGCGAATGCTATCTGTTGGTGTTCACTGTTCATAAATGTCATCTTATCTGGCTATTAGAAGAATGTCAATTCGTAGTTTGAAATTATTTTCTGCTGGAAAACAAGTATCCGATTCGTGAATTTGTGAATATATACAAGACTGTTTTGAAACCGAAAATAATATTGCCTGGTTGCATATTGAATAATTTAGGTTTAAATTGGGGATGATGTTTAAGATGATGTAGAATTGAATCATTTTAATGATTAGTTTATGAAGGCAATAGGAAAGAAGAACATAATGGAATCATCAAAACAAATCAGTGTTCGTTGACCACTGGGGTTAATATTTACTTCCTAGTGAGACAATTTCTTATATACAGTACTTTCATAATGTTGCTAGCAAAAAACGCTGAAATATGGATCTACATCTGTGTTTAAAATATTTTTTCTTGAGTTAAGGTTCATAATACAGATTGAATGTATAAGTGGTATGAACTATTGAATTATGAAAAGAGGATTTTATTTTATTAAAATATCAGGAATAAATGGATAATCTACTATGATTGTCTCCAGCCTTGCTCTAGACATTTCGATGATACTTTCCTTATTATTTTAAATGATACATTTTGAAGCATTAAAGCATTGAAGATTTGCTCATTTAATCTTGATAAATAAACTATTTTTTGAATTGATTTCCTTTATGATACAGTTCTATCGTGAGAATCCATTGATATCATTCCCAACTCTGAGAAACCAATACTTTCGGAGATATGATTTGTCAAAGTTTGAACAAGAGCGCCAAAGCTCCTGTCCACATGGCTCGAACCAATTTTTTTCTTGTATAACTTTAATACCCTGTAGCTCAAAAGTTGAGAGGTTGAGGACATAGGTTTATTGGAAGTTTTTTTCTTAAAATCACCTAAGGATTCACACTCTTAAGGATCAGCATCTTATACTAAAACACTCTGTATAAAATTCTACTGTGTATGTGTTTGAACTGCTCCTAAACGATGAAACTGATTTGGATGAAATTATGTATGTGTTTTTGAGTGAGTTCCTGGAGGGATTAGATTCGCATTCGGAGCAAGTAGGAGGCGCAGCAATCAGGCTATAGAATTTTTTTTTTTCAGCGAAATGGCGGTTGCGCTGATTCTGTTGTTAAAACATAAACTCTCCTCTGATCTCAGAGTTCTGTGGATGTCACTTTGACATTCGTTATTAATTTTAAGTTCAGTCGGTGTTACTCGGTTTGTGAAGATAAAGTCTAAGACATATTATATTAAAGTTTAATTAATGTGCGAAGTGTTTCCAAATGCATTTAGCAACTATAAATTATGGAATTCATTAGCTGCAATGTTTAAATGAATAGTTCACATAGTTATTAGCATAAAGAAGTTACTTATATTTATGTGATTTGCAGCCACATAAGTAAACTCAACTCCAATCGCACGAAAAATACAGGCTCTCGTGCCATTGAGCCCATTTCAAGCACCAAATATGGTCCGGACATGACATTAGAATTGATCAGCTTAGGATGCCAAGAATAAGGGGTCAGTTTTTGGCGCTATTGTTCCTCGGAACAGAGTGCTCATCAATTTGCCCAAATGTATTTTATTTTCGAATTTTTAGATGAAAATGATCTCAAACGAATTGGTTTGACTCACTGATCAAGAATCTCTGGTCAAAATCGACTCTGTCCGGCCGGTCCGTATACACGATAACTCTCGGAAATTTCCAGGGTAGGTTTGGGAGATAAATATTTCGGCTAGGTTAGTTATTGGATGAAATCGTCCTGGTGGTTTCAGAGTAACGAAAAGAAAAGTTTTTTTTACAATATAAATTCCAAATTAAATTTTTTTCATCGTAAGAATCAACTGATATCTTCAACTCTAACAAATCAATACTTTCGGATATATGATTTTTCAATATTTCAGTATTAAATCGTAACTGTATAATTTCACAGAATGCTGTTTTGAAAACTTAAATCCGTATCTATGAATTTAATGGTCTGTGTTCATACATGTCATCATTGTCATCTCATCTACATATAAAAGATATGTCAAACAAAGTATGAAGGCGGAAACACATTATTAAAACGCGAAGCACCGTGCGCATGGCGTCGCGTCGGATGTTCATATCCGACTGATTCTGGTCTATAGAAAACAATTCAATTTGATTTGACTTAACACGCATCATGTTTCATCGGGTCGCGTTGATTGAATGCGAAATGAGAAATAAAATATCCTCAGCTATCGTAGATAGCTCTTGGATAATCCATATGATGATGATGATGATACTCTGGTAAGTTAATCAAATTAGGTTGAGAATATCTCCAGTAAAAACAAAACTGGAATATTGGCTAAGTTTCAATTGATTTAATATAATTTTCGAAGTAGATTTGAGGAATAAATATCTCGGACAAGTTGGTTATTGGGTAGAATCGGTCAGGTGGTTTCGGATTGATAATTTTTGGCACTCTTTTTTTTTCGAAATGACAATTTTTTGAATTCCATTTCTTTTATGATGAAGGTCAATCATTAGAATCCATTGATATCATTCTCAACTCTGAGAAACCAATACTTTCGGAGATATGATTTGTCAAGTTTGAACAAGAGCGCCAAAGCTCCTGACCACAGGACTTTCCCATTATTTTAATTTGATTTTGCTTTGGTCAACAGCAAGTCGCACAATGATAATTGCGAATAAAATCTATTAGTCTAAAAGCCAGTGGCCGATAGACAACACATATTTTAGGAGAGCTTAAAATTTACCAAATCGTTTAAGACCATTTTCAGCCAAAAATTCTAAAATTACAGACATTTGGGCAATCTGATAAGCACTCTGTTCCGCGGAACAAGAGCGCCAACAAAAAGTTTGCTGATGGCAGGCATTCCACTGTTTGAGCAGAATAACGTCTGTCCGGTCCGCTTGCTGTCTAATGAAGTTTAGAGCATTCATCATTAGAAACACTCATGAGAGAATATACTCCGTACATGTAAAACAGTGCTCTACGTGAGCTGCTATCATGTGCTTGCTATTCTTTTCGCTTTTTCACATAATCTCAGTTTTATTTTTCATTTTTAGGATTGAAAGATAAATTCTTTTTGTGGTAGTTCCAATTTAGTGATGATTTTTTCATTTCGATAAGTGATTTTAATCTCAGGAGCCTCTGGGTAGTTAAATGCGGAAATAATATCCTAATTTCAGCATAATGATACCCATAAGAGTTGAAATTTTATGATATATGTTATAGAAAAAGTTAGCACTATTGACTTTGATGATGGATTATTATTTACTTAATAAATCTTAGGATAAAAATCAAATATTCATCACCTGTTAGCCTCTATTCCCCAAATTATTAAAAATGTGAATTCCATAAAACTCAACCATCACCCAAAGCTGAACCAAGCTGAAAATAGAAATTCAAGAAACTTGGTTCGAACATTAGGTAGTAACTACAGTTGGCTCTCGCAACCTTTTGAACTGATTGATGCATGTCAAGTGTTGGAAACTTGTGTCAGAAAGTTGAAAAAAATTCTCGACAATCAATCAACTTGTCGACATGAAACTCAAGAGGCATGTCAATTTCCTTAACCTGAATTCGATTTTTAATTCTGCAATTCTCTACGATAAGTTGTTGGCTAGTTATGGGAAGTAGTGGTAAAAATATGCAGAACTCGAAAAATGTGGATAGAAAATAGAATTGGTGTATTTTTAAGAGAAAAAAACCAAGCCTTTGCATTAAATTTGCATTGTTTCCTCCTAATGGAATTATCCATAAATGCGCGCCAGAGGGAAACCTTTGTGCATCCTTAATTTTGCGTATCGCGAAAAAACTCAATAATATCATTAGTCATACTGCAGTATCGTAATGTACAGAGGGACAGCATCAAATACCTATAATTTAACAGCGATTTCTTGACTTTTCTTGCTCAAATAACTCAAATCTCACCTGCCTCCGAATATAACCTGGAATCAAGTAAGGTTTCACTCATGCCACAGAAATTTCATGAAATTTAATCACCCGGACGTGCTGTAGCAACTCACCCCGCAAGTATCGTGAAAGTACTAAACGCCAAACTCTGTCTGCGTCCTTACAATACCCGACTTTCCACCGTGAAAAGCAGGATGGCGCGCAGATTTTCCGCCTTTCCATTTTCTGGAGAAGGAGCGAGATAGGGCGAAAATCGTAGGATGCGTTTTGGATTCGTTTGTCAATCCCAGGAATTATGTTTTCTGTGAGTGGAAACCGAAGTTTTGGTGGCTGAAAAAGAGGATGATGCCCTATAGGCCCACGCCGAAAATTCTAACTTGTATCTTGGTGTATTTTTGCGGGAGGTTCTTTCGAATAAAGTAGGGGACGTTGGAATGGAAAATGTTCTTGGCAAAAAATTCACTATTCCTATCTGTAAAACTGTTGTTGAATATACTAGAACTTTTTCCAATGTATAAAGAATGTTTTTAAATTACTTCTTTATAAGGGTAATATGCGAGGGGGAAACCACTGACAAAGATTTGTACACCGGAATTGCAACTCAACCGGAATTTCATTGGAATTCAATAGGAATTCATTAGGAATTCAAAAAGAATTCTTTTAAAATTCTATTGGAATTCTATATTCTTGTACACCAGCATTCCTAGCGGCTTACCCCTCGGTTAAAACCAACTATTTTGAGCTGTATACATGAGTGTCTACTAGGTGTCGCACTCTAACATCAATAGGAATTCTCAATAATTCAATAGGAATTCTATTGAATTCAATGGGAATTCCACGGAATTCAATAGGAATTCCACGGAATTCAAAAGTAATTCAATAGGAATTCCAGGAATTGGATAGGAATTCCAGGAATGCAATAGGAATTCCACGTATTCAATAGAAATTCCAGGAATTCAGTAGGAATATTAGGAATTCAGTAGGAATTCCAGGAATTCAATAGGAATTCCATGGAATTCCTCTTGTACACCAGAATTCCTAGCGGTTTACCCCTCAGTAATACGTCACAACTGAACAAGTCCCAAACTGACCCAAAATATAATTGAACGACGTTATCATTCAGGTCATTTCTGATGAATTTGATCCGATAATATGTTCTCCAAAATTGACTCTTTTATCGATTTTTTCAATGTATTCAGTTAGAGGGAATGTCAGTTAATAAAAATGATCAACAAAAACTGAACTTACTACTAACACCTCAAAAAGACTGCTTGACAAATGCTAGAAATGAAGAATTTTCACTGAATGTTTTTAACTTCGAAACGCTTTTGTTAAAAACAAATGTTTATTTAAAAGTTATTCTGCAGATACTTTCAATAACTTCTTCGTCTCTTCGGCTGTTCAAAAAGGCATAACACTTGCTATTAAATAGGCAAAACATTGACCAAATTACAATTAAGGTAGTAGAAGGTACATTTTTAGTTTGAGGTAAAAGAAGCTAATTATAGGTAAATAAAACAAAAAAAAACAGACCAATATTCTTATAACTCTTGTTTGACATGGCCACCTTCATTTCACACACAAATTCTCATTCGTTTTCTTCAATTACTTTTCACGACAGAAGTTTGCAGGCTCCGCCTCATTTCGTTGGCTTCATCAATAATCCTCTGTCTCAGAATATCGACATTTGCAAAAAAAAATTAGCCCCTTATAACTTAACTCTAATTTGGTCAATGTTTGGCCTATTTAATAGCAAGTGTTATACCTTTTTGAACAGCTGAAGAGATGAAGAAGTTTTTAAAGGCAACTGCAGAATATATTCCACAAATTGTTGGCACTCCTGTTCCTCGGAACAGAGTGCTTAACAATTTGCCCAAATGTCTGTAATTTTGGAAGAATCCGTGGTCGAAATCGATTCCGTCCGGTCGTTCGTTAACACGATAACTCTCGAACAAAAGGAACTGGAGGACTGGAATTAGCAGGGTAGGTTTGGAATGTAAATATCTCGGACAAGTTCGTTAACGCGCCTAATCCACCACGCCGTTTCGGAGTTATAGCCCTTTTCAGTACAAATATTTCTGAAACCGTCTGTCTGAAATTTAGCACCAAATTGTAGAATCATGACTTTTATAGGCATGCGAAGTTTTGTATTGATCGGATTGCGGTAAAGTGGCACAAAAAAATATCAAAAATTTTTAAATATTATTTCTACATTAACTCTCGAACAGAATCAGCTAGGTAGTTGAAATTTTCGGAGTAGGTTCGCGAGATGAATATCTTCGTTATGTTTGTTGTTGGACAAAATTGATATCATTTTCAACTCTAACGAGCTTATACTTTCGGAGATATGATTTTCAACATTTCAATAATAAATCGTTTTCGTTAATCTGTTTTCACAGAATGCTATAATTATTCTATCTATGAATTTTTATATGATCTGTGTTCATACCCGTACATGTCATATTGTTTTCTTATAAAAGAGAGTCAAATTCATTTCAGCTATCGTAGAATGGGGATTATAATATGATATTATAATTTTTGTAGATATTTCAATGACCGTGGCTAATCCATCTCATGAGGGAGATATATACTTTGGTAGGTTTATCAGAATGGGTTCAGAATAGTTCCAGTAAAAATAAAACTCAAATATTGTTTCAATTGATATAACATAATTTTCAGAGTAGATTTGAGGAATGAATATCTCAGATAAGTTCGTTATTTAATTTTATTTCAGTTTCTTTTATGATGCAGTTCTATTACCTATAAAACTCCATTGATATCATTCCAAACTCTGAGAAACCAATAATTTCGGAGATGATTTGTCAAAGTATAAACGAGAGAGCCAAAGCTCCTGTCCACTGGGCTTTCCCACTTTTATTTGTCATATTATCCTCACGAAATTGTTCAGAAATTTGCTCGTTGACGTTCTACTGCGGATAAACAAGGTTCAATACGATCGGATCTGTATTTTTCGACTTATTGGGGAAAAAATATTTCGGATGTGTATAACTCCGAAACCGTTCAGTTAATTAATTATGTCTATATCGGTATAGGGATTGTATGGAAATACTGCTGAATTTGATTCATTTTCCAATGAACGACCGAGGTAAACCTCCTGACATCTCATCTGGATAGAAGGATTGACAGATAATTTCCATGCTTTTCATTACAGCAAATATAATTATTCATACAATAATTCCCTAACTCCAACTCTAATATTACTTCTCATTATAAACCATAACTCCTTGCAAGAACTTGAATATACTGTAATTTAATTTCATAATGGCTTGAAGTTAAAAACTTAATTAAACGCAACCTTGAAGGATGAAGGGTTAGATCTGCTGAAAAAGCAGGAGGTTGAACCTCAGCAAAAATTATTTCATTTCAGCATGCGACCACCTGTTAGTTACGTCACGATTTTTGTTACTATGGGAAGCATATAATCATTTATATATATATATATATATATATATTACCATTATTTTATATTATTTCATTCACTAGAAAAATGTTAATAATTCCTAGCTCCTAGCTCCCCAATAATCTTCAATTATTTTCGATTAACAACAAACAGATTCTTCCTGTGGTCAATTTTTCAAAATGTGTAGCCTTACAAAGATCAATCGCCAATTTTCAACCCTTACTGTTAATCTATCCAATTAAAAAATCGGTTCAAGCCCTGTGTACAGGAGCTTTTTGGCCCTCTTGTTCAAACAGACAAATTATATCTCCGAAAGTATTGGTTTCTCAGAGTTGGGAATTATATCAATGGATTCTTATGATAGAACTGCATCATGAAAGAAATTAAATTTAAAAAAAGTGTCGCTTGAAAAAAAATTTTTCAAAAATTATCATTTAAACAAGAGCGCAAAAAAGAGAACAATCTAAAAATGCTTAAAAAATTGTCATTGAATTTATTTATCAAGAATAAATGAGCAATCTGCAATGATTCAACCTCGTGGAATGGGTTGTTGCAACTTATACTCGGTGCATAGTTTTCACAACTCGAAATACCTATAAGGAAAGTATCATCGGAATGTCTAAAGCAAGACTGGAGACAATCATAGCAGATTGTTCTTACGGCTTACGAACAATTTATTTTAATAGTTCAAAATAAATTAACTAGCAACATTATGAAAATACTGTATATATAGGAACATGTCTTACTACTTAAGGAAGTAAAATGTAATATTAACCTCAGTGGTCAACGAACAGTAATTTGTGTTGATGATTCCATTATGTTCTTCTTTCCTATTGCCTTCATAAACTACATCATTGAAATGATCCAATTCTAAATCTTCTCAAAAATCATCTCGAATTTATACGTGAATTATTCAATATGCAACCAGTCAATATTATTTTCGCTTTCAAAACAGTCTTGTATATATTCACAAATTCAAGAATCGGATACTTATTTTCATAATACGAATTGACATGACTCTAATAGCTAGAAAAGATGACATTTATGAACAGTGAACACAGACAGTGAATACATAGAACTACGATGTATTATTGTAATTTTGAAAAATCATATCTCCGAAAGTAATATCTCGTTAGAGTTGAAAATGATATCATTGGATTCTTATAATAAAATTGAATATTAAAAAAAATTGAAATCAAAAGTTGTGATGTAAAAAAAAATTGTTTTCGTTACTCCGAAACCATCAGGCCGATTTTGCCAATAACGAACTTAACCGACATATTTATCCCTCGAACCTACTCTGAAAATTTCAATTGTCTAGCTCATTCCGTTCGAGAGTTATCGTGTTAACGACCGGAAGGACGGACGGACGGCCGGCCGGACAGAATCGATTTTGACCATGGATTCTTGATCAGTGAGTCGAACCAAATTGGTTAGGACCATTTTCAGCCAAAAATTCGAAAATTACAGACATTTAGGCAAATTGATAAACACTCTGTTCCGAGGAACAAGAGCGCCAAAAAGACACACAGTGAAATATTTATTGTAGCTCAGCTCACGCGGAATATTTGTTGATGGTTAAAATCAATAAATATTTCACCTTGTGTCTGTTTTAGTTATTGGCAATAAGCCACAGTTCAACTCATTGTAAAATCTATCCAATTGTTCATCTGCTGCAGAAATCTAGAGCCCCATTAAGAAAAAGATACTGATTGGCGTGCTTGTTCACGTTGGCCAATTTGAATTCAATGGTGGTGCTTCTAGCTAAGTGGATAGAGCGTGGCTAGGAAAGAAATGTTGTAGTTAGTCAGCTATCAGTGCTGTGTCTGATGTGGCCTGAGGACACAGTAAAAGAGCCTGCACAGAACACAACTGTTCATGCCAGTTCGCACAAGCTCCGGGGAAGTTCTTCCCGGAGGGTCAGAATACTCGAATAATCATAATTATAATCCTGTCATAGCTAACGCGCGTATAGGAGTTCTGACTTCACTTCAATGCTTTTTAAATATTTTTGCTCGAAAAATATAATCAGCTGTAGAATTCTAGGGCTCAAATTTCGAGAAGATCAATTTTTCTTAATGAAAAAATTAAAATTTCATCTGTCATAATCTGCTGTAATTTCCTTTCAAACCTTCAAGCCGCATTTTGTTTTTCCAATTTGCAGCAGTTGGATTTTTGTAATTTTTATTTGCCTCTATTTTGTTTTATCACCAATTATTATCATTATCAATACCAATCCGATCGAATTGAAACTTGGTAGCTAGTTGTAGAATACTGACAGAAAGACGGAGAAAATTTGTGAGAATCGTATAACTGGAAAATTTGAAAAAAGTTTTGACGAAATATTATTCATGTTACGATAATCTGAGAGGAGATAGCGACATTTAGCAATTTTAAGGTTACGTTGTGAATCTGAATACGACATTTGAGTTTGTTTATAGGCATTATCGGATAATCGGTTTTGAAGTTATACCGATCTGAGAATTGGTTGTTATTTCCTCAATATCTCTGAAAATACGAATCCGATCCAATTTAAACATGGTAATTGGTTGTAGAATGCCGACGCGAAAATTCTTGGTAAATTTTGGAGAGGATCGCGTTACTAGAAAATTAAAAAAAAAAGGTTGAAAAAAATTCTATATATACAGGGTGTCCCAGAAATCAACGATAAGCCGGTAACGGGCGATAGGCCAGGTGATAACAGTTATCAGAAAAATATTTAAAAAAATCTTTGTCATGTACTTTTCAAATTATAGGTATTAGAAAAAAAAGGAAAAACTGACATCCTGTGATGATCTTTCAAGTCCTGTGTATACAATTGTTAATTTTTCGTCAGTCTTTTTTTTGTAATGTAATCATGAATAATCCTTCTGTAAATTACAGTTTAAAATTAAAACATAACTCCCTCAGTTTTAAATAAAATGTTGGATTTTTGCCCAACAATAAATTCAAAATAATTTCATCATCCAACTTTAACCGACTGTACTGTGAAAAAAATGTACCACACTATTTTGGCAAGTAACATCAAAAGATGGCGCATTTAGTCTGGATTCCAAAATGGTATGATACTTGCTAGATTACTTCTTAGTTGAGGAAAATAATAATGTTATTTTAAGTGGAACCGGATTTCAGTCCAATTCTGTTTAATTATTGGAAATGGAGCCTAGGCATCTTTAAGTCCACAATTTACAAGTAAAGTTTGATTTAAACGGTAGACGGAGAGTGACGTTATTTTGCCTAGTAAGAGGGAGACAGATGGTGACGCTAAGCGGGAGCGAGATAGATAGTGACGCTACTTTTATGCGAGAGTGAGACGAAATAAAAGATGCAAGTTTGAAATAAAATTTAGACATTGGATTTTTTCAGTTGACTTTAATTTAATTAGATTTACAAGAAATTACAGCAAATGTTCAAATTGCTGGCTTTCAGCTGCAATGCAAACGAGGTAAACATGTGGACGGGAATTTTGAATGGTAGAGTTATTGGTCCATCTGAGCTGCCGGAGAACTTAAATGCCCAGGTTTATTAGGACTTCTTACAAAATCAATTACCAGATTTATTGGAAGAAGTGCCACTGAACATTTACAGCAGCATGTGGTACCAACAAGATGGCTGCCCAGCGCATTATGCTCCCACAGTTCGGGAGTTCCTCGACCGAGAATACCCCGATAGGTGGATTGGGCGGGGTGGTACAATTTCGTGGCCTGCCCGTTCACCCGATTTGAACCCCATAGATTTCTTTTACTGGGGAACGATAAAGGAGATTTAGCCGAGCTGCACCAAAGAATTACAGAAGCCGCTGAATACATTAACTCAAGAGTTATACCCGTCTTATTACGCTATCATTTTTAAGAAGATGTAGAGCATTGCAGCTGAAGGCCAACAATTTGAACATTTGCTGTAATTTCTAATTGAATTAAAGTCAACTGAAAAAATCCAATGTCTGAATTTTATTTCAAACTTTGCACCTTTTATTTCGTCTCACTCTCGCATAAAAGTAGCGTCCCTATCTATCTCGCTCACACTTAGCGTCACCATCTGTCTCACTCTTACTAGGCAAAATAACGTCACTCTCCATCTACCGTTTAAATCAAACTTTACTTGTAAATTGTGGACTTAAAGATGCCTAGGCTCCATTTCCAATAATTATACAGAATTGGCCTGAAATCCGGTTCCATTTAAAAAAAAATTATTATTTTCCTCAACTAAGAAGTAATCTAGCAAGTATCATACCATTTTGGAATCCAGACTAAATGCGCCATCTTTTGATGTTACTTGCCAAAACAGTGTAGTACATTTTTTTTACAGTACAGTCGGTTGAAGTTGGATGATGTAATTATTTTGACCTTAATGTTGGGCAAAAATCCAACATTTTATTTAAAACTGAGGCAGTTATGTTCTAATTTTAAAATGTAATTTACAGAAGGGTTATTCATGATTACATTACAGAAAAAAGACTGACGAAAAATTAATATTTGTAGACACAGGACTTGAAAGATCATCACAGGATGTCAGTTTTTCCTTTTTTTTTTCTAATACCTATAATTTGAAAAGTACATGACAAAGATTTTTTTTAATATTTTTCTGATAACTGTTATGACTTGGCCTATCGCCCGTTACCGGCTTATCGTTGATTTCTGGGACACCCTGTATATATATATATATATCAGAAACTATTCGTCCGACATCACTGAAATTTTGCGAGGGCTCTCAAAACCTAACTCTACTGCCAAGTTCCAAGTTCTTCGGATCTATATTACTGGAAATCCGAGCAGCGTTGGGTGAGTTCAGTAGCTGAATGGGTGACCGTTACCCGTATAACTTTCGGAGGAAAAGAGATAGGGACTAGGGGAAATTTTCAAAGTAGGTTGTAATCCGAATGGTAGAGTTAAGTTCGGTGTTGGGCATAATCGGACAAACGGTTTCGGAGTTTTACCCATCTGGAATATTATTTTCTTGATAACTATTAAAATACAGATCCGATCGAATTGAAACTTTGCATCTAGTTGTAGAATATTGACATAAAGACGTGTGTGAAATTTTGTGAAGGGCGTACGACTAGAAAATCTTAAAAAAATTACGGAAAATTATTATGTATCTCACAACAACGAAAAGAGCTAGATAGCGACAAATTCTAGGGTAGGTTGCGCATCCGAATGCGATATTCAAATTCGTTAATTGGCATCATCGGCCAAATGGTTTTGAAGTTATACTTGTGTGGCGCGTAAAACGTAACAGAATATTTGACAGATGAGTAGTTCTCTTTAGTGTGCCAAAGTTCATACTGGTATGTTCCGTTTTATACAGTATCTTGGACTTGAGCCCAACTCATACGTAAAAGTTGGAAGCAAGTCCAAGATGTGTGAACACAGATCATATGATAATTCATATATAAAATAATTAGAGCATTCTGTGAAAACATAGAAGTACGATTTATTTTCGATTGTTAGAGTTGAAAATGATATCGATGGATTTTTATGATAAAACTGCATCTTAAGAAAAAATTAAATTGAAATTTGTAATGAAAAAAACAAAAAAAATTGGTTCAAGCACTGACGTGAAGTCAGAAGCTTTTGCGCGTATGTTCTATTGTTCATTCTTCTGAATTGGACACCCTTAATCGAATTCACCATGGTAAATTATGTTGTCCATTCTCTTGTATTGGACACTCTTAATTCGAATTTACCATGGTAAATTCGTTTCTAAATCATTGAAATTATTTGCCAACATCTGAGGAATTACCCCATAGCAGGATATTATTAGATAAATAATTGTACACCAAACTAAAGTACACGTTAATAAGAGACTTCAAATGATGTGTACATTTAACTCCACTTATTGCGAAGTAAGAGCTATTAAGCTTTTTACAGACAGAATCTATATGTGAATTCCACTTCAGATGTCAATATCGTCCTTGATAGATGTTCTGATTCCAAGTACGGACCAATATACTAACAAGTTTGCACTTTTCTTGTTAGCGAGTTCTCCTCTCAGACTGAAACATCTTTAATGTTGTTATATTGAAGAACTATTGAATTTCAGATAGAGGGTTCTTTTGTGATGTTCTGAATCTACGGAAATGACGTCCAGATGGTCCTATCCCATTCGATCCTAATGCTCTGCTCGGGACTTGTTGAATGTGTTAGGACAGAGATGGATCGGATTGGATTCGAGCCCGAAGAATTCAATACCCGGAGTTCAGAGAGGATATCGATTTCGGGGGTAATAATGGCTCATCTCCACATCCAAACGAACACTGTTATGATCGGAATTTCCAAAATGGTACGTAGGTGTGGCGTTCTTTATACTCAGTGACATTAGAAGTGTTATACCCCAAGGAATAATGTCTTCAACTTATTTTTTTGGCAAAGTGGTAGTCTTACATCAATAATGCTGACAAAAATATTTGCCAACAAATGTTATCAACATAAAATCGGAAAAATAATAAAATTTTCTTTTAATATCAAACACCAAGATAAATAATGATTAAAAAAATGATACCTTAATATTAATTACAAGTGGTTGATTAACAAATGCTTTTCTAAACAATAAATTTGTTTTTTAAAGTAACGGATTTTTTTTTATCATAATTTTCGAAAAGATTATGTTTCCGAAATAATTTTTTAAATTACCTTATAAACAACGCATTTGACGCAATTTTTTAAACAATAACAGATACAAATTTTTGAAATCATTTTTAAGTAGCTATGTTTAATAAAGCGTTATATTTTTCTACCTAAGTAAATTGTTAATAACAAAGCGAAAATTAATAATTTTTTAATTTTTTTCCCAACGGGAATCTATCCTAATGCCTTTGAAAAATAGCTCTACGAAAGTGAAAAATTATCAGATTAATAGTTCTACAAGAATTCTAAATTAACTTATGGAGAACTAATTGAAATTTCGCGACAAACATTTTTGGACAACGTTCCATTGTTCATTGATCTACCCTGTAGGCACCTGAATTTTTTCAGTTCAGTGCCCGTTTTCGAGACTATTTTCAACCCTCTTCTTCTTTATCTTATTTCAAGATATTTCCAGATGTATGCAAAAAACCGAACCCCTTTTTTTCACTTAATTTTTCACAACTTTTGCACTTTTTGAGAGTGGCCCTTGAATTTTTCTCAAAAAATGCCATTCCGAATCGAATGACACCTCAATCATAATTTTCGGAGAACTCTAAAAAGTTTTGACCTAAAAGGCACTTATTGACTAGACTATGTGTCCTCCTGCACACATCGATGAATGAGATCATCGATGTCTGTTTGTATCACCACCTTCTAGGCAACTTGAACTTTGTGAGAGATCTCCAGAAGATACCTCTCTCAGTTTCTTCTTTCATCCGGAATTCACTTTTATAGGTGTGTTTACCAACCGCCAATAAAGGGGGTTTGTGGTCCTTTTTTGGTGAGTGTTGGTCTCCTCATTTCCTATGATTCCCGCATGACCAGGAACCCAGACCAAGGAGACCCTGTTTCTGCCTACTTCATTGAGTTTTGTTCGGCACTCCCATATTAGCTTGGATTCGATAACATGGGAGCTCAGAGCCCCCCCGGTCCTCAGTTAAGGATAAATTTGAATCGCAACCTCAGTTAACGTATTTAACGGTGGAGAAACAGGCCTGTTTCACGTTAATTTTAACGTTAACTGAGGACTTCAGTTAGGACTCAACGGAGATTCAATGCTTTGTGAAACGGCGGTTTATCTTATAATCAAATTGCAATTTGTTGACAAATGATCAGTTTCAAATGCTTCAGACAACTTGAGTTCCAGACAATTTATCTTTTGGGAAATAGATGAATAGGCTTACCATGATCTTCATTATTCTATGAATTTTTGTCTCTTTACCCCCAATATGGGGTTAAATGAAACTTATAAATATTTGTTTTATTTATTTATACTATGGGTTTCTTTCATACCATGTACAACGTAAAGAGTATGGAATAATGGATTTGTTTCTCCCCAGTCAGGAATGTCGAATATGGTTTGATAAGTCAAGGAAAATAGATGAGTAGAATGATATAATTCAATAATAAAGCATTTACTTCCCCTCATGAATAAACTAAAAACGAAAATTATCAGATCAAATAATAATGAATAAACGACCACGAAAACAACTCAACAACTCAACTGAGTATTAAAATACTACTAACATTCCAAAATCTGTCCCTACGGACCGTTGTGAAACTGACTATCATAGAAAACTCTTTCATGTTGCAAGTGGGACAGTATGAATATCATGAAGCAGGGGAGGACTGAACACTAATTACTCTCGGAGGAATCGTTATAGAACAATACATAAAAGTATTCTCAAACTCGATAGTTCTCAGTTCATTTAGGACGTTCATGAGAGCATTCATCTACTTGGTGAATATATTTTGAAAAGACATTGTATGCACTGATCAGAATTTCAATTAAATGAGATGACAAAAAATGTACAGTGTGGGAAAGCCAAATGGAATAAATTAATTATCTTGGTTACTATTATGGGAAATCACGAAATACTTCAAATTTAATCTTAAATTGTCCTTCTTCTTCGTAAAAATGCAAACCATACCTTCATCCCCCTTCGAAAGACAGGTACAACCCTCAATTTTTCTAATAGGTTGTATGAGCATGTGATATATCGTTTGAAAGGCCTTGTCAATCTCTACTCAGAAATGTTATCAATTTCATGTTTATTGCAAAAATCAAATCAGAAAATAAAAACAAAATGAAATCAAGTGATGAGCGAAATTTCGTACTACAATATCAAAAATTAAAATGTAATCAAAAATGTAGCGAAAAAATTATGAATGCTGATGAAATAGATGTTCAAAACCTAAGTTGCAAGTTTGAACACGATCGGATCTCTATTATTGGAGATCCGAGCAGACTTTTGTGAATGCCTATATTTTAAAAAGAATTCAAATCTAATACTCACTTAATAAATACGGCAAGAGGATTCATGCAGTATTTTTTGGCGCTCTTGTTCCTTGGAACAGAGTACTTATCAATTTGCCCAAATGTCTGTGATTTTCGAATTTTTCGATGAAAATGTTCTTGAACGATTTGGTTCGACTCACTGATCAAGAATCCGTGGTCGAAATTCATTCTGTCCGGCCGGTCCAGCCGGCCGTAGGCACGATAACTATCGAACGGAATGAGCTAGACAGTTGAAATTTTCGGAGTAGGTTTGGGAGATAAATATCTCGGCTGAGTTCGATATTGGGCGAAATCGGACACATGGTTTCGGAGTAACAAAATAAAATTTTTATTTACGTAACAAATTCCAAATTAAATTTTTTTCAATATGTAGTTTTACGGTAAGAATCCATTGATATAATTTTTAACTCTAACAAGCTAATACTTTCGGAGATATGATTTTTCAAAATTTCAATACAAATCGTATTTCTATGTTTTCACAGAATGATATAATTATTCTATGTGTATTCTATGAATTGTTATAATGTCAACTTATTTTCCTGAGACATGACGTTGTCTAATTCATTCCAGCAAGCATCGAATTATGAGAATTATAATATAATATCATACTTTTTGTTGGTTGATATTTTCATACCGATGGTCAATCCATATGATGATGGGAATGGTAATGGTAAGTTAATAATATTGAGTTCAGAATATCTCCACTAAAAACAAAACTGGAATATTTGTGTATTGGAGTATTGGAGTGGATTTGAGGAAAGATATATATTATCGTTCATCATAGAATTGAGGAATGAGTATCTCGGATGAGTTCGTTGTTGGGTAGAATTCGTCTATTGGTTTTGGATTGATAATTTTTGGCAATTTTTGAATTAAATTTCTGCTAAGATGAAGTTTTTTCATAAGAATCCATTGATATAATTCCCAACTCAGTGAAACCAATACTGTCGGAGATATAATTTGTCTGTTTGAACAAGAGCGCCAGGAAGCTCCTGTCCACAGGGCTTGAACCCATTTTTTTTCCATATATTATTAAATATTTAATGAATTTCAATTCCAATCGAGTATATATGTCAGAATTAAAATTTCTTTGATCTTGGACGATTCTCTAATTATTCGAGTCTTCAAAATGTTACGAAATGTATTCTTATCTTATAAAAGCTAGGAAAACGGTCTATATCGGTGGTAAATTCGGTTAAGAGTGTCCAATAGAGATGAGTGGACATTAGAGCATGTGCGCCAAAGCTCCTGACTTCACGTCAACGCTTGAATCAATTTTTATAAGATATGATGAATATTTGCTGTGAAAGCTTATTGTGAGTTTTCGCAACCAATTTTAAACATATACATATACATGAAACGTTTTCTGTCGAATTAATATTTCTTTGAGATTCTATGTGATTCCATATAAGTTCGACGGTGTGTAGTTGTGTGAATCATTCAAAATATTCCATATTGTTGATCATTACCTATCAATTCCTGCAAATTCCCATAACGAATCCAATAGCAACTTTTTCTTCACAAACATTGGCAACCCTATCAACAACGTCGAAGATAGCTTGACAGCTGTTGATAGAATTTATTTAATTCATCTGTAATCTCTTATTATGGGAGGTCACGACCCTCTGCACGTGTTGATGTAATCAATATTTTGGAATAAAACATACTCATTCTTCCAGCCATTCCAATAATGGTGTTTACGTTGATATGTGTTTTCGTTTGCCTTTTCGGTTACGGTTACGCCGAAAAGGTCATTATTATTGGTTCAGGTGCTTCTGGTATGTACCGAAAACTGAAACACGAACAATACGCATTTGTTATTCAATAAAATCTGTATGTCAGTACTCAGCCGCTAATCCATTTTTGCTGTTTCAGCACACTGAAATATTGTATTGAGCTGAGTAATAATGAATAATCTAAAAAGCATACCCAGTATCGGGTAGCAACTGCAAATTTGTTATCAAAGTATCATCATTTCCTCATCAGAGGGCACCACTTTTCTGCCATTTGTCTTCATGCATTACCTACTGTAAATTACGATAAATAAATTGAACTCAGCGTGTCAAACCTGATTTATGCCGATCATGAATATTCGAATACTTCAAAATCAGTGTGTTGAATATAACATTGGTGAAACCAGAACTAAAATCTTACGGATACTTCTAATGGACGCCTTTTAAGCAAGCTTTTAAAAATTTCTACTTCCTTTTTTCCAATTATGACAAATAACCATAGATAAAATATCAGACATAACATCACTATACAGGGTGTCCCAAGATGTTCCAAACAGCCAATATCTCGGCTCTCAGACAAGGTAGAAAGTTCAAACAAAAAGTATTTTGAATGACATCAAAAACTCTAGCAGAATCCGTCATTAAAATTCTGTTTCTAATTACCACCCCTGAAAAAAATACCCCCAGATATTTTTTAAATGGCACCCCTATATTTTTTTCACTCTAAGCGATTCCCCAGTAAGAGAAGGAATATGTTCTTATCAAAAAAAAAATCTTATTACAAATTATTATTACAAATTCTTATCACTTTACCTCAACTCAACCCTTAAATATAATAATTATAATTTCCGGACATTCACCATTTTTGCTCAGTCCATTCTCTATATGTTAAATTTCGAACATGTGTCACATTCGTTTTAATTTTAAATGATTATTATGTTGTTTTAATATGTTTCAGAGTGTTCTTTGTGTTAATGCTTTTTTTAATGTCTGTATTGTATGGATTTCTGGAGTTTTTGATGCCCTTTAAATTACTGTTTGATTGAACTTTCTACCCTGTCTGAGAGCATAACATATTTCTTCTTTTACTGGCGAATCGTTTAGAGTGGAAAAAATATAAGAGTACCATTAAAAAAAAATATTTGGGGGTAGTTTTTTTAGGGGTGGTAATCAGAAACAGAACGATGGATTCTGCTAGAGTTTTTGATGCCATTTAAAATACTTTTTGTTTGAATTTTCTATACCTTGTCTGAGTATCGAGATATTGGCTCTTTGGAACATCTTGGGACACCCTGTATAGTCTAAGCAAGTAACCGACATTACTTATAGGAATCATTAATGGATACTGTGGGTCGTCTACTCATTATGTGTTTCTTATGCAGAAGCAAATCACAAAATAATTTATTTTTATTTCATAAATATTTTTCAGTTTGCGCGAAAAAACCCAGAAGGAAACCTTTTAATAATTACTTATAGTATTTCGTATCAGACGTAAAAAACGGAATAAACCTAATAAATGCAAGAATAAAAAAAGTTTGTGAGGTATAAATGTCATCCCTGGGGCCTCATTCCCGGGGCCATTCCCGGGATAAAATTTTTTTGCGCGTATGTTCTGGGGAACATCGCGTTATCATTGTGCCCAAATGTCTGTAATTTTGGAATTTTTTGCCGAAAATGGTCTCAAACAATTGGGTTCGACTCTCTGATGAATAATTCGAGGTAAAATATGATTCTTTCCGGCCGCCCGACCGGCCGTTGCCACGATAAGTTGAGAACGGACAGAGATAGCGACTTGAAAATTTCAGGTAAGGTTGTGCATCTGAGTGCGACATTTGAGTTTGTTCATAGGCATAATCAGCCAAACGGTTTTGGCGTTAAACTTATCTAAAATTTTATTCCCCCAATAACAAAATCGATCCAATTCAAACATGGTCATTAGCCAACGCGAAAATTCTAGCGAAATTTCGTGAGTATCATATCACCAGAAAATGTTTAAAAAATCATTGAAAAAAATTTCAATTATGAGAAACTGTTCGTCCGACATCGCTGAAATTTTGCTAGAACCTAACCTAACCTAAGTCTACTGCCAATTAGATTGAAAATGATCGGAGCTTAATTGTTAGAGGTCCAAGCAGCCTTGTGCGAGTTCAGTATCTGGATAGGTGACCATAGCCTCGGTAACTTTCGAACGAAAGGAGATGAGGACTTGTAATTTTCAGGGTAGGTTGCGCATCCGAATGGGAGGGTTAATTTCGTTTTTGGGCATAATCAATCCAACGGTTTCGGAGTTATACCCACCTGGAGTATTATTTCCTCTATAACTTAAAAAATATAGACTCGATCGAATTGAAGCTTGGTAACTAGTTGTAGAATATCGACATAAAGAAGACGTGTTTAAAATTTTGTGAGAACCGTACCCCTAGAAAATCTTTAAAAAATTACAAAAAAGAATGGTTCAAGCAGTGACGTGAATTCAAGAACTTTTGCGCGCAAAAGCTCCTGACTTCACGTGCTTGGACCAATTTTTTCTATTCCTATCGTTCGGATAACCCCGAAATTTTGCACGGTTCTGGAGGTCATTATTGTTCATCTCAGTATCCAATTTCAACTTCATTATAATATTATTATAGATTGTACGATGAAAATTCTGATTTCTTATTTTCAATTTTTTTTCTATTCCTAGTTATCTTTTACACACAAAACACAGCATACATATTCAGACCCGAATTCTAAAACTTTGTGCCCAATCGCAGATCGAATAAGTAATTTCGGAAATACTTGGTAAAAATGTTCGAATTCAAATAGGCCATAAATCCGAAACTACTAGGCGGATTTATTTTTATAATTAATGAAATCAAGCGATATATTTATGCCACAAACTTACCCTGAAAATGTTTACACATTTAGTTCCAGGTTTATCGTGCTTACGGACGGCCGGCCGGACGGACAGAATCGGATTCTACTCTGGATTATTCATGAGTGAGCCGAACACAATCGTTTACGACGATTATCTGCAAAAAATTCCAACAATAAAGTTCCGGGCAACAAGCGTGCCAAATAGGATGTAGTTGAACTAAACTTTAAATTATCAATAATAATTGTTGAGACAATCTGAAGGCATTTCAAATTCTAGGGCATAAATGATTTGTCAGAAGCAATTCATAGAACAATGTTACCTAACAAACAACAACGAAACAACATCAACGATAAAACAACTATTTCGGGACGGTTCGGAGACTAGGTCAGACAACAAGCGAAAATCTTTAGAATAATTTTTTTCTGATAGCTATTCTGAAATTCAAAAATTGTCACATAGAATGAGAATAAAGCTTTAGGAAAGCTAACCACTCGTATTTCAAGGATGAAAGGGCTAGCAGAGACCAAAGTTCATAGTAATCCACATCGTGTGATTTCACCGAAGTTGAAAAACTACATACCGGTTTCATTCTCATTAGAAATCATAGGTGAAGCATAATTCAATGATAATGAAATAAACTCGAAGAAGAACACCGGTTTTATCAGAATCAAGTAATCACTTCCGAGTACAAAGTAGACAGAAGTGACACCTGGCGTTCAATCAACCAAGCTCCTCGCTGCGGCTACACAAAACTATAGATCCCTGCGTATATTGTTTTCTCCTTCGTGGTGATTCGCTCCGTTTGTCTCATGCAGTCCACTATAGTGGAGAGTAAACGCCCAGGTTAATACGCAGTGCGCGATATGGAACCATTCAATGATGAATGTACTTCCCAAAGTATCCTTTAATGATTATTTTCGTCTAGTTACTAAATAAAATTGTGTATTTTTCTTTGTTGAAAACTTCTCGCGATATTATCATGTAGTAGACCAGGGTCGATAATTTTGATACAAAAAAAACTTATAGTAGGATGAATAATAGTAGGAATAATAGGAGAAACTTGGATATTTGAGTAATCATTAAAGGATACTGTGGGAGGTATACTCATTATTGAAAGGTTTTTTTCTGGGTTTTCTCTCCCAAACTCTGAAAAAATATCTATAAAATAAAAATTAACTATTTTGTGATTTGCTTCTGCGTAAGAAACACAAGATATTTGTCAGAAGCAATCAATTGAACAATGTTGCCTAACAAACAACAACGAAACAACATCAACGAAGAAACAACTGTATCGTAACGTTTCGGAGTCTATATCAGACTCCTTCGTCAGACGCTTAATGAAAATCTTTAGAATTATTTTGTTGATAGTTACTTTGTGAAATTCAAGAATTGTCACAAAATAACTATCAACAAAATAATTCTAAAGATTTTCATTAAGCGTCTGACGAAGGAGTCTGATGTAGACTCCGAAACGTTACGATATAGTTGTTTCTTCGTTGATGTTGTTTCGTTGTTGTTCGTTAGGCAACATTGTTCAATTGCTTGCTTTTGGCAAATATCTTGTGTTTCTTACGCAGAAGCAAATCACAAAATAGTTAATTTTTATTTTATAGATATTTTTCAGAGTTTGGGAGAGAAAACCCAGAAAAAAACCTTTCAATATTGGATATTTGAATTCTTCACATAAATTTTGAGGTTATGTGAAAAGAGTAGAAACAAAAAGTTGTAGATCTTTTTATTACCTACAACTTTGCCATTCAACCTTTTCCATAGGACTTGTACTTTTTCCGGAAATCGAGATGAACCGTGTTTTACCCTTAAAAACTAACCCCTTCCACTTCCCGACCTCAGATCGTCCGTAAATTGTTTTTCCTTTAATGTTTGCTATATTCTCTTTCTTTTCAAATGGGTTTCATTCTACTATTATTTTTCGTCACTTCTTAACATTTTCATAGCCTTCAGCACTGGTCTATATGTATTGCCTGTGGAAATGAAAGATCAATCTAACTCACTTTAGAATCAATAAATCATTCAAATTGTAAAAATGCCTAGAATAGTCCTTTTGGAAATTACCCTCTACCAAAGATACATACTATGTACATGAAATTGGAGGTAACGACTCTCCACTTCAAAACCTGCGAACATCTTCCTTGTGCCAAATATTGATATTTAATATTGCGAATTCCATTTACATTTTCAGGTATCGCAACGGCATCAAGGCTTCTCGATAATAATATAACAGACTTCATTATTCTGGAAGCAGAAAATCGAATTGGGGGTAGGATTCATAGCTTTCGTTTTGGAAGTGCAGTTATCGACCTGGGAGCTCAATACGTGCATGGAGAAGGGGCTAATATAGCTTATTCTCTTGCTAAAGACTATGTTATTCACAGTACAGAGGAAAACCTCCTGGCCGTTTACTTTTCCGGGAGAAAGAAAAATGGGGAAAATTTGCAGAACATATCAAGAGCGATTTATGAGAATATAACAGAAGATGCTAACGCTAAAGAGTTATCAGTAGGCGATATATTCTTGTCAAGGTAAGGTGAGATTTATGGCGCTCTTGTTCCGAGCAACAAAGTGCTTATCAATTTGCCCAAATGTCTGTAATTTTCGAATTAACACGATAACTCCCGAACGGAATGAGCTGAACAATTGAAATTTCCAGAGTAGATTTGGCATAAAAATATCTTGGGGTAAGTTCGTCATTGGGTAAAATCGGCCAGACGGTTTCGAAGTTACGAAATTTTTTTTTTTCACATTACAAATTTCGAATTAAATTTTTTTTTAAGATGCAGTTTCACCATATAAATCCATTATTGATATTATTTCAAACTCTAACAAGAGAGACATTTCAAGTTTATTTCTGGTTCGTTACAGTCATGTTGGGTAACTTTGAATTCCACTGTAACGTTGAATAAAACCTTACAAATGATAAATTAATGTTTATCAAACGTAAAAGTTGGACGCACGTCCGAGATACTGTTTAAAACGTATCATACTAATCTGAAGTTTGCCACATTATAGAGAACTGCTCATCTGTCAAATATTCTGTTACGTTTTACGCGCCATTTCTGAGTGTGTTTTACAGCGGAAGTTGGTTGCTTCCTAATAATTTAAAATTATACAAAGGTGGTTTTGAGCAGGTGAGTTATTGATTTTCCTTGCCTTTTATGTGGTCGTCTCCAGTTACCATTTTAAAATATTCATTCGTTTACATTAAGTTTGTGTTAAAATTTATAATTTCTGAACTACTTAGGAAACTTTGAATCATTCAATGTTACAAGCAATTTGAATTTGGTATATCACTTTAAGTTGATGAATGACACGAAAATTGGAAAAAGTGACACCCGGTGTCAGAAAATATGGTACAAAGAGTGGGAAAGCCCTGTGGACAGGAACTTTGGCGCTCTTGCTCAAACTTTGTCCGGATTGTTGTTGTTCAAACTTTGTCCGTTTGTTCAAATCATATCTCCGAAAGTGTTGGTTTCTCAGAGTTGGGACTGATATCAATGGATTCATAGGATAGAACTGCATGGTAAAATAAAATACATGAAATAAGAATCCATTTATATTATTCTCAACTCTGAGAAATCAATACTTCCGAAGTTATTGGCGCTTTAGTTCCTCGGAACTGAGTGCTTATCAATTTGCCCAAATGTCTGTCATTTTCGAATTTTTGGCTGAAAATAGTCTCAAACGATTTGGTTTGACTCCGAGGTTGAAATCGATTCTGTGCGGCTGGTCCGGCCGGTCGGCCGGCCGTAGGCACGATAACTCTCGAACGATAGGAGTTAGAGGATTGAAATTTGCAAGGTGGGTTTGGAGCGTAAATATCTCAGACGAGTTCGTTAATAGGCAAAATCCATAAAGCGGTTTCGGAGTTATGGCCAATTTTAGTAAAAATATTTTTTATGAATATTTCCCAAACCGATCACTCGATCTATCTGAAATTTAACATCAAACTGTAGAATCATGACCTTTATACGCATGTGAAGTTTTGTATTGACCAGGTTACCGCAAAGTGTCAAAAAAGAATTAACAAATTTAAAAAAAAAATTCTACAATAACTCTCGAACGGAATGAGCTAGGCAGTTGAAATTTTAAGAGTAGCTTAGGGAGATGAATATCTCGGTTAAGTTCGTTATTGGGCAGAATAGGCCAGATGGTTAAGGAGTAACGAAAAAAAAAATTTTTTTTTTATAAGTAACAAATTTCAAATTCAATTTTTGGGCGCATGTTCTAGGGGAACATCGTCCTATCATTTCGTCCAAATGTCTGTAATTTTCGAATTTCGAGCTGAAAATTGGCTAATAGACTAATTCGGACTCCCTGATCACGAATCCGGTGTCAGATTCTTGGGTGCCGTCCGGCCGGCCGGCCGGCCGGCCGGTTTCCCGGCCGTAAGCACGATAACAGGAGCACCGAAGGTCCTATCGACTTCAAACTTTCAGGGTAGGTTTCTGATCAAAATGCGACGGTTAAGTTCGTTAACGGGCAAAATCGGCCGGACGGTTTAGGAGTTATAGACATTTAAAATTTTGAGGTTATTTCCCTGATATTTCAGGAACTAAAGAAGATGTTGAATCAAAACTTGGTCGTCAGTTCGAGGATATAAACGCGCAACTTTTGGCAAAATTCTGTTATGGTCGAAATGTTGGTAATTTTTAAAAAAATATTTCTTTTAATTTTTTCGAAAAAAAAAATTTTTTTTCGTGAACTATTCATCAGATTGCAACAAAAACTTGTACTAACGTCAATTGTAGTATTTTGCAACATTCTGCAAAATTTTGGCTCTATACGATTTCAAGTTCTGGAGATATAAGACAAAATGTGTCAAATTTCCTGGGTCTCTCTCAGTATTTTCGTCGATTATTATATAATAATCAATAATATTAAGGTATTCAACATGATACTGCTTTTTTTCTTTTTTTCTTTACTGGTCAGTACGGGCCACAAGGAAGATGAACATGCGCCCAAAAGCTCCTGTCCACAGGGCTTGAACCAATTTTTATATAAGATGCAGTTTCACCATAAAAATCCATTGATATCATTTTCAACTCAAGCTAATACTTTTTTAAATAGACACATTTTGGAGCTCTTGTTCTAATTAAGTTTCTTTTATGATGCAGTTCTATTATAAGAATCCTCTCCATTGATCATTTCCAACTCTGAGACACCAATACTTTCGCAGATATGATGTGTCATAATTTGAAGTGTTTGAACAAGAGCCAAAGCTCCTGTCCACAGGGTTTTTCCACGTTTCAATTTAATTTGTGCAATAAAGACGCGTCTTCAAGAGTTAGGCATATATGATGGATTATTGGCGCGCTGTTCAGGAGAATAGAGTTTCTATCAATTCGTCCGAATGTCTATAGTTTTCCAATATTTGGCAGAAAATAGTCTCAAACGATTAGTTTCGACTAACTGAATCCGAGGTCAAATTTGATTCTGTCCGGCCGTTCGGCCGGTCAACAGCACGATTTCGCTCGAACACAATGAGTTAGAGAGTTGAAATTTTCAGAGTCGGTTTGGAGTCCAAATACGCCGGCTAAGTTCGTTAGTGGACAAAATCCACCGTGTGGTTTCAGAGTTATAGCCATCTGAAATTTTGTTTTCCCAATAGCACGAAAAATACCGATCTGGTCGAATTTAAGCGCTGTAGTTAGTTTAAAAATACCGAGACGATAATAATACAAAATTTCATGAGATTTGCACGACTGGAAAATAAAAAAAAATCATATAAAAATTCTGCATCTCATAAACTATGCGGCAGATATCGTTATAATTCTGCGAGAGCCTACAAAACTTTATTTTACAGCAAAGTTCAACTCGATCTATATTGCCAAAATATCGAAATATTCCAACGATCGAGATGTACTGGTCCACTGGATTACACTCTAACAAAATGAGTTCTCAACAGTTCTTGAATTTTGACGTGGCTATAAATTATTTCACGAATTATATTTGGTGCTTTCCATAGATCGTATTAGTAATGCCATTGACATTCGTCGGCTTGGAAACCAAAAGGTGTTACCCGCCAAATAGCCAAAATTGAGTTTCAGTAATCAAAGTATTCAGAAATATTCAAAGAATGTAATGGTGAAATTTTCGCGACACCTCGATAGAAGAGCCTCAAAATTGAAGTGCCAGAAGTCCAAAGATTAACTTTTTCCATGCGCCTCGATCTTAAAATCGATTTTTCCCAAAACAGTGCATCTGTGGTTTAGACTAATACTAATACACTGATACTAATATTCTCAAGTCACAAAAAATAATTCCTTTACGTACCTACCTAGTATACTTAATATACACTGCTCAACAATTGATAGGGATCACTTACTTTTTCTAAATTTATTTCTGAATTATTCGCTCCAAGATTATAAATTTAGTCAGATATCAGAGTATTTTCAGTTGATAATATGGTTCACTTGAGAAAAGAATGAAAAAATGGAAAGTTGGAGAGAAAAAAAGACTTTATTAGGAACACTCAAAATTCTGTGTTTGAATAACATAAAAATTTTATGATGACACCACAAGAAGGCTGAAGTTTCGGTTAAGCTAGTACCTAGTTGGCCCCCCACGAGCTCGTCTCAAGCTTTCTACCCTACGAGGCATACTTTCAATCAAACGATTTATAAAATTTTGGGGCAAATTCGTCCAAATATCCCGTAAAGCGTTAGAAAGGTCCTCCAGGTTATTGATCGGTTGTTCTAAGGTTGACAATTGTCTAGACATCTCAGACCAGACATGTTCGATGCAATTCATGTCTGGAGAGCGAGCTGGCCAGTCCATCCTATCAATAGCATGAGTTTCTAGCGCTTCATTAACCAGACGAGTACGGTGTGGACGGGCATTATCGTCAATTAAAATGAAATTCTCGCCCAAGGCAGCCGCAAACGGAACAATTATGGGTTCAATAATCATATCGTGATATCTCTGGCTGGTCATTGTGGTGTTCTGCAGAACAACCAACTCTGTGCGTTGGTTCAAACAAATGCCTCCCCATACACATATAGAACCTCCGCCAAAAGCTGTTGTGGGTACCATAAACTGTTCTGCATACCTTCGACCTCTTTCCCTCCAAGCAAGAATACGTCCATCGGAGTTGACCAAACGAAATCTAGACTCATCCGTAAATAAACATCGGCTCCAATCTTCAACTGTCCAATTGCGGTGCTCCTCAGCCCATTGCCGTCGATGAACCCGGTGTTCCCTATTCAAACGTACCCTCCTACGTGCTCTCAAACCACGAACATGTAGTCGTCGTCTTACAGTCTGGTTCGAAATTAGAACTTCTGTTGCAAATCTCAGTGATCTATTGAGCCGCGACGCCGGGTAAGTGGGATTTCTCCTAGCATTGAGGACCAAAAGACGATCTTGGGCAGCTGTTGTACTGCGCTGCCGACCTCCCCCATGAACATAAGCTACTGAGTCGTTTTGGATGAACCTATTCCAAGCCCGACTCACGACACTTTGCGAAACATTCAACCGCCGGGACACTTCTCGCTGGGACAAACCTTCCTGTATCCACCGTATGATTTGGTCCAGTTGCACAGGAGCCAAACGTCTTCTCGGCATGACTGATAAGCTAATATTGTTCTCATTTCTTCAATTATTGTCACCTTATGTGTTTGAACGAGAGAAAAAAACAGATTTAATAACAAATACCACATTGCTTTTCACTCCACATGTAACAGCCTACAGATAATAATCGATTTTGTGAACAAGAGCCGATGAAGTGAGGAAAAATTTGATATAATCAACTCAAAACATCTTAATTTTTCCTTAGAGAACATATAATGTACAGATATTCACGAGATAACTTGAAAAAATACAAATGAAGAGAAGTTCATAAGTGATCCCTAGCAATTGTTGATCAGTGTATATAAGAATACTTTTCATGGTTTTCCATACTGAATATTAGCTCAATGATCCAAAATGTAAATTCAAAAGAGTTTACTTAGCCATTTCATACAAAAACTTCGAATTTCCTGAGATAATCGACATTTTTGTTTGAAAATGGCGATTTTCGCTCAAACGGGAAGTCACAGTTGGCCGAGTTTTATATCATTTTTGATGCAGCAACTTTTTGTGAAAAACTAAAATCCGGAAATATTAATGAAAAAAAAATTAGTTTAGCTGGGAAGCACTGTATATATCTGAAGTTTTCAAATCGAAAAACTTCATTTCTAACAAATATCTATCAAAATCTTCATAATGAAGCAAACGGCGGTATTCACAAAGCATTAAATCTCCGTTAAGTCCTAACTGAGGTCCTCAGTTAAGGATAAATTTGGATCGCAACCTCAGTTAACGTGAAAATTAACGTGAAACAGGCCTGCTTCACACCGTTTAATACGTTAACTGAGGTTGCGATTCAAATTTATCCCTAACGGAGGACCTCAGTTAGGACTTCACGGAGATTGACTGCTTTGTGAATAGGGCGGAAAGTCGGGTAACTTACACCATTTATAACTCGAGAAAAAAATGTTTGGAGGAAAATTCTAATTCATTTTCAACGTCATCTCCGATATATGACAGAAATAAAACACAGACAAAAATGAAAATGGCATAGTATACTGGTTCAGTTTGATGAAGTACACATTGTAAAAGGTTATGTCGTTTAGTCTTTCATCACTCAGCGCGCATGGAATTTTAGAAAATATGCTCGATTTTGCAGACGAATTTTTTCGTAAATCTGTGGACTTTTCATTTCGTTCGTGATGTTCAAAGGGTAAGTTACCTTCGAAGATATCTTCGTGAGTTGACCACATGTGTGATTGTGCATGCATCGATAATTGTGTGAACAATTTTTCAGTGCTATTTATAAAGCCGCGGGACCGAAAATCTAATCTTCCTCAACGTAGCCGTAATGCGATTAGACTCCGGAATTAAGTGAATCATTCCACTGCAGACAAACAAAAATTCACGTTATTAGATTATAAAATTCATATTTCCTCCAGATTACGTACAAATTTGATCTTATTCATAATATAAGGAATTGCTCAGCCAATTGCGATTTTTAATTTATTAAAAATCATAATTATCAAGTATCAAACAGCCTTTCAAACAGAAGTCTTCAATTTTCACACACACACAACTGATGCGTCTTCCACGATAGATCGCCACTCGTATATCTATACTAACAGATGCTTTATCTCCTACCAGTTCTACCTACTATGAAATCGTACTGAAGAATGCAAGTCGAAAGACCTACTGTCGTCATCTCAGGGCCAAGCCAGAAACTTCTGAACCCACCAAGGACTACGGAGCAATAGTCATTTAATGGCCACTAATTCATGACTTGTAACTATCCTTGTCGCTTCTGTTTTCGTGACTTCCGGTCCCCCTTAGAGTCCCGGCTTAGGCTCGCTTCACATCAACACGACACGGTTTTATGTACGGCAACGACACAAACGCGCGAGCTTTCCCACAGCCTCGCTACACAGTCGTGTAAACGACACCGGTATCGGATTCTTGGGTGAGGGCTGGAATGATAGCTTTCACAGCTATCCGGCCGAGTCATGGTCGTGTGAACGACACACGGCTGCCGTGCACGACTTGAGGGTGTCCGGAAGTACCCTCGAGCCGTGCAAGGCGGCCGTGCGTCGTTCACACGACCATGACCCGGCCGGATAGCTGTGAAAGCTAGCATTCAAGCTTTCACCCAAGAATCGGATGCCGATGTCGTTTTCACGACTATGAAGCGAGGCTGCGGGAAATCTCGAGGGTTTGTGTCGTTGACGTACATTAAACCGTGTCGTGTTGATGTGAAGCGAGCCTAAGAGTCTCCATTGGGACCATGAAAATATTTTGTTTTTAAGGAAGTTAATTAACGATATATATGAGGGTTTTAGATGTTATACACATTAATGATTCATGATTATTTATTTCATATAATTTCCTCATTCGCCCTCTTATAAATAAAATAAGACACATGGTGAAATATTTATTGAATTTAACCATTAACAAATATTCCGCATGGCCGGACTAGATCACCTCATCGCTCAGTATTCCCCAAAGAGGAAAGCGTCATTCAAGGGCAGACACAAACCCGTGTTTAATGGTTATCACCAATCATCAGTGTGACTTAGCCAACACTGAATGACAACTGAAGGAGTTCTAGGAAACATAATTTCATCAGTTGCGAACTGGTAGGGAAAGAATCCCACCAGCGGCACCTATGGAAATCCTTACGTACTTATATAGGTAGATGGCTTTGTCATCTCTGACACTCTTACGACAGAAGAATGAACGTCGCTCAAGGTTTCTTTATCGCAGAAATCAGAGTTCGTAAGGATTCTCCATAGGTGGCGCTGGTGGGGTTCTTTCCCTACCAGGTCACAACTGATGGAATTAAGTTTCCTAGAACTCCTTTGGTTGTCATTCAGTGTTGGCTAAGTCACACTGATGATTGGCAACAACCATGAAATCCGGGTTTGTGTCTGTCCTTGAATGACGCTTTCCTCTTTGGGGAACACTGAGCTATGAGGCGGGATATTTGTTGATGTATAAATATTTCACTGTGTGCCTCTTTTTATTATTCGCAATTAGCACAGTTCACCCCATTGAATGTTCACCTTCTTATATTTACAGGTATAATGCTACTGTACTAGCCGAATATAGGGATGATCCTGAAATGCTGAGTTATGCCAAACACTTACTGAGGAATACTGAAGGTGCCATACTGAGCTTGGAAGGATCTTTCGACTGGTTCAGTATTAGTGCTTTCTCAAGTTTTCAAAATTACCCAGGAGACCAAGTGATGTCCTGGAATGGTTTGGGATACAAGACAATTCTAGATATCCTCTTGAAGAATTTCCCTAACAAAACTGGTCATAACATAGATCATAAAGTCTTATTTGGAAAATCTGTCAATCGAATAATACTAAGAGGAAATTCTCTTGCGATTAAATGCAAGGACGGATCCGAATACACGAGTGATCACGTAGTTTTCACGCCATCTCTCGGAGTTCTAAAACACGACCACAGAGAAATATTTGAGCCTGAATTGAGCACTCAGAAAGTGAACGCTATAGAAAATTTGGGATTCGATGGTGTAATGAAGATCTTAGTGGAATTTTCTGAAACTTGGTGGCAAGAGGAGAATTTTGTCTTTGTATGGAATGACGAGGATATGAGGGATTTACATAAAGAAGTTCTTTATGGGCCAAAAACGGTGAGTGGCAAATGTTATCTCTGACAACACCGAAGATTCAAAATACATAACATTCTTGTTTGGATGAGTTACTTTATGGGAAAATGTATAAAATATTTCAGATTCTTTGGAAAACATACAAAAATGGAGTCAATTGGGCTCAAAATTATAAAAAAATGACAAGAGTTCAGACAGAATGTTCAAAATAAAATAAGAGCTAAAAATGAAGCAATTAAACTGCTATTTTTCTGCCAACTCTGAATAATATTCTTAGATTAGAGTACAGGGGAATCAGAATAGAGAAATATTTGTTAATTTTGGGTAGCGAAGTAACTAACACTGATGAATAACAGCGAATTTTTTCACAGGATGATGATCATTGGTTAAGTTGGTTTAGGTACATGGGCAGAGCTCCAAATAATCCCCTCGTCATGATCGCTTGGTACTCTGGTCCTTTCGTCAAGGAAGTGGAGGAACTAAGTGAAGATGAAATGAAGAATGCAGTAGTATATGTTCTGCGAAAACATTTGGGTAGAGATTACAACATCACAGTTCCCAAAACAGTAATTCAGTGAGTATACCGGATCAAAATCTTAATTTTTGCATGGTGTTATCATGAATCTTTTATTCCTTCCAGATATCAGTATCTAGCAAATTTTGAGCCGATAATGGTTTCATAGGTTCAAATTATTCGTACAGTTGACAGAGTCCTAAATCGCGGCACTTCATAGTTTGTTACACCGGCTAATTGATATACATATATTTATTCGAAGAAAATTATTGTAAAAAATTAGAAATTATCGAACAATTCGCGTTAAACAGGATAATATGATCCAGCATTAGTAAGAGAAATGTTGATAAAAAAAAACAATTCAGAAAAACAATTAGTTTAGTTATCCCAGAAATTAAGGATAAAAATGAAATACCCAATAGCTTAACATAGTTACTGGCAAAGCTCATTAAAAATAATAAATCAAAGAGCAATAAACAAGATCCGATGTTTATCCGTTGAATTGTAGTAGTTGTGATAAATTATACATAGGGAAAAAACAGGTAGAAATTTGGCATAAGAAGATCATGGTCACAACTACCAAAACGACAAAATTAATTTTAATTATTGGAATCATTTATATATTTGCAGGAGGGCATACCCAATTATAATCCGGATTTAAAAATTTTTCACAATTCGAATAAAGATGCGTAACTCAATTATTGGGAAATGGTGGAATGAAATAAAGAAAGAGAAACGGGTAATTTGAACAATTAGTTATAAATTTTTCTCCGTTACTTAATCTTTTCAAGTAGAAAATACATTTATAAAAGCTGTAGGAATGAATGATTGTAATTTTTTACAAAGTACTAGCAAAGTAAGATAATGTAACTAGTTTTAATTAAATAAGTAGTAAGAAGAAGAAGAACAGAAATACTCTATGCTCAGGTCATCGAGTTATAGGAAGATCATTACCTGCGACGAGACGCATCACATCAGTAAATGAATTAGTGTAATTCAATGGTTCTTTTCTGGGTTTTCTCTCCCAAACTCGGAAAAATTTCTATAAAATATAAAATTTATTATTTTGTTAATTGCTTCTGCCTTAGACACATAAGATATTTCTCACAAGCAACGTATCGAACAATGTTGCCATACAAACGATAACGAAATAACATCAACGATAAAGCAACTCATTCGTAACGATTCGGAGACTATATCAGACTCCGTCAGGCACCGAACGAAAATCTTCAGAATTATTTTTTGTTGACAGCTATTCTCAAATTCGAAAATTGTCACATTGGCAGTCTTTGAATATCATAGTGACATAGTTTCACTTTGCATAGAAATTTCCAAGTTCCAACTCCTTTTTCAACAAATTCAAGCAAATATGCTCAAATTGCATTCTCTGTTCAACAAAACTCGACTACTTAAGTTTCGTGTTAATGTAATGAGAATTTGTCATCAGAATCTTTCTTTTATTCCAATCCATCATGTGATCCCCATGGATTGTACTTATATTTGTTCTTATATTTCGACTTATCTCTAGTGGTCTCGATGTTTCTCCTGTATACGATTCATAACAATTACAGAGGAATATTATGTAAGTACACAGTTATTGGATTTTTGTTTTTCATTAATGGGTTTTGTCTTTGTTTAAATACCTAAGGTCATTTTGTATATATTGAAAACGGTTCTTATATTGAACCGATTCTCCTGATTTTTTTTCCGAAAGGCTACGAACATAGGGGAAGAAATTCGGAGTATAAGAACAACTTAAGAGATAGAGACATACAGATATTGAAAATGGGTTCAAGACCTGCGGACAGGAGCTTTCTGGCGCTCTTGTTCAAACAGACAAATTATATCTCCGAAAGTATTGGTTTATCAGAGTTGGGAATTATATCAATGTATTCTTATGATAGAACTGCCTCATAAAGGAAATTCAATTAAAATAATAGTTTATTTATCAAGATTAAATGAGCAATCTGAGAATGAGAACTGCACTATGGAAGAAATCAATTTAAAATATCTGAAATGAATTTGACTCTCTCTGATAGAACAGGATGACATGTACGAGTATGAACACAGATCATATAATAAGCTTAGATAGAATAATTATAGCATTCTGTGAAAACATAGAAGTGCGATTCATTATTGAAATTTAGAAAAATCATATCTCCGAAAGTATTAGCTTGTTGGAGTTGAAGATGATATCGATTGATTTTTATGGGGAAACTGCATCTTAAATAAGAATTGAATTTGGAATTTGTTACTTAAAAAAAAATTATTTTTTTTTTACTCAGAAACCATCTGGCCTATTTTGCCCACTAACGAACTTAACCGAGATATTCATCTCCCCAACCCACTCTGAAAATTTCAACCACCTAGCTCATTCCGTTCGAGAGTTATTGTAGAAATTTTTTTTTTTAATTTTCAAATATATTTTTTCACACTTTGTGGTACCCTGGTCAATACAAAACTTCACATGCGTATAAAGGTCATGATTATACAATTTGATGCTAAATTTCAGATAGATCGAGTGATCGATTTCGGGAACATTCATAAAAAATGGTTTTACTAAAATCGGCTATAACTCCGAAACCGCTCGATGGATTTAGTCTATTAACGAACCCGTCCGAGATATTTACGCTCCAAACCCACCTTGCAAATTTCAATCCTCTAACTCCTTTCGTTCTCGAGTTATCGTGCCTACGGCCGGCCGGCCGGCCGGCCGGCCGTACAGAATTGATTTCGACCTCCGATTCTTGATCAGTGAGTCGAACCAAATCGTTTGAGACCATTTTCAGCCAAAAATTCGAAAATTACAGACATTTGGGCAAATTGATAAGCACTCAGTTCCGAGGAACTACAGCGCCAAAAATAGCAGAACATGTATGTACAATCCATGGATATCACATAATGGATCGGAGTAAAACAGAGATTATGATGACAGAGTCTGATTATACAAAAAAGAAACTTAAGGAGTCGGCTTGTATTTTGTTGAACAGAGAATGCAATTTTGCAAATTGCTCAATTGGAGTTGCCCACATTTGGTTGAATCTGTTGAAAAAGGAGTTGAAACATTTCTATGCAAAGTGAAACTATGTTCATAGACAACACATCTTTACTAAGATACTTCTAAGTTACTATGATCTTCAAAGACTGCCAATGTGACAATTTTAGAATTTCAGAATAGCTATCTACAAAAAATTATTCTGAAGATTTCCGCTTGGTGTCTGACGAAGGAGTCTGATGTACTCTCCGAAACGTTACGAAATAGTTGTTTTATCGTTGATTCGTTATTGTTTGTTAGGCAAAATTGTTCGATACATTGACAAAATAATATCTCGTGTTTCTAACGCAGAAGCACAAGCACACTAACACAAAATAATTAATTTTTATTTTATAGATATTTTGTTTGGGGATTTGGGAGAGGAACCCAGAAAGGAACCATTTAATAATGAATATACCTCTCAAAGTATGTTCTAATGGTTACTCAAATTAGTGTAAATCGTATATAATTTTTGGCGCTCTTGTTCCTCGGAACATATGAGTATCAATTTGCCCAAATGTCTGTAATTTTCGAATTTTTTGATGAAAATGGTCTAGAACGATTTGGTTCGACTTACTGATCAAGAATCCGTGGTCAAAATTGATTCTGTCCGGCCAGTCCGGCCGGCCCTCCGTTAACACGGTAACTGTCGAACGGAATGAGCTAGGCTGTTCAAATTTTCAGAGTAGGATTAAGTGATAAATATCTCTGTTAAGTTCGTCATTGGGCAGAATCGGTCAGATGGTTTCGGAGTAACGAAGAAAATTTTTTTTTTTACTTTACAAATTTCGAAATAATTTTTTTGTAAGATGCAATTTTATCATAAGAATCCATCAATATCATTTTCAACAATAACAAGCAAATACTTTCGGAGATATGATGTTTTAAAATTTCAATAATACATCGTAGTTCTATGTATTCACAGACAGAATGTCAACACAGAATCTGTCTGTGTTCACTGTTCATAAAAGTCATAAATGTCTGTTGGACACAAGTATACGATTCTTGAATTTGTGAATATATACAAGACCGTTTTGAAACCGAAAATCATTATGACTGATTACATATTGAATTATGTATGTATACATATTGGGGATGATGTTTCAGAATATTTAGACATTTTAACGATGTAGTTTATGAAGGCAATAGGAAAGGAGAAAATAATGGAATCATAGAAAGAAATTACTGTTCGTTGACCACTGAGGTTAATATTACTTTTTAGTTCCTTAAGTTGTGAGACATGTTCCTATATACAGTATGTTCATAATGTTGCTAGCAAAAAAAATGCTGAAATATGGATCGACATTTGTGTATCAAATATTTTTTCTTGATTTAAGGTCCATAATACAGAAAAGAATGTGTAAGTGGTATGAACTATTAAATTTTATATTATGAAAAGAGGATAGTATTTTATTAATATATTTTGCACTATTAAAATAATTTATTCGTCAGCCTCTACCTACTCCAATATCAGGAATAAATGGACAATCCGCCATGATTGTCTCCAGCCTTGCTCTAGACATTTCGATGGTATTTTCCTTTATTATTTCGAGTTGTGAAAAGTATGCACCGAGTGTAAGTTGTAACAACCCATTCCACGGGGTTGAATCATTGCAGATTGCTCATTTAATCTTGATAAATAAATTTAATGAACATTTTTGAAGTATTGAAGCATTGCAGATGGTTCTTTTTTTAAAGGATAATTTTTGAAGCATTTTTTTTTAAATTTAATTTCCTTCATGATGCAGTTCTCATAAGAATCCATTGATATAATTCCCAACTCTGAGAGACCAATACTTTCGGAGATATAATTTGTCTGTTTGAACAAGAGCGCCAGAAAGCTCCTGTCCACAGGGCTTGAACCAATATTTCATTGATTCATTTTCATGGCTTTGACACCCTACACAGAGAGAGGTATATGTCCTCATTCCACCTGAATGATACAAGGAAGAAACATGAAGTTCTTTGCATCGTTTTGAACATCAATTCTCACTATACCTCTCATCGGCTTTTAGTATAAAAAAAAAATATTCCCTGAGAATGAATTGCATTTGCATACTTTCCATGAATTCATGACGTTCGACTGGAGTGAATGCGTATGTTATAGCCGTTGAAGATAAATGGGAGTTTTTTGTATCGCGTTGTGTTCAGTAAATTAAAGAGTTCTTTGTTTCAGTTCTAAATGGTGTACGAATCCAAACTTTCGCGGCACATACTCTTATGAATCTGTTCAGTTGAGGAAGAAGAACATATCCTTACCACACGAGACACTTCTGGAACCAATACGAGGGGCAAATGGAACACCGAGGATCCTTTTTGCTGGGGAGGCTACAAACCCCAAAAGATTTTCAACGGTAGACGGAGCTATAGAATCTGGATTCAGGGAGGGTGACAGATTGGTGAAAATATTGAAGTGACATTTGGAATTAATGTAGATTAAATAAATATCTTTAACATCAACACATTTATATATATCTTATTTCAATGTAAACCCTTCACTTTCATTCCGAAGCAAAATCAGTGAACTGGAATCAAGCATAGTATTTCCAGAAATTGAGGATGAAAATGACAAATTCAGCATTATCTTTGCATATTTTGGCAAACCGAGACACCAAATTGAAAAATTTATCCAAAAACAACAGATAATCATAACATTCTGGACAAGCATACTCATTCAGAATAAAAAATCAAAAATATATAAAGAAGATAGATCCGTTGTTTATAAGATAAATTGCGAATTATTTCACATTAATTCTACCGCGTGGCCTACCACACACGCGGAGCTCGTTTTGAGGGAGTAAATGAAGATATGTGGAGAATATTGTTTTGTGATGTGTGTAGGGTGTTGAGAACCACAATTTAAAATTATTTTCCTATATACAGGGTGTTCCCCAAAAAAAAGATATACATCTAGGTATGTTACATTTTTTTAAATGTCACACCCTGTATTTGACCTAAAAAATGGAGGCAAGCTCAAATTATGATTAGCTTTTTCAGATCACTTTATACCTTAGGAGCACAATTAAGTAGAAAATGGCGCTTTTTTAAGTAGCAATTAATGAAGAAACTAGTTACGCCAGCAATACAGACAGTATTTTTTCGAGTAGACATATCGGCTACTCCTATACAGGAGAAAAAAATAACTCTGGAATAAACAGAGTGATCATAATTAATTATGATCACTCTGTATATTCCAGTCTTAATTTTTTTCTAACGATCAGAAATATTCTAATATATAAACTTAATGGTAGATAACAGTGAATAATTTTGTAAAGCTATATTTAATGGCTCGTATACAAAAATATGTGTACATGCACACAATTTTTAAAATTTTGATAACTGTTAATTTTTGAGTTACTAAGAATTCAAACATAATCACGCTTGCATCACATCATCTTTCAATGATTTACGTGTCTTTGACATGTTCATACCTGCTGTGGGAAATAATCTTTAAACAGGTATGGATGTAGCCGTTTTCGGTTAAAACCGAAAACGAACCGAACTGAATGGAACCGTATGCATGTGAAACAAGCCTCACAGGCTAGATTTCTGCACGCCATTAAAGCCTTTATTGCTTGACTAGCAGTGATTTCAACATGCACTTATTCCACAGAAGTTTACTAGTGTTACTCCTAGATATTCAACTTCAGACTTCCATTCTATAATAGCTCCGTTCAAAAAGAAGGATCTCACAGCTAGAACTTTCGTTCTGTGAGTTAACAGAATGACTGTGGTCTCTCATTAAAAGATACTTTGGGAAGTATACTCATTGTTAAATGGTTCCTTTCTGGGTTTTCTCTCACAAGCTCTGAAAAATATCTATAATTATACGAAAAAGCACACAAAAATCATCATATCACATAATGAACTAAGAATTAGAATTATGCTGACAAGAATGTATTGATTGGTTTATAAAATTCTGACAAGCAAGCTCCTTCTGCACATATACTTATTTATCTAATCGTTTTAGTTTCCTTTAGATATTTACACTTAGAAATATTTCTTCCAGAATTCGGCAAAGTATGAAATTGATAGTCTTTCGCATGAGAAATTTTTTTTGGATATCTAACCATTTTACAATCTTTGTGTGTAACTGTTGTTGGTTCCTGAATCCTATAACCAAGTTTTCTTATTCTTATAAATATATTTCAAAAATTCTCAAATTAAATTAGCTTGTCTGTCAACAATGTAAACATATGTCATGTCATGAACTGGAAACTGGAACATAGAGAAATATGAATATGAAAGACATCACAAAATACGAAAAATAATGATCTATGGGAACACGTCATGATTACTTATATTCTTGCAACAAAAACTGTTGAGAATTTGTTTGGTTGAATATAAAAACAGTGGACCAGTTGACCACAATCGTTGGAATATTTTGAAATTTCGGCAATATCTTCACCAAAATAGATCCGATCGAGCTCAAATCTAGAACTTTACTGTATAATAAGGTTTTGAAGGCTCCCGTAGAATTTCAACGATACCTGACAGATAGTTTATGAGATGCAGAATATTGATGAATATTTTTTTTTCAAATTTTGCATAAGTCTTCGTGTCGGTATTATTCGACTTATTACCATGCTTTAATTCGATCAGATCAGTATTTTTCGAGTTATTGGGAAAACAAAATTTCAAATGGCTATAATTCTGAAACCATTCGATGGATTTTGCCCATTAAGAAACTTAGCTGGCGCATTCGGACTACAAAGCTACCCTGAAAATTTCAACTCTCTAACTCAATGCGTTCGAGCATAATCGTGCTGACGGCCGGACGGCCGGCCGGACAGAATCAATTCTGACCTCGGATTCTTGATCAGTGAGTCGAAACTAGTCGTTTCAGACCATTCTCGTCCAAATATTCGAAAATTATAGACATTACATTACATTACAGCGCGCCAAAAAGATTTAACGAGACCAATAATGAGACTCTCGGGTTGCGCTGTATGTAGTCTCGGTATCGCCTGTAATATTTTTCAAAACGTCTCGTCTCGCTTTTCCGAGACGAGACGAGAAAAATCTCACTCTCGGGTGAAGCCCTACTCACGAAGTCATGCTTGGTTTCCTATTCAAAAACGACCACACATACATTTTTCCTAATACGATATCTTATCACAATTCAAATGAGGAAATTGGGGAAGAAAATGTGTAATTATATTCCTATTTAGGAGAAATATAAAATGGATAGTGAGACCAGAACATTCTATTATATTGTTATTGTTTGGGTGCTTCTCGTGTTACTTGGTTCATTTATGCACAGATGTTGTCCTTATCGAGAACTATACAGGGTGTACACCAACTATGTTTATGGAGATACTGGACCACCAACAGATTATTGTAAGTAAAAAACTTCAATATTTCCTCATTTGACCGCAGCACTCATCTTCCTGAGCCAAAAATGGTCCCATGGAAATTTCGTGGTCCAATTTGATCCTGTGCGAACGTCAGACTGTAAGTGGGATATCCCTTGAAATAAATACCCTACTTAGTCCCGAAATATACCCCTTTGATGTTTTGCAATCATAGTATCCCGGATAATAAAGATCGGACAAAATTTCAATAAACAAATATAATTTGAGAATAACTATTTGAATTTCATTCTTGTAAAGCACTGACGTAAAGTGAGGAGCTTTTGCGTGCATGTTCCATTGTCTATTCACCTCTCAGGCACCGTCACAAAATACTGCACGAACCTTCAAACCATCTCTTCAGCATTAACACGAGAAATAATGCATTAATTGGGCATCATCAGAATGAAAAAAAAAATACATGGCAGGCGAGTATTCTATCATCTCAGTCATCAAGGTGTTTATAATTCTGGTATTTATATGATTTGAAAAATGTAGCTCCTGTTCGAAATTTTTATTTCACAATAATTGCTATAATACGACGCCGATTGAGATGAACTCTATTACTTGATTGTAAAATGGTGGCTTGAAGATTTACGCGGAATTACAGCAGAAACTGACCGATATTTCCTGAAATATAAAAATGTTTAAGATAAAAATATTGTTTTTTTAGTGATACGATCCTCATGAAATTTCGCAAATTTGCGCGTCGGCATTCTACAACCAATTACCAGGTTTCAATTCGATCAGATATGTATTTTTTTAGTTTGAGTTGGGCATAACTTCGACACCGTTTGGCCGATTATGCATATTCCCAAACTTAACCGTCCTAATCCAATGCTCAACCTACCGAGAAAATTTCGAGGCCTGCCGGAAAGAATCGATTTTGACCTCGAATTCTTCATCAGTGAGTCGAAACTAATCGTTTGTAACCATTTTCAGCCAAAAATCGAACATTACAGACTGTTGGGCAAAATTATAGCACGCTGTTCCCTAGAACATGAGCGCAAAAAAGGATCCTACCATTGGTAATACAAAAAATCAACTTGATAGATTTCACAAGTCAAATGTATACACAGAAGATATCATAGAAGTGTCGGAAGCAAGAGTAGATACGTGTTTCGGACTTCCTTTTCCTCGACAGTGTTCTGCGGTTCCGACAGATTCAACTAAACCAAGGCCTTATCAACCTTCGCATAGCCGTCGACGTTTTACCTTCTCGAAAACGGATATGGCACACATGTGGAAAGATATGGAGCTCAGCCTTCGCCTCCTGCTGAAATTAAAAACATATGTCCCAAACCCATAATCTTAAAATCTATAGAAAATTCCGGTAGTGCTCAACTATAGTATGTAATTATGGCAATAAACTCTGGGTAGTGTTCTTGTTAAATGATCTGAAAAATAGCAAAATAAGACCGTTGAAATTAAAATTGATATTATTTTACTGATACCCCTCATAAGCTCTTGTGCGAGTTGGATAATCAGTTGTTTTCTGCGTCGACTTCTATACTGTATCCATACGTCACCTTAGAAACAGTATTCTTAATTTTTGATCAAGAAGTGAATGGTGGCCGCTACTATCTGACAAGGAAACTTATTTCCTAGCGTCGGGAATGAGCTCGGGACCTCCGGTTCCTATTCCAACACTCTTCCACTGAGATAGTGGCACTATCTATCAGCTGGATGCTGGATTCGGAAGGTTTAATATTTTAAAGAAACAAAAACAGAACTAGATAAATCCTGATAGGGCTTTTGTATATTCTAAGCCATGCCTATGGGCTCGAGTTAAAACATCGCATTTCCACCCCTAAATATACGTTAGTCGAAATGAAGAGCTTGGAGGATTAACACCGGATAATATACGAATTCAATTCGCGTTCTGTGGATTTATATCTCTTACTTTCGGGGTAAATCTTTGGACGATGAAAAGAAATTTCCGAATGAAATATAATGCACCTTTTTGTAAAATTTGTATACACAGTTCGTTGAATCTATCCCTAAAGATAATATGTGATCAGTATTGTTTATGGGCAGATTTGCAACTTTCACGTATCTAAAGAACAGAAGTTTCAAAATTTCAGGGGTTTGGAATTCATAGGTCTATTTTTGGCATTTAGTAATGAATATAACTCCCAGAGTATCCTTTAATAACTCGCATAAACAAATCAATCACATTTTCATTCTCATGAGAAATAAAGTCGTTTTATTCACAGATGGCCATGGAAATGAATCAAGAAATATGACAGCTTCGCAGATATCAATCATTGGTTTTCAGCAGAGGGATCCTTCAGTAAAATCGGACGATTTTGATAAACCTCCCAGTTATAACGAAGGTGAGAAGGGGTCTAAGGTACATTCATGAATGGTTTATTTCTGTGTTTTCTCTCCCAAAATCTGAAAAATATCCATAAGATGAATTAAATGATATTATGGAAATGCTTGATGTATGTTTAAATACCACTTATTTCCAACTAGGAGAAGTTTTTTATCGCCTTTATCATCTGTCATGAGTAATAATATATTCATGGAAAATTTTGAAAAAAAAAAAATTGTGGATACATATTCGTTGAAACCAAAAGCTTGGTGGCGATATGTAGACGATATATTTGTAATTTGGCAACATGGTAGAGAAGAGTTAGACAAATTTTTCAATTTCATAAATTCAAAGGAACCTAGAATAAAACTCACTTTGGAAAAATAATCAGCTTTCTTTTCTAGATGTTTCCATAATTAAGTATCCGAATCATTTCATCAACTTAGTGTAAAAAGAGGTGTTACTAAAACACTTTACGATAGAGCTAACCTTATTTGTTCTACTCTTGAAATTCGAAATAAGGAAATTGATTTAATCAAAAAATTGCTTGAAGATAATGGATATCCTAGACAATTCATAAATACATCAATCATGAATTTAGATAGAAGAGCAAATAATCAAGTACAACAGAAAAATCAACAGAACAATCAATAAGAACAGCAACCCAATATGCTGAATGTGATCCCTTATGTTCGTGGCCTTTCTGAAAAAATCAGAAGAATCGGTTCTAAGTTCAATATAAGAACCGTCTTCAAAACACAAAATGATCTCAGGTCTTTATTAACGAAGACAAAACCCATTAATGAAAAACAAAAATAAAAAAACTGTGTATATAATATTCCTTGTATTTGTGGTAAATCATACACAGGAGAAACATCAAGACCACTAGAAGTAAGAAAGTCAGAGCATAAGAATAACTTGAGGAATAGAGACATTACAGAAATCAAAAATAGCAGAACATGTATGTACAATCCAAGGAGATCACATGATGGATTGCAGTAATACAGAGATTCTAATGACGTAAACTGATTATATTAAAAGGAAACTTAAGGAGTCAACTTGTATTTTATTGAACAGAGTATGCAATTTTGCAAATTGCTCAATTGGTATTGACCATATTAGACTGAATTGCTTGAAAAAGAAGGTGGAACTTGGAAATTTCTATGTATTTCAAAGTAAAACTATCTTGGCTATGATTTTGAAATACAATCAATGTGATAATTCTCGAATCTCAAAATAACAATCAACAAAATAATTCTGAAGATTTTTTCGTTAAGCGTCTGACGAAGGAGTCTGATGTGGACTCCGAAACGTTACGATATAGTTGTTTCTTCGTTGATGTTGTTTCGTTGTTATTTGTTAGGCAACATTGTCCGATTGATTGCTTCTAACAAATCTTTTGTGTTTCTTACGCAGAAGCAAATCACAAAATAATGAATTTTTTATTTTATAGATATTTTTCAGAGTTTGGGAGAGAAAACCCAGAAAGAAACCATTCAATGATGAATATACCTCCCACAGTATCCTTTAATGATTACTTACATAGGTACATGAAATTGTCGACTAATATGGAAACAATGAATTCAACAGAATTCATGCTGTCGGCTCAGATGCTGGTCGTTTTTCTTAGAATAAATCCACACTACCACCTGACTCAGTCCTCCATTGCACTTGTCGCTGATAGTGGTATGGTCTTCAACCTCTACGTTGATTTTTTTTTCTTCAATCGACTCTGAACCATACATCCACATATTTTGTCCGAGAATGCCTCAAATAGTATAGTTGAGATGTGATTCCTACTGACAGAATAATCAAAATAATCAGTAGATAACGTTCACAGAAAAGATATGTTGGACTATTCTATGGGGCCATAGATCTTGTATGTGTATGTCCCCGTTCGACGTTTTCATGCGGAATCGTTAAAATATGTATCAGGCTTTGCTATGATATGGCAATCGATGATAATGCTTTATCTTACTCTTTGTGAAAGTGCGGCAACGCGGATATACAGTGATTCAATGCCTAAATTAGGAATGGCTCAAAACAAGCCAATTATCAAATTTGTATCATATTTTATAACATTCAACGTAAAATTTCTCAAAAAACAAAGCATTTCAGGAGAAAATTAAGTATTATTATGCAAAAAAAATTAATTCTCTAAAATGATTGATTTATAGACGTGAGTCTGTAACTGAAAATTGAAAAACTTTATTAAGATTAAGATCCTTTTACTAACGCCAAGGAGCAAGAGGAAGAAGAAGATGAACACTTGACAAATGGAGATGATAAACATGCACCAATGTGGTACTTTAGAATATATATAACCAATGATTGAATTGATAAAATGGTTGAAAACAGAAATAGTCTTTTCAACATTCCTCCGACCGATAAAAAAGCCTTACTTGGACTACATATATACATATATTCTGGTGAGCACCCCAGGATTTCCAAGAACATCTATCTACTGGAAAACAAATGGGGACCGAACATCTTCCGTGAAATTATGAGAAGAAACAGATTTTATAAACTTCGTATGCACTTTCACCTTGTAACTTGAAAAAAATTCATAGTTAAATGTTTCAAAGTACGACTTATTCTTCCATCTATAAAGAATATGTAACTAGAGAAAATCGAACAAAAATTTTTTGTAGATATATTTATAATTATTTTGACTTGTAATATAGTTCATGGAAATATTTTGTTATTTGTATGAATACAAATTTATTGTTATGCATAATTTATCGGTTTGGAGTCTCGTAAATTCGGTTCGTTTGAGTGCACAGTATTTATGGACATTTTGTTTTTTGAAGAAAGAAAAAGAGTAACAACTCTTCATTCTAACAGGTCCTAACCTGAATAACTTCAAAAAAATATTTCCCTAGTAGAACCTAGGTCTGGTAGTGAAAGGGTTGAGAGTTGAGAGTGTATTCAAAATGATTAATAATCTCATCAACATAATCGCCCTAGAGTGATGCTCTAATATAAAAATTTGCTTTTGGGAATAGGTATATTGTTCCTTGAATTACCTACTTTGTTTACAGATCTTCCAACTTATACTGAAGCTATTGAGATAGAGAAGAAGATGGATATTAACAAAAAAAAGAAAATATCTACTTTACCAGAAATTATATCCAGTTGAAGAAGCAGTGAGGAAAAAAAATGTATATCTTTAAGAAAACCATGAACAATGGCATTGAAGTGGATAAATATATATGAGTTTTACGAATATTTTATGTTTATTAATGGTACACAAACACTTATGACAGAGCTCCCTAGGAATAGTTTTATGTAAATATTTCATATATCAAGATTCTATGAAGCAACGGTTCATCAGTGAAAATAGACATGTTATTTCGAAAGTTCATGAGTTCATTAGATATTTATCGTATTCGAGTTTCAAATTCAATAGATACCGACGCCGATATATAATTGAAGGATAATTGCTTCTTTGTGCAAATGAAATATAAACATTCAAGACGATAATTTTCATGTTTGTTTTCATTCGATTCAGTTATTGGCTTCATATTTTTCTATGTCGAAGAAACTTGATATGTGGATTAAGAGGTCAAATTAGAAGATCAAGTCCTTGAATAGGTAAGATCCATCCATGGTGTCCAAAAATATTCCCATTTAGAATGTTGACCTCTTAACAACCAAATAAAATAGGTAAAAAAAATTAAGTTGAACAGGTTAATTGAAAAGAAAGGTATGTAATAATGATATAGATAATGTCCTGAAACCTAAAACATAATTGGGTACGTACCAGTCATCACAACACCCTTCCCATCATTCAAGTGCATTGGTCAGACCCAAAAATAAAAGTAAATATGTTAGTTGCATTTATAATGATATGAGCTATTGACTGTTGATAGAAATTTCGCGCGTCCCATGATTTTATTTTTGAGTTTTTGAGGAGAGTGGTGTGATGACTGGTACCGAGGGCCTAATTATTCTTTAGCTTTCAGTAAATAATTATGTACATCATTATTTTACTCCTTTCCAATGAAACCGTTTAACTAAAGAAAATATCTAAACTCTTTTATTTTAAAATTTTTTATTGGATTTGATTTTTTGTCATAGTATACTGTATTCTACTACTAAATCTCTATTATTTGATAGCCATCCTGAAGGGTTTGTGTAAATATAGGTAAGAAGCCATGTTGTGGTGGTGGCCATCTTGTATTTACAATGGTACTGAATCTATTTAATATATTGTCATCAGATCAGAGATATTAATATCAGATCAACCTGTTAACAGGAAAGGGGTAACATTTCCATTAATAACAAAAATGTATTGGTCCGTTTTGTTGGTGGCCATATTGGATTCGGACTTCCATTGATAGAGTAGGTACCTACTATTACTGCTCTAATTTACAATGATACTGAATACACGTTATGTTGGCGGCCATCTTGTATTTACAGTGATACTGATATAATATTCAATTGTATTGTGATCGGTACTAAGGGGTACAATTTTAATTATTACTTCCTATCTCAAAAAAGTCAGATTTGGCTGAAATTTTGTGTCCTCGAAACTTAGTTTACAGAAAAGTTTTACATTTAAACTCGATGGATAAATCATCGAAATATTATAACGATTACGGTGTACCGGTCGACTGTTTTACAGTCGAACAGCAAAATTTGCAAGAGTGATATACTTTTGACACGCTTGCCGAAGTCGAAAGAATTTCATGATACAGTATTTAAATTTATAGAATTAAAAGATTGGTTCAAGCACTGACGTGAAGTCAGAAGCTTTTGCGCGTATGTTCTATTGTCCATTCTTCTGTATTGGACACCCTTAATCGAATTTACCATGGTAAATTGTGTTGTCCATTCTCCTGTATTGGACACTCTTAATTCGAATTTACCATGGTAGATTCGAATTGAGTGTCCAATACAGAAGAATGGACAACATAATTTACCATGGTAAATTCGATTAAGGGTGTCCAATACAGAAGAATGGACAATAGAACATTCGCGCAAAAGCTTCTGACTTCACGTCAGTGCTTGAACCAATTTTTTTTCCGTGATTTTTTTGAAATTTTCTAGGGATACGGTTCTTAAAATTTTTTTTTCGTCATTTTTTTCAAATTTTCTAGGGGTACGGTTCTTTATGTTGAGTTAGGTTATAAAGGCTCTTACAAAATTTCAGAAATTTCAAACGAATAGTTACTGATATATATAGATTTTTTTTTCAATTTTCAATGATTTTATAAAAATTTTCTACAAACACTATCCTCACGAAATTTCGCAGGTATTTTGGCGTTGGCATTCTACAACTGACAACCATGTTTGAATTCAATCGGTTCAGTAATTTTCGAGTTAATGAGGAACAAAACACAACCAAATTTCAGATGGCTCTAACTCTAAAACCGTTTGGCCAATTATGCTCATGAACAAACTGAAATGTCGCGTTCTGATGCACATCCTAACCTGAAAACTTCAAGCCGCTATCTCTTTCCGTTCTCAAGTTATCGTGACAACAAAAATATTTTTCAATAATTTTTCAATAATTTTTCAATAATTTTCTAGCCATACGCTTCGCACAAAATTCCACAAACGTGCTTAGGTTCATATTCTACAACTACTCACCAAGTTTCAATTCGATCGGATTTATATTGGTTGAAAACAAAATCATTACTCGGAAACGACTGGGCCGATTATGCCCATTAACAAACTCGTCCGTCGTGTTGCTTGGATCACTTCGAGTCCTCAGATCCCAACAACTATGAAGGCAGCCTGCAGCTCATCTCTTTTGCTGTAAGGGCAGGAATAAGAACTACTCCAAGGAACGTACGAGAGGTTTTTTAGTGAGTAACCAATCAACATCTGGTGTCTCATACTCCTGAGAGAAGCGGACCCTCTCAGGGCGGGCGTAGAAAAAGTATTACCTTCCGAGCAGAAGAAAAATAGGAATTGTCTTTATTTCAAATGATTCAGTAAAGAAAAGCAATTGAAATGGTGTCATTAATAATAATATTAAGGTTGGTTTGCTATCGTATGCTTTATTGTGCAACTACTTGTAGTGTCGTATACGATTGTAAACAATAATTGTTGTATGCTTACATTATACATACCAAGAACCAAAGGTAGTAGTTAACGTCACTTAACAAACCAATTATTAAGGTAAGGCTTGATCAAAGTATATATAATCTTCACGTGAAAATGATACATTCGTATTATGAAAGAAAATTCCCTAAAATTATTTTGTTTTCACCTAATTATCGAGATGAACTCTATTCCATCCATATTTTCATTACAAAAAAAATATTTCAGACATGAAGAGTGGACAATTCACAAAGCATCATGTCGATATTGAAGTTTGCGAAGGAAATCAAATTCGGTAGATAATTACCGAACAGTTATTTACTGATATGAAAACCTGGGAGTTTTGATTTTTTGTATGATGTCTCTTACCTAGTAAAACGTTGTTGGAAAATATAATATTCATGTTGAGCACCCCCAAAAATACGCTCCGCTTCGAACAACCCTTTGACTGTGCTAATAATGGAAATTACAATATGAAATGTCACAACTATCGAAGATTTCCGGGTATTTTATTTGCAACCAAACTCATATTGAGTCAGAATCATTATCAAAACAACCAAAGTCTTATAGCTGTATGTGCAGTATGTTAAAATATGATTCAAACAGTTGATTTCACTTTGTTGATATGTTCCAATAATTCATCAGCAGCTCTATAACCTGACTCCACAGCACCATGGACTGTTCCGAAATGGGTTTCATGTGTATGCTCTCCCGCAAACAAGATAGTTGGGATTTTGTCCTTGTTGAACAAGGGTTCGGCAAGGTCGGTCTGAACTTGCGGTTTTCTATTTGCAGAGGCGACGGTTTCATAGGAGTATGTCCCTCGGAAATTTGGATTAGAGTACCAATTCGTCCTGAAAAAATTTCACAAATTATTTCAAAGCCTTCAAAATAATATTTCGGAAGTCATTGTTAGTCTAGCTAAATGAAATATATTCACCCTTCTGAGAACCCTAAAGATATTAGAAACAATATGAGAAATATAATCGATATTGATCTCATATAATAAACTAGCTGCCCTTCCCGGCTTCGCACGGTTGAAATGCCCTTACTAAACATACTACAGAATTTCTTTATATATAACGTTCACAGCATTTTTGTCGTTAGACAATACAAAAATGTTTTCTTCAGAGGTTACTCTTGAAAGAGCGACATATAATTGGCCATGGGAAAAACATTCAACGCTCAAATATAAGCCTGTAGCGTTGAAAGTTGGACCCTGCGATTTATTAATGGTCATTGAAAAAAATATCTTAGCCGGAAATTGTAGGCGTTTAAATTGGATCAGTCAATCCGATGGTAATAGAGGAATTCGGGGAATCAATACATCTATCCTGGCTGAGGCGAACCTCACGCTCTACAGATGATTCTCTGGCTCTCTGTATTCGATTTCTATCCCTATCCTGGCTGTGCCGGCCCCCCGGTCGGTACCACCGCAACCGCTATGTCCCTGCATTTTAAATCTGCAATATCTTCGAAAATATTCATTTGACTAACATACTGTGAAGGGCCATATCGATCAATATTAAATGCACAATGCATTTAAGGTACTTAATTGGATGAGGATCAATACTGTATTGCTCAAAATCACTTCGTAATCAAGACATTATTTCTCGTAGAATATAAAGGATAACAAATAGTTATTGTGGGTTATCCTTGAAAGATAGACATATATCATCGCGGACTTTTTTGTAGACCTTTTGAAGTTGTACCATACTGTACCACATTATTTTGATCTATTTCGTAGGGTTCAGCCAGCGTTTGCAACGTAAGCGCAAAAAAATATGGTTATTTACGACATAACATTAGAAACCTCTAAAATTATCAGCGTTTCTCTAATATATTATGCATGTTTTATATATATGAACCTTCCTATTGAATCACTCTATCTATTAAAAAAAACGCATCAAAATCCTTCACGTAGTTTTAAAGATCTAAGCATACATAGGTACAGACAGACAGCGGGAAGCGACTTTGTTTTATACTATGTAAGGATACCCTATTTATCAGTTTGAGAACTAATTTCTTTCAATTTAATATTGAAATTTAAACAATCATATCTCTGAGAGAATTCATGTGTTAAAGTTGGACATGATATCGATGGATTCTTATGATAAAACTGCATCTTAAAAAAAATGGAATTTGAAATTTGTAATGTAAATAAAATTTTGTTTTCGTTCCTCCGAAATGGTCCGGACGATTTTGCCCAATAACGAACTTAACCGAGATATTCATCTCCCAAATCTACTCTGAAAATTTCAAATGTCTAGCTCATTACATTCGAGAGTTATCGGGTTAACGGCAGGCCGGACCGGCCGGACGGACGGACAGAATCGATTTTGACCCCGAATTCTTGATCAGTGAGTCGAACCAAATCGTTTAAGACAATTTTCAACGAAATATTCAAAAATTACAGACATTTCGGAAAATTGATAAGCACTTTGTTCCTCGGAACAAGAGCGCCAAAAAGTGGTATCTACCAAGGAGTCTTCTTATCTCCGCTGCTATTTTGTATAGCACTGTTCCCCCTCAGCTCCATGCTGAATAGGTCAATCACAGGAAGACAATGTCAACAAGAGAAAGACAAAGTGAATCACCTACTATATGTAGAAGTTGGTAGCACAATCAGAAGAAGGACTTGCTGTACAATTGGTATAAGTAAAATAATTCAGTGACGACATGAAATTTGGACTCAACAACAAATGCATGAAAGCCTCATTTGTCAGGAAAACTACAAGCCAAAAAGAACATCGAGATCGATATCACAAGAATGATCCAATCCTTCGACCAAACAAGTTTATAAATATCTTGGGATAGATGGGAGCGATAGAATACAACACAAACGAATGAAGAACAAAATAATAAAAGAACAAGTCAATAGCGATCACATCCTCAGCAGTCCCAGTAATCCAGTACAGCGTAGACATCATTAGATTACCCAAAAAAACTATTTAAAATGAATTTCTAACTCTACCCGCGAGCCGACATCGATCGAATGTATATCCACAGGAAAGAAGTGGGTCGAGAACTTATCAGCGTAGAATCCACGTAGAAAATTGCGAAAGAAGGGTTAATAACTACCTAGGGCTAGCAGACCGAGACAAATACTTGGGTGTGGTGTACATCTACAGAACCACAGCAACTATAATCTTGACCACGACCAGGTTAAGGAGATTTAACAACTTCTGAAACAATGAATAAAGGATGAGCGAATTGAGAAATGGAATTAGAAACAACTGCATGGACAGCTTGTAAAAATGACGGAAAAAGAGGCAATAAACAGAAACCAGACCTGGGCATGGCTGTCATACGCAATTCTAAAGATAGAAATAAAGGCGCTTATAACGGCAATGCAAGATCAAGCCATCGTAACCAATTATATGAAGGCAATAATTAAAACCAGCTGTGATAAAAAATTCAGACTTCGTCGTACCTTCAGTGGAACCATTCACAACATCGTATCAGGCTGAAGCAATGAGCAGCACTTAACAGTGGTCCAACAATGGGAGCTAAATAGCAGAGCAGCTATTTAGAAAAATACTCCAGGACTTTTGGATTTCTCACCATCCTATTCCAGAAAGCTGCTGCAGTCGCCACGAGCTGAGCTTTAGGTAATGGTTGGACTACTGACAGGGCACTGCCGGTAGAAATACCACTTGTACCTCATGGACAAGTCAGCAGCCGAAACATAAGGTTCTATGGATAGCAAATGCAAACAGCATAAGATATAGCTCATGTTGGTCCCCTGTTTTGGAATGTTCTTGAAATTTCGATTTTTTCCGAAAATAGTCTCAAACGATTATGTTCGATTCGCTGATGAAGAATTCGAGGACAAAGTCGATTTTTCCCGACCGGCTATCCGTTACCACGATAACTTTCGAAGGGCGAGAGATAGCGACTAGAAAATTTCAGGGCAGGTTGTGTATCCGAATGCGATGGTAGAGTGTCTTAATGGGCATAATCAGTCTAACAATTTTGGAGTTACACTCATATGAAATTTTGTTGTTGTTTCCTCAATAACTCAAAAGATACAGATCGGATCGAATTGAAACTTGATAATTAGTTGTATAATGCTGTGAGCAAAATTTGTCAATATTTGGCATAATGTAGATGTTTATAATTTCCGCATCAAGAGAAAATACATTATTTTTTGCGCACTCGTACTAGGGTGCCATCATTTTGGTTATATGTCTTTATTTTTCGAATGTTAAGTCGAAAATGGTCTAAGACGATTACATTTCACTACAAATATCCATTCGTCTGTTCCTAAAAACGATAGCTACAAACAATATCTTTCCATTGAAAACTCGACAAATACTGGTCATAGAACACAGCGCTAACATTGTGATCTATCAGGTTGGGAATATATCTTTGATGGGAGAAGTATCGAATACTCACGGAATTACTAGTTTAGGTTCAGTAACGTTAAAGCTCTTCCCCAAGAATTTTTTGATGATAAAATGAACTCCTTTTTCGATTTCCTGGGTATTTAGCTTCTCAATTTCTGGAACCAAAGGACCTGTAAACCATCCAATCAGAGTGTTGGGCAAACCAGGTGCAGCAAACAGCCTGTAGAACGAGTTCAACCACGATTTTCCATTCTGAAATGTAAAAATAACTGACATTTTTGCACGCATGTTCTAGGTAACAGCATGCTATAATTTTTCCTAAATGTCTTTCATTTTCGACTTCTTTGCAAAAATGGTCTTAAATGATCAGGCTCTACTCACTCATGAAGTGATCAAATTCGATTCTGTCCAGCCGATAACTTTCGAACGGATAGAGATAGCGAATTGAAATTTTCAGGGTAGGTTGCGCATCCGACTGCAGCAGCTAAGGTCAATAATCTACAAGCTCATAGACCGCATTAGCAAAGTTAGGCGGGAATTTCCATTTACGATCCATCCGTGGATCCGACACTCTTATTCCTCGTGCATTTCTTAAGGACTTAAAAATCACGCGAATCTCCCGCCAGTTTTCACATGCTTTAGGAAATTTCTCAACATTTATTTCTGTTGAAACAACAAAGAAACTTGCTCAATAAGCTAGAATCAGGTTTGTGTAACAAAATTTTTTATTTTCAAAATAAATACCTAATGAATATAAATGTGTCGAGCATATTCAACGGATGTTTGTCTTATAACTTCTTATTATTAGTTTACTCGAAATCAATCACAAATAATAACTTAATATAATAGTCTAGTCTAGTCAACAAGTGCTTTTCAGGTCAAAATTTTGCGTATTCTCCGAAAATTATGTTTGAGGTGTCATTCGATTCGGAATGACATGTAGATAGTTTTTGATATAATGCTATGGTCGCTTGCAAAAATTGCAATAGTTATAAACAACTAAGTGAAAAAAAAAGAAGGAGGTTTAGGTTTTCTCCAATATCTCAAAAACTATTTGAGATAATTCAAATTTGAAAAAAAAAATTCAAATAAAGGAGGAAATTTTCTAAAAAAAGTTCCAACTGCCGGAACTGTAGGACAAATATTTATAATTCTAGTAGAGGGTTGAAAATACGCCCGAAAACGGGTACTACGGCTTGCGCAAGCCCCGTCCCCTTCGTACCTTTGATGAATTAATATTATTTAAACTTATTAAATATGAAAATACTAAATATCAAGAATTCAGGCGCCTGCAGGATAAATCAAAGAACATTAATCCATGGTCCAAAAATGTTTATCGCGGTTTTTCAATTAGTTATCCATTAGTTGATCAACAATTTTTTGTAGCACGAACATTATAACATTCCAAGTACCCTCTTCTTTTTTTCACTTGATTGTTTATAAATACAGGGTCTTTCACGAGGAACCTCACCCATATTTATACGGGAAACTACAGAACGTATTTTCATGAAATTCAGCACTTATAAGTACTTCACGATGCTGATGAAATCTAAAATATTTTCAAGGCTTGAGCACCTCCGGTTTTTCCGGAAATGACGTCAACTTCCGTTTTTCAAATTAGAACACCATTTTTTCATTGCAGAAATAGATTCCTTAGAAAATTTCAAGTTATTTTGATGCAACATTTTTCAGTTTTGGTTGGAAAATTCTCTCTGAGCGGGAAAATTCGAAAAAAAAATCGAAAATAGAGCTCCGCTGAAACAAGAATAACTTCGAGGTTTTTGGATGGAAAATTTTCACTTTTGGGATTTTTCAAGATGTAAGATTGATGTATCCACTTTAGAAATCGAAATCGCGATTCATGATACAAAGGGTGAAAAAATCGCTTTCAAAGTTAGGGATGACAAAATGCTGAAAAATCAATTTTTTCAAATGAGAACCCCATTTTTTTATGGCAGATATTGAATCTACGTTAAAAAATAATGTGAGTGTATGCATCATACCCTTGCCCTAAAGTGGATATTTTCTGAGTTATTCACAAAAAACTGTTTTTCGTCTTGAATTTTCTTGAAATTTTCAGGAACTGTTACTTAAACCATGTTTTAGATTTTACTACCCTAATATGCAAGAGAAAAAAGTTACAGGTTGTTCCTAAATAGATGGCGAATTTTGATTCGAATTTGTATCGGAAACCTCTTTATTTCAACTAATCGGCCATCGGATTTCTCTCCAGTGATAAATAAATAATTCCTTATGAACCATATGCAAAAACTTACCATGTTTTACATTCTTTTTTTTTAATGATAGATATCATTAATTACATCTGCCAAATTCCTCTTTATTCAGTAGCATTTTGTGTTTACTATTAATTTGGTGATAATTCGTATTAAGTTATAAAATCGATCACTATGCCCAATGAAGATTATTTAAATCTCATTCAACTTCATGGAGAATGTAATAAAGTTGTAGATAGAACGATTCGACTGTTCATTGAGAGGTTTCCTGACCGACCCAGACCAACGAGAGATACCATTAACAGAACTATGACAAACTTGAGAAATGTCGGATCTTTCGTTAAGAAAACTATACACAGAGAAAAAAGTGTAGTAGAAGATGAGAACAACGAAATTACAGTTCCTGCATATTTTCGTGTGAATCCTCAAAATTATCTCAAAGATGCCGAGATTGATCTGGGATTATCTCAATCGAGTGTTTGGAGAATATTAAAAAAACACAAAATGCACCCATATAAATTCAATAGGGTACAGCATTTGAAGGAAACTGATTTCGTCAGGAGAACAGAGTTTTGCGAAGCTATGATGATTCGATTTCAAGAGAATGAAAACTTTTTGGACTGTATAATTTGGACAGATGAATCTAAATTCACAAAGAATGGTTCTTTCAATAGGCATAACAGTCATTATTGGGATGAAGAGAACAACCACCACTTCAGACAATGGAACTTTCAAGAGACCTGGAGTTTCTATGTTTTTTGCGCCATCAAAAATAATGCAATTCTCGATGTTCACATTTATGATGGGACTTTAACTGGTAAGATAGAACACTACACATGTTTGCATTATTTAAAGAATGTTCTCCCTTAGGAGATAGATATTCTGACATATTGACTCAAATAATTGAGCCGCTAGTACAGAACCATAATGACTTATGGTATCAACAAGATGGCGCGCCTCCACACAATTCACTCAATGTGTCAAATATCCTCTACAGGCTATTTGAAGATCGATGGTTGGCGAACAATGGTCCACATCTTTGGCCACCACGTTCTCCCGATTTAACTCCTTTAGACTATTATGTTTGGGGTAGGATAAAAAATATTGTCTACTCAACTCCCCTGACTGATAAAGAGGACTGCATAGAACGAGTCAGAAATGCGTTCAGGTTTGTTTAGATTTTTAGATTCTTAGTTTTGAAACTCAATTTAGTTTTTAAACACTTTTGCAGATCTCTTCCTCCCGATGAAATAAGAAGAGCAACGCACGAAGCATTCCTGAGACGTATAAATAAATGTCTAGAAATTAACGGTCAAAACTTTGAGCATCTTCTCTAGTTATAACTGCGAGAGTTTGCCATGGTTCTCCTAATAGTAACTTGAAGTCGGTTTCAAGAAGGGGTGAAAAATCTACAGCATGGTTCAAATAACAGTTCCTGAAAATTTCATCTTTTTGGCGTGAAGGGAAAAGAAATAGCTGAAAATTCAAGACGAAAAACAGTTTTTTGTGAATAACTCAGAAAATATCCATTTTAGGGCAAGGGTGTGATGCATACTGTCACATTATTTTTTAACGTAGATTCAATATCTGCCATAAAAAAATGGGGTTCTTATTTGAAAAAATTGATTTTTCACGATTTTGTCATCCCTAACTTTGAAAGCGATTTTTTCACCCCCTGTATCATGAATCTGGATTTCGATTTTTAAAGTGGATACATCAATCTTACATCTTGAAAAATCTCAAAAATGAAAATTTTCCGTCCAAAAACCTCGAAGTTATTCTTGTTTCAGCGGAGCTCTATTTTCGATTTTTTTTTCGAATTTTCCCGCTCAGAGAGAATTTTCCAACCAAAACTGAAAAATGTTACATAAAAATAACTTGAAATTTTCTAAGCAATCTATTTCTGCAATAAAAAAATGGTGTTCTAATTTGAAAAACGGAAGTTGACGTCATTTCCGGAAAAACCGTAGGTGCTCATGCCTTGAAAATATTTTAGATTTCATCAACATCGTGAAATACTTAAAGTGCTGAATTTCATGAAAATACGTTCAGTAGTTTCCCGTATAAATATGGGTGAGGTTCCCCGTGAAAGACCCTGTATAGCCTATGTATATTATTCTATATAGCCTATAGACCTATAGTGGCCTCAGCATTTTCTCAAAAACTATTTACATGCCATTCCGAATCGAATGACACCTCGGTCATAATTTTCGGAGAATACGCAAAAATTTTGACCCAAAAAGCAATTGTTGACTAGACTATAAACCCTAAATCGAACATGTAATGACGCACAACAGGAGTCATCTTAGACATACGGAAATCTATCGAACTACACCGGTCTCAATTTTGATTTAAGGGTAAATAGAAGTAGATTTTGATGTGGAAAGGACATCAATAGATGCACTAATGATGAAGCTACCTACTATTTGATGTCTCTGTACTAACATTCACTTTTAAATAGCGTGGTTTCATATCAAAGTTGAAACACCATAAGAGAAAATTGTTGAGAAATTTGAATATGGATCTCCCGCCAAGAGATTGATTCTAACCTTACTAATGCGGTCTATTGGAACGCTTTCTCACAATTGTGCATGTGGACCTATCGCTGTACGGTTCAACCGCTCTAGGAACAATTGACGGCACCTGAAAACATCTAAAAATTTTTTCAGAGTACAGGGTTATTCTCACCATTTTGGGGCCTGACTTGTATTCTTCACTGAGTTTTTCCTCGTCTTCCTTTCTCCAAACGAATGCAAATTCGTAAAGATCGTCACCCCACCATTTCTGGGGATACTGAAGTACAACTTTCATTGTAGCATCAAAACCAGTATTTTTGATGGCATCAACCTTATTAGCAGGTAACTTGGGATCGAAGAGCTTCTCGTGTCGTTCCTTCAAAACTCCTACGGACGGAGTGAAAATGACATGATCGGCTTCATGCAATCCTCCTTCTTTGGTTTGTATTTTCACTTTGCCACTGCCTCCCCAAATGATATTATCAACAGTGTTGTGATAGTATATAGGGAACAATCTGAGTCTGTGTTCATCGCCGAATTTCGCCATGAGTAAGTCCAGGAAATATTTGAATCCTAAACCACCCCAATTCATTTCTTGTTCACCTTTGCAGATTTGGTAGTGATCGTTCAGGAGTAGTTTGCTCCAATCGAAAGCTCCATAGCGACGAAGATATGCATTCTCGCAGGTTCCGATGATATCCAGTGCCTGTGTGGACATAGCAGGATCTTTCGCATATTGTTTGAGGATAACGTCGTTGAATCTGGAATGAAAAGACTATGCAATTCGAGTGTGAAAAAAAAATGAAATTGCCATAATAATTCCTAGGTCTGAAATGAGAATAAATATTTGGACACCATTTGCTTAGCGTTGTCAAACTGTTTCAATGGCCGTGCAAACATAGATATTTTTATTTTAGGCTGCAACTCATGATACAAAAATCCAATTTGTCAAACTATTCCGATAGATGGCGACCATAGGTATTTTTATGCGATTCTGCAACTTATGATGCATCATTCAGATAACTACGCAACGTTGTCCTCTCTACATAGAAGTCGTAGCAATTACGTATTTTCACACTGAATTTACTTCGGCAAAATGAATTTGAGAAGATATTATGTGAATTCAATAATTCCACAGTCCTGGCGACTGTAGAAGAAAATTTTTCCTCTGTTGTTACTGGTAAATGGAAATATTTCACGTATAAAAACTGGTTGGAAGATTCAATTATGCTATTTTCTTGTATTGAAATCAAGAATCAAGTGTTGGAATTTAATTGAAAAATAATGGATAGAGTAGTCCGATACTTTGTGATAGTTAATTTGAAAAAAGAATAAAAGTTCCTGAATAACCCGGCAGGAAAACTTCTAAACGAACAGACGTACCTGGAATTCCCCACTTTTCGAAATTCTCAAGAAATAAGCCTACAGAAGACATTTAAATACCTTGTTGCACATTTAAATACCTTGTTGGTTGAAATACACCAGTTTCAAAATGTAGTCGTACTACGAAACCCGAGTCATTCTTATACCTTAATAAAATATAATGATAAGAAACTAATGGTGGGTTTATGCAGAAAGAATTTAGCTCTTATCACTTAGATCTTGTAACTTGACTCTAAGATCGAGCTCTTCTATTGGTTGTACCGATCACGTGACAGACTCGGCCTCTAAATTCTCCTGTGTATATGAAAAATTTCATCTTTTTACTCAAGAACTTATGCACTTTAGACCATTTTCAAGAAATTTCATTCCAGAGTTCAACATGTAAGAATGAAGTTTTCCTATTGCAGATTTCGGTTCTGTATAGCACTCGTTGTCTCTGCTTCTTCAAAACTTCTCTGGGCATTTCAATTTCAAAGCGAAGAGTTCTTTTTTTTATTCGAAGATAATGGTCTGTGATAATATCTTGTCTAAGATTGAAGATTCTGTTATGATTATGTTGAGAGTAGAAATTGGCAACGTCTCGGTGAATTGTTTTGACCTTGGCGATATTTCAGCAGTGCCAACCTGCCGTAATATCAGTTACAAAAACGATATAGACCTAAATCATGGCCAACCGGGAGACTTTATAAAAGTGAATGGAGTATATGCCACTTGAACTGAAAACATTCTAAGTCCAGATAATAATAGTTCTTTATTGTACCCAACAGAAATATCCCAATTACTGGGTAACAAGTTAAAGATAAGTGTTAAATATTATCAACATCCGTGAAATAACCTAATATATAATATATAATATATAAGTTTATTCAGAATTTCTTACAAAAAACGAGTAAACTACAAGCACAAATCAAATAAAATAATGTTCCAGTCACATACAAGTGGACAATTCCATTAATTGGTAGCAACCACAAAAATAACAAAAATAGTACAGATCCCAAGACCTTGTACCACCAGACAGAAGATGAAGAATTTATTATTATTATCAAACCCCAACTCTCTGTCGTTTCCAAGGAGGTTGGGGTTAACGCGATATCTGTACATCAACGACTATATTCCTGGAATTGCCTTCGAACCGCCGGATCGTGCCTGTGGTCATGATCGTTCGTATTGGTCTAAGGCGTGGTATTTTCAGTTTCAGCCAGAGACTTGCACCCCACCTTGGGCGTACTACCCACTTCTGATCGGGGGAAAGCCAACGTGTGGGTGGGGGTAGAGAGTAGGTAGCTAGGGTATGAGTACTCGGGGTAAAGGGAGTGAGCTTTGATCAGGGTTACGACGAAAACGTTAGAATAGTTTTTCATCCTTGAGACTTAGACAAAGACGAAATGTTAAGAGCGTAATTCAATCAACCCCTAGGCCTTTGATATAAAAATCCTACAGATATTTAGTTCAATCAGGAATTCGGATCTGTGCCGAGAATTACAAATTATTTTTTAGCAACGTTACCGCTGCAAACGGGTAATGATCGGTTAAAATTTCAACATTTTAGCGAAAATACTAATTCGATCCAACTGAAATTCAGCACCAACTTGTAGGTTCACGCCCAGAATGTATCAGAGTTGGGAATCATCAATGGATTCTTATAATAAAACAAAATGTGTCTATTAATAAAATTACATCGAAATTATTGGTTTCTCAGAGTTGGTAATGATATCAATGGATTCTCATTTAATTTATTCTATTTTATGATGCAGTTCTATCATAAGAATCCATTGATATCATTCCCAACTCTGAGAAACCAATACTTTCGGACATATGATTCGTCTAAGTTTGAACAGGGGCGTCAAAGATCCTGTCGACAGGGCTTTCCCACTTTTTCTACCATATTTTCTGACACCAGTTGTCGCTTTTTCCGATTTTCGTGGTATTCTCCACCTTAAAATGAAAATTCAAAGTTACCTGATGTACCAAATTCAAATTGCGGGTAACATTGAACGATTCAAAGTTAGCTTATATTCATAAGTTTCCCAAGTAGTTTAGAAATTAAGAACATTAACAAATATTTTATGTTTACGCATGAATATTTTAAAATGAAACTGGAGACGACCACATAAAAGGCAAGGAAAATCGATAACTCACCTGCTCAAAACCGCCTTTGTATATTTAACTTTGAATTATTAGGGAGCAACCAACACCCGCTGAAAAACACACTCAGAAATGGCGCGTAAAACGTAACAGAATATAAGACAGATCAGTAGTTCTTTTTAATGTGACAAAGTTCATATTGGTATGTTCAGTTTTAAACAGTATCTTGGACTTGCGTCCAACTCATACGGAAGTCCAAGATGACATGTGTGAACACAGATCATACGATAATTCATAGATAAAATAATTAGAGCATTCTGTGAAAACATGGAAGTACGATTTAATATTGAAATTTTGAAAAATCATATCTCCGAAAGTATTAGCTTGTCAGAATTGAAAATGATAGCGATGGATTCTTATAATAAAATTGCATCTTAAAAAAAAATATTTGAAATTTGTAATGTAAAAATTTTTTTAATTTTTCGTTACTCCGAAACCATCAGGCTGATTCTGCCAAGTAACGAACCTATCCGAAATATTTATTTCCTTAACCTACTCTGAAAATTTCAACTGTCTAGCTCATTATGTTCGAGAGTTATCGTGTTAACGGAGTGCCGGCCATATTGGCCGGACACAATCGATTTTGACCACGGATTCTTGATCAGTCAGTCGAGCCGAAACGTTCAAGACCATTTTCATCAAAAAATTCGAAAATTACAGACATATGGGCAAATTGATAAGCACTCTGTTGCGAGGAACAAGAGCGCCATAAAACAGAATATGTTGTTTTCCAAATTACTCGTAAACTACTGATTTGCTCTAGTTGAAATCTGATAGTTAGTTGAAAAATATGAAAAAGTACTTAATTCAGTACTCTTTGGCGCGCTCGTTTACGTTGGCCAATTTCAGTTGAATGATGAGTGCTTCAAGCTCGGTGGATAGAGTGAACCGGAGATCTAGTCAGACGGTAGTGGCCACCATGCACTGTTTACCCCTATAATAATATAAAGAGGTTGATAAAAAACCCCATCAATGACCAAATCATCCTCAGAAACAAAAGTTCTATAAATTTCTGGCACGAAAAGTTAGCGTTGTTATTTAAGAAACCCCACTACCCTCCACCCCTCGTAGAGGGTGCTTGACGACTCCTAAATTACACCTGAAAAGTTGCGTATTTTAAGGTAAAAATTGACGCATTCGAACATTTTTCTGCTAAATAGTAAATACCGAAGATATGAATTTTGTGCGTTACTTTTTAGTCATTATGTATAGGTACCTACTTGTAATTGAAGAATCATTTATTACAGAATAGTGAAATTTTAAGGTCGCGAAAGTCAGATCTTGTTATTTTATGCTCCTATTGTTTATAATTCCGTTTAATGATCTTGAGCTAAATCATGCTGAACTCCATTTATCTATACAGTTTATTTTTATGCGGACATGATCAAATGAATTTGAATTCATTCAGCCACGAAATAATGGTTTATAAACGAGACTAAATTTAAACAACAAGTATTTTTATCACTTGATGAAAACAGAAAAGAACATTGATATTTTTCACATAATAAAATAAATCATCGATATAAATATTTCGAAAGCCTTTGAGAGCATTAGAGATGTCACGGCTGTACCTTCCAAACTATTCCACTGATTCTGACTATTTTTCATTCGATTAGTTAACTCATGGATCTAAAATCGTGAAATAATTGTCGTTGATCGTATGGCACAAATTCCATCGTAATTTTTCGATCATAGCTGAAATTTCTTATTGATTTTTTTCCAAAATTAGCCATTCCCATATTCCAAATGAATATAAAATGATCAATGGTACTTCTGTGCAAGGGCGTAGCCAGGGGGGGTTCAAACCCCCCCGAAATGTCATTTTTTTCATAAAAACAAAGAAATACTTGCTACAGAAAGCACCTGGCCTTATAAAGTCAATTACAAAAATTTCGAAATCCCTATTTAAACTTTAATAAACTTTATTAGGTGAACCTATGTACAAGAAAACTATTTACCAACGATCTTTCTGTGCTTCAACAATTCATACAAGATAAAACCTACAATTTTCAAATAGTCGGATTTATTCATCAAAATAAAATATGAAAACTATTTGCTAAACCTGAAATGAGAAACTTGAATTCTATTTTCTTTATTTGGATTCGTTCACGAATGAACCAGTTGTAGCCTTTTATCCATTATTATATAGGGTGTCCGCATTTAACGTTAGTATATTTCAGGAGCTGATTCTAGAGATCAAAATATGAAGAAAACGTCACATCAACCTATGTCCTAAAATGCACAATGGAGGCCCTAGAGCTCCTTTTACATGACCTCCCAAATCACATAATTTTGCGATAAATTTGTCAATATTTGGCAGATTCAACTGAAATTTAGTACATGGAAGTTTTTGGATGAACTTAATCGGTAATACTCTAATTAATTCCATCTCTCGATTGGCGGAGATAATTAGGGGGACTTTCATAAAACTACTTCCCATGTTTTAGCAGGCGAACTAATTGATATTTCAGTCAAAAGAATATTTTCCTCAAAAATTGGTTCAAGCACTGACGTAAAGTCAGGAGCTTTTGCGCTCATGTTCTATTGTCTATTCACCTCTATTGGACACTCTTTATCGAATGTACCATCGACATAGACCGTTTTATCAGCTTTTAAGATATGAATACATTCCATACCATTTTAATGGAAGAGTTGAGTTATGAGAGAATCATAGAATTTTTTATTGTGACATATGTATTCTATTGAAATTAAAATTCGTTAAATATCTAATATTATACGGAAAAACTTAGGTCTCAAGAAATTTCAGGATACGATATTCACAAAATTCCACGAAAATTAGCGCGTCAGCATTCCACAAGTAATTACCGAGTTTTAATTGGAACGGACTTGTATATTTTCCAAAACCGTTGGGCCGATTATGCCTATTAAGGAACTCGAACGTCGCATTTGGGTGCGCAGCCTACTCTGAAAATTGCAAGTCGCTATCTCATTCCATTCTAAAGTTATCGTGAGATACACAATATTTTCTCATAATTTTTCCAAAATTTTCTAGTCATAAGATACTTACAAATTTCACATACGTCTCGGCGTTGATATTCTATAGCTTGTGACGCAGCTTCAATTCGATCAAATGTGTATATTTTGTATATATATCGAAAAAACAATTTTCCAGGTGAAAAAATAACTCCGAAACCTTGTGGTTAATTATGCCCAAAAATGAACTTAACTGTCCCATTCGGATGCGAACCCTAACCTGAAAATTACAAGTCATGGCGACTCTTTCGATTCTAAAGGTATCCTGAAATGAATCATATTTTGGCGCGTATGATCTGGGGAACATCGCGTTATCATTTGGCCCATATGACTGTAATTTTCGAAAATGGTCTCAAACGATTGGGTTCGACTCCCTGATCAAGAATTCGAGGTCAAATTTGATTATGTCCGGCGGGCCGGCCGCCCGGCCGGCCGTTGCCACAATAACTTGAGAACGGAAAGAGATAGCGACTTGAATTTTCAGAGTAGGTGGCGCATCCCAATAGGACGGAAAAGTGCGTTAATGGGCATAATCAGTCCAATGGTTTCCGACTAATAATTTTGTCTACAACCAATACTAATCAGCGATCAAATTGAAACTTGGTGATTCGTTGTAGAATATAAACCTAAGGACGTTTGTGAAATTTTGTGAACATCGTATGGCTTGAAAATATTTAAAAAACTATTGAAAAATATTATTTACGCCACGATAACGGAAAGAGATAGCGACTTGAAATTTTCAGTTTAGGTTGAGAATCTTAATTCAGTTTGTTTATAGGCATAACCGACAAAACAGTTTTGGAGTTATACCCATCTGAAATTTGGTTGTTATTTCCTCAATAACTCGAAAAATACAAAACCAATCCAATTCAAATATGGTTATTAGTTGTAGAATGGCAGCGCGAAAATTCTTGCAAAATTTTGTGAGGATCGTATAACTAGAAAATTTTTAAAAAATCATAGAAAATTATTGAAAACAATTCTATATATCAGAAACTATTCGAGTGATATCGCTGAAATTTTGCGAGTGCCTTCAGAACCTAACTTTACCACCAAGTTCCAAGTTTGAACATGATCGGATCTATCTTGTTGGAGATCCGAGCAGCCTTGTGTGAGTTCAATAGCTGGATGGGTGATCGTTGCCTCGACAACTCTGGAACGAAAGGAGATAGGGACTAGCAATTTTCAGGATAGGTTGCACATCTGAATGGGAGACTTAAGTTCGCTGTTGGCCTTTATCGGCCCAACGGTTTCGGAGTTATAGGTACCCATCAGGAATATTATTTCCTCGATAACTCAAAAAATATAGACTCGATCGAATTGAAGCGTGGTAACTAGTTGTAAAACATCAACATGAAGACATGTGTAAAATTTTTTGAAATTACGAAAAAATATTATGTATCTCATGATTCCTTGAGAACGGAAAGAAATAGCGACTTGCAGTTTTCAGTCTAGTTTGCGCATCTGAATACGACATTTAAGTTCGTTAACTAGCATAATCGGCCAAATGGTTCTGGAGTTGTATAAATCTGGAATTTGGTTGTTATTTCCTCAATAACTCAAAGAATACAACTCCGATACAATTGAAATATGGTTATTAGTTGTAGAATGCCAACGCGAAACTTGTAAAATTTCGTGAGGATCGTAGCACTAGATGATGTTCGAAAAATTATTGAAAAAAAATTGTTTCAAGCCCTGACGTGAAGTCAGAAGCTTTGGCGCGTATATTCTCTTGTCCATTCTCCTTTATTGGACACTCTTAATCGAATTTACCATGGTGAATTCGATTAAGAGTGTCCAATACAGGACAATGGACAATAGAACATACGCGCAAAAGCTCCAGACTTTACGAAAAAAAAATGGCTCAAGCACTGACGTGAAGTCAGGAGCTTTTTCGCGTATGTTCGATTGTCCATTCTCCTGTATTAGATACTCTTAATCAATTTACCATGGTGAATTCTATTGTCTGTTCTCCTGCATTGGACACTCTTAATCGAATTTACCATGGTAAATTCGGGGTGTCCAATACAGAAAAACAGACAATGGAATTCACCATGGTAAATTATTATATGATCTGCATGATCTTTTTTTCCTATGAGAGATGAATGTCAAAATTATTTCTGGTTCATTATTCTTGATATAAAATAGTCCTCCTGTTCTAGAAATAAGTGTGATTGAATGCCAAATGACCAAAGAAATTACCTCAGCTATCGTAGAATTATGAGAATGATATTTGGGATATAAATATCTCGGTTAAGTTCGTTATTGGTTAAAATCGGCCAGATGGTTTCGGAGTAATGAAAAAAAAAATGTTTTCAAATAAAACATTCATATTAGATTTTTTTCAAGATATACCTTCATCACAAGAATCCATTGATATAATATTTCACTTTAACAAATTAATAATTTCGGGGATATATTTTTTTTAATTTCAATATTAAATCATAACTCTATGATTCCACAGAATGCAGTAACGTCTGTATATATGAATTTCATGATCTAAGTTCTAATTGATATAATATAACTTTCAGAGTATATTAGTGGAATGAATATTTCGGATATGTATGTTATTGGTGAGAATCGGTCTGTTTCAATTTAATTTCTTTCATGATGCAGTTTTATCGTAAGAATCCATTTATATCATTCCCAGAGACCAATAATTTCGGAGATATGATTTGTCAGTTTTGACAAGAGCGCCAAAGCTCCTGTCCACAGGGCCTGAACGAATTTTTTTATTACATAGGATACATTTTGTTTCGAATTTAACTCCACGATGTTAAAATCCTTAAAAATAATATTGAAATATGATTAAAAAAATTAGTTACTCACTTTTCATTGAACGCGTCGGCAGCAGAAATTGGCTCTTTTCCCTCATACTCCTCCTTTAAATTGTTATTGATTGCAGCAATATCAAGAGCCAACTTCGCATCCACAGGCGAACCATCTGAATAATAACTTTTGAATTTCTTTTTTTCATCGAAATACTTCAAATAATCTTTGGCGACCTCATAAACAACGTTGCCGTCTTCTCCACCAACGCGCTCGCCCCCCAGATCGACACTACCACAATCCTCGCCATCCAGCAGGAAGACACTATGGATACGACCACCAAGTCTCTCTTCGGCTTCGAGAATAATGAAATCCGTTATATTTTTTTCAATGAGCCTCGTAGCAGCAGCTATACCTGATGCCCCCGCACCGATAATTATTATTTGTGCGGGACTCACTTGTGAGAAGAAACACGAAATGAGTAGAAGAACTATCGAAAACTTCTCCATACTTAGTTGGAGTGTTATTGGGAGCGGTTGATATATGGAATTAAACCGAGGTGTATATTGTCCGATATAGATTGCATTGAGCGAAAGTTCATTTATACGAGAGTAATACAGTATTAATGAGAAGTAGGGATGCAACAACTGCAACAGCTTCAGAGGCGAAATACAGGGCGATTGTCTGAGAACGTATATTATAAGAATTTAAAGATCGCATGATTCTGAAATTTTTTCTGGTGTAGTCTTTCTAATGAAAATATTTTTAAGGTGGCTCCACTTCCGGACTTATTGCTTTTTTGAATTCGGCAACGACAGTAACGACACGCTTGAAGTCATCTACAGTCGGCAAATTTGAAGATACAGCGCTAAAACAAGGAAGATGCGTAACACAGGCATAATTTTTTGTATCACAATTTTACGAAATAATTTAGCATCTACAGGGTGCTCGGAATTTAATTTCCATTCAAGACAATTTCAAACCACAAAAACTCGATTTTTTCAAATACGATGCTGCGCTTTCTTTCCTCGACTTAGAAGCAACCAATCATGAACAGCATTTCCTATACCTATCGAGTTATTAATGATATTTATAAAAGTTGAGGATTCGTTTGGAAATGCTTGGAAAGCATGCCTTGGAAATGACAATTCTCGCTTCAATCGTCAAAATAAATAGTATTTATCAATTATTTTGATTCTTAAATATTTGAAAGGGAAAATCAACAATATTCAAAAACAGATAATTTGAATTTATTTTATAGCCATAGAGAATGTAATAAAACCATACAAACAACCTTTCGTACGTTCAAGGACAGAAAGCCTCATCTACCTCCAATGAATCCGAGAAAATTTCACCAGAATCAAACTCTCTTTATGTATGGAACAGTAAAATCTGCTAATGTTGGTCATAAACCTTCAACAAATGATGATACTAATGAAGAACACATTGAGATATTTCAGTGCATGTCCCCGTCGTTCAATTCGATCGCCCACAGTAGATCAGGGCTTAACATATTCTGCTATTCAAACAATATTGAAAAAAGTTGGTTCAAGCCCTGTGGACAGGAGCTTTCTAGCGCTCTAGTTCAAACAGACAACTTATATCTCCGAAAGTATTGGTTTCTCAGAGTTGGGAATTATATCAATGTATTCTCATGATAGAACTGCATCATGAAGGAAATCAAATTCAAATAATAGTTTATTTATCAAGATTAAATGAGCAATCTGAGAATGAGAACTGCGCCATGTAAGAAATCAAATTAAAATAGCTGACATGAATTTGACTCTCTCTTATAGAACAGGATGACATGTACGAGTATGAACACAGATCATATAATAAAGCTTAGATAGAATAATTATAACATTCTGTGAAAACATAGAAGTACGATTCATTATTGAAATTTCGAAAAATGTTATCTCCGAAAGTATTAGCTTGTTGGAGTTGAAAATGATATCTCTGGATTTAAATGGTGAAACTGCATCTTAAATAAAAATTGAATTTGAAATTTGTTACTTAAAAAAAAAATATTTTTCGTTACTCCGAAACCATCAGGCCAATTTTGCCTAATAACGAACTTAACCGAGATATTCATCTCCCTAACCTACTCTGAAAATTTCAACTGCCTCGCTCATTCCGTTCGAGAGTTATTGTAGAAATTTTTTTTTTATTTTCAACATTTTTTTTTGACACTTTGCGGTAACCTGGTCAATACAAAACTTCACGTGCATATAAATGTCATGATTCTACAATTTGATGCTAAATTTCAGATAGATCAAGTAATCGGTTTCGGAAATATTCATAAAAAATGTTTTTACTAAAATCGGCCATATCTCCGAAACCGCTTGATGGAGATATTTACGCTCTAAACCCACCTTACAAATTTCAATCCTCTAACTCCTTTCGTTCGAGAGTTATCGTGCCTACGGCCGGCTGGACAGAATCGATTTCGACCTCGGATTCTTGATCAGTGAGTCGAACCAAATCGTTTGAGACCATTTTCAGCCAAAAATTAGAAAATTACAGACATTTGGGGAAATTGATAAGCACTCTGTTCCGAGGAACTAGAGCGTCAAAAACATAAAATGCACAACTACTCTTTTACTACAGTGCAGGAACTTCAACCGGGAGATGATGCAAGAAGAATTGAATATTGTGAAGAAATGCTCCAAAGAATACAAGAGGAACCACTTTTTTGCTGACAGTCATTTGATCTGATGAAACTACCTTTAGTAGAGAGGCGTTAGGGCCGGTCCGTACGCTACGTTTCGCACAACCTTTTGCCTGCACAGTTCAACACGTTGCAGGTAAAACGTTGCGTGTAGATAGGAAAATTGCGCAGTTTTGAAAACGTTGCAGTTGCAGCGATAACTGAGCTAGAGAGCATAGATATCCGTGAACTGCGCGGTTTTGTCGCTGCATGTAGACGGTAATGTGGTAACAGAATGCCAAATTTGACAAGAGTAGTACCTCCTCCATGACGATATCACTAAAACTGTGCGAAATATACATACCTATATCTCGGTATCGTGTGGACGCACTAAAAATTGTTACGTTTTCATTCCGTCTTGAGACTGCGCAGATAGAAGGTTTTTCAAAGTGTATCGTTTGGACCGGCCTTTAGTCAACAGACGAAAGTTTCATTACTGGTCTGATGCAACCCCGCTTAATTTCAGTTCCAACGTTTTCTGTATAATCATATTATAGTCTATTGATTGAGATCTTTAGATGTGTTAGCAGAGGTTAGTGAAACGGAGTACCATACAATTCGGCGAATGATACAAGAGCTTAGGGAAAATCCTCTTCAAAAAAACCCTGTCTCCCCATGAGTGTTGTCATTTGTAAAAATGAAATTTGTTTACAAAAGTAGCTGAAATTTATGAGATTGAAGGCATTTCTTCCTTTGAAATGAATTCATTCGTCTAGTAATGGAGAGTTTTATCAAAGATACACGAACCTCAACCTAACATATAAAAATTGGTTCAAGCCCTGTGGACAGGAGCTTTTTGGCGCTCTTGTTCAAACAGACAAATAATATCTCCGAAAGTATTGGTTTCTCAGAGTTGAGAATTATATCAATGGAGTATTATGATAGAACTTTATCATAAAGGAAATTCAAATCAAATAATAGTTTATTTATCAAGATTAAATGAGCAATCTGAGAATGAGAACTGCACCATGGAAGAAATCAGATTAAAATAGCTGAAATGAATTTGACTCTCTCTTATAGAATAGGATGACATGTACGAGTATGAACACAGCTCATATAATAATTCATAGATAGAATAATTATAGCATTCTGTAAAAACATAGAAGTACGATTCATTATTGAAATTTCGAAAAATCATATCTGCGAACGTATTAGCTTGTTAGAGTTTAAAAAGCTATCAATGGATTTTTATGGTGAAATTGCATCTTAAAAAAAATTAATTTGAAATTTGTAATTTAAAAAAAAAAATTTTTTTCGTTTCTCTGAAACCATCTGGCCTATTTCACCCAATAACGAACTCGTCCGAGATATTATTCTCCCAAACAAACTCTGAAAATGTCAACTGCCTAGCTCATTCTGTTCGACAGTTATTCGAGAAACAAAATAAAAAAAAAAAATTTTGTTTTGACATTTTATGGCAATCCGATCAATAAAAAACGTCGCTTGCGTATGGAGGTCATTATTCTATAATTTGTTGCTAAATTTCAGATAGATCAAGTGATCGGTTTCCGAAATATTCATAAAAAATTTGTTTACTAAAAACGGCCATAACCCCGAAACCGCTTGATGGATGTCGCTGGTTAACGAACTCGTCCAAGATATTCACGCTCCAAACCAACCCTAAAAATTTGAATCCTCTAACTCCTTCCGTTCAAGAGTTATCGTGATAACGGACGGCCGGACAGAATCGATTTCGACCAAGGATTCTTGATCAGTGAGTCGAACCAAATCGTTTGAGACCATTTTCAGCCAAAAATTCGAATTACAGACATTTGGGCAAATTGATAAGCACTCTGTTCCGAGGAACAAGAGCGCCAATAAGCGGAGAGGAGAAAAACTAACAGATTAAAAATAATACCAACCCCTCGAAAGTCCCCTCTCGCAAATATGCTGTGTAGTATTCTCTGTAGCCGCATGAATCTCTTGAAGAAGAATAACCGCCGCTAATATTCAAAGATATTCACTCTTCTTCTTAGAAATACCTGAAATATTTGAATTTGAAAAGGGAAATGTCGTTGCTCGTAAGGCCAGGAGGGTTTTTGCGCGTATGTTCTGGGGAACATCGCGTTATCATTTTGCCCAAATGTCTGTTACTTTCGAATTTTTTGACGAAAATGGTCTCAAACGATTTAGTTCGACTCCCCAATGAAGAATTCGAGGTCAAATTTGATTCTGTCCGGCCGTCCAGCCGTTGCCACGATAACTTGAGAACGAAAAGAGCTAGCGACTTGAAATTTTCAGGGTAGGTGGCGCATCTCAATACGACGGACAAGTTCGTTAATGGGCATAATCAGCCTTGTGGTTTCTGAGTAATAATTTTGTTTTCAAGCAATATAAATCCGATCGAATTGAAACTTGGTGAGTAGTTGTAGAATATGAACCTAAGCAAGTTTGTGAAATCTTGTGTGAATCGTATGGCTAGAAAATTATTGAAAAATGATTAAGAAATATTTTTGTTGTCACGATAACTTGAGAACGGAAAGAGAAAGCGGCTGGAAGTTTTCAGGTTAGGATATGCATCAGAACGCGACATTTCAGTTTGTTTATGAGCATAATCGGCCGAACGGTTGTAGAGTTATAGCCATCTGAAATTTGGTTGTTTTTTGTTCCTCATTAACTCGAAAAATACTAATCCGATTGAATTCAAACATGATTATTAATTGTAGAATGCCAACGCGAAAATACTTGCAAAATTTCGTGAGGATAGTATTTGTAGAAAATTTTTCAAAAATCATTGAATATTGAAAATAAATTCTATATATCAGTAACTATTCGTTTGAAATTGCTGAAATTTTGCAAGAACCTTTATAACCTAACTCTACTGCCAAGTTTCAAGTTTTAACACGATCGGTTAAATATTGTTGGAGATTTGAGCAGCCTTTTGTGAGTTCATTAGCTGGATGGGTGGCCGTTGCCTCGATAACTTTCGAACGAAAGGAGATAGGGACTTTCAATTTTCAGGGTAGGTTGCGTATCCGAATAGGAGAGTTGAGTTCGTATTTGGGCATAATCGGTCTAACGGTTTCCGAATTATACCCACCTGGAATATTATTTTCATGATAACTCAAAAAATAAATATTCGACCGAAATGAAGCTTGGTAACTAGTAGTAGAAAATCAACATAAAGACTTGATCCAAATTTTGTAAGAACCGTACCCCTAGAAAATTAGAAAAAATTACGAAATAAAAAATTTGGTTCAAGCACTGACGTGAAGTCAGAAGCTTTTGTGCGTATGTTCTATTGTCCATTCCCCTGGACACCCTTTATCGAATTTACCATGGTAAATTATGTTGTCCATTCTCCTGTATTGGACACTTTATTCGGATTTACCATGGTATTTTTGATATGATATCGCTGAAATTTTGCTGAAGGCTTCAAAACTTAACTTTAAATTAACCACACTTTCTGATCTTGTAAAGTGAGAGGCTCATTTCTCGATATTAAAACTCGTGATGGGTAGAGAGGAATTTTAGGCCAGTTTTTCTAACACTAATGAGAATATATCTTTATGTTTCACCTCAACACCTTTAGATCTATCAATGGGCATTTATTGGTTATGAATAAGTAATTGAATATTACTGGAAGTCAATTGAATTTCATTCAATATGTTAGTAACTAAAATTATAATTTTCTTTACTTTGATTATTTAAATATGACATTAATTGCAGTAATATTTTTCTAGAATAATTATGTATTCTTCTCCTAAAGAAAAATTGAAGGTAGACAATAATGTGTTAATTGTTTCATCAGTGCTTTTTATCCTAACTTCACGAAAAAAAAATTGGTTCAAGCACTGACGTGAAGTCAGGAGCTTTTGCGCGTATGTTCTATTGTCCATTATTGTCCTGTATTGGACAATTTTAATCGAATTTACCGTGGTGACTTCTATTGTCTATTCTCCTGTATTGGACACTCTTAATCGAATTCACTATGTTAAATTCGATTAAGAGTGTCCAATACAGGAGAACAGAAAATAGAATTCACCATGGTAAATTCGATTAAGAGTGTTCAATACAGGAGAATGGACAATAGAACATACGCGCAAAAGCTCTTGACTTCACGAAAAAAAATTGGTTCAAGCACTGACGTGAAGTCAGGAGCTTTTGCGCGTATGTTCTATTGTCCATTGTCCAGTATTGGACAATTTAAATCGAATTTACCGTGGTGACTTCTATTGTCTATTCTCCTGTATTGGACACTCTTAATCGAATTCACCATGTTAAATTCGATTAAGAGTGTCCAATACAGGAGAACAGAAAATAGAATTCACCATGGTAAATTCGATTAAGAGTGTTCAATACAGGAGAATGGACAATAGAACATACGCTCAAAAGCTCCTGACTCCACGTCAGTGCTGGAACCAATTTTTTCAAAACCACATTTGGTCAATCCAAGCAATGATTAATCAGAACTACAGATGTTTGAAGACCATTACAGGACCCTAATGTAGGGATATCATTTCCCATAGATTTATGCTGCACTTTCTATTGTATAAAAGAACGAACAAAAATGAGCCGGAAAATCTACGTTATATTTCAATATGTATACCCACTCATGGGAAATCGATATTTATAATGGAAATTCAAATAGCGAAAGGTACAATAGTTGATACTAAGAGGTTTCGTGGCAGACTTCATAGAAGACATTCCCCTTAATATTTTGCGAGATTGCTGGTACCAGATGAATGGAGCTCCTGCTCATTCGACTCGGGAAGTTGACCGAGAGCTAACGCAGAATTTCGAGGATCGCTCGATTGGTCGTAATGGTTATTTGCGTTGACCATCAAGGTGGCCCGATTTGACGCCACTCGATTTACTTCTCTCACGTGTTAGGCCAATAAATGCGGTATATCTAGAACCACATCAGTGCTCCCTATTCGCTTTTTAATTTTTTCCGTTTCCCAATGAAACATCCTGTGTAATATGAAAAATATAAAAGTTAAGTGAGTCGTAGTAGCTTCCAATTATGTTGAATAATTATGGAAACTTAAAATTCTTTAATAAACTCAATAATCATATGTTGGAAATTGGAATATCAATGAGAAAGGTCGAAAATTTGGGTGGTAATTTTGTATAATAATCTTTCAGTTCGTCGGTTTTGCTGTCAGATATTTCTATGAAAGAGTGGGAAGGATCTGTGGACAGGAGGTTTGGTGCTTTTGTCACACTAATAGCAAGTAATTATTCAAACTTTCACAAATCATATCTCCGAAAGTAGGGCTTCCTCAGAGGTGGGAATTAATTCTTATGATAGAACCTGCAATTGAATTTGAAATTTGTAAAGTGAAAAAAAAATATTTTTCCGTTAATGCTATACCGATTTTGACCAATAACGAACTAAACCGAGATATGTATCTGACAAACCTACTCTGAAAATTTCAACCGTCCTAGCTCAATCCGTTCGAGAGTTATCGTGTGAATGGACGGACGGATGGCAGGACTTAATCAATTTTGACCACGGATTATTGATCAGTGAGTCGAATCAAAACTTTTCAGACAATCTGAAGTGTGAAAATTACAGACATTTGGCCCAATTCATAAGCACTCTGTTTCGAGGAACAAGAGCACCAAAGACAACAAATTCCTCATTGAATATTGGCAATTGAAAAAAAGAATCCGATTGAAAACGACAATTTGGGTCTATTTCTGTTGGAAAACACAACTTTGCTATATTCAAATCCGTTAAATTCAACAATTGTGTTACAAAGATTGAAGTACACAATATGATGGTGGGACACGATTTACTACGAACTCAGGAAGTAAGAACACATTTACTGATTCAACTTGTATCTGATAACTTCTTTGCTACGACCACTATTCCTTTTCTTCTTACTTTTGATGCTAACTATCAATTTCAGTTTGCAACAATTAGTTTTTCAGTAATTTAAATGCAGAAATATAAATACCACGAGTTTCAAGCTGACTGTGAGCCAATTCTTTATTTTTGTTGAGTTCTAATTCAATCACACTGCAATGCCGCCAATAAGACGGAACAATATAGGTCGTAGATCTTGCAATGCCAAGGACTAAATAAATTTTTGACTCAATATGCGTAGCAACGGGAAAAACTAAATTAAATTGAACAGGATCAATTCTCACAAACCCTTTCAATACGTACACAAGATGAAAAAAGTGCGAAAGAACTGTGGACAGGAGTTTTGGCGCTATTGTTCAAACTTTGACAAATCATCTCCGAAATTATTGGTTTCTCAGAGTTGAGAATAATATCAGTGGATTCCCATAATAGAACTGCATCATAAAAGAAATTTAATCAGAATTAAATAACGAACTTCTCCGAGAAATTCATTCCCCAAATCCTCAAATTATATTATGTATATCTATTGAAACTAAGCCAATATTCCAGTTTTGTTTTCACTGAAGATATTATTCAACGGTTTTTTTCTGGGTTTTCTCTCCCAAACTCTGAAAAATATCTATAAAATAAAAATTAATTATTTTGTGATTTGCTTCTGCGTAAGAAACACAGGATATTTGTCAGAAGCAATCAATTGAACAATGTTGCCTAACAAACAACAACGAAACAACATCAACGAAGAAACAACTATAGCGTAACGTTTCGGAGTCTATATCAGACCCCTTCTTCAGACGCTCAACGAAAATCGGGAGAATTATTTTGTTGATAGTTATTTGGTGAAATTCAAGTGAGGGTGTGTGAGGCGTGAAAAGACAGAAGAACGTCAGAGCTTTTTAAAATTTTGTTTTCTCCGTGTAGGAAACAGTTCATATTAGGTATAAGTATGAGTATTTATATGCGTACTCAGTATCCACAAATACGTACTCAATGTTTAGACAGGTATTTCAGGAAATTACATCATAAGGCCCTTCTTTATCGTTGGTAACCCAAACGCCAGAGATCTTATGACATTTGGTTTCAACAGGAAGGTTGGTCAAGCTTCAGGGCACTAGATGAGACACAGTTTCTCTAAATGACACTTTCTAATCATTTTATATCTACGCATAGTACGATTTTATGGCCTCCCAGATCACCTTATTTATCTACGACTGATTTTTCTCTTTGGGTCCCCCTAATTTTTTTAGAATTAATTTCCATTTTCTCTAATAATTGTTTATTTTATTTCCATATAATTTATTTCATTTTCCAAACGGTTTTCGACAGAGATGAAACCCAAATAAATGATTTCAGAAGAGAAATTATTATTTTAATTTATTGTCACAAAAGGGTTCCAGCTATAGTTGAATACTTCATTATTCTTATTCATCATCGCGCTTATCTGTTACATCTTGCCATGGTCTACTGAAGCAATATTTTTTTTTTTGCATTGTATATCCTGTTTCCAGGATAATTTTCCAGATTGTATATTCAACCTTAAACCAACCAGAACTGAGGCACCCATTATTTGTAATTCTTCGCTATTGGCACGTAGCTGTAAGGGAAACCAAACCACTTACGTTGAAATATGCAAATGTCTATGCTACGTAGCAAATAATGATGTATAATGCTGTATTATGATATATAAGTAATGATAAATGGTGAAACAATTTTCCATGATTGCCTATTGATGTAGCAATTTAAACAGTATCAAATGATTTTTTCCAAAAATGTGAAATTAATGTTGATTGTTCATGAGGAAGAAGTAGCAAATGTGAGGGTATGCAATGATTTGGTTGATGGATTTGATCACGAGGTCAAATGATCATTAATAATGATAACTATGTTGCTTTGCTATCGTATGCTTTATTGTACGAAATCTTGTAGTGGTGTATACAATTGTTTTAGGTTAATGAGTATTTTGTAAAATATCTAAATGCCTATTTTATCATTGAACGTCCTTCGCGTAGAAGAATAATAATTATAAACGAATATATTAGACATGAACAGTGTTCAGATTACCAGGCGAAAGTGTTATATTCATTGTATATTTCATTCACAACCAAAGTGACAATGAATCAGAGTCATTATAAAATCAATCATACTGTTGAAGCTGTTCATTATCAATAAAAATTTCGCTCAAACTGATGATTTCACTTTGTTGATGTGAGCAACTAATTCATCAGCAGCTCTGTAACCTGCCTCCACAGCACCATGCACTGTTCCGAAATGGGTTTCATGTGTATGCTCTCCCGCAAACAAGATAGTTGGGATTTTGTCCTTGTTCAACAAGGGTTTGGCAAGGTCGGTCTGCACTTGCGGTTTTCTATTTGCAGAGGCGACGGTTTCATATGAGTAGGCCCCTCGGAAATTTGGATTAGAGTACCAATTGGACCTGAAAAAAATCACAACTTAATTCGAATTCTTCAAAATATCATTTCACAATACGAAACTCATTTTTTGTCTAGATCAGGGTTTCTCAAAGTGGGTTCCATGGACCCGACTTTGGGGGTCCGTGGCATGAGTGTCACAGGTCCGTGGTAGGTCAGGTAACTCTCAACATTCATTGGTTAGAAAATTGTGTACTACTCAAAAGTTGCAGTGCTTCTTATGTGGTAAACTGCTTACTAATGGAAGTATGAAGCCAGCATAGTCGTCAGAACATCTTAAAACTGTCCACTGTTGTGTCACTAACAGCACTGATGATTTTCCTGCTAAGAAAGCCTGTACTTTATCTAAGCTTGGATAACACAAAAACCATGTCTGCTGGATGAGTTGATGTTACCAGGTGGCGACAACACGACGAAAATGACATCATAAACGATACAAGAAGAGGTGTTTAGGCATCTTGAACATTGAAGACGTCTTTTGAAGGTTATTCTAGCTCAGAACAGCGTGGGTGTTGTGTCCATTTTTGATTTATATGGATGATATCAGCGATGAAGATCGTATTGAAGATGACTTGGAAATGTATTATCAGAAACTATTTCTCCGACATGGCTGACATTTTGCGAGTGCCATCAAAACCTAACTCTGCTGCCAAGTTCCAAGACTGAACACTATCGCATCTATTCTGTTGGAGATACGAGCAGCCTTGTGTGAGTTCATTAGCTGGATGGGTGACCGTTGCCTCGATAACGAGAATGAAAAGAGATAGGGACTTGCAATTTTCAGGGTAGGTTGTGCATCCGAATGGGATAGTTAAGTTCGTAGTTGGGCATAATCGGCCCTACGGTTTCGGAGTTATACCCATCTGGAATATTATTTTCTCGATGACTCAAAAAATACGGACACGATCGAATTGAAACTAATAGTAGAATATCGACATACAGACGTATATTAAATTTTGTGTATGTATTTCACGATATCTTGAGAATGGAAAGAGGTAGCGACTTGCGGTTCTTAGGGTAGGTTGCGCATCCGACTACGATATTTGAGATCCTTAATGCGCATAAACGGCCAAATGGTTTTGGAGATACTCATTTGAATGTTTGTTATTTGTTATTTCCTCTATAACTCAAAATATACAAACCAGATCCAATTAAAACTTGCTGATTACTTGTAGAATGGCGACCAAACCAATTTTCGAGTAATTTCGTGAATATCGTATCCTGGAGTTAATTGAGACGAAAGTTTTTTCATATTTCAATACCAATAGAATACATATGTCAGAATTAAAAATTCTGTGAACATTTTTGATATAAAAAAAGGCCTGTTTTTTTTCCTTTCCAAAAATATTCTTTGACAGGGGTCTATGAATCCGTTCAATTTTTGAAAGGGGTCCGTGACTGCTATAACTTTAGGAAACCCTGGTCAAGATGAAAGAAACAAATACCCATCAGAAAGAAAGAATATTATTTGGGACAAAATGAGAAATGTATTAGGAGTACAAATAGGTTTCCTCCATTTTAAGAAAGTTGGTGCTGCACATTGTTTAGGTTATATTGTTCAACCCATTGTGCGCCTCTTTGCAGGAGGTGTTGGAGACAAAACTTTAATTTGACCTCATTTTTTCTCATGAATTTCTGAGATCTAAGCCATATTCTGATGATATTCTGCAACCCATTCAGCCAATACGACATAAATAAACCTGATTTTGGCTATGGGTCAAAATAGGTGTAGCGAGTGTGATTCAGCAATGAGGTGACCATACTCTGTTTTAAGAGTTGGTTTTTATATTTCAGAGGATTCTAGTTAACAACTTTTATTTTAATTTACTTTTGTATGCACAGTTTTTCTGTATTGCACTGATTTCTAACATTATAACTTCATTATTGAACGTTCAATAATAAAATACCTATATCTATAAATTGCTTTAATGGAATCATTTAATTTTTGAAAATGCCTTCTCTATTAGAGAATATCCCTAGTCTTATTATTATTATTATTATTATTATTATTATTATTATATGAATTGTGGCGGGCAAACGAAACCTGCCCCTCCACTGCGACCAATCGATCTATTGCGGCACAGCAATAGTATATAATCTATACTTCACCCACAAGCTCAAGTCTCTTGATGAGATATATGAGTCTGGTGGGTGTGAACTGGTCCGGTTCCCCCAGTCTCAGTTTGTGGACTCCTAGTTCCTCCAATCTGATCCTGTCCCCAGGGGGCAGTCACACATGATGTGTTCGATAGACTCGGCGTCCCCCAGGCATAGTCTGCACTCGGAGTACTCAGTGAACCCCAGCTCTTGAGGTGTTTCCTGAGGCCACAGTGGCCCGTGTATACAGCTGTAAGGATTCTCAGGTCTGCCCTAGACAATTTGAGCCATTTTCTAACTCTTTCAGTTGATGGGCCAGTAATTGTTGAGCGAGCATGTCTGCGTCCAGGTAAGCTGCTCCAGATTTCTTGGAACTTTTGGTCCACCCATCTGCTTTTTTCCTTCGCCGCTACTCTGATAGAGATACCACAGGCCAGTTCAGGTCCAATTAACCCCATGGAAGCCCCCCGTGCCACCGCTGAGTCCCTCATCTCATTACACTTTATGCCCGAGTGGACCGGGACCCACAAGAGCTGCAGCCTGCAGTGATCTCCAAGTTCAGCGACTGTGGTCCGGCAATCCTGCACAAGCAGGGATTTGCAGTTGTATGAAGTCAAGGCCTTCAAGACAGCTTGGCTATCCGATAGGATCTCGGTTGATGCGTGAGCTCAACCTTTCTCAAGATGAGCTGCCCACAATGATCAATGGCGAGAATTCCTGCTTGAAAGACAGTCGCAAAACTACCCAGGCTGATGGATTTACCCCTAGCAATTCTGCAACTGCTGACTCCTCTTCCTAGTGAATGGCACAATCAAGGTCTTTCCGAAGGTTCACGTTTAACTGTTCCCCCTCACACCAGCCTTGTGTTACTGTCAGTGCCTCTGATAGACTCTCAACCAGGACTGATTCATCCCGGCCTGTGACCATACTGACTATGTCATCGGCATACGCTTTGACATATATATCCAGCGTGCCTATTATGGCCAGTAAATTGACCACCAGCAGAGACCACAGCAAGGGGGAGTGTACTCCTCCCTGTGGACAGCCTCTCCTGGCCATGAATCTCACCATGTCCCCACCCAGGGACGTGGAGTTGAGTCTTTTATTCAAAATGGATCTTATCTATTCCACACTGAGGTCATATACTCCCCTGGCCCGCGCCGCTTCACAGAGCGAGTTCGTGAGCGGTTCATTAAAAGCACCCTCGATGTCCAGGAAGGCCACTAGAGCAGTCTACATGTGGTCCAGAGATTGCTTCAGCCTTCTCATCGAGTTGTTTAGAGCCAGGTCAGTTGATTTACCACTCTGAAAGGCGCACTGTTGCTCACTCAGAGGATTAAGTAATAGTACACTGCCCCTGACGTAGCGGTCCAGTATCTTCTCGAGGGTTTTCAGAACGAAAGACGTGAGGATTATCGGTCTGTATGAGTTAGGTTGTGAAGAAACCTAACCTTACGCCAGCTTGCCGGGAAAAAGTTCCAGGCAACACTGGCTCTAAAGAGTCTAGACTTTGTCGAAGCGTTTAGATTGAGTTTAGAATATCATCGACCTTACTCGTCATTCTATTAAAATTATTGAGTTGTGAATAGAAAATGTGATCATATTCTATGTTCCTTGATGATATATAGCCATAGCAATAAATGGACTGTTGGAGGCTCATGTTTGCCTCCTGATTCATGAATTTTTTTTGAATTTTACCAATACCAAATGTTGTAAGAATCAATTAAATTAGTTATCCTCGGCCTTCCAGACTCTCATTGAATATGAGTGAGAAGAATGCTAACTGCTTGAGACAAGTCCACGAAATGCATACTTATAGAGGTGGTACTCTAAAGATATAAGGGCCGAAGAACAGACCTCGTTTTTCCCCATGAATACCTTAGAGTTCAGCCATAATTTGATGATAATCTTCAACCCATTGTGCGTCTCTTTGCAGGAGCTGTTGGAGACAAAACTTTCATTTGACGTCTCCATATCGCTCATATTGAGACAGGCTGGTTGAATAAAGAAGGATTGTCATCGTCACAGCTGTCCCCAGACTTGCTTCCACTAAATTATATGTGGGACTGGGACAGGCTCCAAAGAAAATTAATTGACATATGGGTAAGATTCGTGATGCATTAGAATTCTGACAGCTGAATGGACAAATTTGCTTCAAGGCGATATGGATAAATCTCATTTTATTTATGACGAACACTAGGTGTACTGTTTGTGATTCATCAACGAGGTTACCATACTATGTTTTACAAGTGAATTTTTGCGCGTATGTTCTGGGGAACATCGCGTTATAGTTTTGCCCAAATGTGAAATTTAATTCTGCGGTGCCGTCCGGCCGTACGCCGTCCGGCCGTTGCCACGATAACTTGAGAACGGAAAGAGCTAGCGACTTGAAATTTTCAGGATAGGTGGCGCATCCCAATACGACGGACAAGTTTGTTAATGGGTATAATCGGCCCAATGGTTTCCGAGAAATAATTTTGTTTTCGACCAAAATAAATCCGATCGAATTTAGACTTGGTGAATAGTTGTAGAATATAGACCTGAGCACGTTTGTGAAATTTTGTGAGAATCGTATCGCTAGAACATTATTAAAAAATTATTAAAAAATACTTTTGTTGTCACGATAACCTGAGAATGGAAAGAGATAGCGGCTTGAAAATTTCAGGTTAGGTTGTGCACCTGAATGTGACATTTGAGTTTGTTTATGAGCATAATGGTCCAAACGGTTTTAGAGTTATAGCCATCTGAAATTTTCTGAAATTTGGTTGTTTTTTGTTCCTCATTAACTCGAAGAATACAAAACCGATTGAATTCAAACATGGTTATTAGTTGTAGAATGCCAACGCGAAAATTCTTGCAAAATTTCGTGAGGATGGTATAACAGGAAAATTAAAAAAAAAATAATTAAAAATTATTGAAAAAAAATCTATATATCATAAACTATTCGTCCGGCATGGCTGAAATTTTGGAAGAGCCTTCATATCCTAACTCTACTGCAGAATTGCAAGTTTGAACACGATCGGATCTATATTGTTGGAGAACCGCGCAGCCTTTTGTGAGTTCGGTAGCGAAGCGGTAGCGCCGGTAGCGGATGCGAATCGTCGTATGATATGTTGTCTATGGTCGTATTTTTGCGAGAACCTTCAAAAATAAAAATATGAATGTCATGATGACATATCTTTTACGCGTATGTTATGGGAAAACCGTGTTATTTCATCACAAATCTATGGGAGATGATAGCCCTACATTAGTGGTCAGACCTGGTTTTGAAAGAGATCCTCCTTAGGAGGAGGCAACTAAATATTGAAGGGATTTCTATGAACAAGAGTGAATATCTTTGAGAAATAGAGACGATGATTCTTCTTCAAGAGATCCATGTGCCTTCAGAGGAGTATATTTGTGAGAGGGGACTTTTGAAAGGTTATGTATTATTTTTAATATGATATCGCTGAAATTTTGTTGAAGGCTTCTGATCTTGTAAGGTGAGAGGCTCAATTGTGGATATAAATCTCGTGATGAGTAGAGAGGAATTTTAGGCCAGTTTTTCTATCACTAATGAGAATATATCTTTATGTTTCACCGCATCACCTTTAGATCTATCAATGGACATTTATTGGTTAAGAATAAGTCATTGAATATTACTTTGAATTGAATTTCATTCAATATGTTAGTAACTAAACTTATAATTTTCCTTACTTTGATTATTTAAATATCACATTAATTCCAGTAATATTTTTCAAGAATAATTATGTATTCTTCTCCTCAAGAATAATTGAAGGTAGACAATAATGTGTTAATTTTTTCATCATTGCTTTCTATCCTGACTTCACGAAAAAAAAATTGGTTCAAGCACTGACGTGAAGTCAGGAGCTTTTGCGCGTATGTTCTATTGTCCATTCTCCTGTATTGGACACTCTTAATCGAATTCACCATGGTAAAGTCGATTAAGAGTGTTCAATACAGGAGAATGGACAATTGAACATACGCGCAAAAGCTCCTGAATTCACGAAAAAAAATTGGTTCAAGCACTGACGTGAAGTCAGGAGCTTTTGCGCGTATGTTCAATTGTCCATTCTCCTGTATTGAACACTCTTGATCGAATACAGGAGAATGGACAATTGAACATACGCGCAAAAGCTCCTGAATTCACGAAAAAAAATTGGTTCAAGCACTGACGTGAAGTCAGGAGCTTTTGCGCGTATGTTCAATTGTCCATTCTCCTGTATTGAACACTCTTAATCGAATTTACCATGGTGAATTCGATTAAGAGTGTCCAATACAGGAGAATGGACAATAGAACATACGCACAAAAGCTCCTGACTTCACATCAGTGCTTGAACCAATTTTTTTAATTTTGAGACTATTTTAGTTCGGCACTTTTTGGCGCTCTTGTTCCTCGGAACAGAGTGCTTATCAATTTGCCCAAATGTCTGTAATTTTGGAATTTTTGGCTGAAAATGGTCTTGAACGGTTCGGTTCGACCCACTGATCAAGAATTCATTGTCAAAATCGATTCTGTCCGGCCGGACGTCCGTCCGGTCGTTGACACGATAACTCTCGAACGGAATGAGCTAGACAGTTGAAATTTTCAGAGTAGGTTTAGGAAATAAATATCTCGGTTAAGTTCGTCATTGGGCAAAATCGGCAAGGTGGTTTCGGAGTAACAAAAATTTTTTTTTTTTACATTACAGATTTTAAATAAATTTTTTTCAAGATGCAGTTTTATCATAAGAATCCATTAATGTCATTCTCAACTCTAACAAGCTAATACTTTCGGAGATATGATTCTTCAAAATTTCAATAATTATTCTCAATTCTATAGAATACTCGAGGGGTGAACCGCTAGGAATTCTGGTGTACAAGAATATAGAATTCCAATAGAATTTCAAAAGAATTCCTATTGAATTTCAATGAAATTCCGGTTGAGTTGGAAATTCCGGTTGAATTGGAATTCTGGTGTACAAATTTTGGTCAGCGGTTTCCCCCTCGAGAATACTCTAATTATAATTTCCTGATGTATATAAATCCAACATGAGATGAGCCCTAGACCTACGTTTTGCATTTAATTACGAAAATTCTTGAGAATTGAAGCACAGAAGCCAAATTGAAAATGTGGGAAAACCCTGTGGACAGGAGCTTTGGGGCTCTTGTTCAAACTTTGACAAATCATAACTCCGAAAGAAATGGTTTCTCCGAGTTGGGAATGATATCAGTGGATTCTTATTGAATTCATTTTATTTTATGATGCAGTTCTATCATAAGATTCCATTAATATCATTCCCAATTCTGAGACACCAATACTTTCGGAGATATAATTTGTCAAAGTTTGAACAAGAGCGCCAAAGCTCCTGTCCACAGGGCTTGAACCATTTTTTTTTTATAATTTATTTGTGTTTCCACAGTTTTTCTGTATATTAATTTTTTCTCACATTTTTTCTTTACTATTCAGCATTTAATAATCAAATACCTATATCGATTATTTTGAAGAATTAATGAAAATGCCTATTAGAGAAAATCTCTAGAGTTTTCCGATGTGTGTAGATTGACTTTAGAATATCATCAATGATACTCTATGGAAATAATTGGGTTGTCAATAGTAAATGTTTTCATATTCTATGTTCCTTAATGATAGCCATAGCATTAGATGGATTGCTGCGGGCTCATGTTAGCCCCCTGGGTTGTGTTCGAAAATTAACTCCACGGAGTAGAGTAGAGTTTTTGAAGGTTTGACAGATTTACTCTGGAGTTTACTCTGACACTGACACTAACAGTGACAGAAGGTGCCAATATCGGAAATAGGTTATGTAGGTTTAAGAAAGAACCTATTATTAATGTTTTCTTCACATATATGTACCTCTAATCATAAACATATATTGTGAGCAGTATTAAAACTATTGAATTACCTCTCAGAACATTCATAAAACAGTGAGACAAAGATACTAGATTTTCCGTCCCATGAGTTATGTCAATTTTGACAGGAGTAAAATGAACTCGTAGTCGAATACTCTGACCTTTCGAACGACAGTAACGGAGTAAAATTTACCCTGCCTTTCAGTTTTCGAACACAATGGAGCAAATATTACACTACGGAGTTAATATTCGAACACAACCCTGATTTATTAATTAGTTCTGATTGTTCCCAACACCAAATGTTGTAAGAACCCATTAAACAGAGGATGTTAAGTTTTTATGGAGTATTTCTGGGGATACATCCGTCTTACCTACGAAAATTATAAAGAATAAACACTGAAATTTAACATTAAGTAAAAGTTAATAATTTTCACTGGTTTCCTCCATTCTATGTTTTCGGTTTTCATTTATTTCTCCATCATTCTTTACGCGATCAACCAGGGAGCCATCATTAAGCCATGTCCGTCTGTCTGTGAACACGATCTCTTTCCATTCAAAACTCGCCAAATATTTATCGCAGAACATTGCGCTAATATTGTGATTTATCAAGAAGAGAGCATATCTTTTATGAGGAAACTGTCCAATACTCACGGAATTACTATTTCAGGTTCAGTAACGTTGTAGTCCTTCCCCAAGAATTTTTTAATGACAAAGTTAGCTCCTTGTTTGATTTCATGGACATTCAGCTTCTCAATTTCTGGGACTAAAGGACCTGTAAACCATGCAATGAGTGTGTTGGGCAGACCAGGTACTGCGAACAGCCTGTAGAACGACTTCAGCCACGATTGTCCATTCTGAAATGTACAATAGTAAGTGTATAAGTGAGCCTTCAAAGCCCCTGCAGCGAGTTTGAGTGCACGACGCAGGGCGGAGTGTCCTCAACGTTGCATAAATGCTCTATTTTTGGCGCACTGTTCTATGAACAGAGTGCCTTTCAATTCGTGCAAATGTCTGTAATTTTCGAATATTTGGCCGAGAATGGTCTTCAACGATTAGTCTCGACTCACTGATCAAGAATCCGAGGTCAAAATTGATTCTGTCCGGCCGACCGTCAGCTCGATTACGCTTGAACGCAATGAGGTAGTGGTAGAGAGTTGAAATTTTCAGGGTAGCTTTGCAGTCCAAAAGCGCCGGCTATGTTCGTTAATGGGCAAAATCCGCCTAGAGGTTTCACAATTACAGCTAGTTGAAATTTTGTTTTCCCAATAACTCGAAAAATAGTAATCTTATCGAATCAAAGCACGGTCATTAGTTGAAAAATACTGACACGAAGACTTATGCAGAATTTTTTCAGGATCGCATGACTGCAAAATGTTTAAAAAATTTTTTAATAAGATTCTTTTTTCACAGAAACTATCCGTTAGATATCGTTAAAATTCGAGGAAAACCATAAAAACCTTATTATACAGTAAAGTTCTTGATTTGAGTTCGATCGGATCTATATTGGTGAAGATATTGCCGAACTTTCAAAATATTCCAAAGATCGAGGTCAATTGGTCCAATTTTTTACATTCAACCAAACAAATTCTCAACAGTTTTTTTGATTTTTGACGTGGCTCTAAATTATTTCATATTATATTTTGTGTACATATTTTGTGATCCGATCCTCACAAAATTTCACATATAGGCTCCTGTGTCTGTATTCTTCAACTTGTTACCAAGTTTCAATTCGATTGGATCTGTATTGGTTGAAAACAAAATCATTACTAATAAACCGTTGAGCCGATTATGCCCAGGAACGAATTTTAGGTCACTATCTCTTTCCGTTCGAAATTTATCGTGGCAACTACCGGACGGCCGAACAGAATCAAACAATTTCACATAGGTTCTTGTGTCGTTATTCTTCAACCAGTTACCAAGTTTCACTTCGATCGGATCTGTATTGGTTGAAAATAAAATTATGCTCGGACACCGTTGGGCCGATTATACCCAGGAACGAATTTCAGGTTGCTATCTCTTTCCGTTCGAAATTTATCGAGGCAGCGGCCGGACGGCCGAACAGAATCAAATTTGACCTCGAATTCTTCATCAGTGAGTTGAACCTGATCGTTTGAGACAATTTTAGAAGAACAATTCAAACAATTGGGTAAAATGATTATATTGTATATCATTATACTGATCCTCCTAGGTCTTCCCGAAGGAGACCCCTCATAAGCTCTCGAAGAGCTTAAGCGAGTAAGGAGAACCAGTTGTGTTGTGTGATTGCATGGTGTTCCTCATAACATGAGCGAAATAGTACATTGTTTACCGGGTAGGAAAAGCTTAACATTCCTGGACGACTGTGAAGATTGCTAAGTCGAGGCGCAAGCCGAGACTTAGCAACACAGAGTCCAGGAATGTGGCTTTTCCTACGAGGTAAACATACTATTTTTCCGCAAATCGTTTAAAATTCGACAGATATTGATTGATTTAAAAAAAAACGCGATAATTTTATTCCCAAATAAATGGTGCTTTGAAATTCCTAATAAAATTACTTGGGTTACTATGGAAACGTATTGAGGTTGAATTGTCAAACTTGACGCTTATAAATTTAATTGCTGGTGTTCTCGAAAGTAAAATGATAAGTGATGATGAAATTTCCATTCCTGGGACTCCTCCAGAGCTGGTTGAGGCAGTGATTACTGCTTCATTAGAATTATTGCCAAAGAAATCAAGAGAAAAGTACGAAAATGCATACAGACGTTTTATGGATTATCGCATGAGTAAAAATACGAGTTCTTTCTCAGAAAATGTTGTAATGGCATACTTCCTAGACCTTTGTTTAAAGATGAAATCTTCAACATTTTGGGCCAATTATTCAATGCTGAAGTCAACCCTTGCACTTAAACACAATGTAGATATATCTACATACTCAAAACTTCCTTCTTTATTGAAACGGCAAGCTCAAGGTTATAGGGCAAAGAAATCTAAGATTTTAACGAAGGAAGAAATTGAAAAATTTATCCAGGAGGCTCCAGATAAAGAAAATTTAATGATTAAGGTAATTTACAAGGTTTTAATTTCTATTTAGATTATAGCTTTATTTATTTTTAAGGTGGCTGTAATATTTGGTATTTCTGGGGCCTGTAGAATGGATGAGTTAGTCCGAATGACTGTACACGATATAGAATCTAAGCTTTTAATCAGCATACCTGATTCGAAAACCAACAAACCAAGATCATTTGTAATTAATCAGATCTACTTGAATGTTTATCGAAAGTATGTTTCGTTAAGACCAGAAAATTCATCAATTTAGAAAAATGCCCAAAATAGTTGCTACTTATTTGAACTTGGTAAATCCGACAGAATATACTGGTCACTGCTTTTGTCGCTCTTCTGCAACAATATTGGTTGACTCTGGTGCCGACATAACTAGTTTAAAGAGGCATGGCGGATGGAAGTCATCAAACGTTGCTGAAGGATATATCGAAGGATCACTTAACAATAAGGTTGAGGTGGCAAATAAAATTTTCACAGTACAAAATATTCAACAAAATGACCCTTCCACCCTGCATGTTGTCCAAAATGTTTCTCATAGTTCTAAGAGTGTTCCTCCAATGTTCAATAATTGTACTAACTGTCAAATTACTGTAAATATAACAAATTGATCTTAAAAATGTATTCAGCAATGACTTGATGTTTTCAAAATATAAATTAATTCCTTATAAGCAATGTGTTTTCTATCATTTATGTAGAACACTAACAACTGTACGGAAATATCATTTCCTTACAGTAAGGAAATGACATTTCCTTACAGTAAGGAAGTCCTGACTTTTTCTTCAAGAAATTTTGACAGGAATGTCAAATTTTCCTGGCGATTTGCGGAAAAAGTGTTTTATTTGATGATAGGAATGTATGGTAAAAATGAATGTACAACTAAACAACCCATGGAGTCATCCTGTATGTATAGCATCTCATCATGACATAAGATAAGATTTTTCTGCAAGCTACAAAATTCAATGATGGTACCTAAGTCAACAATTTCTTTGTTGCTATGTATTTGATTTACTATCAATAGATATTATTTTGGGTAGCCGAAAAATATCAATAGAGGACAATAGTTTGACAGATTCACTACACAGAATGAAAATCTATCGATGTTTATCGAAATGTGTTGACCTTTGGTTGTTCAATAGATTTGAGTGATTACTCAATGCATTATCTAAACAATATACAGAATTCATCTATATAAATTCGTCTCTTCATGATGTGGATGATATAAAGGGGCTCTAATACCTGTATTGTGTATTTGCATTGTCAACAAGTCAACAAGAGCTTTTTAGGTCAAAATTTCTGCGTATTCTCCGAAAATTATGATTGAGGTGTCATTCGATTCGGAATGGAATATAGATAGTTCTTGAGAAAATACTAAGGCCACTCGCTAAAATTGCAATAGTTATAAACAATTAAGTGAAAGAAAAGAAGGGGCTATGGTGTTTCACCAATATCTCGAAAATTATTTGAAATAATTCAAATTTGAAAAAAAAATCAAGAAGAGGAGGAAATTTCCTAGAAAAAAGTCCCAACTCCTGGAATTAGGACCAATATTTATAATTTTCCAAGTGGGCTGAGAATACTCCCGAAAACGGGTACTCCGGCTTGCGTAAGCCTCGCCCCCTTCGGACCTTTCATGAATAAATATTATTTAAACTTATTCAATATGAAAATAAGAAATTGAAAACATTCAGGCGTCTTCAGGATAGATCAATGAACAATAATCCTTGGTCCCAAAATGTTTATCGTGACTTTCCAATTAGTTATCCATTGGTTAATTACCAATTTTTTGTAGCACGAACATTAAAATTGCAAGTGCGATAATTGATGAACTATTAATCCGAGAATAATTTTCTTTCGTGAAGCTATTTTTCAAAGGTCTTGGAATAGATTCCCGTTCGAAAATTTGAAAAATTGTTATTTTTTGTTTTGTTATTACAATTCACTTAAGTAGATAATTTAAAAGCTTCAATTATGTTTCAAGCGAAAATTTTAAATTATTTCATAAATAACACATTGGTTTATGAAACTTTCTTAAACAATAGGAGATAATAATTACTGAAAATCATTTGTGAGTAGTTTCTGATCATAAGAAAACGGATCAAAAGTAATATTACAAATTGAAGATTTATAATCTTTCACACTAAAATTAACATTTTTTGAAATTTTTCAATAGGAATCTATTCAAAGATCTTTGAAAAATAGCTCCACGAAAGGAAAAAATTCTCAAATTAATAGTTCAACAATTAACTTACTTGCAATGTTAATGTTCGTGCTACAAAAAATAGTTAATTATCTAATGGATAACTAATTGAAAAATTGTGATAAACATTCTTGGACCACGGATTATTGTTCATTGATCTACCCTGCAGGCACCTGCATTTTTTCAATTTTGGATTTACATATTTAATGAGTTTAAATAATATTTATTCATCAAAGGTAGGAAGGGCGTATTTTCAACCCTCTAGGAAAATTATAAATATTGGTCCTACAGTTCTGGCAGATGGGACTGTTTTTTTTACAAAATTTCCTCCTCTATGTGAATCTTCTTTCAAATTTGAATTTTCTCAAATAGTTTTGAGATATTGGTAAAAACTAAACCTACTTCTTTTATTTCACTTAATTGCTTATAACTATTGCAATTTTTGCGAGTGGCCTTAGTATCTTCTCAAAAACTATTTAAATGCCATTCCGAATCGAATGACACATCAACCATAATTTTCGGAGAATACGCAAAGATTTTGACCTAAAAAGCATTTGTTGACTAGACTATTGTATTACTGTACCGTGTTATAAATCAATTTGATATATTGATCATTAAGTGAACGATCGCGTTGAAGTTCCTGTCGGTACTTGAATACTTCTTATTTTTTTCTTATCACAGGTATATTCTCACCTTTTTGGAGCCTGAATTATATTTTTCACTCAGTTTCTTCTCATCTTCCCTGCTCCAAACGAATGCAAATTCGTAAAGATCGTCACCCCACCATTTCTGGGAATACTGAAGTGCAACTTTCATTGTAGCATCAAAACCAGCATTTTTGATGGCATCCACCTTATTAGCAGGCAACTTGGGGTCGAAGAGCTTCTCGTGTCGTTCCTTCAAAACACCCACGGATGGCGTGAAAATTACATGCTCGGCTTCATGCTTCCCTCCTTCTTTGGTTTGTATTTTCACTTTGCCGTTAATTCCCCAATTGATATTTTCTACGGTGTTATGGTAGTATATGGGGAACAATCTGAGTCTGCGTTCATCGCCGAATTTCATCATGAGTAAATCCAGAAAATACTTGAAGCCTAGACCGCCCCAATGCATTTCTTGAGCGCCTTTCTGAACTTTGGAGTGGTCGTTCAATAGTAATTTGGTCCAATCGAAAGCTCCATAGCGACGATAATATCTGTGCTCGCAGGTTTCGATCATATCCACTGCATGTTTCGTCTTTGTAGGGTCTTTTCTATTTTTTTTGAGGATAACGTCGTTGAAGCTGGAATGGAAAAACAATGCAATTGAGGTGAGATTAAAAATGAAATTTCAATCAGAAGTAAAAATTATTTCCCGACGTTTTATGGAAAATTGTGCTGCACAAGGTTTAGATTAAAATTTGTCAGATGAAAGGCGGTATAAGGAAAAATATTTCTTAAAAAAAAAATTAAAATCTTTGTTCAGAAATACTATATTTCAGAAATCATTCATCATATTCCACTGAAAATCCTCTCAAGCCTTCAAGCCACATTTTAAGGTAGTACTAGTTCATGCAGTATTTCGTGAGGGTGTGTGAGGCTTGAATAGACAGAAGAACATGCGCGCATAAGCTCCTGACTTCCCATCAATACTTTTTTTTTATGAATATATCTGGTATCTACTCCCAAGAAACAACAGTTAAATTATATTTCAGGAGAATTCATAGTGTTAGGCATAATTTATTATCTCTGATATTCGGTGATAAGTTTGACCTCTTTTTTGACCCGTGAAAGAACCATTATTAAAATCGACGTTTGGGCTAATTGATAGAGGAACGAAATAGCCAAAAATACTTTCTAATTGGTTACAATATTTTTTTCTGCAGTCTTTGAAATTCCTAAATGCGGATATAGTTTTCAATTCATTTCAGTAGAGTTATATTTTCTTTTCAGCCATTTACTGAAGTGAGATAAGTATGTAGGTATATATTTTTGAAATTTTTGCATATATGATTTATATATTGTGTATTGTTTCAAATTGAACTCGATATTAATTTTCAATGATTATATTGAATTAATTCAAGAGAGAAATTATTCAGTATCAAATGCAATTAATAGAATTCCTATAATTTGTTACTCACTTTTCATTAAAGGCGTTGGCAGCAGAAATTGGCATTCTTCCCTCAAACTCCCCCTTTAAATTGTCAACAAAAGTATTAATATCAAGAGCCAACTTTGCATCCACTTGCGAACCATCGGAATAATAAGTTTTGGATTTCTTTTTTTCATCGGTATGCGTCAAATGATCTTTAGCGAACTCAAAAACAACGTTGTCCTCTTCGCCACTAACGCACTCACCCCCCAGGTCAACACTACCGCCTTTCTCGCCATCCAAAAGAAATACACTATGGATACGACCCCCAAGTCTCTCTTCGGCTTCGAGAATAATGAAATCGGTTACATTTTTTTCAATTAGCCTCGTAGCAGCAGCTATACCTGATGCCCCAGCACCGATAATTATTATTTTTGCTGGTATCACTTGTGAGAAGAAACACGAAATGAGGAGTAAAATTATTGGAAACTTTTCCATAATTGGAGTGTTATTCCAAGCGGTTAATAGTTGGAATTAAACCGAAATAAATGTTGTCCAATATGGATTGTTTTGAACTATGAGTTTATCTATACGAGAGTAATATTAATGTGGAGGGATGAGATGCGACAAATGCTCTAGCTTCAGAGGCGTCGTCAATAACATAAAATTTCAAAAAAGCACTGACGTGAAGTAAGTAGCTTTTGTGCGCATGTTCCATTGTCTATTCACGCCTAATACTATAAGTAGATCGAGCTGAAATTCGGTACTCGATTGTTAAATGGTGGCTCGAAGATATGTGCCAAATTTCAGGTGATTCTGACCCATAGTTTATGAAATTTAACTGAGAAAAATTTAAATTCAACCTTAAACCTACAAAAGTACATTCAATAATATTTATTCACTTCTTACCTCTTATTCACCTCAATCGAATTTACAATCGATTTCAGCTTTCATAAGATATGAATACTTTTCGTAGCATTTCAATGGCAGTCTCTAGTAATGAGGGAATCGTCGAAGATCACAGAATTTTTGATTCTCACATCTGTATTCTATCGGAATTGGAATTCGATAAATATCTAATAATATACGAAAACTCCCGACTCAAATAATTTTCTTGAAAGATCGACTTAAATTCAGTAGATGGGTGATTCCGTTCTAACTGTGAGATTCAATGTCCTGTATTGTTTGTTCTCATAGGTCATTAATTAATAATCCATTCATGAAATTATTGGAAAATTATGAACATATTTCAACATTATTTGCATATAATATAACTTGCCACTTACAGAAAACTTACAATATATCACTTAAATGTCAGTACCATGTCCATTTCTAAAATTTATTTATAAATTGTTAGTTTTTTTTTGTCATAATAAATGATTTAAACTAATTAACTCATAAATTCTAATGTTAAATGAACAAAATTGACACATTTTTTATTTAATGTATTAAGTAAAGCTTTTAAGCTTTGAAGACAAGAGTTATTGAACCGGAATTCAATGTTAACTTAATACATTAAACAAAAAATGTGTCAATTTTGTTCAGTTTGATCATAAACATTAGAATTTATGAGGTAATTAGTTTAAATCATTTATTACGACAAAAAAAACTAACAATTTATCAATAAATTCTAGAAATGGACATGACACGGTACTGACATTTAATAAATAAATTCTAGAAATGGACATGGTACTGACATTTAAGTGATATATTGTAAGTTTTCTGTAAGTGGCAAGTTATATTATATGAAAATAATGTTGAAATATGTTCATAATTTTGCAATAAGCACAAAAATTTCATAAATTGATTATTAATGAATGACCTATGAGAACAAACAATACAGGACATTGAATATCACAGTTAGAACGGAATCACCCAGATATACTATTCATCAAAGCTATTATTTCGATAGAAATGAGAAAAAAAAACGAAAAAGAACAACTTTGGCTACGGGAATCGATCCCGGTACCTTCGGCTTATGATGTCCTCGTTTTATCCATGGAGCTCTAAGCGGAATGTTCAGATTTAGGGTGAAAGGCAGTACTTGAACGAATGTCAGTACTTACCTTCGATATATTTTCACAATCTTCTAATTTCACAATACTATATTCAGGAAATTCTGCGAAAATTAGCGCGTTAGCATTCTACTAGTAATTACCTAGTATTAATTGAATCGGATTTGTATATTTTTAGTTATAAAGGAAATAACACCAAAATTTCAAATGAGTATAACTCCAAAACCATATGGCCGATTATACCTATCACCGAACCCAAATCTCGCCCTTAGATGCGCAACCTATCCTGAAAATTGCAAGTCTCTATCTTTTTCCGTTCTCAAGTTATCGTGAGATACATAATCATTTTTTTTATTATTTAGTGCCCAATAGCACCCTTAACTGTCGGATTCATATACGCAATCTACCCTGAAAACTGAAAATCTCTTTCCGTTCAAATGTTATCGTGGCAACGGTCACCCATCCAGCTACTGAACTCAAACAAGGCTGCCCGAATCTCCTACAATATAGATCCGATCTTGTTCAAATCCAGGTTATAAAGTTAGGTTTTAAAGGATCTCGCAAAAGTTCAGCGATATCGAACGAATAGTTTCAAAGATATAGAATTTTGTCAATGATTTTTTTAATATTTCCTAGTGGATATGATCCTCACGAAATCTTGCAAAAATGACGCGCTGGCATTGTACGACTAGTAACCTTGTTTGAATTGGATCGGATTAGTATTCTTTGAGGTATTGAGGAAATAACAAGAAAAATTCAGATGGGTGTAACTCCAAAACCGTTACGCTGATAATGCTCATTAACGAAATTAGCTGTTGCATTCGCATGCGCCACTTACTCTGAAGATTGCAAGTCGCTAAGTATTTCTGTTCTCAAGTTATCGTGATATAAATAATATTTATTAATAATATTTATAAATTTTGTAGTGATACGTGATCTATTTCCGTTATCGTGGCAACGGTCAACCATATAGCACCTAAACTCGCCCAAGGCTTGAGGATATCTGAAAGGTTCTGTTAATCAGAGGGTGGATTCTATTTTAATTCCTTTCCATTTACTCTAGTTATATTTTATTTTATTTTCGAAGAATTTGTTTTTTTTTCCAAACGGCAAAAATAAACCCAAGTAATATATTTCAGAAGGGAAATGATTTTTTACATATATGGTCTCAAATAAAGTCCTCCCTACCACCTTCGGACGTCGAAAGTAGGCCAAAGAGGTACAGTTATAGTTAAACACTTCATTCTTCATATTCATCATCGCGCATATCTGTTACATCTTGCCATGGTCTACTGAAGCACTATCTTTCTTTTGCATTGTATATCCTGTTTCCAGGATTATTTTCCAGGATGTATGTTCAATCTTAAACCAACCAAAATTGAGACACAATTTATTTGTAATTATTCGCTATTAAACAATTTTCCATGGTTGTCTATTGATGTAGCAAGTAATCATTAAAGGATACTGTGGTAGGTATATTCATTATTAAAAGGTTTCTTTTTGGGTTTTCTCTCCCAAACTCTGAAAAATATATTAAAAATTTATTATTTTGTGATTTGCTTCTGCGTAAGAAACACAAGATATTTTTCAGAAGCAATCACTTGAACAATGTTGCCTAACAAACAACAACGAAAAAACATCAACGAAGAAACAACTATATCGTAACGTTTCGGAGTCTATATCAGACTCCTTCGTCATACGCTTAACGGAAATCTAATTACAGACTCCGAAACGTTACGATATAGTTGTATCTTCGTTGATGTTGTTTCGTTGTTGTTTGTTAGGCAACATTGTTAAAGTGATTGCTTCTGACAAATATCTTGTGTTTCTTACGCAGAAGCAAATCACAAAATGATAAATTTTCATTTTATAGATATTTTTCAGAGTTTGGGAGAGAAAACCCAAAATGAAACCTTTTAATAATGATGTAGCAGTTCAAAGAGTATCAAATAAGTTTTCCATAAATTTGAAATTAATGTTGATTTTTTATGAGGAAGATGATTTATATAAACAGGTCACAATTGCAATAAATAAGTATTTCTTATTTTATTTGATATGGACTTACATCCAATAAAAGCCTTTATTTATGTGGTAAAGAACTGGCTGGCATAGGGTAAGGGTACCATACAATTATGATGAATTCTTTGACTAAGTGCGTTTGATTTGGTTGATGGATTCGATCACGAGGTCAAATGATCATTAATAATAATACCCAGATTGTTTTGCTATCGTATGCTTTATTGTACGAAATCTTGGAGTGCTGTATACAATAGTATACAATTGTTGTAGGGTAATGTGTATTTTGTAAAATATTTAGATGCCTATTTAATTATATTATGTACATATCATTGTTGTACCTATATAAGTCAACGTCATTTTACAGAAAAAATATTTAGGTACTCACAAATAAATTCTGCAGGATTTTTCTGCTTTCTCAAAGTATTAATGTTCACATGAAAATGATTACTGTCCATATTATGAAAGAAATTTCCCTGAAAATTTTTCAGATTTATATCGAGAAGAACCGTTTTCCATTGATATTTGAACGTCTTTCGTATATGAATTATAAACCAATATATCAGACATGAACAGAGAACAAAGTACCAAGCGTCATATCGGTATATAATTATGGTATTTCTATGATGTCTCTTATTCGATGAGAAATACATTGTTAGAAATTTAAAGAGATTCGTGTTGAGCACCCGCAAAAACCCGTAAGCCACAATATACAATTAGACCAGAACGTTCCACTTCAAACAACCCTTGACTCGCTAATGAAGGGTTCTACAACTTAAAATTTCACATTCATTGAATATTTTCAGGAATTTTCATTCACAACCAAAGTTACATTGAGTCATTATAAAATCAATCATAAAGTGTCAATAAAAATGTTGGTTCAAACAGTTGATTTTACTTTGTTGATGTGTGCAACTAATTCATCAGCAGCTCTGTAACCTGACTCCACAGCACCATGCACTGATCCGAAATGGGTTGCATGCGTGTGCTCTCCAGCGAACAAGATTGTTGGGACGTTGTCCTTATTGAACAAGGTTTCGGCGAGGTCCTTCTGCACTTGCGGTTTTCTTTTTCCTGAGGCGAGTGTTTCATATGAGTAGGTCCCTCGGAAATTAGGATTAGAGTACCAATTCGACCTGGAAAATTTCACAAATTAATTCGAAGCGTTCAAAATAGCATTGCACAGTACGAAAATCATATTTTGTCTAGATGAAAGGAACATGAACCATCAGAAAGACCTTAGAATTTTAATGGAGACAATTGTAACTATGTCTTGTTTATTATTATTGTAGTGAATAAAATTCTATTCTATTCTATTTAATATGAGAAATATATCAGGAGTACAAATAAGTTTCCGCCATTTTAAGGAAGATTGTGCAGCACATGGTGCTCATGAAATTGTCAGATGACAGACGGCATAATAGTTATTTATGTACCAAAGGCGGAAAACTGTCTATTATAGTCGAGTCTGCAAGTATAGCAAGCAGGCGAGACAATAGACAGTTTTTCACCGAGGTGCATATTACATTTTTTCGTCGACCTCCACATATTTTTATGAATTTCGGACCTCTTAAATAATTTCACAATAGCAAATGACACAAACATTTATGTTTGTATTGAACCGTATCCATAGTAACCACAGCACTGACAGTTGTTCTTACAGACACATGTTTGTATTGAACCGTATTATGCTGTATTCATAGTGACCACAGCGGACGAGAAAGTACTTCTCGTCAGCAAAGTACTTTCCTTCAATAATTGTCTAAATGTCTAAATTTGTAAGAAATAAGCCTCATTTGCGAGAACTTTTAGTTTACCTCGTAAATTTAAAAAAAATTGTGTAGTGTATTATATTGAGTAGTATATTTAAGTAGGAAGTTAGTAATGTTGGCTATAGTATGTGAATAATGTAGATACGGATTATTGCACATGTGTAATTATGGGAAGGCTCAGTATTGTAATACATATTTCAAGTACGTGTGTCTCGTGATCGTGATCCCGATAAATTAACAAACGTTATAATCTGCATCAGAGGCGCATCATTATTAACGAAGTTACAGGGTGTTAAATTTAAATTTTATTCACAGTTTTTTTGCTCTAGGTTTTGCCACGTTGATAATATTTCGACGAATTTACGTATTTGTGGCTTTTACGGGATGAGCAAAACGAATTAGCAAACCATTTTTTCTCATTTTGTAGACGGCGCCACATACGAGCCTATACTTTTGTTTGAATGGTCCCAACTTTTTTGTGCTACACTGGATGCAAATTTTGACCAATTAGTTTGATTCTCTAGACTTTTTGCACAAAAAAGGTATAACTCTTCTGTTTCGATAAATCTAACCGTTTTCGAGAAAAACGCAAAATAGCATTACTTGCATGCGATGAATACGAAATCTTTTCGTTTATTTTCAACCTTAAACATAGCAATACACACATAATAATAATAATAATACATAACCATAAAGTTCCGACGGACTCTATGGAATATTCCTTCCATAAAACGAGGAGCAAACAAACTGTGAATAAAATTTAACTTGAACACCCTGTAACTTCGTTAATAATCGATTTTCGAAAAAGTTTTTCAAAAAGAAGTACCAATTATTTTTGGTCTAGATACCACCCCTAAATTTTTTGCTCATCATTTCCGGACACCCTGTATAATGAGGCTGTCTCAAGTGGAACTTGTCGTGAGAGGTTTCTGAAGTTTACAAACGGTGACTTCGGCGTAGAAGATCAAGATCATAGTAGATGACCGAAAATGTACCTAGACCGTACAGGATGCATCATTGGAGGAAGAATTATCTCGAATACAATAAGAAATTACACTTACATTGAA